>JALAAE010000001.1:0-2664480 GCA_022702365.1 Epichloe sibirici | reverse complement strand
TATAAGGCTATGTTTATACTAATCCTTATTACTAATAAGTCCTTATTATTTAATATAAGCTAATATATAGGGAGATAATCTAGCTATTTAAACTATAAAAATAATAGTATTACCTATAAGATAGCCTATACCTCTTAATTTACCCTTTCTATACTACTATTTATCTATAGATAATAGGCTATTAATAGTAATTATTATATACTTAATTATAAAGTATAGTCTAAAAGTTACTTAACTAGTCTAAACTATAGTCTATAATAATTTATATAGGAAAGCTATAGAACTATTACTAATATTATTTAAACTATTTTATATATACTTTAGCCCTTATTAATATTATAGCCTTTAGCTAGATATACTTAAAGAGTCTATTTATAATAACTATAAGGAACTATAGGTTATCTAGGTATTAAGCTAGTAAGTCTATTATAAAGTTAATAGAGATCTATAACTAGTAATAATCTAGTAAGGGAATTAGTTTTAGTAAGCCTTATCTTAGTTAGTAGCTTTTCTACCCTTTATAATAGTAATAATTCCTTATAAACTAAGTAATACTTTATAATATACTATTCTAATAATAGTCTCTTTAAAGTATCTTAAAGGTTATATTATAGCTAGGGTAGCCTAGTAAGGGTAAATTATATACTTACTAGGTTAAAGTTATAGTAAGGGGTTCTTAAGTAAGAATCTAAGTCTAGCCCTAAAACTAAAGTATATCTTTAGTACTAATCTAATAATTTACTATTTACTCCCTTATATTAATAGCCTCTAGAAACTTCTAGGCCCTTATCTTAACTATATTAAGCTATATCTTATAAGTTATATTATAAACTAAGGATTAGTCTTATAAAGATTAGAGATACTTATCTATAAATATTATTACTCTAGTTAGTAGCTTATAGGCATAGCTATAGTATTCCCTATACTACTATTTTCTAATAATAAGATAAGGCTTATACTAGAGTTTAGGATAATTTATTTATAATAATATTAGGCTAGCCTTATTACTAAATATATAATTAGCTTCTCTAGTCTTTTCTTATATACCTTCTCCTAGAAATATCTTAATAGTATATCTAGCCTTACTACCTATAGTCTAGGTCTATATTATAAGTTAAAATTAAATAGCGCTAATATCTTTACCTATCTTACTAATTATTCTAATATCTCCCTTAATATAATAAAATATTCTAAGTTCTTATAGTTTATAAGTATTATAAATAGCTTACCAATACTATATAACTCTACTAACTATACCTTTAGATAGGATATAATTACTAATAGCTCCTTATTATATATAGTATAGTTCTATTAAGCTAGCTATAGGTAAGTAAAATAGTAAGTTACTAGGTATAAAATACTCTTATTATTAAACTAGAAGAGATATTCCCCTAGTGCTATTCCTAAATAGTTTACCTTAACTATTATATTCTTATTAAGGTCCTATTATATTAAGATAGGGTATAATATAAAGGCTAATTTTAAGGTCTTAAAAGCTATATTATATTTATCTATTTACTAGAATAAAACCTCTTTCTTTATAAGATTAATATTAGAATAAGCATAATATTAATCATGGCACATAGCTATAATTACCTAGCAAAACGTTAGGCCATAGGGCCACGCACGCGCGCAACGTAGGGAGCCCCACTTATAGCCTATAAGCCTGCCCTCTAATAAGGCAGGGACCTATAAGTTAGGTAACCTATAAACGCTCTATATTTATAGCTACTTTTTATAATCTAGAAAAGCCTCTTTTTTTCCTCTCTTCTTTCTAATTAGATACTATGCCTAGAATAGAAGAATTATACCTATTCCCTAGGCTATCTAATTAATCCTAATATTAGGAACCCTATAATTCTAATACTAATTAGTAGTTAACTTTATAGATAACTATATAGTTTTTTATAACTATAGATTAGTAAGGTTAATTAGAAAAGATAACTATACTATAAACCCGCTCTATATAATAGAAGAGCTACTAAAAGTAATATAGTTATGCTAAGGAAGTTTAAGTATTCTCTTATAATAAGAAAGGAGTTTATACCTCTTAAGATCTAATATCCTAAGACCCTATAAAGACTTTAAAGCTATTAAAAGATTAAGGCCTAGTTAGTAACTAGTCTAACCTATCCTTAACTATTTAATTAGCGTGTTTTACTATATACCTAACCCTTAGAAGGCACTCTCTTATAATAAGAAAGGAACTTACTACTCCTAAGATCTAATATCCTAAGAACCCCTAAGGGATAAAGATAATAGCTATGCCTATATCCTTTAACCTATTATATAAAAGCCCTATTCCCCTAATCCTATATATCCCTTCTATAGTTTTTATAATAGAGATAAGAGAATTAAAAGCTTTTTAATAAATAAAGTAGTTAAAAGCCCCTCTCTCTAACTCTAAGTTTAGTAACACTAAAAAAGGCACTAAAGTTAGAAAAGACTAGAAAGGTAAAGGTCTATAAGTTAATAACCCCCTTCTAAGATATATCCCGCTAGAGATATATAATTATATTATATAAGAAGCACTATAATAAGTAAAATTATTTAATCTTAATAAAAATAATAACCCTAAAGCTATTATAGCTTATATTCTTATTAAGATAGTAACTTATAAATTAGAAGGTCTTATTATAAGGAGTCTATTTACTAACTTTAGTAAAGACTTTAATAGATAGATAAGAGAGGCATTTATAACTATAGACTAAATAGTTACTAAATACCTCTATAATTTCCTCTTTCTCTATAGCATATATATAGATCTAATAGCCTACTAGAAGATTACCTTAATGCTTAAGAAAGTTATAAATTATAAGGGATTCTATAATTAGTAAGAAGAAGAGATATAGGAAGCTATAAGGAAGTATATACCCTTCTAAAAACACACTATAAAATAAGACTTCCTTAATAACCTTTTGCTAATCCCTTTAATTAGGTTAAGATTATAATACTATTAGTAGTATAATTAATAAACCTCTAAAACCTATTAATATTAATTCCCTAGCCTAATACTATTAGGCTAACTAAATAATAACCCTTAGGATAGCCCTTAATAAAGGTATCTTATACTAAGATAGGATATGCTATCTCCTATATCTCCTAGAGTACCTTTTCCCCTTAGATAAGTATACTTTTACTTAATATAGCTTATATCTCTCTTAATGCCTTAAATATTAAGACTTACCCTAAAGTAAATAATTAATCTTATAAAGCTATATATAAGTAATATTTAATATAGTATAAATAACTATAAGGTCTTTAACTTAAAGTTAATAATCTTCTAGGGGAAATATAAGATACTAGGCATTAGACCCTATAAAGCTAGATATACTCTAGAGGCTATACTTAAAGGAAAGGCCCTAATATACTATTATAAATATCTATATAAGCTAAATAATCCCTAAGACCTTAAGACTCTTATTAATTAGATTAAATAAAGGTTTAAGACTAATAATATAAAGTAAAGATATCTCCTTAAGTAGTAAAATATAAAGCTATAATAAATTATATAAAAGAACCTAGAGAAGTTAAAACTTAATTACTTTAAAGAACTTATTATAAAGCTTATAAATCTTTAGTAAGTAGTCCTAGATATTACCTAATCTAAAAGAGCGCTTTAGAATTAATTAATCTCTATATACTATAGTATTATAGAATATAGAACTTGCCTTATTAACCCTCTTACTAATCTATAATAATTCTATAAATATATAAGTGTTGGGAGGTCTCACAGAGGCAAGGGTCTGAGCACTAGTGTAGCTAGGGTCAAAGTGGTGATAATAATTAATGATGATCTTCTAGCTAACAGGCTACGTGGCTAAAGGTGTTAAGGGCATTGTGAGTCACGTGATTAACCCACTTACGCGATGCACCTAATCATAGCGCAGCACTTACGTTATGCTTTACTTTCTATGCGTAGCTGGATTTAACTATTCTAATATTAGTAGTTTTCTCTTTTAAAGGAAAGTAGGGAAAAGTAAAGAGAGAGTGGATATAAAAGTGAGGATAAAAGAAGAGATCCGCGACTCTTATTAGTTAGTTATAATTCAAAGAGAGAGTTAGAAGAGGATTAAAGGAAAAAGATATAAGAGAGATTAGAAGCTCTAAAAGCTTTAAAAACGCAATAAAATTAAGTTAAGCAAAAATAAACATAAGTGGATCCTGTTAATCGAATCCAAGTCTCTTATTAGTCTAGCTGTAAGTTCTCCTAGACCCTAGACTTTTCATCTAGCTTATTAGGTCTTAGGCCTCTTTACCTAGCCTTTAACCTAGATTATGGCTTTGTTCGAATTAATAAAGGTCTTAAGAGCTTTGTTTAGTAATGCCTTTGTTATTGCATTGGCAGGGTTATTATTGCTATTAATCTATTGGACTTCGTAGATCTCGCGACGCTTGTATAATTATTAGAGGGCCATGATGTCAATTATTAGTCATTTTTCCTTTGTTATACCTAGCTTTATAAGGCATTTATATAATAAAAAAGAATCTATATAGATAATTATTAGGATCTGATTGATTCTTAACCGATCTGTGATTATATTAAGGGTTATGGTAATTACATAGGCTATATTAGCACCTTAAACCATTGCGTATAATTCGGAAGCAAGAGCGCTATGAGTTACACGCTTGCTCTTCGTTAAGCTATACGTGATAATGTTGCCTTATATTATAAAAACGTTCTCTTTTTCTTCCTTATTACTAATAATAATAATAAATCTAATCTAGGAACTTAGATCTTTATTATTAGTAAGAGATCTATCTATAAACACAAATAGCTTCGCTTTCTTAAGGACTAGAGGGATATAATAGATCCCTTGTTATTATTATTGGATCTGCTATTTAAGTCTTTTATTTAATTGGTTTATATTATTATTTATAGGGTCTTAGTGTTATGTCGTAATTAAAAGGTTATACAAAGCCTCTGGTTAATAGACGGTTATAATGTAGCTTCCATAAGCTCTTTGTTTAATATAATCCTACTTTATAGTTAGTGATTTAAGGTTAATGCTCTTAATCTTTTTACTTTGCCCTTTTTAATATAAATCCATAGTGTTATTAGCATTTAAAGAAAGGATATAGCTATTAAAGATAAGGGGATTCTTAGCTAAAAGAATTTGCTTTAGCTTTACTATAAATTCTGCTTTCTAGAGCTCTCTTTCTTCTTATTAGAAGAAATCTTAATTACTAAGGCCTAGAGTATTATCTATTTGCATTCTAACTACTCTAAAGAGGTTATTATCACTCGCGTTAGTTATTAGCAAGCATAGGTTATACGTTAAGGTCGTTATCTAAAGCTTCTCTTTGTGATAATAGAAGTAAGTCGCTCACTAATAGGTTCCTGCTTCTGTAATTCTATATAATAGCTTAATAACTTCTATTATTATGCTATTAGGGAATAAATAAGCTATTTATTTAGGTAGAGTAGCGATAATAAGTCTGCTAAGTAGTGTGTTTAATTAAACGTATGCTTACGTGATGTCTTATATCCATAGGAAAATTCCTCTAGATCTTAATAATAGTGCTAACGCTATAATTAATCATTAGCTTGCTCTTTATATTATTAGGGATTAAGTTAAGATTAGCTCTTTGCCCTTATTATTATGCCCTTAGATAATAAGTTGTAATTTCTTATAGGGCGCTGCTATTCCTTTGCCTTTAATTTCTCTTACTATACGAGATTTAAAGAGTCTCTTAGTGCTATGCTTTATAGGATTAAATATTGTGAATTTAAAAATATTATGCGCTTATAAGGCATTGATTTTAGCTTAATCAGACTGCTTAAAGGGCTTGCCAGGGGTTGTTATCTTCCCTTCTTAACATAACTAAAGGGCTAGATTCTAGTTAGCTTCTTCTTTTATAGTAAGAAACGCTTCTTAGAGTGTTCCTATAGCTATAAGCTTCTTAATTAAGGCATTTTCTTAATCTTCATTTATAGTAAATAACGCTAGATTATTTATATTAGATTTATAACTAGTAGTGTGAATTTCTTTACGGTTAGAAAGCAAGAATTAAACTATTAACTTCTTTCTTAGTCTCCCTTACTTTCTCTTAGCTTATAGAGTCTCTTTTTCTTTAGTAATCTTTTTAATAGCTTATATAACTTTCTCTTTCTTTTCTTTAGGCTCTTTTTCACGCTCTTTAGCTAGTTCTTAGGGATTAGTATTATTATAATAGTATAGTTTAATCACTATTATTTAGAATCTAGTTAGTCCACGTAGCATTTAGAGGATATAGGCTTTATAGTTAATTCTAAGAAGCTTATAAGGGCTATGCTAGCTATCTTTCTCTCTCTAAACGCATATATCTAATTAAAGCGGAAGTTAGTGTATTAGTAATGTATCTAGGCTATTATAGGTGTTTAGAGCATTATAAACTTACTGTTTCGCTAGGAATTATTAGACTTTATTAGTAGCTTTTTAGATTAACTTAGCCTATTAAATAACGGATATACTTAGCAAAGACTTATTAGTTATCTATAGGTATACTCTAAAGATAAGAAGCATAGGAATAAGGCTATTTAGTCCTGCTAAATTATTTATAGCTTTAATGGCTATTTAAAGGCATTACTCTTACGTAAGCTCTTAACCCATTAAGTCTATAATAATATTATACGCTCTTTGTAACGGTCTGTAATAGCGTTTAACTTTACTAATACTATTATAAGCTTTCACTAGCACTTTATTAATCTTAATTAATATTAATTATATATAGTGTTTAAATTCTAATAAAGCAAAGTTCTTTCTAGCATTATAAATAATCTAATCTAGAGGACTAAGGTATGTATTAATCTAATATTCACGCAGAGCGTTCTAAATATCATAAGCCTTCTGCTTATTAGGATTAAGGAATTGTGCGGCTTAGAATAAAGTTACTAAATTAATCACATAAAGCACTAGTTAATTGTTAATTTAAACGATATTAATAATAATCTTATAGTTAAATTCATGGTTATCTTTAACAGTGAACCTAAATCTGCCTAGAGCTCTTCTATTTAATTAATAGTAATAGTAAATCTTAGTTAACTTCTTAATAGCTCTTCTTTTAACCTTATAACCAGCTCTTTAAAGCAGTCTTATAAGTTGTTTAACTAATAGATAACTAAATCAATAATATAATTAACGAATTTCTATCTCTAATAGATAGAATATAATCGTTTCTTTAGCTTCTAGAATCCACTAAGGATATCCCTATCTTCTTATAATTAGCATGGTTTTCTTACCTTAAATTAGCAGATTCCTTAAGTTATCTAACTTAACGCCTATTCTATCTATATTAGTGATTAAGAAAAGGAAAGGTATTATAGTCTTAACTATATAGAAGGGTATTATGCCTAATTTAGTAGGTATGTTTATTATGCCTTATGTTTTTGCTAATCTAGCACCGAATTTAATCTCTACTTTAGTGCTTAGCTTAATCTTTAGTAATGGCATTAGCTTTATTAATGCCTATGATTATTTAAGTCTAACTATTAATAATCCTAAAGCTCCTATATCTAGTAAGATACCTCTAAAGACCTTATTAGAGTAATATTCCTTTAAAACTAGGTAAATAATTGTATTTAGCTTGCCTATACTCTAGTACACTAGAGATCATACTTAAGGTTTAATAATAGAGCTTTATATTAACTGTTAAGGGTGGAAATAACCCTTTATAAACTCTTTTAAGTATAGTTAATAGGATCTTAAGGCATTCTAGCTTGGTTTTATTAGGGTTCTAGGTAATAATTACCTTTAGCGTTATATTATTCTATTTATAGCGGTAGAATTACTGGTTACTTTCTGTTTTAAAGCGTTAATAGATATTATTAATTATCTGCTTATAGGAGAGGTTCCTATTTATTAGATAATTAAGAAAGTATTGCTTAGTATTACCTATAAGCATGATTAGAAGGGCTTTATAAAGGTATTCCTATGGAAGATTAAGCCTATTATATTTATTCTAAAAGAGATTAATCTTTGGCATAAGAAAGTCATATATCTTTTTACTATAATAATTATTGTCTTTATAGGTCTTTATAAGCTTAGTAATCTTCCTAATAATCTAATCCTCTTGTTGTAAAGCTAATAGTAGTGTGAATAGTGGTGTTTCTTAAGGTTATAAAGGAGTGTTAACTTCTAATAGTAGTTACCTTAAAGGTAAATTATAAGGGATTTTAGCAAGGGGGGAATTAAGTATAGGATTAAGGGTAGAGAAAAATTTGTTTAATAATAGTTGCTTTTTAACTTCTTCTTTAGGCTATAGTGCTTTTGTTTCTTTATTAAGAACGTGTACTAGTAAGTTAGTAACTTTACTAGATTTGTCTTGTATAACGTAGACACCGTGTTTATAAAGGATATCTTGTAAATTATGTACTAAGTGTCTTAAGGCGTGTTTAAAGGTCTTAAGGGTTTAATCTTAGAGATTATCTTAGAAGTTTTCCTAGAGCTTAAGATCTCTATATTATCCGCTATTATAGATATTAATTAGCTAAGCGAGTTAGTTGTTAAGTTACTAATCCTTAGCAATCTAAGGATCTAGCTCTTTAGAGCTCCCCTAGTTAGTTATAATAATCTAGAAGTGTTTCTAAAGTTATGGCAGTAGGCTAGACTTTTTAGGTCTTTTAGGTCTAGATATTATAGGTATTGTATTTTCTTATATTACGTTTTTCGTTAGCTAGTAAGGGGCTGATTTAATCTCTGGTTTAGGAAGGATGCTTCTAGAGCTATAATTCCTAGTTAGTTAATTAGTTTTCTTGTAATAGATAATAAGATTAATTCTTCTATGCAGAGGTCCTTAATAACTCTAAGATAGAAGGGGTTAATCCCTTAGAAGCCTAATAACTAGAGCTATTAATAATCTTCCTTTAGCACACTTCTATAGTTAGAACCTAAGCTAAACCTAATAGAATTATCTCTTCTTAGTAGTTCCCTAGCTTATCTATGGTTTTTTAACCACTAATTAGTGTTAGGAGGTCTTATAGAGGTAAGGGTCTAAGCACTAGTGTAGCTAGGGTTAAAGTGGTAATAATAATTAATAATAATCTTCTAGCTAATAGGCTACGTGGCCGAAGGTGTTAAGGGCATTGTGGGTCACGTGATTAACCCACTTGCGCGATGCACCTAATCACAGCGCAGCACTTGCGTTATGCTCCACTTTCCGTGCGCGGCTGGATTTGACTATTCCGACAATAAGGATATTAATTTAAATAACTATAGAAGAGTTAAATAAAAGGCACTAATTCCTATTAATACCTAATGTAAAAGAGTAGTACTAGACTAATTAAAAATATAATAGATATAGTAAGGAAGCCTATTATAGATAATCACGCTCCTAAGGCACTAGAAGTGTTCTATATACTAAGAAATGCTATATATATAGTAAAGAAGGTTATTAGTTAACTAAACACTCTAAAGAGAAATGTAAAAAGGTATATTAATGCTTTAAGAATCACTACCTTATAGAACTAATAACCCCTTTATATAATGCTTTCCTTAACTAGTATAAAGATAAAGAGAATAATAGTATTCTCTTTAAAGAAAATAAGATTTTTACCTATATAATAAAACTTAGATTTAAGGAAAAAGGTAAAGAAAGTAAAATGCCTATAAGCTTCTTTATATAAGGTATAACTATTAATAGTTATATAACTATAGAGATTCTTATAAATTAAGTAGCTACCTATGCCCTTATAAAAGAGGATTTATTTAATCTCTAATAACTAAAGGAAGCTCTAACTACCTTTCTTCTTAAAGACTACTACTCTTTAGGTATATTCTAAGGTATAATTCCTAATACTAAGGCTATAGGCTACTTATTAGTAGGGTACCCTTAATTTCTTACTCTATAGTAGTTAATCCCTAAGATCTAGCTTAATAAATCTAAAGCTAGGGAGGTAATAATTAGATTTAGAAGTAAAAAACTAATCCCCTTTATTAGATTAATTAATATACCTACTCCTTTTAGTATTATTCTATTTTATATAATGCTTATAAACACTCCTTTCTTACTATGTCTTATAGATATAGATTGCCTTAAGATTAACTTCTATATCTCTTAGAATATCCTCTAATAAGGTAATATTAAAGTCCTTATTATATATAAATAGGGATATCTATAAATACTTTTATAAAAAGAAAGATTAATTACTTAGAGCTATTTAACTAAGGTTAAACTATAGCGCTTATATTACTAATTTAGTTATCCTTCTATCCGCTAACTTTATAATATGCTTTCTAAATTAGGCTATAAGGTAGATTATAAAACCATTAGATAATTAATAAGGATCTACTACTAATATTAAATAAATATAAATAACCTATATTGCTTTAAATTCACCCTTAAGGATAAATATAACTTTAATTATAAAGTAATTATAGATATTATATATCTTAATAGTAACTGCCCTATTCTTTACGCTATTAATTTAGCTATATTATTTAATATAGCTAGATTTCTTAAGGATATTATAGTAAAAATAATATAGGAAGCCCTTTAACTATACTAGATTAATACCTACTAAGGTCCTTTAGATTAGATTGTGACTAATACTAGTATAACGTTTAGAAGTAAGGAATTCCGCTAATTTATAGCTTTAATATTAATCTTAATTAAAGAAGTCCTTATTAAGGCATACTATAGTATTAGCAAGGTTAAAAAGGTATTATAGGCTACTCTAAAGAGCCTATAATATTATCTAATATAAATATCTAATAATGCCTAAAGCTATAGCCCTATAAATAGCTATAAAAGCCCTTAATAACACCATAGGCCTAAATAGCATTATCCTAACCCTCCTAGTCTTTAGTGCTTATTTATAAATAGTTAATAAATCCCCTTTATTACCTAATATTAAGTAATAAGCCCTTATAGTGTAAAAGGCAATAAAAGAGATTAAAAGATTATATACCTTATAAAAAGTTAATAAAGCTCTTACTATAAGAAATAGCCCTAATACCTTACTAACTCTTAAACTCTTACTTACCTTACCTATACTTATATAGTAAGAAAAAGAAAGATAGTAAGGCTTATATAAGCTCCTTATAATAGATAGAGAGAGCTATACCCTTAACCTTTTATAAGGCCCTAAAGTCTTTAGATTAACCTCTATTAAGCCTTATAATAAAGACCCTAATAGGAAGAAGCTATTGCTAGAAGGAGGTATTAACCTAGAGATAATTATAGGGAAGAACTAAGAGATATAAATTAAAAATATAGTACCTTTAGTTCTCCTAAAGAGAAGGCCTAGAAGACCCTAAAAAAACCCTTTAGTAATTGTTAATTAGGTAGATTAATTAGTAAATAACCCTAAGATTTTCCTATTAAGTAAAGAGAAGGCAGACTTTAAGCTTATAATTTAATTACATAGAGAAGGCACTATTATAACCCCTAGCGAACCTTTTAAACTCTTAATAAAAGCTAAGATTAATGCTTTAATTAATTAAGGTATGTTTAAATTCACTACCTTTAATAAGAGAAAGCACTAAGGGATTTAAATCTTTAATTCCTATATTATTAATAAGGTAAAAGGAAAGATAGGCTAACGATATAAGAAATTAAGGCTTATTATCTAAGGCTTTAGTAATAAAGCAAAGTAAGTAATTCTTACATAAGCCCTAATAATCCAGAGAGCAAGCTAGCGTCTAATCCTAGCAATTACTCCCTCCCTTCTTAGTAAAGGACTTTTTCTATAGATTTAAGATATTACATAGGCGTATATATAATCCTAGACGTCGCTAAATTAAATAATCCTTACCTAACTCCCTATCTAAATTTATAATTAATACCCTAAGAATATAATTATAAGAGTTATTAAGCCTCTCTATAGCATTACAGAGGCTAGTATATATTAGTAAGTAACTTACTATAAGCACTATAGAGAGAATCTCTAGATAATAACATTAAGTTATAATCTATACTTACTAGTAATATCCGCTAAAAGCCTTTACTTTAGATATATAGGAATATAGACTAATAATACTATTAAGATATAATAGAAAAGGTAAAGTAATAAGCTTTAATTAATCCTACTAGAAAAGCTAATAAAGAAGTATATTAAGTAAAGGGCTTAAGGTGCCTATATTACTTTAATCTACTAACCTAAGGCAAGCTTTAATCTCTTTATTACTATATAATACTAAGAGCTAACTATTAAGAACATTAAAGAACTTAATTACTATATTAAGTAGTAAATAGATTATCTAGATTAAGGATTAATATTTATACTACTTAATCTTATAAAGGTAAAGCTCTTTATGTTTATTAATAGATTATTCGCTAATAACTAAGACTTTACCTTATAGCTAGGCTATATATTAATCCTAGCTAATAAGGAATATATAGATAGTAAGTTTATAGTATAAGGCAATATTATACACTATAGCTTAATAAAGAGTAAGAGAGTTATAAGAAATATACTTACTTTAGAGGTTTATAGTATAGTAGTAAGCATTAATATAGCTTATGTAATTATAATAACACTAAAGATAATTATAGACTAACTAAATCTCCTTATAATCCTAATTATAGTCTATACTAATTTATACTTATTATATAAATACCTTATTAAGCTTAGGACTATAAAGGAGAAGTAGCTAATAATTAATATTATAGCCCTTTAATAATTATATAAACGCTATAAGCTCTATAAGATTAGATAGATTAATAGTAAAGATAACCTAGTAAATATATTTATAAAGGCAATACTTAATAAGGCCTTAGAGAGGTTTATTATAGGTAATATAGTAATAGTCTAGATAGAAAGATAGGTTACCTATATATAAAGTTACCTATATAAGTCCTAGAACTAAACTTAGCCCTAGAAGGAAAATAAAATAGCACCTTTATAGGCCTCTAGGGTAATATTATCCTAGAAGGAGAATAAAATAGCACCCTTATAGGCCCCTAGGGTAATATAGCCTTAGAGAAAGGAAAAAGGGTACCCTCCTAGTCTCTATAGTAATATAGCCCTAAAGAGAGGGTAAGATAATACCCTTTAATAAAGGGTACCTAAGCCTCTAGGATAGTATAGTCCTAGGGGAAAGAGAAGGGAGCGTAAGGGAGTATAGGGAGGTATAATCTAATATTATATCTATAGGGGAAGAGATTATAGGTAACCCTTCCTTAGGAATATAATTTAATATTATATTATAGTTAAATAAAGGGGTAAGGGAAAGGTAACTATAAATACTATAGGTAGTATTATATAAGAAAGAAAGAAAGAAAGGGGATTAGAGAAGCTAGTTATTAAAAACTAGTAGTAAGTAAGGAAAAGGGAAGGATAAGGCCTATACCTATTATTTTTATTTATTTATTCCTTCCTTTATATTATATATTTATTTAATCCTTATCTCTTCTTTTCTTAGATTAATATTATATATTAATAATTATATTAAAAAGAAAGAGATTCTAATATTAGAATAAGTATAATATTAATCATAGCATATAGCTATAATTACCTAGTAAAACGTTAGGCCATAGGGCCACGCACACGCGTAATATAGGGAGCCTTACTTATAGCCTATAAGCCTGCCCTCTAATAGGGTAAGGACCTATAAGTTAGGTAACTCACAAACGCTCTGCGTTTGTGACTACTTTTCACGATCCAGAAAAGCCTCTCTTTTCCTCTCTTCTTTCTAATTAGATACCATGCCTAGAATAGAAGAATCATACCTATTCCCTAGGCTATCCAATTAATCCTAACATTAGGAACCCTGTGATTCCAACAGTATTATATATAATATATATATCCTAAAATAAGCATATTATTTTCTATGTTTTTTTCTACTAATATAACTTTAAAAAGAAACTTATTATTATTTTATTTAGAATTATAAAAGATTATTATAATATTTTATATTAAAAGAATACCCTAAACTGAAGTAATATAAAAGATTTAAATTATTAATATATCTAGATAAATTAATATAAGTTTATAAACTATACTTTTATAACTTATAAATTAAGAGTAATATAATAATACCTTTTACTTAGCTATAACTTATTATTTACTATTAATATTAATATAATTATACTTTTAACTCTTAACTGTTAAAGGCTAAGTAAAATACATATAATAAACCTGTATATTGTATTTATATTACTTAAGAAGAAAGTAAGAAGAAAGTATAAAACTTCTAAAAGTAAGAATCTATATATATATTACTTATTGTTAGAATCATAGGGTTCCTGACGTCAGGATCAATTGGATAGCCTAGGGAATAGGTATGATTCTTCTATTCTAGGCTTGGTATCTTGTTCGAAAGAAGAGAGGAAAAGAGAGGCTTTTCCGGATTATGAAAAGTGGCCATAAACGCAGAGCGTTTGTGGGTCACCTGACTTGTGGGTCCTTGCCCTATTAGAAAGCAGGCTTATAGGCTATAAGTAGGGCTCCCTGCGTTACGCGCGCGTGTAGCCCCGTGGCCTGACGTTTTGCTAGGTAATTGTGGCTACGTGCTACGATTAATATTATGCTTGTTCTAACATTAGAACCTCTTTCTTTTTAATATGATTATTAATATATAATATTAATCTAAGAAGAGAAGAGATAAGGATTAAATAAATATATAATATAAAGGAAGGAATAAATAAATAAAAACAATAAGCATAGGCCCTATCCTCCCCTTCTCCTTACTTACCACTAGTTTTTAATAACTAGCTTCTTTAATCCCCTTTCTTTCTTTCTTATATAATACTACCTATAGTATTTATAGTTACCTTTCCTCTACCCCTTTATTTAACTAAAATATAATATTAAATTATATTCCTAGGGAAGGATTACTTATAATCTCTTCCCTATAGGTATAATATTAGATTATACCTCCCTATGCCCCCTTACACTCCCTTCTCTTTTCCCCTAGGACTATACTATCCTAAAGGCTTAGGCACCCTCTATTAGAGGGTATTATCTTACCCTCCCTCTAGGGCTATATTACTATAGAGACTTAGAAAGGCGCCCTTTTTCCTCCCTCTAGGGCTGTATTACCCTAGGGGCCTATAAGGGCGCTATTTTATTCTCCTTCTAGGGTAATATTACCCTAGAGGCCTATAAAGGTGCTATTTTATTCTCCTTTTAGGGCTAAGTTTAGTTCTAGGACTTATATAGGCAATCTTATACGTAGGTAACCTATCCTTTTATCTAGACTATTACTATATTACCTATAATAAACCTCTCTAAGGCCTTATTAGGTATTACCTTTATAAATGCATTTACTAGGTTATTTTTGCTATTAATCTATTTAATCTTATAGAGCTTATAGCGTTTATATAATTATTAAAGGGCTATAATATTAATTATTAGCTACTTCTCCTTTATAGTCCTAAGCTTAATAAGGCATTTATATAATAAGTATAAATTAGTATAGACTATAATTAGGATTATAGGGAGATTTAATTAGTCTATAATTATCTTTAGCGTTATTACAATTGCGTAAGCTATGTTAACGCCTGCTACTATACTATAAATCTCTAAAGTAAGTACACTTCTTATAACTCTCTTACTCTTTATTAAGCTATAGTGTATAATATTACCTTATACTATAAACTTACTATCTTTATATTCCTTATTAGCTAGGATTAATACATAGCCTAGCTATAAGGTAAAGTCTTAGTTATTAGCGAATAATCTATTAATAAACATAAAGAGCTTTACCTTTATAAGATTAAGTGGTATAAATATTAATCCTTAATCTAGATAATCTATTTACTACTTAATATAGTAATTAAGTTCTTTAACGTTCTTAATAGTTAGCTCTTAGTGTTACGTAGTAATAGAGAGATTAAAGCTTGCCTTAGGTTAGCAGATTAAAGCGATATAAGTACCTTAAGCCCTTTACTTAATATACTTCTTTATTAACTCTTCTAGCGGGATTAATTAAAGCTTATTACTTTACCCTTTCTACTATATCTTAATAGTATTATTAGTTAATTAAATAATTGCACTATTAAATATAAGGGGATTATTAGGCTTAATAAATTACTTTAGTTTCATAGCGAATTTAGCAGTAATTAATTAATCTTCTTCTAGCTATAAGAATCTCTTATCTAATAGACTAAGAGTATTATTAGTCTATATTCCTATATATCTAAAGTAAAGGCTTTTAGCGGATATTACTAGTAAGTATAGATTATAACTTAATGTTATTATCTAGAGATTCTCTCTATAGTGCTTATAGTAAGTTACTCACTAATGCGTACTAGCCTTTGCAATACTATAAAGAGGCTTAATAACTCTTATAATCGTGTTCTTAGGGTATTAATCATGAATTTAGATAGGGAGTTAGGCAAGGATTGTTTAATTTAGCAGCGTCTAGGATTACACGTATACCTATATAATATCTTAAATCTATAGAAGAAGTTCTTTGCTAAGAAGGGAGGGAGTAATTATAAGGATTAGACACTAGCTTACTCTCTAGATTATTAGGGCTTATGTAAGAATTGCTTGCTTTGCTTTATTGCTAAAGCCTTAGATACTAAGCCTTAATTTCTTATATAGTTAGCCTATCTTTCCTTTTACCTTATTAATAATACAGGAATTAAAGATTTAAATCCCTTAGTGCTTTCTCTTATTAAAGGTAGTGAATTTAAATACGCCTTAATTAATTAAAGCATTAATCTTAGTTTTTATTAAGAGTTTAAAGGGTTTGCTAGGGGTTATAATAGTGCCTTCTCTATGTAATTAAATTATAAGCTTAAAGTCTGCCTTCTCTTTGCTTAATAGGAAAGTCTTAGGGTTATTTGCTAATTAATCTGCCTAATTAATAATTACTAAAGGGTTCTTTTAGGGTTTTTAGGCCTTCTCTTTAGGGGAACTAGAGGTACTATGTTTTTAATTTGTGCCTCTTAGTTCTCCCCCTTAATTACCTCTAGGTTAATGCCTCCTTCTAGTAATAGCTTCTCCCTATTAGGGTCTTTATTATAAGGCTTAATAGAGGTTAATCTAAAGACTTTAGGGCCTTATAGAAGGTTAAGGGTATAGCTCTCTCTATCTATTATAAGGAGCTTATATAGGCCTTGCTATCCTTCTTTTTCTTGCTATATAAGTATAGGTAAGGCAAGCAAGAGTTTAAGAGTTAGTAAGGTATTAGGGCTATTTCTTATAGTAAGGGCTTTATTAACTTTTTATAGGGCATATAATCTTTTAATCTCTTTTATTACCTTTTGCACTATAAGGGCTTATTACTTAATATTAGGCAATGGAGGGGATTTATTAACTATTTATAGATAAGCACTAAAGACTAGGAGGGTTAGGATAATGCTATTTAGGCCTATAGTGTTATTAAGGGCTTTTACGGCTATTTACAGGGCTATAGCTTTAGGTATTATTAGATATTTACATTAGATAATATTATACGCTCTTTAGAGCGGCTTATAATACCTTTTAACCTTACTAATGCTATAGTATGCCTTAATAGGGACTTCTTTAATTAAGATTAATATTAAAGCTATAAATTAGCGGAATTCCTTGCTTTTAAACGTTATGCTAGCATTAGTTATAATCTAATCTAGAGGACCTTAGTAGGTGTTAATCTAGCATAGTTAAAGGGCTTCCTATATTGCTTTTGCTATAATATCCTTAAGAAATCTAGCTATGTTAAATAACATTACTATATTAATAGCGTAAAGGATAGGGTAGTTGCTATTAAGATGCATAATATCTATAATTACTTTATAATTAAAGTTATATTTATCCTTAAGGGTGAATTTAAAGCAATGTGGGTTATTTACATTTATTTAACATTAGTGATAGATCCTTGTTAATTATCTAATGGTTTCGTAATTTACCTTATGGCCTAATTTAGAAAGCATATTATAAAGTTAGCGAATAGAAGGGTAACTAAATTAGTAATATAAGCGCTATAGTTTAACCTTAGTTAAATAGCTCTAAGTAATTAATTTTTCTTTTTATAGAAGCATTTATAGATATCCTTATTTACGTATAATAAGGACTTTAATATTGCCTTGTTAGAGGATATTCTAAGAGATATAGAAGTTAATCTTAAGGCAATCTATATCTGCGAGATATAGTAAGAAGGGAGTGTTTATAAGCATTATATAAAATAGGATAATACTAAAAAGGGTAGGTATATTAATTAATCTAATAGAGGGGATTAGTTTTCCACTTCTAAATCTAATTATTACCTCCCTAGCTCTAGATATATTAAGCTAGATCTTAGGGATTAACTACTATAAAGCAAGAAATTAGGGGTGCCTTACTAATAAGTAGCCTATAGCCCTAGTATTAGGAGTTATACCTTAGAATATACCTAAAGAGTAGCGGTCTTTAAGAAGAAAGGCAGTTAAAGCTTCCTTTAGTTATTAGAGATTAAATAGATTCTCCTTTATAAGGGCATGGGTAGCTACTTAATTTATAAGAATCTCTATAGTTACATAACTATTAATAGTTATGCCTTATATAAAGAAGCTTATAGGCATTTTACTTTCTTTATCTTCTTCCTTAAAACTAAGTTCTATTATATAGGTAGAAATCTTATCTTCTTTAGAGGGAATACTATTATTCTCTTTACCTTTATACTAGTTAAGGAAAGCATTATAGAAAGGGGTTATTAGTTCTATAAGGTAGTGGTTCTTAAAGCGTTAATATACCTTTTTATATTTCTCTTTAGAGTGTTTAGTTAACTAATAACCTTCTTTACTATATATATAGTATTTCTTAGTATATAGAACACTCCTAGTGCCTTAGGAGCGTAATTATCTATAATAGGCTTCCTTACTATATCTATTATACTTTTAATTAGTCTAGTACTGCTCTTTTATATTAGGTATTAATAGGAATTAGTGCCTTTTATTTAACTCTTCTATAGCTATTTAGATTAATATCCTTATGCGTTCGCAGAATTATTATAGATTAGTAGGAGGGTTAATAAGGCAAGTTCTGTATTCTATAATGCTATAGTATGTAAAGATTAATTAATTCTAAAGCGCTCTTTTAGATTAGGTAATATCTAGGACTACTTGCTAAAGATTTATAAGCTTTATAATAAGTTCTTTAAAGTAGTTAAGTTTTAACTTCTCTAGGTTCTCTTATATAATTTATTATAGCTTTATGTTTTACTACTTAAGGAGATATCTTTACTTTATATTATTAGTCTTAAACCTTTATTTAATCTAATTAATAAGAGTCTTAAGGTCTTAGGGATTATTTAGCTTGCATAGATATTCATAATAGTATATTAGGGCCTTTCCTTTAAGCATAGCCTCTAGAGCATATCTAGCTTTATAGGGTTTAATACCTAGTATCTTACATTTCCCCTAGAAGATTATTAACTTTAAGTTAAAGACCTTATAGTTATTTACGCTATATTAAATATTGCTTATGTATAGCTTTATGAGATTAATTATTTGCTTTAGGGTAGGCCTTAATATTCTAGGCATTAAGGGAGATTTAAGCTATATTAGGTAGAAGTATACTTATCTAAGGGGAAAAGGTGCTCTAGGAGATATAGGAGGTGGTATATCCTATCTTAGTGTAGGATACTTTTATTAAGGGCTATCCTAAGGGTTGTTATTTAGTTAGCCTAATAGTATTAGGCTAGGGGAATAATATTAATAGGTTTTAGGGGTCTATTAATTATGCTATTAATAGTATTATAATCTTAACTAATTAGAGGGATTAGTAAAAGGTTATTAAGGAAGTCTTGTTCTATAGTGTGTTTTTAGAAGGGTATGTACTTCCTTATAGCTTCCTATATCTCTTCTTCTTGCTAATTATAGAATCCCTTATAATTCATAACTTCCTTAAGCATTAAGGTAGTCTTCTAGCAGGCTATTAGATCTATATACACGCTATGGAAGAAGAGGAAATCACAGAGGTATTTAGTAACTATTTAGTCTATAGTTATAAATGCCTCTCTTATCTATCTATTAAAGTCTTTACTAAAGTTAGTAAATAGACTTCTTATAATAAGACCTTCTAATTTATAAGTTACTGTCTTAATAAGAATATAAGCTATAATAGCTTTAGGGTTATTATATTTATTAAGATTAAATAATTTCGCTTATTATAGTGCTTCTTACATAATATAACTATGTATCTCTAGTGGGATATATCTTAGAAGGGGGTTATTAACTTATAAACCTTTGCCCTTCTAGTCTCTTCTAATTTTAGTGCTTTCTTTAGCATTACTAAACTTAGAGTTAATGAGAGGGGCTTTTAACTACTCTATTTATTAAAGAGCTTTTAATCCTCTTATCTCTATTATAGAAAACTATAGAAGGGAGATATAGGATTAGGGGAATAGGGCTTTTATGTAATAGGTTAAAGGATTATAAGCATAGCTATTATCTTTATCCCTTAGGGGTTCTTAGGATATTAGATCTTAGGAGGTATAAACTCCTTTCTTATTATAAGAGAATACTTAAACTTCCTTAGCATAACTATATTGCTTTTAGCGACTCTCCTATTATATAAAGCGGGTTTATAGTATAGTTATCTCTTCTAATTAACCTTGCTAATCTATAGTTATAAAAAACTATGTGGTTATCTGTGAAGTTAACCACTGATTAGTATTAGAATTATAGGGTTCCTAATGTTAGGATTAATTAGATAGCCTAGGGAATAGGTATAATTCTTTTATTCTAGGCTTAGTATCTTATTCAAAAGAAAAGAGGAAAAGAGAGGCTTTTCTGGATTGTAAAAAGTGATCACAAACGCAGAGCGTTTATGGGTTACCTAACTTATAGGTCCTTGCCCTATTAGAAGGCAGGCTTGTGGGCCATAAGTGGGGCTCCCTGCGTTACGCGCGCGCGTGGCCCCGCGGCCCGACGTTTTGCCGGGTAATTGCGGCTGCATGCCGCGATTGATATCATGCTTGTTCTAACACTTATATACTTTTAAAACTAAGTTATATAGCTTAAATAAGCTTAATTATCCTAAGACTTACTTTTAATTATATATTTTAAATATCCCTTACTTTATAAAGTATAAAAGTACTTTTTATAAATTAGTATAGTTTTAATAAAAGTGGGTCTATTACTAATTAGTAATAGTCTAATAGGTAATAGATTATATTTAGCAATTATAAATTTAAGTTCGTTAAACCTTATTTTTATATAATTATACAATATATTAAGACCCACTTTTTATATAATTAATACCTATTACTTTATAGAGTATAATAATGCTTTTTTTAAATTAGTATAGTATTATTAGTATGATTAGTATTATTACTATTATTACTATAATTATTATAATTATTATAATTATAAAAAAATAAAAAAGAGAAAATTATTTTATTTTATTAATATTTTTAAAAACCTTATAATACTAAATTACTAAAAGGTTAAGCTTTTTACATAGTAATTTACTAATATTTACTTACTTTTCTATTTAATGTATTTATTTTTAGTTTATTATTTATTAAAGTTAACACTTATAATATTATAAGCTTTTATAAGCTTTTATAAGCTATTCTAAGCTATTATAAGCTATTCTAAGCTATTCTAAAGAGAATTTAAGGGGTTTAAAAACAAAAAAAAAATCTACCTAATACTGCATTTGTAGTATTTGTAGTTAGTGAAGTGTAGTAAATCCTAGCTTATAGTTAGTGTATTTAAGAAAAAATTTCGTCTGTAGTGTAGTGTAGTTTGTAGTTACTACACTAACTACAAATACTACCCTACACTACACATTGTAGTGCAATACTCTGCCTATAAGCAGAGCATTGCATGTATTGTATTTATTGTATTTTTTAGCCCTTTGATGTATTGTATTGTATTGTATAGGCCTATGTATTGTTAGGGGCAAAAAAAGTGGGGTATTATAAAAATCTATTATATAGTAGATTTTATAAGTAATCTAGTTAATATAAGCCAGTTTTTTTAATATAATTTATTTGCTTTTTTATAAATCTTTAAATATCTAGCTAATTTAGAATATTAACCTAATAACTAGTGCTTAGTCATCTATTATAGCATATTTTAAATGTAACTTATGATTTTTATAATTTTTTTTTTCATTGGCAGTGGCCAATGCATCTAAAATTCACACATAACATAAGAATTACTAGCAACACCTAGCTAGTGTAATAATTAATAACCGATTAATAGTACTATAGTGATAAAAAAAGCAGCCTAATATAGGAATAAGCTTTAAGGGCATAAACACAGGAGGCTATAAGGTTAGTGTAAAGTTTATTAATAATAAATTTTATAGCTACGTTAGCGTAAGAGTTATTATAACTATAGTTAAACTCAAATTCGCTTAAGTTTTGCTTATAGTATAAATTAACGTAATTCCCCCTCTATAACCGTGTTTGTTCCCTCTCTTTATCTCTTCTATCTTCTTGCACCTTACCACTCACTTATGCCCTAAAGCCCTGAGGCGAACTTGAACCCTTATACCACACATAACTCATTCTTACTTGTTTCCAACCTAATTCGCTAAAGAATCTAGAGGATTTGTTAAAAAGCGAGAAAAATCCTGATAAAAAGGAAATCAGGCAGTTAGTAGAGTGTAGGGAGCATGTAATAAAGAGCAAGAAGAAGTTAAATAACAAGCTTAGTAAGAAAGCTAAGAAGTTTAATAAGATGGCGAAAAATATCGGGCTGTAACAATATAAGCAGTTTTACCTCGTACCTAGGAGGGTTAAATATAACTTATTATAGAATTATTTTAATTAATTTTAGAGGTCTTTCTAAGTTTATACCTTTTTTCTTAGACTTATTATCTTTTTTAATAGTTTTTTCTTAACTTTAAGTGTAAAACTTACCCTAAGGAAAAACATTATAACTATATATAAATAAACTAAAACTCTAATAATAATATTTTTATATATTAAGAACTTATATAAGAATAAACGAATTTTATATTACTTAAAAAACAGTCTTTTAGCTATAAGACCTTTTTAATAGAATTATAAATAATTATATTTACTTTTTAAGCTTTTTAAACTAAAGTAAAAGTAAAAGAGAAGGAAAAAACCTTTTTAGAATTAACTTGAAAGCTAGCAAAAATAAAAAATAAAAAATAAAAAGATAATATATAAGATATTCTCTTAAAAGTGGGTCCTAAATAGTCTTTTCTATTATAATTTAATAGCTTTTATAGCTTTAATAGCTTTAATAGCTTTAATAGCTATAAAATCTAGTCTTTAGTATTATTATAAAAGTAAGTCTAAAGTAAGTCCTAATTTACTTCTTGATAATAGGTTTTAAAGTAAGAAAAAGCTATTATAGGAAAGTAATAAAGTAATAGTATATAGTAATATAAAAGTAAGTCTTAAGTAAACCCTTATTACTTATTATAATTAAGTAAATATTAAAACCTTTAAAAAAAAGTATTAAAGTTTTAAAATATAAAAACTTTATAAAAACTAATATTTAATCTATTAGCTTATAAAGCTTACTTTTACTAGTAAAATTAAAGGATTTTAAGTTAATTTTAAAAAAGAATATATTTTTATTTATTAGAATAAAATTTTTTACTTTGAAGTAATATTAATTAGTTCTTTAAGAATTAAAAGAGTATTAAGATTAGGGTTAAGGTAATATATTTTATACTTTAAATTACTAGTATTATAATAGTTAATATTATACTTTTAATTACATATAAAATATTATATATAATATATAATTATTTCTTTCTTGAGATTTTATTTTTTAATTACAAGAAATTATGTAATTTAATTAGTTTTATAGGTTAATTTAAGGTTATTATAGTGGTAAATAACTCTCCTAGGTACGAGGTAAAACTGCTTATATTGTTATAGCTTAATATTTTCGCTATCTTATTAAACTTCTTAGCTTCCTTACTAAGCTTATTATTTAACTTTTTCTTACTCTTTATTACATACTCCTTACACTTTACTAACTACTTGATTTCCTTTTTATTAGGATTTTTCTTGCTTTTTAATAAATCCTCTAAATTCTTTAGCCTAGTAGTAAAGGTTATTAGCTTTAGATTACCCTTTGCTATTCTATAGTTTATTAGCTAGGAACGTTAATTAACTAATAATATAAGACTTACTTTATAGTCTAGGGTTATGTAGACTTAGGTACATAAATTAGGTTAGAAATAAGTAAGAATAAGTTATATATAGTATAAGGGTTTAAGTTTACCTTAGAGCTTTAGGGTATAAGTGTTATGGACTCGAGCTTGGAAGCTTGGGTCATGTCTCGGGTCAATCCCGGATCCGGAAAGGGCGCGTAAAGACCGCAGGCTGTGCGTAGCTAGGTTAGGGCTATGCGTAAGCTGCGCATAACATGCACACATAATGGTATAAAGGCGGATCCTATGTAACCTCTAGCTTAGTTCCTTTCTTCTTCTATAAGGATAATATTACTATTTAGAACGCTTATAAGTAGTAGCCCTAAGGCTAGTTCTTAATATATATTATCCTTTACTATAGAAACATAATAGCTAGCAAATATACCAC
This sequence comes from Epichloe sibirici, assembly GCA_022702365.1. Taxonomy (NCBI): domain Eukaryota; kingdom Fungi; phylum Ascomycota; class Sordariomycetes; order Hypocreales; family Clavicipitaceae; genus Epichloe; species Epichloe sibirici. Next base: position 2,640,109 of record JALAAE010000001.1, on the reverse strand, counting down.
TACCACTAGATAGGATAAACACTAATAAGGTAGTAAGGTTATAGGAGCTTATTACTTAGCAATTAAGATAGATCTAGGAACTTGCTAATAGGCAGAAGTTAGACTTAACTAACTAATTAGTTAAACGCAAGCCCTTACCTATAGGACCCCTATTTAATAGTAAAAGAGTCCTTTTTATAGCATAGCAAAACCTTATGTCTTATAAGCTTAATATAGATAAGGGGTTTATTAGGTCCTAGCAGGACTAATAGTGCTTTATCTACTAAAATCTATTACTAAAGGTCTAGGCCTAAGTTACTCCTTTTTTTAAAAAAGGGCACTTAGTATATTATAATCCCTAAAAATTTTTAACCTACTTAAATAAGATATTTAATAACCCCTATTAGTAGGAATTAGTAATTATAAAACTTAACTAGATAATATAATAGCCTAATAAATAATTTAGTAACTTCTATATTTATTTTAAATAAAAATTAGCGCTAGCTAGGGGATTAGATTAGAAGGACTCTATAAAGCTTGCTAAGCTACGTATAGCACTTAACAAGTAGATAAGGAACTATAGCGTTAGATAGGATATATTGCGAACGGATTACTTAGCGGTAATAGCTTGCTATTATAGTATTTCGTTAGATATTAAGTTATATTATTTAGAGGAGAAGAATTATGCGTAAAAATAAGTGTATATGCCTAAGGCCCTGGCCTAGGATAAGGACACTCCTATAATAGATATATAATTTACATATGTAGTAAGGGCCTAAAAAGGACGCGGGAAGTTACTAGGATAATAGCGTAAGGTAAAGTTAGGTAATAAGGCTAGCGGTAAGCGGGCTAAGTAGGTTACCTAGGCTATATGTAATACGTGTTATAATAAGGGTAAGTGTTTATATTATAGCTTAGGGAAGCATTTTATTTATACCTATCCTATGCTCTCTCTAAGATATTAGCAAGGGAAAGTAGCTATTAATATATATAATATAAAGGAAAAGGAGGAGGACTCTAGGGAAGAGAAGAATATAGACTTATTAGAAAAAGAAAAACCCTAGTATTAAGTTATTTAACTAGGGTTATAGGGAGGATAGATAGAGAGGCTTTATAGCAAATAGTTATTACTAATAAGGACTTTAAATAGATCTAATTTAATATAGATTCTTTACCCTTTTTAGTTCCTACTTTAATTAATAAGACTACCTTTATAGATACTCTAGTTAATATAGGCTATAACTACTATGCCACTATAAGCAAACGCCTTATTTAGAAACTCTAGTTAGAATGCCTCCCTCTCTTAAATAAGAGGTTAGTTTACACTATAGTTAGTGTAAAGTAAGGGGGAAAAGAGAGCTATAAGAAAAGGTTATATATAACATATATTGTCTGTTTTTAAGTGGATTTAGATAGATAGGAAACGCCTATAGTTACCTATGTAATCCCTAGGTTAATAAGGTAGCTTATCTTAGGGACGCTGTGGATAGAGCGGAATAAGATTAACTTAGATATAGCATGTTACTAGCTTTACGTAGGATTAGCTAATAACCTGTAAGTTTAGGCATTAGCTAATAGGAAGGTAGAATAGCTAATAATATCTATCCTAGGCTTTACCTTTATAGGTATAGTATAGCGCGTAAAGAAACAGAAGGAATATATCTAGCTTTATGCTACTAGCCTACGAGAAATTATAGTAATCCTGTAGATAAATGTAATACTAGAGGTTATAGAGTAGGACTTATTATCCTCTTTGCTAAGTATGTTATAGGATTTTACGGATCTTTTCCTAGAGAGTAAAGTAAATGCCTTACTACTATACTAGGGATAATTAGATTACTATATTTAATTAAAATATAATCTAGATAGGACTAAACCAGAGCTTCTATAGGCATTATTATATAATATACCCTAATATTATCTTCTTAAAATTTAGAAGTAAGTAATAGACTTAATAGATAAGGGCTAGATATAGGCTAGCTTTTCTTTAGTAATAGCCCTAGTCCTATTAGTAAAGAAGCTAGGAGGAGGCTAGCGGTTTTGCGTAAACTATTAAGCCCTTAATAAGATTATAGAATAGGACTATTACCTATTACCTCTAGTAAAGGAGACACTATGGTTATTATTAGAGGTAAAGTGGTTTATAAAGCTTAATATATAAGTAACGTTTTACTATATCTATATTACTAAGGGTAAAGAACACTAGATAGCCTTCTAGACGCGTTTTAGGTTATTTAAGTAGCTTATATGCCCCTTTAGTCTAGCTAGCGTGCTCGCTACCTTTTAGAGATATATTAATAGGGCGCTTAGCGGAATACTAAGGGACTATGTAATTGCTTATCTTAATAATGTCTTAGTCTACTTAGGAGGGTCTTAAAAGGACTATATATAAAAGGTCTAAGTAGTGTTAATAAGATTATAATAAGTAGGGCTAAACCTAGATATAAAGAAATGCGTTTTTATAACAAAGGAAGTTAAGTACCTAGGGTTTATTATTTATATAGGAAAGGAGATTTGCCTAGATAGGGAGAAGATTGCTGTAATTTAGGACTAGGAGGCACTAATAAGGGTCTAGGGAGTTTAAGGTTTTCTTGGATTTACTAACTTTTATTAAGATTTTATACTATATTTCTTAATAATTATAGGCCCTTTAATTAACCTTATAAAGAAAGGGATTCCTTTCTAGTGAATAGATAAATATAATATGGCTTTTAAGACCCTAAAATTAGCCTTTATATTATACCCTATCTTAATATAATAGGACCCTAATAAGGACATAGTGGTTAAGGTAGACTATTTAGGAATAGCACTAGGGGGGTGTCTCTCCTAGTTTAATAATAAGGGTATATTACACCTAGTAGCTTACTATTCCGCTTACCTATAGCTAGCTTAATGGAACTATACTATATATAATAAGGAGCTATTAGTAATTATATCCTATCTAAAGGTATGGTTAGCGGAGTTACATAGCGTTAGTAGGCTGTTTATAATACTTATAGACTATAAGAACTTAGAATATTTTACTATGCTAAGGGAGATGTTAGAATAATAGGTAAGATAGGCAGAGACGCTAGCGCTATTTAACTTTAACTTATAATATAGGCCTAGACTATAGGTAGTAAGGCTAGACACGCTATTAAGACGCTTCTAGGAGGAGGCATATAAGGGGGGACTAGAGGAGCTAATTATGCGTTTAGCGATAAGGCTAGCCTAATACCGTTATAAATAAACTATCCTAAGCTCTAGTATAAGCCCTGTCTTATTATTAGGAAATAGTAGTATAGGGGACACTATGGCTATGCCTATAGGCCTACTAACTAGAGCAATGATATTTGTAAATAAGCATCTCTAATCTTTATAGGACTAATCCTTAGTTTATAATATAACTTATAAGATATATCTTAACGTAATTAGGGCAGGGGCCTAGAAGTTTCTAAAGGCTGCTAATATAAGGGAGTAAATAGCGGATTATTAGATTAGTACTAAAGGTATGCTTTAGTTCTAGGGCTAGACTTAGATCCTTACTTAGGAACCCCTTACTATAACTTTAACCTAGTAGGTATATAATTCACCCTTACTAGGCTACCCTAGCCGTAATATAACCTTTAAGACGCTTTAAAGGGACTTTTACTAGGATAGTATATTATAAAGTATTACTTAGTTTATAAGGAACTGCTACTGTTATAGGGGGCGGAGAAGCCACTAAGATAAGGCTTACTAAAACTAATTCCCCTACTAGATTATTACTAGTTATAGATCTCTATTAACTTTATAATAGACCTGCTAGCTTAATACCTAGATAACCTATGGTTTCTTATGGTTATTATAGATAGACTCTCTAAGTATATCTAGCTAGAGGCTATAACGTTAATAGGGGCTAAAGCATGCGTGGAATGGTTTAAATAGTATTAGTAACGGTTCTATGGCTTTCCTATATAAATTATTATAGATTATAGTTTAGACTAGTTAAGTAACTTTTAGACTATACTTTATAATTAAGTAAGTATATAATAGTTACTATTAATAGCCTATTATCTATAGATAGACAGCGGCATGGAAAGGGTAAATTAAGAGGTGTAGGCTATCTTATAGGTAATGCTATCTTTTTTGTAGTTTAAATAGCTAGATTACCTCCCTGTATATTAGCTTGCATTAAATAATAGGGACTTGTTAGTAATAGAGATTAGTGTAAATATAGCCCTATATGGTTATAACTTAGTAATAATTTAGAAACCACTAGATAAGTAAGTATCTTATACCTTATTAAAGGGAAAGGCTTAAGCATTCCTATAATATCTTAAGGAGGGCTTAGATTTAATATAGGCTACTATAGCGTTTGTTTAGTAATAATAATAGGAGGAGATAAATAGCGGTTAACGTCTAGCAGAGCGTTTTTAGGTTAGGGATTATGTATAGTTAAACCTTTAAAACTTTAAGATAAATAGACTATATAAAAAGTTAGATTAGGTTATAGCTAAATATAAGGTGCTTAAGGTCCCTATGCCTTTAACTGTTAAACTAGATATGCTAAGGGGATTATACCCTATCTTCTATGTGGACTTAGTATAATATATAGCCTCTAACCTATTACTAAGTTAGATACTAGTAGATAAACGTCCCTTACTAGAACTTATAATAATAGATACTAACCCTAATCTCTTAGAGTATTAGGTAGAAGAGATACTTATAGCTAAAAACGCAAGAGAATAGGGGTTAAGATAAGATATACTAGTTAAGTAAAAAGAATATATGTAGCTAACTTAGGAACCGCTAGAAAGCATATAAGACATAGAGGCACTAGATAGATTTAAAGTATAATAAGGTAATATAATAACACATAATAGGCCTAAGAAATTACGTTTTTATTTAACTATTAAAGCATAGTAAATCCTATTCTCCTCTATTCTACGCGTGGCCTAGAGCTAGTATTCTATAATAAAAAAAAAATAAAAAAAATAAATTAAGCTATAGGGGGCAGGGGAGGGGGGTTAGTTACTCTATTCTAGTTCTATCCTAGGGAATAATAATTATAGGTAGTGTTTAGCTAGTGGATAAGGGCCTTATTAAATACACGCTACTTAGTAGTAATAGTCTCCTAAACAAAGGTAATATAGGATAGATTCTTATTTATTATAGCTATACTATAGAAAAACTCTATTACTATATTACTACTATAATAGGTAGGAGATGTTTGCTAGGCTAGGGCAAGGGCCTAGGACTTAGTAATACCTTAGGCATAAGCTATGCTAGTAGGGGATAATAAAAGGGGTATTGCTATAGTAGGATTAATTTAGGCAGCGGCTAAAATAGTATTAAAATGTTTTTAATAGTAAATAAAAGTTTTTATTAGGATAGTATAGCATTCCTTTTTAGAAGTAATACGCTTTATAGCTAGAGTCTTAATAGCTTTACTAGTAGCTAAAAGATTTATTAGGTGCTTATATGCATATTATAGCTTTAGGTTACCTAAATATAAATATGGCTCCTAGCTATATAAATAACAGGCATGCTAATAGGGTAAATAGGCCTAATAAGACCCTAGGATATACTCTTATATCCCCTTATTATAAAGATTATTTATATATTAAATATATAGAACCTCTTACTCTTTGCTATTAGAGTTATTAGAGTTATTAGAATTACCCTTTAGGATATAGCTACTAAGGTAGCTTAGTTTTTTAGGGAGGGAGGAAGGTAGTAGTAAAGGGGAAGGAGTACTACTAGTAGCAGTAGTGGTAATAGCGCTTAAGATAATAGTAGCGGATATAATAGTAAGTAAACTAGGCATAGAAAGGGGGCGTAAAGGGAGATTAATAGGATAATTTAATTAAGGTAAGTAGTAGAAAACTAATAAGATAGAGGAAATAAGGGTATAGAATAGAAGAAAAAGGGAAAAGAGTAAGGAATATATAGGAGTATTTATATCCTAATAATAGCACTAGGGGGTTATAACTATATACTTACTTTAAAGAAGGGTAAAGGGAGAATATTAGATAATTAGCTATAGAGGGATTAGAGAGATAGATAATAGCTAGGGAAAGAAAGGGGAACTTAATAGGTAAAGAATAATATTACTATTTGGAACGCTTACGAGCAGCAGCCCTAAGGCCAGTTCTTAACAATAAGTAAGTATTAAGGTATAAGAAGATAGAAGAGATAAAGAGAGGGAATAAATATGGTTATAGAGGGGGAATTGCGTTAATTTATGCTATAAGCAAAACTTGAATAAATTTAAGTTTAACTATGGTTATAAACTATAACTCTTATGCTAACATAGCTATAAAGTTTATTATTAATAAACTTTACACTAACCTCACAGCCCTTTATATTTATACCCTTAAAGCTTATTCCTATATTAGGTCGCTTTTTTTTATTACTGCAGTACTATTAATTCGTTATTAATTATTACACTAGCTAGGTGTTACTAGTAAGTCTTATGTTATATGTGAATTCTAGATGCATTAGCCACTGCTAATGAAAAAAAGAAAATTATAAAAATCATAGTGGTAAATAATATTTTATACCTTATAATAACTTATTATTATATTTATATATCTTATTATGCCTTATAATTAAGGAAATCTACTTTAGAGTAAAAAAATAAAATAAAAATACAATTAAATACAAAATAATACATGTATTGTATTGTATTGTGAAAAAGTACTTGTATTGTATTGTAGTGTAAAGCTCTGCCTATAAGTATAATTAGAAGGGCTTTATAAAGGTATTCCTATAGAAGATTAAGCCTATTATATTTATTCTAAAAGAGATTAATCTTTAGTATAAGAAAGTTATATATCTTTTCACTATAATAATTATTATCTTTATAGGTCTTTATAAGCTTAGTAATCTTCCTAATAATCTAATCCTCTTATTATAAAGCTAATAGTAGTGTAAATAGTAGCATTTCTTAAGGTTATAAAGGATTGTTAACCTCTAATAATAGTTACCTTAAAGGTAGATTATAAGGGATTTTAGTAAGAGAGAAATTAAGTATAGGATTAAGGGTAGAGAAAAATTTATTTAATAATAGTTACTTTTTAACTTCTTCTTTAGGCTATAGTGCTTTTATTTCTTTATTAAGAATATATACTAGTAAGTTAGTAACTTTACTGGTTTTTGTTATGGACTTGAGCTTAGAAGCTTAGGTCATGTCTCGGGTCAATCCTAGATCCAGAAAGGGCGCGTAAAGGTCATGGACTATGCGTAGCTAGGTTAAGGCTATATGTAAGCCACGCATAACCTATATATATAATAGTATAAAGCTAAATCCTATATAACCTCTAGCTTAGTTCCTTTCTTCTCCTATAAGGATAATATTACTATTTAGAATGCTTATAAGCAATAGCCCTAAGGCTAGTTCTTAATATATATTATCCTTTACTATAGAAATATAATAGCTAGCAAATATACTACTATTACTAGATAGAATAGATATTAATAAGTTAGTAAGGTTATAAAAGCTTATTATTAAGTAATTAAGATAAATCTAAGAGCTTACTAATAGGTAGAAGTTAGACTTAACTAACTAACTAGTTAAATATAAGCCTTTACCTATAGAACCCCTATTTAATAGTAAAAAAGTCCTTTTTATAGTATAGTAAGATCTTATATCCTATAAGCTTAATATAGATAAGGGGTTTATTAGGTCCTAGCAGGACTAATAATACTTTATTTACTAAAATCTATTACTAAAGCTCTAGGCCTAAGTTACTTCTTTTTTAAAAAAAGAATACTTAGTATATTATAATCCCTAAAAATTTCTAACTTACTTAAATAATATATTTAATAACCCCTATTAATAAGAATTAGTAATTATAAAGCTTAATTAAATAGTATAATAGCCTAATAAATAATTTAGTAATTTCTATATTTATTTTAAATAAAAATTAGCACTAGCTAAGGAATTAGATTAGAAGGACTTTATAAAGCTTACTAAGCTATATATAGTACTTAATAAGTAAATAAGAGACTATAGTATTAGATAGGAAATATTATAAATAGATTACTTAGTAGTAATAGCTTACTATTAAAGTATTTTATTAGATATTAAGTTATATTACTTAGAGAAGAAGAATTATATATAAAAATAAGTATATATACCTAAGGCCTTAGCCTAGAATAAGGATACTCCTATAATAAATATATAATTTATATATATAGTAAGGGCCTAGAAAGGATATAAAAAGTTACTAGAATAATAGTATAAGGTAAAGTTAGGTAATAAGGCTAGTAGTAAGTAAGCTAAGTAAGTTACCTAGGCTATATATAATATATATTATAATAAGGATAAGTATTTATATTATAGCTTAAGGAGGTATTTTCTTTAAGCCTACCCTATACTCTCTCTAAGATACTAATAAGGGAAAGTAACTATTAATATATATAATATAAAGAAAAAGGAGAAAAACTCTAGGGATAATAAGAATATAAATATATTAGAAAAAGAAAAACCCTAGTATTAAGTTATTTAACGAAGGTTATAAGAAGAATAAATAAAGAGGCTTTATAGTAAATAGTTATTACCAATAAGAACTTTAAATAGATTTAATTTAATATAAACTCTTTACCCTTTTTAGTTTTTACTTTAATTAATAAGACTACCTTTATAAATACTTTAGTTAATATAAGCTATAATTACTATACTATTATAAGCAAATACCTTATTTAGAAACTCTAGTTAGAATGCCTCTCTCTCTTAAATAAGAGGTTAGTTTATATTATAATTAATATAAAGTAAAAGGGAAAAGAGAGCTATAAGAAATAGTTATATATAATATATATTATCTATTTTTAAGTAGATTTAGATAGATAGGAAATGCCTATAGTTACCTATATAATCCCTAGGTTAATAAGGTAGCTTATCTTAGGGATACTATAAATAAAGCGGAATAAGATTAATTTAGATATAGTATATTACTAGCTTTATATAGGATTAGCTAATAACCTATAAGTTTAGGCATTAGCTAATAGGAAGGTAAAATAGCTAATAATATCTATCCTAGGCTTTACCTTTATAAGTATAGTATAGCGTATGAAGAAATAGAAGGAATATATCTAGCTTTATATTACTAGCTTATAAGAAATTATAGTAATCCTATAAATAAATATAATACCTAAGGTTATAGAATAGGACCTATTATTCTCTTTACTAAGTATATTATAGGATTTTATAAAATCTCTTCCTAGAGAGTAAAGTAAATACCTTATTACTATACTAAGGATAATTAAATTACTATATTTAATTAAAATATAATATAGATAGAACTAAACTAGAGCTTCTATAGGTATTATTATATAATATACCCTAATATTATTTTCTTAAAATTTAGAAGTAAGTAATAGACTTAATAGATAAGGACTAGATATAAGCTAGCTTCTCTTTAGTAATAGCCTTAGTCTTATTAGTAAAGAAACTAGGAGAAGGCTAGTAGTTTTATATAGACTATTAGGCCTTTAATAAGATTATAAAATAGAACTATTACCTATTACCTTTAGTAAAGGAAATACTATAGTTATTATTAAAGATAAAGTAATTTATAAAGCTTAATATATAAGTAGTATTTTACTATATTTATATTACTAAGGGTAAAGAATACTAAATAGCCTTCTAGATATATTTTAGGTTATTAAAGTAGCTTATATACCCCTTTAGTCTAGCTAGTATACTTACTACCTTTTAGAGATATATTAATAAAGCATTTAATAAAATACTAGGGGATTATATAACTACTTATCTTAATAATATCTTAATTTACTTAGAAAGGTCTTAAAAAAGCTATATATAAAAGGTCTAAGTAGTATTAATAAGATTATAATAAGTAAGGCTAAATCTAGATATAAAGAAATATATTTTTATAATAAAGGAAGTTAAGTACCTAGGGTTTATTATTTATATAGGAAAGGAGATTTACCTAAATAAGAAGAAGATTACTATAATTTAGGACTAGGAGGTACTAATAAGGATTTAGAGAGTTTAAGGTTTTCTTAGATTTACTAACTTTTATTAGGATTTTATACTATATTTCTTAATAATTATAGGCCTTTTAATTAATTGTTAGAATCACAGGGTTCCTGACGTTAGGATTAATTGGATAGCCTAGGGAATAGGTATAATTCTTCTATTCTAGGCATGGTATCTAATTAGAAAGAAGAGAGGAAAAAGAGAGGCTTTTCCGGATTATAAAAAGTAGCCACAAACGCAGAGCGTTTATAGGTCACCTAACTTATAGGTCCCTGCCCTATTAGAGGGCAGGCTTATAGGCTATAAGTAAGGCTCCCTACGTTACGTGCGTGCGTAGCCCTATAGCCTAATGTTTTACTAGGTAATTATAGCTATATACTATAATTAATATTGTACTTATTCTAATATTAAAACCTCTTTCTTTTTAATATAATTATTAATATATAATATTAATCTAAGAAGAGAAGAGATAAGGATTAAATAAATATATAATATAAAGAAAGGAATAAATAAATAAAAATAATAGACATAGGCCCTATCCTTCTCTTATCCTTACTTACTACTAGTTTTTAATAACTAGCTTCTCTAATCCCTTTTCCTTCTTTCTTATATAATACTACCTATAGTATCTATAGTTACTTTTCCTTTACCCCTTTATTTAACTATAATATAATATTAAATTATATTCCTAGGGAAGGGTTACCTATAATCTCTTCCCCTATAGGTATAATATTAGATTATACCTCCCTATACTCCCTTATACTCCCTTCTCTTTCCCTTAGGACTATATTATCCTAAAAGCTTAAGTACTCTTTATTAAAGGGTATTATCTTACTCTCCCTTTAGGGCTATATTACTATAAAGACTTAGAAGAGTGCTCTTTTTTCTCCCTCTAGGGCTATATTATCCTAGGGGCCTATAAGGGTACTATTTTATTCTCCTTCTAGGGTAATATTACCCTAAAGGCCTATAAAGGTACTATTTTATTCCCCTTCTAGGGCTAAGTTTAGTTCTAGGACCTATATAGGTAACTTTATATATAGGTAATCTATTCTTCTATTTAGACTATTACTATATTACCTATAATAAACCTCTCTAGGGCCTTATTAGGTATTACCTTTATAAATATATTTACTAGGTTATCTTTGCTATTAATCTATCTAATCTTATAAAGCTTATAGCGTTTATATAATTATTAAAGGGCTATAATATTAATTATTAGCTACTTTTCCTTTATAGTCCTAAGCTTAATAAGGCATTTATATAATAAGTATAAATTAGTATAAACTATAATTAGGATTATAAGGAGATTTAGTTAGTCTATAATTATCTTTAGTGTTATTATAATTATATAAGCTATATTAATACCTACTACTATACTATAGACCTCTAAAGTAAGTATACTTCTTATAACTCTCTTACTCTTTATTAAGCTATAGTATATAATATTACCTTATACTATAAACTTACTATCTTTATATTCCTTATTAGCTAGGATTAATACATAGCCTAGCTATAAGGTAAAGTCTTAGTTATTAATAAATAATCTATTAATAAATATAAAGAGCTTTACCTTTATAAGATTAAGTGGTATAAATATTAATCCTTAATCTAGATAATCTATTTACTACTTAATATAGTAATTAAGTTCTTTAATATTCTTAATAGTTAGCTCTTAGTATTATATAGTAATAGAGAGGTTAAAGCTTACCTTAGGTTAGCAGATTAAAGTAATATAAGCACCTTAAGCCCTTTGCTTAATATACTTCTTTATTAGCTCTTCTAGTAGGATTAATTAAAGCTTATTACTTTTCCCTTTCTATTATATCTTAATAGTATTATTAGTTAGTTAAATAATTCCACTATTAAATATAAGGGGATTATTAGGCTTAATAAATTGCTTTAGTTTCGTAGCAAATTTAGTAGTAATTAATTAATCTTCTTCTAGCTATAAGAATCTCTTATCTAATAAACTAAGAGTATTATTAGTCTATATTCTTATATATCTAAAGTAAAGGCTTTTAGTAAATATTACTAGTAAGTATAGATTATAACTTAATATTATTATCTAGAGATTCTCTCTATAGTACTTATAGTAAGTTACTTACTAATATATACTAGCCTTTATAATACTATAAAGAGGCTTAATAACTCTTATAATTATGTTCTTAGGGTATTAATCACAAATTTAAATAGGGAGTTAGGCAAGGATTATTTAATTTAGTAGTGTCTAGGATTATATATATGCCTATATAATGTCTTAAATCTATAGAAGAAGTCCTTTGCTAAGAAAGGAGGGAGTAATTATAAGGATTAGATACTAGCTTACTCTCTGGATTATTAGGGCCTATATAAGAATTACTTACTTTACTTTATTGCTAAAGCCTTAGATACTAAGCCTTAAATTCTTATATAGTTAGCCTATCTTTCCTTTTACCTTATTAATAATATAGGAATTAAAGATTTAAATCCCTTAGTGCTTTCTCTTATTAAAGGTAGTAAATTTAAATATGCCTTAATTAATTAAAGTATTAATCTTAGCTTTTATTAAGAGTTTAAAGGGTTTACTAGGGGTTATAATAGTGCTTTCTTTATATAATTAAATTATAAGCTTAAAGTCTACCTTCTCTTTACTTAATAGGAAAGTCTTAGGGTTATTTACTAATTAATCTACCTAATTAATAATTACTAGAGGGTTCTTTTAGGGTCTTTTAGGCCTTCTCTTTAGGGGAACTAAAGGTATTATATTTTTAATTTATACCTCTTAGTTCTTCCCCTTAATTACCTCTAGATTAATACCTCCTTCTAGTAATAGCTTCTCCCTATTAGGGTCTTTATTATAGGGCTTAATAGAGGTTAATCTAAAGACTTTAAGGCCTTATAGAAGGTTAAGGATATAGCTCTCTTTATCTATTATAAGAAGCTTATATAGGCCTTACTATCCTACTTTTTCTTACTATATAAGTATAGGTAAGGTAAGTAGGAGTTTAAGAGTTAGTAAGGTATTAGGGCTATTTCTTATAGTAAGAGCTTTATTAACTTTTTATAAGGTATATAATCTTTTAATCTCTTTTATTACCTTTTATACTATAAGGGCTTATTACTTAATATTAGGTAATAAAATAGATTTATTAACTATTTATAAATAAGCACTAAAGACTAGAAGGGTTAGGATAATGCTATTTATAGGGCTATAGCTTTAGGCATTATTAGATATTCACATTAGATAATATTATAGGCTCTTTAGAGTGGCTTATAATACCTTTTAACCTTACTAATGCTATAGTATACCTTAATAGGGACTTTTTTAATTAAGATTAATATTAAAGCTATAAATTAGCGGAATTCCTTGCTTCTAAATATTATACTAGTATTAGTTATAATCTAATCTAGAGGACCTTAGTAGGTATTAATCTAGTATAGTTAAAGGGCTTCCTATATTACTTTTACTATAATATCCTTAAGAAATCTAGCTATATTAAATAACATAGCTATATTAATAGCGTAAAGGATAGGGTAGTTACTATTAAGATATATAATATTTACAATTACTTTATAATTAAAGTTATATTTATCCTTAAGGGTAAATTTAAAGTAATATAGGTTATCTATATTTATTTAATATTAGTAGCAGATCCTTATTAATTATCTAATGGTTTTGTAATCTACCTTATAGCCTAATTTAGAAAGTATATTATAAAGTTAGCAAACAGAAGGGTAACTAAATTAGCAATATAAGCGCTATAGTTTAACCTTAGTTAAATAGCTCTAAGTAATTAATCTTTCTTTTTATAAAAGTATCTATAGATATCCCTATTTATATATAATAGAGACTTTAATATTACCTTATTAAAGGATATTCTAAGATATATAGAAGTTAATCTTAAGGTAATCTATATCTATAAGATATAGTAAGAAGGGAGTGTTTATAGGTATTATATAAAATAGAATAATACTAAAAAGGGTAGGCATATTAATTAATCTAATAAAGGGGATTAGTTTTCTACTTCTAAATCTAATTATTACCTCCCTAGCTCTAGATTTATTAAGCTAAATCTTAGGGATTAACTACTATAAAGTAAGAAATTAGGGGTGCCTTACTAATAAGTAGCCTATAGCCTTAGTATTAGGAATTATGCCTTAGAATATACCTAAAGAGTAATAGTCTTTAAGAAGAAAGGCAGTTAGAGCTTCCTTTAGTTATTAGAGATTAAATAAATCCTCCTTTATAAAGGTATAGGTAGCTACTTAATTTATAAGAATCTATATAGTTATATAACTATTAATAGTTATACCTTATATAAAGAAGCTTATAGGCATTTTACTTTCTTTACCTTCTTTCTTAAATCTAAGTTCTATTATATAGGTAGAAATCTTATTTTCTTTAGAGGGAATACTATTATTCTCTTTACCTTTATACTAGTTAAGGAAAGTATTATAGGAAGAGATTATTAGTTCTATAAGGTAGTGGTTCTTAAAGTATTAATATACTTTTTTATATTTCTCTTTAAAGTATTTAGTTAACTAATAACCTTCTTTACTATATATATAGCATTTCTTAGTATATAGAATACTTCTAGTGCCTTAGGAGCGTAATTATCTATAATAGGCTTCCTTACTATATCTATTATACTTTTAATTAGTCTAGTACTACTCTTTTATATTAGGTATTAATAGGAATTAATGCCTTTTATTTAACTCTTCTATAGTTATTTAGATTAATATCCTTATATATTTATAGAATTATTATAGATTAGTAGGAGGGTTAATAAGGTAAGTTTTATATTCTATAATACTATAGTATATAGAGATTAATTAATTCTAAAGCGCTCTTTTAGATTAGGTAATATCTAGGACTACTTACTAAAGATTTATAAGCTTTATAATAAGTTCTTTAAAGTAATTAAGTTTTAACTTCTCTAGGTTCTTTTATATAATTTATTATAGCTTTATATTTTACTACTTAAGGAGATATCTTTACTTTATATTATTAGTCTTAAACCTTTATTTAATCTAATTAATAAGAGTCTTAAGGTCTTAGGGATTATTTAGCTTATATAAATACTTATAATAGTATATTAGGGCCTTTCCTTTAAGCATAGCCTCTAGAGTATATCTAGCTTTATAGGGTCTAATACCTAGTATCTTATATTTCCCCTAGAAGATTATTAACTTTAAGTTAAAGACCTTATAGTTATATATACTATATTAAATATTGCTTATATATAGCTTTATAAGATTAATTATTTGCTTTAGGGTAGGTCTTAATATTTAAGGTATTAAGGGAGATATAAGCTATATTAGGTAAAAGTATACTTATCTAAGGGGAAAAGGTACTCTAGGAGATATAGGAGATAGCATATCCTATCTTAGTATAAGATACCTTTATTAAGGGCTATCCTAAGGGTTATTATTTAGTTAGCCTAATAGTATTAGGCTAGGGAATTAATATTAATAGGTTTTAGAGGTTTATTAATTATACTACTAATAGTATTATAATCTTAACCTAATTAAAGGGATTAGCAAAAGGTTATTAAGGAAGTCTTATTTTATAGTGTGTTTTTAGAAGGGTATATACTTCCTTATAGCTTCCTATATCTCTTCTTCTTACTAATTATAGAATCCCTTATAATTTATAACTTTCTTAAGCATTAAGGTAATCTTCTAGTAGGCTATTAGATCTATATATATGCTATAGAGAAAGAGGAAATTATAGAGGTATTTAGTAACTATTTAGTCTATAGTTATAAATGCCTCTCTTATCTATCTATTAAAGTCTTTACTAAAGTTAGTAAATAGACTCCTTATAATAAGACCTTCTAATTTATAAGTTACTATCTTAATAAGAATATAAGCTATAATAGCTTTAGGGTTATTATTTTTATTAAGATTAAATAATTTTACTTATTATAGTGCTTCTTATATAATATAATTATATATCTCTAGCGGGATATATCTTAGAAGGGGGTTATTAACTTATAGACCTTTACCTTTCTAGTCTTTTCTAACTTTAGTGCCTTTTTTAGTGTTACTAAACTTAGAGTTAGAGAGAGGGGCTTTTAACTACTTTATTTATTAAAAAGCTTTTAATTCTCTTATCTCTATTATAAAAACTATAGAAGGGATATATAGGATTAGGGGAATAGGGCTTTTATATAATAGGTTAAAGGATATAGGCATAGCTATTATCTTTATCCCTTAGGGGTTCTTAGGATATTAGATCTTAGGAGTAGTAAGTTCCTTTCTTATTATAAGAGAGTGCCTTCTAAGGGTTAGGTATATAGTAAAACACGCTAATTAAATAGTTAAGGATAGGTTAGACTAGTTACTAACTAGGCCTTAATCTTTTAATAGCTTTAAAGTCTTTATAGGGTCTTAGGATATTAGATCTTAAGAGGTATAAACTCCTTTCTTATTATAAGAGAATACTTAAACTTCCTTAGCATAACTATATTACTTTTAGTAGCTCTTCTATTATATAGAGCGGGTTTATAGTATAGTTATCTTTTCTAATTAACCTTACTAATCTATAGTTATAAAAAACTATATAGTTATCTATAAAGTTAACTACTAATTAGTATTAGAATTATAGGGTTCCTAATATTAGGATTAATTAGATAGCCTAGGGAATAGGTATAATTCTTCTATTCTAGGCATAGTATCTAATTAGAAAGAAGAGAGGAAAAAAAGAGGCTTTTCTAGATTATAAAAAGTAGCTATAAATATAGAGCGTTTATAGGTTACCTAACTTATAGGTCCCTGCCTTATTAGAGGGCAGGCTTATAGGCTATAAGTGGGGCTCCCTACGTTGCGCGCGTGCGTGGCCCTATGGCCTAACGTTTTGCTAGGTAATTATAGCTATGTGCCATGATTAATATTATGCTTATTCTAATATTAATCTTATAAAGAAAGAGGTTTTATTCTAGTAAATAGATAAATATAATATAGCTTTTAAGACCTTAAAATTAGCCTTTATATTATACCCTATCTTAATATAATAGGACCTTAATAAGAATATAATAGTTAAGGTAAACTATTTAGGAATAGCACTAGGGGAATATCTCTTCTAGTTTAATAATAAGAGTATTTTATACCTAGTAACTTACTATTTTACTTACCTATAGCTAGCTTAATAGAACTATACTATATATAATAAGGAGCTATTAGTAATTATATCCTATCTAAAGGTATAGTTAGTAGAGTTATATAGTATTGGTAAGCTATTTATAATACTTATAAACTATAAGAACTTAGAATATTTTATTATATTAAGGGAGATATTAGAATAATTAGTAAGATAGGTAAAGATATTAGCGCTATTTAATTTTAACTTATAATATAGACCTAGACTATAGGTAGTAAGGCTAGATATACTATTAAGATATTTCTAGGAGAAGGTATATAAGAAAAGACTAGAGAAGCTAATTATATATTTAGTAATAAGGCTAGCCTAATATTATTATAAATAAATTATCCTAAACTCTAGTATAAGCCTTATCTTATTATTAGAAAATAGTAGTATAGGGAATACTATAGCTATGCCTATAAGCTACTAACTAGAGTAATAATATTTATAGATAAGTATCTCTAATCTTTATAAGACTAATCCTTAGTTTATAATATAACTTATAAGATATAGCTTAATATAGTTAAGATAAGGGCCTAGAAGTTTCTAGAGGCTATTAATATAAGGGAGTAAATAGTAAATTATTAGATTAGTACTAAAGATATACTTTAGTTTTAGGGCTAGACTTAGATTCTTACTTAAGAACCCCTTACTATAACTTTAACCTAGTAAGTATATAATTTACCCTTACTAGGCTACCCTAGCTATAATATAACCTTTAAGATACTTTAAAGAGACTATTATTAGAATAGTATATTATAAAGTATTACTTAGTTTATAAGGAATTATTACTATTATAAAGGGTAGAAAAGCTACTAACTAAGATAAGGCTTACTAAAACTAATTCCCTTACTAGATTATTACTAGTTATAGATCTCTATTAACTTTATAATAGACTTACTAGCTTAATACCTAGATAACCTATAGTTCCTTATAGTTATTATAAATAGACTCTTTAAGTATATCTAGCTAAAGGCTATAATATTAATAAGGGCTAAAGTATATATAAAATAGTTTAAATAATATTAGTAATAGTTCTATAGCTTTCCTATATAAATTATTATAAACTATAGTTTAGACTAATTAAGTAACTTTTAGACTATACTTTATAATTAAGTAAGTATATAATAATTACTATTAATAGCCTATTATCTATAAATAAATAGTAGTATAAAAAGGGTAAATTAAGAGGTATAGGCTATTTTATAGGTAATACTATTATTTTTATAGTTTAAATAGCTAGATTATCTCCCTATATATTAGCTTATATTAAATAATAAGGACTTATTAGTAATAAGGATAAGTATAAATATAGCTTTATATAGGTATAACTTAGTAATAATTTAGGAATCTTTAGATAAGTAAGTATTTTATACCTTATTAAAAAGAAGGGTTTAAGTATTCCTATAATACCTTAAGAAAGGCTTAGATTTAATATAAGCTATTATAGTGTTTATTTAGTAATAATAATAGAAGAAGATAAATAGTAATTAATATTTAATAAAGCATCTTTAGGTTAGGAATTATATATAGTTAAACCTTTAAAACTTTAAGATAAATAAACTATATAAAAAGTTAGATTAGGTTATAGCTAAATATAAAGTACTTAAGGTTCTTATATCTTTAACTATTAAACTAAATATACTAAGAGAACTATACCTTATCTTCTATATAAACTTAGTATAATAAGTAGCTTTTAACCTATTACTAAGTTAAATACTAGTAAATAAATATTCTTTACTAGAACTTATAATAATAGATATTAACCTTAATCTCTTAGAGTATTAAGTAAAAGAAATACTTATAGCTAAAAATATAAGGGAATAAGAATTAAGATAAAATATACTAGTTAAGTAAAAAGAATATATATAGCTAACTTAGGAATTACTAGAAAGTATATAAGATATAGAGATACTAAATAGATTTAAAGTATAATAAGGTAATATAATAATATATAATAGGCCTAAAAGATTATATTTTTATTTAATTACTAAAGTATAGTAAATCCTTTTCTTCTTTATTATATATATAGCCTAAAGCTAGTATTTTATTATATTAAAAAAGAATTAAGCTATAAAAGGTAAGGAAAGGGAGTTAGTTACTTTATTCTAGTTATTTCTTAGGAGATAATAATAATATTTATTTAGCTAGTAAGTAATAGTCTTATTAAATATATATTACTTAGTAATAATAATCTCCTAAGTAAAGGTAATATAGGAAAGGTTCTTATTTATTATAGCTATACTATAGAAAAACTTAATTACTATATTATTACTATAATAAATAGGAGATATTTACTAGACTAGGGTAAGGGCTTAGGACTTAGTAATACCTTAGATATAAGCTATACTAGTAAGGGATAATAAAAGAGATATTATTATAGTAAGATAAATTTAGGTAATGATAAGAATAATATTAAAATATTTTTAATAATAAATAAAAGTTTTTATTAGAATAATATAGTATTCTTTCTTAGAAGTAATATACTTTATAGCTAGAGTCTTAATAGCCTTACTAAAGGCTAAAAGGTTTATTAGGTACTTATATATATATTATAGCTTTAGATTACTTAAATATAAATATAGTTTTTAGCTATATAAATAATAGGTATACTAATAAGGTAAATAGGCCTAATAAGACCCTAGGATATACTTTTATATTCCCTTATTATAAAGATTATTTATATATTAAATATATAAAATCTCTTACTCCTTATTATTAAAGTTATTAGAGTTATTAGAATTACTCTTTAGAATATAGTTACTAAGATAGTTTAGTTTCTTAAGGGAAAGGGAAGGTAATAATAAAAAAAAAGTATTATTAGTAATAATAATAATAATAATGCTTAAGGTAATAATAGTAAATATAATAATAAGTAAACTAGGTATAAAAAGGGAGTAAAAAGGGAGATTAATAGGATAATTTAATTAAGATAAGTAGTAAAAAACTAATAAGATAAAGGAAATAAGGAAAAGAGTAAGGAATATATAGGAGTATTTATATCCTAATAATAGCACTAAGGGATTATAATTATATACTTACTTTAAAGAAGGGTAAAGAGAGAATATTAGATAATTAGCTATAAAGGGATTAAAGAGATAAATAATAGCTAGAGAAGAAAAGGGGAATTTAATAGGTAAAGAATAATATATAAAAAGGAAATAAGAGTAGCTAGGTAAGTAAAGTATAATATTAGCTAGTAATAATATAGAAATAAACTAAATATGGGGCCGTTGTGTGCCGGGGGGTCCGAGGCCTCGTTGAATCCGTTGAATCCGTTGAATCCAATGATTTGAAGGTCTTGTGGCTGCATTGAAGCTTACGAATTTGACGAATTTGACGAATTTGACGAATTTGACGATATTGACGATATTGACGATATTAATAGATATCTAGTATGTTGTGTGACGGCCGTCAGCGGCGATAACAGCCTCACAACGATTAGGCATGCTATTAACTAGCTTGACAAGATAATCTAATAGCACCGCGTTCTAAGCCTCTTTTATAATTATTCGAAGATAATTATATAAGGTTACCTCTTATGAATAATATTATTAAATATAGTCCTTTATCTAATCTTATATATGCTCTATTGGGTTTAAATTAGGTAAATAAGGTAGCTAGGGAATTACATGAATTCCTTATTATTAAAGCTTAATAGATTTTGAATTTAATAAGTAGCCTAGGGCATTATCTTATATAAGATAATAATTAGGATAATATCTAAGCTAACCATTAATTAGCGGTATATATTAGTTAATATAAGAATTAGTGTTAATAAATCCCTATTCCTTTTTCTAATTACTTAGAAAAGCAGCCTTAAAATATAAAGCCTTTCTTCTTATAATATTATTTAATAATATAGGTTAGATTAAGGGCTTCTTTAATCCTTTAAGTTATAAAGCTAACCCTATAGCTACTAGGATTAATCTAAGATTTATCGAACTAAAGGACCTTAGCCTAATTAAATAGAGACTAAGACCTATAATTAAGAGCCTATTATAGCCGCTTTTAATGATTAGCTTCTAATATTAGGGGCTTAACTAGGGCTTAATATTATTAAAAGCCACGTTTTTAAAGGGCATAATAGATATAATATTAAGTAATATTCTAACTAAGGGCTAAGGGGATTTACTTATATATTAGTAGGCAGGCTTTCTTACTGCTTATAATAAATTTAATAAGTTAATTAATTTAGGCTTTTATTAGCTTTAAAGAATAACCTAACTAATGTTTTAGACCTCCTATTATTAATATTAAATATTAAACTTAGTTAATAAAGAGACCTAAAATCTTAGAAATCTATAGGTATAAATAACTAAGACGAAAAAGCAGCTAGACTTCCTTGCGTTAGATTTCTATTAAATCTAACCGCTAACCGTATAACTTATCTTCTAGCATTAATGCTAAGGGTCTTAAAGTCAATAGATTCGATAATAAAGGTCTTTAAATCAATGAAATTAATGCTAGAGGCATTGAATTGATGATTTCTGTAGCTGGCGATAATAGCAGCGATAGAAGCCTCTAGAATCTAGCTAGCTAGGTGGGTTGGGTACGAGAAGACCCCCCTGCAAAATACCCGCCCCACTGTAAATAATTATGCCTGAAGATCTGTAGTGTATAGTCTACCCCCTGAATGATTTTACAAATCTACATGCCTCACTTTTTGTTCCTCTCTAACAGGCATCCGAGCCGCCCTAGACTAGCCACTATTAGAGGACTACAAGGAAAATAGATAGAGTATATAACGCCACAAACGCTACAAAAGAGTACATTTATTTATAAGAGGACTACTAGTAATACAAGGTACCTGTTAATCCTAGACCCTATTCCCCTTATTTCTCTGCTAATACCTGATTCGCTCAATTACCCCTGTCATGTAGATTTGTAAAATCATTCAAGGGTTATACTATATACACTACAACCCCTGAATTATTTTACAAAGATACATGACAGGGGATAACAAGCTAATTAGGCGTCGTACGGGAGATAGGGCAGACAGGGGCTAGGATTAGCAAGTACCTTAAATTATAAGTGATTTATAAGGAAAAATATGTATTTTTCAGTGGCATTCAATACCTTACATATCTACCTTATGATGCTCTAACAGTAGCTTTATCTTACCCTACCCTAGGCGGAGCGCAACTGCGGGCAGCTGTTATTGGGCAACCTGCTAGCTGCCCCATGTGGGGCAAGTAGATTTGTAAAATAATTCAGGGGTTGTAGTGTAGTCTTCCGTAAAATCACTGATAATTCAAGGTACCTGCTGATCCTAGCCCCTGGTTGCCCTGTCTCCCATCTGACGCCTAATTGGCTCGCTGTCCCCTATCATGTAGATTTATAAAATAATCCAGGGTTTTAACCGTATTGCACACTATTAGAAACGAGTACGTAAACGCGCAGCAACGGATTATTGAATGCGCAGCAGTAACTAAGCCTAAAACGGATAAGGTACCCGCACGCGTTTTTTCCACACAAAGGTACCTCTTTGATTTTACGCACATTTATACACTCATATTCCAGTGCCTTGACCAGCACTAATATTCTCTCAAATGGCTTAAAATAATGTGCAGCCTTATCCAATATCACAGGTACCTTAGTTTGTATATAATCCTAGTAAGAGACTAAGTCCCTTAGCATCTCAAAGCAGTTAATACATTAGGTCAAGCTAGCCTGCTGTATAGTATTAACCAGCGCCGCGCAGGCTATAGAAGATTTCAGTGTTGTTAATAGTGCGCGTGCCTAAATGTGCGTGAAATCGAAGAGGTACCTTTGCGTGGAAAAACGCGTGCGGTGTACCTCATCCGTTTTGGGATAAGTTGCTGCTGCGCATTCAAAAATCCGTTGCTGCGCGTTTACGTACTCATCAGAAACACTCTGTTTCTAGCGGGCGTAACGAATACAACCAACCAACCAACCAGCTTCATTGCAAAGTGAGATGTTCACGTACGACAAATCAATCATATTTTTTTCAAGCAGCGTTCGACCTATATTCCTGCCTTAATCTACTGTAGAAGCCAATCCTGTTCTCAGTCCGATAATGCAATTGAAACACCCAGGCCAGGTCCCAAACGTAACGGCAAATCCATCTCCAGCGAAAACCTCACAGCAGGTTTCACATCTCGTCCACGGAGTCGTCCATCTTTGGCTCCGTCTTGAAAACGATCTCATCGTCCTGAGAATCGTACTTTGGCTCACTCTTGAGCCTCTTCACCTTGCATTTCGCCATCTGGTCTACCAAGCTGTCAACAAAAGGCGCACTCCATATCCGAACTGCACATGCATGACATACCGGCACCTCTTTTCCGAGGCGTAATCTTCCCAGGCACGTCCTCGTCATCATCGTCTTGGGGCTCCTCGAGAGCCATGGCCTTTGCCTTGCTCGGGCCCTTCCTGCGAGCTGCAAACACTGATCAGATCGGTTCTGAGAGAAAAACATAAAAATAAAAAGTAAAAAAAAAATGAAGCAGCAGCATCACCAAGAAACGTACAAGGAGGACTTCCTTCGCCCTCGCCCTCGCCTTCGCCTGCGCCTTCGTCTTTCTCCTCAAACTCGGCTATGCTCTTCTTGATCTGCGACCAGGTGTTCTGTAGAGATTTCGTAGTACGCCCAGGCATGCCGATCTTTTGCCAGTCGATGGGCTTTCCACCCTCGCGTAGCTGCGCGATGATGCGGAGAAGAAGCTGGTACTGCACCGGAAAAGGTCAGAAAAAATGGAAAAAAACAAACTATGGCACCTATGAGTGCGGCGTCCAAGGAAGTAGACTCACTTTAGCTTCTTGGGTCCAAGGCTGGCCTCTGGGCTGACGAGCCCCGGACGCGGCTGAAGAGCCCATGGTGAGATTTCGAAAAAAAACAAAGATATGGCAAAGGCCCCGAGATGGATTCCGAAACAAGGGCTGGCAGGGTCAAAGTTCAACCATAAGTCTGCGCCAAGCGAGATGCAATCTTTACTAGAGTGAAGAGAACGAGAATGAAGAGAAAGAACAGCGGTAGAAGTAGGAAGAGGGGGAGGGAGGATAACGAGTAGAGGATATTAGCGAGCAGAGAATAGATTAGCGCGCACCTGGTGCTTTATACTCAAGTCTGCTCTAGAGAGAGATATCTTGATGTAAAGTGAGAAAAAGGTGAGAGCGCAGGGCGGATTTGCGCGCGGCTTTTCCAGCACTTTCTGCAGGGAACAAACTCGCCTTACGTTCTGGCTAGAAATCTGCTTTCTTCTAGCTAGCAGCGTGAACCAAGCAGGTCGTATTGCTCAATCAAGTATTAGCACTTGGAGAGGAAGGGAGAGGAAGTGCAGTGGCGTGTCAAGTTGGGGTTCTTCTGATGCTGATGACGACTCTGTGGAATGTCTCCCTGGCACCATAATGTTTCCGGGCCACACCAAGTCTTTTTGAATTGATGAGAATCTGTATTACATCATTTGTTCCGAGCTAAGCATATATACATCCATTTACTGGCATCGGATGCTTTGGCCATTCGCCGGCTGAAAGCACACAACTTCCATCTTCAAGGCGTTACCACCAACTCGTCATTACACACATGCATCCTCATCTGAACCATGATCATCCGTGAGGGTATCGTTATTTGCCTAGGTAACCGTCCCATAGCCGCAACTCCATCTCCAGCATGCTACATCAAAGCCATATATCTATCCCGTGTGAATCCAGCAAAGCCAAACCCAGCCAAACCCAGCCCGAAAACATTTAGCCAGTTCTTCTCATCTTGTCTCTATATGCCATGAACTCACGCATCCGATCCTGATGTTCAATACATGCATCCATCCACCGTCGTCGAACATCATTGTCTTGTTGCACCCAGTTAAAATATTCCTGTATCTCCGTATCGCCACGTGCCCCTAGGAACCCATATCCCTTGGCTTCTCTCGTTCCAGATATTAGAGTCTTTCTTGTAGCAAAATGATCCACTACTTGACCATTGAAGGTATCCCACTGGCGCAAGTAATCCTCAAACCCAACTAGGTACTTGTTCCACGACGCAATGTTTGGCTTCATTCCTTCTATAGCAACTGTAGGGTGTAAGCGCGGCGCCACGGGGGGCTCGGGAAATTCCAATGGCTGTGGGTTAGATAACCTGCCAGGGGGAAAATCCGAGGCCTTACTTTCAAAAGGCAAATTATCCTTCAAGCTATTGAATGAGTCGAGTCCTTCCTTTTGCTGGGCAAATGGAGCCACGTTCTTCAAATCTGCGAAGCTGGCTCTGAACTCTTCGCTGTCCTCTGATCCGGCAGCGTTTGCATCCAGGGGGATCTTCGCAGGACGTTGTGGCATCTCCTCGGATGAGGCACCATCGACGTTGCCAGCTCGCCACTCCGGCCGAGATGGTTCAACGTGAATATTCCGCGCAAATTGAGCTTTCAGACCTTCCGAAGATGGCGTGTCGATATCCATGGCTTGTGGGCCGCCTGTCGCGACTGGACGTGCCTGCGCCTGTGCACTCCTCCCACGCCAGTCGTACGTCTCTTCTTCGCTGCTGCTTTCGTCAACCGACGCAGCTGTTCCTGCCGTTGGCTTGGCTTTTGATCTTCTAGAATTGGTTCGACTGGTACGCGTCGGCGAGACAGACGGGCCGGGTGCGGGCTGTGGCACAAATGTCTGCGGTCCGAACTTGTCGCTCCACCCCTCAGCATTGAAACCGCTCTCGGCCTGCGAAGCATTAGAGGCAGTATTAGTACGATCATTGCGGCGCGTGGTAGGGCGCTTAATATGCGATCGGCGAGTTCGGCGACTGCCAGGGGAAGGCCGGTTACCCACATTCGCATCAGCTTCTCCCGTGCCTGCATTGAATTGCCAAGTATTTGAGCCTTCATCGTTGACGAAACTCGTGTTAATATCGTCAACGCTGCTCTTTGCAAAAAAGCCATTCCCACCGGACGTTGTACCCGCCTCCCTGAATGTTTCATCATCCACGGGAAAGCTGAAGCTGTTGTTTCGACGTTGGTTAGCCAATCTTTCATGTTGCAATTTATTCTCATAAGAATTTGTGGATACGCCCCATGAGATCTTCCTGCTTGGACACAGGCTATCATCCTTGTGAAAGTTAATGAGCTCATTTAGGATGCTGGTCTGTTTCCGCTCGAAAGAAATAGATGTGACACTGTCACAGTTGGTTCCACTCGGAGGTATATCTGGATTAATGCTTCTTGAACTTTCAAGTTCTATAGTCGGGGACACGTGCTTGGCGCCAGTGTTTGGTGGGGTTGACTTGGGTGTCAAAGAATTTTGCGATGCAGAGCAAACTTGACTGTAGGGGTTTCCATACATTGAAGGTCCGTCGATGTTATTCGATGCTGTTATTTTTTGAGTAAGCAAAGCAAAACTGACAGCACAGACAAGATACTGTTCGATCGACATACATTTGCTTTCGGTGCCAAAGTCTGGAGTTGGCGTCGGAACGGGGTCCGGATTCGCACGTTCAGCATTTGATCTAGCATCGGGGCGAGATTTGAAGGAGCTTTTAGTGTATGACGCAGAGTCTCCATTCGCATTCGCACTTTGGGGCTGTTGGCCACTGTTTGGGTCCTGGCCCGGCCGTGTCGAGGCACTTGAATTGTTTTTTTCCCTGAACTGACTCAAAGGATCGGGCGGCATCGGGTTTGGTCCAGGTCTTTGAAGTGGAGGCGGAGGTACGTCTCGACGCTCGGAACTCGAATAATTCTGACTCGACACGGGAGGCTCGTCACCCGGCATGGTCGAGCGAGGATAGTATCCCGACTTTTTGGAGCCAAACGAGGCTTCGGCCCGCTGCCTCGCAGATTCGGTGCGTGGAGGCTGTCGCGGTGGCGGTGGAGGAGGTTCAGCCGACCGGGGCTCTTTCTGCGCATTCTTGCGCATATTCTCGAATGCTTTGGCAGCGTTCTTCTTGGCCTCGTGATCTGACCCGAACGTCTGCTTCGCTGTAGGTGGAACGCCGCTTGAGAACCTTGTCTGCCATCGTTGAGCCCCCGATTGTGCATTCTTGGAGTTTTGTGTATTTCGCGTGGCGTTTGCTCCAGCATTCGTCCGTCGGGGCGGCGTTGGAAATTGTGCACCAGCATTGGCCCAGGGATTGCCCTTGACGCCAGAGGCCCCAGGATATCGGCTACGTCCAAGTATGGCATCGTATTTGTACTTTTCATTTGGGTCGGAGAGAACTTCGTTGGCGGCCTGGATTATTTGGAACTTTGCATTGACCTCTTGTTCTCGGCCAGGGTTTCTGTCCGGGTGATATTTGAGAGCTGTGCCACCAAAGGTCAGCACAATATTCGACGGGCAAAAATATCTCGTGCAGCTAAGAGTCATGTCCTACCCAGCTTTCGAAACTGCTTCTTGATATCGTTTATGTCTGCATCTCGAGGCAGTTCAAGGTCAGCGTAGTAATCCCTTTGAGCTGCCATGACGCACGCCGGGCTAGGCAACCCGCCAAGGACTGGAGACTAGAGTGATGCGATGGGCTTTCGAGGGATTCTCTCTCCAACCAGCATAGCAGCCCCTCGCGTGATCAGGTGCGCGTCGTTTTTGAAGATGGTTCCACGAGAAGAGAATCGTCTGTTCGGTCACCGGGTTGGAGCAAATAGCAAAGACTAGAAGAATGAAAACGAGACCTAGGTCATGACATGACAGCAAACAACATCAGCAATCCATATAAGCAGAATACAGTGCAGGACGGTAGCGCGACTGACTGGTCATCCACGGCACCACTTGGGTCAGATGACGACGAGAAGCTGCAGTTACAAATGTCAGGCTATGGATTCAGCTTACCGATACCACGATGGCTTATCGACCGGGAGAAATTGCAGGAAAAGGTGACAGTGACTAGATAGAGCTAGCTACAAGAATGGGGGAGTGTGAAGCTTTGAATCGAAGCCGGTTTTCGTCACAGCCGTCTCGTTTGCGCCTGTTTGCATGCAGAGGCAGCCTGTGTGCCTGTCTGTCTGGTCTGTCTGTTTGTGCCTGTGAAAGACGTGGTGTGGGATTGTGGGATTGGGATGGTCCCCGCGGTGACGCAGCGTGGGTCTCGGGACTCGCGGGTGTGTCGCAGACTCGCGGCCGTGGCAGTGTGGCACAGTGGCAGTGGCAGTGACAGTGACAGTGGCAGTGGCAGAGTGGCAGAGTTGGCAGTGTGGCAGTGTGGCAGGGGCAGGGGTGATGACAAGTGAGTGGTTGGTTAATATGTTGGGTTGGTTTTCACTTTCCATTCACCGTGATTGTCGTTGCTTCGTCCCTCGTTGGCATCGATTCCTACCCGCTGTATAGTTGATTTTCATATAATAAACATACATATGCATTTTGCTCGCCTGACTCATCCCCTCATCCTTCTGTCTGTGCCTTCTCCGCTTTAATCTTGGCCTCCATCTTCCTCCTCGCTGCCAAAATCATCTCGTCCCGTCTTCTCTGCAGAGCCGATTGCCTCTCTTCGCGATTTGAGCTCCATCCCTTGCTCTTGGTCTCTGCCTCCTGGCCCCGTTCGGCGATCTTGCTCTTGAGGTTGTAACGCGTGATCAGATCTGGCTGCGACGGCTTGGCAGCCTGTCTAGTCGCAGAGGCTGTACTTGCCCCAGAGTGAGGTTGACCCGGTGGTGGGGGCGGTTGAAACGTGACCGGAGGCTACAGTCGACGCAAAACGTTAGCAAAAAAGGATTATACATATAAAAATTGTTTCCACAAAGTCAAAATCACGAGCGCAATCGTGAACAGGCGGCCCATGCCCATTTTTGTAATAGGTCCTCATGTCAACATACCGTTTCCAAGCGACCAGCCAAAATCCGCTCCGTCGTATTCTGCATGCTGCCACCATTGCGCTGCAAATCCCACAAGATACTCCGTCTGTCTGTCTGGGGAAACATCTGTTGTATTCGCTCCACAGCCAATTCACGCGATCTGTGGATGTCTTCGGTTGACCTTGAAGGTCGGGATGCCTGGGCCCCGGAAAAGAAAAGGTAGCGTAGAATCAGTCCAGAGAGAAGCAGAATCCCTGCTAAATATGGCAATGAAATCTGTTCGTTGGCCATTGTTGCTTAAGCCGAGCCACCAGGGCGGTGGACGATCTGCTCGGATTTGTCTAGTTCGAACGAGAATCCGTCGACGTGAGCGGCGGTAGTTGCGCGACGGGGAGGCAGGGGCGCCCAACAATGCGATCAAGATGCCAAGG
Organism: Epichloe sibirici; assembly: GCA_022702365.1. NCBI lineage: Eukaryota > Fungi > Ascomycota > Sordariomycetes > Hypocreales > Clavicipitaceae > Epichloe > Epichloe sibirici. The sequence continues at coordinate 2,610,889 of JALAAE010000001.1, read as the reverse complement.
ACTGGTGGAGTTTTCCAGCAGAGAGAAAGCTACTGCCTGAACGCGCTATTTCGATAGCAGAGTCGTGGATGAAGGAAGTGTAGACAAGAGCATTGCGGTGCACGTGAGGTGAGTTGTCCAGGGCCAGAACCTTCCATCTCGACCAAAGCTGCGGCGAGTACGGAGTACGGAGTATGTACTTGGATGTCAGGTGGAACCTCGGCTAACAATGGCGACCCCAACGATCCGGCCTCGACAAAGTTTCATTCAGGCACGCGACATGTCCATCACAATGGAGTACTGTAATAAACAATTTATGAAACAATCGGCTTTTGTGCCTCTTTTAAGCATGGTGAAGTAGGCCCAAGTATTCCTGACACTCAAACTTCCATCATCCATGGGATCTGATACTGGAATGGATTTGGCCTTCTCCACAAATTTCAATGCATATAATCGTGTCTCAAAGGCTGTTGCGGCACGGTCCGTGTCATAGGAATGAATGACAACGCTGCCGACGAGAAGAGCATCGACTCGAGGTCGCAGGAACTTCATGTATTACGCCTCCCGCGCTCTATCATCTGGATGATAACCCGCCTTAGATGACCTAACAATGCACTCAACAGTCCCAAAATTTCTGGCCACTAGAACATGCCCATTCACTGCGACGAGAAATAGTAACCCAGCCCTTTGATGGTTGAACGCCGAATAGCCCTTAGAATCAGCTCATGAAGCCACATTCAACAACATCGCCATAGACCTTGCCGGCGCCCATTCGCTATTTGCATCAGCATCATGGTATCGTTGGTGCTTGACTCAACGTAGTATCCAAGTCACCGTAGAACAGGTTCATTTCTCGCTGCGAAAGTGAAACGTTAATGACTGAGGCATAGCGTCATTCTTTGGCTAATCTTACTCTGTCTTTTCGCCATTGTTCAGCATCCCAAACAATGTAAAAGCCTCGTTCATGACTTGGACTCAAGATCTGTGGCGTCATGTGCTCATCTTTGGTGAGCCATATCTGATGCTTTTTATGCCATCTCCAATTGCGGGAGTGCCTATCAATTTGATTAGAATTCCTCAGATTCATGGACAACAAGAATGGGGCCGGGGGGGGGGGGGGGGGGGGTCGTGTGTTTCTCACAATTCTTGAGCAGCTAGTTGCTGTTTGGCGTCTAATGGGCTGCCGTAAAAGATCCAGAAAAGAGTTTCCTCGTTGAAATTCTGTATTTTACTCTCAATGGGCTGCACATTGGTCACATTGTAACACTCCGGCAGGCGGACCTTGGTAGCTGCCATGGTTGGCCGTGGGGGTGCATCGTCAAAAAGAGAGTATACTTGTGATGTAATCATCCTGAGAACGTTAACAAGGTGAGTGGCGTCAGTTGCGGTCAGACAATCAACTTACTCTTTTGAGTTCATGTCCAGCCCCATCGTGTTTGGGTCCATTCCCACGATCAATGCCTGGTAGTCCGGATTGTTATTCATTAACGTCCGCAATCCCTTGATCCCGAATTTGTCGCTTTCGCTCATTCCAGCAAGAGGGTCGACTGCTTCTGGAGCATGTGTCTCCTTCTCGTCCCTCAGCTTTGTAGATAGATCGTCGTTTCCTATCGCACCCAGCGAGTTTGAGGCTGTGCCCTCCGCAATCCCGGACTTGCCACCTCTCAAGGTAGATTTTTGCCTACTGTCTTCGTCCGCTGCTGATCGCTTTGACTCTTGAACACGTGGCGGTCCTAATCGTGTTAGCTACACAACTAGCAAATCAGGCTATGAAGGGTCGCGGCGCACCAATACCAGGCGGTGACCGAGCGTCGTTGACTCGACTATTGGCGGATAGCGCATTAAGCAGACCATTCCCTCTGTGCAGACCCGAGCTCCCATTTTGCGACCCAAACGACAACGACATCATATTTGCGCTGCGGGCCGATCCAATTTCCCCATTACCACCTCTATTCAATGGGGGAAAGTCGTCTGCAGTACTTGGCTGTCCTTGGGAGGCGGATGATGGATTCCCTTGTTGGTTTCCAAATCGGAACGAGCCTTGATTGCTAGGCATGCGGGAGGATCCCCCTCCAAACATGTCTTCTAGAGCCCCTTGCTGAGACGAGACCGGGGTGCCCTGATTGCGCTGGACAGGACCACTAAGATTCCTGGATCCTCCAGAAGCCCACATGGATGCTGAGTTGCCGCTGTTTAGTTGAGAATTGTTAGATAAAGAAGGAAATTCCCTGCAAATATGGTTAGTACATGTCCGCGTCCGTGAACAATGAAAACCATGTTTTGGGAACAGGGATAGCGGGAATGCAGGGGAACGACGTAAGTTTACCCCTTGAGCGCAGCGGCATAATCGAGAGTAGACGGCTTCAGGGGTGATGGCCTGGGCCCCCGTATCTCGTCCTTGGTCACATTCGCCATAGCTCAGGAATAAAGAAATCAAACTAAGTCATGACACAAAGAAATAGGATAGACCAGTAGGTCGGCTGAAACAAAACAGGAACAATGACATGGTGAAGAAAAAGTGAGTTGCAAAGATGCGGCAGGCACGTACGACAGATCCAAGGGGGTGGCAGGTTGCGACCCGCTCAAACTTTGCGCAAAACTGACGTTTCCTCCCAATTGTCGAACTTGGTTTTGGAAACCAGCACCTCCCATCGGAACATTACCACCAAACGCCCATCCAGATCCATTATTTGTTGCTTCGATAGCATGGAAAAATTAGCATATGAGACGGAACAACGGTTGAAAATGGCGAGTCTGTCGCGGGTTCAACCTTCATACCTAGCTTTCCATTAGGTAGGCGACTCGAAACCGACCGTCCAGGTTGTTGATTCTGTTGCTGTCCCCCAAAATTTCCGGGCATGCCTCTCATAGACTGCGGCACTGGTCCTAATTATGAACACACGCGTCAGCTCAGTTCACTGCAGTCTGCACATACGAATCAAAAGCCGGCTTATTTGGCGTCGCCCTGTAGTTCAGCCGCCACAACGCATCTTGAAAGACCGAATGCTCTCTAGACTCAACAACAAGCATGCTTATGTCGCCGCTTGGCTGTTGCGGCCGAAGAGTGGCCTCAGCGGTCGGGAGAGGCTACACGAGATTGCACTGAGCAATTCTCGCGCCAAAGATGTGACAATTGCATCGATCAGGTGCCTAGCGAGCGAAGTGCTCGGTGATGGAGGCATCTGGCGGCGGAGCCAAAAGCGCGGAATAATGAATCTGTGAAGTGGTTGAGGACTTGGGCATGCCCTACCTGGCCGGTTCATGATGCCTCGCGACTGCAAGAAGTCGATGTTGTGGATCGCGTCGTCGGTGCAAGTTTGATAGTTGGCAACAACAACAAAATAAGATCGCGGCGTCGCTCCGTGCGTGGTCGTGGTCGTGGTCGTGGCCTTGGGTTTCTTCGGAATCAAAGCAAGATCTGGTGACAAGCGTTTGTGTTGGCATCGATAACCAGAAAAGGCTAACAAGGCTTATCACGAATTGCTGTCCGGATTCAAGTGGGTCCGTGCCGAGAGCGGCATTGGTGCCAATCACGCACGCATTTCGCCCACCGCCTTCGCCAAGGCTGAGAAAGGCTCGAAAGGCTCCGGATCCCTGGGACACGCAGCAACATGCAAGCAATCGATCAATCGATCAATCTCTCAGCTATCTTTGAAGCAACGACGTCAGTAGCTTGGCGCAATGGAAGCGGCGACTCTCCGAGCAACATGTTTATCAGTTCCCTTTTGGGGCCTCTGCCGCTCATTGACCGCTCATTGAATGCTCTGGTTAAAGCTTTGTACAAAATCTGCCTCCAACAGTTTTCTCCCTATGAAAATAATCTTCCCTTGCTCTGGCTGCGCTTCTCCTGATTCGGGGGCATCACTCAGTTCAAAAACCTCACGTACGCCCTGCAGCATCTTGGCCTTTCCATTACTCAATACAATACGACCCTTGGACCTGTGAATCTCGAAGACGTCCTCGCCGTTACTGTCTGGAAATTTGTTGTCCCAAAGGACAGACCGCAACCACTTATCCACGTCCTTCACCTTGGAGGGATCAAGACGTGGCACTGGTATGGACATGGTGGAAATCGTCTAAATCGTCAGCTGGTGTTGGTCACGACATTGATTGACAAGAGCACTCCCGTGATTCAACTTACAGGATCTAGGTGACTGTGGCCTTTTATTCGTTCGTCTGCATCGTTGAACTGGTCGTAGGCATGCAAGTCGAGCAAGAATCCCTCTAATTGAGGCACCTCACTCTTTTCGGTAATATGCAGTTTCGCCAGACCGTTGATAGACTGAACTCGAGCCCTGACTAGCTCTAGCTCATCTTTTGTTACAAGATCTGACTTGTTGATCACAATGACATCAGCATGAGAAATTTGCACGTGCGCCGTTGTCATCAGCGGCCCGTGTTCGTCGCGGTCCGGGTGACCTTCAACTTTGCCAGATGGATCGTCCAAGCTTCGCAGCACGTTCTTGGCATCCACCAAAGTGACGATACCATCCAAATAGATGGTGCTACCCAAGCCGTCATCGACCCAGAAAAGGGGCGCAATATTTCCCGGATCGGCCAGACCTGTCGTTTCCAGCAGGATGTAATCAAACGCGCCCTTCTTCTCCATCAACGACTCAATGGCGTTGACGCCAGTATCCCTATCAAAATTAGGGCACGCAAACCAACTTTGATATACAGGAGATATTCACTTGACCGAGCAGCAAATGCAGCCGTTCCCCACATCTAGCCACTCCTCAACTCTGTCGTCGCCTTGATTGACGGTAAGCGATTTCTCAATGTCCAATGCTGCTCAGGGTTAGAACCGAGTGTCATGCGTTGCCAATCACTACCTTGACCTACAATCTCCGAACTCTTTTCAGTTGCGGGAGACATGGTTTCGACTGTCAGCAAGCTCCTCGGTGCCATTCAACGTTGATCGCGCAAAGCCAAAGGCAACTTGGGTCCCACCAACCATTCATGATGACGGCAATCTTCTTCCCATGCTGAGCTGTGAGGATGTAGTTCAGCAACGTTGTTTTCCCAGCACCCAAGTAGCCTAAGTAGTAAATTAGACAACGAATTCCAGAGAGCAAATCCAAGCTTGAATTTCAAAAGAAACAACTGGAATTACCAACCAGTTACAATTGTAATGGGAACTTTCACAGAAGCTTCCTCATCTTCCCGCTGAACCTGCCCCGCAGTGTCGACCAGCTCTGGAGGGGCATCGTCATCGAAATCCATTGTCAAAAAAAAAAAAAAAAAAGAACTTGTTTCTGGACGTGATAAGAGGAGGGTTCGTCTCGAAACACTCAATCTTCTGTTCCCTTTCCAGATGAACAAAGAATCGTATAAGAGTGAAGAGCTCAATGTTAGCCACCAAAAGAATGACACAAGAAATGGTGGATTCGAAATCCCAACCTAAACCGAGCCGAGTCGAAGCTACATACATACACGCCCCACTAATAATAAGCCGCTTTTATCCACTTACAGATGCACATCACATCACGAAGCTGCGCCTGTCCACATGCTTTCCCGCGCAGAAAAATAAAAACACCAGACCTCTCCAATAACCTTTGCATCTCGGCCTCGTCCCCTTCGAATATAACTCCTCTCCCGCGGAAATGGCTCTGGCACCGAGCTCGCCTCGTCTGCCGAGTCCGCCTCCCCCGGCAGAAATTCAGATGAGCCCCAATTCACCCTCTGGCGGCGCACAAGCAAGTCCCGATGCCATGATGATGGAGCAGTCCGTCTTTGACGCCAACTCCAAGCGCCGCATTCATCCGGGCACGAAAGCTGCGGATATGGCTGCCGGGCCTCCGCTCGTGCCTCTCAGCGAGGTCAGTGCAAGAGTTTGGATGTCTCCCTTGTGTTTGTGAGGAACATCGTCGAAGCAAAAAAAATATGGAAGAGGAAAAAAAAAAAAAAAAAGTGTTGGTTTGACCGCATCAATCTAATCCACCCGACAGCTCGACTCAGCATTTCAACTTCAAGAGCATCTCGCCGCTCTCCACTACTACCACACGGCCTCCGGAACCGAAGCGATAACCCGCGACGCCGCTGTCCAGCTTGCCACACCCCCCGCCGGCATCGATCGTACCATCTGGCTCTACGAGCTCTGCCGATTCCTCATCTCCCAGTGCAACTCCCTCATCGTGGGCTTCCTGTTCGACACGCCCCCTTGCAGCGCCACGACGTGTCCGGAGATGCGCGCGTCAGAGTGGCAGTTCCTGTGCGCCGTCCACGAGCAGCCCAAGAGCTGCTGCGCCATCGACTACTGCTGCCACACACTGGACTGGGCAGCCAACGTTGTCTCGGACCAGAAGCTGTTCCCCAGCAGGTTCGCCGTTCTCCACGACGCTCACAGCAAAAACGCCGGCGTGAAGAACCTCGTCAATGTCTTCAGAAGACTGCATCGGATCTTTGCCCACGCTTGGTTCCAGCATCGCAGCGTCTTCTGGTCCGTGGAGAGCCAGAAGGGGCTGTACATACTCTTCAAGACGGTGTGCGATCTGTACGATCTGCTGCCCGCAGAGAACTACAAGCTCCCTCCCGAGGCAGAGGGCCTCGAAGGAACACCTGCCGAGTCAGAAGTGGCGGAAAAGGCGCCTCCGATCATCCTCAAACCAACGTCCCAGCAACGGCAGAGCCTGGTGTCAGAGGACGACGGCCTGCATCCAGGCGGTCGTACCAATACCCGAAGGCATATCAGAAGCAGTCCGTCGACAGGCAGTGCGGTAACGACGGTCATGGAGGCCGACGAGGAGGATACAGAGAATGTCTCCGGCAAGCTGCGGGACCTTCACATCTCAGCCCACCAGGAACCCGAGGTGGCAGAGGTGCCCGTCATCGTGGGGCAGCCTGTCGTGGCCGAGGCGTCGTCCCAGGATTCTGCAAAACCTGTCGAGACCTCGGAAGAACCCGAGACACCTACTTCGACGAAGGAGGCAGAGGCAGAGGCAGAGGCAGACACGACTGTGATGGAAGCCGGATCCACTGCTGCAGAAGACGAAGTACCAAATGTCGTTGCAATCCAGTCAGACGATGCGCCCGAGTCAAAGCCGGACGAGGCCTCAGAACTACCATCACAACCTGCACCAGGCAGCCTTGAGGACAGATCCAAGAGAAAGCCCGACGACAAACCCGACGACAAGACTGCGGATGCCGACTCTACCAGCAAAGAGGATCAGGCGCCAAAGGACATCGAGACAAAAGACATGACTGGAGAGTCTGGTCAGGTTATGGATCCAGAGTGATTACGTGATGTGATGCGAATGGATTCATGGGCTGTTGCCAAGACATCATTCACGCCCCTGTTGTTAGCATTGTGGTCGTGAAGTATTATATGCAGCGTTTGAGTAGTTTGTGCAGGGGGGAATGGGACCCGCAGTTTGCATTGCCCTTTGCACATGCATGCCTGATTTTGATTCTCGGTCAATCAAAGCGGGAAACGGGAAATAAATTATTTTAATAAACACCCTATTTTCGGCTGTGAAATATGTCCTTCTAAAACAAGTAGAAATGTCTGTTGTGACGAGATTCTGATTACAGATACAGACATTATGTGCTTCCAGAGCTCTCCCAGCTCGTCCATTTGACAAGTCTGTCGTATTGGCATGGCATCCATAGATGAGATGCAAAACATGCATTTGTTTTGTGTCGAGTATTTTCAGATGACACAAGTCTGTCTTTGTGTCATTTTCACAAAATGTATTACCCATCCACCGACCCCCCCCTTCTCCCCTTCTAATCAGCTCTCGCCGATATATCACACATATATTCGCCCCTTTGTACTCTCTTATCCTATCCTCTTTCCTTGTGTATGTTTATACTTGACAAAAATTTGGTGCATCAAGGGTCATCAGTTGATGACTGATTCTCGTGATGGGCCTGCATCAGAGCCAACTCAGCAGCTTCCAGCTTTGCAAATAAATGCCGTACCTCTCGAAGGTTCTCGTATTGCGCGTTAACAGCTGCCGTGTTTCGCTCATCGGCAAAAGCTCGAATGGCTTGCAAAATAGGAGTCAGTCCCTCATCGTTCGGTAGCCACCAACGAGCGCAAGAAGGGTCCCGGAACAGTTGTGCCAGTTTCAATCGTTGTGGAGTCGGATATATAAGCCTATTGCTTGTGTTAGAAGATGCCACATAAAGACGTGATGATGTGGAATCAAAAAGGCGGCTGCGTCTCGAATACCCGACCCGACGCGTTCTCTCCCTTCTATTTAAGGGGGAAAAAAAGAAAAGAAAAGAAAAAAACACACCCTCTCCAACTCTCCATGCAAGAATGATCCCAGTAGCAACAGGGGCGTGAACTTACCCCATAGTGTCCAGTAATGCAAACTTTCGACGAGCCCACATCTGGTGACGATAGTCTCGCGGCAGAAAGAGAGACGCTATGGAAACGCAGCACTGCAGGGGGATGAGTGCCCCTTTCGGTTTCAGGGGCCAGTATTGAACATTTTCAAAATATTGACATATGGCGTAGGCATGTTTCGCTGTTTCCGCAAACACTTGTTCGGCTGGCATATCTGAAGACTGCGATAGATGCATAATCATAATAGACTCCCATTCGGTATATATCAGTGCATTGGTGAAGAGAGGCCCTTTGTAGAGAAGGCCGGGCATATACGGGTCCACAATGTCGTCCGGGTCGGCCTCTTTTCGATAAGAGAAATCTGTGACGAGGTACTCCGGTATTGAAAGAATGGTTTCCCAAGTTGACTTCCAATTTAATAAACTTTGGGTGATTCTTTTATGCTCCTGAGCAAAGCCTTCGGGTTCGATCTGTCCGCGACCTCCACGGGCATAGAGCATGGACATGTCATATGAAATCGCACGCAATTGAGTAGATCGAAGGCTGATTTTGCAATTCAGGTCTTCGGGATCGACAATCATACGGGATCGGTGATGATCGTTCATCAAATCAAACCATTCCTTGGAAAGATCCGTCGGAAATCCACCCATTAACGCGACGAAGCAGTCATATCGGGTGTACCAGTCCAGGCATGCCCTACCAATAGCAGTTTTCAGGACAGTGTCGGGGCTGAAAATTTTGCAAATTACTTGGAATGCCGCCTTTTGATGGCCCATGAGATTTATCCAATCACCAAAATATTCCTATTTCGAATTGTCAGACATTTCTTTCCTCACGGTCTTCTCAGAACAAAGACTTACCTCGGTAGTCAAAAGCTGAAGAATGGTCACCAGAGTCAACACATTATCCATGTCCTTGTTTTTGATCGACTCGAGAAGTAATGTGACGCTTCTATTATAGTACTTCAAGAATTCTTGAATCTTTCCGTTGGGATTCTGCAAAGTCGAGTGATAAGCAGAAAAGCCGACTACAGCGTTGAGCAGAGGTTCGTATTGAACTGCTAAGGAGGGTAGTATCAAGCCGAAGAAGTTTTCTTCGTCGTGCGAAATGCTATAATGGAAGCTAGTGATGTTCTCCACGAAGTAATTCATATAGTGCTGGTAATCCGGTGGGAGATGTGACCAATCGAGATGCCCCTCTGTCGGGATATTGAGATCAAGAGATGGTGTAGCCGTCGTATGGTAACCGAACGAAGTGGTAGGAGACGACTGCGTATTCCCATCTTGCGATACACTGTCTGCACTCTCACGTCTGACAAAATCTTGTACGGAGGAGGCCCCCGTCCGAGTTCCTGACATTTGAGAATCGGAAACTCCGTCAGGTGATAGCTCCTCGGGCTCATCTTCGTCCATAATCGGCTCCAAAGATTTCGTTTCTTGGTCGTTGTCGCCATTCTCGCCATCATCTGATGATTTCGGGCTCGCCCGTTGCGATGAGCTGCTCCCGTCTTTCAACTTGGAGCTTCTGGAGCTTGGAGGATCGGGATATACGCAATCTCGGTTGCCTTTCTTGCAGCCTGGTTGAATGTCAATATTCTTCGAGCCCCCCCAATCGTTTGGCATCCCCATCCAACACACAAAGACTATCCTGTGTGACTGATATGCGCGGAGTACTTACGTGTACATATTGGTCGGGACTCATCGCACTGAAATTTGCAAAAGAAAAGAAAGAATAGCTTCTGTCAGTCACACTCTTGTATGCCTCACAACATGGTCTTGGTTCATGACATTACCTTGACCCGCCTACTACGGCACATGAAACATCCTGATCGAGTCCGCCGGTGCTTGACATGCTCGGTCCCAAAGGCTGGTCCCGTCATTGACTGCTTCCGACCTTTGCCAGCATTGGAGATATGAAGCATAGGCTGATCAGAAAACGCTCCCAAGGGTCCTAGTTTATTGTAGGAAGTACGCATTATCGGCCCCGAGACGGGGAGGGAAGAGGTGGGAAGAGTTGAAACATTCAACTTGTCGGCATTGATCGCAGGGTAGCTACCCACTCCTGACATAAATGTCAGGAAGCGGTGATAGTAGTCACCCATAGCTTTGATTGTTTATTTGGAGAGGGGCGTCGATTTGTGCCGGCATATACAGTGGTACGTCGATGGCTGTAGCTAGAACCAGTACCAGGGTGTCTTTTCCATGCTCAATATGGAGAACGACGTGTTTCGCTGCAGAAGTGTGGGCATGGATAGCCACTTCGAGCGGAGCCAGTCGCTCTGATGCGCAGAATTCCGGGGAGATCCCACAATGTCCCGGGAGACTTCTTGGATCAGAGGATGTATCAATTCCAACTGAAGCAATTTGATTGTCGTGGCAGGTTCTTTTTGGCCAAAGTACTGCTGGTGGCTGACGTCCTCGCGTCTACTCTGGGTGGCCTGATGGAGTCGACAGACAGTCTTGAGCCTGTTCTGTAATCAAATGCAAGCGCTCTCTGGGAAAGGGTGCAGTGGAAGGCTACAGGCAATGTCCCCCTGAGGGTATGAGTCGAGAGTCAGCTCAGGTAAATGCTAATGAACTCGACGCCTCATACTCAGCGTATCCCTCCTCTTGAGCTTGGCGGCTCTCAGTGTTGAAGCGCGATTGAGGGTTGACGATGGTGATGGGAGCTTGAGCCTTGGAAGACAGCTGTGGCTCCACATGCGACAAGCATCCCCCAAAAGGTTTGTTCAACTTTTTGGTACAACTTGGCCCATTCAAAGTGGATGATATTACCTGAAAGGCAAGTCTGGACGTATGATTGTACAGACATGTATGTATGTATGTATGTACATATGTATGTATGCCAAGCAAGTCAGAGTCAGAAGGGAGCGGCGTGCTTGGAAATAGCATCACCCACCCCCCTGGTTGAATAACCAACCGCAAGCTATGATGATAGATGGGTCACACGGCGGGGAAAAGCACCCTTGCCTTGTAGCCTTATCCAATAGTGCCAGAGGAGAGGAGAGGCAGGTAAGATGTATGTATCGTGTCACGGCAATCGCCCGAGCTAGTCCGTTCAAGTTCTCGAGTTGTTTGCAGCAATCCGCCCAGTCTTCGAGGTCCATCAACGTTGGGGGCAGGCAGATATGTAAGATATAACAAGCTCTTTCCAGCCCATGCAAGAGGAAGCAGAAGTCACGGCCACCTCGCAGAGTCGCCACTGTGTATGTTCCGGAGACTTTATGAAGAGGAGCCAATCGGTCAACAAAGAAAGTGCTGTTATCACCGACAAGGCCAGCAAGTTGCGACCAAGTAAGTTCTCGGGGACTTGCGAGAGGCCGGAAATGAACCTATGAGCACTGGACTAGATCTTTTGAACAAACCAGGGGGTTGGTAAACTTGTCCGTGCGGCCAGAACGGCGTTTGCCGTCTAGCACTCCGGCACGTTGACGTCTGGTGTGTAATACAATGAGGGGCGTTTCTGGTGATTCACAACCAGCCTGCAAAAAAAAGAAAGAAAAAAAAAAAGGTTGCGATGGAGAAGAATGTCAAAAGTGTCTGCATGACACAATGTTAAGAGCGGCCAGTTGACATTCTAGTTAGGTCTGGGACAATGTACCTAGGTACGTACCCAAAGAGTCTGGTTATCCCGGCAGGAGGGCAGGAGGGCAGGAGCAGCCCCGGCAAATCAAGGTCCATCGGTCTGAACTGATTGGGCTGCAAAACAACAGCAAAAAAGTATGTGTATGTAAATGTACACATGCATATTAATCAATTAAATCCTGGACCTTATCATTAGCTTTACTGTATGTATGTACCAGCATTAGCCCAGGAGAGTTGTTTGGGACGTCATGGTGAGAGAGGCCCTCGCTCAGATGGGGGCTAACTTCTCTGTTCCGTATGTATATTTATGTACAAGATATGCTATTAATATTTGGCCCACTCTTGGGCCAAATAGCGACATCTGGCCTATTTGATACATGTGCTGCGCATCTAATTTTCTCACTGATCCGTACGGAGTACATATATATAGGTAGAGAGTACATACTTTATACTGTATTACACAGAGCGCAACTCAATCGGCGCGCTCTTTTTTAGTACGCCACACGACTTTTTTTTTCTCTATGGCTTCCCTCTTTTAGCTATCCGAATAGCCCCTGCTAACTTGGTGTATTACATACATGTGTATAAATAGGGGTTTTTAAAAGTGTGGTAATTACCCAGGGGTGTGTGCTCACTGCTATACATACATTGTATGTATGTATGTACATGAAATACTGACCAAATTTGGGAGGATGCCAGCTGCGCAACGCAACGCAACGCAACGCGACGCGCCAGTGCCGACTTGAATCACACCCTCATTAATCACAGGCCTGTCTCTCTGCCGGGCACTGGCCAGGGTCCCTTGGAATAATGCACAACAAGCCTGTCTGTCATCAAGAGCCACCGCAGGAAATGCCCGCTGACATGTCGTCCCCATCCTGAACCCTGCCCGCCGAGGTGTTACCATGGCTTTGGCACTGGGTCAGCCGAAAGCTTCTGACCACCCAGTGGCACCCACCGCTGAAGAAGAAATCGCCACCCACATATTGTGTACATATGTACATACATGCAGAAGAATGTGGGGCAAGCAGCATTCTAGATTCGTGTCCTTGGCACTTGCCCATACCACGACATACATATTACATATTACCACAGCATCAACTGTTGCTCATGTACATACATACTCCCGGAGGTACATACAATACTCAAACACGAGATTGAGACGCCCCGTAATATGGCAAAAAGTCTGGTGGATGTTATAACAAAAGGTTACTTATTTTATAACATGCAACCCAGCCATGGCAGGCGTTCCACAATCCTGACTTGCGCTGCAATTACATGACTCCATTTTGCCCACCGGCCCTTTGCCAAGCAACCAAGTCATCAGAGTGAGACTGGAAGATGGATGGATGAACCCTCGGCTTGCACCACCATCATTTGTCCTTTTTGATATATGGAACGCTTGTCAACTTGGCAACCGATTCCCACTCTAATACATGTAGAGACAACTTTTGTACAGAGTGTACATACGGGGGCAGGCATAGCTGAGCTGAGTGCGTACGAACAAGCCAATCTCGTGTTGAGATACTATGATACTAGATACTACTAAACCAGTCGCGCAGGTTCATGTACATATGCAAGATAGCTTGCCAGTACATACGGAGTACAAGTACGGAGCACCAAACGTAAGTGGGGATGAAAACACAATGTGTGAGATGTGTGAGATATGTGAGAGAGTGCATGTTATAAGGTTACCAGGTCGTCGGAGCAGCCAGGGGCGTGCCTGTTGCCTGCCCACACACCGTGGGCCTGGTAGAAGGAAGAACTGGGGGAAACAAGATTGCCGGTGGACGGGATGGAGCGGAGCAACGGACGGAGTAATCAATCTTCTGGGTGCCCGAAAAGGCCCCGAGTCCCTCTTGGTGTCTGCCTATTCCCTATCTCCAGTCCACGCAGAACCACGTTAGTTTGCGGGTGAACCAAGTACTCCATCATAAGGCATCCATCTCACTGGTCGCCTCCGGGGCCTTGTTACTATTACGACGGGCACCAAGGAGATGAGTTAAAACGAAAGAATCTCTTGCACGGCTTCTGCATCAACAGGCCCGGCAAATTTGCGGCACAAGACGCCGGGTCAAGAATTTGGGAAGGGATTCCTTTTCTCGTGAAAAGGTTCAAACAACCAACGATGCCATGTTCAACGTCTTCATTTGACCTCCCACCTCGCACTCGTCATCTCCCCCGATCTCCCGGGGGTGGGAATTAAATTCAAACGGTGAGCCTGGCACTAACCCGCTCGCCGCTGTCGTTGGCGCGCCATGTACATGTATGTGTGTACATTTTGGACCCCCTGCTGCCACAGCGGCGCTGGGATGCATGTCCATTCCCTGCTAGTTGTTTGTAACTTGTGAGAACGAAGAACGATTCGCACCCCGCGACCGCCCAAGACATTGTTGTTGGTGTTGTTGTCCGGGCTGTGTGAAGAAGACAAGGCAAGGTTGATGGCGAGGCTAACGCGGCTCATTGCTCAGTTTCATGGCCGACGGATGCTGCTAACAAATCCTCTGCAGATTAGAAGAGAAGCGCAAGCCCGCCCACATGGTCCTTGGTGATATTAGAAGACTACCTACGTACATGTTACGGAGGGCGGAGTGCACGGTACGAATCTAGATGCCGGTGCGCGTAACCAAGTTGCCGGTGCAGATAACCCAACCTGAACGAGAAGGATGGATGACTCGAGCATGTAATGCGGAGTACCGAGTGGAGTAAGGCAATCAATGACCAACAAAGCCGTAGGTAGGAAATGGGAGAAAAGACTGCGTCTGTTCCCCATGGCCATATTAACCTAGCTGACTGAAATCCTGTCCAGTGATGCTCTTGAGTTACGCTTACTGATGCCCGTCAGGCCATAATGTGCCGGCAGTTCGTCGTGCAGCGAAATCATGGTATCGGGCTGAAGGTTCAATCTAGCCGTGATGCCCTGTTGATACAGTGATGTGCAGGTAATCCGTGCTTCCTCCTGCATCGTTCAGTAATAAGTACATACATGTACGTATCCAACAGGGCCTGCAGTTTGGGATGGGCCCGCTCCTTGGCCCAGAGACATTCAAATCGCGCGCCATGACACATTTTGATGTAACCTTGCTGCCCCCGTCAAGCCCAGGCGCCGAAATCCAGTCCCGCGTTTCTCATTAGGGTAGGTACTCGAGTACAAGGTACCAGTAGGGATGTTGTTTCGAGAGACGCTGCCCACGAACGCAAAACAACCCCGAACATATATCCCCATGTCCTGTGAAGAACAGTGATGTTGATGAGTGATCGGCCAGATCTTTGCTGCACCAATAGCAACAGGGACGATGCCTCGGAACCACGGACAGTGCTCAGGCCGAATAACCCATCGATTTCCATGTGAAGGTTGTATTACGGCTGTGTCTCTGGACCTGACAAAGTCTAAATTTCGATAGCCTAGTATCAGTGCCAATGACAATGACACCTAGTTACCAGTGTCCAAAGGTCGACTACCCCTCCGCCCGTGATAGATGGCCGGGGAGCGGTAGGGATTATTGAACTCCACGAAGAAGTCACTCAGGGTGCACGAGAGGAAGCTGTTCTCACAAGTAGCGCCCAACGTTCGATGGATGAAGATACAAAGCACCTTCCGCGTTACGTTGCAGAAGGCCAGGATGGGCAGCTCAGGCAAACCTTTCGAATGGTCAAGGTATTCACACAGTCGGTAATAAATAACAAGTTGTGAAGTGAGTGTGTGTGTCTGTCATGGTGATGCAACAGCTCAATCATTAGAAAATAGTACTCCGTAGCTGCAAACTGATTAGAGTGTCTGATAATCAACCTCATACGGATCTTTTACGTTTGTTCTCTTTTGATGAGTAGGGGGATTGGGGGGGAGGAGGTTGAAATGAATGAATGGTAAAAAAAAAAAGCAAAAAAAAAGCGAAGAACGAAAAACAAAAAGACAACCGAAGGATCTTCGAGACCATGTCGTGTAATTGGCCCAAGAAAGAAAGCCTGGCCAGAATGATGGTAGGAGTGACAGGTAGCAAATCGCTCCTGCCTCACTTTCGCGCGCCACAACTTGCAACCACGGAAGTATTGCCAGACTTGCAGACTTGAGACATCCCCGCTGCCATTGAATCCCGTGATCCAATTCGTCATCTCCTGATATTATATAGATCCTGGAGCATTGTTCTGATCGCGTCGTGCACTCTGTTAATACTCCGTACTCACAATTACCACGCTGTCGCACCGTCACTGCCCTGGAGACCATCAACCTCGACGCAATGTTTTGGGACGTAAAATCGCGGACGATCGCTGCCTCACTCTCAAAGATGACTGGCAATGAAGAAACGTCAGAATATTATATTGCTTGGTTTGGTCTTGACTGAATTAGTTGCAGCGCGACCACATTGTGGTCTAGGTGGATACTGTCTCGTCTGAGAAGTTCCAAACCTTAGCAATCAATGTCCACCAAGGGAAGGGAAAGGGACCTCTTGAAACACCTCTTATGTCCAGACGTGTCGCCAATTGCATCTCTGTGCGAGCCTTTCAGCACCACAAACACTATCAATCACTCGAGGAAATCCTCGCTGAATGGGCTGCTACTAGTCCAATATCTCGGACATACTCGTACGACCTTGCAGCACCGCTACCCCCTCTCTGAGGCGGCGTCACGAGATGGCTGACGCGTTGTCATTTGGCTTAGAGAGAACCCGCCAGTTCAACTACGGCGCGGTGTTTCTCATGGCAGTGACAATCCTTGTGTTCTTGGTGCCCATCTTCATCATATTCCCGCCGATTCCGGTAGAGCCCAGCGATGCATTACGGCAAACACACAGCAAGCTTGGGCTGCCGCCTCACCAAAGCAACTTGCGGTCTCAATACACGTCGAAGCCAGAGCCGCAGTCCGCCAAGAAGCCCACAGTCAAAAGCCTCTTCGTTTACCCAGTGAAATCATGCAGGGGAATCGAGCTCGAGAGAAGTAAAGTGCTACCGTCCGGTTTGGAGCACGATCGGCTGTACACGTTTGCTCAACTGAAACCGAAGACAGCACATTCCGGCGACCAAGAAGGACAGAGCTATACGTGGGAATTTCTGACCTTGAGGCAACTGCCCCTTCTCGCAAACGTAAAGGTTGATGTATGGCTCCCGGATGCATCCAAGAAGAGTCGACAGCTAGGCCCTCTGGATGGAAGATTTGTTCTTGTCAGATTTCCGTGGCAAGCTCCAGGATGGAGAGGCACCATGCAGTTCTTCGCAACGAAGCTCAGTCGTGGTCTTGGTGCGGTTCCCGAGAAACAGTTCCTCCTGCCACTGGACTTCCCGTCACAGAAAGAAATTGAGGCGCGGGGTTACGAGTTCGCCAACGTCAAAATCTGGGTAGACATTACCCGAGCGCTCAACATGTCCAAGGACTTGCCTCCGGAGCTTGCTACGTACTTGGGCGCCAAGCATCAGCTAGCAATTTTCCGATCTGATCCGTCCAACAGACGGCGAGTTTTTCGTTGTGCTCCTCGACAAGAAATTTTGGGCTACCAACCGGTAGTGGATTTTCATGATGCAGTAAGTTGTTCTTGATAAAGCAGATGGAAGCAGAGTGATATATATATATATGTAACTGATGTCGACTTCAGTACCCCATCCATCTCCTTAACTTGTCCAGTATTCGAGCTCTAGAGTCTCGCATACAGAAAGATGAAAGTATACAAACACTGGATGCGCGTCGCTTTCGTGGAAACATTATCCGTACGTCATTTGCCCCTTTCACTCCAGCCCCTTTCAAGATACTGATTCGTGGTTCCCGCTAGTCTCTGGGGCCGAGGAATATGACGAAGATGAATGGAAGCTGATTCAATTGAGGAGCTCAAGCATGCAGGAGGACGATATCATTTTTGATGTCTCTTGTCGCACCGTGAGGTAAGAAGAAGAAGAAGAAGAAGAAGAACCGCTTCAAATTAGCCGTTTGCAACGAGTTGAACAAGTTATTGACCGCCCTCATGTAAAAGATGCAAGCTGCCTAATGTCGATCCAGCAACAGGTGTTCGTCACAGCGTGGAGCCCGACCATTCTCTTCGTAAACATAGGGACGTCGACGAAGGTGCTCCCAAAATGGGGTGCCTTGGCATGCAACTCTGTCCCTTGTTTCCAAACACAAACACTCTAGAGCAGCTAGAATCATACGTGGAAGTCGGCATGGACGTTGAAGTTCTTAAACGAGGACCACATAAATACATCAAGCAGAGTGCTTAATAGCATGGCGCAGTGGATTTATGGACGAGGCAGCACAAACCAGGTTCGTGTAATTGGAAACACATGTCGTATAGATATATTTATATACATTACGTAACCTTGATGACTGAAATTCCTGTACTCGTCACATCATACATCGCTCGCCTTCCATGCCCAATTAATCAAATCATATACAACGTCGTTTCCTTGACCCTCTCTCACATCCTACATATGGCATTTCTACTTCATGTCGGCCGGTGTCAGTGCTTGAACCATACTTGTACCTTCGCTGAAGCGTGTTTTGAAGATCCTGTTCGCATTCTGAAACATGCCATCTTTCAAACTGACAACAATGAATTGCGAGCCCTTAAAGCGTGTCTTGATGAGACGACCGATATTTTGTGTGTGAGAAAGATCGAGAGCAGCGTCAACTTCGTCCAAAATATACATTGGCGCAGGCTTGAACTGTAGAAGGGCCATGATGAGAGACAGAGCAACGAGTGATCTAGAATTGGTCAGTATTCCCATGCGTATGTGAACTGAGAGCGCCGGTCCGTACCTTTGACCACCGCTTAGCTCCGTCAAGCTTTGCTTCCACACTTTACCTAGACACACTTTCACTTCAAGTCCATCACTGATTGTTTTGCCTTCCGGAGGGTCGAGCTTGGCGAAGCTGCCACCTGGAAGCAGTTCTGAGAAAATGTGACCGAAGTCACGATTCACTTTCTCCCATGTTTCATGCAAGGCCTTTTTCTTGTAGTCGTCCAGGCTGTCAATGGTTTCCTCAATCTTCCGTTTATCGCGAATGACCGTCTTGATCATATGCTTCAACGTAACTTCCTTCTTTTCGACACTGTCAATCATGTTCATGACCTTGGGATTGATCTTCTTCTTCATGCCTTGGAACCGGTCTGTCAAGTTTCGCAGAGTAGACTTGCATTCGCTGATGTTCTGGCCTTGAAAATCATAAGGCGTACCGCTGCGGCCAAATTTTTCCTTTTCTTCTTGAATCCATTCGTACTCTGATTCCAAATGAGCGACATTGTCTGCAGCACCTTGTTGTTCCTTGTGGAAGCGTTCGACCTGGTGGCCCAATTTCTGCATCTCCAGACCTTCCTCCGTGATGCGAGCATTCTTAGACCTTATGGCTTCCTCAAGAGCTCGAAGCTCGTCATCAAATAAGTTGAGTTTCGCTTTCTCGTCGTCCAATTGAGCTTGGACAGTGTTCTGAGTGTCTGCAAGTGCACTTTGTTGTTTGGTAAGACCGTCAACGTCTTGTAGGGCAGCTTTGATCCCAAGTTCAGTTTCCTGAAGTTGGTCTCGTGCGGCGGATAAGTCTGTGCCTACTTGCTCCAGATCAAGCTGCGCATTCTGAAGTTCCTTCTGGAGGCTTTTCACTGTTGACGAGCTCTTCTCGAGGCTTGCGCGTAGCTTATCCAATGATTTTTGCAGTTCAACGAGCTTCGCATCTTTGTTGGTATCAAAATCTTTCATGTCTTTCTCAATCCTTTTCACGTCTGCACTAGCTTCCACCTGACGCGATTTGGCTTCAGTGATGCTTGTTTGTAGTTCGGTAATGTTATTCTTCATATTTTCAACTTCTTGAATAATGGATGACGAAGAGTTGCCGCTGATTTGATCTTCAGCGAGCTTGATCTCATGATTCTTCAAGTCTAAATCTTGCTTAATGCGGCGAGCTTGGTCGAGTTTTGATTTCTCCTGATGAATCTTGGCTTGGATATCTCGCAAGGAATGCTCCGATTCCTTGAGCTGGCGAGTGATATCATTCAGCTTCTGTAGCGTCACTAACACACCACTGGAGCTCGGCGCACTGCCTCCGGACAGTGTCCCGGACGGGTCGTAGGCATCGCCTTCTAGAGTGATGCTTCGCATTCTAACGTTGGGGTCAAAGGTAACACGCTTTGCTGTCTCCGCATCGGCGCAAATCAGAGTGTTACCGAAGACATACTCCATCGCTGCTGATATCTCCTCATCATATCCAACGAGGGAGAGCGCAAGATCAACCTTCCCGGGAGCAATGCTCTGCGCTGTTGCAATAGTCTGCGCCGAAGCTTTGAAAGCAGCGATCTTGTTGAGAGGGATAATGGTGACTCGCTTGCGCAATTTGCCCTTCTGGAGCAGTTGGGTGCCGGTAACTTCGGAATCAACTACAACGTTGTACAGTCGGCCACCAGCGCAGATTTCAAGGGCTGTGCCGGCCCGAGTATGATCTTTGTCAAGGGTGAACAGTTGAGCGACCAGACCCTTGACCTTAGTCCTATCAAAACCTGGTACGGGGTCCGCGTAGTTGAAGTCTATGTTGGCGACCTGGCGCTTTAATTTGTCTGAATCCTGACGAAGTGTTCTCACGGCTTGCTGCAGCTGGGATTCCTGCTTGTACATCTCTTCTTCTTGACCTGGTTCAAAACCCAGCTTGCTAAGCTCCTTCTCCAGTTGTTTTGTTTGACCTTTAAGTCCATCAAGATCTCGCAGAAGATCTGCGTTCTGTTCTTTTGCCTTTTTGGCGCGAGGCTCCTCCTCTTTTAACCGGCTCTGGAGATGCGCGATCTTGATCTTGGCTTGTTCTTGTTCAGTAGCTGCGGTAGTGGCTCGATTCTTCGCATCCTGAAGCTGACCTTGATAACCATTTTCTTGACCGTCCTTGGATGCGACACCTGTCTGAAGAGTCTGCAAGAGCTCCTCTTTTGACTCTACCTCTTGAGTCTGTTTGACCAAGTCCTCTTTTGCCTTATCATAAGACGCTTTGGCATTGTCAAAGGCAGTAGTCTTTTCTTTTAATGAAGTTTCCAACTCCGAAACGACCCTCTCTACCATTTGCTTCTTGTCCTTCTCCTCTGTCAACGTAGTGTTTTTCAAGTCCAAAACAGTAGCCAGACGGACCAGCTCATTGGCATGTTTTTTGACAGCCTCTTCAAGTGCTTGGGCTTTGCCACCTTTCTTGACCTCCTTATCACGTTGAGCTCTCACTTTCTTGACGTCCTCTTCCAGGTGAGCTATCTCGCTCTTGAGGCGAGTTGCCGATTCCTCCAGGGATTCGTGACGTTGTTTTTTCCCCTCCAAGTCAGCAGCGGATTGCTTGAGCTTCTCTTGTCCCCTGATGTAGTCATATGCGACCACTACTCGTGTTAGCCTCTCAAGGTCGTTCTGAGTCTGCTGGAAGTCTAGAAAAGCTCGTTTCTCGGTGCGGAGCTTCTCCAATTTAGGTTCGATCTCGTCTTTGAGCAACTCTCGCAATTCTTGAAGCTTCAACTCTTTTTTACCCATAGTCTTGAGAGCTTTGTCACGACGATCCTCAAACATCCTGGTTCCAGCGGCTTCCTCTATCATGGCAAGTATCTCTACCGCCTTCATGTTCAGCACCTTGGTGATTCGACCTTGCATGATGAGGAAGTTGGGGTTGTTGATGTTAAGCTGAACGGATTGGAACAGATTTTGAACTGTCTGCTGCTGCGCGCGATGACCATTGATGAGATATTTCGATGTTCCCCCTAGAACAATCTGGCGTGTCACGCTGATGGACGCATATTCTTCGAAGCCAATCGGCGATTTTTTGGTGTCTCTGTTGTCGAAAACGATCATCACGCTAGCCTTAGTCACTCCGGCTTGCCCACGCTTGTAAATCAGATCCTGGCCTGCAATTAGTATGAAAAGAGGCGCAGGGATATCATTCGCAAGCGTACTTGGAGGTTCTGTGCTCGCACTGTCGACATGTTGGTGATTCCCAACACGAAACAGATGGCGTCGAGAATATTTGATTTGCCACTGCCATTGAGGCCAGTGATAGAATTGAAGCTTTCATCCCTGGTGCTGCAAGTTAAAATCGTGACTCGAGGCAAATGTAGGAGTTATAACTGATGTTTACCATCCTGATATCACCGTTCGAACGGCGTACGACTTGAAGCCCTGCAGGAGGGGATTAGTAAAAGAATTTGCATCAACGCGAAATTATGAACGTACGTCAATTATGACTTCTATTACCCTCATCTTTTCGCAATTCGTTTGCCACCGCGTTGCAAGTACTAAGCGATTGAGCCGTGGTCAAGCTGGGTGGACTCCAACATCCCACCCTCTAGTGACGCGCTGAGAATAAACAATGCGTGTTTAGTATCTGATAAGGAGCCTATCAGCACGTGCACGACCCGAGCACCGAACTTCCGTACAGAGTGGACGCGACTCTGTGCGGGCACAGAGGCTGTCATTCGTACGCTAACCCGATTGAGTGTCAATCAAAACAATATGACTTGGAATGAGGCACCAATATCAAGAGCTCTCCACACCATCAACATCGACCTTAACTGTGAAGTAGGATCTCGCTCTAGCCTCATCTCTCGATTAAACACATAGCTCTAGGTGTCCTCATGACTTTAGCATTCCGATCGAAAATTGACCCCCGGAACACGACAAGACACGATTCGATACACCTCTCGCCTCAGCTGGTGACGGTAGCTCACCATGGCGGCGATGAGGGCACCGCGTTTGCAAGTCGGCTCTACAGCGTGGATTGACGAAGAGCGAAACGCAGCGCTGCAGATCGCTCAGTCAGAAGTCGAGGAGTTCTCTTATTCCGCTCGAAATGAGCTTGATTGGCTGAATGAGCACATGGCCGGTATATTCAACGAAAATGAAACGTACGCGTGAACCATGGACACTCTCATTCTCGAAAAGACTAGACTACTGACTACCTGCATAGAAACTTCGCAGAAGCATTTAAGACCCCAGGAAAACTTCGTGGCAAGACGCCGAGGACAGCCAAAAAAACAAATCCTTTAGAAACACGAGTGGTAGGTTTGATGATCGGCCATCCAATTCCTGTAGCAAAAACTGATTCTTGAAAAGCCCCTCTCTGAAGTTTTTTCGGCGACTCCAAATGGCGCATCTCCCCCGATCAATCGTATCCAATCCCCTAGACATAACGGCCACGCTGATAGAGGCTCACCAAGTGTGCGATCTTCTGCCACTCGTCTAGCCGTTTTTTCTCCCAAACATACGACTCAGGGCATACAAGATTCTGGCTACTTTGGCAGCCAGGATGTTGGGCCGTTGAATATTCACCTGGACACCGACTCTGAGCATGCACAGACCTCGCCTCAGTCAAGTTGCAGATTTGCAACTACAACCTCTCTCGAAACTGGTCCCCAGCCTGCCATTGTCGCCGATTCTCCAGGGAAGACATTACAAACCGCCAAAGAGGAGCAGACATGGCGGGCCCCGGCTGATACGTCCAAAAACACTGCTGTTGGGACACAATTTAATTTCGAAAATGCATCTGATTATGAAGACGACGCATCGCCAGAGAGACAGTTGAGCCTCGAGGCAAAACAGACAGTAAAGTATGCTGACGACGTTCGATCTGCTTCAGATGGATCGAGCCCAATACGACCAATTGTTCGTAAGAGTAGCTTGAACTTTGCGTCCTTGCCTGCCAGGGAGCCGCTCACAGCTGGTAAGAGCAACGTTGCTCGAATCTCCCGAACGAGTCATCTGGACAACATACGTACGAGCTATTATAATAGGCCGACGAGCGGCAAAAGCCTTGGGGGAACACTTGCGAAGTTAGATCGGGAAGAAAATCACGAAGTCGATATGGACGTGGACGACGCGACAAATGCCCAAGCTACTAAAAGCGAGGACACCAAGACATACACTCAAAGACTTCAAGATCAAATCAACCTGCTTGGCCAATCCCAACCTAAGCCTGTGCATTCCTTGCAACAGAACAAGACACCTGCGGCAAAGGCTGCTTCTCCTATGTCATTAAATACTCTACAATCCACACCAGGGGCATTTCCCGAGGACGATGACGATGACTGGATTGAACCACCGGCCACCATCTCTGCGGCGACAAACGAAGAGCGACCAAACCTACCAAAAAGTCATTCTGCAGATGTCATGGAAGGTATTCAAGGCAAAAGGACCATCGGCGAATCAGATTTCGCCCTCTCCGATGACGGGATTCTGAGTGGAACGCAAATCGAGGGACAAGGCGAGACAAAAATCGCCAAGCCTGCCTATGAGCATGCGAAGTCTGCCTCTGTGCTCGTCATTCCAAACGCTCGTTCGGCAGTGGGAGAACTGCACGCTTTCAAAAAGGCCGTGTCTGTATCGAATCCAGGTCTTTCGACTGTAGTTGAAGCAGGAGGTTTCGGTACCCCTTCAAAATCACCATCTCGAAGCTTTCGGGAAAGTCCTCTCAAACAGGTCAAAAATAAACTCTCTTCTATTTTGAAGAGCTCCAGGGGATTGCTGGCAAGTAGTGCTGCCATTAGTGCCGAGGGAAAGTCACTGATGTCTCCATCTCCGACTCGGCTCGCTCTGCATACTTTCATGTCATCAGAATCTGTTTTCAGTCATCCGAAGATTGGATCTCAAGCTTCACAAGGCTCAGCTGCCCAGCCCGAGGCAAGTCCCACACGTCCAACGCGTCGCACCAGAGCTTCTACCGAGAGGGAAGAAAAGAAGCGTGCAAGGGAAAACAAACGTCTTGAAGAGCAGAACGAGAAATTGGAAAAGGCTCGACAGAAAGAGCGAGAGAAAGCTCGCGTGTTCAGCAAGGAGCAGGAAAGGGTTGCTGCCATGGAAAAGCAAATTGCTGCCAAGAAGGACGAAGTACGAATACCAGTAGAGGAGACGCCTAAGCCTACGAGAACCGGTCTGAGAAATACACAAGCCGTGGAGGGCGACACCGTGTCTGTGGACAAGGATGTAAATATGGACGACGTCGCTGCGGTACCACCTCTGTCTATTCCACGATCTCTTGGCCCGGCTCACGCCACTCGTAACAAAGAATTGAAGCGCCCAGCAAAACCAACCAGAGAAACACAGACTAGACCGAAGCAAGCCCCAACCGTCATTAGAGTCAATACAGGATCCCAGCACTCCCAGTATAGACTTTCCGCAGCCCAACCTGAAGCGGCCAACCTCCCAGCTACCCAAACACATCAGCTTACTAGCAAGGCGAGCAAAGCGTCATTGCAGAACAAGCCATCAACGCAGAGCCTGAGAGGCGCAGCGGCCAGCCGAGCCAAGGCACAGGAACTCGCTGCTAGGAAGAAAGAGCAGGAAGAAAGAGAGGCTCAGAGACGTCGTGACGCAAAAGCTGAAATGGAACGAAAGAAGGCGGCAGTGCAGGAGGAGCAACGTAGACAGGAACAACTCAAGCGGCAAGAAGTGGAACGCCAGCGACAGCAGCAGCAAGAACAGGCCGCATCGCAACCACAGACCAAAAACAATTCGCAAAGAAAAGCAGCAATTGAAAAGGCAAAGCAAACTAGAGCCCCACCGCCCGCTGTACGTTTGCAACCCAATGGGCCTCCGGATTTCTCCATGTCTCAGGAGAACCAGGCGGTACGACCACCTTCTCGAACGACTTCAAATGCTCCTCACTGGGGCCAGGAGGAGACAAATCGTCCGGTCAATGCAGTTCTTTCTAATGCCAGCAAAGCCAGCGCGAAAAGAGCTTTCGCTCATGACAAGGGAGATGATGGCCAAGCCAAACGCCCACAGTCTCGGGGTGGTCCAACATATCAAGCCAACGACGCCAAGCGACGTAGAACGAGTGAAAATTTTGAAGAAGAAGCTGATACATCAACTCAAAGAAACATTAGAGGTCCCCCTGTCAGACCATCAGCCGGGTTCAAAAAGGTATGTCCTCGGAAACTAATCATCATCATGCATACTGTGCCTAACATGGTCTTCAGGAGATGCCACCCAAGTCTGTCTTCCAGAATGGTTACGCAAACGCACCCCCAAGCGGTGCTCCCAATCTCTTCAAGGCTACAGTCAGCTCGCAACATGCAAGTCAGATGAAGGCAGCCCACCCGCTGGAACTGGCACAGATCTCCAAGGGTGCTATTCCGTTCCAACCGACCTCGAATGCCGCAGGACCGGCTTACAAGACACCCGCACGACCTGGCCCTATTGCTGGTGCGAAGTCTGCCGCCAAGTCCGTAACTCGATCTTCTCCCAGATTCCAGAATGGTGAGGCTATTGAGCTTCCTGAAATCCAAACAGATGATGACAGTGAAGACGACGAGGCAAATGGAGTTACCGTGGCACCCTGGGCAGATTCGCCTGATCTAAGAAGGGCGTTGGTGCGCCAAGAGACTATGGATCCATCACAAATTTTTGGACCACCAGCGCCACTGAACATGGAGGAGGTGTTTAACAAGAGCAAGGACAGATTCCACAAGTTCCGTGCCAGAACCTCTAGTGCCAACTGGAGCGGAGCCGATCGACTGACGGAAGAAGACATACGTAAGGACTTGATAGCCCGTGACAAGCTTCGGCGAGACGGAGGGTGGTCTTACGAAATGAGTAGGGATATGCTATGAGTGAAGCTGGTTTTAAGGATTGACTGAGGAACAATCATCATCTTCAAAACAGGGACGAGAACATTGTTTATGGTGTTGAGCAATTTTTAGGCGTTGAACAGGATTTATGTTGATTGCATAGCATTGATTTGGATTGGGCGAATAGCTATAACATCAGAATGGAGAGAACTTCAACCAGTCGGCGTTGGGTATTGATAATGGATATATGGACTGGACTATGTATCTTGATTTCACTTTGTCTGTGCTCACCCCTCAAAATTAGAGTGTGTGCACTATTTATTTATCAAAAGCTCCCCATTCGATAAATTACTGGCGGCTCCACAGTGCAGATGTTCATGTGTTGTTGTTCAACGCGACAGCCGCTTAAAGCTGCTGATTGGTTGATGTGCCCAGGCCTTGCAAGAATGGCAGTTGCGACCTTGGATGACTAATCTGCACTCTGACACCTGAGTGGGCAACCGCAAAGGAAAAAAAAAATACTGGAGCCGCTAAGTCCCTGAAATTTTCCAGCGTCACAAACCAATCCCTCTTTGCTCAAACATCCAGACCATACCCTCAGCAGTCTCCTTTTCCCCATCCCCTTTTGTAGATCAGTGTATCAGGATCTATTCATTTTCAGTCTACAACCACAACTGTAAAACACTGCGAAGACGACCTTTGACATGTTCAGGCAAGGCTTTCGTCGTTGTGCCAGCTTGGCCAGCGCTGCCGCGCCGTCCGTGATCGTCCGCAGTCGGGCTGCTCTTCCTGTTGTTCAGCGAACGGTATCATCTTTGTTACGACCTGCCACCCATTTCGAGATCATTACAAATGGCTCCAGAAAGTATAGCTCAGAAGCGACTGCCGTCAACTCCAAAGCTCCCGAGGAAACGACCACTGGGGATATCGTCAATTTCGCCGACCTGTCCCAATTTGGCGTTCATCAAAATCTCCTAGATGCCATCACCAAAGACATGCGCTACGAGACCATGACACCTGTTCAGTCCAAGACAATCAAATCCGCCCTCAAAGGAACTGATATGTAAGTTAGCAACTGAGTTCTGATTTTCTCTCTTCCGGAAATATCTAATTCGCCATAGTGTTGCCCAAGCCAAGACAGGTACCGGTAAAACCCTCGCTTTCTTGCTGCCCTTGTTGCAGCGCATGATTGGGGAAGACCCCACTCTTGCTTCAAGGCGAGCTTCACGAACCGCCCGATCAGATGACATTCGTGGCATCGTTCTGTCCCCAACGCGAGAATTGGCCGAGCAGATTGCCGAGGAGGCCCGGCGTCTTACAAAGAACACTGGTCTTGTGGTGCAGTCAGCTGTAGGAGGCACCCACAAGGGTTCCATGTTGCGTCAGACCCAGCGTCAAGGATGTCACCTTCTGGTCGCGACTCCAGGACGCTTGAATGATCTCTTGCAGGATCCTCAAAGTGGCATAGAGGCACCTAATTTGGCAGCCTTGGTTTTAGATGAGGCGGATCGCATGCTTGACGTTGGCTTTGAGAAGGAGCTGGCTGACATCACGGGCTGCTTGCCAGGTCGAGATGAGAAGATTCGACAAACGATGCTGGTTTCAGCTACCATACCCGACGATGTCATTCGATTGGCCCGAACCTTGGTCCGTGCCGACGACTTCGAGTTCGTCCAGACAATTCCTGAAAACGAATCTCTTACGCACGACCGAGTGCCTCAGCACATAGTTCCCGTTTCATCGTGGAACAATGTTTTCCCCAGCTTATTGGAGCTCATTGATCGCGAAACAGCCAAAGCAGCCGAGGACCCGAGTCAACCACCGTTCAAGGCCATCGTGTATTTCAACACCACTGCACTTGTTGAATTGGCTGGTGAACTTGGGTTTCAACGACGAAGGAACGGACAGATGAAGATTCCTTCGTTTGCTATTCAATCTCAGCTCACACAGAGAGCGCGAACAAAGGCAGCAGAAATGTTCCGCAAAGTACGAACTGGAGTATTGTTCTCGTCTGATGTTACGGCCCGTGGCATGGATTTCCCCAACGTCACTCACGTTATTCAGGTAGACACACCCAGAGATCGTGAGTCCTATATTCATCGACTTGGACGTACTGCCCGACAAAATAAGGGAGGTGAAGGATGGCTGCTTGTGCCACCCACATCTATGGGAATTGCCCGAAAACTTCTTCGAGGTCTCCCCATGCAGCCAAATAAGACTCTCGAAAGCCATAACGCCGAAGTAGAATCGAATGATTTGCCTGCGTTTCATCGGGAGTTTTTGGATCTTGCTCAGACTCTCCCACGTAACATTCTCGGCGCTGCTTACGTCTCCATATTCGGTGGTCAAACTCAGCAACGGGAGGAGCTGGTCGATGATTTGAACCAATGGGCAACCGTTGGTTGGGGCTGGAGTGAACCACCGCCCGTCTCTTCGTCCTGGGCTCGCAATCAAGGTCTGCTGCGGTCTGGTCTGAACATTCAGGAGAGAACCTCACGACAAGATAGTAAATTCGATGAGGACAGAAGTTTTGACCGCGGGGACCGCCATGGGTCGCGTCGGTCTGGGTTTAGAGGCGAAGATCGTCAATCTTCAGACCCCTTTGCCGAAATGGGGCAACAAGCTCGTCGTGATGACTTCGGCAGTGGCCGTGGCCGTGGCCGTGGTGGCAGGGGCTTCAGGGGCTCTGGGGGCGGTGGCAGGGGCAGAGACGGTGGCAGAGGCGGTGGCAGAGGCGGACCCAGAGGCGATTCCAGGGGACCACGAAGATCCAGAGACTCCCAGGAAGCCTCATGGTGAGAGGCTGCTAGCAACGAAGGATACTAAATGCATCTACCACAGCACCATTCAGACACACTTGGTGTCATGGAAGATGTGTCTTGTACTTTGGTTGGGGAAATTTGGACATTTGACGGGCAACAAGAACTTGTACAACAGGATAGTCGGTTTTGTAACATAGACATGGAAAAGGCTAGGAGGATGGTACAAAAGCAAACTAGCACCAGAAACCGGTGTTGCAGAAAATTCAATCTCCTATACGACAGATACGATAGTACTTAATAACCATTCTTATCTGTTCAGTCATCTTGTTCAAGTGTTTTTGTTCTATTGTTGAAGAGAGGACTTGAAAAGAGGACGAATTTTCACAAATCCAGTGAAACATCATATAATGCCTTGAAAATTCTTAGAAACAAAACGCCCTTTCATAGCCTAATGCTCAATTCATGGCCATTGGCCTTGTAGCGTCGCAACTGCACCAAGAGATTTGCGACGCCGTCTCCCCATGATGTCCAATGTCTGGTTTTCTTACCGGAGTCATCTCGGACCCATCAGCATATTTGAATCCCACAACAATACTCTCTCGTCCCAGCCCACGGAGGCGACCCATCCCCCTGCACCAAACAAACACCAGTCCACGCCCGTAACAAACTCAGTGTGTCTATTCATTACGCCCAGCTGGTGTCCTGGCTTGGCCCCCGCCAACGGCCCAGACGGCTGAGCAGAGCCGTCATTCCACAATCGAACAGTCATGTCGTAACTTCCGCTAAGTAGCACATCGCTCGCGTGAGGACTCCAGGCTAAGCGGCGAATGGCGTACTCATGGCCATGCATGACCGATAGCGGTCCCGTCGTCGGGCTCCGAATGTCAAACGTCCGAATGATTCGATCCACGCCGCCCGTTGCGACAACGGTATCGTTGTACTTGTTCCAGTCATGAGTGAGAACTTCTGCGGGTGGGCTACCCGCCGCCAAGCCAGGATTGACACCTGGCTCTGAGCCAGCAGCATGAACGGGGATCGTCGAGACGAGGTGGTACTTAGCGGAGGATGGGGTGCGGAGATCATAAATTCGAAGGTGGGAGTCAGACGAGACGGCGGATATTAAAGCCGGATTGGAGGGGCAGAAGGACGCGCTATATGTGCAGTTGCCGATGGGGAGGGTCTTTAATGAGTGAGCACGAGTCGGAGACCACTGGAAGAGTCCTGGTCAGCATCGTATATCATCTCGGGAAATCTGGCCGGCCAAGTGCAGGAGTGATTACGGTCCTCGACTAAAAACCAACCCGGCACAACAGAAGGGAAGAAGGACGCGAAAGGACTGACGATTTTTACGGTCCCATCCCACGAGCTGGAAATAAAAGTGTCTTTGGTGACTGGACTCCAGCACACAGAAAACGTCTCCCTCTTGTGCT
Organism: Epichloe sibirici; assembly: GCA_022702365.1. Classification (NCBI taxonomy): domain Eukaryota; kingdom Fungi; phylum Ascomycota; class Sordariomycetes; order Hypocreales; family Clavicipitaceae; genus Epichloe; species Epichloe sibirici. The sequence goes on along the minus strand of JALAAE010000001.1, from coordinate 2,580,349 downwards.
CGTGGAAGTTCATGACGGGGAAGTCATTGATCCCCAGATCGAATAGCTTGAGTGATCCATCGCCACAAGCGACAATGAGCTGGTTCTCGTTGATTTCCGACCATGCCAAGTCGTACAGCGCATCATTCGTATCGAATCTAAAAGGAGGAATTCAATTGCCCCCCAGAACAGTCAGCCTTGTCGGTTCATGTCCCCTCCCGGTTTTTTTTGGGGGGGCGCGCGCTCGCTCTCTGGTGGATTTCATGGCACCCGCCGTCCTACACATCCGGATTCCGGACCAAAGACATACGTTTTCTCGACCTGGACGCCTTGCGCCGTGAGCCCCAGAGCAAAGACGCGCCCGTTGCCGACGATGCCAAAGTTTGACGATGCCGCGACAGCTAGGCGGGAGTCGTAATAGGGCGAGTATTTCACTGCGTAGGGGTTGTACCCTTTTGTGCGAAACTCAAGCATGGCTGCCATTGCCGGGGGGGGGGGGTTGGCGCCTGCGTGGAGGCGCATTGGGGGTTGGAAGTCGCCCTGTTGAGTGGTCGGGAGCTTTGCGAAGGTATACGTAGCGCGGGGAGGGGAAGGGTTGGCGGCTTATATTATGGAGTACTCTATGGAGTAGGGCGGTTTATGTCGACTTTTGCCGTGTTGGAGATGCCAGGAGTTTGAGTTTGAGTTGTGCCTCGGTAAACAGACGTCAAGTCTATGCCCACCAAATTTCTCCCTCCAGCCAATGAGGAGCACTGAGGCGTTGAAGTGGCTATGGTCATTGGTTAGCCTGCCTGTCACATGACGTCGCGTTGGTGGGTTCGCGCCCCCTTGACACGTCGAAGTCGTGTATCGTGTATCAATCACTACAATCACTACACCAATCGAATCGCCAACGTGGTCGCTTCAAGAGCAACAGCGAATGAATACCATGGTGGCTTAAATGCAGCTAGGAGAACAAAAACTTTATTCAAGCGTTCGCAAGCGTTTGAGGAGTCAGTCTCAAGCTTGAAGTCTTATCATGTAGCCCGGCGTTCCTGCACGGCCAGCATGAAGTCCTTCCTCATGGCACCCAAAATGAAGCGAAAGCTCAGCCCAGATCCTGGGCCCGCGTTCAATGGCGATGGCGATGATGAGTCAACAGAAGTAAAGTTAGCACTGCTTTCATCACTCCATCCCGGCATTGAGCAAGAGACCCTCCTTGATTTTCTGCTGGCCCACGATGGCTCCGTTGGCCAAGCCTCTGAAGCATTCAAGCTCGGAAAGCATCATCAGCAGCAATACAGGAGAAAAATTGGCATTGGATATCAAAAATCCCTGAAACAGTATGCGACATTATCGGAGGACTTGGCTTCATCCACCAAGAAGAAATCGAAGTCGAAAAGGGGCACAACTCTTCACCTGTACGACCCGGAGGATGTTGCAGAGCAGACGCCGTGCACCATCATCCACAACTTCCTGCCAGCTGACGAAGCCAACGACGTACTGCGGGAACTTCTGGACGAGGCCGAGTCGTTTGAGAGAATGACGTTCAAACTGTTCGACAACGTCGTGTCCAGTCCCCACACATCCAGCTTCTTCGTCGAAAGCTACGAGGAAATGATGGCCCAAAAATCCGAGTACTACTACAACGGGTCACGGCTCACGGTAAGTCACGCGCCACGATCCGAATGCAAGAAGCCTACGTGCGACTGACGCTCGATTGCTCCGTTTCACCAACGCAGGACGTTCGCCGCATCACACCACACCTGGCCAGGGTGAAACCCATTGTACAAGAAGCCGTGAACCAACAAATCCAACACCGTATAAAGACACGGTATCCCGGTGGCAAGAAGCTGAGACATCAATCGCCAAGTCCATGGGTGCCCAACGCGGCCTTTGTCAACTGCTACGATGGCGCACAACAGAACGTCGGCTGGCACAGCGATCAGCTCACGTATTTGGGGCCGCGGGCCGTCATTGGGTCCATATCTCTCGGTGTGGCACGCGAGTTTCGCGTTCGCAGAGTCGCACCCAAGGACGGCGACACCAGGACGGTGGAAGAATCGGACGCAGAGGGCCAGATCTCCATACACCTCCCACACAACTCGCTTCTCGTCATGCATGCCGAGATGCAAGAGGAGTGGAAACATTGCGTGGCACTGGCTCTGTCCATTGATCCACATCCCATTGCCGGGAACAAACGCATCAATATCACGTATCGGGATTACAGGCAGCGATTCCATCCCCGGTTCACGCCGCGGTGTGCGTGCAAAGTGCCATGTGTGATGAGGGTGGTGCAGAAGAAGAAGGAGAACTTTGGAAAGTACTTTTGGATGTGTCATGCGGGAAACGTACCCGGAAAGGAGGGTTGTTCATTCTTCCAATGGGCCGAGTTTGATGATGATGGGAATCCTGTGATCAAGGAGACTGTCAAGTACTCCTCCCAACGATATCCATGATGCCTTTTGATTCCATAAAAAGAAGGCATCCCTTTTTTTTTTTTTTTTTTTTTTTTTTTCCCGAAGCACGGTTGCAGACTTGTATGGAAGCGTAGTGGAACTCAATTTGGGATGAATCTCCTTGTCATTATCCCATTGTGCGGAGCGAGGTGGGTCACAGCTCACAGACAGCCCTTCATCATCCCACCTTGGATCATTTATTCATCGGCGCTGACATGGACATACATACAGCGACTCACACAAAAAAACACAGCTAACAAAATCACAAAACTCACAAAAGCGAATGTCCATCCATACATACTCGCGCCATGGCAGAAGAGCTCACCTTCCCGGCCCCCTCGGCCATCTCACTCGAACCTCACCTCCCGCCCACCAATGACTCGCAACGCTCGCCGACCAGACCCTTCGTCACCCTCACCTTCGCCACATCGCTGGACTCGTCGCTCTCCCTCGCGCCCGGCGTCCGCACCCGTCTGTCCGGGCCGGGCGCCAAAGCCATGACCCACCACCTCCGATCCCGGCACTCCGCCATCCTCGTCGGCGTGTCGACGGTGCTGGCCGACGATCCGGGCCTCAACTGCCGCATCGCGGGCGTGGCGTCCCAGCCGCGCCCGATCGTCGTCGACCCTCATCTGCGGTGGGCGCCTCGCTCCTCGGACAAGGTCTTCGAGGTCTGTCGCGCCGGCGCGGGTTCCGCCCCGTTCGTACTCACCAGCGTTCCCGCAGAGGAGATTCCCCGGGACTATGTGCGGCTCCTGGAGGACCACGGCGGCAAGTACGTGCATGTCCCGGCCACGCAGTCCGGTCGAGACGCCCGCCCGCGGCTCTCGTGGGAAGATGTGTTCGGGGCTCTTCTCGCACAGGGCCTGACGAGCATCATGGTCGAGGGAGGCGGACATGTCATCAACTCGTTGCTTGACCCCGCGCATCATGAACTCGTCGACTCCGTTATCGTCACCATCGCACCAACTTGGCTGGGGAAAGGGGGCGTCGTCGTCTCCCCGGAAAGGGTGCACGATAATGACGGAACTCCCCTCCCTGCTGCTAGATTATCTGGAGTCTCGTGGCTTCCACTCGGGGAGGATGTCGTCCTCTGTGGGAAATTACAATCTCGGTAGTAGCGAGCCATCATGTTTCCGAAAGGCAGGCAAGCAAAGGCAGGCAAGCCTCTAGAAGACAAATGTGGAGGGACCCAGACCCACATATCCCGTCAAATTAACACAACCGCCTCACAACCGCCTCTCAACAACTTCTCATCGGCTCACTTTTGAAAACCCTCGACTTTTTTGTTTCTTCTCAAGCTCACTCACCCACCCCCTCTGATCGATCTCCCCCCCGGACCCCTTTCCCGTGAATTTCCCCCTCTCACAATGGTACCACGCATCACCATCCTCGGTTCCCTCAACATCGACCTCGTCTCCTACGTCCCGCACCACCCCCTCCCCGGCGAGACACTCACATCCACGCACTTCGCCACCTCCCCCGGCGGCAAGGGCGCCAACCAAGCCGTCGCCTGCGGGAAACTCTCCCGCGCCAGCGACCTATCGTCCGCCTCCGCCTCCGCCTCCGTTTCCATGCTCGGCGCCGTCGGCAGCGACACGTACGGGACCAGCCTCATCGACAGCCTGCGCTCTTACGGCGTTGACACGCAGGGCGTGGCCGTCAGGAAAGATGGCAAGACGGGCGTGGCCATCATCGTCGTGGACGAGCCCTCTGGGCAGAACCGCATCATCTTGTCGCCGGAATCGAACCATTCGTTGTCGCCGGCCGACTTTGAGGTTTTGCCGGACCCCAAGCCGAACTTGTTGATCATGCAGCTCGAGATACCGCTCGAAACCGTCATGCAGGCCTTGAGGGCGGCCAAGAAGGATGGCGTGCCCGTTTTGTTGAATCCTGCGCCGGCGCAGCAGTTGCCGGAGAGTGCGTACGATGGGCTAGCGCATCTGATTGTGAATGAGACGGAGGCGTCGATCCTCTCTGGACGACCGGAATCGGATCTAGACCATATCGCAGGATTGGAGACGGTGGCTGGCGTATTCCTCGGGCGCGGCGTGCAGCACGTGGTGATTACTCTTGGTGGTAGAGGAGTCTTCTACGCGACAAGGTCTGGCAGCAAGGCTTTGGTCCAGGCTCTCAAGGCCAATGTCGTTGACACCACTGCTGCGGGAGACACGTTTGTTGGGTCCTATGCATTGGCCGTTGTGCATGCAGGCGAGGGTGAATTCGACATTGATGCCGCCGTCAAAGCCGCCAACAAGGCATCATCCGTGACGGTTTCGCGAAAGGGTGCTCAAATATCCATCCCCTGGAAGGATGAGCTTCAGTAGAAATATTTCCAAGATCATAAAGGGGGGGGGGGGAGGGAATTTAAAAATTTAAAAATTTAAAATCTATAGTACCCAGCAGACTTTTCCTTTAAAGTAAATAAATACCCCCCCCCCCCCTCTTGGCCACAAATTGGGAACACTCAGAACCATTTGCCCCAGTCCCAGAACTTTGAATCCTTCTCCTTCGATCCCAGCAACGCCGCGCCTTTGTTGCTACTCATGTTCCTACGCGTACCGCCGCTTTCGAGCCCCGTAGGCGTTCTCAAGGCTTTGATCGCCCGTTGCCCAAAGTAGTACATCTCCCCAACAGGTGTCTTTATTTCCTCATCCAGACACTGTGGGCGGTTCAGTTCTTGCCCAGACCAGGCTTTCCAACGACTCTCCGCAGCCATTTGGGATGCATCACTCTCGCCATGACGGCCAAAGTCCAACTGGTAATTCGGGCATGTCGAACGCGTAGTAGTACTATGAGACCTCATGGCGGTACTGCAGTTTGCAACAACCGGATCTGTACTATACTGTGATTTAGTGCCCTGGTTACGGCATACCATTTGAGCATCTGAAATTCGTCGTTGGACGTCGATGGCCTTATCGTCCCCCCAATGTTGCACCATGAGAGGGAAAAGACTGTTTTGTGATGCCCTTGTTCGGGATGACCATACAGAATCGCTTGAGTTTCGCACGAGAGCCGCTGTGGCAGTTGTTTCCATTCGGCTTTCAAGGTGGCAAAGCCCGTCCTCCGCCAAGTGAGGATCGTCAATCTTTGGAAAAGCTGAGTGAAGGTACGATATCTTGATACTCATGAGCCGAGTCTGAATATCACCAAGCTGAAGCTCCAGTTCTTCCATCAACTCTTCAGACCTGCATCTGCCGTGTCCCCACCCGCCCCTGTCCGTTGAATCTAGCCGAAGATGGACGACGAGCAAGATACTTGTTCCAGCATATATCGTACTGCCAATCAATAGTTAGGATAATACTTTGACTTGTCGTTATGAATCTAGGGCATACGTAGGCCATGATTGTTCTTGTATAACTTCTACTATGGTAGCCTCGTTGGCGGAATGCACCTCGACGGTCAAATCATAGAGACATCCAAAGTCAAAAAAACGATCTATCGGATTCAATTAGCAGCAGCTCGTTTCGTTTTTTTCACATGCCGCAGCAACTGCATTGTTAATCGTACCAAGTTTGTGATCAACAAACGTCCCAGACGGTTTGTCACCGTGTGTCTCTACCTCCCCAGTAGATGTCGTGGCTGGTGATGTTTGCGAAAGTTTCCTAGATATCTCCACAGCCGCCCAGACGCTTGCATTATTTCCTATTATTTCCTCCTTCTGTGCAGTAACAACTATGCGCGGCGAAAGAATGTACCCCCCGGTATTTCGTGATATCTGTCGGGGGCTCAATTGATGCGGGCTGTCTTTACGTCTTTGCCGGCCATGTCGGAAGTCGGGCGTCCAGTGTTGCGGATCATTGCTCATTTGGGCACTTGTGAAATCCAGTTCGTCCGAAGAGACAGATGACAGGTGATGGCCGTCGGTGCTTGACCTTTGTCGCGAGGAGCCCGATGACGAAATGCGACTGGTCGATGCGGTACGTGACGAGCTAATTTGACCAAAAGAGAGAACCCGCTTGTAACTTCTGATATCTGGCGTCGATTTCCTCAACAACCCGCGACAGCTAGCTATAGCGTCGCCCCAAGGCTTTCTATGAACTTTGTTCAACTCCGCCAAGCTGGTCCCGAACTCTCCTCTGACCAGGCCACATCGGTGAGACCGCCTTTTGAAAATCTGTAATCGCTGGGTTCCGTCAATGATGTTCGATATGTCACTGTCACTATCACCTGCCGATACATAAGTGTTTTCCTCCGCGTCCTTTCCAGGTTCACTGCTGCGATGTCTTTTGACAATGCGTAGCGGGCTCGGTTCGTTCCGCTTCTGCTTCTGCTGCTGAGCCACCTCGTGCTGCGACGGATAAGATGCCATTCTAGTCATATGATGCAAGTCTGGTTGAATATATATCCTGTGCTTTTTTTTTCAACCTAGCACGTCAGACGCAAGGCTGATAATAGTTGTCGTGATTTTGTTGCTGCCCAAGAAAATTGCTCAAAGTTGGGCCCTCGGCCTATGCAAACATTGACACAAACAGAGGCAGGCCAATGTGGAAGGAGCGACTACGTACGGGTGGCGGGTGAGCCCCAGGCTTATTCAGATGCGCGGCATGGCCGCTTATTTGCAATCCATGATTATACAACCCAGGAGCGAGCCAGGAAATCGAAGAAGAAAAGGATGAAGAAGAAAAATGCTAGGCTTAAACCATGTAGTGAATAAATCGATTACAGATGGGTATCAATGACAAATGCTGAGACTATGCTGATAAAGTATTGTTGGGCAAGGAGAGATGTACACAAGAGAAAATTATGAGTGTATCGCACGAACTGTGGCACGAAAGGGTTATGGGAGCTACCAATTTCAGCCTGTGCCACCTAGCGTACGACGGAGGTTTTCCTTTATCGACTCAATGTCAGTTTCTTCCATTGGCAGAAACCGAATCTACCACAATTAGCGATTCATTTCGACTACTGCATTGATTCGCTCGCTTACCATCTCGTCCGGAATGCCTGATCCGCCATACAACATTGGCTCAGTCAGACTAGCAGAAACTCCCTTCTTCACTCTGTCTTCCCACACGCCGTCCCAATTCCACTCCCCAGGTCTTCGTATTGTCAGAACTGATGGCGAATCAGTTCCTCCATCTTTCGAAGCAAAAGGGACTTGTACTTCGTCAGGTTGCGCACTCTGACTAGGGCTTGAATGTTGACCGGAGAGTTTGCCTAATTTCCGTCGGTGTGTTCGCCAGGCGTGCCAGGCTCCGGGGTTCCCAGCAGCTGTAAGAGGAACAGAATCAAGTACCTCTGGTGTATCAAATGTACTTCGTATATACTTCAGGATGTTATAAATGGAAACCATTGGCTTTCCGGTCTTTAAATAGCTGAAAGTGTCCGCGTTGGACGACCCTGGTGACGTGGCGCTGCTTCCCAGAGGTGCACTCGCACGATCGAATCCGGGGCTGGCAAGCTGCTCACCATTGCTGACCTGTCCAGCTTCCGCTTCTGTTCGCCTCCCCCGGCCAAACCATTCGGGGAATCCGTGGCGCAGACTGAAACCGCCGGGGGGTAATCGCTCTTGATGCGCTGCGCCGAGAGAACCGCTGTCCTGAACATCTGCTGAATACATGTAGGTTGTCAAAGGCGAGACCAGGGGATGAAAAATGTCAGTCGAGAATAAAACGAGAGGTGGAAACTTGGGGTATGTGTCGGGAAAGGAAATCTGAAATCGCAAGACAGCCGGCGCGTATGGTCCTGTTGTTGGCTCGCTGATCAATGACTGACTTTTCCTTCTTGATGTAAAGCAAATGAATAGATTATTCAATAAATTTTTTCTTACCATCTCGAACGAATAACACAGCAGACCAAAGAGTAGGTTCTCCCGGCGTTAGTGTAACGACGACACCCTCAGGACATGCTTGCTTCAAGCCAGTGCTAGAACATGCTCGGTTAGTTGCTGATGGTGACACGAGGAAGAGCGGCGCGTGACGAACAACTCGGATAGTAAATGCTGCTTTCGTAGAGACGGAAGGTCTGATAGTTGAGGCATTCTCATCTAACAAAAATGGCATTGAAACACTCAAAGGTACCAAAAGGATGATGATGATCAGTGAGGCGCTCGCGCGCTGGGGACAAGAGGGAAGATGGAAGCAGGGGAAGCTGTCCAAATTGGGCGGTGTGTAGGGGCGGTGAGAAATTCTGCCCATGAAATTGGATGATGAACGCGGGGTTGTCGCCGGAGTCATAATTTTATGGCGGGGCATATTTTTTTCGAAGTGCCGGGCAATAAGTTAGAGAGATGTCTAGTGAACAAAGGAAGCAGAGTCCAAGTAGTGTGAATCGGCAATTTTCCATGATTTTACTTCGGACTCTCACTCCATTTTGTTGGATGGGGAGAAACAGGAGAAATCTCTCTCTCCACTGTTTTACGTTTCATTTAATCCATAAATAAGTAGCCTTCCGCTTAGTGACCCAGTCGCTTCTCAATCTTGGCCTTTTCATGAGCCTTGATCTGGTCGAAATCTTCCCGTGTAGCGTTGTAGGCAACCGTGACTTGGTTGAAAGGATTTTCGGGGCTCTTGTCAAACTCCTTTCTGATCCTTTGCTTGCGCTGATCCATACGCAAGCCAACGCCACTGCCATCTGCCTTCATTTCAGCAAGCCTTCGCTCCTCATACTTGGCGAAGGCGGCAGCAAATCTTCTCTCAGGATGCTTGTCGATCTTGGAATCGTCCGAACCGGTCGCCAAGGACAGGGCATCAAGTGCGTTGTCGATGCCGGAGGCGCTGAGCGCGGAAGGAGAGTCGCCTTCGAGCTGGGCAAGATCCAAGCCGCGTGACTTTTTGACAGGGGCCTTTGATTTTTTAGGTTCGGCTCGTCCGCCGAGACTGGCTTCCTCTTCTTTTAGAAGGGCATCCTTCTCGGCCTTCTTCTTGGCTGCTTCAGCCTTTTTGGCGGCTTCGGCTTCTCTGATGAATGCCGAGCGGTTAGTTAGCATTGGTACAGTAGAGAGGAGAGTATGGGGTCGAGCGCAGCAGCGGGGCATCAATGTTTTCCGTCTGGTCCTCACTTTTTGGCATTGCTTTTGGCTCCCTTCTGCCACTGCTCGGCTTCCTCTGCCGATCGTCTGGCATCGGCGGCAGCAGACTTTTGCGCGGCAGCCTCGGCCTTGCGGGCATTGCCGGCCGCCTTCTTGCTGTTGTCGGCCTTCTTCCCCGCCATGGTCGTGCACTGGTGATGCTCGGTGATGCTCGGAAAGTACTGTCGGGTGACGGCAAAGACTGATTCGGGAGAGCGAGCGGTGTGCACAACTCGTTTACGTCCGGGTGGCTGCTTGGGGTGTTTGGTGATACCAACCTGGCCGTTGTCGCAGTGCAAGTCTTGTCCAGTCTTGTCCAGTCTTGCTGGCTTGCGGCTTGCTGGGGGACGTGGTTACGTGATTGTCAGTCGGCGGGATAACGGGATGGCACGACGAAACGCATTGTCTGCGTTTTGTCGCGCGTGGTCTTGCTTGCTGCACGCACCCCAGTCAGTGGTCACCCAGTGACCCCACAGGCTACATCAGATATCTCGTACGGCCCGGCCGCCAGGGTGGGAAATGGGAGGGAGCGTCATCTCACTCATGTACACATGCATGTACATATGTACATATTATGTTGTGCCCATGTGCGCCGGCGCCTCCAGACAGACAGACTCCTCCTCTCAGCCGCCTTCTTAGCCTTCTCCCAAGTTCTAACCCAACCCAACCACGGGGTGATTCTAAAAACCAGCCAAGGAAAATCAAGATAGCACCAACAGCAAAGTGCCATGATGGATGTCTTTGTTGGCCGAATCCTTGCGCATGCTCCTGTATGGTCTGCTGCGTTGTCAACCCGACCCTTGGTCGACTGCTCGACTGCTCGATGCGTTTTGCCGCGAGCCATGTGCAATGAAAGAATACATAGTGACGATGACGATGACGATGACGGCCTGCGATGCCGAGAGGTAGCCATGAGGGTCTAGGTATAGGTCAGGTCTAGGTCTGGGTCTGGCCCGTTTGCCGCCACATCCGTGAGGTTAATTGAAAGCCACCTGTCAACGAGCATTGCCGAATCTGCTGCTTATTCGAAAAGGGAACTGGGAGGTGGGTAGGGAACAAAAGCCTCGTGTCTGGACGATGCCAGACCGGATGCCGTTCTGGGTTCTTGGCCGTGATGCAGCAACAAATGACGGTTTGCTAGAAAGTCTCGGTCAGGCAGCTGACTTGCGTGACTATGCACGATTCCTGCACAATACTCTGGGCCAACCTGGTTTTGCGCTTTATTGATCCCCGTTTGCTTTCATGCACTCGCGCCATGCTCTGATATCCGCCTCTTCTCTAGCTGATGGATCAGGGTCGTACGGGTCGAAGGATCGCGAGCTTAGCGGTCGGCTTCGTCTCTCCATCCCGTTGGTACCGCATTTATAGCCCAATTTATCGTATCTTATTGGATCTTTTTTGTTCCCTTCTACTTTTGCTTCGTGTCTTATCTTTTTTTACACATTGTCAGTCGCCTTGAATGTTCTTGTGCCTATCTGGTGCAACGCCATCGTCGGGAGCAACCTCATTCATCACATTGCAAAATCTCCCGCATCTTCATGAAGCCCCGGTATGTTTCCGAACAGTGTGACGAGAAGACTTGTCTCAACATGAATCTCTCTCATACAAAAGGTTCTAATCTCCCAATGGTAATGATTTTTTTGTTCACGTCTTCCTCTCCACGTGTAGACATCTATAGAGCAAGTGTGGAAGAAGTTCTGCAATGTGTCAAAGTACTAGTGATCGGTTCGAAGGTTTCAAGCTTTCCAAGAACATTTCTCTTGCTGTTCAGGAGAATAATATCTTTTGAAGGTTGTTCCGGTGGCCATAAACTTCTGTTTAATCCTTTTGGATTATGTCTACATGCGGCTCATTTCCCCTCCAGCCTTTCACAAAGGAGCTCGATGCTAAGACGGAAGTCCTGAGTTAGCTGTCAGTTGTAGCGAGGCACATACCCCGTACATGGAAGTTCATGGCAGTGAACCGAGTCACAATAGGATTGCTTCATAGGTCGGATCCATTGTACATACATATCGTTTAGCAGATGTACAGACTGTATGTCAGCATCTGGGCGATGTTTTATAATGCAATTGAACCGCAGGATGCGGACACGATCCACAAGAAACAAAAAAAGCACAGAGAATACAGAATTGGCATTCTATTACAAAAAATGACGCCTTTCGATACCTGCATGATCACAAAGTCGTGAATAAGAACACGGCACCTACATGATCACACTCGTATTTCAGGGTCGTAGAAGACAGGACTTCAGCATATTCCCTAGTTGAGTGCAGAACGCCATAGTTCCTGCACGAGTCTTGCGCAGCTCAGACTAATGAATGACAAAGTCAGGTGTTCCCGTCCTCAGAGGCTACTGACTGTACCGTGATGCGTGGCAAAGGCCGGCGGCTGCGACTGGGTTAGGTTGCAGAGTGGTGCGGCCAAGTCCAACAAGGAGTACGTCAATGTCATACAGAGTTCCGTTGAAGATGCAGTAAGTCCATCGCTGCTAGCAGTCTCACCAATCCCAGCTATAAAAAACTCCAATATGACCAGCCGCACGGGGTCTTGAACCGGTGTGTTACCTTAGGGGATCGTTGTCGACCGAATATGGAAGCTTTCAATGGACCTGAATCCTCCCTCCCTCGCCGCGGCCTGAGCAACGGAATGCCGGATTGAGGTCAAAATCTGGGTGGCCGGGTCAGATGCACTTGGCTATCAGATATCGAATTTCCTCTCAGGTTGTGACGGATCAGTCTCAGCAGCTCCTACAGCATCTAGGTGTAACAAGAGGCCAGACATTTTCAGCGCTTTCTTCCTTTCGCGATGTGTATTCGTGCCCAAAACGCCGACTCAAGTGCACAACACCTAGCCCTGCAAACTCCGAGCATAGATGGACCGGTACTGTCAAAGGCCGTCTTCAAATTGCAATCTCATCAATGAACTGGAAGCCGCGGCCTTCGTGTTTCTCTTCAGCTGCAATTGCAGGGGTTGTCCATGCATCAGTCGTGGTGATCGCGAGGGTCCCGAGAGTCACATCAAATGTGTACCGAAATTCTATGCTTGCTCCGACGATTTGACGAGGACGACGAAAGTACATAATAGAACGATGCCAAAAGTATTTTATTCGCGCAGCTGCATGTCCAACTGTCGGTAGCAATGCGCCTTTTGACCGGTGCCCCTGAAAAATCAAGACCACATGATGGATGCATGTTTGTTGCATTCGCGGAAGGCACGTATCCAATTGCAGCTAATGTCTACCGCTGATGCGGGTATACTATTCCTGCCCGCCGTCCACGACATTGAGCCTGTTCATTTGTTACCTTGAGTTTGGCCTGGAAACAGTGTTTCCGAGTGGTCACAATCATTGGGATGGGATATTCGATAGTCGATAGTCTAAGCGTTCGTTTTGTGATGTCTTACCCGCATCTGCCTGCCTGCCTGCCTGCCTGCCTGCCTGCCTGTTGCCAGTCGTCATATTCACCATTGTTCCGTAAGTACAGTCTGTCGCGTCGGAGCGGTGAAGATGGCAGCCGGTCATCCGTTAGTTCCGGGTACCCTTGAATGGATCTTGTTAATTTTGCAGCTATTATATGGATTACTCCGGCAAGGCAAGGCAGTGGCATACACACTTCAAGCCACAGCGCCACTCTGGTTCAAGACTCGTGCGTTCGGAGGTTGTCTTTTAGTCTTGTCAGCGAAATACTCCTTGCAGCTTAGCACTGAAAGGCGTGATGAGACATTTGGCTCAATGGGATATCGGAACTGAAGACTCCGAGCTTGGCGTCGGGAAAAGCATTTTCAACAGTTTGTGGTAATATTGACTTGCCGCAAGATATTATTGGGTGTGTGACTGTGTGACTGATTAATCAGGATTCAGGGGCGACCCTGGCAGGAAGGAGCATTGCACCACTGGTGCCTGGTGCCTGCCAGTGCCTCTGCCACCAGCCCACTCGCCCACTCCCTCTGCACAAAGAAACATCGACAGCATCAGCACATGTCATCGCTGCATGAAGAACAACAATTTTGCATCGGACCGCTTGGTCTGCTGATGTTGTCAAAAAACTTCAATCTCGGTAAGTCATTGCAACCCCCCCCCCCCCCCCCCCCCCCCCCTCTTCCCTTGTGTCCCCTTGTGTTGCTGGCTTGAATTCGAATCGAGCCGTGCATCCTGTTCCTTCGAACCCTTCTCCCCTTATTGGTAGAATTGCAAGATGAAAGAAAACACGTTCCTTCTGCAACTAATAGGAAAAATCTGCAGGTCAGCTGGTCGCAATTTCCAAGGGAACCTCCGATCAGATCCTTGCTCGGCTTGGGAGATTGGCAACCAGCATTTGATGGTACGAGGGGACCGGACTTGTTGCAGAATCAGCGGGCGTCAGGCGTCACCAACAAAAGGCCTGACCACATTACCCGCAATTCAAGCAATTCAATTGCAACTCAAATTGCAACAGGGACCAAGAACAGAAACCGCACTCACTGACATGGTCGAAGGCCCGTGCCAACATGTGCCTTGCAGCCAATCTTACATAAAATCGATCTGACTGTGTGCAAGTCAAGTTCCCCTACAGCATCGGCTTCCAATACTCTGTACCTGCACTCGGTATTCTGTGCTTTTGTTTGTGAAAGCTTTACACCGCATATTTTCCTGAGGGTTTGGCGGCCGATCCGCACGCGCGGAAGGCTTCCTTTGTATCCAAAAGACTGCATGGCCGATGCGTAAACACCGGGTGCAGAACCACCAAACGGTCCAGCATGTCCATCGCCCAGATCAAAAACTAGCCTGTCGGGTCGCACTCTAATAACTTGACGCTCGTCGAGGTTGGCGCCCCGTACGGAGCATGTGGCAAATTAATAATTCAATAATAAACCTCACGACGACATCCACCCTACTGCTCTCGATCCCACTACGGAGTACTGGCTCGGCATTGGTGGGAGGTTCGCTTTTAAATTTCCGGTGCATTTGCAGGCAGCCAGTCATGTCCCCTAACCACTGAGCTTCTGAAGTTCCGGGGAACCGTGCCGGGCCCCGCCAGTCCGGCACACAGGAAAGGCTCCCCGAAGGATGCAGTCCGTGTTGAAAGTTGGGCGACTGGGTTACTAGTCGTGAAAATGACGACATGAATGACCAGGGTCTGACAGAGGGACAAAGTCGCCATGAAGCCATGACTAAATTGATCACGAGGCGTCATGGATCAAGCGGTGAGCGAGTTCAGCCCACCTTTAAACACCGATAACACGAGCTGCACGGCCAGCGTCCTGCTGGATGCGTACCTAATTATGCGAAAGAAAAGCTGTCATGGGAAAATCAGTGCTCGGGGCAATACACAATGAGGCAACTGAATCACTGTGCTCGTGCTGACGCGACCCCCTGCTTGCTGAAAAGTAGTAGTGCACTCGCGCTTCTGGTGTATCCGTATTGTCGGGTTGTCAAACGTCAAACAGTATGATGCTAACAAGAGCTGCACGACATGACATGCATGCACGTCGTGATCCAGAAACTGGACTCGAGCTACGCACAACCATATTGCGCTTCTCGAAGCATTGCATTTTGCCAATCCCAATTTTTTCCTTGCTGTCAGAGCTTTTCGACAAAGAAGAAAGAGACACCCGGTCACCAGTCGTCAACGATCAGATAGATATTTTTCCGTACCCCCTCGGTTTTGTCTATCCTCGAACAAAAAAAAAAAAAAAAAACTGATGTCCCAGCAGACTAAACCATGCTCGGCTGTGTCACCGTTGACTTGAGTCGTTCTAGAATTGAACAGGCGATTAAATGAACGCAGTCGATGGTGGTTTTCCAGATGCCTCAATGCATGGCTAGCTTCAGGGGTTCGACTTCGCTTCGAACCAAATTTGATTACCTCGAGTCAGCAACCCAACCAAGCACTGGAATTGAACAGCCACGGAGTACGGGGTACATTCTCCGTACATTGACCGTTACTTTGGCGAGATGGTGGAGCAGGCAGCAATTCCGGCACTCTTCCCGCAACGACATAGCTAGTAGGACTTTCAGTAAATATTTGCATCGACTCCGGGTCTTGAAACATTGCTGTACCAATTCTCCACCGGAAAGCAAAAGGCGTTGTGAAGCGAAGCAACCCCCTCCGCTGGAGGCATCATGCATGTGCCCAACAGGGCAACCCCAGACGCCGCCACATGGCACATTCGGCACGGAGTACTCTTACTCTTCCTGCCAACGAGCCAAAACGGCTCCGGATCCGCGTGCTCGGTAAATGGGAAAAAGGAGAGGCGGTATTATCAGATGATGGTCGTGATTCTTGTTTCCAACAACCCATCCTCTTGATAGCTCACTACAACCAGTGGCCACAAAGCATTTCATCGTCGAGGCCATTTGTTTCTTTCTCCAAAATTAAGCCACAATGAAATTAGATGACTGAAAATGAAGGCCTGAGATGTGGAAATGGCCATTGCTGTGAGGCTACACAATGTTGCTTATTCCGCAATAGAAGATTGTCCTTGGGGCGCGGCCAATCAACCGCCCGCCTTATCTTCGAAGCCTGACGCCGGGCCTGTGAGAAAGTCTCATGCTCGCACAACCCAGTTGAATTATGTACAATGTATGTGTCAAAGACCGGCTCCGACAACGTACATGACTCGGCTTCTAGAAAGGTAGAAGCATGGTTGTGAATCCTAGTGGTCAAGGGCCTTTTCCCTCTTCCATACTCCGTACATACATATATACATACCCCTCACACAGCATGTCTCTAATACATGCCTGTTGTACGCATTTGTTGCGAGGAAGAGTCATCCGATGGCCCACTTGGCGCTCTCGGATCCAAGGCGTATGTATTACGAATATTCAAATACATGTGGAGTTTCTTGGGTATTTTTCAAAGTGAACACACGGAGTAACCCGAAAAACAAGCGGATGCAGCTTTATATAGAAGCTAGATCCCAATTGAGTCTGGCAGCATTTGTGTCCGCATCTGTCCGGTCTGGCTTGGAGTGATTCTGGGCTCTTGAATCAATGCGGTATCGGAATGGTCACCTCATCATTCCTGCGTCTGAACATGGATACGATCATGATGCCCCCGGCTCGATCAATAATACTGGCACAGTGTTACACAGAGAGAATAAATCGGCGTGAAGGTTCAAAGCACCCGTGACGAGTAAGTGGATATACATATCATTGGCGCACCAGGCCCCGGAATGTATGTACTTGTGAAACACTGGGAGAGGAAAAAGAAAAAGAGAAAAAGAAAAAGAAAAAAAAATATTTCGCCAGAAGCAAACACACCTTGTCGATGTCGATGAGCTCGGGTGCTCGGGTGCTCGGCGAGTCTTGGGCCACGGTGCGGGAGAAATGGCACTAGTAGGATTATTAAGGCGGACGCCACTTCTACCTTTTTACGTGGTTCCGTACTGGTTCCGTACTGGTTCCGTACTAGCCTTGGACCCCCCGTGGCCCCTCGAGAGAGATACCACGCCCCTCCCCCCCCCACCCCCTTGCTTTCCTGCCCTAGTCATGATCTACGCCCGGATGGTGGTCCACGGCAACTTCGAGTGCGGGTTCCGAAAACAGCAGCGCCTTACTCAAAAGGAGTCATGGCTATTACAAGTTGGTGGCCGCCTTGTTGCTTTTTGACGTGCAAGAGCGTCCGTTTGGTCGCTCGTCATCGCCATGGCCCATGAATAAATCAATGAATGAATGAATGAATGAATGAATGAATGGCATGCATGCATGGCTTGGCTTGGCTTGGCTCTCCAGTGTCCACCTCTGGGCCAGGTTGGACTGACCCCCTCGTGCCCCTCAGCCCCTGCCTCTCAGTCTGATGCGATGATGATGATGATGATGACGATGACGATGGGGCCAAGAAAAAAAAAGAGGACGGACAGTAGCAACGCTCAACACGACGAGGGACGTGACAGGTATTATCATTACCAGATGCCGGACCAGGGCGGTTCCCACTCGTCGGCATCTGGCATCCGGCATCTCGCATCTGGCCTCCCCTAGCGTGGATTGCCTTTTGTGTGCCTGTCCATCATCCCATTGGTGGCAGGGACACAGAGAACTTGACGAAACTGGTGTCTGGGGGGGACTGGAGGGACTGGAGGGACTGACTGGGCTGATGTTTCCATGTTTCCTTCTTTCCGTCTGGCTCGCCCCTGCAAGCCAGCTGAATTATGTAGCTAGCATTTTGGTGTCCGTGAATGAATGAATTGTCCACGCCCCTGACCCCCAACAGCACCAACACAAGGCTAGTAGTACGTACTGTATGTGCTCCGTACATACTCCGTACTAATATTATGATATTAAGAGAAGGGTTAAGAGAAGAAATGCCCCCATGCACGGCCCCAATCGGCCGCAGGGTTGCAGGGTTCCAGGGTTCCAGGGTTGCAAGGTTGCAGGGCTGCAGGGCACGTCGCCGCATCGCCTTGTTCGGCGGTGTTGGCTTGGAAAGTTGGGAAAGACGTGACGCCGCGGAGAGGAAGGACGAGGACGGAGACGGAGACGGAGACGGAGCAGCAAGTTGGGAGATGAATGGCAAGCCCTCATCAGTGCCTCACAGAGTTTGCTCTTTTTGGCTCATGTCACCGCCCGTTTCAATCGGGTCCCAAACTTAGCCCAGCCTAATGAATTATGAAATAATGGGTGCCGAAATGGACCTCGTTCGCTTAATGTTCATGTCCCGGAGAGGGCCGGGGCTTTTTGGGGGGGGGGGGAGGCTTTTGCGCCTGCCTGCTGCCTGCCAATGACTGAACTGATGACTGAACTTGTTTCTTTGCTTTCTGAAGTCCATGTACTCCGTACAACAAGAGATGGATGGCCTGCTGCTGGTGTTGTGTTGTCTTGTGTTCTGTGTTCTGTTCTTATATGTATGTGTATCCACCACTCCCACTCTCTTCTTCTCTTTACACAACTTGTTTCCCTTTTCCCTTCCTCGCCATGTCCGAGTTTTGCTTCTTCTTCTTCTTCTTCATGTCTGAGACTATCTGTTCTTGAAACTCGTCCGTCCTGCTTCTGCTTCCAGTACAACGAGACTTGGGCCTATTGAATTTCTGGCATCTACTTGGGGGCGTACATTGCCTGCTTACTGCCTACTGCCTACTGCCTACTGCCTACTGCTTACACCTGACCTACCTGTTTTCCCGCACCCGCATTCCACACCCGCTCACCCGCAGCAACATTATTGATTAAGAGGCTCGCTCGTGTCTTGTGCGTCTCTGACACCAGATTCACGGCCTGGACTGGGACTCTCGGGCAAAGAGAGTGACATCCGGACGGAACAAAGTGCCACCAAAACTGCTGTCGGAATCGCATCAATTCGAAACATCCACAACAACAGAGATCAATATATATCCATCATGAGAAAACAACACCCGTCCAACGGACCTGCTCGTGGCCGAGGAGAGCATGGCGCGGGAACACCACCCTTCCCCACCAGACAGATGTTTGTTTTGGGTATGAAGATTCACATTCACAGCACAGCATAGTACATTCTGTGGTTTTTTTTTTCTCCATTTACGCTGACTGACTGACTGACTGACTGACATCTCTACGCAGCATGCTGCAGAATATGCGAGCCCATCGCATTCATGTCCATCTTTCCCTACATCTACTACATGATCAAGGACTTCAACATCACAGACGATGCCAGCAAAATATCCGTCTATGCCGGCATGGTTACATCTGCCTTCACCCTGGCCGAGTTTGCTACCGGTGTCATGTGGGGGAGGTTGAGTGACAAGATGGGCCGCAAGCCGGTTCTCCTGTTTGGCCTGCTGGGCACTGCCATCAGCGTCTTGGTGTTTGGGTTTGCCCCAAGCCTGCCCGTTGCCCTGTTTGCTCGGGCTCTTGGGGGGCTTCTGAATGGGTATGTATAGACAAGACGATGGATAGTGATGGACGTCATTTCCAAAAAACCGGGGATGCTAATCCGTCTGGCCATGACAGAAACATTGGCGTTTTGCAAACCACGGTGGCGGAGCTAGTGACGGTCAAGGAGCAGCAGCGTGAGTACTCACTCGACTGATTGAACAATCAACACACGTACGTGGGTGGAATACGAATTCCGAGTGCTGACGGAGTGAATATGCATATGCAGCTCGTGCGTATACAATCATGCCCATGGTCTGGTGTATTGGGTAAGCACAATCAATCAACACGAATGCAATTGCTTTAGGAAAAAAAAAAAAAAAAAGCCCCCTCCTCGTCGCCTCGTCTAACATTGTCTCCAGTTCCATCATCGGCCCCATGATCGGTGGCGCCCTCGCGCGGCCCTGCATCAGCTATCCGGACTTGTTTCCCCGCGGCACCATCTGGGATCGTTATCCGTATCTTCTCCCCAACCTTTTCAGTGCTGTCACTGTTCTCTTTGGCGTCGTCGTCGGATTCTTGTTCCTCGAGGAAACCCATGCCTCGAAAAAGCAACAGCGCGATGCTGGCCGTGAATTGGGAGACCGGCTCCTCGGCCTGGTGTACAATGTTCCCATGTGTCGAAATGTAGAAAAGGAAAGCCTGCTGGCACACGACTCACACGGCGCACACGACAGCATCAAGGGATACAACACGACCGCACCGTCCGCAAGAAATTCCCAAGTCTCGGAAACCGAAGAAGCTTTGCCGGCGTATCAAAGTCGCGAAAACTCTCCCAAGCTGGCCCCGAGACGCCATCCCCATCCCATTGTCCCGACAGCAGCAGCAGCAGTCACTGGACCACCAAATGCAACGGAAGAAAACAAGAAGAAGAAGAAGACGGTCATCTTCACCAAGCCTGTCATCCTGAACATCATGTCTTATGGCATTTTGGCATTCCACACCATGACTTTCGACCAACTCTTTCCCGTCTTCCTCAGCATGGCAGAGCCCGAGGGTGGTCGACGAATCGAGCTGCCCTTCAAGTTCGTCGACGGCTTCGGACTAGACACCAAGACTATCGGCATCATCATGTCCGTGCAGGGGCTGTATTCACTTCTCTCCAACTTCATGATTGTTACTCCCGTCACCCAGCGCCTCGGATCTCTGCGACTGTTCCGTCTACTTGCCTTTACCTACTTCGCCTTGTATCTTGTCACACCCTATCTCGTCTTGCTTCCGCACAATCTCAGGATGCCGGCCATCTACATCTTGGTCATCTGGAAATGCACGTACGCGACCATGGCATATCCCAACAATGCCATCTTGCTCGCCAACTCGGCACCGACCAAGGAAGTCCTCGGCACTATCAACGGCATCGCCGCATCCACTGCCAGCTTGTGTCGTGCTCTAGGACCTACCGTCTCCGGCCTTTTGTATTCCCTAGGTCTTCAGACGGGCTACTCTGGCTTGGCTTGGTGGTTCAGTGGGCTTGTCACCATCATCGGGGCCTACCTAAGCTCTCTAATTTCCGAGGGAGGACCACAGCTGAGTGACGCCGGAGAAGTAGACTCGTTACTCGACGAACCTTTACTCGACGATTACGAGCATGACGATACTGTGTGATGATGGTGATGGCTCACAGAACTGCAAAGTTCATCACCTCGGCTTCTTACCTTTTGTCAACTCGACGTCTCCATTGCTTCACTTCTTGATGGAATGTTTAAATTAGCGATGGCTTCTTTTCGTTTCTCTTCTTTTTTTTTTTTTTTTTGGTTTAAATGCCTTATTCCCTATACCCCCTCATTTTGTTGATTGGCTTTCGGTTCTGCATCACTGCAGACTGGCGTTACGGGATCAAAACAGGATGCTGAGATGCGCTCGGCGGGCATTAGACTGAGACTTTTGCTGAGCCATATGGTTTGAACGGAGAATGATGGGGTCACAGAACAAGCAAAGCTTTCGGAACTCGTCACAAAATCATCCTCGGTTCCTTGGAAATTTTATCGACTTCGACTTCGCCTTCGACTTCGCCTTCACTTACTCTTTTCTTCCCAGCACGCGAGAAAACGTCTTCGCTTCTCTCGATTCACCGGCAACGGTGTGACTTGGCTTTCAGCATGCGCAATTTTATTGGAAATTTGATACAGACTGGAATTTTTATTGCTGCTTTTTGGACACGACGACCCTAGAGAGAAGAATGGCAACATCCCTCCGTGGGGCACCCTGGAAATATGGCGTTTTAAGTTTTCTTCTTAATTTTTTTTTTCTTTTCCTTTTCTTCTCCTTTGCTAAATGGCTGGCCGGGACGCTGGGACGCATGGTGGCTCTTCACATTCGGCTTTGGAGCAACGAGGGTTGGATTTTGATAGACGGCGGGTATGCATTGAAATGGGTATGCCCTGGAACTAACTGGGTAGGTATGGGCGACACGAGAAAACGCACAAGGGACTGGGGGAAACGAAACGGGAGCCAAATACTGGGTTTTCTTTTCTTTTCTTTTCTTTCTTTCTCACATCTTCTTTTGCCGTCTGATAATTCTCATTCTCATAACTAAATCAACATGTTTTTTTTTAAAAAAAAAAAACTTGCATCCTTAGTTTGTCCCGTGAGATGTGCCTGTGATTCATTCCTTGTGCAGCGCAAACAAGTTCTGGAGTCACTACCATGACAACCCTGAACATGGCAGCCAAACCAACTAGATTGCGGCGTCGCGAGATGGGAGTCATTCATTCATTCAGCTCTCCGGTACGGAGTAGAGTGCTGTTGTCCAAGCGCCATGTTTGGGGGATCAGCGGCCTTATTCTGCCTGGAGTAAGTAAGCGCGTAGTATCAAGAGATGTTGCACGAAAAAGGAGGCGCAGCCGACTGGCTACTTGTTTGTGCATACATTATCCCTTTTATATGCCTTGGGACAAAAGACGTTGGGATTTGTGGATCGACCCGACCCGGCCTGCCTGCCCCGTTTCCGCTCCCGTGACAATGGTCAAGAGAGGAAGGAAGCATGCAAGTTGACGAGTTGAATCTGGTGGCAGCCAACCACAACCAGTCCGTGCTTTTTCTAGCCAAAGTTGAAGTCCAGAGTTGCTCTTTCCACATTTGAGGTTTTCGCTATCATCATCTATCATCACTGTCTTGAATCTTGAGGGACAAGGCAGGCAGGCAGCTCGTCTTCGCTCCACAAAGTATTTTCCTCAGCAACAAGACTCTTTGCTGTCTGGTCCGTCCATGTCCCACGATTGCTCTGCTGTTGAACTTGTCCTGCTCTGCTTTTGCTCTTGCTCTGTGGCGGGGCGGGTCGCTTGCGGAGCTTGTGTCCTTACTGATAATATTAATCCGTTATTCAAGTTACGGAGTAAAAAATACAATCTTATCTTTTCTTCAAGAAAGACATACCGCGCTCCGCACTCCCCGCCTTGACTTCGATGCTGGAGCAATCGGGGATTTTTTTTTTCTTTAGCCGTCTTCGCTAATCGCACCTTGTATTTGTGCTATTAGATACGACAGATCTCCCGAGAACTTGGCGGTTGGCATTGTTTTTTTTTTTTCATTTGACGTTTTGTTTGACCTGATCGATCGGCGCGAGGCCACACACATCGGCGAGGCCTCGTAGCAATGCCATCGCATGGTCCTTCGTCTCCCAACCACAAGCAAGGGACGAAGAGACAGCGACAGTCTTCTCACGACGGCGGATCGGATCGCAAGACTGTTGGTCACCCAAGCCCCAGCGACCAGATTGCTGTCGATGCTGGCCAACCTGCCCCGGCAGGTGGTAATAATGCTACCGGCAAAGCTGGCCAAAGCAGCAACTTTCGCAATGTGAGCGCCTGCAATCGCTGCAGATTGCGCAAGAATCGCTGTGACCAGAAGCTTCCTAGCTGCGCCAGTTGCGCCAAGGCCGGTGTCGCCTGCGTTGGCTATGACCCCATCACAAAGAGGGAAATTCCGCGAAGGTTCGCCCGCTGTTTTCAATGCCTCCGTATCTTAACTCTACTTCAAGAACAAGTGTCAAGTACTGACTTTTTTCAATGAACCCTAGCTACGTTTTCTATCTAGAAACTCGTGTAGAGCAGCTCGAGACACTGCTGGCGAACAACAACATCTCGTTCCCGCCAGCTGAAAACCTCGACTCATGTTCTCGCCCGTCTGACGCCCCGCCCACCGCAGACAGCGGCTACTCGGGCCAGTCCGAAGCTGGTGGTCGCGCTGATGCGAAGCAGCTCCAAGCCTTGGGGGCGCTCAAGGTGAAAAAGGCCCCTCCAAGCCCGGCTCTGGCCAACATCATGAGTCCTCCGAAAACCAGATCGTTGGCTTCCGCATCCGGCGTGTCTTTTGCCAGAGTAGTCTTTGCGGCGGTGCAGTACTCTGTGTCTGAGCAAACGGGTACCGCCGAGCGTATCGCAGGCCGCAAACACGGCACCAGCGCTTCAATGAGAGATTCGTTCTTTGGCCTTCACACGAGACCGACCATTCAGCCAGCGCCTTTTCCAGACAAGGAAGAAGGAACGCGTCTTGCCACACTTTATTTCGAGCACGCCAATCCTCAGATCCCAGTACTTCATCGGGTCGAGTTCATGCAGACGTTCGACAAGGCGTACGAGAACGCTGCCAAGGGGCTGACGGCCCGCGAACTATACATGATTAATATGGTTTTTGCCATAGGCTCGGGGGTCATTCTTGGTGAGCCGGTCAAGACCTCAGCTCCGGGGAATCCTAAAATGTCATTGAATCGTCCGCAGACTGCGTGTCAGCCTGAAGAATACCATGCCAGCGCCATTGTACATCTGGAAGAGTGTCTGAGCACGAGTGGTGGCTATTTGGAGGTTCTTCAGGCGGTTCTGTTGCTCGCTAATTTTGCGCTGCTACGGCCCGTTCCGCCCGGACTATGGTGAGACTAATTCTTGCTTTGGTTTTTTTTAATTTCCGACGTATCGTTTCATAACTTGGCTAACATGGCTTCTTTTTTTTTTTTTTTTTCATGCTCGCAGGTATATTACCGGAGTGGCGGTACGATTGGCCGTAGATTTAGGGCTTCATCATGAAGATGGAGGAGATGTCGAAGTAATCCCTCCTGAACCGAGCGCGGATCCCGACGATGCTCGAGCTGCGGAAAACCGACAAGGCAGTGCTCAAGACCGCGGTCGGCGACTATGGACCCGCGATTTACGACGGCGTCTGTGGTGGTGCACTTATACCCTCGACAGATTGGTGAGCACTTGTGTGGGGAGGCCGTTCGGCGTTGGCGATGAAATCATTACCACTGAACTGCCCTCTCTCTTGGACGACGAGTTTATCACGCGAACCGGGTTCCAAGAGCCCCCGGACGGCCAAGATCATCCCAGCTACAAGCATGTTGCACACCATTATTTCCGTCTGCGGCTTCTGCAGTCCGAGATACTACAAGTTCTTCAGTACAATCAGGCACAGATTGCCCGTGCAACTAGCAGAGCCTCTAGCAGGATGTACCCCGAGATGCGCCCGCACCTGCCGTCCCCGTTCCTGGTTCAGTTTGACTCCTTCCGTTCATGGCGAATTGACATTGACAGGAGACTGTATCATTGGAAGACATCGGCACCGACGAGGGAAGAAACGGGTGTTGCCTTCTCCACCGAGTTTCTGGAACTCAACTATTGGCAAGCAATCATACTCTTGTACAGACAGAGTCTCAGTGTGCCGGCCATGTTTGAGGGAGAATACAACCCTTCGAATGAGGTGAACAGCCCATCAGCCTTCACGGCAGAACTTGGGGAAGATGAAGATCGCATATACTTGAAAGTGGCGGAAGCAGGCCAGAAGATCCTACGAATTTACCGGCAGCTTCATCTGAGTGGGCTCGTGAGCTATACCTATCTATCGACTCATCATCTCTTCATGGCCGGCATCTCGTACCTGTACGCAATCTGGCACTCATCTCTGGTGAGAAGTCGCTTGGTAAGACGCCTTGTCTCATACAAACGACCGTGTGTCTCTTTTATCTAACTGTCAGATTTTGTTGTTCTAAAAATAATAATAATAATAATAAAAGACCATGGACGAAGTAGACTTTACGGTTCTAGCAGCGAAGTCAGTCTTTTCAGACATAATTGAAAAGTGTCCACCGGCTGAGACATGCCGAGACGCTTTTGACCGAACAGCCAAGGCGACCATTAAAATGGCCAGCTCAACTGGCGGTTTTGGTGTACAATCACAGCAGCCACGACGACAAAGAAGAGAAACGATGACTTGGACTACGGCTCCAGATGGATCATCCTCGATAAAAAAGTTTTCCCGCCATCGTCACCATCGATGGGAGCAGGCACCGTTCCCGTTTGACCTTTCGTTGTCGGACAATTCATCATCGCCCGGCCTTTCTGCGGCGGGGGGGTTGGCAGCTGGACAAACACCGCCTCTTGCCAAAGAAAAGGCGTTTGATACCGATACATTCATGAGTGGCCAATGTCCAGCGCGCAGCGGCCCCAGTCCCACCGATGGGATGAGCCAAGATGACGGATCCTCGATCGACCCATCGCTTGTTCCATCACCTCCGATGACACGCCGCAACGCACCTCGGGGCGGCTCGAGCGGATCCTTCGTGAGTGAGCAGTTTGGTCTTCAAGGTTCGACGGACTACTACCCCGACGCCCAAACCATGGAATTTCTACACAACCTGGGGGCGACCCCCGATGGCGATGTCAGTGGTGTTGACCAGGGAAACATTGATCTCGGGTTTGGCATGAACTGGGATGGCATGCATAATGAGTACGGAGAGGGCCAACAAATCAATCCTTTTGACACCTTTTTTTTCGGCGGGCAGCAAAGCGGTGGAGGGGGGAGCAATGACGGCAGCAATGACGGCAGTAACGGCAATGGCAATGGTACTGGTACTGGGGATAAGCACTGAGCAAAATGGAGAGTTCCGAGAAGTGTAACACCACACACAAACTTGTACATACTGTGCATGAGAAGAGGACGAGCAGGTGGACTCATTTTTGGTCCCTTACTATCGGGAATCCGAAAGGGTGTCGTGTCGTGCGGGCACGATGAGGGCTTACTACTTGCACGGACCCGAGCGGCGCGATTTCACTTACATGTTTCTATATATACCCTTTGAAACGGCTGATGGTCAGGCGCTGAAGTATTTGATGGGCGTGTTTTGGGTTGGGGGGGGGGGGGGGGTAACGGAGTGGTACTTGACAACCATGTGGCGCATATGAATTCGAATTAGGGTATACTCATCCAAGTGCCATGCCATTTACCATGAAGAATAAGAAGAACAAATTGCAAACCCGCGTCCCTGATATATCATGCAAGTTTCGCTCGTTGAAATGAAGCGAACCAAGCAGCCGCAACATGCCATCTCGATCCATCCGAGTCAACCCTCAACTCCCTCGCGCCATGCGCCCTTTTTCAATATTTTCAATACAAACAAGCTGCTCCTCCCATCAGACCTCCCTTCCTTCTAGCTTACATATGCCGCCTGCTCCGTCTGCGCTCATCCCTCCTCCCACCCCGACTACCATGCCCACGATGCCCGCTGTGCCCGCTGTGCCCACTGTGCCCGCTATGCCTACGGCCCTTTCCCCTCGCCGGCCGCGGGCTATGCTCCTCAATCACAACGACCTCGTCCTCGTCCTCGTCCCTCGCGTCGGGGGGCGAATCCCGCTCCTCCCCGCTGCTCCGGCGGCGGTCACGGCGGGAGCCCAGCACGCTCGCGCCGCCGCCGGAGCGGACCAGCGCGGCGTGCACTACGGAGACGAGGAGGAGCACCAGGACCAGCACGCCCGCGAGCGAGCCGAGCACGATGCCGACCACCGCGCCTGGCGGGGGCGAGTCGTCGAGCCCGTCGTAGGTGCTCGGGATGGCGACCGATGTGGGGGGCTGCGCTAGCGCTTGCTGCGCCTTGCCGCTGTTCGGGAGGGGCGGTCCATCGTCGTCTTGTTTTTGTAGGACGGGCATGGTTTTTCAAGTTAGTGGTGAGGTTTTTTTTTTTTTTTTTTTTTTTTTTTTTGGTTATTTCTTTTACGATGGGAGGATGATGTGGAAAATGGAAGGGGCATTGCGTCGACGCTCGGGATGGATGGGATGGTTGATGGGTTATGTATGTACATGTATGGTATGGGTGGTGGGTGGTGTGATGCCCGGGTTGTGCTGGTATTGGTACCCTGACCCTGGGCAGACGGGCCCAACCCTTGTTATACCGATTGAGTTGCCCAACTTTCAACAAGTTCTTGCGGCCATAGATTAGCTGGGAGATCGTCAGACTGAAGTCAACTTCAATCCTGCGGATGCCTATCTGAAGGTCGTGTGTTCGAGTCACACTGGCCGCAATTATTTTTTTTCTCGTTTTATTTTTTTTGAACTTGACGACGTCGGGTCTTGGTTAGACATGGATGGATGGGCCTTCCTATTTTTGGGTGGATTCTTTGATTATGCTCTCTTGTGGTAGACTATGATGACCTATACAGTTCGAGGTTTTTTTATTTTGTAGGTTGGCACTAGAAATTGCCTCTCTTGAACTTACACCACTCGCATACAGCACTCAGTATATGAAGCCATGATAATACTACTACGCAAAGCTCTAATGCCCCTCGTCGCTTGACACTTCACATCAAGATGCGCGCCGAAATCCCCACTCAGCGCTCTTGATGTAGCAATTCAGGACTTCGGTACTAGCACGTGTCTGTACCGGTCACGACGTAAAGTTCGCCCGAAGAGTCACTCGTCATGAACAGTCTCTTGCCTGTGCCGTCAAACACAAGTCCCACCGGCCGGAAACACTCTTTTGGGCAGGCTGCATTGTGCGCGTTCCACATCAGCACTTTCTCTGCAGTGTCACTATGCCTGTCCGCTTTGGGGAATCCCTTCGAGTAAGCCACACAGCTGAGGCGATATCCGTCTGGAGGCTGGCGGTTCCTGTTGAGCCAAGCATGTCAGTCATTGATTGTCCTGGCAAAACCGCGTCTCGTTTCGTAGAGCCCTGACAAAATTGCAACAAGACTCACCAGCTTCCATGGAAGGAAACCAAAGCAGCGTGACCACCGGGACTGAATTTGATATCAAGTGGTGCGAGATGAGAGCCAAAGGTAATGGATGGAGCTATAGTATGGCTCTTGCACCAGTCGTCGGTGTAAGAAGAAGGCATTTGATCTCCAACCATTGGCATGCCTGTCTTGGCTTCCCCCGGGTACCCATAGACATTGGAGCTATCGAATATGGCGACACACGCAGGATAGCCGTAGTTTTTTCCATAGACTTTACTGTTGGTGTCGTTGGGAAGTCCGTGGAAGTTGAGCTCTTCACCCGGGTTGGTGTTGTGCACATCGACCCCTTTGCGCTTCATGTCGTCGATGGAGTTCTCAACAGACCACTGCCAATACAGTTAGTTAGTCACTCATAGTTCCTTCCCAGCGAGTTTCCCAGCCAGATGCACGTCAATCATAGTCCTTACAATGTAGCCTGTGGTGGCATCTTCAGCCACGCCCACGCTGTTTCTAAGACCCCATCCGAGCACTTGTCCGTCCGAATACTGCACAGCACTGCTGCCCTTGAGGAGCTCATCGATCTTGAAGATGCGAATCTGGCTCTTGGCAGACTCGATCTTGACAGTGTCAGTATCAATGTTGCTGGCGGAGCCTCGAGATACGAGCAAAAGATTTGGGTTTTGCTTTGGGATCAACAGGGTGCGCGAGCCATGTCCACCTTGGTTCATGCCCGTGATGATGGTCTTGGCGTTTCCCACCGTGCCCTTCTCTGCGTCGTAATCATAGGCATAGACATTGGTGGAGGACGAGGCAAAAATCGTCTTGCCATCCGAGGAGACTTCGATGCCGTGGTTCAGCTACAACTTCAGGGTCAGTGTCAAGTCCTTTTTTTTTTTTTTTTTTTTTTAACCCGCGCACTCCAAAGCGTCCGGGGCATATTTATTTGTGTTTTATCTGGCCGAGGCCAAGCAACAAGGGAAGGCAAGGCATACACTCTTCTCCACAACAAGCTGGGTGCTGGACGTGATGCAAGTCTCAAGCCCAGCGCCATCATTCAAAACGAAGCGTCGAATGCCCTGTCCACTTTCCTCGACCACCAAGAGGTTACCCTTTGAGTCGGCGACGATGCCTCGTGGCTTTGCCAAGTCGTTGGCCAGGACTTTGAATTGCACGCCAGGAGCGACCTGTGGATTCGATTTGGGCTTCAAGTCATGGCACTGCGCCGCCAGTGCCAGGCCAGCGTAGAATGTGGCAACCAAGCATCGTAACAGAGCCATGTTCATTGTTGATGAAGAGTTGATGGATTGATAGATGGATGTATCTACCCCTCCCGGAGGGAACGGCGAAACGGACCCAAGGAAGGAAGGGGTGGGTGGCAGGCAGGATCGAGGGCAGTTATTGATCGACCCCAAGCTTACTACGTCCATGCTTAGGCAGATGCCCATGAGGTCTCATTGGCGACTTGCCCCTCTTGACCTAATACGACGATCCGACCATTCCATTCCGTAATTCCAGCCGGCGGCGCCTCTGCCTCCATCGACATGTCTCCTCTGAAAGCCCCAAGCACTCCAACAAGGTGCAGCCAATGCAGTAGTCAGTTGTGGCACTACCCGAGGTCAACATGCACATGCACATACATGCACATACATGCACACGCACATGCCGGCCAAAAGCCGGAAGGTGGTCGTGAAATGGCAGCAGTCCTCATTGATTGATGATGGAACCAAGTTGGGTGAGACAAAAAAGAGCAGGGTTGTGTCTCGTTCCGTCTCCATTGCTCTTGCCCGGCTAATAATCCGTACAACCTACCTAACTGGGCAATTGCCCAGCCCAATACCCACCCTGGACCCACCCACGCCCGACAAGGTTCAAGGCAGCCACAGGCTCACAGCATCCAGGACAACCTCTTTGATTACTTTAAAGTGCGACGGCTGGTCAACGTATGAAAGAGCGCTTGGGGTTTTTCTCCAATCCTTCCTACCATCTAGTCTGTGATGCTTTCTCTGTGTCCAAAAATCAAGTGCTGCTTTGCCCTACATCTCCCTTTTGTGATATCATCGACAAATGCCATGAATCAGCCGTTACTCGTAGTTTGACCAATGAAAATGAAAAGGAAAAAAGAAACACAATTTCTGGAGATCCGGAAAACGGAAATCCGTCCGAGCATTCTGCTTTATGAGGCTTCGCGCCAATACATTCTAGTTTTGGATAGATACAAAACTCAAGGGAAATCGACAGTATACCAATGTTTGGCCGTTGGTATTGTCGCCACACAGAGGGACAAAAAGAAAGAACCATGGACACATCGTATGATATGGCCCACGCACTGGATGGACGAAACACCTTGCATGACCTATTCTGGAATCTGTAAAATCCGCAAAGTTGAAGCAGGAAATTTGTGTCATGATGTTTTGGTCGTTGGTTGACGAAACAATGTGGTATTGCCTCGGTGAAGTAGTGTGGGTGTTTTTTTTTTTTTTTATTCAGCTCCTGACTTGCACTTTTCGTGGAATGGGAGGTAAAGCCCGCGTTGGTGGAGGGGCTGGTGGAGGGCCGCTGGCAGCGATTTGAGGCATGCTGCGGCGACTCATCAACGAGCATCTCCGTGTCTGTTCGACGTTCAGATAATGCCCAGACTCGGGCTTTGCCGAGGATGTGATTGTGACACACGAAGCGGAAGAGTTATTGCTTGATGCCATTGAGTCGTGTACATCATATGACCGAGAGGATTGTTCAGACAGCACAGAGCCAGCGCTCACCCGCTTCGCAGCTCGACTGGAGTCCAGGGGCCGAGTTTGTTGTCCATCATCATGATCACCGACGTCCAGAAATGATGTTCTGTGTCCTCGCGGCTCTTCAGTGGCTGGAATGTTGGTTGCCAGCATAGACGCAATATGCGGCCGTCTTGTGGGCAATGCGGCCGACTTCGAAGACGGTGGTATTGCTTCTTGATTAAGCGCACTGGTACTAGCATGTTTGCGGGGGCTGCGACGCCATTCGACCACCTCTTCCGTCATTGAACCTGGGACGACGCGAGGTACCTCGGGCGAAGGCTCGTTGTCACGCTGGGCAGTTCGTCCCCGCGAGGCGGACCGCCATCCTCGATTGTGAGGGTCTGCGATTGGCGAAGTAGGCCACGTACTACAATATGAAGGTAATCGATCTGTTGCTATTGGGCTAGTAGTCACAGACTGATCCGTCGCGACAGAGAGTCTATGAGCTGACTGCATTGCTGTGGGCAGGGTTCGACTACATCTCCTGGGCGAACTCTCGCTCTCCCGAATCCTGACGGGGGACGTTGTCTCTGCCCTGCTTCCTGGTCGGCTGACGTATGAATAGCGACGACTCGACACATGTGGGACGCTGAAATTAGGTGTGGGCTTCACGCCAACGGGAGACACCCTTCTTTCGCCGTGGAGGACGGTGGCACTGTGCGACATGGCTCGATAGCTGCCTCTGGAAGAATTGCCATCGTCAAGAAAAGGGTGCGTGGCCTGCACGGATTCTCGCCGAGTGGCAATCTCAGCCGCATTGTGTCTTGCTCTTGCATCTGCCCGAGTGGTTTCGTGAATGCCGAGGGCGGCTGCATCTCCAAACTTTTCGTGCGTTGGAGAACCATCTGGAGACGTTCCGGTTGATGTGATGAATGTCCGTTGCCCCGAGGAAATCAATGAGAGGCGATTCGAGTTCTCCCGAAGACTCTCTAGTTGGCGCTCGTCTTGGGATACAATGCTGTTGGTGGTAGATCTATCGTCCAGAGACTGGTTGCGAGTGGTCTCCGAGCCGGCCGTTCGCGTCGACGTCTCGCTGTACCTAGTTTCTCTCTCCGCCGTCGATGGCAGATGGCTAGTCCTTGGCCTGGTGTTCGTGAAACGTGAAGGATCTCGGACTATCAGTGTCCGTTGGCTGTTGTATTCCCTGTGCGGTCCCTCGGCGTTGTTGTCAGTCTTGGGCTTGCCCGTTTCAGACAATTTCCTCTTTCCTCCCTGCTTTTCTATCTCGGTTCGCAAGGCTGTGATCCATGCTTCCATGCTTTCTGCGCTTTCGAAAACCATCAGGACATTTGTCGCAGTACGTCGCTCTGTCATGCGGAAAGATAGTTTGGAGAATATGGAGCGAGATTCTGTTGCTGCGACTTCATCCACGTCTGCTACGGATGATACCTGTACCACCCAATGACGGCCAGGGATGGCGTCGGTAGCAAAAGCAGCAGATGACGGGCCGAGGCGAAGAAACTTTTCCGGTAGCCGGTCAAAATTGCCTTCACCCGAATATTGCAAAAGGTATCCCGATGTTGCCAGAATATAAGTTTTCGTGGTCCACTCAAAGTCCGCAGTTGGGGCAGTCTGATTTCGACGGTTTCTTTTCTTGGGCTTTCCTTTGTCTCCCTCGACACGATCGTCGTCCGGTTGTGTAGCATTTATAGTTGTTTTTCCTTCTTCGCCTTTTGCCTGGAGGCTGTTCTTTTTATCGTTGATGCGCAAAATGACTTCTGCATTCAGCGACGTCGCCGGCAGGGTGGCGTGACGCACCGCCTGAGGATAGGCCTTGAACAAGGGCGGCAAAGACCAACTTGACGATGAGTCTTTGGAAGTTTGCCTGCCAGATCGTGATGTTGCCGTCTTTTCCCTTGTCGGAGCTGTCTCGTGTTGCTGCAGAGAATGTCCCCTTTCGGGGCCCTCCGTCATAATTGGCAACGGTTTCCATGCGAAGTCGGTGGGTAGTGAAGAGTCATGCTGAAATCGTTGCCGCGATTGATTGATTCTTGTTCGAGACATCCGAGAACCGGTCGACTTGGTCGCACTCGCTGGGGGCGTCGACGTTTGCGTATTCCAACTCGGCCTGGGCCTTCCGAAAATACTTCTCAAACCCGACTTTGATTCGCGGCGACTGACCTTCTCAACCTTGTCCAGCTTCTCCTGCCGAATGGGCATCCGATTTTCTAGTTCGGCCGCATAAGAAAATCCTGGGCCGACTGGGCCGCGAGGGCCTCGGAGATTGTTGTTGTACGGCAAGCTCCGGACGTTACCGGCCAAGGGCTCGTTCGTCATGGTAATAGTATGTAAGTGGTGTTCGGTGTTCGTGCCAGTGCTTCAGCGTATTGTATTGAAGCGATGCGAAATACCCGTGCCGTTTGATTTAGTTGATTGAAAGAATGCAAAAAGATGCGTCACTGATTCATGCGCGGGAGAGAAAAGGGTCTCCCTCTTGTGACGATGTTGTTGCTTTTCTTTTCCTTTTTCTTTTTTTGTCCCTTTTTCCCTGTTCTTTCTTGGCTGAGACAAGGTAGCAGAGAACCCCGGGACAATAAATGGTAGCCTTGGTAGCTTCGATGATTGGAACACTACTTCCGTGCTTCCGAAGCAGTTTCTTATTATCCACGCACCCACGGCAGCAGAAGAAGAAAAAAAAAAAAAGGATAAAATTGAGCCAGTCGAGAAAGGGTGCAGCTAATTATTTGGCTTCAGACTGTAATTTTTGCACCCGCGCAATAATACAAGCTGATCAGCAGGCAAAGATTACAAGTGCAGGATTTAGATCTAGAATTGATTCAAGAGCATCGCCCGAGGCTGTGTGTACCGGAAGGCAGGGTAGAGGTAATGAATTGCGAGGGGGTGAGATCGGGAGAAAGAAAGCAGCTCGGTGACAGGTGACAAGTTGCGACAAAACAAACAAGATGATGAATGAATGAAGAAGAGAAAAAAAAAAAAGGTATTTTGTTAGTCGAGGACTGCCTGATGGTACGGAGTAGAGTAAACAAGAAAACGAACGAGGTCGACCAAGGAGTGAGAGGAAATACTGGAAAGAAGAATGAGATCCCAATGTCCTGGTTCTTGCCTGCCACAGATTGGTCACATCACATCCCTCTGACGGAGTACGGAGTACGGAGTAGGTCGTACGCGGTAGTAACAAGTACCTAGGCTGGGGTCGAGGACGATTTGGCCCCAAGGCGGGGTCCTCGCCGCGTTGACTAATTACACATCACGGCTCCGCCATGCAACATGAAAAAAAAAAAAAAAAAGCGCGAGAACGGGGTCGTGTCTTGGTGTCGCAGCCCGTTCTCCCCAAAACCCCAAGACCCAAGACCCAGACCCACGCCAGCACAAAGCACGGATCACGGATCACGGATCAGCCACTGCCTGGATCCAGGGGTTTGGGGTTGCACAAACTGTGTGATGTGTCGGATGGGATGCCAGGATGTCACGGCTGGGCTGGGGCTGGGCTGGTTTTTTTTTTTTTTTTTTTTTTTTTTTTCACTTGTGTCCCAGAGGCAAGACAAGGCGGTTGGCTGTGTACATACCGAGTATATATGTACATGTACGGATGCCGGTGGATGTTGCCTGCATGCTGGGCCAGGCACAAGGGGCGAAGAGTGAACATGAAGGGGTAAGTTGACCAGGGGGGGCCCCTGACCTCCCAAAACAGCCCTGGAGGAGTCAAAAGACTGTGCGTTCGTTGCAAAACTGCAAGACTGGTCGGTCATCTGTGAGTGGGAGACTGACTGTTGGACACGCAACGCAACAACACGCTTTGTTGTTGGTCCTGCCTCCGAGAATGAGTGATGAAGCATCGATACTTGCAAGAGCCGCATTGCTCTTTTCTTTTCTTTTCTTTTCTTTTCTTTTCTTTTTTTTTCTTTTTTTTTCTTTTTTTTTCTTTTTTTTTCTTTTTTTTTCCTTCCGTCACTGCTCTATAATCCTTCTTGGAAACTGCTCAATTTCGCCCGACACAGCTGAGAGTCACGTCTCAGGAACGGCTTGATGGCAAGATAGACGTCACCAAAGTCATTGTATTCTCGTTCTCGTTCCTGTGCTCGCATGGAGGAGGGAGGGATTCCGGGCATCGCCAGAGTAGAGACGCCCAGACGCCGCAGCAAGGTCTGGTGGCCGACCCTCCCTTCAGCATCTCGATTTTCTCTCTCTCTGCACGTGTCTGAGGGGTTCCTGCCTTCCCTTGTCGTGAACAAGAAAAAACGCCGGCTCGTGTCCGAGTTTTCCGCGTGCCGTTGCTTTGTCACCCCATGCCCTTTGCCCTTGGTCATCCACCTCTCATCCACCTCTCGCCACGTTGCTTTTTGCTGTCGCCGTCCAAAACCGGCGATGGCCTCTACTAATACGGATTGCTCCGTACTAGGGCTAGCTATGTATGTACTCCGCGCGGATGACTCCGTAGTAGGTATTAGTACAAGGTTCAATAGTTAGTTGCTTGGCCGCGTCGCCCATTTCCATTTCCATGCCCGCCCGCTCGGTTCCCAGGCACCCATGTTCCCCGGAAGAAGCAAACCTCCACAAATCATGTACATGTACTCCGTATGTAGTTCGTACATGTACATACATACGTACATGCATACGAATGCTGTCTCTGCGTAGCGGGGGTCACGGTTCAGAACAATAACAGACGTACGTTGACGTCGTGACAGTGACGTCCTGTGACTCTGTGAGTGACGTCCTGTGGTCCTCAATGATCCACGGTCTAATCCCCCAATTTGCCATCCACCCATTCAAAACCCAACCGAACCGAACCAAACCATTGTGGTGGGCCAACACCATCCTTGCTAGTGCCTGACTATAATCCGCAATTGTTTCCTCCGTCGGCCCACTGTCTGCCGGACTCCAACCTAGTTGTCATCGTGGGCGACTTATTGATTGACCGGGATATTATCCCAAGTTCCCAACTACGGCATCAAACATGGAGGCAGACGCCCGCTGCTCGAAAGGACCGCCCGATTCATCCGCGGGGAATGGCCTTCTTCCGATACCGCAAAGCTCCGGCATCTCCAACAATCAGATAGGCTGAACGGCTTGGAGCTCCTCAATTTGGGACAACTTTGCTCTCCGGGTCGCGTTTTGATCATTACCTGCCAGACTTCTTCTGTAGTTATCCACCTACCTTCAGCATTCATCAAGTCATGTAAATCGTATCACCCGTTGTGTGTGCGCGTCGTCGCCATTGTGGTCTATGCACTGCCCAGGCGCGGGACGGGGGCTTGTCAAGGTACAATATACCGAGCAGGATACGGAGCATCGGTGCGGTTCTATCGTTGGACTTGGTGACCTTGCCATGTCTCATCAGCGCGAAGTGTGAAAGGCAAGGCGGTAAACCCACACTGGCAACGCTTCGGTTTCGAGTTTGCACTTTTCCCTTCAAGAGAGAAGGTGACTGACTGGTGTGTGGTTCAGTGTGAATCAGGAGGGGCCATCAACTGGTCACCTCTCTTAGGTGTCCGAAGACCTTCAGGCGGGTCACGGACAGGCGGGGGTCACGGATAAGGATTGAGAACAATTGGAAAAAGAGAAAAGAGAAGAAAGGAAAAGGAAAAAAAGAGGGGACAGATAAGAGAGAGGTACGAGTGAACCTTGCCATGATAGAAGTTCTCTGATATACGAAGAGATACATTACTATAGTATACCACTAATAACTATGCTATAGTAGTAGTGGTCAAAAGTATCTCTATCTAATTATGTATGTACAATGCCCCCTGCTTTACAAATACATGCCCTAGTTTTTCGTTCCTTTGTCATAGCTATATTTAGCTATAAGTAATACTATTATTATATTAAAGAGTTATAGGGATGATGTGTAAGGTATCAAGTACTAATGAAAGATTTATCCTTTTTTATATGTTATTTAATTCAAGGTACTTCCTCATCCTAGCCCATGTCTCACTTATGTCCCGTTGAATAGCTAATTAGCTCGATTCCCCCCTGTTGGCAGATTGATAAAATAATTCAGGTTGTATTGTACTTGAAAGAGTTTGGGTCCACGACCTGCCCAAGGTCTTCGCAGCTTCGGACAGCCAACAGGGATATGCACCGGTAGCATGGGGATAATAATGCATGTTCCATGTTATGAAAGCGTCCTCCGGGGTAATCCATACTAAATTAATCCGTACATCACTCCCCTTCTCTTGTCCTGCAAGAGAACACAGCCTACTCGGTACATGTAATGCTCGTTTTCATGCAGTATTCATCACACATGATTCATCACACATGGCGGCAAAGACGCGTCTGGCTGACTGGCAGCACGCATTTATCAGCATTGGTCAGTGACTGGTACCTGTGAGGCTGTGATCCTGCCGGACAAGATTTCCACCAGCACGCATAATAGCGCCCTGGTTCCTGCAGTAGTGCCAATTGACGCGTCGCTGCATGGCGTGCGTCTGAGCGAGCGTCTGGTGCAACGGTGATGAACCGATGACAACATCTCACGTTGGTGCGGAGCAGATGAGCGTCAGTCAACACATGACTACCCTTGAGCAGACTGGACTTGCTGGCAGGAAGCATGCAGAGATTGAAGAAACAACTATGTACTCCGTAACTCTTTGCGCTTGAAACATTGTAGCCCCTGCTCTCGTGATTCCTCCTTGACTATACGAGGCGTCGTCTGTGGGGAATAACTTGTTTCAACTTTCGGTTGATGCCACGCATGGTTGCCCAGGCGAGGACGGCTTTTTTTTTCTTTTTTTTTCTTTTTCCCACGCAGGTTGCTGCGATTGTCACCCGGAGGAAAACGCAGCCATGGGGCGATATCAAGCAGGCCTGACAAGGGGAAAATATTAATAGATGCTACAAACGAGGCGTAGGGTAGGCAGTGAGTCAGTGACGGAGTGACGAGTGAAAAAGTGGCTCCACGATCAGCAAACGTAAGATGGCCGCCAACCACTGACGTGGGAAAAAGACTGACAGTTGATGTACTCCGTTGTAAGAAAAAAGTATGATGGCCGCTATCATGTATTTCAATAAAGGCACTTGAAGTTTTCTATTTGTCTGTACCCTTCACACGCGGTACGGACGGAGTACATACTACTAAAAGTATATCAGTGGGTGTGAACTCATACAACGTTTTCTCCGCCTATTACGGCTGCCAAACAAAGAATTGCCCCACCACCTCCTGCCCTGCCCTGCCCCTCCATAGCTCCTGCTGGGCACTGCCAACCCGTGGCTTCTTGCAACTAGAAATCATGGCAACCAACGGCGACAATGTGCTCCCAAAGGCAGACTCGCCAACCGGCTCACCACGATCCGCTTCTGTGTCACTGCAGGCAGCCGCCACCATGAATGCTGGCCTCCAACGTGAACCCTCGCGTCGTACGCACCACATCTCATGTCCTGCCTCGCCGATCAAAAACCAAGAAGCTAATAGCTGTTGTATCAGAGTCTTCGAGCAGCTCACTACCGCGAAACACGTCCTCGCCAAACACTAGCAGACGGCGGTCGACAGTTCTCATGAACCTGCAACTGAATGACCCGTCTGTCCCTGGACCCGGGGAGATGGCACACGAGCGATCGGGATATACTGCATCCAGCCCTCAGCCGCTGTCGGGCTCACCTCTGATGGCTGATCCGCATCACCATCACCGGGCTCCCAGTCTGGGAGAGCTGCACCAGGAGCTCGAAGCTGAACAGGAAGGTCATGTCGTAAGTGGTGGCCTATACACACTGGACTAGATCAGCAGGACGCTGGCTAACAGGGCCAATAGAACCGACTTCTACAAATGATCAGACAGCAACAACTGGAGCTGCAACGGCTGCAGGGATCGCGACCCAGCCACAGCAGTGATGCCGTTGCTGATGACAGTGCCATCGTGGAAACAGCGCCTAGACCAATCCACGGCGCAGGGACTTCACAGACCAGCGTAGCCGGCAGTCAGCCGGCAGGATCCCACTCCCGATCGTCGGTGTTTCCACGGGGGTCCATGGAGATTGCACGCGCAGAGATGCATCGTAGGTCCAGAACCCCGAGCCGCGGGGCGTCTCCCCGACTTCGAGCAACGTCGATAAGCCAGGAAAGCGGTGATTGGGTTCTCGGGGGTCGTGACGAGAGTGCATTTTACCAGGCAGAGACTCAGATGCTCACGCGGGAAAATCAAATGCTACGACATCGTATTCGAGACTTGGGTAAGTTGAGCCCCCGTCATTGCTGCTGACACGTGAAGCATTGGGCTAAATCCAGCCTATATGGTACCTTGTTTAGAGAAGCAACTTGCAGAAGCAGCACCGGGGTCTGGTGCGGGCACTGAGCCGTCGATACCGTCCAACTTGACCCGGCCTTCGATGGCAGCGGAGGAGGAGAGAGGCGGCGAGACTGAGACCAAAGGCTCGTAGTCTGTTGTTCATGGCTTGACGGTGCCTTCTGGCAATGGGTGCGAATTGATTGATTTTCTGCGGTCTTTACGGAGTCTTGGCAAGAATGGAACGATGAATTCAGTCTGACGAACGGGAAACATGTACATAGGCGCAAGATGGTAACGAGCTTTTGCTTTGATTCACGAATTGCATCCAACAATTACAGGAGGGGTTCATTGTTCAAAAGTGCTTCAAAATGTAGTGATGTGATGAACATTGTTCTTATCGAGGAACTTTGCTTTTTTTTTAAAAAGCAGCTGCGTGGCAACCAAACAAGAGCAAATATGTGTATGTTGTCCTGTTATTATATAGTTCAACGTCCTTGTCCGTGGCTCGCCGAAAGCCGGTCGCGAGCCACCAAGTCAATGGACGACGACGACGACGACACGAGAGCATCATCCATCCCACTTCTCCCACTCCCACTCCCACTCCCATTCCCACACACCTCAACGCAGCGCAGCACAGCACAGCACAGCACAGCACAACAAGGAAAGCAAAACGGACATCGCAACGTAGACCTCGCGTGAGCGTCTGGCATCATGCCACTCAAGAGGACGTCAAGACTCCTCCCAGCACTGAAAACCAGTGCCGTTCCCCGCCGGCAACTCAGTCGCACGTCTGCCGCACAAGCCGACTTTACTCACACGGTAGGTCCTAGGTGGGGCTGTAACTTTGCCGCATGTACTTTGATTTCCCTCCCTTCCCCCCTCCCAAAAAAAAAAAAAAATTAGAAAAAATAAAAAGAACAACTCGACATCATCGCAGAAATTGCTAAAAAAAAAAAAAAAAAAGGCACACAGCTAATGCCCCTGCCCCGCAAGATCATCGGCGGCGGCATAGTCGGCCTCTCGATAGCCCACCACCTCTCCCTCCAGCCCAAGACGTCGACGCTGCTCGTGGAGCGCCACGCGTCCGTCGGCACGGAGACGTCGTCCCGGAACAGCGGCGTCGTCCACGCGGGCATCTACTACGGCGCCGACACGCTCAAGACGAGGCTGTGCCTCCGCGGCAGGGACCTCCTCTACGCCTTCTGCGAGGCCTACGGCGTGGGCCACAGGCGGACGGGCAAGTGGATCGTCGCGCAGACGGACGCCCAGCTCGAGGAGCTGCAGAGGCTGCGCGAGCACTGCCTTGCGATTGGCGTGCCGACGAGGTGGGTGCCTGGGGCCGAGGTCCTGAGGGACGGGGAGGGCGTCCGCGCGAAAAGGGCCGTCCTCGAGTCGCCCACGACGGGGATAGTCGATGTCCATGGCTTCATGGCCGCGCTGGAGGCACTGCTTGGGGACCGGGGCGGGACGATTGCGCTCAACTCGCGCGTCGTGGCGGTGAGGCCCTCTGGTGCCTCTGGTGCCTCTGGTGCCGGTGCCGGTGCCGATGCCGGGTGGGAGATTGACGTGAGGGATGACTCTTCTTCTTCTTCTTCTCCAGAGGGACCCGTGTCGACCATCACGTCCGACATCGTCGTCAACGCTGCCGGTCTGGGTGCCGTCCACGTCCACAACATGATTGTGCCGACCGAGCGGCGCAAGACGCCGTACTACGCCAAGGGCAATTACTTCTCGTACTCGTCTCCGCGGCCCGGCATCTCGCGCCTCGTCTATCCTGCTCCGAGCCCCGGCGCCGGCGGCCTGGGCACCCATCTCACGCTCGATATGGGCGGTCGTGTGCGCTTCGGCCCGGACGTCGAATGGGTCGACGACCCAGCGGACCTGTCCGTGAGCAGGGCTCGGCTGGCGCAGGCCGTTGAGGAGATCAAGTCGTACCTGCCGCATGTGGACGAGACGCGCCTGGAGCCAGACTACGCGGGGATACGGCCCAAGTTGACGGACAAGGGGGCCGGGCAGATGGGCAGGAACTTCAACGACTTCGTAGTCAGGCTCGAGGAGGGCTATCAAGGGTGGGTGAATTGCTTGGGAATAGAGAGCCCCGGGTTGACGAGCAGTTTGGCCATTGGCGAGCGGGTGAGGCAACTGTTGTACGGGCCGTGAGTGACATGAGAGAGTGTTTCTTTCGTGGGCACAAACTAGCATGTTGTACACTCATGGAGGGGATCAACGTTGGGGGGGAGGGGGGGGGGGGTAGGTTTTGGAACGCGCGACAAGCGACAAGAACAGGCCAGGTCATCGCTAAGCTTTTCTTGTTTACTTTCCTCAATAGCTGAAATCGAGGGGATATCATACAAATAAATCAGCGCTTTGAAGGAGGCCAATCAAGCTATCAACAGATAGATGCCCAGAAAAAATATGTATCCAATGAGCGCGCGCATCAGTGCAATCGACTTTCATCTCCCATCTCCACCCTGTGTGTGTCGTCCGTCGTCCGTCGTCCGTCGTCCGTGTGTCACCTGTGCGAGATGGATTTCAAGATTTAAAAGCAAGTAAAGGGAAAAAAAGACCCAGGTCCCACCCAGGGTGGGCGAACAAATCTCGTGAGGCGGGTCGATTTCCATGTGAAAAACCTTTGATAAAGAACTCCTTGCAGACATGACTCCCGCGTCAAGTGTCCTCAACACGTAGAAACAAAATTTGAACGACCGACCCGTCTGACCTGTGCTTGAAAGCAACCTCATACGAGCAGACGACTCGAAGGTGAGAGCGTGTAAGAACCAAATTGCGATC
Organism: Epichloe sibirici; assembly: GCA_022702365.1. Taxonomy (NCBI): domain Eukaryota; kingdom Fungi; phylum Ascomycota; class Sordariomycetes; order Hypocreales; family Clavicipitaceae; genus Epichloe; species Epichloe sibirici. The sequence continues at coordinate 2,538,417 of JALAAE010000001.1, read as the reverse complement.
CAAAGCCAAGCCGTAACGCCACTAATTGCTTGCCCCCATCAAGTCGCTCCAGATTATCATGACAAAGAAACGCCGTTTCAAGTCGCTCTGGCATACTCAAAAGGCGTCCAAACACATCTTGCTAAAAAAGTAAAAGGTGATAGCTTTTTTTTTTTTTTCGAAAAAAAAGAAAAAGAATTCCGTCACAAGCCTGCTTCTTCGCTATACATAGCATTATCAACTTAGCTCATCGTGATGCTGGGGCAGAACTTCCTGCCTTGGACGTTGATATGCAGTTCGTAAATACCGTTTTGTGCCCCAACAAACCTTGATTGTCAACGTCAGCCATCTTTCTTCCATGGCAATGCCATGAGGCGTGTGTGTATGAACTTACAGGGTACGGCCGTCCTCCGTCCAGGCCAGACCTGCCGTATTATCAGGAGATGGGGGCACTTCAAACACTCCGTGGTCAGTTGCTAGAGTCCCCCGTACGGCGCTCTCCTCCCAGCGATTCACGACTTGGTTGACCAGTGGTACCAAAAGTGACGAGTCTTCGTTTTCGGCTTCATTGGAGGGGCGTTCTCTTGTTTGGAGGATCTCAAGCACATTTAGATATGACGAGTCCTGCCGATTCGAGTCCTGCCGATCCCTTTGATCTCGCATTGCCGCCGCCGTCTCTCCAATTCTCTCCATCCAACGCTGATCTGGTCGCCTCGGTGATTGCGTTGACTGATCGTTGATTCCTTCACGACCAACCTGCCGGACGTTGCGAGCCCTCTCCTGCTGTCTTTCTCGCTGTTCCCGATAAGAGCCAAGTATGTCGCCCATGGCCCGACTGGTACTACTACTGCGCGGCCGTGGGCGTTGTTGTGCTTCGCCATCTCCGGCATGAGAACGTAGGCTGGAAAGATAAGTCCAGGTCAAGTCTGATGGACCTCCACGAGATCGTCCTTCGGCGTCTCTTTGTGCCGCCCGTTCACGTCTGCGCCGGTCGCTTTGAATAGCTTCCAAGACAATGGTTTCGTTTGCCGTTAGAGGTTGGTTCAAGGTCTCCAAGGCCTCGGCTGGTCGGCGGGTACGGGTGCTGCCCGATGGCGGCGATCGATTCGCCCGCCGTTCTGCATTGTTGTCCAACAGCCGAGGATCGATTGTGTTTCGATCCAAGATGTCAATGTGTCGAAAATCGGCCTCCACGTTGATATCGACAATCTGGCGAATTATGAAATTGCTCCTCATGTCAGCAAAACCTACATGACCTCTGTCCTCAGCCCATGCGAGAATGTCGAATGGCCCAGGACAAAACGCCATGTCTCGAATGGCTCCAGGGCCACTCTCGGGACGAGATGATTGGAAAGTCGTGATAAGGGGCTCGGCATAGGAGTCAAGGAGAATCGTTGTGTCGAATATAGATATAGTCCCATGCTGTGTTCCAATAGCCAAGTACGCGCCAGATGGCGAGAAGCATGCTGCGAAGCTGCCGCGACTATCCGAGCGGTCATCTTTTCTCTGGCTCTTCAACAAGAACCTCTGCTTCAATTCCCACCGGTAAACCGTAGTGAGCGACGAGCCTTCGGTTTTCGAGTGTTCTTTCTCAACCCGTGCGTGAACGTATAAATAAGGATCATCAAGAATGCCAATCATGATTCGCCCGTCTGGCGAGATGATGGCCCGGTTAACATAGTCTGGATATTCTACGATCTCAAGAGGGTCGATCTTTTCATTCTGATCGAAATCTCGGAGGCTCACGAGAATGACGGTCTTGTCGTTGTTAGCTAGCACGGCCACTGGCTCCGTATACGTGCCGGGATATGGGTCGGATGATGATGGAAACCATAATGTGACACAGTTGACGCGGTCTTTTGCGAGCTTCATGCTCTTTGCAATCAAACTCTTGTTGGACCGGCGGGCGTGGGCCAGAAGAGCCAAGATAGGGTCCTCATGCCCAGCTCCGTCAAGACTCAGTCGATGTCTTGTTCCAGCATCGAGATGTAGCCCCAACAACGGCTGTCTGTTGCTCTCGATGGCTTCCTCCAGTTTAATGGCGACGAATTCACCCGTTTCGCTTCCACAACAAAGCCACCCACGATCAGCAACTAAGCATCGCGGGGCGAAGGTAAGGAGCTTGATTGTCTCGCATTCGTTGGTAAAGGTATTGAGCCGTTGTACATGGTTGCTGCCGTTCCCTCCGGGGAAGTAAACTATGTTGCGCTTCTCTGCACTGATTAACGATCGCAGCTGCCAATGTCTTTTTACGGATGTCCGATGATAGATGGTCAGTTTACGGCATATCTCTGCAGAAGATGAAGAAAGAAAGAAGAAGAAGAAGAGGGAGTGGAATGTAAGTAATGAATATATACGCACTGCGATCGAACAGGAATCCGATAGTGTTTGCGTCCCCTACTGGACACTATGCTCTCGGTCGGATAATACCTGTGACCATCCAGGTCTTTAGTTAGCTAACCAATACATTTGGACAAGGCGGCAGCCAAAGCACTGCCAGGACATTGATTTTCTTGAGGTGAGGCAATAGGTATGCACGAACAAGCCATCATCATTGCTGGCCATGGTGGATGCCACCGTCTTGAGCCTAACCCGAGCAAATGAGCAGGCAACGGGCACACGGGTTCTGGCACTGGCACTGGCACTGGCGGCGGCGAGATTTTTTGGATTTTTTGGATTCTGTGCAAGATACCAAGGGCGCTTTCAAGGTCGGACCAAGTGGGAACCAGCAGGCACCGGCGACAAGATGTCGAAGGCCCGCTGAAGCCCGGCTTGACGTACTAAAAGTATCGTCAACCGAGAGGCGCAAGCGAGCCGGTGTGGGAGGGTCGGTTTGCCGCATACGAGACCGCCGGAGGCAGGGATGTGTAGGACCAGAGCAGAGCGGCGATGGTGGCAGAGCCGACCGACCGTATAGGAGAATTGAAGCGAAGCGGAGCAGCGAGTCGAGAAGGAGGACAGGGCTCAGAGGAAGACAGAGAGGACTGATCAGTGAACCTTGAGCGGCGGCAGTGATGGCCTGGCGGCGTGGTAATTACGTACGTGATGCACAAAATTATGATGTGACGCAAAGATGCCTGGTCTGGAGCCGGGTCGATGCGTCAACTGGCAGACTCGCTGTAAAAAATAAAATAAAATAAAATAAAAAAATCCCCCCAACAAATGGGCCCGGCGTTTCGTGGCAGGCACAGCTGCGCAGCGACAGGGAGCAGAGCAGGCAGCCAGGCAGCCAGGCAGCATTGGCCCAGCAAGCAGATCAGATTGTGACTTCGCCGTTCGGCCTGACATCATGATGACCACCTGTTATTATATTACCTATGTACCTATTCTGTGAAGTTCTGCGCCATGCCGTGCAGACCAGTTTGCACATTAGACGAGCCACCTGCCTCATATTTAGCTGTAAGAACAGCACTAAGCCTGTCCCTCTCCAAATTTGTTCTTGTTTTTGGCTGCAATATTTAACTCTATTGCATGTGTGCATGTGTGCATGTGCACCTCATGAGACCAGTTCCAACATCTGTGCCATGCATTGACGAAGGAAATTTGCGGATATTCCTTGGCCCCTTGGTCGGACCAATAGTTAATCCGACCCACAGCCCGTAGTCACCGTATTAGTCAGTGGAGACCTCCTTTGCTTTGCCTCCTTCCTTCGGCTTCTACGGCGTGGCCCGGCGTTGTCCATTTTTTTGGAGGTCAAAAAAATTCGTCCTCTCCACCGCTTCCTAAAAAACTCATTCATCAATCCGCTCACAACCACTTGCCTTCTTCCTTCCTCTCTACACAACCTCTCCTCCTCTGGAGCGCACCATAACTTTCTGTGCTTTTACATTGTAATAATATATATATCCCCACCATCATCATACTAAAGATGTTGGCCTCGCGCTTGTCACGAGCTGTAAGTCCCGCGCTGCATGCCAAATCCCCTGGGATCAGAAGCACCGCTGTCGCATTTTGCGTTTTACATCTAGCTAATCTGCCGTGTTTCTGTAGCTTCCCCGAGCTACACCCATCACTGCCCGCTCAGCTGCCTTTGCCAGATCACCATTGGTTAGCAGATTCGCTCGCTATGAATCCACTGCGGCCGAGGGCGAGAAGGTGCAGGGTTCAGTCATTGGTATCGATTTGGGAACCACGAACTCTGCCGTCGCCATCATGGAAGGCAAGGTTCCCCGTATCATCGAGAACTCAGAAGGTGCTCGCACCACCCCTTCAGTTGTTGCTTTCGCCGAAGATGGCGAGCGACTAGTCGGTGTTGCCGCCAAGCGACAGGCCGTCGTCAACCCAGAGAACACCTTGTTCGCAACAAAGCGATTGATAGGTCGCAAGTTCACCGATCCCGAGGTTCAGCGTGATATCAAGGAAGTCCCCTATAAGATTGTCCAGCACACCAATGGCGATGCTTGGGTCTCTGCCCGCGGCCAAAACTACTCACCTTCTCAGATTGGTGGGTTTGTTCTCAACAAAATGAAGGAGACCGCCGAGGCCTACCTGTCCAGACCTGTGAAGAACGCCGTCGTTACTGTACCTGCCTACTTCAATGATGCTCAGCGTCAGAGCACCAAGGATGCTGGTCAGATTGCCGGTCTGAATGTTCTCCGTGTCGTCAACGAGCCCACTGCTGCTGCTCTTGCCTATGGCCTTGAGAAGGAGGCCGACCGTGTTGTCGCTGTCTACGATCTCGGCGGTGGTACTTTCGACATTTCCATCTTGGAGATTCAGAATGGCGTCTTCGAGGTCAAGTCCACCAATGGTGACACTCACCTCGGTGGTGAGGATTTCGATATCCATTTGGTCCGACACCTGGTTGCCGACTTCAAGAAGACTTCCGGCATCGACCTGTCTGGTGACCGCATGGCTATTCAGCGTATCCGTGAGGCTGCTGAAAAGGCCAAGATCGAGCTGTCTTCTTCTCTCCAGACTGACATCAACTTGCCCTTTATCACTGCCGATGCCTCTGGTCCCAAGCACATTAACATGAAGCTCTCCCGTGCTCAGCTTGAGAAGATGGTCGATCCCCTCATTACTCGCACCATCGAGCCCGTCCGCAAGGCTCTCAAGGATGCCGGGCTTCAGGCCAAGGAGATCCAGGAGGTCATCCTTGTCGGTGGTATGACCCGTATGCCAAAGGTTGCCGAGTCCGTCAAGGGCATCTTCGGACGTGACCCTGCCAAGTCTGTGAACCCCGACGAGGCTGTTGCTATCGGTGCCGCTATTCAGGGTGCTGTTCTCGCCGGTGAAGTCAAGGATCTCTTGCTCCTCGATGTGACCCCTCTGTCTCTCGGTATTGAGACCCTGGGCGGTGTCTTCACCCGTTTGATCAATCGCAACACCACCATCCCTACCAAGAAGTCTCAAGTCTTCTCCACTGCTGCTGATTTCCAGACCGCTGTGGAGATCAAGGTGTACCAGGGTGAGCGTGAGCTCGTCAAGGACAACAAGCTCTTGGGCAACTTCCAGCTTGTTGGTATCCCCCCTGCTCACCGTGGCGTTCCCCAGGTCGAGGTCACCTTCGACATCGATGCTGATTCCATTGTCCACGTTCACGCCAAGGACAAGTCCACCAACAAGGACCAGTCTATCACCATTGCTTCCGGCTCCGGCTTGTCTGACAACGAGATCCAGCAGATGGTTGAGGACTCTGAGAAGTACGCAGAGGCTGACAAGGAGCGCAAGAGCGCCATTGAAGCCGCCAACCGCGCCGACAGCGTTCTCAACGACACTGATCGCGCCCTGACCGAGTACGCCGACAAGCTCGACAAGACTGAGGCCGATGGCATCAAGGAGAAGATCACGACTCTGCGCGAATTCATTGCCAAGAGCCAGTCTGGCGAGGGCACCGCTACCGCCGCCGAGATCAAGGAGAAGACCGACGAGCTCCAAATGGCCAGCCTGAACCTCTTCGACAAGATGCACAAGGCCCGCAGCGAGGCTAACTCTGGCGAGCAGTCTACCGGCCAGCAGGAGGCCGAGGGCGAAAAGAAGGACGACACAAAGCCTTGATTGATCTAGGACTGTCGTCGACCCGAGTTTCAATTCGAAATCAACATAATCAACACGAAGTTGGATCTGTTCAAATATTCGTGTAGCGTGGCGCGCCGCATGGATGTCCTTTTCTTTTCCTGTATTCTCCCCTGTACTCATCATATCCCGCCTCAAGGTGCTATACTTTTTTTTGACAAACTGATTTGCCCATGTCATTAATAATACCATGGTTGGCGGAACTTTAGGCGTTTGAGCATTAAAAACTCTTTTGAGAGAAGTTCTCTGGTTTAATGAGACGAAGGTAGCATGGCATCATTGGGGGCCAGTGTTTGGATTGGCTCAGTGTACGAAGTACTGTTTAAACTAGATGATAACAACACATCCCCCCTCTGGATTCCTTGCAATTCAAAAGCCATTGCTTCAAAAACTGATCCTTGACTGATGTATACTTCCAGTCTAGTGTAAGCTTGCAGGATCGCCAAGTCTGGAGGTGTAGATATGGCATTTCGAAGTTGTCCGTCGTGCAATGCCGCATAGAGATGCACTGGCCGTTCCATCCGTTGCCCCCTCCTCATGCCATCCACCCCCAAGACGTGTTTAGAGTATTTGTTCCGTGAACAGCCACGAGGTTTCCAAGTTGGTCTTGGTCAGGAGCATCTCGAGAAACGGCATCCAATTCGACCAGCTGCTCATCATGACTATGATATGCCATCAGCAAAGGCTCATTCGTTCGACCAGCGCCACCAGCGCCAGCGCCAGCACCTCCCAATCTCAAGTTGGGTATGTACAGACTGCCCCCCGGCGATGTAACTGTGCTGAACCCGACGAAGCTGGTTCCCGTGCTGGCCAACATTTCGCGACGCATCCAACTCGGCGGACCACGGCCCTCCCGGTCGCGGTGGTGCCCCATGCCGACGGTGGGAGAATACGGCGAGGCGCAGTCGAGTGTGAAGTAGACGATGCGGAGGAGGACAATGAGGAAGAGGCACAGGAGGATGCTGTAGAGGATGGAGGAGGGCGCGAGCGGGATGCGTGGGATTGAGAAGATGGGGAGGGGCGACATGGTTGGCTTGGACTGGGGAAGAGGATGATTTGTGGGTATGATTGATGAGAGAGATGCGTTGTGATGATGGGATGCTCTGTCGAGCGAAGAGGATGGCGAATTCATGAACATGAGTTGTGTTGATGCTAGGACGGGTCACGAAGGGGTTGGGTTGCTGCAGATGGAGATCACTCGGAGCATTTTTTTTTTGCAATGTCTTGGAGGATCGGGATGGTGGCATTCCAGACGGGCGAGGGTGGAACGAAGATTGATTGAGCTTGGCTTTGGGTTGTTTGGGGGGGGGTGAGACATGGTGTAGAAGCTCGATCTTGGACATGTCGCTGGGACGGGGACTTGATTGAGCGGCATCAGTTTACAGGATATGATTCGAGGGCTGGCTATGGTTTTTGAAATTTGAATCGACTACTTTGACTGTTTGGAAAGGGTTGGGATGATAGTGACGATTGTGCTTTGTACAGCCTCTTGCCCCCCTGCTACAGGACCTGAGATTAACCTCATGTTCATGTTCCTCTTCTATTCAATGAAAATGAATAGGGTCGTCTCATCGTCCGAAACCGAACCAACCCTTCTTCTTGGGCTGCTCTTGGTCAGCCTTGGCGGCCGCCGTTGCACCAGATAGTGGCGAGTGGGATGTTCTGCCGGGGTAGTCGATATAGTTCCATGCCACGTCTAGGAAGATTGGCTTCACGGGGATGAGAGCCATTTTGGGAGGAAACTGCACAATGTTGCGTAGATTGAGGCGGCGCGGGTAGGTGTTCAGCGATTCCAGGAGGGTCGGCTCAGGACCTTCCTTTTCTTCTTTGCGCTCGGCCTCACGAAGGTTATGAATATGGACAATGGCGCGATGACGCTGAAGTTCACCGTTGACAAGGTTGCTTAGGAAGGAGACGGCGTTGGGGTGGACGTCGACGCTCAATGGATGCTGTTGGTCGTCGATGTCTTCTGGCTGCTGCGGGAGATCGGAGGATGCTTGTTGCACGAGCGAGCGGGCATGGTCGATGAGGGCGAGTGCGTTGACGGCACTTCCGGCAATGGCGTGCGATCGTGCAATGGAGAGGCATCTTTGGAGACGGTGCGTCAGTACAAAGGATCGAGGTATGCTATGTGGCTGTGTGAAGAATAATGTCACGACTTACTTGAGGGCTCCGAAATACTTCTCATAGCCGCTTATCTTGGTTGCGAGGCCTTGATCGGCGGCAACACCGGGCAGCTCTTTGATTGATTCCAAGTTCTGAAGTGTGCCGTCGTAGAGAGCAACCTTTCCCTTTAGCTTGCCAAGCTTCTTACTGGGGGGAAGCTCTCGTGCCTGGTTTGCTTCACCCGTGGCATCTCCATTCTTGGTCGCCTTGGCTTTTCTCCTTCTCGAGGCTTCATATTCCTCTGGCCCACCGTCGTGTCGACCTGTGAGGACTCGGTTGCGGCCGATTCTCCAACTAATCATCTCGTAATTCACAGCTGTGCGAGTGATTTGTAGACTCTGCATGCGACTGGCCACACCCTCTGCCTTGAGTTCGTCAATGGCCTGCTTCGTGGCGTCGACGGCATCTTGCGTCGCCATAAGAATCTCGTCGTACTGGGCGGCGATCTCGTGCGGCTGTTGGTCCTGTGCCTGCGCCAGTTTGTTGGAGAGAGTCCTTTTGGCGGCTTCTACAGACGCCCATGCCAGGGATATCTGCGCGTCTTCAATCTTCACCTCACGACCGCGCCAAGTGATGGTTCTAGGCGCATTCTCTGCATCACCTAGCTTGGCGGCCGCGTCACCTTCGGCGAGTGCGCTTGGGTCAAGGCGGTCGATTTCGTGGACAAGGGAGGCATCAGATCGAGGGAAATACGTCTTTGCAATCGTCACGATCGGTACGGTACGAGGGATTTTCAATTGATAAGCGGCGTAGCGAATAGAGGGATCGATGGTGTCGGATAGCAGGTCCTTGAACAGTTCGCTATGACCGGCACTGGATAGAGCACTGTAGATCACTCGGGAGACGGCATAATTCTGAAGACAGAGTTCCCAATTGCGCTTCTCAAAGAGCATAGCACCGCGCATCAGCGCCGCGTAGGACTTTGCTTCAAGAATATCGTTGGAGGATGCGCCAGACGACGACGACGACGACGAGAGGGCATCAACAAGTGATTGAGCTGTCTGGGCAGCTTTTTTCAGTCGAGAGATAATGTGGGATCGGGAACGTCCAGTAATATCTTTCTGGGCCGCAGTATGTGAAGCTTTGATACTCATAGCCTGTGCCCAAGCCCGTTCGCTTGTGAGAAGCAGTAGATGGACGTTTCTTGGCCGTATCATATTAGTCGACCTAGTGTTCGTTTTCGTTTTCGCAATATTGCCATTCCGCAAACATGGACTGACTCACTCATTATTAGCAGAAACATGCTCCGGTGTAATCTGGTCCTTCTTGTGAAATTTGCCCCGGTTCTTGGTCACAATGCCCAACTTCTTGCGGGAGCTCAATAGTCTTTTTGCCAGTTGACCGTGATAGGTGGAGTAGTCCCCGTAAAGCAGGGCCTGATCGCGGCCCTGGACGACGAAACCGGTGATGTTCATGATGTGCGCGGCGCTCTTCATCCACTTTGGGAGAAACGGCCTCGTGTTGACTTGTGAGGCTTGAGTTGGTCGTTTGCTGGACGGTGGGGGGACATTTGGCGGGGCACAAGCACAAGTCGTTCGTGTGCTTATGTAAACAAAACTAGCCCTCTGATGTACATGTATTATTGTACATGTATGTATAGAATACCTGGGCTGCTCCAACAGGTGATAGCTTCATCAGGCGCCAGGCTTAAGATGGAACTTTGCTCTTTACCAACAACAACAGTACACTCGATCACGGCACATTATATGATGGCACATTGCACTGTACAACCCCTTTTGGCCATGCTGCGAGGCTTGCTTCTCATCGAGACATTCTACCGGGGGCGGCCCGGTGAGATCTGGCGCTCATGGCGGAACTGACAGAAATTCCTCATGCCAGGGCCAGCCTGTATGTATTAGAGAGGGGCAGAAGGCGAGATGCAAAGACGGAAATGGCGGGCAAGAAAAATCCAGAGTGCTCACGTGCGGATGATTCGAGTGCCTGCCGTGCCTGCGGTGGCTTCGCAGTGCCAGCCACCCAGCTAGGCGGGACCTGCTGGGGCGTATTGGGGCGCATTGGGGCGCATTGGGGTGCCACTGAGGTAAACTTGGAGGGTGCCGGCAGCCCGTCAGCAGCCAATAAGCAGTGGAGTACACAGTCGATGCTAAAACGAATGCCGTGCAGGTGACCTATTTTGTGCAGACGACCTCCACTCGCCCATCTACTATTATCTACACACCAAACGGGGACGTGCATCCCCAAGCCAGCCTGCCGGCATAATCTCTGCCTGCAGCACAGCACCACCATTTGTGTTTGTGTTCGCCTGCTGCCTCACCTCAACGTCGTTCCTGTTCCGTCGTTCCTGTTCCCGTTCCCATCTTCCCTCCGTGCCCCCAATTTCAAATAAATCACTGCATCGCCACACGCTCGCTCACAGGGCGCCGAATTTGCCACAAAGGCCGGCCGAGAACCACTAGACTCGTCGACCATCTCGCAGCTGTTCACTGCTCGTCCCGTGCGGCGTCATCGACTTGGTGTGGGTGAGTTTCGACTCAAGCTGCAGAAAGCACCATCTCCGACTCGGGCTTGCATGCCGACTGCATAAGAACCTTGAAATCGAAAGCGCTCTACCTTCTTCACCGGCATCCATCCTTCCCCTCAACGGCTGCATAGACCGCTTGCTCGCGGCTCTGAACTTTCATCCCGGAAATATCCGTGTGCTTTCCAACCTTCGGGACGCAGCTCAAGTGCTCGTGGTGCGCTGGTGACTGCCTGGCTAGCTTTTCCTGCACAAACATTCTCTCACACAAGCCTTGCATAGGTAAAGCCTCTCAACGCCTCGACCATCTCAACCAGGTTTCTCACCGCCGAAAGCTTGTGATGACGGTGGCTACGTTCATCAGATCAGCGTGGTAACGCGTTCCCCGGTTCTTGCCCGGCTCTGTGTGGCTTTAGCAAAAAAAAAAAAAAAAAGGACGAAGAAGAGAAAAGAAGCCCCCACCCGAAAACACCCTCCTCGCGGCACTAGGTGCTGCTTGTGCTTTCAAGATGTATTCCAACGGCACATCTCAACCTTCCCAACCTCCGCCGTGGCCTTCGAGTGAAACTGCGGTCCCGTTGAGAGGCTCACGACCATCTGCCGAGGCTGCGGACCAGTCCACTCCTCCACCGCAATTACCAGCTGCTACATCTACTTTCGTGGGTAGCCGAACTCGATTGTCACAATCCTCAGGTTCCATGCCCAGCTGGAATCCTGCCGCTTTGCTTCAACCCAGTCGTCGAGGGTTCAGTGCTACGGACTTGCGAAATCTACCTTCTGGCCGCCCTCAAGCCATGCATAGCCAAATAGCAAAAGGCCATGGTCGAACATCGCCTGCCGTCAACGATCAGATGGTCTTTCAGTTTACAAGTGCCAGTGACACTTCTTCAAACGGTCATGTTAGCGGCTCTTCAACACCAACTCCACCAAACGGTGAAGTATCAGCTTCAAACGGCATGGGTCTTTGGATTGAGCGTATGAATAATGTGCAGCGCCGCTCCAATGTTCCTCACCCCAAACGCCGCAAAACAGAAGACGCTCAGGATTTCGCTGCTAAATCCAGCAATATGCCTGTTCGAAGCAGCAGTGGCATCCTGGGCGAGTATGCCAGGGACAAACGACAAGAGGCCAACGGTCAAGCCACGTTAATGGCCGCACCCACGGTAGACCTGACTGATGGTACGGTTCATTTCTTTATCACAAAAGCTGCCTCTGCTTGCGTGGAGATGGCCTTATCCTTCATGGTCCAATTTTGCTAACTGAAGTCCAGGAACCGACGACGAACTCATGGTCATAGATGACCCCAAGGACGAGGAAGTATGCTATGGCATGGTCAAGACGAATCTGAACTGTAGCAAGGTGCCAGCTCCCAAACCTGGAATGCGGAGTCTGTGGGGACCAGGGTATAATCCTGGCATCAAGATAGTGCTCAAGCGACAGACTGGGGAGCGGTCACTGAAAATTCAAGCGTGCGACCATACCCGTGAGATGATAGGGCTTGTAAATCCTTCCAGTGCTGCAGCTCTTACTCCTCTTCTCGACACTAATATACGTTTAAGAACGGACTGCCGCATCCCGCCGCATCCAAAGAAGCCTGGCGAAGAGCCAGGACAGGCGATTTCTCGGTCCTACGAATTGGATATCGTAATGTATGGACCTCAGCGCTATGCCAGAGCCGTCGGTGGCCTGCTCAGCAAGCACAACTTGAAGCTTATAGCATCTCACATGGTGCAAAAGGGCATCAAAGTGTGCAACCCCCACGTCTCTGAATGGCGACCTGCGCCGCCAAAAGTCTACCAAACCAATGCCCAAGGGACCTACTCGAGCATTGCAAACCGAACCGTGGAGGAAATCCGCTCCGAAGTAATGGGCGTTTTTGATTCCCTCAAGCGAAACGATGATCTTCCTCTGATGGAGCCTGATGCGCGGATCTTGACACCACTGCTTAAGCATCAGAAACAGGGTCTGTACTTCATGGCTGCGCGTGAGAAGCCGCTCCAGCAGCAATCCAGCGAGAAGGGAATGGTTTCGTTTTGGCAGACCAAGGTGAACGCGCGGGGCGAAAAGGCCTATTCCAACGTCATCACCGGACAAGAACAAAGAGCAGCACCCCCCGAAACGCGCGGTGGTATCCTCGCTGATATGATGGGTCTTGGCAAGACTCTGAGTATACTGTCCTTGGTGGCAAGCACTTTAAACGACGCGCAGGCTTGGGAGCAGACGCCTATTGTCCAACGGCCCAAAGCCAACCCCAAGACCTCGAACAATGGCCATTCTGTACCGCAAACAAGTTTGGAGCCCGCCACAGTCATTCGACACGTGAAGACAACCTTGATTGTCTGTCCGCTAAGTACCGTGACAAACTGGGAAGAACAGATGAAACAGCACGTGGCCCTCGATAGCCTATCCTACCACGTCTATCATGGCACGAGCCGTATCAAAGATGTCGACAAACTGGCTGAATTCGACATAGTCATCACCACATACGGCTCCGTCTCCAACGAGCTGGGATCGCGGCGCAAAGGCAAAGATGGTTTGTTTCCACTGGAGGAAATTGGCTGGTTCAGGATCGTTCTCGACGAGGCCCACATGATCCGTGAACAGTCGACACTGCAGTTCAAGGCCATGTGCCGATTGCAGGCTGAACGACGCTGGGCCGTCACCGGAACACCCGTCCAAAACCGATTGGATGATTTGGCTGCATTGCTGAGCTTTCTGCGACTCCATCCGTTCGATGACCGATCCAAATTCAACCGCTACGTAGTAGAGCCGTTCAAGGCATGCGACCCCGAGATCGTGCCAAAACTTCGGGTTCTTGTTGACACTATCACGTTGCGCCGCTTGAAGGACAAAATCGACTTGCCTGGACGTGAAGATCTCGTCATTCGTCTGGACTTCAGTCCAGAGGAGCGCTCCATCTACGAAATGTTTGCACGAAATGCCCAAGACCGGGTTAAGATCCTGGCTGGTGTTAGCGTTGGAAAGGCATTGGGTGGCAGCACGTATATTCATATTTTAAAGGCCATCCTACGGCTTCGGCTGCTTTGTGCTCACGGCAAAGACCTTCTCAACGAGGAGGACTTGGTTGCCCTGCAAGGCATGTCTGCCGAACTGGCTATCAACATCGACGACGACGACGACGACGGCAGCGGCGGCGGACCAACTATGTCGCACCAAAAGGCGCATGAAATGTTTTCCCTCATGCAAGATACGAACAATGACGCCTGCATTGAGTGCAGCAAGAAGCTCAACGCTAGCGAGGGCCAGAGTCTCGACTCCGAACAGCAACAAGATGATGCTCTCGGCTACATGACGCCATGCTTCCACGTTGTATGTCGAAGTTGCTACCGCAACTACCACGAACGAGCCCGGCAGCTGCTTGAGCCCGGCCATTCCGCCGGGCCATGTCCCATCTGCGGCTCCCACGTTCGCTTCGGGTTCGTCGCCCTCCGCCGGGACGACGTCGATGCCGAGCACGACGGACCTGCCACAACCAAGGCACTCAAAGGAACCACTAAGCGACTGGACAAATACGACGGTCCACACACCAAGACCAAGGCACTGGTCGAGGACCTGCTCCGAAGCAAAGCAGCCAGCCAGGCCAACCCGTCAGAACCGCCCTTCAAGTCGGTCGTATTCTCGGGCTGGACCTCTCACCTCGACCTGATTGAGCTCGCCCTCAACGCCGCCAACATCACCTTTGTCCGCCTAGACGGCAGCATGAGCCGCGCCGCTCGCACCACGGCCATGGAAAAGTTTCGCGAAGACAACAAGATAGAGGTCATACTCGTCTCCATCATGGCCGGCGGCCTGGGTCTGAACCTCACAGCCGGCAACACCGTCTATGTCATGGAACCTCAGTATAACCCCGCGGCAGAAGCCCAGGCCATCGACCGCGTTCACCGTCTAGGACAGAAGCGACCCGTCCGCACCGTTCGATACATTATGAGAGACAGCTTTGAAGAAAAGATGCTGCAGCTGCAAGAGAAGAAGACGAAGCTGGCTAGTCTAAGCATGGATGGACAGAGTAAAGGGTTGGACAAGGCCGAGGCCGCGAGGCAGAAGTTAATGGATTTGCGAAGTCTATTCAAGTAGATCTTTTTTTTCTTTGAAACTCTGCCCCTTTTCTATAAATATTGATGACGAGACGAACGAAACGAAACGAAACAAAGGAAGATGGGCACTATCTCCAAATTTATCGCTACTGCAAAACCAATTTTTTTTTATTTTTCAAGTCTACTTTTCCCCTTTCCCATGAGCGTCAGGCAGCACACACGCGGTGATTTGAATGGATGAAAACGCGAGATACAATACAAGCGGGATTGCAGGCAGGACTCAAACAAACAATTTCCATATAAAATGGGTTGGCGGTAGGGAAGCAAACTACCTTAAGTAAAGCATTTTTTGGAGGCACCCTCTTTTTTTTTTTTAACGGTACAACGCAAGGGACCTCTCACGAGGGAGGGAGAGGACGAATTTACGAGACGTTGCCTCTGACTTATGGGAAGGCATGAATGAATGGATGGATACGAAAAGGATTCAGCTTGGGTGGACTTGGGTTTCGAGGCTTTTTATTTCTTCTAGGTCATGTACTGCTCACCAAGAATATCACGCACGATTCAACTAGCATTGTAATGCCTTCTCCTGAAAACTTGTGTGCAAAAAATTGTAAATCCCATACCGTTCGTTATATAGTAAACCGTCATCTTCATGTCCATAAACGCCCGGCCCAAGTCTACTCTACTCTAAACATCCTCTTCTTGGCCCCTTCCCGCGAATTCTGTCCCCTGGTTCGCGGTGCTCAATCTCGCGCAGAGACTCAGCAGAACGACAGTCTCCGTGGCAGCATAGTGATTTAGTGCGTCGAGCAGAATTTGCAAATGCCTACTAAAGTTGCTTTCCCATTTCCTTATAATTTCCGATAAATTGTTCACGCGGGCCTCGGCATCCCCGGCCGTCGAGGAATCGTGCTGTGCCGTTGTTGAGGACCCTCTTTGAACGCCTGCTGCCTTTGCCGCCTGGAAACGCCTCCATTGGTCGGCAGTCATGGTATTGGGCCGGTTCGTGCCGGACAGGTCAGGGTCGGATTTCTCGAGCTCCCGCGTGAGCCAGTTGGTATAGTGAGCGAATATGGTGCATGTTTGCATGAGTTTGGAGTGAATCTGCGCCTTCTAGGTTAGAAAGATGATGCTTGTCAAGAGTTGGGCAGGGAAGAGGTGTATGGGTTGGGTCATCTTACCCTGAGAAGCTTGCTGTTGGTGAGCATACACTCCTTCAAGCATGTATCTAGAAAATCGACATGGTCTTGCATCAACTCGTCCACTGTTCGCGTCGACGGCCCAGACGGCACATGCGCATCGCCGTCCTTGGTGCTCAACCGAGACATAAACTTGGTCCAGTTTGGCTCAATCACTTCCGACGTGCAAAAGTATAGCAGCTGCTGCACGAATACGAGCATTCGAGCTCGGAGAGTCCAGGCCCGGCGCTTCCAGATCTCCAGGGCGCGTTTCGGTCCCTTGTGAGCCCAGGCAATTCCCCGGGTTTGCGTCTGCCACGTAGTTGACAACTGGGATTCTAAAAATCGCAATGACAACAGATAGCGAAACAGGGCTTGGTACCGCCACACAGTCCTTCTGCTGATGACGAGGGAAACGGGAAAAGGAACAGAGTAATCGAGCTGGAGGGACGTGAAACCTGTGGCGTTCTTGTCATTTTCGATGGGCTGGTTGGATAGAGGCTGGAGCGCCTCTCCTTGTTCAATGCCGGTGATGTTGACGACCCGCTGCAACGACTTGATGAGCGTAACGTCATTCATCTCGACCTTGACATCTTCTTTGAAAGGATCTAAAGAAACAATGCTACCGGGCTGGCGCAGCACCAAATCCAATAGCGACTGCAACTTGTTCGTGTTGACACTTTTGATTGGTTTCCGTAGTTCAGAGGAGCCAAGTTCAAGGAAGTAGGAAAAGTAGTCGGACGGGTCGAGGAAGAAGTAGTGTTTGAGAGACTGAAGCCGAGCAGGTAGGGCGTGTGTCGTAAGGAGCAATTGCATCAAAGACGCGTTGGCATGGGCATATGCGTGATTCACATTCTCGAGAAATCGAGGGTCGTCAAACGTAGTCGGAACATCGGAGACGACCTTGCTCACGTCGACCCCTCCACATTCGCGGACCACATTGAGATATTTCCCAGCTAGTAGAACCTTCTCCTTGACGCCTTCGAGTTGTGGCGGAACGTCCTTGTCGCGAATCGTGTATCTGCGATCCCAGTAGTCGTCTGTGTAATCTTGCTTAAGCTGCTCTCGACCGATGCTCCTCCGTTCTTCAATGACGAATTCAGAGTGCGTATCCTTTATGCTTCCGTGATGCAGCCATTCGTTCAGCATCACCATGTATGGACGGCTAGCATCTCGCAACAGGGACGTGAACAAGGTTCTGGCGGTGGGATCTCCTGACATCTTTTCGAGACGTCTCGTGACTAAGCCCAGAACAACACCACCTTTGCAGATTTTCTTGCTGGCCATGAACAAGGTTCTGGCGGTGGGATCTCCTGACATCTTTTCGAGACGTCTCGTGACTAAGCCCAGAACAACACCACCTTTGCAGATTTTCTTGCTGGCCATATTCCCAGGAAGCAGGTCACCGCCCTCCCTGAGACGCTCTATGATGTCGTCTGGGTTTTCAATTTCAACATCCTCTTCCTCATCGCTTTCATCATCCAGAATGCCATTCTTCTTCAGTAATTCGTGCGCAAGTAGATAGAGCTGGTGCATCATTTGGCTCGTTGATATGGTGTGAATATTAAGAACATGAACTGTGAAGGAGTCGCTCGTGAGGGTTTGGGTTTCCAGCTGCGCAATCATGACGAGGTAATCTTGCAGAAACTTGCGAATGGAAGCACACAGCGCATGGTTGACGGCGCCGAATTCAGCTCGGCTTTGTACGTCGACGAAGGCCTCCAAGGCAGAGTAGTAAGTCGCCATCTTGAGCATAGATCGAGTCAGGTCGGCTAGGCTTGGGTCAAGCCCAGGCAAGATCCTGAAGCTTGGTCCCGTAAGGCGGTCCCTCTCCTCCGTGGGGTCGTATCCCTTGGCAAATCGAATGTACTGGCCCTCGTAGCCCATGAACACAAACAGCAAATCTTCCACAATTGCTGCTTCTTGTACTTCCAGACTAAGATCGCCGAAAGGCTTCGGCTGGGGTGCCTGTGGAACAGTTGACGCGATCGGGGGTATTGAGATTCGAGAGGCCAATGGAGCCGAAGTGTGTGGTAATAAGGTTGCTTCGGGATTCCATGGTGCTGAAGAGGTATGAGTAACGGCTCGAATGACAATTGCTTCTTTCTTTGGATAAGAGGACTTGAATGCACAGGCCTACGGCGTACCTTGAGCAGCTTCTGATATAGAGTCTTTGGGTCGAAGTTCGACCGACTTCTGCCGTCCTGCCTCTCCATCCCGCCTCTCGCCCGTGCCACTCCGTCGATGTTTTTTCTCTGGGCTAGGATTCTTTTTCAATATTCTGTCCACGTGCGCCTCGAACGTCCTCTCAGTCACTCGTCGCTCTTCATAACGTCGCTCCTCTGTGGAAGTAGATCGATTCACCGGCCTGGGGTTCCCTGACGCGGTCCTCTTATGGGGCATACCGGGATATTGAGAGTCGGGATTGAATGCAGCATCCGCGGAAGAGCGGGCGCGGTCCTCTGCATGGTTGCCGTAGCGGTTCGACGCTCTTGCTGCCCCAGATGCCATGTTTGCGGACTACATCTGAAGCCCTGCGCTCCACCGGGTCACGATACATGCAAGGTGGGCGATGAAGTTGTCGATACGGAGGTACCCAATTGTGAGCGCTTGTATGGCGCAATTCGGTATTGTAGTTGTCGTATTTTTCGTTGTTGTTGTTGTTGTTGTTGTTGTTGATATTGTTGACGCCGTATTGGCTCATTGAAGCTTATTATGTCAAGCTTGCTGCAACAACACAACCAGACAAGCTGCAGCCAAGTCAAGACAACTGCGACGTGGGGGTCACAATGTTGAGCCGCGACAGGCACGCGTCGTTCAGCCGCTGCTGCTCTTTCCTGTTCTGTATGGGGCGTCTAATCCGGATAAACTCTCGCCCCGCCCTGCCCCGCCAAGTGTACACTACAACCCTTGAATTACTTTACAAATCTACATGACAGGGGGACAGCGAGCCAATCAGGCGTTAAATAGGAGATAGGGCAAACAGGGGCTAGGATCAGCAGGTACCTTCTATTATTAGTAATCTAAGAGGAAAAGGATGTATCCCCTGCCCCACGTGGGGCAAGTAGATTTGTAAAATAATTCAGGGGTTGTAGTGTACATAATATGTGACGCCAGCAAGATGCTTGCCTGGTGCTGCCCCAGCTGTCTGTGCATTGTGTATGTATGTACGGTATGTAGTCCAACACCGGAGGCTTTGTGAAGCTCCATGCAACATCGCCAACATCTATCCCGCCCGCATTGTTGCACTGCCCGACTGCTCGCCCCCCCCAAAAAAGTCCACAACCGACGACCAGATTCCTTGCGCCCAAAGACTTCCCTCACTTTCCCTCATCCATAAGAACACCCAACAAAGGCACTTCAGGCCAGTTCGGTCCTCTTCATAAACCGCCAAGATGTTCATGGCAAGATCAGAATACGGTAGCTATACGCCCGTCCTCTTCATCCTCCCCAAGCTTCATCAATGCTGAACGCTCTCTCAAGACCGAGGCATCAACACCTTCTCTCCCGAAGGTCGTCTCTTTCAAGTCGAATACTCCCTCGAGGCCATCAAGCTTGGTTCCACCGCCATCGGGGTAGCCACCTCGGAAGGTGTCATCCTTGGTGTCGAAAAACGAGTCACGTCTACCCTCCTCGAGACCTCATCCGTCGAGAAGATTGTCGAAATCGACCGCCACATTGGCTGTGCCATGTCTGGATTGCAGGCGGATGCTCGTTCCATGGTGGAGCACGCCCGCGTGGAAAGCCAGAGCCATGCCTTCAACTACAACGAGCCTCTTGGTGTGGAAAGCTGCACACAAGCTATTTGCGATTTGGCGTTACGATTTGGCGAAGGAGCCGAAGGAGAGGAGACCATTATGAGCAGGCCATTCGGTGTGGCTTTGTTGATTGCTGGCTTTGATGAGCAAGGTCCTCAACTATTCCATGCGGAACCTAGTGGGACGTTTTATCGTTATGACGCAAAGGCCATTGGCTCCGGCTCCGAGGGTGCCCAAGCGGAGTTGCAGAATGAGTATCACAAGGCAAGTCTCGTCGCTTTTCCTGGACTGACATGTTGGCGGAATGAATTGCATCAACTAATCACATTTTCTCCATTTCTTCTCCTATAGTCTCTTACGTTGACAGACGCCGAGACTTTGGTCCTCAAGACACTCAAGCAGGTCATGGAGGAGAAGCTGGATGCCAAGAATGTGCAGTTAGCTAGCGTGACGAAAGAAAAGGGCTTCAGAATATATACTGATGAGGAGATGGCTGCAGTAGTAGAGAGGCTGCCCGCCAACTAAGTGAGTTGGGCCTCACCTGTGGACTGGAGTCTTCAATCAAAGAAATAGACTTGAAGCATTTCACTTGCATCGTCAACTATACATCTTTACTATTCACATGGTGCTAGCTCATGATGTGTATCATGAATATAAGGGTTCGCCACGTATGGCGTCAAATACGATTATTTCCATTATTTCCATTATTTCATTCGCTTAATGCTTAATGCCGCTTGCCTTTTTTCTTTTTTCTTTTCTCTTTTTTTTTTTTCCGTCCTCCGTTCGCCGACGATGCAAATTGCAGCAAATTGCATCGCTCCAAACAAATTGGCCATAACAAAGTTGTCCCGATATACAACGCCAGTTGATGATGCAAAGTGCCCTTCGAGAATGAGCAATCGAGCGCGAGGACTTGAGACTTTCTTTTTCGAGCATGCCTCACCATTTCTCGCCAAGAACCCTGGCCCCTCAGTCACGAACACAACGCCAGTGGGCAATTGGCTCAACAATCTTCTTGAAGATCCAACACCTCCAGATCTGTCTCAACGCCAAGTAAGCCTAGAGCTAGGTTGGTCTGCTCTGATTGTCGCAGGACTAGTCTGGAATCCTCTGTCTTTTCGAGATCTCGGATCCTTTGGTCTAGTTTACGCGGATTCATCCACACAGACATGGGGACATCTTCCAAGTGTTTAGGTCTCCTGTACTCTGGCCCATGGCCCAGCTGCGCGACCTTGATCCATGCTGACTCGCATCCTATGGCAATCTTCTTTGCCGTCTGCCAACCTGTCAGTCGAGCAACATCAAAAACGCGCTGTATGACCCAGCAGCGTTGGTTGTTATCTTGAAGCTGCATCGAGGTGTCAGTAAGCAAAAAAAAATAAAAAAAAATAGTGAGCCAAAGAGCTCTTACCTGAACTGCTGCTACAAATAAGCAGAAAGAGCTTTCAATAAGAGCCGCCGCAAGAGTAGTGCTGACATCTTTCTTGTCGGACAAGTCATCCGTGAGCCCGGCCGCAATCCGCCCAATCTGAATAGCGTACCCGGCAGTTGATGGTGCTGCCATTCCAGCAGCCTGCATAGCTGCTGGTGGCATGTTCGGCCGGCTTCGGTAAAGATGAATAAGGCCCATGTAGTAGTTCATCCAAATGCCCGCTACCGAATACGTACGGTACTGTAGGGCAGTGCCGAACGGACTATCTTTTCGATCCGCATATTCACTATTTAGATGCTTGAATCGCGAGTCCAAGTGACTCTCGAATATTTCAAAGGCTTGGCGGATGCTTTCCCACTCTTGTTCCGCCATGTCGTTGCTCTCGGGGCTAGCTGAGTCTCCGGGCGAGTCTGATTCATCAGAATACGTTGTGGAAGCAGCGAAGCCCATCGGAGCGTGGAACCTGCCCAAAGTAGGTACTATTCCTGGAAACTGAGACGGAGATGATCCCCCCTTAAAGGATCCACCACCCTTTGCACGGAATGCCCTTCTCTTTCTGGACAGGTCTCTTGACGCGAAGCTGGCAAGCCGCCCGAGGAGCAGAATTAAATGATCGTATGTTCCATAACTGCAATAAGCTCGGTCAGTGACGTGGACATTTGAGAAGAAGAAAGCAAATAGGAGGAGACCATCATCGAGTGGGGGGAAGGTCGTACATGGCATTGATGCTAGATAGCGGCGCTCTGGGGGGGCACTGTGTCCATTCCTCGTACTCCATGCTGAAAACCGTTAGCTTCATGCATCATCGCAAATGTCCGGATACCTGACGAGCTGTTCTTACAATAGCTTAGTTCCACCAAGCATGCTCTGATAAACATCCATCTTAGCATACCACCAAAAAAGGTCCCGAAGAATATCGTAATTCTCAATATCCTTATCAGTAGTCCATAGACACTCTTCATCTAAGAGCTGTCCATCTTGTAGCCCATAGTCCTCGGCGATCACCCGATTACCCGTTATTGAGCTCAGAAGGCCATAGTCGAGATCCGCAGGGTCTCTTTTGGGGCCAATCATCTTTGGGGCAGATAATGGGCTGGGGAAATGTCTCATGCGTTTCACTGGAAGGCATATTCGTGACATTTGCCTAAGAGGAATTTGTTTGAACAAGAGTCTTCCGCCCAAGAGATGGTTGCACCACTTGGTATGGTCAGATGACCACACTTCAAAATAGGCCAACATCAGAGTTGTTGCAACAGTCGTTGGTTTGGTATTGCGCACCGGTGTGCTCACGTTTCTCGCATTCCGACGAATAGAACAGTGGTAATGCCGCAGGGCCGCAGTTGCAGGCGTGTTTTGCAGCGTGGCGATTTGAAGACTTGCAATTGCCATTATGGCATGGAACAGGCCAGGATGGTGGAAGGACAGCAATGGAAAAGTGTCTGTTTTTTTTTTTTTTTTTTTTTTCGTTTTTGTGCAGTTAGAATTACATGAGCTTCCCTTTCCTGGAAGTCATAGTCTGAGGAAGGATGAACTTACGACTCCACAAGTTGTTATCTAGAGTAGCGTCTCCATCGAACCTGGCTCCTGACGCAAGCGACGCGGGATCTCTTTCATACAGTGACATGGTTGGCCCAGTGACACTAACAAAATGCATGAAAATGGTCTGCATGTCATGTCGCCGTAGTTCAGAGTTATACGCGTAGTCCATATATTCCGAAAGGGCATAGTTATGCGCAAATGCCGAAAAGGTTCTAACTTCTGTGCCCCCTCGGGGATATGGAGTAAGGACATCCCCGTAGCCTCGCACACTGAGAGACTTCGGATCAGGTTGCTCGTCATCGGACTCGTCCATAGATATTTTATCTTCCAGAGCTGTCTCATCAAACTGTGTTGAGCTGTCTCGCCGAAAGGAATCGTTCTGCAGCAGATCGTAGTCGAAAGAATCGTCAAGTTGATCGCCGGCTAGAGATTGGTCTTTGTGAGCAGGGCCAAAGAGCCCCGTTCCGAGTGAGGATCTCACATGATAGTGTTGTTTAAAAGAGGTGTCTGATCCTAGAAGAGGGTTCGGTATGGGAATGGAGCCATGGTTTGAGATGAAATGCGACTGCGACGGGTGAAGGGACTGCGCATGTTGGATAGCAAATGAAATGGGCTGCCTGTACGCTACGTTGAAAGGCGCTGGTCGGGGAGCTATGGGCTGCAACGAGGCTTGGGCCGAAGTTTGATTCGAGTGATGGCCCATGACACTGCCATGATGTCGCGACCCAAGCGGATACACTGCTGGTCCGAAGTGGTCGTGGTGCGTTCCCAGGTTTGCCGGGTCCTTGAAGACAACTCGCTGAGTGTATCCCTCACACGGGCGTTTGGATTTGATGCAGTTCCTGCATCTCGGCTTAGTCTCGTCACATTTGATACGCCGCTTCCGGCATGCTGTGGACATTAGTTTGGACAGTTAGCTAGAGGAGGGTGAGATTTGCCAAGCACTTTCGGGGATGACTTCTTACTCAGGCAGCCCGTCTTTGTTCTCTTCTTGACCGCAGGCTTCTTTCCCTTTCCGTCACCCTCTATATTGACGTTGAGCTGTTGACCAGCGGCAGAACCTGGCTGAGATTGTTTGCTGTCGGGCTGCATTATGTCACCGCTCTCTACGATAGACGGCGTGCGGTATGAAACGAAGAAATCGACAGGAGGTTGGTTCGAATGCAGAATGTGCCACCGTGTATGCTCTTACATGGTGCGAGTTTCCACAAAGGCTGTAGAGATTCTTTTCAAAGGTCTTCCTTCCGTCAATTTCCCGGGTCGACGTTGCCCATGTACAAGATCCACAAATCCTCACAAGGCTGGTAGAGCTTCCGGTTGAGTAACTGAACAGCTCCGGCAGAAAAGAATAGGTTTAAACAGGGAAAGCAGCAAGGGATGGCGCATGTACTAAGCCAGCAAGGAAAAGAAAAGGGAAGGAAAAAGTTAGAGGATCAGGGAAGGAACAAGAAACTAGGAGTTGAGCTTCGAGGAAGAGAGCCGCTGGGAAGCGTGAAACGCAGTTTGTGTAACACCAAAGCAAATGGACAGAAGAGCGGCAGGTCCCGGGATGGGAGGGTAGTGTTGTGTCGAGAATATCAAATAGTGGTCAATATGAAGAAAAAGACATGACCGGGCGCTTGGCCTGCCGAGGTAATTGGTCCCTCTTTCTTCCCTCGCGATTGCTATCAATGGGAAGGTGGGACGCGGTTCAAATATGAGGCAAGTGGGAAAGTGTCCAATCTTGCGAGATGAGCGTGGCAATGATGCTGAAAGAATACCCGGCCTCCAATGGCATGGTGAAATTCCGGCTTGAAGAATACCTATCGTGTAGGTGAAGGAAGGAAGTGCAAGCAGCCTCTGGCGAGAGTAGATGGAATGGTGGTGTTGGCTGTCGTTGGGGTCAAGAGTAGCTTTGGGTTGGACAAATTCGACCCGGCGGAGCGTTGCGTTGGAACGAGAATCATGGACAAACAACAAGAAGTTATTTGGACGGGGCTGCGGAGTGAAGCTGTGGAGTGAAGCTGCTGCAAATAAGGGAAGCGGATCAAGACAAGATAAGATAGAGCTGACGCATGTATGTAGCTATGGAGGAGGAGGAGACGATGAGGACGATGCTGGCACGAGGCGGCCGATGTGGCTGCTCATGGAGCTCATGGATGTAATAAGTACCTTCCTGGGCTGTAGCACCCGTGTTGGAGTCTGTAAGGATTAGGCGGACAGGGCAGTTGAGGGCAAGATGGGGGGGACTGGAAGAGCATCAAGTTGAGGACGCAGGGACGCAGGGACCAATGGCGGACCGCACAGCAGGGGCCAACGGCGGCAGCCAACAGCCAACGATGATGTACCAGACCATACATGTACATGCTACGGAGTATGCCAGACTGATTTGATCCGACTTGATGAATTGACTATTATTATCCGGGTCTGGTCTGGCGCAGCACAGCACAGCACAAGCCAAATGTCAGGACCCCGGCAGAAGTGACAGCATCTTGACAGGTGCTGGGCCCTGCTGCTCCGCAACTCACTCCGTCCGTTGCATGGATGTACTCATGGATGTACTCCGTACGGGCTACATACATGTACCCCATGTAACCCCCTGGCTTGAGCTTGCCAGGGGGCGGGCCCATCGCTATCTCTTTCGTGACACGCCACAAGCATAACTTGTCTACATCGTTAGCGCCTTTCTCCATGATGAGGTGCCGCTGCCCCTCCAGCCCACAGCTATCGAGGTCGCCGCCCGGCCAGGTTGAATTAGTGGACAGGTTGTGGCGCTCAAAACAGCAAGCTGCACCACTGACCAGACACGAGAGTCTCGCGCGCGCGGTTCCCGAGCACTCTTCACCGGGCTGCGCGAGTGCCTGCAACGGCATTTGTATCTACTCCGTACCGCTTTTTCTGTTTCCAGGCGCTTGTTTATGGGATCACACCTCAAACTTGTCTCAAGTACTCAGTAGCCGTTGACTAATTGAGGAAGCCGCCCGGAGAAATGCAACGTGGATCTACGGAGAGAGACCAATTGGAGGAATTTGCTTCGGAGTGACAAGGGTAGGAATAAGGTGAGCGACAGCCTTGAAGAAATCGTGGTGGATGTTTGATTAAGTGAGACTTCTACATGTACGGAGTAATAAAAACATGTACTAATACTCGGAAGCTGCCGCGGGGCGCCGACTTGTACAATCTCTCCCACCACGGATTTCCATTATTTCTTCCAACGGTTCCAACGGTTCCAACGGTCGATAATTAAATAAATAAATAGCATACATGTAAAGTGTGTCTGGTCTCGTCTGTGACTCGCCCCGCCGGATCCCGTCAGTCGTCGCCGCTCTGTTCATCAGCGCCACAATCGCCAAGAGCGGGAAAAAGACGTCAGATCGTGGCTCGGCATGAAGTTCAAGGGTGTGATCCAAGTTGTCGCATTTCGTTGAAAATCGGCGCATTTACTATTAGACCCACTTCCGCATTTGAAGCTGGCGCCTTCCCTTTTTTATTTGTAGTTAGTACGGAGTATTACTTTGGAGCACACTCCCTAAGTACACTACAACCCCTAATTATTTTACAAAACGACCTAGTAGGGGGAAACTAAGCTAATTGGCTATTCAATAGGAAATAAGTGAGATAAGGGCTAGGACTAGTAAGTATCTCTAATTATTGATAATTTATATAGAAAAAAGATACATTTTTAGTATCATTCAATACTATATATGTTCTCATTATAAGTCTCTAATATTGAGGTATTAAACACTATGATCTCTTTAATAATAGCAAACATTAATCCGTAGACTGTCCTCGCATTTTCTTACCCTTCCCCTTCCCCTTAATAGCTATTGAAAAAGGACAAAAAATGGGGCATGTACACTACAACCCCTGAATTATTTTACAAAGATACATGACAGGGGATAACGAGCCAATCAGGCGTCGTACGGGAGATAGGGCAGACAGGGGCTAGGATTAGTAGGTACCTTAAATTATGAGCGATTTATAAGGAAAAAGATGTATCTTTTAGTAGCGTTAAATACCTTGCATATCTACCTTATAACGCTCTAACAGTACAAGCTCTATCCTACCCTACCCTAGGCGGAACGCAACTGCTAGCAGCTGTTATTGGGTAACCTGCCAGCTGCCCTATGTGGGGCAAGTAGATTTGTAAAATAATTCAGGGGTTGTAGTGTAGATCTGTAGAAACAGCAATGCTCTGTAAGATCATACAGGGACAGGGGTATTGTAATTCCCACACTAATCCGTACGGAGTACTAAAACCCTTATTCATAGCATACTAAACTAGCAGGGGCCGCGTAAAAGCTTGCATTAAGAAAGCGGTAAGAGAATTAGCGTGTGTATTTGGGATCCTAGCATGTTAAATGCTATCGCGCTAATTTATTAGCGTAAAAGATTACCAGCGCGTCTAATAGTAGTATACTCGGTAAAGTAATCCCTAACAATGTCTCAAATGCGCCTCTGTCAAATGCGACGTGCCGCCGACTTGGATCAGAGACGAGACGAGATGTCGATATTCGGCCCCCCTTATGCGAATGCGACGATTGTGCTCACTTCCGTCGAAGCCATTGATAAAAAAAAATCTGGTCAGTCCAACAAAACCCCCGCTGTCGTGATGGTTAGCAACAGGACTTGTTCACTTGATCACAATAACGCAGGCGCGTCTAGCTAATAGCCCTGTAAGCCCTGTATTAGGGCTTACATAGGCCTAGAACATGATGCGGCCAGAAAGAACATTGAGGGTTGCCCCTGCCCCTCCGTGAAACCCCCCCCCCGCGGGGGGACTCAGTTCTCTCTCACTAAGTCAGAGCTCGTGCCGACCCGTCTTGCTGCCCTCGATGGTCACGTCACGGCGACTCGAGCCAAGTCAATCAACTAGCGGTTCCTACCAAATTGTGAGCTGCCGACTATTAATATCGTCAGGTTCACTTGCGGCATTGAACAATGCCGTGGACAATAGATGCCGGCTTGATACATGCAATTGGCTCTCAATTCCCCCATTTGCTCCAACCAGCCAATCCAGACTGTGCCCACTGCCCAGGCACGTGTTTCTGAGAACATCGAGCCCCACCGGCCCCAAAATGAAGCAAACTTTCTCCATAACTTGAGGGAAAGAAATTTGGGCATCCTCGCACGGGACTTCAACGCCCAGGATTCCAACGTCAGCAAACAACGGCCGAACAGCCTCCATTTACGGAGTTGAGTCGCCCAGGATTCGATTTCGATTTCGATTTTCATTTCACTTCCCCGGAAACGGCATCGACTTTCTAATGCCAGATGCACAACTTCTGTCCCACCCAGAAAGGACTGCTTGGATACCTCCTCTCCTTCCACAGCATTTCGTCTCTACTCAGCCGCGAACCCATGCTACAAGCTTTTTGAATGGACAATCAGGATGTGCAATAGACGGTAACTCCACCTTGAGACGCACCTGTATGACGTAACACCGACAATTGGGGCACTTGCGTTGAGTTGCAAGCTTCTCGCATCCCAGCAGCGCTGTGCTGCACCAGACCCTCATGATGATGGTGCTCTA
Organism: Epichloe sibirici; assembly: GCA_022702365.1. Classification (NCBI taxonomy): domain Eukaryota; kingdom Fungi; phylum Ascomycota; class Sordariomycetes; order Hypocreales; family Clavicipitaceae; genus Epichloe; species Epichloe sibirici. The sequence continues at coordinate 2,510,298 of JALAAE010000001.1, read as the reverse complement.
CTTGTCTTTTGGGCCGAGAAATCTGGGCTTCATTACGAAGAGGCTCTGGAAGGGTTTTGCAGATATTATAGATGAATCATTACTGGGGGCATCATTATCTGAGTACATACTCTTCTTAATCGACTGCACTCAATCTGGCGTGAGGAACCCGGAACACTCACAGGCGAGCTGTAATAGAATGACAACTGGATGGGTTGACTCTAATCCGTAGCCATGAGGCAGTATGACATCGAGCGGCGTCCCGTCACCCGTCCTAAGCTTATAAGAAAGTATCTAGACATCCCTTCTCGGAAACCGCAAGACCGAGCGAGTTGGCAAATTCCCTCTGCTCTTTTGCTCACCACATGCCGCTCCAACCTTTGCCGATGGTAACTGGACCACGTATGCAATATGATGCTCGAATGTCAAATATTGCACAAATCTTGTTGCTGAACTCCACAGATAGTTCGGTCTCGTTGGCTTAAAATCAATCAACATGTTCATTCATATCACGCATTACTGACTTGCTAACGTTAGTGCCCCGGGTTGATAAGCTCCGATGTGTGAGACTGCGGCTTACATGGATCACTCTCAAGTCAGACTCCATCCGTTATTTACAATCCATAAACTTGTACGAGAACCCTTCTCAGATCAGACTAACGTGCCACACTACAGACAGAGCACATCTCAGCAAACTAGTTCATGTTCAGTTCCGCATTTCAGGACCATTTGTTGTTGTTACAAATGGTTACACAACATGGGTGCCCACAACATTGTCGAAGCAACAGATCCTGACTCCGTACGTTGAGTACTCTGGGTTCCTTGGCTGGTAACGTCGGTAGCATTATAATAATATAGGGCTATAAAGAATCGACCACAAAAACACCAGTAGTGTGATTCCTATAGCTAATACTTGAAAGGAATAGTGTAACAAAAAGAGATTAACTACCAAAGGGAAGTAAGACGTGTAATAGAAGTGTTTTTAAAGTCTTAAAAGTGGCACATATAAAGCGTTGTGGTTATAGCTTAGAGCTTTTTAGTTATTTGTGACGAAAGAGGCCTTTGTTGTGTGTAAAAGGGCTAATAAAGCTATTCTATTTTTAAAGTCCGTTGTGGTGATAAGCACCACCTTTGGTGGTTGGAGGAATCCGATAACCAATAAATATGGGGGGCGTAGCACGTCCGAGCCGAAAGACTCTAAGATACCAATCGTCGGTAACTACCCTTTTTCTCAGAGACTCAAGCAGGAGAGAAAATGGAGTAGTACATGGAAAGTGCAGGTACCATGAGAACCTGGCATCGACGGTACTACCACCCGATAATCCGGTCAGTGTCACCGCCATGGTCAACACACTAGCTATCCCAGTTCCTACGCGATCTTCTCTGGCGAGTGGCCTCGCATCAGGGTGTGTTTAGCATCAATAGGACGGGTACGCTTGTGGTCCGAAATGCCGGGTGCGACCCGCGCTTGAGGAACCCTCTTCCCCCCCCCCCCCCTTTCTCCATTTCTCATCGTGGCTGTCACAAGTGCAATTCCTGATCATACATAATTAGTGTAGCCCCTGCTCGTGCCATGTCAGCTTTGACCAGGCTCATGGGACATCCATGGGACATCCATGGGAACATTGGATGCGAGTATCCGAGCCCCCTTCTAGTTTGTCGCAGAGCCAGGCGCTTGCCAGGCGTCTCAGTTAGCGAGACAGAAGAAGGATAATAGATGACAAATGGCCACCCGTGGATAGATCATGTAGATGTAGATCTAGAGAGCTGTCGAAGGGAAGAAACTCGCCCTCTGACCCGAAACCTGCCAGTTTTTCAGCCCGGATCTTCTCGTTCAAACAATCTGCTGGTGGAACCTCACAATTCCAGAGGTCTGGCTCGCCGCATGCCGCATGCCGAGGGGCATTTGGCGGAGAGGCTAGAGCCATCGGAGGCACTTTTCCGTCGATCTGAATGTAGGGGATCGGGCACGATTTGTTCTGGGTACGTACCGCGTACGTGTAACCTGTGCACTGAGATGCGGTACTGGCTCCTGTGACGTGCACTTCTTAAGTCGATCTACGACCTGTGGCGGACATATGTACCCTGCTGCTTGTTGGTGAGACGGTCCTTCTTGACACATCGCCGACATAGTTGCACGACTTTCAAAACGTTGATGACGTTAATGGATCACGCCCAGTGCGAAAGAGGTTTGAACACGAACAGTCTCTCTCTCTCTCTTTTTTTTTTTTTTTTTTTTTTTTCTGTCCGATAAGATAAGACATGTACTCCGTCGAAGAGGTTCAAACTTCCTCCTAGCCCACCCTACTATTATAACATTATTGGGTTTGATATTAAAGTTAGATTTTCATCAGAAGTAGCTCTTTTTAATGATGTGAACAACCATATTTCTCTTCAAATTCATCAATCATTAAACTAGGCTAATGAAGGGCTCATGGTACACTTTTCCACCCACTTTTTCCAGAGCCAGGCGATAAGCCCATGCACGAACCATTCGATAAGATGGCGACCCATATTAAAATTTCCTGAAAGAAAAGAAGCATCACATCAGACAGCAATTTCAGGCATGACTGCGGGCAGTGGCATTTTTCGGGGGCTTTAAACTTTCGATTGATTGCAAATTGCAATTGCGGCATCAACTAGCGTACAGTTCACTCGATTCTGAGTCTTTCTGCCCCCCCTGCCCCCGCGTGCTCGCTCCCCAAAAGACCTCACCGGAGCGGCCATCGCCCAAAGCACAATCCAACATGTTCGCCGTCCCAGGCTGGTCTGTATCCGCAGACGCATTGAAATCCGAGACAGCTTCAGCCAAAACCGGCGGTGGACCGTCCGCCTCGAAATCGAGGAAGCGCAAGAGGGGCAATGGCCCCGGCGCGGAGTCGCAGAATGTCACGGCTGCCAACGTCGCCGACTTGTATGAGAGTGTGGTGGAGGGCCGGGGCGAGGTCGAGGGCAAGGCGAAAGGGAAAGGCGAGGGGAACAAGGCGAGTGGCGATGCTGCTGCGCCGGCAAAGCGCATGAAGAAGGAGTCCTCTGCGGCTTCGGGGTCGGCTTCGGCACTGACCTCGTGTCCGAATCCGACTGCTGAGAGCAAGAAGGGCAAGAACAAGAACAAGAACAATGAGGCTTCGTCGAGCAAACAGGGCAATGATGAAAACAAGGACAGGGACAGGAAGAAAGGGAAACATTCCAACAAGGGCCAGAAAAAGTCGCTCACTGACGACGCACAAGTCGTTTCCACTCCAGACGAGGGGAATTCCAAGCCCAGCAATACCCCGTCTTCCGCCAGAGCATCCAAGCTGGACGGCGCCACACAATCCTCACTGCCGCCGGCCCCGTCAAAGCTCACGCCGCTGCAGGTGGCTATGCGTGAGAAGCTCATCTCCGCGCGCTTCAGACACCTCAATGAGACGCTCTACACCAAGCCATCGGCCGAAGCATTCGGGCTGTTCCAGGACTCTCCCGAGATGTTCGACGAGTACCACGAAGGGTTCCGCCGGCAAGTCAAAGTGTGGCCCGAGAACCCCGTCGACAGCTTCCTCTCCGACATTCGCAGCCGAGCAAAGGCCCGCCCGCCGACGAAGGGCCGGCCTGGCCCTCCGCCCTCCCAACGGTCCAAGATGGCTCTGCCTCGTACCATGGGAACCTGCACCATTGCCGATCTGGGCTGTGGCGACGCCCGGCTCGCAGGGTCGTTGCAGAAGGAGTCGGCCAAGCTCCGCCTCGACATCAAGAGCTTCGACTTGCAGAGCCCCAGCCCGCTCGTCACCAAAGCTGATATTGCTAACCTCCCCCTGGAAGATGGATCCGTCAACATCGCCATCTTCTGCCTCGCCCTCATGGGCACGAATTGGATCGACTTCGTCGAGGAGGCCTACCGCATTCTTCACTGGAAAGGCGAGCTGTGGATTGCTGAGATCAAGTCCCGCTTCGGTCCAGTTCGAAAGAACGCCGTGGTCGAGCATAGCGTCGGCAACCGCAAGAAGAACAACGTGGCGCTCAGCAAAAAGGTAAAATCCGCGCAGGCCGCACAGGCAGACGCTCTTCATGGGGAGGACCTAGCCGTCGAAGTGGACGGGTCAGAAGATCGTCGTCGCGAGACAGATGTTACGGCGTTTATTGAGGCTCTTCAGAAACGAGGCTTCATCTTACAAGGCGAGAGAGCAGAGGCTGTGGACCTATCGAACAGGATGTTTGTCAAGATGCACTTCATTAAGGGTGCTTCGCCTACAAAAGGGAAAGGTGTGCAGCTCGAAGGGGACAAAATGCAAGGTCAATTGAAGAAGAAGAGGGGCTTTGCGCCAAAGTGGGATGAGGGTGAGGGCGAGGACAAAGATGAAAACGAGGCGTCTATTTTAAAGCCGTGCGTGTACAAGGTTCGATAGAAGGTGGTGAATTTGGAAGAAGTGGAACAGAGAGAGAGAGACAGAGAAAGCAAGACGCATGGAACATAATTGTTTACATTTTCATTTGCTTCCCAACGCCTATTTCTCATAATTCATGTGCTCTGATCTGAATACGTCAATCGAAGGCCAATTTCTATATGATCATATGTTGTTCTTTGGAAATCGAGAAAGGCTGCAACGGAAGCGAGTTCCCTATCTTTAGTTATTCATCTTTTCCAACCTGCAGGTGTATGCTATCCATTCACGAGTGCCCGTGTCGTTTACTGAAGTTATCAAAAGAAGATCAAACCTGCTGCTACTTCAACGTTGTCCTCGGCTGCCTGCAGAGCCAGTACAGCCTGTTCCCTCGTGGCTCCCATGGCAATAAGATTATCCACATGAGCAGGAGTGACGTTGGTAGCGGTTGCGGTTGCGGAAGCAGGAGCCGCGGGAGTAGAAGAGATTGCATGGGTGGACGTTGCTGGGTTGGTTCTTGAGGATTGTTCTGCAGGTGCTTGCGACGACGACGATGCTGTTGTTTGAGCAGCGGATGGTCGTTGCGGAGGCAGAACAGCACCGGTTTCCTGTCCAATTGTGGTGCCAGCAGGACCAGGAATCGTAGCTTCCTGTTCCACCGGCTCTTCATCCTTGGGGATGTCGGCTTCTCCCAAGAACGGAACTTCTTCGCCCTGGATGATGAGTCGGTCACGGGATAAGTCGATGGTGGCTTGGTATCGCTTCAACATGTCCAAACCGAGGAGCAAATGTGTTGTCTTACCCTCCATCACGGTAAAGCTGCAAGGCAAAAAAAGGTTCCCGACTTTGATTTGTGCCGAGTGGACACGACCGAGAATCTTGGCTGTACCGACACCGCGAGCTACTCCAGCAAACCTGGTGTCGATGAGCCGCATGATGCCACATGCTTCGGCATATGCAGGGGACATGATGGTGGCTTGAGCTCCAGAGTCTACCAAAGCTTTCACTTTGTGCCCATTTACTTCCACGTTGATATATAATAAATGCACACGTCCAAACACTAATACATCCATATTACTACTTTGGTCACAAGAGGCCAGAAAGAATAGTCGGGGTGTGCTGCTTTGCTTACCTTCAGGATTATGCTCCATGGCGTTCTGCAGGTTTTCCATGACCCTCTCTTGGCGTATCATGTCTTCAATCTTCATCTGATTCTCGATATCGAAGGGATCCTGGTTCAGCCTCTCAATCTCCCGCTGTCTCTCCTCTCGCTCTCTACGATCCCGGTCTTGATTGCTCTGCAATATTTGAGAAAATCGTGCGGGGTTATCAACCGCTGCCGCAAGTTCTGGATGCTGCCGTTGTAGCTGCTCCCTTACGGCTGGGTTGCCGAGGACTTGTAGACGAATCAGCTCGGGATCATTTTCAGCGCTGGCTTGCTGTCGTGGTTGCTGCGGTCGTTGCGCTTGTGCTGAGACAGGCGTTCCCGATGCTGCAGTAGTGGAGGATTCGGCAACACCAGTGTTGCCTCTAATGTGCCTTACGTGAACAGCCAGCATACCGCCGTCGGGTATTTCGAGCTGTTCCATTGTCTTAGTGTCGTCGGTGAGAAGGCGGCCATTGTGGTAGATGTGTAGCGACGTGGCAGGGATGTTGGTATCGGCGTGAACAGATTCTCGGAGGGTTTCGAGGGTCATATCAGGGAATATTTCCAGGTTCAGCAGGGTGTCCTGGTCCCCGGCTTGGGGATTAAATATGTTGAGCGTGATTTGCCTGCATTGTGAGAGCTTCCAGTCAGCTTGAATGTTCAGGAGGATGTTTGGTTTCCCCCCACCTTGACGTAGAGGGACACGGCCACTTACATCGCAATCGAGTTTCTGAAGAACACCACCTTTGTGTAATAATGGAAAGTAGAAGAGCAAACGTAGCATGGAATCAATATGAGAGGGGCGAGTCAACAGTGCTCCGTGCAAGCCAGTGGTGCTGGGATCTCGAAACGCAGAGAAGTCGGATAAAGAGAGAGGAAGCAACATGCGCAGACGTGAGATGATTACTATACTCCGTAAACAGACCTGTATTATTATGCGAGGCCAAAGAGCTACGTACCGCCCCCCCCCCCCCCCCCGCCTCCACTTGGGCGGGTAGACCCACAGTCGAACTTCGCAAGGCAAACATTCACTGAGCCGGCAACGAATTGAAGCGGGGGCAGACAAATCGATTGTCTTCATCAACAACACGTCCGATACTCCGAGCTCGCTTCGCTTCAAATGTAGTTTCATGCCAAAACGTCATTACAACCATGTGTATCACGGGGCACTGCAACACAGGCTTCACGCGTTCAAGCAGGTTCTGGCAGCGACTTGCGAGCGACAGCTTGGGCTCCTCTCCTCTTCACTCTGCAAAACACCCGTCTATTCTCCCCACGTAATAGGTCGGTACGCATACGGCGGTACAGCGATATTACAGCGATACATCATTCCGGTCCAGGTCTTGTCAAACCCGGCGCATGCAACAAGAGACAACTCTGCCCTGCGTGTCTGCGTGTCGGTGTGATCCTGCAAGTATGCAGCCATCGATGGAACGGGCAAGCCGACCGGGAAGGCGGATGAAGCAGGCATCTACGGAGTACTCTCTCCGTAGATGAAATGAGACCCAGACCTCGTCTGGTTGCATCCCGACCATAACGGGGACGTCAACTGTCCTGCAAGGAGCTCAATATGGCCCCTCCTTCTCGTAGCCCTCTCTGGATCTTGTCTCCTGGTGGGAAGCAAACTTGCACAGATCGCCTTGTACCAACGCTTTATTCCCGACAGCTTGTGATATACGAGGTGGTGTACGGGTTACGGAGTACGCCTTGTCGCCTTTCAAGTGATGTATGTAAATCGTAGGTCGTTGCCAAATGTGTCGCTCCAGATGATGATCCCTTCCAAACTCACTCAATCTATACAATTCCGCTGCAGGCACACGATGGACTGCTGCTGTTCGCACTGTGAATGGAAACCAGGACCATCCAGGCACATATAATAAAAGCACAAAACTAGACACCGTACTCCGTAGAGGTCTGCAATCACTCGCATTGCTGCCTCTGTCTCTTACAAGCACAGGAGTGGCAGGACTGCCAGCTGCTCGAGGTTGGCAAATGATCGATCCATCTACCAACACCTCAACGACCGCCGTTGCGGTCAGATTACGGAGTACTGTCCTACACTTTTACGCATGGGCAGGTGGACGCGGCCTGAAGCTTCCTCGGCCTCCAGTGTTTGGTTCAAACACTCATCCTGGTCCCTAGTTTACTTCGTACAAGCAAACAATCAGTCGTTTGACCACAGCTCGTTTGCCGTCTCCGAGTCGAATTCTGTCTTCGCAGCTATTTGATCCCCCATCATTTTCACGTGGTGCATCGAGGTCGCATTAGATACTCTGGGCCCTGGGAAATTTCGCGTCGCGTGAGGGGATCTCGGCGGTTTAATAACGCTCCCTCCTCCAACTACCTAATATTGATGAGGGAGACATGGATGCTCCGCAGTCCGCACCACCACCAACCAGACGACGCCACCACCTGCTCCAAAAGTGGCACAAACCCCAAGTACATTGTATACATACAATGCCTTAATATTACGTGCCCAGAACTGTCGACTGTCGACTGTCGACCGTCGACCGTCGACAGTGTGACACCACCTGACCAATGCTTGGCCGGCAGATGTTTGGGCTCGATGCTCACTCCGAATGTCCTCTCCGTCACATTCATGCTGTTGTTTCCTTTTCTCCTTGTGCTTTGATCCATTGCCAACTCCCAGTCTTCTATTCTATTACACCAGATTTTACATTTAAACCGCATCAAATCAGACGAAATCACCAACTCCCGCATTCGTTGCTACAAGTGCTGTCACGGCGCTGTGCCAACCGCTACACTCAGTGTTTGTGGACACTCGATATTTCTATTTGTTGTCTTCGTTTCCTCATTCGCCGTGGTTTGTCGCTTGTGCTTGTTTCCTCTTCCTTCCCAGTATTCCCGATTATCTTCAAACACTTCCGGACATTCAACGGCCAGGAAAATGGTACTTGGACATGCATCTTCAGTCAACGAAAAGAATAGGGCAGCCCCAATCGAAGAATCCTGCCAAGCTGTGTCTACATCCACCACTGATCCAGCTCAATACCCGTCTATTACAGAGGAGTGCGCCATCGGTGATTCTGACGATGACGACGAGGAGCTCGTACAGATTCGAAGAACAGATACACAGACCAGAATGCAGCAACAAAAATCCCCCGAGGAATTACGTCGAGCGTTGATCCCGTTCCATTGGGCTCCAATGCTCTCTCCTTTGATGCCTGCCGACCTGCCCGCTTGCGTGACATTAGAACATGCAGCGTTGCCAGATCAGACCCAGTCCTGCAGCATTGAAGAGGTATTTTTCAAGCCAATTCTAGCATTCCTAGAATAACCCTATCTGCTCTCTTGCCTCTGTGTCTGACAGATTTTCAGATCGAGTATTACATCCGAAGATGCGGGGGCATATGTCTCGGTTTGTTCAACACCTGCCCCTCTAATATCACCAGCGAGTGGCATATTCAGACGTTGCCGCACGCCCGTCCTGTAGAGACCGGCAGGCAAGACGGGTCTAAGAGTGTGCTGTTTGCCCACATTTTTGCCACACTAGGAAAGCACCCTTTAGTGACGGATGACGACCTTCAGCTCCCACAGAATTGGCGAGGCGCACAAACATCTTCGGGTGACTCATCTTTGGGTCATCAGATGTCAGGGAGAACAATCTGCCTACACTCTTTCTCGGTGTGTCCTGAAGTCCAAGGGGTTGGCATTGGCAAGTCAGCCATGAAAGCTTACATTCAATTAATGAATCAGTCTGGAGTGGCTGATCGGATATCTCTTATTTGTAAAGAAGTGGGTAGATCCATTCTCATTACTCTGCCTATCTTGTTAATCAGAAATTTCTAGTCTCTTGTGGGCTTTTTCAGCAATGTTGGTTTCAAATCGGCTGGGAAGAGTAATACGACTGTAGCCGGCTCGGGCTGGTACAACATGGTGGGTTTTCAACTAGTCGTGGCTATTGAAAGAGCGAAAATCTCACACGGTCTAATATTTCAGACAAACGAGCTTCCTGGTCCTCAGGTTCCATTCCGCCTGAGCCAGACTCAGGAAAGCAAAAGAGCCTAGAGTATTTACTTCCAAAGCGAAAACCCCATCACCAATGAATACCAACTTACAATGCACGACACGGACCGATGAAACATCTGACTGAGCGAGAGAATGAACGTTGTTGGCGACTCAACGTATTTTGGCTACAAATCGCACTTTATACAGTCTCAACTGAACAAAGCACTTCTACGAAGTCAGATGGTTGACGAAATAGATCTTGTGTCGGTTTTGTTTTTAGTACATGTTGGAAATTTTGTCATGCAACGGTAAGTTCCACTGTCAGTCTACGTTGATTGCCGTGCCTAATTCCCGCCATTAATAGGTACAAACTTTCCTGTCAAACTAGTCTGTTGCCTTGTACTTCAGACGATACTCCTCAGCGCGCTTGATATCGTCCTCAGAGGCGAAGCTCTTCATGCCCTCAATGATATCATCCAGGGTCAGAATTGCAAAGATTGGGATGCCATACTCTTTTCTCAGTTCGCCAATGGCGCTAGGACCAGGTTTGGAGTCGTCACTATCGGCAGCAGGCAGCTTCTCATTGCGATTCAGGGCAACAACGATACCTGAAACGATGCCACCTTCCTTTCTAATTTTATCGATGGCTTCTCTCTTTGCAGTTCCAGCCGTGATAACATCATCGACGATCAGAACTTTCTTCCCTTTCAAAGATGAACCGACAATGTTGCCTCCTTCACCGTGATCTTTGGCTTCCTTTCTGTCAAATGAGTAAGAGACGGTATCCAGATTCTGAGGGGCAAGCTCGCCGAGCTTGATGGTGATGGCGGAGCACAGAGGAATACCCTTGTACGCAGGACCAAAGACAATGTCGAATTCGAGGCCATCATTCTGCTGGGCATCAAGGATGGTCCTCGCGAATGCGGACGAGATGGCACCAGCGAGACGAGCGGTATGGAACTCGCCTGCATTAAAGAAATAAGGAGAGAGTCTCTTGGATTTGAGCTCAAAGCTGCCGAACTTCAAGACTCCACCCTCAATGGCGGCCTGGAGGAAGTCCTTTTTGTAGGGGACGAGGCCGGTCATTTCTTCCTTCCTTTCTGTTTTGTGTGGTTTTGGTTCAGAATGATTGGTCCTGATGGATGCGATTGTAGAAGAAGTAGTCCAGCAGTAGAGAATCAGCCCTTTTGTTGTAACAAGCCTTCCGCCATCGGTTTCTTCCAGGCAACCTGGCTTGTAAATCAAATATAGTGAAGTAGTTGCAATGTGAACTAGAGCGGAAATGAACTAAAAAACCTTTGCATCCAAATTATTGTTCAATGGTTCAATGGTCTTAAAGAGAGCCCGTGAAGTTTTAGTGGAGGTTCTGGAGCGGGAAGAGGGGGAAAAAAAAAAAAAAAAAAAAAAAAAAGGGCCCAAGTACCATTCAGGGTAATTTCCGTGAGAAGTGTACTTCGCTCGCTGCCTTGTCCAATCTTATCGATAGACCCTTCTGCCGAGACTCCACCTCAGTCTCAAAAGTAATATGTGCGGGAGAAAAAAAATGTTTGACCGCCTTCACGCAGCGTAGTTTAGATTTGCCATCTTGAACCGGCACTCTTGCACAGCACAACATCCTCGAGAGTTCAAATTGCCCAAGATGAAGACGACATGGAAGGACATACCCCCAGTTCCGACTCAGCAAGAGTTTTTGGACATTGTGCTGAGTCGAACCCAGCGCAAGTTGCCCACGCAGATTCGCGCTGGTTTCAAGATAAGCAGAATTCGAGGTACGAAGAAGATCTGATACACGAGGTCTCTCGGCTCGATCTCAGCCTCAGACTTCATTGTTACTGACAAGCCGTCACTAGCTTTCTACACCAGAAAGGTCAAGTTTTCTCAGGAGACCTTCTCCGAGAAATTCGGTGCCATCCTCGATAGTTTCCCCAGATTGCAGGATATCCATCCTTTCCACAAGGATTTACTCAACACCCTCTACGACGCCGACCATTTCCGTATCGCGCTAGGCCAGCTGTCGACCGCCAAACACTTGATCGAGACCATTTCCAGAGACTATGTCCGTTTGATCAAGTATGGCCAGTCTCTCTTCCAATGCAAGCAGCTCAAAAGGGCCGCACTCGGTCGTATGGCCACCATCACCAGGCGTCTAAAAGATCCGCTTTTGTATCTCGATCAGGTCCGACAGCATCTTGGACGTCTGCCTTCAATCGACCCCAATACTCGGACTCTACTCATTTGCGGCTACCCCAATGTCGGCAAGTCCAGTTTCCTGCGTAGCATTACACGAGCGGATGTCGATGTCCAACCCTACGCCTTCACAACCAAGAGCTTGTTCGTCGGTCATTTTGACTACAAGTACCTTCGGTTTCAGGCTATTGATACGCCAGGTATTTTGGACCATCCTCTGGAGGAGATGAACACCATTGAGATGCAGAGGTGAGTTTGACTATGGATCTTAGCTCGCATGTTGGTTCACTAGATTTTCAAGGGATGCTGACCACCTTGGAAGTATCACTGCGATTGCACATCTTCGATCAGCCATCTTGTACTTCATGGACTTGTCCGAACAGTGCGGCTACACTGTTCAAGCGCAGATCCAGCTCTTCAAGAGCATCAAGCCGCTCTTCTCAAACAAGCTGGTTTTCCTGGTCGTCAACAAGATCGATGTCGCTCGACCAGAGGACCTGAGTGAGGAGCTGCAGGCCGAGCTGCATAGCTTGATGAAGTCTGACAATATTGAGATGCTTCAATTGTCATGCAACACACAAGAGGGAGTCCAGGAGGTCAAGAATGCCGCTTGCGAGCGTCTTATCGCTGAGCGAGTCAGTCAGAAGCTCAAGGCTGGCACGAACAACAGTGGCGCCGTTGGAGGTCGTTTGGCGGATGTCATGTCCCGTATCCACGTGGCTACGCCCATGGGCGGCCAGACCCTCGAGACGTTCATTCCCGAGGGCGTCAAGGCCATGAAGAAATACGACAAGGCGGATCCTGAGCGCCGCAAACTCGCCAGGGATGTCGAGGTTGAAAACGGTGGTGCGGGTGTCTACAACGTTGACATGCGTACTTCTTACATCCTCGAGAACCCTGACTGGAAATATGACAAGATTCCCGAAATTTTCGACGGCAAGAACGTCTATGACTTTGTCGATCCCGACATCGAGGCCAAGCTTGCGGCTCTCGAAGAGGAAGAGGAGAAGCTCGAGCAAGAGGGTTACTACGACTCGGAAGGGGACATTGATGATGAGGAAGAAGACGAGGTCATGAAAAAGGCCGAGCTCATCCGCGAGAAGCAGCAGCTCATCCGAAACGAGGCCCGCATGAAGAAGAGACTCAAGAACCAAGCCATCATTCCCCGCAAGGCCATGAAGAAGAAGTACTCTGAGCTCGAGGACGCCCTGGACCAGCTCGGCGTCGATACCACCAACCTGGCCGAGCGTGCTCAGCCCAAGGAGCCCCGCCGCGGTCGCTCCATGTCAAGAAGCCGCCTTGGTACCGAGGACCCCGACTCCATGGACGTCGACGCGAGTGCTCGCGACCGTCTACGTGCTCGCTCCAAGAGCAGAGCACCCACTACCAATCGTCGTGACGATGGTGTGCGAGACGAAGTGGCAAGAACAAAGGCCGAACGCATCGCCAAGCTCCACCAGAAGAAGATGAACAGAATGGCCCGACAGGGTGAGGGAGACAGACATACTACCGTCTCTTTGATAAAGCATCTGGTAAGTTTTGAATTCAAGATCCTTCCATCAAGTAATGTCCACTAACAATCATCCTTTCAGGTCGCTGGCAAGCGTGGCATGGGCAAGACTTCTCGACGATGAAAAGTTTCAACAGCACCATCTACACTTCACGGTCTTTTTTTTGGGGGGAGGGGTTATTCTCCGTCTTTCGGAATCAAAAATGTTTTCCTGGGTGTCGGGTACTCTCCAGTATTTGCTCCGGAATGCAAAGGCGTTGTGGATTTCGTACAAAGAATAAAAAGGAGGGGGGAGGGGGGAGCGAAGAATGAGACAGCGAGAGCCTTGACAGGATCTTGCTCAAAATCCGTCTGATCACAACAAAAATCTACAGATGGGGTGGCGTCAACGTTCTTGTGGTTGCGAGAGTCACGGCTCATTTCTATTTTATTTTTCCCCTTTTCAATGAATGGGCTAGGGTATAGTTTAAACACATGACGATATGACTTGGAAAGTTGTTGTTGGCCTATATTGCGAATGGGGGATTTCACGCGAATGTAATTGGATCTTGAAAATGTAAATGCGTAGAGTAAGCAAAGACTATGAGCAAAGACATCATTTCTTGTCGCTACATCAGGCCATTTGCATAAAACTCAGCAGATATTGTTACCCAGACAACACAAATCCCTCCCCCATTAGACATTCTAAAAAAGATTGTTTGCTTTCCTCTCGTGCCCTACATTGCTGCACTCGTGTCCATTTTCTTGCTTTTCCCCTGTCATTGTTGTTGCTTCTTCTTCTTCTTGTCTGTCTTTTTACGCTGAGTCTGTCTTGGCGACATGCATGGGCAGTCAACCTTTCGTCTTACTCCTCAGCAACGGTAATGCCTTCTCTCAAGCCCTCAACCTTGAGCTCCTCGCCGGTGCAGCGGCGGTAAATATCCTTGACGTCGTCGGTCGTCGTCTCAAAGTGGCTGGTTGCATCGTAGCTCTTGGAAATGAACAGGTTGTCCTTCTTGCCGTCCTCAAGGGGTTCGTAGACGGGGATCGGTGGGCCCTGGAGATTAAGAAACACACGTGAGACCCTTATTTTTCAAATGATGCGACAGGGATAGATAGACGAGATTTGCTCATCATGAAAGAAAAGGCGCGCACGTACCATGAATTGTTCTTCAATCTTGCCCAGGCGGTCCAGACCGGGCTGGAGCTCGAGGTGGTGGTTGGCAGTTGTCTCAGCAATGGTTGAGACAATGGCAATCCAGTAACCCTTGGGGCAGACATTGTGGGCGGAGGAAACGCAGGCAATGTAAATGTCTGTGGCGAAATGTGAGCACATGTTGCGGGACACTTCAAACTGTCGGGAGGGGGGGAAAGGCAGGATTAGGAGGTAGTGGGAGATGTTCGAGAAGAGGGACACAGATTGTGTGCGTAGAGAGGGTCTTACCATTCTTGCGTCCAACCTGAGACTGAGGAATGATCAACTGAGAGGAATCACTGTCGTTGGTGCCAGCCAGAGGATGCTTCAGAATACAGATAGCTCGCAGGACGTGGCCGGTAACCCTGGTCTTGTTGGGGAAGTAAGATGGGTCACCAAGAATCATCTTGGCCTTGGTCTCAAAGTTCATCTCCTCAGCACCATTCTTCATGGTGGCCTTGATGCCGCAGGCCTTGTCGCCATCATATTGCAGCTCGTCCACAGTGGTGTTCAGCATGTAAGTGCCTCCGTAGATGGCGGACAGACGAGCAAAGCCCTGGGGAAGTTCACCAAGACCGTACAAGGGATAGATGTAGGGAGACTTTCCGTATCTAGCAACAGAGTTACCGTACAGTCGGATGCGTTGGATAGCCTCGGGGGCCTGGCCGGGGGCGGTGATGTAGTCGTCAGTGAGGTACAGGGCCATGGCGTGACCAATAAAGTCCTTGGTGGTGGTCTCAAGGCCAAACTTGTCATAGACGTCCTTCATCGTGCAGGTATTCATATCAAGTCCTTCGCCACCACCACAAGTTAGCTATCTCTCGATTGCGCATGCATGCATGAATAAAAGGGAAGCGCGAACCCTTGTGGGTGGCAGGATCATTGAGGTCAAAGGTGCCAACCCATTCGATGAAGGACTTCATGCGTCGCTTCTCAAAGATGCCCATAAGAGGAGACTTGAGAGCCTCGCCGGCATCGGAAGGAACTTTTGCAACAGTGGCCTTGGAAGAGGTGCCCTGCTGGACGTAGCTGCCGGCTACCTGCTTGAATTCGAGATATCGGGTAACGTCGGTGGAGACGAGAATGTTGGTCAGCTCTCCGGAGGACATGAGGAACTTGGGCACCAGATCAATGTTCCAGTCATTGAGTCGGCCATAGTTCTTCCATGGCTCTTCGCCAGCCTGGAAGTTCCCATACTTTTTGAACAGCTATTCACAGGGTTCTCATGTCAGAAACGCGATGGGCTCAAAGAAGGGTGGGAGCGGGTTGATTATATGTACCGCTTCGAGGTTCACGGACGCAGCTTCACTACAAGCAAATATGTGTTAGTAAAAGATTGATAGTCTCTTGTGCAGCATCTCAAGCTGCAATTTAGAGCTTCATCCCATGTCATGAGATGACTCAGGGCACAGTGGCAACAAGGGGGGGGAGGGAATTGGGGAGGCTTACCCGCCGTAGTGGTCGTTGCGGTCAATGTGAAGGACCTTCTTCCCCTTGACACTCAATACACTGGTACAGAGAACGAGAGAACGAGAGAGCCTTTTGTCAGCCAGAATGCTTTTGACTCCAATTAAAGTCCGTATGTGTTGATAGCCCTACCCAGAGAGAATACATTCGGTCAAGCCTACAGCACGCAGCATCGGTCAGCCAGAATCCTCCCTCAGCCCGTCGATAGAATCGAGCCAGCAGCTCTAGGCTGATGGGCAGTGACTACCGAATCCTCGACGAGCCGCTTGTTGGGTATTCATTCACTCACCAGTGCCCAGCACAATGACGTCGTACTCTTTCGCGATCTCATCCATGATGACGGTAAGGGTGTTGGAACAGTCGAATTCGTCTTCGTCTTCGTCTTCGTCTTCGCCTGGTCAAGGAACTATTGGAGTCCTGCGATAATAAGCTGAAGGAGCTGGCCTATTAAAGGGGGGGGGGTGGTGGAGGGGTTGAAGTGGCGGGGTTTTGGTCGAGAACGAACATGGAAGCGAAGCACCGGTGAGATGTGGGGAACTGGAACTGGAACTGGAACTGGGACTGGAACTTGCGGAGGCCCTCGTGGCCCTTTGGGATCCGAACCCAAGCTAACTTCATAGCTGGCATTTTCAAAATTTACCAGGTGGCCGTGGCTGTATGTATGTATTGGCACTGGCCGCCCCAAATAAGGGAAAGGCGGTGATGACTGATGGGGATTGGAAGATTGGAAACCCGGGACAAGAATCTCCAACCCCTGTGACGTACCCGGCTGCCCGGGTTGCCCAGGGAATGGATGCCGAGCTGCTCCTCGATAAGGTCAAGTGCTTCACTTCAGCAGTCGCCGCATGTCAGCCAGACCCAAGAATAGACGTAGAATTGGCATGTCAAGGTCAAGCTGTCGGCTTTCACTTTTCACTCGGGGGGCAAAGAATTAAAGTCCAAAGCACAGGCTATGACAGATTGAGCCCCCGTGTCAATGGTATGTCCTAGTTAGTTTACATGCATCTTTCTGAATATACACGCGACCACAGCTAGCCCTTGGGCTGGCTACCTACCTACAAGCTACAAGCTACCAGTCACAGTCCCAGTGGCTCGCAAAAAAATGTTTTCATACGGTGCACAAAATCGTAATCTTCGCCCCGCGTCATGACCTGCTCGCCGTTCATCTTCACCGGCTGAGTTCCTTGTCGGGCTTGACGGTCTCTGCCTCCGCAACCGTCTCCATGCTGGCCTCAGCCCGGCTCTCCTGGGCGTCAAAATCCTCTTCGTATGCTCCTGGCTTGTAGACTTGTCCGTCCTTGGCCTGCATGTCGATCTCAGGGTCTGACATGGCCACGTCAACGGCATCTTGCCAGGTGTAGTATCGTTCGGTCAAAGCATGCTTGATGGCTCTCATGGTTCTCGTGACCTGCAGGTTTTCCGATTTGTCAGCTCCTGTGTCGAGAATACGGTTGAAACAAGTACTCTGGAATCATGCACACACCTCTTCGTCTCGCGCCTCGAGTTCTCTCTCGCCGAACCCAAGCTTGCCCCTTGTCAGTTCGGCCTTTGACGTGGCCAGCATGTTCCTCTCCTTGCAGCACACCCACCACAGCGAATGAAGATCTTCCCATGACTTCTTTCGAAGCTCTTCCACATTCCATGCTCTGCCGTGCTCTTCTGTCTCTTTTGGCGTCCAGATGGTCTTGCCCGGCTCGGGGAAGAATCCCCAAAGCCCATGCGATTCGTCGACAGGTATCTTGGGTTTGACTTCGCGCGGCTTCGGGAGCGGTACATCTGACATGGAGAGATGTTCTCGAGGACCTGATCCGTATAGACTGCTCACACCTCGCTTCTTGTTGTTGTCCTTTGTCTTGCGCTTGCATTGTTGCGCTGTGGTCGAGAATGTGGCTCGAATAGACGCACGGGGAAGGGCAGAGCTGGTATGCCGTGAACCAATTCTTGACAAGAAACCCGCAGAGGGCCGCAGCGCACTCGGACTCGCCATTGTCTGACTAGGTACGACGATCGTGATGCCGACGTTGCGTTTAGACAGATGACAAGTTCACCACACGGGTTATGACTTATTTTACGGAACAAAAGTTTGGGTCGCAATTCACCAATGAGGCCCTCTGATTGGGCTGTCGTCATTGTGTAATATTTGTGCTTAGTCACTCACGACCAGCTACCCTACACGCACGCATTTCGAACTCATGATATGCACAACAGATAGGTAGCATTTGAATCTATTTGATCTACCGTATGTTTTCAAGTAATGCTTGAATGTATGCAAATGTTGGCAAACGGGAATTCAACACTCACAGACTCGAGTACTTCTGACGAGGGAAGGAAGTGCTGCTGCACACGCATACGAGGACAACTTGCGATGAATATTTTCTTGTCTGACCCGCTACTTGTACGTTATACCACATATACATACACACATCTCAGTCAGCTTCCTCCAATGTAACGAATCTGCCAATGTCTTGAAGCCCCAAGACCAAAATGTACCCGGTCACTGCCCCAGTCCCAAAGGCACACCTGACAACTGGTCAGTAAGAAGAGCAAAACACCGCCATAGCAACTTTGCAACCACGCAGACTTTTCATCGCGGTTACTAACCCGATACAGTCGAAAGAATGAACTCAGAATCCCGTCTTGTCAACCATCAAGCAGATCGGTCAACCAGCTGGGGTGCGCATCATCGACAGCCCCATTGCTTTTTCTTTAGCGACATCATCCTCCGCAATAGCAGCACAGAATGCTTCCAGTGCGAAACATCACCGTGTCCAGCCTAGCATACAAGGGAAGGAACCAACGTTGTTGTACTCTGCTTGGCCGCCGCCCGTGCATAACAGACCAAACCAACGAAAACATGGAAAGCTTCTTTGACACACCTATTCCTAAAGACATGGTCTTTTCTAACGCCCCTGGTTGCCGCACTCGGCGCGAAGCTACGCGTTATTACCTTGATCACGCCTCTTTTACTGAAGTGCATCCCAACGTCACAGGAGAGGTATTGCATCGAATAGCACATCCATTCTCTATGGGATTAGTCACAGATAGACAGGTTTCCCTTCAGAAGGACGGAAAAATTTGTAAATCTACTCGGATCGGGCGATCAAACCTATATGCCGAGAAGCACAATCTTGAGCTTGTCGCAGCAAAGACTACAGTCCCGGTACCCAAAGTCCATCTACACTACGTGTCAAAGGAGTTTGAACACTTGGTGATGGACCGGATGGTTGGGGAGACACTGGAACAAGTCTGGACCGACTTATCTCACCTTGAACGCGAATCTATTGCCGATCAAGTAGTCTTGTTAGTTCAACAACTTCGGGAACTACGTTACCCCCATATCAACGCAACTCTGCTTTTCAGGAAGCCTATTCAAGATAGCATTCGAGATGCCACAGATCTGAATATGGAGAGAATCAAGCCTTACCTGTCAAACGAGCACATTGTGTCGTATATCAGCTGGAGGACCACAACAATGCAAGGGCAGTCAGCCGTTTTTACGCACGGGGACCTGGACAGGGGCAATATCCTGATACTTAATAAAAGAGTTTGTGGGCTAATAGATATGGAAAGCAGTGGCTACTTTCCTCAGTATTGGGAGTGGATGATGGTTAAGAGACTATCACACAGACAACCTGAAGATTCTTGGGGTTGCCTCCTTGAAAAGCGGTTGAGACCAAAGGACTGGCAGGAAATGTGGGAGGTTGAGCAACTTATATTGGCACTGGATGAGTTTTCGCAGTGGGACTTGGACCCAGCTGTGCGGGAAACGAACCGAGCAAGAGGTTGGGCAGAGGTAGTGAGGATCCTCGGAACGCGTGTTGGGGAGCCGCCGGTGGTGGCATATGAGATGGCGGCTGAACACCCTTGGTGGCTCATTACAGCAACTCATGGCAAGTTGAAGGATTAAATGGGTGTTCAAATTAGACACTCTGGAAGAAGCTCGATGAGTACCTTGTGGCGTGCAAAGATGCAAGACATGAGAGAGACTTGGATGACTTGCGATAACAAGCAAATCAAGAATACTGGTATTATAGGACGATGAACTCAATCTAGATGATAGAATAATATATTTAGCGAGTAAGGAAGAGGAGCAGAGGTTGTATCGCAACGAAGAAGGCCACTTTAAGGCTTATAGGCTGTTGTTTGTTAAAATACGCTAGTGCTAGGGACCCTTTCCTAACTCTATAAGATAATGCTTTATCCCTCCTTATACTTTCTAGAAATAGTTAAGTTAAATAGTATACTAGGTATGCCTCTAAGGTACCTTACTTTTATAATTTATACTAGGGATATACTAAGAAATCAATACCAAACTATAAACTTATCTTTATTTTTTATTTTTTATTTTTAATATAGTAATAAGTACTAGTAAACCTTTATTTTATTTGTAGTGAAATATTCTGATTCTAAGCCTCTTTTTATAGATTTATAAGTATTATCTATACCTATGTCAGGAGCGGGATGGCGATAGCATCAATGTTAGTAGCGCCTAGCGGGGCATAGAGCCGCGACCTAGCTGGGAGCTAGTCACGTGTGGACCGTGAGGTATTTGAGGGAGCTTTCCCCACTTACGAGGGGAAAGGCCAGAGATTGAACCTTTCAAGCACCCACCCCTAAAACTAGCAGTTCAATAACTACGACTCTTCAATCTAACCTTCACTCTGTTATTCATCCCCAAGCTAAAAGCCTTGACAACCTATTAGAGTTACTAAGTAACATAAACTTATTTTTAGAGGCTTAAATAGCTACTATAGATATCTAGAAAAGTTTTAATTAAGAGCTCTTATTATAGCTTATTAATTCTATGCTTAATTATTTAAGGGCTATTATTAATATAAATAGGTAATATACTAAGTATTAGTTATATTAATTAGTATAGAATTAGCTATAGAATCCATAGAACTAGCTATAAATAAATTTACTATAAAATTCGTTATATAATTATTGTTTAGAGTTTAGTGCGTTTTTCGTAATACTTGTGTTATGATGCTCGCTGCTTGGAATTACCTACGACCCACTGTACCTCCCGCTCGAGGATCCAGATTGTTTCGCCACCCTTTGATATCGGGATGAGATGGGGGAGTGGGGCGTGCAAATGTTTTTTTTCAATGACCCTTTTCTTGCACACGTATGAAAAACAAGAAGAACTTATCGTTCGTGTGTGTGTGTGTGTGTGTGTGTGCACGTCACGCCCGGGAAGGCAAGCCAAGACAAGAGAACACTATTCGACCGAGTACGGAGTAGATTCCGTGTTGTCTTGGAATTCTTGAACCTCTAGGCATGCCAACCGTATGGCGGATGTAGGTTGCCTTTGCGATAGAAGGAAATGCAATGGATGAAAGGGTGTTTGCCATCTGTCGTGGCATGAACACGTACGTCGATTCGCATATAGCCACTGCTGATGCGAGACATTCATCCTCAGTTTCTGCTGTCTTGTCGTTTGTGCATACAATAAGTGGCTGGCTTTCTGCCACCAGCTGATCAACGCCCTGCGTCAATGGTCAATGGCATTTCTTGTCCGGGCATAGGCGCAACTGTCATCGACATCGACCGTACGAGTTGAACCGATCTACTCCGTAATATTGGCCGCGATGTTGGCCGTGGCATGATTTCCGATTCTCTACCAGACGGATATAGCCTTAAGTATATTATAGTCTAAAGCATTTATTTCAACTCTTGATAATATGAGTAAATTTTCTGCATTCTCACCTAAACTGCCTGAACTGCCTGAACTGTTGCCACCATCCTGTAAGGATCTTCCTGACTGCTCTCGATGCGTGTCCAGTATCATTGTCCTGTGCACATCTCATCATATACAGCCACTAATACATCGTTCGTATGTACAGCACACACAATTATAATGCTACAAGCCCAGCCTGGCATGGGATTCGCCAGAGATTATGACAAGACTGCCAGTCAGTTTTTCATCGCTGTGGCGCTATAGTTGCAGTACTGGCAAAAGCATCTGCGGACTGTTTATTCTGAAAGTTTCTCTTACAAAACACCAGATTACAGACCTATGACGAAAATTCAACTGAATGCACAGACAATCGGAGGATAGCATCGTCAACGTCGCCGCTTGCTATTTCCTATTTTGGCGGCAGTTTATCCTCGGTCCGACGGGACAAGTTCGTCGGTGGTTTTTTTGGTTCCGCGAAGGAAGAATTCTGTATGGTAAAGCAATATGTATTCCTGTCCAGGGTTGTCCTGTGAAAAACTGGGGTTCGATATGCAGGTACTGATTGATGTGATATATTCATTCATCGTTTCAGCTTCAGCCATGTTCTGATTCTCACGTCGATGACATGGCAAAAGGTGATTGCTGAGTATGACTGGCCTGGCACCGGACGGCAGCTCACACTCCTCTAATCCGTACTCAGTACTCCGTAGTTTAGTGGCTATATGGTTGAATTCCGGCCTGTTTATGCGAAATTTTCTCAAACGCAGGTTTGGTTGACGTTCTTGTTTTCCCCCGTCATGGCACCTCTTTTGTGTAAGCAATTGCTTACTGAGATTGGCTCATGGACATCCACGGACATGACGGAGGCTCTCTGACCACAATGTCGTGTCTGTCTGTCTCGGGTATCGATACACGTAGTCTGATACCTGCCACAATCAGTGCGCTTGCTTGTCTGTGATCAATCAACCAGCCCGACGGTCCTCATCACAAGTCATTTAGTGCTTGTCCTTGTCGCTGCTATGTCTTCTCTCACGCAACGAGAGCGTGGAATGTGCGTCGTCGACCCTGCAAAAGTTTGCGCTAGTCGCCTCCTAGCATCCCTGACGAGCGCCCAGGATCACGCTACAGGGCCCCCTTGCTCCCAAGTGACGTATCCTACGCCTTTTACGGAGTGGTGAGGGGAGCATGTTGCAAGTACACTGTACATTGCATAACACAGCTTGCCTTTGACTCTCGGCTTCATTATCATCTGCATTGAGACGAAAATTTCGCTTTGCCCGGGACCTCGAAGCTGGTGCTGCCGATCTGGCTGCTTGCCACTCCCTCTCGCCACAGTCGGTTCAGCGACAAACACAGAGGCAATGTCTCTTGAAGAATCACCCCCTCAAATGATTCACGAGACGGCTAAGAGCAAGAATCGCAGCTCTTGGTGCTGACGCCACCATCTGTCCTTGATGGGAAATGCTGGCCGACTTGGTTCGATTAGCTCAACTAACCCTTGTTGGTCGCGTCAGGTAGTGCACACCAGGCTGCCCGGCTGGTCTCTCGGTAAATGCAAATATCAGACAATCCACCCCAGGCAATATGTCGACATGGTTATTACAAGGATAGAAACGAAAAAAATGACTATCGACCGTGTCGGAGTTCGTCCGAGGTCGGCGAATGTGCGCCATCGCCCTTCTTTGCCTTGAGTTTGGTGACCTTATTGTTTGTCATCCTGCCACTGTGCGGAAATAACACACCTGACTCGCGCGCTAGTGGACGAAAATGCTCACACCAGAACGTGGCTTTGGTGTGCCGTGTACCTATCAGAACATGCCTTCTGCCCGACGTGTCAACGTACATACACATACAGCAAATATCACTGAGTAATACTGCACTCCGTTGGGTCAGTGTGAAGTGTGAAGTGCAGCCAGACAAGACTGAAAAAGACGGAGACGAGAACAAAAATATGAAAACAAAACATGTAGGCAGATGGGACATCTAAGACCAAAGCAGGTGACAACGGTGGGTTGACGGGAATGAAATGCTTGCTGAAACGAGGTGAGTCTGGACTCTGAACTCTGAACCAGTCCGGACTGGTGATAGCGCGAGTACGGATGGCCGATGACAAAGTTTTGTGGCTGGGCGTGTTGCAGCATCCTTTCAGGACAACGCAACAAGCAGGCGTTGTTATCACACGAGAAGATGGCCTTTTGTCGCGTATTACCGGTGCAGGCAATTCATGTTGCGAAACGATGGATGTTGAAGTCCCTCTCATCCAAGTCTGTGGGACGCGGCTGGATGGGGTCCTTTTCTCTTTGGAGCAGTTGTATGGATTAAATGGATCACACTCCACATGAGGCTCTTGTCAAGTCCCGCTTCAAAGTCAGGCACACTTCTTCGACTGCCGGGCTTGGGGTGACAAAGATGTGGTTCTGGATCTCAACAACGTCGCACTGGATGACCGCAGTCCAAGTTGTGCCCCAGGTCGCGCCAGTGCTGGCTCGAGCGCTAATATTGCGGCCCCGAATCCCTGGAACGCGAAGACATGGTATGGTGGTGGTGTCATTGGCAACTAATAACTCTCGCTGATGAATGTGGCAGACGTCGTCGTCAACGGCCCATGTATGTATCTTGTGAGAGACGGAAGCCCTGAAAACAGAACCATAGTTAGCCGCGACCCCAGTTGCCCTTCCCAAGGTCCAGCGATGGAGATGGGGTGGGTGCATGACCAGCAAGCACTTGCACCACGATGTTGATTGCAGGCAGACAGACATCCCACGTCCTCGCGCCATCAAAAAGACACCGTGGCCGGAGTGATCTACCAGAGTGCCTGCTTGGTGCTTGGAGCAGAAGAGGGAAGAGGTCTGGTAGTAACCCATCCGTATTGGCATTGGCTTTGGCTTGTGACTGACTGGACTGAAAACAACCCCGACAACTGCCACGCAGCAGACACCAACAAGACCTGCAAACAGCGAGCGGGCAGTCCAACCGCCAAATTACACGACGCCGGGGTAGGTACGAAAGCGATGATGCATACGGAGTACTCCGTAATGAATGCACTCTTGACTCGGCATCCCGTTTCCAGCAGTCCCGACACAGTGCGGTGCGGTGGCCGGAGGGTCTCAGAGGTTGGCTTTGTGCATGGTTGATTATGATTGCGATTTGATGATGCAACAACGAACCTACATGAAATGGGGGAAAACACGCAACGTATCTGCGACTTGGCTGCAGCAGGGCCGGGCCAGTCAATGAAGGGCGTGAGCTAATAATTAGCTGATATGACGGGCGGCATGTCGCAAGCGGACATGATTCCTAAAAAAGGAGGGTTGGCGTCGGTTGGCGTCTGGACCATTTTGCTCATCAGGGCTCACTCATATCGGCTCGGCTGCAAATCTGTTCGATCTGGCTGGCATGAGCGCGACGGGCACCTTGTCAAACATGCCGCGACTCTTCGTCGATGCGACGATCCGAGGAAAGCATTTCTCATCTTGTTTGACGTTTGACTCGCGTAGATCGTGTGATGCCGTATGTATGTACGGAGTATGGACAAAGGTCAGACTGCATTCTGTGTTGAGATGAGTGACATGACAGGTTTACGAAAGAGGATCTTGAACCGTGGTCCAAGGCAGGGGCCCCAAGCCAGCTGGCTGGCTAGTCTTGTCGAGCCCTGGTAAGCCCGTGCACTTGAACTTGACTTGGGTTGGGGTCCAACTGTACATAACTGTATCGGAGAAAACTCGGTCCCTGGTTATTTCGCGGTGGGTACGCATCATTGCCCAGGTGATATTATGTATGTACATACATGTAATACCTGGCAATCTGGGGCTTGGCAACCTGGGCAGGCAGGCACTTTGCAGGCAGCTTGAGTTGAAGCGGACTACATTCCGCACGGCCAAAATATTTGTTCCTTCACTGTCAGCAGGCTGAGCCGAAGAGCAACGTTTATCTTGCTATTGAACAGCATCACTATTAATCCCACAATCCGCCGAGAAATACGGAGTAGTCTATACGGAAGACTCCATACTCCCAACAGAATATGAGTAGTAGAGGTTGTGCATTATTTCCGGGGTCAAAATAGAAACCAGATTATTATGCTCCGTACTCCGTACTGTGCCTCGAAACAGCGCTTCGCCGCGGATACTCGGCTCTTCCTAAAACGCTCTTCCTAAAACGCTGTGACGTGAGGCACGACCTGAGATGACCGTGTCGAGCCAGAAATTTATCGTGACAGATCACGTCAATCGAGGCTCGGGACTTTCCTTTCTAGTAGCCTATTTCGTTCATTCCCAAATAACCCTTTTCTACATAACCGTGTGGGAATGGGTCTGTGTCTACTAATATCAGGACAGATAATGTGCGCGCGGCCGCTGTCCCACCTTACGGCCGGTAACAGGCAAAGGTTGCATGCCATGCTTGATACCACTGTGGCTATGGAATTTTTTACAAAAACAGCCAGTCATCTTGACAGAGCCACGTCATGGCACTTGATCCCGTTGTACCTGTGCGATGTTGGAAAAATGGAATCCATGATCTGATACTGGATCGGAGCTAAACTGGACAAGATGTTGCCCCAAACGAGCCCGTTTTCTCCAATTCTGCGACCACCCTGCATCGGCCGCCTCACACTCGCACACGGCAGGAACTCCACCTAGACTTGGGGGCCGCGAGAAAGCTTCTATGGAGCATCCAGAAGCATTTTGGTGTCTCCATTACCCGCTACAACAACGGGGTTCTGTGAGGGCCCATGGTTGGGGGCCGGTGCCTCGGGTCTGCGAGACAGGTCCGAAGTTCGATGGTTCCACCCAGATCTGCCTTGTGGACAGCAGATGGAGTCGACGACGGTTGACAGAGCGATTGGACGGGTTAATTGGGTTGGATGGAGCTCGGTGGTGCCATGGCTGTTGGCATGAGTACTGAAGAGACAATAGCAGCGGCATTCGTGTGCAACGAACACCGTGCATGAACAATATCAGAGCACGCTCTCTTGTAAACGAGGATGAAGTCTGCTTTTCCCCAAGCACTGCGTTCAGGCATATGCACAAACAAGTATGTATGTATGTATGTCGTTGAATGCATTGACACACGGAATACGCCGAGAACTGAAAATTGACGGAGAGAAGAGCGCGGCCGCGATGTGCTGGAAAAGACATCTAGGTTAAAAAAAAAAAAAAAAAAGAAAGAAACCAGATCAGGAGGGGGGTGGGTGTATTGAAAAAAGGCGAGGTCTCTGACTCTCTGACACCAATAGGTCGCCAATAATAGCGGTAACGCGCCTGGCACGATCTGGTAGTATCGCACACCCCCCCCTTCTTCGTCCCTTCTTCGCCTAGGGTGCTTTTGCGCTTTTGCCAAAGTTTGGAGAAGGGCGGGCTAATTAACGAAAAGGCCTTGTGGCTCAGCAATAAGTAATTCAGAACTTGTCTGGTATTGTGCTCCGAACTCTGTAGCGAGTCACTATTATTCGGCGTGCCATGGTTGCCTGCCGCTCCTGCCACCAGTAATCCGTACTCCCAACAAGAATCGACCCAGGAATGTGCAACCTCTTGACTCGTGGAGCTTGTTTCCCCCCTTCCTACTGCACATCATCCCAATCCGACTGCTTCCAACTCCACCCCTCCAAGCGCTTAATTACATACCTACCCGTATTCTTCTTCACCCCTGCTCCGTGGTCGTTCCAGTCAGTCTGATGTCTGCAGGCAATTATGCAATAGCCGCCGACAGCGACCACCATCACCACCGTCAGTCACCGTGCCCATATCGGTTAGCGGGAAACAGGCCTGGTCGCCGCCAAGCCTATGGCGGCGTCTTGCCCGCCACGAGGACAAGCAGAATTTGGCACATCCTGGACACTTGTTGCAATGAAGCCGAAGCCGAGCCCGTTCACGATGCGGTGAGCTAGCACAATCAAGGCAAATCGTTGGTGGATATTCTAAACTTGATCAGCTGATGAGACTTGACTTGAAAACCAGAGACACAAGGCAGACAGAGAAAGCAATGCCTGTTCACGACTCATATGTTTTCATCGCAATCCTGATTGTCCTGGGGCACACAGTCAAGGTATAGGCATTTGAGACATGGAGACGATGTGATGACCCTGTTATTCGTCGTTTTCGTACAAAAACGAGATACCCCATGCGATGCTCGGAGCAAGAGATTGCAGCTCTGGAAGAAGATACCACAACTATTAGTAACCTCCTCGACTAACTAATCAATCAGCATCTGGACGGCACTTCCTGCACTAATAAAATAAATGCAAATGGACATGTAAGAGCTTTGGCCCCGCACTGTACGGAATAGTTGCCCTGAAATCACGAGCTTAATACCATTGTGCTTTATCGCCCGTGGCTACCAATGGAGCCACATCTGGATACGACGCTGGTTAATCCATCCGGGAGTCATGGTGTCATGGCACCGGCCTGCCTTCCCGACGCGCAGAGGTGGAGGCCTAAACGGAGTCTGCTGAGGAGTAAAATATGGAGTTCAGTTCTCATCAGTCCGGAGTGGTATCAACTACGGCATCAGGTCTGCCTGTCGATATATGCCAGTGCTAAGTCCACACACCGCAGACTATTAGCGACACCACATGATGAAAAACAGGTAGAGGAGATCTAAGACGGACGGGCAAACTAGTAGCAAGGACATTGGGCGCCAGCCAAGCTTGGTTGGCGATGTGCTAGTGTTATTCACCCATTGGGCAATGCTCGGCGGGTGCATCAAGTTTACAAGAAGAACGCTTGACTCGATATATTCAACGTGCGGTCTCGTCTAATTGACTCTTTTTTTATGGTCGGTTCATGTAGTACTCGATTGAATATGAACATTGTTCACATTTAATTCAAACCCAACTGAATTCACAAATGTCCCGAAAAAAAAAAAGAGCCTATGTCGCACTACGATGAATGATGCATGATGACTCGGCAGCAACAATCAATTAGGGAACAGTACTCTACGAAAAGCCACATGCGGTCGCCCATTATTGGGACCCCCAGCCAGTGCTCAGAACATGTTCTTAAAACGATGCGATTGTCAACCATCGCTGAACGTTCGATACAACACCCCACAGCGGATAGAACTCGCATGTTCTTGGTTCCTTGTAGCTAAAAGGGAAAGTCCTTACTCCATACACCTGCCTGCCTTGCGATTCTGCACGATTGCAAATGGTTGCAAGAAGCCTTGTATCATTCATCACTGAGCTCAGGACGCGGAGGTAGCTACGCATGGCTCTAAAATCACCACCCATGCACGACGACTTGGATCATGCGAGGCTAGTCTGACACGACTGCATTGCACCGCCGTGGGGGTTTGATGTTCATTGAGACTATTACGTGACCAGCAAGAGAAGTGCAGCCAAAACAGCACTACCCGTTTAACCGGCAGGGGTTGTGATCTGTTGTCACCTGCTACAGGATCGTCGATACTACATACACTCCAAAGGCGAGTACATACATACATATGTAGTTGGTGACTGTCGAACCCTTGCCAACCCGCCTAGCCGAGTTGCTACTCTTTGGGACCTGGATGCGCAGTGTATGTACTTCAGTGTTATTACTATACATGTAAGCTTGTCAAGAAAGATTTGAACAGGCAAGGGCGAAAAGAGATGCCCTGTACGGAGTATGTAAAGGCAACTCGAAGCCAATAACTTACTAATATGCTGTTTCATGATGTGCCTACCCATCTGGCGTTGCGAACGCTACTTGATCTGTTTTGAATCGATTCAGAATAGACCAGAATGCTCCCTTGCAACCGAATGATTTAAGAAAAAAAAGAAAGAAGAAAAAAGGGAACTCACCACTTGGCCTCTCTGGTTGCGCCATAAGGTATTCATGCCACTGTCTGCGATTCGTGCACATTGTGCAATTTGCGTGGCTGGCATATGCAACAGGACACTGATACTGTGAGTACACCAGGCGCCTCAAGTAGCTAACACAGGCTAGGTGGCTTTCGGGTACGTACTCGAAAAGTCGGTCATTTGTGACCTGAGCGTCTCAGGCAAGTGGTAGGTGCGACGGAAAGACTAATCATGCGCAAGTACTCCGTAGGGGTTGCCCGCACACCCGATTTGGCCGAGCAAGGCGATCCAGCCGAGGATGGTGAACTTTTTGGAAAGGTTGCTCGAAAAAAAAATGCTTAGTATGTACGGAGTACGGGTTATGTATAATGTATGTACAGAAGAATCAAAGAAGAATCAAGGTAGCACTTTGGGGTGGCCATGGTACAGTGAGGGAGTGCCTAGGTAAACGTGATTAGTTCGCTCAATGCAAGGGAAAAAGTTTAATGTTGGCGATGCTGTCGTCATTCATGGCTTCTCAAGCAGAGTTCGATGCATCGTCGGCTGTCAAGTACTGGCTGTACATGTACGGAGCACTCCGTACTGGTACTTTTAGCGAGTACTCTACATGTATGCTCAGGACTCAGAACACGCGCACCCAACTCAGGGATCCGTGACCGGAGAGCGTTGCCATGATTTTTTGGCAAAGGCAGCGATGGCTGGACACGCACACACGCCAAACCCATCGTGACTCGGGGGAGGGATTATTGTCAGGAGAAAATCCCCGGCGCCGGTGGTCATTGCTCATGGTGCCATCTCATCCGCGAGACGTGCGAGACGTGCGAGACGTGCGAGACGTGCTTGTTCTGGTCGCGTTTGACATGCGCATTTGTTCCCTGCGTTCCGGTACGTACCCTTCTGAGCATGGTAACCGAACTACACCCCACTGTACAAGTCTCTGGTACGCAGTACTCCGTGCGGAGTACATCTTCCCTTCTCCCTCGTGTTTTCACTGATGACCAGGTGCCCGCCCGGCCTTGGTCGCTCTACTCACACACCCTCCTCCTGGCTTTTCCCACCTCCCGCCACTTTACCGACACTCGCCTGCACTACCTTCTTCTCTCTCTTTCTCTTTCTCTCCCTCTGAACTTTTTCCTTTTCTCCCTCCTACATCTCGCCCCTAGAATCAGACTCTGTTCGTGCAATCCTCGTCACACAATTAAGGCCTTTTTCGTGCCGTCGCAGTCGCATCGCGTTTACGTTTCTAAACGCGGAATATTGGCGCGACACGCAAACAGAAGCACGACAAGAAAAAAACACGCCTTGTCTGGTTTTTTTTTCTGGACCCAGCACCACTCTTATCTGCTTGCGGTTCTTGGAAGGCTCCACTTGCCACCGTCGAACAAGCATCGCAACGGTTCCGCCGCAATCCACACCACCAAAGTCAATCAATCAATACCTTCCTGACTTTAATTTTTGCACACGCCCACTCAATTTTTTCTCCCCCTCGCCATCAACACACCTCCCACCATTCCGGCTTGGTTCATCCTGCGCGCGGTTGTACCTGGCAGTTCTTTCCCTCACCTCACCACCTCACCAGCCAAGAGACTCGACTAGTGAGGGCTCAAGGAAAAAAAAAATAAAATAAAAAGGACCGAGACCCATTTCTCCACTCTTAAACCCTCCCCAAAACATACCACACCTCTCCAGAGGGACCTGCACTTCGAACCTCATCCACATTTACGGAACGCCGCCTTCTACAGCTCGCCTCTTCGCGTGGGCCTCGCACCGCTTTCTTCCACTTGGATCTTTGTTTGATCTAGATTCGGCTCTTTCTTGTCGAATCTGTCCACTTGAGGTGCTTCCGCGCTCTTGTCGCTGCCTCAATTCTCACGAGTCCAACACGCTCGCTACCTCTGTCAAGCGACGTGCCCTTCCTACATTAACTATTGTCTCAGAGACGCGTCTCGCGGAATAGTATGGACGGCTCTCAATATCCGACAAATGGTATAAACGGGACATCCGGGGCACAGACATATCCTTCTCCTACGGCGATCTCCCCCAACCAGCTCCAGACAGGATCGCCACTTCCTCAGACTCTGCCGCCTTTGCAGCCCCCAACCGCCGCGATGCAGCCTCTCTATGGTAGCCACCCGCACACGCCGCGAACTCCTGGCACTCCAAACACGCCAAACTCGGCCACGAACCTGCCCAGCTACCAGAATACTTCGCAGCCCGCGCCGCGACCTGGAGTATACTCCATGGCCCAAAATCCCTATCCTCCCAATCAGGGTTATGGCACATCTGCTTCTATGATGCCACAGACTACCACAGTTGCCTCTCACCCGCAGGCTATTGCTCCTGCTCCCCACGGCGGTCAAGCACCTCCTGTCCTTCGTCCTATGCCTCCCGGTGGCCTCATGGCCCAGCCCGGCGTTTCCTCTCCTTACGGCCCCGGCTCCTTGATGCAGCCCAACAACGGTATGCAAGAGGGTGACCAGCCTACACATGTTGTTGGATCCCAGGGTCGTCGCGGCATCTTGCCTAGTGCTCCCGGCCGCCCGGCCGCACCCACTGCCGGAACTGGCGCGAAGAGCAATATTATCCCAGTCAAGGATGCTGATGGCAAATTTCCGTGCCCTCACTGCACCAAGACATATCTGCACGCAAAGCACTTGAAGCGCCATCTTCTTCGCCGTAAGTTTTATCCCGCCTTGCCAATTCGTTCGAAGCAGATCAGACAGTCTTGTCGGGTTTCTGGCGCAACTTTGGGCGCGTACTTACTGATGATCCTTTCAGACACTGGCGATCGCCCCTACATGTGTGTGCTTTGCCGCGATACGTTTTCTCGAAGTGACATTTTGAAGCGCCACTTCCAAAAGTGCTCTATTCGTCGTGGCAACCCCACGGGAGCGAGCCACTTGTCCCACCCCCAGGCTCACGTTAAAAAGAATGCTCAGGCCCAGAAGGCTGCTGGCCTCGGTAACGAGGGGGACATGCAGCACCTGAATGGCATGAACAACATGTCTGCTGACGGCATGGTTCATCCTTTTGGCATGGTTCCCGTCTCTGACGGCATGAACAACATGGCCGGTGACCACCAGAACCACCTGTCGCGATCCAGCAGTCACGGTGGCCATCAGGACCGGAACAACATGGCCCCCAGCATGGGAGCTCCTCAGCCCTATGGTGCGAATGTCTCTAACTCCATGAACAACCAGCAGATGCCAAGCTACAGCTTGCCCCCGGGTCAGAATGGGATGCCCATGTATGGTGGATCTAACGGGAACCAACAATCTGGCCTCGATTGGTCTCAGATGTTCCAGGCTGGTGCGCATCAATCCCTCAACAACAATCTCTTTCATTCCCCTAATCGTGGACAGACGCAGATCGCAACCAAAACCGGGCCTAATCACGATTCGGGGGCGACGGATTGCAGCTCCAGCGATTCCGTCCGCTACTCTTTGTGGGGCATACCGACGAATATCCAAAACTCCTACTCTCAACTCTCTAACCAAATTTTGAACTTCCTGTACCCCCCGAACGAGGCAATTGATCCCACTCTGACGGGCATGAACCTCTATTTCTCTCCTGACAATACTAAAGACTTCATCGGCCAGTACATTCATTTCCACCGGCATATCCCGATACTCCACCCGAGCACGTTGCAAATAATTGAAGCGCACCCTGGCTTGAGAGCATGCATGTGCTGCATCGGCGCTTGCTACTCAAACCGGGTTGTCTTATCCGATGTGCAGGAAATGATGGACGCATTATGGACCGCCATGGAACGTGACTGTCGTGTGATGTCCAAGGATAGTTTGCATGATGCTGATATCGCCGAGGTTACGGAGTCGAGCATCGAGGAGCTTCAGGCAGTGCTACTGACTAGCATTCTTCATCTCGTCAACGGGACTCCACAACAGCGGCAGCGTGCCCTGCGGGTATCACCAATGATGGCGGCACAGGTTCGTCGCCTGGGTCTCTTGGGCTTGTCAGGTGATCCGTCAGTATACTCTGTGCTTCACCATTCGAAGACCGATGGACTCGACACCAAAGTTGAGCAATTTGAATGGATGACTTGGATCGGTCAAGAGCTTCGAGTTCGACTTATGCACGCTCTCTTCGCATATGATACTATGGTGGAACTCCTCTCATCCGCTCCAGCTCAATATGACCCGTCACAAGTGCACATTCCGCTCCCCTGTAATGACGACGCTTGGCACGCTGCTGGTGCCAAAGACTGTATGTCAGCACTTGGACTCTTGCAAGAAGGTTCCAGCGAAGCAGGCATCGCTTGCGGTACTCGACGTGCATCACAGCCCGAATTACATGTTGCCCGTCAAGTGCTCTTCAATAGCGGGGTAAAAATCAAGACTGGCACCACGAGCATTCTGGGCAAAACGATGCTCGGTCTAGTCATGATTGCCACTATTCGACTAGCACATAAAAAAGGGTTTGTGGATCATGCTCACGTCGAGCATGACTTACTTGCTCTTGACTGGGTCTCATCCTGTGATGATGATCAACCAACAAGTCCTTCAGAATTGCCCGATACTCTTGACACGGAAACGTCTTCTATGCTTCTCCGAGCAACAGACAAGTTGAAAAGGAGTTGGGAAGAAACACATGCGGGTCAAAGTTTAGCTGGACAAAAATGTGCATCAGTCGTGCGCAGTGGCGAGGCATTGCCCTCAATAGCACGCTGTGTTCTGCTGCGACCCGGTTTGATGGCTACTGACGTGTCCGAAGATGAAATTATGGCCACTTGCAAGGTGCTGAAAGCTGTCTACACGCAACTATCAACATACGAGTCGGGAAATAGGGAGAGATCCGGTCAATTTCGGGAGGCTCAGACACTATCTGACAAGGAAGAGTACAATTTGGGATTTTTAAAGATATTCGGACCAACCTCACATGAGTTGGACAATTCTGGAACTGTTTGACGTCATCACACCGAATCCCATACAATGTCGTAATGGGAGAGGCAGTTATGATTCGACTCAACAACAAAAGCATTCAGGAGGTGGTTGCATTTCGAGGCGTTGAATTTTTGATTTTCTTTTTCCTTCTCTTTTTTTTTGGTTCTTTGTCTTTTATTGTTCTTGGGGTATTTTCATCTGCTTTCCTCTGTCCGGGGCCTTGACATATGGGGGATTTGCCTCGGTGATGGACGTGTGGTTCGCACGTGTAATGGTTTGAGTCTTGGCCTTTACTCGCCAAAGCCAGTGGCGGTTTCGTAGCTGTGCAGACTGCATTGTGTACTTGCTTTTTTTCTCCCTCTGAACGGATAGACTGAGATTTGGGAGTTGTTACTGCATCACTAGACTTCGATCAAGATAGACAGGGAGGTCGGTCGGCTACTTTGGTTTTCGGCGGACCATTGACGGCTCTTATGGCCTGGACTGATCAATGACGTTTTCACTGTACTACATACAACCTGGGCCATTGCGCCACTGGTGTTGTGACAGTCCTGCACGAAGAGTGGTTTGGTTGTGAAAAATTTGGTGGTTATTTGTTGCTCAGTACACCACGGTACACACAGTACGGTTCATATGTTGGTTGGACTGGTGCAATGATCAATGATTGCTGATGAAGACAATAACAATACGTGCCCATGCGACTTTGGCGATGATGGATGATACTGGGTGTGTCTCTTGACATGTTTATTGGAGAAGACGCCGAACGTGATGATGGCTTTCTTCGAACGGAGCTGCAACAGACAAATACTGTGTGCAGCCACGAACTTGGCACGCGAGCAAGCAAACCTGCTATAACCTCCAATGCAAAGCAGCGGGGCGCAAGGGTCGTCTCCTTCAATGACTATGTAATAATCCAAATAATACAATATGTATGGCAGGGTATACTGTGACACTGTGATCTGATATATGGAAATGAGGTCCAGCGTGTTGCACCGTTTCGCCCCCATCAGTTGTTCATGAGTTGTTGTCTGACTTGTCCACAGTAGTCACCTTTGGTGCCCACTTCCACAGCTCCTCTTTGTCCTTTTCCGAGGGGGTGTAGCCGAACTTTTCCTCGGCATGATCCGAGAGATAGAGACCGATGACGCCCCATGCAATGACGCCAACACCAACACCCATGCGGGCCTTGGGCGAGAGGCTCTTGTATGCCCTGGGGCGAGATGAATCAGCAGCCGATATTGACAAAAGGCGGATAAGACGCGCAATCTTCCCCTTGCATCAGAGTAGGCGGGGGTCTTTGTCGATACGAGTGTTGCCGAACAGTACAATAACCTACTTTAACATTGTCAAGTACGACGGGGTTCGGAGGTTTCCACGAGGCTATGACATGCTCTCTCTACTGGAAGGGAAGAGGCTGGCTGCAGTGCAATCGATGCTTGGGTTTTGGGTTTGATTGGGGCTGCTGTGAATGAGTGAGTACTGTACTGGGTTATTTCAAAGATGGGTCTGCTAGTATTTGCTGGCAGGGTCGTACATGTAGAGCCGAGTGACAGGATTCGTGAGAGTCAGGCGCGGTGATTCGTAGTTGAGTACTCCGTATGTAGAGAAGATGAAATTTTTTAATTTGGACAGTTGTCGAGCATCGAGTACACGACTTGGGGTGTTGGGGTGGGTGGCATGGGGTCTGGTGTGGAGTGAGTGGAGGAGGGTGGTGGGTCTTTGCCGTCATACCCGTCATGTACATACACAACATATGTACAATAATATTTCATTTGGACAAACTCTCCGGGTGGGTGTGTCCGTCCTGAACTATTTCCACTAAATTCTTCTTACTCGAGAACAAAAAAAAAAAAATGGCCGTGGATGTCAGAAATCATTCAATTATAGAGCATCTCCCCGTCGAGCTTGTGGCCGTCATTGCAACCCATCTTTCATTGAACGATTTCAAACATTTCCGGCTCTCGTGCCGTCAAATATCTCTCGCCACAAGACGCTTACTTGCTGCGCGAGACTTCAACGGCCTGCTTTGGCGACAAGATGCTTCACGTCTGAATGAGCTCTCTCAAATTCCCGAGTGTGCGAGGGTGATACGGTCCATCACGTTCAACTTTGCCCGAATCAACGAGTATAAGGCACTCCACGAGTCATTCAGTCATTACTATGTCCTTGAACCAGAGCTGCGGACGGATTTACTCCAAGGCAAATGGGAGCAGTATTTCCGAACACAGAGGCAGACGAAGGCAATGGGGGACTTTCGACTCGATTTACTTCAAGACGCCTTACCGAGGCTGCCTGCTCTAGAAGCAGTGACGCTAACTTGGACGAGATGCCCGTGGGGGGAGGACTGTGAAGCGCGCAGGGTATTTGATGAGCATCATTCTATCAAGATGGCTACGAACGACGAGATACGTAACACCCAACATGCTGTGTTGTCGGAACTTGCAGCAGCTCATGTCACGCTGAGCGCTTTGAGTCTGGAGCCCCTACGGCGATGGGAAGACCCTAATACTGACCAGGGAGAACCTGCCACGTTCTACAAGGGCCTGCGACGACTGAATTTGGTGTTGGATCGTAGTATGGAAGGACACTTGCAGCACGAACTGACGACACTCTTACAATATACGAAACTCGAGAGTCTGACAGGACTACGGCTTGAGCTTCTCCCGTGGTATAAAGTCAATCCGGAACCAGAACCCCTGCCTTCCCTTCTCATACCACACCTGGAAGCCTTGGAGCTGATACGTCTCGAGATCGGACTGTCGTGTCTAGCTAGGTTTTTGGGACGAAACGCGAAAACATTGAAGAAGCTGGAGCTGGTTGGCATCCGGGGGGTCCGCCAGCCCTTAAACGAGGACGACGAGAGCATCGGATCATCTCATCCCGAAACTGCTTCTTCAAATGGCAGCCGACGAGGCCAAAACACGACAACTTGGCAAGAGGTCTTTGAACTTATTCACGATTCTTGCACCGTATTGAACGAAGTAAAAGTATCCGACACATTTACTGATCCTATAAGTGGCGGTCAGGTGTGGTTTCATCACGACGTGGGGAGAGCTGAGCTTGACAACATCTCGACCAATGTCAAAATGGTACCAGCAAAGCCGATGGAGCTGTATTTGTTAGGGGAGAGAGAAGATATGCCAAAGTTGGAGTTTGGCGCACTTGAGCCGCCGGACGAGTGATTTCCTTGATGAATACTACTCGTTCTCTACCAAGAAGCCTCAGGGAAGAAAAGGAAAAAAAAGCCTCGGTAGGCTGCCAAATGCCCTACTAAAGGAAGGCTCGCGTTACCCATCCCGGTTGTGTTAGGCGGGACAAA
Organism: Epichloe sibirici; assembly: GCA_022702365.1. Taxonomy (NCBI): domain Eukaryota; kingdom Fungi; phylum Ascomycota; class Sordariomycetes; order Hypocreales; family Clavicipitaceae; genus Epichloe; species Epichloe sibirici. Next base: position 2,472,827 of record JALAAE010000001.1, on the reverse strand, counting down.
CATTTATCAAATATTTTTTTACAAGTGCTTGCCTCCCGGAAGGACATTGCCGACACACACGGGTCTTCTCGCCAGACGCTCAAACGACATGTCAAGCTGGTTCTCGTTGAATACCCAACATGGGAACATGAAAATGTACAATTGATGGGTATTCTGTGCTCTGGTTTGTCTTGCAATTACGCGAGAGTCCCTTCACAGCATGGGACATCGTTTGACCTCACCTCGATGCACCTGGCGGTCCGTAGACCTGGAGTCACTACGGGATCTACTACGTCCCACATTCCTAGGAGCCGTTCAAGTATCCGAACGTGCTGGTACCCATTCGGGGCTGTCGACCTTGCATGCTTCAAGCACCCCCGATTCAAGCCCGGTGGTACACAGCCCGCCGTCCAGGATGGGTCACGACTAAGCACTTTCATGAGCAGCCCAGCTGCCAAAGACCTTCATTTTGACAAGGGATATGGCGTCTCTATAGGCACAGTCTCGTGGCGCTCAGCATCTACATAGTTGTCGGGAGTAGAATGCATCAGATCATGCACATATGTCTCTGGATCTACGCGCCTTCTGGTACGCCCACGACGTGAAGTTGCGCAGAGGATATACAGTCTTTTCCGCCAGTCTTGAAATTAATAGATGAATAGCTCGGTATCGCTTCACGGCGTCCTGCGGCTCTCAACTCCGTCACTCAGCTGGCTCACGTGGCGACACGAGTGCAATCCTGTGCGTGTTGTAAATATAGTCAATGTTCCCCTGGCGGGGGCATAGCTAACATTTCTTGTGCGTACATAATGCCCTTCATGCAGTCCAACGTGTTCATAAACACTGTTAAGACAAGATCCTGGATGGACATTCAGAATTGATCGTTTGGTGCTGTATTAAGCGGTGTTCATCGACGCGGACATCTCATAATAGGGATAATCAGCGCTCCAGGCTGTGATCTGGCGGGAGGCTTCGGGAATAACGGGAAAGCAAGGCCGAGTGCTCTGCATTCTCGAGGTGTCTACATGGAACATGGCTAAGCCCATGTTTAGTACAGCCCAGTAATGGGTTACTGTTATGCGTGTTGTTTTTTGTTCTTCTTCCAATGCAATTGTACGACAGGGCATGTCACTAATTTCACTTGAAAAAAACAAAAAAGATAGTTATTAAACAGTGGCGATGAACTACGGACCTGCATTTGATGCTCTGTGAGATGCGGAAGATCTTGTGGCAGCTCAACGAATAGCTGGGGTAAGTATTGCTTTTTTTTGGAGAGAAGAGAAGAGAGAGAATAATAGTCTCGGTGAGGCAAAAAGAAAGCAACAAGGAAAACACCTTAAAACCGCCACCGTTCAAAAAGACAAAAAAAAGGGACCCTCGTTGATAGCCGAGGCAGCGGAAAGCCCCAGTTACACCCCGGTGTAGTAGCCATGCAAGGGCAACGACGTCACAAGCACGAATGTTATTTCTACAAATGCTGGGTCATTTCGGAGCCCCATTCGCATGCGCGCGTCCTGACAACACGAGGATGTTCGCGACGATGCAGAAGCTCGCTTGAGGGACGGATTCCCTCATCGGGTAGCAAAACAATGGAAATGTGTGAGCGCGTCCACTTTTCCAGGGGTAATTGATCTGGGCAAGGATCAATTTGCGGGAGATGATTGGGGCGTTCGCGCGAACAACGCCGACTTGTTAAACTTGCAAATCGTGAGCTCCATCGCCAGAGTCGTTGAGGATGGTGATGCAGTGAGCTGTGAGAAGAGGGGGGGGGGGAGTGCGAGGGAAAAGGAAAAAGGAAAAAGGAAAAAGGAGGGACCCTGGGATCTCAGTTTAAATATAAAATCAGCATCGTCGGTCTTCTGCTAGATGTGGGTGGGTTTTCGTAGAAAGTGTCAACGTGTTGGCCAACAAATCGTCCATGTATTACGAAGCTTATGTTCCTTCATCACTAACAGGGTCCATGATGCCAGGCCAGGCATTTGAGGCACAAACTCGGGCGGGATACCCATCCATGGATAACGGTTCGCAGCGCACTGATACATGAATATAATCGCGCGGCATAATGCTCCGTAGTGAGGAATGATCAAAACATCGAAGCGTGCGGCGTTACATCTTGAAAGGCTGCTGGAGGGGTGGAGGGGTGGAGGGCCGTCCCGTCTAAACAGAATGCTGAATGCTGAATGCTAATAAGTGAAACAACACTATTGGGCCCAACAAAGCAAAAATGTAAACGGAGCGACCGATCAATGTTACGACAGTGTGCCTGCGTGAAAGGAAATGAGCCGTCAAGCGTTGGAACTGCCTCGAAGATAAGGACAGACAAGAAAGATTAAAAAGCAAATGGAACTTGGTGTAGTGCAGGCAATGTGGCCGAAGCTATCGTCAAATCAAGCTTCAGTCTGATGTTTGTGTGATATTTTCCTAGTGCAGTGGTGTCTTGTGTGAATGCATGTCTCTCTTTACATAGTCCAGGGGACGAAGGGGATGATGGATCAGCCGGACCCTCGCTTTGTCTAACAACGTCTGATTCATTAGGCGGCGTAATGAGGGCGTCGATGGTGGGATAACAAGAAGAAAAGCAACTGACATTCCAAATAGACGATTGCCGAGACCGTCCGCGAACAAAGGACCGCTCCAGCAACTCAATTGTGGAGGAGCTAATAATAAGCTGCCGTAATGGGCCCTTGAAGCAAGCCAAGCCAGGCCTCTCTGCATAGACGGGCACGAAAGGGCCGATGATATGATTCAACCTCGTGTCGCGACTCAGAACGTGTTGGCGATCAAGGGAATTGGGCGCGAACTTATCCATCATTCTAGGTTGGTTGACAGGATAGGTTCATCTCGGGTTCAGATTCATGAAGTTGGAAGTCGTCATTGATTCCCGTATCATGGGCGGATGCGGGGACGCAATGCAGTAGCCGTCTCTGCCTGGACTGGTAAAGTCAGTATGTACTGGACACTAATAAATCATTTGTGACACACAGAGAGTGTTGATGCCATCCATGGTGGAGCATAATATAAATCATCAGACGAAAGAGCTCGTCGACTCCATGGGTTCGAGGTTCACTGCAGGGCGGCAGTCCACTGGGTCCTTGTCATTTGAATTAACGGCATGTGGGGAGCGAGGCAAGCGAATGCAAGGTGTCGCGGTCGCACGGAACAGGACGAATTTTGTTGTTACATATTTGTCGTTTGTTCGTGCATTAGTGAGCTGCAGCCAAAAAAAAAAAAAAGAAAAGGCGCCAAAAGGAAGGAACCCAGCCACAAACTTGTTGTTCACGCTGTACGGAGTATTGGCAGGGTCAGCAATCAAGGCCACTTCATGCTATGTGTAGTGTGTGGTGTGTGGTATTACCGGCTTGTTGTACTGCGGCTTGTCAGTTCGTGATTCGTGATTGATGATGACGCACTGCAACTGCAGTTCATACGAAACAAAACAAAACAAGAAGGCAAGAGGGAGGGGGACAGGGACAACAGGGACAGGGACAAGGGGAGGGGATAGGATGGGATGATGGGCAGGCAGGGCCGCAAGCGGGGGGGCGAAGGTGGAAGTGCTCCGTATTATTAACGGCGGCATTGCGAGACCCACCAGTATTAGGCGACTGGATTGGATTGACGCGCGCTGACTGGCTCGCACGCTAGGCCCACATGTACCGACCTACATGTACATACTTTGTAAGTTACATATGTAAGTTAGTAGGTGCCCACTGCCTACACTGGGTGCCCAGGAAGGAACGTGGGAACCCAGGCCACCCAGGCTGGCATGCAATAACCCGCTAACGTAGCCAGCCATGGCGCTCTTGACAGGAGCCTAGTTCACTCCAGTCCGCACTCCAGTCTCCAGTCGTACTCCGTACAGCACGCCAACAGCACGCCAACAGCAACGCCAACCACAAACAGACAAAGATAAAGATTGGAAGAGCCGAAAGCCCACAAAAGTCTGGTGGTTCGGCTGCCGTCCGTGTACCAACAAACTTGTAGCAAGTAACAGGTAGGCTTTGCTTTTTGCTCAGTCAGGACCTACACGGAGCACATACATAGTTGTCGTCCAGACTCCCGAACTAGAGTATGTCGGATGGGGCTCTGCTTCTGCTCAACTCCTCCTCCGCGGCTCTATTTTCCCATCTCGCCCCGTCGTCGTCTTCACGTCGTCCTCTCCCCATCAACCGACCGCGCCTTTCGCCGACTTGGGCACTCTGCTGAAAAACGAGGTTGCGTTGCTGGGCCTGCCTTCCGGTTCTGCACATCTTCCTCTCTGTCGTGTCTTCGCCCGAGCCAAAGCGGCGACGACAGAGAGAGGCGCTTTGTCGCCCGCCATGCAGCGCGTCTCTGCCTTTCTACCCTCTTGGGACAAGCGATCATCCAACTCGGGCGCACCCAAATCGAACCCAAACGGAGCAGGAATCTTTGGCTGGGCCGCTCGCAATAGCGCCAGCAACGGCTTTGGAAACAACACGGTCACCGGCGGTTCCTCCAACTCCAGCAATCAACTCGCCAAATCTCTCGCTCGTATCAATGTAGCTGCTGCCAATCAAGACAGGGTTCAGCGTGAGGCTTTCTGGCCTTCTACTCTCGACATGGAGAGCCTGAAGGCCGCTCGCATTCTCAAGTCATTTTGCTGTATGCGTAACCCCATTGCCAAGTTTCTGCCAGTCGCAGACGACTCAGATATCCGCTGGCGCCCGTCCGTCACACGACATCAAGAACGAAACATTTTTGACTAACTCGTCATTTTTTTCTCTAGCCGATGGTTTTCTGGCCCCCGTGGAAGGAGAGACAGCAGTGCCGCCGACTGTCAGCGCGACCTCGCCCTCGCCCTCGACCTTCACCTCGAACCCGGATCCTCAAAGTCCTGCCAGCGTGATGAAAAAGATCCCCAAGCGCATCGTCCAGAATGCCGCAGGCATTGCCGTCTTCACCTGCATGAGGAGTGGCCTGTGGATGACAGGCTCCGGCGGCTCCGGCATTTTGATCGCAAGAAAGTCAGATGGAACGTGGTCACCTCCCTCAGGCATTATGCTACACACACCGACACTCAGCTTCATCATTGGTGTTGACGTTTACGACTGTGTGCTCGTTGTGACCAACTTGGCAGCTCTGGAGTCCATAACTCGACCTCGTGTCACCTTCGGTGAGGATGTAAGCTTACACAATGGCCCCTCGACAACTTTGGACTCGGATGATGTCAAGTTGAACTGGAAGGATCTTGACAACACCGTCTTGGCCTACATGAAAGCCCGCGGACAACATCAAGCCGTCAACCTGCAAGGCTGCATACTCACGGAACGAGCCAACGAAAATGAGCGATTCTATGGAGCCGAAGTCACACAGAGGGACATCTTAGCCGGCAATGTGGCACGTCATGTTGAAGAAACCAAGCCGTTGTTTGAAGTAATCAAGCTCGCAGAAGGAAGGACCGACTACGACAAGGCCGTCATCGAACTGACAGCAGTCGAACCAGTACCCAGCGATGCCATTATTGCGACTCCAAAATCTAATGCTTCATCTCCTCGACCATCATTTGGAATCGTCAAGGCTGACGACCCAGATCCCTTCGGAGTCTTGGCTTTGGAAATGGCAGGGCTGGAGATTCGCGAAGCTGGCTCACGCCCGAGACCCGCCAGCAGCCAGTTTGATATTACCTCAAATCCCCGCAGCCCAAGCTTTTACAAATTCGATCGTGAAAGCATGGACACGTTTGCCAGCAAGAGCAACAGGGCCAGCGTTAGATCTTCGAATACCATCAAGAGCCAGATGACGGACGCAGGCACGCAAACCGACGCAGGCACCGGCAACACTGCCCAGACTACGCCCAGCACTGGCCAGAGTGAGGATGGTCGCGAACGGGCATCCATTGACCACATCCCTGATTTGAACGACATTGCGGCGGTCGTCGACTACACAGCCGCGCAACACTCCCCACCCAAGCAGACAAGTCCTCGCCACTCCATCGCCCCCCTTCATCCTGAGCGGCCAGCGATACCACCCAGAATCCGACCCATATCGTCCGCTTTTGCACCTCGAGCTGACAAGGTGGAGCCCACAGTCAAGACCCCGTCCAACGACCAGGAGGATGAGCTCGAGTATGACACAAACGATGCTGATGACGAAGATGACGAAGATGACTCGGACGAAGAAGCTGTGGTTTTCGAAGTTGCCCAGGCTCAGCCTACAAGAACCAGAGCCGTAGCTTCGAGAATGATCCACGCAAAGGGCAGTGTGGTTACTATTCCCAAGCGCATCGCACCGCCATTACCCACGAGGAGTCCCGCGAGGAACTCTAGATGTACGAAGAGTGACATTGGGGTGGACAACGCCACGGCTTTGAGCCCCCTGCGCCAGGCGTTTAGCGAAGCGGACCTTCGGTCCGAGGAAGAGAAAAATCAAAACAGAGGAGCAGAGAGAAGCTCGGCCATGATCGAGACGAGTAAATCTGCCGACCTTGACCACACCCACACTATGGACGCTATCCGTGGCACCAAGTCAGAGGAAGTCCCTCGCCAATTGACGCAAGTAGACGAGAGTGCTCAGGTGACGCCATCCATTGACGCACTTGTGATGCCAGGAAATGCACAAAAACAGGCGAATGGATTACTGCTGGCCGTCGCTTCCGAACAGACTGCAAACGTCGACACGGAGGTCGCGATCGCGGCAAGTTTTCCACTGCCTGAAGATATCGACCCGAAGCACACAATCATCAATGACACAGAATCCGAGTATGGTAATGTGGGAGAGCGAGTGACTGGGGATGAAGAGGACTCCAAGACTTCACATGAGTTCGTCGATAATTCGGATTCTACCACAACGAGCAAGAAGCACACTTCTTCCATCTACACTGGACTTACTGAAGATCGCTGGAGCATCGACAGGTCATCTTTGACAACTCCAATCTCTGAACGACCCATGTCGGTGGCGGAATACACAACCGAGGAGGATACTCCAAAGAAGACCAGTCGGGAGGAGGATGTGCTCAAGGCCGAGAAGGACAATATTTTCAAAACGGCAGTAAAGAAGCCACTGAGTACGCCATCACAAATTCCCATTAAATCCACTTAGGTCGAGGGAGATGAAACGGGGCAGGACTCAAAAACACTACGACATAATGACAAAGCATTTTTTTCAACGCGAAGCGGCGACTTGGTTGGGAAACATGAACTTACTAATTGACGATATCGTCCCATAGTTGACGAATTTCTCGGGGACTGCTACAAAACAACTACAACAACAACATGATCGTCATCTTCATCCCGATATATTTTCTTTTCTCATGAAAAGCTGTATTTAAATATGTGGTGGCTTTCAGTGTTACGACCCGGATCACCACGACCACTTGGGGCAAGGCGTTTGGATCAGTTTTGTACGGCGTTGGGAGAGCCTTTGGGCGGCGTATGACACGATGGAGTTTGTGGTGCATCACGTAGCGCCCAACTGAGCTGACATGCAATAATATCTTCTTGTTTTCTTGCAACACGGCGCTAATGATGAGGAGGGCGCCCCTGAGCCGACTGGGTGAAGGGGGATGGAAATAAGATACAATTCAAAGTGCTGGATTCGGCGAAGATATCCGTAATTTGCGGCATGTCATGTAGCATTTTGTCCTCGACCTTGCTAAAGAAAAATCATGATTATGCAGTCGCACACAATTGCCTACGTTTGATGAATTTGCAGTATGATGTCAGTCCAATGAAGTCGACTCGTTGCGATTGTGATGTAACATGTTGCATGATCACGTGGGCTTCACAGAGTTGCACAGCCATAATATTCTCTCTGGACAAACTCCTCAGCCACACCATCTACCTGCTCTGCTACCTGGCCGCAAGCCACAACACGCTCAAGCTACGGATCCGAGTCGGTATTAACATGGCCGCAACCAACCAACCAACCAACCAATCGTTCGCGGCGACACGAGCGCGCGTACCTCCAGACGTTTTTTGTATCAGCACCAGCACAAGCAATAGCACAACAAAACACCCATCGCCGATACAGCTTATATCCACCTCCGCATATACGCAGCGTACGAGCCAGTGGAAACCGGCGGGGGGAATCCGTTGCCCAGCATCATGTCGAGTTCCACGGCCAAATGGCGCGAGGAGCAGATCCTGATCATCTGTCCCGGCAGCAGGACTACCATGGCGCAACTGGGCTGCACCGAGTTGACGCCTCCAACGCACAGAATTCCCACGAGGATGTTCAAGGATGGCGACGAATGGCGACCGTATTACACATTCAGGCGTACGAAAGTTGCAGATGGCGTCGAAACAGAAGAATGGGTCGAGGATGTGGATGAAGACAAAGGCGCTATCTGGCCGATCCAAGGTACGCTTTGATAAAAATACATGATATGACGTTGGTTGATGCAACTCACATGGTTGGGGATGAAGCCTGGGTTACACATAGTTCAGCCAAACACTGACAACCCGGGACCAAACAGGTGGAAGGATTGTGCAAATGGATGCTTTCCTAGCCTTCCTAGAACACGTTCATGGCTTGCTTACAACAACCTACCACAACACCCCTATCATGCTGATGGCCTCGCCTCAGTGGACGAGACCAGACTGCGAAGCGATTGCGCAGTACATATTTGAGAAGACGCGCACGCCAGCACTCTGCATGATTCACAGCGGCATTGCGACGCAGTACGGTCTCAAGTGGCCCAACATGACTGTCATTGACATAGGCTATGAAAAGGTGGACGTAACAGCCATCCACGACGGCAGAGTGGTGAACCATGTTGACTTGGGCTCCTCTGGTTGCGGAAACCAGATCAGTGGAGGCCAAGTCTTCACTCAGCGGTTGATGAAGCTCCTAGAGAGTAAGAACTTTACACAAGATATGGCGGAACAGTTGAAAAAGAGTACGATTTGCGAGGTACTCCCCTACGCAGCCGGCGAGAAGGGTCTTGTCGAACTTCCAAAGGAAACACCAACAACCGGAGCTCCATCAAGCGGACCTGGCCCTGTTGCCGATGCGGTCAAACCTGCCGCTGCCGAGCCCGTGAAGCCGGCCGAGCCTGGCGGCGAGCAGCCCGACGAAAACGGGGACTCTACCGACACCGTCCCTGAGAACGACGGCGTGTTGGACGTTGCAGCCATTGTAACAAGTGGACAGACCAAGGAGTTCCTGGCCAAGAAGGAGGAGGAGAAGGAGAAGGAGAAGAAGAAGCCGGGACGAAAGCCGAAAGCTCAGGAAGCCGAAGCTTCATCATCCGCCAAGCCTGCACGACTTCCCAACTCCAAGAGGAAAGTGAACACCTTTTTCTACGACGAGGTCATCCAGGAGCTGGTCCAGCCCGAAGCCAAAGACAATGGCATCAATGGCACGGCGAAGGTATCCTCCGAGAAGCCCCCTTCAGAACCTCCAGAACAGCAGCCCCCTCCCGCCAACGCGGCGACCACAGCCGAAGAAGACACTCCCATGGCAACTACGGGAGAGGCTGCTGGCCAGCCCGGAGATGAAGCAGCAGCCCCAACAGCACCAGCATCAGAGCTGTCGGCACCTGCGGAAGCACCCAAGGCAGGCAATGCTGTTCCCGACACGCCCGAATACCGACCGAAGCGCGTACGTCGCGACATCGAAGTTGGCCTCGAGCGCTTCACCTTTGCCGACCGCCACGAGATTGACCGCATCGTCACGGCCATCTACCGTGCTGTCCAAGGCATTGACGACATGTACATGCGGCCTCAATGCTGGGACAACCTCGTCTTTGTCGGCAACGGCTCCCGTCTTCGTGGGCTCAAGGAAAACATCCTACAGACCCTGAATGCCCGCCATCTCATCTCCCCCTCCAACGCCACCATGTTCACCTCGGAACTGCCCTCCAACGCGGCGACCCCCACGGCCACCGGTTCGCAAACACCCACGGGCTCTTTCACGGGCGTTCCTCACCAGCTGTCCACCAGCGGCGTGAACCCTCTCCTCCAAGCCGCCACAACCGCCAGCACCCTCGGTGTAGCAGCTGCCGGACCCGGACCCGGACCCGGAGCCGCGGCCACTCCAGCCGCAGGCTCGGACGCCGCAGGCCCTGCGGCCCATCACTTCCACAGCCAGACGCCCACGAGCATCAAGACGGCCACTCTGCCCACGTACCTGAGCGAGTGGTCCAAGAACGGCTTCGAAGAGGCCATGTTCCTCGGCGCCCAGGTCGCAGCCAGGATCGCATTCAGCCTGCACTCGAATCTGGATGCGCAGAGCATCGAGGCCCAGCGTCTCATGAGCTTGAGCAGAGTCGACTACAAGTACGTACTATAATATAACCCCACCCCCCCCCCCTTTTTCCCACGACCAGATGCAGCCATCATTCTGACATGTCGTAGCGAGCTTGGTCCCAAGGCCATCAGGACGCATTCCATGCTCAATTAGGAGTTTTTTTTTTCAGCACGGAGATGAATCATATCTGTACCTGTCGATTTCTATTCCCTTCAGTTGTTTTCCCTCTTAAAAAAAAAACTAAACGGTGATTAGTCGGAGTTGGGGGGGTTTTTTTTTTCTTGCGAGACGTAACGTGGAGATGAGGTTGTGGAAAGAACATGTCTAGTATTGCAAGACTAGATGGTGCGTACGCAGACGCGGAGGAGCACTATGACATTGTCGATGGAAGTTTCAAAGGAGGGGGGGTGCTGTGCTGGACTTGTATGATAGTCAATACAGTGAATAATGTTTCAGTACATGACCCTTTTTTCCAATTGGTCCGTGAGAGTATATGGATGGACTATATGCTATGCTATGCTAAACACAGGTCATGAGATGGTAGCAACTGGGTGTGTGTGCACATGAGATGCTTTAGATTCCGAGTACCTAGATATCAGGGATGGTGGTCGACCGTTTCGAGCACGCATGAACGCCCGCCTCCTTTCCTGGCTCTTGATTTCCGTGACGACATGGTGCGGTATAACGATATAGAAAGGGGTCGGTCGGGTATAAAGATTGTCAACCAGCTGCGTTGCGGGCTTCTGCCTCGAGAGCTGCCTTGTGCCAGTCTGTTTTGAGGAGGTATGTGTATTCGATGATGGACACGCTATAATCCATGGTTAGTTGGAAAAAAAAAAAAAAAAGAAGACGGACGAGTGGAGAATTCAAGGGACAAGTGGACGAAGCTTACATGACCAAACCGACGATGACACCGGCCCACAAACCCTCGAGCTTCCAGTCCAGGGCGAAGGCAAGTGTCAGGGAGATGGGGAAGGAGATAACATAGTACGATATCAAGTTGGCTGGTCCGCCGATGGACTGCTTGCCGATTCCGCGGAGAAGACCGTGTGCGCCTGCGCTGAGGCCATCAAAGACCTGCATCACGGCGACAAAGGGCAGTACGCGGGCGACAACCTCGATGACGCCGGGGTCGTTGGTGAAGAGGAGGGGGAGATGGAAGCGGAGGGAGGAAGAGACGGCCAGGTTGAGAAGGCCGAGGAGACAGGCGGCGACAAAGGTCTACACTGACTGATTAGTTGATTTGTAGAGAGGCATGGCAGATGGATGAGTGAGAGATTGGAGGAGACATGACGGAAGTGGGCAACTTACCACTTTGCCGGTGATTTTGGCGGCGTCAACGAGCCCTGCGCCCATGAGATTTGCGACTCGCGTCGAGGAAGCGATGGACATGGGGAACGGAATCTGGTATGAGATGGAGGACAGCGTGACCAGGACGCTTTGCGCGGCGAGGTACTCTGTGCCGAAGCGGCCGGCGAGGAGGGTCATGATCTCGAACGCGAGCCACTCGGCCTCGACCATGATCATCCCAGGCAGGGCAAGCCGGATCATGGTCCACCAGTTGGAGAAGATCCTCCTGCTGAAGCCTCCCCAGCACTGCTTGCCGTCTACGAACATGACGTAGAGGAAGAGCAGGATGGGCAGCAAGGTCTCCGTGATGGCTACGGCAATGGGAGCGCCTACGAATCCGAGGCCGATTCTCCACACCAGAAGCCAGTTGATGAAGATGTTGATTGGTGCGGCGATGATGAGGACGTAGGTGGTTGCGCGGAAAAGGCCCTGCGCCTGGGTGAATCGTTTTCCGACCTCGAAGAGGATGATTCCGGGGATGCTGAAGATCATGACTTTTAGGTACAACGCGGCGAGCCGGGCGGTCTCGGCATCGGGGACCACGTAGATTAGAATCTCCTCGGCGAACAGCCACAGTACGGCGACGGGTAGTGACAGGCAGAGAAGGAAACAGGCCATGCGCTGGCATTGCAAGCCGACAAGGTGCTTGTGTCCGTATCCGTATGCTTGAGCGCAGAGCGTGTCCAGGCTGGTTGCTAGACCTTGAAATGGCGCAAGACAGCTGATGGCCTGGGACATGTTGGCCAGAGACACGGCTCCCAACTCGATCTTGCCAATTCTTCCGACGGCAAAGATGCTGGCCACGTTGATGGAGTATTGCAGGAAGAAGGTGATGATGAGCGGCATGGAGTACGACACAATCGTCTTTGTCTCGCGTTGCCAAGTAGTATGGAGACGGCGAGAAATGATGGCCTCCTCCCACAGCTGGTCCAATGGGCCATGGCCATCGCCAGACGCGGTGTCTGATCTGTCCGATCTGTCCGATCTGTCCGATTCTCCATCATCCAACAGCGGTGATGCCTCTGTAGGACCTCCCCTGGCTGATTCGTCCGCCTCGGTGTTGTCGCGCGGGAGCTTGGTGCTGAACAGTCGCCGGTACATGCGAGCGGCGAGGGTCTGCTTTTGGCGAGTCTGCGAGTGTTTCGGAGGGATCACGTGGTTGTCTCGCAGCAGGCTTCTCTCCGCATGCCAAGACTGCTTCCTTTCCAGCGGCGTCAGGATGGGTTCATCGATGGGCTGCGCGTTGAAGACGGGCCGGGTGCCGCCATAGGCAACACCGCTGGGTCGGCGGTACATGCCGTGTCCGTGGACGGGATGCTCCGAATCATCGTGACCGTCGCCTATGGCTTGGTCGTGTTCGCCGCCTGGACATGCTGCTATGTCTTCAGCAAGGAATTGCTCCGCCAATGGGGAGCTGGAAAGATAACGTTGTTGAACCGAAGTTGAGAGGATGCCACGGCCACGACCACTTGGTGAGCCGCTGATCTGCTTTCCACCCGCCATCGAAAACGAGTCTGGAGAGAGCCGGAACCCTTTTGAGAGGGGTGGTGTTGATCAGTCGGTCGGATTCACAATTGATGAGAGATTACTTGCGCCAGACCGAGACCGATGGGTTTGTAGGTGGTGGACAGGCTTGAGTCTAATTGGGGAAGACGGCAAACCCCGTTTGAATGAAGCTTGCTCGCGGTCTGTGACGAGGCAAATATTGGCTCTGGCACTCTGTGAGCGGCGAGCTGTAGTGCCATCAAGTAATCAAGCAATCAAGCAATCAAGCAATTCAATGAGATCGCCAAGCGAAGAATGAGCTACTCACTCAGAAAGCCAGAGAAAACATCTCGGGGATGAGTCCACGGGCGAGCAATGTGAAATGTGAGTTGAGATGAGTGAGATGAGTGAGAGAGGAACAGAATCTCCTTGCCAAGAAAATTGAATCGAGCGCCAAGCCAAGGATGCAGGTGGAGGCAGTAACCAGTCACGGACGGCATGGGGTAATAAGAGAGTCAAGGCCGATTGGATGGGACCGACCCATTTCATCGTTTTATCCTTACCGCTCTCTCATCTCTCATCTCTCATCTCTCATCTCTCTTGTTACTCATGTTTTTCTTAAACTCTCTTTGGACTCTTTGGATCCATCAATCCCTGCGTATAGAGTTCGGTAGAGCTTGTGACACAATGCTCTCCCGATGAGCATCCATTCATCGATCGGGTCCATGGTATCGGAGCCGTGAAAATCTTTGCGAAATAAGGAGTCTGGGAGTACACGAAAGTTGTTGACGATAACAACTTTGTCCGGCCCGTGTCTGAGACAAAAATTTGATGCCGAGGCCAACCGGTCACAGCAAGCTCTCTGCCTGTCCTGCTTGTGGGTGGTTCAAATCAAACCTGCATCGTCATGACGGAGCTTTGTGCTACTTCAAATACCAATCGTCCCGTTCTGTTTCCAAGTACGGAGTAGTAATGCAACTGATGTGACGCGGGTGGCGCTGTCGGTTCTATCTGGAGTTTGCACTTCAAGTATCACCTCGAGGGATCGTCATCTCATGCTGAACTGAACTGAACTGAACTGAACTGATACCATCCATCACACTCTGCTGGTTTGCGGTCGCTATGTATTGCAACATGCACAGACTCAATCGCTCTCTTCTGCATTCAGTCTTTGACATTTTTTCTATACAGAAACTGTCGAAGAAAACTTCGGCTCGGCTTTTCTCGACCACGTTCAACCAATAATCAGCCGATCATATTGTATGGCTGATTTATGCGAGACGCTGCAAGGACAAGTTGGCGATTGTTTCAGCCGACTTATTAAAATTTGTATGTACTCAGTCTGTCCACAGCTGACCGTGGCAATCTGGCTCCTTGTATGCCATCGAAGCCACCCAAGGAACTTCTCCTGCACTGTACCGTTGCAACGGCAGGCTATAAGGGATCCGCAACCCTACCGATACTGCATCGACCTCATCTGCAGGGGTCACTTGGCCCGGGAGATCGGATTGAAATGCCCCTACCATCGAGGCCTTCTTTCCGAGAAACTCTGGCCAGAGTAGAACACCGATTTCCCACGACGCGATGCGCATCTCCCCTGTAGGCTTTGCGGCTTCGCCCCATGCTTGCTTGGAAAGGTTAGCGGACGTTAGAAGGGCCCAGTCCACGGAACTGTTTTTATTGTAGCGGATATAGGTTTTGACATGTGGCGCTGCTCTATTTCTCCCGCTGTTCTGAACGTCGACATCGCAAGGCAGAGCTATTAGAAGGGTAAGAGGGGGAAGACATCAGACGGGAAATTGGCAAGACTTACCAGCTCCATCATCGCAATCATTGGCCCAATGATGAAAGATTGGTCGCAGGTAGTTCAATTGTTGCGCTTGCTGAGCAGACTGAATTTTGGTATGAATGGATCCACCGGACGCATATCCATCAAGAGATCTCCTGATTTCGTCGGCCGTGGGGAATACGACCTTGAACTTTGGTCGTTGCGTGCTTTTTTTCCGGCAAGTGACGAGGGAGTCAAATAGTGTTTTTTGAAGCCAGGTGTCTTTCCCGCCTAGTGTTGCAATGGAGGAAATTTGGACGACGATTTCTGCACTGCCTTCTTGGCATGTTACAGCCCTGAGGTATCTTTTCATCGCGGACCATCCAAAAGGAGTGCATGATGAGTTGTTCACCTCATGCACCCCAGGTACACTTGATACCAATGCCGCCCTCACAGCTGTAAAGTCATAGCTACTGATTTTATCTGCAAGAGGTCCACAAGTCAACACTCTACGATCATATGATCTCAGGTAGCTGGTTAGATCGGCTTTGAATCGGTCCCCACTACCAATCTCTAAATCTTGATAACAAGGAGGAGGTTTCACCCCCCTTGGTGACCTAGGCAAACGTGGCGATCGCCAGACCGCGTTGGTCATGTTCGTCCAGTCTTTGGGTATCATGTTCGCGGTGTGTATGACGACCTCGGCAGTGTCATCGTGGCGGAACAGAATCATCATCTTTGAATGATGAGTACCAAACATCTCGGGCATAGGCGCGACGTGAAGCTTCACGTTTTCATATGCTGATGCATCCGCCTGCAACACGATGTTAGTCATTAAGAACCAACATCACCTTTGCAGGGCACGAAACTTACCGACAGTGCTAGCCGTTGCGGATCCTCCCTCTTCCAGAATCCGTGGACAACATGTACATCAACAAGATGTCTTGTGTCAGGATCAAAGGAACCCATCAAATATCCAATGTCGTGCAAATAATTAAACTCCCAGCATTCGCCGATGAGCGGATCCCCAAGAATATCTTTCAGAGTCACGGCATCTTGGTTCAGCTCCTCGGGAAGGTCTCTGATCCAAGTCAATTGCCACGGGGACTTGCCACGACCAATTTCCAACCGTCTGTTTTTCCGCGGAGGGCTGATTGGAGTAGAAAGAGACCTTGGCCGTTCTTCCTTGTCGATCTCGTCCGCTCGTTGCCGCTTTCTGAGCGGCTCCATGGTGGACAACGGATTATGAACTAGCGGGATAACGTGCGGCGTCCACAACGGCGCCCACGGCTTATACTTCAGGATATTGTCCGGCAAACCTCTTCAGACTTCGAGGCTACTTGTTATTTGTTCTCCACGCAGACAATATTGTTCCAAGTTCAACTGTAGTTCGAGTTGTCTCGAAGCTATGGTGGGACTGGTGGTGTACGGAGAGGTGCCAAGAACGTTGGTTTTCACTAAGAGGCAGACAAGACACGTTGAAGAGAAAAGCGGCCAAAATTGTGTGAGAGTCAGATAGTATCATTGGCCATCAGCCGAGAGAATTTAAATCAAAAAGGACATTGCTCGAGCCGTTGAAGGTTATTCTCGAACGAAACCAAAACGAGATGTGGCGGTGCAGGGGACTGTCAAGGCGCAGGGTTTGTAGGGACAGCCACAGCTTGGCAAGTCGCCAAAGTCGCCGAATTTAGACGGCCTGTGGCGCCCGTGCAACATGACTCGTCTTTTTCTCGTCTGGCTCGATCGCAACAGGCGTGTACCCCTTCCTCGTCCTCGTCCTGTCGAGCTTCCGCCGCGCCGACTATTGCCTGATCCATCAACATCATCCTGGCGGCATCGGGGTCTCGCCTGGAAGCCACTTAACCCCGGGCAGCTGTCAATCATTTCTACTCCAACTGCGCCAGATTTTGTTCATCTGACATAATCAACGCCGCGCCCTCATCCGCCTCGCCGAGAACCCTTGGTCTGCTACCACGCAACTCGATCTCATCTTCCCGGGGCCTTTCGTCGTCTTATCGCCAACTTCGGTTGATCATCGGACTTTCTATCGACGTGTTTTACTGTTGAATCATCCAGCATCATATTCCTCTCCTCTTTAAACCCTTGTCCGTCGAATTCGCCTCGAGGCAGCATTGCACCTGATACGGTGCCTTGAATCGCACCCATGAGACTCAGCGTTTTAGCGCTTCTGGCCAGCGCATTGGCTCTGGCCAGGGCAGAACCTTCGGGAGAATCCGATACTGATGAAAGCGCTCCCAAGAGCACCACATTCAATTCCCAAACAGTTCCACCCTTGCTCGAGTTGACGCCGCAAAATTGGAAAGATGAAGTCAACAAAACCAAATGGCTAATGGTCAAATTCTTCAGGTACGCCAATATGATGCGCTAGTCTGATCTTCCTTTCTCCATGTGCTGACCCTGAACTTAGTCCACACTGCGGGCACTGCCAGGCCTTTGCCCCGACCTATCAAACCCTGTACGAGTTCTATACCACGTCCAAAACCAAAGATGGCTCGGGGTTTGAAAAATACTACGATTTCCGATTTGGTATGATGAATTGCGTACTATATGGAGATTCCTGCAGTGAGCACGGCGTGCGTTCATTGCCCACGACTATTCTATTTGAAAATGGACAAGTATTCGACCAAGTCACCGGCGCTAAAAACATGCCCGCCGTCAGCAAGGTGATTGAGAAGGGTCTTGAAAAAGAGAAACCCGGTTTACGTCCAAAGACCATGGAGTTGCCTGAGCAAGGTGCTACGGAATTCCCCACATCTACTGCATCGAAACCTGCCGGAGACTCCTCGCCTAAAAAGGATATCACTGCCGGCGAGGATGGCAAGGACAAGTCTGGGAAGGAGGTTTCCAAGAAAAGCGACGACGATGAGCTTTCTGACAGCACCTTTGGGAAGGGCTGGAAGGTTCCTACCGCTGGAGAATTGGAGAAGGCGCGAAAACCCGAGAAGCCAGCAGTCACGCCAAATGCCGAAGGTGTCTCTGTTGACTTGACTGCTGAAAGTTTTCAGAAGCTTGTAACACAGACCCAGGATCCATGGTTCATCAAGTTCTACGCACCTTGGTGCCATCACTGTCAGGCCGTGAGGCCGACTTGGCAGCAGCTGAGCAAAAATATGCGTGGGAAGCTGAATATCGGCGAGGTGAACTGTGACAAAGAAGCCCGCTTGTGCAAGGACGTCCATGCTACAGCCTACCCCACGATCGTTTTCTTCAAGGGGGGCGAACGGGCTGACTACACTGGTCTAAGAGGACTTGGCGATTTTGTTCAGTTTGCTGAAAAGGCTGTTGATCTAGCAAGCGGAATACCTGACGTAAACGCATCATCCTTCAGAGCCTTGGAGGAGAAGGAGGACGTCATTTTCGTCTACTTTTACGACCATGCCACGACCACTGAGGATTTCAGAGCCTTGGAAAGAATTCCTCTGAGTCTTATTGGGCATGCCAAGCTTGTTAAAACAAATGACCCAAAGCTATACGACCGTTTCAAGATTACGACCTGGCCACGACTCTTGGTGTCTCGTGAGGGTAGACCCACCTACTATCCCCCGATCACGCCTGACGAGATGCGCGATAAGAATGCCGTCTTGGACTGGATGAGATCTGTTTGGCTGCCACTGGTGCCGGAGGTGAACCCCTCCAATGCCCGGCAGGTTTTCAATGGCAAGATTGTTGTGCTGGGGATTTTGAGGCCTGCGGATAAGGATGCCTTCTCTGTTTCACTCCGCGAGATGAAGAGCGCCGCCAATGAATGGATGGACAGGCAGATTCAGGAGTTTCAACTCGAACGTAAGAAGTTGAGGGACTCCAAACAAATGAGAATCGAGGAAGCCGAGGACCGTGGCGACCAGCGTGCATTAAGGGCAGCCAAAGCGATTAGGGTGGAC
Source organism: Epichloe sibirici (assembly GCA_022702365.1). Classification (NCBI taxonomy): domain Eukaryota; kingdom Fungi; phylum Ascomycota; class Sordariomycetes; order Hypocreales; family Clavicipitaceae; genus Epichloe; species Epichloe sibirici. The sequence continues at coordinate 2,454,137 of JALAAE010000001.1, read as the reverse complement.
ATGAACAAGTCTGGTCGCAAGGAGGTTGGCTTCGCGTGGGTTGACGGTGCCTATTGGCAACGTTGGATTCGTCAGACGTATGGTATCGACGTCAAAGATGGAGAGAAAATCATCATCAACGACGAGGATGTAAGCCATCGAAGACCCCTGCTTTGCCATTAACCTGCCTGCAATGACTCGGAATGCGTGCTAACTGACATGGCAGAACCGTCGATACTGGGACCAGACAGTGACTGGCAACTACATCATGGTCAGCCGTACATCCATCATGGAGACTCTGGATAAGATTGTGTACGGCGCCCATGTCATCAAGTACAAGCTCACTGTTTCCACAATCGAGAAGAAATTCTTCGACATCAAGGCGGCCTTTGTAGAGCACCCATACTTATCCATGGGCTGTGTGTTTGGCATGGCATTTGGCACCTTCTCATGGCTTCGTGGTCGCTCTCGCAGGGCTCGTGGTGGCTATTCCAGACTCGATGACGCCATGGGAATCAAGGATCTCAAAGAGGGTCTCCTTGGAATGAATGGAAACCAAAACACCAAAGCTGATTAAAGCATGCCTCGGAACTAGTATGGGCGAATCACTGCGGATTTTCATCTTTTTCTTTCTTTCTTTTTTTTTTTTTTTTTTTTTTTTTTGGAAAGTAATGCACCTTCAAGATTTGTCATCTTTGGGGAGTTTGATTTTATCGGAAAACCCCAACAGCACAAGAGGAGGATTTGGCCGTAGTTGTGCGCGTTCAAGCGCCCACAACCCAAGCATCCATCCATGTCGCTTCTCGGCAGATACGTCTTGGTACGAAGAAGCTTCGGGTCCCGAGTAGGCCATGAAAAAAAAAAAAAAAGCTAGCCCCTGCTTTCACATATTGCTGTAAAGGTTGGCTACCATTTAATGAGTGCGTCTGAGCGGATAGGGAGTTTTGGAATCAATGGGGCAGATTCTTTCATGTACAAGTAGACAATATCAATAGAATCATGATGAGAAAGGGGGTCATTTTGGAATGGTTGGTTTGTTAAGTCGGTAGACATGTTCACTTACTTGGCCGATTTCACGACAACATGCAATGCATCCACCACAGAGCGCTGGGGCCAATTAGCGGCCTGCTCAGCAGCCCACGCAAGGTACAAACGCATCGCATCTTTTTGTATCGGAACCTACCCACGTCAGTTTCTGGTCACCTATGACATCGGTATAGCTGGAAGCAGGAATTAATTGGCTCTCACGGAACCCTGACATCAGTCAGACTGGTGAGGTTTTTCTTTCTCCTTCTTCTCCTTCTTCTCCTTCTTCTTGCTTGCTGCTGTTTGTTAGTCCTACGTCTTGTGAGACTTGACGTTGACCAAGGCACCTGGCGATATCTGCCGACCAGCTTACCGCCAATCCATTCATCTGCCAATCGCTCAGATTTGGTAGACCATCTTTCACTTTCAAGGCAAGACTGAGCTGACATACATCGCTCACGCCGCCAACAACGGGGGAAAGAGGAAATTGTCGCCCTCACAGAGTGCGCACGCATCCTTGATCTACCAAGATACCATTGTAAAAGCATATCTCCCTCCATACAAGGTATCTGTTCGGCGATTCTCCAGCAGAACCTTATCGTCAACAATGTCATCAGCCGGGATCGTCCTCCCCTTCCACTCCAAGCAGCATTCCCACCTCACGCCTTACCTAGCAGCCATACACGCCTCCTGCATAACACACGACCGCACCATCGCCACCTTTCTTCCACCCCTATCACACGAGAAACTACTGACGTGGTGGAAAGAGAGGATAGCAGAGGTCAACGATGGAAAGCGATACATCTGGATCCTCGTCACCGACATTGATGCCACTGGGAAACTGAAGGGCCGGGAAGTCACGGGCGTGGTGATGCTCTCCACGCCGTACTCCGAGACGGGTGCGTTCCGGGGCTACGTGGAAAAGCTGTTGATTCGCAAGGATTGCAGAGGAAAGGGCGGCGCAAGGGCGTTGATGGGGGCGCTGGAGGCGGAGGCTTCTTCCTTGGGGAGAAATATGCTGGTGAGTCTTTATTTTCCTCGGGAGATGCTTTGGCGATCTGCCTGTTATAGGGCTCATGCAGCAGAGAGAGTTGGAATGAACCGAGAGCAGAGGGAAAAAAAAAAAATGTTATGATTGGCGGCTAATATGATAGTGACAGTTGCTTGATACGGAAACGGGCAGTTCCGCCGAGGCGGTTTATAAGAAGCTGGGGTATGTTGAGTTGGGCCGGGTGCCGGCTTATGGGATGAGTCCGACGGGGGAATTGAAGGACGGGACGTTTTTGTATAAGCAGCTTCGATGATGAAGGTGTGGTTTCATGACAGACATCATGGTCGTCCGTGGACAATACACGTGAGACGGACGTGGTACCAGTCCTGAAAAGAGCAGCTGTTGTATCTTTAGGGAAAAAAAAAACCCCCCCGACTCATTGAATTATGAGATTAGGTCGCGACTCAGCTTTGGAACACACTTACCGGTCTCGAGAGCAAGGGCCAGATCTACGCCAAGGACTCGTGGTCCATTCATAGTGAGCGAGTGGGTGGTTTGACGATGAACTGCGCTGCGTACCCTCTCATGTTAAATTAGAGCACAAGTCCTCTAAATCTCGCCGCAACATACTCCGTAGATTTTCTGCAACGGTACGAAAACACCCTGTCTGTTTGGCGCAGATCTGACTCCTTTAATCTCGTCTCTTGTCAAACAGGTTGGATGCGGGGACGGCGGGAGGGCGGTTGACGACGTGTGCGAAGGCTAAGGAGGCGGTGGAAGTACTATGAGTGGCGCGAGGGGAGTGAGGAATAGACATCATGAGCAAGCGTTTTTTCACACACACACACACACGCACGCACGCACGCACGCAATATATTAGGCTTTGGTGATAATTTGGTCCATTCTTTCCTATACGCTCTCTCGTCACATTGTGATTGACTCCTATACTTGAACCTCAGTTTTCGCATCCAAGTCGGGCAACGAATCGCCGTCGAGTCATCCTTTCGTCTTCTGCTCCTCCTTCACTCGTCATCTCCCAGCTCTTCTACCTTGGGGGCTACATATTGTCGCTGCTGTATAATGCCAGTGTTGATCTGAGTATCGGTACCGGTGGTGGTGGCTGTCGTTGGTGCGACTTGGCCCGTGGCGGCGGCAAAGGTAGGGTTGGGGCCGGCAGAGCGGGAAGCAGCCTTGGCCTTCTTCTTCTTCTTCTTCTCGGAAGCAGACTGCATTATACTGTTAGTTGCTTCACGTCTCTTTTGATTTGAGAGAAGAAGAAGAAGAAAAAAACTCGCAGTGTTAACAGGATAATCTTACCTCGTGCCATGCCCACACTGGGCGGAAACTGTCCATGAAAGAGACATCTTCCCACAAATTGGGATACAGCCAGAGACCCGGGGGAACTGCGAAATAGGTGATGCAAAACAGAATGACTCGGAAAATCGCCATTACGAAGAACAGTCCCAGTAGGCCCAGCAGTCCCCAACTGAGGTAGTAAACACCTTGACGCAGAACCAGTGGCCACAGAGGGTACAGGACGACGATGAAGATGAGGACCAGGGCAAGAGCGGCGTAAAGCTGTCGCTTGATCTGGCTGCCTTCGTAGAGCCACACGTAGTACATGTCGTCCCCGGCATCTTGTTGCTGCTCGATGCGAACATTCCACTGACCCTTGACACGCTTGGGCTTCTTGCCATTGGGTCCAGCCTCGGGCTCAATCTTGTTGACTCTAAGAGCAAGCATACTCAGCGGCAGCAGCTTGAACGTGTTCTCGAGCGATGCTCGGTCTGTGATTTCGGGCAGCAGTGGGTTCTTCTTGCGGGCCTTTTCATACGCAGGCGATTGCAACGCGCGGAGCGCGCGCTTGACTGTCGAGATTGACATGTTAGCACAGCCTTGCCCGATACATTTAAATCTGCGCGAGGCTTTTGGTTGGTTCTCGTACCCTTGAACATGTCTTTTCGCTCGCCGTTCAGAATGCTGGTGCGCGGCTTGAGGTCTTGGCCCTTCAGAAAGATAGCGAGGGCAAGAGCCTTGGGGTTGGGGGGTCCAGGAACAATCGGTTGAGCCTGTCCTCCTCCCTGTTCGTGACTGTGGTCATGGTCATGGTCATGGTTGCAGCCCTCTCCGTGAACGTGCCCGCCTGCAGCTTGCTGTTGTTGCATCATCTGCATTCGCTGCTGCTCCATTGCCTGCTTCTTGATGTGTTCGATGAAGTCGGGCACCGTCATGCCAGCCTTCTCTGCATCCTCTGCTACTCGTCGCTGGATCTCGGCAATTTTCTCGGGAGTAGGACGCTGCCCTGGCATGGGCATAGGGATGCCACCCTCTTGACTGTTGGGCGGCGCAGACATTGCGAGTTGGACGTGGATGTGCGCAGCTTAACAAAGCAAAGGATGGTGGTGGTGGCAGGAAGCGATGCGCTCTACGTAGTAGAGAGGAAGTTTTTGAAACAGCCGGATCAGTAATGAATATGCGATGCCACGGCGGGTCTGTTGTGTGAATAAATTGTAAGAAGGAACTTGCAGAGCAAAAAAAAAAAAGTCGACATGTGGCCGAGTGTCATCATCCACAATTTTTGTCATGCTCACTAACAACAAGGTGTTCACTTCGACATTGCCGTAACACAGCCAAGTCAGCAACACAAAGTGTGTGTGGGTCGGCTTGTCTATTCCCCGTGATCCGGCAAATGCTTGGCAGCCTGGCTGGAACGAAGTTGCGCGAGCGAGTGAGAGTGGGGCTTCTGTGCTTCCTCCCCCACCACCCACCACCGGTATTACTGGGCCACCAACAAACACAGCAACCAGTTCGTTGCCAGGTTTTGTCTCATGCAAGCTGTTGCATTGCACCAGGCAGCACAATGGGCGATCGACTTACGCAGCTGCAAGATGCGGTTGACCAGGTAAATAAAAGAGTCGAGACGTTTCTATTTCTAGCGCCAGCCAACTCTTGCTTACACCAACGGTAGCTCGCGCAACAGTTCGTCGCATCCTTACACTTTGTGCAAAGAAGACACGATCTCAAAACCTTGGGGCCAAACGACAAAGTTCGGGATATCAAGCAGGAACCTCATCAAAGAGAAGGTACGTGATGGTTGAACATGCAAAGGGTGCCTGGAAGTGACTGCTAACTCCAGGAGCAGTCGACCCGCTTCCTGCCGATGAATTTGCTGCTGGTCTAAAAGAGTTGGCGCGCGACCTCATCATCAAGGAACAGCAAATCGAAGTGCTCATCTCCAACCTTCCCGGCCTCGACAACAGTGAAAGAGACCAAGAGCGGAATATCAAGGACCTGGAAGAGGATCTAAAGGCCGCAGAGGCGCAGAGGCAGGAAGCGCTGAAGGAAAGGAATCAAGTCCTGGGCGAGTTGGATACTGTAATTCGTAGCGTCCGGCGGCCGTGACACCGGCGTATCGTGACCTGGGCTTTCTCTTGGGATTGGTTTTATTCATTGCATAGCGCGGAGTTTTGGCATTCTTCGACGAGTCTGGCGGCTGTCACTCGCATTGAAAAAGAAGGATTTATTACGTTATCATAACATTGACATCAGGTCCATTATCTAGAGGGGGTCTATGATTTACTGTTTCTATTAACATTTTGGTTTGGAATCCAAGTCACGAGTGCATGTGCTCAAATATCCTTATGATGGGACGACACAAGCAGGATGATCAAGCGAGCGAAGACCTGAAGAATTGGGGATATATGTTCCGCAACTCCCTCAGATGTCGAATTTGAAATTGTGAAGCTGGCTTCTCGGGTATCGGAAGAGTTTCTTCGACAAGATGGGCGGCGGTCCAGCCGAAATCTTTAGCTTTGGTGCAGTTGAGGTAAGAATCATCTGCATTTGTTAGACGGCTGCTTTGCCCATGCCTATGCAAATGTGGGATTACATTGCACGTACCGACGAAATAACAATCTTTCACGTCGCTGACACCAGCTTCTTTCATACCCTTCTTGAACATGTCAGGATGTGGTTTGCAGATCAAGGGCTTCTTGGAATAGTCGCAAAATGTGAGTCCATCAAACAGGTCTTCGACACCGAGCAAGCCGACCACTCTCTTGGCATGGGTGACGTAAGCGTTTGTGAAAAGCCAGACCTTGACCTTTGATCTATCGATATCTTCAAGCAGTTTCCTCAGTTCCGGGTCAGGCTTGATGATGTCTTCAAGGGGTAGGGCATCGTCCACCTCGGCGTTGTATGCCAATGGATCGATTTCGTGATGGCGGACAAGGCCTTCTATAGCAAGTCCGTAGCCCGTGTAGTACTCTTTGTGAAGCCTGACGGCCTCATCCCAGGGCAACTCTAGATGCCTGGCAAAATATTTGTCAATCAATTCAGCCATCAAGTCCTGAACCTTGGTGCCTTGTACCCAATTAGCAATTCGCCCCCGTTATGGTATTTAGACATAGCTCACTTACTTCGAGAGTAAAGACAGTTGTCGATGTCACTGAGCATTGGGTCAATTAGCTGTCTTGGGTCTTGGGATAAAACGACAAGAGAACCTTGCAATGTAAAGGGAGGGGGGGGGGGAGCTTACAAGAAAAGAACTGGCTTGCCAGTCGCCGTCCCGTTGAGCGCAGCCATGTTGCTGATTGTTCGTTGAGTTGAAAAGCAGGACAATGTGTGACGTTTGAAAACTGATTACGTTCACAGAGTAAAGAGATGAGAGGGTTAAACAAGCGATAGCATATGCGGCTCATGTGTTGTAGAAGCAATATTAGAAGGCTACACCCGGCTGGGTTGTTCGGGGAGCTATCCTCCGAACCACGGAGTATGGAGAAACTGTTTATTAAAACTCAGCCGGGTCCGGAGAGCAATGACGTGTGTAACTTGGACGACATGTCTACGGAGTACCAACAAGTCGGCAGCGGTGTGGAGACGGACCACTTGACTCCTTCGGCCACGAATTTGTATTGACTTGAGATAGATGGGGCGAACAAATTGTTGGACGAACGAAAGCGCTTTTAACCACGGCCTCTGAGCGCTTTTAAGAATTGCTAGGACCTTTTCTAAATGATGACACGGTTAGGTATCTTGCATCAGTGTTTAACAAATGTCAACAAGACGGAATGGAACGCAGCTACGGACTATTTGACTCTCCACTGCACGCACGTGCTTGCATGGGCAGCGCAGCCAATTTCTGCCATCCACACCGCCTGATTCTTCGTAACTCCTTATGTACTTCTTTTTTCATTTGTGTGGATTTCTGCAATTCCAACCCTTCCTACGACTACCAGGGTTCTCCAACGGCGTCGCCACTCAAGCTACATTATGGCAAGATCATCCAGAAACTCTTTGACGGTTTGATATATCTTGCGAGTGCTCATTCTGGCATCATCACTGCGATAGAGAGGGCACGACAGCTCTTGTGTGATCGTGCTTGAAAACTGTTTGGCAGCGTGTTGGCGTGTCATGGCCCAGGCAGTACCAGCAGCATCCGCTCTCCCAAGCGGTGGTCTTGGCTTGGCGAAACTCTCTGAAAAGGAGGTGTTCGAGCTTGGACAGTACGAGAAGATTGTACAGATTTGCGATGCTATCATCTCTGGCAAACATCCCACAATCACTCTCCACCGCAGCTCGAACGCGTCTTCTGACTCAATACCCCCCCGGCGAAATGTCTCGCACTCAGAGGCGCCACGTCAAAGGCAGGACAATAATGGTCCTCCATCCACAGTGCCTAGTCAGCCTGAGGTCACGGCTCAACCCGAGCTGAACCCGATAGTCCAAGAGGAATCTGATCAGCTTGTCAAAGCCGAGCTGCAGATTCAGAGACAACGGTTGGAGCGTGCTTTGAAAGATGAGGCTGAGCAACGTTGTGTTGAGAAAACAGGCTATGCTGAACCGTCTTCAGAGCTCGATTTATCTGACGTTCTGGTTAAGGCTCTCGTTATAGTTCAAGCTACTGCTGCTCCTGCTGCTGATGGCGAGAAGTTGAACGCTAATGCCGCATCTGCGACTGACTCCTTCGACGAAAGCACCTTTTACTCGTCTCGCCATGATACGCCCGAGTCTCATCTTGTCTCGCACATACGTAGTTCGTCTGAAGATGTACAAGCTACTGACGTTCATCCACAACATGAAGAATCTTCGCAGCAACCCGGCAAGCAGCCCGAGCCACCCTCTGGCCCAGCCGCCGATTCTGTCAAAGTTGCCCACCCCCCACCCGCGGCCGAAAGAAGCGATCTTTCTGCAGCGAATGCAACCTCGACTTCGCACATGAGTATCGTTCCCGGCCTGAACAACTATGTTCAAGTCACAGGTATCACGAAAGATCTTACCCAGACCGTGAGTGGCGTCGGTAGCCAGTCAGATGCCCCTACGCAAGGCGATTCGCGGACGTCCAAAACCCAGATGCCCATGAGTAATGCCCAAGTTCCTCGCGACAGTTGTTATGAGACTCATCCTCCTTCTCCCCTTGTTCGAAATCATAATACTCTGCAACCTATCGCCCCCCAACCAACGCATCCTTCTTCCGTCAGTGCCTTAGCAGCAACTTCATCAATCGTTCATGGTGCTTCACATGCTGCTGGTTATCGCAGTGCTGTTGCAACCCCGGCACAGGTCGCAGCACTACGAACTGAACAACATGTTGTCACAAGCCCCGATAGTTCATCACAAGGCGGGAAGAAGAAGGGCAAGAAGAAGAAGAGAAAGGCTGACAAGCAAGGCGATATTGGTACGGAGAGCGTTTCGCTTGTCAAACAAGAGCATCGATCGCCATCTCCGCTCAATACCCCTTCCTATATTCGCCCAAGTAAGCGTGCGAGACACACACAGGACCAGTCTGCCGCACACGAATACGGACCAAGGAATGATCCGGCCAGTGCTCGTGATGCCGGTGCTCAATTTGTGTCTGGGTCAGTAAGGGACCATGCCATACCGATAGGCCATGCTACGACAGCTACCTATCAACGACCCTACGGCTCCGTTGCGACTGGAGAACCACGATATAGTAGTGGCCGGTACTATGAGGAACAAGGCTATGCCAGCGAAGGGCCTCGGCACCACGATGGTCTACCCATTGATCACACAACCCACTACCTGGGCAGACCGGCCCCAGCGTCAGGACCAGTCCCCCAAGTCACGCTGGCTGAATCTCGGCCCATGAGTTCGCGTCCATATCGGGAATTCCAAGATGGTTCTCGTATGATAGCTCATCCTAACGGAGAAACATTTGTTGCGCCCCCACGGCCCGCGCCAGCGAGGATACTGGTTGATGCTTATGGACGTGAGTACGTTGAGCCATCCTATCATCCTTCCTCCCGGTTGTCCGTGGCATCTCCCTCGAGACATGGAGACCACGAAGTAGTATACGAGCGATTACCTCCTCGGGCCGTTTCCCGTCATCCCCTGCCCGGGTCCTACGAAGATGGTGGCGTGATTTACACAGCACCCCCTCAAACATATGCTTTGCCACGGCGTATCGTCACGCAACCCGAATATGCTACTCGCGACTACAGAGACCTGCGTACACGGGAATTCTCATCAAGACCTCTACCAGCTCAAGGAGAATTTGTGCAGGTGTTGGCTCCCAATGAGCGGCGATATGGTGAGGATGGCTACGGCCCAAGGCCTGCAAGTGTTCGGCCAGTAGAGAGTGTGCACTACCAGATGCCTCCCGATTATGGACGAGTCCATAGCGTACGCCCTGAACTGCCTGTTGCGGCAGAGTACAGAGCGAGTGTTCATCCGGATAGTGGCCGTGAGATATTACAGCCATATATGAGAGACTATCGTCCTGCTCCAGCCCAGCAACCCACCATGCAACGAGCATATAGTGTTCGGCCACCGGATCCTCCTCACAGCGGCCAGCTTCGTGGGGTAGATGAAAGTGCTTTCGTCGAGCGGCCAAGCGGTGCTACTCAGGAGATAGTGTATGCAGATGACGGCAGGCGAGAATACTATAGATAAATTGGAAGTATTTAGGTCGAATAAAACTTCCTTGACGTTATTTGCTGCAATGCGACCGGGCTGCTAGCGTGTAGCTGAGTTTTTGTAGATTTTAATGCCCTCGAAATCAAAGACTGCTGAGCAGATTTGTGACACCAATCAAGTGTGATTCCAAGTCGACATTTTGTCATCCCAAATACAGCGTTCTAAAATGTTTTCCAACATAGTTTGGGGATGTAGACGCCTATGGAGGCTGAGAGCAGCGGGAAGAACGGCGAGTAATCAGGCCTAGCGTAGAGATGTGTGGCCATAGCTTACCGAACCTGGATGTTGAACGCAGAACGCAGATATTAAGGAAGTTGACTTGTCTATTGGATCTTATACTACCTCGATCTTGGCTTCGTGAAGGTCAACGAGACGTAAGTAGCTTAGACTTGGACTGCTATAATAAGGCCATCCTCTTACGGATCGCGCCAACCTACCTCGGGCGGAAAATTGTACGGTCGGGCATCAGCCATTCGACGCGAGAGAATGGTGATGACAGGAGACCGACGCGGAGACTCGCGCCATGTTCAGGGCAAGATGTTCGCAAGCTCTAGGCATGACAAGTTTAAACTGCTCGCAGTCTGTGTTGGAAGCAAAGGTTTTGGACGCTCAGGATGGTAGTCAGTCGCGACTGCGATCAAATACGAAAGGCGGCGCAAATATTTGGGTACGTACATCGAAAAGTCGTGAGCAATAAAAGATAAGTGGTCAGGCATGTATGTATGTATGTATGTACATAATACACCGTAATCTGTACAATTCGTATGTATGTATACCGCCCTGGTCTGGAAGAAGCGGCCCGTTCGAACCAGACGCAAACGTGACACCGCCGGCATCGCCTCCTGTTGGCGGGACAGAAAGGTGATGTGTACATACATAATACATGTAATGTACAGTCTTGTCTTCCTCGACGTTATTTAGCCACCCGCCCGCAGGGCTGGGGAAAGAGGCAGTGGTGGCTTGCTTGACTCGATCGATGCGCGGACACCAGCAGAAGTGACCACGGACGAGGCAACATGGCTCGTCCAATCCTGTCACGACCTCCAAGTCGTACGCATCTTATGAGTATGAGAATGTATGAGAATGAGACAAAGGGGATGGCATCTGACTCTCGGGTCATCTTTACCCCTGAGCGGAAACCCTGAACTGGTATCCGAATCACTCTTTTGCTTGAGACAATGAGTACGTTTGCAAAAACACCCTTTTTTTCCTTCTGTTCCAAGCCCGAGAGGAGATTGATTTCGGAAACATTGTCTTTTTGCTGTTTCTTCCTGCGAGGAGCGGAGCACATGGCTGTGCCAGGCGTGAAAGACTGACCAATTGGCATTGACGTATCGTATCGTAGCTCTGCCGGCACAGGATTCCTGTATCAATTGTACATGTGTACATATGTATGTATGTACTCCGTACATATGTGTATGTACATATGTGCCGGCGCCTGGCTCCACTATAGCAGGCCTGCAAAGTTGCAGCTGGTGTGTTGCGGCGACCGGGCACAGCCAGCCAGGCGTGGTGGTATTTTGATTTGGGATGGTGGTGGGCCGTGGCAAGGTGGCATGCAACAAACAGCGTGCATGTCAATTTGGTGTGGCAGCGCGACGCCATTTTCCAGTTGCCCGCGCTGTGCCAGGATCAACTACGGAGTAACTAACTGCCTGGGGATTCCCCCCCTTTCCCTCACCCCCCCCCCCCCCTCGCTACATGTACGAAGAAGCCAGGGCAGAGTCTTTTACAGACAACTTTCTTTATTACCCGTGATAAACAGCAGCCATCAGGCACGACCCCGGAACCACCGCACATCTGTGGCATCCACCAATCCCAGGAGCTTTCTTGGATATTAATAGTTGGACGGCCGGGGGGAGGGGGGGCAGTTGCCGTCGACCTCACCCATCCCAGCAGCTTTACATATGTATGTACGAAGATCCCACCTCGCCGAGCAATTAATTGCCTGCTTTTTGTACCAACTGCTCATGCCCTTGGGCTTGTTGGCAGCCACCAGACTTCTTCTGGCTGCTGCTGCTGCTTGCTGACTGACACCAGCGCACCAGCGCACCAGCGCACCAGCACACCAGGAGGGCATCAGACAAGTCCCTCATCCCGGACATCCTCACTTCGACCGTCCTTTGTAGTCCGTACGCCGTCAGCTGTGTAGTAGGCACATGGAGCACTCGGTACGGAATACACAAGTGCAGCACCAAAGTCGTCTCGCTTGGCTCTTCCAGATATCCGGACATCCTGGCACTCGGTACTGGAGTACTGTATGTACATATGTACGTGTTCCGCTGTACGGCTCCACGCTAACCCTGATGAGTGGTGTATTATGTATTTGCCAATGGTATTTGGTGTGCTACAAATGCTTGCTTGTTGCAAGTTGGACGCGTTATTATTGCATTCGCTGTAACTTGATGCGCCATGTACTACGCTTCGTATTATGAGCCCAGCAGCTGTGCCAGTCGTTGCAAGTTGGTCCAAAACGTCATGTCCTGATGCTGTCTCGTCTCGTCTCGTCTAATACCTGCCTGCCTGCCTGCCCGTCCGTCTACCTCTGTCTGGGTGTGTCGGCCAGTTTTTTGCGCCTTTGATCGGTTCCCTCCAGTGCTTTGGATACCGAATGGCGCCAGGCCCTGCCCTGTGGCCCTGTCCCAGCTCAGGATTACCAGTGCGTTCGAGCTCCACTCCAGTCTGCTCCACCCTTTGAGCACTCGCTCAGCCGGACCAGACTCCTCCTCCTCCGTCTTCCTCTCTTCTCTGTTTCTGCTCAACACCTCCAACAAAACACCAGCTTCACGCGAAATAAGACGATTTGGGAAGAGATTCGCGAGTCAATCCTTCTTTTCCCCTTTCTCTTCTTCTCCTACCCTCTGCTTTCCCCACCAAGGGCCTTGGGTTTTTGTTTTCTTCCCCTCCCTGCGCGGTACTACCCGAACTCAGCTTTTCGTCTTCGATATTCCCGATACCCTCCCTCCCTTTCGTTTCCTTCTTCGACGACGACGACCTGCTTCCGAGTTCAATCTTCTCTATTCAAATAGCTTCTCCAGTCGGCCTGTGTCCCCCTGCTTTGTGATACCCACGCATCCGGCTCACTATCAGCCGAATTTTACCGCCCCCCCCCGGTGCTGTCAGAGCCGCATGTTGCCCTTTCCGCGCTCGTCACAGCTCTTTCCACCCTTCGTGGCCGAGATCAGTCCCTCTAGCACTCGATTGTCTTCCCTAACTCAACATGAATAAACTGGCCAACATGCGTCACTGGTCCGAGCGGATGAGCCCAAACTTTGGAATGGGCCGCCCCAACATGCCCTTGAACGGCCTCAACCCACACCCCAAGAACGCAGCCCAATCTGCCGGTCCCATCAGCTCATCACAGGCTGCCGACGCTACGATTCACTATTCTTTCAATGTCCCCTTTGCCTCCGATCTAGCCGGACCCGATACCGAGGATATCGTTCACGCCACGACCGATGCCGTCCTGCGGTGGACGCACCCTGCCGATGCCCCCGATGATGTGCAGGTTCATGAGCTGCCCGTTCATGCCCAGAATCTGGCCAACCTCGGAAGACTTTGTCGAGACTTGTCCGTTGGGCCGTTGCCAATTGATGCACACGTCGTTTCTTCCTTTCCCAAGAGCGGCAGAGGTCAAGCCACCACTGTGTGCCTTTCGGGCTCTCCCGAACTAGTTCACAAAAGCAGAGAGACCATCCTCAACGAGATCCCCATCGCCATGGTATGCGTTCCGTCCTGCGTCTGCCTTGAAGAGCGTCTAGCACTTTGAACACAGACTCTTACCAGTTACTTTTTTTTTTCTTTTTTTACAAACTGCTTGTCTAACCAATTCAAACTTGGCAGCGTTGCACAACAATCGACATTGATGGAAATTTAGTCTGTGATCTTAATGCCGGTGTGCTCAAAAAGCCCGTCGTAGAGACCCTAGACTACATCTCGACCTTTTGTGGCGTGGATATTTTCCTGCTTGGTCCAAAGTTGACACCCATGGTTGATGGCATGATGGGTGACTCGGAGATGCGGATGGATCAGCGATGGAGAGTGGCCATCTATGGAGACATTCTCTCGTCCGAGCACGCCAAGGCTCGGGTCTTGATCCACATTGATACTCTGGTACGACAGACGGCTACTCTCAACTTCTCGAGGAATCTTCCCCCTGCCCGGTGATCGATGTTGCTGACCTTTCTGCTGCAGCTTGGCCGTGTAGTTGATGCCACGAGGATCGAACTATCCCTCCATCAGCTCGTCTGTGGCCGTCATCGTAAGAACATCAAGCTGATTGAGTCATCCACCGGAACCGCCATTTACTTCCCACCCTTGTTCTCGCAGATGTATCGGTATTGCCCACAGAACGCTACCCGTCGTGACCCATCGGATATTTTCATTACTGGTGACACTCCCCAAGCAATCGAGCTTGCCAAGCAGAAGTTGCATGAGACTGTGTCTAGAATTCGACTCTATGTCAAGGATGTGACTATCCCAGCTGCCAAGATCGATAGTATTCTTCTTGGCCGTCTCGACAAAGTTCGCAAAATTCTTGAGGCCAACGGCACCTACATCATGTTCCCTCCACTGGCTTGCCAGCGAACAACGGTTCGAGTACAGGGAAGCGAAGGATTGCCGGTGGAACGTACGGTCCGAGAGCTCATGTCTCTGGTAAGTTGTTCTATTGTCAAGAAAAAAAAATACACAACCCTCATAACTCGCACTGACATTCCTGCAATCAGGCTGGGCAATTCTATGGAGCTGGATGGTACATCCAACAATCAGAAGTCAGGCAACAACCTGCTATCGCCGATGTACGAACAATGCTGTCCGATATTTGTGCCAACGCAGAGGCAGATTTGTCTTACGACAAGATGAGCTTTACTATCACCGGGTCAGATGACGCCGTCAAATGTGCACTGGCCGTGATCTCGGACCTCACGTTTGTCACGCAGACTCAATACCAGATTCGTGTCAAGATTGAGCTTGCCAATGAGCACAAAGAATTTGTTAGTGGAAAAAAGAACGGGAAAATCAACAAGATCATGGGACAGAGTAAGTTGTTCTATCGATGAATATCTGGCCAACACGTTTTGCCGAACTAATTGAAATGAATCAAGCAGGCAATGTGCAAATTATCTTTGATGGCTTCAACGAGTACAACTTCAACATTGATGTCATGGCTGCTAGCTATGACTCTATGAAACAAGGTTTGGCTTTGGTTGAACAAGAGATGCCCGCATCCATCTCTTTCCATGTTCCAGATCAGTACCACAAGCGCATAATTGGGATTGGTGGTCAGCACATTCAGCGAATCATGAAGAAGCATTCTGTCTTTGTTAAATTTTCCAATGCAATGGACAGAGGTGGGATGGGACGCGAGGATGATGACATCAAGGTCGACAATGTCATTTGTCGCACCCCTGCTCGTAACGCCCAAAATTTGGATGCCGTCAAGAATGAAATTCTTGAAATGGTCGATCGTGCTGTAAGTACATTTGATGCCAGTTGTGACATGCAAACTCGGGGGGAAAAGGCTGACAAGATGCGACAGGATTCCGAGTACACCACGCAAATAGCAAGCATTGATCGCTTGTACCATCGCGAGCTTATTGCCCGCCTTCCCGACGTCGACGAGTTGGAACAAAAATTTAACTGCAAGATCAATTTTCCTAGCACTGAAGAAGCTAGTGACGAAGTTACTGTCACCGGCCCCCAATGGCAGGTCCCTCACTGCGTGGACGAGCTCCTGGGAATGGTTCCCGACAAGCACGAACTAATCCTCGCCCGCACTGGCGATTTGATCAGATTTTTGGAGTCGCCCGACTTTGCTACCGACCTGGTATCAAAGCTCAAGGCCCAATACGAAGTGGAGGTCACAGTACATCAAAATCCTGACGAGCTCACTGAGGACGGGTCTCCCACCATGACACTGATTTGGGGATTCACCCGTAACAATGCGGGCGGGCTGCGCGATGCCATCGATTTCCTGCAGGCTCAAATGGCTGCTGCTACAGTTGAAGCAAATATTGTCAAGGGATCCATCCCCCGTCCGAAATCCGATTCGTTCGAAGACTCCCTTCAATACTTCGACTCTAAACTTCTCCAGCATGCTCCTGCTTCATCTACAACCGATTCACCCGTCAAGACGGGCTTTGGAGCTGAGGTGGCTCGGGAGCGAAGCAGCATACTCGACCGTCTTCGCAAGCCCGGTAGCATGACATCCATCTCGGCGTTCCTTGATCGGAGAAAGAACAGCTCCCATTCCATGAACAGCAGCTTTTTCAAGGGATCGAGCAACGTTTCCAAGTCTTCGCTCATTTCCATTGAGTCTACACGGAGTTTCAATGCTGATCGCAACCCTTGGAACGATAGTGGGGTCAACTTGGCCGAGGACGAAAACCCTTGGGCACCACGACCGTTCAGCAAGCACATGGACAGCAAGTTGGCAATTCCTCTTCCTGGTGATGTGACACCTCGCCACAACACCCGCGCCTCTGGAGACAGTGGCCGACCATCTACTTCTCACTCTTTCAATTCAGGATACCCCGGTCCCGTTGGGCCTTTCCGTTAAGACTTGTTCAACTTAGAAACGACTACACGCGCATACCCCGGCTGGATATACCCTCTCGCACTACAAAAGAATACCCTTGAAAGTCTCGTTTTATATTGGTCGATTTTTCGTGTCTTGTTTTGAGATGGACATGTGAATCGAGTTATATTTATGTTGTCGGTGTTTTATGCCCTGTATATGGCTCACGAGATCTGTTCTGACTTTCTACTTTTTTTTTTTTTTTTTGGTTACTTTTGGGACGGTTCTCGTCTTGATGACTGGGATCGGTTTCCGTTTTATACCCACAAATTCAACAAAGAAATAGCTGCGGCACAGTACTTGAAAAAATACCCCGGTGCGGATGCAGATGGTACATGATATGTTCGGGTTTTGGTGGATTTTAACTTCAAATTTGTCGATTCTTGCTGCAGTGAAAGTGTACTCCGGTGAGCCATGGGAATGAAAGAGCAAACATCGATATACATGGAGTCGTTGTTTGGCACGTTTTGTTATCATCGTGGGGCACAATGGCTTTCTTGGAGCAGTGGCACTATTCCAAGTAGATGCTTGATTTCGTCATGCACATTGATGCGATGATGCCGGGACGGCAAGATCCACGATGCACAAACAAGTCATGATGAAAATATACCTGATCACATGTGGTTTGCTTTCAAAGACAACGAAATTATTCCGTCCGTTAATTGGAATGTGCTCCACAGGCGTGGTGAAGATGTAGTCAGTCGTATTCCGGCGTATTACTTTAATGTGACTTCCATAGTGCTGCCTGCATCGAGCATGTGTGTGGTAAATTGATGGCTAGCTAGCTCAATAGGTGGAATTCTAACTGACTACATACATGTATATTGCAACATTGAGAAAACAAGAGTACATACGTCACAAATAGTGTTTAGTAATTCTTGTATTAAAAATTGGGAAACACATCCGACCACTCGGGCGTAGCGTACGCCGTCATCGGCAACTCCCGTATACTTATAAAAGCCTCCACGACGATAAACACTCTTGCAAGGCAGAGGCTGGATCCGCCGCATACGAAGACGACAGCACCCAATCCAAAGCTTTGCAGCAGTGATTTCTTCCCATCCATCCACTTTTCCCAGAAGGAGTTGAGGGCAAACCATCTCGCGACCGCCGAATTTAGAATGACCCAAAAGGCTCCGCAAAAGGCAATATATGAAGCTAACACTCTCCAAAGCCATCTCTCTGTGGGTGAAGCAAAGTGCTCGTTCCAGGCCGCGGCGTGGAAGCCTCCATAACAAAGATTGGCAAGCCAAAGGATCATGCCGACTATTAGACCGTCTACGTTGCGGAGAAGGTCGTTGGATGGCCAGTTCTGGATGTGGTTGGCGACGAGTTGTTCGGGGCGGAGATGAATACAATTGTGTTTCGGTTCTCGAGCATTCATCGTGCTTGGAAGCCCTGGATCCTGATGGGTGAGTAGAATGCGTTCCTTTGACATGAGACTGGGGTATTGGTGGAGGGCCTGCTCCATCATTTCATGGCGTGTGCGCTTTGACGATGATGAGTACTTCGAGGATGGTCGTCGTTGGAGAATGCGTGGCCGGCGTTCGAAAAAGGCTGATGCTGCATCTTTTTGGCGTGACTCTTCTACCTTGGCGAGACAGGCTTCGGTTGCTCTATGTACTGCTGCGCCGAGGGGCGGTATCTGCCCGTCTGGAGGCTCTTGTACGCTCTGATTGTTTCTGTGTGGTACAAGCAGACGAAGAGTTTCTAGCTCCGGGGTCCGAGAGTAGAGGTTGAGCTGCGCGAATAAGGTCTTGATGAGTGTTTGGGACTTGACACGCTCGGGGTCCACGTAGCCACTCATTTCGCTGCTTGAATACATGAAGGCCACTAGAGGCGCGAGGGATTCGTCTCGAAGGATGATGGGTTCATTAGGCAGCAGTGGCTTGTGCCACCAGAAAAGATACATGGCGAAAGCGCAGAGACTACGTATTTCGTCATCTCATGTTAGATTATTTTCACCTCACTTCTCTTGTTGGAAGCAGCTGAGTTGGTTTTCTCTTACACGTGGGCAACGGTGTTCACTTCCAGGAGTATGACGGGCAATCTGGCAGCCAGTCGACTGATTACCTGGACAAGCATCCACGTGGCTTGAACAATGACAGCTGCCTTGGCCAGATCATTTGCTTTGCTCTTGTCCTCGATTTCGGCTTTTTTCAACGACGGGCAAGTGTCCAGAATCCGCGAGCAACATCATGCCCCTTGCTGTCAGGGTGAGGCGCACCGGTCTGACATTCTCATGGTCTGGGGCATCGGCATCCGTCATCAGGACTCCCGAAAGCGTTTGGAGCTCGACGGCGAATCCGCCTGAGCACGCGAAGAAACTGTGCGTCATGCTCCATGTAACTGTACATTGGGGACCCTTGGGGCTTCCCGTGGCGTTTGAATCATGATGTCTTGCGTCTTGCTCTCTGAGCAACGACTGAACATGGCCATTCAACATGCGTGCAGAGCATCACTGGAATATATTCCCGCGAGGATCTATCGAAGGTTGATCCAAATGGTGGTGATGCCTTTGCGGTTTCTCTCAGGAACATTGAGATGGAGAGCTGACCAGACGCACAAGACCAGGGTGAGGAGGCAAGATAGGACGAGCGATATGGTGCCCCTTTCATTGGGATCTTTGACATATCTAACGTAGTTCTCGATATCGCTGCTGTTGTAGTTCCGTGGTGTGAGATCTTTTGTCAAATCTTTTGTCAAGGTGGAACCCTCGACCGAAGGTATTGACGATGGGAGGAGGTAGAGTATGAGCTGCCAGATCAGCATTTTAATTGGTCCTATTTGACCGATTGCAGAATCCGGCCAAGGGTGGTTTCGCAAGGTGCAGCACAAGGCTCGATGAACAAAAGAGGTCATGATGGATCAGCCGAGGGGAGAAAGCTTCATAAAGACCAAAATGAGCAGTGGGAGCACAACATATGAAGGCTGTCGGTTAGTCGCAACCCGTTGGGACGTTCATCGCTTGGCAGGGCGGTCGGTCCAGGTCGTTCCGCATTCGCCTGTCTGGAACACAGTAGGGTTGCATAGATGGCTAAAAGGAAACGAATGAAGCTTGCAAGAACAGTGAACACCAAGCATGCTACAAACAAACCTGAAGGTTATCTGCAGGGTTAGCGCCTAGTGGGGCTCGGGCCGTCCCTGAGACTGTTGTGGTTGGCCACAGCTAGGCGCCAGCGCGTGTTACTGTTCCGGGCGCATATTGATTGGTCCGAGCATTATTGCTCTTGAACCGCTCGTGATCAATCCCCCTCCTCTCGCCTCGGCTGCGCCATGGTTCGGATTTTTTTTTTTTTGCAAAACACTTGGAAACCCATCACACAGTCCTGGCAGGTTGTCTTCAGTTACTAGTTTCTTCTGGATTTTACTCTTCCTTCTCTGTTCTTTGAGCCCCTCTTCTTTGGTGTCCCTGTCCCCCTTTGAGAGCTATCATGAGTGGAATGCCTGGCCGGCCTCGGAAACCTCCCCATGTGCAGAAACAGACGGGATTGTTGACGTGGAAGGACATCTGTGAGTTCCAAATTGCAACCTCGATGTGTTTTCACCCACTAATCGCACATTTGGATCGCAGTGCCGTGGCAGAGGTCCGTCCATCCACTTCTTCTCGTGGCAAGAATCATTATTTCCAACTCACAGACATAGATAGGGACAATGAATTCATCTTGACCGGATATAGGTCAGTGAGGTCATTTTGGAACTCTCGGGGCCCAGACACCAGCTCATGCAAAGAATAGGCATGCCTCTTTCTCGCATCTCCGCTCGGCAAAGAGCGTAGTGGAACTTCATAATGAAACAGGCAAGTTCCGAATCTCGCGAGCCTCGCGGCGTAAAGCAGCGTAAACAACATGTCATATTAATGCTTTTCCGTCAAAAGCCAACATCTGGTCTCATCTGATCGGGGCCCTTCAGTTCCTCTACGGCCTTGTTCAATTTGTTCGGGCGCAAACTCTCTCTAGAGAAGGCGCTCGCGCCGGTGACATGGTGGCCGTGTCAGTCTACTATCTCGGTGTGGTGGTTTGCTTCGTCCTCTCTACAATTTTCCATACATTCTCGGACCACTCCTCTGAGATGCACCGCTTTGGCAACGAGCTCGACCACCTCGGCATCGTCCTTGTCATGTGGGGGACAGGGGTATCTGGCGTTCACTTTGCTTTTCACTGTGACGCACGGCTGCGATGGTTTTATTTCCTGGCCATCAGTGCAACTGCCTTGGGTTGCGCCATCTTTACGCTGAAGCCCAAGTTTCGACAGCCCAGCTATAGAACTGCTCGGTTCCTGATGTATTGTTTCCTGGGGACGAGCTTGTTTGCACCCGTTGCTCACGGCAGTGTCGAGTATGGTTCCGCTGCGTTGAGCGAAATGATGGGGCTGCGCTCTTTTGTGGGACTGGCTGTCATTAACTTCCTGGGTGCCGCTGTGTATGCGGCTCGAGTACCGGAAAGATGGTTCCCTGGGACGTTTGACCTTTTGGGTCAAAGTCATTACTGGATGCATGTCCTGGTGTTGACGGGGGCGTTGGTCAGGCTGGGTGGATTGCTGGTAGTGTGTGAACGATGGCAGATGGAGGGCGAAGGTATTGCGTCTTGTCAGGGGCTTTTGTGAACAAATAACACGGCGTGGGAGAGTACGTGCAGTCGCTGATAGACGTCGGCGATATATCACAGTATGACTGATACGGATCTTACCAGAATTAGTACATCAAGCTACATCGCATAGAGACTCGCAAGTTAAAAACAGGCAGATGTATAAATATATATTGTACATGAGAGTGTATTTGCGAGACAGGTATCATTAGTTCTCATAACATTTTGCCTGCGCCTTTAGATCATGCGCCTCAATTTTAAAGTATACCTTGCACCTGTGAGCCTTTGGTGATCATGACATCAATGGCCCAACAGCTACGTGCTCTCTATTCTGTCTCGACTCCACAATGTTCGACTGCTTCTCTCTTCGTCGCTGTTCAGCCTCCATCTTGGCAAACTGACCCCGCGCACCGTGCTTCAACTTGGTAATCATATCTGCTGCCTTGCCCTTGGTTAGATCCGAGACAGTCAACGCTTTGGCTTTGGCTCGAAGTCTGTTCACGAAGTCCAACTGGCCCTGAGTGGGCGGCAGTCGCCTCCATGGCTGGTATCTGTGTATGAAACTGTGGGGGAAGGCATTGGCGGCGTAGCTGTCTGCACCATGCACAGCGTCGTCAAACGTAGCTGCAGTCAGGATCTCTCTTGGCGCCGCGAATGGGGATTTGGCGATCCCCGGAGGTAGTGCGCGAACCTCGAGCGCTCTGTAAGTTGGAGATGACGTGGATGCTGGGTTTTGAACTCGCTCAATGCGGATATAAGAGCCGCTTGGTGCGGAGAGGACGAATTTCTCGGGGCCGACTTGCACCCAGGCATATTGACTGGTGGAACGAATATGTCGTTCTCCAGACGTGTCGGCTATCAGGTCCAGAACCGACGAGTAGTCGGTGAATGTGACGGCGTCGGCAGAGCTGTTGAGTTGACCTGCCCCGCCGAGGTAAGCTTCTGGATGGCGAGGCTCTTCCTCGCCTCTGCGCTCCTTCATGTCTCTCATATCAGTGACGGAAGCCTTCTCGACGAGCTCATTCGGATCAAGGCCGAACAGAGTGGGCGTAGTCACGATGCCCGTCTCCAAACTTGATACCAGGTCAATGATGTGACAGTTTTCCTTGCCTGGGTGAAGCCGCATGCCACGGCCAATCATTTGAACCAGCAGATTGCGTGACCTCGTCGGTCTGGCGAGCACGATGCAGTCAATGTTGGGAATGTCTGTTCCCTCGGTGAACACGCCACAGTTGACTAGCACAGGGAACTCTCCCTTTTTGAATGCTTCCAGTAACTCACCCCTCTCCAGCCTAGGAGTATCCCCCGTCACGAAACGCGCGTCGTATCCGTAGTCGCGAAATTTGTGCGTAAGGCCCGACACATGCGCCAGATCAACGCAGAAGACAAGGGTGCTTTTCCTGTCCGCAGCCTTCGCCATCCAGCTTTTCACAGTGATATCGTTGACCTCATCCGTGTTGACCACTTTGGAGAGCTCTCCTGTCTGAAAGTCGCCGAACGCGCCATTCTTGACCTTGGACAGGTTGGCGGACGATTCGACAGTGGTGAATATAACGTCCGAGAGCCACTTGTCGGTGATCATATCGATATAGTCTCTGTGGTAGACGATTTCGTCAATCGCAGCTCCAAGCTTCACTCCGTCAAATCTCGAAAAAGTAGCCGATACACCAATGAGTGTGGGCGAGTCTCGCTGCTTCTGGTCTAGCCCGAAGTGCTTCAGGGTCTTGAGATATCCTGGGGCAACAATATGATGGGCTTCGTCTACCAAGACCAACTTGAAGTCTGAAGGTGAAAATTTCTCCAGTCGGTCTCTGGACGTTATGCTTTGCACACTGGCGATGGTGATATCTGCGGCTCCCGATGCATGGATCGAGCCCATTTCAATCTCTATCGTCTTGTCTGGATAGGCTAGTTGGCAGTGCCGTGCAGCTTGCTCAACTAGCTCGCGGCGATGGGCCAAGATGAGAGTGCGGTCGCCGCCATTTGGCCGCGCATGCACCTTGTCGATGAGTTGTGTGAAAATGACCTATGTTCAGGTGAGCACGCCGTGGGTGGCTGATATACGGACTCTACTGTCTAAAACAACTCTGCCGATTTTCGTACTCACAGTTTTACCGCTCCCCGTTGCCAGTGAAATACCCACGCGCTTGTGGCCCCGTTTCAACGACGATATAACGGATTTGATACAGTCTTGCTGGTAGTCTCGAAGTTTTGGTTTGGCATTGAGGGTCAAGGGGAGTGTAAGTGCCTTGTGAGGCGTGCAGACCGGCTTACTAACGCCAACAACGGATCGTGAGACGCATTTTGCAGCAA
The DNA here is from genome assembly GCA_022702365.1 of Epichloe sibirici. Lineage (NCBI taxonomy): Eukaryota > Fungi > Ascomycota > Sordariomycetes > Hypocreales > Clavicipitaceae > Epichloe > Epichloe sibirici. The sequence goes on along the minus strand of JALAAE010000001.1, from coordinate 2,430,730 downwards.
TGCGTAGCATTGTACATTATGATACGGCCATGAGTGACGATGGTGGTGAACTTCTAATCCAGACTGGAGGGGAGGGTCCTTTTGGAGATGCCAAATTTTTTGGCGACAAAGGGGCGACTCTGGCGAAGAAGGGCATGTTAAAAGAGAAGGGTTCCACTTTTTATTATGTCAGCCGACTTCAAGTGGCAGGCCGCAGCAGCTTTTTGATGTCTCGCCTTTCATGATTTGGACTTTTCCTTGTTGAGGCTGAGGAGAAGATGAAGATGAAAATGAATGGGTTGATAACCTGAGAACTGAGTGTATTGGCGGGGGACTAGCTGCAAACGTTGCTCAGCCTCTTCACTGAACGATGTCGGTAAACATATACAAACGTGCTTGACCTGCTACCAGTCCTTTCATATTCTCATGCTTGACTCGGCCTAGACATTTCAATTCACGCACGTTTATGAATGATTGTATTGGCTGATAAATCATCTTGAACTTGGTAAGTGGTTTGCCACTTTTTCAACGCGTTTGAAAAACAAAAAAACATGTAACAAAGCTCCTGCTTAGGTAATCATACATCTCCACTCTTTCCAAAGTACAAGCTCTGGTTCTCACTTGGATGTGAAACATAAATAAGAACTCACTCAAACTCAAGTTTGCGACCAAAAAGGAATAGATAGCAGTCATAAAATTTATCGCTCTTGTAACCATATCTATCGGACACTCATAAATGACTTTGCGGATCACTTCGCCCTGGGCATCCTGAGCCACAGCCCATTTTGGTACTATGTCAACATCATGATTATCGACCAGCGACAGCCACTCTGAAAGCAGTGGGACCATGGACCCCGACGAGGAGCAATTTGTTCATAACAATAACGATAGCGGTGATGAATCAGACTTCCAAAAGACAGAGTTGAGGCCAGAGACATGCAGGGACTATGAAACCAATCCAGAAGACCGAGATAGCGCATTTGACCCTAGTGAGACCGAGATCCATGCGAAAGGAGACTATAAATTGTCGCAAAATGATGAGCATTCGCGAAGTCCGTCGTCACTGAAACGACCCGCCGAAGGAGCTTCGATATTTCGACCATTCAAGAGACAGAAGGGGGTGCTGAACGCTGAGTATCTAGATCTCCTCAATTTGGACATCGACGATGCTGCACATCGTGTGTGCCTGGATGAGGAGGTGGAACTTTCGAATTCGCAAGTCGGGCTTACAAAGTGGTCTTCGATAGAGAAAAGACAATTGTTCGAGGCCGCATCTCGACTGGGGAAACATGACTTGCTCGGGATCGCAGCCAGAATTGGCACGAAAAGCGAAGTGGAAGTTCAGCAGTACTTCCATCTCTTGCAGGACAGCATCGAGAAGAGACAATCCAAGGCGCGCCGGTCGTATTTGGAAACCGCAGAATACCCTGCGGCCGTTGAATTAAGCCAACAGTGCTGTCATGCTCAAGAAGAAGCCGCAGATGCGATATCTGTCCGGCAAGAGCGTAGGGAGGAGCAACGGGAGGAGCATAAATGGGGACCTAATTGGAACATTACGCCTTCTATAGCCAGGAAATTGAGTCGTGACCTGGAGAATGGAGAGCCTGGTCCTGACGCTGCTCTCAAATCCGCCCAGCTCTTTTATCTGTCTACTTGGTTGCGCCTGTCGGAGCGAGCATTCATGAACTCATCTATTCCAGGCAACAACTGGAATTACATTGACGATAAGCAGCCATCGATGTGGGCCACGGCATTCGATGACTTTTACTCGCTAGCGGTGTCAATTACACGGCGACTAGTCCAATCGACATTATTCATCAGTTTGTCCAGGATTCGGGCCAAGAAGGAGCTTCGTCCTATGACTCGCAACGTTGTCCAGAAGAAGGACGTAGAAGCCGCAATCGCATCTCTCAACATGCTGCATAATTCTCACGAGATATGGCGGACGAGTGCTAGGAGATTACGGTTAGATGTTTTTGACGAACCTCCGGACAGAGACAACGAGGAGGCGGAAGAGGAGCCCATGACATACGACGAGGTTGAAGAAAAGCTATCTTTTGAACCCGAGACGAGCGAAGAGCAAGGCCCTAGCCAGGAGGATCTGAAGTTTTCCAAGCCGTTGGACCACGATAGTACCGATTATGCAGAAGGCTCGGAAGAAGTGTGGGACTCGTTGGCCGACATACGAGATGTGCCAAGTGCAAAGCGAGCTCTCAAGCTCCGCATCGCAACAGAAACATGGCAGGAGGCACAGGCAGAGAGGCATGATGACTACGCTAGCTATCAAGCCGAGGCGGAAATGTGGTCTATTTTACAGAGGAAGCCGCCGATGGAACTGCCCAAGGTGCAGGATCCAGGACGCATACAGAGGTCAAATTTGGAGCTTGACAATATATACCCGCTAGGAAGGAATTGGGCGTCTGGGCTGAACTATTATGAGGATTGGGAAACTTTGGATACGCATGAGGAAGAGGGCTTCTGATTAGAACGAGCGAGCATAGGAAATCGGGTCTTCTGACCCCCTCTCTTTTTTTTTTTTTTTTTTTTGGTTCTGATGCCTTAAGATTCAATTGGGTATCTGAATAAATTGCCCTACAACATTAATATCCGGGAAACAATCCTCCTCAACGCCGTGATCTAGTTCGTCTTGCCGTCGGCTTGGGCGCAGCACTCTTTCTAGCTGCTGCCCTTGTCGATCTCGAGGCGGGTGTGCCGCCCTCTTCTTCGGGGCTCTCCTCATCCTCCTCGTCCGAACTACTCTCGCTCTCCTCCTCCTCGTCTTCTTCCTCTTTCTCTTCCTCTTCATCCTCTTCTTCTTCTACATCCTCCTCCTCCTCCTCCGTCGTCTCTGCCTTGTCATTCTTTTCACTCTTGTCATTTTTTTCTGCCCTGGTCTGCTGAATTGCGGCCCTCGGCCGCCCCCTCGATCTCCTCGATCCCCTCGTCGGCCTGGCAGCTGGTAAAGGTACGTCATCCCCATCTTCTGTATCCTCGGCATCTGTATCTCTAGCTTGGGAAGCGGTGCCGGATCTCTTGCGTTTCCTTGCCTGTGACGGCTCAGGTGAGATGTCCAGTTCAGGAGGTGACGTGGGTGCTTCGCTGGAGTCAGCTACGGCTCTTCGCATCATGGAATCGAGGAATTTGGAGCGAGGTAGTGAGAAGTCGACGTATTTTTCGTCAAATTCGTCATCGTCAAAGTACTCGCGCTCATCAATGACGTCCAGGTCATAGTAGGTTCGCAACTTATTCCAGATATTGGGGATTCTAGTATGCTGGTAAATATCGGGATCGAAGCCATGGTTCCTCAGGTGTTCTGAAATGGCAATCATTCTGAAATGTCTATGCATGCCTACGTCAAGGCCGTTATTTTTAGCTTTGCGCTGCGGTGGACTAGGGTGTCGTACGAACCGGCGGGTTTCCAGCGAATGACACCTTTGAACAGAGATGCAATTTGATCATCGGTCCACATATCATTGTACGCTGGCCCATCGCGTTTGGCCGATGTCATGGCGCCGACTTCGCTGGCGACAGGAGTGTCTAGGTCCATGGAATTTTCGTCGCGGGCCTGGGTTGTTGGTGTGGAGGCAGCAGCCGGGCCGCGAGCTCGTTTTCTGGGAGGCATTGTGGGCTGTGTGTTGTTGGCCCTCGCCTACCCAAGGGTTTTTAATTGAGTGATGGTGGAATTGATTGTCAAGTTTCAGGGTAGCGACAGGGTGAGGTTGAAAAGTCTGATGGATTGATGGATTGATGGATTTGATGGCGCACACGGCGATGGAGGAAAAGTTCAAAGTTGGATTGGAGCCTTAAAGGGTTTCGTCTGGAGAATGACATCTGAGATCATTGGTGTAATAGACGCGGCCACGCGACTAGCACTTCCACTTCCACGCGTCGCGGGGCTGTCCATTGATCCGTCCGGTCTTATCAAGTTCCACCTAGGCAGTTACTTTCTTTTGACTCAAGCAGGAAACCAAGCTCTAAATATCTGGTCTCGTCGCTCCAAATCAACTTACGCAGCGGCAAACAAACCCTGCTGGGCCGAATCACAATGAGGCCATGGCCGACAATCACAGCGAGGCAGACGTCTTCGCCATCCCCGACTTCTGGAAGACGTCAAAGTGGTTGACTCAATTAGCTGGCGAGGCTTCCACCTCCCTCTTTGGCCACGATTGGAACGGTAAAGCATACTTTCGTTCTTTTTGTCAGCATTGTGTGCTGTCGCTGACTTGTCTCAGCAGAACTACGCGACAACGAAGACAATCTGTTACCGCTTGCGCCGATAAGTCTCGAGACCGAAGGGTTCTTCAAGCTCCCGGAATTTGAAGATAGTGCCGAGCCCGACCAGTCTACACCCGACGAAGCCAATCATGAGGCATCTACACCATCACAGATATCGACACGTGTCGAAACAACGGCCGATGTCTGGATGGAATCAACTGAAGTTCTACCGGAGCCGGCCTCTTTGAGGACTTGGAAAGCTTTCAGCACTGGGCAATCAGTGCCTTGCACGCCGTCGTTCCTCAGTGAAGCCGGTGCTGGGGCTTACGATGCATTGCTCAACTGGCCAACTGATTCTTTGGGACTCGACAATACCAAAACCCCGGTTGTCCAGACAGAGGCCTACTTTGCGTCACTGCTATCGTTGAGCCTGGGACGAGACTCCGTCTTTTTTACGAAGAACTTCGAGAACGAAACATTTGCAGGCGTTCTCTCGGAATTTCGTGTTTCTGGATATACACGGCAGGTTCTCCAAGGCATAGAAAAGCAGGCCATGCAGTGTGGCTTGACGTACCTGTCACTAGCTGCTTTTTCTAGGTCATTATACGCCTCGTCGGCGAGTCGCTGTGCTGTAGCGCTAGCAAGCGCCATCAATCAAATCCTACAAGTTGTCGAACATCGAGTCACTGTCGACGGACGTTTTCCAAAGTCACTTCTCGAGGTCCAATCCACCATCAAAGAGGCCTCCGTGGTTCTTCGTCCTTTGAGAGATCTTGCTGCCCGGATGCCATCTGAACTTTCCGACGAGGATGTATTGACATTAGTTTTCAAGGAGGCTTCAAGTCTTGAATCTGGCGAAGCGTACGTCCGAGGCACGCTTTGTGAAATACTGCAACGCGTTTCAACCCCATGGATTGAAACGATTCAAGAATGGCTTGGTACACGCCACGAAGTTGGCCTGCCCTTCACAAAATCGAGCATTGGGGAGAGAAGGGGGTTTGTCAAGGTCGATGTGGAAGTTTTCACGGATGATTTTGGGCGAGAAGTTGAAGATGTGGATTTCCGATTGGTTGTCGACAAGATTCCGTCTTTTCTGCCCCTGGATGTTGCCGAGTCCATATTCGAGACAGGGAGGAATTTGCGGTTCATCAGAACATTTCATCCAGATCATCCATTGTCTCAGCCCGGAGCCATCTCGTCCAACAAACCTCCCAAGGCTGAATGGCAGTTCGATTGGGATGCAATCCTGCGTCTTGAGAAACGTGTAGAGCAGTATAAGAAGGATATGTTGCTTACGCTAGAGCGCAGCCGCTCAGGCTCAGTTCAGCCCAGTGTGCCACTTAGCTTTGGTTTGAGAGGGTCACCACGCAAGTTTGAGTTGAACTTTTTTGGGCTAGATCAGGATATGATGGAACAGCGCTTGCTAGAGTCCATCGTGTATCTCGATCAACCCCTGTCAACACAATTACAGTCACACGATGATTCTCTAGGTCGTCTGGTAAGCGCGATGCTTTCCAGAGGTGATGAAGAAGACGCAGCGTCTTCCGATAATAGTCCACACTGGTCACTGGTGGCTCTTCTATCATTCGGCGGCATTGCATCCGCGCAGGCACAAATTGTCAATCGCGAAAGCCTGCGTCTACTATTTGAGGAGCACAACCTTCAGACGCATCTGAACTTGCATCGAGATTTCCATTTATTGCGGAATGGCTTGTTCTGCAGTCGTCTGTCGCACGCCTTATTCGACCCGGATCTCGAAACGGCTGAAAGGCATGCCGGCGTGGCAATGAAAGGGGGCATCATGGGTCTCCGTTTAGGAGGGCGAGACACATGGCCGCCAGCAAGCTCTGAACTTCGCCTTGCCCTCATGGGGGTGCTTCATGAAGCATACGAAGCAGGTGGAGGAAAGTCGTCGAATGTGACAAAGATGGGCTCAGACGGCCCTGTTCTACCGGGAGACCTGAGTTTCGCAGTGCGTGACCTGTCAGAGGAAGAGATTGACAAGTGCATGGATCCAGACACCCTCGAGGCGCTCGATTTCTTGAGATTGTCCTACACCACTCCGCCGGAACTAACGTGCATAGTCACATCCCTTCATCTCATGCACTACGATCGCATATTCAAGCTTCTCTTGCGCACTCTGAGGATGCTTTACGTTGTAAATCAGCTATACCGGGACACCAACAACTCGCGCTCGAATACGTGGCTCGAAGACAACGCATCTCGTCGTTTTGTCCGAGAAGCACAGCATTTCGTCAGCAGCATCGCATCGTACTTTCTGGACAGTGGCATTGCCCTTCCATGGCAGGCCTTTGATCGCAAACTAGACAGTATTCGGACAGAACTCAACGGGCGTGACCCATGTACTGGAGACAAGGCAACGTACAGCCCTGCTCAGGTGCGAGACATGCACTCATTGGTGCTGGAGCGAGTCCTGTTTGCGCTTTTCCTGCGAAAGCGTCAACAATCTGTGCTGAGGCTTTTGGACGAAATCTTCACCATGATACTGGCATTCGCCAAACGGTCGAGATTACAGGCGCTTGGGAAGGTGGACGAGGGTGCAGACCGACTCGACCCTGCGAGGCCTTATGCGGAGCTCAAGAAGAAACTGCAGGTGTTCATCACAGTCTGTAGGGGTTTATCCGAGAAAGCGAGAGCCAGTGGTAAGAGATCGGCGGCGGCTGGCATGCTCGAGGATGTTGGAATTGGCGACGACAGCTTGATTGCCCAGTTGCTGACCAAGTTAGATCTGGGTGATTATTATTGCAGGCGCTGAGCGAGTAGCCTATCTACATGACCACGATGAATGGAATACATACATGATGATGTTTGACATCCATGTTGGACCAGTGGACTGTGAAGTCGAAGTTTCGATTCACATTGATCTCAACGAAGTGTCTGCTCTGCCCCCGGCCCCCTGCTGCCATCACTTGAGTAAAAGCGTAAAAGCTAATAAATAAAAAAATGTCCAAAAAACAAAAGCTGATTGATACCCCTCACTGATCAACCCCTCAACGCCCCTCAACGCGTCTTCGTCTTGGTGGAGACACTAATTTACGCGACGTGAACCGTCATCTCTTCCTGTCACCTCACCACCTGTTTAATGCGTTGTTCTCACGACCAGAAAAGTTCCCGCTTCAACCTTGATTCGCGTCGCCCTGTTTGTGAAGCAGAGGAAACAGAAACAACATGGCGCGTCCGAGTGTAGCGGCGCGCAACCTGTCCTTGATGGAAGAGCTGGAAAAGCTCGAGCAGTCCATCACGTTGACCTTGCAAGGTATGTACGTGGCGGCACCAGACAAGCAGCATACATACTCATGCGCTTCGACTGACCCTTTGCGATAGAAATCGATCACAACTTTAGTAAAGCGCATAGAGTCGTCACGACGAGCATAATACCAGTTGTAGAACAGTATGGGGAACATTCTCGAGCTGTGTGGGAGGCATCCAAGGTGCGTCTTTCCGGGCGGAGGCTCAAAACGCAAGCTGGCATGGAGAGAGAGAGAGAGAGAGAGAGAGAGAGAGCTAACCTGCAGAGGTGAAAATCCACACAGTTTTGGAAACAATTCTTCGAGGCGTCGGCCAATGTTTCGCTGTCCGGCTATGAGGAACTTGCCAACGACGATGAAACCACTGTCATGGAGGAAAGCACGGCGATGCGGGACGAAACGACTGCTGACTACACTGCGACCCACGAGGAAACCCACGAGGAATCGACAGCAACATCACCTATGGCTCGAGATGCAACGATGGATGCTGATGAGTCGCTACTAGATGATGCAGAGCTTTCGGGTAGTACCCCTCGTCCGCCAGCGACCAAGACCATCAAGGCAGACATGTCGGATCGCGGAACGCCCTTTGACACCATGAAGCGCGAGATGAGGAACGAGGAGGAAGACACCACCGTGTTGCACGGCGATGAAGACTCGACAGTGCTTTTCGCGCAGCGAACGGCCCAATTATCGGATATGTCCATGACCCCGACGGGTCAGCGGGATGGCCATACAGCTGAGCAGCAACCCTCGGCGAGACGGAACAAGGATCCCCTACTACACCGCGTTCTGGACAAGAATTACCGCGTGCAATCTACACCACACAGACCAGGAGTTCGCATTTCTCCCCTCAAGAAGGAAGACGGCCAAAGGAAGGACAAGGGAAAGGAAAAAGGAAAAGCCTCGTGGCAAGAAGATGATTCCTTCATGTCATCGCCCGAAATGGCGCCCCCAACATTGCGCAGCGAAGTCTTCATGTCGCCATACAAGCTCATGGCGCGTCAGCGAGTGGCCGCAGCGTCTCAGGGTCCGAGAACTCCCGGGGTGAGTGTGCAGACGCCGGCCAAGGGAAAAAAGCCGCGGGACGTATTCCCATCTACCGCACGTGGTAGAGCTGCGGGCGATGGCGCAGCCAGCTCAAGCACCGGGAATGAGGCAGCATCACGAGGGAGACAAAAACATGAGATTGACTGGGAGAGTGACGAGGATGGCGACGACGAGGATCTGTATGCGGGTATGAGTCCGCCCAAGACGATTCAGTTCGCGTTGCCGCCGTCCAAATTGCTACAGACGCCAGGTAAAGTTCCCGTGTGTCATGAGATTCGGGAACTGTCGGGCTGTTCCGAGAGAGGCACGAGAAATTGTTGGCTAACTTGATTGGATGTGGCAGCTCGAGAGGCGAGTCGGAGGATTGTGGATGATATCTTGATCGATGCAGGTGCGGATCCGGAGTCGTCCGAGTATAGTCCAACGATGGTGAAGATGAACGAGGATATCTTGAATGATAGCTTCTAGGTTCATTGGGGAGAGGCATGGCGGGTGCGTGTTAATCACATTGTGTAAGTAGAGAGACGGTGATGGAGCGGCACTTGCTGCACCTGACGATGTGGGAACTCGACATTGTGCGTCTCGGCCAGGAACTCACAATTTCAAGGGTCCACCCCAGTAGCCAGGCTGATCATCAGTGACTGACTGCTTACCATGGACGGTGAAAGGTGAAGCACGAGATGCACTTGCCGTGAGTCGATGGTGCCCACTGCCAAGCAAGCAGCCGTGATGATGAACGTATCGATTGTCCGGTCGTTCGATATGGCATGAGCTCTCTATGATACTCTTCTTCAACTGCATTGGCCGCAGAATAAGCAGCCGGGTACACGTCACGTTCCCACGATCAAGCCCCCCCCCCCGTCAAGCGTCAAACTTGTTCGGTGCTCGTCGGGGTGGCGCAGTGGCGGATGCGGCCGTCATGACCGGGAGCAGCACCGGGTTTGGGCTCCACTTTGCCCCGAGACCAGGCGCGAGGTACGTACTCTCGGTCGACTTGAACGGCTTTCGTAGGCAATCATCATGGCATCAACTTTCGCAGATCGGACTGGATTACTTCTTGAACTCCAGGTATAATTATCCACGGCCCCATGATTTCAATTTTTGCCGTGACAAGCAAACAAAACGTTTCACCCTCGTCTGCTCGAGGCACGTTGGCACGTTGGATTGCCACGACCCATAAAATAGACCCCCACCTACCCGCCTTATCGATAACCCAACCTGTCTGCCATCGTCAAAAAATTTTTAGCTGGCCAACGGACCGTCCTTGGCCATCAGTCTGGCAGCGCACATGGATGGTGCAGAGGAAGCGCAACCATGGAGCAACTTCACAAACCGCATCGCAAGTCCAAGGAGAAGAAGAAGCATACGGGAGGTACTGGTCACATCTTTTATAAAGAAGAAAAAAAAATCCGTTTCGAGATGGGTACTAACAGTGGCGCAGAGAACAATCCCAAAGCTTTTGCCTTCTCCAAGCCGGGAAAGTTGCAAAAAGCTGCAGCAAGGTCCCAAGATGTATATTTATCCACACTCACCACTACCGAAACTAGCACAGATGATTAACTAGGTCATTAATCCCCTTCTAGATTAAAGAAAGACGTCTTCACGTACCGCTCGTCGACCGACTTCCCGATGAAGCTCCTCCTCGCCTCGTGGCCATCGTCGGACCTCCCGGCGTTGGTAAGACCACTTTGCTCAAGTCAATGGTTCGAAGATATACCAAAGAGACAATCTCAGACCCCCAAGGACCGATTACCGTCGTTACTTCAAAAAAGCAGCGCTTGACATTTGTTGAATGCCCCAATCAGTTGGAAGCCATGGTAGACATCGCCAAGGTGGCGGATATTTTGCTGCTCATGATTGACGGCAACTTCGGTTTCGAAATGGAAACCATGGAATTTCTCAACATTCTGGCCGCGACGGGTATGCCGGGAAATGTATTTGGTATTCTGACGCATCTGGACCTCTTCCGCAAGCCTCAGGCCCTGAAGGATGCCAAGAAGAGGTTAAAACGAAGACTCTGGACTGAACTGTACCAGGGCGCGCATTTGTTCTACCTTTCAGGAGTCATTAATGGGCGATATCCCGACCGTGAAATTCACAATCTTTCTCGATTCGTGTCTGTCATGAAGAACCCTCGACCGCTGATATGGCGCAACAATCATCCATACACAATCATCGACAGCTTCCGTGACATCACACACCCAACAAAGATCGAAGAAGATCCCAAATGCGATCGATCAATTGTCTTGTCAGGTTACCTCCGAGGCACAAATTTTGCCTCACAAGGACAGCGAGTTCACGTTGCAGGTTTGGGAGATTTCACTGTGGCTAATATGGAGGTCCTGCCTGATCCTTGTCCGACCCCATCGATGGAGCAAGCTCTGGCGAAAATCGCTGGCAAGACTGGACGACGACGACTGGACGAGAAGGAGAAGAAGTTGCATGCACCCATGTCAGATCGAAGTGGCCTTAAGATTGATGGTGATGCTATCTGGATTACGAGAGAAAAGGGCTTCAGCTTCAATAGAGATGCAGAGGACGTGGAAAGAGGTGAAGGCGAAGAAATGATTGTAGGTCTGCAGGGTGAGCGACGACTGCTCGGTCAAATGGAGGACGGTGTACAACTTTTCTCTGGTGGCCAGAAGATCAACGAAGTGGCGGATGAGGAAGATACCGGACGAAAAACGCAACGGCGTGCTCGACTCGCCGAGCGTGATGAGGACGAGAATGAGGATATGACCGATGAGGAGGATGAGGTTGAGGTTGAGGATGAGGGCCTTGGCAGCGGATGTGGAGATGAGGATTCAGACGGAGAGGTCGAGTTCGATGAGGGCAAGATGGGCAAGATGTTCCGCAAGAGTGCCGACAAGTCCTATGAAGAGGACGATGTCGCATTCGCCGACAGCGACTCAGACCTCGGTTCATTATCAGGCGAGGAGGAGGAGGAAGAAGAAAATGACGACGATGACGAGGGGGTTGACTCTGATGAAGAGGAAGCTGCCATGCGGTGGAAGGATGACCTGCCTGGAAGAGCTCGCAAGCTACATGGCAGGCGACGGAAATTCCACACGGGAGATCTAGCCAGGTACATCTATGATGACTCTATGACACCAGCGGAAGCTCTGAAGCGATGGAGAGGCGAAGAAGACGGGCCCGAAGAGGAAGACATTGAGAAGTCAGATGATGATGATGACGACTTCTTCAAGAAGTCGTCGCAGGAGGAAGAAGACTTCTTCAAGAAGTCGTCGCAGGAGGAAGAAGACTCAACAGAAGACCGCTCAATACCGTTATACGACTACGAAGATTTGGCAGCCAAATGGGCGGAGCAAGACAACTTGGACGGTCTGCGTCGAAAATTCACAAGCACAGACCTGAGAGGCGATGTTGATGAAGACGGTGGAGATGACGATGATTTTGATGGGTTTGGAGATGGAGACAATGATGGTGATGATGATGATGATGACGAAGGTGACGGCGTCTTCCAAGCTCTGGAAGCCGAGGACGCAGGGCAGACACAAGCAGATACAGCAGACGACATTGCCGCCGAGCGAGAAAAGAACGCCAAACGCAAAGAAGAATTGAAGCAGCGTTTCGAAGAGCAAGATCGAGAGGGTTTCCTCAACGACAAGGCCAACGCCCGCAGAGAAGGCGGCGACATCCAAGAGTACGGCGAAGACGACTGGTATGACGCGCAAAAGGCCACGATCCAGAAGCAGCTCGATATCAACAAGGAAGAGTTTGAGAAGCTCGATGAGCGCCAAAGAGCCGCCGTCGAGGGCTACCGCGCCGGCAAATACGCCAAGCTGGTTCTCGAAGGTGTCCCCGCCGAGTTTGTATCCAAGTTCAACGCCCGTCTTCCCATTGTCGTCGGCGGCCTGACTCCCACCGAAGACCGCTGGGGTTTCGTGCAAGTGCGCATCAAGCGTCACCGTTGGCACAAGAAGATCCTCAAGACCAACGACCCTCTCATCATGTCCCTGGGTTGGCGACGCTTCCAGACTATGCCCATCTACAGCACGACCGATTCTCGCACGCGCAACCGCATGCTCAAGTACTCCCCCGAGCACATGCACTGCTTCGCCACCGTCTACGCTCCCCTCATTGCCCCCAACACGGGCTTCGTCTGCTTCAACTCCTTCTCGCCCTCCAACGCGGGCTTCCGCATCGCCGCCACAGGCACCGTCCTCAGCGTCGACGAGTCCACCGAGATTGTCAAGCTCAAGCTCACGGGCACTCCCTACAAAATCTTCAAAAACACCGCCTTCATCAAAGACATGTTCAACTCGTCTCTCGAAATCGCAAAGTTCGAAGGCGCCTCCGTCAAAACCGTCTCCGGCATCCGCGGCCAGATCAAGCGCGCCCTGTCCAAGCCAGAAGGCCACTTTCGCGCCACGTTTGAAGACAAGATCCTCCTCAGCGACATCGTCTTCCTCCGCGCCTGGTACCCCATCAAACCCCATCGCTTCTACAACCCGGCCACTAACCTTGTGGGCTGGCAGCCCATGCGTCTCACCGGCGAGGTTCGCCGCGACGAGAACCTCGCCACGCCCCAGCTCAAGAACAGCCAGTACCGCAAGATTGAGCGCGAAAACAGACACTTCAACCCTCTGCGTGTGCCCCGTGCCCTCGCCGCCCAATTACCCTACAAGTCGCAAATCACCACCACCAAGAAGCAGAAGCACAAGACCTACATGCAGAAACGAGCCGTCGTCTTGCCCAACAACTCGGAGGAGAAGAAGGCCCGCGCCGTCATGCAGCAGCTGCTCACTGTTCGCAACGACGCTGCTGCCAAGAGACGCGCCAAAAAGGCCGAGAACCACGCTGCCTTCAAGAAGAAGCTTGCTGATAATCAAGAAAAGAAGGAGGCTAGAGAAAAGAGAGAGTCCAAGGACTTTTGGCGCAAAAATGGGAGAAAACGCGGTGCGGCTGAGGATAATGCTGCTGGTGGTGGTGGCGGCGGCAAGAGGAGGAGGTGACCTGGGTAGAACGGAGTCAAATGAAGAAAAAACTGTGTTTATTCATTTTGTCAAAAGGAATGGTGAAACTACACGATACTTGAAACCCGTCAACGTCAGTCTGCAATTTTCAATCAATCAACCATGTGTAAAACAAAGTGGGAACCGTTAAGAATTGACTTTTTCTTCTTGTTGTCAGACAACCCAGTGAGGAGAGTGAAATCGTGTGTCGAAAGGAGAGCGAGCTTGTGGAAGCTTAGGCAGACCACCATCATGTTTTAAATATAATCACACCTGCTAGGGAGGCTGGCTAGTCAACAGGCATACAAATGTATTTGCAACATACTCTCAACACTCTCTTGTCCTATGGACTTCGACGCAGGCCTAATAGTAAAGTAACTCTTCATCCTCGCCAAAGCTAGCCAGCGAGAAGACGACAACATCCATAGCTGCATCCATTAAAAGACGGCCTCACGTTTTGGTTGAGTAGAAACCGCCGCTAAAAAAATATTCTTTCCCGCAATCTTCTATCAAAGGCAACACGTTCCTTGCCGTCGCTCCCTCTTCGGGTCTTTTCCGTCCAATTCGTTTTGCAAACTCGTTCTTGAGCGTCTCCCACAAGAGCGTAATGAATGTTCCAGAGGGAAACCCAATGCAATCCGAATTTCAACATTGTCCAGCCCTGACGACGAAGAAAAGATGTACGTCCCATAAAAGAAAGCACGTTCAAAGCATCATCGCCTCAGTCTCATGCCTTGTCCGCTTTATCTCGTGTACACGTGGAATTTGTTGTAATGAGCCACCTAGGAAGCAATCAAAGGTTCCGCTTCAATGACGGGTTCTGTGGGAACTGGGCCCTCTGGTTCAGCAACCTTCTTCAAGTTGGGCTCCTCGGTAGGGGCAACGGGAAACTCGGGCTGCTTGACAGGGGCAGCAGAAGTAGGCTGCTTGGGAGAAGAAACAGGGGAGGGCGAGGTGGCGCCGCGACCACGCAGCATCTCCTGGACCTTTCCAGTGTAATCACCAGCGTATTGCTTGCCCACGGAGGTGATGTGATCGGCCTGCTTCTGGGCGACGCTTCGAAACTGGGCAGTCTGAGCATTGATTGCATCAGAAGCGTTCTTGAGGTGGTGATCGATCAGCTCCTGGTTGGAGGCGTAAACCAGGGGCACGAAGAAGGCTACCGTGGTGGCAATAATGGCAAGACCCCAGTACGGCACGAGCTTTACGAGGTGATAGGAAAGGAAGGCAGTCACACAGGCCTGTTCGTTTCACATCAGTCAGCAACAATAAAATAGGGTTTGGTTACGAGTGCAAGGCTTACAGCGGCAGAGGCACCGACGTTCTCAACGAAAAGAATTCTCTGGACTTCAATGACAAAGAAGTTGATGAGCTCGTGAACGTCGCCAATAACGCTGTCGAGGGTAGGTCGCGAGATGGTAAGGTATCGACGGGGGCGCATCTGAGTGGCCAAGCCGTGGCTGAGGACGGCCTTACCGGCGATTTCAGCGGCGACAGTCACGGAGAGAGCCATGGAAGACAGCTTCAGAGCCCAGCGGATTACATCGAGGTATCTAAACACGAAGATAAAGGAGACAATCGAAGCGTATGCAATGGTGGAGACACCTAGATGGTGCGAGACATGTCAGTGGCCCGCTGATCAAGTTGCCTATAATTGCTGGCTATGACGAGATCGATTCAAAGCATCACTTACGAGGGTTCTTCCATGACAGAAGCTCTGAGAAGAAGGAGTGGTAGTGCGTGAGGGGCTGGCCGGTAGCAGCGGGGTTGACGGGAGTCCTTCGAGATGCAGCAAGGTTGGAGAGCTCAGCCTGAGTCTTGACCTGCTGGTCCTTCACGTTTTGAGCAACGGGACCTGTTCAGAGAAGCGGAGCAGGTCAGCCTTGACAAACGGGGGAAAAAACGAGTATTTGCGGTTTAAGTCCGGGAGTGACGTCCAAAAAACTTACCGTTAGTGACAGAGTCATAGGCAGCAGTCGCATCTGTAGAAATCGGGTCAGGATATTGTGTCGTTATCATGGCAATAGCTGTATGAGGTGGTCACATGTCAAGGTACTACCACAGCTCGGGTTAGCGACTCGGGTATCTGGTATGACGAGAAAGAGGCGTGCCAGAGGAGAAAAAGTGCAAAACAAACCTTACTGGTCTTGGTGGTCTCTAAGAGAGAACCACCGTTGGGGGCGGTATCAGCCATGGCGATTATTGGTAAATATGCGATCTGTGGAGTTTTTGCAATGTTTTTGAAAATGTGTGGTTTTTTTCCCTTCGTGGAGGAGTTGAACAGGGGTCGAGTCGCGAAATTTTGGTATCTAGGGGGTAGTGGGCCAAAGTGTAAGCGACAGAAGCTTCAGAGCTCAAAATCGGGCAAGCTATGTAGCCTTCCAGGATCAGTTAGGTGGAGAGATAGTCCTCTCTAGTCTGTACAGTGACGCAGTTGACGAGGGAGAGATGGAGAGATGGAGAGATGCAGCAGAAAAAAGCAACAGTGCCAAGATGACTAGGACTAGAACCAGAGCCGGAAATAGGGAAGGGATGGAATAAAATGCAGTCTTGTCGTACCTGTGAGATGCGACCGAAGTGTTGAGTTGTTTGGGAGGATTGGATCCTGTTTTGAGGGGTAGGAGTAAGAGCGAGGGAGAAGCAGGAGGAAGGAAGCACGGAGCGGGAGTGAGTTGGCAGAAGGGAAAGAGGAAAATGGATGACGGAGGACGAATGGCGGGAGACCGGGATAAGAGATATCAAATCAAATCAGGTTGCGTGTGTACGTACATACGTACACAGTGTGTACCGTACCTGCACAATGGACAGAACTGGTTTTTACATTTTCACTCCGTCGACCAGACCGAACCCCCATCACTCACTGCTCCTGAGGACTACGACGACGGGTGGACCCATGGGAGACGGCAGTAATGTGCTTTGTGGCCGCCATGGCCTTATCAGCGTCCGTACATAAGTCTGGCATGGGCGATGCATCAAGATACACTGATGAAACGATAAAAATTCATGTCCTGAAAGATGAAGGCGCAAAAAAACATGTGCCAACAAGAAAGCAAGATGAGACAGGAGTTGTGGGGCCCTTGACAACCAGTGACGACGCGAGTACGTGTTAATCCGGGTTCCAAGCTCGCAAGCTGAGCAGGCAGGCGGCTGGCAAGCAATCTATCTGGCAGCTGGCATGACTAGCACGGATTCGGATGACGGCAGTTCGTGCCTTGCTTTCACGATTGACTATTTCACTTTGTTCATGGCATGTTGTCCATGCCCCATCGTCGGTCAGCCCAGCACCATTAATTAATTAGCCACCTGTCCGTCGCACTTCAGCCGGGATGACATGCAGATGACGACCTTGCTTTCTTCCGCCACTTCGCATTAAGGACACACGGCACCGTTGGAACGGCCACGGGGGTACGTCACTCACCCAGACATTGTCAGTATGTGAGGTAATGCTCTTGATGTTTCTCGAACCAACAAGGAACAGCGAAAGCTTGGCGCGCGCGGGTAGTTCACAAAGGAAAGGACATCCGGCACGCATTCGCCAACGACCGAGCACTGTGATAGATTCACTGCGAGAAACACGGCAAGCGATGACGAGACTTTGCTCAAACTGATATACATCGAATGGGAAAATAACGCGTCCAAACGCCTACACAAATCGCATATCCAAGCCAAAGGTTGGCGCAGTCTTTACCAATGTCCGAATTCCAAGTAAACAGCTGGTCAGCCGTGATGCCACACTTGGTATAAATAGCCCAGCATCCATCGCCGGACTCTATCTTGTGCCACTTGGTGCAATTAGCGACTGTGCCAGGTTTCGTCGGAGAAGGTGGACTAGCAGCCGACGTCGTCGTCGAAACTGCGATTGTAGTGGACGAAGTATCCGTGAAGGGATTGTACTGTGGGGGCAACGGAGGAAGAACTTGTTTCCTGGGTAACAGTTGAAGCAGTTGCACGTGCTTATCGTTCAGGGGACGATATCGTCGGTTTTTGTTATCATACAGATACATACAGATGGTTGATTCACTGCGGTCAGCAAAGCGTACATCACCTGTGCCACGCAGATATATTGCACCACTCACGTGCCGGCTCGTCCAACCATCAGTAGTGGAAGTCGGGACTGAAGGAGCAAGACTCCTTAGACAGAGAGGGGTTCCACTGCAGGGGTCAAGAAGAGGTATGAGAGACAAAATCAGACGCCAGAATATCTTCATAACCAAACGGCGATTCCAGCTCAGCTTTCCAGGATCCTAGGACACAGTCCGAGCACGCAAAGGCTGCATCGCCATATTCTTCCGCTCCAGCGCCGAATGACGTCGCAAAATTCCTGGGAAGAGCTAAAGCCAAAGAGGTTTATTTTATATCATGATTCGTATTCCATCGTCGTCGAGTGTTCTGGCTGAATGCGTCGTGTCGTAATGGGCTTGGCGTCAAGCATACATATTCCGATTGGGTGGGACAGGGTAACTGTGCCGAGAACAGATGCGATGATACTGATGTCGCATTGGCAACGGATTCCCTGGGTGACGGGTGGTTGGGGCCGTGCCTGTAAGTGAAAGAAAGCCTTGGAGTGTCCAGCAGCTCAACAAAAGCGGCGGAGCTATGAGACGAGTCTGGTCTAACAGCAGATGCGGGGGATCGGAAGAGGTCTCTTTGCTGCGAACCGAACAATGAATGCATTCAGGACATGGCCCCGTTCATGTGTGATGACACCGACCCGTGTTGCGAGAATCCAAGTCTATGGAAAGACTATGACGATGATCGAGGAATGTCGTATCGGAGAAACGTATTCTTATACACCGCTCAAGTAGGTACTGAACTAGACACACGTGGTCTGCCGGGGCCAATGTCCATTGTTGTCAAAGAATTGCTGCCTGGTCTCGCTTTCAACGTACCTTGTGGTCCGGTGTGCAGTTCCTTTAACGTATAATTGTCTCTGTTTCATCCAACGGTACTGTACTCCGTAGTCCGTAGTCATGAGAGCATGGAATGAGACATTCCATTGCCCACTGAAGCATCTTGGAGTAGACAGTACGAGATTTTAATTACTATATCGGGCAAGATTCACTGTGACACGGCTTCGTTGTTACGATACCTCACAGAGATTCAGTGTATGTACATATCATGCACGAATTAATACCATTACCTAGAGTGGTTGTGAAATTCTTGAACGCATTTTCTCATAATCCGCGGGCAGCTAACTCTACCTCCTACTTTATTGCACAAAGCATATGTATAGTTAGTTACCTTTGCTTTCCACTGGTTTCGATGAATAACATGTGAGCCTCCTCTGCATTATGCCTACCTCACTCATTCCGTGTTTTGTGTGTGTGTGGGTGTACAAATTTATCAACACAGCCTGAATTCTAACTTCTGTGCCGTTATACCATCCGCTCCCTTCGCCAACATTTCGCAGCATTTAGCCATCATAGGCCGCCGCAATTAGAATCCCATCTAGGGATATGACTCCTCCAACGCATGATGCTATGGCTCGCTCGCATGCAAATGCAGCCACAATGAATTATATACAGAAATATGCGGCATCAAGACGGAAAAAATAAACAAACACGGTGTTCACCCCAGCGCGATGCATCAAGTTCGAAAAGGTGGGGGGGGAAAAAGAAAGAAAAGAATAGAACCACCCTGGGTACGCTGCCAATCCATCGGCTTGTGAAAATCAATCAGCTTCGTTCATCGCGATCATCTCCTCCATCCCCAAAAGCCTCCCGAGCTGGGAGACGTGGCTCCCGTTGTCACCGCGGGCTTAGCAAGATGGTCAGCAGGTGGTGTTGTTGCTTGTCCCGTGAGTCGACCGAATACCGCCATGGCTCCGAGGGAGTTTGATGCTGCCAAGGAGCCGTGTGACTCCGATGGCGGCAAGCCATGGGCTTTCCGGAGTGCCTCGAGCTTTTGCTTTGCTTCCTCGGCTTCTTGCTTTGCCATTGCTTCGGCCGTCTTGACCTGGACCAGTTCCAACAGCAGTGTTTCGTGTTCGCTGGGTGAGGTGTCTGTTTCCGAAGAACAACCAAGGGCGGGCGCATGGGTCTGCGGCAGGGACGATATCCTCTTACTATAGCCCGGAGCCTGTGATGGCGTAGATTTGCTTCGCCCAAGTTTGAGCTCCCGTAACCCACCATTCCTGCCCTTCCCTGCCCAATCCGCATCAACGTCACGATGATTGAGCTCCGAGGCTGAGCTGCTAGATACTCTGGCTTTCATGCCATGAATCTGCTTTTCCAGCCGTTGCTTGTCTTGATGAAGCGACTTCACGTGTCCATGTCGCTCCCGCAATTGTTCTTTCAAAGCAGAAACTTCTTGGTCCATGTCATGGATACGCCGGCTCAGGTCTTGCGAGTGAGAGACTGCAATGGCAAGCTGGTCCTTTGTATTCAGCAACTCATCTCGTAGCTGAGATTTTGACTGAACCATGGACGATCGATGCCTCTTATCCTGAACCGCGAAGCGGTTCTCAACCCGATCCAAGAGCTCCGAAAGGTCCTCCGTTGAGGGTGATTCATCGTCATTTTCAGCCGCAGTCTCTATGGTTGGGTCTGGCTCTTCAATCGTCGGTGTGGCATCACTGTCGTCTCCCTCGGCGGGAATCGACGTTCTGTGTCCATCGTGATCGTCCACCGAAGTGGCTGGCTCGTCTTCTGCTTCGTCATTGTTAGTCGCCCGCTTTCGCAGACCGTCCAACAACGATCGAACGGCTTTTCGATCCTCCTCTCGCTCCTCTTTTTCAAATTGTAACTGGTTCGCCAGAAGAGCGTGATCACGTTGCATTTCGCTCAGGGCCATCAGAAGATCCTCAATTTGGCTGTGTAAGTATCTCTCATCTGTAGTTTTAGTGTTCGCGCTCGATTTCGGCCCCACTGGCGTCGACTCACGACTAGCCAAATCGTCCTCTGTGTTCGCCGAATCTCGAGAAAGAGTGCTGGCATCGGTTGAGGATGAACTCGTGATACTTGCAGAGCTCGCTTCCATCGAGTTCAGTGTGGACGCTATACTCTGTTTCGATGTGCTGCGACGAAGCATACTGAGCGGCCGAACAGGTGCCACAGACAAGCCAGGGGTCAAGTTGTTGCTCTTGCTGGATGAGGCCCAAATACGTCCTAGAAAGCGACTAGCAGCAGTGGTTATGTCGGAAGCTCGTGCCACGTTGGCGGTGGCAACCAGAGACTCTTTGTACGCTTGCTCCAACTGTGAAAGCTTCTCTCGTGTCACAACGCCCGTCAGGCTCGCAAAGTCCTGGACGAATTCGTCGGCGTTGTAGTGGTAGCAGTCCCACAGCCCACGAGACAACAGAAGTTGCATTACGTCTTCCAGCTCTGTGCAGGCAAGCAGACGGGCCTCGTTCTTCCTCATGAGTGACAGAGCAACGCGCATCAAGGTTTCCGAGGCTCCCTCGGCAAAAATAACATCATATATCCGGAAGAGCATCGGTAACGGACACGTGACGGCGAAGAAGCTGAGGAACCATTGCGACACATATGCGGTCTCGACTTGAAGCTCCTCAAGGTGGCTGGAAAGCGCAGGCAGATTGGCCCGCAAAAGTTCGCGGAATTGGTAAATGCGGACATGTAACCCGGACAAGTCGGGAAGAAAACACTCTCGTAAATCATACTTCTCCATGAGCCTTTCATTCATTACAACGTCAGTATTTTCCATGTGCCAACCACGAAGCCTGGGTGTCTACAAACTTACCGAACAAGGACGCAAAATGCCTGCTTGTCGGGCATGTGCATCAACAATGGCCCTACAAGAAAAGCGAGGCCTTGACAGTATCCTATTTTTGTATCATAAAGGCTGAATGACTTGAGCACTCTCCCAAGCATGCGCTGCCCATTACCGTCAGGATCACGGAACATATCAACGCCAGGAAAGCTTCGCCCCAAATCTTTGCCAATAAGAAGTTCGTAAGGGCTTGATTCCCCGCAGAAACGCTCATATTGTTCCTCGAGGACAGCATCACGAGCACCAGACATGCTCTGCCATACAACTCCTCGCAAGGGCGGTGGTATTCCTTTGCGGATCTTGTTAGATAGAAGAGTGGGTAGACGAGCAGCGGTTTGCTGGTAATCCTTGACAAGAGCGGCATAGAATTCCAAATCAGTCATCGGAGGTGGCGGTAGCATGGAGTATCGGAGGGCTGAAGGTGTTGGCCCGTTGACCATTTTGCGCAACTGGGCCATGGAAGGCGGGCGTGGTTTGCTTGACGAGAGCTTTTCTACAGCTTGCACCTTGACACTCTTGGGGTTCGTAGCCAGTTTCGCGTTTTCCTGCTCCAAGCGTGCCAGAAGAAGAGCCGTTGACTGTTCGGTTGTTAGCATGGATCATGACGGTCACGAATAGTACGTTCAGGTCCAGCGAAAAAAAAAACGCACATTATCGGTTTCCTCGTCCTTTGTTTGCTCATCCTCGGTTTTTTCCAGCTGTTCCCAATTGACTTCTTCGTTATTATCGGAAGAATCGGTTTCATTGCCATCAGCACCGCATTGCCCCAACTCATCTTTGAGGCTGCGATTAGCTTCGATGGTTGATACAGTGGCTTTGGCGTTCAGTGGTTTAGACGACCTGTTGTTGTACTTTTCACTGGGTGTCTCGCTGTCATTTGACACATCGTCCACATCTACTTGCTCTTCCGGTACAGTCGAGGCAATGCTTCCCAGCCTGCAGTTCGTTACGGCAGTCGTCGCGTCCAAAGTGGGGAGGGATGGTGGTTCTGAAAGTCGTACGGTGACCATGGAGTCATGGGCCATGTTGGGAGCTTCCGCCTCTGTTGCTTCAACTTCGTGGATTTGGTCGGAATCTCCCGTCTGCTCGGGTTTTATTTTTACTGCCTTGGCCAGGCCTTTTGTCGTCTCGTCGGTCCCGGTGATTTGATCCGCCTTTTCGGGTTCGACTTGTTGATGGTCCTTTTCATCCGTGTTATCTTGGCTATCGACCGATACCGAGTCTCGTTTGGTGGCAGTTATGTCGGACGGAGGATCATGCTGGATTTTCAGGTCGTCCGAGTCCATTGCCTGTGTCTTGGACGACGAACATGTAGACGACCTGGAGCTGGAATGCGTCATGCTGGTCGACGACGCCAGTTGCAATCCAGCGTGGAGGCGGTTGGGGGGGGAGGGCACACCTGAGTGACCTGACAACGACGACAAGAGCCCACTTTCCTTCGCTGAGTCTGCGTCAGAAGTAGGTGATAGATAGTCCAGTGCGACTGACGACTGAGGCCTACCTACGCCGAAGCAAGCACAGTGGTTGAGAAGACGATGATGGAGTCTTGTCGTTTCATCGAGGGGGTTCCGTATGGCTGAGACAGCCCATGCCAAAATTGCACCTCGATCCCTTGCCAGCGAATTACTCGCGGGAGCGGATACCCATTGAACAATGAGTTTTTTTTTTTTTTTTTTTTAAGATAAAACCTCACAGCAGCACTCAGAATTCAGTGGCAGGCGAAGTAAGATGTAGGGGGAAAAAAAGTTAAGTATGACAAGTATGACGGGTTATTAGGAAACGGCAGGGTCAGGTTCGGGACGGATTATGGCATGGAATGGCTGTGGAGAAATCATGGTGCAAGCTGGGGAAAGAGAAGAGAAAAGGAGAGCGAGCAATTGCAACAGTGCTAGCATGGAACCCTGGCTCTAGCAGTGGACGCGAAATTTCCGGGGTGACAATGTTTTCCATGGACATTCACGTTCACATTCACAATCATAATCACGTTCACATTAGGACCTAGGGGAGTACGGTTTAGATCCCTGGGTATCTAGCAGGCGATGGTCTCAGACGCTCATAACCAATGACCGCCTTATGTGATTTCAAGTATGGAAAGAAGTCGTTGTTGCCAAACAGTATTGCGGACATTCGTTCATCAACCCATGTTCGCCCTTTTGTGCTCGTTGTCGTTTCAAACTGGCCACGGCTAGGGCCCACTCACTGGTCGGCCGGCTGGGCGCGAAAAACGGACCATGCCAATTTGGCTTGGGAGGGCGTTCAACAAGGTTCAAGGGCAGGAAAGGGGGCGGTCAACTGGTATTATCCGGACGGGGTCCTCGTGTTTGATTTGCCAGCCAGCCAGCCAGCCAGCCAGCCCCTGATGCACAGGAACGCCAACAGACCAGCATTTTTCCAGGTCCCGGTTTTCCTTGTGCCGTATCTACATACATATTTTGCTTCGCGATGCCGCCGCCGAGGTGGGTTTTCCGGAGGCTGCTGCCGCTTGAACGCCGTCGTGGCCGTCCATCGCCCGTCTGCCGTTGTGTTGTGTGTTGTGAGCCGCCCGCATCAACGGACCTGGCCAATGTTGCACTTTTTGTTGGCTGCATCTTCTGTTCTTCGGGACTGGCGGTTGTTCTTCGGGGGCATCTGAGCAATGGAGTGAGTCCCTTGCTCTTTCCATTCCCTGGGGATCAACACATCAACAAACAACGCTGAAGCCGATGTCGACGACAATTGGTAAAATGGGTGGTGCCACCTCATGTGGCGCGAGCTTGGACCCAGGTAGCTTCAGCCACTTTTTAATCCGGCTCATCAACTACCTACCCTACGATTCCATCAACCCACTCCAATGATCCGAAATCCCTTTTCGCCTCTTCTTGTGACCGGGGGGTCATGCAATTTCTTTGTGAACCTCGAGTTTCAGGCTATTTGGTTCATAATACCTGTTTTCTTCAGTTGCGACATCCTGGTGCTGGTGCTGATTCTTCCAACTTATTGTCGGCAGCGTAAAGAGCATTTGTTCCGCAACATATTACCACCAGAGTACATTAGTGACGAATGATGGATGACGCCGTGACCTCGACGCCTTGATAGATCAGAGTATGCATTAGGACACGACCTCCAGACAAAAGCTTGCATGATAACGACTGTTGATAGAAGCGGAAATGAAGAGAACAAAACATGCATCCGCGCGAAGCGCCACAGGGCCTGGGAGTCTCTGCTTGACTGAGATGAATCAATCGATGTCTTCTTAGCACCGACTCCCACCGAACATAGAAGGCATTCGCAGTTGCACACCGCCAGTTCCGGGCCAAATCAAGTCACTTCAAGGGTTGCCTCAAATGGGTGTGCCAGCGGCACACCCAATGGTGGACGTACATGTACATAGATGCGGCATCTTATCCATTCATCACGCCCATCCAGTCCATCCCGGGGTTGGCGTTGGATGATGAGGGTGTCATGCGTTCAACCGAACGGACGTGCATCGTTAGCCCGGTCTGCATGTCTGGTTATTATACAAGCACTTTTCGGATGAGGACATGGCAGCGCTGTGCCCGCCCTCTTTCTTCTTATCTACCACGACCGTATCCTACTATATTTTCAATACCCTTGCCGTATTCCGTCTTGTTACTGCAAATTGTGAGCAGATCGTTGCTTGGCTAGCCCACCCTTCGCGGGCAACCTTCGCGCGGGCAACCTTCGCGGGCAACGAGACGCGTCGCACTTGGCGCCTGACATTGCATTGTGGGTCCCAGGTCATTACCAGATGTATGTAATTAAAGAGGGCTCAGCCCGTGGCTCCGATCTGGGGCCCATGCCCACCCATCCTGCACATTTTGCATGGGCGTGATGCATGCATGCAAGCATGCAAGCAAGCAAGCAAGCGAGCGAGCACCTTGTTGGCTGTCGTGAGTTCGTGAGAGGGAATCCAGCGCAGCAGAAAGGACACATGTAAGTATGTCCTACGAGTTGGTACCGAGTAGAGAATATTAGTGGTTGCACTATTAGCTTTCGGTTTGGCAGTCCCACCATCTCGACAACATGATTGATCAATTTGATCAATGATGAGGGAGGAATCGCATTGATCTGACCCAGGCAGGCGGCTGGACCAGTGACCCTCCTCCCTAATAGTGCTAGCCCCGAAGCCCCGGCCATTTGTCGCAGCATTTGAATTTCCGCACGTCAGTCAACATGGAGGAGCTGAGTCCTGACAGTGAAGTGAGGCCTGTGCTCGAGTAAGTAAGCGCAAAAGTCGATCGTCCATGTCGTTTCGACATCGATCATCACAACAATACTCCCTCCGTAGCCGACTTTGTTTTCCCTCGTCCCTTCTCCCTTCTCCCATGTCCTTGCCCTCGACTTCTTTTCTTGCTTCTTCTTCTTCTACCATCTTTGGGTTTTCGAGAGCGGCACTATCTGTGCCGTCGCTCCTCATGGCTCATCTATCCTGACGGGCGTAAACGCGGGACGCCATGACCAAAGGCGAGGTATCGTATGGGACCATGTTCTCCTCGCTACTGCGCCGCCCGAAGCGCGCTTCTCGTCGCGTCGACATTCACGATTTCGCCGTCTCCACCTCGTCTGTTGCACAGCGACAACGTCAATACGCGGAGAGGACGCATGCCACGGCGGATTTCACCGAAGCTGATGACGATGACGAAGATACAAATGAAGAAGACCTCGTTCGATTTGACGAGGATGCTGGTCAAGCGAATGACCAGGACCACATGGACGAAGATGAGGATGACGGAGCCGATGAAGATAACCGTCACCGAGATCTACCTGTTCTTCCTCTCTTCTCGGCAACACACCTTGGTAAATTTGTACCCTACACCCTCTATTTGATATGATTTGATTCACATTGAGTAAAAATTGTTTCACGGACGAATACCACCCACCCCTTCTTCCTTGGATCCCTTGTCATATTGTTAGCAACCTCCTTGTCGCATCTACACAACACACTTTCCGCACATCAAACGCTAACCACAGTACAAACTGTTGCTCATCTTCCAGATACACTTCCCATCTACAACATCACACACTCTATTCGTATAATTGTAACTGCTCGCACTGAGACCTCGCTATCATGGGATCAGCTGCGATCGCCACAAGTTTCCCAATTTCTGGTGAAACCTATGCAGCAGCAAATTCGGACCCAACACTTTTCAAGAGCCACCATATATGCCCTGATGGCAAATTGCTTGCAATTTAGCAAAGAAGGACAGAGATATGCTGCCAATGCCGGAATCAGCAACACGAGATCCAAAGTCTGCGAGCTTCTAGCTCTCAAACTTCTCAAGGAATACTCCACGAGAGAACTGATTGATGCCCTGGCCTATGATTTCTACCCACTCCAAGGACTTCCAGGTGCACAGCCACCAGTTGCACAGAGCAGGTCGTCTACTAAAGCGACGCAGGCTGTGACTGCGTCGAGGACCTCTACACTCGAAGTTGCTATCCGAGCTTCGGCCAAACACTTCCTCGCCCACCCAGTGGTGATCCAACAGCTCGAAGCCATCTGGAATGGTGCCATCACCTTCTATTCCTCCGCAGACAGTTTGCATCGCGAATTGCCACCCACTCCCGTGATAAGCCTCAACGGATATGCCACAAAGCCGGACAACAGGACTCCGCTACTCGGGGCTCTGCCATCTAAGCCAGGCCAGTATCAGGTTCCCACCGGGAGAAGGACGGTCATGCTTTACGATCCCCGGCAGGCCTCCATGTTCAAACTTTCTCGTCTTCGAGTGCCGCGGTATCGATCCTTTCTTTCCACGTTGTCCCTGGCTGTATTAATTGGTCTTTTCCTGGCCGTACTCTCCCAAAGATCTGTGCAAATCACCGGACTGGAATTGGTCTTCTGGTTTTGGAGCGCCGGATTCATGTTGGACGAGCTTGTCGGTTTCAACGAGCAAGGATTCGCCCTCTACATCATGAGCTTCTGGAACATCTTTGACTTGGGAATCCTGGTGCTGCTCATCGCATACTACTGCATGCGAGCTTACGGCGTCTTCTTGGTTGATCCCCATCAATGGAACACCATGGCCTACGACGTCCTGGCAGCTAATGCGATATTGCTTCTGCCCCGGATTTTCAGCGTTTTGGACCATTACCAGTACTTTTCTCAGCTCTTGATTGCCTTCCGTCTCATGGCCGTGGACTTGGCGGCTGTATTTGTCCTAGTTTTGATCATGTGCAGCGGTTTCTTTGTCTTCTTCACGTCATCCCAAGATGCCAGCGATGGTGGCGAGGTTGCATACAAGATTTTCCAGATACTTATGGGTTTTACGCCTGCTGCGTGGGATGTGTAAGCTGGGAACGGTGTTCTTTTACGCAAGAGGAAGATGCTGACGGCTTTTAGGTGGCCTTCCTACAACTGGCTGGCGAGGATATTGATGATGATTTTCCTCATCATCTGTCACTTTTTGGTTGTGTAAGTGCAGCCTTTTTTTTTTTTTTTTTTTTGCTTCAAAAACTTGAGGAGTCCACAGTCTAACGGGAATTTTTCCAGAACTATTCTCATCACGGTCTTGACAAACTCATTCATGGCGATCGCTTCTAATGCAACGGAAGAGCACCAGTAAGTACAATCGCCGATAATCTGTTCTTCCCATGGACCGAAATTAATTGGCGCAGATTTGTTTTTGCAATCAACACCATTTCCATGGTCAAGAACGACGCCCTCTTTTCTTATATAGCACCCAGCAATATATTTGCCTGGCTGCTGATGCCGCTGCGCTATTGCATGCCCCTGAAGCACTTTGTTTGGCTCAACCGAACAATTATCAAAGTCACCCACTTCCCCGTTCTGTTCATAATTTATCTGTACGAGAGGTTCTGGCTGGCGTCGTCCATGTTCGAGCCTACAGATCTTGTCGAGAACCATGGGCGGTCGCGAAGTCGAGCAATCTCGTTTGGGGACGCGGCTCAACGCACTGCCATGTTCAGCCCCAACGTCCGAGTGCGAGAAGAGTCTGTTGCTGGCTTCCACAAAGATCGAGCTTTGGAGGAAGTGTTCCGTCGTGTGCCAGACGCGGCCACTATGCGTACCCAGCGGAGAAACGAGAGACGAAAAACCCAGACGGCGATTCGAAACTGGATGGACCAACATGATGAAGACGGATTGCCATCCACAAACTGGCCAACCGTGGATAGTAGGGCAGTGCCTGATTGGCAAAGACGGATGAGCGTGGGCTGGGAAAGGCCATCCAACCTTAGGAAGGTGTCTGATGTTCGTTCCGCGGCAAGCGACCCAGCAGAGTTCATGTCCAATCCCGGCGTCTCCTTCACTGCCAGCCACCCCAGAAGACGTGCGTCTAGAGTCGAGTTGATTGTCCCCGAGTACAAAGATCAGACCGACGCGGATGGAGACGACGAGCTGGTGACCAACGATGAGGATGAAGACGAGGTGACCAATGCCGGCCGGAGTCAACAATTTGAAAATCACGGGGTGGAGGATGGAGGAGACTACTTCACGACGCCTCGGGCTGCTCGATCCACGAAGCTAGCTTCTTCCCATGGATCATCTGCGAAGATGGCTCCTGCTCCTGCTCCCACGCCACGACAGGGTCAGACAAGACGCAGCATTCACAGTCGCACCCTCTCCACAAACACCATTCTCTACAACCCGGAGGATCCCCAGCTCCAGCCTCAACCTCAACCTCATCCGTTGTCTGCAGCATCTCCTCCGAAAGTGAAGGCGAATCCACCGCCACCTCGTCGGCCCAACACCAGTGGAAGGAATACGGGCACGGCGTCGCCATCCCATGGAGCGCGACGCAGCTCTCCTCGAAGGTCTCCGTATCTCTCGTCATCCAAGCCCCGACCAATCCTGGCACCGCGCGGCATGACAGAGAGCGGTGGAGTTACACAGTCTGCGATGTTGAGCCTCGCGCCTCGCGACAGGCTTCGGGAGTCCAGAAGATTGTCTTCAGTCGATCTAAGCGTGATGTCTGATCACATTGGAATCGAAGACAACACTATCACGATGGCGGGTAGCTTTCAGACGCAGATGGCCATGGCGTTGATGAAGGACAACCGAATGCGTGGGTCAGGAGGTGATTCTGCTGATCGGGATAGGATGGGACGGTTGGTGCTGGCCCGCATGAAGACACTGGAAGAGAGTTTTGCCGATGTGATCAAGGAGATGCGAGACTTGAAGAACAGCTCAACTGCTCCACATTCGCTGCGGAATTCGTCAGGAGAGGAATTGAGGTCCGGAATCGGAGGCGGCAGCGAGTATGACCGGCCGAGGAGGCAAGGCGGAGGTGATGTGACGCCAAGGAAAGGACACGGCAAGAGACCGGTGAGCCGACGAAGCATGAAGGAACCAAAGGCTGCTGCTGGTGGGCTTATGACGAAGCGAGGAGACGCAAAGGGCAAAACGAAAGATGTGGCCTTTTCGTCTGATGACGATGATGAAGGCAGTAGTGATGCAAAGGGAGCTTTGTAAAGAAGGGAGGCTCAATATAAGTGGATGGGATGTAATGGTGGGCACAGGTCGCGCGTGGAAGGTTGGTTATTTCAGGCACACTCGGAGCATTATCTGTACGAGTATGATGAGTATGAGTACGAGCGTATTATGTTACGAGTAGGAGCACGAAGACGGTTGGCGTTTTGAGCATTGGTGGCGGGACAAGACAGGAGATGACAGGCATGATTCATTATTCAAACAAGGCCACGATGGCTGCGACATTACTCGGTACAGTTAATCGGTGCATCTGCGCCTGGCGCCAACCCGCCAATCCCTCAACAGTCCAGTCGTCTTGTGTTGTTGCCTTGTTGTTGTGTGTTTGCCTAGAATTGGGACGAGACTGATGAAGTGTCCTGCTCCGCACTGCTCCCCCCTCCTTCCTGTCGGTCTGTCGGTCTGTCGGTCTGTCGGTCTGTCGGCTGGATCAGTCAGTCAGTCTGGTTTCACTTATTCACTTGAGAAGTTCAGTCACTTCAGCCATCAGAGCCAACAAGCCAGCCAGCCAGCCAGCCAGGCACTTCCTTTGTCAGTCTGTCTGCCTTGTTCCAAGATGCCGGACTCGGAGATTCGAGTGAGTCAACAAGCGAAGTAAGTCCCTCCCATCCATCCCATCCCACGTTGTGCTCTCTCTCTCTCTGAGACAAGTCAATGGAAATAGACCGTCAGTCTGTTCCTTGTTTTCGAGTCGCATTCTTTGATAAAACTTCAAAGCTCTAGAGAGCTGCAGCACTCGTTGCGACGTATATTCATTGCCAGCCCTCAGTCTCTCTCTCACGATGGATAAGAACGGCACAACAAACGTAACCAAGGTAAATATCGGACGGACTACCGTTGACACAAACTTCAATTTGCCGCCCGAAAGCAGGCGCGGAGGAAACCATGTCATGAAGTTTGCTGATTTTCAAGCGGCGAGAAATGCCGACTTGTTCATGATCCACGCCGTCGAGTTCGAATTGAACCGTGGCGACACGTTGGTCTTTGTTGATGTCCCTCACGCGCCCAAGGAGTCTCGCAAGACGGCCGACTGCGACAATGTAAACTACAGGTCGCAGCCGTTCCGAGTCCACTCTGAGAAACTCATGGCCACGGAATCAACAAGGTTGGCAGACATGCTGGGCCCTTCGTATCAATTCCGCATCCAGCGTCGGCGAAAGCTCGTCAACAAGCTGCCCGACGGTGTCAAGTACGTCTTGGACCTCACGCCGCCGTCCGAGGGGGACGAGTTGGTGTTCCAAATGACGGAGACATCGCTCACCCCTGGAATCATGAACTGGTGGACATCCTACCGATACCACGGGGCCGAGATTGGTCTTGTTGCTGGCCACGACGACGTTTGCTGCTGCAAGCGGCAACGATCCTCCTACACCGGCTTCGAACCCGATGATGATGACCGTTTCGAAGCGATGGGTGGCATAAAGGCGAAGACCCTGGGGACAGATGCTACTTTGCCACCGCTGCCCATTGAAATGGTCATGTACAAGGACCAGGGCAAAGACAAGCTGCATGACACACCCGCGTATCGACGAATCCCCGACTACTGCCCCGTGCGGCACAGGAACTGTATCGTTAGGCTCATGGTCATGCTGGAAGGTCGC
Organism: Epichloe sibirici; assembly: GCA_022702365.1. NCBI lineage: Eukaryota > Fungi > Ascomycota > Sordariomycetes > Hypocreales > Clavicipitaceae > Epichloe > Epichloe sibirici. The sequence continues at coordinate 2,399,463 of JALAAE010000001.1, read as the reverse complement.
GAGGTAGCGCTGGACTCTGCCAGCCGAGTCTGGACGCTCGTGGCCGTGGCCAAAATCCTAGATTGCACCTCGGTCGTCCGTGATCGAGTCGCGCAGTGGATCATGCATGGCAGAAACTCTCGCTTCATCGAAGTCCTGCCGGAGGAAGCCCTCAAAATTGGCTATCATCTGAAACTGCAAGACGTAACGCAGACAGCATTCCGCATCTTGGTCAACGAAATGGCGTTGCAGGAGGCTGCAACAGATCACGATCCTGCTACACCCAAGCGAAGCCGACCGACGACAACTCTGTTCGGCAGACGAACGGGAGACTGCAGCGACGAGTTGAACAACGTGATACAGCATGCAGCCCGCACTCTTGTTGAGCGAGTGACTAGGATCGACACACTGCTCCGGAGCGAAGACCTCTTCGACCAATGGTGCATCCAAGAATGGGGCAAACTGCGAACTCTGGAAGCACTTCTCGTCCAAAACTCATCAGCCGACATGGCCGGATCCAATGGATTCCGCGAGGCAATCAACAAACTCGGACGCCTCATGTCGCAGCTCAGGCGTACGATTGCGCATAAATACACCCTAAGCGCGCAGGATTTCCGCGCCAGCTCTGCCTTTGTCGGCATGGATCTCGACCGAGCCAGCTACGTGCGGCCGGTGGACTGGGAACCGATCGAAGACATCATGAGACGCTTCAATTCGATACAGAAGCTGCTGTGTCCCTTCATATACAACGAGATGGGCGACCGCTGCAACAAGCACTTGTTTACCAATCGTTATCCCGACGCGGGTGGAATCCTGAGCCCATCGATCCCTTCCTTGCTTGAAGACGTCCAGGACTCCATCAGGTGGTTGTTTGGAAACTATCCAGAGCTGGGAGATGCGGCACAGTGGCAGTTTCTCATCAATCCCGACGCAGACAAGAATTATCCCGCCGTGCTTAGACTGCGGCCAGCCGTGAACCTGCTGGATATGGAGATTGAAGTCAAGAGGGCTCTGCAGCCACTCACGCTGTGCTGGATCCGGCACGAAATAGAGCCACCTGCCAACATGACGCGGCATCTTCTCTTGACCCTCAGCCGCGAGGAGATGAAGTACCTCCCCCTCTGGGCAGGCGGCCTCGACGACGGCACAGGCGGCGTGTTTGAAGAGCAGATTCCTCCGACCGACATGGGACCCAATGGCCCTGGCCCAGCGTACCACACGGGACGAACGATTCCCTCAGCATCATCATCATCATCATCGGCACCGCCGAGCATGAGCGACTCGCTGATGGAGGAACTCGCCGCACTCAAGATGAGCAGCGCAGCAAGTGGCTCAGTCGACGCCCACGATAGCATGTCCACCGATGACGCAGACAGGGTCATGATAGCCGACGACGTATCCATGGCCTCGGAGTCGTTCAACACTGGCGGCAGCGAGTACCAGGGCGCTCGACTCGCCATCCTCCAACATCATCAGGGCACGGGGGAAGCCCTCGACGCTCTTGTCGATACCGACGACGACGATTTTGACGTGGATATGCAGGAGACGCCGGTGGCTTCTGATGGAGAGAGCAGTGATGACAGCGTGGTGGTCGTCTGAAGACTAGCTGAAGGAGTGAATGCTTGATATGTATATTTACTGGTCTGTTAGAGTCAAGTCTATGTCTATCATGATTGATGAATGAGCATGTTTGTTACGACGTTTGGAATAAAGGAGCGCAAATATTGAATGCATCGCGTTTTTTTAATGACGACGAATGATTACGAGACAAGTACCATTTATTGTGCTGTTTGTAAATTCCTTTTCCAAGTTTGATCCCGACAACAAGGCAATGTTGATCATCGTAATCTGAAATCCAGGGTGTTGATAAAAAACATTGATGAAGAAATAATAAGGAATTTTTAACAAAAATTATCGGAAAATCCCGATGATCAAGATCCATTGCGCACCTATGACTATGATTTTTTATAATTTTTTTTGTTCATCGGCAGTGGCCAATGCATCTGAAATTCACACACAACATAAGAATTACTGGCAACACCCAGCCAGTGCAACAATTAACGACCGATTGACAGTACCGGAGTGATAAAAAAGCGTCCCGATATAGGAACAAGCTTCGAGGGCACGAATACGGGGGGCTGCGAGGTTAGACCCCCGTATTCGTGCCCTTAAAGCTTGTTCCTATATCGGGACGCCTTTTTACCACTGCGGTACTGTTAATCGGTCGTTAATTGTTGCGCACCTATGACTGTTATCTCTTTCAAAAATATGGCATGATGAACGCCCCAACACCAACACCAACATTGCAACTGATTATAACCACCTCCATTCACCGAGACGTCACCCCATGTTCAGCGTATTCCCCGCCCCCCTTCGGTTGTCGTCCTTGAAATCGTCCCACTCCCTGGCCTTGTACGTCTCCCTGTCCAGAGCCTCCATGTCGTCCTCGTCAACCACGTTGCGCGGCGGATCCGTGCCCCCTTCCAGGATGCCCCCCCTCCGCTTCTCCTCCTCCAGATACTCGTCTATCGACATGGTCGGCAGGTTGTGGCCCGGTCGGAACACGCCCCTCGCGAGGTCGGTCCTCGACCCGACGAGCGTGAATGGCTGCAGCGGCCTGCCCTGCTTCGAGAGCAACGGCCCGCCTTTGTTGAGAAGGCTCTTTTGGAACGGCTCGTCCAGGCGCAACGTGGGATCCACGTCCCTTTGCTTCTCCTCCGTGCCTCTCCTCGAATCGTCAACCTCCTCTGGCGCCATCTTCAGCATCTCCTTTTCCCGATTCAGCGAGTCTAGTCCCTCGAAGGCCTTGTGGATCCGCCACTGCACCTCCAGGAGGTATACCTGCCTGACGGCCTCTTCATCCCTCTCCACGTACCCTGGGTTCCGTCTCAGTGTGTCCAGTTTGTTCCGCAGCACCTTTTCCGCCTTGAAGTTGGAGATCTTGACCTCTCTCTTGGTCGTCGGGTCGGAGTGGCTCGGCACAACGGCGAACTTTTCCTCGTCGTCCCGATAGCGCTCTAGCATCTTTGCGTAGGGCCCAGACACGAGCGCGTACGCGTCCACGAGGGCGAGAAAACGTTCGTAGGCGTCTCTCGCCGATTGGAGGACGAGCCTGCGGTGCTTGGCGCCCGAGAAGGGCGTCCGCTGCAAGAGCTCTGCTATGGTGTGGTGGAGGGCCAGGTACCGCAGCGAGGAGGTGGATGCGTCCTCGATGCCTTCGTTGGGGGAGAAGAGCGCGAGGGAGTGCACTTGCTCGACGAGAGATGCATACTGCGAGATGAGCGCCGCGAGGTCGGACCCGTACGTTGGCGATGTGGCGGGTACGGATTCGAGCGTTTGCCGCTTCGTCTCGGCCTCGGCGAAGGCTGCGTTGAGGGATTGCGGCTCGTCTGAGGCCATGGGTACGGGAGACTGGTTATTGCGTGTTCGTAATCGTAACCGTTGAAAAGAAAGAATTCAGCAAAGGAGACGGTATGAATCGCGAGGCTTGTGGCTCGTGGCTAAAAACAAAAAAGGAAGAAAATTCTTGGATTGGAGACGGTTTGTACCCCTCCACCTCCCTACATATGTACACATATTACCGCATTTATCGATAAGCAAGGGAATCACACCCCACCACGTTCTTGCTCCCTCCCTGCCCACTTACAACGACGGCAAAAACTGACTGCAATCGCCGAACACGTATCAGGGTCGATCTTTCAAGAGCAGTGAATTAAGCAAAGCTCTAGCATAAAAAGAAGTAGATTGTAAGCGATATACATATTATCCGTCCAACGCCCCAAGGCCTTCTTTCCCAAACCAAACCGGCGGCCTGTTCCACAAAAACTCGTCAAACAAACCGTAGCAATAAATCACATAGTAGGGACTTTGAGCAAATCTAATCGTCGTCCATCTCAAACGGATCGTCGCTCTCTTCTTGCGTTGCAGACGAGTCATCGTCCACAATCACTGGTCGCTTGGCGGCGGCGGCTCGACCGGGGCGACCACGAGCAGCGGGCTTAGGTTTGGAGATGGGAGATGGAGGCTCATCCAATTCATCAGCATCAGCATCATCATCATCATCATCATCATCATCATCAGAGTCGATCTGAGCGCTTGCTTTGACGCCCCGAATCTTCTTTTTGGGAGCGTATGCTTTGGCAGCAGGCGACAGCGTCGTGGCCTTGGGCGCCGCCTTTGGTTTCCTCGGTTCTGCCTTCGCCTTGGACGCCGCAGGCTTGGCTCGAGCCTTCTTAACCGGCGCCAGGCCGCTGTCTGCTTTCTGCTTCGCCACCACCGCCTTGGCCACTTGCGTTACCAGTTCGTCGTCTGACTCAATCTGTTCTCGACCATCCAAATCTTTCGTAGCTGTCTTATGGGGAGACGACTTGGCAAGTAGCTCGTAGTTGGTCTCGTCGTGGCTGTCAATGTCCATCGCTGACTTGGACGGCTTTGTCTTGGGCCTTTGAAGGCTGCTCGAACCAGCATTGCCATGGCTTGATTCTGGTCGATTCATAGTGTGTAGGCCAACTCGTCCGGCGTCATCCGTGGCCGACTTGGGCATTCCCTTTACCATAGAGCCGATGTCTCCCAGCAAGTCATCATCGTCGTCTTCACTATCTGACGACACATCGAATAAAGTCTTTGCCTTGGACGCGGCAGCTCGTTTTGTCGGCCTGATCATCTCGGCCTCTTCTGATTGGGATTGCGAAGCAGACTGAGATTGGACTAGCCCAGTAGCTGGTACGGCCGCGGGCTTACTTCGACTGAGAGCCATAAAGTCATCGTCGGAGAAGTTGTCAGACAAGTCCACAACGTCATCCTTGGGTTCCTTCTTTGTCTTTGAGCTAAACATTTCGGCAAATCTCTGAGCACTCTTCGTCTCAACCTTGACCTTCGGCGCGGCTTTGGCGGTTGCTGTTGCCGCCACCGCCTTAGCTTTACCGCGTGGCTTCTCTGGAGCATAATCGTCATCACCCTTCGCCTTGCGCGAACGACCCGCACCAATCTTCTTGGACACTCGTCGCCCCATACGGCGAATTTGCGTCTGAAGTTCCGCTTCAAGAGCAATTTGAGCATTCCACTCAGCCATGAATTCGTCGAGATCCGCACACCAGAGATCCTTTTCACTCTTGGCCAGAAGATCTTCATGTTCAGCCTTCTTCAAAGCGATTGCATGGTTTAACTTGTCCAACCTTTCCGCGGTAAGCGCCCATATTGGCATCTGCACACTCCTGGTTAGAGCCTGACTCGCAAGTATCATCGACACGTATGATCGAAAAGCCGGGGGGTCAATTTACCGAAAGCAAATAATCGTAATCACGAGCACCACCGGCAGCTGCAGCGTCGTCGTCGCCATCATCATCATCATCATTCTCAGCGTCAGACTTGCTGATCTCATCTGTGGGTGTCTTGTTTTGACCATTTGGCGGGAACGCTTCATATTTTCGTTCCCGGAGCTCTTGTACTAGCAAGGCCTTTCTCTTCCTAGCTACGACAAGATCACCGTCGTTTATCTCCTTTATAAACCGCGCTTGATTTCTGAGTTTGCGATAATCCGCGTGGTAGACGCCAAGCCAGTATTGCTGTGCCGAAAGAATTAGCCAAGGCTCGTTCACCCTGAGCTTATTGGGGTACTCTTACCTTTCTGTCGGCGTACATCTGTATTCTGTGGTTATAGTATTCCTCCAAGATGTCCTCGACCTTTTCGTATTTTCGGATCTGTCCTCTAGTGTCGAACGCAACCAAATTGGAGGTGGCAATTTGCTTCGTGAGCTTGAAGCGCTCTAGCAGCCCCTCCTCAAGGATCTTGGGTAGGTGCTTCTCATCTACCAGTATTTCAAAGTGGACTGTCTTGTGGTCGTTGAACTCTTTGTAATCCTTGATCCAAGTCGGCCCATCCACACCGCTGATGACCTTTTCGAGCTTCGTCTTGAAGTCATCCGTCCACATGCGGATTGGCAATTCAGTGATTACGATCTCATTTGGATTCTGGTCATTCTGGTAGGCAATACCATTGAACTTGTACCTATCGGGGCCCGCGAGTTCTGGATTGCCTTTCCAGCCTCGGAACCATGGCGTCATGGTTTCGAAAGGCTTCTCCTCAGTGTCTTCATCCAGACGACCCATACGACGCCTCAAGTTCTTGACAATCTCCTCCGGGTGATAATTGGGAATGCTCGTGCTCCATCCGGTTCCGATACCGTCGGCACCATTGACAAGAACCATGGGAATAATAGGAGAATAGACCTCTGGTTCAATCCGCTTGTCATCATCATACTGATGCTTGAGGCTGGGTTCATCCATGGGGGAAAAGATCTTCTTGGCGAAAGGTGCTAGGCGGGTGAAGGTATAACGAGGACTAGCAGCATCGGAACCACCTGCGAGACGGGAACCGAAGTTACCGCTTGGCTCCAGAATATTGATGTTGTTGGATCCAATAAAATTCTGTGCCAAGCCGATAATTGTCTGTTGCAACGAGACCTCACCGTGGTGATATGCAGTCTGCTCAGAGACATAACCAGCGAGTTCCACAACCTTTTTATCCTTGACCAGATTTCGCTTAAAGCAAGCATAGAGAACCTTTCGCTGACCAGGTTTCAAGCCATCAATGACAGACGGGATGGAACGCATGTTGTCGGCCATACTGAAAAGGATGAGTTCTTTACTAACAAAGTCTCTGTAGGTGATGGCCTTTGTGGAGTGATCCAGGAAGGTGCCAGGAATAAAATTTCCGAGCCATTCCTTTCGAGCATCTGCCTTCTTTTTTGAAAATACAAGGTCAAAGAGGTCAGCCTCTTCTGGCTTCATGACGTCAAATTCTTTGAGATGATCGTCTAGATTCGTGAAATACACCTGAGCATCTTCATTGGAACTAGTTCCCAGACCCTTGAAGTACTTGGACTGCCATCTGGAAAGCTCGCCTTTGTGTGATTGTTTCCATTCTTCGTATTGCGGCTGGGTGAAAAAAGTCTTGAGCTTCTTAGGTTTTTTGGGATCTGGGCCCTGCCAAATTTTGACAATTGGTGTGATGAATTCTCGGAAGAATTCAGGTATCTGAAGCAGTGAAGGAAACTGAACCTGCAGGAAATTGATCAGTAGACCCTTGATATGACTACCGTCATGATCCTGATCTGCCATGATCATAAGGTGACCATAGCGAAGACCCTTCGTGTCCGTGTACACTTGCTTATGTTTTAAGCCTAGAAATTGTTTAATGTTCTGGATCTCCTGATTCTTGGTGATCTGATCGATGGATGCGTCTCTGACGTTGAGCAATTTACCACGGAGTGGGAAGACGCCGATTCGATCAGGATCAAGAATTGCTCGTCCAGACACGGCGAGACCCTTGGCAGAGTCACCTTCAGTCAGGATAAGAGTGCATTCATGGCCTCGTCGAGTGCCAGCCAAGTTAGCCTCGACCAGTTTGGCGTTGCTAACTCTGGCTCGCTTGCTACCGTCACTCTTTGACATCATCTTGTCGGCCTTCTTCTCGGCAAAATCCATGATGTTCCGAATGGCATCAGATTTGGCAATCGTTTTCAAGAAACTGTCTCCCAGGGCGCACTTGCTTCCAAACTGACTGACCTTGGTTGTGAGCTGCTCTTTGGTTTGCGAGTTGAAAGCTGGGTTGGTGATTAAACAATTGACAAAGATGAAGATGTGATTACGGAGATGGCTTTGCTTAAGACTGTGACCTTTCTTGGCTTTGTCGAGAGCCTTTAGCAAAGAGCCCGTAATCTGATCAGCAATGTAGTTGACATGTGTGCCACCAGAAGTCGTGGCGATCGAATTGACGAATGAGACTTGCTGGAAATTTCCGTCAGATACCGTGAAACCAACTTCCCAGCGAGGATGGCCCTTGTCCTTGTCCATCTCAACGGTGCATGTCGGGCTGCCACCCTCCTCCGCAGTTCGCCCAGCAGCAATGGACTTGGCATAGAGGTCGCAGTACGATTTGAAGTCCTTGATCTTGATCTGCTCGCCATTGAGGAACATCCTCACCGAGCGGACTGTCCCTGCCATGTCATATACTCGGCGGTAGAGAAGAGACTCTAGATCGTCATCGATACCGTCAGGCATGGAAAAGCGATTATAGTCTGGCTTGAAAGTGACGCGAACAAAATCAGAAGTTTTGTTTGACGTGATTTTTGCCTTTTGCATCTTTTGCATGTTGTTGGTCCACGTCTGCTTGTACCTCTTTCCGTTTTTACTGTCTTGGCACTCCAAGGTGAATTCAGTACTGAAAACATTGCAAAGTTTCGCACCATAACCGTTACGACCACCAACCGTTCTTTGTTCATTGTCGTCGAAATTGGATCCAGCCAACAAATGACCAAAAATGAGTTCTGGAATATAAATCTTCTCCTTTTCGTGAACCTCAACCGGAATTCCTTTGCCATTGTTCTCTACACTGATTTCTCCAGATTCTCGATTTATAGTGATCTTGATGTGGGACATGGAGCTGTCATTTTGCTTGTTGTCGGCTGCGTTGACGAGAATCTCATCAAAGATCTTATAAAGACCCGGAACGAAAGTGACGTTCTTGTACTCCATCATCGACACTTCTTTGTTGTACACCCACATGAGTTGTTCTGTCTTCTCAACCGATCCGATATAGGTGTCGGGTCGTTTGATGATATGCTCAAGCTGAGTGAGCTTTTGATATTGCTCAGTCGCCGTCTTTGATTTGGATGATTTTGGCGCCGCTTTCGCGGGAGTGTCGACAATCATACTGTCATTCTCGACTTCTGCCAGAGGAACGCCGCTCGACTTCTTCGGCGGCGGGGCCTTCTTCTGCTTTTTAGAGCTTGGAGGGGTGCGTGAAAAGCCAGAATTGTTGCCTCCCAGGGAATCCTCGTCATCGCTTTCCGGCTTCGGGCGCTTCGCAGGCGCTTTAGCTTTCAACTTCGTTTGCACCATCTTTTTGCCAGAAGACTTGGCTACCGCCTTTGGCTTTGATTTCTGGATGTCAGACGTTAGCAACGGGCCTCATCTGCTGTCTGTGTTCGAAGCCGGCACCCTGCGAGGCAGCGTATCCTTGCTAGGGGATGCTTTATTTTGTGCCAACGCAGGATTCCTCATTGAAAGCGACAGGTTTCCTCGGCGCGCGCAAAACCGAGGACTAGAATTTGCAGCGTGCAGAATGTGCCTTGCCAATCTAGGCAGCCAGCCCAAACAGCTGGCAGCCTGTCACCTCTTTTCAGAATGCTCTCACCTTTTCAGGAATATATACATCGGCTTCCTCGCCCGAACTGAAGGCGGGATCGGACATGACGTCTAGGTCCATCTTGACTGCAATTCTGAAACTGCACCTGGAATGAAATCCAGGGCAATTTTAAAGTGAGGGAACAGTATTAGCAGAACAAACGTTGTACATCAACTTCCACGATAGCGAAGTGTCGAATGGCATTCAGGAGAAGGAATAGTTGCGCCAGTAGGTTGAAGCAATATGTGATCCGTCGAAGCTCATTGACATGCCCAGTCGAATTGCAGCTTGGTGATGGCCTTTTGTTGTTGTTGTTGTCGCAACGGATGCCAATTCGCGTAAACAATTAACTTTGACGCGACTTGCCCTGAATCCTCGCTGTCCTTGGCCTCCTCGGATCCGCCAACGAACAGGGGGGTCGTGATTTTATGCCTCAGGCACAAGTGCACCTTGGAAGCAGCCATACCCTTGTCGAGACCCACCCACCTGCCATTGTCGCTCTTCGATCCAAAACATAAGATGATGATGATGTCTTTCGAGCAATCAGTTAATTTTGTGTGTGGTGTACGTCTACACTGATGGTGATTAGAAATTCGATGCGCAAACTCCCACCTTTCCTCACCTTGACTTGTTCTCCATGCAAAACTTCTTTCCGTGTACTCCGTAGGCTGTAGAATTTGAGATGCAAACACGACAAAGCTGCATAGCTACGAGTACGAATATCTCGCATCGTATGATCTCTGCATACATAGATACGCACTTGACCAAGGTTCTTGGCGCAAATCACGCTTACAGTGTCGGCTTATTTTGGGCCTCATCTTGTGAATGAGGAAGCAAGCCAGCCTCCTAAGTAGTAACGCACAATACATGTAAGATGAAGGCAAGTGAAAGTGGCTCTCTCCAACTGAAAAGACGAAAAGCCAAAGGGAAAAAATGAAAGCAGGCCGGAATGAAGACATTGATGGTGTCAATTTTGCCGCAGTGATTGGACCATTTACAAAGACAACAAAGACAACCACAACCCCGGCTCTAGCATGGATCACCAACTTAACTCCTCGACAACGAAGCTGAAATACAAATACTTCGGTCTCAAACATGAGCCATGTGTCTGTACGCCCCCGGGCAACTGAACGGTTTCTAGCGCCCTTCTATCGGAGAATTAGACCCCGACACGCTCCAAAAGAGGATTGTTCTACACGTTTCTTCCTTTCCGTGCCAGAAGAATTGAAGTCATTACGGAGAGATTTCAGCAAGCTACCATGTACCAGAGCAAATGAAGTGAGACTATCGGCTACGAGCAGCGGTGATGTGGGTAAGATGCCCGTAAGTCATGGCTCCAAGTGTAACCAACGGGATTCGACGGGATTCGACGGGATTCAAGGGTGAGTGTATGAGTGAGCAAGTGAGTGAACAAGTGAGTAAGAAGGAGCGACTTGCAGATGCCAGCCAAGATGGCACATGCACATGCACAAATGCACAAATGCACACTCGCACTCGCACTCACACTCGCACTTATTACTCATACTCATACTCACACTCACTTTTACTTTCACTTTTGACAGGAAAGGAATGACTATTCCCCAAAAAAGCTCCAGGTCTTCCAAAAAGCAAACAACCATGATGGCCACGTGTTTTCTGACTCTTTCACCCACAAGCTTGCTGACTCGTCGGTTACACAACACATCAATGTACATCGCAACCTTTGTCGCACATTTTGAATCAGACGGAATCCTTGACGTTTGTCATGATGCGACTACCCGAGCACTGCAATCGAATCCATGACACAGCAATCCATCAAACAGACGCCCCCCTCCCCTTCTATCTAATCCTTCACGCTATGAACACCGACAGAGTTATGGCATCTCAATTTGGTCATTTCACCTACCAGCAATCCTTATCAAAATACGAAGTGGATAGGCGATGCCGTTGATGAGGCAGGCATCTTTTTGTATACACCCTGTTCCTGATTACTCATAAAATCCACTCACATTCTTCTGAACATCACATAGACTCCTCGGTGTACATCATCCGTGTTCGCCGAAAGTATGAAACATTCCTGGAATGGTTGCCGAATCCATCTCGGTATCACATTCTGACGAAGGTTGCGGGATGAGGCGGGGCCGTCAATGAAATATGACCCGTGTCCGATGCAACTGCAACTGCTTGGGCATTGTTGGGTTCAACAGAAGGCAAACCAACGGCAGTGACTTGTGGGCTGGCCAACGAATACCGTAAAGAAAGGCACAGTACTGTCCCACGTCTTTCAAGGCAGGAAGTATTTCCTCCGAGGGTGTACATACAACGCAATTGTCCAGCGATGGCCAACTGCTAAAGCTGTTGGCAGGACACTTTTCTCAGGCCGAATTCCGTCCTCCGGTACACATAATTGCCTGATATGACCTCTACTTATCAATTGCATCTAGTTTCATTGCGGGAAACAAAACTATAGTATAAGTCTCGATGAAAAAAAAGGCAGTCGTCTCTATACGGTTCACAAGGCACACAACTTCCGTCTTTAAGACCTTTGGTTAGCGTGAGTTCTTTTTCCACGACTACTTTTTTACCCAGGTATTGCTAAGACACAAGCGTCCTGTACTATTCTATCGATCATTGAGAAATTTTGGGTTGATTAAGTCGAGACTGTTGGCAAAGGAACCTCTTAACATGCTTCCGATCCGAGTCGCACGTAGCCGTTTTGAAACCGATAAAGAAGTTTCTGGTCACGATGCTTTCTATCGAGGAATTACTGAATCCATTGGATCCTACTTTTAACGAAGACCAAGATGCCCAAATATCAAAACAGCAGCAGAGACATGCTTTTCACCATGAAGGACCCTCTGTTGCCGACAGTATAACAAGAAATTCTAAGGAAGAGCCTAGTCTGGACGTCAAACACAAATACCCTTCCACGCCGGCTGCGAAAGGGCCTGTTAACTTTCCTCCATTCGAAGAAGTCAATGAAGAAGCAGTCAGAGAAATCATCAAATACCGAATACCTCAGTTTGGCTACATCCACAGAAGTTGTGAGCACATTCCATACAACAGTTCCAAGAGAGACTTCTCTTCCAAGACTGGTCGAGAATTCATTGAAGGTGCGTGGATTCTTGTTGCTACGCTAAATCTCGGCTAAGAGAACAGAACAGCATTCAAGTATACCTTTCAGGTTCCTGATCAGGCGCCTGTATACACAGTCATGTGGGACTACAGCATTGGTCTCGTTCGAATGACCCCTTTCTTCAAATCAATGGGATACGCCAAGGTATTCGGTCGGACCACACAACTTCGTTTCGGGCCACGCTAATCAGTCACATCACAGACCAAGCCATCTCAAGCTTTGGACAAGAATCCGGGCTTGCGAGATGTATGCCCGAGCATCACAGGGGGAGCAGTTCTAGCTCAAGGTATGTGTGTCAATATGAAGACAACTAGGACATACTGGACGGAATTTGATAGGAATGCAGGATACTGGATGCCATTCTATTGCGCCAGAGCACTGTGTGCGACATTTTGTCATGGAATTTCTGGAGCTCTAATTCCGCTTTTCGGACCCGACTTTCCGTCAGATTGTACATTGCCAGCATCACCACAATTCGGAGATATGATGATCAGCAAGCAGCTGATTAATGAAGCCTTGGAAAAAGGTTCCAAGCTTAGAATATGCCCTGAAACTGAAGCAAGGGGCAGCAGCATGTTCCCCTCCAATCCACCGGAACGACAGCCAGCCACGTCACGGCCCGCAAGCGTGCCCACGACAGTTCCATTGAGCATGCCTTCACTTGGCACAACGCAACCATACTATGACGTGAGTGTGACCGGAAAAAGATGCAGGGATACAAGAGAGCCCGACCACAAGACCAGCGACAGTTTGACGACCATATTATCAGGCTTAGACACGAGTGTGGCCAGCGAGGCCGGCTTACCACGACCAGATGGGGAGGATTGCGAGGGACATTGCTCAGACAAAGATCAACCCGCTTCCTCTAGCTTCCACGCCCAGAAAATATCGACAGACCAGTATTGTATGACGGATAGCAAGTGCAAAAGACGGAAGCTGATGGATGAATCGTCCTCAGGGGACGAGATGTACATACATAAAGATCGAAGCACTCGTGCACGGAGAGCCCTACCTCAGGGCAGGGGGCCAGTCGAGCTGAAGCGACGTGAAACGGAGAAGACCTGCCGAGAACATGAACCAGATTACTCAGCTGCCAGTACTTTGATGCAAATGGGGAACGAAACATTGGGAGGGGAGCAGAATAGTCATACATCAAGCCAGATGGACGATTCAGCGTCGAGAAGGAGAAGGTCTATTTGAACGACGACACTTCTCGAGTTTGGAAGAATATAGACCCGCAGTCTAGAATAGGAGAGTTCCTCAAGGAAGCGAATATAGATGAAATGTGTTTAAACCATTGCAGATTTCATCCCTCGTGTCTCGATACCGCCCATCCCCTGGTTTCCGCTCTGGCCAAGCCCCTGATTTCATTTTGAACGCTCTGCTTTACTCTTTGCCAGTTCCGCCGCCTTGGCTCTTTTAAATTTGTCAATCCACGAGTCCGCCTTGGCATTCGGCAGGACGTATATCCTCACCACCTCGTCCACAACCTCTACCTTGCCCGTGCCAAGGACCTTTAACAACGGCACCCTCTTGCCCATCTTGAGCACGCCCCCTTCCCTCGTCTCAACATAACACGAGACTCCAGCAACAGTATAGTCACCTTGCTTATCCCACGGCAGCGGAAACACATAGGACAAGTGGTCCTCCAGCGTCTGCGTCTCGTTGAACGCCTTTATGAAATCCGACTCCAGATCCTCCGGGTACAGCAGCACTGTCGGAAACGCCAAGCTGCTCGTCGGATCGTCCGGGTCCGGCACGAGCTCCAGCTTCGTGTCCGCCATCTCGGGAGGCTGGGCCGTCGTCCTGGTCGGAATATTGCGCGCCTTCAACGCCGCCCGGAGGAGCATCTCCCTCCGCTGGGCAGCGGCCCTGCGCTCGGCTGCCTCGCTGTTCTTGGCGTCCATCTCCCTCGCGCGCTTGACGATGTCCCCCGCCACCTGCTTGAGGGGCTTGTTCTCGGCGTCGACGGCGAGGCCCCTCGCACAGATGTCGTCGGCCTCCTCGATCCTGTCCACCCTCAACAGGGCCTTTGCGCTCCTGTAACACGCCTTTAGATTGGCGGGGTTGAGGCGCAGCGCCGCCGCGCAGTCCGTCCAGCAGCTGCGGTAGTTGCCGAGCTCCAGATGGCACGCCGCGCGGTTGACGTGCAGCGCCTCGAGGACCTGTCTCTGCGCGGCGACCTCCTCGGCCGAGTCTGGGTTCCCGGCCGTCTCGTCGCCCTCGTTCTCGTTCTCGTTCCGCTTGCGCTTGCGCTCCTCCAGAGACAGGATCTGGATCCCCTTGTCGTAGAACTCCCGCGCGTCCACGTACCCTCGTACTTTGAAGCACTCGTTGCCGCGCATCTTGAAATCGATGCCGTTCTCGAGCGGTGTCCCCTCGTAGTTGAGGGCTTGGAGCGCTGCAATGTCGTCGTTTTCTTCCATTATCTCCGTCATGAAGAGAGGGCACTTGTTCAAGTCGGCCATGATCTCCTCGTACGTCTGCTTCTTGGCGGGCGGCAGTTCTGGCTTGGTTGCTTCTGTGGCATCCTGAGCGGCTGCGGCAGCTTCTGTTCCCGAGGACGCGGCTGGTGTCGCCGGCGAGGAGGCCGTGGCACTGCCCGACGTGACCATCTCCTCCCCGAGGGTGGTCTTCTCCATGTCATCAGTCATCTCTTCAATCTTCATCGTTGCTGATGATAACAAGCGGTAAGGTAGAGACAGGCGCACGGGGCCGCCCGCTACCAAGAGATTTCAAGGGTCAATGTCCGAATCAAATTTGTGCTTCTTGATGATTTTGCTAATCTTACAATGAGAGATTAATAAAATAAAATATCAAGGCCGCTCAGGTTTGCCGATGTTGTTCGTGGTATTTGTGATGATTGTGAGGCAATGGATACATGTGCTCCAACTTTGGGGCAGTTGGCGAAAATTTCTCAGGCTTCTTTTCTATGAAGAACCATAATTTCCCGCAACGACGGTGCAAAACTGTCTTTTCTTCAGAGTGGCTCCAGATTGAATCCAAGAATAATAGGATGAGATGAAATTCTCATGTTTACTCATGCATCATCTCGTCATTCAAGCTCTCTAACTCTACTCTCCGGATTTCCACTAGGTTCCATCGGCTAGCTGACTGGAAGATGCAGGCCCACTTTTGCTCACTTCCTTATCAACTTCAACATGCACTACTAGGCAGCATACGCGGGAGAAACGTGTTTGTAATTTTTTTATCTTTTTATTTGTTCTTCTTGACCCCAGGTATTCTATGTACCTATCTGACTCCTTTTATTTCGAGGAGAAAGAAATGTAAACATATTTACACTTTTGAAAAAAAAGGAACCCGCTCCAAACACCAGTCCATGCAGTTTATGCTTAAGTCACGTCAAACAGTCTACCATGGGGCATCTTTGGTGCAACATTCGAATGCAGACCTTTTTAGTTCTCCTTCGGTCTTTCCTGACCGGTCGCTAGCATCCAGTACCTCTTCGGAAGCCCGCGTCGTGGAACTGTGACATTCTGGTCACTCTTTGAGAGTGCCAAATTAGTAGGTTGCAACAGGTCTGAAACAAGGTCAATTTATGACACATGTCACGTCCCTTATTAGCGATGAGATTGAAAACAAAAACACATCAACGACAACAGATCAAGCCGCCTGCTCTCTCTCCTCAGCCAAAACTTCAGCAGTCATGGGAGTGTATTCGTTGCAAGGGGGTGCTGTGGCACATTCTTCAGATGTGTCGACATGATGCTCGCGAGGGACCCAGAAACATTGCACTGAGCCAATGATGGCAACAATGGCGCTTCCATACCAAGCAATAGCGGTGCAGTTCATTTTGCTGCCATAAGTGTAGAGATATCCGGCGACAGGAGGGGCAACCATGCGGCAAGCAGCACCAGCGCTGGCAGCCAGACCGTTCACCTTTCCAAGTGCACTGGATGATGGTGTGGCCTCTTTGATAAGAATCAAGAGGAGGGGGTATAGTGTGATGGAGAGAATATTGCGGACTGCCAAACAGACGTAGATGGCAGGGAAGATGAGAGACTCGGGTACGAGAACAAGTAGGGGTACAATTGCGTATATGATAGGATGTAAAACGGTGACAATGAGGAAGAGCTTGAACACACCGACCCTCTCTGCAGCAATGGGGAAGATGACAGCTTGTACAAATAGAGCAATCACACCATTGACAGCCATGATCATTCCGACGTCACGCAGAGAGAGCCCCAAGCCACCAGCAGAATTGAAGACAGACAGCAGACTGGCTGCTCTGTCGTTATCAACGTGACGTTCGTCCTCGAAAAAAATGGGCATGAGGTGATCGTAGGTCATGGAGTGATACGTGAAGATGGATAAGGCGATGATGAAACCGACAACTCGCTTGTTCCAAACCTTGATCAAACCTGATTTTTCTTGCATGGCCATTTCCGTCATCTGCTCATAGTCATGCTCGCCATTTGAACTTCTGAGAGTTCCATAAGTTTCAGCCCGAAGGTCCACGGCTGGGCGCTTCATGGCATCTGAAGTCTCAATCAGCGGCGTTTCTTCGGAGACATATGTATCTGCAGGGAGCGACATGCGCGGCTGCATATCAGGATGGGTCTCATCGAGTAAGAAAAAACCCAAGATGATGCTGATGAGCAGGAGCGCAGCGCATAGGATATTGGGGAGAAGATACGGGAAGCGATCGAACAAGCCTCCTTTGGGAAAAGCATTGGGCCAGGACTCATGAGGATCGGCAAACGTGCCGCCGATGCATGGCCCGATGATGGTGCCTATACTCCAAACAAAGGGCATGACAGAAAAAGCTCGTGCTATGATACAGTCGAGTGTTAGCACAGAGATTTCACAGAGGAAATCGAGGACCACTTTTGATAAGCCCGAGGGGTAAGACCGCTGCTGTACTTACGTTCGTGTTCGGGTTTGGTGACTAGCTCGCCGACCATCGTCTGAATGACACCGATATTGCCGTTGAGAAGACCACCTATGGCTCTTCCGAGTAATGCTATCCAAATATTGGAGGCGAATCCTACCATGATCATGCTAAACATGGTGCCCACACATCCAAGCATCAAGACAGGCTTGCGACCGATGCGATCGGATAAGCCGCCCCAATACATGCCCATGAGAGCTTCTGCAAGGGAGAAGGAAGAGATGAGAAGACCGGCGTGGAAAGAGGCATCTTCTTCGTTGCCGATTTGAAATCTTTTGACAAGAGCCCAGGCGTAAGGAAAGATGGAAGTCAGAGCAATTGGCTCAGCAAGACGCACAATCGCTGTCGAGTATGTTAGCTAGTGTTGGGAGTATTGCTGGACTTGGGGTGACTCGTCGTACCTAGTAGAAAAAGTTGAAGCGTTGGGAAGGCATCGGGATTGCGAAGATGGACTTGCTTTGTTGGGGCCATGTTGTTGTTTGTCCTATGATGGGCGCCTAGAACAAGACACGGCACGTCGACAAAAAGTGCCGATGTTTGTGTGTGCGCGTTTCTCGACAGCTCGTTATGCAGTGTCCCACGAGGTAGAAATTGTGGCGAGTGCGTTGTCGAGTGTCGCAAGTCAGAACGACAGGCTTTGCAGTTCAAGGATCCAGGCAATGAATAACAAGAAATGACTTGTTTAGGAAGGAAGAAAGAAAGAAACAGAAGAGACTGCTTCAAGCCTGAAGAAAAAGGAGCAGAACGGGTTGCGGAGGAATAATGCGAACGAGTCGAGAGAAGATTGTGTGCGTATTTCTAGTCCGGGCCATCGGGGGGGGGTGGGGGGTGATCCGTGAGCGGCCCTGGGTGGCGTCGGTGGTGGAACTGCAGAGCCTGCATGCATGATGCATGCACAAAAGCGAAACATGCATTTTCAAAGACTGCAAAAATTTATTTAGACGCAATAGGGCATGTGGCATGTGGGGCGCTTGGGCGAGACAGTGCGACAGTGCAAGCGAAAGCGGGCGAGATTATTAGCAGTGTTGTGGTTGCTCCTTCCTTAGCAAAGGCCTGCGGGACCGTTGACTTGCCGCATTGAGTGCTGCTCATGTCATGTCTCACCTGCAGCATCGAATCAGGCAGAGATGTCTCCAGATGTCTCAACCCCGGGCATTGTTTGTCCGCTTCCATTCTTTGCAAGTCCCTTCGTCGGCCTGCGGCAAAGGTCTTATTATTTTCGTGTGAACCCTGATTTTAGGGCACATGGGATTGCGTCTGGTGTGGTGGATGGATGGCGATACGATGGATGCTTTTTGTATGTACATATGTACGATGCCAGTGTGAGGGAGACACGGAAGGCACCCCCGACCGTGGTGGTGCGTGCGGAGCCATTGTTGATGTCTCGTGTTTTCCTCCTTTGCCCGAGCGACGCAGCGGCCAACAAGAAGGATGTTGATAAGGGTTACGCCACGCGAAGAGACTCCCGCTTACAAGAATTTGCACCTCGATTGGAGTATGAGTCAGTTCTGTATGTATGTACACGTATGTACAAAGAGAGATGTAGATGGAGGAGTGTCACTTAACTCACTTAACACCCCTTGCTGCCTCGTCGTGCTTGTTTTCCCACCGACATTTTGTGTACATACATGTATGTACATCGGCAATTGTGGTCCAAACGCAAGTAATAATCAACAGACTCGAGCCTCTTCGTCCAACGTCATCTGTGCTGCACTTGTCCATTGAGCTCATTGGTCTGCTGAGTCAACCATTAAACCATTAATATGCGAGCACAAACGTTCACCTTGATTATCGCGCTTGAGCCCTCAACCAGATTCTCCTCCTCACCGCGTGTCGGGGTGGCTGCAGCTGGCTATCAGTTCATGTACATCCAGGTTCACGCAATAGATAGACTGTACTGTGCCTTTTCCGTTGCGTTTGAAAGAACTGGTCGGTCCATCGGCCTGCATGTGTTCGGCGCCGCCCTTCTTTTCTTGGTACAAGCACGTTCTCTCTATCGTTGTCACAAGGAAAGGGGGAAGGTCAAAAGAGTGTGCTTGCCAGCTCGAGGCGTCGGTATCATATGTATTCATGTATTTCACTATTTCACACAATGGCATGCCCAATTACTTCACCTTCTCCTCGCCCCACCCGACGGGTGAGATCTATGGATGTATGTATGTACACTCCCACCATCTTCTTCCACGACCTTTCCTGCTAGCTGGAGAGTTTACCCAAGGCCTTAACCAAGTGGCGTTGAAAACGGTCACCTCGTCCACACCCATTCTAGGCCTCACCAGACCTGGCTTGGCCGAGACGAGCATTGCAGCATCCCGTCGCATCGAACTTGGTAGATTGGAAAGTACACCGACAATCGGTGTTGTGCTGCCCTTCGTGGCACTCTTTGTCTACACAAGCGCATCTTCCCGGGCTAACAAGGTCAGGCCGGCCCAAGTATTTACGCTATTGATGCTGAGATTGTCGGCCGAAGATGCCGAAGGTGTATGCAATCAGACGCATTGATGGTTCATCACCCGGAATTCCTGCATTTTCCCTATTATGGGGTCGTGCTGCCGTGGTACTTTGATACGTTGACGCCCCCTCGCCCGGCCAAGAGCCTTTGAATCAAGCACCCCGCCCCTCTCCTCCGCAGCTCCGTCATCGCACCCACGGACCGGACTTCCTGGGAAGTTTTGTGGCTGCTGCAGATCCACTTTGGTGATGCGACCTCCGCCCTATATGCATCTATTGAGTTGCGCTAGCTGGAGGCGTGCGCTAGCTCCCGCTATCACTAGCAACTATGCACACTCCCACACTCCCACACTCTCAAACTCGCTCGCTCTGGGCGAATCCGAAGCAACATCGAACCTCCTTCTCGACGTCCGTCGGCCGATTATTCTCGTTCCTGCGGCGGCAGACGACCCAGCGAAGCGACTTTGGCCATTCAACGCATACATATCGCAGAAAGTATTATTTGTCAATAATTTTCCCCCCTCCTCCTCATCATTTCAGCCCTCGTGTGCTACTCGATGTATCAGTCAGCAACCAACCACACTTTCACCCCCGCCATCTTTTCAAAACTCTCCCTTACCCCATGCCTTTGGAAGGAAGCAGTTTATCCTCCTATTATAGGGACCTGGTTGGAACGATATCTGATGTTGCCATTGACACTCTAGGATTCGACTCAACTGAACGTTTCAGCTGTTTTTAAACGGAGACCCGATTTATCCCAAGAAAATCGGAAACTTTACACAACGATAGACTGGTACCCGAGCCCAGATATCACTACCCGCTCGGTTCTTTGAGATATGTATTTGCCGTAATAGCCCCCACATGTCTGAGAATAACAGGGATTTGGTGCGGTCCTACATGTATTATATGTACATAATACCAAGAAGCCACAGGCGGTGTCCGGAACGGTCGTCTGTCACATGTTACATAATGGCAGGGACTGCGTTTTCATCCCGCACCCAAAAGCCGGCTCCCTGCTTACACTGGACCATCGAATCGCAAGGCTTCTGAGAGGTAGCCTCATTCGCGCCATGAGTCTTGATATGACCAGTGTGATCGAGGTGCTGGAAATGCAAATGCTTTGCGGGATGGGCCGCAGGCTCTGACCGCAAGCCATCACCAGAGACATGACCAGCGAGCGGTATTATGGACTCTCCTCTTTCGAGAAATTGCCAAATTTGGAGGTGAGGGGTAAGTATATCAGATCAGATGTTGGTGATGTCAGCATGTCAGTGAGTGACTTCCGGTGCAATCGGCAATCACTACGTAGTATCCACTGGGAGTCGACATGTTCGCACATGTAATCTACGGCCCTGTCCCCTGTGTATACTTGCCATAAAAGAAGAAGCGGCATATGCACCGTGAAAAAAACAGGTTATCAAGAATGAAATCGACAGATGTGCTCTCATAGGGACAGAAACGGGTGGATAGTAGACATTGTCTTTTCTTCAAGCGAAAACTGACTGCGACCGTTCACTAGAATTTGGACATGAATGGAATGGCCTGGCGAATGAGAGGGTACTGAGACTAGTTCTCGCCACTTCGTCACGTAAGTTGGGGTACACCAAGAAAGCCGAGTCACATCTTTATGCAAGCCCGACTCCCATCGTTTCCTGAATATGCAACGCCCGAGCTGAACGAATGAAGGGGTGTGGAAAATGTAAAATGTCTGTCAATTCGCTTCAAAGCTACGCAAAACCTTGCAGCTCCGAAGCCGCAGCAAGGTGTGAAACCCCCCCCCAAAATAAACACAGTCCCAACTGAGGTTATCTAGACAGACCCCATCTGCTTCAAAGCCTCTCGATACTGCTCCGCCTCGTCCTCCATATCATCCGCTGTCCTAGCATTCCTATCATCATCCTCAATCGGGGGCATCGCACCGCCAGGAGCGGGACGACGGTCTCGATCCCACAGAGCGCCTCCCACGTTGCCATCCTCGCTCGCCATCTTGGTATAGATGACATCGGGGTTTTCGCCAACGTCATTCGCCATCCGCGGAATCACATGGACGTGGACATGCGGCACCGTCTGCCCCGAGTCCGGGCCATCCTGGATCGCGATGGTGAAGCTGCCGGAAAGCAGATGCCCCGGGTCGGGGAAGTATCTCTTCGCCAGCATCTTCTGCGTGAGCTGCACCGCGCTGAACAGATCCGCCGTCTCGGCAGGAGACAAATCTGTGAGTCGAAGGTGCTGCTTAAGGGGGCATACGAGAACGTGTCCCGGGACAAGCGGCTTGAGGTTGACTAGGGCAAAGGAGTGTGGCGTGGTGAGAAACACCTGAAATGAAGAAAGTAATGTTAATCGTGAACCAATGGCAAGATTCAGCGCGTGAAAAAAATGGCCATCTGCCTCCCACGTGTGAGAAGATGGGAAATTTTTATTTTGTTTTCCATTTGATTTACCTGTTTCGTGACCTCAAAGGGGCCGAATTTGATCGTTCGGCTACCTGCTCCAGTCGTGGATGCCATGGTGGCTCTGGAAAGTGACGTGGATGACAAGATTCTCGTTGCACCGAATGCAGACCGCAACATGCTACGGTTGTATCAGATAAATAGTTGCATGCATCAATCGATGCAATATCGAGGCGAGCTTCCACGGAATTCGTGACAAGGTGTCCGCGTGGTCAAGGTTAACGATCGCGGCACGAATGAGGTGAGAGTTGATGAAAGCTGGGTTCTGAGGTTTGATGGATGACGGCAACTCATGATCAGTGCCAGGGTTGAGACATCCATCGCCCGCGCTTACTGGCTGGCGCTGGACAGTTTGGATGCTCTCTCCCCACTCGACTCCAAATTTATTTCAACGTCACTCCCGGTCTCCTACATATTGAACCCATCAACTGCAAGCCGATTCTAGGAAAGAACTAAGCCAAAGCTGGTAAGAATCGCGGCGAGTGCCCATTTCTTGACGGCATAGCAGCAAACGATTTACCCGGTAGAAAATTCTTGAATTAAAAATCGACAAACCAAAGTGCAAATCTTCTCTCCCAAGAACCCGACTTGTGCAGCATTACCCAACCTGGAGCGCCGAGTAGCTGCAGCAAGCAAAGTTTGATATCGCAGTGATACAACCATCCTGTCTCGGTAGAACAACGAAAAATCCACTCCGACATTTTTATGTGACAGACATTTCCAATAAAGTTGCCATGAAAGATCGCCCTTTGGGTGGTCGAAATTGCAGTGTGCTTCCAACTCCAAAACTCCGCAAATGCTACTACTCATTGAACAAGGGGCCAAGCAAGCTTGCGACCTCGACGTAAATAACGAGCTACGCATGCATGTACAAAAGGAAACACTAGTATCGCAGTTCGTCCTCGTTCAAGGGAAGATTGGCGACTCCAGTGCCGAAGGGATCAGGCACGCGCCCATTGAGAGGCTCTTGTTCTTCTTCCATGTGCCCCCCCCAATGAACTAGGGCAAGCCGCGCGTTAGCGGATTAGAACAAATTATATGAGACGGAATGTCCGCACTTACCATGAGGGGTGACGAGAAAAGTGCAAAGAAAAGCAAAACTGAAAAGGCCTGTGAGGGCGACGAAGATTGCCTGTGGGTAAGTAGCAACAGTTGCGGCGTAAAGCCCATTGAATACAACCGGACCGATGACTCTGACCAGCGCTTGCAGCATTCCGATGGCACCAAGAACTCTGCCAACTCGATCATGAGGAACATGCTTGGTCACAACAGACTGACTCGTTGCGCTACCAAGACCACCGAATGCAGAGACCATGGCGCTGCCGACGAAAAGACCTGCGGTTCTTGCCAAAGTATATCCGACATAGCCCAAGATATCTGAAAGAAGGGCAAAACGGAGTATCCACATATCGACATGATCGGCCCCGCCGTTCTTGTCCTGGGGGGTGACTCCAGTCTCTCGTCTCTTCTTGGCGGCAGGGCGCATTCGGAAGAAATAGTTGATAATGGGGAACACGCCCATCAAGGCAACAACGCGAACCATGGAAACAGCGGCAATAAACCGAGATGACTCAGGGGTTTGCCAATTAAAGGTATACTGGGCATACAAAATAATGACTTGACCTGCGGCCATGGCGCTTCCCATCATGATCATGTCGCACGTTGCTAGAGCGACCAAGTTAATGCGCAACCTTGTCGAGGTTCCGCGTTGCCGAGGCCAGAGGACTGACAAAGCTGCGAAAGGGTTCTTCTCTCGAACCGAAGAAATCCAGGACGTTGGTCGTTGCCGCCGCTCGAGCTTTTCTTTGCGATGCTTTTCTTGGGCGGCAAGCTGCTTCTTCTTGGACAAAGATTCTGGGATAACAAACCCCACGAGAATGATGAAAATAGAGTGAGCCACCAAGCAGATATAAAAGATGGACACCAGGCTTCCCGTCAGTTTCACGATCTCTCCACCGAGAAACTGGCCCAGAGCAAGACCCGTGAAGAGACAGGCGTGGATGTAGCCGATAGCCACAGCACGCTTCGAAGGTGGTGTGCAATCACTGGTGTAAGACTGTGTGAGGATGTTACCAGCTGTGAAAGAGCCAGTCACTCCATCAAACATAGCTCCGAGGATCAACCAACGGTAGTCGACAGTCTGCGGGAATTTGGCCGCGAAAATCGTGATGACCTCACCCAGCAATCCACCACAGGAAGCAAGAGCGAGCAGCCGGCGACGACCAAACCGATCCGACAGATGTCCAAGCCTGGGAGCGGCGAAAGCACTCAGCAGCCCGGTACACAAGTTCATGGCCAGCATGAAGGTCGCAACATGTTTTTGAACCTCTGGGTTTCTACATTGTGGATTATCCTTTCCAAGAACGATTGGGCTAAAGGATTCACCGGGATGCATGAGCTCCTGACTGGCGAAATACTGCTGGCAGACTAAATCGAGTATACTATATTGCATCAAAGTCAAATTTTGGTCCGTGGCGACTCAAACGAGGCAACTGCCGGACTAGAATGTGAAAATTGATTTTGCTCACAGATTTAATTTTGGGACGATGATACTTCCAAATGCCAGTGTAAATATCGCGTATGGAACTAGTAGCCAAAAAACCTGCATCTTTACGGTCAGATTATGATGGTCAGCGACAATGATGATAGCACAAGACGTACGGACGGTTGGCGCCACCAGGGCAAATCCTTGAAATCGGCAAGACCATCCCAACCACCGCTGGCACCATCTGTTGCGACTCTATTCTCATCCTCTACAGATTCAGGCGCAAGCAGACGAGTGGTCTCCGAGTCTTCCGCTCCAAACGAGTCTGCACTTATCCTAGGCTCGTCTCGCGCCGTCGAGCCGAAACGACGAGCCACCATTTCGTATGGGAGGTCGACAACTGTTTTGTTGTATTCGTTAATAGAACCGGGACAAGGCGTTACGGGACCAGCAGCTCGACAAAGGTTGTAGTTGGTCGTAGTTGAGATTCTGGTGATGATAATTCCTTTAAGAATTCTTTGTGAAACCAGATGGAAGCCTCAGTAATATGAGGTGGTGGCAAGATTGCGTTCACAGTCCCATGACGCAGAGCAGCGATGCCCAAATCCTAATCAAGGATTGATGCTCAATTCGTTTGAAGAGGAAACAAGCAATGAAGGAGGACCTGTCTGGATTCAAGACAGGCTCGGGGAGTGGGAGAGCTTGGGATGCTGGGGAAGTACCAGCTCCGACAAGGTCGAGAGAAGGGATGGAATGACGATATCGACTTACGACGTTGTACACTGGGGAAACGGCTCTAGCTTCATAACGACACACTGGTGGGGGCGGCACCGGGCGTACTGGGCGACGTTTACACACGTTCGACCGCATGCAGGTGGTGCCGGCTGGGTGGTACCAGGGGGGACGGATTACATATGTACAGTGGGGTGTATGTATGTACACCCACTTTACATGTACAATGTACAGTTAGTTGCGTGCCAAGTGCCTGATAGCTCGCGATCCCTTTGGATGTGGTAAGGGAGCAAGCTGGTCACTCGCAAGGGGATGGGCCAATCAGGACGAAGGTGGATTTGAGCTACCTAATTCTGCTCCTTATTTTGCCTATGATAGAAGTACTAGCAATTTAGCTAGGTACAAATTACTACATTACATATTATAGCCATGCCTTATCTTTACTAGCTACCTAGCGTTTTCGTAACTTATAAAGACCTCTCTAAGAGGCCTTTAGCTTTAAAATTATATTATTCTAGCTTAAAAGCCCTATATAAGGTATATAATAGGTCCTAGCGCGTTGTTTTAGCTTACGTAAGGTCCCTCTCGCGTACCTAGAAAAATTGGGTCTTCTACCTGCTTGCTCCCTTACCACATCCAAAGGGGGGGTGAGACAGGGAAGGAAATGCCTGGCGCATGGCGGGATGGCTGCCAATCAGCATGCTTTGCCCAGCTGACTCAGCACGTAAAGTGCCTGAGCGATAATATGAGCATTCAGAGTCAAGGCCGAACATTTTTCCAGATCCTCGAACGGCAGGAATCTGATCTGCTCGAGAGCAGCTGTCCGCAAACCTTCTTTGCGCAACGTTCAGCCGTCGCCATCATGCCGGTCGTCAAGGGAGGTGTCTGGACCAACATTGAGGATGAGATTCTCAAAGCTGCCGTCTCCAAGTATGGCCTGAATCAATGGGCACGCGTGTCGTCGCTGTTGGCGCGCAAGACACCCAAGCAGTGCAAAGCTCGATGGAACGAGTGGCTGGATCCTAGTATCAAGAAGATCGAATGGAGCAAAGATGAAGATGAGAAGCTGCTGCACTTGGCCAAGATTATGCCGACGCAATGGCGGACCATTGCTCCCATCGTCGGTCGCACTGCGAATCAGTGCCTCGAGCGATACCAGAAGCTACTGGACGAAGCCGAAGCCCGCGAGTCGTCCAGCTTAGGGCTGACGGGCCCAGATGGCGGCGAGACGCAAGCACCAAGCGCCGACGACGTTAGACGGCTGCGCCCTGGCGAGCTTGACCCCGATCCCGAAACGAAGCCCGCCCGACCTGACACTATCGATCTCGACGAAGATGAGAAGGAAATGTTGAGCGAAGCCCGTGCTCGTCTAGCCAACACGCAGGGTAAAAAGGCCAAGCGGAAAGCTAGAGAGCGTCAGCAAGAAGAGTCTCGCCGTATTGCTTCCCTGCAGAAGCGACGAGAGCTCAAAACTGCTGGTATCAACATCAAAATCACAACGCGCAAAAAGGGAGAAATGGACTACAACGCCGACATCCCCTTTGAGAAGAAGGCAGCAGCTGGGTTTTACGACACATCCGAGGAGCTCGCGCGGAACGAATTGCAGCGCAAGGCGTTCGATCCCCAGAAGCTCAACCTGCAAACGAAACGCAAGGGAGACGAAGAGGAGGATGGAGACCGCAAGAGAAGAAAGAATGACAAGAATGGTCTTTCTGAGTCACAAAAGGCTGCAATCAAGGCTGGCCAGATGCAAAAGATCCGAGAAGCCGAACAGAGCAGCAAGCGCCGTGCTTTGAATCTGCCTGCACCTCAGGTGAGCGAAGGCGAGCTGGAGGAGATTATCAAGATGGGGAAAATAGGAGAGGCTGCCAATGCTGTGGCGAGGGAAAGCGATAACGATGCCACCAGAGGATTCGTCAACTCGTACTCGACGCTTAACACCAATGCCCCTATTCGGACCCCCAAAGCCCCCGAGCAAGAAGATCATATCGCCAACGAAATTCGCAACATTCGGGCGCTGAATGAAACCAAGTCGGCACTTCTTGGTGGCGAGAACACACCTCTCCACGAAGGTGCAGGATCGACGGGCTTTGAAGGCATTGCGCCGAGGAAGCAAACCATGGCGACTCCTAATCCTCTGGCAACTCCCCTGCGAGCCAAGGGTGTCGATGCCACGCCAGGCCGTCCTGGACAGACGCCCATGCGAACGCCTCGCGACACATTCGCCTTGAACAAAGAAGACGGGACATCAGTTGGCGCCACACCACGCGACGTCAGAACGCACGAGCTCGCAATGCGAAGTCAGTTGCGATCCGGCCTTGCCTCGCTCCCCAAACCAAAAGATACGGAATGGGAGTTTGAGATTCCCGACGAGGAACAAGAGGGTGCACGAGGGGGAAGCGCCCAGGAAGAAGAGGATGCCGCAGAGCGAGACCGAAGAGAGCAAGGAAGACGCGCAGCCGAGGAAGAGCTCGAAAGACGACGCAGAACGCAAGTCATGCAGAGAGGATTACCAAGACCGCTCGTCGTCGACCTGGCAGCGCTGCTCAAGAAAGCAGATCGTCTCCAGAGCGCCGCGGAAGCCATGGTTGCCCGAGAAACAGCCTTACTCATGGCCAATGACGCGACCAAATTCCCGATGCCCGGCTCACAAGTCAAGGGTCCCCTTGGCACCGTTGATCGTTTTGACGATGCCTCTCTCGCAGACGCCCGCCTCCTGATTCTGTCCGAAACCAAGCCCCGACCTTCTCGTGAAGAGATTCAGACCCTGTTTGACGGTCGAGCAAAGAGCTCCCTGCTCCTAGGGCTCGGATGCTACACCGATGATGAGCAGGAGCAGGAGCAAGCCATGCGCACTGCCTTTGACGTGAGTATTATTCCTTTTCTTGCCTATTCCCAAGGTCTCCCCTCCCCCACAAGACCCTCTCAATCCCCTGTTTCACGTCCCGACTAATATCCGAACAAAAAAAAAATAGGCTGTGCAAGACTCCATCATGTCATCGGCCGAACAGGGCGCCAAGCTCGAAAAGAAGCTTGCCTTGCATCTTGGCGGCTACCAAAAACGCCAAAAGATGCTCAAAGAAAAAGTCGGCAATGCCACGGATGCGCTGGAGAAGGCCAAGAATGCACTAGGCGGGTTCAAAACGCTCGCCATCTCGGAAGATGTCGCTATCGAGAGGCGGCTAGGTTCACTCAGGGACGAAGTCATGTATGTTACTAGGCGGGAGAGGGAAGCGCAAGACGAGTACAGGAAGGCGAGGGATGAGTTGGATGCTCTGAGGGGAGCCGGGACGAACGGATACCATTGAAAAAAAAAAAAGGGGGGGGGGGGGTTGGAAGGGTTATGCGCGTCATAACGCGCACCGCGAGTGTTTACAATTCAATCATCAATCTATTACTATTACGTAGACATGTCTATTAAGCGCGCCCATGCCACGAAGCTTTTTGCTACCATTATGCTCCCCTAAATAATGTAGAAGAATCGTCAATCTCATAACAATCCTCGTTTTGCCCGTCACGCGCATTCGCCACGTCCTCCCTTTTCCCCGAACCTCATTTAGGCCCCTGATGTCGCTTACCCTTCCTGGATGGCAACCTGTTCAGTTTAACAGGAACAATAATCAACAGACTCGCCGCCGCGACGACAACGCAAAACCCAAACGTCAAACGCAAGCCAGCCTCGTAGCTCCTAACAACCTGCTCTCGATACGGGTCATCCAGCTTGGCGACAGCCTCGACAGAGGACCTGACCTTTGCAATGACGACGTCCTTGAGCTCCCCCTGCACAAACTCATTCAGGTAGAAGACCAGGGCGTTTTGGAGTATCAGGCTGCTGACCGCCACGCCGAGGACCATGCCGACGCTCCGCCAGAGGATCAATGTGCTCGACACAACGGCCTGTTCGGACTGCGGCGACGAAGCAAGGATGGCCATGAAGGTCCCTGGGAATTGGAATCCGCCGCCCATCGAGGACGGAAGCAGTGTGAGGAAGAACGCAAGGGGGGGGAGATCACGGCGCAGCAAGGCGAGACAGATCGCGCCGACTAAGTAGCTGGTTGTGCCGCACACAAGAGGCCATTTCAGACGCCTCGTCCATGTGATGGTGAAGCCGGTTAGGGCGCCGGCCGTGGAGGAAAAGAGAGTTGGGATGACGAGACGGAGGCCGGAGTCGGTGGCGGACATGAGGAGGACGGCTTGGAAGTACAGGGGGCTGTTCCAAGTCGTTTGATTAGTAGCCCCATGATGATGGAATATAAAAAACAAATATTTGTAAGATGATGTGGCACGTTGAGATCCAACGTCTCGATGGAAAATGTTGATGGGAAAACGAAGAAAGCGTATCAAACAATAACGCAATGTAGTAGTATGTAGAGAAAATGGGGGTACTTGTTTTAGATGTTGGTCATGAGGATGCTCCTTCTTTTAAGAAAGGAGAGAAAAAAAAGGGGAGAAAGAAAGAAGAATTGAAAAAATAAACCCACATATTAAAGTAAATGGCGTTGCTCAGAAACGCAGCAAAAAAGTTGGAAAAAAGAAGATTCGCCCGCGGCGAGTGTGCAATGAGACGCAGCGGCATGATGGGCTTGTCGACCCTCGATTCAACCCAAATAAATGCGGGGAAGGAGACGGTGAATATGACGAGGGAGGCCATGACGAGCGGATGGGACCCTAGGTGTACAATTAGTTGTCTTTTTGATCTGCGTTGGGTCAAGATGCGTTTGGGTTTCTCGCTGTTGTTGACAGTATACTCACATGGAAAGACGTTTCCGCCCAGGTTCTGATACCAAGGTTAGTATCATTTGTACTAGAATCAACATGAATATGAAATGGTGGGATGAAATGGTGGGATTATAAGTCTTATACAAAGAGAGAGAGAGAGAGAGAAAGGAGAGAAATCATCATACGCACCAGTCCCAAGATCAGAAACGAAACAGATACAGTCAGCAGGACAGAGCCCTTGCCGTCAAATTCCCTAATAGCCTGCACAACCGACTTTCTCTCACCCTGAATGCCCAAATCATCAGGGATAGCTACGGCCGAAATACACAAACAGATGACCATTGGGGGAACCTGGACGCCAAATTCCCATCGCCAGCCAAGTGCCTCGGCCATGGCGCCTCCTACGGCGGCACCGAGAGCAGAACCAACGCCGTATATCATGTTCATGTAGGATTGATATGATCCTCGTCGCCTAAAGGTCTCCAAGTCAATTCTGTCAAGTTCAAATATGCATTCCTCCCACCCCTCTCCTTCAGAAGTCGCAACAGAAATAAACAGAAGAGAGAGGAAGACAGACGTACTCAATAGGCACCAAGTCACTCGTAATGATGCTCCCAAGCGACATAGTTCCGCCAGCACCAAGGCCACAGAATGCCCTGGCCACAATAAAGGACTCAATACTATTCGCAAGAGCACACCACAGTGTGGCGGCAGTGAAGACGGAGATGGTGCCCAGGAATAAGGGCTTCCGGCCTATGGCATCGGATAGACGGCCCAGGAGCGGTTGAAACGCAGTGGATGTGAGCAGAAACGCCGTGGAGAGCCACGAGGCCGAGTTCGCGGCGCCAAAGTACGACGTGATAACGGGGTGGGAGGATGCCATGATGGTGCCGTCGAAGCATCCTATGAACTGGGCCATGAGGACCTGCGAGAAGATGAACCAGAAACGGCCGCGGGGTATGCCGTTCAAGAAGAGCGGTGGCTCGCCGTCAGTCAAGTGGGAGCACGTCGAGAGGTCGGAGGCAATTGAGGACCTCCGGGGATGGAGGAGGGGGGATCGTTCCGAGGCATTTCGTCTTGATGCGGCGATGCCCTGTTCGCCGTATCGGCTTCGGTGTCTGCTCTCGAGAGATGTATTGGACATGACGGGCCGGAGCATGTCCAGATCGGCTGGCTCTGGCTCCAGGAGGGGGCCTGTGGGCGGCACGGACCGAGACAGCATGTCGAAGTCGGGGCCGTCTTCATCTTCGTCATCGTAGCCAGGGCTGTGATGGTCATTCTGGCCGCGACGGTCGATGTGCTGCGGGACAGACACCGGCAAGGCACTCCGGGGGGTGCCATTGTGTGAATCTGCCATGATGATTGTGGTTGTGGCAAGCAGGCCGTGGCAACTTGCCCACCGATGCCCTCCTCGCTTATTACTTGACGATCCGGAGAGGGAGAGAGGGAGAGAGGGAGAGACGGCGCAACGCTTCCTTGCTTCTTGGCCCACCTTGCGTCGAGTGAGGTGAGCTAGGTCAGTCACAAATTCCACAATAGGATCACGACCAAAGTGTAATGGAAGAGGAAGAGGAAGAGGAACATGATTATATGGTTATACGGAGGCGGTGGGGAGAATAAACGCTGTCAGCTGTTTTATCAGAAAAGGAAAAATTGCAAGCGGATAAACAACCCATGCTACAAGTCGTGGTCAGAGTCAGCCCAAGACAAGACGGACAAGACGGATAAGACGGACAAAACAAGTAACAAGGAAGCATTGAACAATTGAACATTGTTGGCAGGTGCAAGGATTAGGAAAGGCCAGGCCCGCCTTCTCCATCCGCTGCGGGTCCCATCGCCATGATGACAAAGCTGATCGAAGCTGATCCTGCCTCGTTTTGAAGTTGTGCACCCGACGTGCCCTCCCCGCATGAAGTCTTGCACGGGCCGGGCCTGACTCACTCAACAAGAGACGGGCGATTTGGCGAGTACATCTGAGACCACTGAACTGGGACATCTATTTCGCTTGTTTCGCCATCGTCTGTATACCCAGTACTACGTTCCTTGGTGTGAAAACACAAGAGTCCCCTTGATAGGTTGCGGGATGCAGGCTGCGGGCCGCATATGCTGTGTTCGATTCATGGCCATTAGGTACGGAGTACGGAGTATATCCTCCTTCTACGGCTTTGATTTGCCAATTCCTACTCCGTGGCGTTCTCGAGACGCCATCCTATAGTATGTATGTATGTATGTCGTCTGAGCGATGCGAAGCTGCTTGTGCTCCCTTGCTCCCTAGCCTTGCACAGCATGTCCCGATCTTTGCCATGCAGGTATATCCTTGCAGTGCTATGCACTCCTTTTTCTTCTTTCATACTCCGTACATATTCTTGGGATAGAACCCCGGTAACCAGGCCTAACTCCCCGTCCCTATTCAGGTCCGTGACCTTTGGCTCGACAGTGCCGCTGCGACCAGTATGCCAGCTCCGGTGATGCCCCCGTCATGACAGGGACTCATGACCACGGATAGCTGTGATCCGGCCCCGAACCTTCTTCGTACCAGTCCATCTATAAAGGCTTGACAATCCGCCAGGTAGTCCTGGAAGTGGACGACGCAGCCTCCTGTGTAACCCACCCCCAATTCACGCATGTCCGGGCTTGCTATCGACGCATCTTCTTCTGCAGGGAGCTCTCCGCCGATGGTGAGCAGGGCAAGGATGGCTGCAGCTATGATTCCCGCAGCCCGTACCTCGATCGCCTTGGCGATGTGATAAAGAGCCTCGGCGTGATGTTCCGTCCAGGCAAAGTTCGATTCAGGTGACTCGGGAAATTCTCTACGCAGTATTGGTAAAAGAGTAGCTGCGTCCAATGGTTTGAAGTGGCTCAGAAACGTCGTCGTCAGACTGTCCTGCTGCAACATCTCGGAAGGTAGAGAATTCCGTGGTACTTTGAGTGTCCCGATTAAATAGTCGAGTAGCATGATGCGTCCAAGTTCCCCTAGGTATCTCCCAGCTGTCATGTACTCAAGTGGCTGAAAGCCTGGCTTCTCGTTTTGCGCGCTCAGCTTGTCATCCCACGCATTGATCAACCCCAAATCTCGCATCGGTGGCGCCGTTCCGTTGATACTCCATTCCGTGTTCACCGCAATCTTGGCATTCTCTACCTTCTCGCCCGGCAAAACATTGACGTTTCGGGGTCGTTTGCTGGGATGGAGCATGCTCAACTTGACAGGTATGGTAGCATTGCTGCCGGTTCCCAAAATCAGCCCCATGGTTGCACGACGGTGTGCCACCTCGTCATAGTTGAATATAAACGAGACAAGAGTGGACACCGAGTCATTCGCGATGGCAGCCACGTAAACTGGGGGAAGGTCGGTGCCGCGATGTTTATCATAGGCGTCTCTCAGGCGGACGCCAAGATCAATATTGGGAGAGATGGCAAACCCTTTCCCCATTGATGTTACGATGGCCCTGTCCAAGGAAGGTTGTTCCACAGGGAAACTAAACGTCACCCCCAGAGGGATTGGTTCATCTCGTGCGAGGTTGAATTTGCGGCAGCCTTCCTCTACAACCTCGGCTATGCATTCGCCAATCCAAAGAAACAGGCCGTCGGCATTGTCACTCTTCAAGTGATCAGCAATTGGCCACGACTTCTCCGAGTGCCGCTGTAGACGACCTGAAGACGAAGTTGATGAGGACTGTCCGCCGAGGTCACGACAACTAGCGTCAAGCGTCCCGTTGGTCCCGTTGGTCCCTAGACCGCGAGGCTTGCTCGTAGACAACTCTACAAAGCCAACTCGCAAGTTCGTTCCGCCACTGGATATATATCATGTTAGTTGGAGGAACCAGTGTATCTCCTTCCCTGGTGATTCCGGTGCTTACATATCAATGGCGAGATGTCTAGATGAATGTACGTCAGTCTACGGGACATGTGTCCGAGTCAGTGGTATGCATGGGAAATTGTTCTAGAAGAATTGAAAGCTTGAGTGGTAGACATAGCCGAACAAGCATGGGGCGTCAAGGACTTTCCTGGGAATAGCATCAAGATACGAAGAGATAGGAGGGAAAAAAAAACAAGAATAAAAGCTCACCTGCCATGGCCGTGGTCTGCGACCGGGCGCAAAATGGATTCTGAGATGGGAGTGGGCAGAAACTGGTCGAGGGAATCGGCGGCGAGTTGCATGAAGTTCTGCAGGAATCGTTGGGAGAGCACGTGGCACTTCTCAATGTCAATGCTCATGGGCTGCAGGAAGCTATCCAGCAGAGCCGTCTGCTCAGGCGTCGAGCCCATTATGGTGGTGGTGGTGGTGGTGGTGGTGGTGGTGGCAGCGGGAACGCAGATGGCGATGATGAACAATCGGCAGTACAAGCGTTCGGCGGACGAGGCGGATCAAAAGGAATCGACCAAGGGTAAAATCCTATATCGCTTGTTTCAAGGTTGGGAGAGAGAGGTGGGAATCATGTTCACACAGCCGATTCCACGAATACGTGAACTGGGGGGTGGGTGAAATGGTAAAAGTGTGGCCGGCCTGTCACGACAGGTTCCAATGGAGGGAGTCTTGAAGGCGACAACAGCGAGGCGGGTATTCAGAACACGAAAAAACGGGATTTGGGAGGATCCAAAGGGCGCATGATTCTGGAGACATGGAGTGTCTGGTGGAGGCCAGCCGGACATCATGAGTCCATGAATTCCCCGTTGACCGGTTCTGGAGACTGGTACAGTGGGGTGTACAGGGTGTACAGAGTCAAACAGGCGCCAGGGCCCAAGACAAAAGTAGAAATTGTGGGCGGGTGACCCCTGTGCAGTGTGGACCCATCCGCAACTCGAGTCTCGGGCAGGCACGGCGTGTGACAAATCAATTATCATTATTAACAAGACGAGGAACGGCAAAACTGATGAAATATGTCCATGTGGAGGAATCACAGATGGCTTGCACGAATGGCTTGCAGTTCCGCACATCTTTGTTCTGGGTTCTGGATGTTTTATCGTAGACCTGTGGGATCTGTGGATATCAAATTTTACTCATTTTCTTCTTCGCCAACTTCTTTTGCCATGGCGTAAAATTCGACAACATGGGCCGGCTAACATTGTGCGGCGCTCAACGACGCATGGCTGGATGAATTTAATTATACTGTATATAACCACAGAACAGGACATGCATATAATTCCCGGCCTGGATTGAAATGTTCGTTGTGGTGACACGTGATGTGATGCCAGGAGAGGGCGGGGCATCTGTCTCTATGTACATGTATGTATGTATATGTATGCTACGCCCGTCCCTCGTCCAACTTTTCCCGGCAAAGAACTCGGATCAAGTTCATACTACTTGAATCATCACTATGAATAGTCACGACTTTCTCAGAATTCAAGGCGGTCTTGCTATTCAAGATTTCAAGACCCTTGAACCAATACTTTTCGATTTCAATCGCTTTCTTACGCTGCGAACTTTTGTGGGTGGCTACACACTGAGCCAGAAAGACAAGACCCTATGGTCCAACCTCCGCATGAACAAGGTTGCCCTCGGCTTAATTCGACGGTCTGCATTCTTGAATGTTACACGATGGTTTGCCTATCTGGAAACTACCTGTCCCGAAGTCCAAGATGAAGTCAAGGTTCGCCAGAATGAGGCGAAACTTACAACCGCGCAGGCTAGTCGATCAGCGAGGCGGTATAACATGCAGCTGCAGGATACGGAGAATGGGGTGGTCACCAGATTCCCTCCCGAGCCATCGTTGGTCAGGCCAATTCTGCGACGTTTTGAACAGAACTTACTAACATCCGTCAGTGGTTATTTGCACATCGGTCACGCCAAGGCGGCTTTTCTGAACGACTACTTTGCGCATGATGCCTTCAAGGGCTCTCTTATCTTACGATTCGATGATACAAACCCCAAGAAAGAGAAGCAAGAATACGAGGACTCTATAGTGGAAGACCTTGGTCTTCTTGGAATCAAGAGTCGGCGGGTCACCTACACAAGCGACTACTTCGAGCAGCTTTATCAGCTATGCCAAAAATTGATCTCTGACGGCAACGCATATGCCGACGACACTGACCCGGAAATCCAAAAAAAAGATCGATACAATCGACTGCCCAGTGCACGGCGAGATCGACCCGCTAGTGAGAGTCTTGCTATTTTTAAAGAATGCGTGACGGAACGAACGTTGGCAAGCAGCATTGTATCCGCGCCCGCATTGTTTTCGACAGCGACAACGGTGTAATGCGCGATCCTATTGTCTATCGTTTTCCAAGATGGGAGGATGACGAGACTCCGCATCCACACCATAGAACAGGATGGGCATGGAACATTTATCCGACTTACGACTTCGCCTGCCCCCTAGTCGACTCTCTCGAAGGGGTTACCCACGCTCTTCGAACGACTGAGTATGCTGATCGCAATGAACAGTATGATTGGTTCTTGAAGGCACTCGATATGCGCCACGTCTATCTCTGGGACTTTGCGAGAATCAACTTCATTCGAACATTCTTATCGAAGCGAAAGCTCTCCAAGGTTGTTGATACTGGTAGAGTTACTGGCTGGGATGACCCACGAATGCCAACTGTGCGAGGCATTCTTCGTCGTGGCCTCACTGTGAATACTCTCCGTGAGTTCATGCTCAAACAAGGGCCGAGCCGAAATGTGGTCAATATGGATTGGACCACTCTCTGGGCTATGAACAAGAAGTCAATTGATCCAGTTGCGCCTAGACACACGGCCGTGGAAGAGAAGCATATTGTCCCCGTCACTGTTGTCGGTGGTCCTGATATCCCTTATGGAGAGACTCGGCCCAAACATCCTAAAATTCCCGCAGTGGGGACAAAGATTGTTACATTTGCCAACAAAATCTTCTTTGACCAAGCCGACGCCACTCTTTTCGAAGAAGACGAAGAGATTACGGTCATGGCCTGGGGGAATGCGTTTGTTAGGCGTATGACTAGATCCGACGAAGGAGTCGTCACGGGTGTTCTTGTTGAACTTTACCCTGAAGGTAATGTCGCAAAAACAGATAAGAAAGTCCACTGGCTAGCAGCTTGTGGTAGTGAGCTTGTCAAGGCCGAACTTTGGGACTTTGATTATCTCCTCTCAAAAGACACTTTGGAAAAGGGCGATGACCTTGAGCGTTTCCTTAACCCTGTCACTGCCACAACTACAGACGCACTGCTGGACTCAAACTCGGCGACACTATCTGAGGGAGACACGGTTCAATTGGAGAGAAAAGGCTACTTTCGTGTAGACAAGTCTATCAACAAAGGCCCTAGTGGTAAAATGGTGCTTTTCAAAATTCCTACTGGTACTTTGAAAGGTTGATCTCAGACATATGCTAGAACTGCTCTTCACCCTTGCCAGACTTGAGCTATATATGCGATATTGACAAAGCTCTTGATCTGAAATGATTCTGTCCAACGGTCCAAGAGTGACTCGCTCCTCAGAAATGTATATGTATGGTACGATGCAAGAGCTGTAGGCCAACTGAAACGGCCATTTGCTCCCGCATCGTGTTGCAAATGTACCCAAGAACATTTACAGTAATGAGCATAGGGCTCTCGTATAGCATTCCAGAGATGAGACCACAGAGGCGACTTGTTACAACAACAACCTTGTTGAGTGGACGGACGGACGACTTGTGTACATAGAAGGGGCGGTTTGAGCCCTTGTCGTATCCCCTCCCCTACCCCCCAGCTTACCCCACCTACCCCATACCATACCCGGGGGCCCCACTATGCTTTCTTTGGCTTATGTACGCGCGGCTCCCGGGCGCTCAACAGCGAATTGAATACACGCGCTAGTCGAAGGCAGAATTCTCTCTCGTGCCCTCTTCAACTTCTTCCAACTCGCCGTTTGCAGCAAGCAGCATCCGCTTGTGTGGCCAGGAAAGAAACGGCATCGTCGTCGCCGCCTACGTTGTTACAAAACCCATCGTCCCAGTAAGCCTCGGTACGAGCTTGCTCAGTTGCCCGAGAGCTGCGAGGTGCACCACCAAGCTCATCAACTCACCAAGGGGGTCACTCGATCACAAGATGATCATGGACGAGAAGCGAAGTCCCAGCCAGGCCCTTCCTACCAAGAGGAGACACCCAGCATCCATGTCGCCTATTTCTCGTATCCGGCGGTACCTGCTCCCTCTTTTGGCCGTCTACTTGCTCCTCCACGGCCTATATAATGTCTCGAACCGATATAGTGTCTCGAACCGACATAGCTTCATCCAACCAAGCGCAGCGCACTTAGTACCGTTGGAGGCGCACATTATCAGTAAATGCCCCGATACCAGGGTAAGTGCTCATCAATCCAAGTGCGGCCCGAGAGTGTAAAAGGGCGGAGGGGGGGGGGGGCGCCGCTCCTAGGAACTCGGATGCTGACAAGACATCTTCTAGGATGCCTTGAGAGAGCTCATCCTCCCCGTTATGCAGCGGGTTTACGACAAGGTTGACTTCAAGCTGAACTATATCGGAACGTATGTTAAAAACACATTGACGTCGAGCTATATCCCCATCTACACAAGGTCTTGCTTGGATACTGACTAGTCTGTCCTCCGTTAGTCCCACTGCCGACGACGGCGTCGACTGCAAACACGGCTCGTCTGAATGCATGGGCAATATCATCGAGCTTTGCGCTCGCGAAGTGTACCCCGACCCCAAGATCAATCTCGGCTTCATCATGTGCTTGACCCGCGACTACAGGCATATCCCGGACAGGGCTCTCGTTGAGGATTGCGCTTTGGAGCACGCCATCGATATCAAGGCCATCAACGAGTGCGCTACAAAGGATGACGGCGCACACGGCATGGACTTGTTGCGATCAAGCGTGGAGCGAACAGCAGAGGCAAGTACACATGCGGAAGAGAAGAATAAGCCTAGAGGCCATGTCGAATCGTAAATACTGACTTGACGTAACGGCACAGGCCAACGTAAGCATTAGCTGCACTATCCGCCTCGACAATGAAATCTACTGCATCCGCGACGGCGGCAAATGGAAGGATTGCCCCCACGGCTCCGATGTCAACGACCTCGTCATAGCTATTGAGAAGCTGTTTTCGCACTCTTCTTAAGCGGCTCGTACACATCTGTCCAAAGCTCGCTGGCCTCCCCGAGGGTATAGGTCATGGACACGGCATCCATGCCCGCCTCGTCATCACCGGCCATGACCTTGAGCGTCTCAATGATGCTGTCCAGCCCCACAGCTTTGCCCGTCGCCTGCGTGGCACCAGCCTCGAGCGCAACGTGCGCAACGTGAATGTGGAAATGGTAGTACGTTGGCTGGTAGTGCACGTACAACTTGAGCTGATCAGCCTCAATGGATGGATATGTCTCGACCGTCGCCGAAACAACCTTGCTCTTCATGTGTTGCAGCCACGGGATATGCTTCTTCTTCAAGTCCCTCAGAGACCAGATGTCTCGCCGCTCCACCACAGCCAGCAAGTGCAGCGCATCAAGCGTGCTGCGGTCCCAATTCAGGTCCGGCAAGAGAAGGAACCCCTCATTCCCTGCTTGGCCAAGCCTAGTCCTGTAGATGACGTCCTCCACTTCGGTGCGGCCCTCAATAATGTTGAACACCCAGTTCAGGCGTCCCTCGTCTCGTTTGCTCTGCATGTACGGTCTGATCTTGCCCTCGTATATCTCTGGTGTTTCCGTGACGAATCGAACCCGCTGCCTGCTGTACTTCTTGACATGCGACTCCGTACACGGATAAATCAAGTTGATTTTCAGATCGGCAAAAAACCCATTCTGCTCGCTCGCCGATTGTCCCTCATCGTCAGCGCCCGTCCGCGCCATGCTCCAGCTGTAAATGTCGTTGGCCCCAAGGTTCTTCAGCTTGGACAGCGACCCCGGCAGACGGCCTAGGTACGCCGCCGATGTAGGGAACGGCGCTCGCTCAACGGTCAACAGCGCCGGTTGCTCGTCAATGCTTCCGTACATGACCGTTCGTCTACCTGCTTGGTCTTTTTTTTTTTTCAACAATCAAATAAGCGAAAAATTAGAGTCGTGGAGTGGAGCCTACATACCTTGGTTGAGCACCTTTTCTAACTGGAACTTGGGCACCAGGCCCTCTGCTCTGGCGTTGGCATCTGTCATTGTGCGCACAATGAATGGGCCGGGGGGGAAGGGGGGGGGGGATTGGAAATGGAAAAGGAAAATCAATTGTAGATTTGGAACAACCGTGTCCCTCTCTGGCTGTGGGGGATTTCTCAGGGGAGAGGCTGAAATTCTCGGTCGGGGATTCTTTGCTGTAGAGAAAAATGGACAAGGCCGGATTGCTGGCGTCTGAAGGTATTGATGATGTCTTGTGAATCGTGTGACTTGTGCGCCTGTGGGATCAGGGGCGCAGCACGCTAATGGGATGTTGTACGGAGTAATATGGAGAGGATGAACAGTGAGAACAGTGAGTGCACTGTGGGTCTTGGTGGCGTTAATAATCAGTGTATTCTACGGAGGAAAGTAATTAGCCTACATATTCCCTGGCATTCTATGTACGGAGTAATCTAAGCGAATTCAACAGCGACTTCAGCAGTACATTAGGGAATATTGTATCAGCGAATGCATTGACGAATTAAAATACGCGCATTACGCCACCAAGTTTGTTGACCCGCGCCAAGTGCATGTAAATGCTTGGCCGTGCAACATGGGGGCTTGTTGAACGACACTGAACATCAAATTCGTCGAGATTTCTTGTTTCTACGTCGACAGGTGGTACTGGATATTCACGGTCGTACATGTTTCCATGCTCAGAGGAAAAAGTATCCGTTTGGTATCTAAACTACCTAAGTAAATCAGGAGCATGTGCCTCCGCGCATATGACTATGTTTAAGTAAGTAATGCGCCGTATAGGCAAATGAACTATGTTACGTGAATCTCCAAGCAGCTGCTCGACTCCGCAGCAATCTCAAAGGGCAGCTCAAAGGCGACCCTCAGCAGTCGACACCATCGACACCACAAAGTATCAGACATCTTCTCCTCGCCCCCTCCCCCCTTTTACACGAGGGTTGACATAATAGAAACCGCCGACTCGATACTTGCATCAGCGCCAGGATCAAGAATCGTAGACCTAGTAGTCGGGTATAGTAAAAAGCAATTACAATTATTCGCATCTCATTCACCTCATTGGAATTCGCTCGCGAGCATATGAAACGGTCCACCAAGTAGGGCATGAAATCAAGCATATGGTCGCCAAGACAAAGCCGTCCGCTCGCTCATTCGTCGTGATGTTGAAGCTGTTGAGTTTTCGTTCTGAAGGATAGTATGTACGCTGCCCACAGCAGTCATGCGATGTTACGGATGAACAGGCCGTATGTAGTCACAGGTCAATAGCCAGAAAGTGGCTGAATGCATTTTGTAGTGTGCGCAGATCTGTATATACAGAGCGTGAGCTGCAGCAGAGCTTTGATTAATGATTTTCGCTCAAGATCCTTGGGGCGCATTCTGATCTCTCAGGAGACGTTTGTCGGTGCAATTGGTCCAGGACTCGAGGCTGATTCCGCTGAGCCATCGCCCTCTATCGTCTTTCTCCAGTGCTCTGGGAGACAAACGCAGACTAGGGGGAACGCCTTCATTTCTCCTTGAGCGTCGGGCGAGTCTTCGCGAGTTCCCGAAGTGTTCGATACTCCGCTGTCACGTTGAGCTTGTCGTCGCACCTCCCATTCCTCTGCCCGCTCATCCAGCATTATGCCCGTCGCCCAGCCATCGTCCCAAATGCCAACAACTTTGATCATGTCACCGCGTTCCAAGGCAAACTCGTCCGCAGCCCGAGGTTGGTATGCCCATAGGACGGCCACCTTGTCCGATGGGTGGACGTCATCTTGGGAATAGTAGTCCTTGAAGAATGGCAGCTGTTCAGATTGCTGACTAGCCATGCCAAGCGGTGAAGAGTAGCCAGCGCTACCGGGGGATTGAGGTCCGTCACTTGCGAGCATGGAGCCACTTGATAACGATCCTTGTCTTCTAGAGGTAGGTGGAGGGCGCAAGATACCACCACGCTCAGGACTTTCGACATATTCGTCAGAGGAAGATTGCGTTTCGCCTCCTTTTCCATGACCGCCCATGAAGGCAGCGGTGCTGCCTCCTCCATTGCCGCTGCGCTGCTTTGGCGAGCCGCCGGAATGACCTTCCAAGGCTGCCATACGCGCGACCCGGCCCCCAGGTAGCACTTCGTATCCTTCTGGCGCCGTCTGTTTCGTCTGTGATGTGATGATGCTTTTTCTGGCGGGCGATGGCTGGTTGAAGATACTGCCATGCTGGCTGCCGCGTCTATGTCGCCAGGTTCTCAGGCAGAAGAACAAAAGTGCAGCCAAGAGAGCAACAGCGACAACAGATCCGATGACGATTCCAGCAATGGCACCACCACTGAGCTTGTTGTCGCCATCGTTGTTGTTACTGGGCTGGTTTGCGGCTGGAGATGGCGTCGAGGTCGAGGTCGAAGTTGAAGTCGAAATCGAAGGGACGAACGTCATCGTAGCGGTAATGCTTGGCAGCTTGACACCATCGCAACGCTTCTCGGCATTTGCGTTGTAGCAGCAGGTATCAGTTGAGTTGGTTCCACCTGCGGCGCAGTAAGAGCAGAGACCAATTGTGCTGTTTCCAAAGCCACAGTTTACAGCCTCATTGCTATATCCAGAGATACATCTACCAGTAAGCGCGTCATCGGGCAAAGAGCAGGTTGCAAAGTCGGCTCGAATCAGTTTGCTCAGATCGGGGCCTGGGTTGGAGCACAGGTCCTTGTCGGCTGTGATGTATGCTTCACTTTGGGCAAATTCGGCACAGGTATCAGCACACAGCGGTCGCTTCGCATTGCCAGTGAGTGAGCAGGCTTCTATCGACTTTTGGACCAGTGTGTTGCATAGTATAGTTGTGGTATATCGGGCATACATGTTACTGGAGTCGGTAAAGTTGATATTGCCACAACCTAGCAAGGTTTGATATCTAATGTTTTGGTATAAGCAAATAGTGTGCCAAGATGTAGCGAGGCCGAGTTTCCTTACTTGTCCTTCACATAGGTTGTTTTCACATAAGTTGACAATTGGTAGTCAAATGACCCCAGGTCTGAGGCGAACTGCAAGAAGGGGCTAGGTTTACACAAATAAGTGATCATCCAGAAAGGAGTGAGTTTGCACAACATACTAGCTCTGTATCATGCCACTACTTCGGGAAATTGAAGCTGATTGAAAGGCAGGGCAGGCCTTTGAGCCTTGCAATGATACGCATTGGTCGTTGTTTTGCGCCGATACTGGAACAGGTGAAAGCGCAACAAATGCCAGGGCGGCGACTTTTTGAGCCGAGATGCCAGCTACAGAAGGTTTAGTTTTTAAACCCTTCCTGACATGTCGACGAGGCCTCCTCGTCAAAGGTCCGGACCTGTCTGAGGACGCCATTTGTCGCTTTCAATAAGTCGGGCGTCCAGAAAGCTGATTCAATGACTAAAGCGCCGCGATGAGGATCAATAGCGTTGTGTTTGTCGATGATCCATACAGTGAGAATTGACAAAAATGTGCGAGAAATGGAGAGCGAGGATGAAAGGAAAGCTGCGCAGGAAGACTGTGGTGTCGATAAAAAGAATCTAACCAAAAAAAAAAAAGAAGAAGAAAAAGAAGAAAATTCCCCCCGAGGCAAGAATTGGGAACCAACGACGAGGCGGATCGAGATGAATGGCGTTTCGCGGTTGTTGCTTTTTGGCTCCTAAAACACCAGAAAACGGTGCAAGGTACAGATGCGTTGCTGTCGAGGATCGAAACAAAAATGAAATCGAGATACCAGAAAAGGTAATGCGACTTGATGATGAAAAATTAGGGGCGCAGACGATACAACAGTGTACGCATTCGGCGTAAGACCGAGTTGGAATAGGCAAAGTGTAACGCAGGAAAGAACGTCGTGGAAATCAAGGTGATGGATGCGTTTTGAAAAGAGAGGCAGGCGCTGAGCAACGCTTGGACACTGGACTTTTGGGCGTCGGTGGCGAGCCGCTTGTCGTATTCGCAAAGGCACGAGTGCACGATGCGGAAGCAACGAGGGGACGCCACGGGAGACGGTTTGTTGGAGGAAATCAACGTCGAATGTCTTGAACTCTTGGGCTCTTGGGACGGGGTTCGCTGCTGGACGGACGGTCCTGGATCCGAGGAGAGAGTATTATGCAAAGGGCAGAGCCCGATGAGTCGACGAGAAACCGGCAGCGGGGCCAAGAACAGCGCGAGGAAAGCCAGACACGGGGAGGAGAGGAAGGAGAGAAAAAGAAACGAAAAGGAAAAGAAGAAGGAATGTGAGGGTGTGAGGGTGTGAGGGTGCGCACAGAGGTGAGAGGGTGAGAGAAAGGCCGAGAGACGGCAGCAGTGGTGTTTTGGTCGGCAACGGGCTTGGGGGGGGGACTCTACTGGCTAGCGTCGTCTCGTCTGGTGCGTGCGTGTGAAAACGGGTCAACTTAACAACTGCGAGTGGTGCACTGGTGACTGGTATGACTGGTGACTGGTGACTGGTGGCAGCTGCGAGATAGCCGGCGCGTTATACTTGCCAGCTGTCTGGTCTGGTGCCGGAAGATAGTCAGCTGTTGTTAGTTGCTGCTGCAGGGGCTTCCTTTGCCGAACTTGTTAATAATATTGTCTTCCTCTTCTCATCAACAACAAGTCTCAAGTCCCAAGTGTCAACCAGACCCGGGTCAGTGCTGCGTGCGCAATATCAATA
Organism: Epichloe sibirici; assembly: GCA_022702365.1. Taxonomy (NCBI): domain Eukaryota; kingdom Fungi; phylum Ascomycota; class Sordariomycetes; order Hypocreales; family Clavicipitaceae; genus Epichloe; species Epichloe sibirici. The sequence goes on along the minus strand of JALAAE010000001.1, from coordinate 2,354,799 downwards.
TGTACACACATCTGAATCACACAGGCCACACAGGTTATTATGCTGCTTCGGATGGTGTGCCTTAATTACTCTCCAATCCCTGTCTAACCCCCTGCTCTGGGAAAGAAACGAAACGCACCATTCATCTGCTGGAGACGCAGCCAGACAGGTCAGACAGGTCAGACAGGTCAGACAGCCAGACAGCCAGACAGCGAGGCAACTCGTACCTACATGAGCTGATGCGCCCTGCGTCGCGTACATACTCCCCCATCTGATCCTGATCTTGTCTGGGAACACAAACACAAACAGGGACGAGGACCGAGAAGAATATGCCACGGTTCGTCATGACGGCCAGGAACGGCTCAAAGAAAATACAACGCGGCCCCCGTTTGGACCATGACAAGCTAACGGGGTTAAGCCAGTTGCTAGTGAAGTCGAGCGGGTCACGGATGGAGCAGCTTCCAGCATTGAAGAGCCTGAGCAATCTCGCAGAACAGGGACATACTACGGGGAGGATGGTGTCAGGGGGGTCAGGGGGCAGCTTGATGCTGGATTGCTGATGCTGAATCGCCAGAAAAGAACCAAACAAAAAGATGTGCTCTTTTTTGACTCTCGTCCCATAAGAGCTCCCTATCATATGCTATTTCCGATCAATCGTTGGCTAATCGTCCATGGAGAAGTTGGTATTGGTTTGTAGCACGGCAAAACAAGGGAGTCTACGGAGTCTACAAAGAGGACATTGATGAGGTGCTCTCTCGGGCGCAGGAAGGTCTTGGAGCCCTCCTCTCTCTCCACGTGGTGGTGTGCACCAAAACGGGCTTCCGCAGTCAATCAATCAAGATTCCCGCATCCCAAATCCCAAAGCGCTGGGACTCACAATGACTGATGAAGCTCGGTGCTGCGGTACTTTGCACGGATTTGTACACAGCATGCGACAGTGGTCGAGTATAGGCGGCGCAAGCCTCACTCCGTACAAGGCGAGTTTTGCAGAGCGCATACATGTACTACTTTCGCAAAAAGCAGATTCTCGGGTCGGCGGATGCTTCTCGCCACACTCGTGCTCATCGATGCCAGTCACTGCCCGTTTCATCTCTTGCGTTTTGTTTCTGTTGAAAACCAAATCGTGAGTTCCCACGTTTCCTACGTCCGAGCCACAAGGAGACAACGGCAGCCCTCAAAATCAGCATCTTGACGATGCCGGTAGACTCGTTTGGGCGCCCGAGACAATCCATTCCTGGGACGATATTTCAATATCCATTACATGGTCAGCGTGATAGGCCAAGCCAGTCACTTTCTACGATGAAGTTTTCAATCATTCCGCGAATATTACACGAGGCCTGTCACACATTGTCATGGTATCATGATTAGAAACATGAGACTGACCGTATCCGTGGTATGTATTAATACATACTCCTCTTCTTCGGTAGGACAAACACTCTCGATTAAACAAAATCAAAATAGCATCTCCAGACTCTGCAATTTAAACTCGACATCATCCCAAGCATAGATCAAGCTCTTGAACCATTGTCATGCATTATTACAACATCAAATTCATGTTCCCTCATCGTACATCCCCGTCATCGTATATTCCTGCTCTTGCCGCGCAAATTGTTGACAACTCGCCGTGGGCTTCTTGCAACGTTGTATCAACCCATTCTTTTGCTCCCTGGCATTGACCTTTCACAATACCTTGAAGCAATTGATCGACGACCACCAGGCCTTCTTGATTGCCTTGTTTTCTTCCTCTTCGCTCCACTCCTCTTTTTTGAACACCGTACTCGCCATGGTCGTATCATCGTCCACATCAACCTTCGTCTTGGCCTTGGCCTTCGTCTTGACCTCTTTCTCGAACACTTTTTCAAACTCTTTCTTGAACTCTTTCTTGAACTCGGCATCAACCTCGTCCATCTTGACTATCGTCTCCCCATCGAGATCATCCGTCAAAGATTCCGGAGGAAGTGTCCACTCCTCCTCCCGCAACCCACGAGGCGTCGCAGACGCATACTTGGCCGCCGCCATCATCAACATATATCCCGGGACGCGAGAGCGAGGAACCCAGTGTAGCTCAACCTTGACGTCCATCTCGCCCAACCTCCTTGACAACATGGAAATCGTCTCGAACATATCGAGGCGAGCCCGGGCCCCAGTGACGGAGCCTCTCAGGGCACACTTGGGGAGCCTTCCGATTGCGCAGATGGCCTTTTGGTTGTTGGTGAATATTCGCACCGTCGAGGCAGCGTGTTCAGTTGGCGGCCAGAGCTCAACGTGCGTTATGGCCTCTTCCAAGGCCCACTTGATGCTTTTGAGATGCGCGCAGACCACGATGTTGCCTTCCTTCTCGCGAGAGGCCCGACGGACCCTGAGGCGCCATCCTTCGCCGTCGAACTGGCTGACGATGGAGTGTCCGGCGGTTGGCTTTCTGCCTGAAAAGGATTCGCCTGTCCAAAGGACGTAGGAGCTTAGTGAAGAGCCAGCTTCGCATACAGCCCGGGCGAAGTCTATGGCTTGCTCCCGAGGCTGCAGGATGACTTCGCCATGGAAGTAGATGTCGCTCGTGCACATGCATGCCGCGGGTCGGACATTTCCGCTTAGCCGTGGTGATATAGAAGAGGAAGCCCCTTGGGACTCGCTCTTCACAGCTGCGTTGTCACGGGCGGATGGAAATGCTTCGTTGCCCGAGATGGGCATGAATGGATTTGCTGAACGAGAGTATCGGCGCCAGCGTTCACCCACCCACCACGCGACCTCGTGCTGCGGCTTGACGACTCCAGCGTTTGTCTCGTAAAGCTGAGCATTCATAGCCCGGGCCGTCTGGTCTATTCCCGAGAACCAGTCCTCGTCCATGGCACGTTTGATTGGCGAGGGTGCCTCGAACGAGTCATCGAGAGGCGAACTGTACATGTGCACAATGGCCTCCTGGGCGGCGCCGACGAGAGGCGCAGGTCCTAGACCGTTGCCCATATTGGCCAGTCTCCCAGGGTTTGTGACAGATGGGCAGAAACGATCCATATTCTGTGATAGATGAACAGGTTGCATTTTGTTGTGAGGCAGAAGAAGTTGTGTGTATCAAGAACCCACGGCAAGGAAGGGGGATGGATTCAGATCAAGGAACGAAGTTTGTCTGCAGGTTTACAACGCAAGTCTTTGGGGGAGCGGCGAGAGGCCTGCTCATATACAACCCGCTCTCCGAAACATAGTTTTCTCGCCTTGGAAACCTCAAAGTATACGGCTGGACGGTAAAAGCATAACAACTCAACGCATGGAGGGTCCCAACCACTCGTGCCACGAACATGTGCGAGAAACTGGAGACGTGCAATAAACACGATTGCAGCGACGAAAGTATGATCAGTGGACGTGAGCATTGGAGTTTGAAGAGGCAACACTATTGTTGCGTCAAGACATCAGATATCAGACGGAACCTCTCTTCGCCCGTATTGTAAAAATTGTGAATCCCATCGTGCAGACTAAGTTCTATCCGGGGAAGCAAGCACTCGAGCGACCCCCACGCCAGCGGCCCGGCCCCAGCCCCGGCGCTAGTGTCCACGCTTTTTCGGCATCGCACGAGTCTAATTGATGTCAGGGTTTTCTCTTGACAAATCAAGGCCAGATTGAAGATGAAAATAGAATAAATGCCAGTTCGAGCATGGTAGTGTACATGTACATAGTGCAGATGCAAAGCAGAAGATGAGTCAAATCGTGCCCAGATTCGATTCGATTGGCTCACTCGACATCTCCTTCCCCACCCCCCCCACTTGTTAAGCTCTCCACCCCAGTCATGCGGGTGCTCGGCGGGAAATAATCTCCGGTGGTCCGGAACCCCCCCCCCCCTTTTCGCTATGTAAAGTGGCCGACTTTGTTGACGACAGCCGGGCAGGGGAAGCCACAGCTATATGTAGAAAACAGTGCGCAACTTGGGAATGAACTGCGCATGTCCACGATGCTGCAGTCCGAAGAGGCAAAAGTGTCCGAACCCCCCGACACAATGAATCGACTGGGATCGCCAGTCTCCATAGCCGGCAGACCTCCAAAGCATGGTCTTGCGAGACGATCAAAAACACCATGATGCACAAACGATGCTCCTGCGCAACAAGCGCGGCCACAGGTTCGTCCTCGGGCCCAGCCCGCACCAACAAGCGTCACGCGCCTCCATGGTCATCGTGTCCACCGTTCTCCCTCGACAAACGTATGTCCGCTCCCAGCTGCGCCCCATGTCCCAACTTCCTTCGCCGCCGCCTTTCTCGCCACCCACGTTCTTGTCCTCGCTGTTCCATTCCCATTCCCATCATCCTGCTCCTCCCGCGGCGCGAGCCCACCGAGCATTTCGGGAAGAGAGGAGTTGAACTCCATGCCCGCCAACATCATCTTGTGCTCTTTCCACCTCCGCCATCTTGGCCCGACGTGGTACCACAGCAAAGCCCGCTCGCTACCACTGCTTCATCTCCCTCTGTCGAGATGACCGTCGTATACGGAGACACCTACCGTCTGGCCAGATCCAGATTCGACCTGCCCTTCCACGTGCGCAGTGGCTCCGCCTTCCCTGATGGAGGAGCGCGAAAAGAAGAGGCGGCGGGAAGTTGAATCTGCAGCACGAGATCGACAGACGAGAGTCGGGTGCGTCTGTTTGAAAGAAAAAATAAGAGCACCCCAAACAAAGAAGAAATAAAAGAAAAGAAAAGAAAAATAAATAAAGGTTTTTGTTTCCTTCATGTTGTGTTGCTTTTGTATCGTGTTTGCATAGCCAGCGAGCGGGTGTGTTGGAGCATCAGTTGATCCACACGGAATTATAGGAAAAACGTGGAAAGGAGCGACAATAACGGCTGAGGAAAGGATTGGTTGGCTGTTTTCCTAGTGACTCCCAAGTGTGCGCGACAATCGTGGCGCCGCCTCTGACGTTTACGTATAGATTTGTCTAAACTTGAATACATGTCAATAAGGGAACCAAACCATGTGTGACGCATGTTGCATGTTGCACAGGAAGAGAAAACATACTGCTTGTCGACGATACAACACAAACTCCCCAAATGACAGCCGCCTTCACATGCATGCACACTCTTGCCGTGACATGTACGTCTATCCCGTATATTGCAGTATCAAGACTAATACAAATACAGATATTTCGGGACAGCCCAGCTGCACGTCTTCCAACCCGTCTATCCTTCAACGCAACAGCATCCGAGCAGTGCAATCTTTTCCTCGTTTCGTCCAACAGCGACGTGCTTAGAGAAAGTAGTCAGGTGTGCCTATGGGTGTGGTCAGTACTAGTCTGTCACATTTCGGGCATTTTTTTTTTTTTAAAATGGGCAACATACGTCTTGACACCATGGGTTCTCCTGCTCTCGGGCATGGGTCGAATTGCAGGCTGTTGTTTCGGGTTAGCGACCGAATAAGGGAGTAAGTAGTAAGCTCTGGCCCGATCCGCGAGATACGTACAAAGTGTATTTTAGGTGCTCGTCAATTTCCATGATGGCTGCTTGGTTACCGCATCGGTAGCAGTAGTTGGGTGCTGGTCACGCGCGAGTTAGAGGAGAACCGACTTGTAGACACGCAAGATATGTAGACACATTGACCAAAACGTACCTGAGAAGATTGTCACCACATTGCGGTCTTGTGACCAATTGTAGCCCTCCATGACAAGCTGATGGGCTCGAGCAATCAGTGTCAAGCCGTTGTTGTGGTTGAAAGCTTCTGAGATGTCCTGTCCAAAAGTGTACCCCGCACCACGAGGCGAAATTCCCCAGCCGCATCGATCATCGGGGTCTGACCATAAAAGATCGCACATGGGACCTTCGTGAGGCACCTCCTGGATTCGGTCGAGACCTTTGATGTTGTCCAGGGTATCAATGCTGGGCGACAGGCCACCGTGAAGGCAAAAGATCTGGTTGTCGATGAGAGCGGTAAGGGGGAGGTAGTCGAAGACATCGGTGAAGTATTTCCAGACATTAGCATTGCCGTATTTTCGCAGGCACTCGTCATAAAACCCGTAGACCTGGGTGATCTGCCGGGACTCGTGGTTTCCTCGCAGAATGGTGATGCGCTGTGGGTATCTGATCTTGAGAGCAACGAGCAAGGTGACAGTCTCGACAGAGTAATAGCCTCTGTCAACGTAATCACCTATTGGACGGTCAGCATCGACGAAGGCGGAGCTTTTTTTTGGGAACGGAATAATAATGCCGGCCCAATACGCACCCATGAAGAGATAATTTGTGTCTGGGTTGGGACCGCCAATCTTGAACAGCTCCATCAGATCGTGAAACTGGCCATGAATATCACCACAAACTGTGACAGGACATTTCTATTTCGGTCCAGTCAGATGCGATTCGTGCCCGAAAACCAATCGAGTTCCATTCACACAAAAGTACAAGTATACGCACCACAGGCTGGACATTTGACTCTTCTTGCAAGACTTCTCGGGCCTACGGTGTTGAAAAGGACGAAAGTCAGTATAACAAAAGGTGGTCCGACGCGTGGTGATTGCAACCAGCATCGGCGAGTCCCAAAGCCTTGCACCGCAGCTCGATTTGGCAAATCGAGAGGAATGTGGCTCCGAATGAAGCATCAAGAGCTTTGTTGCAAGCAAGCTATCTCGCCGATGGAAATATTTTTCAAAGACATTTCTCACCTTGTCACAGAGCCTCTGTACATCAGCCTCGGCCAGCTGCTTGCAGTTCATCAGGCTCTCGATCCAGCCGTCGAGCGTGGGGATGGTGGTTGGTTCGTTGACAACGGGCGACACATCGACCGGCGCCCGACCGACGTCCTCCATGTTTGTATCCATCATGTAGCGATGCGTCTCTGCTCGCAGCGCGGTGTCGAGCGAGATGCGAAGAGGGACGAAATGACGTTGCTGTCACGGCTGGGTCGCAATCGGTGGGGCAGCGAGGCAGGGAGAAGGAGAAGGAGACTGGTTGGTTGACCGGTTGACTGGTTGGTCTCGCGTGGTCTCGTGTTGTGGGCGAAAAATAATTAATAGGTCGTGAGAGTCCCTCCAATGGGCAGATGTAACAGCGACGGGCACAGCTGCTCGGGTCGTCCGTCCGTTCCTCAGGGGGAGAGCAAGTTCGCAGGTGAGTTCCGTGGAGATGATGTCGCGAGGATGGGCAGGAATTGGTGCAGGAAAAGGTGGGAGGGGAGGATTGGGTCTTGTTGTTTGATGATTGATGATGGATGGGCGTTTGTTTGTCCGATGGCACAGCACAGCACAGCAAGCAGCAAGGAGGGGGGGAGAGGGAGGGGTTCACAAGTATACTCCGTACTGTCTGGGTCTAGGTATGTACATGTATACCGTACATACCGTCTGGGTGGAGGCTGACCAGTGACGGACGGTAGCGCCGTCTGTGTGGTTCTGGCCGCAGACTCGCTTAATCATTCATCTCCAGCTGCCAACACGGCTGCCAACACAGCTGCCAACACAGCTTGCCCCGAAGCACCCATCGTCGCCGCCGTCGCCGCCGTCGTCAGAAGCGTCCGTTCATCATGATCCCACTGGGGGAATTGGACACGTTTACTGTCGAAAAGCTCGAGATGCCCATCAGGGCAGCTTTCAGGACCACTGAATTTCCCTCCATACGTCTCTGTCTGATTGCCTCACACATCCTTCGTCATCTCATGGATTGGCTCACACCCAACCCAAAAAAGACATCATTTTGTATATTATATATATATATATACACATTGTCCATTGACATTCTCACATAAACCCATTGTCAAGATCAAGCCATCGTCGTCCACCCCTCTCAAGCATCTCTCTCAAGCCAATCCCAGCCCGACCGGGGAAGCTACACTCTCAGGGCTCTTTGGTGTCGGTCCCATCATCTCTTTACCAACCAGATTCATAAAGTCCAGCCCAACTTCAGACAGCTTTGTAGCATGCTCTTTGGCCCTTTCCATGCACTGAGTCCACACTGGCCCGCCTCGTTCCGTACTGCTCAGTTGCCTGGACAGGTTCTTATTGAACGCCTCCACTTCCTCCTTGGCCCACTTGACGCAGGCACTCATCATGGGAGGAGGGAAGCAGCTTTGGAATGTCTGCACAGTGTTGTGGATAATGGTAAAGTAGACAAACGACAGTTGCCAGATGTAGAGATGCAGGTCTCCCTGGAAAATGCATTGCCTGGTTTCCTTTCGCGTCAGTGCCCAATGTCGGCCTGAGCAGACTTTTTTTCTCTGCGAATCGATTCATGCTTACCTGGCTCTCTTGTGAATGATCTCGGTCCGCGCAGCGAGATAAGCCTCTCGTGCTCTGTCCTCAAAGCCAAGTCTTGTCAGCCAGCTGACTCTCTCTTTGGACTTGGACTGGGAGTCATGAGTGGACTCTAATTCGCGGATAATGATGCCAGCCAGTCTAGCGGCTCGCTCTTCCACTTTGAAATTGATAAAGTCTTGCGCAACAGCGTTACTTCTTAGCCCTCGAGCGAGTCCCTTGAGCTTTTCAACTCGAACAACCGCAGGCTCGAACTTTTGAAGCGCAATATCAATGTCAAGCTCATCCATCTGACTCTCCACCCAGCGCAGGTTCTGCTGATTGCCATCAACTTCAATGAGCATGTCTTTGATATCAGACAACGTTTCTAGAAGCTCCGTCTTTTGCAGGAGGCCAGGGTCTCGTGATGCAAAGTAGTTGATCGTCTCTCTGGCCTTGTTGTTGGCTTCCAACTCCGACTGCAGGCCCTTGCGTAGCTCCTCGACCGCTTTTCGCACGTTGAGCAACAGGCTCTTCTTCTCATCCGCCTCCTGCTTTTCGGTTCGGTAGATGAATGATTCTTGACCGCCGCCTCGAATCATTATAGCATCAGCAAGCTTGTTCCTGCCTCCTGAAGACTCGGCCGTGCCGGGCATGTCTACAACCTCGATGTCGAGCAGCGACCAGCAGCGGTCAGCCACCAACTTGACCATGGGTCCACGAGCATCCGCAGGCGCATCGACCTTGCGCTTCTTCCTGGACGCAATGAGAAGGTGATCATTCAGCAGGAAAATCTGCATGGCTCGTCGAGATTTGTACGTGGCATTGTCCAGCTCGACCCACGGGCCAGCATTTTGGACAACATGACGGCCAGCAGCGTTGGGCAGGAATTTTTGAGAGCCCTCCACGTTCTTGTACAAGGCCTGCATTTGCGAATTCCACAACGCGCTTCTATCGGCAACAGAGCTTCGCTTGTCTCGCTTGCTTAAGCCGGGCGGGGCACCGCCCGGGATGGTGGCTGGCTCATCGTTCTTCATGGACGCAGCTCGAAGAGCAGTCGTGTTGGTCTTGAGCTCGGCCATGAGGTTACGCAGGGCCCTCATTTCGCCCTTGAGCTTCTCGGCTTCTTTGCTGATTTTGATAAATTGGGTTCGATTCTGCAGAATATTGTGCTGCAGATCTGTGGCGGCACGGCCCTTCAGCTTGCGAAGCGAGTTTTCAAACTCTCGGATTTGATCATCCGTCGCATCTCCCAGCACCGCGGAGACGTACTGGTCTGGAACTAAATTGGGATCGCGCAATGCCTTGATATCGATGACCGGGGCTGCTCCAGCTCGAGAGGGGGGCGGCCGCTGCTGGTCTTTCTTCTCATATTTGGATGTGGAAGGAAGTGATGGAACAGGGGGGGCAGTAGGGTCGAAGTCCGTAGGGAGGTTGTTGAAGCGAGTGGAATATCGTTGTTTGACAAGATCGGAAGTCTAAGAGATGTCAGCTGAAGGGTGTCTTTTTAATAATGCCTCTGGAAACCAGCAGCCCTTGGCTTGGGCATAAGGAAAGCAGTACCTTTCCACCCGCCATAGGCGGAGGCCGAAGTCTTGGCCTCGGAACTGGAACTGCCTCTGGTACGAGCGGCGGGGCACCCGCGAGGGAGGCATCATTGGGCATAGGGCCAGATATCTGTTTCGGGGCGCTGATGGTTGGGCGAGCTGGTCTGCGCTTCTTCCCGCTCCGAAGCGATATCTTGCTTCGTTCCTCCGACATGATGGGCTACTGATGAGGAGGCCAGGTGAGCGAGTGCTGTGATTCTTGACTGGCCCAATGCCCTGCTCCTCCGTTCCGCTGCCCGCGGCGAGTGAAATTGACGAGAGCTGATTGTCACTAGAGGAGATGGAAGTCTGGTGAAAGATGGTGGAGCGCCCAAGCCAGCACCACCGTCATCAATCAAGGCCGAGGTTCTCCCGCCCCATCCCGCGAGCCCAGTTTCCGCGAGATTAATGTTCCGACGCTTTCACACGGCGTCTTCAGAGGCCGGCAGTGGCAGCGCCAGTGGCAGTGGCAGTGGCAGTGGGCACCGTAGCCCATGCCTGATGTCGTTAAAAAAAAAAAAAAAAAAAAAAAAATTGGTCGGCTTCTGAATCCTGATGGGCGGCGGGCACCAACAGACCGACCTGCAGATTGGCTTCGACTTCTTCGAACTTTCGACTCCCTATTCGTCTTTGACGTACAACGGCTTCGATACCGAACAGCACTGCTTCCCCTCCATCACCCCCCCCTTTACGACCACACATCATTGGGGCCTTCTTTTTTTCTTTTTCGTCTCGATTCAAACTAAAAGTGTTCTCGAGTTTCTTGTTCTTTTTCTCCCCTAGCAACACTTGCACATTCCCCTTGGGCAAAAATGGTCCAAACGTCAACTGTAGTGACGGCCGCCGTCGCAACCGCCGCCACAGCCATCGTCGGTATGTCGGAACTCTACGCGCACGTTACTCTGTGCGACTAGTTTTCAAAAAGACCCAGTCTATTCATTGTATTATTTTTATTCCTGAGACGGCATCTTAAAAACTCCTGCTGATGATCGGGCGCCTTCTTATACTGTAGCTTACGCCGTTTACTTTGACTACCGACGACGAAGCTATGCCGAATTCCGCCGCGACTTGAGACGAAACGAGCGCAGACAAGTTCGTGCGGAGAAGGACGAGGCCGAGGCTTCAACGCGCGCTCAGCGAGATGCCATCAAGATCAGAGTCGACGAGGCCAAGGAAGAGGGCTTCCCCGCCGGTGTTGAGGAGCGAGAGGCATACTTCAACGAACAGGTCATGTCTGGAGAGATGCTCAGCTCGGATCGTACGTCATACCTACCTCGTCAATCGCACATCGCACATCGCTTTCCTGTATTTCTCAAGCTAACGCTGTTGCAACAGCTTCCAAAGCCGTCGAGTCCGCCCTTGCTTTCTACAAGGGTCTGAAGGTGTACCCTGCTCCAGGCGACCTGATCAAGATCTACGACAGCACCGTTCCCAAGGTTCGTTTGCAGTCAGCTGACAGATGCATTCTCTCGCTGTTACTGTATTTATCCTAACTCTGTTCCTTTCTTTTCAGCCTATATTAGACATCCTCGCCGAGATGATAGCATACGACTCGTCTCTCGACATCCGCTCCCGCCCTACCGGCCCTGGTGGCATCAACCTCGGTGACATTCCCAACGTTGGCCTTGACTGAGCGAAGCACGCATCTGCTATGATCAATCGGCGTCAAACCTACAGCTCTAGTAGAGAAATACATCTCGCCTCTACTTTGACGAAACCATTGCATCGACCTCACCTATCGATTGCATTCCCTAGGCTGCGTCTCGCCACAGGGCGCTCGGTTGGCACAGGATTATGGAGAATTAGACGACACCCAAAAAAGAGAACGATGGACGAAGGGACGGGAGGCGATGTCCTTGTGTACGATATATATATATATATACTTCGCTCTTCCGTTTGCGTACAGAGCTTTGTGTAAACAGTTCTTAACGGCAGTATAATACCGCTATGGAAGGTGGAAGGCGTCTGGGAATATCCAAGGCAACATTTTTCCATGAATCATTGTGGTTCACGCATAATTGTGTGCTTCGACAATGTGACGTGTGGTGGGTGTACAATCACAATTTTCACGAAGATGATGCCTCGCCGTTTCGAGGCATTTGTTGACTGAAGGTGAGATTGAGGACGCAAAGGGGGGGCTTTTTTTTTCGTATTTTTTTCATCAGAACGACCCTTCTTAATCACCAGCTCTCCGGGGGCGGTGCCTCCCGAACCACAACATTTTCAATTTTCCTCCCCTTTCTATCAACGCGATCATCTCTGGGATCGAATCCGCCGTTCCCCCACAAAGCCCACTCCGGCGTCGGCTCACCCATGTAGTCCTCTGGCGTCCAATCGCCGTCCGGCCCTCTCTCCTCGAGAAGCTCAAAGAACTTGGTATAATCGATGTGCGTGTGCCACTTGCCATTGACGGAGAACCGCTCGCTGGCCAGCAGGATACAGCAGCTGTGCGCATGTTCTGCCGCAATGCCATACTTCAGCCCCTTGTCCTTGAGGCGCTTCTCGAGAGCGTTGACGAATTCACACACTTCCCAGTAGAAAGGGACGTTGGACATGCTGAGTCCGGCGTTTGAGGACGTCGATGTGCCGCAGTATGTCACGCCCTTTACTTCCACAAAGCAGGGGAGGCCTCGTTCGACAAGCTGCGCATAACCCTCTGCTTCGTCCTCGACGTTGAACCCCTTCACGAGGGTCAATCGGAAGACAGTGCGGTGACGGAACCGCTTCTCCCGCAGGATGTCGAGACATCTTTGGAAGCGCTCCCAGAAGTCTCGGTGGAGAGGTCTGTCGATCTTGCGCAGGGAGTCCTTGTTGGATGCGTCGATGGAGACGTAGAGTTGGGTGACCGCCTTGAGGGCGGCCAGTTGATCGGGGTGCTGTGCGTTGCAGACTAGGAATGACGAGATGCGCTCTGCGTGAAGCATGGCGAGGAACTCGTTGATGTGTGGGTAGAAGATGGGCTCTCCGACCAGGGACAGCGCGCAGTGACGGATCTTGAGGGCTTCGGCGTAGCGCTCTGCTCGTACGCCGGGAACGCCTCGCAGCATCTTGATCTTTTTGTAGTGGCCTTCCTTGACGCCTTGGAAAATCATCTCGGGGGGGTCGACGACCCAGCGCCAGGTTGTTCCAACGGGGTTGGTGCCGTGTCTCCAGCAAAAGACGCATTTGTTGGAGCAGGATAGGGAAGGGGTGGTTTCCATGCACTGATGCGAATTGATGCCGTAGAGGGAGTATTTGTAACAGCTTCCTCGGCCGCGAAGAGCAGACTTGGTCCAGCGACAAATCTTGACTCCGGAGTGAGATCCGATGATGGAATATCCTTGCTTCGTGAGGGCCGCATAGGTGGGTGAGTTTTTGGCAACCATTTCCTTCATCACAGGAGCAACTTGGGTGCGCTTCTTCGTCGACGATCCATACGATGTGAAATCGACGGCCAGAGGGGCTTTCTTGTTGCTGTCTGTGCTAGGCTGCTTGTTCGCCGATGCTCGTAGCATACGCCCAAGGTCCTCCACATCGTCCAACGGTCGAGAGGATTCCTTCTCCCCCCCAGAAGCCTCATCTTCGAGTAAAACCTCGCCATCGTCTTCATCGGCGATATCCTCGGCATCGCTCTCAACTGCGTCTCCGCTTCCTGGTACGCCTTCACCTAAACTACCGTTTCGCGCAACGTGAGCAATGACCTCTTGTATGCCCAATGTCCACTCGTCAAATCTCTCAACATGATTTCCCCTCACGTCGCCCATGCCGACAGGATAAGCGCGTTTGCGAGCAGTCAGCTTCGACATCCACCTGTCAAGCTCCTTGGCTTGGAAGCAATAGCCCTCTGCTTCGTCAGGCCAGCCCTCCTTGTCTCCAAACCCAAAGACTGAGTAGCCAAGCAATGATGCCAGAGGAGCCGTGTCGATTCTAAAATCGTGATGCGTCTCTTCGAGATGTTGCAGGAGTGTGTCGTTGATCGTGTCAATGTTATAGCTTGGCAAGAGGAACAAGTAGAAAAGGTAGGCGTTCTCGGCTGACTTGGCAGGACTAACAAAAAAATCTTCAAAGTCGATGTCCGCCAAATCGTGGAGTTCGGGTGTTAGAATCCTTCTCCCAGTATCTTGTGAGAGTTGATTGGCAGATCTCGATAACGTGGCCAAGTACTGTTTGGCGACCTTTTCCGTCTTCGTCGTAACCGAGGAAAAGAATATCAAGACCTTGACAGGCCGGCTCTTGTCGTGATGATACACCGCATCGTCTGCGACTGGCTTTTTGACCATGCCACCCTTGATCCTGCGGGGCCCATCGGGTCTAGTAGTGTTGATCCGTCCGGTTATGACAACATTGGACCGTCTTTTCGCATCCTCTGTGACAATTGTCGCTTGCGTCGAGTCTTTCGGTAGCGCCTTCAGCTTCAGGGGTTCTGATTCCACGTTGTTGCGAATATACACTCGGATCGCCGCGAGAAGCACCAGCGCACACAATATGAGCGGTGTTCGGTTTTCGTGCCAAAGCTCGACAAGGTCTTTTGCGCCCAGTCGACCATCGAACAACCCTTGGAGCGGGTCCGTTTTCTGACAGACTGCAGCCATTCTGCAGACTTTACGATCACCTCCGGCGTTCAAGACAAGGAAGCGTGGTCGTTCTTTTCATCGGTACGTCAACTGGTCTGACTATAAATTTGGCGGGGACAGTTCTCGTCTCAGCCCGCAGTGGATTTTACTTATCGATACGCGGCACGTCAATTTCAAATGCGACTTGGACCCCAAACCTACCTACCTACCTAACCTATAGGACCTAAAGGCATCATGCTAATGATGGCTTCGAGGTCTTGGTCCGAATCATCACGCAATGCATTCCAATGTTCTGCTCTCTAAGTATACTTTATTTTTTCTCCGTTTTTTTTTCAGGTCGTCAATCTTGTTTTTATTTCTGGCCACAAACATGAACACCGCATTGCTTGCATCGAGTTATCCGTGTTGCAGCAGGGGTACAAGACCGCCTTTTTTGCAATGCAACTTGAAACCTCACAACTTTCATCAACAACTACGAAGAGGAATTAAAAAAAAAAAAAACACTCTAAATTAAGTGAAAGCAATTTTTTTTAATATGAGCTAAGTTGTACCGAGCAAGAATTGCAACAAGCGACCCGCGACATAAATTGCGAATATCACTCTTTGTAAAAGTCGCAGAGCAAGGCCTAACAAACGTCTAGGAGAGTAGCTTGGCAATATCTGCCATCCTCGTCTCCTTGGCCGCCTTGCCTTTCTTTTCCTTTTCCTGAAACGCCTTCGTGACCAAATGTCTCTTTTGCTTTTGAATATCCAACACTCTCTCTTCAACAGATCCTTCCACAACCAGCCTCCAAACAATTGTCTCTCTGGTTTGTCCAAGTCTATGAACCCTGTCAATGGCTTGGTCCTCAATCGCGGGAGCCCACCCTAGGAATAATCAGCACTTGGAAATAACACTGAAGAGGAGACGGAAAGGTTGAAAACACGCACAGCTATCTGATAAAATAACGGTATCCGCAGACACGAGGTTCAGTCCAACACTACACACGGCCAGGCTTGCAAGCAAGATTCGTGTGTCAGCGTCAGTGTCTAGCGCTCGGATGGCACGATCGCGTTTTTCCGTATTCATGCTTCCATCGACTCGGCTGTATTTGATGCCGGAGCTGTCGAGTTGATTCTGAACAATGTTCAGGAATGATGTCCACTGTGAGAAGATAACCACCTTTGAACCGGGGTTATTCAACGTTGCTCGAACGATTTGCATCATGGCTTCAGTCTTGGAACTCTGCGTTGTTATGTCAAAGTTCTCATCAAAGTCCGTCTCTGCCGCGGGCTCCAAGAGACAATCTTCGGAGAGCACGTTCCTGCACATGGGGCATTTGTGCTGGATCTGAATGGCTTTAGTAATGCAAGCTCGGCAAAATACGTGCTTGCAATTTGTGATAACTGGACCAGTCGGTATGTCGTAACATATAGCGCAATCCTCTTGGTTCTCAACGTAGAGTCGCAGAGCCTCTCGTAGTAAGGCCGTGTTTTTTTCGTCCAAAGGCACAACATCTTGACCTTCAAACAGCTTCATCAGCTGATTGATCCGGTTTTTACAGAGCGTCCAATGATTGCACCTTGCAAGCTGTCAGCTGCACAATCTATTTATGCTGGAGGGTGGCAAAGCTACTTACGTCTGGCGCAGCCGTAGCAGTCGTTCCAGGACGCCTTGGAATTGTCCCTTCTGCTCGGCTGCCTTGGTTTGGTACTCCGCAAATGCGCCGCGAGCTTCATCACTATGTTCTGATTAGCCTCGGCATTCTCGATCGAAACCACGGTCTACTTACAGCAGGACATCATATCTACGTTTCTCCTCAGGGTGAAAAGTGACGTGATGCAAATATTCCTTCTTTGGTGGTAATTTCAGATCGACAAACTTCATGTCTTTCTTTCGCCGGAGACAAATGTCCTGCATAAGTGCTTGCAAGACTGCCTCTGCGCTAGAGTCACCCGCCGCCAACTTTCTGGTCACCTTTGTGTTGTAGATCTCAGGCTGTTCGATTCCTCCAGTGATGTGCAAGAACTTGATCAGAGACTGCAGATCCTTCACTGAGTTGATTCTGGCGGGTCAACGGTTAGTATAATCGGGGCCAAAGGTATAGCATTGCTCAGCACCTACATCGGAGTACCAGTCAAGACCCATCGCGACTTAGCTTTGATAGCGCAGGCAGCCAGAGCAACCTTTGTCTTGGCGTTGCGAATGATGTGGCCCTCATCTAGGACAACACGCTTCCACTCAACGCTGCTCGACAAAAGAACCTGAGGCACCTTGGCATCTTTTTCGCGAGCAAGCTTGCCATAACTGATAATGACCACATCGTACTCCATCAGTTCTTTGGCGGTCATTTTCTTGTCTCCGTGATAGATGAAAACACTCGGAGCGCAATCCGGTTTTACGTGGCGTTCGATCTGCTGTTTCCAGTTGCTCATGACGCTAACAGGAGCAACGATCAACGTCGTTCCCGAACCCCCCGTCAGTATCAAACTGATAATTTGAAGGGTCTTACCAAGTCCCATGTCGTCTGCCAAGATGCCACCTGAAAATAGTTGTGGCGGCGATGTATTAACATAGTCTGTTGCAGCATTCCAATAGTAACCTCTACTGTCCTGTTTCCATAACTGAACAATGTTACCAAGCTCTTTTGTCGGCAAGACTGGATTCTCCTTTAGAGTCATCCATGCCAGCCCCTAAAATTCTCTCAACACAAACGTCTGGAATTATGACGGGAGCGGAAACATACCTGAAGTTGATACGGCAACAGAGTTGCTGTCAAAGCTGCTGGTTGTTCGCAGCTTGGCATTTCGGACAAGTATTTCTCGTCCATGGCAAATGTTTTGATTGCATCAGCCCCATTGCTGAGATCGACAGACTGGCTGTGCTTCAAAATATCCTCCAGTGATATCTCGGGTTCATGGAAACTCTTTGTGCCAAATCCATGAGTAGACCCACCGGCTTTTAAGCCCAACGTAGTCCTCCGAACTTGAGCTTCCTGCTTAGTGCGCTTCAGTTCCGTGGCCTTAATGAACTTGTCAGCTTTGAGGCTGTTCTCAATCCTTGTGCGAGTCCACGGACTACTTGGTCCGTAGAATGAAAGTTTGACGGGGCAATCGTAAGCCCCTTTATATCCAGACAGGGATGCTTCGAGAACGATGTCTCCCGAATCCTGAGTCATCATCAGCGTCTGTAACTATGAGTGGTTTATTGTCCCACTGACCACATATGGTGCTACTTTTTCAACGATCTTTCGGGGCAAGTGTCCAATTTGCTGATACATGACGTTGTCCATACGGATGGCGTTCCTGTCATACTGGATTGCAAATTAGAGAACCATGCACAAAACCAATGGACAGTCACACGCCTTACTTGATTCTCAGGTTCTCGCCGACACAGGACGACCTCACCGGGAGAGGCTTCGCCCCTGTAATATTGGATCCCAACAATCTTAGTATCTGGGAAAGCGAGGGTGGGTTAATCAGAAGGCCTCTTGAATCAATGGCATCAAGAGTTAGCACCGAGATCACTCACCAAAGGTACCGTAAAGTTCTCTCACCGGCCCGTCATCGTCCTGAGTTAGGTCCAAGACCTCATTCTCGTATGCTGCCGTTTGAGAGGAACTCGTCGGCTGGCTGGACGAGATTGACTGCCGACTAGCCTGCGTGCCGCTGGGCGAAGAGTTATAGACAGACGACCCGCCCAAACCGGTCGAGTAGGTCGCTTGGGCGGGCGAACGCCGCTTTGCTTGCAGCTGAGATTCGTAGTCGCCAGTGAGATCAACCACATCTCGAAGGCTCCTTTTTTGGGGGGCAGGCATGATGCTCTAACGAGGCGCCAAATGAAGTGTGTAAGTCATTTCGGTACTTGATTGCAGCCACCGAAGTTGGTAAAGGAAATCCACTTACGGTGATTCTCACTTGTTGGAGAGGAAAACCTCCACAGAATACTGCAAAACCCCGCAATTTTCAAGACAAAAAGTCCTTCAGCCAGGTGCCTGAAGTTTCAGATGTTGCACGCAGCTCGCAGTTGTAGTCCGTTGTAGTCAGTTGTGTAAGTCGCCTCACTGATCAGCTTTGACTAGCGCGCTTCTTCCAACTGGTAGTTTTCGTCATGGTGTCTCCTAAAAAGGGGCCCACCCACGATTGAAGCGCGCTATCACGTGCACCCGACCGACAGCCGTCAGGTCCACTATTTCTCTCCCGTTTAGGACTAGTCTCAATCACGCAATCATGAAGCCCCCCAAATGAGAAGGGTATGAATAAGAACGATATTTTTTTTGAACGACACTTCTTTTTCTCAACTTCAACCTGGAAGCATTCTACGGCTCTGGAAGTGTCCATGCGAAATATGAGCTTTTATTGCATACAGAACTATCATGCTATCATAATGAAGAGACGCCGCTAACACACATTATACCGAAACACCACATCAGGGCTCCCTCCACAACAGCTGCCAAGAAGCGCCGGCAGGAAGGACAAACGTTCTCAACGCCTCAAGTGGGCGAACGAAATGCAATGGTCGAGAAGGAAATCAAACGCTGCACATTATGTCAAAGCAACAGAAACAAACAAACGCCGACACTGAATGACCGCGCACTTGACGCTTTTGCTTCATTTTCCCCTCTATTGCTTCAACAAACGACCATACGCTGAGTAGTAGTGGCAACCAGGGACATGGCTACTCTTGCCAGTCTTCTCATCGAAGATGTGGCAACCCTCTTTAGCTACGTTGGGAGGAGTGTATACTGGCAAAGTTGCTGGTCAGCATGTCGGCGAAGTGCGAGGATTCGATGGTTGGAAAAGAAAAGAAACTCACAGTGCAACGAGACGGCGAAGTCGCTGCCTCTGTTGGAAACGCGGTGCAGACCAAGCTCATCGGCCATGTAAGTGACGCCATTTTCCTTGTATGTTTTCTCAGAGATGACCGTCATGGGTCCTGGCTCTGCATCTTTCTCGGGAAAGGCGTAGCGGATTTCCGTCAGGTTTCCGTGCAATATCTTCATCAGGCAATGAGCATTGCCGTGATCATGGATCGGGCTTCCTTTACCGGGCGACCATACGAGGACCAACTGTTACCGACGGCAGACAATGCATCAGTTATATGCGTTGCAAGAACACAGCATATTATCTGCTTGATGCTGACGGTGGACAACTTACCAAGTTGCTCTTGCCGTTGCCCTCATCAACAAGGTTACGGGTATACCCACGACTGGCGTCACCAAATGCATATTTGCCCCATTCCATGGGGTTGCTATCATAGTCCCTCATCAAGTCGCTCAACAAGTCAACGTTCACATCATCCGAGGTCAACCCAGACGAGGGGCCAAGAGCCTTTTTCATGGCCTGCACAAGCTGTTCGAACTTGTCGGTCTGTGGGAATCCGAGAGCAGCCTTGGTGCTGCTGATTGGGAGGGCACTTGAAATGACGTCGACGGCCATGATGAGTTGCTTGTCAAGGTTGCAAGGGAGATATATATAATGTCTTGTACTGAGGTAAGGTATAGTATCAACTCGAGAGTTGTGTAACTTGCTGCAGACGAAGAAAAGGACAACGCAACGACGACGATACCGCCTTATCGATGGATAAGAGGGGGGGACAGACGACACTACCCTTCATGGCACCGGCTGTGTCACCTGAGTTGAGTGCTGGGCCGCGTCGGTGGAAGATAGTATTGCCGGCGTAGACGGTGGGCCTCTTCGCCAAAATATTTTGGTCAGACCACCAACGACTGGAGCAAAAACGGGCTGAATGGCTTCAATCGGGACAGGCGGACGGACCTTGAAGGATGTGGTTGCGGCAAGATGGTGCGACATGGTTGGTCACTGGATCCGAAAAGTGGACGACCCCCACCAGAATCCTTTACCGACGATCCAAATGCATTACTTCGCAGGTGTCCAGTGAGGGAGTTTCCACAATACGACGAAACGTACGGAGTACAAAGTAGATTCCCAATTACCTAGTTTGTTTTAAGAAAACGTAAAAAATGCCAAATTTGGCCAAGGTGGTCTGTTTTCGATGACTCGCCAGCTGCTCCCTAAAAGCGGGCATTTGTACTCCGTATTATCTGCGTTGCAAATTTCTTATGCGACTCAGTAATAGTACTCCGTAGGAGAGTTTACTACCAGAGCGAGGCGGCAGACGCATTTGATCGGATTTCGGCACCAACAAGCGCCGACTGGAGCTGAAGGAACAAAAGTGTGACCACTTGTAATAATTGTACGGATTATCGATCCACGCACGACACGGGTCTGGTTTGAAAATGTCGACCGCCGACAGCCGTGCCGCGGGAGAAGATGGGCAAACGAATGTTCTCGCTGGGGACGCAAATTTCCCACCGGAGATTTCAAATTTACCACCGGACTAGCCAAATCAAGAGGGGTCTCCATATACCCACTTTTGGTGCAGAAGTACCTCTAAGGTTTTTTTTTCTCCCGTAACAGCCCTTATTAGCTTATTACTGCTCTAGGGCCTTTAAAAGAGGCAAATTCACGGTTATAAAGAGGCTAATCTATAATGAGTTATTTTAGGTAAGAATAAGGCTTCTAGCGATAATATGGGCGTTGTGATGATGAATAAAAAACACAGAAAAGGCACGCATTGCAGACGTTATGCAGGCACTGCAGGTGCTGTGAGCGCGGGACGGGAGAAACAGTATAGGAGGGGAAAAAAACCTTAGAGGTACTTCTACACTAAAAGTAGGTATGTGGAGACTCCTCTTGATTTGGCTAGTCCGGTGGGAAATTTGAAAGCTCCGGTGGGAAATTTGAGTCCCCGTTCTCGCTCTCCACACTATCTCCACTATTCCGGGCTGCGCTGCGCGTGCGCGGAGTCTCATTAATACTCCGTACTCCACGCAGAAACAGGCGCTCGGCAGCGTCGGTCAATCAACCTAATTGCTGAAGAGTTGCATCCGTAATCAGATCTCCTAGAAAGGTCCGATCCAGCGCTGATCTGCCGTCGTAGACCCAGAATAATGGAATTGAGTTTTTGTTCTGGCCGGGGAAGGAGTTCCCCATTGGCGCGCTACAAGCAGGCGGACCGGCAATTCTTGATTTTTTTTTCCCCCTCGATTTATTGAATCATTATATCAGGGCGGTCCGTTTGATAACCCATTTCTGTGACCAAGAGATGCCGGTGGCGAAATGGAGATTTCTCGGATTTATTCGCGCCCTCGGAGTTTCGTCCACTTCCATAATATGCATTGAATGCATTGAAGGAGTCATTTTTGATTTCCCCTCAAACTGCACTTGAACCTCCTAGGAATCTTGGTCAAGGCTGCGGATATCTTCCCCCCCCCCCAAAATATGAAAGCGAGCGAGACAGTCCGGGATGGGAACCGTGAATAACAAGGCCCAGTAGTAAGTAGGCGAGACTGCAAACCGTTACTTTTGCAAACCAGAAACAAGACGGATAGGAACGACGCCATGGCCGCGATACAGACGTCCATGTTCAACTCGACATGTGCCTCGAGAACCAGTGGCAACGCGGAGACGTGCGACGAAAACTCTGGAACCATCGACAATGGCACATTGTGCAACCGCAATGCCGACGCCGACTTGGCGAGTGAAGCACCTTGCGGGTTGGTCTTCAAGGAGGAGCGAGGCTGGAGGCGCATCATTCGCAGCTTTACTCCATCGTACGTCGTGTTCTTTTCGTAGACCCCCCTTTCTCACACCAGCACATAGCAAGATTGCGCACATATTCCTCAAGCTTAATGGGGCAATCGGGTTTGGACGGACCAGCGCTTACACAGCAATCCTCGTGGTAGATGGTTCGCAGTCAACATGGGAACAGGCATCGTGTCCATCACCCTCCACAACTTACCGTACAACGCCCAGTGGCTCCAGTACATCAGCTACATCTTCTTCGGACTTAACATAGTCCTCTTCACCATCTTCCTGGGTCTCTCCATCGCACGATACACCGTGTATCCCAAGACATGGGGGGCCGTGATTTCGCATCCAGCACAATCTTTGTTTCTCGGCTGCTTCCCAATGGGATTCGCAAGTAAGTGTCGCTCTTTCATTGTTTCCCCCCCTTTCATCACTTCTTCAGAAGCATGGGGACTGACTGGCCTTCTGTCTCGCAGCCATCATCAACATGATGATTTTCTGCTGCCAAGACTGGGGAAACTGGCTCGTCTACCTCGCCTGGACGTTCTGGTGGATTGATGTTCTCCTCTCCATGGCCACAGCCATCAGCATGCCCTTCATAGTCATGCATCGCCATAAACCAGGTCTAAGCAGCACCACCGCCGCACTGCTGCTTCCTATCGTTCCCGCTGTGGTTGCAGCTGCCACGGGTGGCATTGTTGCCGAGGCGCTTCCCGATCATGGCCACGCGCTTACCACTCTCGTGGTGTCGTACGTTCTCTGGGGCGTCGGCGAATGTATGTCTGCTTGCGTCCTTGCCTTGTACTTTCACCGCTTGACTGTCCACTCCCTTCCACCCAAGGAAGTGATTGTGTCCGTCTTTCTACCTGTTGGGCCCCTCGGACAAGGCGGGTTTGGCATCCAGCAGCTGGGCAAAGTTGCCGTAGAGCTTTTGCCACAGACTCAAGTCTTCAAAGCGGCTGGGGTGGACGTCACACGTGGCGCCGAAGCTCTGTACATCCTCGGCGTGTTCATCGGCATGGTCATGTGGGGGTTCGCCCTCGTTTGGGTGTGCTTCGCCCTCATCAGTCTGGTGACGATTCGACATTTCCCCTTCAACATGGGCTGGTGGGGTTTTACTTTCCCTCTTGGTGTTTGGGCAACCTGCGGTAGTATGCTGGCCATCAATCTTGACAGTACATTCTTCAACGTGGCAACAACAGTGAGTTATCCCTGCTTCTGATCTGGTCCTGCCCCAATTGCTGACGCATCTGACAAGAGATTACTTCTCTGTCTGTACTTCTGCTTTGGATCATGGTTGCCGGCAGAACGATGCACATGGTCCTCAAGGGGAACGTGTTCTTCGCCACGTGTCTCAAGGATCTCCAAGAAAAGGAGCGCCAACAGAACAAAAAAAAAGGGGGGGGGGAGTGGTGTAATCGTGCCCAAAGGTTGAACTAAGGCAAACGGAGTTTGACGTTGATACTGTTTGTTGCCCGGGTAGCGTTTGTAATTACATTAGTAAGCTTTAGGAATTTGCGGAGGATTGCACACATGACGCACACGACTTAGGCTGGTCCAACTCTCCCTATTTAGAAGGGAAGCACACAGCCTGTCACTTGTACGATAGAATTAGGTTCATCAATATCCTCATTTTGTATCTACCGATTAGGGGGCCTTTTTTCCTACTACATCACGTGCAAGAGATACTAATAAGGCTAGAACAAATATGGATAGACTTGGTCGATGTGCGGGACCTTGATAGACCGCGGCGAATGGTGCTCAGTAAAATCGGCATGTCAGGGTTTGCCACTGAAATGATAAGACATCAATTGATATCTCCAGCTAATGGCAACCATGAATTAATGGAAATGATTCTATGCCCTGCTTCTAGTTCTTCAAAACGCTACTGTTATTCATCACGCCATCCACCCATGTACAGTACTTCCTCCCACTTTGCCTCTACTTGAGCCACCTGGCATACGCCCAGCGAATTCTTTCTAGGGCTTTGGTCTGTACCTGCACGCCTTTGATATTTGATAAATCATCAAGATCCTCCAAGAATTCCTTTTCGATTTCGCTCGGCATCAGGTTACTGGCATAGCTGCGAAGTACGTGAACCTCGCAGAGCAACAATCCGTGATCCTTGTATGATAATACATTATTTTCGGTCGGTCTGGCTTCCGACAGTATTCTGTCGATGTTTCGTAAGATCCGTACAGCCTGGCCTGACTTCTTGTCTCGGCGAAGGCCAGTCCGGCCGCCAAGTATTCCACGCAGATACTGAACTAAGCCGATCGAGACCAGCAGCCCTGGTGTCAAGCCCACAAATCCAAAAACCAGTTCCTGACTCTTCAGTAAGGAGTCAATGCCATGCATGGCAACCTCCAAGTCCACCTTGGTCTTTTGTACTTGGATCAACAATGATCGCACAAGATCTCCACGAACAGCGCCCATAAATGGCTTCCGAAGGTCCTGTTCATACGCCTTCAGCACGGGGGTCACGTCTCCTTCGGCGACCTTGCTGCGGATGTCGGCAAGTTGTGCGCTAGTTATATTCGTATTCCCTTCAACAGCGAAGCGAGGGTTATCTTTGGCAAAATCGACAACCATTCGCTCAAGACTCTCGCGGTCAGCCTTGAGGCTATCACGACTCATGATTGCAATTTCACTAGACTCATCATGGCGGATGGTCTTGATGACCTTGTCGGTCGGCTGCACAATCCAATTGAACCAAAAGTCTCGAATGGTGCCTCCTAAATTCGTGATCCAGTTGAGGATCTGGTCCTGTCGGCTTACAAGGATACGCAAAATAGTCGTTGAGGAAATCACACCGACAACAGCGGGAATCCAGTATCGCACGACTCGACTAGGTCGTCCGTTCTCCCTGACGAGGGTTGACATGCTGCTAACGTGTTCTGGGAGCGTCTTGTCAATGATGCGCAAGAGTCGACGAGACAGGACTGCAGGACGATCCGGATTGACACTGTCTTCCAGGTGTATTGAAAGCTCTGGGTCCTCCTCAACGCCTGCAAACACCTTGTCTTCGAAATCATGAATATTGACGTCCAACGCACACACCTCTTTTAGCACCATGTCCATTAATGCAACGCTGCGCTCGACCACACCTTTGAGGTCATGGTTGTCCTGCAGCTCCGCCTTGTCATCATCGTGACCAAATTGAAGGCCTTCGTCCATCAAGACTCCTAGCCCGCTAGCTGTGATTTCTCTCAGTTTGCGAAGCTGTAATTGTTTCCTGCGAGCCTCTGAGCGACAAAAAGCCACCGGGGACAAGACCTTCCTCTGGATATTCCCAAACGATCGTTCCCGAATAGTATTCCGTACGATGCCGTAGAACTGGCGCCATTGATGCGATACGCCCGCGGTCGTAGAGCCGACTAACTCGGCAGGTGAGTCTCGGACGGAAAGCGAGCCAAGTCGCATCTTGCTCGCGTTGTAGACATCTTCACCCCAGGCCCAAAACCGGATTGGAGAAGTTTGGACCGTATACAGACTGCTGTAAGTGTAGGAATTTAGCACATCGGACCAGTACCAAATGTCATCGTTGAGAGGGACAATTTGATCCAGCAACGAGTTCAATATAGCGCCATAGACGTGGACGGTCGCTTTGCTGACTAGTAACCACTCGATCTCGTCCTCGTAAGCGCTTTTCGCTCCCAGCTCTCCCGGCTGAGCAAGTTCTTGGATGTCGTACTTTTTGAGAGAGGGGAGCCCAGATTGTTTGAGTAGAACTTTGACGCGCTGGAGGGGTAGCAGATTGTTGGAAGCCGTAGTGGCACTCAGAGACTGGACGACGCGGAGAAGTTGATCTAATCTTGGAGACGAAAATGAATCGGCGGCCACGAGTGCACGCTCTTCCACTTCTGAGCGACCATCGTCCGAGGCGGTCTCTGAAATGATTGGCAGGCGATCCAAGTAGGCATCAAGTCGCCGGACCTGGCTATGGATCGTATGTCAGTGTCCACGAAACCATCCTGACATGTCTCGAGATTGTAGCCGGTTGGTAGATGGGCTGGGTCAAACTTACTCGGACACAAGTGACATGATGTGGTCAGAGGGAGACGGACGGACAAGCGGCCAAGAGAGTCGCCCTGGTATTAGCTGGCTTTGCAATGAGACTGGGGCTAATGTCAAACTGACAAAGCCTCAATCGGCATTGATCCAACTGACCAGGCGGTAATCTGGTGAGAAAGTGTGGGGGAGCGAATCAGAAGAAACTAGGTGGCCAGGCGACTGGATACGTATGCCTAATCAGACCACTAATAAGTGTGAACAAACGAGTCGGAAGGATGGCCAACCGACAAAGTGATTTGTTTACTTTGTCGCAATAGATGAATGGGGACTGGCGCAAACGGGCGAGCACGAGAGTTGAGATGAAGTGGTGGTGGCGTGGGGCCGTTGCGAGATCGGTTCGTGTTCGGATTCACGGACGAGCAGAAACAAGACCACAAAAGAGCATTTACACAGACCGAGAGCAGCTCGGTGCGTGACGGAGCGAGAAGGAGTGACACAAAAGGTTATAGAGTTGCAAGGCAATATAAAATCAAATGGGAACTGTTGGAAGCTTCCAAAAAAAAAAATGAAATCATCAACAACCACCAGAGCAGCTGCCAGCCGAACCAGCCAACTGC
Source organism: Epichloe sibirici (assembly GCA_022702365.1). Classification (NCBI taxonomy): domain Eukaryota; kingdom Fungi; phylum Ascomycota; class Sordariomycetes; order Hypocreales; family Clavicipitaceae; genus Epichloe; species Epichloe sibirici. The sequence continues at coordinate 2,328,278 of JALAAE010000001.1, read as the reverse complement.
AAAACTTCGTATTCGTATTCTCGACGTTATCGATAAATCCATTCGCGTCGAATGGTTTGTACATAATACTCCGTACTCCGTAAAAATTGGCTCATGCTTTGGTCTACGCCACATCGGGCAGGGGACGGAAACCGGGATCTTGCACCAGCCAGTGGCCTCATCCTCGAGCCACACAGCCGTTACCAGATTGGCTGCTGGGCATGTGGTCTGTTGTCGGCTGCTCGCAAGCCGGTGGCCACACACAGACTGGATACCCACAGTCAAATGCATGATCTTTGGCCCCTGAGACGACACGCTAGTAATAGTGTAAGAAGGGGGATGAGGCGAACAAAAAAAATATGGATTTGCGCCGCGACTTTGATGAATTCCCATAAATAAAACCTCAACCCCCTCCCCCACTGCCGCAGTCCCCTGACCAGTCAATCTCGCCTCTTCACGGCTTGCACGCCCAATCTCCTCCTTTTTCCTTTTCCTTTTCCTTTTCCTTGAAATACGGCGTGCATCACTAACTGCATGTTTGGCACCTGGTGTTGAGCTTTCGTTTCTTTTGACTGCAAATCAAACTCTTCCAGAAGTTCCGAAGCAGTCATCATGGATCTGTTGTGAGTATTTGCCTGTTCGACGAGGACTCTCAAAGCACGGCGCCCCCCTTAAACGCGAAAGCTGGAACGGCCGGCCATTCTGACATGAATCAATCTTGCAGCAACGCAACCGTCAACGCCGCCAACTCGACCCAGGATTACTTCACCGTCCTCGAGGAGGTCGCCAAGTACAATGTCAACCTCAACTTTGCTGAGCGTCTCTGGGTGGTACGTGTGCTGCTTGCGATCCCGACTGTCGGATCACAAACCCATGCTCAGCTTCTCCCATTCCCGAGCGACAGTGTTTGGCTAACAGCGCCATTTGATAGGCTTGGTATCTTTTTATGCAGAACGATACCCTTGCGACCGGCATCATGAGCTTCGTCATGCACGAAATCGTCTACTTCGGCCGCTGCATTCCGTTCCTCATCATGGACAAGATTCCCTATTTCCAAAAGTACAAGATTCAGAACCAGAAGATTCCCACCCTTAAGGAGCAATGGGACTGTGCCGCCATCGTTCTCATCAGTCACTTCACCGCCGAGCTTCCTCAGATTTGGTTCTTCCATCCCATTGCCACCTACTTCGGCATGGAATACGGCGTGCCATTCCCCTCCCTCTTGAAGATGGCTGTTCAGATTTCCATCCTTTTTGTCATGGAGGATACTTGGCACTACTGGTTTCATCGATGCTTGCACTACGGGCCGCTGTACAAGGCTATTCACAAGATGCACCATACCTACTCGGCTCCCTTCGGACTGGCTGCTGAGTATGCTTCGCCTATCGAGACCATGCTTCTCGGCCTGGGTGTTGTTGGATCTCCTATCCTGATGCTCTGTATCACTGGAGATCTGCACCTTATTACCATGTACACCTGGATCATCCTTCGCCTCTTCCAGGCCATTGACGCCCACAGTGGCTATGACTTCCCCTGGAGTTTGCGCCACATCCTCCCTGTGTGGGCTGGTGCCGACCACCACGACATGCACCACGAAAAGTTCATCGGCAACTACTCCTCCAGCTTTCGCTGGTGGGACTACTTCCTGGACACCGAGGCCGGCCCCGAGGCCCACAAGAAGCGTCGTGACAGAAAACTCAAGGCCATCAAGGCCGCCAAGAAGGAGCAGTAAACGCTCAATATACGGAATCAAGAGGACTTGATGGGCATAATGCTGCAAAAACGTTGCATGCACACAATTCTTTGTTTCTTCTCATGAACACATTAAAATAAACAACGATCCGCGGGCGTCGAACAGAGCTATAGATTAATGGCCATACCTATCATGCGGCTACGCCTGATCCGAGAAACGGACGGCGTTGACCATGGCGTTTTTATTAGGGGCTTCGAACTGAGTTCGGTTGGGTGAATTTTTTTTGTATATATACGTGGTGATGAGCCAAAAAGAGGCTTTAGATCAATACTTAATACACATTACTCGACCGCTCGCTTTTCATACATGCATACAATGACCATGTGGCGCCCCGCGACACTGGAAGTGACGCGCATCCTCACCCCGGCGTGATGGTATACATACATTTTCATACTCCATGATACATTGACCAGACTTGCGCGCGAAATGAAAGTAAGAGAAAGAAAAGTAAGAAATTGAAAACATGGCTATGTCTGCCCATTCGATGCTCACAGCCTTTATCTTCTCACTTGCTCTTCATTATGCAACAATCTCCGGATGTCGAAACAGCCTCATCAGCCAGGGTCCTCACCTCACAACTTGTCGGCTCGGGGTCCAGTTCTCCAAAATCTTTGGCAATGGAATCGCACAATGCCGCCAAGCTCACATCCTTCTCCGACAGGCCCTTTGGACTGTGAGTCGTCCATCGAATAAACGTGGTATTGTATACCTATGCATGCACGAGTGGTGAGCAAACACGGTCCTCACTCCCTCTTTGGCGTCGATACTCGGAATCCTACATTGGACCATTCAGGGTGGTGGTTCTTCAGTTTACACTGGAGTGAAACGGCAGTCATGAAATCCTACTCATGTGTATCTTAGTCGATTCGATGTACGCCCTACCTGAAGACTGTGGAGTGAAAAATTGCACCTTACCCATGTCTTTGCAAACGTTTTGAACTTGAAGCTTCGCTCTAGCGCTCCGCCCTCAGAAGTGAGCGTCCATCTTCCTCCTGATGCAGTGAGGAGTGGTGTGAGTGCTGTCGTGGTGGAGGGTTTATCTGTGTCGGGGGAGAATCTCGGTTGCATTGTGGACGAGCGGCGTTTGGTGAGGGCCGAGCAGACAGAGCATGGAATGCGATGCTGGGAAAGCATTCGCGGGCATGACATGATTTGCATATCGTACGTAGTTCATGCGGGCTCTGGACGGTGGTATTATTAGTAAGGATGGAAGGTTGTGGTTGGAAAAGTGAGCGAGTGGTGGGGCGAGCTTCTTTGCTTTGAGACGCGGGTGCCCCCCCGCCCTATTTGCCGTGTTTCCCCAGAATATCGTCGACTTTTTAAAGTTTTGTCTTCTTGATGATTGACGTTCGTTCATATGGTGTCGGGCGATGGCGAATGACAATTCACTATGCCCATTGGTCCACTTGCTCGGTTCGTCGTGTGCAATTGGCTGGCCAAAAGGTTGTTCAACAACCGGCAATGTGTACTCGCCTCCTCTTGAGCAACCTTGTTTAAGCAGGTCAAAGAGCTCAAAATGGAGCCGTCGCCGGGAGGGCTTTGATGCAGACATGATTGCTGTTATGAAGAGCCCGTTGGAAGATATCAATGTGGTGATTAATATTGGTAATATCACGCATGTGTGTGGAAGGGATATTGTATAAGGAGGCCTCGGAGTAGATGCCTGCGGCTTAGGAGGTTGAGAACTGGACGGACAGTGACGATGTTGTCGTCGGTGAATCTAATCGGAATGACCCTAGGCTTGTCACCTCGAGACTTATTTTCTGCTGCGATCAACCAGCAGACGGTGATGGGTTGCATCTCGAAAGCACGGGTTACATGTGTCAAGATGATTTGACAATCCTTGCAAGCCAGTCGGGTTCTGGCCGATGGGCTATCGCATTTCCGTTGCCTCCTCGAACCCATCTGTATCCAGTACAGTAGTTTTAAAAGTGCTCTAATTGAAACGCTCTTCATGGAGCTAAAGCACGCGAGTGGGAAAAACAACGAAGCTTAATGAACAAGGTGTCCCGTCGCCCAAGTATGAACTCGATACCTTCATCTGTGATCGGGCTTTCTCATGTTCAGAGACTCTGCCGGGATGAGTGTAGACTGGACAGCTGCAAGCTCACTGGGGCAAGTTGGTTCAAGAGTTTGGATGGATGGACTTGGGTGGAAATGGATTGTAACTGCATTGCTGCGGTTTTGTCAGTTGACCAACAGAGACATGGCCACCGTCAAAGACCCAACTTTCCACACGACTGACTCGGTGGTCAAATCCCGCACATGGCAAGGACGACCGCGTGGGATCCCTCCTCCGCATTCACATCGCCAACATAGCCGAGCTTTCCTTGACCAACCTTGGCCAGCGCCACGGCCGTCTCACCGACTACGTTGGCGCTTGTTGGGGGGAAGACGCGAGACTCAACGACAGAGTCAGCATCGGTTCTCTACCACATCTCCTGCGATGAAACATTTTTCACGAACAAGGCTTTTTGACTATAGCTGCGAGGCAAGGATCCAGCTCTAGAGATTCCAACGGCGGTTTCATTCAACGACAAGGTCGTCCTGTGGTATGACCCTTGCTCCCAGCGTAAAGAGGCGCGGGTGAAGAATGGTTTCATCTTGTCTGGCTGGACAAAGGAGGGGAAGTGGCCCATGATAATCGCCGTGCCCCCGCGGCGGACGTATTCAAGGACTGCGTCCCAAACGTGACTATTCTCACGGAGGGTCAGTGCTTCATCTGTTATCAGCACGGCCGACGGCTCTGGCCCATCTGACAACATTCGCATGGCTGTATCGGGTTGCTCAGCACGATCAAACGTTGCGGTCGCTCGAATTGCTGTGAGAAGCGGGGCGTACATGTCGTCGAACCAGGGCTGATTATGCAAGGAAATGGCGACGACTCGGGTCGGCTTTGAGGTCATGGTCGTGAACGAGGCGAGTGTCGCAGCGTAGTCGTTTGAAACGTAGACTCGAAAACGGAATGTAAGGAAATCAGCAAAATAATACAATAATTTGTAATAAAGTGGTTGCTGACTTGCTATGCTGTGTGTTGGGTTATCAGGATAATAGGAGGAGAAGGTGCGTCAGGCGCGGCAGGTTAGCCTTCAGGACACGTTCACGGGTGATGGAAATACTAGGGTTTTAGGGTTGATCATGGGAACCTAATCCGTATTATGACATTGATTAGTAAGAGCAAGGAGGTTCGTACTCCGTGCAAAAACAAGAGCTGGCTGGGGCTGGGGTTGAGTTATTAATATCGTTATAATATCGTTTGCGGAAGAATTACATAAGCTGGGTCCAGTCTTTCAGTCGACTGAGTTCGGCGGCACCTTCCTGCGCCACCCTTGTCACCCTGTCACTCTGTTTGCCTCCCCCTCCCGTTGGGTCCCTCTTTAATTCCCACGTTCATGTCAGCAGCTTCGATTCTTGCGTAGTAATCATCGCGCACCTCGAATGCTGAGTCAGATTACGTCCGTCCATCCTCAGCAATGCAGCAACCATCGAGCTCGGGGATTCAAGGTAGGTCATGCACGAGAAACAACGTTTGTCTTTTGTCCTGCCCGCGTTGGCTGAATCATGCGCGCGAAACCCTGGACCTGATTCTTCTTGGATCGAAAAGTTTCGCTTCTTTCTTTCTGTCTTTGCGCTGCTGCCTCGCTCGGCGACTCTCCGAATTGCACCACCGTCTCCATCACCGTCTCCGTCTCCGTCTCCGTCTCATATCTCCGTCTCATAGAACCAACCTCACGGCGTGCCACTGCTCAGCATTGGCTGGACCTTGGCTTATGCGCGGCGATACGCGGCGATACACGGTGCCTCCGTCAAGTGAAGCCGGCGCCTTGAACATCTCGTTGTTTTGCTGAGCAGACACATCTCTGCAGCTTTGCCGCATGGAATAAATGAATATTTTGCAACTGACGACGCCTCAATCGTTCTCATCACTCTCACTCGGTGTCCTCACTCATGCAAGACTCACCTGAGTCTTTATTCAGCCAGCCTCACTCACTACTCCCTCCTCACCTCTCTCTCTCTCTCGCGTACTCATCGTCAGTCACTTCAGCAAGTAGTACTCAAGACCCTTGGCTAACACCAAACCTTTCCACTCCCCAACAGAGCAGCACTTGCGCGCGCAGCTGGAGCTCTTACAGAACCACGACGCCGACGCCTCTACAGCTTCGGCTTCGGCTTCGGCTTCGGGCTCGGGCTCGGGCTCGCGCGACTCGAGAGGCGCACTGTCGCGTTCGCCGCCGCCGTCTCGGACGGCGAACGGATACCAAGAGCTGGCTGCTGCCTCACACGAAGCTGCTCGCGCCTTTAGCAAAGCCGGAGTTGAGGCGCATATCCACCCGGATCTGCGAGGCGCTGCCGAGCACGCCTCCAACATGATGTCCCTAGATCCTCCCGCCGGTCACAGTCCTGCTGGGAGCCCTCCCGGGCCTTCGAATGCTTCAATAGCCCCGGCTCCTCCATCATCTGCTCTTGATCTGGGCGCCAGTGGCGAGAGCAGAAAAGCCAAGCGCGAGCTTTCGCAATCTAAGCGCGCGGCCCAAAACAGAGCAGCCCAGGTAGGTCAATCGTAATGCCTCGAAACGCACCGCATAGCAATCATGACGTTTTGAACCTTGAGGGTTTTTCATCATGAGCATCATCAGCTAACGGCAATCCCTACAGAGAGCATTTCGCCAACGTAAAGAGGGCTATATTAAGAAGCTTGAGCAGCAAGTTCGCGAATTTGCCGACAATGAACAGGCACTCAAGGCCATGCAGTCTGAGAACTATGCTCTTCGAGATTATGTCATTCACCTACAGTCCAGGTTACTAGACATTCAAGGCGAATATCCGCCGCCACCGCCGAATATCAACCTGTCCCAAGCTGGTGGTCCTCCCCCTCCTGCAAGTGCACCCGAGCCAGCGGCGCCCGCAGTTGGGGTCGCCGCCACACCTCTTGAAGCAGTTGCGCAGGCTGTAGCAGGCCTAGCTGCCCAGGAGCAACTAGCGCAAAGCGAGCAACAGCAACGGCAACGGCAGCAGCAGCAGCAGCAGCAGCAGCAGAGGTACCCTAGCCCAGGTTTCAAGCGGGAGGACACCCAATTGCCCGAAGAGGTCAACAGACAGTACCAGAAGCACGAGGAGGGAACTAGTCGACCAGCGGAGACTTAGGATCTCTCTCTTTGCCTCTATTCGACGTCGAGTTTCTGACCATTCGGGATGATGGGGCATGGTGCCTCAGGTGGTTGGCGGTGGCTATCCAGCTTGCCCCTACTGGATGAGAAGCATGATTTTCGTATCCCGTCGTGGGCTCATCGACTTATGATACACGGTGGCGTTCTACGGACTTTTTCGATCAAACACGTGGTAGAAGCTTATTTGTTTTTGTTTCACTGGTGGCGTTTGCTGCACCACTCTCCATGTTAACAACGACCCTTTTCTACGTCGCGAGCAGTGACGGGAGTGTGACTGCAGGGAAGTTGCGCTTGTTTGTATACGAACACGCAGTTTAAGCTGATAGTAATGGGTGGACGATTTTTTTTTTGTTGTTTTTTTGTCAATTAGCCTACGTCCAAGTTTTGAGTTTTGCCTGAAGGAATAAAGGCGTCGATGCATGTTTGTCGTGTATTGATTGCCACGAGTATGTGACTTACCTGCTATAAAATTATTATACGGAGGTTCGGGCCGATCAATTCGAGAATTTTCCCAAAAAAAAAAAAAAAAAAGCTCTTCATTCTCAACTACGACATCTGCTCCGTACAATTGAGAAGAAAATACATTAATAACCGTTGAACGTGGAAAACAATCAGTCGACTCCCTTTGGTTAAACGCGCATATTTTGACTCCAGTATTCATCGCCGCTTGTAAACACTGTAGCCCATCATTGTTATCCTCCCGACCCGTAAACTTACTTTTCAAGCATATGAATTGCCCATGTCGTGTTCCTGCAACGCATTAGTACGCATATTTCCTGGTATGAGCAACTTGCCCCGGGGAGAGGAGGAACGGATACGACCGCCCACAAAAGAACTTGAACTTGCCTTGATATACTCCGGCCCCTTCTCCTGATACTCCTCCCTCGTAATCCTGGCGGCTTTCCAGGCCGGCGACCCAGCCCAGCCGGCGGCTCCCTTCCAGGCGTCCAGCAGCGCGTCCTGGGCACGGCGCACGTGGAGGGGTGAACCGGCGGGCAACAAGGCCCTGAGGCCGTCGCGAACGCGCTCGTCGAAATTCCGGAAGAGCGTGTTGCCGCCCGTGAGGAAGATGTCCCGGAGGAATGCGTCGCGGTCGGGCATGCCGGCCAGGCGCTGGTTGACCATGTCGCCGGCGATTTCGATGATGCCCGCCTGGTCGACGCCCGCGATGGAGGGACGGAACACTACTTCCGGGACGCGGATCCGCTCCACGTTGAGATGGATCTGGTTGAGCTCCGCCTGGGAAGCTGGGTCGAACGGCCGAGGCCCGCGGGCAAAGGCGTGGAGGAGGGATTTGGACCAGTCGGACTTGGCCTCTTGGGTTTGCTCGTAGTCGAACTCGGGGTCGTATTGGAGGAGCTCCTGCTCGAGGTTCTTGAGGTTCGTCGCCAGGTCTTCTTCTTCCTGCTCGTCTTCGCTGTTCTCCCCGACAGCAATCTGGCGATAGACGCCCCAGTCATCGTCGTTGGCGCCAAAATTGTCATCGTCGCCGCCTCGACGGCGTTTCTTGGTGGGGTTGTCCGACGCGAGGTTGGCGATGCTCTTCATGCGGATCTGGGAGGCGAGCGACTTGCGGTTGCCGAGATCGGCCTTGAGACGATCGCGTTCTTTGATCTTTTGCAGAGTCCCCAGACGGGCTTGGCGCTTGTCCTCGAGCCAGTTGTCAATATCGTTTTCGCGGCGCTCCTTGTCGAGGCGCTCCTCTTCGGCGATGCGAGCCCTTTCGGCTTCCTTTTCGGCCTTGGCGCGCGCGCGGGCTTCGTGGTTGGACTTCATAAGTCGTTGCAGACGCTTCTGCTTGAGCTGCGCTTCGTCGAGCTGGTCGTCGGGGGTATCGAGCAGGTCGAAGTTGGGGGGTTCTTGGTCCTCTTCTGAATCGCCGCCCACGTCCTTTGTGCGGGTTTTTTTGATCGACTTCTCTAGCTCCTTGATCATTTTGTCGAGCTGAGCTTCGTCCTTGATGTCGTGACTGTCTAGTTGGCGGCGGATCTCTTTCTTCGTCTCATCGACAAGCTTGCTTTGCAGATTCTTGTAATACTCGAGGTCCTGCTCCTTCTTCATGAGCCTGTCTAGTCGCATCTTGGCCGCCTGCTCTTGTAATCGACGTCCACTTTCCTTCTTTCGCTCTGCCACCCGAGCTAGTTCCTCTTCCGTCTTTTGGACGATTACTTCCTCCGTATAGGGGTACTGAATCACCACATCTCGGTCTTCGAGGCCAGTCCATTCCAGGTAGCTCTTGATCTCGTTGTCGTAGTCCTTTGACACGTAGAAATGATCTCTGATCATGTGCTCGGCTTGGGACACGTTGAGCTTGCCTGCGAAGGCAGGATATTTGAGACGGATGAGCTTGAGGAGATAGTCGGCTCCGTGGTAGCCTCCCCAGTTCAAGCGGATTACTTGTCCGAGCATGGCCTTTGCGTTGTAGACCGGGATCAAGTGTGTAGACGTATAAGACGATGACACTACTAGTCCAGTGGTGCCTTTGTTTTGTCGGTAAGAAAAGAGCGAGTCGATACCGTAAGCGAGGGAGGGGGCGCCGTAGCACTCAAAAATGATCTCAGTCATTGCTAAAAAGATGGGGGAAAAAAAACCATCCGTCAGTTTCGAGGGCCAAGAGCCAAGTTTTGCATAATATGATACGCACATTTCCTTGAGTAGGGCAAGTTGGCAACGGCTTCCGTCATAACAATAGGCACGTCGACAGCTCCGTCGGTAGACTCGTTCAAGCCCAATTTGAGGAATATGTAGTCTAGAACGTGCTCCATGACATCCCAGTTGCTCACGATGCCGGTGCCGGCCTCGTGAGCCGTTCGGATATGCCCCCGTGCCGTCGTATCAGCATAGCAGTCAGCGCCGGCAAATGAAAAGGTTCTCCCAAGCTTTCGATCGCGATATTTGGACATTATCGGCGGCATGCTGAGCCGCGGTTTCGATTCGAAGGACCAGCCGGCGCGGACAGTGGATGATCCTACAAATCCAGGATTGTCAGTCAGTCGCTTGCCGCTCACAAACTCCTTCCATTCGTTGTCATCTATATACTATCTGAGCGAACGTACCATTGTCAATAACGATGGCAGCTTTGTCAGGCTGCTCAAGAGCCTTCTTGTATCCGTCACTCTGAGGCTCGATATACTCTTCGAATCGCGTTTCCTTGACAGGAAATAGCTTGGGCGGTGGGATATCCCTATCCAAGGGACCCGTTTGCTTGGGCTCGTCGACGGCAGAGGGAGCCATGACTGGCTTCTTTTATGGTCGTCGTCGCAAAGCTTCGGTTTCTATCACCAAATATTCAAAGCAACCATGTTGAGGTTGAACTTTCCGGGTATGCGGTAGTATGGACGGGATGAAAAGGGTTAGACCTGCGCGATTGACGATGAATAGTCGCGCAAATGTCAATCGTGTTGGCTTCACTGCCGAGAAGATGGAAAAGGAATTCAAGGGCTTCGAGGGCCGAGAGCAAGGCTACGTACGGGTTGGTTGATTGGCTGCAGACTACGACAAGACGTGCGAGGTGGGCAGGTGCAGGTTGGGCAGGTGGGCTGCTGGGCTGCTGGTGTAAAAGAAAGACGCGCTGGCTGTCAATACATGATGTTCATACAGCAGCTTCAGTCGATTAAACATTTATTTGGAGCGCATCATGAAATTACTCTATACCGTGGGCATATGCGAATTGGACGTCGTGTATTATCATCTTATCATCTCACCATCAAATTACTATGCGACTGACAGGGCATCACCCCAACCTTGATCATAAGAACCTTCTTCGTGTGGGCTGGTTGACATGTGCAAACTCTCACTCTTTATGATGGTGGCTTAAGATTGTCCGTAGCTGCCAAAAACGGGAGCTATCAGCGAATGCACTTGGATCAAAAAGAGTCGCGTCTCACCTTCAAGATGAAAAAGAACATTTGATTGGTAGTTCTTGAACATTTGCGCCACCAACTCAACGTTCATGTTCTGAATGTTGATGTCCTACGTCTCATGTCAGCGGTCATATCGCGTGCTGTCTCCTCTTGCAAGGCTGGAAAACTCACCTGTAGACTCTTGTTCATGACGATCACTGCCTCGTTCAATTTCTCCTGTTGCCTCTGGGTCAGTCTTGTTTACGAAGTGCATGAACAGGCTCCCGGGGCGGATGCGTACCACATTGGTGATGATACGGGACAGCAGCAGGTTTTGTTGGTGCTCATGCGGGCTTTCCTATAAGTTCTGTGAGAAATAGGATTCCGATCCTACTTGGACTCTTAAATGGAGCCACGAGGCTTACCATTTTCGCTATTCCTTTGATGATCCGGTTGTATGTCAACCAGACAGAGAACTTGACATAACAAAGGTTGGGCGTCGCGGTGATTGGATGCACTGTGGTGGATCGATCGTATGATGGACGAGTGACTGCCAGTGACCTCAAACACGCGCGGTGAGATGCGGCAGAACCTGTGGTCTGCCCTTGCTCTCTCTTCGCTCTCTCCCCAGCTTCATGCCAACCATCCGGCCGGTTCCTCGTTCCCAACGCAAGCCACGCTTCAGTAGCGAGTCATCTTTTCAGCGCAAAACAAAAAAGACCCCGCGATTTTTACACAATGGCTTTCGCTGCCCCGAAAGAGGCCACCGAGGCGCAGATCCAGCACCAGAAGCTGATCGAGCAGCTCGATATCCACGCCATCCACAAGACCTTTCGAAACCAGCACTGGAAGCCTAATCAGCGCCGGAATAAGAATCTTAAAGCCATCGTTGGTGATGCATCCAGGAGGGAAGCATCAGCGTTAGCAACACCCCACGATGGCAGCGGCCAAGCAACGCCCTCCAGGGATGATGGTCTATCTACGAGCGGAACGTCAACGCCAGCAACAAGCAACGGGCGGGATCAACCCCCAAACCTGGCACAGGCATCGCGAAGTCTTTCAAAACTTGTTCTAGAAAAGAGCTTAAAGTCACCCGGCGGCATCGTCTCCGCTCCCGCGGCAACATACACCAACATAGAGTCGGCGCCTTCACTAGCACACTCCAAGCACTATTGCGACGTCACTGGCTTGCCTGCGCCGTACCAAGATCCGAAGACGAGAATGAGATATCATAACAGAGAGGTGTATGCTCTTATACGATCACTGCCGCAAACCTCCGCCGAGCTCTTCCTGGAAGCTCGTGGCGCACACACTGTTCTCAAGTGAGCGCGGTCGCTTTCCACTGCCTTGACAAGCAGCATCATTCGAGACTCTACGACTTCCAGTGGCAAGCCGGTTCAACCAGGCTCACTTTTTAAAATCACACACACACACACAAGACTCATCTCATCGACTGGCAAGTGAGGGGCCTAACAAAGTTTCAAATGGAACGTGGAGGAGAAGATGTCCGACCAACAAAGTCAAGCTTCAACTATGCAGCCCTGGCCTTTCGGCCAAGACATGGCAAATGACGCTCCGGCTTAATCGTGATCGTCCAGAATTCTGTTCTTTGCCACCGACAAGGTACCGAGATTGTATGGGAAACATTCTCAGTTGCCAAAGCTAGATAGCTCGGCCATCGGGGCAACATGTACTAAATCATAATGAATAGTAATGAAGCATCTTGCATTGCATAAAGTCCGATTCGAATCGTCGTCGCACTCGAGCCAATCTGCGTGTGACAGACACGGTGTGACATGTTCTTCGTCGACCACTCGTTGCATGGGTAAGAGTTCACGTTGGACGTTGTGTCTGGTGGGAGTCAATTGGTTATGGAAGCCTTGCTGGATACTCTTCGTCGTCCGGGGGCATCATACCGTCGTGCCGTGTCTGGCAGAGACAACCCAAGTGCCATGAATCAATGGCATCACGCAACTGGCTGCGTTGCGTTGCAGCTTGACCTGTGAGAAGTTGGAAAAAAAAGGCGAGCAGTCTCGCACGATGAGATTAAATTTTGAAAATGAAATGCTGTGGGCCTTTTCATCTCCCCACCCACCCCTGCAGCAGCCTGCAGCAGCCACGGGATCGAAACCCAACTAGCCCCCTTTCGTCCACATGTCAATTCCACTGAAGCCTTGTCCCTCGTACTCCGTAATGTCGTGGTCCCTGCCACTGTAACTCGTCGCCTGTGCGATAATGCAGAGACCCCTCCTGAATGCCCTGAATGCCATGCTGTCCTCGCATCTCAACGAGAAGCAAGGGCGAAAAAAATTAAAAAAAATTCCACATGTAAATTTATACCTCTCCAACGATAACCGCGAACGCTTCAACGAAGCATAACTACTTTCTCAACACTACCACAAGCCGCTCAATCACTCAATTCACCGAGTTCAACAAAACATTGGTCCATCATGTCGATGTGGATGTCCGATTCCCAGAGTATGCGAACCCCCCCCCTTCCCCTCCGCGGCCGGCGCTACGCGACAACACCACCGCGGTGTCGCAAACCGCGATCACGACGACCCGGCCAACCTGAAGATATCGAGGAATCTATGCTGACATGAACTTCAGAAATCGGAGTAGTCTTCTGCTCTGGTGGTACGTATCCCGCCTCTTCCGCGCATCCAACAAAAGTCGCCAACTAGAAACAGACCGCTAACATCTCTGCTAGGCGGTCTTTTCCTCATTGGAGGAGTGATGCTCTTTTTTGATCGAGCCATGTAAGCCCCCCCCTCCCTTCCCTCATCTCTCATCTCTCACGTCTACATTATCCGACATGGAGAAGAGAGAGTGACATAAAACCCCCCCCAACTGACCATCCCTGTGGACAGGCTTGCCATGGGAAATGTCCGTACCTGCCACGCAGACGATCTACCCAATCCCTCCCATGAAATCCATCGGTCCGCGAACGCAAGGATCAAAGTAGAAGAGAATATCATCGAAAACAACACTGACACAAGCGACCCCAGATTCTCTTCCTCATCGGTCTCACCGTCATCATCGGTCCCCAGAAGACGCTCCTCTTCTTTGCGCGGAAACAAAAGGCCAAAGGTACAGCAGCCTTCTTCGTTGGTCTCATCTTGATTCTGATACGCTGGACGTTCATCGGCTTTATAATTGAAACCTACGGAATCGCTGTTCTGTTCGGAGATTTCATAGGCACTATTGCTGGATTTGCAAGGGGGATCCCTGTTGTCGGTCCGTATATTGGCATGTTGGCTGACCGGATAGGATTGGGTCGACGAAACGCCGACTTACCCGTTTGATTGCGACACGAATAGAATTTGCTCATGCTGCGATGGAGTATGTATTTTCGCGCTTCTCCGTTTTGCACAAGAGGAAGCCCCCCCCCCCCCCCCCGGCACGGCGAGCGATACGAAACATAATAATGAATGCTTCACATCCCTGGACTTGGTTGATGTAGAGACCAAACAACAAAAAGATTTCTAGAGGCACGGAAATAGTCAGGGACTGGTTCAGATCCGGTATTACGAACCCATTTTTCTTGGCGTCAGGGGGGGGGGTGGGCGAAAATACTGTACAATATATACTGAGGAGGTTTCAGGTGTGGAAAAACTAACCTCTCGGTAGCTAGAAAGATTGTGTGTAATAAAATTGAATTCGTCATCGCTGCACTGTCCGATCCATCATGGAAGATGTCCACTGTCCTGCACAAGCGTGTGATCAAACCTCGATTGTCATCATGGAGCTGTTCCTCATCGCACGCTGCTTTACTCGCTTTCACAACTTTCAGATCTCTAAAGGAGTATTGGCAATCTGACGTGTCGACAAAAATTATCCTAGGCAAGGCATTTGTAGCTTCAGCAGCTAATAGTAGTTAAAATGAGGCGCTAGTTGAACTGTATAGACACCAGATAGTCATGTGTTCGTAACATCTTGAATTCTTGACTCGACTTCAATTTGTGTAATTGGGTTTCCTTCACATATCCTTCCTCCCACATCTAGTATCCCTGACCAATGAGATAATCCGCCAAACCTTCGACAGTTGAGCTGGTGTTGCCAGCAACCTGGGCCTCGCCATGGTGGCCGATAACAATGGCCTGCTTGGTCTTGGCGACAGCGACACCCAGTCGGCCCTTTTGTACAAGCCCAGAATCAGCAATTGCCTGCAATGACAAGCGATCTTATAGCACTGGGGGGTTAAGCTTCCTTGTCCACATACCTGTCTAGCATAAATACTTCGGTCCTCGGCTCGGGCCATGACGTATCGGCTGCCAGCAATGAAAAGACCATCCGCAAAAGCCTTGTCCTTGGCAGCTGCGTCGCCGCCGACAATAGACGCGATCGTCTTCATCTCCTCAGGCTTGAGCTGTAACATCGCCCCAGAAAGCGTTGTTAGCCGTCCGCCATGACACACACGCCGCCCCACCAACAGGGAGCGACGTTGCTTGTGAATGAACAGAGGTGGGAGAAGTCGTTTTTACCTGGAAGTCGGCAGAAGAAGCCCAAGCGCTGTCGCCAGCTGCGCTGATGATTGCGCCCTTGTCGACGTGACCGGTGGCCACCAGGCTGATGACCTTTTCTTCAGCAAAATTTATACTATTACACATCGGAGTTCGATACGGAAGCGGGGTAAGAAATTACCTAGTATCGACATACGCTGCGAAACAGAGCGAATTAGTCGCGGAGGCTCTCGTTTGTTGGATAACAGGAAGGGGGAAGAAGTCTGGGGAACTCTAGAACAGAAAGCAGTGGGCACGAACCTTGCCACGACATGGTGAGAAGTCTGAAGATGAGAATGAATCGTGGAGTAAGGAGATTCTGCAGACCGGGAGGACACCAGACGTCGGCTGGTAGAAGATGGCAGGATGCGGAACGCAAAGTCGGGAGATTACGAGCCTGTTGACCAGAGATAAAAGGAGAAGGGCTTGTTTGTGTGATGGAGAACTTCCCTGCCTTATTACCGGCCCCTCCGTGCTGTATGTACAGTGCAGCCAATTCGCCAAGTCAACAGCACGTCAGCCAGTGTCCTGTCTGCGAAAGGTCCCCCCCCCTCCCGTACCCCCACTGCGATTTTCGAGAGGAGGGGTCAACCAACAACCGGTACTTGACGACTCCAAAAACACAGCTATCGATAATATATCAATATGCTTGCTTGACCAAAGTTGGGCGGCGGGCCACTTTTCAACCGTCCATGTAGACATGTGCGAGTAAAAGTAAATCGGAAGCGAACCAACAAGCCAGAAATCTTTCATCACTTTGTTACCTTGAACGTGCCTTTGGGGATGTAGCAGCTCTGTCACTGAATGGCTTCACTCCCTCTAGGCTTTTTTTCGAGCCCCGCCTACGTCACTTCCGCCACATTTGCAAGCATGATGCGATGGGCCAAGCACGTTGTATCGTAGTAGTGAGGTCTTGCAGGCCGGTATGCTACCGTGAGTTTATACGACTGACCATTCATGGCAAGGTCAACGTTGAAAAGATCGAGGACTTGGGTGACTGGGAGATCCGCCATACTGATGATGCATCATCACCAACATTCCATTCCTCAATAAAGCCGAACAGGCAGGTTATCAAGGGCTTGCGGGCAGACCTATGGCGAGCTTTTCCGTCTTGGTGTAATGGCAGTTTCTGTGATCTTGTAGTCAGCTATTGATGCAACTCATCTTATGTCCGACCTACATTTGGGGAATCCCATTACGAATCATCAGTCATGTCCCTCATGTCCCTCAGTTTTTTCTTTCTTTCTTTTTTTTCGATCAAGCGTCTCATAAGAGCTCAAAGCGCGAGCGTTAATGTTGAACAGGTTGCTTCGTTGGTGACAGAGCCGTTCACAATCAACATCAAGGGCCCATATTCTCAGCCATGTTGCCACGGCCATCACCAAGATACAATAGACGATGAGACAGCTCGTCATAGTTTCCGGGGGGGGGAAACATTGCAATCGGCGGTTATAAATACAACATACCTATTTTCCAAAAAGTTGAGCATGCATGGTACGGTGAATTACTACTAATCACTACAGCATGGAAATGAGTCAGTCCCTCTTTATTTTCTCTCTCTCGCACAAAAGTCTTTCCGCATCATGTACGTGCCCGCGGCGATTAAATATGCTGGATCCCTTGAACATCAGTTCTCGGACATCAACACTGCCTGGGCGATGCCATTTCGATCAGAATGAATCCTGACGCATATCTGGTGAATTATACCATGGAAAAGCGATGGCTTGAAACTCTTATTCTTATTCACGACAATCGCCACACGAAGCATCTCTGTCAATGCCGTGGTTACGGCTGCGATATACCAGACTATCGACAGTTATCAGTCTTATTAGCAGCGTGTAATCCGTACGTGACCTTGCAGAGGAGACGGGCGCTCTAAGCGGGGTGTTAGAGTCGCTTGTTCAGACAGTACATGCCACTTCTGACTTGGAATTTTCAAGTCTCGAGGTACCTCTTGAGCAATGCGGGATTAGGGCGTACTCCTCAGCTTTCGGGCACAAGAGCCAGCATGCCCAGATTGATCGACTACATTGTCCACTAGTCACCGTCCGGAAGAAACGTAACACACAGAAAGACAAACAAGATACGCCTAGTAGCGAGGGCAGATTGCTTCAAGAAGGGGGTGTTCAGGACAATGGCGGGGAGGAGTTAAATGAACCAAATGACTGGCAACGCTTCTACTCCAGATTCGGTTTCGTCAATACGAATGACGTCATTTCTCAATTTCTATATGTATGAATGAACTTCCATACGCTGTGCATTCCATATCCGATATTCCATAGGGGCCCGTATGGAGTATGGATTATGAATAGAAAGCCTGGTCTCTGCGGTGCGTGCGGGAAAGGCCTTGCCCGAAATTCACAGCATGAAAATTCCTCTGCCGAGGCTTTTGCACACCTTTAGATGAAGGAAAACTCAGAACCTGTCTTGGAGCGCAGCTCATCCACCGTTTGCTCCCAGAGTCGCTCCCGCATGTCTCGACCTTCTTGCGTATATTGAATACCAGCGTAGCTAGAATCCCTCGTGTTAGAAGCCAGAACAGGGCTTTGACTGCCTTGGAGCGATGCATGCAAACTCACGGCTTGATAGCCCAATCACTGACAAACTTGCCGTGGCTCTTCCTCCCCTCGGCAACTACTGCGTGGATATAATTGCTGGCTCCACTCTGCAATGACCTTCCTATAGCTCTGAGCATGATGGGAACGAACAGTCGAGCCGCAATGCCAGCCTCTGATGAATCCCGTGCCATGAGGCTTGTACCGGACGTCAATCCAGGGTTGCAGACATTGAGTATGACTTGATCGGGATTGATGCGCTCCGCCAATCGTGACATGAACATCATGAGCAATAACTTTGACTTCGCGTATTGCTGGAACATGTCGTAACCTGTCGATCCATCCAGCTCAGACAAAACGTCACCTGAAGCCTGTAGCTTGGTCATGTACATTGTGTCAGAGCCCACCACGGAGATCACGGGCGGTCGTTCAGCAGTTTTGCCCGCCTGTTTCTCTCTAATGGCTCTGATAAGAAGTAGTGCTAACAGAGCAGTCGAGTAATAATTGGTTTGCAACGTCATTTCGTGGCCGGTTGTCTCGCTTTTCGTAAACGTGGTTAACTGGACTCCAGCGTTCAAGATCGCAAAGTCGATCCTCTCCAAGGTCGTGCATCGCTTGGCAAATGCAGTGACTGATTTGTAGTCTGCCATATCTATGATCCAAACACTGATTTTTGCATCAGGAAATTGCTTGGCGAGGCGTTCGGCCGCATCGTCGCCCTTTTCCTTTGATCGTACAGCCAGAATCAAATGCGACACCCCTAGGTGAAGAAGTTGTCTTGCCGCTTCGAAGCCTAAACCGATGTTCGCTCCTGTGATGATGCCCGTCTGGCCAGAGAGCGACGTAGAGGACGGGAGCGCCTTTGGATAAGTTAAGAGTTGTCTATAGAGGAAGCCACGTATGCTGCTCTCCCAAGCGACGTTGCTGGCGTCATCGGAAGACATTTTGCGAAGTCTAAATCGATGGAATAGCTAAGAGGCCCAAGGTTTTCGATAAAAGGCGATGTTTGGGCTTATTTTGGCTGCGAGGCCATCGGCCAGGTATAGGAAGCAAGTTGAAAGCAGGGCGTTGGATCCGGCAGAAGCATAGCGAATTTTGGCGGGCAGGGCTGATGTATTTATATTGGGAGAGAGACTTGTGCTTGCTTTTGCTCGTCTTTTGGCGTTTGCCTAAGCGCCGCGATCGATTTTGGCGCCGGGACCGATTTTGGCGCTATTTCATGGTGTAATAAATCCGGATTGT
Organism: Epichloe sibirici; assembly: GCA_022702365.1. Classification (NCBI taxonomy): domain Eukaryota; kingdom Fungi; phylum Ascomycota; class Sordariomycetes; order Hypocreales; family Clavicipitaceae; genus Epichloe; species Epichloe sibirici. The sequence continues at coordinate 2,309,237 of JALAAE010000001.1, read as the reverse complement.
GCCACGCCCCACTGTATTTGGAACTTGCGAACTCGCACCACCCACCTTAATAAACTGAGGCCTGGCACGAGTAGTATAGGCGTCATCCAACAGCCTGAACATCAATTAGTGGTGGTGGTGATACAGTGGAAATGCTTCAGTCAATTGCACCAGGCCCATTATCGGAGACGTGGTATGGCAGAATGTGGGGGTTTCGCGTGCGAATAGAGATTTGGTGCGTACAAATAGAGATTGTCATTTGATCTGTAGGCCGCATGCATTGCATAGAGTCCTAGCTCCGTCTGGACCCGATCTCTATTCTGGACTGTTGGCAGTCTTGTAGCTATGACAGCCTCCTTTATAGGAGGCGCAAAAACCGACGACCAATGGCCATAAACCAATAAGCCAATCGTCCAAGACACTCCGACGTGATCACATGCAAACGTAATCATTGCTCGTGTCGTGTTTACATCATACATGTAGTGTTTAATGCGCTATCTTTGGTACAAACATAGGATGCGGCTGCATCACGATACGTCGTGCTTTGATGTATTTGCTTACATCTGATGACTTCTCTTCCTCCGAACTCTATGCACACATGGCCATATAGATGGTCGCAATATCGCAGGGAGAGGATAGCCTAGCCTTCTCACGAAGTCGTGTCAATTATTCGGGGAAAGAAGAGGTCGGGTTCGTTTACTGCAGATGCACCATCAGGGTTAGCCGTTGCTTAGAACCATTCGCCGGGCGGTGATGCCTCCTCTTTCACATGAATGCTTATGCCCAGTCTTGACTCTAATCAACTCTCAGCCTGAAGGTAGAGCTTGGTAGGCGAATAGTCATCGCCATTGAAGCCATCAGAGGTCCGACATTGTGGTCTCGACAATCCCGGACGAAACCGTCTCGTGAGATTCCCATGCAATCGATGCCTCAACAAAGAACGCAAAGTTGAAAGGACCGATGCTCGCAAAAGATGAGACACCGGTTGCCCCTGTCACACAACAGAAACAAGCCCGTCGTGGTTCTACCAGCCACCTCATTGGTCCGTGAGGCTTTTGAGCTGCCCGTTCTGGTCAGGGGAGTATCATCTTGTGGGGTTGCAACGGGTTCGACCAGCCAGACTAGCTCACCGTCAGCAATGGATTCTAATTGCAAGGGGCAACAAGGTTCTCCATGACAATGACATACCTGGGCAGAGACCTTTGGCGAGTTGTGCTGCCAACGGCATTGCGTTGTATTGTCAGAACCATTGTCAGAACACGTGAGTAAGGTTTCTACATGTATTGTTTCTGTCAAGCCGCTAGTCATGTCCCGCCCAGGGGCTCGTTTGGCGTAATCGCACCAGTTGTTCGGCCTTCGGAAGTCTTACGTATTGGTGCAGCTGTCGCGACGCTGGCCCAACAAATCAAGCAAAGCCATGGCCAAGTAATAACAGCAACATGGACTGAGTAATATGGTAGCAGCTCCAATGCGCCTTCGCCGAAACTGGCTGGGGGCGGCTCCTGCCTTGTGAAGGACGAGTCGCTCCTTCCGGCTCGGGATTTGAGAGCGGCAATGCCGCGGCATCAGTTGACAGTGCTTGACACCACCTTGTAGGAATTCGAATCTAGTTGTTTAGTTTTGTTTAGTTATCAACGCTTCCGCGTCCGCTTGCATCCATCCACACACGACCTCGCGTCTTCGAGCTTGGCTGCTTGAAGTTTGGGGTCCCGACAGGACATGACAAGGCACATGGCCCAGCAAGGGGAAACCCCGATTCTAAGTTTGACACGCATGACTAACTTGACGTTTTCCAGAGCATTTCTGCGGATGGTGCATAATAGTACTCCGTATGCACAGCCACCCACCTTGTCAGAGCATGGGGGAGGGGGGGTCGCTTGTTGGGATGATATTAGCAAACGGCCGCACAGGCATTCCGCTGCCAATGCTCAACAAGGCGATGCCGTTGTATCGGTGTATCGGCAGCAAGACGACCCCGGCGTGAATCAAGTGCTGGGATGGTCGTCCACGTCGCCCTATCCCTCTCAAACGTCCGGAGATGCCCGCTTCGCCTGTCTATGCATAACTAGGTGGACGAATTGCATGCTCAGTGCCTGACGGGATCAGGAATTTCGATATGCTCTATTTTGCCTAGAATCTTTGGTCCTGGGCTAGCTTAGCTTGCCTCAACCTCTTTAAGCCCTGAGAGACGAGAGCATCGATCTTGGAACTTTCCACACTCGACTCCAAATGATACGGAAACTGCCAATTTACTTTACACATAGGACCGCTTCTCTCGGCACTGTCTAGTTTTATCAGGCTTTCGCAAAGTAGCGGTCAGAAAAGCCACCTTGCATTTGTGAGGCAATACTGTTCTGTGGCCCGTGAGCCTTTCACTTTACTGGTATGATTCTATCCGTGAGCACAAACATCATCGTTGGTATAGGTATAGCAAACAGTCTCAAGTATTTGAATACCAGCCTGACCCTTTCACAGGTTGGCTTGACAACATTGGTCGCCCCGTGTCCAGCGAATCAATCTAGAAACGACAGGGTTGTCTTTGATGCTTTGTTGTCTGCCGTTAATGCAGCTGAATCTGTCCCCCGACATCAAGAGCGTATAGCGTGTCGAACTTCCCTGGGAATAATAGTCGTCGATGGATCATTTTCGACGAGCCAAATCGACATCCCGGCGATCACCTCCAGATGATCGCACGGCATCTGACAGGTACGATAGTCCAGGCGGGGCCGAAAAGGGAACAGCCTCTTTTCCCATCGCCAAAGACACTGAGAAATCTTCGCACAGTGGCTTTCAATCATACCATCGACCTATGCGAATAGGAACTGTAACGTCAAAGACTGCCCCCGAGGGTGATAGGATGATGACAATTCGGCATGGCGGGGCTCAAATTGATGAAGAGGATGGAACGGGTATCATAGCCATCGGGATGGCTCTTGGTAGTCCTACCGTCCATCCAGATGTCATTCCGACTCCATGGCAGTCTCAAGTCGTAACCACTGTTTCGGCTTCAAAAAGCAACGATCCAGAAGAACAACTACCGAAAGATTGTCTGACAAGATCAAAATCTAGGAAATGGGGTTTATTTGGCAGATCAAAGTCTAAACGTGTCAAGGACGCAGACCGAAGTCACGCCCCTCAACTGTCCTCTACGAACGCAATCGTCACTCGGACAACGGCCAACGCTACCGCTTTTCATGGGACCATGTATGGCATTTCACCAGATACCGCGTCTCCGTTGCCCAAAAAGTCATTGGGGAGGTCTTTGACGGTGCCTGCAACGTCGAAATTACAACAATCGCCCCCAATCAATTCACCTTATGGAAAATTCCCAAGCCATAAACGAGATGCGCAGATACAGAGAGGCTCATCGGAGACATCAACTCAAGAGCCACTTCTTAATGTCGAGATACCGGATTTCACACTGGAGCGATATAGTGTCATGTTTGCCGGTCTTTTCAAGCGCCGTAGCGCAGCATCACTTCTTGCACGTCGACAGAACACGCAAGATCAATTTCTGGCATCGGAGGGGGACAGCCAAGATGATTCATCCCAGCAGGAGTCACTTGTATCCAGACGAAAGCGCAGTACGGATCGTAATTTGCCGCCTGTACCATCTTTGCGCCCTGAATCGTTACAGATAAACTCCAGAGCGAGGTCGAATACGTCTCCTGCTGCGCTCACGCCATCAAGTGATATGATTCAAGAAGTAGACCAACACAGTATTGACCTTGCGCCTGCGCCTCACATAGTGAGGCTTGCATCTGTCAGAACGGAATACGACTGCGCCTGTCGAAATCCACAAGAGCGAAGATGATCGACCACAGCTACGATCAAAGTTCAATATCCAGTCGCCCACACAGGACTTCTCCGCGTCCAAATCGACATTCGGTATGGGCGACGTGGCAGATGAAGATGCTGGACAGGGGGGGCTTTCACCGCGGCCTATCAGGCGAAACAGCAACGATTTGCCTGCTGAGACGGGAAATCTTCCATCGTCACAGTACCAGGGCCCGAAATCCACGAACTATACGCATACCACCGATGCCCAGGCCCCTTTAACCCTCGACGGAGATAGCTTCACTGAGGAGGAAACGAGCGAGATGGAAACGAATACCGTCCAGCACGCTGTGGAAGTCTCCATCGCACGTCAAATCAGTGTGTCCCGGAAACAGCGTGGTATGCTTGGCCCCTTACAGATGAACCCCATAGAAGGGAAACGTCTTGTCGAGACGAAGAGCTCAACCCCTCGTTTGATTGATCCCAAGAAGGACCCTTCGTCACCATTGGCGAGTTACCGAAAGAGTGAATGGGTGGTGTTGGAACAGGCGTGAGGCGTATGATCTGCAGTCTTGGGGGACTGGTGGCTATGATGAGAATCCGGAGAAGTCCAGTTCTAGGGTTTCACAAAGATCCGTCCCCTAAGGCAAAATCGGCTGGCCATCTTGCACTAGAGGGGCTGGCTCGAGGATCATTCAAGGGGCGAGGTTTGGGTGGATCAGACGTGGTCAAGACTTGATCGACTGGACATATCGAAGTCAAGGCAGACGCACAGCCATCACATCTTTCTTGTTCTGATGAAGGGGCAATGGGCGCTACCCGCGCCATAGGTTTACATGATTATCGAACCATTCTGTAGGCTGGAACTACTAAGCACGAGACAGGAGCGTATTAGTGATACCTTGATGATAACGGTTCATTTTTTCTTCGGCATATGTTAAAGACGTGATAGATGAGTAAAAGGAGCTGATGTTGCATCGCCCCTATCATGGGACTTCATTAGGTTGTGTTCCGTTACGCTCCTCGTTGCAATATTTTGCCCCTCCTCATTTCCTAGGCCAGCCGCGTGAAATGCCTGCCACGTTCGAGACCGAAAATATATCCCCGGGCCCTTTGGATATCTGATATCGAGCACGTGGGTACATGATGTGAAACGAGTAGTGGTGATTCGAGCGTTTGAGACTGGAGTTCAAACACCGGACGTGTTAACTCAATCCTCTGGCATACCTTCAGAATTGTTTCCCATCTTATTTGTATTTACATCAACACGCAGCAAGAGTTCTGCTTTTTGGCTTGTTCTGAATCAACACAGTTAGTACCAAACATCTTATCATCAAACCCCCACTTGGCCCGTATAGGTGCACACATACGGTAGAACATCTTGCTTTGCGAAGATAGTCCGTCGCTCTTGGCCACTAGGTCGTCGAGCTTCTCTCCTCTCTGCAAAACGCTCTCAATCGTTTTGTGCAGCACAATCTTGGTCTCGTCAAGCTCCTTCTGGATCTTCATGATACTATCTGCCTGCTGAGGATCCTGGTACTTGGCAAGATAGTCCTTGAGCTCGGGCATAGGCAGGTCGGGTGTACCGCTCTGCCAGGATGACCGAGGATGTCTAGAGAGGAATTCATCGACGACTTTGCTGAGGAGCTGGTGGGCTACGAGGGCGGGGTATTGGTGGTCGGAGATGATGATGCCGCAGACGCCTTCGGTGCGGCCATACGCGTGAAAAGTGTAGTCTGCAACGGCCTTGTATTAGAACTCGTCGTCTGATGTAGCGGTGAAGGCTGTGCGAGGTAGTACCTTGTTCTTCAACATCCTGTCGCTGCCCGGGTTTTGTTCTCTCGGCGACTGTCTTGGCGAAGAGGGTCATGAACTCGCCATAACTATGGGTGGCACCTAGTTAGCAGGTTCGCCGGAGACAAGAAAGCCATGTTACAACACCCAGCAGTCTGAATCGGAACGAGGAGCGGTTCGCCATGGTGGGTCGTGACATCATGAGGGCTGAGGTGTAGGGAGTTTTTTGTCGGCGTGGACTGCGGGGATCAGGGCAGACAGACTTGTTACGGGTGAAGCGGGAGTATGCGCCGAGTTCCTTTTCGGCGACGATCTCGTGCGCGGGCTTGCTCTCGTTGCGGATGATCTAGACGCAGGTGGTGAGCATTTTCGCAGATGGGCGATGGGCAACAAGAGGCGGTCATGTCGACTTACGCCAATGTAGTGGAGCTTCATGATGGCGGTCTGTTGTTCGGATGGTCGAATGCCTGCGTAGGGGGTTTGGCCGGATGGTCGGATGGAAACGAGGATGGAAGCGAAATGGCGTGTCGGCTGGAATTCGGAGAAGGGTTGGAATCGAGATGGGGACAGTTTGAAGTTGTCGATGTTAGAACGAGACGTTGTTGTCAATAGTCTGGGCTACGGGACGGGCTTTCGATGCTGGCCCCTCCCGGCGGCGTCGCCGCCCATTTGATAATTTTAGTTAGAGCCATTCACTCACTGCCACACTACGCCAGCGACTCCAGTCCGGAACAGTCGCTGGCAGATGCTGGCAGATGCTGTCGCATGCCCCCACCAGTTGCGGCAAGCAAGCTCCACCGTTTCGAGCTTGCACGCCCAGAGGGGGTAGTGTTCAGCAACCAGACGATTAACATTCTGGGCTTTGCAGAGTGAGAGGCATGCGAAGACTGCTTGTGAGCGTTGGCGCGGGCTTGATTTTCTCATGGGGCGGGGCAATCTCTGCAATATATGTATGTACGGAGAGTACCAGACTGGATTTGATTTTTTTTGGAGTGGTCCCTTCCGTGTTTGGCAGGTTTGCGGGGCGGTGTGAACTCGCCCATGTGCTTCAAATTGAATGACTTCTTGTGACAGAGACAGACCAGACAGCTGCCGACGGGACTTACTGGTTCCGGTCACTACATCCAAATCACAAATCGCGATATATTTTCCCATTGACCAAGTCGTCATGGCGTCCACTGACCTCATAGCAGCAGAGGCAGAATGGAGAGAACAATTTACAGCCATGCGAGCCGCTCTCGCAAATCTCAAGCTTCCTGCTCCGCTCAAGTCAGGAGAGAGTGACGACGACGATTTGGAAGGCTACGCGTCAGGGAACAGTGGCAAAGATGTATGGGACTTCATCTCGGATGATGAAGAGGACGACTACAGCAGCGATTTTGCGGACCTAGATGATGTCGTTGCAACAGGTGGAGAAGGCATCTCTGCCTGGTTCTTTGACAGGTCCGCTGAGATTGCATCCAAGAATGGATTATCCCCGGATGTTTTCCAAAGTCAGCTTACGAGCTTGCTTGCATCCGGTCAGTCCGACGAGCAGTTGCAGGCAGAGCTCACGGATTTGGTTGGTTTTGATGACCTTGACTTCATCATTAATATCTTGTCCAAGAAAGATGATATCTTGGCCTCTTCCAAAGCCCACGATCAGCAAGAAGCCACCAGTGGTCGATTGTTGACCAAGTCGGAAAGAGAAGTTGTACTTCGACGTCAGGACTTTGAGCACAAGACCGCGTTCCTTGCGTCTGCTAACAAGAAGGAACCGCAGTACCCGCACGTGTACCGATCCTATCACGCTGGTAATACTTTAAGCGTCACCGGCAAGAAGTATGGTCTGCCAGTTGGGTCCACGCATCATCAGTTCGACAAATACGAGGAATATTCTGTTCCCGCTGGACGCAAAGGCGTGCCTGGTCCTGGAGAGAAGCTTGTCAAAATTTCAGATCTCGATGGACTCTGTCGAAATACCTTCAAAGGGTACAAGACGCTGAATCGCATGCAAAGCCTAGTCTTCCCCGTGGGGTACAAGACGAATGAGAATATGCTGATTTGCGCGCCGACTGGTGCGGTAAGTTTCACATCGGCTTTGGGCAACCCTGTGATGGCGAGGAGAAGGGGACTGACTGATGCCGCTTAGGGTAAAACTGACGCTGCTATGCTGGCTGTACTGCATACTATCGGCCAGCATGTGTATCCTAATCCTGTGGAGAGTCCTGATGCGACTGAATATGCGGTTGACGTTGATGACTTCAAGATTGTGTACGTCGCGCCCATGAAAGCTCTTGCGGCAGAAGTCACGGAGAAGCTGGGCAAGCGTCTCGCGTGGCTGGGTATCAAGTGCCGTGAATACACTGGTGACATGCAGCTCACAAAATCGGAAATTGTGCAAACGCAAATTATTGTTACGACTCCCGAAAAATGGGACGTTGTCACGAGAAAAGGCACGGGAGACACGGAACTTGTTCAGAAGGTGCGCCTCCTTATCATTGATGAGGTTCATATGCTCCATGATGAACGAGGTGCTGTGCTCGAGTCCCTTGTCGCCCGAACCGAACGGCAGGTTGAGAGTACACAATCACTCATTCGTATCATTGGTCTCAGTGCCACATTGCCAAACTATGTGGATGTTGCCGATTTTTTAAAGGTCAACAAGCAGGCTGGTCTTTTTTATTTCGATGCATCGTTTCGTCCAGTGCCTTTAGAACAGCACTTCATTGGTGTCAAGGGCAAAGCGGGCTCCAAGCAGTCCAAGGAAAACTTGGACAATATCGCCTTCGACAAGGTCAAAGAAATGCTCGAAAGAGACCACCAAGTCATGGTATTTGTCCATTCGCGACGAGACACCATGGCCACTGCTAGAATGCTTCATCAAAAGGCTATCGAGCAATTCTGCATGGATCTGTTCGATCCAAGCGGCCATCCCAAGTATGATCAGGCCTGTCGCGATATGAAGTCGTCCCGTGCCAAGGACATTCGAGAACTTCTGTCCAAGGGTATCGGAGTTCATCACGCAGGAATGGCAAGAGCAGACAGAAACCTCATGGAGCGACTCTTTGCCGAAGGCGTCCTCAAAGTTTTCTGCTGTACTGCTACGCTGGCCTGGGGTGTGAACTTGCCTGCTGCCGCCGTAGTCATCAAAGGAACTCAGGTGTACAGCGCTCAAGAGGGCAAGTTTGTGGATCTTGGAATCCTGGATGTGCTGCAAATCTTTGGTCGTGCTGGTCGTCCGCAATTCGAGGACACCGGTATTGGCATGATATGTACTACTCAGGACAGGCTACAACATTACTTGAGAGCTATTACGGAGCAACAGCCTATTGAGTCTAGATTCTCTGCGAAACTGGTTGACAATCTCAACGCCGAGATCGCCCTCGGTACCGTGACATCGATTCAAGACGCAGTGCAATGGATAGGATACTCTTATCTATTTGTTCGTATGCAAAGGAGCCCGACTTCTTATGGCATCGAGTGGGCTGAGTTTCGAGATGATCCAACCCTGGTACAGAGAAGACGTCAACTGGCGATTCAAGCTGCAAAAACCCTGCAGCAGTGCCAGATGATCATTTTCAATGAAAGAACCGAGGAGTTGCGAAGCAAGGACATTGGTCGAATCGCCAGTCAGTACTACATTTTGCACACAAGCATACAGGTTTTCAATACTATGATGCAGCCGCAGGCCACAGAGGCAGACATTCTGAAGATGATCAGTATGAGCGGGGAGTTCGACAATATTCAGTCGAGGGATACGGAAGCGAAGGAGCTGACGCATCTGAAGCAAGATGTCGTTCCTTGCGATGTTGACGGAGGCATTGATACTCCACAATCAAAGACTAACATTCTGCTGCAGTCGTACATCTCTAGACAGCAGCTAGACGACTTTGCACTGTCCAACGACATGAACTATGTGGCTCAGCAATCTGGCCGAATCTGCCGAGCTTTGTTCATGCTGGCACTCAATAGGAAATGGGGACACCAGTGCCTGGTCCTCCTCACCCTATGCAAGTCGATTGAAAGAAGAATCTGGCCCTTCCAGCACCCTCTCCACCAGTTCGATTTGGCAAAGCCCGTACTCAACCAACTGGATTCCAAGGAGCATCTGACGATAGAGACCATGAAAGAAATGGAGTCAGCTGAAATTGGAAGCTTGGTTCACAACCACAGTGCGGGTAAGAACATCGCTAGAATTCTGAACCACTTTCCCACGGTACATGTCGAGGCTGAGATAGCCCCATTGAACCGCGATGTATTGCGAATCAAGCTACACGTCATCCCTGATTTCCAATGGAAGGACCAAACCCATGGAACATCAGAATCCTTTTACATTTGGGTTGAAAATTCCGACACGGTCGAGATTTATCACCATGAATTCTTCATTCTGAACAGGAGAAAGCTTCATGATGAACACGAACTCAACTTTACCATTCCCTTGTCAGATCCGCTGCCTACGCAGATCTATGTTCGTGCCGTGTCTGACAGGTGGCTCGGTGCCGAGACCGTCACGCCCGTGTCGTTCCAGCATCTCATTCGGCCAGACACGGAGAGCGTATACACAGATCTCCTCAACTTGCAGCCACTGCCCATTTCCGCGCTGAAGAACCCTGGCTTGGAGGAAATCTATGCCCAACGATTCCAGTTCTTCAATCCGATGCAGACGCAGATTTTCCACACCTTGTATCACACGCCAGCCAACGTTCTCCTCGGTTCTCCAACTGGTAGTGGAAAGACTGTGGCGGCAGAATTGGCCATGTGGTGGGCTTTCCGCGAGCGGCCCAAGTCAAAGGTGGTTTACATTGCTCCTATGAAGGCACTCGTTCGTGAGCGAGTCAAGGATTGGGGAAAGAGACTAGCACGTCCTTTGGGATTGAAGATTGTTGAGTTGACGGGCGACAATACCCCGGACACCAGGATGATAAAGGACGCCGACATCATCATCACCACTCCCGAGAAGTGGGATGGTATTTCGCGTTCTTGGCAGACAAGAGGATACGTTAGGCAGGTAAGCTTGGTCATCATTGACGAGATTCACTTGCTGGCCGGTGATCGAGGTCCCATTCTAGAGATTATCGTTTCACGTAAGTCTCCGCGGATTTCCCCCCCCCCAACCCCCCCCTTTTGGCTTGGCAATACATCGAAACGAAACACTGATGTTCAATAGGCATGAATTACATCTCGTCCTCAACCAAGATCAAGGTTCGTCTGCTGGGCATGTCGACGGCCTGCGCCAATGCCACGGACCTAGGCAGTTGGCTCGGCGTCAAGGAAGGCCTTTTCAACTTCAAACACTCTGTCCGCCCTGTGCCTTTGGAATTGTACATCGATGGGTTCCCGGATATTCGCGGGTTCTGCCCCTTGATGCAGTCTATGAACCGTCCCACATTCCTTGCCATCAAGAACCACAGCCCCGACAAGCCAGTCATTGTGTTCGTAGCATCGCGCCGACAGACTCGTCTCACAGCCAAGGACCTCATCAACTTCTGTGGCGTGGAGGACAACCCCCGTCGATTCCTGCGCATGGATGAAGAAGACCTCCAGCTCAACCTGGCGCGGGTGAAAGATGATGCGCTGAAAGAGGCCATCAACTTCGGCATCGGTCTCCATCACGCTGGTCTTGTCGAATCAGATCGTCAACTGTCCGAGGAGCTCTTTCTCAACAACAAGATACAAATCCTCGTCGCGACGAGCACCCTTGCATGGGGTGTCAATCTGCCCGCACACTTGGTGGTCGTCAAGGGCACGCAGTTCTATGATGCCAAGATGGAGGGCTACAAGGACATGGACCTCACCGACGTGCTTCAAATGCTCGGTCGAGCAGGTCGTCCGCAGTTCGACAACTCAGGCGTGGCCCGCATCTTCACGCAGGATTCCAAAAAGGACTTCTACAAGCATTTCCTGCACACGGGGTTCCCTGTTGAGTCATCTCTCCACACCGTACTGGATAACCATCTCTGCGCCGAAGTCTCGGCTGACACCATTGTCAGCAAGCAAGATGCCCTCGACTACCTAACATGGACGTTCTTCTTCCGCAGACTCCACAAGAACCCTTCCTACTACGGCCTCGAGCTTTCGGCCGAAGAGCACAGCACCATTGTCGCGCAGCAGCTCGCCAATGAGTTCATGGTGGACATGGTCAACAGGTCTCTCGACGAACTCGCGCAATCAAAGTGCGTCGAGGTTTTCCCCAACGGCGATGTCGACCCAACCCCCCTCGGCAAGATCATGAGCTACTACTATCTTTCGCACAAGACGATCCGCCACCTAGTCCGTTACGCCAAAGCCGAAGCGTCTTTCCTTGACGTCCTGTCTTGGATGTCCCGCGCCACAGAGTACGACGAGCTCCCTGTGCGTCACAACGAAGATCTCATCAACGATACCCTGTCTTCCAACCTGCCCTATCCCGGCCACGCCTTCGGCCTGCCAATGTGGGATCCGCACGTCAAGGCCTTCCTGCTCCTCCAAGCACACATGTCGCGCATCGAACTTCCCATCACAGACTACGTCGGCGACCAGACGTCTGTCCTGGACCAGGCCATTCGTATCATCCAGGCATCCATCGATGTCCTCACCGAGCTAGGCTACCTCTCCTCGTGCCTACAAATGATGAAGCTCCTCCAGTGCATCAAGTCTGCACGCTTGCCCACCGACCCCGTCGTTTCCATCTTTCCCGGTGTAGAGCCCGAAACGACCGACGACGACACACAACTCGCCAAGATCAGTGCTTCCAAGCCGCACGAGATCAACGCATTCGCCAAGAAGCTTGGCTTGAAGTCAGCCCAGCTTCAATCACGCTTCACTCGCGCCGTCTCCATGCTTCCCAACGTTGCCGTCTCAACGACCGACGTCACAGCTCTCTCTGTAACGGTCAATCTCAAACGGATCAATCCCCTCGCCGACCGGGACGCCCGCATTTACGCACCCAAGTTCCCCAAGCCCCAGACAGAAGGCTGGTTCGTCCTCATAGCCGATGTGACGCGCGATGAAGTCATTGCCGTCAAGAGGCTGACCTGGACAAGCCCCGGAAGGACCACCCTCGGCCAGGGAAGCACACCCTCGGCCAGGGCAACCATCAAGCTACCCGGTGTGCAGGGCGGACAGGCCAGAAAGGTAGATGTCTTGGTAGTGAGCGATGGGTACATCGGGCTAGAGTACAGGCTTTTGGGCGTGGATATACCGGCGCCGCCTGCAGTGAGAGACGACATTGATGCCAAAAAAGATGAGGGAGTATAAAGCACACACGGTTCATTCAACTTGGTAAGGGTAGTCATCTTCTGAAATAAATTGGGTATGGATATATAGAAGGGTTATCTGAAGAAGAAAAAGATGTAATACAGAAAAAAAAAAAAATTTGTCTCGCGACGCAAAGCCATAATAGGCCATGAATGTATCGATCCAACCCCCCGAGGCTAAACAAAAACCAATGGCAGTCATGTAACAGCGACCATTATATTTCTCCCATGACATGTCCAGATACATCAAACGCAAAAGGAAACCAGTCCAGTCATACTGCGTCGTAATTGAGCGCTAGAAGATGCAAAGTCCGAGTCTAATGAAAATGCCGGAAACACCAGAACGCGACGCGGAAACAAGTATTGCCGAAAAAAAGGAAAAAGAGAAATTGAGAAAGGCAAAAGGGAAAGCTGATGTGTGCAAGGTACAACTTGTCTGTAGACTTCGACATTGGTCAAATCGGGGGTATCTTTAGGTTCGTGGAATTCGAGGCAATGGACTGTATCTTGTCTGTCCTGGGCCGGGTCCCCATCCTGCCTTTGGTATGTCGTATGATTTCGTTCGACGCTAAAATAGACGAAGCCCCCTGATGAGCAAATTCAGGTGATTTCTCCAAATGTGTTGAAAAAAGCGGTCCACGGTGGGAGTCGCGGGCGACCCAGTCTCTACTAGCAGCAGCGTCGACGCTCCTTGGGCACATCATCCTCTTGGTGTTGCTCTTGTGCGCTTGCGCCGTTTCTGTCCACGGTGACGGCGGGCGAGAAGGCGGGTGAAAATAACCAGCTTCGTCGATCACGTCCAACGCGGAAACTTCCTCTTGGGTTGGCGCCGTCGAAATATCCGCCATCCATGCCGGCTTCGTAGCCGGGGGTTCCAGGGGTCGTCATGGCTAACAAGAGGGCTTGTTGCATCTTGCGGTTCTGCTCAACGAGCTTCCGGGCCACGACTCTGAATACTTCCTCGACGCCCTCACCACTCTCGGCGCTGATTTCGTGGCATGCATCCCATCCGACTTCCTGCGCCCAGAAGCCAGAGCTTCTCTTGGAGCTGGGCGTTCTCGGCTCGACGTTGGGCATATAGCCGGGGCCGTTGAGTGGAGTAGCCGTAGGCGGAGGTGTGCCGCCAACACCGGGAGCGAGATTCTCAGCAACGTATGCAATGCAGCGTTCGAACGGAACCTGTCTGGCGGAGGGATCACGAGCGACAATGTCGGCCTTGGTTCCCACCACATGCAAGACAACGTCGTTGGGTAGATTGCGTCGGAGCTCAGTGAGCCAGACGCCCATTTCAGCAAAAGACTGGGCATCGGTAATGCTGTAACACAGGATGCAGGCATTTGCGCCGCGATAATATAGCCGCGATATAGAGCGAAACCTCTCTTGGCCAGCTTGATATCCACAGCCAAGTTAACTTTGAATTCATGACATTTGGCCGAGAACACTTCTTGTTCACAACAACGACAACAACAAAGCAGGGAATGGTAGAGAAGACAATAGGCAAAACGAACCTGTGTCCCAGATTTGGAGGCGCACCATGGTATCTGTGTCGGAGTCGACCACGTGCTTGGTCAAGAAACTTGCGCCAACAGTCGACGTGATCTGAGAAGGATTGAAAGCGCCTTTGCAGTATCGCATGACGAGCGAGGTTTTCCCCACGCCTTGAGCGCCAAGAATGACGATCTTGGCCTCGAGAGAAGACATGGTATGTTTTCCTTTTCCTGTCGCAAAAAAAGAAGCGATGATTTGGCGATGTAGAGCGCCCCGAGTATTTTGCCAGGGATAAATCGCTGTCAAAACAATGATGCGGCTCCCCGACTACGACGAAAAGTAAGCAGTGGTAGTAGGCTGGCTTGTTTGTGGATAGACAAATACAAGAGCTCTGCGATAGCAATGAGAAAGAAGAAAGATTCAATGTCTATCGCATGACGATGATGGCCCTCAACGAAGGAAGGACGAGTGAACAGAGTAGCTAGAGGCTTGCACTCTCATGGTCGGTGGCTGGCCAATTTGCGGGCGTCGTATGGGTTTTTGTTTTTTTGTTTTGTTTGGTTTCTTTGTTCGGGTTACGCAGACGTTGGTGAGGAAAACGAGGATGAAGTACAGGTCGGGTATTTATTTCCAAGGAGCGCCAAGGAGAGGAGTACAGCTAAAAGGGGCGGCGATGGCTGGTTCTCGAGTGCCTCGTAGACTGTAGAAGAGGAAAATGAGGCTGGTCTGTTGTTTGGAAATGTCGCGTTCGGGTGGCTTCGCAAGAGAGTCGAGTCGAGTCGAAGACGACGGGCGCATGAGACGGGGTGAGACGGGGTCGAGACGCGAGACACGAGGGAGCAACACACGGAGGATAGGAAATTAGGGCGGGGTTGAGTCGAGGCGAGGCGAGTCACGTCACGTCATCACGTCGTGATGGCTGGTCGCCGGGTCGCCGGGTCGCCGGGTCGCCGTTCGCTGTTCGCTGTTCGCTGGTCGCTGATCATGCTGCGCTTTTGAAGATGAGATAGATGATGGATATGGAGGTTGTCTAAATGTTGATCAATCGCTGTAGATGCAGGTCGTTGTGAGCCGCCGTTGTGAGTCGTGACTGCCGTTTCGCGGCGGCAGGCGCCGTCCTTGTTGGCGGCATTCTCAGGGCACGCAAACGGTACAAACGTTCTGGACAGTTGCATCGTTCTACATGTATGCAACGGCAACGGAATAACTGCCTCTCCCTTCGACTTGCCAACAAGCCTTCAAGATAAAGTCAATCCTCATTCAGAGCATTCCACTGCACCCCAGCTGCAACCCGACGTCATTGCACATGGGTTCGTACATGTGTGTACATGTACATAGACCATCTCAGATTGTCGGTCCTTTCCTCGTTCAACCAGCTTCCACATATCAGACAGCCATGACTTACAACTTAATACCAGGTTTTGCTATCCAATTCGGGACAATCTCCGACTGCATTGGAGATCATGAAAGGCTTTACATGTATAAATAAAACTGATTGTTTCCCCGACGGGTCTTCCAAGGCGGTCCTGTCCTGAAGCTTCTTTTAGACTTTGTGTACTCTGTAATACAGGAATTATACAGGGCTCACGGAATATTATGATGTGACTGCAAGTGCATTAGGACCCTGGAATACATGTTGCGCTGTGATGGCACGGAAGATGGCAACTTTTCGTCTCCACAAGCCGCCATGTCAAGACGAAGAGAATAAAGAACCGCGGACGAAGAGAACTGCACTGCATGTGCATGTGAGCGGCAGACGCAGCGTCTTGCTTGATGAGTGGTGGAATCAACAAAGATTTCTGTGGTTCTGTGGAGCCAGGGCGGCCCGCCCAAGCCTGCCAATGCCAATCGTCAATATCGTGGATCGCCGCCAGTGCCCAGTGCCAGAGGCCCAGAGCCCAGTCAGTTCGGGTGGTGCTCTTTGGGGTGCTCTTTGGGGGTACTCTTTGGGGGTACTTCTTTGGGTGGTGCCAGCGCAGTGACGCACCCCTGTCCCGCCCCCTCGCTCCCTGTCTGTATCCCCTGGCAGTCCTGCTTTGTCAGCCAACCAGAAGCCACCAGACAGGAATTGCCAACATCTGCCGGCTGTGACACATCAACTTCTTTCACCAAACAAACAGTGGCGTGTTGAACACACACCAGGGTCTCCCTCTTTCAGCTGTTGCAATCAATCCCTGTCTGCCGGGCACCAAAGCAGTTACGATATTACCCATCGGCTGTCTAGTCCCTGTCTTTGCACCCTGGTTTGCTCGGCATTGGTTGGCTTGTTGATTCACAGCCAGAACAGAGAACAGCGCTCTCCTCTCCCTCCCTCTTGCATCTCAACCTCGTTGGATGATTTTAGCAGACAAGTGGGCTTCAATCGTGTGCCAATGTGACTGCCCAGATAAACAAGGTGACAAGGGCCCCGGTGATACAGCGTGCCCACCTTGAGACCACAAACGCAAATCACTGGTAATTGTCTTACGCTGGCGGTGACGGTGCCGGTGCTGGTGA
Source organism: Epichloe sibirici (assembly GCA_022702365.1). Classification (NCBI taxonomy): domain Eukaryota; kingdom Fungi; phylum Ascomycota; class Sordariomycetes; order Hypocreales; family Clavicipitaceae; genus Epichloe; species Epichloe sibirici. The sequence continues at coordinate 2,292,486 of JALAAE010000001.1, read as the reverse complement.
CGGTGACGCTGGTATGTATATATATATATATATAGAACAATGCTCCGGCCTATCTGGGCAACTCACGTTCATTTTCCCCTCTCCATCATTTCTGATTTTCCTGTATTGCATCTCCAGCAGCTGTTTTTGCGCTGCCAGCCAGCCGCCTCCAAACTTGCCTTCTACATTACGAAAACCTTTAATTACGTGCCACGAAAAACACCGTTGCGAAAATGAAGATCTGCGGACGACTGGTTATTCTGGTGCCCATGGTGCTGGCTGTGGTGGCCTTTGTGCTCTCCATGTTGGCACTGTTTGCAGGTCATGAACAGGGGTTCATGGAGGACTATGCCATCGTTCGGGTAAGGGAAACGAGCAATCTACCATCCGTGGCTTGCCGATGATCGCATTTCTAACTGGTGGCTCGGTAGCTCAACACTTCCATGGTCGGACACAACCTCTTGAATACGAGCTCCGACAAGGAACCAAGCGGCGATAAGAAAAAGGGCGGCCTACTTGGCCATGTCCAAGGTTGGTGGGACGACAAGAAGAACGACGCAAAGGACAAGATCAACAATGTTACCGGCCACATTGCCGATAAGCTGGCCAAGAATATCGGTATCAAAGAATGGTACTCTTTGCACGTCATGAACTCGTGTGAGGGATACTACTTGCCCAACTCGACGGCTCCGGGCGTCGGGCTGAACATTACCAACTGTACCACGTCGAGCCCAGACAGTGAGTGCTTTTTCTTTGTCTTTCCTACATTCTATTTGCCCCTTTTCTTGCGCAATGTACTGGTAGAAGCATACTTCCGGTGCTAATTTTGGCTCGCTCTGCAGGTCGTTTCAACCTCAGCCAAATCCTAGACAAAGAACTCACAGCCGGTCCCGTCAAGCTCAACCTTGCCAGCATCAAATGGCCAGACAGCATTCAAGAAAAGATCGACGACATCAACCAGGCTATCCTGGGTATGTTTGTTATTTACGCAATCGGCGCCGGACTCAGCGGCCTGGCCTTCCTAAGCAGCATTCTGGCCCTCTGGAAACCGGACCTCCGCCGCATTGTCTTGGCCAACTTTGTTATTTCGTCGCTCGGTTTCCTTTCACTTCTCATTGGCAGCATCATTGTCACAGTTGCTGCGAACAAAGGGGTCAAGGGTCTCAACGAGGCGGGCGAAAAAGTTGGGCTTTCGGCCACCACAGGCACCAAGTTCTACACTTTGAGCTGGGTTCCACTGGTTTCATGGGCATTGTCGCGCTTTTTTGGCTGGGCCAGTTCTGTGCCGTGCGCAGAGACAGAAAGAGGCGTGGGCTCAATGAGAAGCGCGTCAAGCGCGATATCGACTCCTAAGCGGTTCGGGAACAGAGGATGCACAAACGAACGAGAACAGGATTCTGTGGTTTGGCCGGGGAAAGGGGCAGAAGAAAGACCGACAACGATGAAAACGGGAACAAGAAATCAAGCGTGATGGAAAATTCGAAATGACTTCATGATACCACAGTGCAATTTTGTACCAAGCGGCAAGCAGACATTAACTGTAATTTATGACAGAGAATAGAATAGAATAGCTAGCACGAGGCAAGCAAGCCCTGGCCTTACTTGAATAATACACACAGAAGAAGAAGAACTCGTCTGAATGAACAACTTGCGCCAAGCAATCCTCAACCCCAGATCGATCTGCGCCCCACCCACGCCCACGTCCAACATCCACATCCAGAGCAGAGTCCAAAGGCAACCGCAGCCGCAGCCAATTGCGTCATCATGCCCACGCCCGACAGAAGGCCTATATCGAGGCGGCGAGGCCTGTCCTTTCTTCCTTTCTTCCTCTCTTCCTCTCTCCAAGTTCCGCTGTCCATCCTACATTACGATCCATGGACCCCCTGCACCACCGGTCGGTCTTCCACAGCTGCCCACCATGCCCAGTGACGTCGAACATGGCAGTACCGAAACGTCGTCGCTGCTCGGGCGAGGCAGACACAATATGAAGCGCTTCTTTGATGGCTTCGTCGACTTTGCTTTCCAGGGCAATATCCTGCAGATAGCATTTGGCTTGATGTTTGTGTCATTCCTTCTCCTTTCTCCCCCCATCCGCTGTTCTTCCTGATTGCGCCTTTCCCAATAGTATAAAATTCATTGAAATGAATCAAAAAAAGACTCACGCAGGCTAATCAAGCGTTTTTCATCCATTACAGCATCGCCAACATCTTCACAGACCTCATCAAGACCTTTGTCAGCGCAATCCTCATGCCCCCCCTCTCCGTCCTCTTCCCCGTAAACAAGAACATTGAGGAAAAGTTCGCGGTCCTCAGGTACGGGGCCAACTACAACGCCACGACGGGGTACAACACGCTGCACCAGGCGCTGGACGACGGCGCCGTCGTCATGGCCTACGGCTCGTTTGTGTACCAGGTTATTTCGTTCGTCATGGTGGGGTTTGCGTTGTACGGCCTCGCGCATGTGTATACTCTTGTGTCGCATGATCCGATCATAAAGTACACTAAGAAATGTCGATATTGCCGGAAACGCATTAATGAGAAGGTGAGTTGGCGCGGGACTTTGGTGGTTGCCCGGCTTTACTGACCTTTTTCTTTTTCCTGCATGGTTTAGTGCTTGCGGTGTATTAATTGTACGAGTTGGCAGGATGGTCGGGAGGATAGGAATGAGGGTTGATGGCATTGCATTGTGGGCGTGAGCAAAGACTTGTCTATATGTACAAATATACGCAAACGAAACAAATCACCCACGACAAGGCGAACCCCGTCCTTGTAAAAACAAACAATAATGACGATGATAAAACCTACATGACTCCAGTGCCATGATGAGATGGGACGATAATGAATGAGTGAGTGAGTGAGCGATCGAAAGACGAGATTATGCGGGGAACGGGAAAGGGGAGGATATCGGGAAAAAGGGTGAGCGAGTGAGCGAGGGTCTTTGTAAGAAGTCTGTTCTTGGGAAGATACAATTGCTTCTTGTGATACCGAGTGTAGTTTTTGAATTAGTTGGTCGGCATGGACGACAAAGATGCGACTGCAGGGGGGCAACGCCAAGAAAGCCTTTTGGTTCGTTGCCGGGCTCGGTCCCGAGTGGATTTGCCGGCCGGCTTCGTTATTCGAGTGGCAAGCTAACAGAAATCACTGCAATTAAACATTTCATAATCCGACTTTGCCGGGCCGAGCCGGTTATCTCGCCAGCCAGGATTACAGGATCGCCCGGCTGTTACTCTGGAGTCCGTACACAGAGGGCAAGAGGAATCATCGTGAGCGAGCGAAGGAAAAAAAAAAAGAAAGAAAGAAAAAAAGGTTCTCCTGGAGCGATACGGGTTGGAAGACGCCAGAGGTGTTTCCGAACGGAGCACCAGTGGACTGGACCGGTCTGGGTGGTCCATGCTGGTTAGTTGTTAGCAACTTATTAGCATTGGCGTCTTGGCACCTCGCCGTGGTGCATTTTTCAAACGCGACACCGGCTCCTGGTGACGGTCTGCGTCACGATATTATTATTAGTCTACCGCATGCACAGGCCTGGCAACGAGGCTATTTACAGGACACGCTTTCTTCATTCACGATGAGCGCGACAGTCGAATCTCGACAGACAAGGGAGGGGGGAAACCTCGTTTGGTTACCTTACCTGTACAGTTATTGCCAAAAGCCGAACGCTTGAGATCTGACACAAATCGTCGTCACCATGGGCCACGGCAACCAGAGCGGCAACCTGGCTATGACACGCCCACGTGCCGCTTGGCCCGCCAGGACTGAGGGTGGCCGCGGGACTAATCCGCATTTGGACTTGGCCAAGACTTCTCATCAAAGAGGGCCCAAGAACCGCATTTCTCGTTAATAACCCCCATCGCCAATCTAAGAGTCCAACGCCCTTTCCCTTTCCGCCCACTTCTCCTTCTCCTCATGTCTTTCGTCCAGTGTCTGGCCGCGCGGAAGAGAGCCCTGTTTCTCTTGATGCGACAGAGCTATCCGTAAGCTCCATCGACGATATTGACTGGACGCTGACAACAACGACGACGAAGACACACGGCGAGAAGGAGAGACAAGGGGTGAGGAGAGGGCGACGATCTTTTTTTCCCCCACCACGATGCTCCGGTTCGCGCCGGCCTTCTCTAGGCTTCTGGCTCTTCTACTGCTCGCGTCTGCTCGCGTCTGCGTTGCCGATGATGATGCTACACCAACGCCTACGATAACGGCAGCTCCCATCTTTATACCGTACTACAGCGAGGATCAATGGTCTGCTATGAGGGGCAGCATTCTCTCCACGGTAGGTCGTACGCCGATCTTCTTCTTTTTTTTTTTTTTTTTTTGCCCTCACGCGAGATCGACAGACACAGATTATAGCTCCGAACGGCTGACATGACTGGATGAAATAGAACAAAACTGCCAGCGAAACCACATACACCATCTTCTGTCCCACAGCAGCTCAAGTTGCTTGTGATTTGTCGCTCGAGTTTCCATTCATCATCGTGGAGGGTGCCAGCACGCTCAAATTTCACGGCACTCTAACGTCTACGTAGTAAGCATCATCTGTCTCTCATTCCTACTGCGCTGGCGTTTTACACTAACACGCTGTAGCATCGCGGACCTCGAGTGCAACATGAATGGCACAACGGCAGCGACCTGCTCCGGTTACTCTAGCTATCGATCGGGCTACACGAACGGCAAATACACCGGCCCGACAGAGGTGTCGTGGACGTCGACCTTTACTGGATCCAATGTCCATTGGGGCACTCTGACGCTTGCGCAGAAACCGTCAGAAACGGACGATTCGCTCGACGTTACGGGAACAGACATCGCCGCTCCGACAGTGCCATCTACCGCCATGTACTATTCCTCGCCGACGCAGAGCAGTGCAGCGACTAGCCTGCTATCGCACTGTGCTTATGCCAGAGCTGCTGCCATGTTGGGCACTCTTGCCACCACTTTACTCTTGGCAGCGTGATTTGGCCATGATACGGATGACAGGATTACATGTACACAGAGGGTCGGACCAGGAACAGGAGGATGCAGATTTATATACACCCCATTGACAGGCGGCCATATGTTCTGTCAGTAACCAGACGATGGATCTTGGCATGAGAGACTGCTGGTTTTTTTTTTTTTTTTGGAAAGCGTAGGATGGGCGGCAATTTTTTTTGTAAATGCACGGCGTTTCGTGTTGAATCTTGGCATTGCTCGAGTCGAGTCGTTTTGTCTCGTTCAGGGGCGGTATCTGTGGGAAGAGACTGCAGCAGGCGTTATATCCCGATTTGGGCGTCAACAACCCAAAGCTGTTCGAGGATCATGGATCTGATTAATGGGGAAAGAATTGGGCGGTAAAGGAAAAGAAATAGGAGGAATGCAAAGTGAAAGCTGGTTGCATCTTTGCAACGGGCAACAAGAGCCATACAGAAGAGTCTGCAATTTATAGTCAACTCGACACTCCCGTTGCATCTCGGGTCCAGAAACGCGGGGCATTTTGATTACGAAGAAGCTTTGGTTTTCCACCGCCCATACCCTGGTCGCCTGACTGTGTGATTCTTCAAGGCTTATGAAATGAATCAAGGATGACCAGCCGACCGGTTCATACAATCCTGAGAATTTCCGTCCGACACCGCTCTCGACAGCCCAATCCGGGAATGTCTTAGATGATGTCTCAGACGCAATAGCTTCACCAGCAGCCACCTTTGAACACGAGAAACCAGGGCTCTTCCCTGGGAAGGCCAATTTGTCCAAACGGACTGACTCCCTTCCCTGGGAGACCCGGCCCCGCCTCCCAGCAACTCTGGCGCGCCGAGCCCTAGGGCCAGGTCCACGTGACCCTGGCGGCAGAACACACGAGAGGGAGGTATGTAGTGAATGTTAGTAAAAATCTCTGTGGCCACTGCATTCGGGGAATATGTTATGCACCTTTTGGTCGATCTGCCGTGCTGCCTGCCTACCCCCCTTTGCGCCGCAAGACTCACATGTTTGCATGGATGGGTTGCAGCTCGGCCCCCCCCCCCCTTTTTTCCCCGCTCCGCCGCTTGCGTATTGGGCGTTTAGAAAAAGATCCGTCTCAACTCTCGAGTGGGCTTGCACCTTGTTGGGCTTGCATTGGCCTCTAGAGCAAAACTGGACTCTCTACGGAGTACGGATACGAATGAAAGAATAGGGGAGTAGATCGCATCTAGGTCTTTCAGCTTGATAGCCCCCTTTTATTTTATTTTATTTTTTTTGTTTCTTTCCTTTTTGTGACTCGGCCGGGGGGCATCATGGGTGCATGGGTGGTGCATGGGTTGGGTCAGCCCGCAAATCCTGGGTTCTGGCACGCATCGCTTCGCTTTGGGATTTCGGGCCGGTGAGAGCTAACTAACGAGCCACTGGTGGTTGGAGCTGGGCTGTCGAGCCATGATTCATTGGACAATCCGTCAATCCGTCACTCCGTGGAAGTAGCAGGGGTGGCAGGGTGGCAGGCAGGCAGGCAGGCAGGCAGGCAGGCAGGTTCGTGGAGCCCACCTTCCGTAGCCGCGCCGGGCTCCCAGTCATCGAATGCATCTGAACGACTGGCCTGGACTGCTCAAGTCGCTGATGCTTCTTTTTTTTCCCGTCTTGCCGCGCGCGAGGCGGGGACGCGAAATAGAAGCTTGCTGAAACAACTTCACCGATTTGCGGGCTAGCCATGGCCACCCACCCGCTCGATACGAACAGGCCATGGCCTTCCATGGACATGGAGCACAAAGTAGGCACAAAGCAGGCACAAAGCACTGCCTTTGGTCGGCTGCGAGCGGCTGATTGATCCGTGGGCATTTTATTCACTCTGTAGTCCGTATGTAGTCCGTGCTCCGTACTATTGATGACGGATTACGGGGTACCGCCTCTCACATTCATCTAATTCCAGCCTCTTTTTTGTCTCCTTTGGGGTATTCTTCGTATTCTTTACCCTCTTCACCTTCTTCCTTTTTATATATCTTTGTGCCGTCTTGCTGCTTTTCCACGTCTTCTTCTCTCCACCCTATTACTTTCTGGTCTTGTCTTGTCTTGTCTTGTCCACAGCCATCCTCATCAGCCCACCACTTTTCCTAGCTGGCCTTGGCAAACGCAGACCAATTTTTGTTTGCATTTGTTTCCAATTTTCCATTTCATTGTTCCAAGAATACGGACTACAATTCGCTATTATAGAATCTTTACGGAGTACATATTTGTTCATCTTCTCTCTTCATCAGTCTACTGCTAGCGTGCTCTTTATTTGCTAGGCTTTCCGCCTTCATCATTCCTATTCTCATTCCACAATCATGAAGTTCGTCCAGAGTCTTCATGCAGTGGCCGCCCTGGGTGGCATCTACGCCCCCCAGAATATCAGTGTGGACAGCCAGAGTAAGTTCCGGAACTAAGCAGCTCATGTTTGAGTTACACTGCTGACCACACGTGCAGCCTCGGTCCGAAATGTGGCTGCTACCCTCGCTCATGAAACTATGAGCTATTACACAGGCAACGTTACCGATCCCAAATCAAGGGTATGCATGCAATCGAACCCTCTGTCATACCTGTTGCTCAATACGTCCCGCCAGGTCATCAATCTGACGCTCTTTGGCAGGACTTTGGCAGTGTCAAGAAGCCATACTATTGGTGGGTAGCTGGGGCCCTCTGGACTGCCATGCTGGATTATTACCATTACACCTCCGATCCTAGCTACAACCATGTTGTCCTGCAAGCCTTGCTGGCCCCTACCAACCTCGGGGCGGGCAGAGACTACATGCCTGCTGAGCATGCCGACGAAGAAGGCAACGACGATCTGTTCTTCTGGGGCTCAGCTGTCCTGTCTGCTGCTGAGCGCAACTTCCCCCAGCCCGACTCCAACCTCCCTTCCTGGCTCGATATTTCCATCAACGTTTTCAATCAACTTGCCGGTCGATGGGATGCCAACAACTGTGACGGCGGTCTTTTCTGGCAGATCCACGCCACCAACCCCAACGGCTTGAAGTACAAAAACTCTGTTAGCAACGGTGGCTTCTTTCAGTTGGCAGCGCGCTTGGCTCGTGCGACGAGCAACGAAACCTACCTCGACTGGGCCGAAAAGATTTGGGATTGGAACGCACAAGTGGGCTTCATTGACAGCCAGTCCTATCGAATCTACGACGGCGCTGGCATTGACTCTGGCTGCAAGCAGGTCAACAAGAAATCCTTTTCCTACACGACGGGCATCTTCCTGTACGGCGCTGCAGTCATGGCCGAGCAAACCACCGAGGACAAGTGGAGCCAGCGCACTGAGAAGATTCTTGACGAGGCTGCCAAGTTCTTCTTCACGGGCAAGGACAAGAACATCATGTGGGAAACAGAATGCGAGCCCAAGGGTAATTGCAATTACGACATGATCACCTTCAAGGGATATCTCTCCCGCTTCATGTGGCAGACTGCGCACCTCATGCCTTCACTGCGCGAAAAGGTGGACAGCTTGCTCGTCCCTACCGTCAAGGCGCTGACTGGCACCTGCACTGGCGGCAAGTCTGGTCACCATTGCGGCATGAAGTGGTACGTGGGCGGCTTTGATAACGTTGCTTCCTTTGGAGGTGCAATGTGCGCGCAGGAGGCAGTTCAGGGCCTCCTCGCTCGAGACTCTGCTCTTCCGCTCAAGGCAAATGAAATCAAGTGGACGAAGGATGTCGCGTTCAAGTCCATCGACACATATGCCAACAGCGAGACGACCAAGCGCGAAGTAATGCCATCCGCCTCTCAACCACCGTCCCCAGCCCCTACCCAACCCAGCGACAAGGCCCAACCCAGCGATAAGGGTCCAATCAAGTCGGAGGCAAACGTGGTCACTGGCAATCGGGTATTATTCACAGTCGCAATTGGTTCCGTTCTTGCAGCCTGGAGCTTGGCATGATTGCATTACCTCCAAGAACCCGTCGTCGATGCGCTTCCCGTTCCGGACTACAAAGGGGCTTTTGGCATACAGGAGCATTCTTTCCTACAAGCACGGTTCGGCTCACCACCTATCGGGGGGGTTCAAAAAAAGTAAAGAAAAAAGGAAAAGAACATTCCCTCTATCAGGTGGCTTCCTCATTTATACGACACGTTCGTTCACAAAATATTACCTCCTTGTGTTTGTAAATATGGTACCCCTTAGAGGTATATACACTGCCCAGCATATAATGCGCCATTCGGGCTCGGGCATGACGTGATACGACTTTTGCATGCTTTGGAAAGGGATGGTGTTGACATGAATGGAAACACTTTACATGCTTTTACATGTTAGTACAGTACAACGATGCCTCCTCGGGTTGACCCGAGAAACATGCTCTTTAGATGATGGAACAAGTTCATTTTTTTTTAACAAGTTCAAATGATGCTACCGCTCTGATTCAATACAAGTGACTGTTCATTTTACCAAGTGTCTAATCCCCCCGCACGTCTATTCTGTACTCCGTATACAAGGGAAGATAAAAGCCAGCTTCCCCGCTATAATAAATGGTCTAAGAAAATTTTGGAAAGAAGAGCAATGCAATGCAATGCAATGCGGCGCACGGCGGCGCACCGCATGCCCGCCCCATTTTACGATGAAGGTTTCCTCACCTCAGCCAGTGTCTTGCGCAACGAGTCCAAAAACCGCGTAACTTCGTCCTCGGTGCCGACCGTGATGCGCAAACAGCCCTGGCACCCGTGCTCTTTCCCCCGAAACCGGACCACCACGCCCTCTTGCTCCGCGAGTCTCTGGTAGACCGCCAGCGCCGTCGTGTTATCCGGGTGGCCGTCCGGGTCGAGTATCTCGTACAGCAGGAAGTTGCTTGCCGTGCCGCCGCGCAGTCTCCCCACGCCCTCGATGGCGGGCAGTTCCCGCAGCAGTCGCTGGCGCTGGGCCGCAATCTTTGCGCGGTTGTCTGCCATGACGGCGAGGCCCCTGGCGCCGAGGGCGTACCGCGCGAAGGCGCTCGTGGGGCTGGCGATGTTGTAGGGCGCCTTCATGTTGTTGAGTAGGCGGGCGATTGGGGCGGGGGCGAATGCCGCGCCGAGGCGGATGCCCGCCATGCCGAAGGCCTTGGAGAGGGTCTGCAAGACGACGAGGTTGGGGAACTCGGCTGCCAGTTCGGCGAGGGAGGCGTCCTCCGGGGCGAAATCAACGTATGCTTCGTCGAGGACCACGACGCCGTTCCAGGTGGGGTGGTTGAGGATCTGCTGGACGTCGGTCCTGGAGAGCAGCGAGCCGGTGGGGTTGCCGGGGGAGCAGAGGTAGGCGAGCTTGATGGTCGGGTCCCGCGCCAGGGCGGCCTCGACGGCGGGCACGTCGAGGGCGAAGTCGGGGGCCGGCGAGAGGGGCACCGTGACGAGGGCGACGTCGTTGACCTGTGCCGAGACGCCGTACATGCCGTACGTGGGGGGGCACGTGAGGATGCGATCCCTGCCGGGGACGCAGAAGCATCGGATGAGGGCGTCGATGGCCTCGTCGGAGCCGACGCCGACGAAGAGGTTGTCGGGGGTGATGGACTTGGGGGTGTGCGCGTGCGTGTTGCGCAGGTCGCAGAGGAGCTGCTTCAGCTCGTGCTGGTGAGGGTCCGGGTAGCGGTGCAGGCCGAGGGGGTCGAGGCCCGCGAGGGACGATGACGACGACGAGCTCGAGTCGGCCACGTCGGAGGAGTGGATGGAGGGCCCGCAGGCGTTCTCGTTGGCGTCGAGGAGGACGTTTGTGCCGTCGTCTTTGTAGTCGCTGTTTTTGGGGGGACGTGGTTGGTTTGGGGGATGAATGTTTTGGTTTTGGAAGAGAGGGGAGGGGAGAAGGGGAGGGGGAGGGGAACCCCGAGGAGCGCACTCACTCTCGAGCGCAGCGATATGGCTGCAGCGCCAGGATGTTGGGCCGAGCGCAAGTCTCCAGGTTGAATGGCGACATGGCGATTCGGGAATCTGGGTGGTGGTGATCACTAGTTTTTTTTTGGGGGGGGGGGGGGGGTTTGGCAAGACTTCATCAATTGAATGGGCTGGAAGAGGGAAAGATAAGATAAGATAAGATAAAACTACGTGAAGTCAATGGCGAGTCCCGCCGAGTCCGGAGCTCATGACGGTGACCGGCTGTCGCTGTACAAATCTCGAGGGTGTGGGGACAATTTCTGTTCCGGAGTTCTGTGATGAATCATGGATGACCGGCGGGCTCAGTGAATGTCCTTTGATGCGAGCTTAAATGTTTCCAATTTCGGCGCATCCTACTCCGAATAGGGCCAGTGGAATACGCATTGCGGTGAAACAGTGGTGCCACTCGCACAGCTTATTGCCCGCGTCACCAACTTTTCGAAACTGCGAGAGACCACTTGTCAAAAGCCTCGGGAACAAGGAAGACGTGATGAAAATTGAGATAGACACGGCTGTACGGAGTAGATCATCAATAACCTTGACAAACGAAGCTGTCCCACACTTTTTGTAACACACAAACAAACATTTGACACTCCTGGCCAGGAGACCAGAGGCTGTTTTTGGACGAATCCGACCACCGCCAAGACGTTTCTGAGTCACCCTATCAATCACATCATGATATTAATGACAGACACTTGTCGGAATTCCATTTTTTTCAATACGACTTTCGTCAAGAGATGGGCTTCTCGGCCAGTCCGTCGAATTCGCAGTCCATCTTCTCAAGCACGCGCAAATAGCCGCAGCATATAGGATTTGTCATGGACGGCAATCGCAGGTTTGCCAAACGTGAAGACATCGACGTGAAAGCCGGTCCCGGGAGCGGCGCCAGACCATTTCACGCGGCAAGTACCCGAGTCCGGCGGGTGATGGGAGAAATCATAATCCCAATGTTTGGCGAAATGTAGCTCGTTGACCTCGCTTTTAGAAGTGCCATCAAGACCTTGTCCGCTTATCCTTTCAGCATCGACAACTACAAGCGGCCTCGGTCTGAATTGGACGGCCTTGTGCCTTATGGAGCTGTTGAAGGAACCACATACCGCGGCCCGCGATCACACGACGTGGCCGATGGGCACGAGGTGTGCGTTGGGATTATTGGGGAAAAGCATTTCATCCCAGAGGATATCGCCTGCATGAACGACGTCGCGGTCAAGACATGATTTCCAACCAACACAGTACACTGAACCATCAAAAACTGTTCCCCACAGCGAGCTCGTCAGGCGATACATTCTTTTTCTCAGCCTTTGCCTAGAGACCGATCAGCCGGGTATAATTGGAAATAATGGAGGTTTGACAAGCAAACATTTGCTTCATTTCAATGCCGCTCTCAGTGGTACACAAGTCATTGTACGTCACTGCCTCGCTTAGACCCATTCGACTGTTTGTTGACCCGGACACCTACTGTTTAAGAACATCAGACTCTTCGTCCGCTTTCCGTTTTGATCTCTTGTTCATGTCGGGACATGCCCAAGTCAAGCTGCAGACCTCATGGGCTGTCGTGCGATGGAAAACGAGAAAATGATGAATCATGACAGAGAGTCGCCCGCCGCTACGCCCGCCGCCGAGGACCACGGGAGACGAACGCAGTCATTTTCCTCGTCGTTGCCAAATAATGGGCTCGTTGTGAAGCGGAAGGAGCCCATTGCGGCTTGGAGGCTGGTGGTTTTGTTTGGATGGTATGTGGTGAGAAGAGCCAGTCGTGACCATGGATGAATGATGGTATACATGCTAACACTGAGGCCTATTTTAGTGTTGGAATGGGGCTGTTCCTATCTCTGATAGATGCCACTGTAGTGGCTACCATGCTTGTGGAAGTATCGGAGGATTTCCAAGACTTTAGGACGTCGTCGTGGGTAGTGTTGAGCTACACGTTGACCGAAGTTGGTGAGTGACACCGCCCAGTCAGTCCCACGCCAATTGGGCAGGATTTGGCTGAAACGTGCCAGGCTTTGCTGTTGCCATGGCTCGATTCTCCGATGCCGTTGGGAGAAAGACAATGGTGTGCACGTCATTCATCATTTTTCTGGCTGCATCCATGGGATGTGGTGCCTCAACCACCCTCCATCAGCTTATCGGTTTCCGCGCCGTACAAGGAATCGGCGGCGCGGGCATGTATTCCATGGCCATGATCACTTTCCCAGAGCTCAGTCCGCCCTCCAAGGTTGTCCTTGTTACTTCAGCTCTGGGGGTGATTGTGGCTCTGGCTGGGCTGGTTGGCCCAGTGTTGGGGGGTCTGCTCACGACTTACGTTGGCTGGCGATATGTTTTCTGGATTAAGTGAGGCCTTTAATCTTCTAGCTTTGAATTGCCTGATACATGCGGGGAAAACTAATCGCGTGCTCAGCGGCCCCTGCGCCTTCGTCCCAGCAGTGTTGCTCTTTTTCCTGTGGCCAAAGGACTATCAGCTGTTCGTGAAAATTTCATTTCGACAACTCGACTACATGGGGGCAGTCTTGGTCCCGGCCGGAACTGTTCTTCCGGTCTTCATCATCAACCAAGCTGCAATCAAAGATTATGCTTGGGGAAGCGCCACAACGATTACTGTGTTGATTTCGGCAGGCCTTTGCTGGATATCGCTCATCGTGTGGCAGAGAGTGCTCTTCAAGAACCCCAAACTGCACTTTATCCGAGCACAGCTGCCTTGGCGGATTATCTCAAGCCGTGTTATGATGGCCGCCAGCCTGTAAGTTTCAAGTCTCAAGCTCAACTGCACGAATCTCGAGTCCTAATGTGAATTCCTGAAACTAGAGATACTTTTCTGTCCGGATTTGTCTTGCTTCTCACAGTCATCAACATTCCTCTTCGGTCACAAATCGTCAACTCGTACGGACCAGTCAAAGCAGGTGCACTATTACTTCCCATGATGGGCGGTGGAGCTGTTGGTTGTGCCTTGGGCGGTGGCCTCTCACTGAGAAAAAACATCATCTTTCCGGTTCTTGTCGCTGCTAGCATCATCACAGCGATAGCTTCTGGGCTTCTTTCTGATCTACCAGATGACTGGAAACCGCCGCCGAAGCAATGGGCCCTCGAGGCTATTCTTGGGTTGGGCATTGGTCTGAAAATATCGAGCACCACCTTTCTCTCTGTACTTCAAGTCGACTTCGAGGACCACGGTGAGTCTCGAGCGAAACTTACTGCTTTATTGGAAGACCCCAGGTTAATAACAGTAGAAAGCAGTCGCTGACTCTCGACATGTAGCTATATCCCAGGGCATTATCGCCCAAATGCGAGTGTTTGGGGGCAGCATCGGTGTCGCAATCAGCATCATCGTACTGATCACGAGGATGCAAACCAACCTGAAGGATATTCTGACACCTGAGCAGCTGGCCAACGTTTACCGCTCACCTCTGACAATATTCACATTTTCATATGCCCAGCAAATGCTAGCCAGGGAGGCGTTCATCGATGCCTTCCGAATTGACATGTATATATGCCTCGGCGTTTCAGTGGTGTCGCTATTTGTCTCACTCTTTACGTACCAAGAACATCCACCGTCGGTCAAATCTCGACTAGATGATCTTGAGGCAGAGTTGTCCCGCAGCGCTGCTTTGTCTGGTTCGTCGGAGGTATGAGGGAACGCATGGGAGCATCTGGGATGGTTGGGTTCTGTTCTTCTCCAAAGTTGAAACCCCATAATGTATAATGTAAATGATAGTTTAGTGCCAACCAAAATGATTTCCATGGCCTCGCATCGACAAAGATTCTCTCCACGTCTTGCCATGTTGGGTGAAAAGGTCCGTCCCACAGGCCTAAACCTGACCACCTAATAAATAAGGCCCCGCCGTTACATAGTTACATGCTCCATGCATGTAATGTAGAAGGCCCGACCGACCACCTTCGGCCAACCTCATCTTTCCGCAATCGCAAATTCCACGACGCCGCGCCCGACGAAGAGCGCTCGCCCCATCGGCCCCAACACAACAACAAACAACACATTGTCTCCCAAGGACCAAGACGATAGCCTCCCTCCGACTATTACATCTCCATTGCGGAAACCAACATTCATGAAAACGACCACGTCGGTTTTCCCTGCCCTTCAGAGCATCCGTCGCGCGCCCAACGTCACAAAGCTAGCAAAATCCCTGTGAGAATTGAGATAGCACTCATAGCAATTGGCAAGCACAGAGGACAGAGGCTATCGGGATTGCGTCTGGTACCGGAATTTGCCGCTTCCGGCCCATCACCATATTGTGTCGAAAACGCCAAGTTCTGTCCATTGTCGCTGAAGTTGTCTTGTCTCCCTGCCGCGTCGCGTCTTTTGGCCGTCTGTTGGCGCCGGGTCAAATCTGGTCCGTCGGGCCTTTCCGTATCATTAGAACCTCGGCTGGGAAGCTCTTCCTCTTCCACCATGTATAATGCGGGCTACAGCTTTGGCAATCCGGCTTTCAACCAGTCCGGTGCGCCACAGCAGCAGCAGCAGGGACAACAACAACAAACGCAGCAGCAGCAGCAGCAGGGACAGCCCAATCCGCAGATGATGTTTAATCAGCAGCAGCAGTTTGGCGGTATGCCGCAAGGAACCTTCAACCCTGGAGCCAATTCTCAATTGATGCAGGGTATGCCGGGCGGAATGATGCAGAGTCCTGGTATGACCAATATGCCTTCTAATGGACAAAGTGAGTTCCATTTCCTCTTCGAGAATGCCGGTGCGCCGATCGTTCGAACATAGCATACGATACTCTGAGGCAATCTGACTCGAGGCGAACAATGGGTGATTACTAACATGCTACGACTACAGTGCCTGGATATCCTCAACAGTTCCCTGGAGGAGCGTACGGTCAGATGATGCCCGGCGGCGTCCCGCAGAACTTTGCGCCAAACAATTACATGATGGCCGGTGGTATGCAAGGGTTTTCGATGAACCAGCCTGGTATGAGCCCTCAACAAGTGCAACTGATGCAGAGGATGCAAGCACAGCAAGCACAGCAAGCAGCTCAGCAAGCGGCACAACAACAGCAACATCAGCATCAGCATCAGCATCAGCACCAGCATCAGCATCAGCATCAGCATCAACAGCAGCAGCACCACCACCACCACCACCACCACCAACAACAACAACAACCACAACCACAACCACAACCACAACCACAACCACAACCACAACAACCACAACAACCACAACCACTTCCACAACCACAACATCCTCACCAGGGTCAGCAACCGCAGCAGCATCAGCAGCATCAGCAGCATCAGCAGCATCCTCAGCATCCTCAGCATCCTCAGCATCCTCAGCATCCTCAGCATCCTCAGCATTCTCAGCATTCTCAGCATTCTCAGCAAAGCCCGCAATCGCAACAGCAACAAGCACAGCAACCGCCTCAACAGCAACCACAACAGCCCCAGCAACAGCAACATCAGGGTCTCCAACAACAGATGAACCCGAGCATGAATCAGGTTTCCACTCCACAAAGACCTCCGAGCGCAGCTCAAGGCACCCCGACGAATATCATGCACCAGCAGCTCCCACAGTTCAATGCTCCGCAGCTCCAAGGCCAAAATCAAACTCCTCAAAATGCCCAGCAGTCATCTGCTTTAGGTACACCGCAAACACCGACATTCTCAGCCAATCATGGCGGAGGCATGAACCTCCCAACATCTGCAACACCAATGAGCCCCGGTACTGAATCTCGTGAGAAGGAAAGGTTCGCACTACTACTAGACATCAATCATGAGCTGTTGTATGAGTCGATCCAAATTCAAACTACACAACAAGAGTTGAAGAAGGAAAATCCCCCGGCAAGCGGTAATCCAGCAGACCGGAAGCCAACCGAGGAAGAAAACTTATTCCAGCAAGATTACCTTCAGTACGTGCTACCACATGCCGAGAGGTATGCCTATGCTAACGTTTTTGTCCCAGATGTATGAGAAGACTACAGGCAAATTTGTCCTACATGGCAGCTTTGGCAGACCGCAAACCGGAGGTCAAGGCCCCCCCTTGTCCGGCATATCTCAGCGCGCCTCCTCTGAATCTGTCACTCCAACTGAGGGCAGCACCCGCCGGAGCTGAAGGACAGGACACGAACATCGATACCCTGGCGGACAGACAAGAGCGAGACAAGTCGATCAAAGACTTGTATCGCAGGCTTCAAGCTGTGTTCCCCGGATTTGATCCCAAGAAGGAACCCGTTTTCCGTGCGCCGGGGTCAGGGCAGAAATCAGGCGCCCAGGGTTCAAACCAGGCAAGCCCTATTGTTCAACAAAATCCCCAGATGCCTACCATGACAATTCCACCTGGACATCCCGGTATGATGGGATGATGCGTCCACTGATTGTGACAGGGAAAATGAATCTAAATGAGGATCTTTGATACGGGGCGATGCCACGAACCGCGCATCGATGACGATACGTTTGGTGTACCAACTTGGTATAACAATCTTCTTCTCTAGGAGCTTCCTTTGAGAAAGGTGGCGTTGGCTTCGGGAAATTCCGCTCTGCGACTGGTCGGGATGGCTTCGCCTCTCTTGTTGTCAGCTACATGCAAGTGGCAACTGTGAGCTGCGGAAAGGGGAGCCGATAATGTGGCTCGTGTACAACTTGTAAGTACTAGCATTAGGGTATTGAAAGCCGACATCTGGTGGTATTTCTTTTGTTCGCGAGAGATAGCCTCTTTTGTGATGTTTGATGCCGCTCCTCGCCATAACTTGTCTGGTGTTTCTGCATTACTCCACCTCTACCAATTACTCATGAACCCGGTCCGGCGCCACTATACCTGATGTCAATACTGCACTGTCCAAGAGGCTGTATGTCACACACCTTCATCAGCGTTGGCCTAGACCCTGAGAGATGATTTGAAGGGGGATCCATATCCTTAATCTGGGGTAGCTTTATCGGGGGAGGCAAGCTACTGCATGGATATCTGCGATCAGCTCTTTGAGCCAGTTCTTGAGACGATTGCGCGCTTAGACGGTCAGTCAGGCAGTCAATCAGTCAGTCAAGGTCAGGCAGCATAATAGACATTGCTCCTTGAGCCAAGGACAAACCCACGTTTACCATAGATAGCAAGGGCTCGCAATAAGAGGAGGAGCAAGCGCAGGTCATACTATGGCATAATCACCATGCATTTTCCACCTTATCAATGCCCACCACAATCCCTGAGGGCTTTATCCAAATGCCCTAATTCTACCAATCGAGGCAGCCAAAGTTTAGGTGCTTGTGAGCGTATGGAAGGATCAGCGCGGCACCCGAGGACAGTCACGAGACTTTGGTGCTCGTGAGCGGGTGTAGAAGGATAAGCGGGGCACTCAAGGACAGTCATGAGAATTTTATTACTAATAATTAGTATTAGTGCTTTTTGTCGGCATCTAATACTCCGTATTGTTACTGCTGATCTGCATCGCCAACTTCTTTCTATAGTTTGTTGTAGTGGGCCCAACAGGTTCTTTGACCGCAATTGCCCAATGAGAGCGCGTCATGGGGAACGGTCGGTGGGCTGGAATAGTCGTCACAGACCAAAAAAAAAAAAAGTTTCACAATCCCGCATCTGGGGTCTCGCTTGTCTCGTCCTTCAAATCTCTCCACAAACCTTCCTCATACTCGAGGCAGAAAGTGAAGAAAAACTTACAATTCTGTTGCTGCGGCAGATGATTGCGAGGTAAAGCTTGAGACCTGTCCAAGAAAGCTCTGAGAACGAGTTTTCTTGCCCAGCTGTCGCTAGCAGATCCCACCGCACCCAGAGCATCTCTTCTGATCGAATCGTGCTTCTGCCCCGCCAAATAGTTCTTCTTCTCTTACCCTTCTCTTCTTCTTACCGCGAATCGCGAACCGCGAACCGCGAACCACATACCACATACCCCGCTTCACAATGGCTTTCAAAGCGTTGCCGCCGTCTTCGGCGCGCTTTTCGAACGCCAACGACGAAGGCCTCACCTGCCTCGAGCTCGAAGATGGCTCCGCCTACACTGGCTACAGCTTCGGAGCCACCAAGAGTGTTGCTGGAGAGCTGGTCTTCCAGACGGGTATGGTGGGATATCCTGAGTCTCTGACCGACCCCTCGTATCGGGGACAGATCCTCGTCATCACTTTCCCACTCGTTGGAAACTACGGTGTGCCTTCGCGCGAAACCATGGATGAGTTGCTCGGCGACCTGCCTGCTCATTTCGAGTCCTCCCAGATCCATGTTGCCGGTGTTGTCGCCGCTTCATACTGCGGTGAAGATTTCTCCCACTTCCTGGCTACCTCCTCGCTTGGCACTTGGTTGAAGGAGCAGGGCGTGCCTGCCATGTATGGTGTTGATACCAGAGCCCTGACCAAGAAGATCCGGGAGAAGGGTAGCATGCTGGGCAAGATGAGGCTCCAGATCAAGGGTGCTGAGACCAATGGTGTCGCCAATGGCGCTGCTGTCAAGGCTTCCTCCGAGCAATTTGCTGAGGTCGAATGGGTGAATCCCAATCAAAAAAATCTCGTGGCTGAGGGTGAGTTTCATCTTTCCGTACTCTGTGATGTCTTCGTTTCTGGCTTAAGAGCCTATACTCATCGCTGTGTTCTCTACCTGTAGTGTCTGTCAAGACTCCTAAGCTGTATAAGCCACCCAACTCTGTGGCTACCCGCAAGCATCCTTCGGGCCGACCTATTCGTGTTTTGTGTGTCGATGTTGGTATGAAATATAATCAGCTCCGATGCTTCCTCAAGCGTGGAGTCGAGGTCATGGTCTGCCCTTGGGACCACGACCTGGTCAAGGAGGCTGGCGATCAGTATGATGGTCTCTTCCTCTCCAATGGACCTGGTGACCCCTCAATTCTTGATGTTACCGTCAAGAATATCCAGGCTGTCGTGGAAAAGAACAAGACCCCCGTCTTCGGTATTTGCTTGGGTCACCAACTGCTCGCCCGTGCCTCGGGTGCCAAGACTAGCAAAATGAAGTTTGGTAACCGCGGCCACAACATTCCTTGCACAAGCATGGTCACCGGAAAGTGCCACATCACCTCTCAGAACCACGGCTTCGCCGTTGACGCCAAAACGCTGCCTTCTGGCTGGAAAGAGCTGTTTGTCAACGCCAACGACGGCAGCAACGAGGGTATCATGCACGTTGAAAAGCCCTACTTCAGCGTTCAGTTCCATCCCGAGAGCACACCTGGTCCTCGTGATACCGAGTTCCTCTTTGATGTCTTCATCGACACCGTTGTTAAATGCACAGAGAACTCTGCCCTATTGCAGCAGCCTGTCAGTTTCCCCGGTGGTACCATTGAGGACAACGAAAAACTTCACCCTCGTGTCCATGTCAATAAGGTTCTTGTCCTCGGTAGCGGTGGTCTCAGCATTGGACAGGCTGGTGAATTCGACTACTCTGGCAGCCAGGCTATCAAGGCTCTCAAGGAGGAGGGCATCTACACGGTCCTCATCAACCCCAATATCGCCACCATTCAGACATCCAAGGGTCTCGCTGACAAGGTTTACTTCTTGCCTGTCAACGCTGAATTCGTGCGCAAAGTAATCCACTACGAACGACCGGATGCCATCTACGTTACTTTTGGTGGTCAGACGGCTCTGCAGGTTGGTATACAGCTGAAGGACGAGTTCGAAGGCCTTGGAGTCAAGGTTTTGGGTACTCCCATTGATACCATCATCACTACAGAGGACCGTGAGCTTTTTGCTCGCTCCATGGACTCTATTGGCGAGAAATGCGCCAAGTCAGCATCCGCCAGCAACGTCGACGAGGCCATGCATGTAGTAAAGGATATTGGCTTCCCCGTCATTGTTCGCGCTGCTTATGCCCTCGGTGGTCTCGGCAGTGGGTTTGCCAACAATGAGGATGAGCTGCTCGATCTCTGCAACAAAGCCTTCGCCGCCAGTCCTCAGGTGCTCATTGAGCGCAGTATGAAGGGATGGAAGGAGATTGAGTATGAGGTTGTTCGTGATGCACAAGACAACTGCATTACTGTCTGCAACATGGAAAATTTTGATCCCCTGGGTATCCATACCGGTGACTCTATTGTTGTCGCTCCTTCTCAGACTCTATGCGACGAAGATTATAATATGCTGCGAACGACCGCTGTTAACGTCATCCGCCACCTCGGTGTTGTGGGTGAATGCAACATTCAGTATGCTCTGAATCCATTCTCAAGAGAATACTGCATCATCGAGGTCAACGCACGTTTGTCTCGTTCCTCGGCCCTGGCTTCCAAGGCCACTGGCTATCCCTTGGCCTTCATTGCCGCCAAGTTGGGTCTCGGCATTCCCCTCAAGGAAATCAAGAACTCTGTCACAAAGTCTACTTGCGCTTGCTTCGAGCCATCCCTCGACTACTGCGTTGTGAAGATGCCTCGATGGGATCTCAAGAAATTCACGCGTGTGTCTACGCAGCTGGGTTCCTCCATGAAGAGTGTGGGTGAGGTCATGAGTATCGGTCGATCTTTCGAAGAAGCTATCCAAAAGGCCATTCGATCTATCGACTGCCACAACTTGGGATTCAATGAGACTCCTGCCTTGATGTCCATTGACGATGAGCTCCAGACGCCCTCTGACCAGCGTCTCTTCGCCATTGCCAATGCTATGCATGAGGGCTACTCCGTCGACAAGATCTGGGAAATGACCAAGATTGACAAGTGGTTTTTGCGTAAGCTCAAGGGACTGAGCGACTTTGCCAAGGACATGAGCCGATACAACACCAAGGACATTTCACGATGTCCCGATCTGCTTGTGCAGGCTAAGCGTCTCGGCTTCTGCGACCGTCAGCTCGCCAAGTTCTGGGACTCCAACGAGATCGCTGTTCGCCGCATGCGACTCGAGGCCGGTATTCGACCCTTCGTCAAGCAAATTGACACGGTTGCTGCTGAGTTCCCGGCCTTCACCAACTATCTCTATCTCACCTACAATGCCAGTGAGGACGACATTTCGTTCGACGACCACGGTGTCATGGTTCTGGGCTCTGGTGTCTACCGTATCGGTTCCTCAGTCGAGTTCGATTGGTGTTCTGTTCGTGCCATTAGAACCCTGCGCAGCACCGGCTTCAAGACGGTCATGGTCAATTACAACCCCGAGACGGTCAGCACCGATTACGATGAAGCCGATAAGCTCTATTTTGAGAACATCAATCTCGAAACTATTTTGGACATTTACCAGTTGGAGGCCGCCAGCGGCGTTCTCGGGGCCATGGGCGGACAAACTCCCAACAACATTGCCCTACCCCTCCACCGAGCCGGTGTCAAGATCCTTGGTACCTCGCCCGAGATGATTGACATGGCCGAGAACCGATACAAGTTCTCACGCATGTTGGATCGCATCGAGGTTGACCAGCCTACGTGGAGGGAACTCACCAGCTTCTCCGAGGCCCGAGAATTCTGCAACAACGTCAACTATCCCGTGCTTGTACGCCCCTCTTACGTGCTTTCTGGTGCCGCCATGAACACCGTCTACTCCGAGAAGGACTTGGAGAGCTACCTGGCGCAAGCTGCCGAGGTGTCCCGCGAGCATCCCGTCGTCATCTCCAAGTACATTGAGAACGCCAAGGAGATTGAGATGGACGCTGTTGCCAAGGACGGTGTAGTTGTTGGTCATTTCATCTCGGAGCATGTTGAAAACGCCGGCGTGCACTCTGGTGACGCAACCCTGATCCTTCCACCTCAGGATCTGGAGCAGGCTACCATTGAGAGAATTGAAGAAGCCACCCGGAAGATTGGTGCTGCTCTGAATGTCACGGGCCCCTTCAACATTCAATTCATCGCCAAGGACAATGATATCAAGGTTATCGAGTGCAACGTTCGTGCATCTCGATCTTTCCCCTTCGTCTCCAAGACCATGGGCGTTGACCTGATCGAGATGGCCACCAAGGCCATCATGCATCAGCCTTTCACAGAGTACCCTGCCACCACCATCCGGCCTGACTGTGTCGGTGTCAAGGTGCCCCAGTTCAGTTTCTCACGTCTCTCTGGCGCCGACCCTGTTTTGGGTGTCGAGATGGCTTCTACTGGTGAAGTTGCTTGCTTTGGCGTTGACAAGTACGAGGCTTATCTCAAGGCTCTTTTGTCTACCGGCTTCAAGATTCCCAAGGCCAATATCCTCCTCTCTGTTGGGTCCTACAAGGACAAGAAAGACTTGCTTCCTTCGATCCAGAAGCTGCAGCGCATCGGCTACAAGCTGTTCGCCACTGCTGGTACGGCCGATTTCTTGCAGGAGCATGGCGTTCAGGTCCAGTACCTCGAGGTCCTTGGTCGCGACGAGGACATTAGCTCTGAATTTTCTCTGACACAGCATCTGGCCAACAACATGATTGACTTGTACATCAATCTACCCTCGAACAACAAGTATCGCCGTCCCGCCAACTATATGAGCAAAGGTTACAAGACCCGACGTATGGCTGTCGACTACCAGATTCCTTTGGTGACCAACGTCAAGAACGCCAAAATTCTGGTAGAAGCTATTGCTCGCCACGTCTACTTGGATGTCTCGAAGCGCGATTTCCAGCTGGGCGACCTTCCTCCACCACCCCCGGCCAAGTCTGCCAAGACTCCCGAGATGAAGGCTACTCTTCCTTCCATCTCTTCAGTCACTGAAAGTCCTCGACGACGGGCTGCGGACGGAACGCTGGCGTCGCCTTTTCGTGGCGGACAGATTGATGAGCTTGCTTTGCCCGCGGCTATTCAGCCGAGCTTCTCCATCAGCACCTCGGTCATGAAGCTTCTCTCGCAGCCGTCCGTCTTCAGAAACGCCAACGTTTTGTCCGTAAACAAGTATTCGCGTGCCGATCTGCATTTGCTCTTCACCGTTGCCCAGGAGATGCGCCTCGGTGTCCAGCGTGCCGGCGTTTTGGATGTACTGCGCGGCCGAGTTCTTTGCACTCTCTTCTACGAACCCTCCACTAGAACGTCTGCGTCGTTTGACGCGGCCATGCAGCGTCTTGGAGGTCGTACCATCGCCGTCCCGACTTCACACTCGTCCGTGAAGAAGGGTGAGTCCCTGCAGGACACTCTGCGCACTCTGGCTTGCTATGGCGATGCCATTGTCTTGCGACACCCTGACGAAGATTCGGTCCATGTCGCCGAGAAGTACAGTGACGTTCCTGTCATCAACGGAGGAAATGGCAGCAAAGAGCACCCCACGCAAGCTTTTCTGGATCTCTTCACCATTCGAGAGGAGCTTGGAACCGTCCAGGGCCTCACCATTACCTTTCTGGGTGATCTCTTGTATGGTCGAACCGTGCACTCGTTGATCCAGCTCCTGCGCCACTACCAGGTTCAGGTGCAGCTGGTGGCCCCCAAAGGTCTCGAGCTGCCCAAGGATGTTCGGGAACAGCTGGTTACTTCCGGCAAACTTGTTTGCGAGTCTGAGACTTTGACCCCAGAGATCATTGCTCGTAGCGATGTGCTCTACTGCACTCGCGTACAGCAGGAGCGCTTCGAGAGCGCCGAGCAGTATGACAAGGTTAAGAACTCGTACCGCGTGGACAATGGTGCCTTGAAGCACGCAAAGAGCCAAATGGTAGTGATGCACCCTCTTCCCAGAAACGAGGAGGTTGCCGACGAGGTGGACTTTGATCAGCGCGCGGCGTACTTTAGACAGGTGAGTAAATTTTGCTCCATTACACTGCGGTGTGACGCTAGGAAGACTCGCAAAGGCTAACAAACGAGATAGATGCGATATGGACTGTACTGCAGGATGGCACTGTTGGCGCTTGTCATGGTTCCTTCGTAAAGCGATGTCGATGTTTTCTAGACCATATGCTCTGTCCAGTGCACGGCCAAGAGCCGCTTCGGGATGATTCCGCAACAAGGAATACAAGTTTTTTTTTTTTTCGACTGTGAAAGGCAAAAAAGGCGTAGGCGTGGGATTTCGTTCATTATCGATAGACGCATTGTTCAAAGGTATTCGTATTTTGGTAGTTATTGGGCTTTGGGCCCGTCATGTGGGTGTTATGTCGCCGTGTTCCGTATTGAACAGCAGTCGCTGGACTCGATTGCGTGTAAGAGCATAGATACAAGTAAGTATAATATGATGTACAGTAGATCATGTATGTGTGTGTACGTGGCTGGCGTACGTATACGTATGCGTGTGTATAGGTTTCATGTATCGTGTTGTACACGTGGGTACGTGTACATTGTCTGCATGTAGTAGAGTAGTAAGTAGTACTGGCAAGTCCCGTTGGTCAACCTGGTCCCCCAATCCACTGCTTCAATCGACTGAAACAGCTCTGCACTTATCAATTCTGTTTTTTTTTTTTTTTTATGGGAATACAATTTAATAGTACTTGACTTTGGGAGGGCCAAGTCGGGTGGGTGGACGGAGTGGTTTACTGCTAGACAGTGAGGCTGAGGAAAAAGGAGAAAGAATTGATGATATATGGCTGTAGACTGTGTTCTGATCCCCACACGCCGTGCCATGGCCGGAACTGCAAACGTATACGTCACTCACACCACCTCGGACCACCTACATCCTACATGCGGTACCACCCGCCATCGAACAAACCATCCACCTCGTCCCATCAATCCCACAACAAAACCACAACCACGACCACGACCACGACAAGCACCATCATCACCATCCACCGCAGTCGCCTCAATCAATGCGCTACGCCCGCGCCCGAGCCCTCGTGCAACCCCCCAAAATGGCCCTCCACAACGGCCCCTCCAACGCCAAACTCATCTGTACGTCCCCCCATTCCCACCAACCTCTCTCTCTGTCTGTCTCTCCCGCGAAATATCGTCCACTTCTCAATTCCTAAATTAAGAAAATAACAAAAAAAAAAAAAAAAGTCGCCCCGGCAGGATCCTCCCCCCACGGCCAAGCCGAACAATTCACAAAGTCGACCCTCTCCAAGGCGCAGCTGCTCGCCTCCCCGACCGTCCAGTTCAGCAAGTGGTTCGCCGAGGCGCAGGCCTCCCGCCTCCCACAGCCCGAGGCGTGCGCCCTGTCCATGGCCGAGCTGCCCTCGGGCCGCGTCTCCTCCCGCATGGTCTACCTCAAGGAGCTCGACGGCCGGGGCGGCTATGTCGTCTACTCCAACCTCGGCACCTCCCGCAAGGCGTCTGACCTGGCGACGAACCCCCACGCCGCGCTCGTCTTCCACTGGGGTGCCCTGGAGAGGCAGGTGCGCGTCGAGGGCGTCGCGGCCCGCATCCCCAGGGAGGAGAGCCAGGTGTACTTCGATACGAGGGTGCGGGGGAGCAGGATCGGGGCCTGGGCCAGCAGGCAGAGCCGGGTGCTGGAGCCCAGGGGCGAGGGGGACGACGGGAGGGCCCAGCTGGAGGAGTGGGTGACCGAGGCGGAGAAGAGGTTCGAAGGAGAGGAGAAGATTCCCGTGCCTGACTTCTGGGGAGGCCTGCGCATCGTGCCGACGAGGGTGGAGTTTTGGCAGGGCAGGCAGAGCCGACTTCACGATCGCTTCGTGTATGAGCGCGAGGAGGGGAGGGATGGGAAGGACGATGAGTGGAAGGTAGAGAGGTTGAGTCCGTGAATATAAATTGAATTCACTTCACTTGTGCCAAAGAATCGTCAAAACGGATACGCTAACTAGAAAGTGATGGCAGCTCATATGGAGGAAAGGGGGAGGGGGGGGTCCTTGTATCAAATCTCATGAAACGCAATGCAACCGCGAATTTGAAAATAGTCAACCTGAGGTCCACGGCGCGCCTTGCTCTGTGGCAAAACTTAACAAACAGAGGCCTTGTTCCGCAGAATTACGGCCACGGGGGTATGTCTATGATTTCCAACCAAAAACGAAATAAACCGTTCCTTTTCTTTTCGAAAAAAGAAAAAGAAAAAAGAAATTTGCCCATCCTCATATTCAAAGGCAAAGAAAAGTGCTCAACGCCGTATGCTTTCCTGGGTCATCAAGAGTTTCGGGTTCTCCCGAACACGAAAAAGGAAAAAGGAAAAAAAGTCAGTGGTTGCTATTGGCCATGATGAAATGAAATGCCAGATACGCTTTCGGCCCCCGTCGTTGCTGCAACCTGGCTATTAAGGCAAAATGTACGGGTATCGGGTCGCTCATATACGTGCGAGTAGAAAAGGCTGCAATTAAATCAAAAGCACAATGTGTCAGTCACCTCTCTGTCCGAGGCGTGGCAGCTTTCGAAGACTCAGCAAATGGGAATTCGGACGAAGTAAGAGAGAGACCAGGTCCCATTGTCGCCGACGAAGCCACCACGGTCTTGGATCTGCTGTGGCCCAGAACAAAGTTGCCGTTGTTGTTTTCAGTGCTCGCAACGCTCTCTGGCGGCGTCAGTTCGCGCATGTCCCAGTCGAACTGTTGTCCAGCCAATTGCATGTCAACCATGGCGTCGGCCAGGCAATCTTCGTCGCAGAGTGGCATGATGCGGTAGTTCAGGCTTTCCATGATACATCGTTCCGTGACATTGAGCTGATCGTGTGACCAAATGCCTCGACCCCAGACATGGCAATAGAACTGCGTATCTTGTTGCGGATCCTCGATAAACTTTACAGCAATGACCAAGGCAGCTAGGATAATGATCTCGGGAGGCACCGAGTCAATGTGAAGCATCTGGTGCTGTTGGTGTTGATAGAGCAGGGGCGTCGGAGGGAGGCTGTGTCGTTTGTTGGTGGATGAAGGTACTGGCGCGCCGGGATATAAAGGGCACGAAAGTCTCCATGCACGGGCAAACTTCTTGTCCAAACTATCGAGAATGCATACAGCGAGAGCGACTGTCTCGATTGGCAAGTCGGCTCGGCTCAGCAGAGCTTGTACATCGGGGACGGATGCTGAAGTCAGCGAAGCTGAAGATGGAACGAGATTGACAAGATGGACGGCAGGTCCTATTGATGATGATGATGATGATTAGTTTTTTTTTCTTGTTTCTTGTTTTTTTTTTTTTTGGGAACACTACGCATACACGGACAGGTGAACTGGGTATTCGGGGTCAGACCAGATGCGGTACGACGAACCTCTGAATTTGCTTGTGCTGGACTCGCCATCCTCCGGGCTACCTGAGGCGGCGGCGCTGGGTGATTTGTTCTCTTTGTACGTTGGAGGCGGCGTGGGCAGATTTGAGAGTGGCCGGTAGGTGAAGTATGTGTTGGAGTCCGAGTTGGTGTCGTCGAGATGGTTCCTAGCGCTGTGGTCTCTGGCCAGCACAGCTGCCGTCATGGCTGCCGTCATATTAGGCCCCTTGTTGATGTTTCGACGCATTGCGGTTTGCTTCAAAAATCCTGGCTGCCCTTTCAATACGTCCAATCCTCGAAACAGCAGACTGTTGGGGACTCTCTCATATTTCAACCAGGCCTTGTGCTGGGCTGGACCGGTTTCGCGTGGCTGTGGCTTTTCGAAGCGGTGACGGCGAGCCCAACGATAAGAAGAGCAGAACGGGGGAAGATGATGGATCACGCGAGCAGGACCCCCTTCACATGCAAACAAAATTGATATATAGAGTACAACGGGATACGGAGTACGGGAGTAGGATCGAATGGGCAGACCGGACGAGGTGATTTGATTCCGTGATATATGATGGCAAGGGAGCAACAAACAAAAACGACGTGCGAGGCGGGAGGAGCGGGATCGATTATCGATTTGCTGTTTGTCCCAAGATGAGATGCATGCCGTGCTCAACATGGCATGCCATGGCCATTGGCATGGACCAGACGAGCCAAGCCAAGCCAAGCCAAGCCAAAAAGATCCCCTGAGACCCAGAGGGTTCTCTCACCGGCGTCGTCAACACGAGCCAGGGTGCGACGTGGGCCGAGTGGAGATGAATGGAGATGAATGGAGATGGATGGAGATGGATGGAGATGGATGGAGATGGATGCTCAAGGCTACGGCTACAAGGGGGAGGGGAGGGGGTTCAATAGAGGCCGGATTGCCAGCCGGGTCGGTCGCTGACTGGCCAGTTTGAACTGCACCGTGGTGGAGGCGGTGCCTTGCAATTCTTACATGTACATATGTACATACATAATCCGTAAGTAGCCAGGGATGATGATGATGATATGATGGGCTGCTGCTGCGATCGATGGGGTTGAGACGAAGACGAAGCAAAATGCGCATGTACATGAATAAAATGCCATCATCTTCCCCAGAAACCCCTTTTCGTTCCCTTCTCCCGTTCCTTGCGGCATTATCATGTATATCATCATGTACATACCGCAAGGGCTGCAAGGGGCCAAACGGTTCCTCCAGCTCCCAGCCAAGCTCCCCGAACAAACCTTACATGTACATACGTCTCGTGGTCGATGGGTGTTCGTGAAACACAGAAACACGAGCAGTGACTTTGCTCCTACTGGGAATATCCGGGTCTCGTCCTCGTCTTTCTTTCTTTCTTTTTCTGTTCCGTCACTGTACTCGGTACTTATCGCGTCCCTACCAATTGCAACCCGAGCGAAAATGAACTAGCGACGAGTCCAGCCGCCAGTAACCTGTAACCTGAGACAAGCTGGTCTGTCTAGTCGGTGACGAGGGGGATTGGAGGATGCGAAACGCCCTTGTCCTCTGACTCTCCCAGTAGAAATTCCGATTCGGCCATTCACAAACGTTTTTCTCCCTCGAGTTGTTCTCCCTTGAACCTCCCCTCCCCTCCCCTCCCCTGTTGGGGCTTTGCGCCGGGCTTTAATCCGCACGGAATATTCATGCCCAGCTGGCTCCACAGTATGCACAGTCCACACAGCCACAGCCACGAGCCTGTGCGTACATTTTATGTATGTACCGAGTATTTCCTTCGTAATCGGTCAAACTTACCCAAGTGGCATCACAAAGACACACCGTCTTTTTTTTTTTTTTGGAGCAACGTCCTTCCGCCCGACGAGCTTGGGCACGGTGCCTGGACAAGATGGCATAGCATTTTGTCCTTTAACCAAATCTCGTATCAGACTTGGCGTTCCAGCAAAGCCTTAAAAAAAAAACCATCGCGACGGCATGTGGAGACTCAGCATCGACGGCCGAACAAACGGCCAGGCGGCATTATTGATGACTGTATCCCGCTAATCGTTTCGACCGTGTGAGCCGTTTTGCCATGGGAAAGGAGTGAAGAGCAGCACGCTTCCGTATGTACAAAATCTCCGTGGCACACCATGTCATCATCGTTTCGTGCGTTCGTTTGTGGCTCTCGCATGATGCGCTTCTGTGGAGCGTCCCCCGCCCCAATCAATCCATGCTATAACTCCGTACCGAGTACATATATTATTAGCGCACGGCAATAAATAATAATACCACAACCTAATACCCACGACCTACCACAACCCGCGTCTGATATCGCAGAAATGGGGCTGTGTGAGAGAAACACGAGTTTTCCATTTTCCCCATGCGCCCTCGTCCTCCTCCTCCTCTACATCCCCTCCCCTACATCCCTACATGCAGGCTGCAGGCTGTCACGGCGAGATCCGGTGCGTCAAAAATCAGTTGAACCCCCGAAAATCAGACTTCTGTGGCGCCCCGAAACATGACGACCCAGCGAGAACAAAAAGGGCAACACTGCATGTTCATGCATGCTTGACACGGCAGCCAATAATGTCATCTTGTTCTCAATCAAGCGAATCGTTTCCTCCATCACCCAGTTTGCCAGCCAGCCATACAACCAGACAAACTCAACCATCCTACACTATTCGGCGTGCATCCGTTTGACAGTGAGTCACTGGTAAGGCCTCAGACATGTAGCGAATCCAGGTATGAATAGACCAATCAGAATAACGTCTCCAGCATCTTGGAGTGCAAGGACTTTGCAAACGCCCGCCTTCTAGGAAATTCTACGAAAGCTTCATGACTGGTAACTATATACGAATATCTCACACTATTTGGCTAAAGTACTAGCCTCAGGGGCAATGAATTTTCAAAGGCCATAAAAGTCTGGACAAACAGAGGCTCCGTGACTTAAAAGTTAATAGGAGCTTCTCAAGGTACGTCGTGTAAATTGGAAGGTCGCTAGTTGAAGAGCAGTCCAAGCCATATGCATCCTTAGTAAGGCTCCGTGTAAGAGACACGCATGTTTCCTACCCTTGCTCTCAGAATGAATCCGCCATCGCAGGGTCAAGGATATGATATGTTCATAATAAGTGACGACGGACGCAAGCGGTCGAAGGATTCCCATCTCATTGATTTATAGCTAGTTGAACTGTCCCTTGTCCCCCAGCAGACCAGGCCGTTTACGGTGCTCTGACTGACTACTGGCTATCATTTTGAACCCGCACGTGTCGCGTATTGACACTGCCTCAAAGTATCCCATGCCGCGACTGTTCTTTACGCCACATCCCCCACTGCGGTAGACAGGTCGTCCACGTCACGCTTTAAAAGTGCTGTAAGAAGTTAGTATCCTATAGTCGGGTTCCCGAATTAGCCATCACTCACCGATTTTTACCCCGTTGTTAGAGATGCCCTGGCCAACGAACGTGACGACTTGTTGGCGCTGAACAATGTTGAGTTGCATGAGAGTCTGCAGCTGTTGAAGCTGGTTGAGCACGACAACCTGGTTGGGGAAGTTGAGACCCTGAATGGCTTGGACATTGACGTTCTGGCCCAGACCCATGTTGTTGATAATGCCCATGATCGCGGGGGTGAAGACACCCTGGAGAACATTGCCATTCTGAACGCCATTCTGAATGATTTGGTTAATATCATTATTATTGTTGTTGTTGTTGTTGTTGTTACCATTTCTGTTATTATCCTTGTTTCCATTCTGATTCTGGTTCTGTTCGTTCTGGTTCCCGTTCTGGTTCTGGTTCCCGTTCTGGTTCTGGTTCCCGTTCTGGTTCTGGTTCCCGTTCGGGTTCTGATCCTTGTTGCCTTGATTTTGTTCCTGGGTTGGAGCGGGAGCAGGAGGAGCAGACTCAGTGGGTTTACCTCTCTCGTTGGCTGGCTGGCTTTCGGCCGGTTTCGGCTGGCCCTCAACGGGAGCGATTTGATTATCAGCGGGAAGAGCGGGCGCAGTAGCTGGAGCAGCTTCTCCCCTGGCGCCGAGGTGGGCAAATTTCATGGCTCGCTTCTCAACTTCATCTTTATATTCGGAAAGATTGACGCCTGGAACGGACTGGAGAGCCTCTCGCTCAGCCAGCTGAACAGGAACGGCGACAGCAGACACCAGACCAGCGGTGAGGAGGAGAATAGTGACAGACTTCATAATGGCGTTGTGTTCTTTGTTGTAAATGAGAGACTTGGAAAACTGAACACTTCCTCAGATCCAGTTCACACAAATTGGAGAGAACGTAGAAGCAAGTAACCAAAAGATAGGTTTAGATGAGTTGAATTGGAGCGCAGCTCTGCAGCGAAAGAAAGTGAATGAGGAAGAGTAAAGAACGGAAGACTTGCTCAATGTGATTGACCGAGAGCCTTGGAAGATGATGAAAGCAAGCCGAGATGTCAAAAGTCGAGACGGGAGCGAGCAACGGGACTCAATATATAGTCAGAGGATCGTGGTCATAAGACTCATAACGGTGGTGTCGCGAGTTCAAGTTCCCAGACACCACTCGAGGATATCTCAAGCCGCTCGTACCCCTTTGAGAATGCCATTTGAGATGTCGTAATGTTTAAGTCAAACATCGCGGGGGCTTTGATACGCTGTTAGAAACCGGTACACAGGCGCAGTAGTAAACGTCTCCCGAATCCCCCGAATCCTCCAAGATATCTGAATCCTTAGCTCAACAAGTTTGCACCATCATCACGACGAATGATGTCTGACACCGGGTCTTGGCCATTGCCGGAATATGCCAGGAAGTCTTGCTTTGCAGAGCATAAGGCCATGCATGGGCAGGAGTTACACGAGATTGGATGATTGTACGGGGTCCAGCGGAATGGCGAGTACCGAGTGATGCCAAGCTGCTAGCTTGTGCAGGCCCCGTGAGGCTGCTTGCCCCGGAATGAAGGACAAAAGTGCGGGTTCGGTTGACTGCCGCAAGTAGATGTAAGAGAAGAGAAAGAAGGGGGGGGGGGGGGATCGAGTGATTCCGGGCGTCGCAAGGGGTGGTATAGCATTTCATACTATTTGATACATTGTTGAGCGACTACGGAGGAAAAAGGGAAGAAGCTGGGTCGGGTCGAAGGCAGGACTCACTGATCAATCAGCGCCCCCGGTATGGCAAGGCAGTGGGGCGGTTGTGCCCCGAAGAAGGAGCAACCAGCCCAGTGGCTGGCTGGCACACACAACTTGATTGAAGCCACACGAGTCAAGTGACACGATACAATCGCCCCTGGTTTTGCCGCCTCAGCGACGTCACATCTCACCCGGTATCCCATCGTACCGGCGCGACCAGCTCAGTCTGGACCAGCTGACCCCATCGCGATGACATTTCTCTATGCCTCTCGATTAGCCTTGATCTCAATCAAAGAAATGTCCCGCGAATTATTAGCTCTGGTCGTCAGATGCCTCCGATACCCTTTTGAAACATGGCTTCTGTCCCAAACAAAGGTCGCTCTGTCTGCTAGCTTATTTTTCTTTTTCAATCTCTACTGTATTCCTACTCATCCAACAACAGAAGACTTTTCGACATGGTTTCCGATTGCCAGAAGGCTCGTCGCATTCTCTCACCTTGTCGGTCTCACAGGCTGCATCGTGCATACACCCCTTGGTCGTTTATCTGTAGTTTGCGGACGTACCATCACGCACAGTAGAAACTCTAGCAATTTTCCGACAAATGCATGGAATGACCCCGAATTCCCGCCCAGCTCACGATAGATTCAACGCTCTCTGAAAATCTGCCACAAAGCTCACAACTGCTATCAAATTTGAGTTGGAACGATGCCCTGCCTGACGGTCATGACTTGTTTCCTTATGAAACTCTCATCCAGAAGTGTCTGCGTCATCCGAGCGTAATTTCGGAACTCTGCGATAAAAATTCACTGTCCCGTCCAGTTCTGTGCAAGTATATTATATGTTACCTTTACATATTGGTTGGTGGGTCAGGGTCAGGTTCTGGGTCAAAATTCCGGCACTCTTTTTTTTTTCTTGATTTTTCCCTGGTTGTTGATACAATATTTTTGCCACCTATTGTGACATTTGATTTTGGTTCTGGTTCCCATGTCATCTTTGTATGCGCTTTCCATTTTGTCCATGGTCGGTTTTGTGGAAGCCTAGCCACTCCCCTAGCATGCCGCCTGGTTTCGGAACAGGACATTCCCGCCTTGAGCGTTCCGACGCAGAGTCCGCATATTCGTCCGTAGTCTGGTCAAACTGCACGATGCCATCTGGCGATTCTGGCGTCATGTCTCGCCGTCTCCATCTCCTCCGTCTCCCATTCTCATCAACGACCACCTCGCCGTCAGCATATTTGGTTCGCGGTACCGGACAAGGCAATAAATGCGGCAGTGCGACGACGAAGAAGCTAGCGATTACGGTCGTTGCGAATAGAGATGAGGTCATGCGCGACCTGGGATGGAGATGTGGTGGCATATGGTCCCGGGAAAAGGGAAGCAAGTCGACTGAGTCTGTAAGGTCGGATCGGGTGATCGAGAGGGCATTTCGGCTGGGAAGTTAGTGTGAGAAAGATGGCGTAGAGGCAGTGGCTCGGGGACTTACATCATGAAGGATTCATGTTCTGTTCGCTACAGCGAATCGCCTTGGCCAATACGTGCGGCGCTCACAGCTGCTCAATTGCCGCCAAAGTCGTAGGATTCGCAGTTGACTAAGGTAGAAGCCGGAGCCGGAGCCGGAGCCGGCAAAATGAAAATCCCACACCAGCAAGCACAACAACCCATCCCCTGCCACCGAAGTTCCCACTTGGCGCGTGCGCGACTCGCATCTTGAAAAGGCAGATTTCTTTCTGCATGGGTCGCTGAAGGCTTGATCGGATCGTGACTGTAATCGAACCACGGCGCATCACGTGCGACCGTAGGATATGCCAAAATCACGATGAGCCATCTCGACAAGTGTGTTGCAGCCCAGCCAGGCAAACATCCTCCCTCATAGACCAAGCTAATCACCAGCAAAACCTCAGAGCTATTGCGCAGCTTCGTGCGTGTCGGCCGATCCCCGAGCCTCAAGTCCGGGAGGTATGCCATCGGGCGCGAGAGCTTCTGATTGAGGAAGGCAACATTGTCACAGTGTGTGCGCCAGTGACGGTACGCGGCATCACGAGGCACACGGCGAACACAAGATGGGAAGACTAACAGCCTCTCAGATATGCGGCGATATTCATGGGCAGTTCCATGACCTGATGGAACTATTCCGCGTCGGCGGAGATGTCCCTGATACGAACTATCTCTTCATGGGTATGTGGCAAATCATGGTGATGCCTCCCAACAATTTCCTGCGGGCATGGAATGGTAAAACCTACCCGAGCCAGGGGACGCGTGGACTGACATTTCCGCAAGGTGACTTTGTGGACCGTGGCTTTTATTCTTTGGAATCGTTTCTCCTCCTGCTGTGCTTAAAAGTTCGATACCCCGACCGCATCACGCTTATCCGCGGCAACCACGAGTCCCGCCAGATCACCACTGTTTACGGCTTTTACGACGAATGTCTACGAAAATACGGAAGCGCCAACGTGTGGAGGTACTGCTGCGACATATTCGATTACCTCGCGCTGGGTGCGATTGTCCTCGGCGCATCCAACACGCTGGCCCCTGGCTCGGGACAAGCCGTCGACGACGACGAAACCGAGATCGAAGTATGTGACCAGAACGGTGCCGTCCTTAGTCGGTTCGCCCGTCAGCGTCATCAGCCGCCGTCGTCGCGACCGGGCAGTTCCCAGGAGCAAGGCGCCAACGGCAGCAGCAGTGGCCCGGGAGACAAGACAGGACCGCCCGGCACAAGTGCATCGGGCTCCAGCAACGGCAGCGTAGGCAACCCGGCTGGAGCGGTGCTTTGTGTTCACGGCGGCCTGAGTCCTCTGATTGACACGCTCGATAAGATCCGCTTCATCGATCGGAAGCAAGAGGTGCCCCACGAAGGCGCCATGTGCGACCTGTTGTGGTCCGACCCCGATGACATCGACGGATGGGGATTGTCCCCGCGCGGCGCAGGATTCCTCTTCGGCGCTGATATAGTCAAAGTCTTCAACCACCGCAACGACCTCAGCCTGATTGCTCGCGCGCACCAACTCGTCATGGAAGGCTTCAAGGAGATGTTTGACGCCTCCATTGTGACCGTCTGGTCGGCCCCGAACTACTGCTACCGCTGTGGAAATGTGGCTGCCGTGTTGGAGCTGTCGGAAGATGAGTCGGGCACGGGACTTTTTGCCCGCAGCAACGGCGATGTGAACCGCAGTGATGGCGGGCGCGGCGTGATGCTGGAGTCGGATGGGTTGGTGAAGAACGGTCCTGCGAGGCGATACCGGGTGTTCCAGGCTGCGCCGCAGGACTCAAGAGGGATGCCGGCAAAGAAGCCAGTCGCGGATTACTTTTTATGAGAGCCACACGGCAGCGTTATTAGCATGTTTTCGATGGCTCGCCCATACGTTGTAGAGCAAAGCGACAGGTCGTTTTTGTGTGTGTTTTCATGTTTTCGTCTGTCCAAACTTTTTGATCGGCAGAATTTGCATTTGGGTATGGATTACGGATTATGGAGTTTCGAGTCTGGTCTGAATACATTCAATTCCATGCTGCCTTTGCTCAAACATCCATGCAGTTCACTCGATGGCGCCTCGCAGCACAACTGCGTCATCACTGCTGTCTGGCCTAGAAATGGCTCTGCCTTGCGGTCCTTGCCTGCTACATCATATCCCAGGCTACTTCTATTACGAATTTGCGACCCAGCTGCGCCATGAGACGTGGGGTGGAAAACTCCGGTGCAGACGCAACGCGGTTCTCCGCCTCGGCGATGCCTCACTGCGGTTGGCAACCAGGCGGCGCCGTACCCAAGACACGCAACTCTTTGCTGGTGAGGTAAGGAAGGTACTTGACTTGGTGGTTCATCATAGCCACCGGTCGCCAAGTCGTCAACGTCAACTTCTGTTCCTGCCCCGGCTGTCGCTGTCCCTTTCCTGTTTGGTGTTTGACCAAACTCAATTCAAATGCTCGGGCCCACATCCATATGCTTGTGAGAAGAGAAAGGACTTTGTTCTTCCCTTATTTATTTTTCTGGTTCTGGTCCACGACGTCCGGACAAGCCGCCCCCTCCCGGCCGCGGGCTCATGAAGCCGCTGCAAAAGGCAATGTGACGCTCAACAAGTGCTTCGTTGCCGTCTTGGCGGTATTTTCGCTCGAGCAAATGACCTGTTTCGTGTAATCTCCCGATTCTTTGCCCTTGGCCTTGGCCATTCCATTCCATTCACCCCAGCTGAATGATTCTGGGCACGCCCAACTTGAATCGCTCGTCTTCAGTGTTCACACAGACGTATCGGCATATGTTGTTGTAGAAATCTTCCATTCGTCATATCTGCACAACATGAAACACTGTGACTGCCATTGAGACCCCTTCCCAAAGCTGTGCGCGAGTATTGTACCCCATTGCTTGCCGATTCCTGTTCTTTATTGCGATTATGTCATCTCTAAAAGATAAACTTTATTGCTTGACCCCCTCTATCAACTCCATTTCTTCTCTCCTGCATTCGTGTGTGTCAATCCAGGCATTCGTTCTTTGCCATGCTGCATTCCCTCCTCGACCGACCGTTCCTTCAATCTTCATGACTCGGCTCATACTGCGTAGATCTACAGGGGCTCGGCAATGAAAGTCCTGTCATTTCGCATGAACAACCCGTGGTGTGTGCTGGTTCCACTGTCCGGGTCGAACCTTAAATATCATCTCATCAACTCTTGCAAACTCCTACTCGTCGTATCTTGCGACTGGGTTTCGTACGCCGCACTAGCGTTCCGCCACACCAGCACAATCCAATCTACCGCCTTGGCCATTTGCTGTATCGTCGCCGTCATAAATCGCCATGTATGTAGCTTCATGCCACTCTTGGCCGTTCCGGCGCTTGATTTTGCAACGGCATCGCAAATGGCATTGATTGTGTGGAAGCTGAGGGGTTTGCGTCGCCTGGATCCCGAGCGCCGGCGATGAGAAGCGCCGTTCGCTCTAGCACCGCTTTGGTATGGAGTATCGTCAGATTTTTTTCTTGTTGTGCTGGGTTTTTCGTCGCGTCGTTTTTTGTTGCTTGCATCAAGTATTCTTTCAATAGCTGTGAAGCATGGGCTCTTTCAACAACAAGGTGCTACCACGAGAGCATCATGAAGTGATTGTCAGGGCCCTCCAGGAGGATCGTAGCGATGGGCAGGATCATGAAAGGTGTTCATCTGGAACTGGTAGTTTGTCGCTGTGCTACTGTTGATTGTAACTGGCTGTGTTGTGGCCAGGCCTTGTCGAGGATCGTTCATGACATGCCCCGAGGGAGGCCTTTGGAATGGATCTGCCTGAGTACTACCTGGCTGCGCATGGAACATGGAAGGTGAATATTGGTGTTGATCTGACGAGCCTATTGAGGAGGGAGGTACGCCAAATTGCTGCGCGTGATGGCTGTACCCTGTCATGGTCGACTGCGAGGATTCCCATGCGGAAGAGTTTGTTGTTGAGCCGCTCGCGATAGATGCTTCCCTGCTAGACTGGCTCGGTAGAGTGAGCTGAACGCTAGGCTCGAGATAGGGTGCTCGTCTTGGAAGCATCAACTGCTGGAGAGATTGTGGTGCCGTTGCCGGATCCGTAGCTTGAACGTTCTGCCCCTGTCCATGACTAGAATCTGCATTGTTCGCGGTGCTTGCCAGCAAGTATTGCGCGATATAATCGTCTGTTGCTCCGTGCTTGTGGAGGAGCTCTCTAAGCTGTCTATTCTCATCTGCGACTCTTCGAGCAGCCATCTGCACCTCCGAAGACGCTTCGATGCCTTGGAGCTCACAGACCCGTAGTCTTTGCTCCAATTCTTGCAAATACTCTCTTCTTCGCGCCCGGGATCTCCTTTGATTATCCCGAATGCGGGCCAAGTTGGCTTTCTGCTGAACGCGCCAACAGTCGCGATGTCAGAGATTGTCTCGAAAAGAAGAGATACGGGGTGCAAGAAGCTCGAAGGCGCTCCGATACTTACAGCTTCAGTAGTCATTTGGCCGGAAGGTCTTGTATTTCCAGAAAGAGGCCCTAAGACCTGCCTTGGTGGGAGGTAAGCGGTTGGAGGCGGGGACAGCAGATAAGCTGGGATGGGATAAGCAGCCGGCAGTCACGAAGAAAGATAGTCTCGTTTTCTATAAGTTTGTACCAAAATTTGGCTGATACAAAAGGAGACAGTCGAGGCCAGAGCTTGAGCAGGATAGCCAAAATGACCGCACAGCGAAGGCATATGGAGTTAGCTGGAATGACAATCTGAGGCGCTGTCATATCTTATAGTCTCCCCCCGAAGATGCCAGACGTGAAATTGTACGATGATGAACTGGGAAACAAACTAGAATATGGACAAGAAAATCCCGGCCGTCTTCGTATTGAAAGTCAAGAGACGAAATAGCACATCAGGTCAGATCCGCAGATCTCAAAGAAGAGTTGGAAGGGGAACCTGATTCAAGCCACCGAGAGACGACTGGCCTTCGGCAGCGGGCTATCAGGAAGGGACTGCGCAGTCAACAGACTACAACGGGAATCCGAAGCTTGCAGCCGGCGACTAACAGGACTAACAGGCGGGGAGTCTGGTCTGTGGTCTGTGGTCTCTGGTCTGTGGCTCGCTGGTACGCAAAGACAAACGCCCCAGCTCTGGATTTCAAGCTGGTGTGCGAACTTGGCAGATTCTGCCTTTGCTCCCATGTACTCTGTAAGGGGGGTGAGTGTGTGAAAACGCCACGCAAGGCGGGCAGCTCGATTATGTGGGCACAGTGTCGAAGTTTGAAGCTTTCGCGCCGGTAATCGTATATGCAAGATGTGGACTGTTGCATCTCGGCGTTGTTTATGAACCAAGTCCCCGGTTGTCGGAGAAAAAGATAGTGTGGTGTGTTGACGTGAGTAACTTATAAGTTGCTTGTGTAAATGGCCAGATGCTAAGTTTGTGGCAATCTCCTAAAAGACGTTCGCAACGACTCATGGCATTCGTCGGGAATGAAGTTGACTCCTCGACATGACATTGTTCCAAGGAAGCCATCACCCACGTCTGCCGCCTGTGTGCCATGCGAAGCACGGATAAGTACCTGCCCATACATATGCCTCGCGATTTGCTTTTGTTTTCCTCGTCTTTCTTTGTCCTTTCTGTGCCCACCACTCTGTTGGTCAGGCTGACCTGGCCTTGGTGCTTATCCACACCTCCATTGAAGCCATAAAGTTATAGCTATCGTGCAGACATGATATTAGCCTGCATTCGTACACTAGTGTACAGCATGAACAGAGAGCATCGACAAGGATGCTGGTGTGCCCAGTCTTCGGGTAAGATGGGATGGACAGCATCTTGGAAGATCGCGCCCCATCGCCAGCTCGCCTGAACCGCCAGACAACAGACATTAGACAACAGACACAGATACACCAGGCGCTGCGTGCATCATGGGGTAATGGGTTGCCCAACTCACTCGAATTCCCAAAAAGCGGACGCGCAGAAATGGTCTCAGAATGGGTCTGGGCGCGAGTGTCTGGGAGAACTTGTGGATGGCCCAGTAATAATATGGGGCCGAACTAAACCAAACAGGGGGCAAGCGGCGTCACGGCACACGGCACTGTCTGATTTCCACAGCCAATCAGGGCCACTTCGGCTGGACTACGCGGTGGAGTGTACATATGCGCATTATTAGGGCAAGTATCGCCCACAACTGTACCTATCTCCTTAGGCTTTGTGCACCTTGTGGAGTCGCGTCAATAAGGGTCTGTCTCCAATTAGATAAGAGTGGGTTAGAGGTACATTCTTTTATGTGTAAATTAGCCTATAATAGTTGTACCGTTCATTACAGAGGAAGGGGGGATTACGTTGATTCATGCTGCGAGCAAAACTCGAACGGACTCGAGTTTAACTGCGGTCGCGAACTATGACTGTATCTTGCGCTAACGTAGCGATAAAGTTTATTGCTAAGTTTACTCTAGCCTTGCAGCCCCCTATATTTATAACCTTAAAGGTAATTCCTGGGTTATATCTATTACTACAGTCTTTGTGACCTAGAAGTTAATTATTGTATAGTTCAACCCCTGTTTTATTCTATAAATCTATATGCCCTAGTGTTTCATTTCTCTCTAATAGTGTTAGGAGCATGGAGGCAGGAAGGGCAGAGACAGGCGTAACCACATAGAAAGTCCTTAGATAGCTAAGCGTAGGTGCCTAGCTGCTAGAGAGTTATGTGTATATAAGGTAGGGTATATAGCAAAGACTACCTATACCTATATTATATATAAAAGGTTAGTTGGTTGGTGGGATAATTACCGGATTCGATAGCGGTGGCATCACGTGAGAGCCTTTTACTTGTTCGTTCGTGAGGCTTGCGGCACCTTATAGGGGTGTTGTGTGAGAAAAAGCGCCTGCTTGCCTGGGTGGATCTTCATCACCCAACCCCAGAGCGGCACCCGGACTACTTGACTAGTTCCCTCTATCACTCTTTGTTCCACTTGTCAATCATCTTCCTGCTTTCAATATTTTTCCTTCTTTAAACCCTACTGGGACCCTGACTATGATCGATCCTGAGGAGCGGCTCTGGGCTGGAGGCGGCAGCTTGCTCGCCGGAGGGCCTTACACATGGCACATTGTGGACTTTGACCAGCGAAGGCATTTTTCAGTCACATATGACCCGCCAGCACCGGTCCAAGACGTCGAAGAAACAGAGGATATCTGCCTGGCAAAGCTACGAAAGCATCTCGATGATCTTGGCGCGGATGTTTTGGGAATTCGCTTCTCAGATCCGGATGGGCCGATCACGGTATCTACAGACGAAAAGGACGATGTGACTTGATATGTAAACTGCCACCCGTTGTCAGCATTAAAGCTCCCTTTCTCAGTCAAGACTATCGGAGTCAGGAGCTTAACTGAGCTTGACCGATTGGGCCCGCAGGTGGACTTGGTAACGTACGGAGGAGATCCGACGGTTCATGGGGTCGCACACAACAAAGCTGCTTTCAAATACTGGTTTATAGCAAACGGAATGTTTCGAAAATGGTACGAGCTCCAATGCTGGAGTCGATTGCCCCGGGACCATCCGCACATCGTCCCGCTCGATGCCATCGTACTGGATGACATCAGGGGGGGTGTTGTCGGGTTTACAAGCCTCTGTATTCCGGGCGGCACTCTTCGAGACAATGCTACGGCTCGGCCGTTTCGCCTAGTATGGCTGCAGCAGCTTCTCTCTGTTGTCGACGATCTGAACTACCGCTATGGCATCATGCACCAAGATATTGCCGCACGCAATCTGCTCGTCGATGAGAAGGAGAATCTTTGCATCTTTGACTTCAACTTCTCAATCATGATTAAGGAGCACTACACACCAGACCGCGACGACCTTAAAGGCGTTATCTTCACATTGTACGAAATCATTACTCTGGATGAGCATTTCCGAGAGGTGCCTCATGCGGAGCAAGACGCCGAAGCTTTGCTGCGACTTGAGTGGGTGAAGCACCCAGACGTGAAACTAGATAGTAATGTGCAGGCTTTTCGCGAAGTGCTGGACATGTGGGTTACTAAGAGAAGAACGCGAGAATTCAAGCTCGTCGACACATGTATACAGTGGCCATGGATGCCGCAGGAGCCACCAGCACCAGTACTGGTCAAGGGGCCGGATGGAGCTAATAATACAGGCACGGAGATGAGATCTGTCCCAGTCTTGATTCGCGCCGAGCTGGTGCAAATGAACGAGCCATTCTTTAAATGGAAGCGGCCAGCAAGTTATCGGCTCAAAGATGTGCCGGAAAAGAACGGCTCCTAGAGAGAGAGGTATCTACTTGTCGACTGGCCAAGAATGAATTGCGGTCCGAAACAGTTGCCGGCTTCCTCCTAAGACGTTTTGTCCTGTCCCAGCGACTGGAGCCAATGAGCCACAGACCAACAAGGCATCACATATCATGGTGAAAGCAATCAAGGTGGAGCGACGACTTGTTGTGTTGGTAGAGGCCAAATTTCCCACCGCTACAGGGTAACCCGGTGAGGCAGGCCACGCCTTGTCAGCCTGCACCGTTCCACGGCCATTCTTTTAGATCCCGGCTAATCTGGTTGCCCCTCGGTATCCAAGCCCACTCCCGTGACGTCGTTTTCAAAATTCATTTGCTTTTTCGTGACAGCCGACCGTTGGGTCCGGATGCCACACACCTGCGCCGACGAACTCGTGTGCACATCTCGCCGGCGAGTAGTCGCATGTTGGGCTCTGAAAGGTCTTACACAGCAACTTGCCAGGGAAACAATGCGAGGAAGCATGCCGCACAGGGCCGCCGTTCGGCGACTGCGAGCAGTGGAATGTAGAGCGAGCAGTTCAAGAGGCGCAAGGTGGCATACGTTTTCTGCCGCACGAAACAACTCTCACCCGATCTTCAACAGACTGTCCCTACAGCATAGTGTCTCTACATCGTGGTCCGCTGTATCCTCACCATATGTAGTGAGCCTTCGCACGGCAGCGACTGTCGTGGACAGCGAGATGCGAAGCGGGGGTCCTATGGCAGAATATGACAGAAGGGTAGACGCTGGCGTTTTGCGAGACGATGAACATCAGAGAGGTATGATGGACCACACTTGCACGCTGCTACGCCACTTTGATTTCTATTATTAGGAGGGGAAAAAAAAAAGCTAAATCCTGTCCACGTCAAGGGATTATCCAGAGCTTGCAGCATCTACACAATGAACTATGCAACTATAGCGCACCGGTGGTCATTCGTCCAAGTCTGGAGCAGCTCAAACCGAGCAAGAAGTCTGTATTTTCGTCCTTGTTTGGTAAAAGCAGCGCAGCACAGTCGGCGATTGGCGAAATTCCCAAAGATTTACCCCGGGGCTTATACCTATATGGCGACGTTGGCAGCGGTAAGACGATGCTGATGGACTTATTCTACGATACGCTTCCCAGCTCGGTGCAGAGCAAAACTCGAATACATTTTCACAACTTCATGCAGGATATCCACAAGCGATTGCACAAGCTGAAGATGGATCACGGTACTGACGTCGATACCGTTCCCTTTGTGGCGGCCGATATTGCTGAGAATGGAAATGTGCTGTGTTTTGATGAGTTCCAGTGCACAGATGTGGCTGACGCCATGATTTTGCGAAGGTGAGTCTTGCATAGAGTTGGGCCGCCCGAGATCCCCGAGCCAGCAGAGGCGCTTCAGTAAAATCTG
The DNA here is from genome assembly GCA_022702365.1 of Epichloe sibirici. NCBI lineage: Eukaryota > Fungi > Ascomycota > Sordariomycetes > Hypocreales > Clavicipitaceae > Epichloe > Epichloe sibirici. The sequence goes on along the minus strand of JALAAE010000001.1, from coordinate 2,248,655 downwards.
ACCTTTTCTGTTCTTTCTTCCTTTTGCCCTCAAAAAATAGACTGCTAGAATGCCTCATGTCACACGGAGTCGTTCTGATGACAACGTCGAATCGACACCCAGATGACTTGTACAAGAACGGCATACAGCGCGAATCCTTCATCCCTGCCATCAAATTGCTCAAGAGCCGGCTGCATGTCATCAATCTCGACTCACCCACAGATTACCGAAAGATTCCCAGACCACCGTCTGGAGTCTTCCACACACCGCTAGATGGACACGCCAACTCTCATGCCGAAAAATGGTTCCGCTTCCTAGGGGACTCGAAGAACTTTGCGCCTCACTCAGAGACTCAAAAAGTCTGGGGACGAGAAATCTACGTGCCGCGCGTGAGCGGCAGATGCGCATGGTTTACGTTTGACGAGCTAATACGAAAGCCAAAATCAGCGGCCGACTACCTCGAACTCGTGCGATCGTACGACGCCTTCATCGTTTCCGACGTGCCCGGCATGACGGTTCACGAGCGCGACCTGGCTCGCCGCTTCATCACGTTCATCGACGCCGTGTACGAAGGCAATGCCAAGCTGGTTCTCACAACAGAGACGCCTCTCACCGAACTTTTTGTGTCTAGAGACGAGATTGCGGAGAGTTTGCTTCAGGGAAACGAGAAAAACAAGCGAGCCAGGGAGGATGCCGTTTCTGCCGCTGAAGAGCTTCTGGACGACGTGGAAACTCAGGCAGAGCAGCTCAAAAACTCCAATTTATTTGCCGGTGAAGAAGAAGCTTTTGCGTTTGCACGAGCACTCAGTCGTCTCAAGCACATGGAAAGCAAGGAATGGGTCGAGCGAGGCATGGGACTCGAGGCCCAGGGCGGCAAGCAGGACAGAGATGATTGGTCCAAAACCAGAAGTCGGCAAATGGAAGATTCTATGTAAGGCAACTATGGGGACGTCACTATTTCGGATGCTATAGAATCATGAGTGGAAGTGAAGCGGTTTTTGGATTCCGATTTTGGATTTCTGTTGGTGGAATACCCTGGAGGATAGCGAAGTTTTGCTCTTGAAAATTGGCATTGGATAGAATATCGCAATATACCTAGCAAGCAAGCCATTCAATACAGTCTTTTTTTTTTTAAAAAAAAAAATCGGTTGTATATATGCATAGGAACAGCGCATTCTGCAAGTCATTTTTACGCGGACGTCAAAACCCCCGTTCTCCACCATGCCCAGTGGACCACGAATGGCTTCAATCGATACAGTATACGTACTTGCGCGACCTGCTCATGACATCAGGACATGGGACGATGCAATTTACAGAGAAAGATTGCCTGACTGACACTGATGGTTATTGGGGCACCGGGGACAAAACACGGTCCTCGGGCTGGGCCGGAATCACACTCGGCGGGCTTGGCAACATCAATATGTAAATCGGAGGAAAAAAACAAAAAACAAGGGCTCTGGAGGGAGACAGACAATGGAGGCAAATGAATGACGGCACGTGTTTCACAGGTCTGCCCAGCTAGCCTTGGAACTCGTCTGCGTGGGCCCACTATAAATGACCCTTGCCTTGCTGGTGGGCGCGCTCCATGTTGCATGATTTATTATGTATGTACTTCGCGGCATTGCACAAAAAAGATAAACCTGCACAATAAGGGAAGGGAGACTGATGAGACCGAGACCGAGACAGAATACGTGATGGCTTCCTTTTCTTGATTGGTATTTTGTACTATCGAAACGGTTTTTATTAGGCTCTACTCGAGACATGAAGAAGGAACACGAGTAGATACGCTATTCCATCTCTACCCTCCCCTTTTCTCGTCTTTTTTGTTTTTAGTCATCCTTCTGCCGACGAAAGGACCAGACGGACAAACTTTCACGTCGAGATGCCTCTTGGAATCCGTAGTCCATACTCCGCAGAAGCTCAGAGTGCAAATCCCCCCCCCCTCCCCCAATTCTTATCTCATATGGCTGCGTGCATATAGCCGGCTCAAGTTGGACGACTGCTAGCATTCGTGCAGATGGCTTGCGGCACGATGTGTCAACGTTTGACGGGCTGAGTCTGCTCACGCAAGAACCATGTTACTGTACGGAGTTTGTACTCGTCTTCGTGGAGGGAGGGCTTGTAACAGGGCAGTCGGCGCACTGCATGCACCTTGGAATAATATATCGGGAATCGGATGTATTATTAGCCTCAGATGTACATATCTGGCAGATGGTGGGTGTTATCACATCACATCCCATCCCATCACATCAGGGAAGCGGCCGCCCCTGGTGGTGACAGAAATCTAGTTTGCAAGTCGAAGTCAGTCACAGAGGCCCATTGGAAGGTCAACTCCGTAAAAAAAAGAAAAAAAGAAAAAAAGAAAAAAAGAAAACAAGAAAAAAAGAAAACAAGAAGGCGTGGACGACGCGCCGGCAAGCGCAATTGCCGTTCCTGGCTAGCAATCTCGTTTGCGCAAGTCACACGCAGCAGGCCAATAAGGAGAGGGCTGGCTCTGGTTCCTGCGGGTCCGCCTCTGTGCCCCTGAAAGCCTGAAAGTCTATTCCTGTCGGGCTGGCTGGCTCGTTCCTGCCTGTCCAGTGTCCGTTGAACAGGCAGTTGCAGGGTGCCGCCGCTTTTACTCGCGCACCCCTGCTGAATGCCGATCACTGACTTGTTTAAATTGCAAAACCAGGCACGACCCGGCGGCACCGTATGTACCTGATAGCACCACGAGCACTTATCATCATGTAGTATGGCTAGTAGGCTCGCAGTTTGACCAACACAATGGTAATACTCGTCTACCAAGTTTCCAGGTCCCTCCAAACTCGAAGCATCTCAAAGTTGTGCGAAACATTTCTCTCGTCTAAGCAGTTTGCCCTTGGTCGATATACTCCGAGCAAGGCAACGCCCGTACTTGCCATAGAGTCCCTGATGCTGCTGCTGGAATGGCATTTGAATTGTCTTTTCGTCGCATAAACTGGAAAACGTTATTGATACATATGCATGAATGCGATGACTCCGTACGGAGTACACGGCGGTGGGTACTACATATTATGTATCCGGAAGTACATAGAGCAGCCAGCCAAGGTGGCTATTAGGGCGGCGTGCTCTCCAGTCCCGAAGAGGAGGCAGCCCCCCTCAAAAGCCCCCGCTTGAAAGCCCAGGTGCAGGCACCGCTGTGCTACCACGGGCAACAACAACAACAAACCAGCGGGTCGAAATGGCTCATCACCTCCATCACAGCTGCGTCAGTAACTGCACTGCAATTCGATTCGTGCTGTGCGCCCCCTGTCGGACCCCCGGTGCCCATTCCTCTCGCTCCCGCCTTGCAAGTTGGCCCTCTGCCGATGATCATATTCACAGTTTCCCAGTTTCCCAGTTTCCCGCTTTCCGCGTCCCGCTTTCCTCCCTTCCTCCTCCAAAGTCCTGCACCATCATCAGCTTGCTGCTATACGCCTACGCATGTGCGTGTGATGGCTTCTTGAGCGTTGCTGCTGTTGAGCTCCGGCCTGCTCGTTCCATTCCTTCAACCAAACTGCTTTTTACAGGCCTTTTCGCTCGCTCTCTTTGACCCATAACAACCGTAGCAACCAGCTGTCATTCATTGCCCATGCATACATACTACGCCAACGGCCGGATCCCGACTTCTCTTTTGCACTCGAAACCGAATCACGGACTCGACTCGACGCGACTCGGCCCCAAGTCTGTTTACTTCTGCAACAGGACTACCATCACTTGTCATCTGGCCCAATTGTTTTGCCCTTCCCTGATTGTTTGTTCCGACAGTCCTTTGCTGGAGCCGTAGTGAGACAATTGACGGTTGCTCACGCCAACAACGCGCTCGTGGGTCCATAGTTTGCTGGTACATTCTCGTCTCCCTCGGATACGGCCACCCTCACATTCCAGTCAGTCAGCCGTCCAGTCTTCTGCCGGCTGCGCAACAAATATATGCGCCTGGCTCATAGCACCACCCATTGTCGGTTTCTGTCGAGCTTCCGAATCTTGGCCCAGCGCATACCACCAAGATGCCTCACTCACATCGGCATCACGTCGTTGCTCGTGACATTATCAATGAGATGGAAGAGTGGTTGAGCAAGCCATTTGATGACGAGATGAAGAGCAATGAAAATGGAAAAGAACCGAGGAACGACTCAGGCGGAGGTAAGTGACTGCATCCATTGTTTGTTTAGTTTTTCCCTCGACCCCCAACGTGCCACTGCACAACCAACAGTTGGAGTCCATAACGCACTGCACCGCACCGCGCTGCGCAATTGATGTTGCCAAACTAACATCAAAGTATAGGTGGTCAAGCTATCTTCATTCAAACCGTCTATAAAACTTTGGAGCCCACATTCGAGGGTCCTGTTGCTGGCTATTCAACATTGAACACCGACCAGGCTTTGGAACCGAACCCAACCCCAACTCCAGAAGGACCAGAACCATCAGAACCAACCGAACCTCCGAAGCCGACGATAGAGGTACCATCGAAGCCCACTCCAACTCTCACTCCCACTCTCACCCCAAGGCCACACGTCAAAGAGAGCACGTCCGTTCTTCCCTCGGCAATTCGTCAACCCTCGACCTCCCACGGCCTCGACACTGTTCTTGCAAAAGCCACTGGACAGCCGACCTTGTCAAATAACCTCTCCATTTCCACCTCTACAGGTACACCGAGTATTGCCCCGGCCACAACACCTACTAGCCAGTCGACGACGCCCCAAGACAGTGGCGAAGGCACCAGTGCGGGGGCCAAGGCCGGTATTGCCTTTGGTGTTCTTGGTGGAGTGTTCCTTGTCGGCCTCGCTACTTTTCTTCTCTTCAGCCGTCGCCGCCGACAGGCTGCCACTGCGCGCGAGGTAGCAGACAATGAGAAATACCACAGAAACGATAACCCTTTTGACACCATGACCATTCGAAGCGACCCTTACGCACCGCGCATCAGCCTCCGACCTGTTACTCAGCTCCTTCCCAACTGGAATATTGATAAACGCGCAAGCAAGGGAGCTGGTGCTGCTCTTGCACCAGCAGCTGCTGTGAACGCAGATGATCAGAAAAATGGCATGCAAGAGCGTACTGCTACAAGCCAGAGCACACATCCCGCCAATCCCTTTGGAAGCCAGGCTGAGCGCATCCCGGAGCCTGCTATCCAGGAACACGGAGTCATCCCTCCTTCGGATCCTTTCACGGCCAACGGACCTGCCATCGCTGCAGGCGTTGCCGCCGGCGCATTGACACGAAAAACCTCCATGCGAAAGACCGGACCGAGGAACCTCGATCTCACTGTCCCCTCCGCCCTTGGCCCGATGCCTCCCAGTCCTGCTGGTACGGAATTTAGCATGAGCTCTGTCAGCCCAGGTTCTGCAGCGCCCCCGTCCAACGGGGCTGCAGCTATTGCTGCAGCTGGTGGCCCTCCCAACTCCAATGTCCACCGTGTTCAATTGGACTTCAAGCCTTCTTTGGATGACGAGATGGAAATGAAGGCTGGTGACCTCGTGCGATTGTTACACGAATATGATGATGGATGGGTAAGCTAATACAGTCACGGTATCAGCATCTTCAATACCAGCTAACGTCTTCTCCTAGGCTCTGTGCATTCGTCTGGACAGGTCTCAACAAGGTGTCGTTCCCCGAACTTGCTTGTCTACGCGACCCGTCAAACCAAGATCTCCTCAAGGCGGACCTCGACCAGGTCCTCCTGTCAACCCCAATGGTCAGTTTCCTAGAGGTCCTCCCCAGCGACCCATGACGCCTCAAGGTAGGCCCATGACTCCTCAGGGCTTGCCGCCAGGTCGCCCTCGAATGGGCCCGGGCGGACCAGGCATTCCAGGACCGCGACCGATGAGTCCATCTGGACGTCCTCCAAGCCCCGGCCCTCGACCCAACGGAGCTCCCCCAGGAGCTCCTGGAAGTCGACCCCAAAGCCCAATGGGCGCACACCGACAAATCGGTGGCCACCCTGGCGTCGCTCCCACGATACCAGTCCAATCGCCTCCTCGTGGTCCTTCCAATGGCCCGGCGACGGGTCCTGTTGGCAGAAAGCCAGTGCCGGGTCAGGCTTATTGAGAACACTTTGACTCAGTTTATCTGATCTGAAACCATCATTGGGTGCTTTCTTTCTGCGAAATGCTGCTTCAGGAGTCATAAAAGAGCATCAAGGGATGCAGAGGACGGCGTTTTCTCTCAATAGGATGGACTTATGGATATCCACCCATCCGGTATATCAATTTTTTTTTTTGGGGGGGGGGGGCATGATGGTAGTAGCTTGACCCTGGTCCTGCTCTACCATTGAGAGGCAGCCTCAGTTACTTCTCCCTATGATGACGAAAGTCTCTGATTTATATGATGACTTTTTGTATGTCTTCTATTCTTTTTCTCATTCAGCTCTCATTTCATGTCCTTTTCTCAAACCTTTTCGCCCGTTGTTAGGCCAGTTGACCCACAGACTTTGACAATTTTTCATTTTCTTCTTCTTCTTGTTTGATGTTGATATAACTCTCATACATATGCTGGGTGATATACATGCCACCTCGCTAGTGCCCAGTCCACGAAGATGGTGCTGGTCCTTCATTTCGGCAGCAACTGGTACGATTTTCGAAGCCTTATGGAGAGAAGGGTCATGGTGTTGGGAGTTGAAGGGAGATGGCGCGCGCACAGAGTTGAAGGCCTCGGGCTTTACGTGCATGAGGATATCGGGACCTCGAGAGCCACCTGCTTCGTAGTTTCCTGTATCAAGTCGTTGGCGATGGCTATGGAGAAACGAGTAAGAGAGATGGGACGCGAAGAAACGAGACCAGTAATGAAAAAGACGTGTTCAACCAGACATGACGTGTCCAGTGAAACGTAGCCCATACGCATCCTTTACCCCTAAATATGTCTTCGTAAATGCTAATGTAAACTAGATAATGATATTGTGTGGCCTGCCCTCTAGGTCTCTTAAAAGAGCAAGCTAAATATCCCTGAAACAAAGTTATAGAATAGTGTTAGAACAAGCATGATATCAATCGCGGCACGCAGCCGCAATTACCCGGCAAAACATCAGGCCACGGGGCCACGCACGCGCGCAACGCAGGGAGCCCTACTTATAGCCTATAAGCCTGCCCTTTAATAGGGTAGGGACCTATAAGTTAGGTAACCTATAAACGCTTTATATTTATAACCACTTTTTATAATCTAGAAAAGCCTCTCTTTTCCTCTCTTTTTTCTAATTAGATACTATACCTAGAATAGAAGAATTATATCTATTCCCTAGGCTATCTAATTAATCCTAATATTAAAAACCCTATAATTCTAATACTAATTAGTAGTTAACTTTATAGATAATTATATAGTTTTTTATAACTATAGATTAGTAAGGTTAATTAAAAGAGATAACTATACTATAAACCTACTCTATATAATAAAAGAGCTACTAAAAGTAATATAGTTATACTAAGGAAGTTTAAGTATTCTCTTATAATAAGAAAGGAGTTTATACCTTCTAAGATCTAATATCCTAAGACCTTATAAAGACTTTAAAGCTATTAAAAGATTAAGGCCTAGTTAGTAACTAGTCTAACCTATTCTTAACTATTTAATTAGCATATTCTACTATATACTTAACCCTTAGAAAGCACTCTTTTATAATAAGAAAGGAACTTACTACTCCTAAGATCTAATATCCTAAGAACCCCTAAGGGATAAAGATAATAACTATACCTATAATCCTTTAACCTATTATATAAAAGCCCTATTCCCCTAATTCTATATCTCCTTTTTATAGTTTCTATAATAAAGATAAGAGAATTAAAAGCTCTTTAATAAATAGAGTAATTAAAAGCCTCTCTTTCTAACTCTAAGTTTAGTAATACTAAAGAAAGCATTAAAGTTAGAAAAGACTAGAAAGGCAAAGGTTTATAAGTTAATAACCCCTTTCTAAGATATATCCCGCTAGAGATATATAATTATATTATATAAGAAGTACTATAATAAGTAAAATTATTTAATCTTAATAAAAATAATAACCCTAAAGCTATTATAGCTTATATTCTTATTAAGATAGTAATATATAAATTAAAAGGTCTTATTATAAGGAGTTTATTTACTAACTTTAGTAAAGACTTTAATAGATAGATAAGAGAGGTATTTATAACTATAGACTAAATAGTTACTAAATACCTCTGTAATTTCCTTTTTTTCTATAGCGTATATATAAATCTAATAGCTTACTAGAAGATTACCTTAATGCTTAAGGAAGTTATAAATTATAAGGGATTCTATAATTAGTAAGAAAAAGAGATATAGGAAGCTATAAGGAAGTATATACTTTTCTAAAAATATACTATAGAATAAGACTTCCTTAATAAGCTTTTACTAATCCCTTTAATTAGGTTAAGATTATAATACTATTAGTAATATAATTAATAAACCTCTAAAACCTATTAATATTATTCCCCTAGCCTAATATTATTAGGCTAACTAAATAATAACCCTTAGGATAGCCCTTAATAAAGGTATCCTATACTAAGATAGGATATACTACCTCCTATATCTCCTAAAGTACCTTTTCCCCTTAGATAAACACACTTTTACCTAATATAGCTTAAATCTCCCTTAATGCCTAGAATATTAAGACCTACCCTAAAGTAAATAATTAATCTTATAAAGCTATATATACTCTAAAGGCTATGCTTAAAGGAAAGGCCCTAATATACTATTATAAGTATTTATATAAGCTAAATAATCCCTAAGACCTTAAGACTCTTATTAATTAGATTAAATAAAGGTTTAAGACTAATAATATAAAGTAAAGATATCTCCTTAAGTAGTAAAATATAAAGCTATAATAAATTATATAAGAGAACCTAGAGAAGTTAAAACTTAACTACTTTAAAGAACTTATTATAAAGCTTATAAATCTTTATTAAGTAGTCCTAGATATTACCTAATCTAAAAGAGCGCTTTAGAATTAATTAATCTTTATATACTATAGCATTATAGAATATAAAACTTACCTTATTAACCCTTTTACTAATCTATAATAATTCTATAAATATATAAGGATATTAATCTAAATAACTATAGAAGAATTAAATAAAAGGTACTAATTCTTATTAATACCTAATATAAAAAAGTAGTACTAGACTAATTAAAAGTATAATAGATATAGCAAGGAAGCCTATTATAGATAATTATACTCCTAAGGCACTAGAAGTATTCTATATACTAAGAAATACTATATATATAGTAAAGAAGGTTATTAGTTAACTAAATACTCTAAAGAGAAATGTAAAAAGGCATATTAATACTTTAAAAATCACTACCTTATAGAACTAATAACCCCTTTATATAATACTTTCCTTAACTAGTATAAAGGTAAAGAGAATAATAGTATTCTCTCTAAAGAAAATAAGATTTTTACCTATATAATAGAACTTAGATTTAAGAAAGAAAGTAAAGAAAGTAAAATACCTATAAGCTTCTTTATATAAGGTATAACTATTAATAGTTATATAACTATAGAGATTCTTATAAATTAAGTAGCTACCTATACCCTTATAAAGGAGGATTTATTTAATCTCTAATAACTAAAAAAAGCTCTAACTACTTTTCTTCTTAAAAACCGCTACTCTTTAAGTATATTCTAAGGTATAATTCCTAATACTAGGGCTATAGGCTACTTATTAGTAAGGTACCCCTAATTTCTTACTCTATAGTAATTAATCCCTAAGATCTAGTGTCGGAATAGTCAAATCCAGCCACGCACGGAAAGTGAAGCACAACGCAAGTGCTGCGTTATGATTAGGTGTATTGCGCAAGTGGGTTAATCACGTGACCCACGATGCCCTTAATACCTTCGGCTACATAGCCTATTAGCTAAAAAGATTATTATTAATTATTATCACCACTTTAACCCTAATTACACTAGTGCTTAGACCCTTACCTCTATAAGACCTCCTAACACTAATTAGTGGTTAAAAAACCATAGATAAGCTAGGGAACTACTAAGAAGAGATAATTCTATTAGGTTTAGCTTAGGTTTTAACTATAGAAGTATGCTAAAGGAAGATTATTAATAGCTCTAGTTATTAGGCTTCTAAGGGATTAACCCCTTCTATCTTAGAGTTATTAAGGACCTCTATATAGAAGAATTAATCTTATTATCTATTATAAGAAAACTAATTAACTAACTAGGAATTATAGCTCTAGAAGTATCCTTCCTAAACTAAAGATTAAATTAGCCCCTTACTAGCTAATAAAAAATATAATATAAGAAAACATAATACCTATAATATCTAGACCTAAAAGACCTAAAAAGTCTAGCCTACTACTATAACTTTAGAAACACTTCTAGATTATTATAACTAACTAAGGGAGCTCTAAAGAGCTAGATCCTTAGATTGCTAAGGATTAGTAACTTAATAACTAACTTGCTTAGCTAATTAATGTCTATAATAGCGGATAATATAGAGATCTTAAGCTCTAGGAAAACTTCTAAGATAATCTCTAAGATTAGACCCTTAAGACCTTTAAACGCGCCTCTAGACACTTAGTGTGTAATTTATAAGATATCCTTTATAAACATAGTATCTATATTATATAAGATAAATCTAGTAAAGTTACTAACTTACTAGTATATATTCTTAATAAAGAAATAAAAGCACTATAGCCTAAAGAAGAAGTTAAAAAGTAACTATTATTAAATAAATTTTTCTCTACCCTTAATCCTATACTTAATTCCTCTCTTACTAAAATCCCTTATAATCTACCTTTAAGGTAATTACTATTAGAAGTTAATACTCCTTTATAACCTTAAGAAACACTACTATTCACACTACTATTAGCTTTATAATAAGAGGATTAGATTATTAGGAAGATTACTAAGCTTATAAAGACCTATAAAGATAATAATTATTATAGTAAAAAGATATATAACTTTCTTATGCTAAAGATTAATCTCTTTTAGAATAAATATAATAGGCTTAATCTTCTATAGGAATACCTCTATAAAGCCCTTCTAATTATGCTTATAGGTAATGCTAAGTAATACTTTCTTAATTATCTAATAAATAGGAACCTCTCTTATAAGTAAATAATTAATAATATCTATTAACGCTTTAAAACAGAAAGTAACTAGTAATTCTACCGCTATAAATAGAATAATATAATGCTAAAGGTAATTATTGCCTAGAACCCTAATAAAACTAAGCTAGAATACCTTAAGATCCTATTAATTACACTTAAAAGAGTTTATAAAGGGTTATTTCTACCCTTAATAGTTAATATAAAGCTTTATTATTAAACCTTAAGTATAATCTCTAGTGTACTAGAGTATAAGTAAGCTAAATATAATTATTTGCCTAGTTTTAAAGGGCTTATAGGGGATCTTTATAAGTTAATCTTAATTGCTAAAGCTAATAAATTAGCGGTTTAATTCTATTAGTAAAATAAAAAGTATAAAGATTATAAAATAATATTCATAGACTACCGCTATAATTAACTATATAATTAAAGAGGTTATAGCAAAAGCTATAGCTATTATTATTAATGCTATAATAGCGGAAAATACTATATCTATAATAAAAGCGGTTACTAGTTAATAAATTACTTAGAAAGAGAGCGCTAATAGGCAAAAGAATATTAGTGGAAAAGCAAGAAGCATTAAATACCTCTAATAGAAAGAAAATTCTAAGTATACCTTATAGTATATAAAGCTTAAGAAGGTTAAGGAATTAAAGAGAATAATAAGTATAATAATAAGGCCTAGAAAATAGTAGAAATCTATGTTAAGGCTAATAAAGAAGAAGATAGTAATAATACTAATAAACCAATAGTATTAATATTAAAGTTTAATTAACTTAGCATTATATAATTCTTTACTATAGGGCCTTAACTAAGTAATAATAAGGTAATTATAACCTTATAAGATTAAGCCTTTAAATATGCTTATCTAAAGCATAATCTATATAAGGATTAAAGTATAACCTTTGTTTTAGAGGAATATTACTCTAATAAGGTCTTTAGAGGTATTTTACTAGATATAGGAGCTTTAGGATTATTAATAGTTAGACTTAAATAATTATAGGTATTAATAAAGCTAATACTATTACTAAAGATTAAGCTAAGCACTAAAGTAGAAATTAAACTTAGTACTAGATTAGCAAAAATATAAGGCATAATAAACATACCTACTAAATTAGGCATAATACCCTTCTATGTGGTTAAGACTATAATACCTTTCCTTTTCTTAATCACTAATATAGATAGAATAGGTATTAAGTTAGATAACTTAAGGAATCTACTAATTTAAGGCAAGAAAACCATGCTAATTATAAGAAAATAGGGATATCCTTAGTAGATTCTAGAAGCTAAAGAAATAATTGCATTCTATCTATTAGAGATAGAAATTTATTAATTATATTATTAATTTAGTTATCTATTAGTTAAATGACTTATAAGACTACTTTAAAGAGCTAGTTATAAGGTTAAAAGAAGAGCTATTAAGAAGTTAACTAAGATTTGCTACTACTATTAATTAAACAGAAAAGCTCTAGGCAGATTTAGGTTTACTATTAAAGATAACTATGAATTTAACTATAAGATTATCATTAATATCGTTTAAATTAACAATTAACTAGTGCTTTATATAGTTAATTTAGTAACTTTATTCTAAGCTATATAATTCCTTAATCCTAATAAGTAGAAGGCTTATGATATTTAGAACGCTTTACGTAAATATTAGATTAATACATACCTTAGTCCTCTAGATTAGATTATTTATAATGCTAGAAAGAACTTTACTTTATTAGAATTTAAACACTACGTATAATTAATATTAATTAAGATTAATAAAGTGCTAGTAAAAGCTTATAATAGTATTAGTAAAGTTAAACGCTATTACAGACTATTACAAAGAGTATATAATATTATCATAGACTTAATAGGTTAAGAGCTTACGTAAGAGTAATACCTTTAAATAGCTATTAAAGCTATAAATGATTTAGCAGGACTAAATAGCCTTATTCCTACGCTTCTTATCTTTAGAGCATACCTGTTACGGTGCAGCCCCACAGGGGCCATCGCGGGTGTCAAGCGCGCACCACACGGGTGGATTGCCCGATCCAATTACGCCATGTGTAAGCAAAAGGATACGTATTGAACAAGTCAACATTCACTTGTTCAATTGACACCTATATTGCTAGGTCTAGGCAAAGCCTAGATCATCACAATACCTATAGATAACTAATAAGTCTTTGCTAAGTATATCCGTTATTTAATAGGCTAAATTAATCCAAAAAGCTACTAATAAAGTCTAATAATTCCTAGCAAAACAGTAAGTTTATAATGCCCTAAATACCTATAATAGCCTAGATACATTGCTAACGCACTAACTTCTGCTTTAATTAGATATATATATTTAGAGAGAGAAAGATAGCTAGCATAGCCCTTATAAGCTTCTTAGAATTAACTATAAAGCCTATATCCTCTAAATACCACGTGGACTAACTAGATTCTAAATAATAGTAGTTAAACTATACTATTATAATAATACTAATCCCTAAGAACTAGCTAAAGAGCATAAAAAAGAGCCTAAAGAAGAGGAAGAGGAAGTTATATAAGCTATTAAAAAGATTACTAAAGAAAAAGAGGCTCTATAAGCTAAGAGAAAGTAAGGGAGACTAAGAAAGAAGTTAATAGTTTAATTCTTGCTTTCTAACCATAAAGAAATTCATGCTACTAGTTATAAATCTAATATAAACAATCTAGTGTTATTTACTATAAATAAAGATTAAGAAGATGCCTTAATTAAGAAGCTTATAGCTATAGAAATACTCTAAGAAGCATTTCTTACTATAAAAGAAGAAGCTAACTAGAATCTAGCCCTTTAGTTATATTAAGAAGGGAAGATAATAACCCCTAGCAAGCCCTTTAAGTAGTTTAATTAAGCTAAAATTAATACCTTATAAGCATGTAATGTTTTTAAATTCATAATGTTTAATCCTATAAAGCATAGCACTAAGAGACTCTTTAAATCTTATATAGTAAGAGAAATTAAAGGCAAAGGGACAGCAGCGCCCTATAAGAAATCATAACTTATTATCTAAGGGCATAATAATAAGGGCAAAGAGCTAATCTTAACTTAATCCCTAATAATACAAAGAGTAAGCTAATAATTAATTATAGCATTAGCACTATTATTAAGATCTAGAGGAATTTTCCTATAGATACAAGACATTATATAAGCGTATATTTAATTAAACACGCTACTTAGCAGACTTATTATTGCTACTCTACCTAAATAAATAGCTTATTTATTCCCTAATAGTATAATAATAGAAGTTATTAAGCTATTATATAGAATTATAGAAGCAGGAACCTATTAGTAGGTAACTTACTTCCATTATTATAAAGAGAAGCTTTAGATAATAACCTTAACATATAACCTATGCTTGCTAATAACTAACGTAAGTAATAATAACCTCTTTAGAGTGGTTAGAATACAAATAGATAATACTCTAGGCCTTAGTAATTAAGATTTCTTCTAATAAGAAGAAAGAGAGCTCTAGAAAGCGGAATTCATAGCAAAGCTAAAGCAAATTCTTTTAGCTAAGAATCCCCTTATCTTTAATAGCTATATCCTTTCTTTAAATGCTAATAATACTATAGATTTATGTTAAAAAAGGCAAAGCAAAAAGATTAAGAGTATTAACCTTAAATCACTAACTATAAAGCAGGATTATATTAAATAAAAAGCTTATGGAAGTGTTATGGACTAGCCCTAAGACAAAGCTATAGGCTATCGTGATGATATTAAGAAACTTAAAGGAAGGAAGGAAAAGGAGGATGTTATAGGCCCCGTACGAGTCCCTTATATCCCCTGATTAGCTTATGTTAGCCCCCTTCCCTATACCCTACTTATATGCTATCACTAAGGCTTAGGCAAAGCCTAAGCCCTTACATATACCCTTACTTATCCCTTCCTTGCCTATTTGTGTTAACGTTATTATAGATTGCCTCTCTCTGGATAATTATCTATGCCTGCCTATTTTCGTATTACATCCAAAATAGCGCTATACCCCCCCTTATATTATCCTAGTAGCCTTTATATCTCCCCTTGCTCCTACCCTTATATCCGCTATAAATAGCTATTTTAACTATTACCTTATTAATATAGCGTGTTTAAGTCATGTGTAGGTAGGGCATTAGTATAACCCCTCCTTATAGTTAGCTCGCACGCGTTTATCTTAAGTGTTATGCCCTGCTATAATACATACCCCTCCTTTATTATTATTATAGTCTTTCCCTTCCCTACCTATTTGCGTTATACCTTACCTTGCTATTACATATATAAATATCCTACTAAGAATCCTATTAGATCTAAACCTTCCCCTAATAACCACTATCCCTCTCCTATTACAAACCTATCTTACTACCTATTCCTTCTCCTACCTTATTCTATTATTATTCTATTCTTAAGCTACCCTTATTTATCTTATACCTAATAATAATATGCCTTACTCTTATTACCTAGCTCTTCCCCTAACTAGCACTAGTCTAAAACCCCCCTAGACCCCCTTTACCCTATATTTAGCTTAGGCCCTTAGGGAGTTTCTCCTAGAGGGAGACTCTAATAATAAGCAGTTTACTGCCCCTAAGGCGGTTTTTTATTCTTATAGGCTATGTATTAAACAGGCCCTTACTATAGGCATACTAGAATATCACCCCCCTAAGTCTAGCAAGTCTTATCCCTCTTATTAGGGAAATTATATTACCTATATTTAGTTAACCAGGTTCCTATCCGCTAATCCCTACCTCTAATACGCGTTAAAAGATCTTAAAAAAGAGATTACTATAGGAATACATATTATCTGCCCTAGGGTCCCTTAGACCCTAACCTAGAAACAAAAGATACTAGTTCTCTCCTAGCGCTATTATACTCTTATTACCTATTAGACTACTCTTCTCTAAGAAGCCTAATTTAACCTAGCCCCTATCTAGTCCTTCCTTAGACCCCCTCTAGCCTTAACCTCCGCTACCCTAAACATAACTAGGAATAAAGTAATCCCTTATAGCTATAGCAGTCCCTTAACTAGTTATAGTATAGGGAATTAAATATAATAAGTTATAGGCATTCTATTCTAATAGAACCGCTAGATTATAAGTAGCCTAGCCACTATTCGCTAGGAACTTTATAGGAATAGCACTCCTAGCAGAACCCTTTAGGGTTTATCTAGTATATCCTATGTTATTAAAGCCAGTAATATATCTCCTTCTCACTAACAGCGTAAGCGCCGCGCCTGGAACACTAGCAGTAGTCATAATAAATCCCATTACACGCGCTATACGCCTTATAACTCTTAAGATTCCCCCTCCTATTGTACTAGTTAGGCCTATGAGTTACCTCTCTAGAACCCCTGTTAGACCCTAACCAGGTCCTACTAGCCGCAAACCTCGCGTAATATTCCTCCTAGTAGTAAGGTGCAAGACCTTACTATAGACTATAGCAGTGGAGAGGAGGGTAAAGATAAGTATAAGGATATACCCTTATATTCTAATATATAAGTAGGAGTAGAAGGTAAAGAGAGTGTAACCTAGGTCCTATATATAGTCTCCTTTTAAGGATAAGTTTTATTAAATTAAACCAGTCTATTATTATAGCGTATATCCCCTTATTCCTTTTTAAACTTGTCTAGTGCTTATATATCCCTTATATTTTCTACTAGTTCCTATGTTAGTTATATATATCCTGCTTACTTAATAAGAGCGTTCTAGTGTCCTCCCTTACCTAGTGCGTTTTAAGCCGCTAGAATTCTTTCTATATAGTATTCCTCTATAAGTTTAGGGTTATCCTTTGCTAGGACCTATTCTAGGCCTAGCTAGGAGTCCTATAACTATTAGCTTAGGAGAGGGTCTGTTGCTGCTTATTTAATAAGATCCACGTAGAAAACCAGATATATACCCTTTAGAATATTAAGTTAAATAGTAAGCAAAGTTAGTACTTTAACTATAGTGTACTTAGCCGCTACCTAGTTAAGTTTGCGTAAGGGCTAATTAGTTTTAATATTCCTAAGTAATAACCATACTTTATCCCCTATATAGAATTATTCCACTAGATGCCATAAGGCTACAGAGGCATCTTGCTATTATTACTGCGTATATATAATAGCGGTCTATGTAAGAGATATACCCTTCTAGAGGTGTTCTAGGAAATAGATAGCTCTCCCTTTTAATATAATTACTAATAGGGCTACGTCTAACTATATTTAAATAGGTTATAAGTTATAACTATATAGGAGTTTATTTAGGCTTACCCCTATAACTAAAGAGTTCCTATTATTAATTACTAGCTAATAAGCTATAAGGTGTTTAGGCTAGTTATACTGCGAAAAAGAAATGTATATACGTAGTATAGCCTATACCTCTTAGTTTATCCTCTTTATGCTACTGTTAGTCTATAGGTAGTAAGAGGTAGAAAGAAGCTAGTCTATACTAACACTTAAACATAACATTATCTAAAAGTTCCCTAGCTAGTTAGAACCCCTATCTATAATAATTAATTAGGGAAATCCCTAGAACCACTACTAAGCTATTTTAAAACGTTCTACATACACCTTAGCCGCGATAGAAGTTATTGCCTCTAGCTATACAAACTTAGATAGCCTATCTATAATTACTATAAGGAACTATAGTCTCTCTAGGGAAGATATTAGTAAGTTTGTTATAAAATTAATAGAGATTTGCGACTAGTATCTATTAGGTATTAGCAGTGGCTTTAGTAAGCCCTAGTGGTATTGCTAACTCTTATAACTTCCCTAGCAAAAATAATTACAGATAAACCTACTTACATCCTAAGCTATCCTATCCTAGTGGAATTAACATTACAAAATCTAAAACGTGGTGTTACGCCCTAGGTGCCCTGTTACTAGCAAGTCATGGGATTACTAGATAAGGGTTATTATTAAAGGCTCCTAGGCTAAGACCTAGGTTTAGCCCCTAAACTAGAGCGCCCTATAAGCGCTAATTATGCAATCCGCTACCTATTCCCTTATTATTGCCTCTAGGGGAAACTTCCATACCCCTTCCTATATAGCCTGTAAATAGATAAGATAAGTTAGATCTAATAAAACTACTTAGTCCTAAAGAGTCTAAAGATGTTTTATTACAAAGAGGCATTCCCCTATTAGTAGTAGCGCTACCTAGGGTAGGGATAGACCTAAACCAGAGTCTATTTAGGTACTAATAGGTGGTTATAAGAGCGCTGTAATAGTAATAGGTTATAGGATACGTCCTATTCTTAAGGGCCTGCCTACCCTATCCTACTCCCTTTAGGAGAGGGCATCTAGTTATTATGCTTAAGCACTAGGTCTATAACGTAAATAGAAGTTAAATAGGGAGAGGATATCTGCCCACTGTGCTTAGCATTCTATCATAAGGCATGGAGTAGTAAAGTACTCTAGGTTCTTATAATCCATATATATTATAAATAGGCGTAAGACACCCTATAATTCTGCTAACCACGCCTTAAGGCAAGATATAATAGCTAGTAGCTCCTTGTTATAAATAGTATAATTCCTCTAGGGGGCCATTAAGCTTGCGGAGTAGTAAGCAACTAGATATAACACGCTATTAGGACCTTCCTGCAATAAGCAGCCCCCTAAAGCTATGCTAGAATAATTAGCTTCTATAATAGTGTCCTAATCAGGGTCCTATTAGGCAAGGACTAGGTGTTTAATAAATAACTCCTTTAATTATTCAAAAGCGTTATTTTCCTCTAAGCCCTACTAAAAGGGGATATTCTTTCTAGTAAGCTAGATTAGGGGAGCTACTATTTTAGAGAAGTCCTTAATAAAGTTATAATAGAAGTTTATAAATCTAAGGAAGCTTTAGACCCCCTATAGCTTTATAGGGGCTAACCATTCCCTAATCACCGCTACCTTAATAGGGTTAGGGCAAACCAAGTGTCCTACTATAATAATATAGCTAAGGTATTAGACCTCCTTCACGGCGAATGCAGATTTATCTAGATCTAGATATAGGCCCACCGCCCTTAATCTGCCTAGTATTAGCTATACCTTAGCTATATGATCTTTCTTTAACCCCCCTAAATAGATTAGAATATTATCTAAATAGGCTATAATAAAGTCCTCTAACGCATCCCCTAAGGATTTGTTTATGTAACGTTAGAACGTCGCTAGTATACCTACTAGGCTAAATAGGCAAACTAGCTATTTAAACAGTCTAAACCTTATACAGAACGCTATAAGATACTCCTATCCTTTTACTATCCATAGCTTATAAAACGCCGCATATATATCTACTTTTATAAACTAATACGCTTAGGATAAGGAATAGAGTATTTCCTTAATTAATAGAAGGAGGTAGTAGTCTTATACTATTATCTTATTAAGTGCACAGTAGTTAATATAAAACCTCTAACCACCGTTTGCCTTTTTAACTAGGAGAATAGGTGCTACTACTAAAGAGAAGCTAGCATAGATCTATCCCTTGTCCATAAGGTTAGTAACTTAATGCCTAATCTCTAATAGCTAGTCCTAGGGCATGTTATATAAGGGTTCCTATAGAAGCATTAGTTATAATCCATTTGCGTTCTTTTAAAGATAGATATAGTGGTCTAGCAAGCCCTTATATAGGGGTAGGCTATCTGCCTTTAACTTATTAAACAGATCCATAAAGTCTATAAGCTCCCTAGGTAGCGTTAAGGTATTGTGTTATCCTAGCCTTAATCTTAGGGCTAAAAGTTATAGTACTATTATAATTTCTTTTAAGCTTATAGTAATAAACCTTATAGTTATATCCTTCTATTATTATGCATAGCGTGCCTTTACGGCAAATAAGGAACTAATTATCCCTTATGTTAGTATCTCTATAGTACGCTCTAAGGATTTAGAAACACATAGGCCCTTAGCCACCCTAATAACTAGCTATTATTTCGCTATATAGATTACTATATTACGGTGTTCTAACTATAGCATCCCGAAAATCACTTTATAGGTTAGACCTAGAATAACATAGAGGTATACTAAAGATTCCTAGCCGTCTATATTAATCTAGGTATATACTATATAAGTAATTAATAAGGTTTCCTCCCTTACCTATTTTCCTTTTCTTTCCGTTTCTACTATAGTTTAAACTTATCTTTATTTTAGTAATTAAATAAGCTCTAGTCTTAGCTACCGCGCTGCTGATTTGCTAATAGCGCCATAATAATCATAACTATAGTTAATTTAAATATAGAGATACTTATATATATTAAAGAGTATAGGGACTAAGAATAGTAGTTAATCTATATACTATTTAACTCCCTTTTCTAAAACTATACACTAACTATAGTTAAGATTATCTATCCTAGCTAGCTAGCCTTCCTGCCCCTATATAAGCCTTTGCTTAGGGGCTACTTATTTTCTAATAAGTAAGTCTTAACCCCCTTATCCCTACTCTCTATCTCTACCCTATAGGTATTAATACAAACTTTTAGTTAGTAAGATAGAAGTAGAGAACACTCTTATATCTAGTAATCCTTTAAGCCATAGTGTAAATAACACTTATCCTTATAATATTTAGTTATTTCCTCTGCTATAACCCACTTAGCATGTTATAGTTTAGTTATCTTCTTTAGTCTACTTCTTTTCCCCTCTAGCTTCTTATATTTACCTACCTAAGTTAATGCTACGTAAATACCTATTATTAGTGTATTACTATCCTAATTAACTTAAGAAGCTAGGGCCTTAACCAGAATAGGCATATAGTAGGCCTAGTGCTTCTCCTCTAAGGCATTAGCCTTAATATTAACTATAATACTATAGAATTAGCTAACTACTAATAAGTAGTCCTTATAGGTAACCCCTTTGCTAATACTATACTCCCTTATACGCTTATTAAGTGTATATCAAAGTTTCGCTAGTTTTACCTTATCTATCTATATACTACCTCCTACTAGGGAAAGTTTCTATTTAAAGCAAATAAAGAATAAAGAGAATACCTCCCCTAGCCCTTATTTAATATAATTAAGTTTAGTAAGGGCTATTTCTTATTAATAGAGGTTAGTAAATATAAATTCTAAGTATTCTAGGAAGCAAATAGGGTTATAATCATGTTTATAGCCTAGTTTAAAATATGCTACGATATAGGATTAGACCTTAGATCCTAAGTTCTAGAACATAAACATCCACTAGTCCTTATTAGCACTAATAAAGTCCCTATCTGCCACTAGCTTATGTTCTATAAGGATCTTCTAGGAACTAAACGTAGCCTTATCGCTATTATAAGGGTTACCTATTAGGATTGGTTTCCGTCTAATCTAGGGTATAACCAGTAGCATAACAGGTAGAATCGGTAGAGGGATCTGTTTAGGTTAAATCCCTTATAGCTACTTTATTTTAACCTATTAGTGTAGAGTCGCGATTTCCCCCTGTTATTATTTAATTATAAGTTAAAGTAATTTAAGTTAAGTAAAGAGGGCCTCTATAGGCAGAGTGGTGTCTGTTAGTAGTGTTATACTTCCCTAAGAGTGTTAGTCTTTAGGACATAACAAATCCGTTGCGTCTATTATATCTATTGCGTCTATTACGTTTACTACGCTTATTGCGTTTTTAGTAGCCTTCTTTAAGGCTAAAGGAAGTTTCTTAAATGTTATAGACTAGCCCTAAGATAAAGCTATAGGCTATTGTGATAATATTAAGAAACTTAAAGGAAGGAAGGAAAAGGAGGATGTTGTGGGCCCCGTACGAGTCCCTTATATCCCCTGATCGGCTTATATCAGCCCCCTTCTCCACACCCCACTCGTATGCCATCACTAAGGCTTGGGCAAAGCCTAAGCCCTTACAGGAAGCTATATTATAACTGTCTATTAACTAGAGGCTTTATATAACCTTTTAATTATAGCATAATACTAAGACCTATAAATAATAATATAAACTAATTAAATAAAAGACTTAAATAGCAGATCTAATAATAACAATAAGGGATCTTGTTGGAATCACAGGGTTCCTGACGTCAGGATCAATTGGATAGCCTAGGGAATAGGTATAATTCTTCTATTCTAGGCTTGGTATCTTATTCAAAAGAAGAGAGGAAAAGAGAGGCTTTTCTAGATCGTGAAAAGTAGCTATAAACGCAGAGCGTTTGTGAGTCACTTAACTTATAGGTCCTTGCCCTATTAGAAGGCAGGCTTATAGGCCATAAGTGGGGCTCCCTGCGTTACGCGCGCGCGTGGCCTTATGGCCTAACGTTTTGCTAGGTAATTACAGCTACGTGCCACGATTAATATTATGCTTATTCTAATATTAGAATCTCTTTCTTTTTAATATAATTATTAATATATAATATTAATCTAAGAAGAGAAGAGATAAGGATTAAATAAATATATAATATAAAGGAAGGAATAAATAAAAGAAAAACAATAGGTATAGGCCCTATCCTCCCCTTCTCCTTACTTACCACTAGTTTTTAATAACTAGCTTCTCTAATCCCCTTTCCTTCTTTCTTATATAATACTACCTATAGTATCTATAGTTACCTTTCCCCTATCCCTTTATTTAACTATAATATAATATTAAATTACGTTCCTAGGGAAGGGTTACCTATAATCTCTTCCCTATAGGTATAATATTAGATTATACCTCCCTATACCCCCTTACGCTCCCTTCTCTTTTCCCCTAGGACTATACTATCCTAAGGGCTTAGGTACCCTTTATTAAAGGGTGTTATCTTACCCTCCCTCTAGGGCTATATTACTATAAAGACTTAGGAGAGCGCCCTTTTTCCTCCCTCTAGGGCTATATTACCCTAGGGGCCTATAAGGGCACTGTTTTATTCTCCTTCTAAGGTAATATTACCCTAGAGGCTTATAAAGGTGCTATTTTATTCTCCTTTTAGGGCTAAGTTTAGGTCTAGGACTCATATAGGTAACCTTATACGTAGGTAACCTATCCTTCTATCTAGACTATTACTATATTACCTATAATAAACCTCTCTAGGGCCTTATTAGGCATTACCTTTATAAATATATCTGCTAGGTTATCTTCGCTATTAATCTATCTAATCTTATAGAGCTTATAGCGTTTATATAATTATTAAAGGGCTATAATATTAATTATTAGCTACTTCTCCTTTATAGTCCTAAGCTTAATAAGGCATTTATATAATAAGTACGAATTAGTATAGACTATAATTAGGATTATAAGGAGATTTAATCAGTCTATAATTATCTTTAGTATTATTACAATTACGTAAGCTATGTTAATGCCTACTACTATACTATAGACCTCTAAAGCAAGTATACTTCTTATAACTCTCTTACTCTTTATTAAGCTATAGTGTATAATATTACCTTATACTATAAACTTATTATCTTTATATTCCTTATTAGCTAGGATTAATACATAGCCTAGCTACAAGGTAAAGTCTTAGTTATTAGCAAATAATTCATTAATAAACGTAAAGAGCTTTGCCTTTATAAGATTAAGTAATATAAATATTAATCCTTAATCTAGATAATCTATTTATTACTTAATATAGTAATTAAGTTCTTTAACGTTCTTAATAGTTAGCTCTTAGTATTACATAGTAATAGAGAGGTTAAAGCTTGCCTTAGGTTAGCAGATTAAAGCAATATAGGTACCTTAAGCCCTTTGCTTAATATACTTCTTTGTTAACTCTTCTAGCAGGATTAATTAAAGCTTATTACTTTACCCTTTCTACTATATCTTAATAGTGTTATTAGTTAGTTAAATAATTCCACTATTAAATATAAGGGGATTATTAGGCTTAATAAATTACTTTAGTTTCGCAGCGAATTTAGCAGCAATTAATTAATCTTCTTCTAGCTATAAGAATCTCTTATCTAATAAACTAAGAGTATTATTAGTCTATATTCCTATATATCTAAAGTAAAGGCTTTTAGCGGATATTACTAGCAAGCATAGATTATAACTTAATGTTATTATCTAGAGATTCTCTCTATAGTACTTATAGTAAGTTACTCACTAATACATACTAGCCTCTATAATGCTGTAAAGAGGCTTAATAACTCTTATAATCATGTTTATAGGGTATTAATCACGAATTTAGATAGGGAGTTAGATAAGGATTATTTAATTCAGCGGCGTCTAGGATTATATATATGCCTATATAATATCTTAAATCCATAGAAAAAGTCCTTTGCTAAGAAAGGAGGGAGCAATTATAAGGATTAAATGCTAGCTTACTCTTTAGATTATTAGGGCTTATATAAGAATTACTTGCTTTACTTTATTACTAAAGCCTTAGATAATAAGCCTTAATTTCTTATATAGTTAGCCTATCTTTCCTTTTACCTTATTAATAATATAGGAATTAAAGATTTAAATCCCTTAGTGCTTTCTCTTATTAAAGGTAGTGAATTTAAACATGCCTTAATTAATTAAAGCATTAATCTTAGCTTTTATTAAGAGTTTAAAGGGTTTACTAGGGGTTATAATAGTGCCTTCTTTATGTAATTAAATTATAAGCTTAAAGTCTGCCTTCTCTTTACTTAATAGGAAAGTCTTAGGGTTATCTACTAATTAATCTACCTAATTAATAATTACTAGAGAGTTCTTTTAGGGTCTTCTAGGCCTTCTCTTTAGGGGAACTAGAGGCACTGTGTTTTTAATTTATACCTCTTAGTTCTTCCCTTTAATTACCTCTAGATTAATACCTCCTTCTAGTAGTAGCTTTTCCCTATTAGGGTCTTTATTATAGGGCTTAATAGAGGTTAATCTAAAGACTTTAGGGCCTTATAGAAGGTTAAGGGTATAGCTCTCTCTATCTATTATAAGGAGCTTATATAGGCCTTACTATCCTACTTTTTCTTACTATATAAGTATAGGTAAGGTAAGCAGGAGTTTAAGAGTTAGCGAGGTATTAAGGCTATTTCTTATGGCAAGGGCTTTATTAACTTTTTATAGGGTATATAATCTTTTAATCTCTTTTATTGCCTTTTACACTATAAGGGCTTATTACTTAATATTAGGTAATAGAGGGGATTTGTTAACTATTTATAAATAAGCGCTAAAGACTAGGAGGGTTAGGATAATGCTATTTAGGCCTATGGTATTATTAAGGGCTTTTATGGCTATTTACAGGGCTATAGCTTTAGGCATTGTTAGACATTTACGTTAGATAATATTATAGGCTCTCTAGAGCGGCTTATAATACCTTTTAACCTTACTAATACTATAGTATGCCTTAATAGGGACTTCTTTAATTAAGATTAATATTAAAGTTATAAATTAGCGGAATTCCTTGCTTCTAAACATTATACTAGCATTAGTTATAATCTAATCTAGAGGACCTTAGTAGGTGTTAATCTAGCATAGTTAAAGGGCTTCCTATGTTGCTTTTGCTATAATATCCTTAAGAAATCTAGCTGCGTTAAATAATATAGCTATATTAATAGCGTAAAGGATAGGGCGGTTACTATTAAGATATATAATATCTATAATTACTTTATAATTAAAGTTATATTTATCCTTAAGGGTAAATTTAAAGCAATATAGGTTATCTGTATTTATTTAATATTAGTGGCAGATCCTTGTTAATTATCTAATGGTTTTGTAATCTACCTTATAGCCTAATTTAGAAAGCATATTATAAAGTTAGCGGATAGAAGGGTAACTAAATCAGTGATACAAGCGCTGCAGTTTAACCTTGGTTAAATGGCTCTAAGTAATTGATCTTTCTTTTTATAGAAGCATCTATAGATATCCCTATTTATAGATAATAGGGACTTTAATATTACCTTATTAGAGGATATTCTAAGAGATATAGAAGTTAATCTTAAGGCAATCTATATCTATAAGATATAGTAAGAAGGGAGTGTTTATAGGTATTATATAAAATAGGATAATGCTAAAAGGGGTAGGTATATTAATTAATCTAATAGAGGGGATTAGTTTTCCACTTCTAAATCTAATTAATACCTCCCTAGCTTTAGATTTATTAAGCTAGATCTTAGGGATTAACTACTATAGAGTAAGAAATTAGGGGTGCCTTACTAATAAGTAGCCTATAGCCTTAGTATTAGGAATTATGCCTTAGAACACACCTAAAGAGTAGCGGTCTTTAAGAAGAAAGGTAGTTAAAGCTTCCTTTAGTTATTAGAGATTAAATAAATCCTCCTTTATAAGAGTATAGGTAGTCGCTTAATTTATAAGAATCTCTATAGTTATATAACTATTAATAGTTATACCTTATATAAAGAAGCTTATAGGTATTTTACTTTCTTTATCTTTTTCCTTAAATCTAAGTTCTATTATATAGGTAGAAATCTTATCTTCTTTAGAGGGAATACTATTATCCTCTTTACCTTTATACTAGTTAAGGAAAGCATTATAGGAAGGGGTTATTAGTTCTATAAGGTAGTGGTTCTTAAAGCGTTAATATACCCTTTTACGTTTCTCTTTAGAGTGTTTAGTTAACTAATAACCTTCTTTACTATATATATAGTATTTCTTAGTATATAGAATACTTCTAGTGCCTTAGGAGTATAATTATCTATAATAGGCTTCCTTACTATATCTGTTATACTTTTAATTAGTCTAGTACTGCTTTTTTGCATTAGGTATTAATAGGAATTAGTGCTTTTTATTTAACTTTTCTATAGTTATTTAGATTAATATCCTTATGCGTTTATAGAATTATTATAGATTAGTAAGAGGGTTAATAAGGCAAGTTTTGCATTCTATAATGCTATAGTATACGGAGATTAATTAATTCTAAAGCGCTCTTTTAGATTAGGTAATATCTAGGACTACTTACTAAAGATTTATAAGCTTTATAATAAGTTCTTTAAAATAGTTAAGTTTTAACTTCTCTAGGTTCTCTTATATAATTTATTATAGCTTTATGTTTTATTACTTAAGGAGATATCTTTACTTTATGTTATTAGTCTTAAACCTTTATTTAATCTAATTAATAAGAGTCTTAAGGTCTTAGGGATTATTTAGCTTGTATAGATGTTTATAATAGTATATTAGGACCTTTCCTTTAAGCATAGCCTCTAGAGTATATCTAGCTTTATAGGGTTTAATGCCTAGTATCTTACATTTCCCCTAGAAGATTATTAACTTTAAGTTAAAGACCTTATAGTTATCTATGCTATATTAAATATTACTTATATATAGCTTTATAAGATTAATTATTTACTTTAGGGTAGGTCTTAATATTCTAGGTATTAAGGGAGATTTAAGCTATGTTAGGTGGAAGTGTGCTTATCTAAGAGGAAAAGGTGCTCTAAGAGATATAGGAGGTAGTATATCCTATCTTAGTATAGAATACCTTTATTAAGGGCTATCCTAAGGGTTATTATTTAGTTAGCCTAATGGTATTAGGCTAGGGGAATAATATTAATAGGTTTTAGGGGTCTATTATTTATGCTATTAATAGTATTATAATCTTAACCTAATTAGAGGGATTAGTAAAAGGTTATTAAGGAAGTCTTATTCTATAGTGCGTTTTTAGAAGGGTATATACTTCCTTATAGCTTCCTATATCTCTTCTTCTTGCTAATTATGGAATCCCTTATAATTTATAACTTCCTTAAGCATTAAGGTTATCTTCTAGCAGGCTATTAGATCTATATACACGCTATAGAAGAAGAGGAAATCACAGAGGTATTTAGTAACTATTTAGTCTATAGTTGCAAATGCCTCTCTTATTTATCTATTAAAGTCTTCGCTAAAGCTAGTGAATAGACTTCTTATAATAAGACCTTCTGATTTATAAGTTACTATCTTAATAAGAATATAAGCTATAATAGCTTTAGGGTTATTATATTTATTAAGATTAAATAATTTCGCTTATTATAGTGCTTCTTACGTAATGTAATTATGCATCTCTAGCGGGATATATCTTAGAAGGGGGTTATTAACTTATAGACCTTTGCCCTTCTAGTCTCTTCTAATTTTAGTGCCTTCTTTAGCGTTACTAAACTTAGAGTTAGAGAGAGAGGCTTTTAACTACTCTATTTGTTAAAGAGCTTTTAATTCTCTTATCTCTATTATAGAAAACTATAGAAGGGAGATATAGGATTAGGGGAATAGGGCTTTTGTATAATAGGTTAAAGGATTATAGGCATGGCTATTGTCTTTATCCCTTAGGGGTTCTTAGGATATTAGATCTTAGGAGTGGTAAGTTCCTTTCTTATTATAAGAGAGTGCCTTCTAAGGGTTAGGTGCGTGGTAGAACGCGCTAATTAAATAGTTAAGGATAGGTTAGACTAGTTACTAACCGGGCCTTAATCTTTTAATAGCTTTAAAGTCTTCGTAGGGTCTTAGGATATTAGATCTTAGGAGGTATGAACTCCTTTCTTATCGCAAGAGAATACTCGAACTTCCTTAGCACAACTGTATCGCTTTTAGGCTCTGATCCACGAGCCGGTGCAAACTTTGCACGAGTGCAAAATGCAGGTAAACGGACGCGCTAGCTATTTTCGTCACCTAGATTACATAGAAATTTATAGAACTCTATCTAAATTACATAAACACCACCTCCCCCCCTATTCACAATGTATCTTTTTAACTAGGGCCGCGTAAATGCCTATAATAGGATTAGATACTAAGAATAAAGCAAATTCTACTAATTTTTAGGAATAAACCATGCACTTTACGTAGTCCACTTATAAAGTTTACACTAGCATAAAGTTTACACCTAGGCAAAAGCTATAATAACGTTTCTTAGGGTTAATAGCCTTATAATTAATTAATTTATTGTAGATAAAGACGCTAAGGATAACCTTTAGCTTGCGATATTAATTTTATAGTGTTACTAAAGGCTAGGATTATTGCAAAGAGCCCTCTATAGGCCATATCAGCGCCTCTATAAGCATATTAATAGTGACACTCTCCTAAGCCTTACAATTAAAGGTGCCCATGCATCGCTAATAGCATCATGAGATTACTGCGAAGAGCTTCTTTAATAATCATTAGACAAGCAATTTACACACCTCTTTTAGATGCTAAAGGAGACCTTCTTTAAGCTCTATAACTAGCTTTATATTAATACCTTAGTGGGCTCTTTGTAATATTAATTAATTAAGCAGAAGCTACTAGTCTTCTTATAGATTTATGCATATAATAAGCCGCAGAGGAATATAGGGTATTAATTTCTACTATCCTAATTATTAGTATCTCGAATTTTTTATAAGCTTATTAATCTAATAAGGCATTTGCATATAATCTTCGTTTGTTAGCCAAAGCTAGAGTTAGTCTTGCCATTTATAGAGCTAAATAAGAAGTTCCTTTAATTTAATAGTGTGATTAGCGCTATTAATAGCACACATATTCCGGCATTTATTTCACTAAATTAGCAGTAAAGATACTAGTTAAGGAAGAATAATATCTCACAAAACGTGCTAGTAGCCGCGAGCTTTAAGGGATTATTCCTATATATACTAGCAGGCGCTAAAGGTTCTATTAATAATAGCACCTTATTATAGATAGCGTTTGTGAAGTTATTCGCAATCCCTAAAGGCTGATTTTATCTTAGTAACATAGGATTTAGCTCATATTATAGCCTAATAACGCCTTTCTTAAGGGTTTAATATTATTTATAAGACTAGAAAGATGCTTATAAGCACCTAAATAATAAGAAGGAGCTCTTTAACTTCTAGCACGCATAGTTATATATAGTTATAAAGCGTGTTTTTAGGTAATATAAGCAAAAGTAAAAGATAATTCGCTATAGCGCTGCTAAGTATAACTTTCTTGTGTAGATTAAGATAGTTTATGCTATTATAGCCCTCTTTAACTTTATTAAATTAGGTAGGAAGGAGCTATATAACTTTAAAGTAGAAGAGATAGAATCATTACCTAGAGATAAGCGTAAAGCGCTTAAAGCAGCTACTACACAGGTATCTTCGCTTATTACAGGCCTTACAGGCCGTTAGGTTTGAAAAAAGATAGCACAGTGGCTTTAGATATATTAATAAAGTAGTAATTTCGATAGAAAGATGTGTATTTAATAAATTCAATAGCGTTAATAATGAAATTCTAGCTAATATAATAATGATATTATAGGTTAAAAAGTGATAATATGCACGTGCCCATAGACCTTCTTAAAAGCCTTACTTTTCTATAGCTATGCTAGATAGTATTAACACTAAAGTTTAACTTAATCCACGCTTGCTTTGCCTCTTTTAATAATAATAAGTTCTAAATTAGAGGATTTAGTTAATCTTGCTTTAACTATAATATAACTCTAATAATTATGCTTATTCTAAAGTCTTTACTATATAATTAACAGTCCTTAACTGCCTTCTTAATGTTATTAGCCCCTATAGCTCTTTAAGCAATAACATACCTCTTTAAGCCCTGCATTTAAGGCCTAAGGACATTAGATACTATATCTAAGAGCTCTTTTACCTATACTATAGCCCTACGCTTCTGTAAACTTTATAGTAATAAATTTAGCTATAATCTATTAGGCATAGCCCTAGTAGAGCTTAATTACAAGCGCTGTGGGTTTAGTATTAAGGAAATAGCCGTATTATTAGTGCTCTGCTCTATAATATCGCTTTAAGGCTAACTTTAATGCTATTAATTATTCTTAACTTCAGTAAAATCTTTATTATTAAGGAGCTTAATACTATTATTATAAGCCTTATTATTAGGGCATTATATGTTAGTAATCCCTCTTTAAGACTTGCTTTTATTATCTTTAGACTTATTAGAGCTCTCTTCTAATACCTCTGTTTATTCCCTTATAGTAGCAGCGAAGCTTTAGGTATCTTAAGCTTTAATAACTATATTACTAGCTTCACGGTCTCCTAAGAAGATCTCTACCTATTTCTCTCTTATAATAGCTTAACTTATAATAAGAGGCTTTATTATAATAAATTTTCTAAACCTTCTATAAGTCTTAATAATAAATTTAGCGGTTTACTTGCTTATATAAAGCTGCCTAGTCTCTTTATTATAGGTTATGCTAGACCTCTTCTCTATAGCGTGAAAAGCACGCTAAATGCCCTTTAGCCACTTAAATCAGTTCTTAATAGCATTTAAAGACTATTAACATTATAGAAATTTCCTTAATAATATAGGAATAAAGCCTTTAAGGACATCTTAAATAATATTAGCCTTATTACTATTAAGCCGTTGCTTATAGTGAGCTTTAAGCAGCAATTTAAGTAAGTAGAGGGTTTGATTATTAGACTAACGAATTCAGGGGGATAAGGATGCCTGCGATTAGGTACTCTAGGATATAGTTATAAAAGGTATTTAAAATATATAGCATTTACTAGTAAATTACAATATTACTATTACATTAAAGCCATAGAAGGGAGGAGCTGCTATCGTGATGGCTCCCTTGTGCAAAGGCGGTGAAAAAACGCTACTAAAGTGGGCCATGACGGTACAAAGTAGCCGCCCCATATAAACCCACATACAACTTGTACCGCGAAAAGTCGGTGCAAAGTTTGCACCGGCTCGTGGATCAGAGCCTTAGCGGCTCTCCTATTGCATAGAGCGGGTTCACGGTACAGTTATCTCTTCTGATTGACCTTGCTAATCTGCAGTTATGAAAAACCGTGTGGTTATCTGTGAAGTTAACCACTGATCAGTGTTGGAATCACAGGGTTCCTAACGTCAGGATCAATTGGATAGCCTAGGGAATAGGTATGATTCTTCTATTCTAGGCTTGGTATCTTATTTGAAAGAAGAGAGGAAAAGAGAGGCTTTTCTAGATCGTGAAAAGTGGCCATAAACGCAGAGCGTTTGTGGGTTACCTAACTTATAGGTCCTTGCCCTATTAGAAGGCAGGCTTATGGGCTATAAGTGGGGCTCCCTGCGTTGCGCGCGCGCGTGGCCCCGCGGCCTGACGTTTTGCCGGGTAATTGCGGCTGCGTGCCGCGATTGATATCATGCTTGTTCTAA
The DNA here is from genome assembly GCA_022702365.1 of Epichloe sibirici. NCBI lineage: Eukaryota > Fungi > Ascomycota > Sordariomycetes > Hypocreales > Clavicipitaceae > Epichloe > Epichloe sibirici. The sequence continues at coordinate 2,216,808 of JALAAE010000001.1, read as the reverse complement.
CAGATCTATTATATCCCTCTAGTTCTTAAGAAAGCAAAGCTATTTGTGTTTATAGATAGATCTCTTGCTAATAATAAAGATCTAAGTTCCTAGATTAGATTTATTATTATTATTAGTAATAAGGAAGAAAAAGAGAATGTTTTTACGATACAAGGCAATATTATTACGTATAGCTTAATAAAGAGCAAGCGTATAACTTATAGCGCTCTTGCTTCCAAATTATACGTAATGGTTTAAGGTACTAATATAGCCTATACAATTACTATAACCCTTAATATAATTATAGATCGGTTAAGAATCAATCAGATCCCGATGATTATCTATATAGATTCTTTTTTATTATATAAATGCCTTGTAAAGCTAGGCATAATAAAGGAAAAATAACTAATAATTAATATCATAGCCCTCCAATAATTATACAAGCGTCGCGAGATCTACGAAGTTTAATAGATTAATAGCAATAACAACCCCGCTAATGCGATAATAAAGGCATTGCTAAACAAAGCTCTCAAGACCTTTATTAATTCAAACAAAGCCATAATCTAGGTTAAAGGCTAGGTAAAGAGGCCTAAGATCCAATAAGCTAGATAAAAAGTCTAGGGTCTAGGAGAACTTATAGCCAGACTAATAAGAGACTTAGATTTAATTAATAGGATCTACTTGTGTTTATTTTTGCTTAACTTGATTTTATTGCGTTTTTAAAGCTTTTAGAGCTTCTAATCTCTCTTATATCTTTTTCCTTTAATCCTCTTCTAACTCTCTCTTTAAATTATAACTAACTAATAAGAGTTATAGATCTCTTCTTTTAGACCTACTTTATAAATTTTTATTACCCCTCTTTTAGACCTACTTTTATATTTACTCTCTCTTTACTTTTTCCTACTTTCCTTTAAAAGAGAAAACTACTAATATTAGAATAGTTAAATCTAGCTACGCATGGAAAGTAAAGCATAACGCAAGTGCTGCGTTATGATTAGGTGCATCGCGTAAGTGGGTTAATCACGTGACCCACGATGCCCTTAACACCTTTGGCTACGTAGCCTGTTAGCTAAAAAGATCATTATTAATTATTATCACCACTTTGACCCTGATTGCACTAGTGCTCAGACCCTTGCCTCTGTGAGACCTCCTAACATCTAGCTTAATAAATCTAGAGCTAGGGAGGTAATAATTAGATTTAGAAGTAGAAAACTAATCCCCTTAATTAGATTAATTAATATACCTACCCCTTTTAGTATTATCCTATTTTATATAATACCTATAAACACTCCCTTCTTACTATGTCTTATAAATATAGATTACCTTAAGATTAACTTCTATATCTCTTAGAATATCCTCTAATAAGGTAATATTAAAGTCCTTATTATACGTAAATAGGGATATCTATAGATACTTCTATAAAAAGAAAGATTAATTACTTAGAGCTATTTAACTAAGGTTAAACTATAGCGCTTATATTACTAATTTAGTTACCCTTTTATCTACTAACTTTATAATATGCTTTCTAAATTAGGCTATAAGGTAAATTACAAAACCATTAGATAATTAACAAGGATTTACTACTAATATTAAATAAATATAAATAACTTATATTACTTTAAATTTACCCTTAAGGATAAATATAACTTTAATTATAAAGTAATTATAGATATTATATATCTTAATAATAACTACCCTATCCTTTATGCTATTAATATAGCTACGTTATTTAACATAGCTAGATTTCTTAAGGATATTATAGTAAAAGTAACATAGGAAGCCCTTTAACTATGCTAGATTAATACCTACTAAGGTCCTCTAGATTAGATTATAACTAATACTAGCATAACGTTTAGAAGCAAGGAATTCTGCTAATTTATAACTTTAATATTAATCTTAATTAAAGAAGTCCCTATTAAGGCATACTATAGCATTAGTAAGGTTAAAAGGTATTATAGGCTACTCTAAAGAGCCTATAATATTATCTAATATAAATATCTAATAATACCCAAAGCTATAGCCCTATAAATAGCTATAAAAGCCCTTAATAACACTATAGGCCTAAATAGTATTATCCTAATCCTCCTAGTCTTTAGTACTTATCTATAAATAGTTAATAAATCCCCTTTATTACCTAATATTAAGTAATAAGCCTTTATAGTATAGAAGGTAATAAAAGAGATTAAAAGATTATATACCCTATAAAAAGTTAATAAAGCCCTTACTATAAGAAATAGCCCTAATACCTTACTAACTCTTAAACTCTTACTTACCTTACCTATACTTATATAGTAAGAAAAAGAAGGATAGTAAGGCCTATATAAGCTCCTTATAATAGATAGAGAGAGCTATACCCTTAACCTTCTATAAGGCCCTAAAGTCTTTAGATTAACCTCTATTAAGCCCTATAATAAAGACCTTAATAGAGAGAAGCTATTACTAAAAGGAGGCATTAATCTAGAGATAATTAAGGGGAAGAACTAAGAGGTATAAATTAAAAACATAGTACCTTTAGTTCCCCTAAAGAGAAGGCCTAGAAGACCCTAAAAGAACTCTCTAGTAATTATTAATTAAGCAGATTAATTAGTAAATAACCCTAAGATTTTCCTATTAAGTAAAAAAAAGGCAGACTTTAAGCTTATAGTTTAATTATATAGAGAAGGCACTATTATAACCCCTAGTAAACCCTTTAAACTCTTAATAAAAGCTAAGATTAATGCTTTAATTAATTAAGGCATATTTAAATTCACTACCTTTAATAAGAGAAAGCACTAAGGGATTTAAATCTTTAATTCTTATATTATTAATAAGGTAAAAGGAAAGATAGGCTAACTATATAAGAAATTAAGGCTTATTATCTAAGGCTTTAGTAATAAAGTAAAGCAAGTAATTCTTATATAAGCCCTAATAATCTAGAGAGTAAGCTAGCGTCTAATCCTTATAATTACTCCTTCCTTTCTTAGTAAAGGACTTCTTCTATAGATTTAAGATATTATATAGGCATATATATAATCCTAGATACCGCTAAATTAAATAATCCTTGCCTAACTCCCTATCTAAATTTGTGATTAATACCCTAAGAATATAATTATAAGAGTTATTAAGCCTCTCTATAGCATTGCAAAGGCTAGTACGTATTAGTGAGTAACTTACTATAAGTACTATAGAGAGAATCTCTAGATAATAATATTAAGTTATAATCTATGCTTACTAGTAATATCCACTAAAAGCCTTTACTTTAGATATATAGGAATATAGACTAATAATACTCTTAGTTTATTAGATAAGGGATTCTTATAGCTAGAAAAAGATTAATTAATTACTACTAAATTTGCTATAAAACTAAAGCAATTTATTAAGCCTAATAATCCCCTTATATTTAATAGTAGGATTATTTAACTAACTAATAATACTATTAAGATATTGTTAGAACAAGCATAATATTAATCGCGGCACGCAGCCGCAATTACCTAGCAAAACGTTAGGCCACGGGGCTACGCGCGCGCGCAACACAGGGAGCCCCACTTATAGCCTATAAGCCTGCCCTCTAATAGGGTAAGGACCTATAAGTTAAGTAACCTATAAACGCTCTATATTTATAGCTACTTTTTATAATCTAGAAAAGCCTCTCTTTTCCTCTCTTCTTTCTAATTAGATATAAAGCCTAGAATAAAAGAATTATACCTATTCCCTAGGCTATCTAATTAATCCTAATATTAGGACCCTTATAATTCTAACACTAATTAGTAATTAACTTTATAGATAACTATATAGTTTTTTATAACTATAGATTAGTAAGGTTAATTAGAAGAGATAACTATACTATAAACCTGCTTTATATAATAAGAGAGCTACTAAAAGTAATATAGTTATACTAAGGAAGTTTAAGTATTCTTTTATAATAAGAAAGGAACTTACTACTCCTAAGATCTAATATCCTAAGAACCCCTAAGGGATAAAGATAATAGCTATACCTATAATCCTTTAACCTATTATATAAAAGCCTTATTTCCCTAATCCTATATCTCCTTTTTATAGTTTTTTATAATAAAGATAAGAGAATTAAAAGCTCTTTAATAAATAGAGTAGTTAAAAGCCTCTCTCTCTAACTCTAAGTTTAGTAATACTAAAGAAAGCACTAAAGTTAGAAAAGACTAGAAAGGCAAAGGTCTATAAGTTAATAACCCTCTTCTAAGATATATCCTACTAGAGATATATAATTATATTATATAAGAAGCACTATAATAAGTAAAATTATTTAATCTTAATAAATATAATAACCCTAAAGCTATTATAGCTTATATTCTTATTAAGATAGTAACTTATAAATTAGAAGGTCTTATTATAAGAAGTCTATTTACTAACTTTAGTAAAGACTTTAATAAATAGATAAGAGAGGTATTTATAACTATAGACTAAATAGTTACTAAATACCTCTGTAATTTCCTCTTTTTCTATAGTATATATATAGATCTAATAGCCTACTAGAAGACTACCTTAATACTTAAGGAAGTTACAAATTATAAGGGATTCTATAATTAGTAAGAAGAAGAGATATAGGAAGCTATAAGGAAGTATATACCTTTCTAAAAACGCACTATAAAATAAGACTTTCTTAATAACCTTTTACTAATCCCTTTAATTAGGTTAAGATTATAATACTATTAGTAGCCTAATTAATAAACCCTTAAAACCTATTAACATTATTCCCCTAGCCTAATACTATTAGGCTAACTAAATAATAACCCTTAGGATAGCCCTTAATAAAGGTATCCTATACTAAGATAGGACATACTATCTCCTATATCTCGTAAAGTACCTTTTTCCCTTAGATAAGCATACTTCTACCTAACATAGCTTAAATCTCCCTTAATGCCTAGAATATTAAGACCTACCCTAAAGTAAATAATTAATCTTATAAAGCTATATATAAGTAATATTTAATATAGCGTAAATAACTATAAGGTCTTTAACTTAAAGTTAATAATCTTCTAGGGGAAATATAAGATACTAGGCATTAGACCTTATAAAGCTAGATATACTCTAGAGGCTATGCTTAAAGGAAAGGCCCTAATATACTATTATAAATATCTATATAAGCTAAATAATCCCTAAGACCTTAAGACTCTTATTAATTAGATTAAATAAAGGTTTAAGACTAATAATATAAAGTAAAGATATCTCCTTAAGTAGTAAAATATAAAGCTATAATAAATTATATAAAAGAACCTAGAGAAGTTAAAACTTAACTACTTTAAAGAACTTATTATAAAGCTTATAAATCTTTAGTAAGTAATCCTAGATATTACCTAATCTAAAAGAGCGCTTTAGAATTAATTAATCTCTATATACTATAGTATTATAGAATATAGAACTTACCTTATTAACCCTCTTACTAATCTATAATAATTCTATAAATATATAAGAATATTAATCTAAATAACTATATATATTATTTACGCTAGTTAGCTCTTTATGTATAGCTAGTACTAGTACTCTAGCTGCTTAGTCAAAAGGGAAAACCCTTAATTAGGAAGAAAAACCCCTTTGCATCTGTGGTTAGGCTAACGCTAACCCTAACCCAGGCCTGCGTCGCTTTGTGTGTAGCTAGTTATAGGTGTTTATTGCTAGCTTACGCTAGCCTTATCCTATTAGAAATAAAAGAAAGAAAAAATAGGGAAAATAGGGTCCCTAGCCCTCTTTAACTCTAGTCTAACCCTACTCTATTTCTATTCTAAACCTCCTCTCTTCGCCCTATAGCGTAATAGACTTAGCTTTATAGTAGTAATTTACTTTTAGTTCACTTTTTAGCTAGCTCCTCTATAGCCCTACTTTTTAGCTATCTCTAGCCTAGTTCTAGCCTATTAGTCTTATAAAGCCTAAGCACCTAGTGTTATTTGCCCTCTATAGAAGGAGAATAGTCCTAATTTAAGCCCTAGGTATTTCTAGGCCTAGGTTACTTATATATTATCTAGTTAATTTTTTATCTTATATTTTTATTTTCTAGTTAATATCTCTAATTTATCCCCCCCCCCCTTATATAAGTATAAGAGAGGGCTCCTCCCCCTAGAGGGGTTTAACTTCTTTTCTCTTCCTTTATTAAACTTCCTATAGGTTCTTTTCCTCTTTAAAGCTATTTAAGGCTCTCCTAGGCTAGTTTTAGTTTAATTACTAATATTTATTATAAGCTATATATAATTCTAGTATAATAGCATTAGAAGCTATAAGTATTCTAGTATCTATACTATTCTAGTTCTAACCTGCCTAGGAGACTATAGATTTAGAGCAGTACCTAAGGAAATCCCTAACTAAGAAGTAGCTAGAGTAGGCTATAGTAAAGGATTTAAAGGTATATCCTCTCTGCCCTTATTTTATATCTATTATAAGCCTAATCCGTGGTAGTTAGGTAATCCATAAGGGATCTAGTGTGTTTCTTATAAGTCTTAGTTAATTAATTATCTAGGGCATTAATACTATAATATTATTAGTAAGTTAGTTTAATTTAGGTTTAGAGATAAGGCTAACTAGTTTAGGTAGGGTTAGCTACTAATGCTTGTTTTAACTATTAGGTTTAAAACTATAGGTATTTAAAGGTAGTAAATACCTCTATTCTAGGTCTAATTTAACGCTAATCCGCTCTTAGCTAGACTTAACTAGCTAGTAGAATAAGCACTAGTGGTTAGTTAAAATCTAAGCGGCTATAGTTACTAGGGGTAGTGTAAGTGCTACTATATTAGTTTAGTGGTGTATCTAGTCTAGGTCTAATATCTCCCTAGGTCCTAGATAACTATTAGGACTATATTAAGAAACTTTATACTAGGAACTATAGTAAAAAGAAATAGAGTGTGTCTATAGTAGGTCTAGGCTAGGCTAGTGCTAGTAGGGATTAGCATAATAAGATTGTTTTCTAGTTATAGCGTTTAGACGCTTATATAGCAAAGATAAACTAGCTCCTAGCCGCTGCCTTACCTGCTAAGGTATAGGCTAAGATAATAGAGGATATAATTCTAGTTCTAGAGGAGGAGTAATATAGCTATTAGGTTATGGTCTAGAGGGAGGGTGGAGGTAGGTTAGTATAGGTATAATACTAGGAGTTAGTGGTTAAAATTAATCTAAAGACTATTCCGGATATTATAATTCTACATTATAGATCTATGCCTAGCCTACCTCTATTCCTATACTATCTAGTCTAGCGTTTCCCCTTAGTTATTTTCTATGTTTATTCTATATTAATTAACTCTAGCGCTTTAGAAACGCTCTAGGTTCTCCGCTTACCTATATAGATTAAAGGCTAGGTCTTACGCTAGGGTGTAGTATTAGAGTTGTCTTATGCCTAGGAACTATTTAGCTAGAGATCTTACCTTTAGGGGATTATTTAGGGCTAGCCTTGCTTCCTATGCGTCTCTAGGCTAGCATAATCAGGGGCATCTATAGTTATATTTAGTATAGTTAACTATTATGTAATATTAGTCTTTAACTACTTAGCCATAGCTACATAGGGGCAAAGTCACCCTAGGAACGCCCCTCTAGAATAGGAACTTATTAAGGCTAATCTTCCCTATACGTAATTAGACTAGTGTTAAAGAGATATATTTTTCTAGCCCTATATAGAATTTTTAGATTTCCTTTAGATTATAAGTAGGTAGGCAGTCCTTAGTTAGTTCTCTTACGTATCTATGCTGCCTTAGTTATCCTCTGCTATGCTAGTTCTCCTAGCGTTATTTCTATTTATTATATAGCTTTGCCTTTAGTTTATTATTAATAGGGGGGGGTCTCCTCCTACGTTATAGCACTATCTCTACTAAGTTAGCTACGGTTTAGATCCTTATTACTATTCTACTATTTATAATTCTCTCTTTAAACTTCTGTTTTATCTTATTAAGATATAGGTCTAAGGGGGGGATATAAGTCTTAACCTCTAGCTAGGCAATAGGTATAGCCTTAAACACGCTAGCTATAATTCAGAGGCAGGTTAATTAGTCTACTATAAAGCTTCTAACTATTCCTCTTAGTTTTCTACCCTTCTTAGTTAGGGTATAATAAGCGCTTGCCCTATAGGTAAGAATAGGTTAGATTACCTATATATATAGGAGTTAGGCGTCTCTAAAGCTATAGCCTTAAGCTAATGCCACTAATATAAAGAGTGTAAGCCATTGCTAGGTAAGCTTGCCTTTAAGGATGTTCTTATAAGCGCTCTAGTTAAGTTTTCTATCTACCTAGACTCTAAGAAACCTATAGGACTCTATAAGTATTATCTCTTCTATTCTAAGCTAGACCCTAGCCTAGGGGGGCTAGTAGGCTTTGCTAAAGTGTATAAGTTTAGTTTTTGCTAGGTTAAATTTTACTCCTACTTTTTTTACCTATTCTTCGCAGACCTTCTATATAGTTTTAAGCCTCTTCTAGGTCTAGGCTATGTTTTTGCTAAATACTACTATATTTATATTATTAGCAAATCCTATAGCTACTATGCCTAGGATAGCCTAGAGGCATATATAAAGCTCTGCTAAGTAAAGGAGGAAGAGGATTAGTAAGAGAGGTAAGCCTTATAGGATGCTTGCTTTAATCTTAAAGGGTCTTAAGAGTTTACTATTAAAGCTAAGCTAGCTTATTCTATCTATAAGGAAGCTATATATTATAGCTATTAGCTAACGTGGTATACCTATTTAGATTAATAGGTTAATTAGGTATAGGTAGCTAACTCTATTAAACGCTAATAAAATATTTATCTATGCTAGCAAGGCAATACCGCCTCTACCCTAGGCCTCTCTTATATATTCTATAAGGGCTCTAATTATAGTTTCTATTAACCTATTTATTCTATTGCTTATTTATAGTTTAGAGAGGAGGCCCTTTGCCTTAGCAAAGGCTATAAGTTACCTTATAATTACTACTTCTATAATTTTTCCTACTATATTTAGTAGTAAGATAGGTCTCTACGTATTAGCTCTTCTTATCTCTTTAGTTATTTTGCCTAGTTTTCTAATTACTACTACTCTTATAGTCTAGAACTAGGTTAGGAAGTACCTTACTTTAAGGATAGTATTTAGTAATTAGGCTATAGCCTCTTTTACTAGTTCCTTATAGGCTTTAATAAGGCCTACTAGGAGTTTGTTATCTCCTAGGGCCTTCTAGCTAGCTATGTTTAATAGGATATTTATAATATCCTCTATTCTAAATTATTCTTTATCTAGGAATAGTGCATTATTAAGTTCTAGGAAGGCAAGATCTAGGATATAGGAGAGGTCTGCTATAGGTTTAGGGAAGAATCTTTATGCTAGTATACTAGCCTTATTATTATAGGTAGTAGCTAGGTTAGGATTATTATTAGTTCTCTTTAGTTCTAGAAGTCTAGGGAGTTCTAGGGGGGCCTAGCTACAGAGCTAAGCCTACCTCTCTAGTTTCTATACCCTACTATCTTTTTCCTATATATTAGCCTTCTATAAGGCCTCTCTCTATGCATTCCTTTTCTCCTCTCTAATAACACGTTCTTAATCCTTATCTGCCTTAGAATAGGCCTACTAATTTATATCTATTCTCTAGCGTCTCTATTATCTCTTAGCTTATCTAGCTTTAGTAACTACTTCTTTTGCTTTCCTTAACTACTATACCTCTAGGCTAAGGAGTCCCTAGCGCTTCTATAGGGCTGCTTTCTTTGCTATTTATTATAGGTTTGTAATAAGCTATGTTATATATATATTAATCCCTTCCTTATCCTAGGGGTTTAGTGCGTTTTCCGCTTAGAGTTATACCGCTACCTCTGCCTTTACATATAGTTTATTTATTATATTCTAGGTATATCTAAGAACCAGGGGGGCGTTTTCTTATTGCGCGGTAAAGATACTAATTAGCTATAGAATATAGTTAGATCCTATAAGGTCTTCCGCGCTATTATAGTAGACTTAAATATCTAGGGTTACCTACGCTAGGTCTATAGTGCTATCTCTATTATCTTTATATTATCTTATAGGTTCCCCTTAGGGCATTACTAGACTAAGCCTTTACTAGCTTATAAAGTCTAGTAGTTCCTCTGCTCCTCTAGTTATCCTATCTAGGTTATCCTAGAGGGGGTGTTTTTAGTTAAAGTTACCTATAAATACGCTTTAGCTATAGGGCTCTTCTATATTAATAGCATGGATAGGGGTGTTTTAGTTATTAGTATACCCTTCTAAGTAAAGGGAATAAATATTAACTCCTTTTATTTCTACTAGTAACTAATTAGTTTCTCCCTAGGTTAATTATAATCCTATATTATGCTTCTTATTTATATATACCGCGTTTTACCTATTATAGTATACTAGTTAGAACTAGGCAAGGCCTAGTGCTAGGGGCTATAGGTGCTTTATATGTTCTTACTCTTAGATTATAATCACGTCTATATTAGTTTAGTAACAGAGCGTAATATATATTAGGCTATCCCTCTTATTTACATTCTAGAAGAGAACTTATAATATTATTATATTAATTAGGGGGGTGGTAGGTCTCTGCTATCTTATACTAGTTTTAATCTAGTTCTAAGTTATTCCGCGTATTGCCTAATGCTTCTAGCTCTAGGCTATTTAGCACTCTATTCTATATTTATAAGGCAGCCTCTTTTTCTTCCTATTATAATAATAGGTTCTATAGCTATGCTAGGCCTCTCTTAGGGTAGTGTTAGGCTTCTATCTAGGGAGTTAATAGTAAAATGTAATAGTTATTCTAGATATCCTACCTTTACCGCGTTCTACTTCTCTCTTAGTATAGGATAGTCCCTAGACTAGGCTAGGTATAGGCTAGAGCATAGGATATAGTTTTCTTTTATTTATCCGCTTTTTATTAGGCAGGATATCTCTCTATCTTTATACTAGCTAGCGCTATACCTACTATACCTTAGAGTTACCTTATAAAACTTTATAATATAGCCTATTTAGAAGTAGTTATAGCATTATTAGGGTTATAGGGTCTTATTATATAGTTTAGTTTAGAATAGCTTTGCTTTAAAGACTATTGTATCTTAGCATATCTTATTAGTATCTTTAACCTTAGCTAGTCTAAGAATTAGAGTAGTTCTTTAGGCGCCTTTTCCCTAGGGGTGCCTTATAGTTACCTTAATTATATTTACTTTATTTGCTTTTCTAATCTTAGTTACTAGGTTTTTAATAGAAGTATGCTTTATTAGGAATCCTTTAATAATAATACTAAGTATACAGTAGTAAAGGGTTACCTCTAGACTAAAAGCTTTAGTAATCTATTTTTAGTCCTCTTTATATTAGATAGCATTTCCTTTAAAGGTAATAATTATATCCCTACTAGGGAGTTATCTAGCTACTATTGCTATAGCTTAGCTAGTGGCTTTGTTTACCGCTATTATTATATCCTTAGTGCCTTTAGACTAAAGTAATTCCTAAATAGTGTTTCCTTTAATAAGTACTTCCCTATACTATTTACTAGGGATCTAAAGGGAGGGAGGTTTATTATTTAGTCTTCTTAGCACTAGTCTAGCTATAATACTTACCTAAGTTAAGGCATTATTATTCTTAGCTTCTTCTTTAATAGCCTCCTTAAGGGCTTATTTAAGGGCTTCTTTAGTAGTATAGATATTACTATTATTACTATTTATTATCCTAATCTTAGTATAGGCGCGGTCCGCTGCCTAGTGGGCTATAGCCTTAGTAATACGCTATACCTAGGTAACTTTATTGCTAGGGATAAGGCTAGCTATCTTATTATAGAATTTCGTCTTATTAGGATATTCAAATTAGTTCTAATCCGTTATTAGGTTATCCTTGCCTCTCTAGACATTAAACTGTCCTATTCCTGCATTTAGGTAATAGTAGCTCTATGCTAGCCCCCTTTCTCCTACGTTAATTACTATTAGCATCTTACCCTTACGCCTGCCTCTAGCTCTATCGCAATGCGACATTATAGGGGGGGGTAAATAGAGGTAGAGAATTCGAATATTAATGTGGTTTGTATTTTAGAGGCGATTCCGGACCTTTAGATTAGTGCGGAAGAAATCTTTTTTTTCCACTTACTCAATATATCTAAATAACTATAGAAAAGTTAAATAAAAGGCACTAATTCCTATTAATACCTAATATAAAAGAGTAATACTAAACTAATTAAAAGTATAATAGATATAGTAAGGAAGCCTATTATAGATAATCACGCTCCTAAGGCACTAGGAGTATTCTATATACTAAGAAATACTATATATATAGTAAAGAAGGTTATTAGTTAACTAAACACTCTAAAGAGGAATATAGAAAGGCATATTAACGCTTTAAGAACTACTACCTTATAGAACTAATAATCCCTTTTTATAATACTTTCCTTAACTAGTATAAAGGTAAAGAGAATAATAGTATTCTTTCTAAAGAAAATAAGATTTTTACCTATATAATAGAACTTAGTTTTAAGGAAGAAAGTAAAGAAAGTAAAATACCTATAAGCTTCTTTATATAAGGTATAACTATTAATAGTTATATAACTATAGAGATTCTTATAAATTAAGTAACTACCTATACCCTTATAAAGGAGAATCTATTTAATCTCTAATAACTAAAGGAAGCTCTAACTACCTTTCTTCTTAAAGACTACTACTCTTTAGGTATATTCTAAGGTATAATTCCTAATACTAGGGCTATAGGCTACTTATTAGCAGGGTACCTCTAATTTCTTACTCTATAGTAATTAATCCCTAAGATCTAGCTTAATAAATCTAGAGCTAGGGAGGTAATAATTAGATTTAGAAGTGGAAAACTAATCCCCTTTATTAGATTAATTAATATACCTACCCCTTTTAGTATTATCCTATTTTATATAATGCCTATAAATACTCCTTTCTTACTATGTCTTATAGATATAGATTGCCTTAAGATTAACTTCTATATCTCTTAGAACATCCTCTAATAAGGTAATATTAAAGTCCCTATTATACGTAAATAGGGACATCTATAAATGCTTTTATAAAAAGAAAGATTAATTACTTAGAGCTATTTAACTAAGGTTAAACTATAGCGCTTATATTACTAATTTAGTTACCTTTCTGTCTGCTAACTTTATAATATGCTTTTTAAATTAGGCTATAAGGTAAATTACAAAACCATTAGATAATTAATAAGGATCTACTACTAATATTAAATAAATGTAGATAACCTATATTGCTTTAAATTCACCCTTAAGGATAAATATAACTTTAATTATAAAGTAATTATAGATATTATGCATCTTAATAGTAACTATCCTATCCTTTACGCTATTAATATAGCTATATTATTTAACATAGCTAGATTTCTTAAGGATATTATAGCAAAAGCAACATAGGAAGCCCTTTAACTATACTAGATTAATACCTACTAAGGTCCTCTAGATTAGATTATAACTAATGCTAGCATAACGTTTAGAAGCAAGGAATTCCGCTAATTTATAGCTTTAATATTAATCTTAATTAAAGAAGTCCTTATTAAGGCATACTATAGTATTAGTAAGGTTAAAAGGTATTATAAGCCGCTCTAAAGAGCCTATAATATTATCTAATATAAATGTCTAATAACGCCTAAAGCTATAGCCCTATAAATAGCTATAAAAGCCCTTAATAACACTATAGGCCTAAATAGCATTATCCTAACTCTCCTAGTCTTTAGCGCTTATCTATAAATAGTTAATAAATCCCCTCTATTACCTAATATTAAGTAATAAGCCCTTATAGTGTAAAAGGTAATAAAAGAGATTAAAAGATTACATACCCTATAAAAAGTTAATAAAGCCCTTACTATAAGAAATAACCCTAAGATTTTCCTATTAAGCAAAGAGAAGGTAGACTTTAAGCTTATAGTTTAATTATATAGAGAAGGCACTATTATAACCCCTAGTAAACCCTTTAAACTCTTAATAAAAGCTAAGATTAATACTTTAATTAATTAAGGCATGTTTAAATTCACTACCTTTAATAAGAGAGAGTACTAAGGGATTTAAATCTTTAATTCCTATATTATTAATAAGGTAAAAGGAAAGATAGGCTAACTATATAAGAAATTAAGGCTTATTATCTAAGGCTTTAGTAATAAGGCAAAGTAAGCAATTCTTACATAAGCCCTAATAATCTAGAGAGTAAGCTAGCATTTAATCCTTATAATTACTCTCTCCCTTCTTAGTAAAGGACTTCTTCTATAGATTTAAGATATTACATAGGCATATATATAATCCTAGACGCCGCTAAATTAAACAATCCTTGCCTAACTCCCTATCTAAATTTATAATTAACACCCTAAGAACATAATTATAAGAGTTATTAAGCCTCTCTATGGTATTATAGAGGCTAGTACGTATTAGTGAGTAACTTACTATAAGCATTATAGAGAGAATCTCTAGATAATAATATTAAGTTATAATCTATGCTTGCTAGTAATATCCGCTAAAAGCCTTTACTTTAGATATATAGGAATGTAGACTAATAATACTCTTAGTCTATTAGATAAGAGATTCTTATAGCTAGAAGAAGATTAATTAATTACTACTAAATTCACTACGAAACTAAAGTAATTTATTAAGCCTAATAATCCCCTTATATTTAATAGTGGAATTATTTAACTAACTAATAATACTATTAAGATATAGTAAAAAGGGCAAAGTAATAAGCTTTAATTAATCCTACTAGAAGAGTTAATAAAGAAGTATATTAAGCAAAGGGCTTAAGGTGCCTATATTGCTTTAATCTGCTAACCTAAGGTAAGCTTTAACCTCTTTATTACTATGTAATACTAAGAGCTAACTATTAAGAACGTTAAAGAACTTAATTACTATATTAAGTAGTAAATAGATTATCTAGATTAAGGATTAATATTTATACCACTTAATCTTATAAAGGTAAAGCTTTTTACGTTTATTAATAGATTATTTACTAATAACTAAGACTTTACCTTATAGCTAGGCTATATATTAATCCTAGCTAATAAGGAATATAAAGATAGTAAGTTTATAGTATAAGGTAATATTATACACTATAGCTTAACAAAGAGTAAGAGAGTTATAAGAAGTGTACTTGCTTTAAAGGTCTATAGTATAGTGGCAGGCATTAATATAGCTTATGTAATTATAATAACGCTAAAGATAATCATAGACTAATTAAATCTCCCTATAATCCTAATTATAGTCTACACTAATTTATACTTATTATATAAATACCTTATTAAGCTTAGGACTATAAAGGAGAAGTAGCTAATAATTAATATTATAGCCCTTTAATAATTATATAAATACTATAAGCTTTATAAGATTAGATAGATTAATAGTAAAGATAACCTAGTAAATATATTTATAAAGGTAATGCCTAATAAGGCCCTAGAGAGGTTTATTATAGGTAATATAGCAATAGTTTAGATAGAAGGATAGGTTACCTACGTATAAGGTTACCTATATAAGTCCTAGAACTAAACTTAGCCCTAAAAGGAGAATAAAATAGTACCTTTATAAGCCTCTAGGGTAATATTACCCTAGAAGGAGAATAAAAATAGTGCCCTTATAGGCCCCTAAGGTAATATAGCCCTAGAGGGAGAAAAAAGGGCACTCTCCTAAGTCTTTATAGTAATATAGCCCTAGAGGGAGAGTAAGATAATACTCTCTAATAGAGAGTGCCTAAGCCTTTAGAATAATATAGTCCTAAGGGAAAAGAGAAGGGAGTATAAGGGGGTATAGGGAGGTATAATCTAATATTATACCTATAGGGAAGAGATTATAAGTAACCCTTCCCTAGGAATATAATTTAATATTATATTATAGTTAAATAAAGGGGTAAGGGAAAGGTAACTATAAATACTATAGGTAGTATTATATAAGAAAGAAGGAAAGGAGATTAGAGAAGCTAGTTATTAAAAACTAGTGGTAAGTAAGGAGAAGGGGAGGATAGGCCCTATGCCTATTGTTTTTATTTATTTATTCCTTTCTTTATATTATATATTTATTTAATCCTTATCTCTTTTTTTCTTAGATTAATATTATATATTAATAATTATATTAAAAAGAAAGAGATTCTAATATTAGAATAAGCATAATATTAATCATAGCACATAGCTATAATTACCTAGCAAAACGTTAGGCTATAGGGCCACGCGCGCGCGTAACGTAAGGAGCCTCACTTATAGCCCACAAGCCTGCCCTCTAATAGGGCAAGGACCTATAAGTTAGGTAACCTATAAACGCTCTGTGTTTGTGGCCACTTTTCACAATCCGGAAAAGCCTCTCTTTTCCTCTCTTCTTTCTAATTAGATACGAAGCCTAGAATAGAAGAATTATACCTATTCCCTAGGCTATCTAATTAATCCTAACGTCAGGACCCCTGTGATTCCAATAGATATAGTAAAAAGGGTAAAGTAATAAGCTTTAATTAATCCCGCTAGAAGAGTTAATAAAGAAGTATATTAAGCAAAGGGCTTAAGGTGCTTATATTGCTTTAATCTACTAACTTAAGGCAAGCTTTAACCTCTCTATTACTATATAACACTAAGAGCTAACTATTAAGAATATTAAAGAACTTAATTACTATATTAAGTAGTAAATAGATTATCTAGATTAAGGATTAATATTTATATTACTTAATCTTATAAAGGTAAAACTCTTTATATTTATTAATAGATTATTCACTAATAACTAAGACTTTACCTTATAGCTAGGCTATGTATTAATCCTAGCTAATAAGGAATATAAAGATAGTAAGTTTATAGTATAAGGTAATATTATATACTATAGCTTAATAAAGAGTAAGAGAGTTATAAGAAATATACTTACTTTAGAGGTCTATAGTATAGTAGTAGGCGTTAATATAGCTTACGTAATTATAATAATGCTAAAGATAATTATAGACTAACTAAATCTCCCTATAATCTTAATTATAGTTTATACTAATTTATACTTATTATATAAATACCTTATTAAGCTTAGGACTATAAAGGAGAAACGGCTAATAATTAATATTATAGCCCTTTGTTAAGAACTGGCCTTAGGGCTGCTGCTTGTAAGCGTTCTAAATAGTAATATTATCCTTACAGGAGAAGAAAGGAACTAAGCTAGAGATTACACAGGATCTGCCTTTATACCGTTATGTGTGTATATTATGCGTGGCTTACGCATAGCCCTAACCTAGCTACGCATAGCCTATAGTCTTTACGTGCCCTTTTTAGATCTAGGATTAACCTAAGATATAACCTAAGCTTCTAAGCTTAAGTCTATAATATACTCCCTTACTTAGGCCTTCCTCTCCCTTCTTTATAGTTATTAAGTTATAAGTAAGTGGCATATATGCATAGCTATTATTATATAGTTATGTTATACCCTGCGTAGGGCTAGTGTATAGCCCCCCTAGCAAACCTATAAGTAAGTGGCGTATTGCATAGCTAGCGTTATATATATGTATAGGGCCTATATAGGTCTTATATATAGCCTAGTAGGCTAAGAAATTTTTTCCCTATAGGCTACCCTACCTCTAACCTATTAAAAAATAGCCTTCCCTACTAACTCTCTCCCTTATAACACTAAACTAAATTATTTCTATATTATTACTAGCTAATATTATACTTTACTTACCTAGCTACTCTTACTTCCTTTTTATATATTATTCTTTGCCTATTAAGTTCCCCTTTCTTCCCCTAGCTATTATCTATCTCTTTAACCTCTTTATAGCTAATTATCTAATATCCCCCCTTTACCCTCCTTTAAAGTAAGTACGTAATTATAATCCCCTAGTGCTAATATTAGAATATAAATACTCCTATATATTCCCTACTCTTTTCCCTTTTTCTTCTATTCTATACCTTTCTTTCCTTTATCTTATTAGTTTTCTACTACCTACCTTAATTAAATTATCCTATTAATCTCCCTTTACACTCCCTTTCTATGCCTAGTTTACTTACTATTATATCCACTACTATTACCTTAAGCGCTATTACCACTACTATTACTAATAATACTCCTCCCCCCTATTACTACCTCCTCTCTCCCCTAAAAAACTAAGCTACCTTAGTAGCTATATCCTAGAGGGTAATTCTAATAACTCTAATAACTCTAATAGTAAAGAGCAAGAGGTTCTATATATTTAATATATAAATAATCTTTATAATAAGGGGATATAAAAGTGTATCCTAGGGTCTTATTAGGCCTATTTACCTTATTAGCGTGCTTATTATTTATATAGCTAGGAGTTATATTTATATTTAGGTAACCTAAAGCTATAATATATATATAAGCACTTAATAAACCTTTTAGCTACTAGTAAAGCTATTAAGACTCTAGCTATAAAGCGTATTACTTCTAAAAAGGGATATTATACTATTCTAATAAAAACTTTTATCTACTATTAAAAATATTTTAATACTATTTTAGCTATTACCTAAATTAATCCTACTATAGTAATACCCCTTTTATTATCCCTTACTAGCATAGCTTATACCTAAGGCACTACTAAGTCCTAGGCCCTTACCCTAGCCTAGTAAATATCTCCTACCTATTATAGTAGTAATATAGTAATAGAGTTTTTCTATAGTATAGCTATAATAAATAAGAATCTATCCTATATTACCTCTATTTAGAAGACTACTACTACTAAGTAGCATGTATTTAATAAGGCCTTTATCCGCTAGCTAAACACTACTTATAATTATTATCCCCTAGGATAGAACTAGAATAGAGTAACTAACCCCCCTTCCTTACCCCTTATAGCTTAATTTTTTTTTTTTTTATAAAATACTAGCTCTAGGCTACGTGTATAATAGAGGAGAATAGGATTTGCTATGCTTTAGTAGTTAAATAAAAACGTAATTTCTTAGGCCTATTATGTATTATTATATCACCTTATTATACTTTAAATCTATCTAGTGCCTCTATATCTTATATACTTTCTAGTAATTCCTAAGTTAGCTATACGTATCCTTTTCACTTAACTAGTATATCTTATCTTAACCCCTATTCTCTTATGTTTTTAGCTATAAGTATCTCTTTTACCTAATACTCTAAGAGATTAGAGTTAGTATCTATTATTATAAGTTCTAGTAAGGGATATTTATTTACTAGTATTTAACTTAGTAATAGGTTAGAGGCTATATATTATACTAAGTCTATATAGAAAATAGGGTATAGTCCCCTTAGCATATCTAGTTTAATAGTTAAAGGCATAGGGACCTTAAGTACCTTATATTTAGCTATAACCTAATCTAACTTTTTGCATAGTCTATTTATCTTAAAGTTTTAAAGGTTTAACTATATATAGTCCCTAACCTAAAAACACTTCACTAGACATTAATTACTATTTATCTCCTCCTCTTATTATTACTAAATAAACGCTATAGTAGCCTATATTAAATCTAAGCCCTTCTTAAGATATTATAGGAATGCTTAAGCCCTTCCCTTTAATAAGGTATAAGATACTTACTTATCTAGTGGTTCCTAAATTATCGCTAAGTTATAACTATATAAGGCCATGTTTACGCTAATCCTTATTACTAATAAGTCCCTATTATTTAATATAAGCTAATATATAGGGAGATAATCTAGCTATTTAAACTATAAAAAAGATAGCATTACCTATAAGATAGCATATACCTCTTAATTTACCCTTTCTATGCTACTATCTATCTATAGATAATAGGCTATTAATAGTAACTATTATATACCTACTTAATTATAAAGCGTGGTCTAAAAGTTACTTAACTAGTCTAAACTATAATCTATAATAATTTATATAGGAAAGCTATAGAACCGCTACTAACACTATTTAAACTATTCTATATATGCTTTAGCCCTTATTAATATTATAGCCTCTAGCTAGATATACTTAGAGAGTCTATCTATAATAACCATAAGGAACTATAGGTTATCTAGGTATTAAGCTAGTAGGTCTATTATAAAGTTAATAGAGATCTATAACTAGTAATAATCTAGTAGGGGAATTAGTTTTAGTAAGCCTTATCTTAGTTAGTAGCTTCTTTACCCCTTATAATAGTGATAGTTCCTTATAAACTAAGCAATACTTTATAATATACTATTCTAGTAAAAGTCCCTTTAAAGTGTCTTAAAGGTTATATTATAGCTAAGGTAGCCTAGTAAGGGTAAATTATATACCTACTAGGTTAAAGTTATAATAAGGGGTTTCTAAGTAAGGATCTAAGTCTAGCCCTAGAACTAAAGCATGCCTTTAGCACTAATCTAATAATCCGCTATTTGCTTTCTTATATTAGTAGCCTCTAGAAACTTCTAGGCCCTTGCCTTAACTATATTAAGATATATCTTATAAGTTATATTATAAACTAAGGATTAGTCCTATAAAGATTAGAGATACTTATTTATAAATATTATTACTCTAGTTAGTAAGCCTATAGGCATAGCTATAGTATCCCTTATATTACTATTTCCTAATAATAAGATAGGGCTTATACTAGAGCTTAGGATAGTTTATTTATAATAGTATTAAGCTAGCCTTATTACTAAATATATAATTAGCTCCTTTAGTCTCTCCTTATATACCTTCTCCTAGAAGCATCTTAATAGCGTGTCTAGCCTTACTACCTATAGTCTAGGCCTATATTACAAGTTAAAGTTAAATAGCGCTAGTATCTTTGCCTATCTTACCTATTATTCTAATATCTCCCTTAGCATAGTAAAATATTCTAAGTTCTTATAGTCTATAAGTATTATAAATAGCCTGCTAACGCTATATAACTCTACTAACCATACCTTTAGATAGGATATAATTACTAATAGCTCCTTATTATATATAGTATAGTTCTGTTAAGCTAGCTATAGGCAAGCGGAATAGTAAGCTACTAGGTATAATATGCCCTTATTATTAAACTAGGAGAGATACCCCCCTAGTGCTATTCCTAAATAGTTTACCTTAATCACTGTATCCTTATTAGGGTCCTATTATATTAAGATAGGGTATAATATAAAGGCTAATTTTAGGGTCTTAAAAGCTATGTTATATTTATTCATTCACTAGAATAGAACCCTTTTCTTTATAAGGTTAATTAAAGGGCCTATAATTATTAAGAAATGCAGTATAAAATCTTAATAAAAGTTAGTAAATCTAAGAAAACCTTAAACTCCCTAGACCCTTATTAGTGCCTCCTAGTCCTAAATTATAGTAATCTTCTCCTTATTTAGGCAAATCTCCTTTCCTATATAAATAATAAACCCTAGGTACTTAACTTCCTTTATTATAAAAATACACTTCTTTATATCTAGGTTTAGCCCTACTTACTATAATCTTATTAATACTACTTAGACCTTTTATATATAGTCCTTTTAAGACCCTCCTAAGTAAACTAAGATATTATTAAGATAAGTAGTTATATAATTCCCTAGTATTCCGCTAAGCGCCTTATTAATATATCTCTAAAAGGTAGCAAGCATACTAGCTAGACTAAAGGGGTATATAAGCTACTTAAATAACCTAAAACACATCTAGAAGGCTATCTAGTGTTCTTTGCCCTTAGTAATATAGATATAGTAAAACACTACTTATATATTAAGCTTTATAAACCACTTTACCTCTAATAATAACTATAGTATCTCCTTTACTAAAGGTAATAGGTAATAGTCCTATTCTATAATCTTATTAAGAGCTTAATAATCTACGTAAAACCGCTAGCCTTCTCCTAGCTTCTTTACTAATAGGACTAGGGCTATTACTAAAGAGAAGCTAGCCTATATCTAGCCCTTATCTATTAAGTCTATTACTTACTTCTAAATTTTAAGAAGATAATATTAGGGTATATTATATAATAGTGCCTATAGAAGCTCTAGTTTAGTCCTATCTAGATTATATTTTAATTAAATATAGTAATCTAATTATCCTTAGTATAGTAGTAAGGTATTTGCTTTACTCTCTAGGAAAAGATCTATAAAATCCTGTAATATACTTAGTAAAGAGGATAATAGGTCCTACTCCGTAACCTCTAGTATTGTATCTATCTATAGGATTACTATGATTTCTTATAGGCTAGTTGTATAAAGCTAAATATATTCCTTCTATTTCTTTACGCGCTATACTATACCTATAAAGGTAAAGCCTAGGATAGATATTATTAGCTATTCTACCTTCCTATTAGCTAATTCCTAGACTTATAGGTTATTAGCTAATCCTACGTAAAGCTAGTAATATACTATATCTAAGTTAATCTTATTCCGCTCTATCTATAGCATCCCTAAGATAAGCTACCTTATTAACCTAGGGATTATATAGGTAACTATAGGCGTTTCTTATCTATCTAAATCCACTTAAAAACGGATAATATATATTATATATAACCTTTTCTTATAGCTCTCTTTTCCCCCTTACTTTACACTAACTATAGTATAAACTAACCTGTTAAGAACTGGCCTTAGGGCTGCTGCTCGTAAGCGTTCCAAATAGTAATATTATCCTTACAGGAGAAGAAAGGAACTAAGCTAGAGGTTACACAGGATCCGCCTTTATACCATTATGTGTGCGTGTTATGCGCGGCTTGCGCATAGCCCTAACCTAGCTACGCATAGCCCGCGGTCTTTACGCGCCCTTTCCGGATCCGGGATTGACCCGAGACATGACCCGAGCTTCCAAGCTCGAGTCCATAACATAACCTCTTATTTAAGAGAGGGAGGCATTCTAATTAGAGTTTCTAAATAAGGCGTTTGCTTATAGTAGTATAGTAGTTATAGCCTATGTTAACTAGAGTATTTATAAAGGTAGTCTTATTAATTAAAGTAGGAACTAAAAAGGGTAAAGAGTTTATATTAAATTAGATCTATTTAAAGTCCTTATTAGTAATAACTATTTGCTATAAAGCCTCTCTATCTATTCTCCCTATAACCCTAGTTAAATAACTTAATACTAGGGTTTTTCTTTTTCTAATAAGTCTATATTCTCCTCTTCCCTAGAGTCCTTCTTCTCTTCCTTTATATTATATATATTAATAGCTACTTTCCCTTACTAATATCTTAGAGGGAGCATAGGATAGGTATAAATAAAATACTTCCCTAAGCTATAATATAAACACTTACCCTTATTATAACATATATTATATATAGCCTAGGTAACTTACTTAGCCTGCTTACCACTAGCCTTATTACCTAACTTTACCTTATGCTATTATCCTAGTAACTTCCTATATCCTTTTTAGGCCCTTACTATATGCATAGATTACATGTCTATTATAGGAGTGTCCTTATCCTAGGCTAGGGCCTTAGGTATATATACTTATTTTCGCGTATAATTCTTCTTCTCTAAATAATATAACTTAATATCTAATAAAATGCTATAATAGCAAGCTATTACTACTAAGTAATCTATTTATAATATATCCTATCTAATACTATAGTCCCTTATCTGCTTATTAAGTGCTATATATAGCTTAGTAAGCTTTATAGAGTCCTCCTAATCTAATCCCCTAGCTAGTGCTAATTTTTATTTAAAATAGATATAGAAGTTACTAAATTATTTATTAGGCTATTATACTATCTAGTTAAGTTCTATAATTACTAATTCCTACTAATAAGGGTTATTAAATATCTTATTTAAGTAGGTTAAAAATTTTTAGGGATTATAATATACTAAGTGCCCTTTTTTAAAAAAAGGAGTAACTTAGGCCTAGACCTTTAGTAATAGATTTTAGTAAATAAAGTACTATTAGTCTTACTAGAACCTAATAAACCCCCTATCTATATTAAGCTTATAAGATATAAGGTTTTGCTATACTATAAAAAGGACTCTTTTGCTATTAAATAGGGGTCCTATAGGTAAGGACTTACGTTTAACTAATTAGTTAGTTAAGTCTAACTTCTGCTTATTAGTAAGTTCCTAGATCTATCTTAATTACTAAGTAATAAGCTCCTATAACCTTACTACCTTATTAGTATCTATCCTATCTAGTAGTAGTAGTAGTATATTCGCTAGCTATTATATTTCTATAGTAAAGAATAATATATATTAAGAACTAGCCTTAGGGCTGCTGCTTATAAGCATTCTAAATAGTAATATTATCCTTATAGGAGAAGAAAGGAACTAAGCTAGAGGTTACATAGGATCTGCCTTTATACCGTTATGTGTGTGTATTATGCGCGGCTTGCGCATAGCCCTAACCTAGCTACGCATAGCCCGCGGTCTTTACGCGCCCTTTCCGGATCCGGGATTAACCCGAGACATGACCCGAGCTTCCAAGCTCGAGTCCATAACACCCTTTAATAATTATATAAACGCTATAAGCTCTATAAGATTAGATAGATTAATAGTAAAGATAACCTAGCAAATGCATTTATAAAGGTAATGCCTAATAAGGCCCTAGAGAGGTTTATTACAGGTAACACAGTAATAGTCTAGATAGAAGGATAGGTTACCCGCGCGTAAAGTCGCCTATGTAAGTCCTAGAACTGAACTTAGCCCTAGAAGGAGAACGAAATAGCACCTTCATAGGCCTCTAGGGTAATATTACCCTGGAAGAAGAGGAAAAAGGGCGCCCTCCCAAGCCTCTAGGACAACATAGTCCTAGGGGAAAGAGGAGGAGGCGTGAGGGGGCGCGGGGAGGTATAATCTAACATCATACCTATAGGGGAAGAGATTATAGGTAACCCTTCCCTAGGAACGTGATTTAATATTATATTATAGTTAAATAAAGGGGTAGAGGAAAGGTAACTATAAATACTATAGGCAGTATTATATAAGAAAGAAAGAAAAGGGATTAGAGAAGCTAGTTATTAAAAACCAGTAGTAAGTAAGGAGAAGGGAAGAATAGGGCCTATACCTATTATTTTTATTTATTTATTCCTTCTTTTATATTATATATTTATTTAATCCTTATCTCTTCTCTTCTTAGATTAATATTATATATTAATAATTATATTAAAAAGAAAGAGATTCTAATATTAGAATAAGCATAATATTAATCATAGCATATAGCCATAATTACCTAGCAAAACATTAGGCCGCAGGGCCACGCGCGTGCGTAACATAGGGAGCCTTACTTATAGCCTATAAGCCTGCCCTCTAATTAGGCAGGGACCTATAAGTTAGGTAACCCATAAATGCTCTGCGTTTATAGCCACTTTTCACGATCCAGAAAAGCCTCTCTTTTCCTCTCTTCTTTCTGATTAGATACCATGCCTAGAATAGAAGAATCATACCTATTCCCTAGGCCATCCAATTAATCCTGACGTTAGGAACCCTGTGATTCCAACAAATAGATATAGAAGAGGAACTAGCTAGCAATAATAATGTAAGAACCCAGAAGGTGTGCTGGAATCCCCAATAGACCAAAAGATCCGTCAATGCTACCCGCTGCCAGCATTGCACCTTGCAATTGATTATAAGACCTGTGAAGCCCGTCACCAAGCCTGACATTAAGGCTATAGAGCTAGCGTTTTAAGGCCTTGGAAAGCCCTTAAAAGCCTCTTTGATAATACCCCTAATTAAGTATAGGCACCTTAAAGCTAGTAGGGTTATAAGACATAATATTCCTCTTTATAACTCAGACTATTGCTAGTACTTATGCTATAGTATTTAGTATTAGAAGATGTACCTTTCCTAGCGATGATTTTGGATAAGACCAAGCCCTGTCACCTATATACTAGCCTTATCTCCAAGGAGATGCAGGAGTGTGCGAACGGGGGCGTGCATCAGTAGAGTCCTGTCTTGTCGCAAATCTCGGCATGGCTGATGGAGGTTGATGCGGTCGGGGGTACAATACAGAGGTGCTGTTTGATCTTCAGACAGCTTGCTGTTGCTGTTGCTGTTGCTGTGCGGGCACACTGGCTGGGTGAGCGTTCGTGGACGGCGGGTTTGGCTCATGATATCGCGTAGACGCTGGAGGGGTGCGAGCAAGGGCACTTGTAAGATGTCGGCACTTGGCATTGAACCATGCCTTCCTGTTGGGGTACGAAGCTAATCAGGACATGCACCGTACCGGCTGTACAGTCTGGAATAAATATTGGAATTCCATGCTTTTGTCTCCCCCGAGAGGGGCGAGAACGTGGGAATATATACCAAACGCCACCGGTGAACAAGACACCATTCATGTAGATATTTTGAAAAAAAAAAAAACAAAAAACAAAAAAAAAACCCCCCACATCGAGTAACAAAGACTGTACAAAACAGCGTATACACAACGTCCTCGGATCAGATCAGGAACTTCCCCCCACAGCCACCGCAAACCTCTCTCAGCGATTCCACCACCGCCTCCGGACCGATATGCTCAGTTGCTATCCGCGACAACTCTGACACGTTCAGGCAACGAAGATCGCATACCGAGCATACCCGCGATATACCCGGTGCGAGAATGGCCAGACCCGTGGCGGTACACGTTGCTGTTGACGTTCGTTAGTCCTTGATTTTCAGCAGGAAAAGAACAATGGAGAAAGAAGGAAAGGAAGAAAGAAAGAAATAAAGAAAAGGAAACATACCAAACGAATGACCCTTTTCACAAGTCGTTTCATTCCCGAGCGTGACGAGACTAGTGTTGCAAAAGACACATGTTTGCTTGGGAATCACAGACTTGAACTGCTTTCTCAGCGACGTCTCTTGACACAAGGACCGATCCGTAGTCTTGGACAGCGAGGTCGGAATCTCGAGAATATTTCCGTACATGGCTTCCCAGACTGTCCCTTCCGTTGTCAGGGACCTCGGGGACCTAAGCGACACAGAGGGTACTGCAGGCGCTGCGTCGTCATGTGTAGGCCATGAGAAGAGGACTCTTGATCGCGGCCGCCGGTCCGCATGCTGTGTGACGTGCTTTGAAACGAGGGTGGCGACGCACCCGTCTCCGGGGGAGGCGGCCATGCCCCAGAGGCGGAAGCGATGGGGATGGACCTTGGAGAGGTGGTCCTCTTCTGGCATCATGGTCATGTCAACCTCTGGCTCGTCGAATTCAGAATCGGTATCGGATTCCGAGTCGATGCCGCCCAGGGCTTCGACTCGTGGTACTTGGCGGGCGATGGCACGGCGGACTCGCTCGGCCCATTGCGGAAGTTTGTCCTGCGAGGGCAGGTTGGTTTGGTACCAGTCTTGGTTGGTCGGGGTGGCAGACAGGCGGACGAGGGAGTAGAGTGGCTCCGAGGGTCTATTCGATGGATCGGGATGATGAATGATCAGGTCTGTTGACAGGTCAGAGATTGCTTTTTTGGGGGGGGGGGGGGTTCGAGTGACGAGGGGCGTGTGTCGTGATTTTGGACTTGCCTGCGATGGGATTCGTCGACAACTCCTCTGGCTGGGGATACAGCGTCGAACAGTCCGCCGATGAGTGCGGAGCCGTGGGCTGCGCTGGATTCGCACATAGATCGACCTGGAAGGGCTTGACAACAAAAGGCGTCGCTATTATGCCACGGGCCACTTGTGAATCTCCCTCCTGCCATACCTGCTCATCCAGCTTGGTCAGCCCCCAAGTTTTCATGACCGCGCACTTTGCAAGATGGAAAAAAAAAGGGGGGGGGAGAAGGAGGTTCAGGACTTACAGCGTCCTCCCATTCCACAAAGGCATCTGCGGAGAGAAAGGTGCAGATGGACACAGAATTGGACTTCTCGACCCGAATCGTCGGATCCCGCCCTCGCAGCCATGCCCCTTGAATGGTCACTCTTCTGAAACCAACATAGTTCCTCGCCACATAGGCCAGTGTCGCTGTCCGGTCCTCTCTTGTGATAAACCATGGGCTCCATTTAAGACAAAATCCGCCACCACAGGGACCGAAATCGGCATCGCCAAAGTCGGCCATCTGTCAAGCCATGGTTAGTTAGCCATTGCTCTCGCCTGACTTCAAACATAGGAGGGACGATATGATCAACCAAACCAAAAAAAATGAACATGAAGAAATATAGGAACAGAGACCCTACCCACATCATGAGGACCCTTGCCGTCGAATCTATCAACCTCAAATATTTCCCACCCCAACTCCTCACCACTCATGGACCCAGACGCCTCCTGGACCCTCTTCAGAAACTGCACACCCATAATGACAACTTCCCGCTCATCATTCATGTAGGCTAGCAAAGCCACCCCGGACCCAATCTCTCTCGCCCAGGAGAAAGAAACAATCCGCTCATTCATGTTTCGAAATCCAGCGGCGCTCTCTCCATCAGGAATGGGTAGCTGCGCGCCCAAGCCCCAGAGAACTTTCCAATGCTTGAACGTGCGTGATCGCAGACTGGAGGCCACGGCTGTTCTGCTGTCAATGTGCTCGCCCATGGTCACAATGCTCCCGGATGTAGTCACGATGCTCAGGACGGGGCGCAAATTCTGCCCCAGCCCGTTCGGCGACCATTCTACCCTGAGGCTCTGTCCCAACGAGGAGCCCGACTTGGTGGCCTCTGCACTTCCCACGCCTTTGAAAACGAGAGCTTCGTCAGGATCAGGACCAGGCAGACTCACGCCGGCAAAGGCGCACAACGGGCCGTTGATGGCTGGATCTGGGCGAATGATGCCGCTCGTTGTGAGGGCGAGCGTAAACTGCGGCTGGAAGGCATCTTCGTCGGCAGCGTCCTCGGGGGAGTTGCCTGGCCGTGGATACTCGGGCAGAAATACATGAATGGCGTCATCTGTGGCAATGGCTAATTCCGCGTCGCAGGACCATGATATCGCGCGAGTCGCAATTGGGCGCGCTCTGAGCCCCAGCGGCTGCAATGGACGAGCCTGTTCGTCCCTGTTAGGTCGCGTGCATTCTCGTTGAAGCCATGAAAGTGAGGCATTTGGTGCAGTTGAGTACAGGGGACTGTACGGGGGACTATTGGCGGCGATATGATGATAGTTAAAAAAGACTTCAATGTAAAACTCACTTTTGAACGATCCATTCTTTGGCTCTAAAAGCAGTCTACGCCGCAGACTGGCACAACCTCATCTGTAGTCCATCACTCAAGCTCTTTACGGAATGCCATTGAATAGAAATGAAAGTACGGTTTTCTGCATGAACTTGCTCGTGATGAGAGTTGGTGAGAGAAGGTGTAAACTTGCTTGTTCCATGCCACCAACAAGGGAGATCGGGGTTTGCTTACTAAGGCAAACAAACCCTCGCGCACTCGCGCTGGCATTCGGAATTCCGGACCATCATCCCACAGAGATTCGAGCGACGCCCGAGGCACATTGACAGTGTCTGCGCAATTGTTCATGGACCTGGATATCCAAAGCCTGAGAAACGAAAATTGCATGTATATCTATCAATAAAATGAAGACGTATGCGCAATGCAACCTCGTTGTGGATGCATCAACAGCTCCAACATTACAACCAACGCCATTCCCGGGGTCGCCCTAACCTTGATTTTCAAAGGCAATACGTAACTAACCAGCCAAAGGGAAAGAAAAAAAAACGAGTCATGAGCTCTGCGTGTTGATCATGAGTTTTCGTCTGCTTCTCCCCCCTTCCTGAATGCTATTTATATTTCCATAAATGATCCGAGACCCCATAACAAGCCGCAGCCTGCGAGGGCGCTCGCGCCAACAATCTTCTTTGTCCACCAGTTATTACCAGTCAGCACCGTTGCACTCTGGATTTTGGTGACTGATTCGTCTGGAGCACTGGCAGGTGCAGACGTCGCGTTTCTGCGAGCGGCATCTGCTTCCGCCTCCTTCTGTCTTAGCAGCGTGATAGTCTTGCTCAACGAAAGCAACTGCTCGTCCAGTGAAGAACTAGCATCCCGATCCACTTCCACATTCTGGATGTTACCAAAGAAGTCGGTAATCAAACGACTTCGAGCTCCCTCAGCACCACCCGGGAAGAGGTCGTACCGTACTCCAGCATGTGAATGAATCTTCTCGTAATCATAGCTGTCAAAGAGCTCACCCACAGTCTTACGACTGTTGAGATCTTTGACCTGATTCTCCAAGAATTCCAAATTGTAATAGGTGTATCGATCGATGACTGCAACGCCGACGTCGTTATCAGCGTGGTGAGAATACGATGACTGGTCGAGCTCTGATGACCCGGTAGCAATAATGTTGGGCGAGTAGAGCCTGCTGTACATGGTGTTTGCTTGGCATGTGTCTATCATGAAAAGAATCTCGTGGTATCTGATAGAGGTCGTCGGTTAGCTGCCTTTTTTTCTTCTTCTTCTTCCGTCTCTGTTTCCCTAGGGACGGACGCGGGGGGCGAATCCGTTCGTTTGGCGACGTACCTCTTCTTCTCCCACATCTGTTGAAATGCATCAGCAAGATCAAATGAACCGATTTCCTCAGCATCCTGGAACTTCAAAAACTCATTTCCACCATGCCCGGTCATGTACACCAGAATGTTGCTTCGCTCGTCTGTTAGCAGGCGTTTGCTACGCGGCATCTCGTCGCCAACCCGGTCGGTCAGTAGTCGAATGAAGTTTTCGACTGTGACTTCATACCCACGATAGTCGACTTCGATATTGTCTCCGTACAGGTCGACAGCTCGATCGGAATTGCTGTAGACGGTGCCCGGAAATGCGTTGCGCGGATTACAAGCCATGTCGTCGGGAAGCATGAGAATGATTTGCGAATCAGGGATGCCGAGCCGCTTGACGGTTCGATAGATGGAGAGTACGTTTGCAAGGTGACGATAGTTGAACCAAAACCGCGACGTACAGACCAAGACAGCCCAATTGCTGGTGTGCTCGGAAAGAACAGTCGACGCAAACATGGCCACAGCCATGGCTGCGGCTATCTGGAGTTGAATGCCGTTCAGCAACATGTTTGCTTCCAGTAAAGGGCCAGGCCACTGTAGGCGTCAAGGTCGGCAGTCGGCAACAATCAAGCAATTGCATGCAAATCAAGAAGACCCAGGGTCATGGACTCTCATCTCATGGCTGACGCGAAGTGACAGATACATGTGATAAAATGGCCAGGGGGTCCGCCCGCTTACAAATGGGGCCGGCCGATGCAAGCGTGGCCCCCTCTACATACATAGGTCGACTAAGCATCCGCCCGCGGCAACATCGCATCAGTTTGTCACTAAAGATCCATGCATTTCGTGCTTGAAGATTGATATCGTCATCAATTGTTTTTTGTCTCCTCTCCATACAACGTGTCAAACTTATCATGGGGAGCACCTACTGAGCTTGTCAAACAAACACAAGACGATGGCGCCCCATTCATCCTGTACATGGCCTTGCAAGCAGACCACTGCTGTAATAGCAAATCTCAAGGTATCTACCATGCAATGACCTTTTTCTTTTATAATAAAACCCCCCCGACTTGATTGAAGCAAATTCCACCTATCTGTCTCCGTGATGTCACTTTACTGCCATTATTATCGGTCGTCGTGAGCTCCGCAACTTGAACTCCACACGAATTAAAACATGTTCAACAAAATTGACTCGTCCATTGTCTGTTCAGTCCAAATCGACAAAATCATCGTCATCATTCATCATATAACTCAGGAATGACGAGCTGAGATGTCCTTCGCCACAGCACGGACAAAGGCCTTCTTCGTCAGTCTCCCATTCGGGTTCGGCAATTTCGTAACCACCCGCTCTGGAAAACTGCACCCAGCATCGTTCTTCGCTTTCTCGCGAGATGGGAACTCGCTTCCAGATCACCTTGTCTTGATCGCGGGTTGAGGTTGGGTGACCCTCTTCCGGTGGTACTGGAGGCATGATTCCTAACCTTGGATGAATGTGTCTGTGGCCAAGAAGGTCCTCATCATCCGACTCCTCAGAGTCATTATCATCAGCATGGACCTTGCCCTTGGCCGCACGAACCACGCGAGCACACCATTTTTTGCCTGACAAGTTCTGCAAGTACTTTTTATGAGCAATGTAGGAAGCAGAACCATCCAAGTAGAGGCCTTCGTCCTTGAGCATACCACTTAATTCCGCCGATGCCTTCATTCCAGCGTCGTCAAATGGCATACCGGTGATTTGAAGCTCATTAAGCGTGCATCCAAGCTCGTGAGATGCGATTTCATGAAGCTCCGAGCCTGAAAAAGGCAATAGAGTTTCAGAAAAGTTTACAAGATCAAGTCGAAGCAACAAGAGTGAAGGGAGAAGGCGAGGCCGAGGGCTGTTCTTGTCTTTATAATTTGGCTCGTACGGTGCGCGGAGTGCCATTAAGAAGTCTGCAATTTGGGACCACGTATAACAGCGAAATCCGCCCCTAATGAGAGGTGGTTCTTTCGGGCGCAGCCGCACATTCAACAATTGATCCTTTTTCAAATCAGGGTGGTATCCTCGTTCCAATCTGTGCTTGCGACGTTGGTCATCGTAATAGCGCGCGATGATTCTGAGCCTCACATGAGTGATCTTGTTTCGATATTCAGGGCTCAACTGAGAGAAATGGCGGAGTGATTCTGGTGTTGTAAAGACGAAGCTGTTTGATTCCCACAAATAACGAGTCCCCTCTGCATGAAGTGCTCTGCAAGTTGCCAGGAAGTGAATGGCAATTTGATTGCCACGGGACTTCTCCTTTTCGGACAAGTTTTCGGGAATGAGACGCGATAGTGGATCGATTATTGGGTGAGGGCTTTGCAGGGTAAATTTGAGAATTCTCAATATGACCTCGGTGGGCAGACTGGGGCATCCCAGCTCGTGCGAGGACATGGAAGACCGAGTACGTCGTCGTAAGGCAGGATTGTGCTGCGCCATGTGTGCTTGGGCAATAGGGGACCAAGATATGCCATTCTCTCGGAGTATCCTCTTGAGCCGCATGTTCTCCTCAGAGAGGATTTGATTAGTACGCCTAAGTGGGTGGTTATAGGAAGCCTTTGCTTGGTCTTCTCTATCTCTGCATTCCCAAGGAAAAGCCGTCTTATTTGAAAGTTAGTTCACAGCGGCATTCGAAGTGATGCGGGCAAAAGGCTTACGTTCAACAGTCCAGCCATCGTGCTTCTAGTGCTTCCAGTAAGACTAGGTAGGAAATTATCGACCGTTCACCAAACTCCCGAGATTAAATAGTTGACGTAGCTTCAGACGGTAGTGGTGTAGAATAAAGAAGAACCCCGATCAAACCAGAGCATCCGATTTAACCAGCCGGACGGGGTTTCTACCGGTGCTGATGTTTGGCAGAAATACGTAGAGAGAAACAGCCGATGACTTTGTGAAGGCAATCAAGGTGCCATGAATCGAGCCGTCACAGCTGGGTACAGCTGAACGAGACCAAGGGCCAGGTGTCTAACCGCAATTACCAGTTGCGGACGGCCACTTCCACGTTTCACCGTAAAAAACGAAAAAAAAAAAAATCACACGTAAACGATGTTGTACACAAGCCTCTAGCTAGAGAGCGACGAAGGACCGTGGCACAAGAAATGTGACCGATTTGGACAACTTCGACGGGCGGCGCAAGATCTTACGGCTTGCTGTCGGATCCACAAGAATAAGGGGAAAGAAAGGCTGCGTCGAAGTAGGAAGAAGTGGACGGGCCCCTTGGCTGATGACAGGACCTCGAGGGTGCTGACTATGGCTCGATAGAATGAACAGACAAGTACGACGACCGGGCTGGGCAAGACTGGAGACAAAAAGATGAGAGTAAAATGGGAGAAGGTGGTGTGAGGACGATCGTTTGAGAAGGAGACGTCGCATCAGGCATGATTGGACACGATTAATTGTCGCAACTTTAGAGGGTCCGGGCTTTGCGGGCGGCGCTCGCACCTGCCATGTTATTAAAGCGCACGCGGGGCAGGTACGGGATCTTCGCCGACACGTACAACCGGACCTATCCAAGCTATCCCCCCTTTTTTTTTTTCATTTATTAAAAAAAAAAAGAATTCTCAACAATAATTATGGTCAACACATCGAATCTCTAGTAATGTTTTGTAACTCATTATTACGAACTATACCTAGCAAGGGGACAATTGATATTCGTGTGATAAAAACGTAGCAACGGACTTCTTATGCGCGGTGAAATAGTACCAATTGATTGGGTGGTTAAAGATGGTTGTATTCTCTAGTATGATGTGGCGGACATCTCCACCTAACTAATACTCCATATTACCTAAGCCATTATCCACCCTAATAGACTAGCTATTTTTTAATAGTGGTGTTAACCCTAACACTATTTATCACCATCACTCTTTAATCTCCATATTCTCATGCTCCTAAGTCAGAGGGTCCTAATCTATCGTATCCTAGGTGTTTAGTCTCGGCAGTTATAATCTTTTATATTATAGAATATAAATCTTTAGGTTATTAATATGAATTTTCTATCCTATTCTCCCTCTAATTAGTTTAACCTTATATATAACTAAAGATAACTTCTTTACTACCTTTAAAAGTTTTCCCTAGGTCTTATAGAACTTACCCTTAAGTTTATTTTCTTTATTTATCTTCTCCTATACTAAATTTCCTATGTTAAAGCTTCTTAGTTACTTAGTTAGGTCTTTCTAAATATTAATTTTCTAAGTTTAAACTAACTCTCTTCTCTCCTCCCTAGAGTTAATGTTCTATAGATTTATCTCTCTAATAAGAATAGGGTCTTCGATCTCCATAACTTCTAGCAACGCGAGTTTGTCCACGCCCTAATGCTTAGAAAACGGTTCGAAACCTAACATAGACATTGCTAGGGTTATCCCTATGCTTGTCATATACTGATTATTTAAAACCACTATAATGTTTAGAATGGTTTAATCCTAGAACTCTAGGGAAACTCTATTTTATTTAACTACTTACTTTATTAATTATTATTTTACTAATCTAACATTACGTTTAGCTAGTCCTATGGATAACGGATGCAATACTAGTCTAAAAGATACTAGTGTTCTATGCTTTCTAGTAGTTATAGTGAAGTTTAAATTCTTAAAGTAGGATCTATTATTATAATAAATTCCCTATAGCTAGCTAAAAACCGAACTCTAGTGTCTGCTCTAAGTTTTAGTTACTAAGTTGCCTATAGCTTCCTTATAGGATTATCCTAGGGCAAATCTAGACATATAGTTAACCGTAATAAGGATATATGCGTTACTATTCTTTGCTCTTAGGGTAATTAGACCTAGATAGTCTATTACAACCATTTTCTAAGGTTCTAAAATTATAATAGTTCCTAGTTCCGCTCTTAACAGTCTTAGACCTATTTATTAACAAATAAGATAAGAGTAGTAATAAGATTCAATATCTCTTGTCTAATTAGGCCAGAAATATTTCCCACGTAGTTTCTGTATTGTAATAACTGGGCTAAAGTGTCTAGTAGTATTATAAGCTTATTAAAGTTTTATTAGTATATCCTAAGACAATAGATATTCCGCCAGAGACTTATTAGTCTCTACGTAGTATAATATTTAGTTAATGATTTAGTATTTAAGTAATTAATATTATATTAGTTTTCATCGTTTAGTAGGTATTATTTAATAGCTATAGACTATAGTAGTTAAAATCTCTCTGTACTATTTCAAATTAAACCAGTCTTTTAATTCTAATGAGATTCTCTCTTAAGTCTTATTGTTTAGCTTTTCTCCCTCTAGGAGGATTATTTCTACATTTATAGATATTAATATTAGATAACTTCCTGTCATAGGAGTTACATCCACTCCTATTCTTCTTTCTACCTTTAGTGGCTCTGATTAGAGATTATCTAGCAGTTAAGACATTCCATTAGTAATCATTATAATTTTGGTCATATTGGGTTAATAGATGTATTTGATATTTAACTCTTATAGGATATCCACCTATCTCGCGACTTTACCATAGACTTCTAATAAGTTTGCTATTAAATTAATAATTCCTTTGTAATTAGTATAAACCTTTACTAGGAATAGTAATCTATCCACAAGCCACTTTGTTTCTTTTAGGCTAACCATAATTGCTAGTATCTCCTTCTCTAGCATTAAATATCGCTTTTTAGCATCTCTAAGCTTATAAGAAAGCCATATAATAATTCTAACTTTGTTAAAGTTTATATCCGTTATGCTAGTCCTAGTTTCCGTGTCTTCTAACTAAAACAAAACACTACCTGTCCTAGTATTGGATGTGTCTATCGCTAAATGGAATTAAACCCCTAGGCAGGCTCCGAAAGTAGTATTCTCCTAAATGCTATTATATATTTTTATTAGGGCTTGTTAAGACTCGTCTATCCACAGAGGTTTATCTCTTAAAATCTCTTCCTTCTAGACTAATTGTTTTCCTATTCTTGTAGTTTTAAATAATTTGTAAAAGAAAGCCTTTTTAATAGTAACTACTAGATCTAACCTACTAGGAATAAACTTCCTAAGAAATAGCGTTAGGTAGATAAGTACTAGAATCTTATCCTATGTCTTCGGAGGTTAATTAGTAAAGTGTTTTGCTAAATTCGCAAACCTTTTACAGTGTTTTTAAGCTAGTTGAATTTTCCTATCTTCTAGGGAGTATCCTATATAATTAACCTTTAAAGCAAATAGCTTGGTTTTGTGTCCGCTTAACCTAATTAGTGCCTATGTGACCCGTGGGAAATACCTTTTCTATAGAAAGTTAAAATAATCTTCCTATATCTTAGATCCCGAATAGTGATCGTCTATGTAAATAGAGAATGAAGTTTTTAGGTCTTCTATGTACCCTAGAATTAATTCACTTTCTGTCCTATCCTAGAAGAAAAGGTATCCGAATATTAGGTCTCTAAATCTTGCATAGGTAAAAGGTCCCCTAGTTAATCCCTAGGCTATGTTATTATAAAAGTATATTCTATTTAGTCCTAAAAAAGCTATCTTATGTTTATCTAGGGGATAAACTCCCACTGCCTAAAACCCGTTAGAGGCGTTAGTTTAAGACAGAATTATAGAGCGTCTATAGTGAATTAAGTCTAAATTAGCTTCTATATTATAATAGGGATAACCGGATTTTATAGTCTTACTATTGATATTATAATAATCATAAACCACCCGAAACACCTTCTTCTTTTTAGGCTTTAGGGCAAATATTATAGGTATAACCTAATCTAAATCCCCTTAAGTAATTATTCCTGCCCTCTCTATAGCTAGAAACACTTGCTTAGAAAACTAATAATATACTCCTAAGTAGCGATATTGCTTCCTCTTGCTAGGTTATGCACCTAGTATTAAGGGAATATAGTGATATAAAAGATTAGTAGTGCGAATATCTTTAAGTTTTAAAACAAAGCAATCTTTAAATATATAGCATAATCTCATAATTATTATCCGTTAGGATGAATTGCCTGCGCGGTCTCCTAGTGTAATGCGTAACTATTTGAACTAAGAAGTAACGGTTTCAGGGGGTAATTTAGTTAATAGATAATTTATATATAGATTTTAGAATCTTAAGGGGTACCCCTTAAGATCTGGATTTCCTATATAAATTAGCAATTCGCTCTGTCTAGGTCTATCTAGCGTAGCCTTTTAGTTTCCTACTAGTTAAGCTACACTACCTACGCAGTTGCCTAATTCCTCTAAGTATAAATAATAGTATATCCTATTATTCGCTTCCGGATTCAAGTCTTTAATTTCTTTAATTTAGTGAGAGTTTTTAATATTCAAGGGGGTCCCCTTAATTTTCTAATTCTACACCTAAATTCGCTTGTGTCTCTATCCCTTAGTGTCTAGCTGGAAATGCCAAGGTTATTCATGCACTAAGTCCATAACATACAGGTTCCTATAACAAGTTTTAGTCCCTAAGTCTTCGGACTTCTTATTTATATAGGGAATTTGACTTTTTAAGGGGGCACCCTTAATTTTCGGATTTCCCATACAAATTAGCTTATCTAAGTGTCCTTTAATGTCTATTAGCGCATATCATGGTTATTAAGCTCCTAAGTCTATAATATATTAATTCCTATAATAAGTTTCTGTCGCTAAGTCTTTAGACTTCTTATTTATATAGGGAATTTAACTTTTTAAGAGAGTACCCTTAATTTTTGGATTTCCTATACAAATTAACTCTTCCGCTTATCCTTCCGTGTCTATTAGCGCATTATCCCACTTTCTTACATTTAATGGTTTAACCAGAATCCTTAATAGATCTAGATCATCCTCTCCAATATCATCCCATTCCTCTTCCAGAGTCTAGTCTAAGTTATTCTTCTCGCATTCTCCTAATTAATCTTTGTTCTCTTCTTCTTTAATTATTCCCATATTCCACGATATTCCTAAGTTCATTATAGGTTTTCTTAGTTTATTAATCTATTATAAATGCTAGGAGTTCTCCCGCCTCTTGATTTAACTCTAAGCAATTTGCTAGGTCTTTAGTATAGGTCTTAAGGGTATAGAATTATTAAGGTAAAAGTTAATATATTTAATTTCTATCTGCGCTTTTGGATTAGTGCTTAATCTAAGAGTATAATTATTTTCCTATGGTTCCTAAATAATTATAGCAGTTAACATTATTCCTGGTTTAACAATCCTGGTCTAGTTATTATCTCTCATAGTCTTATTATTACAGTTAGACTTATTAGTTAACTAGTTATCCTCACTATCTCCTAAAATTATTTTTCCTTTAGTTTATCTATCTTCCTAATGGATTCTTTGCTAAGGGTCTATTCGCCAAGTATTCTCCAGTAATATTCAATCAAATTCTATTGTCCTAAAATTATCTAACTTTAATATATCGATATCTTTATTCCGCGGATAATCATTAGAATTATTATCCGCGCTATCTAGTTTTTTAAAACCTTATTTATTATTTAGCTAGTTAATCCTTTTAGGATCTCTTCCACTTCTTCTAAGATTTAATAGTCATTCTTAATAAACTCTATAGCTTTATTTAGAATTATCCTCTAGGGTAATTAAGCTCTTATATTATTGCTTTAGAATAGGTTAGGGCAAGGGTATATAGGAAGTGTCTATGTTACTCCTTTAGTTCCTATAATAGTAATCTTTTCTTCACTATAATATTTAATTACGTTAACACGCTAAAGCCAAACTTTCCCTAGTAGAATATCCTAATCCTACTAAGCTAGCATTACATAACACTTAACTAAAGCTAGGATTCCTCCTATAATAATCCTTAGATATACGCATAGGTAGATTAGATACTTAGCGTTGTTTACTATTTAAACGAATCTCCTTTTACAAAGCTATACAGCCAGGAACCTATATTTAGCTAAGTAGTTCTTGTTAACTAATTTAACACTTAATCCACTATTAACCAAGGCTAAGTCACACTAGATACCTTCAATATATATTATAATATATCCCAATAAGGTTACAACTTCTCTATTAGACCTAGCGACATTATTCTAGGCTATAACTATATTCACTATTCCTAATAATCTAGGAGTGGGATTAAGTACTTCCTAATATAGTTCTACTAAATAAGAGATAATTAATTTTGCTTCGTTGCCTTTTAGTTTCTACTGGCATTGCATTAGGTATCCTATTTGTTATTAGATAATTAGGGCTAACTATAATAGTTGTAATACTATAATAGGAATAGTAGTTTCCCCTAGGTGTTTCCCTAAGTTAAATGCTAGGACATTATATTTATTAGTCGCTCTAATGTTTTCTAAGTCTAGTTTTTAGTGGGGTTAAGATTTTATTCTAATATCCCTTATTTCTACTTCACAGGGAGAGATAGACACCGCTAGTCCCTAGGAATAGCCTATAGACTATTCTAAATAGGGTCTTAGAGCTAGTAGCAATCTCTGGAATTCTATCTCTGATAGTTCCTAAATTAGATAAGTCTAGTCTACACCCTTATTCTAATTCTTGTCTAAGGTTTCCTAAGTATTATCTAAGTTTAGTATATCTTATATACGATTTTAAGTCCTTTTATCTAAGACTATTCTAGGTTTAGTTATAGGTTTTATAACCCTTTTATTCTATTTACGTTTCTATGTTGTCTTAGACGTCTTTAAATTACCCTTAGATAGGGCGGTAGCGTAAGTGTAATCTAGTTTATTCCTATCTTTAATATAGCTTAGGGACTGGTAGTTTATTATAGATGCTGTAAAGGACTGCATTTTTAGAATAAGACTAAACCTAGGAGGTGGAATAATCTAGTTTACCCCTAAGTCTCTAATATAGTTAGATTAAATTCTGTTTTAGTTTTCTAATTCATGGCATCGCTCCCGTTTTATTTAGACACTATTCTAGAACTATTATTTACGTTGTCTATCCTTATCTAAGGATAAACAATTATCCTTTATAGGATAGTTATATCCTATATAACCCTATTCTCTACACTTAAAGCACTAGTATAAGTCTAGATCTCCCTTACTATATAAGCTTCTAGCATTAGCATTATTAGAGGGTTTTCTAGGAGATTAGGATGTATTATTTGTACTGTATTTTGATTAATTATATTATCCGGCCGTTCAGTTAGTATTGTTAGCAGTCTAAGCGCGGAAGGCTTTGAGTTATCTCACTAATTCTAATATTTAGTCTTCCTTAACCTTATCTTGTTTTACCTATTCCTCTATCTATTGCTAGAATAGGTTTACTAGGA
This sequence comes from Epichloe sibirici, assembly GCA_022702365.1. Taxonomy (NCBI): domain Eukaryota; kingdom Fungi; phylum Ascomycota; class Sordariomycetes; order Hypocreales; family Clavicipitaceae; genus Epichloe; species Epichloe sibirici. The sequence goes on along the minus strand of JALAAE010000001.1, from coordinate 2,176,598 downwards.
TTGTGGTTTTATTACTTAACTAAGGGATCTTTTTAAATACTAATAAACGGCAGTTATATAAAAGAACTTTTAGATCTAATATAGTTAGATCCTTGGATGCCATACTATTTGTCTATTTATCTAATAAAAATAAGCAATCTAACACTCTCTCCTATAGTTATAAGTCTTTATCTCTATCCGCTAGGTTAAAGACAAAATTCGTGAATAGCATTTGTCTTATGTTTAATTTCACCTTTAACGCAATGCGTTCCGCCTAGTGTATGTAAGACTTTAGTGTCTCTCCTTTTTTATGGCTAAAACTAATTACCTCTTTCTATAACGCTATCTTAAAGAGGGGGTCTAGTTTCTTAAACTTCTTTAGAAACTTAGAAGATATCTCTTTCTACCTATAATCTTTAAAATCTAAGTCTTAGTACTACATTTCTACCTTCCCTTAGAGACCTTAGATAAAGATATGTTAAGCTAGAGTGTTAGAATATTCTAGTAGAACACTAGATATTACTGCTATTATTTTGCAATGTTTCACATATTTATCTACTAGTCTATCTTTTAGAAGTCTAGAAAAGGTAATTCTAGTTAATAGGCTAACGGGCGTAGCTATCATAAAGAATAGATTATTCATAGTAGGAATTTGTCTTGTTTTCCTAGGATTAAACTATTCTAATAATTTAAGTAATAAAGAGGGAAAGTTAGGAAGAATTAACTCCTCTTAAGAAGTTAATACTAGGGATTATTAAGGACTAAAAAGGAAATCTAATAAGGGTTTATCTAGTTCTGTGTCTAAGCTTAGTTCTAATTCCTTACGAGTTTAAAGGAAATCTAATAAGGGTCTATCCGGTTCTCTATCTAGACTCCGTTTTAAGTCCTTAAGAGCTTAAGTACTAAGAGATTCTAGCATAAAGGTATCTTATTTTTATCTATAAGATAATTTAATTAGTCCTCTAGCAAAGGAATAACTTAGGATCCTAATATATCTATAAACGCAAAGGGTTTAATAAAAGATAATATATTAGGAGTAGAGGGTATCTTAATTTAAGGGAAATAATAAATAGGCAAACATATAGAATACCTTAGAGTTTTCCTAAACAAAGTTTTTAGCGTTGCTAAGATTAAACTTAAAACTTTTTTAATTCTATCTAGTCTAATAATAAGTATAAGTCTAAGTTTTTCCTATTTTTTCCCTAAACTTTTCTATTAACTTAGCGTCCTCTGCACACTTCCTTCTATAAGTTAATACTTACCTTACTTCTTATCTTTAAAGCTTCCTAATTTCCTAAGGTAAGTTAAAATCTATAGTGTAATAGTATAGTGCGAAAGCAAAGATTATACTTATTCCACTAATTAGATATCCTTATAAGTAAGAATATAAAGACAAAAGTAGGTAAAAGCAGGGCTATAGGTCTATACACTAGTCTATACGCACCACTAAAGCTAGCTATAGTGGTTAGTTTGCTTAAATAAACCAAGGTTTTTAGCTTTAAGTTACTATATAGAGGGGTTAGAAAAGCACAAGGTTCGCAGCCTATATCTAGAGCTATCGTAGTTATCCTAACCTACGCCTGCACGCTTAACACTAGCATTAGCGTTTGTATCGTAGTATTCTTCTAATATCGCCCTAGAATCAATATTCTATAGTAATAAACATTACTACAAATGTTTTTAGCGTTCGTAAGATAATTCTAGTGTTATTTGTAAGGCTTTGTTTAAAGTTATTGTCTAGTAGAGTTAGGCGCTGTATGTTCCGTGGAGGCGTAGTTGTTTAAATTTAATAAGTATGTAAATACACTCTCCTATACTATATTTCTTAACCTTAGGGTTGAGATCCCTTATTAGAAAATTCCTTAAGGTTAGACCCTATATCTAATCTTATCTATTTAAACATCCTAATCATTCCCCTTAACTAGCTCCGAAGATACGCCGTTCTAAGGTCTAGTTTCCCTGCTTAGGCTAATATCTAGTCCCTTCTCTAAGTTGCGAGTTAGAAGGATATATCCGTTTATGTCTAATCCCTAATAGACAATATTATAGCTATAAGTATAGATTCCTATAATTGGATTTCTCCGCTTATAAGGGTTTCTAATGTCTCCTTTAAGTTATAATTTTAAAGGTCCTATCTAGTCCTATCCTATCCTAGATATAGCTAGTATTTAGTTTACCTAATGTAATTACTCTAATTTAATTAAGCATTCTAACTTAATGCTATTTCCACGCTACTATTCTTATTTAGTTAAAATCTTTGCGTATTAACTCTCGTATTTTAGTTATTTATTATATTTCCTATTATATTACCCTCCGTTTTATTTAGATCCTAGAAACTTAAGAAGGTTATTTCTCCTATAGTATAAGTGTTATTATGTTCCCGTAGTTCCATGTCTATCTAGCCCTAACCTATAGTTTAAGGTAGTCTTATATTTTCTAATAGATAAAGATTCCTAACCTTAGCTAGAAAGAAGTTTTAATTCTTAGTGGTAACCATAGCTCTAACGATTATTCCTTATCTTATTATAATCTAATAGTAACCGTAGCTCTATTAATTATTCCTTATCTTGTCTTATAACCATAGCTAGTTAGACTCTTAATATCTGTCCTGATTTCCTTAGTAATATTCGTTCGATCGCTTAATAACGTTCGGTGGTAATTGGATTATTATTTAGTTATTAATATTTTAGAAAGGATATTGTTAATTCTAAAACAAATATAAAGTCCTAGTCTTATTACTATAAAATAGTACTAATTAATTGGGTGGTTAAAGATGGTTGTATTCTCTAGTATGATGTGGCGGACATCTCCACCTAACTAATACTCCATATTACCTAAGCCATTATCCACCCCAACAGCGGGAACAAGCTTTAAAGTGGTGTGTGATGCCGCGAGGCTGATGACAAAGCTGGCGATGAACTTTGTGCCCGTAGTTAAACTCAAATCCTTCCGAGATTTGTGCGTAATATGCATTATTGTATGTAATTCCCCCTTCTTTGCGACTGTAAGTACTCCCTCTCTCCTATTAAACTTACATTTCCTGCACTCGAAAATCTTTTGCACCTCTGCGGACAAAAAAGCAAGTCCTCAACTCCACTCAATATCGACATTACACGTGTTTGATCCTAGGTAAGTCTTGTCCCCTAGCTATTAAATTAATCTAACAATAGTATTGCCAAGGGCAACCCAAACTAGTACCCTTAATGAGAGGTCAAAGAACTGCAAGCTTAAGAAGCTACCCCATAAGATTATTGGGAATAAGTTAAATAATGCTAGGTGTTAGTAGTACTGTGCAGTTTGACCTCATACTCTATGCGAAAAAGAAGCAGTTTACCTTGCGCTTTTCCTCTTAACAAAAACATGAGGTTAAACTGCTTGGCGTTACCAAAACCCCGCATTACTCAAATTATTTCTATCCTTTTTCTAGTCTTATTAAGCGTAAGACGGAGAGGGAACAGAGCTCATTACTCCGTCGCGCTCGCATTTGATAGCAGTACTAGGCATTCCGCAAGGAGCGCGGCAAATCTCGAATAAAATGCCAAAGCCACATGTCCTACGGAGTAAATACATAAGAACTTCCCTCCTGTATCTTTTTTTTTTCTTTTGAACCGTGGCTTGTCAGTGGACTGGCTTTCATCTCGCTTCTGCCCGCAATGACTGCAAATGACATCACCGATCGACGGACCAGCTGGCGGATCACTCCACGAAAGGTGTTTGGAGGGTTACAAATTCATCACCCAGAAGGTACCGTTGGCTGTCAGGGCTTGAGTTTGAACAGATTCAGTATTCAAAGGACACTCTCGTCAGCCATGGCACCTTCGTCTATCAAAACGCCAAAGACAATACATGTCGTGTCACAGAGAGTGGCGCATCCCGTACATGAAACTCTCGCGCGGCATCTGTCTAAATGATGCAATGCATCAGATCATGGAACTCATTACTTAGCTTCAGCACCGATCAGAAGCCGCGCGACCAAGGGCCTGTCCGCTCTTCCGCCACACTTGTAACCTACAACTGCTTGCCATATTCTTCCTTCCAAATCTTCTTCCACTTCCCCTTGTCCACGGCAAACTCTCGGACATAATCGTGTTCAAGTTCGTGCGTCCTTCTCCCCAGCAGGACGAGGCTGTGAAGAGGCGGGCCCAGCTCATCATCGGTGGAACAGAGCTCCTCTAATGTGCCTGCCACGAATTTTTCCGTCTTTCCACCAACACGGGCTGCACCGATAGCCAAGCTGTTGCGGGTGTAAACGCCCTCTTGCTTCTCATCTTCAATGTCAAGCATTTGTTGTGCGCACTGGCCGACCGTCATGTATCGAGGAGGCTCGTATATGAGCCGTCCCCTAGCCATGTTTTCCAAGCTTTGTTCCTTGACCTTGATGTCGAGCAGCACCAAGGTATGCAGGCCAATGCTACGATTTTCCTTGATCCGGTCATAAAAAGAAGCAGGTTTCCATGAATCCGTGAAGAAGACCATGGAGACAGTCTGTCCAAAGTTGTAAAGCTGCAAGCCGCATGCGCCGATGCCGGACATGATGGAAGCATTCGGAACGGTTCGAACGGGGATGGATAACTCTCGAGCTCTGATGACAAGGTCCGTGTGCGTTGTTGCTCTGCAGACTTGTCAGCTTGGATGCCAAACACAACGGTCCCGGGGCCGAGTAAGGGCGACTGACCCAAAGGGATCTCCGACAACACAGAAGGCTACATCTTCGTTTTGAGCATTGCGCAAAATCTCTTCACTATTGGACTCGACCATCTCCCTGTCGGCAATCGTAATTGAACGGCCATAGTAGTTCTCCTGCACAAATGTCAGCCGAGTCGCGAGGAAGAGCGATGGTCGGAACATACCAGTACAGACTGATCTACCAGTAGGATGCTCGTGTAGGCCTCTAGATAGACCCTTGAAGCATTTTTGATGACCTCGAGGCCTTTGACAGTGATATCGGTCTCGTCCGAGAGACCCAGACCGACGAGATACAACATGATGTCTGAGAGCAGTGTTTGCGCCTGTCGCAATGTCAAAAGCCGGGGGCGTCCGTCAATGCGAAGAGAGAGAAAAAACTGCCCCTCCGCGGGGCAACATTTATTTGCTAAAGCTCATCAGGTTTTGTTTTGTAGAGGAAATTCCAGCTGTACGTACATTGAATCTTGATTGACCCACTAATTCACCAGACTTCCAGACCAGACTTCTTCACCATCATTTCCTGTTCCAACCTCGACCTTCAATTCTCCCCCAACCTGAAGAGTGCCAGCACCCGCACACGCGACGCTCAAGACGAGGACCCGTGCAGCATTGTCTGCCCGTGTTCACCATGTCCGACTCCAAGAAGGGCGGCGCGTACGGCGCTCTCCCTGCCGGCGACACCGATTTTCGCAAAACATGGGACCTGGACGAATACGCAGCCAAAGCCAACGAGCGCGAGGCCAAGGAAAAAGAAGAACGCAAGGCGCGATACGAAGCAAAACTCGCTGGGAAAACGTACCACAAGCCGTTGACCGGCGACGAGACCTACACCTCGGCCAGAAGAAATGTCATGGATCTCACAGCCCAGGTGGGCAAGTCCCAGCTCGTGCCAGCCGGTGCCGGCGTCGGCAAGCGAGGTCGAAGTGCAGGATTCTACTGCGAGGCATGCGACCTCACGTTCAAAGACAACAAGCAGTACCTCGAGCACATAAACACCATGCAGCATCTTCTCAACACGGGCCAGACGATGGAGGTCAAGCGCGCCACCGTGGAGGAGGTCCACGAGCGCATCGCCTATTGGATTCGCAAGAGGGACGAGCTGGAAAAGGACAAAGCCACAGGCCTGCAGGAGAGACTACAAATAAGAGAAGGGGAGCGAGAGCAGGAGTTGGAGGAGAGACGGAAACGCAGGAGGGAAAAGACGGAGAAGAAGCGCCTGGAGAAGGAGGAGGCTGCCAAGGTCAAAACCGAGTATGGCGAGGATGTGCGCAACGAGGGCGAGCACGATGAGGAGGATATGATGGCCCAGATGGGCTTTACGGGATTTGGGACTTCAAAAAAGTAAAATTATATTAGTGTACGGCGTATAGTTTGGAGCGTATAAATACCCATGGAATTTTCTTTTATTTCTCGAATTGATTGATAGCTGCAGCTGATATATTTGGACTCGACTCGTGTGCTTTCATCTGCCCAGACGTCTGCGGCAAAACTCATAGAGACATCATTTCATTCTCGTTTCGGAGACATCCTTATCCTTCAACGTCACTGCACTGCCTGACGGATCGAATGATGCCAGCTGCAAACGGAAGTGGCACCAGCGGCGTTTGCTCAGGAGCAGGATTACAACTTTCAGAAGCTGTCGCCTCATCAAATTGACTCTTTTTCTTTTTCTCTCACATCCTCTTGCATTGCTTTCTTACCCCCCGTTTTTTTCTTTTCCTTCCCTGCACTATCTTTGAAGAAGAACCCTTTTCGAACCCATCCTTCCAACGACACAGGACCGAGGAAGCACGGCAACGAACTCAAGTATGGGTTCTCCCAGCCCGACCTCTGCTCTTCCCCTCCATAAAATCATTTGGGTTTTCGAGCACGACGGAAAGGAGACGGCTCCCATCCACTCCATGGAATTTATCCAAGAACATGGAATGTCCTGGACCGAAACTGGTGTGATGAAAATACTCCAGGATGTAATGGTGAAGAACGGATACATTTGGCACGCCGAGTCATTCACCTTCTCCGCCGAGGTCGAGGTTGATGAGATGACGATCAAGAGCAGAATTACCGGCCAGGATAGCTAGGATCTATTCACCAGTGTCATTTTGCCCCTCGCCAAGACTGTCTCCCTGCCCCAACTGTTGACGATTCGTTTCAAGTCTCATTTGGTGGAAGCTACGCCGTGCTCGAGAAGCGACGACGGCATGAGTGAGGATGAGCATTACGAGGTAGAATCCGATTCAGAAACAGGTATGATTCCAGTTTTGTCCATACACATGAACTCGTATACCTCATGTGTCGTTTTCGCCTTGATTAAATGGGCCCTGACAGAGATTCCCTCAGACTCGCTAAGGAACGGCCAATATTATTGCGATAGCTGAAAGGCTCTCCGCAAGAACCGAGACTTTTCGAAACTCGCAGTCTCCTAAACGATCATAAGGACTTCTACATCTCTTTCTTCAATCTGACAAAATCTTGGAGCGCTGACGAAACGGTAATATGGAGACAAATCAAGGACTTTCTCTGGAAAGCAGAGGACCTGAACTATCACATTGGGCATGGGACACGGAGCACGGGACACAGAATATGGGACATGGGACAGGACAGAAATTTGCACTGGGATTTGGCATCAGAAAGAGCTCATAATCAAGTCCCATAAGCAGTACATCAAAGAAGGGCTTTGTTTGCCATCTTTGCAGAATTGAAAACATACTGACTCATTGAAAGTAGTGAGTGCATTGATCTACAACATCGGTGTGCACCAAGATTCGTCCCCAATCGCGTTCTCAGATTTGAGAATGAATAAGCAAGACCCAGATGCAGCAGTGCGTCTTGATCCTCCATTGCCGGATCCGAACAATCCACTACCAGCTGGTTCGCCTTCAGGTACTTGGTGCTATCCCAAAGAAACCACCCGAAGCGGTGTTTGTTTTTGCAGAGGGAGAGGACCAGTGTCCAGTGTAAACCCCACCCGAAGGAGCCGTGGTCGTAGCAGACGAGGTTGCATTACTTCCACCAAACAGCCCACCTGGAGCAGTAGTTGTGCTAGTAGAGGATAATTGATTACTGAACACAGTGAATAAAGGGGTTGTGGTCTTAGTAGAATGGGTTGGTGCATTACTGCCACTGAACGAACCCTCCAAATTAGTTCTTGTGCTGACACAGGGGTTTTTATTGCTGAAAAGTCCACCTGAAGGAGCTGTGGTCATAACAGAAGGGGGTCCATTGCTTCCACCAAATAGCCCACTTGAAGCAGTTGTAGTTTTGGTAGAGGAGGATGCGTTGCTTCCACCAGGCAACCCGCCTGAAGCCAACGTTGCAGTGGAAGACGGTGTCGCGCCGCCGCTTCGTGAGCTGCTAGTTTTGGTCTCCTCCAAGGAAGACGAGTGAGAGCTAGACGCTTTAACAGAGGCGGATGTGTCTTTGTTGCTCAAAGAAGTGCCTTGGTCGCAGCTAGCAGATTTGGCCACACTGCGGTCCGCCTGAGGCGGTGGCACTTCTTCATTCTCCTGTGGTGTCACATTACTGGGGAGAACTTCTCGCGTCAGGGACAAAATTGACATTATACTTCATCGGTTGGGAATACTCACGAGACCCCATCAATGGCCGGTTCTTTTCACATATACGCAGGCCTTCCTCAAGTACAGTGACTTGCTTCCTAAGCCGTTTGCGCTCCTGACTGATTAACCGCGGCTCGTCAGCCAAGACTGCAAGCATATCTGGTTCCATGTCCTTATCAATGATGCTTTTGAGGAGATCTGGGATCTTGGAAACTAGGCAATTCTCGGCAGCTAGAATGATGACGTTGTCCGTAAAAGTCCTAAGGGACATCTGCATTCACGTTAGGGCGGTAATGGCAATGGGCGCATGAAACGACAAACCTGGTAATATGCATCCATCATTTCAAAGACTCTCTTGAGGCCAAAGCTATCCATCCTATCTGATGGGGCTTCCTCAACCGCTTTGACCACATCATCTTTTGTCAAAGTGCCATCACGGGAAGCTTCAGGCAGCATTGTCTCGATATGAGTTGCCAAATGCTGCTTATTTCGTTTGGCAATGCGTCTGTGGAACTCTTCCTCGAGACAGATGATATCACCCTCCACGTAATGATGTGTCAGCTCTTTGAGTTTTGCATCGAGCTCGTGCTTCCGTGCTTCGAAAAAGCCATCCACATAGCAATTGTAAAGAGCATCTTTGGTGGTTTTGTTCGCCCCGAGTATGTGATCAAGAGCCGACTGAACAAAGATTTTGGCAGCTCTGAGAACCAAGTCGAGAAATTGGGAAGCAATTTCCGGCCATTTCTGAGCTTGGTCGCGGAATAGTTCAAGAGCGAGGCCGTCACTTGGGGAACCAGGAAATTGGTTTCCCATACTGTTTGCGGCCGCAGCCTCGAGTTCCCTTTCCACAAATGTCCAGGCTATGTTTGTTGGATGACTAACCGAGTTAAACAAGACAATCCATGATTTGTAAGATGCTGAGATTGGATCGCCCGAGGAAATGGGTGTATCAGGGAACCAGATGTTCCGGCGAGCGCCCTTGGTCGCCATCACCGAGTCGAAAGCACAATATAAGTTGCGCACCACAGCTCGCAATCTCCGTTCGTCACAGCCACCGAATGGAGCGGCCAGGGTACTCTGATTTGCTGTTCGGAAAAATTTACTGTCGTATAGACCACGCGTCGACGCATAGGCAACCTCACGATATTGGTTTGCGACACTGAAAATGAATTGCCGCCGCTCTGAATCTGTCGTTCGTGGTTCACCGAGCTTCATCAAGTCCCGTCGATTGGTCTTGAGCTTCTGGTCCATACTGGCGATGAGATCTGGGAGACTTGACCGTATGTGCTGGGTCAATGTAGCACTGAGCTTGTGTCTCAGTGCTTCGACGCCTCGATTCAAAACCGGAATTGACGTCCAGGATCCAGAACCAAGGAAATCTCTTTCCTTCTCATCTCTCTCTTCATCCGAGGTTTTTGCTTGGCCAGCATTGTTCTCGTCATTCTCTAAGCTGCTTCGGTTTCGGAGAATGTGCCAGCCCAGTTTGAAGCAGTGTACGGGATCCTGGTTCTGTGCAAGTCGAATGAAAGCTGATTCTTCCGGTGATGATGGCTCGAGGGAGTCTGGTTTTGTAATCACGCCAATTGTGCGCTCTCGACTGGGGTCGTAGGTCTTTGCTAATTTGAGGATTTCTTGGAGAGCAGCATCATTGCTAGCGGATACCACAGCAAGAATGATGGTATTTTTCTGGCTCATGTACTTCTTCGCTAGCGATCTGACCATCTCAATACCCTCATTGGATTCATCTTTGGTTTCGGTGCGGTACAGTCCAGGCAAGTCAACAAGGGTCAGATGCGGCAGGTCTGGCCCAGATATCTCGATGTTTAACGTCTCATCCGAGAAGTCTTTGGTGCCAACTCCGATGCCCATCTCCTCTTTTGCCTCTTCAATGATACTGGAAAGGTCATCTCTAGTGGCGAGCTCTTTGTGGAAAGGTGCGTCCCGTCCCCCATTCTGGCTTCGAAGCCTGACGGCGAATCTGGGCTCTGCAGCCGTTCTCAAGACCAACTCGGTAGGGGATCGTGTGCAAAGTCCGCTCTTCACTGGGAATGGAATGCGTGATATGGCTTCGAGAACAGAACTTTTGCCGGATGATTTGTCGCCGACGACGATGATTTGAGGCAGAGTGTCAAGTTCAACCCCAAGCCCTCTCAGGCTGTCAATCGTATCAAGCAAGGCTTTTTGCTCTCGACCAAGCTGACTGAGAGCGTCGGCGTCGAGTGATTTGTCCATTTTTGTCAGATTTGGCCCATCGATTGCCGGCCCTCGCTACTAGCGTAAAATAAATAGAAGGATTGGGAATTGACAGAGTCTAAAGCAGAAGGGATGCTGGGAGTGCTGGTGTTGATCCCATTGTGTATCTTGGTTAAGTATGGACAGGAGCTCCGGCCTGCCAACGTAACCTTGTTTGATTCATACCCTGCAGGCCTAGTCATATTACGCGAGATGAATTGATGATGGACCCTGTCGTACCTGTCAGCTGTTAATGGGAGGCAACAAGCGCTCCCGCGTGACTGGCGTACTTTTTAGCCTGCTGCTTGTGAATTGATAGCACTTGCTTGCAAAGAAACGGCGTTTCAGGAAGGCGGCCATCATGACGAGCATCGATCCTGAGCTGATTTAAGGTCGAAAGAGGCAGTGCATACTCTGTGCGGATTGGAGGTACTGATTCTCGTCAACAAAAAAGTGAAGCTGGCAGATGCACCGATTGGTTGGTCGTGCCGAGTGCAAACCAGACCAGACCAGGTACCAGGCATTTCTCCCGCTGTCGCCGTCGCCATCTCCACCCCCCCACCAAATGTGCCTGCCTCCTAATAGTAAACGATTGACATCGGATTCGAGCATAACCATGATTGTCCCTTTTCTCCTTTCCGCTCTCGCGGGCATTCTCTCCGTCTTTGCTCTCAAGTATGGCATCAAGGCTCTGGCACGGCTCGCCTCGGCACTCTACCGAGTCATCCCAAGTCGCTACAAGCCACCACAAAACCCCGAGGACAACCACATCCAGATCTTAGTTCTGGGCGACATTGGTCGGAGCCCGCGCATGCAGTACCACGCCATCAGCGTTGCCAAGTATGGGAGAAAGGTCGATATAATCGCGTACAAAGGTAGGATCCTACTTGTGGACTGGGAAACCTGCGTCTTTTCCGCGCGCTAACCTCGAACTCTTCATCACAGAAACCTCGAGACACCCTGATCTCATTCGCAATGAACGAGTGTCCATGTATGCTCTGGCGCCGCAACCGGAATGGATCGCCTGGGGCACGCTGCCCTTCTTCCTCAACATTCCGTGTAAAGTAATTCAGCAGTTCTGGACCTTGTTTTATGCCATGATGTGGGCGACACCAGCGGCGCAATGGATCATCATTCAGGTATTTTCAAACAGAGCAACTATTCTGCAGTCGGCAATGGCGGATATGCTTGCTAACCGGCACAGAACCCGCCGTCAATTCCTACTTTTCATGTAGCCCTTTTCGTGTCCCTTGTCCGAGGTAGCAAAGTCGTTATTGACTGGCATAATTATGGACACACGATTCTCGCCCAGAAGTCTCTTTACGCGGTCTTTGTCCCGTTCTACAAGTGGTATGAAATTATTCTGGGAAAGTTTCTTGGAAACGCCAATCTGGCTGTCACAGACGCCATGGCTCGTGAACTCCGTGGCCGACGCTTCAACCTGCGAAGCCCAGTTTACACATTACATGACAGACCTGCAGAACTCTTTCAGCCAATCGACTCCGTAAAAGCGAGACGGGAATTCCTCGAGCGCCTCCCAGAGACCAAACCACACGCCAATAACATTCTGGACGGCAGTATGCGCCTCATTGTAAGCAGCACGTCGTGGACCCCGGATGAGGATTTCAGCATCCTACTCGAAGCTTTAGTCTCATACGCGAATTCAGGCGGGGAGGATGCGTCAAGGGAGCCGCCATCTCCTATTTTGGCCATCATCACCGGTAAAGGCTCAGAGAAGCAAAAGTATCTGGACTTGATCCAGCAAATCCAGGACAACGGACGTCTTCCAGGAATCAAAGTCCTCACAGCTTGGCTTTCAAACCGCGACTATGCCACGCTTCTCGCCAGTGCCGATCTCGGCATCTCTCTCCACAAGTCCAGCTCAGGAGTTGATCTGCCCATGAAGGTTGTCGACATGTTCGGAGCAGGTTTGCCTGTCGCGGCGTATTCCGCTTTCGAAAGCTTTGGCGAACTTGTGAAGGAGGGCCAGAATGGATGCGGCTTCGAAACAGCCTCACAGCTCAGGGACATCATGCAGAGATTATTCAGTCAGCAGGGGCAGGAGGAGCTGGCCAGCCTGAAGAAGGGGGCTATCAAGGAAGGGTCATTGAGATGGAATGAGGAGTGGGACAGGGTTATGACAGGGCTCATTGGCCTGTCGGACAGCAAATAGGACTGTTTCCGTCACTGAATTCTTGAACATGCATCAACAACAAAGATTGATCTGCAAACATTTTGCACGGTCATAGTACTGCAGCAGCTCAGTAGATGACCCGTGTGTACCACAACTCATAACCATAACCATAAAACACAAGGCTATACCGCACCTACCGCCTTGCACCGCTGGAGTCTAAATAATTCCACAAAACGACTTGACCTATTAATAAAACGCCGATGTGCTACAAAACATAATGCTATGTGTGCCCAAAAAATGACCATCCCTGAATTATACATCTGCCCATCCTAGTCCTCGCCCAAGCTCTCCCTCACACACTTCCTGCACTGTCTTCTGAAATTCTTATGTTTTCCCTCCTTTTCCTCTCGCAGCATCCTCGCGGCCTCGACATTCGCAGGACTGTCGATGTTCGGATCATGAAACAAGCTAATTGTGCTGACGAGGATGGTTTCCGGGCTCTGGACGGGACTCCATCGCTCTGAAGCCGCTTCGTAACCGTATTCGTCCTCCTCGGGCGGATGCAAGATCGATATGCAGAGCCTGCCTTCTGGATATATATTTGGGTGGAACGGGATCGGCGTTTGGAAGGTCAGCGAGGGTGGCATGTGAGGGTACGTTTGGGGGAAGACGAGTATGGCGCGAAAGTTGCCTCCTGCACATGGAATGAATCATTAGTCTGGCTTGTTTGATTCCACGGGTTTCTTCTCTCCTTTCTTCCTTTCTTTCTTCTTTTTTTTTTGGGGGGGGGGGGGGTGGCAAGGAGTGTTTAGGTGGTGAAGGTAACGCGGAAACATACGCACCGCCGTAGTACTTGCAATCGTCGCTTATCATAAGCATGACCTCCCATTCGAATATGTTGCTGTCGTTCACGAGGCCGCACGACACGCCTTGGAGGTCCTTGCTCGATTGGATCTCTTTGAGTTGTCGCCCGAGAAGCGAGGCAGCTGGGGATGGGACCCATGCCATATTCGTGGATTCGCGAGAGGCACCTCCCGCGGGGTGTTTTTGCGCTTTGGCTCCTTTGTGTTTCGTGGGCGAGAGGATGGGAGAGGTTTGTAGCTGTAGGTGTCAAGGTAGACAGAGGGAAGCTAGATCGCAGGCCAATGAGTGTGGGAGGGGGGTGATGAATGTGGGTTCTAGATCTCTACTGATATATGGAATGTTGCGAGACGTTCTCGTCTGGTGGGATGGCCCCGCTGAGAAGGCTTCCGAGCGAGGCGAGGCGGGGGGCGAGGGTGGATAATCTGAGTTGCTGCTGCCATCATAAGACTTCGCCGAATGTTGGTGCGCATGTAATAAGGTGGTTTGGACAAGCTCATGTCTCTGCCTCTTTATTGACTAGTCCATTAATCATTTTGAAAGTTTAATTTCTCACAGGTCTCCGTACAAAGAAAGAATCAGAACATGTTTCACAAACTGACCTCCGAACCCAGACCACACCGGCGTTTTCAGAGTACCCAATACCATTCTTACAAATCCTTACACTCGTCTCAATCATTTCTTTTTTTCACCGATCTTTTAATGTACACTCCTGCTTCAAAGGAAACCTGCTCACCGGTATTCTCACGTTGCAGACGACCCTATCACTTCGCAAAGCTGGGCATGTCGTCTCTGCAGCTCTGTGTGGTCCCGACGCAGAGTGTAGTGACTGATCCCCAAGTTGCTAATCTCGCTTGCAACGCCATGGTTACGAGTCTCCATGCAGTCGAGCTTGTTACCCAACCATGCAAGTTTCCTTTCGAATGATAAGAGCATATCATGCAAGTTTTGCACGGCCGTGGTGCTTTGCGTCACGTATGACTGAAGATTTGTGGCGACATCTTCCAAGTTGAGCGTCGGTGAATCGGCGGCAATGGTGATCTCGCGTGAGGGCACCAGAATTTCCTCAACATACTCAGCCTTGATCGTGTCATCTTCGCCTGAATCTTCGCTGTCGGCGACCTCGACCAAGGGAGCTGCAGGCGAGTTTGCTGGCACTGGAGGGGCTGACTTGGGAACAATAGAGCTCGAGTCGTGAGTTGAGGGTGTCGGTCTCTGTGAATTATTTGTTTTCATTGATGATGAATGTGTCTTGATATGTGTCAGTGAATCTTCATCCCGCAAACTGCGTGGTCATGCTTACCATTACCGCGCCACGAGATAATGGTGGCCGAGCTCCGCGTCGTACACCTCGGTGGTTCCTGAATGGAATTTTGCGCATGGAAATCCTCGGCATTGGGATTCTACCTTGTATGATATTCTTGAATTCGCACGTCCCAATCTGGGCGATGATGCCGATGAACCGTGGCTCAAGGATCTGTGGATGTTCAGCGGCGTATGCTTGGAACCAATGGCGGTTGGCGCAGGCATGTACGCCGTAGAGTATGGCCAAGAGCTCGAACTCAGCTACAGTAGGTGGTCGGTTGAAATGTAGAGCACTAGATGTGTGTTTCGATACGCAGGTCATGGAGGGCTTGACCGTTACCTTCTGGAGAACCCTCCAGAAGTCATCCTTCTCAATGTAAGACAGATTCGAATACCGCGATCTGTACTCCTGGCAAAGAAGCTCATAAGCGAGCTTCTCGACGGGATTCTCGGAAGTGTCTGGTGGTACAGATATATTAATATCAGGCTGCATGTTGGAGGGGTTTTTTTTTTTTGGCAGCAAAAGCAATTGGGTGGAGGACTGAAGCAAGGTCGAGACAATATGCACGGAATACAATTCAAGTGCAGACGAATCTTAAGGGGCGAAAGAGGAGTATAGAGTCGAGCTTGTTTGTGTATCTGAGTATCAAGGCTCAGGAACGTGACGCGTCTGTGCAGATACAGGAGACGTCATAACAAGATAGACGGAGATATCACATGTTACAACTTGTGATTGCAGTGCCAGCCACCTGCTTGACACCTGCCTACACTCGTGGTGGGCAAACTGGCATGAGTGGAGTGGGTGGGATACAGAATAGAAGAGTATATATATAAATATATATATATATATATATGTGTGTGTGTGTGTGTGTGTGTGTGTGTGTGTGTGTGTGTGTGTGTGTGCTGGTGTTAGACGATACTCTAGCCTACATACCTTACCCTACCTCGATATCTTACTTGTGAGCATACAGATGAAGACTAGCCAAGCTTCTACGCGTATCAGACCAACACTATTCTTCAGACATGGAGCAGTTAACGTGAATTAGAAACTCCCATGTGTGCTAGCGCATCACAGTCACGGCAGCTGGCAGGCTTGTTCATGCAGCTGTTGACTGTTGGCTGTTGATCAAGCATCATTTATTAACATCACAGGCCGGGTTACAAGTATTCTTGCTGCATATCCTTCTTCAAACATCTCTTTTTTGCCTATGCCTGAAGGCAGATTTCTTATTTTGCTTCTTTGCTCCTATCAACACTCGACCTAGTATCCAAATCAGCGCTGTCATAGAAACACGTCTTGCTACTTGTATTGCAACCATCTGGCGTCGTACTTTTCTTTTCACTCTTCTACATTATATCCATCTCTCACTACTACCAGACTTCTAGCTAGGACGGCCACGCAAGCGCCTCTCATCCCACTCCTCCCCCAACATGAATCTCGGCATCCTACTGAGAGACTGTCATATCAGTTACTCTGCGATACTTACGAGTCACAATACTATTCTCTTACCACAACTGAAAGATCTGGATTTAACGAATGTCCCTAACTACGTCACGCTTAGAAAGAAGGATCATCCACGACGACGTCATGCGCAACAAGAAGAACACAGTGCAAGACTCTTTTTCTTCCCATGCATGGATACGCATACATAAACGTGCCCAAGATGTCTAGTAGCTGACCAGGATGTTTGGAATATTCCTCTAGTGGAAAGCCGTGCAGCTGCAGTCCCGAATGAGCTGACACCTGTCGTCTCGACTGGAAGCTCCGAAGATGATACAGAAGACGCAAGAGAGCCACCCGAAGGCACTGCGTTCACTATCATAGGAGGGATTGCCCAAGGAGAAATGCATTTGGGCAATCTAGAGTCCATGATTGAGAACGAGCGGGATCGAATAGATCATATAAGAATGATCAAAAAAACCAACGATGACATGGAGAAAATAATGGGCGAGAACGAACAACTTCGAACTCAGGTAAAGGAGCTTATGGTGCAGCGGGATAAAAATAAAACAGGATTAGTAACGCGGATAGACCGGCGCTCCCTGAAGATGGGGGAAATTTTCCTATTTTATAGAAGACAAGTCTGTTGTGATCGCTCTCTTCTTTCGGTCTTGACTTGAGCTTATATTATATCAACCGCGATTGACACTACATCACCCGCGTCTTTGATTCAAATTGCATGTCTCAAAGGATAACAATGCGCGACTGATGGGAATTTCAAGCTCCCGTCGGTTGGTTGAGGCGACGGCTTGGTAGTGGGGATATCTTTTGTGAGCTTTGCACTCTTTGTCTTGATGTTTTTCATTCGTTTTGCATACCTAGTGAGCATATAGTATTTGCGTCTCGGCTGATGTGCCGTATAGTAAGTCACTGCTGAAAATGAAAAGGCCGTCTGGTCGCGTACACATTCTGAGAGTTTGAGTGTTTCCTTTGACTTGAAGTCGTTGTTCAATTGCATTCAGTTTTTGATTTACAACCGGCTAACGCCTTCCTGGGGGATCTTGACGACAACCTTGCCCCATGTTCCGCGTCCTGACAACGCGATCAGCGCATCCTTAACTCGATCCAGCCCGACAAATTCCTCATCCGTGAATTCTGTGCCCTTGAGCTTTCCCTCCTTTACCAGCTTCGTGATGCCATTCCAGACAACGGAGACGGTGTCCCTTTCGTAAATGCTGTATGCGCCCCAGTGGATGCCCACGAGCGAGATGTTCTTCAAAAGAACCTTGTTCATGGCGACCTTCTCAATGGCTCCACCGGCAAATCCTACGACGAGAATACGGCCATTCCAGGCCGTGCACTTGGTAGACTTGTCGACCAGGCCGACAGGGTCGTAGACGATATCGACACCGCGTCCCTTGGGTGTCAGCTTCTTCACCTTGGCGGGCCACTCGGGGTCCTTGTAGTCGAGGACGTGGTCCGCACCAAAGGACTTGGCCACCTCGAGTTTCCGGGCAGTAGAGGCGGTTGCGATCACTGTAGCGCCGAATGCTTTCGCGACTGCAGAGCTCAAGTCAGTCCGACTAACGTCCGTGAGTCGGTTCGCGGAGAGTTTCTCTACCTTGGACGGCGGCCAGACCGACACCACCCGCGGCAGCATGGACCAGCACATGATCTCCCTGCTTGACATTGGCTCTGACGACCAAGGCTCCGTACCCGGTAGGGGCGGTGATGAATAGACCGGCGGCCTCGGTGAATGACCAGCCTTCGGGCACAGGCAGCATTGCAACCTCCTTTGCGACGCATTTCGTGGCATACGCTCCCTGTGAGGCGCCAAACACGCGAGCTCCCACGGGGAATTTGGGCTGCTTGGAGCTCTTGGGGGTGGATACGACAATACCGGCGAATTCGGCGCCGGCGATCCACGGCAAAGCTGACAGCATCAATGGGCAATTAGCTCCTGGACTACTAATCAGGTGAATGGGGGTTGCGGCGTACGCGGCTGATGCTGGTATTTACCAGCAATCTGAAGAACATCAAAGAAGTTGGCAGCCGCAGCGCGGACCTCAATCAGGTACTCGTCATCCTTGGGAACCGGGTCCGGCAGCTCCGTCACCTTGAGCTCCGTTGGGCTCTGCGGACAATGGGTTAGTTGGAGCTCCAAGATACAGACAGAGAGAACGACGTGTGGTCCGGAAGACACGGGTGCATACCTTGACATATTCTTTGACTTCGATTCCCTTCATCGTATTTTCCTTGTCCACGGTGCCCTTATTTCGGCTGACAATAATTGAAAATGACGGAAGAGAAATGAGAGCTCGATTCTGACGCCGTCCGGGGTTCATTGATGGGGTTGTGGGGAGCCGAGGCAAACAGCTTTGCATCGGACCGGTAGCTCCTTCCGCCACGAAAACTTCCAGACACGGCACACGGCACACGGCCCCATTCATCTAGCTGGATCTGCCCAAGAGAATTACCTACTGTAGAAATGCATTCAAAAGCTTGAGGGGACACGATCGCGGAATAGAACCATCTCAATGCAACTTGTACAAAACGTACGGGGCAGAAGAGCAATGGCCCCGGCCACGCCGGCCAACCGAACGGCCTGCCTTGTTGTTCATGGTGGTGGTGGTACTCCGTACGTCGCAATCACTGATCAGTGACGACTCTGATGAGGCACTCCTACGGCACTCCCCCTTGATCGCCGTGTTGCTGACCGTCGCACCCGCACCAGGACCTAGCCGATAGGTGGATGCCTCCCCCAGATATCATGCCTGTTGGTTGTCATCAATCGGCTCAAGTCCTGATGGCCCCGGGAGTAGTCCCCGTCACGCAGAGTACGCAGAACGTCGCCAGAGCCGCAGGTGTGCTGGGCTGCCCCAAGTCCTACGGCTATGCAGCAGGAGTCCTACATCTTTGTGGGAGTCCGTCCGTGGGAAGGCCTCCCAGGACTTTCACGGCGGCCTGGCTACCTTCAGCCTTATTCTGTAGCCAGAGGGAGTTGATAAGATGGACTGAACTCTCGAGGTGGCAACCTGTTTGCTCGCCCTCTATTTCCCCATCTCCGAATTGTTGATTTCCGTGTGCGATTAATATTCATTCTTTGCTTGCTCCACCGTTGCCACAATGGAAAATGGTAAGCACTCGCCGTTTGAAGAACTCAGCAGCGCCTCCGGCCTTGCGACGATTCGCTCGCACGCCCACGGGTCATCGATTGAGTTTGAGACGCTCAGGAAGTGCTTCAAATTCGTCCGTATCGGTCAAGTCCTTTGAAACCGAGAAAGTGCCCTCTTGCGTGTAAGCTGACAACAACTCGGTCCGGATGTTGTAGAGCCCTCAGAGGGACTGCGGCCAGAGCTAACATCCACCAACAGGACCCGTGAGACTTCAAGTGATGAGTGCGCTTTGCATAGATTCATCGCATGGGCTGCAGTGAAACGAAATGCATAGACCAAGGATACCAGGGAGTGCCCTCTGCTCCGCTGTCGTCAACGCTTTCCTAACCATGAGTTGGTGCTACAGCATCTCTACTCCCGTGAGCATCTTGAATCGGGCGAATACTGGTGCTGTGACTGTGCCAAAAACAAACAGCTGCATGACATCAAATGTCGCCGATGTCTTGGACACCCCTCCAATAGAAAAGAGAGAGAGGTTGATGTTCATGGCCAGGTATGTTTTCTCATCACTTGGAAGAACAAAATATACCACTTTTCAAGGCACTCCATTGGACGAAGATAGACCGCCAAGCTACTTCTCCCTCACGGAGTCACACCAACAATTCGAATTAAATTAAAGTCTAATCAAATTCATGAAATCTACTCGTGCAAGGTTATACTCCCGTCGATTCCCGAGCAAACCGAAAGGTGCCAGGAGGACTATCTTAGTCGGTCGTCGTCGACATCGACAAATTATACAAACTATACCGACCCCAGATCTGTTCCGTCGTGGAAGCCGGCCCCTCATACTCATGTTCCGTTGGTAGACGAGGCCCTTTTCAGCTGAGAACCGTCACCTTCGATACCAACCGTCGCCCCTGTTGAGCTCCAAATGCCGAGCACAGACATGATAACCACCAAGCCTAGGCTTCAGGTAAATACAGCAGTTTTCGACTACTACAGGTTCCGATCTAGACGTCGAAGCCAAAATCTGGTGCAGAGCAATTCAGTACAATCTACCAGCAGCACAATGAGTACAAACAGCAGCTCGAGCACTGTTAGCTGTACAATCTCACGAATGTCAGCATGGTTCGAGGCCTGGGCCCATTCCCATGCTTCAACTCAGCCTTGACATCCCTGCCGATGATGTACCGATCCCTGAAGATGATTTCCCATGCAGTCAACCACTTCCTCCGCATTTAGAGACTGAGCATGACGAAGGGGCTTTTGCCCACTTCAGGGACGGCCCAGGCAGCATGGATGAGTTGATAGAGCTATCTGCCGAAGTCCCTACGAGTTTGAATGTTGCAGAAAACAATGAGACAACAGAGGCTACACCATCTAAAGCAGACACGGTGATGCGATATGATTTATCTCCTGCCATTGGCGAATCGCAGCACCATGTGGAAAGTCTCAAACGTGGCTCGCGACAGCTTGGAGCACATGCATTGATACATTCGGCCCGGGACATTCTGGAGCTGAACTTGGCTGAATCAATGGCCAAACTAGAACCCCTCATCCATGATGGGAAGTTGCCACTTGTCATACAATTTTAGAAGTTGTCGCCAAGCATTGTGACAACTGCAGGACTGGCAGCCATGTTCGGCATTTTGCACCACAAGAAAGTGACATCACCTACAAAGTTGCTATGTTTTGCCTATGTTGTCTACTCCTTGTGTCTTTTATGCTACACGAAAAATCCGACCCCGAACGGTGGACCGGTTTGTTCACTCAAACCGTGTCTTACAGCTCCTGGCTGCCACAAGGAGAGAAATCTGGATACATTCGAATCGTCGATTTTCTTTGGAAATCCGAACATATGACTGAGGGAGACTTCATGGAGTTTTTGCAAAGTACATTGCCCTCATTCCCGCTACTATCTGCAAGCTCAAAGGGAAAGGAGCCTTATCGTTCTTCAGACATCGAGATGGACCCAATGATTCTGGTATCTCGGCTTTTTCTTGATGGTATAAGCATCGGCTCATTGGAAAGTTCTTACCGAGGTTTGGATCTTGATATTCACGCAGAATTAGAATTCGAGGCTTCGCAAGACACCATCGGCCTGAGATACAAGCATCAAACCCTTGCACCCAGCACTTGAACAATATTAATCTCGCGGCATTGCTTAATTCCCCAAATCACCTACGGCGCCAAATCTCTGACTGCGTTCCTTTCACATAAAATTCAGAGCCATGCCTCTTTCGTCAGGGCCGTAGACGATATTGTAACAAGATTAGACTCTAACCATATATGCACCATCCGGCGTCACAAAAGCAATTGCATCACAACCAATTCAAGCACTAATTACCGGTGTCGTGTCTCGACCTACAGATCAGCCAACTAGAGAACCATCTTGTGTGGACCGCGACAAGGCGGATGCTAATATGTGCTGCGAGATTTGTTGCTACAGGCCGAAAGGGGATCCCAAGTGGTTTGATGGTAGTATGGCGAAGCACAACATCAGCATGCCAGCCAAAGATCTACCAGTGTCCCTTCCCAGGATGTAATAGCCAGTACAAGAACATATCTGACAATTTGCGTCAACATCAGATTGGGAAAGGACATTTCGCGGATGATCAAGACGATTCGACTAAAAGCCGGAAGAGAAAAAACATTTGAGCCAGGCCAGCAGACACAATTGATAATGGGAAGTGATGAGCGGCGCGATCCATTGCATGTCATTTCACTGTTTAACATTCCTTTTCAAGGGGTTGATCGCTGCAGGTTCTTCCGAGGTCGGGATATAATATGGGGTTTCATGAACATAACAGGCGCGAAGGACGAGGCTTGGTTCGCACACGATTTTTGGTTTATTGGGCTAGAGAACATTAGATCTCATGATTTCTATTAGCTGTTTTCTATAAAAGGTCACACAGAACTTTGAGCGTAGGAGTACAGCATGATCGTGGGCGGGCGACGTACGATGGATAAACAAGACGACTACCACTTCGTTATGATATAAGCGCGCGAAAAGCGGAGACGCGCTGCACAGGGGACTTGCTGTTTGTTTGACATTGGCTTGATGGCTTCGTCGCCGGCAAAGCTGAAGGACGTATGTATGTATTGGTGATAATCAAGTGTCCTGTCGATGCAGCACTGCGTATGTCTTCTTTAGCTCTGACATAACTAGTAGGTTTTCAGAGCCGACCTGGAAAGTCTCGACGGACTTGACCAAGGCAGTATTTGAACCTTGTTGGGCTGTGCAGACGAGACGCGAGAGTGCCAGCCATCAGAGTCAATATCAGAGTCAATGAGAGTCAATCAGAGATCAGAGTCAGTTAATAAAGCAGCTCGGCTGGCTGACTGGCTGGGCTGGGCTGGGCTGGGCTGGGCTGGACTAATCAGGGCCAATCAGTCTCCACCCCTCAGCCGTCCGCCTTTCCACCTGCCTCTGACGGTCCCCCGTGAACTGACTACTGAACCCGACATTGCAATAACCGATGTTTAATTCTCATTTTTCGCAACACCCACACTTCTGTCTGTCCTGGCTGCTCACTCCTCCCTTCCATCTGCCCACACCTCTCCTGGGTGCGCACCTCCACGCCTCCTCCAGCCCATTATCGACACCCCCAAACCAGGTCCAGGGTTTCCATTGCGCAGCCCATCTCGTTTTGACGTGCCATCATCTTTGCAACTGTTGGCGACGCCTTCAAAGACGACCAAGACCAAGATCAAGGCTTTCGCCGACGTCCCACGACGATCCGACTCCTCGAAACAAGCCCGATCGAGGAGCGGAGGCGGGAAGATCCTGACGCGTCTGTGGTCTGTAGTCTGGCTTCACTCAAGGGATAGGCCGATTGTAATTTTTTTTCCCTCCTCCCCTTGGCCTCCCACCGAGGCATCGTGCTTGTCGTGCCATCCGCTCTCGCCGCCCTCCTCATCTCTGGAGATCTCGAGTCATTGCGCTCTCACCAACGGCAGCAGAAGACGTCTGACGCCAAGTGCCGCCTCACCAGGCGAGCTTCATCATGTCCAGCCTGGGGCCTTCTGGCTCCAACAACCCCCATGCCGCGCTGAACTTCTCGCAAGCTGGTCTTAGGCGGAGTGCTGGATTTCCTCCTGCCCACCCGAATCAGCACCAGCATCAGCCAAATAAGCAGTCACCGGCACCACATACTGCTTCACCGTACCAACCTCAGGGCTATACGCCGCAGCAGCCTCCGGGCTCGTATCCTCCACACCTCTTTGCCTCGCCGGTAAACCCAAACATCCCCAACGGTCATGCATCGTCGCGAACTCAAAATCCACATGTCCCGCCGAGCGCCCTCAGTGTGCAGCAGCGGCGGGCAGCGGCGCCGTCGAGGCAGCAAATGCCGCCTCAGCCCAACCCGCCGCCGATGATGTTCCCAGGATCCATGAGCCAATCTGTGCAACACGACCCTATCTTGTCCCATCAACACCAGCAGCAGCAGCAGCATCCGTCCCATCCATCCCATCAGGGTCATCAGGCGCATCAGGCGCATCAGGGACACCCAGCTCATCCATCCCACCAGCAGCATCCTTCACTCTCTCAGCAACAAAGTCATCATCAGCAGCATCCGGGTCACCCAGCCCATCAACAACACCCACAGCATGTGCCGCATCCCGCGCATCAGGGTCATCCTGCTCATACTGGCCACCCAGGGCGCCAAAGCGTTCAACCTCACCAGCCTCACGGTCGTTCGCAGCAGTCAACACCGCAGCAACAACCTCAGCAACCACCACAGCAGCAACAGCAACAACCGCAGCAACAACAACCCCAGGCGCAGATTACACCCCAACCAACTCCTCAACAATCGACTCCTCAGCCTCCTCAGCAACAAATTCCGCAACAGCAGCAATTGCAGCAGCATCAGCAGCACCAACATCCGCATCAGCAGCAACAGCAACATCAACAGCAACAGCAACATCAACAGCAACAGCAACATCAACAGCAACAGCAGCAACAGCAGCAGCATCAGCAGCATCAGCAGCATCAGCAGCATCAGCAGCATCAGCAGCATCAGCAGCATCAGCAGCATCAGCAGCATCAGCAGCATCAGCAACAGCAGCAGCAGCAGCAGCAGCAACAACAACAGCAGCAACAGCAGCAGCCTCCACAACCACAACAAGTCCAGCAGGTCCAGCAGGTCCAGCAAGCCAGTCAAGTGCAGGCTTCTCCGCAGCTGCCTGCTGCAAATACCCCCCAGCAACAAACCAGTCATGCCAGCAATGAAATGGATGTTGATAACCATCAGGACGGGGACGCCGAAGTCAATGGGATCGAATCAAAGCTACTAAGCCCCTCTTACATTCCGTCACAACTTATGGGCGAGATGATGTCCCCTCCACCTGAGGGTGGCAGTTACCCTACTCTGGAAGCTGTTCAGAAAGCAGTCCTGCGATACTGTACCTCGGTCGGGTATGCTATTGTCATTGGCCGCTCCAAAAAGACCGTGCCTGGCCTCAAGAAGGTCTTATTCGTCTGCGATCGTGCTGGAAAGCCGCCAAGTCGTGTCAGTCCCGAGTCGCGCAAACGGAAAACTTCGTCTCGGAAGTGCGATTGTCCATTTGGTTTCTTTGCCATTGAACAGAGGACGCAGTGGACGATCCGGTACCGCCCCGACCCTGCACATTTACAGCACAATCACGGACCAAGCGAAAGCCCCTCCAATCACCCTGCCGCCCGAAAATTGGACAGCAAGATGGTAGCGGCGGTCAAACAGCTGAAGGAGAATGGTACGCAGAAACCGCAGAAAGGTTCCAAATCAACCAAGAGTTTTTCTGCTGACCATATCGCAGGCGCAGGCGTAACTGAAACACTGTCGATTTTGCAAAACGAAAATCCGGACTGCCATTTACTTCCCAGGGACATATACAACGCCAGAGCAGCCATAAACCGAAATCCACAAAAAGTGGCAACCGGATTGGCTGAGAACAGGCCGGCTATCTACACCAAACCTCAACAATCACCAGAAGACAGAATCCGTGCTGACCTCCGGCGAGAACTTGCCAAGGCCCGCTCGGATCTGGAGAAGTTTGAGGAAGAGAAGCAGAAAGAGATTGATGCACTCAAAACTCAATTGGCAGAGAAAGAGAAGCTCATTAAGCGATTTGAGATGTTCATCGACATTTGTAATGAAAGAGTCATGGTTCAGAGAGAGAGACTAGCTGGCACGGATGGGGCTCCAGCGCTTGGCGGCAATCCAGGAGCGTAGCATCCGTCGCTCTCATGTCTGCTTATTTTGTCTTCACTTGCAGTGCTTGTTTGCGAGAAAGAAAATAACTCCATGCTTGGATTGGAGTAACATGCGGGTTTCAGGGAATGGGGGTCATGATAGGGGAGGCGTTTTTTTTTTCTTTGCACGGACTTGCTTTCATGGGAATGCTTCATGTACAGTTCTGAGTCTCTCAACGGAAGTACGGAATTCATGGTTACGAACATTGAAAACAAGACTACTGGTTGAGATTTGAAGGACGATGGCTGTGGAGTTTCAAGATTTTGCTTCATGCTGAGATCTTGTTTTCGAATATACTGGACAACGTCTTGCAGATCTATCACTGGCATACGTGCTTTGCTATACTTGATCTAGATAGAATATGGAACATTTGTTGGAAAGAGCAGATAAGGATGCGCTCAAGAAGAGGACATGAGCATCTCCATCTCGAAACTCTGCAGTAGAGAACCAGACTCCCGGGACGCGCGGCTTGACCATATACGCAAACAAGGCTGCATACCTTGAATGCTGTTGTCCTCCATCCTCTTACTGCTGTCGCAGTCTTATCCCGATTCCTTAGGGATGGAAAGGAAGAAAGGAAGAAGGAATCAAATGCTGTAAGTAAAATAAAAGTTGGTACCTGCTGATACTACGGAGTACTCCGTACATGCAGCTCGAATGCCAATCAGATCTAGGACCTACATACATACATCCATGTAGGACTTATTAGGGTCCACACTTTGGGTCGCGTCTGCCCCGTCTGGCTCTCTGGTTCTCTGGTCGGCCGACTGGCTGGGTAGGTACTTACGGTACTTACCAGGACCAGGGTACGCAGAAGCAGGTCCAAAGTGGATGTGCACCTGCGTAATAATTGCGACCTCGAGCTGCTTTACCCATACAGCAAACGTCTCGGTAAAATGATACCTACACCCGTGCCTGAATCACGCCAACAAAGGGTCAACGTGTGTGGCCCGACAAACGAACCTGCTCTCGACATCAACATCAACATCAACCCGACCTCTGCTGTTGCCTTCTTTCTGATCATCTTTGACACTGAAGTCGTCTTGGGACGTTCATTTTTGCGAAGCCTTGTTTTTGCAGGGCCTTTTTCTTCAGCCTGCTCCCAGGTCCTTGCCACCTTCGAGAGTCCAACGGCGCATCTACGCATCGCCCCTGGAATTCGGTACTGTTTCCCTTCGGCCGCTTCTTCTCGACGCTTTGCACGACAGCCTCTCGCCGTATACCTTTCTTTCTAATACCAACGTTCACCATTTTCTCCGTCTTACCAGAGATGACACTCTGATAATATCTTCCTTGAACTTCCTGACTCGACCGTCTTGTCGTTACAAGAGACAGCAGCTATGGAGGTGTCGCCTCCTCCAACGCAGACCCCTGCGGCTGCTACCAACGGGGGGAGCACGCCAGTTTCTGCCTTCCCGATCATCGAACCCGAACGTGTGGTTGAGCATCTAGCTGCCATCTGCCAGGTTGCTCTCGGCGCTACAAGAGACGAGCTCGAGCAGCCTGGGAACTTGCTGCACAAGAGCCGTTATTCGGAGACTGTTTCGCGTTGCACTCGATTTGCGAATGATACCCAGAATGTCCTGTATATTCAGAAGGACATTGCGCACTCTTCAGTCGTTGAGAATGGAGCAGAAACTGCTGGTAAGTGCATAGAAACATTCTTGGGAAAGCCGAAGCCATGAACATTTCGTGGCGCCTTGACTAACTCGTGGACGTATTGCTCTGTGTAGCTCCCTCAACTTTTCAATACACACTCTCAACCGAGATTTTCTCTTCGGCCACAACTGTGGCGTCCCTTGTGCTCATAAAGTCGCCTCAGCCCATCGATCCGATACGACCGTTGACATCACAAATTTTCATTACTAATTTACCAGGCCCTGCTTCTCTCAACGCCACTGTGGGCGAGCAAGGTGCTTCACTCTCCCCGTGGGAGGTTCTTCATTCTCAAGTTCACCATGCTTTGGTTCCATATTTCGATGCCAACACAAAAAGCCAGCAGCTTGCAAACGGACCCAGGGGTCGCTCCGAGGCCGACTCGAAGACAGGTATTCCGGTTACGAAAAAGAGGCTGAACGATCTGGAGCTTAGCTTGCTGCATCTGCAACAAAATGTTGACATTCCTGAAATATCACTGGCCTTTCACTCAATTGTTCAAAGCGTTATTGACGAATCCGAAGCACGCCACACCCGGCCGACCATCGATGCGATCCCACATAATCTGCTACAGGACAGTACATTTCTCAACAGACTCCAAGCCAACGTCAATACATGGATCAAATCGATCCAGGGCATCACAAAGATGACCAAGGATCCATCATCTGGTGCAAATCAGGAGTTCAGTACTGCCAGTCAAGAGGTCAACTTTTGGCTGTCTATGGAGTCGGCTCTGGAGGGCATCGAGGGTCAGCTTCGTAGTGAAGGGGTTCTTCTGACTCTCGAGATTCTCAAGCATGCCAAGCGATTTCAGGCTACCGTCAGCTTTACCGCCGACACGGGCTTGAAGGAGGCCATGGAGAAGGTGCAAAAGTATAATCAGCTCATGCGGGACTTCCCTCTAGATGAACTCTTGTCAGCCACTTCACTACCCAAGGTTCAGGAAGCCATCTCTCAGATCTTCATTCATTTGAACAAAAAACTGAGAATTTGTCCATACCCTATTCGACGAGCTTTGCCCCTTGTGGAGGCTATATCGGCGGATTTGGATGACATACTTCATCGACTTTTGCCTGGCACCGAGCTCGTCAACCTTGATTACCAACGGTTCCAGGCTCTCATGCGTACTTGTGATGGCATATTCCGCACTTGGGAGGAGAATGTAAAAGAGTTCACTAATGTGGCTCGTGAGGTTACCCGTCGCCGAAATGAAAAGTTCATTCCCATCAAGATCAACAAAAAACACTCCGAGCTCGAGTCCCGCATCAAGTACGTGGGCACTTTCCGCGACAATCACGAGCAGCTGCAACGAACCATAGTCAATGTTTTGGGTCCGAAGGCAACCATTCCGGGTGTGACGGAAACCACCGGCACCAACGGTGTTGTTGTCGAGGAAATTGGTGACGTGGATGCTGTCGAGGAAGTCAAACAAGCTTGGGAGGCTTTGCAAAATGTGGACCTGCTGGATGTCACTGAGCAAGGTAAAGAACGCTGGGTTCGGGCAGAGAACTTGTACAACGAGCGTACCACACGGGTTGAGAACTCGATCATTGCCCGACTCCGAGATCGCCTCGCTACTGCTAAAACAGCCAACGAGATGTTTCGGGTTTTCTCCAAGTTCAATGCCCTTTTCGTTCGCCCCAAGATTCGTGGCGCTATTCAGGAATATCAGAACCAGCTCATGGACCACGTCAAGCAAGCCATCAATGGTCTTCATGAGCGATTCAAGCAGCAATATGGCCATTCAGAAGCTCATGCTATGGCTCAGCTTCGTGATCTACCTCCCGTTTCCGGAGCAATTATCTGGGCTCGTCAAATCGAACTGCAGCTGGACGGATACATGCGCAAGGTGGAGGCCGTTCTGGGCCCTGACTGGACGCTCCATGCAGAGGGTCATAAACTGCAAGAGGAGAGTGAATTATTCAAGCACAAACTCGACACTGGTAGAATTTACGAGGCATGGCTCGCTGATGTCAGTCGAAGAAAAATATCGATTGCTGGGCAGCTATTCGAAATTGCCCGCGTTCGATCTGCTGGAGGCATCCTCGAACTCGCCGTCAACTTCGACTCTCAAATCATTACTCTTTTCAAGGAGACTCGCAACTTGACGTGGCAATCATACTCGGTCCCTCATGCCGTTGCCACAGTTTCTAAGGATGCGAAGAGAGTCTATCCTTATGCTGTCAGCCTGATGGAAAGCGTGAGGACCTTGTCTCAAACACTGCGACAGATCTCGACCATGGGCGAAGAATCCGTTCTTCTAAACGGTTATCGGAATGACGTGTACAAGCTCATTGGGGACGGCATTCCTCTACGCTGGGAATCCTTTATCAATTCGCATGAGCTGTTTTATGCCGATCAACGACAAAGTCGTCCCATAATTCCCGGAGGACCAGAGTTTGCCCTGTCCAAGAACAATGAAAGCAAGCATGGCATGTTTATCCGAGGCTTCGCAACTGCAGTTTCCGCACTTCAAAGTAAAGCTGTGTCTCTCGGTCATATACACGCCACTGTTGAGCAAGCTCTAAAGGAAATCAGCAGCTGTGCTTACGATCCGTCCACCATTCAATCTCGTCTAAACACCATCCAAGCTGCCGTTGATCAGCTGAATCTGGAGCAATACGTCAACCTCGACTTTTGGGTGCAGGATTTGAACCAAAAAGTCCAGTCAATCCTACTAAGCCGTCTTCATGGCGCTATCAACGCCTGGATTTCTGCTTTCGAAGACGAGTCTTCCGAAGAGGGACGACGGAAAAAGTCCGGCGATGAGGAGAGCAAACCAGATGGCCCTACAATGAAGCGTCTCGTCCTTGAGCTGGCCATGCGCAATCAGGTCATCTATCTCGACCCCCCACTGGAGTATGCCAGAGCGAGCTGGTTTCTGCACCTTCACAACTGGCTCGGCATCGTCTGCAATCTGCGAAAAATCAAAGCGTCTCGTTACCAATTGAGTCTGAGTACTCATAACGTTGAAGAGCCGCGATTTGCCGATTTACCTACCGAGTGTGCAGATATGCTCCATCGTGTCTACGTCTCCGTCGAAAAAAAGCTTCAGGAAATTGGTGCCTACGTAGACAAGTGGCTCCAATTTCAGTCTCTATGGGATCTTCAGTCCGAGCAGGTCTACGATATGCTCGGCGATCACCTTCCGCGCTGGCTCGAATGTTTGCAAGACATCCGCAAAGTGCGCACGACGTTTGACACTCAAGAAGTCAGTCGGTCTTTTGGCCACATCACCGTCGACTACGACCAGGTCCAGACCAAGGTCAACGCCAAGTACGATCAGTGGCAGCATGAAATTCTAATGAAGTTCGCCAGCAGACTCGGCAATCGTATGCGAGACGTCAATGCTGACATCGAAAAGGCTCGCAAACAACTCGAGGGCCAGAGCTCCGACACATCGTCAACTGCGCAGGCTGTACAGTTCATTACGGCAGTGCAGAGTTGCAAGCGAAACGTAAAGCTGTGGGCCCCCGAGATTGACATGTTTCGCCAGGGACAGTCGACGTTGGTCAGACAACGATATCACTTCCCCAATGATTGGCTTCACATCGAGCAGATTGACAGTCAATGGGAAGCATTGAAGGAGATCCTGGAGAAAAAGTCACGCATTATGGAGGATCAGTCCGATGCCATGCGTGCCAACATCGTTGCTCAGGACAAGCTGGTCAACGAACGTATTGCTGAGATTGTCTCGCAGTGGAATGAGGAGAAGCCTGTTTCTGGTACTATCCAGCCAGATGTTGCCTCGGCCACTTTGAGCTCATTCGAAAGTCGCATTGCTAGCTTGCAAGATGATTCGCACCAAGTGGTCAAGGCAAAGGAAGCCCTGGACATCCCTGTAGGCGGAGAGAGCTCGCTTGATGCCACCCTCGAAGAAGTTCGCGATTTCCAATCAGTGTGGTCTAACTTGTCTACGATCTGGGCTAGCTTGAACGAGACGAGGGATATTCTTTGGACTGCCGTTCAGCCCCGCAAGATTAGATCCAAGGTTGATGATCTTATTAAGAGTACTAAAGACATGCCGAGCAGAATGAGGCAATACGCCGCTTTTGAGCACGTACAGTCTGTGCTGCGCGGTTTTCTGAAAGTCAACCCTATTTTGTCAGATCTCAAGTCAGATGCCATCCGCGAACGCCATTGGATCAAGATTTACAAGCAGATCAAACCTCAGAAGCGCTTCTCTCCAAGCTCCATGACACTGGGTGATGTTTGGGACCTCAATCTCGTTGCCACTGAGGCCATTGTCAAGGATATCATCGCTCAAGCACAGGGAGAAATGGCCCTTGAGGAGTTCTTGAAACAAGTTCGTGAGACCTGGCAAAACTATGCTCTCGAGATGGTCAACTATCAGAACAAATGTCGTCTGATACGGGGATGGGACGATCTTTTCGCGAAGTGCAGTGAGAACTTGAACTCTTTACAGGCCATGAAACACTCTCCTTATTACAAAGAATTCGAGGAAGAGGCCTTATCCTGGGAAGACAAGTTGAACCGTGTGCATGTCCTATTTGATGTCTGGATCGATGTCCAGCGCCAGTGGGTATACCTCGAAGGTGTTTTCACCGGCAATGCAGACATCAAGCACCTCCTTCCCATCGAGTCCGGCAGATTCCAGAATATCAACAGCGAATTCCTGACTGTCATGAAAAAGGCCAATAAGACTCCTTATGTCCTGGACGTTCTCAACATTCCTAATGCACAGAAGTCTCTGGAGCGCTTGGCAGAGATGTTGAACAAGATTCAGAAGGCTCTGGGTGAATATTTGGAAAAGGAAAGGGTTTCATTCCCTAGATTTTACTTCGTTGGTGATGAGGATCTTTTGGAAATGATTGGCAACAGCAATGACACGCTTCGTATTGCCAAGCATTTCAAAAAGATGTTTGCCGGCTTGTCGGGCCTCGTCATGAATGACGAGACTGTTATTTCCGGGTTTACTTCTAAAGAGGGCGAGGTTGTCACACTCAAAAAGGAAATTTCCCTCGCGAAGACTCCTCGAATCAATGACTGGTTGGCTCTCCTTGAAGGTGGCATGAAATCCACACTTGCTGAGCTGCTCGCAGAGGCCGTCGACTTGTACACGCCAATATTTGAGTCAGAGGCTATCGACAGCGGCTCTCTCAATCATTTTATGCAATCTTTTCCAAGTCAAATTGTTGTTCTTGCGACCCAGGTAGCATGGACGACTGCTGTCGACAAGTCACTAACAGAAGGTGGTCAAAACTTGCAGGACTTATTCGATAGAGAAGTGCAAGTGCTGCGTGTACTTGCCGAGACCGTTCTTGGCGACTTGGAGGTCACACAGCGCAAGAAGTGCGAGCAGATGATCACAGAATGCGTCCATCAGCGCGACGTCATTGAAAAGCTTATACAGAACAACGCGGACTCTACCGATTGCTACCTGTGGCAACTGCAAATGAGATATGTTTATGCCCCTGAAGGCAGCTTCCTTGATCGCCTCCACGTCAGAATGGCTAATGCCAAGCTCAACTATGGCTTTGAGTATCTGGGTGTCCCCGATCGACTTGTCCGAACGCCCCTCACTGATCGCTGCTTCCTGACTCTCACACAAGCCCTGTGCCAGCGTCTTGGTGGTTCTCCATATGGTCCTGCTGGTACCGGAAAGACTGAGTCTGTCAAGGCCTTGGGTCTTCAACTTGGTAGATTTACACTTGTATTCTGCTGTGATGACACATTTGACTTTCAGGCCATGGGCAGAATTTTCCTGGGTATCTGCCAGGTTGGAGCATGGGGTTGCTTCGATGAGTTCAACCGTCTCGAGGAGAGAATCCTGTCTGCTGTGTCGCAGCAAATCCAGAACATCCAGCTAGGTCTCAAACAGGGCGCAGAGGACAGCTCATCTCAAATTGAACTGGTTGGTCGTCAGCTTAGTGTCAACGAAAACACGGGTATTTTCATCACGATGAATCCTGGCTATGCTGGTCGATCAAACTTGCCTGACAATTTGAAGAAGTTGTTCCGGAGCGTGGCCATGTCGAAACCAGACAAAGAATTGATTGCAGAGGTCATGCTTTACTCGCAAGGTTTCAGCCAGGCGAAGCAGCTTTCAAAGCAGGCTGTGCCATTTTTCGATCAATGTTCCGGCAGGTTGTCAAAGCAGGCGCATTACGACTTTGGTCTACGTGCGCTCAAGAGCGTATTGGTAAGTTCCGGCGGCCTCAAACGAGCTCGCTTGATTCGTGGTAATCTCGGCGCCAAAGAGATTTTTGAGCCCGAAATTATTGTTCAAAGCATTCGAGAAACCATTGCTCCCAAGCTCATCAAGTCGGATGTCGATGTATTGACCAACATCGAGAAAGACTGCTTCCCTGGTATCGAATATGTCCCAGCCAACCTCAAAGACTTGGAGGATGCTATCAGAACTATTGCCGCCGAACGCCATCTCGTCGTCACGGGTCTTTGGATGACCAAAATCTTGCAACTCTATCAAATTCAGAAGATCCACCATGGTGTCATGATGGTCGGTAATTCAGGAACAGGAAAGTCAGCTGCCTGGAGATTATTAATTGATGCACTTCAGAAGGTTGAAGGGGTCGAGGGTGTGTCTCACGTTATTGATTCGAAAGTCATGTCAAAGGAAGCCTTGTACGGCAACTTGGATGCCACCACCCGAGAGTGGACCGATGGTCTTTTCACCAGCATCCTCCGCAAGATTGTTGACAACCTCCGTGGCGAAGACTCCAAGCGACACTGGATCGTATTTGATGGCGATGTTGACCCTGAATGGGTAGAAAACTTGAACAGCGTTCTCGATGACAATAAGCTCCTCACACTGCCAAACGGTGAGCGTCTCAACCTACCACCCAATGTTCGAATCATGTTCGAAGTTGAGACATTGAAATATGCCACACTCGCTACTGTCAGTCGATGTGGCATGGTTTGGTTCAGCGAGGACACCGTCTCGTCAGATATGATGGTGGAAAACTATCTCGAAACCCTTCGCAGCGTGCCCTTTGAGGACTTGGACGAGGACAGCCTTTCCACTGGTCAAACTCCTGCCAAGATGCTTGTTGTGCAAGGAGAGATCTCAGACTTGTTGAAGGTGCACATGACGTCGGAGAACTTTATCCTGCAGGCTCTTGAGCGCGCGAAGAGTTACAACCACATTATGGAGTTCACCGTTGCTCGTGTTCTCAACACTCTCTTCTCATTGCTCAACAAGGCTGTCCGAGATGTCATAGAGTACAATGGTCAACACTCAGACTTCCCACTGGACGCGGAACAGATAGAGGCTTTCATCCCAAAGAAGCTCCTCTTGGCTTTGGTCTGGGCCCTTACGGGCGATTGCCCTCTCACAGATCGAAAGGCGTTTGGCGATGATCTATGTGCATTTGCCAGCTTCGGATCTCCACCATTGGATGGGAGCAGCTCTCTCATTGATTTCGATGTCAGCCTGCCCAAAGCTGAATGGACATCGTGGCAGAACCAAGTACCGAGCATTGAAGTGAACACTCACTCGATTATCCAAACTGATGTCGTCATTCCCACGCTGGACACTGTACGCCACGAGGATGTTTTATACTCTTGGCTGGCCGAGCACAAACCCCTTCTGCTGTGCGGCCCCCCTGGCTCCGGTAAAACCATGACTCTTTTCAGTGCTCTTCGAAAGCTGCCAAACATGGAGGTCGTTGGACTCAACTTTTCGAGCGCCACAACGCCCGATCTTCTCATCAAGACATTTGAGCAGTACTGCGAATACAAGAAGACACTGAATGGCGTCATGCTTTCTCCTAACCAAATCGGACGTTGGCTCGTTGTCTTCTGCGATGAGATCAACTTGCCTGCACCTGACAACTACGGAACACAACGTGCTATTTCGTTCTTGCGTCAACTCGTTGAACACAACGGTTTCTGGCGAACGTCTGACAAGTCTTGGGTCACTCTAGACCGTATTCAGTTTGTTGGTGCATGTAATCCACCAACAGATGCCGGTCGTACACCGCTTGGTGCTAGATTTCTTCGTCATGCACCTCTGATCATGGTTGACTATCCTGGAGAATTGTCTCTCAACCAAATCTATGGCACTTTCAATTCAGCTGTTCTCAAAATTATACCAGCACTTCGCGGTTATGCTGAAGCACTCACGCATGCCATGGTTCGCTTTTATCTGGAATCTCAGCAACGTTTCACGCCCAAAATTCAGCCCCACTATGTTTATAGTCCTCGTGAACTTACTCGTTGGGTTCGCGGCGTGTATGAGGCTATCAAGCCTCTCGAAACCTTGTCAATTGAGGGTCTGATTCGTATTTGGGCACATGAAGCGCTCCGCCTCTTCCAAGACCGTCTCGTCGCCGAAGATGAGAGAAAATGGACGGACGAGGCCGTTCGCCGAATCGCCCTGGAACATTTCCCCAATATCGAAGAAGACAAGGCTCTTGGTGGGCCCATCCTTTACTCTAACTGGCTTTCCAAGAATTATGTCCCTGTGGATCGAGAAGAACTTCGAGATTTTGTCAAGGCCAGACTCAAGACTTTCTGCGAGGAGGAGGTCGACGTCCCTCTCATTCTGTTCAACGATGTATTGGAACACGTGCTGCGCATCGACCGTGTTTTTAGGCAGCCTCAAGGGCATCTGATCCTAATTGGTGTCAGCGGCAGTGGCAAGACCACTCTCTCGCGATTTGTCGCATGGATGAATGGTCTTAAGGTCTTTCAGATCAAGGTTCATGGCAAATACTCCGGTGAGGATTTCGATGAAGATCTGCGTGATGTCCTGCGACGATGTGGTTGCAAGGGCGAGAAAATTTGCTTCATCATGGACGAATCCAACGTTTTGGACTCTGGATTCTTGGAGCGCATGAACACCTTGCTCGCCAACGCAGAGGTTCCTGGGCTTTTCGAGGGTGACGAGTATGCTGCTCTAATGACTGCTTGCAAGGAAGGAGCTCAGCGTCAGAACCTGCATCTGGACTCTCCAGAAGAGCTCTACAAGTGGTTCACACAGCAAATTGTGAACAACCTCCACGTAGTCTTCACGATGAACCCCCCCGAAGACGGTCTCTCATCCAAGGCTGCCACTAGTCCGGCCCTGTTCAACAGATGCGTGCTCAACTGGTTCGGAGACTGGTCTGACCAGGCTCTCTTCCAGGTCGGCCACGAGCTCACGCAGTCTATCGATCTTGACCGCAGCACCTTTCAAGCACCGGATACCATTCCAGTCGCTTACCGCGGTCTCAACTTGCCTCCGTCCCACCGCGAGTCAGTCGTCAACTCCATGGTCTATATTCACTACTCACTACAGAGATATAACGAGAAACTATACAAACAGCAAAAGAAGGTCACTTTCCTAACGCCCAGGCACTTTTTGGACTTTGTTGGCCAGTACGTCAAGTTGTACAATGAGAAGCGCGAAGACCTCGAAGAACAGCAACGCCATCTTAATGTCGGTCTAGAGAAGCTCCGGGATACCGTGGACAAAGTGCGAGACTTGCGCGTGAGTCTGGCAGAAAAGAAGACGCAACTCGAGCAGAAGGATGCCGAAGCAAATGAGAAGCTCCAGCGCATGGTGGCAGATCAGAGAGAAGCTGAGCAGAGGAAGAATACGTTTTTGGAGATTCAGGCAGCGCTAGAGAAGCAGGAAGCAGAAGTGGCGAAGAGAAGAAAAGTGGTCCTAGAGGATCTGGCCAAGGCCGAACCCGCTGTTGAAGAAGCAAAGGCCAGTGTCAGCAACATCAAGAGACAACATCTGACGGAAGTGCGGTCCATGGGCAACCCTCCTTCGGGTGTCAGGCTCGCTCTAGACGCTGTTTGCACTCTGCTTGGCCACAAGATCAACGATTGGAAGGCGGTCCAGGCTGTCGTGCGCAAAGACGATTTCATCGCCAGTATCATCATGTTTGACAACGTGAAGCAGATGACCAGAGCTCTTAGGAACAAGATGAGGAACGACTTCCTGTCAAATCCTGAGTTCACGTTTGAGAAGGTCAATCGAGCCTCCAAGGCCTGCGGTCCTCTCGTTCAATGGGTAGCAGCGCAAGTCAACTATTCAGATATCTTGGACCGTGTAGGTCCTCTCAAGGAAGAGGTGACCCAGCTTGAGGAACAAGCCCTCCAGACGAAGGCAGAAGCCAAGGCTGTCGAGAACAACATCGCCGAGCTCGAGTCTAGTATCAACACGTACAAGACCGAATATGCTGCGCTGATCAGCGAAACCCAGGCAATCAAGTCCGAGATGTCCAAGGTCCAGTTCAAGGTTGATCGAAGCGTCAGGTTGCTAGACAGCCTTTCGTCCGAGAGAGTACGTTGGGAGGAGGGAAGCAAGTCGTTCGAGACTCAGATAAGCACCCTCGTGGGTGATGTCCTGACGGCTTCTGCTTTCCTGGCATATAGTGGTCTATACGATCAAACATTCCGAAAGTCAATGATGGATGACTGGTGCCACCAACTTCACCTCTCCGGAATCGAGTACAAGTCTCCGAACCCAGTTACCGAGTATCTTTCAACAGCAGACGAGCGCCTGGGCTGGCAAGAAAATTCGCTCCCAGTTGATGACCTGTGCACTGAAAATGCAATCATTCTCAAACGCTTCAATCGCTATCCCCTCATCATCGACCCATCAGGACGAGTTACCGAGTTCCTGCAAAGAGAATGCAAGGACCGGAAGCTTACGGTTACGAGCTTCTTGGACGATACCTTCACCAAGCAGCTGGAAAGCTCCCTGCGATTCGGCAATCCGATTCTGATCCAAGATGCGGAACATTTGGATCCTATTCTCAACCACGTCTTGAATAAGGAATACCAGCGAACTGGTGGCCGCGTGCTCATCCAGCTTGGGAAGCAGGAAATTGATTTCTCGCCCGCTTTCAAGATCTACCTGTCCACTCGTGACCCATCAGCGCAGTTTGCGCCTGACATTTGCAGCCGAACCACATTCGTCAATTTTACAGTGACGAAGAGCTCACTCCAGACTCAATCACTCAATGACGTGCTCAAGTCTGAGAGACCTGATGTAGATGAACGACGCACCAACCTCATCAAACTGCAAGGAGAATTCAAGGTTCATCTCCGTCAACTTGAGAAGCAACTGTTGCAAGCCTTGAACGAGTCTCGTGGCAATATTCTGGACGACGACAATGTGATTGAGACTTTGGAGAGACTCAAGACTGAGGCAGCCGAAATCTCGGCCAAGATGAGCAACACGGAAGGTGTCATGGCCGAAGTTGAGGAAATTACACAACAGTACAGCGTGATCGCTAGCTCATGCAGTGCTGTATTCGCCGTGCTTGATCAACTTCACTTTCTCAACCACTTCTACCAGTTCTCTCTGCAGTACTTCTTGGACATTTTCCAGCTGGTTCTTCACGGCAACAAGCGCTTGATTGACGAAGCTGACCACAATGCACGCCGTGACATCATTGTCAAGGATCTCTTTGTCAACACTTTCAAAAGGACAGCTCTTGGTCTTTTGCAAAAGGACCGCATCACCCTCGGAATGCTCCTCGCACAGGCTTCTCCTTACAAAATGGACAAGTCGCTCATCGATATCGTTCTCGATGGACGCATTGAAGGGAAGGATCTTTCGTCCACTCCTGACCTGAAAGACGAAGCCTTTATCGAGGCCAAGAAGCTGAGTGTTTTGAAGGAGAAGCTTGACGAGGTTCAAGCAAGCGACTGGGACAGATTCTTCTCCGAGGAGCTCGCAGAGACAGTCGTGCCGCAAATATGGGACGACGACACTGGCGCGATTGACCAATCGCTGCTATCGCTGCTACTTGTCAAGCTCTTTCGCATGGACCGCTTTGTGCCTGCTGCGGAACGGTTCGTGGGTAACGTTTTTGGGAGTGAAATTTTCGACTTTGTTGAAGACCTCAACGACACGGCCGCTCGAATGTCTGCCACCCTACCAATTGCTTTAGTTTCCAGCCCCGGATTCGATGCTAGTTACAAAGTGGACAACTTGGTGGAAAGGATGAATGTCAAGTGCACCAACATAGCTATGGGATCCAACGAGGGTCTTGCTAGTGCCGACAAGGCTATCAGCAATGCTGCCCAAAACGGATCATGGGTTCTCGTCAAGAACGTTCATTTAGCACCAACTTGGCTCCAGAGTCTCGAGAAACGCATGGATACGCTCAATCCTCAAAAAGACTTCAGACTGTTTCTTTCTATGGAATCAAGCCCCAAGATTCCTGTCAACCTTTTGCGTGCTTCTCGCGTCCTTATGTATGAGCAGCCTGCGGGTGTCCGGGCAAACATGAAGGATTCCATGTCTTCACTCTCTACTCGGGCCACGAAGAGCCCCGTCGAGAGGACCAGATTGTACTTGCTCATCTCCTTCCTGCATGCTGTGGTCCAGGAACGCTTGCGGTACGCACCAGATCTTGGATGGAAGGGCTTCTGGGAATTCAACGACAGTGATGTAAGTGGACTCTACTATACGGCAAACATGGCGTGCGGCATTTTCGCACTCATTGGCGTTTTACTAACTCGGTCCTGCAGTACGAGTGCTCGGCATTCATCGTGGACATGTGGCTCGACAGCGTGGCAGGCAAACGAACCAACATTGCTCCGCAAAACATCCCATGGGAGATGATTCGATACTTGATCACGGAGACGTATGGCGGCAAGATCGACGATGAGGGCGACTTCAAGTTACTCGGGCAGCTAGTCACTTGTCTCCTCACTCCTGATGCGTACGAGGTCGAGCACAAGCTGGTAGAAGGCCCCGATGGCGGCTTACTTGTTCCTTCTGGAACAAGCCTCCAAGACTTCATGGCATGGATTCACAAACTGCCTGAGCGCGAGCCTCCCACGTATCTTGGCCTGCCTGCCAATGCAGAGAAGCTCCTTCTTGTTGGTCTCGGCCGCAGTTTGATCACCGACTTGAGAAGAATCATAGACCTGCTCGATCAAGGAGAGAACTTGGTAACGGATGGGTGAGTGTTTCCCGGATGTGCGAAAAGAGCTGCGTGGGACGCTCATGCTTATTTTGCCGTTTTGTCTTTTTCGATCTGTAATCTTGTCAAGGCAATGTGCGTCAAGTTGATATTGCTTCTCTTTCTCCAATTTATTTATCTATCCCTTGTGTGTATGATTGTCATATGCGCTAGAATCGTTCTTCACCAGCATGATGCAACAGTGCATGGAGCCAAACCGGATTGTTATCACGTACAGGGCAGGCTTTTTTGTGAAACACACTGATACCCCCTGGACTGAAGTTGGGTTGTTTGGAATTTACATACTAAATTTTTGTTATCAAATAAAGGGCATTCTGATACATCTATACTACACACATTGTGAAGGTTCTTCCACTTGGGTACAATACGGGCAGTCCGTCGTGTTGGATGTTCATCTCCCATCAATTGTGGCTGCAGGCTCTCCATGCATGGGCTTCGGAAGGCTTGTGTCGAAGGGAGCAGCATCTCGATAGAGATGAGCATTGGGTGAATCGAGTGCAATCGAGTGCTATCGGACAGAGAGGTTGACCTCTGGAATAAGACTGGTCGGATTCAAGTGCGGAAATGACATACATGATTAAGCCTGGATCGCAAGTAGTTTCCGTCAGGCAACACAAGACTCCCGCATCAAGATTCAGGATGGTTCACCGGCGCAGTGTGACTGTGGACGGAATCTGTACCCGTACGGATTATTCTGTCTGGTCTGGTGGAACAGGGCCGCGGGAAGTGGTTGCTGGTGTGTGCGAATGATGACGTAGACACGTAAAAAGACGCTGCTGCATCGTCATGCTTCAGGTCTGCCTGCGTGCATGAGTACATACATGGATGTTGTACTCGGTACACGCCTTACCGCTAAGCGATATTGCATGGGCATATGCCGATATGCAGTTTTCCAGCTCCTTTATTAATGCAGATGCGTTCGATTCCTGCCCTCCGGCAACCTGTCTCGCGATGGGCACTGGGTTTCCTCTCCCCACTCACTCGCCCACCCACGTTCACCACCCACTCACCCATTCACCCACTCACCCACTCACTCCATCAGCCGTTCCGTCTCTGACGGTCACCTGGTTTCTCTCAATCCGCCATCGGGAAGGGCCTCACTAACCGTATTGGTTTTCTGTTCCAAGAGAAAAGTCGGTAGTTGTGA
Organism: Epichloe sibirici; assembly: GCA_022702365.1. NCBI lineage: Eukaryota > Fungi > Ascomycota > Sordariomycetes > Hypocreales > Clavicipitaceae > Epichloe > Epichloe sibirici. The sequence goes on along the minus strand of JALAAE010000001.1, from coordinate 2,135,334 downwards.
TGTGCGTCGTTTCTTTGCGGATCTGCATCTGCATCTGTCGCCGATATCGAGAGTAATACTGAAGGGCATCCTCTCGATGGCACCGAGTAAAGGACTTTGTCCTTGATGATCTTTTAGTCACTCACACATGTCCAAATTAGGAGAAGAAAACGGTCGCAGATGGCGAAATGGATGCGGGGCCGAAAACAGCGTCGTCATGGGTTGGGGGGCAAAGTTCCCCTCTTCCCTGTCTCTCTGGCAGTAATTATAGATCCTTGTTTTGTTACTTGTCGAGCGTTGTGTTACCCACTCTGACCGTTCGCGTCCAGTCGTGTGTGTGCCCTGTTGATGATGGATGTATGGATATGTAGCAGATCGCTGGCCGGGTAGCGTGGTCCATTCATCCATCAGCCCAGAATATGTCGACTTTTGACGTGTGTGCGTGCGTTGTGCCGTGCCAGCCACATTCAATGGGAATGGGTGTTCGCCCCCCGCTTTTCCAAGCGAATGTTCGTTCACTCGCCATTACCAAGGAACGAACACCCGTGCTGGTGCGTCGAAGCACTGCGCATGGAGTGAATAAATAAAAGCGAGCGGCCGCTTGTAGCTGCCCCCCCTCTTTCCTTCCTTGACTTGCCTTGCCTTGCCTTGCCTTGCCCTGCTCTTTCTACTTCTGCTGCTTCCCCCCCCTCCTCCGCTCCTGCCAAGCGATTGACTTTTCGACGCCCAGCAGCACCGCTTGTGACGACTGGGGTGTAGCTTTCATTTATCGGCATCAGGCGTTGCTTGAAGAGTCGGATTGCAAGCCTTTTACTAAAGAAGAAGAAAAGAAAAAAAAAAAAAACATCTTTGAGCGACCCGCTCCAGCTCACGACGTCACCATGGCCAACTTCAATGCCTGTATGTTCACCAAGAAGCTCCGTCGCCATCCCCATCTTGTACGGCCTGGAGTTGTATGAATGAAAATAAATAAATAAATAAATAAATATTCGAGGCAAATATTGATTGATTGAATCATAGGGAACCCCTTTAGCCGCCGGGAATCTTACAGTGGTCGCTCCATTATCACTTTCAAGATTCTGACCATCGTCACTTGGCTCCTCTCCGTCATTGTCTCCGTCTACTATGTTCTCAACGAGCCCAAGGATGGCTTCACCATTCGCCGCCGAATCTGGGACCAGAACAACTTGTACCGAACCGCCTTCACCATGAGCCCCGTCCTCGGCGATATTTACTGGTTCGTTGGCTTTGTCTTGCTTGCCATGCATCCATATCATGTCCGATTCACGTCGCTGACCATCTGTCAATAGGGCTGTTCTCTTTATCCTGCAGCTTGGTTACATCACCCACCTCTTCTCTCGCAAGCAGGAAGTTGTCAACTGGGCCGCAAGCGTGGGCAGCCACTTCATTTTCAACAATCTGCTCCACTTCGCCTTCGTGATGCTCTTTGTCCGCTCGCACTTCATCTGGGCTGAGATCATTCTCATTGCCAACTTCATCAACCTGTCATTTTTGTACTTCCGCCACAATACCTCCCCACGCTTTATTCATACTCCTGTCGCGTCTGGACCGTTGGCATGGACCTTTGTCGCCATTTACTGGAACGGTGCCCTCATGGTGCACCACCCCCACAACTTGGTGGCCCGAATCTTTGGCAACATCTTCATTTGGTCCATCTTGGCTTACGGATCATTCTTCATTGTTGTATTCAAGGTATGACTCGTTTTTTTTTTTTTTTTTCTCTTTCAGTTGCTCTTGCGACCCCTTGGGAAATCCGTCTTGCTGACATGGCTTCTTTAGGACTACACAATGGGCTTCGCTCTCAGTGTCTTATCCGCCGCCATTGGTGTTGCCCAGTTTGAACGCCAGGTCATTGCTCTGCAGTGGATCTTTGCCTTTGTTATCATGTCTGTTCTATTCCTGGCTACCGTCGGCGTTGCCGTGCCCGCTTGGACTGGCAGAGATCCCCTGTGGCGCCGCTCTGAAGCTCCCGCTGATGCTGAGCGCGCTCCTCTTCTCAACGAGTAATCGGCCAACAGCAGTCAGGCGGCGTCGACTCCATCGCCAAATGATGTGGATGCGTCATAACATTCGAATGATTGAATGGCCATTGATAAAAAAAAATCTGTCAACTATAAGACTGGAATCTGAAGGAAGGAATTCTGCTTTCGTGCATTCGTGCATGCGTGTCTGTGTTTGTTCGGACTCCGGTTTTGACCGGGGCAAGCACTTGCTGTCGTTACGGGCATCGTGGTCAGTGAAGCTTCATTGAAGCAACGCTTTCGAATGGGCGCTTGGATTGTCTTTGTGTCTGGCATCGTAAGATGATTAGTCAGTTACATACTCGATGATAGTACTTGATGCCATGCAAATTACGGTTACACGGAATGTACGGTGAACAAGCTGCGTGCTCGTAGAGATATATGCAGGAGCATTTTCTCCGGCTCACAATTCAAAGTGGCCTATGTAATACTAGACATCAAGGTGTCTGTCTGTACGGAGTAGAGTAGTTCAGTCTGTAGGCAGGAGGCTCCACTGGAGCTCCCCACCAAGCCTGGGCCTGCACGTGGCACACGGGATAGTCAGGTGTATCGATAAGCTCGAAACCAATTGACCTCTGTCGGATCCACCCTTGGCAGCTACATTCCTTCCCTTCAACTGCTCACCGAAGTGCATCGGTCGGTTGTCTACGCCAAACCTCCCCGGGGGGTGAAGCCAAAATTCAACCAGATGAGTTCACTGCCTTTGCGCCCGTTTCCATTCCCACTCAATGTCGGCACCGACATTTGCCAAATTTCACGCATTTATGGTATTCTCAACAGTCCACGCCGCTCCCGTTTCATCAGTCGCATCTTAGCCCCTCAAGAAGTAACGCAGCACGACTCACGCCTGGGCTGGAATAAGGGCGACCTGACAAGCAGTGAGCAAACTGGGGGCGTCCAAGACACGGAATTATGGAAAACGGCTGTTTTCGTAGCAGGGCGGTATGATCCCATCTGTGTATACTTTTTTCCATTCTTTTTTTTTTTTTTTTTTTTCCCAAATCGGGTGCCCGATTTTGGGCCTCTTGGAAGACTCATACTGATGCTGAGTGGGCATAGGTTCGCAGCCAAGGAAGCCGCTATCAAGGCTCATTCTCACAGGAAACTGACTTTCCATGATGTCGTGATCGAAAGGAGGGCTGGGAAAGAGGAGCGATTGGGAACTGGTCCGCCTGTGGCGAGGATCAAAGCCGGGGATGGGATGGCCGAGGATGCGAGCGCTTTGATATCCATCAGTCATGATGGTGATTACGCGACGGCGGTTTGTATCGCGCATGATCCGAGTGCTTGATGGGTAGGGAATTGCGGCATCCTTTCCTTTCAGCCTCCTCACGCATACTGACATCTGACATGGACTCGATCACACTCTACAGACTCATACTCAAATGATGGTAGAGATCTGTCAAGTCAGTCAATGGTCCCCCGGCCGGGTAAACCCGGCATGATTTGTGTATGAAGAGATCTTTGGTTCGAGTCCAACCCAACGTGTTGGTAATAACCTACAAGGAAGGCGGAAGAGACAGAGAAATTTCATATCAATGGTGAAGAGAACTAGGTGCAACTTCTCTTCCCTTCCTGCGGTAGTTTTGTGGGCAAGCTCCTCTTGCATTCGCTCTGTTGGCCGGCGCTGATTCTGCCGCTGCAGTGAGGGGGCTGTGGGCCGTGGGACGTGGGACGTGGGACGTGGGCCGTGCGACTGAATGAGTCACTCTCACTGCCAGTCAGTCTCGTTTCCTGCTATTAACTCCTCCTAATGACTGTCGGACGGACGCCCTCGGTCTGGTTTGTCCCGTAGTCGTCACCGGCCTCGCTGCCTTTGACGACTGACTCTCTTTCCTTCACCTCACTTCTCTTTCTTCACCCTTTCTTCCGTCGAACATACCTTCTCCGTCCCCCTCTTTCCCTCTTTCCCTCTTTCCCTCTTTCCCTCTTTCCCTCTTTCCCTCTTTCCCTCTTTCCCTCTTTCCCTCTTTCCCTCTTTCCCTCTTTCCCTCTTTCCCTCTTTCCCTCTTTCCCTCTTTCCCTCTTTCCCTCTTTCCCTCTTTCCCTCTTTCCCTCTTTCCCTCTTTCCCTCTTTCCCTCTTTCCCTCTTTCCCTCTTTCCCTCTTTCCCTCTTTCCCTCTTTCCCTCTTTCCCTCTTTCCCTCTTTCCCTCTTTCCCTCTTTCCCTCTTTCCCTCTTTCCCTCTTTCCCTCTTTCCCTCTTTCCCTCTTTCCCTCTTTCCCTCTTTCCCTCTTTCCCTCTTTCCCTCTTTCCCTCTTTCCCTCTTTCCCTCTTTCCCTCTTTCCCTCTTTCCCTCTTTCCCTCTTTCCCTCTTTCCCTCTTTCCCTCTTTCCCTCTTTCCCTCTTTCCCTCTTTCCCTCTTTCCCTCTTTCCCTCTTTCCCTCTTTCCCTCTTTCCCTCTTTCCCTCTTTCCCTCTTTCCCTCTTTCCCTCTTTCCCTCTTTCCCTCTTTCCCTCTTTCCCTCTTTCCCTCTTTCCCTCTTTCCCTCTTTCCCTCTTTCCCTCTTTCCCTCTTTCCCTCTTTCCCTCTTTCCCTCTTTCCCTCTTTCCCTCTTTCCCTCTTTCCCTCTTTCCCTCTTTCCCTCTTTCCCTCTTTCCCTCTTTCCCTCTTTCCCCCTATCGTCACGTTCGGCCCCGGCTTCACTTTTGCGGTCATGAACGTGGTGATCCAGTGATCCACAAGTTCCGTGACTATGAGTTTTCACCCATGCAAAGTCGTATAATCGCCGGTGCTGCTGCCATCCGTCAACCCCAACTTTCTGTCGGCCGGTACGCCCTTTTCTTGCCCCGTCTCAACCTCGGTCTCTGCTTCGCCCTGTTCCGCAGCAAAGAAAATGCGCACACTAACCCAGCCTCAGCATTGCATCGGCCGTGTTGCAGATCCCGTGGGTTGCCAAGGCTACCAGTGCCGCTCGATCAGGTATCCCTCAAGCCATCGTCCTTACCATCTCGGCTCTATTGGTCGCTAGTCACCTCATTCGACGATGGATTTCACCCGATCCACTGTCGAAGCCCTCAATCAAGTCCAAGGCGTCTGGGATTCGATGGGGGTATGAATTGCTGTCGCAAATCAGTCGGGCAACGGCCTTGTCTTTCCTTGCTGCCGCATGCTTTCAGGGACACATTCACATTCTCGATCTTCTCCTACTCGCCTACGTCTTTCTCCTTGGCTTAGCTCGTCTCGTAAGAGATGTTCCATGGCGCCATGCGGCTCTCCATCAGGTCAATTTCGTTCTCGTTGCTGAGCTCGTCATACTATGCACGGCCCAGCTTCTGCCGTGCATCGAGATCGGCTTTCCCTGTAGAAAAGATGCCAGTGTCCTTGGAGCCAGCGTAGTCATGGCATTTGGTCTCGTCGTAGCCATGTGCACCCCTCGAGAGTGGATTCAGCCTCGGCTCACCGAAGAGATCCCCGGTTTCCAAGTCCCGGACGAGCCTGCCCCAGAAGAGGCATGTAGTTGGGTCGATTATTACTGCACGTATCAATGGCTGACGCCTATCATTTGGAAAGGGACGCTGGGGAAGCTGGATATGTCTGGTATTCCCAAGCTGGCCTGGTACGATGAGCCTCTTTATCTTCTTCGCCGGATCCAGAAAGCTAGAGACGTATACAAATCAACCTTCAGAACTAGTGTGCGTTTCCAACGTACCGAGCTGTCTTTGATGGCTCTGTGGATCGGCCTCTCCTACATTGTCGAAAACGTTGCTCCCTTTGGCATGTTCAAACTACTCGCTTTCCTCGATGATCCAGAGTCTGCCGTGTACAAACCCTGGGTTTGGTTGCTGCTCACCTTCTTCGGTCCCCTTCTCCGGTCCATTTTGTTCCAGGCCTATGTATTCACATCCACTCGATTGATCATCCGCATCAAGTCCGCCATGACGCAGGAGCTTTACCATAAGGCGCTGGGATCCATGGAACTTGAGCACGACCCCTTTTCAGAAAAGTTCAACGACAAAAAGGCCAAGGGCGACGAGGAACCAAACACAAAATCCACATCGGCTGGCCGACTGGCCAATCTCATGGCCGCTGATGTAGATGCCATTTTCCGTTCCCGAGACATGATGATTGTCCTTGTCGGAGTTCCTGCTGGAACCATGGTTTCTTTCGTCGGCTTGTATCGAATGCTTGGATGGGCTTCCGTCGTGGGAGTTTCGATCCTGGTTCTTGCAACACCCGTCTCCGTCTTTCTCGGCAAACTGATGTACAACGCCCAGAAGCGGGTGCGAAAGGCCCAAGACTCAAGAATATCGCTCGTCACCGAATATCTCGCCTCCATCAAGGCCATCAAATATTTTGCTTGGGAGAAGCCCATCACAGAAAAAATCATCGAATCTCGCGCGCTCGAGCAAAAGGGCTTGTGGAACATTTCCGTCCTACAGGTCTTCATCAATCAGGTCACGCAGGTCTTTCCATACCTTGCCTTGCTCGTCATGTTCGCGCTGCATGTCATCGTTGATCAACGCCGCTTGACTGCGTCTACCGCCTTCACAACTGTGTATCTGGTCAAAAATATCCGCCGAAACATTATGATGGCCAGTGCACTGGCTCGATCATTTGCCGGCGCCTTGGTTGCCTTTGGCAGACTTGATAAATACTTTGCTAGCACCGTGCCGCTGGTCAAGTACCCCGAGGGACCGCTCCGCATCGAGAATGGGCGCTTTCGCCGCAACAAGAAGGCCGTTTTTGCGCTTGAAAACATATCTCTTGACTTCGTGCAAGGCGGGCTCAATGTTGTTACCGGCCAGAGTGGAAGCGGAAAGTCTACCTTGTTGCTCGCCATCTTGGGGGAGACCTATCTTGAAGCCGGCTACGTCCAAGTTCCTGCCGATATTGCTTACGCTTCGCAGACGTCTTGGCTGCAAAACCAAACCATTCAGAACAACATCCTGTTTGGGAGCACCATGGAGCAGACACGCTATGGCCGAATTCTTGCGGCTTGCTGCTTACCCGAGGACTTGCGCGAGTTGCCGGAAGGCGATCAGACCTCTGTGGGAGAGAATGGAACCTCGCTATCCGGTGGCCAAAAGGCAAGAGTGGCTTTAGCCAGAGCTCTATATTCCAAGGCGCCTCTGTTGCTTCTCGACGACATTTTCTCGGCCTTGGATGCTAAAACATCTGCTGGCGTGTGGAAATATTGCTTTTGCGGTGACCTGCTCAAAGGCCGAACGGTCGTTCTCGTTACGCAGGTGCCTTGGATCTCTTCCCAGGCCGACCTCTCCATTGTCCTGGAAAGGGGGCAAGTCAAGAGTGCTGAACCCAACATTGGGGTTGTTCGCCGACCCATCAAGATTGCGGAGGTCTTGGGCGGAGACTCTGACGATAGCAGTGCCACCGAAGTCGAAACTCCTCCAGAACCCCAACTGCGGTCCAGCGGTGATGCGTTGAACGACCCCAACAAGGTCGCTCAGGATATCCCTCTCAAGAGCATCGTCGATCAGGAGATGAAGGCGTCTGGCGCGGTTAGCCGATGGACCATGGTGCACTACATGGGATACTTTGGCCATCCCTTGTTCGCCATCTCCTGCCTACTTGGTCTATTCTTAGCCAACACTTTCTATTTCGGTACCAACTTCTGGCTGTCCATCTGGGTTGAAGAATACAGCAAGGACACCCCTGTTGATGCTGTGTACTTCTTGGCTATTTTCGCCACATTTATTTTGCTCGAGTTGATCTCGTACGGCTTCGTCGTCATCATGTTTGAATGGGGTGGTTGGCGTGCAGCAAGACGACTACACAACGACTTCATCCACGTCATTATGAGCGTCCCTCTCTCTTGGTTCAAGACCATCCCAATCGGCCGAATCACGAATCGCTTTTCTGGTGATATGTCTTCCATCGACGGCATGCTCAGTAGCATGCTTTGTCAGACAGTAGACATTTTTATGGTGATCTTTTTCCGACTAGGAGCCGTGAGCTCCATCATGCCCGTCTTCATGATCCCAGGTTTGATCACATGCTTCATTGGCGCTGCAATTGGAGAAATGTACACTCGTACCGCCGTCGTCATCAAGCGTCTCACGTCATCGGCGCAGTCTCCCGTATTTTCCCAGTTTGCCGACACTCTTGCTGGACTTTCGGTCATTCGGGCGAGAAAGGGCAAGGCCGAGGAGTTTGGATTCGAACTCGCTGATAAACTACGCATCTGGTCTGCCGCCTCCGAAGCCAATTACAATTGTAATCGCTGGGTCGGCATTCGAATCGACTTTGTCACGTCTCTGGTTTCACTTCTCGCCGGCATCATTGCCATCTCGAAAGCTGGTTTGGTTGGAGCCGGCTTGGTCGGTTTCTCCCTCACCAACGCCAACGACCTCAGTCAGACTGTACTCTACATGGTCCGCTCCCTGAACGATCTAGAGGTCGAGTTGCAAAGTGTAAGCTACCAAATTTTCCACCTAATCTAGTTCAGTGAGTATTCTAACATAGATGACGACGAATAGTTTCATCGTGTCAAGGAATATGTCAAACTAGAACCTGAAGAGAAGGACGATGAGCCGTATCCTGACGAGGGCGAAAGCGAGTACGTCGACGACGAATCACAAGTCATTCCTAAGGACTGGCCCCGCTCGGGTGAAATCGAGTTCCGCAACGTGACCATTCGCTATGATTCGGATGGTCCAGACATCCTCAGTGACATCAATCTTAAATTCAAGGCTGGAGAGCGAGTCGCAGTAGTTGGCCGCACAGGATCTGGCAAGAGCACAGTAAGTCCCTCATCACCACGAATCCAACCAAACAAAGTTGTTCAACATGAACAAATAAAAACAAAGGGGGTGGGCTAACATGACATCCATAGCTGGTTTTGTCACTCCTCCGCTTCACCGACATCGTATCTGGAGTTGTATTGTTTGACGGCGTCGACATCACCAAACTCCCTCGTCATCGTCTTCGTGAAAGCCTCACCATCATACCCCAGGAAGCCGTGCTGTTCAATGGTTCCGTCGAGTTCAACCTAGATCCGACCGGCAGGGTGCCCCGTGAACAGCTCGAGGAGGCCCTCAACCACTGCAAGGGCATTGCCTCGTTTTGCGGCAACGTGACGGAAGACGATGAGAACGACGCAGTCGAAGCCGCAATCCACGGCCACGCCCAAGCCATCACCTTGTCCACCGAGGTAGACGCCCGTGGCGAGAACTTCTCCCACGGCCAACGACAGGTTCTCTCCCTCTGTCGCGCCCTGATCCGCAAGAGCAAGCTTATGCTTTTGGATGAAGCCACGGCCAGCATGGACTACGAAACAGATCGCGGTGTTCAGCAAGTACTCCGCAACGACCTTGAAGCCACCAACGACAATCGCACTCTCGTCACCATCGCCCACCGCTTGCGAACCATTATCGACTACGACAGCATTGTCGTCATGAGCGCGGGAAGAGTCCTGGAGTAAGTGGCTTCCCATTGCATTATCCTGTAGCACACAACATAAAGCTAACTCGCCTCAAGATGCGGTTCTCCCAAAGAACTCTATCGCGCAAAGGGTCAATTCTACGACATGATCTACCATAGTGGTGAAATGGAAGACCTTCAGGAGATTCTGGAGGAGGACTAGATGTTGTTGTCTGGGGTAAGTAGATTAAAAGTGCGTTTTGCATATCATCATGATCTACAAAAGAAGAATATGTAGACGGCGTTTTTAAATAGATGATGCCAAATTTTCAAGGAGGCCATGGGCGGTAAACCGTGCTCCACAATGTCCACGGCACACCAAGTAGTTTTAGTTTGGTCACGGGGATAATAATGTTCAGCACATACATACAGTACCATCTATTCCCAGCCACGTCGAATTCGAAAATCTCTACCGCTCAGTCACAGTCAAGTAAGTAGGTTGGGACCTGCACGTCAAGCTAGACCTACCTCGACACGAAACCATGTCACAACGCAATCACATTAGATGGTATCCAAGTAAAGCCTTAAGTGCTACTATAGCCAGTCACGCAATAATGTGAAACAGTCTCTACCTATACTATAACCACAGGCAAGTAAATGAACATTACATCGCGTGATAAGACAATATTTTTATGCTTCTTTTTTTCGTTACGTCTTGTTTGGCCCTAGCCAGTATACTTGGTAATCTTCGCTCGCATATTTGCCCCCCACGTAGAATGAGACGAGGTTACGTGTACATAAAGAGAGGGAAAAAGGGCGCCCATAAAATATGTGTGCATCATGAAGTTGATTCCGCCTCGCCTTCCCCCCAAAACGCCAAAACTGGATATAATGAGTCATCATCATCTATCGCGGCAACATCCCATCCCGGATGAAAAGCGACAAAGGGATTCAGGAAAAGAGATGATTATGCTCCCTGATTCTTTTTTTTTTTCGTCTTTGTCTTCTTCTTTGTTGCTGAATTGACTCTCAGCTCAAGTTGTCTGTCTGGAAGTGGTAGCATGCTTGTATTCTATTCTGTGCTCCAAGGATGTTGGATCGAATCAAGATTTATATGCTGTCGCTGTCTTTCGCCCAATAGAGATTATCCAAATCGTTTACGTCTCATTGCTAGCCTATACACGTCGCGTCGTTGGGTCTATTGTCCATTGAAATCTTGGCCTTCCATAGCTGCTACCCCAGCTTCCACATTGTGATAGTCAAGAATCTCAGAATACCTAAAGGGAAAAAGGTCAGCGCATTGCTTCCTGTCGGTTCAGAGGTCACTGGACTCCAGCATTATCAAGTAAGCCCTACATCATGATCTTCCATGTGTCCACGGGCAGGTCGGCGTCATTGAAACTCCAATCGAACTTCTCCTCGGCGACGGGTTCGTCGCTGGGGTCGTGATAAGGGGCGAGATACTCGTGCCCAAGGGCTGATGTGGCCGTGATGCGCTTCTTCGGGTCGAAGACGAGCATGCTTTCGAGCAAATCGATTGCTATCATTTTGAGAGTCAGACCTAGGCAATCCAATCATTTGTTCAAAAGCTGAGTCGGGTAGGGGTTTTTTTTTTTTTTACCAAAATCATCCGCATGCTTAAACTTATTTCTCAGAGGTTGTCGTTCGCGCTTGGGTAGTGACTTGACAAACCGGAGTGTCTAGTGACGTTAGTAAGGCGTTGATATTTTTGCGTCTACTGTTTCCAAATCAAAACGATGCCGCAGAGCTGATGACTTACGTTCTCGCTAGCAATGGTGTTGATGACATCGTCGGGAGGAGTACCGAGCAGCTCAGTGATGATGGAAAATTGGTTGACGTGATCCTTTCCGGGGAAAAGCGGCTTGCCCTCAAGCATTTCGGCAAAGATGCAACCAGCACTCCAGATGTCTACCTCGACGTCGTATTTTTGCCAGGTGAGCATGATTTCGGGTGCACGGTAGTATCTGGTGGAGACGTAGCCCGTCATCTGAGGGTCTTGGATTCTTGCCAAGCCAAAGTCGCAAATTTTCAAGTCACAGTTTTCGTTGACGAGAATGTTACTCGGCTTCAAGTCACGGTGAACGACACCGGCGGAATGCACGTATTTGAGGCCTCGCTATGTCATGTGTCAAGTCATGCCCAGGGCGTATTGTGTTTGGATCGTCATACCATGATTTGGTACAGGAAGTATTGAATAAACTGCTTCTCCAAGGGCCTTGAGGTCAGCAGTCTGTGCAAGTCTGTGCCCAGGAGTTCGGTGACGAAGTAGCTGCGAAAGAAACGAGTTAGTCTGTCCGTTGTCACAGGTGGTGGTTTCATCGATCGGCTACGTACATGTCTTCGAGAGGTGAAATGAAGATATCGCTGAGGGATATGACCTATTTCCAAGGCGTAAGCATGTTTCCTTTGACACGATTGTTTTTTTCCAGCGAGTTGGCGGCTGCATACATTTTCGTGCTTGAGGTGCTTCAAAAGTTTCAGTTCTCTGTACGTTCGCTTCGCAAGAACAGGTGTGCTGAAGGGCTTCATGATCTTCTTGACGGCAACATTCTGGTTTGTGAGCTGGTCGCGAGCGGAGCTGTTTCGAACCATGGCACCAGGGTCAGTCGAATGAGGAAGATGTTGCGCAATGGCAATACCGGGCGGATGTCGGCCTACCAGACAAGACCGAATGCTCCCATGCCCACTGGTTGGAGATCCGAGTATCTAAACAGAACAAGATAATCAGTAACGGCGCGTCAGAGTCTATTGTTCGCTATCCTCGTCTCCTACCTCGATGTAATCTCAAACGTTGTGCCAAAAATTTGGGCACGCACGAATTCAGCCATTGTCAAGTGGTTGCAGAAGTATCTGCGACTGATTCTTGTGATGGTGGTGGGGTGAATCCTTGGCTGCGAGTCTCGCTGAAAGAGCTCAAGTGCAACCGCGTCGACGAGTTGGAAATGACGGTTCGATTCGTCTGGGAGCGGAGAGTCAGTAGTGAAACGAAGAAGGACATCGCATGCAGGGCAAACAAAAAGTATCACACGGCTTCTTTTCTCCTGATGACGACGTAGGAGTGTATTTTTGGATGGTCAAAAGACTGACTGACGGTCGACCAGCAGCGTCAGGACTCAGGATAGGGAAGAGCGGGGCAGGTGCTTGAGTCGGTCGAGGAAAAGTTACTACTGACGAGCTGCTGCGCAAGGCACTGGAACTTGGCAGTCTGACAGGACAATGAGCTGACTGCTGGATCAGGTGGGCGAAGTCTCGAGTGAAGTGAGAGGCTTGGAATTGAAGGGCAGGCAGACAGACAGACAGAAGTGCAAGTGTGGAAAGCTCTCACGGTCTGGCTGGGAAGAGATGAATGAATAATCAATCTCTGGGTGCTGGCGAGTGGGGGGCCGTCGGCTCCAGTCGTATTTCCAAGCGGCATGACCTGACCAGGAAGACGAGAGAAGAGCTTCTGCGCCAGTGACAAACCCACCCAGACCCAGTAACAACTAGTTTGGACCCATGTCGGTGAGGGTGCCAGCCAGGAGAGAATCCAGAAAGCAAACAATAAAAGAAAAAAATGCAAAGAAAAAAAAAAAATAAAGCTCCCAACAAGATCGATCCCCGGTAGATTGCGCAAGTCATCGTTGATAGTGCCTGCAACGACGTTGCGTGCAACAACCGTTCGTTCTGCTGGCGGTTCGCTTGAACGGTCAGGAAACGATTCGCAACGCACCCAGCTCACGGAGGCGCATGAAGCGCATCATAGAGGCCATTCATTGTACAGTCCCCGTCCCAGATGTCCGCTAAGAACATGCATTGCCGGAATCGGGCGCCACAACATCTCTCTAAAAGCATGCGGCCGGTGGGCATGCTCTCGGGATCACGTCAGTCTTGACTGATGCAGAGGGCGCGCGTCGGAACATTGGTCAGGCCAAGCAAACCGCCAGTGAGCGAGATACATGTACAAAATGGGCACCATGTTGAGCTGGGTGATTCAGATAAAAGGTGACATGACAATGTGTGTAGTGAGTGTTTGCATGCGCGGGGCCCGTGGAAGGCTTGTCTGAACGTGTGTGTGGGCGCTGGTGCAAAAAAGCGACCAGCTCGTGTGGACGTTGGGTATTGGCATAGGCATTGGCATCGGCATTGCGGCATCGGCATTGGTACACACCTCTGACGCGCAGGTCTAGAATAGGAAATCGGCAGCAAGAGCAGATAGGTAGTCGCAGATGAGCTCGACGTAGCTCAAGAGGCAGAATCTAAAGCATACATGCAGTATTAGGGCCGGCTCGTCGCAAAAGATTACATGTGCGTTCCAATGGCTTCTTCACGGCGCATCAGTCACTGACCTGAAGTATGTAGGGGCTCTGTTGTCGTTAACGGTCTGTCGTTGTCTTGTCGTTGTTTTTGTCTGTCGTCGTCCGTCGTCCGTCGTCCGTCGTCGTCGTTGAATCTTCTAGAACACCACCAGCCCGCTGTCCTGTACATAAATCGTTGGCTTGTGGCGGTTGTTATGGCAAACTGGACCCAGCCCAGTGCTGTGCGGGCCTATATAGGCTAGAGAAGCTTTGGCAAATATTCCAACAAAATCGAACTGCTCTGAATAGTTGTTGGTTTAGAAGTGGTATTGTATGGAGGGAAGGAGAATAAGAAGTCAAAGCAAGGAATCAGTGACGGCGCAGACCAGATTGTCGTACTCTTCTTGCTCCGGCTCGGCTCACGGGAACAAGATAGAAGAAAAAGAAACAGATCAAGGGGAAGGAGCGAGCCGGCCAGCGAGCCAGCGAGCTCTACACACTACAGTAATCAAATCAGTACAGTACGTACAGGATCAGACAGGATTCACAGGAATGAGGTGCCGTCAATACCATACAGAGGTGAGGCGTGATAGCAGTGTACCTACTTGGTAACAGTATTTGGCCATAGTGCCAGAAGTAAGTACGTACATATGTAATACTCCGTACGCTCAAGACAATTGGCCTTGGCCAGAGAGGGCGAGGGCGGGGGGGCAAGGGTGAACGGGGCGGGGGCGTGCGCATCTCGCCGTCTCACGGTGGTGTGAGCTGTGGTCACTGGTGGGAGCGGGCAACCTCGACAAGTGGATCATCGATCGAGATCCCAGGAATAACGTACCCCGTACGATCAAGGTCAATCTCTCTCTTGCCAAGTTGGACTCATCAACAAAACGACTGCCAAATACCAACCAGGGACGACGTTTCAAACGACCAAAAAAACGCAAGCCTTCACCCGCGACGACACTGCCCCCGTGCCCCTTTCCGCCGCTCATTCATTCCATCTATTTCCATCCATTTCCATCCTGCCATCCCAAAGTCTCGATTGAGCCTCCCTTCGTGAACGGGTGTCATGTCTATGTACATCTCTATCCAAGCAGCACAATCGCAAGCTTGCTTTGCAACCCAGTGACTGACAAGAGAAGAACTACATGTAGAAAGCGGCGGGTTCAACCGCCCCGTTCCACCGCTCCGTCGTGCGCATAGGCATCTGTAAAACAGCAATTACCGATCATGGCTGCGCACTGATAAGTGCTAAGCTAAGCTACATTAGATTAAGAATAAACCACTTGGGGCTAGCAATTGACGCTAGTAACCCCTGCTTCGTTCTATATTGTATGTACAACACACGGGCAAAAAAAAAAAAAAAAAAAAAAGCCACCCCATTGAATGCCCTTCCGTACTCGCAGCAGAAAGTGCATTCCATCGTATCAACTAGCAATCGACATGGACGCACAGCATATCAATAGCATTCGTCAGCTGATGACGGGGACAACCTTTGCTGCAGCAGGTGTTCTCGAGCATCGCTGCACATTGCAGCGAACAAAGGAAAAGGGGGCTGACGAGAACGTTTGGAGATTGGAGAAGAGAAATGCCACGCGTGTCATTGGCGCCATCTTCCGATGCAAAAGTGGACGACGGGCAGGATGCCCATTTTCAGCATCCATCGCCATCCCGCGAATTTCGCCCCGTTGGGCAGGGGAACTCGCATTCCGAAAATATGGCATTTTGGCCGCCGTCACAACGGACCGTGCGACTTCGTCCATGTTCCTTCCATCAATTGCATGGCTCGGGAAGATGCTGGACACACTTTATATTAAGTTACACACGACACAGGGTTCCAAGAACACGCCGCCGAAACCCATGTCTTGACTGCGTAGTCCGTACTGCTGGGTTGGCTAGCGTCCATGTGGTCCATGTGGTCCGAGGATGTCAAGGGGTCTCCCGGATCGAGCGAGGCTAACATCATCTAAGCGCACTCCATGTCCCTTCATCATACAAAGGCCAACAGTGCTATACTTTGCAGCTGCTAATGCCCTGCTGCCTCTGCCGATTTCACCACCCAATCTGTCAATCAGCGATTCGGTGGGTTGGTGGCCCATCATGGAAGAAATGCTCCGCGAGACACCCCGAACCTGTAACAATTCGATTGCCTCGACAGGAACCCCCCCCAAAAAAATCAGCCTTTTAGCCACTTCTCTTGTCATGTCCCTCTTGCCCCAATGCCAAAAAAGAGAGGTACCTAGTTACTACTGCGCATTTGATTTTTTTCTACTGCGCGTTTAGGTACTCAATGCGAAATGCCACCGACATCGACTTCCCGCGCTAGACCATACCGCTTTTTGCAATTGCTTGGGCAAGGATTACGCGTACATTGATGCAAGCTTGTTGGTGCAGACATCTGGGGTTGCTCGCGTAGAAGAGGTCAAAGGGCCATCCATGACTTGCTTCTCTCGCCAACATGTCAAGTGACGTTTCGCAGTCGCGAGATTTGCAGATCATGATCCGCAAGTACATACATACATATAGTCCGTCAAACGAACCAGATGGGACTCATTAGCCCGCATTTCATCATCAATCGCACTCATTATGGCATTTACATGTCCGCTACACTGTGCTCGTCCACACCCTGTATCGCAAAAATCTTGAATTCCAACACCGACGCTAGGAAATCTCGTGTAAAACCTGTCCGCAAGTACGGAGTAGAGCGTTTCTTTCCGTCATGTAACCCCCCCTTGGAACAAACTCACGACAGCCCCATTGTACTATCATCTCCTTCTCCAAGGGACCAAGAATAAAAGTCCCTCGGACCATCCTTTAGTTTCTCTCCACAGCAAGAGGTTCCACATTCCAAATTTCCTCCGCATACTCGTTGATGCACCGATCGCTCGTGAAGAAGCCCATGCGTGCCACAGACGTGATGCACTTGGCGATCCATTCATCCTGGTTTCGATACGCGTCATCCACGAGACGGTGCGTCTCAATGTAGCTGTGGAAGTCATCTGACACCAGGTAATAATCTCCGTGGTTGCGGACCGCGCCTATCATGGCCCCAAAGTCATGCGGCGTGCCGAACGTGCCCTTTTCAATCTCGTTGAATACCTTGTCCAAGTCTGAGTCGATGCTGTGCGATCCGTACGTGTGCGCGTGGCGGAGATCTTCGACGTCTTCGGCGAGATTGCCGAACAGAAAGATGTTGCTCTCGCCGATTTCACGGGTGATTTCAATCTAGGTTTTGTCAGATGGCTGCTGCATTGACCCAAACATGGTTTTCACATGTGTGTTGCGGTCATGGAAGGAACTTACGTTGGCTCCGTCGCATGTGCCAATGATAAGACCGCCGTTGAGCACGAATTTCATGTTACTGGTTCCAGAAGCTCTGTTTGCCATGTTAATTCGCTTTCCTTTGCAACAGATGACAGGCTTTGTTTTGGTAAATTTGACACTAGTCTCATGACTTGACAAGGGGAAAGAAAAAAGAAAAAAAAAAGGGGGGGGGAGAAGAGTCTACGTACTCGGTTCCAGCAGTCGAGATATGTTCGCTGATATCCGAAGCAGGACAGATGATTTCTGCCTTGCTCACGTTGTAGTCCTCTAAGAAAATGACTTTGAGAAGATCACCGATGTCTGCGTCCTTGTTGACGACAGCTCCGACGGCGTTGATCAGGTGAATAATTTGCTTGGCCATCCAGTACCCAGGGGCGGCTTTTCCGCCAAAGATGGACACACGGGGAAGCTGCTTCTTTCTTTCCTCGTGGTTCATGGCCTTGAGGGAAAGATAACGATGAATGACGCCAAAGATGTTGAGCTGCTGACGCTTGTATTCGTGGATGCGCTTGACCTGCACGTCGAATAGGGACGAGGGGTTGACCACAACACCAGTCGTGTCCTTGATGTGTTTGGCGAGGCGGATCTTGTTGGCGTACTTGATCTCTGCCCACTCCCGACGGAACTCCTTGTCCCCTATGTGCTGCTCTAGTCTGTTCAGGAGCGTCAGGTCTTTGAGGAACTCGTGTCCACCACACTTGGATGCAATAAGCTCCGAGAGCCGTGGATTGGCCTGGTGCAGCCATCGTCGTGGCGTAATGCCGTTGGTGACATTGGTGAACTTGTCTGGGCCGTAAATTTCAACAAAGTCTTTGAAGATGGTGGTCTTGATCAAGTCAGAGTGCAGTTCGGCTACGCCATTGACCTTGTGGGAGCCGACGATGGCGAGGAACGCCATGCGGACCATCTTGGGCTGTGACTCTTCAATAATGGACACGCGGCGGAGCATGTCCCTGTCGTTGGGGAAAGTCTTCTCGATCATCTGGAGGAAATAGAGGTTGATATCGTAGATGATTTGGAGGTGACGCGGGAGAAGATGCTGGACTAGACCGACGGGCCACTTCTCTAATGCCTCTGGGAGGACAGTGTGGTTGGTGTACCCAAACTACATATATCTGACGTGTCAGTGTTGACTAGTAAACAGAGTCTTCTTACTCGCCATGCTAAGTTTCTTGGGGACGAAGCACTACTGACCGTGTTGGTGACAATGTCCCACGCAATACCCCACTCGAGGCCTTCAATATCAATCAAGATACGCTGCAACTCAACAATGGCTAGCGTAGGATGCGTGTCGTTGAGCTGGATAGCAACCTGGTCGGGAAACTCCTTCCAAGGTCGCTTCGACTTCTTGAATCGGCGGACAATATCGTACAGCGATGCGGCAACCCAGAAGTACTGTTGCTTCAAGCGAAGTTCTTTGCCTCGCTCAAGGTTATCGTTAGGGTATAGCACAGCGCTGATGGTTTCGGCGCGTTGCTGGTCCGCCACGGAACTCTCGTAGTCACCGCTATTGAACTTCTGGAAGTCAAACTCGCCGCCTGAGGCTTTGCTGGACCAAAGACGAAGGTTATTGGTGGTAGGGGTGTCATATCCGGGGATGGGCACGTCGTATGCCACAGCCTGCACAATCTCGCCTCCCTCCCAGACAGAAACGTTCTTGCCGTCCGCGTTGGTAGATTTATTTACTTGGCCAAAGAATTGAATCTATAACAGTTGGGGTTCAGAATCGAATTTTTTTTTCAGCGCCAGAAAATTCCTCAAGCAATGACATCTTGGTGGGTCGACTTACATCAACGGTAACATCGTGGCGAGGGAACTCCCAAGGGTTGAAGTCCAGCCAGTAATCAGGAACTTCGACTTGATATCCATCGATGATCTCCTGCTTGAAGATACCATAACGATAACGTAGGCCGTATCCCCAGGCAGGAAAGTTCAAAGAAGCCAGGCTGTCGAGGAAACAAGCGGCCAAGCGGCCAAGGCCACCATTTCCAAGGGCAGCATCATGCTCCTGTTTGATGACGTCTTCAACCCTGAAGCCAAGTTCATCCAGTCCATCTAATTCGAGTCGAAAGTTAGTCAGAGGGGGAAAGTGAAATACAAAACCAGGCCATCAATTGGACCCTGAGAAGTAACAAACCTACCTTTTGCAATGCCCTTCAAGCCAACATTCAGCATAGCATTATCCAAAGCTCTGCCCATCAAAAACTCCAAACTTAGGTAGTATACTCTCTTTGTGTCACGATACGTCTGCCGCTGCTGGGTCTTGTTCCAGTCAATAATGAGACGGTCCCGGAAAGCCAGGCTCGTAGCCGAATAAGCTGCAACCTCGTCGCAATTGAACATGCTTCGGGCCAGAGTCGTTTCCACATGTCGAACGACTTCTCGCTCGAAGCCATCCTTGTCGCGGAAGCTGGTTACTTGGTTTCGCTGCCAAGCCTCACGCTGGGGCTCGGGGATGGATGCTAATACATGTTCCCGTCAGACTAGCTCAGTCCAACGCAGCAGACACGCGGATGCCCGCGCTTGGTACACTTGATTCAAAACATGTACCACGCATTGTGCACCACAAACGAAGGCCAGCAGCACGAACAAGAAAGGAGGAGAAAGAAGAAGAAAGAAAGAAACGACGCTGGAGACACAACACACATACCTTCGACACTCTTGATCTCCCCGGCACCAAAGCCAGTAAATGTTCGTTTATGCTTGGGACGAGAGATGCCTGCAGGCCCAACGCCGCCAGTAATGTCCACAATGGGAGCTCCAGTGGAGGGGCGTCTCTCCCTCGTCGGCAGTCGCTGCTGTTCAGTCGCCATGGTATCGTCGTCCCTACGAAAGCAGCAGGTCAATAAGTCGATCAGTTCCCGCGTAAAGCAGGAGTGAATAGGGAAAGTCTCGGATCAAGGGCAAGCGGCTTCCTCCTCAGGGTATTTATCACGCAAGCCAGCAAAAGCACAAAACCCCAATCTTGCTTGGGCTAGTCCTGGTTGCTCGATCACCCCCTCCCTGGGCGCTGCTGCCTTTTGCGGGCGGGGAGCTATGGTGGGGCCAAACGTACGACTCAGAAAGCGGAGTGATCAAAGAAGCGGGGGTGGGGGGGGTTTTGGGGGAGGCGTTTGCCAGAGCTTCCGAGCTAAATCGAGTTCTTCAAAGTCTCTCCCCAGATGTTGTCGATCACTGCTCAGAGAACAACAGCGAGCCAGTCTCGATAGAGCAAACAATACCATGAGACGGTAGGGAGAAGGAGGCTGGAGCATCTAAGGAGAAAGAAAGAAGGGAGGGGCCATACGAAGGGAGAGAAGAGATTAAAAAGCAAACTCCATTTTGCATAACGGCCGGGGAAAGCACCTTGCTTAACCTTAACACGTCCCTCTCCTTGAGCTTTCGTGACATCATTGTGGCCAGCCATACGACATGATGGTGAAATGGATCCTGGTAAATCTGGAACGCTACATGTACATACATATACGCGTGAAAATACAACCGGTAAGTCGATGCATGCGACCCATTGGCCAAGCCGTTGTCGTGAGCAACCCAGGCAGTGAGTCAGTTCCCCTCATAATGCCCCGTACCAAGTTGTCCGTCTCGCACGCGATTCCTGACTTGACATCGTAGTATTCTTAGCCTTCATATTGAGCCACGAGTGCTCCACAACATCTACAGTACATCTGTATAATATCGCTAGAGAAGTTCACGGCATCGCCAGATGGGCAAAAGGGTCTATGATCTAGACCGTGACTGTACATACATATACATACAGAGTAGGGAGCCCCACCAGGTTCCCAGGATCAGGTTCCACCACAACAACCACTTTCCCCCACCCATCCATCAGATACCAGCTCATCTTATATCAACAAGGTTAGGATGCATCATGCGGCTCGTTCAAGGAGGACCCAAATGCAGTACAACCTTCACTCGAGTCTTCCCACTGGGAACCTCTTTTTTTTTCCCAATGCTACAGTTTGGATTTTATGTAGACAAGAAGATATTGATTATGTTGCCATCTATGACGTGACAGCGGGATCCTAAACATCATCCATCACCCCTCTCGTCGGCCAACGGCTTTAATTATGGTCATTGTAGTCATTAGTGAGCGCGTCAAGGAATCCGCTCGTAATGTCTGTCGCCTTGCTACATCGTATCCTCCTGCATTTCAGTCGCTACGCATATGTGCTTCGACGGCAACTGTAATATCGGGCCAAAGCTCGTTGGTGTGACCACATACCTATCCAACTCCGTCGCACCAAGGAGTCATAACCAAACATTCCGTCATTGCCACTCGGCGTGGTCCATACTTCCAAGGCCCAGATGCGATAGTGTCTTGTTTCCCGTAGTCAAGCAATACCAGCGGAGGTTTTGCAAGCACTTCTTTCTGTAGTTCCGTTCTTCCGCTTCCTCGAGTTGTACGGTAAGGAAGAATCCGTTGAGTTTGCCGCAAATTCAAAAGACAACTTCAGGTGAGGCTCCTTTGGAGTCACCACACACAGTTTTTTTTTTCGTTTATAGAGCGGGGCCGAGAGTTGTATGAGCAAAATGCTGGGCTATTGCGTGGCTGCGTGCATCGCCGACGATGCGAAAAAAAAAAAAAAAAAAAAAAAAAAGAGAGAATCAAGACGCCACCATGAACTCCTTTAATGCTCTAGGACGCCCGCACCCCGTAGCCTGCTTGCTTACTCGTATCATCTAGGCATCGCGGTGGCCCCGTCATAGAATTCCAGAGTCCTTGAGAGCATTGTTTAATATTGTTTCTTTAACAGCGGCGAATACTAATCGAATGTTGGATGTGTCGGTCGCTTGCGTTAAGCTATGCCGGTGTCAGTCAACTCCAGTCGAGGGTAGTGATCAATACAGGTGCCTTCGTTCCGTGACTTACTGCGGATATAAGTTCAAATGTGCCCGATTTACTTGGTTGAACCGCCACAGTAAATACTTGGCTGCTTTGTTGACGTCGTTGCCTCCTGAGTAATCGGGGAAATAGTTCCCCAACGGGGATCGCGTTAATTTTTGTTTGAAAATGTCAACCTTGTTGAGGAACAAGATGATGCTTGTTCTCATGAACCAGCGCGAGTTCACTACGGAATCGAACAGCAACAGACTTTCCATCATTCGATTCTGGTGTCATCATCGTTAGCACATTGATCTACTACGTGGAAGTTGACCGGACTGTCTCACCTGGCTACTCTCTTCAAGGAGTACTTGGTCATATTCCGAGAGGGCAACGCAGAAAATAATCGACGTAACGTTCTCAAAGCAGTGAATCCACTTCTTCCTCTCGCTTCGCTGTCCACCAACATCAAACATACTGCCAAAAGTGTCAGTCACACAAAGTCCAAAGAGAAAGGGGACATGGCCGATGGGGTTCATTCCTGGATCAGACGCACTGTATACTAAGTTGGCCCATTTGAAATCGTGTTTCGTATATGCCAGTGGTTTTGGTACGAGCTCGTAAAACGTCCATCTCATTTGGGAGATAATCAGTCGCAACTATTCGCATCACCTCTTGGAAGAAGCTGCAAAGAGGATAAGGTCAGTACTGTGATGACAGGTTTGAACATGCCGAAATTCCTGGTTGCACTCACTACTCTGCCGAGTCCATCAGATAAAACTCGGTCTGATGCTTCATCAATCGGTCTTTTGCAGGATCCGCCCACAGTGACTGTACAGCAACGCCGACTTGAGGGTCAATGTGCGCTTGAGGGCCGGATTCGGCCTGATACGATAAAAGGTAATCTACATGGTTTCTGTTTTCTTTCATCTGCGGCTCAATCTCGAATTGCTGCATTGCTGTTATGACGGCCTTGGCGCATTCAACAAGATTCTTGAAGACGGTGGGCCTGTAATTGTACAATTCATCTTCTGAATAACCTTTGAGGTGGATAATCTTCATTTGCTTGACGATGGTGGACTTGCCACTCTCGCCGGATCCTGTTGGCCAATTGTCAGTGTTCTGCGTCCAGGGTGATTGTATTAGCGACTGCTCGTGTAGGAAGCCATACCTAACAATAAGATCTTGCATTCTTTCCGTAGTCGTCTTGAATCCTCCTCGATTACTCTATCAATGGCTTGGCTCTTCTTCTTCTGTTCTGCCTCCTCACTGCTTGAGCTCATACACCCACCCATCGTGAAGGGCCCTTACGGCTCGGCGCTAGCACGTCGGCGCGGATCTGCGACCAGAGTTGATCCAAGGGCTATCGAACTTGGCAATCAACGAAAGCGTATCTACAATCCGCAGCTCCGCATGCGCATGGCAGCACGAGAATTGTCACGGCCGGATGCGCTGGCAGAGAGAGATGGACGGGCTGCTGATGGTTTCGAGGACGAGGAAGGCTCGGACAATGGACGAAGGACGGTCGCTCGTTTCCAATTTTCGCAATAATGGGGCAGACAGTCGACCATGGGCCGGCTGCCTTTGTCGTCTTTGTCGTGCACCTGGGTTCTGTTGCTCTCTCGGCCGCCCTGCGCTTTTATGTCGCTGCTTCGCGATGCTGCTCGTCACGGCCAGGTGGAAAAGATGCAACGAACAGCGAGCGATTGTATCGAGGCGGTGGGGCGAGATTGAGCAAAAGCCGGCCTTGAATCCTGTCGATGTCGACTCGTCTTTATTGCCCGTGGGAGCCGGGACGAGTCCACAGTTAGGACAGAGATGATGATGATGAGTGTGAGTATTTAAGTGCTTGACGTCTAGCCGAGAGACGGGCAACGAGAGAGGTGAAAGGTTCAATTGACCCAAGGCTAGCAGCGTGGAACTCTCCACTAGCCCGTCCAGGTATGGCGGAGTCGGGGTAGAATGGAGGAGAGCAACCCGCGTGCCCTCGAGCGCTTGGGGCAAGTGGATGGGTGGGCGGCATGCGGACGACGGGGTGCCGGGGGTAACAGTCAGCCAGTCCAGTCCGAGCAGAGTCAACTTTGCAAGTTGAGCGGCGGACAGCAAGCAGCTGGGCTGGGCGACTTGGGCTGGGCGACTGGGAAGACATCTAATAACTTTGGCCTGTTGGCCTTGTACTAGTTCTAGTCAAAGAAAAAGTGTGGATGTGCAAGGGTGGAGGCCAGTCCAACCCCAGTCAGCGAGCGGGCCAGCCATTCCTGACAGTGACATTTGACAACCAGACGGCTCCTTGTGCTCCTTGTGCCAGACAGACTGCTAACTGCCGGACCAGACAGAGTCTCTGCTCTGTTCGACGGAGTAAGCTAACAAGCTATCTTACTGCGTGGGCGGCGCCCAGCAACCCAGGTCTCTTCTATAGGTTCATTCCCAGACATTTTTCTCAAATAGCAAGCGTGTACTAACACAACACATTTGTATAAAAATATCTATAGTTACAGTGCAGTGCGAAACCAGCATAGGAAAACATTTTTTCATTGAAAGCTCCAAAAGTAAATGCTAAGGGTGCTGCTATAAGGAAGGGGCTATGCTAGAATGCTAGTTGGTTTATTAGTACGTCATAGCTCTCTAAGTCTCCTCACATAATTCTAAAGAAAAATTGACAATATTTTGATCAAATTAAGCATTGATCAGAGGATGACCCAAAAAATAAACGTAGGTTTTCCTTTTCGGACGACCTCGCACGTCTGACAGTCGTCTCAACCCCCGGCGGGATTCGAACCCGCAATCTTGAGATTTCGATCTCGTATAGGATCGATTTCAATAGAAGTCTCACGCCTTAGCCATTAGGCCACGGGGGCTGTGGGGATGAAATGTCGACCTTTATTTGCCACTATAGATGATTACCGCGTGTGCCCCGCGACAATTGTTATACACCTCAAGGGCCTTCCTCGCTAGATGTTATCCCGTAAAGCCTATTAGTAGTAACGTATTAAGCTAAAGAAAGCTTGGAAGATTTTGCATTATGCTTCTAAATCAGGATAAAAGTGAGTTTTTCTATTCTCTATTCATAAACAGCTTCCAAGGTAAACATGGGGGTTTTGGCAAAAATAAGATATTATCTGCGATAGCTTCGCATCCTAAATCTTAGGCATCGCATTCGTTCGTTCGTTCGAGATCTCGTTTGCGTCTCATGGGCAACACGTCAGGTAGAAGGTAGATGATTTCTACCCTTAGAGTGGCTGTATGTTAGTGTCGACTGAACCAGTTCCCTGATTGTCGACTAAAACATACCCGCGACTTCCCATGTTCCTATGGCTCTGATCCACGAGCCGGTGCAAAGTATGCACCGACTTTCCACGGTACAAGTTGTATGTGGATTTATATGGGGCGGCTACTTTGTACCGTCTCTTTTACACCTATGCAAAGTTTGTAAGCGTACTACGCAAAGTGCAAATTTTGTGCCTAGAAATTGGCAAAAAAAGTGGAAATGTGGGTCTTGGTAACCAATCATAGGCATCTGCGTAACCCTAGTCAAAAAGATACATTGTGAACAGGGGGGGAGGTAGTGCTTATGCAATTAGGACAAAGTTCCATAAATTTCTATGCAATCTGGCTGACGAAAATGGCTAGCGTGTCCGTTTACATGCATTTTGCACTCGCGCAAAGTTTGCACCGGCTCGTGGATCAGAGCCTATGGTCGCCTATTGCAAGCAGCATTTTGGCGGCGCGCCCATCTTAAATGATTGACAATAGTCAGCTCGGGTGCTCGGGCTCGTGCTAATCTCCACGTAACTGGAATGTCAAGGGTATTCAATTGTAGTGCACCTCACCAAGCTTCGAGTTGCTCCGAGTTGCTCCGAGACAACTACGGGTGTGTGTGTGTGTCTGGCCATATCACCGGTGGCACCGCCTTGATACTCCGTACGGAACGGAGTACATGTCAACGATATTAATGGCCAATGCCGAAAAGCTGGCCTCATCGCGGCAGACGACAACTTCTACTTCTCCCGCTGTCTTTGGTGTGTGGTGTGGCCCATGCTTAGTAATTATTTGAATTATTTATTATAGGGGCTGACACACCATCGCGCCAGGTCGCAGTCGCAGTCGCAATGTTGAGCCCAACAAACCCATGCACATAATATTACGAGACAGCAAACAGCGTGCCGCATGCCGCATGCAGGTCGAAGAACAAGCATGCGGCACATTGTTTGAGCCTTGAGCCTTGAGGAAATTGAGAGACCGTTTTAGGCAGATGACAGTCGCCAACCTGCAAACCCCTGATTCTGAAGCCCCGATTCTGAACATCCTCCATCTGGATTATCAGGGACCTGAGCCGTGGAATCTGGAATCTGGGCCAGTATTATCAGAAGCGTCATGTTTGCATCCGCCAAGCTCTTTTTCGACTCCCGCCCCGGCACGGGCACGGGTGGAAGAAAAACAAGCTCGGTGTCAACACTGGTCTACATGGACGATTTTCCACGTGTTTACGTGTCGGGATTCGGTTCCCGATTACTGGAAGCGACTGATCAATTTGGACTCTTGCTGAGAAGCAGTCAGTTCTGGGGGGACCAGGACCACGGCTTGTCGGAAAGCAAGTCTACTGACTAAAGACATGAGTATGCAGTTTGCAGCCAGTTCATTGACTCGGCCAGCGAACAGATGATGGGCTCTGCTTCGAACATTTTGAGTCTGCGTGTGTTAGTAGCTAGTAGTAGAAGCTGTATATATGGTATCGTGCATCGAGCCACAGCCAAGAGCGTGCATCCATCATGCCCTGGGGATCCAGAGCGTTGATCATGATCTGGGTCGGTCTGGGTCCGAGGCCATGAAGTACCTGGCAGGTATGGAAATTATCAACTTGCGCTCTAGGACATTTGATGCTTGATGCATGATAATTATACACCTGGTGATGGCTTGATTCTAGCACCAGCTCTTGTTTATGGCGAGGACAGCACTCGTCGAAGGCAGTGGAAACAATGGAATGGAAACAAATTTACTGCAATGAACGATTGAACAATTGTGTTCCAATTTGAACCAACAGACTCAAATCGTGGCATGCGTATATGGCGGGCGAATTTACCACTCCTCTGTGCTGTCGTGAAGCGGCACCCCAGGGTAAGCTGCAAATGTTGGCAGCCAGGACTGTATTATGTATATATGTAGACTTATTATTTGTCGGATATTGGTCCCGTGAATGAACCACCAGGAATGTGTCTTCATCATCCCTTTTTTTCTCTCCTCATGGCCCTAGGCTGCACCCCCATTTCCCCACGTCGAGTAAGCCCCCCCTTTGTGGGCTATGATTGTTCCGATATTAATTAATCTCTGTCTCCTACTCCGTGCAGGTCGACGAGAGGAACTCGGCCAGCTGTACCGATTTACCGCCATTCGACCCATTCGGCTTATTCGACAACGGGCAGACAGTTGCAGACACACACCAAACGTCTCCACCGCATTGACACTTCACCTTGCATACCGCGCGCGACGTCAACGAAGCGACTGGCACATGTAAAAAATACTGCTCACAATTCCTACCGTCCCATATTTTCAATCGCCACGCTTTGAACCCATCGTTGCCAGCCCGTCGCTACGCAAAGTCGTGCGCCAAGCCAGAACCGCCCGCCTCACTGCTGAAGTCGACCCCCAAAGGAATTGAACTCCTTCATCCGCGCGACTAGGACCACGACCCTGCATTCTCACTATACTCGCTCAAATATCAATTTAAGACACAAATTTGACATCTGGATTTGGGTCGGGCTTCGCAGCATTACTCAATCTCTACCAGTCTTGGCCTTTTGTCTTCCTGGACCCAACCGTCGGTCGCATGGCGCCGCGTTTATAGTTGCCGACGAATATATACAAAATAAAAGAAAAAGAAAAAAAATCACGGGCCTTTTGATTCGACATACTTTTTTGCGACAATGACCTCTGCAGATGAGAAAGACACCCCCAACGGCACAAGCTCGCCGAACGGAATAGAAGCTCCTCCCGCGCTAACTTCGGTCCCTCTTACCGACGAGAACAGCTTGAGTAACAATGGATTTTCGCCGCTGGTAACAGTTGTTGGGTTTCATCACGCCCGGGGACCGGAGGTTGAGACTTGGTTCGGTGCCGGAGATGGGATCGATCCAGCTACCAAATACAATTGGCCGTTGCTGCCTTTTATGGCATTGAGCGACGGAGCCCATGCGTGAGTCTATGCTGGCAAGGCAAAACCAACTCTCTGGGTGATACAGGCCTGACGCAAGACCTAGATCCGAGGAGGACTTCTCCTACTTCACACTCTTGAAGCCCAAAACAGACTCGGAACCAGCCACATCACTATTTGGAATCTCATGCACAAGACAACTCGATTCGTCCCAGTTGATAAATCGGCCAGCAGATGTAACCAGATCTACGGTGCAAAAGGCTGTGGTTGTAATTGCCGACAGCCCCCAAGGTTTCGGCATGTTGCGCGAGAGACTCAGCATTGTCACTCAGGCTTGGTTTGCGCAACGGGAATTCACGGATACAGACATCTTGCGACGATTTCAGGAGAGTCTTGCAGATGAGAAAGCAAGAGGCACACTGAAAGATGAGAGCGAGCGGGATCTGCACTTGGGCATGAGCTTGCGTGAGCTCATCCATGAGTTCAAGTGGCAGGCTCTGGTACTACTCAAGTGCTGTTTGTTGCAGCCAAAGGTACGAACCGCATGTGCCTTATTTCCGCCTTCGTGTTCTCCGTGGCACTAATATCAGCCAAGATGCTATTTTTTGGGTCCAGATGTGACAGGCTGTGTATGGTCCAATTCTCTCTCATATCTTTGATACCTGGCCTCATCCGTAACCTGCAAGACTGTGCCGACCCCGAATTGCACAGCTACGAAACAAAACTCGCCCAACCCACCAACTTGCAAAGCAGCAATCGAAGCTCTCTGCTCTCTTTCATGGGATTGCCCTTGCAAATATTTGGCAAAGTTCGTTTATGAGTCCTCCCCAGGCCTCCCCAAGTCTCCTGCACCCCCCCTCCTTCTTTCTGAGGACTTGAAACACTGACCAAGCAAGCAGGGTGGCTTCTTCGGCCCCTACACGCCACTGCAACAGCTTGACATCTTGGCCGACTTTGGAACCAAATCCTACATCGTGGGCAGCACCAACTCCCTTCTTCTCCAGCAGAAGGACCGATACAGCGATATCCTCATCAATCTAGACGAAGACACTGTCAACATCACTTCGCCCTCGCTAAAATCAGCGCTGGCCCTGACTCCAGCGGATCGTAGATGGATCGACTTCCTGACCCACGAGGTGAATGAGACATGGGATGAAGCCAACCCCAGCAGACCGAAAAACATGCAATACGTGGGAAGCGAGGAGTTTATTAGATCGCAGTTCGAAGCGTACATGCTGGGGTTGATATCTTCGGTCAAATACCACAACTTTCTGGCCAGCCAAGAAGAAGACATGTCGAGCCTAGGAGCCGACAGCGACCCAGCCGCTGATTTTGGGCTCGAGTGGGTAGAGGCGTGGACCAAGACGGAAAACTATCGCATGTGGAATGTCCACACCGACACGAACCTGTTTGCCGTGTCTGAACCCAAGCATCCATGCGCAGGCGGGTTGACCGTCGAGGACATTCAACGCAGAGTGGCAGACCAAATCAAGCATCTTCACCTGGACGAGCGCCTGGCACACGGCCGAGACATTCTCGGAAGAAACCTGTCCGCAGGCCGCGAAAAGGCCTCGACCATGTTCAACAAACTCTACTCCGACATAGAATACCTCCGAGAGTCGCAACGGCGCCGTGCCGAAGAGACGACGCGCACCCAGGAGCCAAAATCTCCCACCGACAAGGGCGCTTATCCATACCCAGTCGATCTCGCCAAAGCTCACCAAACCGTCCACACTGTCGGCGCCAAGGCAAGCGCCTACATGTCAAGCTGGGCGACCTGGGCCGGCGAGAAGCGCAAGACGGGCGGCTGGGGCGCTGGCTGGGGCAAGAAGAACAGCAACACCACCACCACCACCACCACCACCAGCAACGGCCAGCCTTCCAGAGTAGATCCCTCCTCCTCTCCATCCACAAGCCCCATCCAGAAGGACTATCAAATGGGCAGCCCGCCACAGTCCCGATCAACCTCCACAGACGAGCACATCGCCCGCCCACCCACGCGCGCATCCTTCAGCGAAAGCATTCTCTCCCAGACGAGCGACCGTCCCCTGACGGCCTCCTCCTCCTCCGCCGCCGACCACGACGTGTCCGAAGCATCATCGCCCCATCCGGACATCAAACAACAACAGGCCTCGTCCGAAACCCCAAAAGATGACCCCCAAGAAACACCTACTCCACAAAATGACGGCTTCCGAGAAGAACACGTCGTTGGTGCAGCGTCCCTCACCGCAGAGTCGTCACCGAACGAGTCCTCCGTGGAGGTGGAGGAGAAACAAGCAATTTCCGGCTTGAACTAGTCAACATGTTATTTCAGGGATAGTGGAATCTAGGAAGGGCCTCGTTGGTTCTTTTAGAGGGGAAAGCGAAGGGGCATTGCCATGTAATTATACAGCATGCGTTCTACAGGTAGCGAATTCGTCAAGGTCCTACCCGTACGTTTCTCGACGCATTCAACTTCCGTCATTCCATCTGATTCATTCTTGAAAACATGACGCTACTGGGCGGACAAATGTGTAAATCGGACCTTGTCATCACGTTGATGTTGGAAGAAGGGTGTGTGAACAAGAGGGGGCCCGTGGAATCTTTTGAAACACAATAACGGGGGCACACAAGTCCTTTACACAAAATGCTGTTTCTCCCTCGACTCTTGATCTGAATCTAATTTTAATACTGCTCTGGTTGTGTCTACATACCATACCAATATATTTCGAGCCTGTCCTACGTCACAAACTCCCGTCCTGCCTCTTGACGCGCAACAATCAGAAACAAAAAATGATTATGAACAAAGAGTATGACGCCAAGGCAAACCATCAAGCCAATGCTCGCCTTGCGCCAATATAATGTATGATGTATTTGTTGTGAGATGGTTTGAAACACTTGGATCCCATGCATGTTCCTTGCGCCCAATTCGGCTAGGATCAAGTCCCTAGACGTTTTGTCAAGGCTATGGAAACTCGCCGTTCCTGTTGTTGCTGCCAGGGATATGATGCGAGTGGGGCCATCTCCGGATGAAGAGGCGTGGTTCAATGCCGAAATGTTTTAACATGGTTGTTCGTAGAGCTGCATTGGTTTTAAGGAGTGTAGATCGTACAGCCATCCAGTCTCGCACAAAACATGACTGCCGCGTATAGGAGACAAGGCAACGAGAAAATGATCCAGCTTAGGCGAGATAGCCCAATTCATCATCATCAAGGCGCTCGAGGTATTCTTTGTCCAGAAGGATCTCTATGCACTTTTTGATGTCGCCCACCTTGGGAACAAATCTTGAACGGATTTGGTTGATGGTTTCACTGACCAGCTGAGTGTGCTTCATCTTCTTTCGAGCCTTCATGATTCGCACAATAGCAGACTGCCAAACAAGTTAGTAATTGGATTACTCAGAGCACGATACCGCAACGCGATGCAATGGGTTTGCCCACCTGTAGAACTAGCTTCCGGTCTTCCTCAATAGTCTTATTAGTTTCCACCTCTTCTTGCTTCGCCTCTTTGACACCGCCCAAGTTTAGATTTACTCGGATCTTTTTGCTCTTGAAGTCATAATTGAGGTTGAAGGATTTTCCTGCACTCGGCTTGTCACCCGAGCCACCAGACATCAAAAGCACCTTGGCTTTGAGTATAACGGCAAGCGCTTGATCCAGGACCTCACTGCTGAGCTGCGTTGCGCTGAGAATGTTCTCGTAAGAATAAGTATCCTTCTCATTGAATAGAAGTAGAATAGCCATTTGGTAGATGGAAACTTGGAATGTAAAGGGTGTCTTGCTGCTCTTGCAATAACCAGTTCGGACTTCACCCTTGCAAAGATGCCACAGCCAAGTAAGCTTGCGGCCATCATGCTTGTGTTTGTAAAACCGGACAAAACGCTCAATCTCGGCGGCAATCTCGGCGGGTGGGTGAAAATTGGTGCTGGGTGGTGTCAGCGGCCAGAAACCGGTACCGAGGATAGAGAAAGTCGAGTCAACCGTCTTGGGGGATTCAATACTGTCGAGATGATCCCGGAATTCTTTGTTCAGGTCCTTGGAAATTTGCATGTCTTGGAACATGCGCTGTAGCTTGTTGGTATACTCAAAACCACATGCCTCCTTGAGTTTGCTGATCATGCTGGTCTCGGCATCATCTGACGACGAGTTGCTGTGAACGAGTCGACGGGCGAGCATGCGGGAGTAAAACTTTTGGAACACATCCTTGTCCTCAATGTACCTGAAAACGGTCATAATCTGAGTCAGGGTGCGCTCCAAGTCGGCTTCTTCGATGCTGGTGCTGCTCTTTCGTAATAAAACGTCGGTATACTTGGCCAAGAGTTCGGGCGATTTGCTTGAGCTCAATTTGCATACTTCGTTACGATTGACAAACTCCCTGCACGCATTGTCGAGTGATCGAGTGAACTCGGGTTCGTCGTTGAAGGCTTGCCTAACTAACAGCTGATATTGTGAATGCACCTCGAGAAGAGCATCGACATAGATTTTTGGCTCAAGTTTGTCACCTTCCGATGACTGAACCTTCTGGACAGCGGCAAGACCGGCTTTGCGCACGTGGGTTTCAAATCTTGTTCTGAGAGGCTCGAGGCCGTCGGGAATGCGGGAAAGCAAGTTGTACATCCTTGCCATGTCCTCCTCACGGTCGTTATCCAAGAGGACCTGGAACTCCTCGCGCAGCAGGGTCGAGTGATCAGCAATAAGAGCCATGTTGCATGTCTTCTTCAAGGACATTGCAATGTCCTGGTGGAGATACATGCTCACTCTCTCCTCCTCCTCCGCCAAACGAGCCTCCGCCTTCTTCATGTATTCAACCACGCTATTCTCGGCAACAAATTGCTTCGATTCGGCCTGGTAGAATTCCCTAGTTGCTACCAGGAAAGGTCGCTCAAAGTGGTAACGATAAACGTCCAACGTTGATCTTGTCGGATCCGCTTCATCCAAGCCGAGGGACACGAAGGAGTCGACCACTTGCTTGATCTGCCCATGTTCAATCGTTTCACCGTTTCGTTGTTTTTCCACGAGTTTGAGCACCGCGTCCATAACCTTGCCCGACACCGGTTCGAACAATACCTTGCGCCATTGAACCAAGTGCAAAGTATACACGTCGTACACGTTCTTTTTACCCTCGTCAATCTCTCGCTTAACCCAGTGACGGTTCAAGTAACGAAACAGGTGATGGATATACTTGGCTGCAATGGTGTATCGGCTCCACTCCTTGATGTAATATGTGAGGAGGGCTTCTTCAGTGTGTGATTTTGATTCTTCGACCAGCTGCTCGAGATGCCTCTGAAGGTACTCAATCAGGTTGTTGTAGAGTTCCTCGCCGAGTAAATGAGCTGCGTTGACACAGACAGCGTTAGCCAATCTAAAAGTGGCCATCTAATTCTGAACCGAAAGCAGGGCTGCAGGTGATGATGAAAAGACAGCTTACCGCCGCGGTGATTAGAGTGCATAGCCGGGCCGGAAAGCCCAACAGCTTTTTGCGATGTGCAAAAGTTGTGAACAGCACTGGAGATTTGAAGTGTCAGCATGGTGCAATGGCCAGACTCAGTATCAGTTGGCAGTGAACGTACGTGTATACCCCCATGTACATCTGCATATCGATGCCCTGTTCCAGATCGTTCATGATCCGGGCGATGCCTGCCTGAAGATAGGCCCATCTGCAATAACCAGCATGGTCAGCAAGTTGATACCCAAGGTTGCCGAGCGGACAAGCAAGAAGCTTACGTCGCGCCAATATCCTCCCGATTGGGCACCGGGGGCATCTGGCTAGCAATGGCCAGCCGCGTAGCCATGTTGATCGAAAAAAAAAAGACGTGAAGATGGTCGCAAACTGGCGGCGCGGGGTTGATGTCGAGGGGCCCAGGCTTCCGAGGGTGGTTCGCGGGCCCGTTACGTGACACCTTGGGACCTTTTGTATGTCTTTTGAGAGGCAAGAGGAGGGGAGGCCACGCGGAGTAGATCACGCGTGTGTCAAAGGAGGAAGGCGGAGGGCGGAAGGCGGGATTCGCGATGAAGGATTTCGTGTCGTGATCAACGTGTAGAACGGCAATGGCGATGGGAGGAGACTCTGCTATGCGCGTGAAGGGTCGGACTCGGCACGTGTCACACAAAAAGGAGGAGTCTCTGCGTCTTCTCAGTCGACTTTTGAGCCGCAGCAAAGGAAGAAGAGAGACAAAAGGGAAGGAGAGGAGGGCCAACAGAATGCTCGATGTAATTACATGTAGTAAAGGTGGTGGAGGGTTTGCACAGCGCCGAGTTGGTCTGGTCTGGTCTGGTCTGCTTGTCACAGCTTACAGTCAGCACGTCCATTTGCAGTTGATGAAGTTGGCTCCACTGCCCAGCTGGCGGCTGGCGGCTGGCGGCCCCCCGGTCGAGTCGAGTCGAGTCGTGGCTTCGGGTGCGATGCACGAAACTTGAACAACATAAAAGAGACAAGACACAAGACACCAGGCGTTGACCATTTACATGCCAGAGAGTGATTTCATCATGATGCATGCCATAATATTTCCTGTCCTTATTACATGCCGTGCGCTTGGCGAAACAACCACCACTGGCCACACCGCTATTAACTTCAAAACGCTGGACATGCAGAGATAAAGCCGTGCTTTTGCCCGACAAATGCTACCATTATTTCCCAAGAAGAGCACTTCCCATCACGCCACAACGCCCAATCGACGCTCTCTCTTGTAGCCAGTGAGACGCCGTAAACCTTGCTGCCCATTTATTAGAAACAATCCCACCGTGTTCACCATCATACGTTGGAGTCGTCATTATCGCCCCCACATCCTCCTAGACGCTTCACCATTCGGAACACGTTGATGGTAAAGGTCATTGTCCACGAGACGAGCCCCAGCAGTTGGAATGCAGCTAGCGCCATGGACAGACGAGTGAGTGATGTCTGCCGCACACTGTGGTAGATGAAACTTTCAAACGCCAACGCCGTACTTGCAGACTTGAATATGATGAAGAACAGGTCCAACAGTATCAAGGAAATCTTGGACATTGCGGATCGAAGGCCCAGTGGTTTCCCCGTATACTCATCCCATATCATATATCCAATATACGGGATAGCCACGCAATCCACTACTACGGCGACGACCGACTGTGTCCGCTCCGCGCTATCCTTCTTCAGGTCATTCTCCATCTGGTAGATCCGAGCAGCGATGCCAAGCGCCAGAATGGACGTGACCATGACACCGAGTCGGAAGAGGAGTGGGGACAAGGGATGTCGCATGATGCTGTTCCATATTCGCTTCGGCAAAGCTACCGTCTTTCGGTTGTCTTTGGCTCGTCCATCTGAATGGTGGAACTGGACCTTGATATCCGAATTAAACGTCGGCTGCAGCTTGTTGAGAGTCTGGCAGTCGACAACTTGCGATACTTCATTTGCCCTGCGGCCCCAGGACGACGAATGAACAAAGTCTTGCCATGACATGGCACCCAGAGGGGGAGTTGGTTTGTAGTTGGACACAATGACGGGCTCGGCGGACCGTAGATGATCCCATTTCCTACCATGCATAGACGCACGCCCATATCGCAAGAAATGGGGAATTCTGGACCTGGCCTTCTGAGCCGGGCCTAGTTGAGGATCGTCCCAAGCGATGAAGCCGTCTTTGGATACCCGGCGTTGTGGCTCGTTGGGTGCAAAGTTGCTTTGTCGCTGCACGATACGGGTCGGGGTTCGCAAGAGACGAAGTTGTTCCTCGCTGACCGGACCGTATCTCTGTTCGTAGGAATCGATCCAGGCTTTGCAAACGAAATTTTGTTAGTAATAATTCGAAGAAGGATGTGGAGAGGGGACTAGACGACGTCGAGGTGTGTGGAAAATGGGGATGCCATACGAGGGAGAGACCTGGGAGGCCGTAAGCGAGAATGAGAGTTGACGGCCGCACCGCCATGGTCGTGGGAAGAGATTTGAGCGTCGGATGAAGCCGATGCCCCAACCGTTCGAGTGGGCGACGACGAAAGAAGCGCATTGGACTCGGGCATCGTCATTCCTGGTGCTCTCTGTGGCCACAGCAGCGACAGCAGCGACAGCAGCACCAGATAATACAGCCACGCAAGATGCCGTTGCTAGCAGCTTCGCATGGTCCTTTTTCGTTCACGGACGCGCTGCTTCTGAAGTGTCGTTGTGCGGGCGGCGTCGGTTTTGTGTGAGCAGCTGGCGCAAGTGACGAAAGTTGGACACCAGGGCTGATCGACGTGGACTGGTTTGCGCCAACCAACAAGGCAAGAGCGAGACAGCCATGCGCCAGTTCGGGTGCCACTTGCCGCTAAGGACTCGGGCTAGGACCGACGCTTGCTCAACCTTACTTAACCTGTTGACCAAGATAAAAGGGAACGTTCTGTCGTGTTGAAATTTGTATACAGGTCTTCCTGGCGTCTGCTGCGTCCAGAAGGGCTGCCATTCGACCAGATCAGACGGTTTCAGTTTAAATGGAATGTTTAAAGTACTCCGTAGCTAGCCCGACGAGGGTCCAAGTTATGGCCGCATTTGTGCTTTCATGCTGCCCCACCGCCCACCACTCATTCTCTTCCGCTGGATCGCTGCATGACAAGGCACACAGGCAGCTTGACGTCACCTGATGGCGCGACGTGCCCGCTCCTCCAACCCACTCCAACCAGCACTTTTAGTGCTCCCGAGACACGCGTTGCCTCAAGGGCCATGCCGCGAGTAGTTACTAGTGACAGTGACACTAAAAGTACTTACTCAGGTACCGCCAGCCTAGGAACTTTGGACGAAAATCATAGTTGCTGCTGGCATCGATCGACAATCACAACCAAGGGCCATCGAATGAATCGAGCCTTCAATGTCCACACCTTTTCGCTTCAGCCGCGCATCCTTCGTGGTTCAGGCGCTGTGTACTAAACGTCCTGTTCAGTTGGCTTGAAACTCACTCCATCGACTGACTTTAGCAGAGCACAGAGCTGACGCTTTCTGGCCCGCGTGAACTCACATCTCCAGCTCATGAAACCAAATTGACACCGCCACCCACATCTAGTGCCTGCTTTTACGACCTGAGTCAGCATGCAGCCAGGACTCAAAGCAAAGGGCAGAGGGCTCCAAGAGTTCGCAAGGGGTAAATCCGACAGCAATGCACACTACAACGCCCCTTCTGACAAGCCCTATCAACTCGAACCCGACCCAGGCAGGCGTTCGGCCACACCCAGTGCAGACTCATATCAGCCCAGCCGACAAGAGATTGCAGAATTTGCCAGATTGCCGATCCCTGGTGCTGTTCCAAAAACTGTCGGCAGTCCTCGAGCAAGCGCTCCTCTGAGAAGCATCCATCGAGTCGATTCGCCAGTCCAACACGGGTACGGGTCGCCAAAACGTCAGCCTCGGGGGAAGCAGATTCAGACTGCCGCAGCTCACCATGGCATATTTTCGGGATCACAGCTTGGAGAAAATTTCATGAACTCGGGTCTCACAACACCCACCAATGACCCAGAGGCGTTGGCAGTTGTACAAGCTCCCGAAATCAAGGTAGAAGAGCGCGTCGAAAAAAATCAAGTTCAAAGGATGGCCCCCCCGCATGCTCCCCCTTTGGACATGGAGAAACACCAGTTCTCTGTAGAAGTGGATGGCCGGCTCTCAGTGGTGCCGGGCTTGAATCGCCATAATCCCTCTCATATGAACGACGGGTTCTACAACAGTAAAGGGTATAATAACCATGTTCGATATCAACCCAAACCTATCAAACAGACGAATCCCACCCACAGTCACCAAGTACCGACGTTTCAAGCACAACCTAGACTCCCAATGCGAGGAGTTCGGGTGAGCCGTGGACAACCCTCGCTGCCGAATGCTTTGCCCATTCAAGAGGAAGTTCCGCCACAAGGCAGATTCACCGAGGTGGAGGAAGAAAATTGGGAAGAACGAGCCTCGGAGCAAGTGAATGAGTCCATCCTTGTTCACGACTCTGATAATGAGTTTGATGCCTTTGGTAGATTTGGAGGAAGACCGGCATCGCCAAGGGCAAAGAAACATAACGGGGCACCTACGAAACCCGCACGAGAAGGCACCCACAAGTCAAGCAAAGCCACACGCGATCTGCAGCAAAAAAATAAAAAACGCAGACGCCAAAGTCTGGACTACGACGACAAAGTCCTCAGCTCCATGACGTACCAAGATCTCCAAGGGGAGCCATTCGATGTCGTGCCACAGCTGACAGGCATGTTGAACGGACATGACTCTGCTGCGTCAAAACTCATCACTAGGCTTGAGCAGTTTCAGCAACAAGGGGAGCGAGAGCAACACCAGTTCTTCTCACACATGTCGATCGAAGAGTGGGAGAAGGCGGGCGATTGGTTCGTTGACCATTTCACAGATCTCATGAACCGCTTGCGACAAGCTCGGCGAGATAAACGCAAAATGGTGGCGGCATTCGAGATGGAAGCCTCGCAACGAGAAGAGGCTATCCGCTTACGAACTGACGCGATTGACAAAAAGTTGATCAAAATGAAACAAGATGGCCAGCGTGTCGTCGGCGACAAGCATCTTTGATACGGGTCGGTTGTATATAAGGGACCATGAGCGATGGTATGCAAGATCTTGAGCCACGAATAGATTGCTGGTGAATTTGATTTGGGACTGCATACGCAGAAAAGATGGAATGAACATCGCGCACTTATTTCCTATCTGTTCTATCTTGTCCACGGTGTTATGGGCCAGCCAGCATGGTGTTCAACGGGTGGTGGAAGTGTTTATCGGTGCTTCAAAGGTCTGATGCACAAGGGTAGTTTTGCTTTGCTTTATTATACCCCCAATGTCATGGGACATGATATCTCAGTCAAAGGAAAGACTAGGAAAAGGACTAAATTTGCGATACTTGCTTGACCTTTCTATCTCTCCCGACAGTCATTCGCAAATGATGACCTGGCCTGTCTTTGAAAATACCGTTTCTCAAGCCGTCGGTATACAGCTCGTAAGCAGGAAAGTACCCATCCACAAACCTGACGACTTGCTCCGGCGTCATCCCGGCCGCAGGATCCCCCTTTGCTATCCGTAGTGAATCCTCCTGCTCTTGCCTCCAGGCATACACGTATTCTGCCTCCTCCGAGTCAATATGTATGAAGGAATCAAAAAGGTCCGTAACGGCGTCGTAGTCTCTCAGCTTCTCGTTGATAAAAAGCAGATGCTCCAATCGGTGTGTATGTAATGTCCGACTAGGCGCTTTCCACTTCGCTTCCACGTCCTCATCACGAAGAGGTCGAAACCCGACGGCCCATCCCTCGAAAATAACGACTTGTATGGGTTCATCGCCAGGCTGATTCACGGATCTCCATTGCTCTTCAGGAAGACGGTCACCCTGGCCTGAGAAAAGGGCTTTGTCGTATCGAGAAATTTTGGTAGGTTGGCCATCTATAAGGGCTGTGAACACAGATTTGACTAGATCTACATCATGAGTTCCTGTGACTTGTCACAACGATGTCTTCAAAACAAGCGATTCTATTGCAAGGGGATTCCAAAAAAAAAAAAAAAAATCATATATACCTGGCTCCCCGCGATGCTGAACAAGCGCATTGTCGGGGTTCGCTTCCGCCAAAGCGACCTGCTCTTGATGGGAGAGGTAGAAATCATCGAGGCTGAATACAAGAGTCTTGATGTTCCTCTTGGCCAGGCCCTCGGCTAGTTGCGCCACCAGCGTTGTTTTGCCCACGCCTTGCATGCCATTGAGGCCGATGATGAGAG
Organism: Epichloe sibirici; assembly: GCA_022702365.1. NCBI lineage: Eukaryota > Fungi > Ascomycota > Sordariomycetes > Hypocreales > Clavicipitaceae > Epichloe > Epichloe sibirici. Next base: position 2,095,732 of record JALAAE010000001.1, on the reverse strand, counting down.
GCCGCCTGGGAGAGGACGCGGTGGACCGATGTGTTTCCAGGCGGGTGAGGATAAAGGAGGTGCAGATGGGTGCTTTGTCGTCTGTGAATGGGACGGACATGGTGGCCGGTGAGGTTTTGAGATGTACCTTCTCTTTTGTTGTTTTGTCATCACAACGGGTTGGCGGGGCTGGACCCGGGTGTCGATACCACTGAGTACACTTTACATCGATGGCTCAAACAGTTTTCAACTTTGCTTTCAGAAAGCAATTCGAGGTCTGAAGTGCCATGAGATCGTCCGCACAGAACCCTGCAGCATTGTTTTGGGATTGAGCATTTTGAGCTAATCCGTCCAATCCGTGACCCGGAAAATATGCGACATACAAGCCGTTACATGTAGAGAGAGAGTAGAGAGGCTTGAGTTAATTAATATTGAGCGTTCCTTCCTCTTCCTGGTGCTGTCACTGCTGTGCAGCTGAGCTGACGCGGTGCGCCCCACGTCGCTTGGTCCGACACACGCAGAGACACTTGACAAATGGACACTTCAACCTCACCCCGACAAGCATGCCCATCGTACCGTCCAAGTCTCAGCGACCAACCGACCTCGGCCACGTCAAGCATCGATAACTCGCCATAGCGTCTGCGAGTATTCGCCGCCCATCTCCCAGCATGCGAAGCCTTCACCAATGAGTCGTCAGCATGGTGTTTAGCGGCCTGCTGTCATCCTCCGAAAGGACCTCGGCAAATCGTTCCAAGCCCAGCCAGGAGAACGAGCTGTTGCCCGAGTTCATCTACGACGAAGCCCAGCTGCCCTGTGTGCCGCCCGAGAGACCAAACCTGCGTGAACTCAATAGTTGCCTCGAGGCTCTAGCCCTTGTATTTCCCGACATACAGATTGAGGTGTTCCGGGAGCTGCTGTCCAACTTTGATGGCGAGTCACGACTCGCTCTTGTTGCAAATGCATTGCTGAAGAATCGAGTCGACTGGGTCAAGGGACGATGGAAGACTGTGGGCAAGCAGGACGCCGATCCAGCGACGCTCCCCAGAAGCGACATGTTTCGAAGTAAAGAGTATATTCAGGCAGTTCGAAATCTGGCGGCACAGGAGTTTCGGCTTCTGTCAAGATCGACCATCAACGCTGTTCTGGCCGAGTCGAATCATGCATACCTGGAGGCCCGACGAACATTCGTGACTCTTTCTTCAAAATCCTGGCGCTTCACGGTACAGTCGCTTTTTACGCGGCGAAAGCCGTTGACCACAGGGGAAGCCGAAAACCACCCCTTGGTGGTTTGGCGATCCACCGGACAAGGCTCAGTCGTACCCACGATTCGGACAACAGGAAACGCCGAATTAGATCGCGAGTTGTATGATGCCCTCATCCGTCCTCTGAAGCATCGTATGAAAGAGGAGAGGGAAACCAAGGATCGTGGGCTCGCAGTCTTGCTGAACAACGAAGAGGCCGAAGCAGCCTCCGCCACCCACGAATGTGCATGCTGTTTTGTTGATTACACGTTTGAGGAGTTCACAAGCTGCAGCAAAGACGGCCACTTGATATGCTATCGATGTGTTCAGAATTCTATCAAAGAAGCCCTGTTCGGTCAGGGTTGGCGGAGCAACGTCAACACTGATACAGGCACCCTCAAATGTTTGTCCGTAGACGGATGTCCAGGCCACATCTCATCTGAATACATTCAACAAGCATTCCTGCAGGAAAAGTCAGGGGTAGATATTCTTCACAAGTTGGATCAAAGGCTGGCCGAACATAGCTTGACTGCCTCCAACGTACCGCTCATCCACTGTCCTTTTTGCCACTATGCCGAGGTCGACGATATATATCTTCCCACGCATGATGAAGCTTGGCCACGGTTCAAGCTTCGCAACATTTACAATTTGATCATTCTCTTCATCATCATCATGGCATTGATCATTCTTTCTCCGTTCGCGCTGGTCGCGGCTCTTGTTTGCGTCGTTGTCAGTGTTGAACCAAATTTACGGCGAAACATTGGCACGGAATGGAAACGTGCCGTCCACAGACACTGCCGCCGACGGCGTGGTCTCCGCTTCTTGTGTCAAAACCCCAAATGCGCCAGGATCTCATGCCTATCATGTCACAAAACATGGACAGACATTCATGTCTGTAACGAATCGTCTCTGGTGGCGCTACGAACACAAGTCGAACAAGCGATGAGCTTAGCCATCAAGCGCGTGTGTCCACGATGCAACACGTCCTTTGTGAAGAATGCGGGCTGCAACAAGCTCACATGTCCATGCGGGTACAAAATGTGTTATGTTTGCCGAGCCGATCTTAGCGACGAAGGCTACCGTCATTTTTGCGACCATTTCCGCCCCGACGGCGACCCGAGACCATGCACGCAGTGCGACAGATGCAATCTCTGGGAATCGGAGGATACTGATGCTGTGCTGACCGAGGCCCGCGAGGTGGCTGAACGGAAGTGGAAGGAAACGGAGCAGAGAGAGCTGTCTGGTGCCGAGAAGGCCTATCTCGAAACCGGGGTTGCATCGCGAGGCGTACATTCGAGAATCAACCATTTCCTGACGAGCAGTACTTCGCCAAATTTGCCGGAATTCCTTGACATCATTGCCGAGGCGATATTATTTTGACACAGCAAGCACGCTTTTTTGTTTGAATTGCCTTGCCAACAATCACTGGATAACGGGACAATGACTTGGGGTGGCGGCTTTGAATTCAGCGTTATTTGGCTCATTCATTTCATGCGCATGGGATTGCACGTTGATGGAGGTTTGAAAATGAAACATGACGATTCGAATTCGCGCACACATCGGCACAAGTTACGACTAGCATGAATATAGTTGTTTTTTTTTTTTTTGATAAAATGCAACTCAATCATGTCATCCTTGAAACTCACTCCCAAAATGATGAAGAAAAAATTCATAAAAAGAATAAAATCAGGCATTCATTCCCGTAGACTATGTACAGTGCAAAAACATGACATCATTATGATACATGACAAGCACGAAGCTTTTCCCGCAGATTCCTGATCCAAGGTCTCTCTATCTTTGCTCTCCCCACGAAAAAAAAAAAAAAAAAAATTTACCGTTTCTTCTTCACCATAGTTGGTTCGAAAAATCACAATCTCTGATTTTAAATCTTGCTCTTGCCGTCGTCGAGCAACTCGACGGCAGCCCCACCAATAGCCAACTTGCCCGTCTCCTTGATCTTGGTCTGGAAGACGACCCTGTTGCCCTCGCGCCACATCTCGGTGACGAGGGTCTGGCCCGGGTCCACGGTGCCAGCGAAGCGGACCTTGATGTTCTTGTAGGGGCCAAATGTCTCGTAGATGGCCTTGCCGGCGACGCCAAAGGAGGCGAGGCCGTGGAGAATAGGTCTCTTGAAGCCGCCCATTTTGGCGAAGGAGGGGTCAATGTGAAGGGGGCTTTTTTTTTAATAACAAAGGTTAGCCAAAACTGGTGGTTCGAAATGATTTCAAAATTCATGGCAAAAAAATGGGGGAAGCGGCGGGGAGGGAAAACATACTTGTAGTCGCCGCTCAGACGATAAATAGCAGCCTGGATCTCATCCGTCTTGGACTCGACGACCGTGTCGGGAGCACGCCGGGGGGGAACATTGGCGGCCGTGGCGGCGCCGCGGTCCCCGCCCTTGTTGGGGCCGTCGAAGCCGCCGCTGCCGCGGACAAAGGCCGTCATCTCGCTGTAGAAGACGTCCTCGCCCGTCTCCTTGTTGACGGTGGTGAGGCCCGACTTCACGACGGCGGCGTTGCCCTTGTCCACGACCTCGATGAGCCTGCCGCGGGACTCGAGGACTCCGCTCGTGGGCAGCGGGAACTTGCGGATCTCGAGGTACTGCTCGCCGTGGAGCAGCATCATGGGGGAGAAGTTGGGGATGATGGCGCCAAAGTCAAAGGGCATTTCGGCCGAGAAGATGGGGATGACGCCAAACGTGGGGAGGACCTGGAAGTCCTCGGCTCCCTCGAAGACGTACTTCAACTCGGTGTGCTTGGCGCCGACTCCGAGGTTGTACAGGATTGAGTCGCGCTCCTCAAACTTGAACTCGACGGGGGGTCCTTCCTTGCCCATGGCGGCCTTGATGGCATCGAGGTATTCGTTGCTGGCGGGGGGGGAGTCATCGGCCTTTTTCTTTTTTTTTTTTTAATAGTCAGGGTATTAGTATAAAGAGCTTTTGCAACGTGTGTCTGCGCGGGTAATGCTTTGAAAAGGAGGGGGGGGGGGGGGGGGGGGACGGTGTCCTCTTTTTTTGGTCTTCTTGATTTTTTTTTTATATGTGTTCTAGTCCTAACTAATTGTACATAAAATTCGTCGAGGATCAAAAAAAAAAAATTCAACAAAAAGAGGTCGTTTCTTCATACCTTCTCAGCAACGTTGCCCATATTGGCCATGATCTTCATCATAGAGTCCTGAGCCTTCTCAGGGTTGTCCACGCGGTCATCGTCGAAGCTGGCAATGTCCTTCCAGTTCTTGGCAACCTCCTCGGGAGTGAGCGTGACGTTGACGGGGAACCCGTGGCCGCCGGTTCGCTGCCATCGCGTCTTGCCGCACCATCCGCTGCCGACCTCGTAGAGTCCTCCAGTCGGGTCGGGACAGTCGTCGCCGCAGAGAGCAAGGACGAGAGGAGCAATGTAATCGGGCTTGAAGGCCTGGACCATCTCGGGGGGCAAAACGGAGGCGGTCATGGCGGTGCCGGCGTTGGGGGCGATGGTGTTGACGAAGATGTTGTACTTCTGACCCTCGATAGCAAGGGCTCGGGAGAAACCGAGGATGCCGGTTTTCTAATGTCGACATTGGTCAGTATGTGGAATGAAGCACTTCTATTGCGTTGGAGGTAAATGTAACTCACGGCAGCGGCGTAGTTGGCCTGGCCAAAGTTGCCGTAGATACCACTGGTGGAGGTGGTGTTGACGACACGACCGTATTTCTGCTTGAGGAAGTAGGGCCAGGCAGCCTTGGTGACCTTGTAGGTGCCGCGCAGATGCACGTTGAGGACGGGGTCCCAGAGAGAGTCGTCCATGTTGGAAAATGCCTTGTCACGAAGGATACCGGCGTTGTTGACAATGATGTCAATGCGGCCGAAGTTGTCAATGGCAGCCTTGACAACCGCGTCACCATCCTCGGCAGAGGCCTTGACGCCGACAGCCTTGCCGCCGGCCTTCTTGATCTCGTTTACGACATCGTCGGGGTTGACGAGATCGTTGACGACAACGGTGGCGCCGTGCTTGGCAAAGGCCAAGCAGTAGGCACGACCGATACCAGCACCGCCACCAGTGACCACGGCGACCCTGCCGGTGAAGTCGACCTTGGCGCCCTGCTCACTGGGGCCCATCTTCTGAGACTCCTCGAGAAGTGTCATGAAGTCATTGGGGCCGCTGGGGTACTGGGGCTTGGAGAAGTCGACAACGTGATGCCACTTCTTGAGGATGGCGCTGGGAGTGTACGAGCTGTCGGCCTTGAGGAGCAGGCCACCAGATCGCTCCCATCGGAGCTTGGCAGCGTGGCCACCGCCAACTTCGAAAATGCCACCGTTCTCGGTGGAGTTGCTGGAGTGAACAAGAACAGCAACGAGAGGGACAACCCACTCGGGCTTGAGCTGCTCAAGAACATCGGGGGGCATGACGGTGGAGGTCATTCTGCTGGCAGCTGCAGTAGACGTTATTAGTCACAGAACATGTTTTGACACTCGCAGATTTCAGCTTCTGCTCAGCTTCTGCTCAGCTTCTGCACTCACCAATAGGAGCAATCACATTGCTCATGATGTTGTACTTGGCACCCTCCTTGGCGAGAGTCTCGGTGAAACCGACCATGGCCAGCTTGGCAGCCGAGTAGTTGGTCTGGCCAAAATTGCCAAACAGACCGGCAGCAGAGGCAGTGTTGATGACCCGGCCATACTTTTGTTTTCTGAAATGAGGCCAGGCAGCGCGGGAAACCTTGTAGGCACCCTTGACGTGGACTTTCATGATGAGGTCCCAGTCCTGGTCAGTCATATTCTTGAAGCTGACATCCCGTAGGATACCGGCATTGTTGATGACAACATCAACACGGCCAAAGTTCTGGATAGCCGTTTCAATGATCTTGTCGCCGTTCTCGACACTGTCGTAGTTGGCAGCGGCCTTGCCGCCAGCCTTCTTGATCTCGTCGACAACAACATCGGCAGCCTATTTGAATCGAGAGATTCCCGGTGAGTCCCACGTGGCGCATTCATGTGTGGAAGAATAAAGAAAGAGACTGATATGACTCCCCGTGTCTTGATCTGTCGACTCGGAAACACATACCTTTGTTGAATTACCCTCGCCCTGGGATGATCCGCCCAGGTCGTTGACGACGACACTGGCACCGCGCGAAGCAAAGAAAAGAGCATAGGCCTTGCCGAGACCACCGCCGGCGCCGGTGATGACGACAACCTGGTTGTCGAATCTCAATTGCTCAGCCATGGTGGCGATTGCGAGATGTGATGGATGGTGGAGTGAGGAGGATCTTGTTTGTCTCTGGCTGTCCACGTAGTACGGACGCTCAACCGCAGACAAAACGACAGAAAGAGATGAGGAACGATTCGCGAGGGGGTATAGTGATGATGAGCGGTTTGGAAGGGGAAGGATGATGGAGGAGAATAAAAGGGAAAACGAAGAGCCGGCGGAAACGGGAGCCGGCGGAATTGCGCAGCTCTGCCTCGGCTGTGGTACAAGGAAGCTCTGGCTGGCCGCCGACGCCGCTACCGAGGGGGTGCTGGATGCTGGATGCTGGATGCGGAGCTGGGAGATGCGGGGGGCGCTAGTCTCCTTTGGGCTCTTCATCCTTTGCTGGCTTCAAACTTCACATGCTTCGTGTGATGCTATGTACAAGTGACTTGCGACTATCTGACCAATGTCATCAAGGTCATCAAGGTCATTCATTCATTCATTATAGCTCATGCGTCAGGAGAAAAACCAGCCCGCGCTATGTACGGAGTAGATGAAATCCCAACGGCATTCGCCCATCCTGTTCTTTCTACCCCGGAATTTATTGCCATGCGTTGTCTGTCATCAATGCTCCATCTGCATCGGCATCGGCATCGGCATCTGCATGTGGGAGCACCACCACCAACTCGTGCTTATCAGACGGCTCCCTTCTGTTGCGCCAGACCGTCTGCTTGTTCTTCATCTCGGATTCTTCTTCTGGCGACATTCGCAGTCTCAGAATGGGCATGCGCGGGATTCCCCTGCGCCGCGTTCGTCGACGTCGACTCCGGTGTCAATTTTGGTTGCACCAGATCAGCTTTCTCCTCGGCTTTTGTATCCTGTTCTTTTTGGGGCGGTACCCTCACAAGTTACAACAGGCGTGATGGCTGGCGGTGAAAACCACTGGCGCTTCCAGAACCACAAGTAATCAAATCGCCCCAGTGACGGCGGCAACAACAACCCAGTATTATATCCAGAATCTGTCCGACACCTTCCAGCTGTCGCCCTTTTCTTTGTCCCGCTGGAAATTGAAGAACGATGTGCTGAACATGGCCGAGATGAAGGTGCCAGGCCGGAAAAATGTAGTAACAATGGCAAAAGTGCGCATTGCTGCACTTTCGAGCCTCGTGGCCTTTGCAATATCAACAAATACAAAGGGATCTTCCTGGGAAACCTGGTTGAATGCCAATCAACACTTGGTGTCGCAATCGACATTGGCATTGTGGTTTGCACAAAAGTGTGTCCATAATGGGTACGAATAAATGATGAAGGTGTTTTGTTGCTGACTGAGCCAGACACTTGCGATTGGTTTTACCTCGCAGCTGGCCGACACCTGGCACGCACACACAGTGTTTGACCAGCCACCAGTGCCGTCAATACTGTCTTTGTTCGCGTCTGGTTGAACTCTCCCGTGATCTCATGGCTATCCTATCTTCCGAGCCCTGACATGTTCGTAATTCGCACCTGTACTGCTCTACACAGACGCGGATTTCCCGTGGTTAATGTTTTAATGTTTCCATCATGGAAAGCCTTTACGTGGACTCGTCGCCGTGGCAGACAAACTGGACTGGACCCTTGTTGATTCGCGCAAACTTCACGTGGCATGACGACAGCGACTTGGGGAGTGCCTGAGCCGCAACGAGACTAGCACCAGCAGCAGCAGCACCCCCACGGGCAGAAGGCAGAAACACGCGAAGTGGCAGGTCAAGTGGCAGGTTAAGTGGGAATGGAAAATCCAGTCGGGTCACATGGATGGAGTCTCCACGTATGCGACGAAGCTTTGACGAGAGGGGGGTTCTTCTGGGGGCTATTTTAAAATTCAATAGCTGCGACACAGGCGCAACAAAAAAGCACGCCTTCCACTTGTTATCCACTGTTATCCACTGTTGCTAATTATCATAATTTGCTAATTATCATAATTATCATATCCACTGCGGGCTCGGCCTCGGAAAGCAGGGTCCGAGTTCGTTTGTTTGATGATCCGACCCCTTGTCACTTGTCGCTTTTTTGGAAATCAAGCGTGACATTGTATGTGCGGATTATGTCGCAACATTATTAATAAAAACAATCCTTCCCATCAGGCCCTCCACCACGCTCATCAAGATTGCAACCCACCAGCAGCCTGCCTGTCTTATTACTCGTAGGCGTACGGAGTGTCGCTGGCCCGCCCGCCTGGTCTTGTCTGCTGACCTTGCGTTGCCAAATATTGAAAATATACATATACTGCGACCGACCCACTTGCGTGGCTTCCACGATTCCTCATGCCAGATTGGTCTCTTCAATCTTGAATCTCGTCCGTGGGCAACTGACCAGGAAGAAAACTATTGCATCTGCTACAGTCATTGCAGACATCCCCCAAGACTTGATCTTGCAAAGAAAGACTGTCGAAGAGAAGGGTTGTCGCCATCCCGGCGATGCCTACCACCATCCCCGTCGAGATGAGCAATTCTCCTCCAGCATATTTGTTCGTCGTAAGGCAAGTTGACATGTTGTTCCTCGCCCATCCCTCGCCCATCCCTCGCCCATCACATTCGGCGCGAGCGGGCCCCCCAAAAAAAAACCTCTGCCCAAGTTGCTAACACCTGTCGATATGCAGACACGGGAGCCGACTTGATGCAGCCGACAAATCGTGGCATTTGACCTCCCCGACACCTTACGATCCTCCCCTCACACACGGTGGTTTTCTGCAGGCGCGACAGGTCGGCAACCAGATCGCCAGCATCCTCGAGCAGGCCAAATCCGACTACGAGAGCTCGAGCAATGTCAACGCCTCCCGGAAGCGCAAACGATACAAGATTGTCATCCACAGCTCGCCCTTTCTTCGTTGTGTGCAAACGTCAATCGGCATCAGCTCTGGGCTGGCTCAGACATTTCCGGACTCAACATACAACCCCGAAGACATGATTGTGCCTCGGGAAACTCCGCAGATCGAGCCGCAGTTCCAATTCAAATCCACGCTTCTACGACTTGATTCTTTTCTCGGAGAATGGCTATCACCGGAATACTTCGAGATGATCACTCCCCCGCCTGGTCCGGCTCGGATGCTGGGTGGCGCGAAAGCAGAGCTCCTAAGACGGGAAGATTACAGCATCTACGCCGACATACCGGAAACAGAGCCACCACGACCTTCGTCAGGTTCGCTCTGGCAATCGCCCAACACGAGTCCTGCCAACGTTGCACGGTCACCTTCAACGGATAGTGAAGGGTCGATTAATGTCTCAACTTTGGGTCCTGCCTTGCCTGAACGACCTCAAGTGAAGAAGGGATACATTGCTCCAAGACCCATTTATGCAGTCTCGAGCTCCGGGAGCATACCGGACGGCTTCGTTGCCCATGCACGAGATCTTTCCGTTACTGTGGACTACCAATGGGACTCGATGCGCGCACCACTCGACTTTGGCGATGGCGGCAGATTTGGAGAAGAATGGGCCTCCATGCATAAGAGATTCCGGGGCGGCGTCAGGAAGCTGGTCAACTGGTATGCCTCAACAGACTCTGCCGCCGACATGACCGCGAAAACAGCCAATGGCCATGATGATACCAAGCAGAAGCTCGAAAATGAAGAAGTTGACACGGTTGTTGTCATGGTGTCGCACGGTGCTGGTTGTAATGCTTTGATTGGCGCCATTACCCATCAACCCGTGTTGATGGACATTGGAATTGCATCAATCACCATGGCTTCGAGAAAGGAAAATCTGGACTACAACGAGCTGCTTTCTTCGACGCCCGCTCCAGCAGACCGTTCGAAAGATGCCATGGTGCCGGTGGACAGGATGTACGATATCCGCCTTTCAGCAAGCACGGAGCACTTGCGGCGATCAAGCACCATGACCACGCCAAGCTCTGCCAGGTCTACATCGACGGCCAATGTTTGGAATGCAAGCACTCGTCCGAGAGGGCGTACCTCGACCATGGGTGGGCCAGTCATGAGCCCATTCACATACTCGGATCCCTTCTCCTCCACCGGAAGCCGCAGCACCTCGGCCAGCGCAGCCCTCCCGCCCGTCACGCGCCAGGAATCGGCGCCGCACCGGGCGCATCTGCCGCGAGGGGGGGGTTCTGCCCTGGCTTCGGTCGGGTTTGGTAACGAAGCTGCTTCTTCGGACCCAGGCAACCGATCCCCGCCTTCGACAACGTCAACTTCGGCATTATGGTCCGCGGGGCCATCTTCCCTACGGCTGATGGACGACGGCAGCGATGCTATCGACGACTTGGGCTCCATGCTGCCCGACTTTGACCAGAAGAGATTCAACATTGGAACACCGGCCAAGGAGAAGGAATCGTCGTCCATTATTACTGTAGAGCCGGTTGTCCCGGTCGTCGCTTCTGCCACAGATGATGCACCGCGATTTCCCGACTACTCACCGCCAACACCGTTTGACGATCAAGATTCGTCCACGCCGCCTGTATTTGCTGCTCCAAGCAAGCTGCACACCAACTTGGGGTCAGACAAGCCCATTGAGGAGTTGGAAGTCACGCAGCTCGGCGCCGGACTTGGTGGCCTCTGGGGGATACCGCCTCCTGTGGAAGAAGTAGAGCGCTTCCGCGACAGGAGCCACACGAAGCGACGATGGACAGTAACTGAGCGTGCTTAGAACAAAGCTGGCGATGCATTGCAATATTGTTGCTCTCTTACTGTTGAACCTTTTCATCATTACTACGAAGGTTGACCAGATTGAGCGTTATACTCGATGACCCCCGAAAGTGAGCGAGCTATTTGGGATCGATCACCCGGAAAGTCCCCCCCCCCCTTTCAAAATAGTGAGGGCTCGCTCTCCTTGTTTTTTTTCTTTGTTTTGTTTTTCCCTCTGTCTTGTATTTTCTTTGCATAGCGCAGGCGAATTGGCAAAAGTGTGACTACGGACTGAGAAGTTTTTCAACATGTGGAAATCATAGGGCAATGGAGTTGAAATCGTTTTCTGTCTCTGGCTGGGTATTGGACTTTTTTTTTTTTAACCCCATTCCACCACCAGTTGAGGCGTTTGTGCCTCGCTGCAATAATCAACAATAACCACAACACCTTTTTCTGTGATTCTCGTCGTCGTCGTGTGTCTCGGCCCGTTTCAACCCCTCCCGTTGAATTCATATGTAAACGCATCATCTGCATCCTCCCCCCCTTCGACCACGCAGATATCCACCCTCGTTGTATCCGTTCCACTGAGCGTTTTCGTCTTCATCCCTCGACACGCGCAACAACATTCCTCTCCCAACCCCCCCTTCTTCTGGGCACGCATTCTCGCCCTCGCCCTCGCCCTCCCTCTCCGCACCATGACAAGCTCTTCCCCCCGCCTCTCATCCGTCTGCGTGCCCCTGTCCACCATCTGCGCCTCCTTTCCACGACCCGCGCTCGTCTCAGTCTTGCCGGCCTCGCCCCTCTTCCTCCATCTCCTCTCCCTCCCGAGCGCCAGCTGTGTCTCAAAGTCGAGACCCCCGCACGGCTCGCTGGGCAGCAGGGCGAGCACCCCGCCCCAGTACTTCTTCACCTCGGCGTAGTAGAGCTGCTCCTCGATCCGGTAGCCCCATATGCATCGCAGGACGGCCACGTTGGCCACGGCCGGCACGGATGCGGGCTCGACGTAGCCCCTGTTCGACTTGACTGCCGGGACGCGGATGGCCTTGGCGAGGCGGTGCGCCGAAGGGTGGATGGTGGACGGGCGGAACGCGAGGCTCCGCCAGGGAAAGGTCGTGAGGAAGTATGTCTGGAGGGGGGCCGGGAGGACGGGCAGGAAGTGCGTTTGGAAGCGCTGGATGATGAGGTGCTCGTTTGAGGTTGGGGGGAAGAAGGATTGAAAGGACATTTTTTTTTGGGGGGGGGGGGGGAAAGGATGCTGTTTGGGTGGTCGTTTTTTTTTTTTTTTTTTTTTGTGGCGGTTGTTTTCCGATGCGGTTTGTTGATCGGGCGACTTTGGGGCCGCGAGGGAAGTTGATTGATGGGGGAGGAGGAGAGTGGTGAAAGAGCAGGGCTGGGGAGGATGAGAATATGGGTGATTCTGGGTGAGTTGGCAGTTGGCGCGACTTCGTGATGCTGTCTTGCAGCTGGCGCAGGTGGAAGGCGGTTGTTGTTGTTGTTGTCGTTGTCGTTGTCGTTGTTGTCGTTGCTGCAACCAGTGCTTTAAACGGCATGGATGCTTCGTTCTTTTTGGTAGGCGAAAGAAAAGAGAGAATCACGAACAGCGTTGATTTATTCTTCGCTGTCAAAAAAAAAAAAGAAGAACAATGTATTGAACGACCGTTCTGGACAGTTCCCAATGCCATATATTTAGCCAAAGATCCAAAAAACCCTATCCGTGTGACGGGAATCTTCACCTCCTCTATATCAGTCCCACTGCCCTGTTTGTTCTGTTCCGTCTAGCCCTTTAATTGCGAAGATCAAGTAGAAAAAAAAGAACCATCTCTACAATAAGCTTTTGGCATGGCATGATATGCGTTCGTGTCTCGTTCCTCCGTACTCGAACTACGCACGAAGAAGAAAAGAGAACAAGCGTGGAAGCGGCGCTGTTCTACAGTCTCGCCCGAGTTTTTTCTCTTCATTTACTAACCGCGTTGATACTCGGTTTCAATTAATTAATTGTATACTTGTCGAGAACGAATCCTTCCCTTTGTTCAACCAAACATCTTGTTCATGGCCTGGTGGGCCAGCTCGACGCCGAGGAAGGTAGCTGCGTTGGCGGGAACAGCACGAGCCAGAGCAGGTCCGAAGCCAGGGAAGAAGGCTCTGTATCCGCCCTTTCCGTAGAGGTCACGAATGACACCGCCAAGCGTGACGTTGCCCTCGGCGGTTTGCAGGCGAGACTTGACGGTATCGACGGGGAAGACGGGGATCCACATGGCCACACCGGCAGCGGCACCGGCGCAGGTGACGGCTGACAAGCTCAGCTCGCCAGTGGGCTTGCCGGTGACGGGATCCTTGGGGCTCAGAATGCGCTTGATGTACTCGTAGGCGGCGAAGTAGGCGGCAGATCCGGGACCATCACGGGCAAGTGTGGCAGCGCTGCCTCGGAAGACGCTGCGCAAGCCTCCCTGGGCGTACAGCTGGCGGACGACGTCGACACCACCGTTGTACTTGGGCTTCTCGCCTGGCGCAAGCTGCTTCTGGCCCTGGACCTGCAGAATGACCTTGACGCGCTCAAAGGGCGCAGTGATGGCCGTCATGGGAATGGCCGAGATGAAACCAGCGGTGGAGATTTGGGCGATGGAGAGGCCGTTCGGGCCGACGGTGGAGGAGGCAGAGACGATTTGCTTGCCGAGGTCGTAGCCCCAGAAGGAGACGGCAACTGGAGGCAAGTCACAAGAGTGGAAAAAGTCAGCCGTTTGACCACCTTTGGTTTGAATTGCAGGAAACAAGAGCTTTGACTGTTCATATAATGCTGATTGACTCCGTGGTAGCAAGCTCAAGGGGGGCCCCGGGGGGGAAATGTCGACCGCAATCCAGGTGAAGAAGATTCATTTCATAAGAGCATCATAAGAGCAAAGGAAAACTCACACATGGGAGTCACACCAACCAGCGGTGCGCTAACTCCGGCGTACAATCCTCTTTTCAGTCCATCTCTAGCGATGCTCTTCTTCACGACATCAATGGCAGACGAGTAGACGCCCCGCTCGGCCGTCTGCAGGCGCACCTTGACCAGGTCGAAGGGGTGGCCGACGACGACGGCGCAAATACCGCCAAACCCACCTGCTCCAAGGGCGCGCAGCTGCGACAGCAGACCCGACTTGGCAGCTTCTTTGGTCTCTTGTCGCTCGTTCTTGGTCTCTGGGAGGTGGGGGATCTTGTCGGCCACGGGAGCGGGCAGTTTGTCGATCTGCTTGTTGACAGCCTCGGGCGGCGAGGAAGAGGCGGGCATGGTTGGGCGGACGAAAGGGCACGGTGGTTACCCGCGCCTGAGAAGGAAGGAACAGAAGGGACGTGACGAGGGAGGGGGAGAGGATCAAGACTGATGATGATAAGGAGATGAGTCTGTGACAGAAAAGCAAGAGGCAAGAAGCAAAAAAAGGACGAGGTCGGGTTGTGCGCAGACAAAATGAGATCGTGGGTAAGGTGACTTCCCGAATATGCATGCGCAGGTGCCAGAAATTGGAACGGTTCGCCGGTTCAATCCTCGGTTCTCACGTCAATTTCTCACGTCAATTTCTCACGTCAATTGGAGCTACTGCCAGTACTGCCAGTACTGCCAGTCTCTTTTTTTTTTTTTTCACCGACCGATGGACTGCACCCTGCAAGATGCGTGCGTGGTTCTATTCCCAAGTGAAATTGCACAGGAAGAAGCACGTCTTGCTCGTACCCAAGAGGGGATGTCGGAGTCCACGCATAATACAATATTATTTACCCCCATACCCCCCCCATAATACCCACCAGGCACAGCTTTACACGTATTACAGTATAACCCCTGATGTACGTCACTGCCGACCAGACTTACATATACGGAGTCGGTAAGTCTTGTCCCCTAGCTAATCTAACAATAGTATTGCCAAGGGCACCCCAAACTAATACCCTAAATCAAAAGGTCAAAAAAACTGCAAGCTTAAGAAGCTACTTAAAAAAAAGTAATTAGGAGTAAAATAAGTAATGCTAGGTGTGAGTAGTACTGTGTAGTTTAACCTCATGCTCTATGCGAAAAAGAAGCAGTACAATGAAGACGGGGATTGTTATAGAGCTACCCATCGAAGGCCGATAATTCTGCCACTGTGACCGGGAATACCTGCAAGCTCTGACGACAGTGATACTCCAAAAACTCTGCCCCTTCCACATGCCACACATACTGTACTGCTGGGCGTCCTTGTTCATTTTTGAGAACATCTCCTTCTCTGATATCCTCATAACTTCTCATGCGCCCAAAGTGATAATGCGGCCCAGTCGCAATAGTTCCAATAATTAGACTCGCCTTATTTAGCAGGCTTCTTAAGTCCTTTGGACCTCGTTGTCCATTTCGACTATAATATACGACTTTTTCCCAAGTTTTATCAATCCCATTTGGGTCCCAAAAAATTCTTTGAACTTGATCTGCTGGAAGAGACTCAATAGCAGAATGAAGGATAGTAATCTGTAGTATTGCAGCTGAGCCGCCCTTAACGCGGCGTTTCGCCCAGTTGGCGTTCCGCACAGCAATGTCTCGATCAACAGCAAAGTAGCCTCCACTTGTGTGAATTAGAAAGTCAGTTGGGGGGTTGGACATAAGCGCAGTCGTTTCGATAGAGCCATCACTAGTGTTCAACATATCCCTCAGCCGACGCTGAGAGATCCCCTTGAAGAGTTTGATGTAGCCAGGTTGTGTCTGAGCAGCTTCTATTGCAAATGCTGATGTTGAGGTATGTAGGGACTTTCTTGCGCGTTCTTGGATAGTCAAACGCTGTTCATCTTGTGATACTCCTAGATGCTCTTGTGGGCGCTGGGTTGCCATTTCTCGGTCGTAAGACGTAGCTTGGATGTCTTCAAGCCCAAAATAGCGTTCCTCC
Source organism: Epichloe sibirici (assembly GCA_022702365.1). Lineage (NCBI taxonomy): Eukaryota > Fungi > Ascomycota > Sordariomycetes > Hypocreales > Clavicipitaceae > Epichloe > Epichloe sibirici. Next base: position 2,079,855 of record JALAAE010000001.1, on the reverse strand, counting down.
ATAGTATCTCGAAGCCAGTAAAGACACGAGTTCGTGAGACGAATTGAGTTAAAGCGCGGATCCATCATAGTCATTTTTAGCTCATCATTGATGTCATGGCTATCCATGCAATGATTCCACTCTTCGTTATTCTCAGAATAGGTATCGTTTTCATCGTCAGAATAATCAGATCCCAAATGAAGAAGAATGACTTCAATGAATCGCATATTACCCCGGGGATTGTCTTCAATATTAGGATCTATTTCTCGTGGGTAAGGCCAATTTGTCCACTTATTCCAGGTGAATTCTGCTCTTTCTTTTGTGAACCCAAGATAAATGAGAGTTGCTAAAGAGATAAGGGTATCCGGAATAGTAATAAAGTGAAGATCAGATAAAGTAGGCGAAACAGGTGAAAGGGGAATGTCTGCGTTCTCTTCGTCGCTTAATCGGTTTATTCGACGCCTGTGAAGTCTTATTGTGCCATCGGAGCGTGGTGGACTAGCTAAACCAGTCTCCACGAGGTTCCTCAAATCGTCTGCTCCAAGAATGGACATTTTACTATTCTAGATTAGACAGCGTCTTTGTGTGCAGTAAAGAGGGACGATACTTACATAGAGGGGAGAGGGGAAATCGGACAAGTGCTGAATTAGAAGCAAAAAATGTGAACGACACAAGAAAGAGGCGGAAGTGGTATGCTGGCGAAAAGTGAAAGTGTGATTAATGCTAGAGAAGAGAAGAGAAGCGGGGAGCGTGAAGAAGAGGGAAAAGGTCAGTATCTATATGCTGTAAGAAGGCGCAAAAGGTTAACATTGGCAGGAGTGAGTTTGAAGTCGGCCCAGAGCCCTACGAAGACCACTTCCTTTGTGCGCTAAATTAAGCCCCTTCTTTACCAGCCTAATTAAATTAAACTTCCAGGGTGCACGCGTAAGAAGGAATTAAGTTAATGAGTCACTGATCTATAATGTGGGCGTAAACTTTATTTTATTTAGCATCTGGTAGTGCGTAGAAGGAAATAAGGAGCGTGGCTTTTTTCTTTCCAAGGAGAAAGAGGGTGAGCACATGACCCAATGTCTGATCAGAATCTAGGTGCAGGCGTGCTTTCTCTTATGCAAATGCTGCCCGCGACGCACAGCAGAGCAGAGAAAAGAAGGAACTGAAACATTTGTGTTGAATCTCGTGGTCTGTATTATGTTCGTACAGGCCTTGGCGTAATTCTGAGGCTCAGGTTTGGTTGTTAAAAAAAGGGGTAACCAGCGGAGAAGGTGAAGTAGTTGACTTTTTCTTGAAATTTGAATAGATTCGTGTCTAGATCGGTTTAAACACAGGGGCGTATTTTGCATTTTCTTTAGAGATAAAGATACTGTTGCAAGGCATACAAGGGATAATGTGCGCACAAATTAGTGGCCAGTCGGCTGCGCCTCTTTTTTTCGTGCAACAGATACACATCGAAGTTTATGCTTATTCTTGTAGAGAGAATATCAGCCACGATAGACAATCCAAAGGTGAACATATGTACATGTACATATGTAGACCCTCAGAGGCTTGCACCATTCACATGTCATGCATCACCAGGGACACTCCTGATGAGTAGACACGTCCGTCGTGCAAGTAAAAATATTGAGAAATTATACATGCCTCGTCGGATTTTTGACGCAAAATTTAGTTTCCAACACAGGAAACGGTCATCTATAGTTACACCAGGACTCCTGCCCTGTCAAAGCTGCAGGCCTGCGCACTTGTCCCCATAGCCATCGCTCATGTCCAATTTGCAGACATGTGCTGGTGGCAGACCGATGATATATATTTGTACGCGAAAGAAGAACACAAGAATTGGAGAAAGTGAACTTGCGTGCGCAACCGTGTCGTTAGGCACCCCCAACCACGGCAACCAACCGTCTCCCACCCATGTTGCTTTGAGATACGCTGGAGATTATGTGATCAAATGCCCCCGAAGATGGTGTCAAATCCAAGGGGGTTCGCTTCGGATGCCTCTTCTAAAGCATCTTTGGAGTAGATGGTGTCGCTCCTGTGCTACGCCCTCGGGTACACCAGCATCCGTAGTCGCCTTCCCGCTCTACCTGGATCACCGCCTCGACGCCTTGGCTGAGCAGATAATTCTGAACTCGGTCGCGTGTCTCGTCCATGGCTGCTCCTCTCGCCACGACAATGTGCACGACGCCTACCAGCTTCTCGCCGTCCTCGCTTCCTGTGCGATCGTCCAACCAGAACTTGGGTGTCCAGTAGTTCACAACGCCCCGTTGTTGCAAAATTCCACCAAGGATGTTCCGTAGACTATATTCTGTCACTTCGGGGACGCTCAGAAGAAGACGCTTTGCTGACGAGATGACGAGTGGCTTGGAAGACAAAAAGATGAGGATGGCGATAAAGCACGACGCCAACGGATCCCACCCAGACCAACCCCAAATGCTAGTCAACGCCGTTGACACAATGACCGACACACTCCCCAAAGTATCCGCCAAAATGTGCAGGTAAATACCGTGCATGTTTTCGTTGTCATGCGCGTGGCCGTGGCCGTGGCCCCCGCCGCCATGTGAGTGGTCATGACTGTGGTCGTGGCTATGCGAATGATCGTGTCCGTGGCTGTGACCGTGGCTGTGACCATGGTGATGATGGTGACCAAATGCCATCATACCAATCAAGTTGACAGCAAGCCCTAGACTGCTAACAACGAAGAGCTCGCCAAGTCGCTTGGTCTTGGTACCCTCCCATAACCGCTCAAAGGCCTCAAAGGCGATCTCAGTGCTCAGGAGCCTATCGTTCACCGTCAGTGGTTTTCGCAAGACAAATGCCTCCGTAAAAAGGGAACCTACATCAAGAGAATGCCATTGGCAAATCCCGACAAGGTTTCAATTTTGCCAAACCCATAGGGAAATCTCTGACTTGGGGGCCATTTGCTCAAGACCGCGGCCAAAAGTCCCACCAGGAGAGCAACACAATCGAAGAACATGTGTACGCTATCGCTGAGGAGGCCCAATGAGTCGGTGACATAACCATAGAATGCTTGCACAACCATGAAACAAAAATTTAAACTAAGCGAAGCCATTAGTTCAACCGTGCAGAGAAGGCAGCAAGACCAAGCTTACGTCATGAAGTAGAAAATCCTCCTGGAATCCTTCTCAGCGAGTATCGCATGCAAAATAGGATATTCTGCCGTGTACTTGAGCAGCGTCCTTGTGAACAAAGACCTCGGTGCCTTGCTCTCGTTCGCCTTGTGGGAATGGGTATGGCCATGACCATGGTCATGACTTTGATTGTGATTGTGATTGTGATCGTGGCCGTGGCCGTGGTCATGACTGTGACTATGGCTATGGCTATGGCTATGGCTGTGGCTGTGGCTATGGTTACGGCTGTGATCATGTTTTTCGCCATGACTATGACTGTGACGATGGTTGTTCTTAATCGGTGGTGAATAAGGAGTTGAAGTTGCGTCGGGGCCAGGAGTAATGATGTTCTTCCCGCCGGCAGTCGTCTCTTGTGTCCATCCGTCGAGAGAATCTAGGGACGGTGGCGGGTTTTTTTCCCTGTGCAAAGAAGCACCTGTATTGGAGGAGCGAGACCCTTGTCGAGCATGGTGATCGTGTCGAGAATGCGAATGCGAATGCGAATGCGAATGCGGCCGATCGTGATCGTGTCCATCTTCTTCGACGGACGCGGGGAGCGATCCGGTAGACATGGACGTGCGCCAGGTATTCAGCGATGACTGGGAATGGATATGCTGTTGATGGGCGTGAGGAAGCGCAGAAGACGGCAGGGCGTATGGCGATGCCATTGTTGTCGAGGCGGCGCGAGGGCCCTTCAGCAATCTTGTTCGTGACGCTGAAGCTGAATGCGGATGCGTGTCGCTGTGGGCGGCAGGGCTGGACAGACGCCCAGTGCGGTGCGGGCGTCGATGATGGCGGACGGGCGATACTGGGGTTCCCGACAGCTCAATATCACCCTCATCAGCTTCAAATACGTGGTCAAGGCTGCCGCCTGTGGGCGAGACAAGGTCGAAGCGTTCGAATTGGCGACAAGTCAGGAGATCTTTTTTGGGTGGGTTTGTGAGAATGGAGAATGCCGCCGCGTCCTTGGGCGGTGGATAGGCGGTGGACGGGCAGTAGCTATACATGAAAAGGAGAGACAGAAGAAGCCACAGAGAGAGTGAGTGTCTGGGTTCTGGAGGTGCCCTCTCTGCCGACGCCCAGCACGTGGTGCGTACAGCCTCGCTAATCGAGGAGGGGGGGGTTCTGGTGGCTGCAAGCCTACGTAGTAGGACTAGGAAGGTGCCAGCCAAGCCAGCGCCGATCAGTGATGCCTCTACTCCGTACATAGTCCGTACTCTGTCCCTACATGTATGTACATACATGGAAGAAAAATCACCGGATTCTGCGCCTATATTTACACCGCTACTATTCCTCCTATACCTTAGATAAAAGAGACGCCAGCTATTCTTGTCCCCTTATTTATTTCAACCCTTCTTACTGTTGGGAGGTCTCACAGAGGCAAGGGTCTGAGCACTAGTGCAATCAGGGTCAAAGTGGTGATAATAATTGATGATCAATCTAGCTAACGGGCTACGTGGCCGAAGGTGTTGAGGGCATCGTGGGTCACGTGATTGACCCACTCGCGCGATGCACCTAATCATAACGTAGCACTTGCGTTATGCTCCACTTTCTGTGCGTGGCTAGATTTAACTATTCTAATATTAGTAGTTTTCTCTTTTAAAGGAAAGTAAGAAAAAGTAAAGAGAGAGTAGATATAAAAGTAGGGATAAAAGAGGGGTAATAAAAATTTATAAAGTAGGTCTAAAAGAAGAGATCCATAACTCTTATTAGTTAGTTATAATTTAAAGAGAGAGTTAGAAGAGGATTAAAGGAAAAAGATATAAGAGAGATTAAAAGCTCTAAAAGCTTTAAAAACATAATAAAAATCAAGTTAAGCAAAAATAAACCTAAGTAAATCCTGTTAATTAAATCTAAGTCTCTTATTAGTCTAGCTATAAGTTCTCCTAGACCCTGGACTTTTCGTCTAGCTTATTAGGTCTTAGGCCTCTTTACCTAGCCTTTAACCTAGATTATGGCTTTGTTTGAATTAATAAAGGTCTTAAGAGCTTTATTTAGCAATGCCTTTGTTATCGCATTAGCGAGGTTATTATTACTATTAATCTATTAGACTTCGTAGATCTCGTGACGCTCGTATAATTATTAGAGGGCTATAATGTTAATTATTAGTTGTTTTTCCTTTATTATGCCTAGCTTTATAAGGCATTTATATAATAAAAAAGAATCTATATAGATAATCGTCAGGATCTAATTAATTCTTAACCGATCTGTGATTATGTTAAGGGTTATGGCAATTACATAGGCCATATTAGCACCTTAAACTATTATGTATAATTTAGAAGCAAGAGCGCTATAAGTTACACGCTTGCTCTTTATTAAGCTATATGTGATAATATTGCCTTATATCGTAAAAACGTTCTTTTTTTCTTCCTTATTACTAATAATAATAATAAATCTAATCTAGGAACTTAGATCTTTGTTATTAGCAAGAGATCCATTTATAAACATAAATAGCTTTGCTTTCTTAAGGACTAGAGGGATATAATAGATCCCTTATTGTTATTGTTAGATCTGCTATTTAAGTCTTTTATTTAATTGGTTTATATTATTGTTTATAGGGTCTTAGTGTTATGCTATAATTAAAAGGTTATACAAAGCCTCTAGTTAATAGACGGTTATAATATAGCTTCTATAAGCTCTTTGTTTAATATAATCCTGCTTTATAGTTAGTGATTTAAGGTTAATGCTCTTAATCTTTTTGCTTTGCCCTTTTTAATATAAATCTATAGTATTATTAGCATTAATAGGAATTAAAAAGATTTCTTCCGCACTAATCTAAAGGTCTGGAATCGCCTCTAAAATACAAACCACATTAATATTTAAATTCTCTACTTCTATTTACCCCCCCCTACAATGTTACATCGCGATAGAGCCAGAGGCAGGCGTGAGGGTAAGATGCTAATAGTAATTAATATAGGAGAAAGGGGGCTGGCACAGAGCTGCTACCACCTAAATGCAGGAATAGGATAGTTTAATGTCTAGAGAGGCAAGGACGACCTGATAACGGATCGGAACTAATTTAAACATCCTAATAAGATGAAATTCTACAATAAGATAGCTAGCCTTATCCCTAGCGATAAAGTTGCCTAGGTATAGCGCATTACTAAGGCTATAGCCCGCTAGGTAGCGGACCACGCCTATACTAAGATTAGGATAACAAATAGCAATAATAGCAATATCCGCACCACTAAGGAAGCCCTTAAATAAGCCCTTAAGGAGGCTATTAAAGAAGAAGCTAAGGATAATAACGCCCTAACTTAGGCAAGCATTATAGCTAGACTAGTGCTAAGAAGACTAAATAATAAACCTCCCCCTCTTTAGATCCCTAGCAGATAGTATAGGGAAGTACTTATTAAAGGAAATACTATTTAGGAATCGCTCTAGTCTAAAGGCACTAAGGATATAATAACAGCGGTAAACAGAGCCACTAGCTAAGCTATAGCAGTAGTAGCTAGATAACTCCCTAGCAGGGATATAATTATTACCTTTAAAGGAAACGCTACCTAATATAAAGAGGACTAAAAATAGATTACTAAAGCTTTTAGTCTAGAGGTAACCCTTTACCGCTACATACTTAGCATTATTATTAAAGGATTCCTAATAAAGCATACTTCTATTAAAAACCTAGTAACTAAGATTAGAAAAGCAAATAAAGTAAACGTAATTAAGGCAACCATAAGGCGCCCCTAGGGAGAAGGCACCTAAAGAACCACCCTAATTCTTAGACTAGCTAAGGTTAAAGATACTAATAAGATATACTAAGATAGAATAGTCTTTAAAGTAAAGCTATTCTAAACTAAACTATATAACAAGACTCTATAACCCTAATAGTGCTATAACTACTTCTAAATAGGCTATATTATAAAGTTTTATAAGGCAACTCTAAGGTGTAGTAAGTATAGCGCTAGCTAGCATAAAGACAAAGAGATATCCTACCTAATAAAAAGCGGATAAATAAAAGAAAACTATATCCTATACTCTAGCCTACACCTAGCCTAGTCTAGGGACTATCCTATACTAAGAGAGAAGTAAAATGCGGCAAAGGCAGGATATCTAGAATAACTATTACGTTTTACTATTAACTCCCTAGACAGAAGCCTAACACTACCCTAAGAGAGGCCTAGCATAGCCATAGAACCTATTATTATAATAGGAAGAAAAAGAGGCTACCCTATAAACATAGAATAAAGTGCTAAACAGCCTAGAGCTAAAAGCATTAGGCAATACGCGGAATAACTTAAAACCAGATTAAAACTAGTATAAGATAATAGAGACCTACCACCCCCCTGATTAATATAATAATATTATAAGTCCTCTTCTAGAACATAAATAAGAGGGATAGCCTAATATACATTGCGCTCCGTTACTAAACCAATATAGACGTGATCGCAATCTAAGAGTAAGAACACACAAAGCACCCGTGGCCCCTAGCACTAGGCCTTGCCCGGTTTTAACTAGCATACTATAATAGGTAAAACGCGGTATATATAAATAAGAAGCATAATATAGGATCATGGTTAACCCGGGGAGGAACTAATTAGTTACTAGTAGAAATAAAAGGAGTTAATATTTATTCCCTTTACTTAGAAGGGTATACTAATAACTAGAACACCCCTATCCGTGCTATTAACACAGAAAAGCCCTATAGCTAAAGCGTATTTATAGGTAACTTTAACTAAAAACACCCCCTCTAGGATAACCTAGATAGAATAACTAAAGGAGCAAAGGAACTACTAGACTTTACAAGCCAGTAAAGGCTTAGTCTAGTAATGCCCTAAGGGGAACCTATAAGATAATATAAAGACAATAGAGATAGCATTATAGACCTAGCGTAAGCAACCCTAGATATTTAAGTCCACTATAATAGCGCGGAAGACCTTATAGGATCTAACTATATTCTATAGCTAATTAGTATTTTTACCGCGTAATAAGAAAACGCTCCCCTAGTCCTTAGATATACCTAGAACGCAATAAATAGACTATATGCAAAGGCAAAGGCAGCGGTATAACTCTAAGCGGAAAACGCACTAAACCCCTAGGATAAGGAAGGGATTAATATATATATAATATAGCTTATTATAAACCTATAATAGATAGCAGAGAAAGCAGCCCTGTGGAAGCGCTAGGGACTCCCTAGCTTAGAGGCATAGTGGTTAAGGAAAGTAAAAGAAGCAGTTACTAAAGCTAGATAAGCTAAGAGATAATAGAGACGCTAGAGAATAGACACGAATTAGCAGGCCTATTCTAAGGCAAATAAGGATTAAGAACGCATTATTAGAGAGGAGAAAAGGAATACATAGAGAGAGGCCCTATAGAAGGCTAATACATAGGAAAAAGACAGTAGGGTATAGAAACTAGAGAGGTAGGCTTAGCTCCGCAGCTAGGCCCCCCTAGAACTCCCTAGACTTCTAGAACTAGAGAGGACTAACAATAACCCTAACCTAGCTACCACCTATAATAATAAGGCTAGCATACTAGCATAAAGATTCTTCCCTAAACCCATAGCAGACCTCTCTTATATCCTAGATCTTGCTTTCCTAGAACTTAATAACGCACTATTCCTAGACAAAGAATAATTTAGAATAGAGGACATTATAAATATCCTATTAAATATAGCTAGCTAGAAGGCCCTAGGAGATAATAAACTCCTAGCAGGCCTTATTAAAGCCTGTAAGGAACCAGCAAAAAAGGCTATAGCCTAACTGCTAAACGCTATCCTTAAAGTAAGGTACTTCCTAACCTAGTTCCAGACTATAAGAGTAATAGTAATTAGAAAACCAGGTAAAATAACCAAAGAGATAAGAAGAGCTAATGCGTGAAGACCTATCTTATTACTAAATATAGTAGGAAAAATTATAGAAGTAGCGATTGCAAGGCAACTCACGGCCTTTGCTAAGGCAAAGGGCCTCCTCCCTAAACTATAAATAGGTAATAGGATAAATAGGTTAACGGAAACCATAATTAGAGCCCTTATAGAATGTATAAGAGAGGCCTAGGGTAGAGGCAGTATTGCCTTACTAGTGCAGATAGATATTTCGTTAGCGTTTAATAGAGTTAGCTACCTATACCTAATTAACCTATTAATCTAAATAGGTATACTACATTAGCTAATAGCTATAATACACAGCTTCCTTACAGATAGAATAAGCTAGCTTAGCTTTAATAGTAAACTCTTAAGACCCTTTAAGATTAAAGTAGGCACCCTATAAGGCTTATCTCTCTTACTAATCCTCTTCCTTCTCTACTTAGCAGAGCTCTACGTACGCCTCTAGGCTATCCTAGGCATAGTGGCTATAGGATTTGCTAACAATATAAACATAGCAGTATTTGGCAAAAACACGGCCTAGACCTAGAAGAGGCTTGAAACTACATAGAAGGTCTGCGAAGAATAGGCAAAAAAAGCAGGAGTAAAATTTAACCTAGTAAAAACTAAACTTATACACTTTAGTAAAGCCCACTAGCCCCCCTAGGCTAGGGTCTAGCTTAGAATAGAAGAGATAGCACCTATAGAGTCCTATAGGTTCCTTAGAGTCTAGGTAGATAGAAAACTTAACTAGAGCGCCTATAAGAATATCCTTAAAGGTAAGCTTGCCTAGCAGTGGCTTGCACTCTCTACGTTAGCGGCATTAGCTTAGGGCTATAGCTTTAGAGATGCCTAACTCCTATATATGCAGGTAGTCTAACCTGTTCTCGCCTATAGGGTAAGCGCCTATTACACCCTAACTAAGAAGGGTAGAAAACTAAGAGGAATAGTTAGAAGCTTTATAGCGGACTAATTAACCTACCTCTGAATTATAGCTAGCGCGTTCAAGGCTATACCTATTGCCTAGCTAGAGGTTAAGACTTGTGTCCCCCCCCTAGACCTATACCTTAATAAGATAAAACGGAAGTTTAAAGAGAGAATCGTAAACAGTGGAATAGTAACAAGGATCCGAACCGCAGCTGACTCGGTGGAGACGGTGCTATGACGCAGGAGGAGACCCCCCCCTGGACCTATACCTTAATAAGATGAAACGGAAGTTTAAAGAGAGAATCGTAAACAGTGGAATAGTAACAAGGATCCGAACCGCAGCCGACTCGGTGGAGACAGTGCTATAACGCAGGAGGAGACCCCCCCCTGTTAATAACAAACCAAAGGCAGAGCTATATAACGAATAGAAATAACGCTAGGAGGACTGGTATAGCAGAGGACAACCAAGGCAGCACAGACACGCAAGAGAACTAACCGAGGACCGCCTACCCACTTATGATCCAAAGGAAATCTAAAAATTCCACATAGGGCTAGAAAAATATATCTCTTTAATACTAGTCTAATTACGCATAGGGAAGATTAGCCTTAACAAGTTCCTATTCTAAAGGGGCATTCCTAGGGTGACTTCGCCCCTATGTAGCTACGGCCAAGCAGTCAAAGACTAATATTACATAATAGTTAACTATACTAAATATAACTATAGATACCCCTAATCACGCTAGCCCAGAGACGCACGGGAAGCAAGGCTAGCCCTAAACAATCCCCTAAAGGCAAGATCTCTAGCTAGATAGTTCCTAGGCATAAGATAACTCTAATACTACACCCTAGCGTAAGACCTAGCCTTTAATCTACACGGGTAAGCGGAGAGCCTAGGGTGTTTCTAAAGCGCTAGAGTTAATTAATATAGAATAAACATAGAAAACAACTAAGGGGAAACGCTAGATTAGATAGTATAGGAATAGAGGCGGGCTAGGCATAGATCTATAACGCAGAATTACAATATCTAGAATAGTCTTTAGATTAATTTTAACCACTAACTCCTAGTATTATACCTATACTAACCTGCCTCCGCCCCCCCCCTAGACTATAACCTAATAGCTATATTACTCCTCCTCTAGAACTAGAATCGCATTCTCTATTATCTTAGCCTATACCTTAGCAGGTAAGGCAGCGGCCAGGAGCCGGTTTGTCTTCGCCGCGCGAGCGTCCAAACGCTATAACTAGAAAACGATCTCATTATGCCAATCCCCACTGGCACTAGCCTAGCCTAAACCCGCTATAGATACACTCTATTTCTTTTTACTATAGTTCCTAGCATAAAGTTTCTTAACGCGGTCCTAATAGTTATCTAGGACCTAGGGAGACGTTAGACCTAGACTAGATACGCCACTAAACTAACATAGTAGCACTTATACTACCCCTAGCAACTATAGCTACTTAGATTTTAACTAACCACTAGTGCTTATTCCGCTAGCTAGTTAAGTCTAGCTAAGAGCAGATTAGCATTAAATTAGACCCAGAACAGAGGCGTTTACTACCTTTAAATACCTATAGTTTTAAACCTAATAGTTAAAATAAGCATTAATAGCTAACCCTACCTAAACCAGTTAGCCTTATCTCTAAACCTAAATTAAACCAACTTACTAATAACATTATAGCATTAATGCCCTAGATAATTAATTAACCAAGACTCACAAGAAACACACTAGATCCCTTGTGGATTGCCTAACTACCGCGGATTAGGCTTATAATAAATACGAAATAAGGGTAGAGGGGATATACCTTTAAATCCTTTGCTATAGCCTACTCTAGCTGCTTCTTAGTTAGGGATTTCCTTAGGTACCACTCCGAATCCGCAGTCTCCTAGGCAGGTTAGAACCGGAATAGCATAGATACTAGAATACTTATAGCTTCTAATGCTATTATACTAGAATTATATATAGCCTATAATAAACATTAGTAATTAAACCAAAACCAGCCTAGGAGAGCCTTAAATAGCTCTAAAGAGGAAAAGAACCTATAGGAAGTTTAATAAAGGAAGAGAAAAGAAGTTAGACCCCTCTAGGGGGAGGAGCCCTCTCTTATACTTACATAAGGGGGGGGGGGATAAATCAGAGATATTAACTAGAAAATAAAAACATAAGATAAAAAATCAACTAGATAATACATAAGCGACCTAGGCCTGGAAATGCCTAGGGCCTAAATCGGGACTATCCTCCCCCTATAGAGGGCAAATAACACTAGGTGCTTAGGCTTTACAAGACTAACAGGCCGGAACCAGGCCAGAGACGGCTGAAAAGTAGGGCTATAAAGAAGCTAGCTAAAAAGTAAACCAAAAGTAAATTACTACTATAAAGCTAAGTCCACTACGCTATAGGGCAAAGAGAGGAGGTCTAGAATAGAAATAGAGTAGGGTTAGACTAGAGTTAAAGAGGGCTAGGGACCCTATTTACCCTATTTTCCCTATTTTTTCTTTCTTTTATTTCTAATGGGATAAGGCTAGCGTAAGCTAGCAATAAACACCTACGACTAGCCACACACAAAGCGACGCAGGCCTGGGTTAGGGTCGGCGTCGGCCCGACCACAGATGTAAAGGGGTTTTTCTTCCTAATCAAGGGTTTTCCCTTTTGACTAAGCAGCTGGAGTACTAGTACTAGCTATACATAAAGAGCTAACTAGCGTAAATAATATATATATATATAGTATTATTAGCAAAAAAGATTTCTTCCGCACTGATCTAAAGGTCCGGAATCGCCTCTAAAATACAAACCACATTAATATTCGAATTCTCCACCTCTGTTTACCCCCCCCTATAATATTGCATTGCAATAGAGCTAGAGGCAAGCGTAAGGGTAAGATGCTAATAGTAATTAACATAGGAGAAAGGGGGCTAGCATAGAGCTACCACTACCTAAATATAGGAATAGAATAGTTTAATATCTAGAGAGGTAAGGATAACCTAATAACAGATCAGAACTAATTTAAATATCCTAATAAGACAAAATTCTATAATAAGATAGCTAGCCTTATCCCTAGCAATAAAGTTACCTAGGTATAGCGTATTACTAAGGCCATAGCTCGCTAGGCAGTAGACCGCGCCTATACTAAGATTAGGATAATAAATAGTAATAATAGTAATATCTATACTATTAAAGAAGCCCTTAAATAAGCCCTTAAGGAGGCTATTAAAGAAGAAGCTAAGGATAATAATGCCCTAACTTAGGCAAGCATTATAGCTAGACTAGTGCTAAGAAGACTAAATAATAAACCTCTCTCTCTTTAGATCCCTAGTAAATAGTATAGGAAAGTACTTATTAAAGAAAATACTATTTAGGAATTACTTTAGTCTAAAGGCGCTAAGGATATAATAATAGTAGTAAATAGAGCTACTAGCTAAGCTATAGTAATAGTAGCTAGATAACTCCCTAGTAAGGATATAATTATTACCTTTAAAGGAAACGCTACCTAATATAAAGAGGACTAAAAATAGATTACTAAAGCTTTTAGTCTAGAGGTAACCCTTTATTACTATATACTTAGCATTATTATTAAAGGATTCTTAATAAAGTATACTTCTATTAAAAACCTAGTAACTAAGATTAAAAAAGCAAATAAAGTAAATATAATTAAGGTAACTATAAGGCGCCCCTAAGGAGAAGGCGCCTAAAGAACTACCCTAATTCTTAGACTAGCTAAGGTTAATGATACTAATAAGATATGCTAAGATAGAATAGTCTTTAAAGCAAAGCTATTCTAAACTAAACTATATAATAAGACCCTATAACCCTAATAGTGCTATAACTACTTCTAAATAAGCTATATTATAAAGTTTTATAAGGTAACTCTAAGGTATAGTAAGTATAGCACTAGCTAGTATAAAGATAGAGAGATATCTTGCTTAATAAAAAGCAGATAAATAAAAGAAAACTATATCCTATACTTTAGCCTATACCTAGCCTAGTCTAGGGACTATCCTATACTAAGAGAGAAGTAAAATATAGTAAAGGTAGGATATCTAGAATAACTATTACATTTCACTATTAACTCCCTAGATAGAAGCCTAATACTACCCTAAGAGAGGCCTAGTATAGCTATAGAACCTATTATTATAATAGGAAGAAAAAGAGGCTGCCTTATAAATATAGAATAGAGTGCTAAATAGCCTAGAGCTAGAAGCATTAGGTAATATATAGAATAACTTAGAACTAGATTAGAACTAGCATAAGATAGCAGAGACCTACTACCCCCTTAATTAATATAATAATATTATAAGTTCTCTTCTAGAATATAAATAAGAGGGATAGCCTAATATATATTATGCTCTATTACTAAACTAATATAGACATAATCGTAATCTAAGAGTAAGAACACATAAAGCACCTATAGCCCTTAGCACTAGGCCTTACCTAGTTCTAACTAGCATACTATAATAGGCAAAACATAGTATATATAAATAAGAAGTATAATATAGGATTATAATTAACCTAGGGAGAAACTAATTAATTACTAGTAGAAATAAAAGGAGTTAATATTTATTCCCTTTACTTAGAAGGGTATACTAATAACTAGAACACCTCTATCCATGCTATTAATATAGAAAAGCCCTATAGCTAAAGCGTATTTATAGGTAACTTTAACTAAAAACACCCCCTCTAGGATAACCTAGATAGGATAACTAAAGGAGTAGAGGAACTACTAGACTTTGTAAGCTAGTAAAGGCTTAGTCTAGTAATGCCCTAAGGGGAACCTATAAGATAATATAAAGATAATAGAGATAGCACTATAGACCTAGCGTAGGTAACCCTAGATATTTAAGTCTACTATAATAGCGTAAAAGACCTTATAGGATCTAACCATATTCCATAGCTAATTAGCATCTTTACCACGTAATAAGAAAACGCTCCCCTAGTCCTTAGATATACCTAGAATATAATAAATAGACTATATATAAAGGTAAAGGTAGTAGTATAACTCTAAGCGAAAAACACACTAAACCCCTAGAATAAGGAAGGGATTAATATATATATAATATAGCTTATTATAAACCTATAATAGATAGCAGAGAAAGCAGCCCTATAGAAGCGCTAAGGACTCCCTAGCCTAAAGGCATAGTAATTAAGGAAAGCAAAAGAAGCAGTTACTAAAGCTAGATAAGCTAAGAGATAATAAAGACACCAGAGGATAAACATAAATTAGCAGGCCTATTCTAAGGTAAATAAGGATTAAGAATGTGTTATTAGAGAGAAGAAAAGGAATACATAGAGAGAGGCCTTATAGAAGGCTAATATATAGGAAAAAGATAGTAGGGTATAGAAACTAGAGAGGTAGGCTTAGCTTTATAGCTAGGCCCCCCTAGAACTCCCTAGACTTCTAGAACTAGAGAGGACTAATAATAACCCTAACCTAGCCACTACCTATAATAATAAGGCTAGTATACTAGTATAAAGATTCTTCCCTAAACCTATAGTAAACCTCTCCTATATCCTAGATCTTGCCTTCCTAGAACTTAATAATACACTATTCCTAAATAAAGAATAATTTAGAATAGAGGATATTATAAATATCCTATTAAATATAGCTAGCTAGAAGGCCCTAAGAGATAATAAACTCCTAGCAAGCCTTATTAAAGCCTATAAGGAACTAGTAAAAGAGGCTATAGCCTAACTACTAAATGCTATCCTTAAAGTAAGGTACTTCCTAACCTAGTTCTAGACTATAAGAGTAATAGTAATTAGAAAACCAGGTAAAATAACTAAAGAGATAAGAAGAGCTAATACATAGAGACTGTTATGGACTAGCCCTAAGACAAAGCTATAGGCTATCGTGATGATATTAAGAAACTTAAAGGAAGGAAGGAAAAGGAGGATGTTATAGGCCCCGTACAAGTCCCTTATATCCCCTAATTAGCTTATATTAGCCCCCTTCCCTATACCCTACTTATATGCTATTACTAAGGCTTAGGTAAAGCCTAAGCCCTTACATATACCCTTACTTACCCCTTCCTTACCTGTTCGTGTTAATATTATTATAGATTACCCCTCTCTGGATAATTATCTATACCTGCCTGTTTTCGCATTACGTCTGAAATAGCGCTATACCCCCCCTTATGTTATCCTAGCAGCCTTTATATCTCCCCTTGCTCCTGCCTTTGTATCCGCTATAAATAGCTATTTTAACTATTACCTTGTTAACATGGCGTGTTTAAGTTATATATAGGTAAGGCATTAGTATAACCCCTCCTTATGGTTAGCTTACACGCGTTTATCTTAAGTGTTATGCCCCGCTATAACACATACCCCTCCTTTATTATTATTATAGTCTTTCCCCCCCCTATCTATTTACATCCTACCCTACCCTGCTATTATATATATAAATATCCTACTAAGAATCCTATTAGATCTAAACCTTCCCCTAATAACTACTATCCCCCTTCTATTACAAACCTATCTTACTACCTATTCCTTCTCCTACCTTATTCTATTATTATTCTATTCTTAAGCTACCCTTATCTATCTTATATCTAATAATAACATGCCTTACTCTTATTACCTAGCTCTTCCCCTAACTAGCACTAGTCTAGAACCCCCCTAGACCCCCTCTACCCTACGTCTAGCTTAGGCCCTTAGGGAGTTTCTCCTAGAGGGAGACTCTAATAATAAGTAGTTTACTGCCCCTAAGGCGGTTTTTTGTCCTTATAGGCTATGTATTAAATAGGCCCTTACCATAGGCATACTAGAATATTACCCCCCTAAGTCTAGCAAGTCTTATCCCTCTTATTAGGGAAATTATATTACCTACGTTTAGTTAACTAGGTTCCTGTCCGCTAATCCCTGCCTCTAATACGTGTTAAAAGATCTTAAAAAAGAGATTACTATAGGGACGCATATTATCTACCCTAGGGTCCCTTAGACCCTAACCTAGAAACAAAAGATGCTAGTTCTCTCCTAGCGCTATTATGCTTTTATTACCTATTAGACTACTCTTCTCTAAGAAGCCTAATTTAACCTAGCTCTTATCTAGTCCTCCCTTAGACCCCCTCTAGCCTTAACCTCTACTGCCCTAAATATAACTAGGAATAAAGTAATCCCTTATAGCTATAGTAGTCCCTTAACTAGTTATAGTATAGGGAATTAAATACAATAAGTTATAGGCGTTCTATTCTAATAGAATCGCTAGATTATAAGTGGCCTAGCTACTATTCGCTAGGAACTTTATAGAAATAGCACTCCTAGCGGAACCCCTTAGGGTTTATCTAGTATATCCTGCGTTATTAAAGCTAGCAATATATCTCCTTCTTGCTAATAGCATAAGCACTACGCCTAGAACACTAGTAGTGGTTATAATAAATCCTATTACGCGCGCTATACGCCTTATAACTCTTAAGATTCCCCCTCCTATTATACTAGTTAGGCCTATAAGTTACCTCTCTAGAACCCCTATTAGACCCTAACCAGGTCCTACTAGCCGCGAACCTTGCGCGGTATTCCTCCTAGTAGTAAGGTATAGGACCTTACCGCGGACTATAGCAGTAGGGAGGAGGGTAAAGATAAGTATAAGGATATACCCTTATATTCTAATATATAAGTAGGAGTAAAAGGTAAAGAGGGTGTGACCTAGGTCCTATATATAGTCTCCTTTTAAGGATAAGTTTTATTAAATTAAACTAGTCTATTATTATAGCGTATATCCCCTTATTCCTTTTTAAACTTATCTAGTGCTTATATATCTCTTATATTTTCTACTAGTTCCTATGTTAGTTATATATATCCTACTTACTTAATAAGAGCGTTCTAGTATCCTTCCCTACCTAGTGCGTTTTAAGCTACTAGAATTCTTTCTATATAGTATTTCTCTATAAGTTTAGGATTATCCTCTGCTAGGACCTATTCTAGGCCTAGCTAGGAGTCCTATAACTATTAGCTTAGGAGAGGGTCTATTACTGCTTATTTAATAAGATCTATATGGAAAACCGGATGTATGCCCTTTAGGATATTAAGTTAAATAGTAAGCGGAGTTAGTACTTTAACTATAGTGTACTTAGCTACCACCTAGTTAAGTTTATGTAAGGGCTAATTAGTTTTAATATTCCTAAGTAATAACTATACTTTATCCCCTATATAGAATTATTCCGCTAGATGCTATAAGGCTACAGAGGCATCTTGCTGTTATTGCTACGTATATGTAATAGCGGCCTATGTGAGAGATATACCCTCCTAGAGGTGTTCTAGGAAACGGATAGCTCTCCCTTTTAATATAGTTACTAATAGGGCTATGTCTAACTGTGTTTAAATAGGTTATAAGTTATAACTATATAGGAGTTTATTTAGGCTTACCCTTATAACTAAAGAGTTCTTATTATTAATTACTAGCTAATAAGCTATAAGGTGTTTAGGCTAGTTATACTACAAAAAGGAAATATATACACGTAGTATAGCCTATACCTCTTAGTTTATCCTCTCCGTGCCACCGTTAGTCTATAGGTAATAAGAGGTAAAAAGAAGCTAGTCTATACTAACACTTAAACATAACGTTATCTAAAAGTTCCCTAGCTAGTTAGAACCCCTATCCATAATAATTAATTAGGGAAATCCCTAGAACCACTACCAAGCTATTTTAAAACGTTCTACACACACCTTAGCTATAATAGAAGTTATTGCCTCTAGCTGTATGAACTTGGATAGCCTGTCTGTGATTACTATAAGGAACTATAGTCTCTCTAGGGAAGATATTAGTAAGTTTATTATAAAATTAATAGAGATTTGCAACTAGTATCTATTAGGTATTAGTAGTGGCTTTAGTAAGCCCTAGCAGCGTTACTAACTCTTATAACTTCCCTAGCAAAAACAATTATAGATAAACCTACCTATGTCCTAAGCTATCCTATCCTAGTGGAATTAACATTATAAAATCTAAAATATAGTATTACGCCCTAAGTGCTCTATTACTAGCAAGTTATAGGATTGCTAGATAAGGGTTGTTATTAAAGGCTCCTAGGCTAGGACCTAGGTTTAGCCCCTAAACTAAAGCGCCCTGTAAGCGCTAATTATGTAATCCACTACCTATTCCCTTATTATTACCTCTAGGGGAAACTTCTATGCCCCTTCCTATATAGCTTATAAATAGATAAGATAAGTTAGATCTAATAAAACTGCTTAGTCCTAAAGAGTCTAAAGATATTTTATTGTAAAGAGGTATTCCCTTATTAGTAGTAGCACTACCTAGGGTAGGGACAGACCTAAACCAGAGTCTATTTAGGTACTAATAGGTAGTTATAAGAGCGCTATAATAATAATAGGTTATAGGATACGTCCTGTTCTTAAGGGCTTGCCTACCCTATCCTACTCCTTTTAGGAGAGGGCATTTAGTTATTATACTTAAGCACTAGGTCTATAATATAGATAGAAGTTAAATAGGGAGAGGACATCTGCCTACTATACTTAGCGTTCTATTATAAGGCATGGAGTAGTAAAGTACTCTAGGTTCTTATAATCCGTATATATTATAAATAGGCATAAGACGCCCTATAATTCTGCTAACCATGCCTTAAGGCAAGATATAATAGCTAGTAGCTCCTTATTATAAATAGTATAATTCCTCTAGGGGGCTATTAAGCTTACGAAGTGATAAGTAACCGGATATAACACGCTATTAGGACCTTCCTATAATAGGTAGCCCCCTAAAGCTATGCTAGAATAATTAGCTTTTATAATAGTGTCCTAATCAGGGTCCTATTAGGCAAGGACTAGGTATTTAATAAATAACTCCTTTAATTATTCAAAAGCGTTGTTTTCCTCTAAGCCTTACTAAAAGGGGACGTTCTTTCTAGTAAGCTAGATTAGGGAAGCTACTATTTTAGAGAAGTCCCTAATAAAGTTATAATAGAAGTTTATAAATCTAAGGAAGCTTTAGACCCCCTATAGCTTTATAAGGGCTAACTATTCCCTAATTACCGCTACCTTTATAGGGTTAGGGCAAACTAAGTGTCCCGCTATAATAATATAGCTAAGGTATTAGACCTCCTTCACGGCAAATGCAGATTTATCTAGATCTAGATATAGGCCCGCTGCCCTTAATCTGCCTAGTATTAGCTATATCTTAGCTATATAATCTTTCTTTAACCCCCCTAAATAGATTAGAATATTATCTAAATAGGCCGTGATAAAATCCCCTAATGTATCCCCTAAGGATTTGTTTATATAATGTTAGAACGTCGCTAGTATACCTGCTAGGCTAAATAGGCAAACTAGCTATTTAAATAGTCTAAACCTTATGTAAAACGCTATAAGATACTCCTATCCTTTTACTACCTATAGCTTATAAAACGCTACGTATATATTTACTTTTATAAACTAATACACTTAGGATAAGGAATAGAGTGTTTCCTTAATTAATAGAAAGGGGTAGCGGTCTTATACTATTATCTTATTAAGTGCGCGGTAGTTAACACAAAACCTCTAACCACTGTTTGCCTTTTTAACTAGGAGGATAGGTGCCACTGCTAAAGAGAAGCTAGCATGGATCTATCCCTTATCTATAAGGTTAGTAACTTAACGCCTAATCTCTAATAGCTAGTCCTAGGGCATGTTATACAAGGGTCCCTATAGAAGCGTTAGTTATAATCCATCCGCGTTCTTTTAAAGATAGATATAGTAGTCTAGCAAGCCCCTATATAGGGGTAGGCTGTCTGCCTTTAACTTATTAAACAGATCCGTAAAGTCTATAAGCTCCCTAGGTAGCGTTAAGGTATTATATTATCCTAGCCTTAGTCTTAGGGCTAAAAGTTATAGTATTATTATAATTTCTTTTAAGCTTATAGTAATAAACCTTATAGTTATATCCTTTTATTATTATACATAGCGTGCCTCTATGGCAAACAAGGAACTAATTATCCCTTGTGTTAGTATCTCTATAGTATGCTCTAAGGATTTAGAAACGCATAAGCCCTTAGCCGCCCTAATAACTAGCTATTATTTCGCTACGTAGATTACTATATTACGGTGTTCTAACTATAGCATCCTAAAAATCACTTCGTAGGTTAGACCTAGAATGACATAGAGGTATACTAAAGATTCCTAGCTGTCTATATTAATCTAGGTGCATACTATATAAGTAATTAATAAGGTTTCCTCCCTTACCTGTTTTCCTTTTCTTTCTATTTCTACTATGGTTTAAACTTATCTTTATTTTAGTAATTAAATAAGCTCTAGTCTTAGCCACCGCGCCGCTAATTCGCTAATAGCGCTATAATAATCGTAACTATAGTTAATTTAAACATAGAGATACTTATATGTATTAAAGAGTATAGGGACTAAGAATAGTGGTTAATCTATATACTATTTAACTCCCTCTTCTAAAACTATACACTAACTATAGTTAAGATTATCTATCCTAGCTAGCTAGCCTTCCCGCCCCTATGCAAGCCTTTGCTTAGGAGCTACTTGTTTTCTAATAAGTAAGTCTTAACCCCCTTATCCCTACTCTCTATCTCTGCCCTATAGGTATTAATACAAACTTTTGGTTAGTAAGGTAGGAGTAAAGGATACTCTTATATCTAGTAATCCTTTAAGCTATAGCGTAAATAACACTTATCCTTATAATATTTAGTTATTTCCTCTACTATAATCCACTTAGCATATTATAGTTTAGTTATCTTCTTTAGTCCACTTCTTTTCCTCTCTAGCTTCTTACGTTTACCTACCTAAGTTAATGCTACGCGGATACCTATTATTAGTGTGTTACCGTCCTAATTAACTTAAGGAGCTAGGGCCTTAACTAGAATAGGCATGCGGTAGGCCTAGTGCTTCTTCTCTAAGGCATTAGCCTTAATATTAACTATAATACTATAGAATTAGCTAACCGCTAATAAGTAGTCCTTACAGGTAACCCCTCTGCTAATACTATACTCCCTTATACGCTTATTAAGTGCATGTTAAAGTTTCGCTAGTTTTACCTTATCTATCTATATACTACCTCTTACTAGGGAAAGTTTCTATTTAAAGCGAATAAAGAATAAAGAGAATACCTCCCCTAGCCCTTATTTAATATAATTAAGTTTAGTAAGGGCTATTTCTTATTAATAGGGGTTAGTAAATATAGATTCTAAGTATTCCAGGAAGCGAATAGGGTTATAATTATGTTTATAGCCTAGTTTAAAATATGCTATAATACGGGATTAGACCTTAGATCCTAAGTTCTAGAATATAAACATCTACTAGTCCTTATTAGCACTAATAAAGTCCCTATCTGCCACTAGCTTATATTCCATAAGGATCTTCTAGGAACTAAACGTAGCCTTATTGCTATTATAAGGGTCGCCCATCAGGATTGGTTTCTATCTAATCTAGGGTATAACTAGTAGCGTAATAGGTAGAATCGGTAGAGGGATCTATTTAGGTTAAATCCCTTATAGCTGCTTTGTTTTAACCTATTAGTATAGAGTTGTGATTTCCCCCTATTATTATTTAATCACGAGTTAAAGTAATTTAAGTTAAGCAGAGAGGGCCTCTATAGGCAGAGTGATGTCTATTAGTAGTATTATGCTTCCCTAAGAGTATTAGTCTTTAGGACGTAACGAATCTATTGTGTCTGTTATATCTATTGCGTCTATTATGTTTGCTACGCTTATTGCGTTTTTAGTAGCCTTCTTTAAGGCTAAAGGAAGTTTCTTAAATGTTATAGACTAGCCCTAAGACAAAGCTATAGGCTATTATAATAATATTAAGAAACTTGAAGGAAGGAAGGAAAAGGAGGATGTTATAGGCCCCGTACAAGTCCCTTATATCCCCTGATCGGCTTATGTTAGCCCCCTTCCTCACACCCCACTCGTATGCCATCACTAAGGCTTGGGCAAAGCCCAAGCCCTTACAGAGACCTATCTTACTACTAAATATAGTAGGAAAAATTATAGAAGTAGTGATTATAAGGTAACTCATAGCCTTTGCTAAGGCAAAGGGCCTCCTCCCTAAACTATAAATAGGCAATAGGATAAATAGGTTAATAGAAACTATAATTAAAGCCCTTATAGAATATGTAAGAGAGGCCTAGGGCAAAGGCAGTATTGCCTTGCTAGTATAGATAGATATTTCGTTAGCGTTTAATAGAGTTAGCTACCTATACCTAATTAACCTATTAATCTAAATAGGTATACTATATTAGCTAATAGCTATAATATATAGCTTCCTTACGGATAGAATAAGCTAGCTTAGCTTTAATAGTAAACTCTTAAGACCCTTTAAGATTAAAGTAAGTACCCTATAAGGCTTATCTCTCTTACTAATCCTCTTTCTCCTTTACTTAGTAAAGCTTTACATATGCCTCTAGGCTATCCTAGGCATAGTGGCTATAGGATTTGCTAATAATATAAATATAGTAGTATTTAGTAAAAACATAGCCTAGACCTAGAAAAGGCTTAAAACTATATAGAAGGTTTATAAAGAATAGGTAAAAAAAGTAGGAGTAAAATTTAACCTAGTAAAAACTAAACTTATATACTTTAGCAAGGCCTACTAGCCTCCCTAGGCTAGGGTCTAGCTTAGAATAAAAGAGATAGCACCTATAAAGTCCTATAGGTTCCTTAGAGTCTAGGTAAATAGAAAACTTAACTAGAGTGCCTATAAGAACATTCTTAAAGGTAAGCTTACCTAGCAGTGGCTTACACTCTCTATATTAGTAGTATTAGCTTAGGGCTATAGCTTTAAAGATACCTAACTCCTATATATATAGGTAGTCTAACCTATTCTTACCTATAAGGCAAGCGCTTATTATACCCTAACTAAGAAGGGTAGAAAACTAAGAGGAATAGTTAGAAGCTTTATAGCAGACTAATTAACTTACCTCTAAATTATAGCTAGCGTGTTTAAGGCTATACCTATTACCTAGCTAGAGGTTAAGACTTATATCCTCTCCCTAGACCTATACCTTAATAAGATAAAACAGAAGTTTAAAGAGAGAATTATAAATAGTAAAATAGTAATAAGGATCTAAACCATAGCTAACTTAGTAGAGATAGTACTATAACACAAGAGGAGACCCCTCCTTATTAATAATAAACTAGAGGTAAAGCTATATAATAAATAGAAATAACACTAGGAGAACTAGCATAGCAAAGGATAACTAAGGTAGCATAGACATATAAGAGAACTAACTAAGGACTACCTACCTACTTATAATCTAAAGGAAATCTAAAAATTCTATATAGGGCTAGAAAAACACGTCTTTTTAATACTAGTCTAATTACGTATAGGGAAGATTAGCCTTAATAAGTTCCTATTCTAGAGGGGCATTCCTAGGGTGACTTTGCCCCTATATAGCTATGGCTAAGTAGTTAAAGACTAATATTATATAATAGTTAACTATACTAAATATAACTATAGATGCCCTTAATTACGCTAGCCTAGAGACATACGGGAAGTGAGGCTAGCCCTAAACAATCCCCTAAAGGCAAGATCTCTAGCTAGATAGTTCCTAGGCATAAGATAACTCTAATACTACACCCTAGCGTAAGACCTAGCCTTTAATCTACATAGGTAAGCGGAGAACCTAGGGCATTTCTAAAGCGCTAGAGTTAATTAATATAGAAAAGACATAGAAAATAACTAAGGGGAAACGCTAGATTAGATAGTATAGGAATAGAGGCAGGCTAGGCATAGATTTATAATATAGAATTATAATGTCTAGAATAGTCTTTAGATTAATTTTAACTACTAACTCCTAGTATTATACCTATACTAACCTACCTCCGCTCCCCCCCTAGACTATAACCTAATAGCTATATTACTTCTCCTCTAGAACTAGAATTGTATTCTCTATTATCTTAGCCTATACCTTAGCAGGTAAGGTAGTAGCTAGGAGCTAGTTTGTCTTTGCTATATAAGCGTCTAAATGCTATAACTAGAAAATAATCTTATTATACTAATCCTTACTAGCACTAGCCTAGCCTAGACCTACTATAGATATACTCTATTTCTTTTTACTATAGTTCCTAGTATAAAGTTTCTTAATATAGTCCTAATAGTTATCTAGGACCTAGGGAGATATTAGACCTAGACTAGATATACTACTAAACTAATATAGTAGCACTTACACTACCCCTAGTAACTATAGCCACTTAGATTTTAACTAATCACTAGTGCTTATTCCGCTAGCTAGTTAAGTCTAGCTAAGAGTAGATTAGTATTAAATTAGACCTAGAATAGAGGCATTTACTACCTTTAAATACCTATAGTTTTAAACCTAATAGTTAAAATAAGCATTAGTAGCTAACCTTACCTAAACTAGTTAGCCTTATCTCTAAACCTAAATTAAACTAACTTACTAATAATATTATAGTATTAATGCCCTAGATAATTAATTAACTAAGACTTATAAGAAACACACTAGATCCCTTATAGATTGCCTAACTACTACGGATTAGGCTTATAATAAATACGAAATAAGGGCAGAGGGGATATACCTTTAAATCCTTTACTATAGCCTGCTTTAGCTACTTCTTAGTTAAGGATTTCCTTAGGTACTACTCTAAATCTATAGTCTCCTAGGTAGGTTAGAACTAGAATAGCATAGATACTAGAATACTTATAGCTTCTAACACTATTATACTAGAATTATATATAGCCTATAATAAACATTAGTAATTAAACTAAAACTAGCCTAGGAGAGCCTTAAATAGCTCTAAAGAGAAAAAGAACCTATAGGAAGTTTAATAAAGGAAGAGAAAAGAAGTTAAACCTCTCTAAGGGGAGGAGCCCTTTCTTATACTTATATAAGGGGGGGGGAGATAAATTAGAGATATTAACTAGAAAATAAAAACATAAGATAAAAAATCAACTAGATAACATATAAGTAACCTAGGCCTAGAAATGCCTAGGGCCTGAATTAGGACTATCCTCCCTTTATAAAGGGTAAATAACACTAGGTGCTTAGGCTTTATAAGACTAATAGGCTAGAACTAGGCTAGAGATAGCTAAAAAGTAAGGCTATAAAGAAGCTAGCTAAAAAGTAAACCAAAAGTAAATTACTACTATAAAGCTAAGTTCACTATGCTATAGGGTAAAGAGAGGAGGTCTAGAATAAAAATAGAGTAGGGTTAGACTAGAGTTAAAGAGGGCTAGGGACTTTATTTTCCCTATTTTTTCTTTCTTTTATTTCTAATAGGATAAGGCTAGCGTAAGCTAGCAATAAACACCTATGACTAGCTACACACAAAGCGACGCAGGCCTAGGTTAGGGTTAGCGTCGGCCTGACCACAGATGCAAAGGGGTTTTTCTTCCTAATTAAGGGTTTTCCCTTTTGACTAAGCAGCTAGAGTACTAGTACTAGCTATACATAAAGAGCTAGCTAGCGTAAATAATATATATATAGTATTATTAGCATTTAAAGAAAGAATATAGCTATTAAAGATAAGGGGATTCTTAGCTAAAAGAATTTGCTTTAGCTTCGCTATGAATTCCGCTTTTTAGAGCTCTCTTTCTTCTTATTAGAAGAAATCTTAATTACTAAGGCCTAGAGTATTATCCGTTTGCATTCTAACTACTCTAAAGAGGTTATTATCACTTACATTAGTTATTAGTAAGCATGGGTTATACATTAAGGTTATTATCTAAAGCTTCTCTTTATAATAATAGAAGTAAGTCACTCACTAATAGGTTCCTGCTTTTGTAATTCCGTATAATAGCTTAATAACTTCTATTATTATGCTATTAGGGAATAAATAAGCTATTTGTTTAGGTAGAGTAGCAATAATAAGTCTGCTAAGTGGTGTATTTAATTGAACGTACGCTTGCGTAATATCTTATATCTATAGGAAAATTCCTCTAGATCTTAATAATAGTGCTAACGCTATAATTAATTATTAGCTTACTCTTTGTATTATTAGGGATTAAGTTAAGATTAGCTCTTTGCCCTTATTATTATGCCCTTAGATAATAAGTTATGATTTCTTATAGGGCACTACTATCCCTTTGCCTTTAATTTCTCTTACTATATAAGATTTAAAGAGTCTCTTAGTGCCATGCTTTGTAGGATTAAATATTATAAATTTAAAAATATTACGCGCTTATAAGGCATTAATTTAAGCTTAATTAGACTGCTTAAAGGGCTTGCTAGGGGTTATTATCTTCCTTTCTTAACGTAACTAAAGGGCTAGATTCTAGTTAGCTTCTACTTTTATAGTAAGAAATGCTTCTTAGAGTATTCCTATAGCTATAAGCTTCTTAATTAAGGCATCTGTTAAGAACTGGCCTTAGGGCTACTGCTCGTAAGCGTTCCAAATAGTAATATTATCCTTACAGGAGAAGAAAGGAACTAAGCTAGAGGTTACATAGGATTCGCCTTTATACCGTTATGTGTGTGTGTTATGCGTGGCTTACGCATAGCCCTAACCTAGCTACGCATAGCCTGCGGTCTTTACGTGCCCTTTCTGAATCTAGGATTAACCTAAGATATAACCTAAGCTTCTAAGCTTAAGTCTATAATATACCCCCTTACTTAGGCCTTCCCCCCCCCTTCTTTATAGTTATTAAGTTATAAGTAAGTAGCGTATGTGCGTAGCTATTATTACATAGTTATATTATGCCCTATGCAGGGCTAGTGCATAGCCCCCTAGCAAACCTATAAGTGAGTAGCGTGTTACGTGGCTAGCGTTATATGTATATATGGGGCCTATACAGGTCTTATATATAGCCTAGTAGGCTAAGAAATTTTTTCCCTATAGGCTGCCCTACCCCTAGCCTATTAAAAAACAGCTTCCCTTACTAACTCTCCCCCTTATAATACTAAACTAAATTATTTCTATATTATTACTAGCTAATATTATACTTTACCTGCCTAGCTACCCTTACTTTCTCTTTATATATTATCCTTTGCCTATTAAGTTTCCCTTTCTTTCCTTAGCTATTATTTATCTCTCTAACCCCTCTATAGCTAATTATCTAATATCCCCCCTTTACCCTCCTTTAAAGTAAGTATATAGTTATAACCCCCTAGTGCTATTATTAGGATATAAATACTCCTATATATTCCTTACTCTTTTCCTTTTTTCTTCTATTCTATACCCTTATTTCCTCTATCTTATTAGTTTTCTACTGCTTACCTTAATTAAATTATCCTATTAATCTCCCTTTACGCTCCCTTTCTATGCCTAGTCTGCTTACTATTATATCCACTGCTATTACCTTAAGCGCTATTACTATTACTACTACTAGTAGTGCTTCTCCCCCCCTACTACCACCTCCCCCCCCCCCTAAAAAACCAAGCTACCTTAGTAGCTATGTCCTAGAGAGTGATTCTAATAACTCTAATAACTCTAATAGTAAAGAGCAAGAGGTTTTATGTATTTAATATATAAATAATCTTTGTAATAAGGGGACACAAGAGTATATCCTAGGGTCTTATTAGGCCTATTTACTCTATTGGCATACCTATTATTTATACAGCTAGGAGCTATATTTATATTTAGGTAACCTAAAGCTATAACATATATATAAGCACCTAATAAACCTTTTAGCTACTAGTAAAGCTATTAAGACTCTAGCTATAAAGCGCACTACTTCTAAAAAGGAATACTATACTATCCTAATAAAAACTTTTATCTACTATTAAAAACGTTTTAATACTATTTTAGCTACTACCTAAATTAATCCCGCTATAGTAATACCCCTTTTATTATCCCCTACTAGCGTGGCTTATGCCTAAGGCGCTACTAAGTCCTAGGCCCTTGCCCTAGCCTAGCAAATATCTCCTACCTATTATAGTAGTAATATAGTAATAGAGTTTTTCTATAGCATAGCTATAATAAATAAGAATCTATCCTATATTACCTCTGTTTAGGAGACTACTACTACTAAGTAGTATGTATTTAATAAGGCCCTTATCTACTAGCTAAACACTAACCATAATCATTATCCCCTAGGATAGAACTAGAATAAAGTAACTAACCCCCTTTCCCTACCCCCTATAGCTTAATTTATTTTTTTTTTATTATAGAATACTAGCTCTAGGCTATGTATATAACAGAGAAGAATAGGATTTGCTATGCTTTAGTAGTTAAATAAAAACGTAATTTCTTAGGCCTATTATGTGTTATTATATTACCTTATTATGCTTTAAATCACCACTTTGGAAAAAATTTTGATACTATTCCCTCCGCACTGATCTAAAGGTCCGGAATCGCCTCTAAAATACAAACCACATTAATATTCGAATTCTCTACCTCTGTTTACCCCCTCCTATAATGTCGCATCGCGACAGAGCCAGTGGTAGGTGTAAGGGTAAGACGCTAATAGTAATTAACGCAGGAGAAAGGGGGTTAGCATAGAGCTACCACTACCTAAATATAGGAATAGGATAGTTTAACATCTAGAGAAGCAAGGATAACCTAATAATAGACTAGACCTAATTTAAACATCCTAATAACATAAAATACTATAATAAGATTACTAGTCTTATCCCTAGCAATAAAGTTACCTAGGTATAGCGTATTACTAAGGCCATAGCCTGCTAGGCAGCGGACCGTGCCTATACTAAGATTAGAATAATAAATAATAATAATAGTAATATTTACACTACTAAAGAAGCCCTTAAACTAGCCTTTAAGAAGGCTATTAAAGAAGAAGCTAAGGAAGTTAATGCCCTAACTTAGGCAAGCATTATAGCTAGACTAGTACTAAGAAAACTAAATAATAAATCCCCCCCCCTCTAGATCCCTAGTAGATAGCATAAAGAAGTACTTATTAAAGGAAATATAATCTAGGAAATGCTCTAGTCTTAAGGCACTAAAGATATAATAATAGCGGTAAATAGAGCCACTAGCTAAGCTATAGCTATAGCAGCTAGATAACTCCCTAGTAAGGATATAATTATTACCTTTAAAGGAAACGCTACCTAATACAAAGAGGACTAAAAATAGATTACTAAAGCATTTAGCCTAGAGGCAATCCTTTACTGCTATATGCTTAGTATTATAGTTAAAGGATTCCTAATAAAGTATACTTCTATTAAAAACCTAGTAACTAAGATTAGAAAAGCAAATAAAGTAAATATAATTAAGGTAACTATAAGGTACCCCTAGGGAGAAGGCATATAAAGAACTACCCTAATTCTTAGCCTAGCTAAAGTTAAAGATACTAATAAGATATGCTAAGATAGAATAGTCTTTAAAGCGGAACTATTCTAAACTAAACTATATAATAAAACCCTATAACCCTAATAGTGCTATAACTGCTTCTAAATAGGCTATATTATAAAGTTTTATAAGGTAGCCCTAAGGTATAGTAAGTGTAGCGCTAGCTAACATAAAGATAGAGAGATATCCTACTTAATAATAAATAAATAACTAAAAGAAAACTATATCTTATACTTTAGCCTATACCTAGCCTAGTCTAGAGAATACCTTATGCTAAAAGAGAAGTAAAATATAGCAAAGGTAGGATATCTAGAATAACTATTACGCTTTACTAGCAACTCCCTAAACAGAAGCCTAACACTACCCTAAGAGAGGCCTAGCATAGCTATAGAACCTATTATTATAGTAGGAAGAAAAAGAGGCTACCTTATAAACGCAGAATAGAGTGCTAAATAGCCTAGAGCTAGAAGCATTATATAATATATAGAATAACTTAGAGCTAGAATAGAACTAGTATAAGATAGTAAAGACCCACTACCCCCTTAATTAATATAGTAATATTACAAGTTCTCTTCTAGAATATAAATAAGAAGGATAGCTTAATACACATAGCGCTCTATTACTAAACTAATATAGATATAATTATAATCTAAGAGTAAGAACACATAAAGCACCTATAGCCCTTAGCACTAAGCCTTACCTAGTTCTAACTAGCGCACTATAATAGGTAAAATATAGTATATATAAATAAGAAGTATAATATAGGATTATAGTTAGCCTAGGGAGAAACTAATTAGTTACTAGTGGAAATAAAAGGAGTTAATATCTATTCCCTTTACTTAGAAGGGTATACTAATAACTAGAACACCCCTATCTATGCTATTAACATAGAAGAGCCCTATAACTAGAGCGTATTTATAGGAGACTTTAACTAAAAATACCCCCTTTAGGATAGCTTAGATAGGATAACTAGAGAAGCGGAAGAACTACTAGACTTTGTAAGCTAGTGGAGGCTTAGTCTAGTAATACCCTAAGGGGAACCTATAAGATAGCATAAAGAAGATAAAGATAGCACTATAGACCTAGCGTAGGTAACCTTAGATATCTAAGTCTACTATAACGGTGTGGAAGACCTTATGGGATCTAACTATATTCCGTAGCTAATTAGTATCTTTACTAAGTAATAAGAAAACACTTCCTTAATCCTTAGACATACCTAGAACGTAATAAATAGACTATACGTAAAGGCAGAAGTAGTGGTATAGCTCTAAGCGGAAAACGCACTAGACCTATATAATAAGGAAGGGATTAATATATACGTAATATAGCTTATTATAAACTTATAATAGATTATAAAGAAAGCAGCCCTATAGAAGCGCTAGGGACTCCCTAGCCTAGAGGTATAGTGGTTAAGAAAAGCAAAAGAAGTAGTTACTAAAGCTAGATAGGCTAAGAGATAATAAAGACGCTAGAAGACTAACATAAATTAGCAGGCCTATTCTAAGGCAGATAAGGATTAAGAACGTATTATTAGAGAGGAGAAAAGGAATGTATAAAGGGAGGCCCTATAGAAGGCTAATACGTAGGAAAAAGACAGAGGAGTATAGAGACTAGAGAGGTAGGCCTAGCTCTATAGCTAGGCCCCCCTAGAGCTCCCTAGGCTTCTAGAACTAGAGAGAACTAATAATAACCCTAACCTAGCCACTACCTATAATAATAAGGCTAGCACACTAGCATAAAGATTCTTCCCTAAACCTATAGTAGACCTCTCCTATATCCTAGACCTTGCCTTCCTAGAGCTTAATAACGCACTATTCCTAGATAAAGAATAATTTAGAGTAGAGGATATTATAAACATCCTATTAAACATAGCTAGTTAGAAAGCCTTAGGAGATAATAAACTCCTAGTAGGCCTTATTAAAGCCTGCGAAGAGCTAGCTAAAGAGGCTATAGCCTAACTGCTAAACGCTATCCTTAAAGTAAGGTATTTCCTAGCCTAGTTCTAGACTATAAGAGTAGTAGTAATTAGAAAACCAGGTAAAATAACTAAGGAGATAAGAAAAGCTAACGCATAGAGACCTATCTCACTACTAAATATAGTAGGAAAGATTATAGAAGTAGTAATTATAAAGCGGCTTATAGCCTTTACTAAGGTAAAGGGCCTTCTCCCTAAACTATAAATAGGAAATAGAATAAATAGATTAATAGAAACTATAATTAGAGTCCTTATAGAATACGTAAGAGAGGCCTAGGGCAGAGGTAGTATTGCTTTATTAGCGTAGATAGATATTTTATTAGCATTTAATAGAGTTAGCTACCTATACCTAATTAACTTATTAATCTAAATAGGCATACTACGCTAGCTAATAGCTATAATATATAGCTTCCTTATGGATAGAATAAGCTAGCTTAGCTTTAATAGCAAACTCTTAAGACCCTTTAAGATTAAAGCAAGCACCCTATAAGGCTTATTCCTTTTACTAATCCTCTTCCTCCTTTACTTAGCAGAGCTTTATATATACCTCTAGGCTATCCTAGGCATAGTGGCTATAGGATTTGCTAATAACATAAACATAGCAGCGTTTAGTAAAAACATAGCCTAGACCTAGAAGAGGCTTAAAGCTATATAGAAGGTCTGCGAAGAATAGGTAAAAAAAGCAGGAGTAAAGTTTAACCTAGTAAAGACTAAACTTATATATTTTAGCAAGGCCTACTAACTCCCCTAGGCTAGGGTCTAGCTTAGAATAGAAGAGATAGCACCTATAGAGTTATATAGGTTCCTTAGAGTCTAGGTTAATAGAAAACTTAACTAGAGCGCTTATAAGAATATCCTAAAAGGCAAGCTTGCCTAGCAGCGGCTCGCACTCTTTACATTAGTGGCATTAGCCTAGGGCTGTAGCTTTAGAGATACCTAACTCCTATACACATAGGTAGTCTAACCCGTACTTGCCTATAGAGTAAGCGCCTACTATACCCTAACTAAGAAGGGCAGGAAACTAAGAGGAATAGCTAAAAGCTTTATAATAGACTAATTAACCTGCCTCTAAATTATAGCTAGCGTGTTTAAGGCTATACCTATTGCCTAACTAGAGGTTAAGACTTACGTCCCCCCCTTAGACCTATACCTTAATAAGATAAAACAGAAGTTTAAAAAGAGAATTATAAATAGTGGAATAGTAATAAAGATCTAAACCGCCGCTAACTTAGTGCAGATAGTGCTATAACATAGGAGAAGACCCTCTCCTATTAATAATAAACTAGAGGTAGAGTTATATAAAGAATAGAAATAACGCTAAGAAGACTAGCATAGTAGGGAATAACTAGGGTGACATAGGCTTATAAGAGAACTAACCAAGGACCGCCTACCTACCTATAACCTAAAGGAAATCCAAAGATTTTATATAGGACTAGAAAAATATGTCTCCTTAACACTAGTCTAATTACGCACTAGAAAGATTAGCCTTAATAAGTTTTTATTCTAAAGAGGCATTCCTAGGGTGACTTTGCCCCTATATAGCTATAGCAGAGCAGTAAAAGACTAATACTATATTATAGTTAATTATCCTAAATATAACTATAGACGCCCCTAATTACACTAGCCTAGAGACGCATAGGAGGCAAGGCTAGCCCTGAATAACCCCCTAAAGGCAAGATCTATAGCTAGATGGTTCCTAGGCATAAGATAACTCTAATACTACTTACTAGCGTAAGATCTAGCCGCTAATCTACGCGGATAAATAGAGAACCTAGGCCGCTTCTAAAGCGCTAGAACTAATTAATATAGAATAAATATAATAAATAATTAGGGGGAAGCGCTAGATTATATAGTATAAGGACAGAGGTAGGTTAGGTATAGATCTATAACTCTAGAATAGTCTTTAGATTAATTTTAACTATTAATACCTAGTATTATTACCCCTACTAGCCTGCCTCTACTCCTCCCCTAAACCATAACTAGCTAACTATATTACTCCTCCTCTAGAACTAGAATTACCCCCTCTATTACCTTAGCCTACCCCTTAGCAGGTAAGGCAGCGGCTAGGAGCTAGTTTATCTCTACTATATAAGTATCTAAGCGCTATAACTAAAAGATAATCTTATTATATTAATCCTCCCTAGCACTAGCCTAGCCTAGACCTGCTATAGACACACTCCTTTTCTTCTTACTATAGTTCCTAGTATAGAGTTTCTTTACATAGTCCTAATAGTTATCTAAGACCTAGAGAAACGTTAGAACTAGACTAGAGTTAATAGCAAACTAATATAGTAGCACTTACACTACCCCTAGTAACTATAGCTACCTAGACTTTAACTAACTACTAGTGTTTATTCTATTAGCTAGTTAAATTAGGCTAAGAGCGGATTAGCACTAAATCAGGCCTAAAATAAAGGCGCTAATTACCTTTAAATAGCTATAGTTTTAAACCTAATAGTTAAAATAAGTATTAGTAGCTAGCCTTATATAAACTAGTTAGCCTTGCTTCTAAGCCTAAGTTAAACTAACTTACTAATAATATTATAGCACTAGTGCCTAAGGCTATTAATTAATTAGGACTTATAGGAAATATATTAAATCCCTTATAGATTACCTAACTACTATAGATTAGACTTAGAGCAAGGATAGAATAGGGGCGGAAGGGATATACCTTTAGATCTTTTGCTATAGCTTACTTAAGCTACTTTTTAGTTAAGGACTTCCTAGGATAACGCTTAGGATCTAAGGTCTCCTAGGCAGATTAGAGCTAGAATAGCATAGAATATAAGAATACTTATAGCTTCTAGCGCTATTTTATTAGAATTATAACTAGCCTATAATAAACATTAGCAATTAAACCAAAACCAGCCTAGGGGAGCCTTAAATAGCTCTAAGGAAGAAAAAAACCTATAGGAAGTTTAATAAAGAAAGAGGAAAGAAGTTAGATCTCTTTAGGGGGAAGAGCTCTCTCTTATACTTATATAGGGAGAGGGGAGATAAATTAGAGATATAGACTAGAAAAGAAGAATATAAGATAAAAAACTAGCTAGATAGTATATAAGTAACCTAGGCCTAGATATGCCTAGGACCTATACTAGGACTACCCTCCCCCTATAGAAGATAAATAAAACTAGGTGCTTAGACTTCACGAAACTAATAAGCTAGACCTAGGCTAGACTAGGCTAAAAAGTAGGACTATAGAGGAGCTAGCTAAAAAGTAAACTAGAAGTGAATTACTACTATAAAGCTAAGCCTACTACGCTATAGTATAAAGAGAGGAGGCCTAGAATAGGCATAGGGTAAGGCTAGACTAGAGCTAAATAGGGTTAGAGACCTAGAACTTTTTCTTTTCTTTTGTTTTTTTTTTTTTATAGGATAAGGCTAGCATAAGCTAGTAATAAACACCTATGACTAGCCACACACAACGCGACGCAGGCCTGAGTTAGGGTTAGCGTTAGCCTAAACATAGACGCAAAGGGGTTTTTCTTCCTAATTAAGGGTTTTCCCTTTTGACGAAGCAGCCGGAGTACTAGTACTAGCCCTACATAGAGTTAGCTAGTGTAAATAATATATATATATGCTTTAAATCTGTCTAGTGCCTCTATATCTTACATGCTTTCTAGC
This sequence comes from Epichloe sibirici, assembly GCA_022702365.1. Taxonomy (NCBI): domain Eukaryota; kingdom Fungi; phylum Ascomycota; class Sordariomycetes; order Hypocreales; family Clavicipitaceae; genus Epichloe; species Epichloe sibirici. Next base: position 2,044,285 of record JALAAE010000001.1, on the reverse strand, counting down.
GGTTCCTAAGTTAGCTATATATATCCTTTTTACTTAACTAGTATATCTTGTCTTAACCTTTATTCTCTTGCGTTTTTAGCTATAAGTATCTCTTCTACCTAATACTCTAAGAGATTAGGGTTAGCATCTATTATTATAAGTTCTAGTAAGGGACGTTTGTCTGCTAGTATCTAACTTAGTAATAGGTCAGAGGCTATATATTATACTAAGTCTATATAGAAGATAGGGTGCAGTCCCCTTAGTATATCTAGTTTAATAGTTAAAGGCATAGGGACCTTAAGCACCTTATATTTAGCTATAACCTAATCTAACTTTTTATATAGTCTATTTATCTTAAAGTTTTAAAGGTTTAACTATACATAGTCCCTAACCTAAAAACGCTTTGCTAAACGTTAACTGCTATTTATCTCCTCCTATTATTATTACTAAATAAACGCTATAGTAGCCTATGTTAAATCTAAGCCTTTCTTAAGATATTATAGGAATGCTTAAGCCCTTTCCTTTAATAAGGTATAAGACACTTGCTTATCTAGTGGTTCCTGAATTATTACTAAGTTATAACTATATAGGGCTATATTTGCGCTAATCCCTATTACTAATAAGTCCCTGTTATTTAATATAAGCTAATATATAAGGAGATAATCTAGCTATTTAAACTGCGAAAAAGATAGCATTACCTATAAGATAGCCTATACCTCTTAATTTACCCTTTCTATGCCGCTATCTATCTGTGGATAATAGGCTATTAATAGTAACTATTATATACTTACTTAATTATAAAGCATGGTCTAAAAGTTACTTAACTAGTCTAAACCATAATCTATAATAATTTATATAGGAAAACTATAGAACCGCTACTAACACTATTTAAACCATTCTACGCATGCTTTAGCCCCTATTAATATTATAGCCTTTAGCTAGATATACTTAGAGAGTCTATCTATAATAACCATAAGGAACCGTGGGTTATCTAGGTGTTAAGCTAGCAGGTCTATTATAAAGTTAATAGAGATCTATAACTAGTAATAATCTAGCGGGGGAATTAGTTTTAGTAAGCCTTATCTTAGTTAGTAGCTTCTCTACTCCCTATAATAGTGGCAGTTCCTTATAAACTAAGTAATGCTTTATAATATGCTATCCTAGTAAAAGTCCCTTTAAAGCGTCTTAAAGGTTATATTATAGCTAGGGTAGCCTAGTAAGGGTAAATTATATACTCACTAGGTTAAAGTTATAGTAAGGGATTCCTAAGTAAGGATCTAAGTCTAGCCTTAGAACTAAAGCATGCCTTTAGCACTAATCTAATAATCCGCTATCTACTCCCTTATATTAGTAGCCTTTAGAAACTTCTAGGCCCCTGCCCTAACTATATTAAGACATATCTTATAAGTTATATTATAAACTAAGAATTAGTCCTATAAACATTAGAGATACTTATCTATAAACATTATTACTCTAGTTAGTAGGCCTATAGGCATAGCCATAGTGTCCCCTATACTGCTGTTTCCTAATAATAAGATAAGGCTTATACTAGAGCTTAGGATGGTTTGTTTATAATAGTATTAGGCTAGCCTTATTACTAAACATATAATTAGCTTCTTTAGTCCTCCCTTATATGCCTTCTCCTAGAAGCGTCTTAATAGCGTGTCTAGCCTTACTGCCTATAGTTTAGGCCTATATTATAAGTTAAAGTTAAATAGCGCTAGCGTCTTTGCCTATCTTACCTATTATTCTAATATCTCCCTTAGCGTAGTAAAATATTCTAAGTTCTTATAGTCTATAAGTATTATAAATAGCTTACTAATACTATATAACTTCGCTAACTATACCTTTAGATAGGATATGATTGCTAATAGCTCCTTATTGTGTATAGTGTAGTTCCGTTAAGCTAGCTATAGGCAAGCAGAATAGTAAGCTACTAGGTGCAATATGCCCTTATTATTAAACTAGGAAAGACACCCCCCTAGTGCTATTCCTAAATAGTCTGCCTTAACCACTATATCCTTGTTAGGGTCCTATTATGTTAAGATAAGGTATAATATAAAGGCTAATTTTAGGGTCTTAAAAGCTATATTATATTTATCTATTCACTAGAAAGAAACCCCTTTCTTTATAAGGTTAATTAAAGGACCTATAATTATTAAGAAATGCGGTATAAAATCTTAATAAAAGTTAGCGAATCTAAGAAAACCTTAAACTCCCTAGACCCTTATTAGTGCCTCCTAGTCCTAAATTATAGTAATCTTCTCCCTATCTAGGCAAATCTCCTTTCCTATATAAATAATAAACCCTAGGTACTTAACTTCCTTTATTATAAAAACGCATTTCTTTATGTCTAGGTTTAGCCTTGCTTATTATAATCTTATTAACACTACTTAGACCTTTTATATATAGTTCTTTTAAGACTCTCCTAAGTAAACTAAGATATTATTAAGATAAGTAGTTATATAGTCCCTTAGTATTCCGCTAAGCGCTCTATTAATATATCTCTAAAAGGTAGCGAGTGCGCTAGCTAGACTAAAGGGGCATATAAGCCACTTAAATAACCTAAAACACGTCTAGAAGGCTATCTAGTGTTCTTTACCCTTAGTAATATAGATATAGTAAAACGCTACTTATATATTAAGCTTTGTAAATCACTTTACCTCTAATAATAACTATAGTATCTCCTTTACTAGAGGTAATAGGTAATAATCCTATTTTATAATCTTATTAAGGGCTTAATAGTCTACGTAAAACCACTAGCCTTTTCCTAGCTTCTTTACTAATAAGACTAGGGCTATTACTAAAGAGAAGCTAGCCTATATCTAGCCCTTATCTATTAAGTCTATTACTTACTTCTAAATTTTAAGAAGATAATATTAGGGTATATTATATAATAGTGCCTATAGAAGCTCTAGTTTAGTCCTATCTAGATTACATTTTAATTAAATGTGGTAATCTAATTATCCCTAGTATAGTAGTAAGGCATTTACTTTACTCTCTAGGAAAAGATCTATAAAATCCTATAATATGCTTAGCAAAGAGGATAATAGGTCCTGCTCCGTGACCTTTAGTATTGTATTTATCTATAGGATTACCGTGATTTCTTTTAGGCTAGTAGTATAAAGCTAGATATATTCCTTCTGTTTCTTTATGCGCTATACTATGCCTATAAAGGTAAAGCCTAGGATAGATATTATTAGCTATTCTACCTTCCTATTAGCTAATGCCTAAACTTATAGGTTATTAGCTAATCCTACGTAAAGCTAGTAATATGCTATATCTAAGTTAATCTTATTCTGCTCTATCTATAGCGTCCCTAAGATAAGCTACCTTATTAACCTAGGGATTATATAGGTAACTATAGGCATTTCCTATCTATCTAAATCCACTTAAAAACGGATAATATATATTATATATAACCTTTTCTTATAGCTCTCTTTTCCCCCTTACTTTACACTAACTATAGTGTAAACTAACCTCTTATTTAAGAGAGAGAGGCGTTTTAACTAGAGTTTCTAGATAAGGTGTTTGCTTATAGTGGTATAGTAGTTATAGCTTATATTAACTAGAGTATTTGTAAAGGTAGTCTTATTAATTAAAGCAGGAACTAAAAAGGGTAAAGAATTTATATTAAATTAAATCTATTTAAAGTCCTTATTAGTAATAACTATTTGCTATAAAGCCTCTCTATCTATCCTCCCTATAACCCTAGTTAAATAACTTAATACTAGGGTTTTTCTTTTTCTAATAAGTCTATATTCTTCTCTTCCCTAGAGTCCTCCTTCTCTTTTTTTATATTATATATATTAATAGCTACTTTCCCTTACTAATATCTTAGAGGGAGCATAGGATAGGTATAAATAAAATGCTTCCCTAAGCTATAATATAAACACTTACCCTTATTACAACGCGTATTACATATAGCCTAGGTAACTTACTTAGCCTGCCTGCTGCTAGCCTTATTACCTAACTTTGCCTTACGCTATTATCCTAGTAACTTCCTACGTCCTTTTTAGGCCCTTACTACGTGCGTGGATTATATATCTATTATAGGAGTGTTCTTATCCTAGGCTAGGGCCTTAGGCATATACACCTGTTTTTATGTATAATTCTTCTCCTCTAAATAATATAACTTAATGTCTAATAAAATACTATAATAGTAAGCTATTACTGCTAAGTAATCTATTTGCAATATATCCTATCTAATGCTATAGTTCCTTATTTACTTATTAAGTGCTATGCGTAGCTTAGCAAGCTTTATAAAGTCCTCCTAATCTAATCCCTTAGCTAGCGCTAATTTTTATTTAAAATAAATATAGAAGTTACTAAATTGTTTATTAAGCTATTATGCTATCTAGTTAAGTTTTATAATTACTAATTCCTGCTAATAGGGGTTATTAAATATCTTATTTAAGTAGGTTAAAAAATTTTAGGGATTATAATACACTAAGTGCCCTTTTTTAAAAAAGGGAGTAACTTAGGCCTAGACCTTTAGTAATAGATTTTAGTAGATAAAGCACTATTAGTCCTACTAGGACCTAATAAACCCCCTATCTATATTAAGCTTATAAGATATAAGGTTTTACTATGCTATAAAAAGGACTCTTTTACTATTAAATAGGGGTCCTATAGGTAAGGGCTTGTGTTTAACTAATTAGTTAGTTAAGTCTAACTTCTGCCTATTAGCAAGTTCCTAGATCTATCTTAATTGCTAAGTAATAAGCTCCTATAACCTTACTACCTTATTAGTATCTATCCTATTTAGTAGTAATAGTATATTCGCTAGCTATGTTATGGACTAGCCCTAAGACAAAGCTATAGGCTATCGTGATAATATTAAGAAACTTAAAGGAAGGAAGGAAAAGGAGGATGTTATAGGCCCCGTACAAGTCCCTTATATCCCCTAATCGGCTTATGTCAGCCCCCTTCCCCACACCCCACTCATATACTATCACTAAGGCTTAGGCAAAGCCTAAGCCCTTACATATACCCTTACTTACCCCTTCCTTGCCTGTTCATGTTAATGTTATTATAGATTGCCCCTCTCTAGATAATTATCTATGCCTGCCTGTTTTTGCATTATGTCTGAAATAGCGCTATACCCCCCCTTATGTTATCCTAGTAGCCTTCGTATCTCCCCTTGCTCCTGCCCTTATATCCGCTATAAATAGCTATTTTAACCATTACCTTGTTAACATAGCGTGTTTAAGTTATGTATAGGTAGGGCATTAGTATAACCCCTCCTTATGGTTAGCTTACACGCGTTTATCTTAAGTGTTATACCCTGCTATAACGCATACCCCTCCTTTATTATTATTATAGTCTTTCCCCCCCCTACCTATTTGCGTTATACCCTACCTTACTATTATATATATAAATATCCTACTAAGAATCCTATTAGATCTAAACCTTCCCCTAATAACCACTATCCCCCTCCTATTATAAACCTATCTTGCTACCTATTCCTTCTCCTACCTTATTCTATTATTATTCTATTCTTAAGCTACCCTTATTTATCTTATACCTAATAATAATATGCCTTACTCTTATTACCTAGCTCTTTCCCTAACTAGCACTAGTCTAGAACCCCCCTAGACCCCCTCTACCCTGTGTTTAGCTTAGGCCCTTAGGGAGTTTCTCCTAGAGGAAGACTCTAATAATAAGTAGTTTACTGCCCCTAAGGCGGTTTTTCGTCCTTATAGGCTATGTATTAAACAGGCCCTTACCACAGGCATACTAGAATGTTACCCCCCTAAGTCTAGTAAGTCTTATCCCTCTTATCAGGGAAATTATATTACCTACGTTTAGTTAACCAGGTTCCTGTCCGCTAATCCCTGCCTTTAACGCGTGTTAAAAGATCTTAAAAAAGAGATCGCTATAGGGATGTATATTATCCGCCCTAGGGTCCCTTAGACCCTAACCTAGAAATAAAAGATACTAGTTCTCTCTTAGCGCTATTACGCTCTTATTACCTATTAGACTACTCTTCTCTAAGAAGCCTAATTTAACCTAGCCCTTATCTAGTCCTCCCTTAGACCCCCTCTAGCCTTAACCTCCACTGCCCTAAATATAACTAGGAATAAAGTAATCCCTTATAGCTATAGCAGTCCCTTAACTAGTCACAGTATAGGGAATTAAATGTAATAAGTTATAGGCATTCTATTCTAACAGAACCGCTAGATTGTAAGCAGCCTAGCCGCTATTCGCTAGGAACTTTATAGGAATAGCACTCCTAGCGGAACCCCTTAGGGTTTATCTAGCATATCCCGCGTTATTAAAGCTAGTAATATATCTCCTTCTCACTAACAGCGTAAGCGCTACGCCTAGAACACTAGTAGTGGTTGCAATGAATCCCATCGCGCGCGCTATACGCCTTATAACTCTTAAGATTCCCCCTCCTATTATACTAGTCAGGCCTATGAGTTACCTCTCTAGAACCCCTATCGGACCCTAACCAGGTCCTACTAGCCGCAAACCTTACGCAGTATTTCTCCTAGTAGCGAGGTATAGGACCTTACTGTGGACTATAGTAGTAGGGAGGAGGGTAAAGATAAGTATAAGGATATACCCTTATATTCTAATATATAAGTGGGAGTAGAAGGCAAAGAGGGTATAACCTAGGTCCTATATATAGTCTCCTTTTAAGGATAAGTTTTATTAAATTAAACCAGTCTATTATTATAGCATATATCCCCCTATTCCTTTTTAAACTTATCTAGTGCTTATATATCCCTTATATTTTCCACTAGTTCCTATATTAGTTATATATATCCTACTTACTTAACAAGAGCGTTCCGGTGTCCTCCCCTACCTAGTGCGTTTTAAGCCACTAGAATTCTTTCCATACAGTATTCCTCTATAAGTTTAGGGTTATCCTTTACTAGGACCTATTCTAGGCCTAGCTAGGAGTCCTGTAACCGTTGGCTTAGGAGAGGGTCTATCGCTGCTTGTTTAATGAGATCCACGTGGAAAACTAGATATATGCCCTTTAGGACATTAAGTTAAACAGTAAGCAGAGTTAGTACTTTAACTATAGTATACTTAGCCGCTACCTAGTTAAGTTTGTGTAAGGGCTGATTGGTTTTAATGTTCCTAAGTGATAACCATACTTTATCCCCTACATAGAATTATTCCGCTAGACGCTGTAAGGCTATAGAGGTATCTTACTATTATTACTACGTATATGCGATAGCGGCCTGCGTAAGAGATATACCCTCCTAGAGGTGTTCTAGGAAACGGATAGCTCTCCCTTTTAATGTAGTTACTAATAGGGCTACATCTAACTGTGTTTAAATAGGTTATAAGTCGTAACCATACAGGAGTTTATTTAGGCTTACCCCTGTAACCAAAGAGTTCCTATTATTAATCGCTAGCTAACAAGCCGCGAGATGTTTAGGCTAGTCATACTGCAAAAAGGAAACGTATACACGTAGTATAGCCTATACCTCTTAGTTTATCCTCTCCGTACCGCCATTAGTCTATGGGTAGTAAGAGGTAGAAAGAAGCTAGTCTATACTAATACTTAAATATAACGTTATCCAAAAGTTCCCTAGCTAGTCAGAACCCCTATCTATAATAATTAATTAGGGAAATCCCTAGAACCGCTACTAAGCTATTTTGAAACGTTTTGCACACACCTTGGCCGCAATAGAAGTCATTGCCTCTAGCTATACAAACTTGGATAGCCTGTCTGTGATTACTATAAGGAACTATAGTCTCTCTAGGGAAGACATTAGTAAGTTTATTATAAAATTAATAGAGATTTACAACTAGTATCTATTAGGTATTAGCAGTGGCTTTAGCAAGCCCTAGCGGCGTTGCTAACTCTTATAACTTCCCTAGCAAAAACAATTATAGACAAACCTACCTACATCCTAAGCTATCCTATCCTAGTGGAATTAATATTACAAAATCTAAAACGTGGTGTTACGCCCTAAGTGCCCTATTACTAGTAAGTTATAGGATTACTAGATAAGGGTTATTATCAAAGGCTCCTAGGCTAGGACCTAGGTTCGGCCCCTAAACTAAAGCGCCCCGTGAGCGCTAATCGTGTAATCCGCTACCTATTCCCTTATTATTACCTCTAGGGGAAACTTCCGTACCCCTTCCTATATAGCCTGTAAACGGATAAGATAAGTTAGATCTAATAAAACTGCTTAGTCCTAAAGAGTCTAAAGATATTTTATTATAAAGAGGCATTCCCCTATTAGTAGTAGCGCTACCTAGGGTAGGGATAGACCTAAACCGGAGTCTATTTAGGTACTAATAGGTAGTTATAAGAGCGCTATAATAGTAATAGGTTATAGGATATGTCCTATTCTTAAGGGCCTGCCTGCCCTGTCCTACTCCCTTTAGGAGAGGGCATCTAGTTATTATACTTAAGCACTAGGTCTATAACGTAAATAGAAGTTAAATAGGGAGAGGACATCTGCTTACTATGCTTAGCGTTCTATTATAAGGCATAGAGTAGTAAAGTACTCTAGGTTCTTATAATCCGTATATATTGTGAACAGGCGTGAGACGCCCTGTAATTCTACTAACCACACCTTAAGGCAAGATATAATAGCTAGTAGCTCCTTATCATAAATAGTATAATTCCTCTAGGGGGCTGTTAAGCTTATAAAGTGGTAAGTGACTAGATATAATACACTATTAGGACCTTCCTATAATAGGCAGTCCCCTAAAGCCATGCCAGAATAATTAGCTTCTATAATAGTGTCCCGATTAGGGTCCTATTAGGCAAGGACTAGGTGTTTGATAAATAACTCCTTTAATTGTTTAAAAGCGTTGTTTTCCTCTAAGCCTTACTAAAAGGGGACGTTCTTTCTAGTAAGCTAGATTAGGGGAGCTACTATTTTAGAGAAGTCCCTAATAAAGTTATAATAGAAGTTTGCAAATCTAAGGAAGCTTTAGACCCCCTATAGCTTCGTAGGGGCTAACCATTCCCTAATCACCGCTACCTTCATAGGGTTAGGGCAAACTAAGTGTCCTGCCGTAATAATATAGCTAAGGTATTAGACCTCCTTCACGGCAAATATAGATTTGTCTAGATCTAGATATAGGCCTACTGCCCTTAATCTGCCTAGTATTAGCCGTACCTTAGCTATATAATCTTTCTTTAACCTCCCTAAATAGATTAGAATATTATCTAAATAGGCTGTAATAAAGTCCCCTAATGCATCCCCTAAGGATTTGTTTATGTAACATTAGAACGTCACTAGTGTACCTACTAGGCTAAATAGGCAAACTAGCTATTTAAATAGTCTAAACCTTATGCGGAACGCTATAAGATACTCCTATCCTTCTGCTATCCATAGCTTATAAAACACTATGCATATATCCACTTTTGTAAACTAATGCGCTTAGGATAAGGAATAGAGTGTTTCCTTAATTAATAGAAGGGGGTAGCGGTTTTATGCTATTATCTTATTAAGTGTGCAGTAGTTAACACAAAACCTCTAACTACTATTCGCCTTTTTAACTAGGAGGATAGGTGCCGCTACTAAAGAGAAGCTAGTATGGATCCATCCCTTGTCTATAAGGTTAGTAACTTAACGCCTAATCTCTAACAGCTAGTCCTAGGGCATGTTATACAAGGGTCCCTATAGAAGCGTTAGTTATAATCCATCCGCGTTCTTTTAAAGATAGATATAGTGGTCTAGCAAGCCCCTATATAGGGGTAGGCTATTTGCCTTTAACTTATTAAATAGATCTGTAAAGTCTACAAGCTCCCTAGGTAGCGTTAAGGTATTATGTTATCCTAGCCTTAGTCTTAGGGCTAAAAGTTATAGTACTATTATAATTTCTTTTAAGCTTATGGCAATAAACCTTATAGTTATATCCTTCTATTATTATGCACGGCGTGCCTCTGCGGCGAACAAGGAACTAATTATCCCTTATGTTAGTATCTCTATAGTACGCTCTAAGGATTTAGAAACGCATAGGCCCTTAGCCGCCCTAATAACTAGCTATTATTTCGCCGCGTGGATTACCACATCACGGTGTTCTAACCATGGCATCCTAAAAATCACTTCACGGGTTAGACCCGGAATGACATAGAGGTATACTAAAGATTCCTAGCTGTCCATATTAATCTAGGTGCATACTATATAAGTAATTAATAAGGTTTCCTCTCTTACCTGTTTTCCTTTTCTTTCTGTTTTTACTATGGTTTAAACTTATCTTTATTTCAGTAATTAAATAAGCTCTAGTCTTAGCCGCCGCGCCGCCGATTCGCTAATAGCACTATAACAATCGCAACCACAGTTAATTTAAATATAGAGATACTTATATGTATTAAAGAGTATAGGGACTAAGAATGGTAGTTAATCCATATACTATTTAACTCCCTCTTCTAAAACCATACACTAACTATAGTTAAGATTATCTATCCTAGCTAGCTAGCCTTCCCGCCTCCGTGCAAGCCTTTGCTTAGGGGCTACTTATTTTCTAATAAGTAAGTCTTAACCCCCTTGTCCTTACTCTCTATCTCTACCTTATAGGTATTAATATAAACTTTTAGTTAGTAAGGTAGGAGTAGAGAACACTCTTATATCTAGTAATCCTTTAAGCTATAGCGTAAATAACACTTATCCTTACGATATTTGGTTATTTCCTCTGCTATAACCTACTTAGTATGTTATAGTTTAGTTATCTTCTTTAGTTCACTTCTTTTCCCCTCTAGCTTCTTACGTTTACCTGCCTGAGTTAATGCTGCGCGGATACCTGTTATTAGTGTGTTACTGTCCTAATTAACTTAAGGAGCTAGGGCCTTAACTAGAATAGGCATGCGGTAGGCCTAGTGCTTCTCCTCTAAGGCGTTAGCCTTAATATTAACTGTAATACTATGGAATTAGCTAACCGCTAATAAGTAGTCCTTATAGGTAACCCCTTTACTAATACTACACTCCCTTATATGCTTATTAAGTGTATGTTAAAGTTTCGCTAGTTTTACCTTATCTATCCACGTGCTGCCTCCTGCTAGGGAAAGTTTCTGTTTAAAGCGGACAAAGAACAAAGAGAATACCTCCCCTAGCCCTTATTTAATATGATTAAGTTTGGTAAGGGCTATTTCTTATTAATAGGGGTTAGTAAATATAGATTCTAAGTATTCTAGAAAGCGAATAGGGTTATAATTGTGTTTGTGACCTAGTTTGAAATATGCTACGATGTGGGATTAGACCTTAGATCCTAAGTTCTAGAATATAAACATCCACTAGTCCTTATTAGCACTGATAAAGTCCCTATCTGCTACTAGCTTATGTTCCATAAGGATCTTCTAGGAACTAAACGTGGCCTTATCGCTATTGTAAGGGTTGTCCATTAGGATCGGTTTCTATCTGATCTAGGGTATGACCGGTGGCGTGACGGGTAGAATCGGTAGAGGGATCTGTTTGGGTTGAATCCCTTGTGACTGCTTTGTTTTAACCTGTTAGTGTAGAGTCGTGATTTCCCCCTGTTATTATTTAATCACAAGTTAAAGTGATTTAAGTTAAGCAGAGAGGGCCTCTATAGGCGGAGTGGTGTCTGTTAGTGGTGTTATGCTTCCCTAAGAGTGTTAGTCTTTAGGACATAACGAATCCATTGCGTCTGTTATGTCTATTGCGTCTATTACGTTTGCTATGCTTATTGCGTTTTTAGTAGCCTTCTTTAAGGCTAAAGGAAGTTTCTTAAATGTTATGGACTAGCCCTAAGACAAAGCTATAGGCTATCATAATGATATTAAGAAACTTAAAGGAAGGAAGGAAAAGGAGGATGTTGTGGGCCCCGTACGAGTCCCTTATATCCCCTGATCGGCTTATGTCAGCCCCCTTCCTCACACCCCACTCGTATGCCATCACTAAGGCTTGGGCAAAGCCCAAGCCCTTACAAGCTATTATGTTTCTATAGTAAAGAATAATATATATTAAGAACTAGCCTTAGGGCTACTACTTATAAGCATTCTAAATAGTAATATTATCCTTATAGGAGAAGAAAGGAACTAAGCTAGAGGTTACATAGGATCCGCCTTTATACCATTGTGTGTGTGTGTTATGCGCGGCTTGCGCATAGCCCTAACCTAGCTGCGCATAGCCCGCGGTCTTTACGTGCCCTTTCCGGATCCGGGATTGACCCGAGACATGACCCGAGCTTCTAAGCTCGAGTCCATAACAGCACCTTCTTAATCTTCGTTCACAGTGAATAACGCTAGATTATCTATATTAGATTTATAACTAGTAGCGTGAATTTCTTTATGGTTAGAAAGCAAGAATTAAACTATTAACTTCTTTCTTAGTCTCCCTTACTTTCTCTTAGCTTATAGAGCCTCTTTTTCTTTAGTAATCTTTTTAATAGCTTATATAACTTCCTCTTTCTCTTCTTTAGGCTCTTTTTACGCTCTTTAGCTAGTTCTTAGGGATTAGCATTATTGCGATAGTATGGTTTAACTACTATTATTTAGAATCTAGTTAGTCTATATGGTATTTAGAGGATACAGGCTTTATAGTTAATTCTAAGAAGCTTATAAGGGCTATGCTAGCTATCTTTCTCTTTCTAAACGCGTATATCTAATTAAAGCAGAAGTTAGTGCGTTAGTAATATATCTAGGCTATTATAGGTGTTTAGGGTATTATAAACTTACTATTTTGCTAGGAATCGTTAGACTTTATTAGTAGCTTTTCGGATTAACTTAGCCTATTAAATAATAGATACACTTAGCAAAGACTTATTAGTTATTTATAGGTATGCTCTAAAGATAAGAAGCATAGGAATAAGGCTATTTAGTCTTACTAAATTATTTATAGCTTTAATAGCTATTTAAAGGCATTACTCTTATATAAGCTCTTAACCTATTAAGTCCGTAATAATGTTATACGCTTTTTATAATAGTCTATAATAGCGTTTAACTTTGCTAATACTATTATAAGCTTTTACTAGCACTTTATTAATCTTAATTAATATTAATTATGTATAGTGTTTAAATTCTAATAAAGCAAAGTTCTTTCTAGCATTATAAACAATCTAATCTAGAGGACTAAGGTATGTATTAATCTAATATTCACGTAGAGCGTTCTAAATATTATAAGCCTTCTGCTTATTAGGATTAAGGAATTGTATAGCTTAGAATAAAGTTGCTAAATTAACCACATAAAGCACTAGTTAATTATTAATTTTGTTAAGAACTGGCCTTAGGGCTGCTGCTCGTAAGCGTTCCAAATAGTAATATTATCCTTACAGGAGAAGAAAGGAACTAAGCCAGAGGTTACACAGGATCCGCCTTTATACCGTTATGTGTGTGTGTTGTGCGCGGCTTGCGCATAGCCCTAACCAAGCTGCGCACAGCCCGCGGTCTTTACGCGCCCTTTCCGGATCCGGGATTGACCCGAGACATGACCCGAGCTTCCAAGCTCGAGTCCATAACAAATTTAAACAATATTAATAATAATCTTATAGTTAAATTCATGGTTATCTTTAATAGTAAACCTAAATCTGCCTAGAGCTCTTCTGTTTAATTAATAGTAGTGGCAAATCTTAGTTAACTTCTTAATAGCTCTTCTTTTAACCTTATAACTAGCTCTTTAAAGTAGTCTTATAAGTTATTTAACTAATAGATAACCAAATTAACAATGTAATTAATAAATTTCTATCTCTAATAGATAGAATATAATTATTTCTTTAGCTTCTAGAATTCACTAAGGATATCCCTATCTTCTTATAATTAGCATGGTTTTCTTACCTTAAATTAGTAGATTCCTTAAGTTATCTAACTTAACGCCTATTCTATCTATATTAGTAATTAAGAAAAGGAAAGGTATTATAGTCTTAACTACATAAAAGGGTATTATGCCTAATTTAGTAAGTATGTTTATTACGCCTTATGTTTTTGCTAATCTAGCACTAAATTTAATTTCTGCTTTAGTGCTTAGCTTAATCTTTAGTAATAGCATTAGCTTTATTAATACCTGTAATTATTTAAGTCTAACTATTAATAATCCTAAAGCTCCTATATCTAGCAAGATGCCTCTAAAGACCTTATTAGAGTAACATTCCTCTAAAATAAAGGTTATGCTTTAATCCTTATATAGATCGTGCTTTAGATAGGCATATTTAAAGGCTTAATCTTATAAGGTTATGATTACCTTATTATCACTTAGTTAAGGCCCTATAGTAAAGAATTATATAATACTAAGTTAATTAAACTTTAATGTTAATACTATTAGTTTATTAGTATTATTACTATCTTCTTCTTTATTAGCCTTAACGTAGATTTCTACTATTTTCTAGGCCTTATTATTATGCTTATTATCCTCTTTAATTCCTTAACCTTCTTAAGCTTTATATGCTATAAGGTATGCTTAGAATTTTCCTTTTATTAAAGGTATTTAATACTTCTTACTCTTTTACTAATATTCTTTTACCTATTAGCACTCTCTTTCTAAGTAATTTATTAACTAGTAGCTGCTTTTATTATAGACATAGTATCTTCCGCTATTATAGCATTAATAATAATAGCTATAGCTTTTACTATAATCTCTTTAATTATATAGTTAATTATAGCAGTGGTCTATAAATATTATTTTATAATCTTTATACTCTTTATTCTACTAATAGAATTAAACCGCTAATTTATTAGCTTTAGCAATTAAGATTAACTTATAAAGATCCCTTATAAGCCCTTTAAAACCAGGTAAATAATTATATTCAGCTTGCCTATACTTTAGTACACTAGAGATTATACTTAAGGTTTAATAATAAAGCTTTATATTAACTATTAAGGGTAGAAATAACCCTTTATAAACTCTTTTAAGTATAGTTAATAGGATCTTAAGGCATTCTAGCTTAGTTTTATTAGGGTTCTAGGCAATAATTGCCTTTAGCGTTATATTATTCTATTTATAGCAGTAGAATTACTAGTTACTTTCTATTTTAAAGCGTTAATAGATATTATTAATTATCTACTTATAGGAGAGGTTCCTATTTATTAGATAATTAAGAAAGTATTACTTAGTATTACCTATAAGCATAATTAGAAGGGCTTTATAGAGGTATTCCTATAGAAGATTAAGCTTATTATATTTATTCTAAAAGAGATTAATCTTTAGTATAAGAAAGTTATATATCTTTCTACTATAATAATTATTATCTTTATAGGTCTTTATAAGCTTAGTAATCTTCCTAATAATCTAATCCTCTTATTATAAAGCTAATAATAGTGTGAATAATAGTGTTTCTTAAGGTTATAAAGGAGTGTTAACTTCTAATAGCGGTTACCTTAAAGGTAGATTATAAGGGATTTTAGCAAGAGAGAGATTAAGTATAGGATTAAGGGTAAAGAAAAATTTGTTTAATAATAGTTACTTTTTAACTTCTTCTTTAGGCTATAGTGCTTTTATTTCTTTATTAAGAATATATACTAGTAAGTTAGTAACTTTACTAGATTTATCTTATATAACGTAAACGCTATATTTATAAAGGATATCTTATAAATCACACACTAAGTGTCTAGAGGCACGTTTAAAGGTCTTAAGGGTTTAATCTTAGAGATTATCTTAGAAGTTTTCCTAGAGCTTAAGATCTCTGTATTATCCGCTATTATAAATATTAATTAGCTAAGCAAGTTAGTTATTAAGTTACTAATCCTTAGTAATCTAAGGATCTAGCTCTTTAGAGCTCCCCTAGTTAGTTATAATAATCTAGAAGTATTTCTAAAGTTATAGTAGTAAGCTAGACTTTTTAGGTCTTTTAGGTCTAGATATTATAGGTATTATGTTTTCTTACGTTATGTTTTTTATTAGCTAGCAAGGGGCTAATTTAATCTCTGGTTTAGAAGGATGCTTTTAGAGCTATAATTCCTAGTTAGTTAATTAGTTTTCTTATAATAGATAATAAGATTGATTCTTCTATGCGGAGGTCCTTAATAACTCTAAGATAGAAGGGGTTAATCCCTTAGAAGCCTAATAACTAGAGCTATTAATAATCTTCCTTTAGCATACTTCTGTAGTTAAAACCTAAGCTAAACCTAATAGAATTATCTCTTCTTAGTAGTTCCCTAGCTTATCTATAGTTTTTTAACCACTAATTAGTGTTAGGAGGTCTTATAGAGGCAAGGGTCTAAGCACTAGTGTAATCAGGGTTAAAGTGGTGATAATAATTAATGATTAATCTAGCTAACGGGCTACGTAGCCAAAGGTGTTGAGGGCATCGTGGGTCACGTGATTGACCCACTCGCGCGATGCACCCAATCATAACGCAGCACTTGCGTTGTGCTCCACTTTCCGTGCGCGGCTGGATTTGACTATTCCGACACTTACTTAAACTAGGCTAAAATACATTGAACTACTCACATGTCAGAAAGAGCTCTCTCTCCAGCTAGTCGTCACCCATGCCAGTAGTTTTGTTTCTGCAATGATATTAATGCAGCTACTTCTCATCGCCGCCACTGTCTGCCTGCAAGTGGAGTTCCGTCAATCAAGCTTTGCGAGTTGTGAGATATCTAGACTGTGTACGGATTAGGCGCAGTATCAAAAGCCCCTTGAATTGGTATAAACATTTAGCCTGTTTACTTTGCCATCAGCAGCAGGTCTCGCAACCCAAAACACGGGGCGTGGCACGAGTAAATGGACAAGCCGGAAAAAAACTGAAAAATCAACGTGAGCCAGTTTTTCGTTCGTCCTTGAAAAAGATTATGGCGATGCAGCGACACCGGCCCCATTTACCACATGCCAAAAAGTTCAGGGCTTCGCCGGGGATCGAACCCGGGACCACTCACATTAACCCTGTGGATCAAGGGAATTCTCCCGAAGCGAGTATATTACCACTATACCACGAAGCCACCGAGGTTATACCAAGGATTGTTATTTTAGCCCATATAATTTGAAAATTTGGGTGCCGCATCATTGGTGTGGGTGGTGTGCTAATGTTGGAATCATCCTCGGCAAGCCCTTCGTTAGTCATGTCAAGAAATTTATCAACCATACACATTATCTTCGAATGAACTATCTCGCGACCGGTCTATTTGACTTTTACTGCATAATCTATCTCATGAGCTACTGGAAATACGATAATTCGCGTGGGAGTTTTTACCGAGGCCCTTGACATCTGGAGCTGTGATTGTAGTCAGTTGCCGAGCCGGTCCATGTCGACTTTGCTTTGTTTCTAAATTGTCTGCTATGGACCGTGGTGTCGAATGAAGAGGTCTCGAAATCCCTAGGCATCGCGGCCATTGTCAGATTCGTGAACCTCCGATCCTTCAATCCGATTCAATAGTAAACTTCGTCCCCGACCGTCGATCCGACCATCCGGCCCTTCGATCTTTAGCCATCAACCCGACTGTCAGTCTGACAAATTCGCCTATTTCGATCGCTTCCCCACTAGGCAGCTTTCTTACGAACCTAATAAAGCTCGTTACAATGCTTTTCTTGCACTAGCTAGATTAGTGTGAGCGTGAGCAGCAGCGATTTATAGCGGTATAAGCAAGACCATTAGCGCCAAACCTATGGCACGTGTAGGAAGATCCCGTTTAGAAATTAGGTCTTTTAACATCTCAAGGACCTATGCCCAGCTAGTCAGCAATTCCAACTGATTTAGCGATAGCTAGATTTGCAAGTCCAGCGGCGATTCTAGTGGCAACAAGATCAACATCAACAGGATCTATAGGACCTAAGGGCCCGACATTAATGGAGGAGCAGCAAATACAGGATCTTTAACAGAGTCTAGCTGTAGAAGAGGATGACTTCCAGCAGCTTGAATGTTTCGTTAGGGAAGTCTTCGAAGAACGCGATGACCTTTGGAGGCAGCTAGCTTGTCAGCAAGTTCGTCAGTTAATCCATCAGCCTGACCGAAATCCTCTGCAAAGCCCGTTGCCCGGCCAAGCCAGCTATCGTCAGATGTATCAATTTGATGATCGATATGACTATCGATCTGACAGTGACTCGAATTCTCAATCCAATCAATCCAACCGTCAGCCCAACCGTCAATCTGACCGATCTAAGTGTTCATCTGACTATCCGTCTAATTGTCCTGTTGACCTTCAATCCGACTATTGGCCTGACGATTGACCTGATCTCTAGGACCCCTCCCTATATTAGAGAACAGTTTTAGCATCTAGCTAGCTAGAATCAACAACCAATATTGCATGCGATGCCGCTTGTTCCAAGTCCCGACAGTGTTTGCACTCCCAAATCCCCCCCAGTGTCGACAAGCCCATCGGCTCGCGAACAATTTCCGTTGCCTGCACAATGGTCTTAAATCTTTTATTATTCCCACTTGGGTCCCAATAAAATTGATCAAGTTGATCCACCGGGGAAAGACCCAATGGCAGAATCAGGAACAGTAATCTGTACTATCGGTGGTGAAGCCAGAGGTCTCGGAAGGGTCAAAGGTGGTGAGAGAGTCCATGGACGCATCTTCCTCGGAGTAGAGCTTCTCCTGGGAAGTGCGGCCCAGGACGTAGGCGTTGCCCTTGTAGAGTTGGAGGCGAACCTCGTCGTCGACCCGCTGCTGAGAAAAGTCGAGACTGGGCTGCAGAAATGCGCGCTCGGGGCTGAAGTAGAGCCCGTTGTAGAGCAGTTCAGACCATTGCTTGCTCAGGTTGTCGCGCAGAGAGCGGACGCGACCGTCTAGAACGAGGCCTTTGATGGAGATGTGAGCTAGGCGGAGGATGGTCATGGCTGGGCTGTCATAACAGCCTCGGCTCTTGAGACCAATAAACCTGTTCTCGACGATGTCTACACGACCAATGCCGTGCTCCTTGCCAAGAGCCTTGAGCAGGTTGAACAGCTTGAGTGATTCAGTGATAGTCTTCTAGGGAGTGATAACCTTAATAGGCAGGCCCTTTTCAAAGTGAATAGTAATATTAAGAGGAGTATCAGGGGCCTTAAGAGGGCTAATAGTGCGCGTCCTGTGCATCAAAATCAGCAAGTCGAGTTTCCTCTTGCAAACCATGACTCAACTTACCACATGTCTTCTGGTGGGCTCACGTTGGGGTCTTCGAGCATGCCGGCCTCGTACGAGCAATGCGCCAGGTAGTCATCCATAGAATACGGCTTAGCCTTGGTCGAAGTCACAGGGATACCCTTTTCAGCCGCATAGTTAAGAAGGTCATTACGTCCTTGGAAACGCTGGTAGAAAAAGAGGTCGCGCCATGGGGCAATGACCTTGATGACGGGGTTGATGGGTTGATGGTCAAATAGGCCAACTCAAAGCGCACTTGATATCATTGCCCTTTCCGGTGCAACCATGCGAGACGAAGTCGCAACCTTCTTTTTCGGCAGCCTTCATCATTCCACGTACGATGACAGGACGGGCCAAGCTAGTACCTAGGAGATACTGGTCTTCGTAGATGGCAATGCATTGCACGGCCTTCCAGCACAATTCGTCAACGAAAACCTTGCGAAGATCATCAATGATCATTTTGGTGGCTCCAATCTGGACAGCTTCTTTGTTCCTTTTTTTCTCAACGGCAGCCCAGTCTTCTTCCTGGCCGACATTGGCCAAATAGCAGACAACTTCATATTGCTGCTCCAGCAACCAAGCCAGGATCGTGCTGGTGTCGAGTCCACTGGAATAGGCCAAGCAAACCTTGCCTTTACTGCCGGCCATTGTCACAATTTTGGTTGTGATTTTGTAATTGAGATTCTGGTTCAAAAGGCGTTGAGGTCGGGCCCTTTTTTTTTTTTTTTTTTTTTTTTTCGTAAGCGTTCTAAATGCGAATATTATTCTTACAGAGGAAGAAAGGGACTAACTTAGTAAGCTAGAGGTTACACAGGATCCAGCTTCATGCTGGCTTGCGTGGCTTGCGTATAGCTCTAACCTAGCTGTGCATAGCCCACACCCTTTACGCGCCCTTTCCGGACCTAGGGTGCGTAGAGTTGCCCGCGGCGCAGAGAAAAGAAGGAATTGAAACATTTGTGTTAAATCTCGTGGTCTACATTATATTCGTGTAGGCTTTAGCGTAATTATATACAAGATCCCTATGGCTGCCCGAAGTTCGGCATCATAGGCGCAGGGAAAGCTTCGGTATCCGCGGGGCTAACTACTATCTAAATCGCTAGATAATCGCTGAAATTATTATATTAGCTTCCTAACAGGAGGGCCCTGATAGGCTCTGTTGACGGGCTTGTTGATTGACAGGCTTGCCTCCCGGCTCCCCAGGCAGTCAAGAGAGGCAGAAAAAAATCTCTTAACTAGTCGCCGAAGAGTATTTCGCAAGTGACTAATCAGAAGAGACGTCTCCACAGAATAACCTTATTTTAATAGAGGGAAAGCGGGAAGCTACAAGGCGGAGCTCCCTGCCCGCTGACCTCCGCACACATACTTCAATCAGGGTGCCTCGCTTTCCCTGATAAATATATTTAATTATATATGAGTGTACCTAGTTATATACAAGTGTCATAAGTTATATATAAATATACTAAGTGATATATAAATATACCTAGTTATATATAAATGTACCTTGTTGTATAAAAATAGACAGAGTTATATAAAAATAGACGTAGAAACCCCTTTTTTCTCTCTCCCTCTCTGTGTCTTTCTTACTAACTCAATTCTTGCCGCAGGCTACTCCGTAGTCGGAGAGCTTAAATGCGAACATTGCGTTCCCAGTCATAGTTCGCGACCGCAGCAAAACCCAAATTTATGACTTCTCATCATATGCGCGGTCATTCGCATCGGGTCACGCGATGACAGTAGTAATTGAGTTTGATGGCACCTGAAATCGGCAGCCGCACTAGTACTTTTCAATCAATATATATATATATACGTATATATATATATATACGAAGTACGGAGTATAAACCAGACCCTTTCCCGCTTGCAATACATCATCGCTTCCCACCACCCGATTGTGCTCATCATCATCACACTCACAGCTTCACTGGCCACAATCTTAGATTTTTTTCGTCTTCTTTCTAATTCCAATACTCAGTTCTCGCAATTATCCGTCGTCAGTTGTCACTTGTTCCATCTCCGCCACCATGAGGTTCTTTCAGGCGCTCCTCGCCTGCATTGTGCCCATTGCATCTGCTCGCTCCCCCGAGCAAGGCAAAACCAACAACAACAGTGTGCTGGTTCCCGACGAAGAGTTCTTGGTTGAAATCGCCCCAGGACAGACACAATGGGTGACTTTAGAAGACAAGTGGATACTCGGCCGGGTAAGTGCCCTGCCTGCTGTTGGAAATTTACAGCCTCACATCATAGGCATCACTCTCCCCTTTTAAGGCCTCCTCTTCCCTTTTGTCAAATTTCTTGGATTCAAGACAAGGCCTCTCACTAACTAACCCTTGCTCCTCCTTGCATCAGCATGGGCAACGGTTCATGGACATCACCACGACCCAAGATTTAGGCACCGTGACTGTAGCTACGAAGGAACCAGTCCAATACCCTTACAAGTGCGTGCACAATGCCAAAGTCAAGCGGCTTGGCAAGCATCTGTCCAAGCGTCGCATGAAAAGAAACCTGCATACGCTGACCAGCTTCCACAACCGATACTACAACTCGGAGCACGGTCGTCAGTCGTCCGAATGGGTACTTAAAAAGCTCAGGGACATCATCAAGAAATCTGGCGTCAAGCGCAACAGGGTTACCGCCGAGAGCTTTCACCATCCGTGGACGCAAAGCTCTGTCATTGCGACCATCCAAGGAGAGTCCAACAACACCATTGTCCTTGGGACTCACCAGGACTCCATCAACCTGTGGCAGCCCATGCTGGCCGCCCCTGGAGCTGATGATGGTGGAAGCGGTACCGTTACCCTCCTGGAGGTGTTCCGCGCCCTTCTCAAGTCAACAAATGTTCGGGCGGGAATGGCCATCAACACGGTTGAGTTCCACTGGTACAGCGGTGAGGAGGGCGGCCTGCTGGGCAGCCAGGCCATTTTCAAGGAGTACGCGAAACAGCAACGGGACGTCAAGGCTATGCTGCAGCAGGACAAGACCGGTTACGTCAAGGGCACCTTTGACGCAGGCGTGACTGAAGTCTTCGCCGTCGTCGTTGACTATATTGATATTGGTCTGACCAAATTTGTCACGCGCGTCATCGAGCAGGTACGTCAAACATCTGTCAAACATCCGTCATGCCCCATTGGTGGAAATGTCTGAACAAGCAACACTGACCCGTTTAAAAAAAAATTAGTATTCCAGCATGCCATGGCTTGAAACCAGGTGTGGCTACGCCTGCTCCGACCATGTCTCCGCCTCCAAGGCCGGGTATCCCTCAGCATTTCTCATGGAGTCCTTGTTTGAGAATTCAAACCGACTCATTCACAATTCGTCGGACCTCGTCGAGAACCTGTCCTTTACCCACATGAAAGAGTATGCGAAAATTACGCTAGGCTTCGTTTACGAGCTTGCTTTCTACAAATTTAGAAATTAAATTTATTCTAGAACTTTTACACTTTTAATACAATATAGTTACTGACCCATTCATCAACGTCACTCACTCTTTCTGCCGGCTCGTGTTTGTCTTGGGTCATATGTAACAGACAGATGTTTCGACAACAACAGCGCCTGCGCCAAACAAGATCGCGCACATAATATTAATTCAACAGAGTTTCGCAATTGAACACAATCAGAAAGATGCTCGGGGCACACAAGGATTGAACATGCATAGCAGAGCGGAAGAGTAGAAATGGAACGACCTCAATATAAATCTCTGACTAGAGCAAATAGAAGCAAAGTGATAATGGCCTTCTCATCGCCATTCCAATGCCCCAGTAGTTGTGGACCATGGGAGGATTCGCTAGCATAACACTTTGACAGTTTAAGGTTATCTTTGCAACACGAGATAAAGGATTAATTATCTTGTGTTGCATAGATAATCTCAAACTGTCAAAATGTTGTGCTGGCGCAGATGGGCAGGTGCGCCCCACCACACCTATGTTAAAATTTTTCGCTGAAAAGAAATTAGCTAGAACGGAGACTTGCATCAATCATCAGGACAGATCAATCATAAACGCGTTGACGCAGCTTTCATCGAGGCAATAGCCCTCAATTTGTTCCATCGTTGAAGCAAGCCATTTTGGCGACCACGCCAGGAGAGACGGAAAAAACAGGCTTTCTGAAGCACTCCTGGAAGCCTCACTGCCCAAGGTTGCATTGCTAACCCCCCCCTTATCATTCTCTTGTCTAACCCCAGTCACAATCCCTACACCTTATCATCCTGGATTCCCCGATCAAGCAAGAAATTCTATAGGATCCACGTCTGCTGGATGTTGGCTAAGTCGACTATAATGGGCGTTTAAGACAGTTAACGAAGGCCGAGATGTCAACCCCAACATTTTCATCCAAGCAATTGACATGGCTTTGGATGGAGGTGCTGCCACATTCCTCGACAGCTCTGAGCAATTGAGACTGATAGTCTCAAGAGCCGAACAGAACATTGCATCTTCCACCGACTTGGCAATCCTTCAACGATCCCTTCGAGAGCGATACCCCAGAGAGAGGCGCATCCTCCCATGGTCCACAACTACTCATACAACAAGATAAAAAAAAGCCACTGAGGCATCAAAACTCCAAAATCATTCCATTCTATTCCTTTCCGAATGAGAGTCAATCGCTATCACCATCCCCCGCCTCTGCTCATCCTGCTGATTTCTTTTGTCCGCGCCCGTGTCACCTGTTTTGCTGAAGCCTCTGCTCGTCCAATTTTCAAGAGTAAGACGGGCTTTGTTGGGTTGCGTCTGAACTCTTGGAGCACATGATTTCTGCTTCTTTTCTTTTGTGGGATCGAAAGGCTCAACATGCAATGCAACACAGGGTTTCTGGCAAGATGATCAACCTGAACGACTCAATTCGCGTGCAAATCAGTCAGTGGCTCAATGGCCCTCTTCTCCTTCCCGGGACAAGAGCGCCCAGAGTGCATACGACGACGCGCGTTGCCGTCGCAGCAGTTGCAGTACATGATGCGGTGCCGATTGTTGCAAGGAGACTGAGCGTATTCATGGCTATGGCAATGACAGCGATCGCAAAATTTGTTGTAGCCTCTGACTTCCAAGACAAAGTCCCTTCTCTCATGGTAATTGTAAATAACCTTGGGAGGGTTGTTGTTTCTCAAACCCTTGATGCAGGCAGAGCTGTAGAGCATACATACTCGTTTATCGCAGCTACCATTAGGGGTGCGCACTCCGTTTTTGGCCGTTTGGCATAGCTGTTTGTCGAGCTACCAATGTAAATTTGACCGATCATAGCATGAGTAAATGCCACGCTGATTCGATGCCTATTGTCGGTGAAGCCCGTTGCCAAAAGTGCATCGTGCAGGTTTTTCTTCGCGCGCAGACTCCGGCCGTGAAGCGCACCGCCACCGAGAAAGGACGCCGCGCCGTCCTCACGAAAACCTTCATTCAACGCCGAAAACGGTACGACGCCATTCTGGCAGCAGCCAGAATCAATCCCGCGGTGGCAACACCACTCTCCTCATCCCCCGCTGGCGCGGCCCGCGCCCGGGGCGCCACTGAGTCTCAGGCTCTCGCCCTAGCTCAGCAAACCACTCCCACCCGGTGTAGTGGCAATATGGCGATCGAATTTTTTCGTGGCATGAGCACAATGAACGAGAACATCTCCCGCGTCGCCTCCGCCCAGGAGACTGCCGCTGCCGAACAGCGTGCTTTCAACGAAACCGTTGCGGAGGTGGTCCGCCACCTGGGCGATACCCGTCGCCGTCGTCCCCCGCACCAAAATGGACCGATCCCTGCTGAAGCACGTGAAGACTTTGACGGACGATCCGTACGTGCATCGCGGCGGTCTTGGCGGCACCGGCGGTCTTTTTCTTTGCAGCATTCTTCTTCTTGGTCATCGCGGCCTTTCGAGCGGGAGTGACTACCCTATCATTAGCCTCACATATGTTACACATATGTTACACATATTGAATTTACTTACGTTCGTTATTTGCGCCCTGATTCTTAGCGCCTGTTGCCTTGGATTCTTAGAATCACGTTAGTCGCATGTGTTAACCATAAGCGTTGGATATAAACTCACGAGGTGCTTGACCACGGCCACTGCCCTCCGCAGGAGAAGACAATTCCTCAACATCAGAGCTATCAATGCGCTAAAAGACATAAGCATATGGTTAACAAATGTCTAATATAAGGAAGGCATACCTTGCGCTTCTTGCTTAGACTCGCTGCCACTTGCTCGTCGTTCCTAATGTCAAAATACTTGACCTAAACATGGTTAACACTTCCTGAACATATAAACAGGTTATGATACATACAGCGCGATGGAACTGGCGTGATGGCACACAACTTTGGCGCACGATTCTGGAAGTTTCTCGACAACGATGCGAAAGGGCAATTGTCAACAGCTGAGTTTGTTAAGGAATTCCTGACGTTTTCTAAATCAACGCTCCAACTATCGAACCATGGATTGATCAAAAAATTGGGTAATTCGCGAGTCGTCCCGGGAAGATTATTTGCAATGCTGGCACTGGCCAGGTCAATTTGGGGCAAGGCGGCTTGCCAAAACAACCAAACATATGCGGTCAATGAGGTGGGATTTACTCAAGCGTTGGACAGCATGCCGGAAACGGTGTGTCCAGGAATTGACTGGGATGAAATGAAGAAGAAGCTTTCGACCCCGACAAAGCCGAAGCCAAAGAGAAAGGCAACGGATGAACCGGAGACGACAATTGAGCAACCAGCAGCGAGTTTGTAGTGATCAGGCAGCACAAAGCTATGAGGCAACTTACAGAGTGGATGTGATTTGGTTCCTCAAGATCTCGCAAAATGTCCCAGAGCTTCTTGTAGAGCTTGGCAATTCGAGAGGGACATTAGCAAAGAGTCAGCAGCGAACAAGATGCGAACTTCCAGAACTGAACATACGCCAACACAAGTGTAGATATCAGAATTGCGAGAATGAAGTTGAGGGGATGAAACGTGAAGGCCAAACGGCCAAAAACGGAGTGCGCACCCCTTAGGGAATGGTACCTGCGATGAACGAGCATACATGCTCAACAAAACGCGATGATGGGAAAGAAGAGATGATGATGAGGTAGGGAAGGAGTTGTGTTTCCAACGATGAAGGACCGGAAGAACGTCATAATATATACTCCGTCAAGAGGGAGACTATGAGAAAATTTTCATGAGCAAACGGGGGATTGCGGTTGTGAACAGCTGTCAGGAGTGCTAGCGTTGCAGCCCCACTCGAAGTGAATGAAAGGAAGGTGACGCAATATCAGAGGGAAAAGAGGGAGAATGTGAGGAAATCTTCATGAGCAAACGGAGGGTTGTGGTTATGAATAGTTGTTGGGGGTGTTAGTGTTGTAGCCCTACTCGAGGTGAAAGAAAGGTAACAGTATGACATGTTACTAATATCGGAAAGTTAAGAAATGGCTCGGCGAGGGGGACGTACGAGGCATACAAGATTGCATCGAATGGCACTAATGGAAATGGGGGTTAGTGATGGCGAGATCAATGCCATAGATTATTTACATAGTATTTATCTTAGACTCATTACTTTCTCTTTTCTAGCTCTATGTCGATCCGAGCGTGTTGTAGAAATTACTCGCATTTTTGTCTGACATTTCCGTGCAAAGAGATTGAAAGCACATGTGCATTGCAGAAGCACAAGGTCTAATTCTCATTTGAGCAAGTTTATTAGTAGCTCTTTAAAAAGAGCGCCCTAAAGCAGCCAAAGAAAGCAAACGCACCAAGCCCATTATTAGAAAACCCCCTTCACACTACCCCAGGAAGATAAGTGAAAAGGCAGGCTTATCATTGTGGAAAGCGGAGCAATGTCTACTTGAAGCATCCTACGGAAGTTAGGGAAAGGGGCTGCCAAGGTCGGTTTTTCGGCATTATATCTTTCCACTGAGTGACGTTGGGAGGATCGTGCCTGCAGTTCTTCCAACAAAGCGTAGGTCTTCCGTGGATTCTGACGCCAAGACGATCGCCGCCGGCGGTCCAAAGTGCAGTGTACATAATATTGGCCAAGATCCGATATCCAGGATATAACTTGTTCGAAACAAAACCAACTCCCTTGTGTGTTGCCCGTGAGGTGATGACCCCAGAGGTGGTGAGAGTCGTTGCCAGTTGAGTGAGGAAGGAGCCAACTCGCGTCCAATACTGCAAAACAGGCATGTAAGACTTCAGAGCCATGGAGTTCGTTCAAGAAAGCGGAGCGATCCCTGATAAAAGCACCTGCAGAAGTCAGGGAAAGGAGCCATGTGGCAGCTTCCCGCTTCCTCTCTATTAAAATAAGACTATCCTATAGATACAACAATATCTTTAGTAATGATTAGTTGGATAAGAAGAAATCGTTTTGGCTATTAGTCAATAACACACAGATATACTGCTGCAAAGCATCGCAACGCGCTAGCCTTGGTGTTGGGAGACTTGACAGTTACAAAGGGGGAGGGAGATTGTTGTTTACATGAACGGACTCGTCAGGACCCTCACATTAACAAACAGGCTTTGAAACAGTTTCGGAGAGCTCCGCATGCCGAGTCGGAATCTCGAAGTCTGTCTGGGCCATACGCGCATGCTTGGCCATTCTCAGGCTGTGTTTCCTTCGTGCCATGGAGCTGCTGGATGAGGTGATTGACACAACGATAATGCGAGGTTGGTATGTGCTCCCATTTCACTGAAACCAATGTTGTCGCCGGCTTTGAATAAAAATTCCTTCTCGGATCAATGTAGTAAGAGAGCGCTTTCCTGGCGTTGATGATGGTAATGGAATCGAGAAGAAGAAAGTCGATGATCTATTTAGAATCTCGTTGTTGGCGTTTAATTCCAGGGTAGGCCGTCGTGCTTGTAAACTTGGGTCAAGTCAGATTGTGCTGTCTGATTGGCCGAGCAGTGGAGAACAAAGCTCTCAATCCCAGACCGGACTTGCGCAAAGCTCTCCATCACGAAATTCACGTATTCTGCAGCCGACGACCGCGCCTCGCATTTGTTTGTCAATCAGCCCGTCCTCCGACCCTTTCGATCCGTTCCAATGGTCTGAATCCGTGGGCATACTATCGTGTCATCGTCATTGTTCTACCTCCTCGCAGACTGCCAGTGCAGCTGCCCCTGGTCCTCTCTACCTGTTCAATTACTCACTCTCCTCTACTTCGCATCTCATCGCATTCTCAACTCCTTCGCCATGGCCAACGCCGAACACGATCCTCTTCTCCTGCTGCGCAAAGCCATCTCCAGCAGCCAGTCATTCATCCCCAGCGCCTCGGATGACCCGGGGGCCGACGAGTCACCACTCGCCCAAGCAACCCACCTGCAGTTCTCGAGCCACGGCATCGCCCTCGCCATCGACGCACCGACGCGCTTCATTTCCAATGACAAACCCGTCGATCTACGCAGTATCTACTTTGCGTGGCTGAATCGCGAACTTGCCATTCCCGAATACAATGCCTCTGCCACAACGCTCAACGATCAGCTTGCCGCTGCTGGATCCACCGGCAAGGTGCAGAACTTGGGTTTCATCGAACGTCTCGATCTGATCACCTGGTTGGAGGGCGCGAGTGAAGAGAGCGAATACATCAAACCTGTGGCGGGAGATGCCGATGCTGCTGGTGCTGGTGCCGCTCCAGCATCCAAGCCTGGTGCTGCGTCGACAGCTGCTCAAGCGAGGGCAGGAAAGGGCACCTTGGATCCAAGGCTAGCAAGCGTGTACGATGGCGAGCGAAGGATGGGTGATAGGAATACAGTTCTAAGGGGCATCAAGCCTACGGTATGTACATGGACCCATGGGGATTTTTCCCTCCTCTCGGAACAAGCCAACTCAAGGGGCGGGAAATAATACTCAGACATGCACGACTATGTCTAACTATGCGAAAACGATAGGACTTCTCACACGTGCGCAAGCTTGCCGCTCCGTTCATCAAGAAGAAGTCGCAACCACTCTCAGCACCTGGCCCAACATCATCATTATCAATCAACCAAAAGGGACCTACCAGGAGACCAGATCCCATTATTCTTCTCTCGCCATCGGCCTCGTCACTGCTCCGAATGACCAATGCGCGATCCTTCCTCGAAGACGGCAAATTCGTGCCCGCGGATGCGAGCGGCTCCACGGCCAGTATGCTCCACGTCCAGCGTGTCATGCGAGCCATCGACCCCAACCGCCCCCTGCGATTCATTCTCGTCGAGGGCTCTGAGCAGTTCAAGCCGGAATACTGGAACCGCGTGGTGGCTGTCTTTACGACCGGGCAGACGTGGCAGTTCAAGAATTACAAATGGAGCAGTCCCAACGAACTGTTCAAGCATACACTAGGCGTGTACGTAGGCTGGCGAGGAGACCAGGTTCCCGACAGCATTCGCAGCTGGGGACAAAGAGTTCTTTCTACGGGTGTTGATCGATGGCGCGGGGGTGACGGCGCAGATGCCTCTCGATTCAGGGACAAGGAGGTTGTGGAACAGATTTGGAAGTCGATTGAGATGAACATGCGGAACAAGGGGTGGCGAAACGATTCGGCACCGACGTCGATATAAAAACTGATACGAGACTGGCATTGATGGTACTGGTGCTGTTCCATGCTGCCTGCGCTCAGCGTTTTCCATTTCCCATCGTGGATTTTCATCATATATGGACGATTGCGGGTGAGTGTTCGTGGCGAGGTGGGGGTCTTGAGGAGGAGGGCACATTCTCGACAAAACAGAAGAAAGCGTCGGCGTTTGGTTTCATCATTGCAATTCATTTGATCTCTTGAGATTGGGCACAGAAGATGGCGTATTGATAGCCATATAAGCAAGTTGCGGGACAATGAGATTTCCAAAAGTGGAATCACTCCATTTCTCATGGTTTCAGAACTCTGGGGGACTACATACACGTAGGGTGTATCTCAGAATTGGTTCTAGTTTTGCCATGTGTTTCCCACAGTCACGACATGTTCCATGTACGGGTATCCACAGAGCAGCCAAAACTTCTGGAAAATTCGCACGCCAACAGTTCGGCCAACCGGGGCTTCACAAGGGCAGAGAAAATGAAACAAGAATAATGGGACTGACTGGCTCCGCGAAGAGCATGGGGGATGCTCCATCATCGCATGCCACACGGCACGGGGAAATTGGTCTAGAAGAAATTTCGGATCGGCCGAACGAGAATTAGACAAGGGTATTGTAGTTTGTCAATCTCACCCCCTGCTGTCCTGGTCGTGCTCCAAGGCCATTTCATTGGGTCGGCGTAGACGAGAGTGAGAAAGCCTTTCTTTTTTTTTCAAGAAATAGGAAAAGTGAAAAAAAAAGAAAAAAAAAAGTGAAAGCAAGGGGGTTACCCTGCTGAACAAAGCATACCCATGTGCGAGATATACGATGCTGCGCGCCAACGCCGGTGTGTGTTGCTGCTGTACGGAGTACGGGACGTTGCATTGGGAAATCCTGCCGGCCGAGACTGGAGCAATTGCGGATTGTTCCTCTCCCCCGTTGCCTTTCGGTCGCGTTTGTTGACATGACATGACATGACGGGATGGATGATGGATGATGGATAAAGGATGGTACGTGGCGCGGAGGGGGGACGGATTGGCCGAGAAAGCGCAGCCGCAGCATTCGGGGAAGCCTGTGAGGAATCCCCTTGTCGAGATTCGCGTGAAGCACGTGGCATTGTGCCATTTCTTTCTTTTTTTTTGTTCTTCTTTTCTTTTTTTTTTGTTGCCTAGTATTGCATTAGTGATCATGGCACCAGAAGATGTACAATCAACCGGTCTAGTTTCAGTCCGGCACGACGTTCTGCTCCAGTTCCGTTCAGTAATTAATACTTCTTGTGTGCCCGCACACCCCTGGGCCTGTCTGTGCACCCCGAGAACCCCGCGCCCGTCTCAGGAAAAAAAATGGCAAAAATAGGCCGGTAGACCGGTACGCCGGTAGGCCGACGTGAGCGAACTTGTTCTCGTAGCCTGGGAAGGATTCGGCAAGGCGGGTCACTATGACGGCTGCATCATGGCGTTGTTCATGGGGTTTTAGAAACGGAAAAAGAAAAAAAAAGGGAAAAGGAAAAGAGAAGCTAGGTAGGGGGAAAGGGGGGGGGTGGTTGTACTCGGACAGAATACGCAGAAAGGGTGGGCATCCTGGCACCATCTCAAATTCCAAAAAAGTCAGTATCGAGCAAACGGGATTGTGCATCGGAAAGATGGGTGGAAGTACGGAGTATGGAGTAGAAGGAAATGAGAAGCTGAGAAGCTCGACCCCTTTGGTGCACGTGCCGTTGTTGGACCCGTACAGTATATCAAGCTTCAAGCTTCAAAAGAAGATAAAAAAAAAAAAGGAAAGAAAGAAAAGGCATTGATACCCAGTGCTCGAGAATGGCAGTCCCCGCTACACACTAGACACTCTTTGGGAAGGGGCAAGTCAACTATTGCAAATGGTTTGTTTGCCCGATAAACGATCTATTTGACGTAGCTCCGTAGCCACAAGCCCATTGGCCAAGTTCGGAGAGTTCAAAGTCTCCGAGTCCGGTGTGATTCGTATAAGAATCAGTTCCAAATACTACGTACAATATAGTATTTTCTTTTGAGTCCGAAATCTCGCCCCTTGTCCGGGTGACGCAGCGGTTAGCGTGTAGGATTGCAATGGCATTGCTCCCTGAATACCTCAGGCGACAAAAATCCTGAAGTCCCCGGTTCAAATCCGGGTCCGGACTTTGTAATCAGAAGTTCACCTTTTGGGCCCACTCCTGCTTTTTTTTTTTTTTTTTTTTTTTTTGGCTCCGCTACCATGGCCATGAGGTTCAGAACCATGATAATAAGTGCGGGATGGCATTACGCCAAAAGGCACTAGATAATAAAAACAGCCGGGAAATAAAACAGAAGAAAGTCAACGGGCAACCACTGCTGGTTGACCGTACCTCGGGGTCCAGGTAATCATGCAGAACCGCAGCAAAAAAAAAAAAAAAAAAAACAGCACAGACAATGCGATTGACACGGACAAGAGGCTCGTCATGGCCGGCCGGCATCTGACTCTATTCCATCTACGCAGGCAGCATTGGACGAACAGGGATTGGAAAAGCATGAGACGTGGTTTCAGAATTCCGCAACTGAACTGCCCTTCGAACATTCGCCGGGGGTCCAAACAGTGGATCTGGCATTTCGTGAGGGGAGGGTCCAGCGACACCTCAACACGTCATGTACAATGTACAGAAAATGGGACCGAACGAGCGAGTTGGCAATTTGTCGGTCAAGCCGAAGTATTGAGTTCTGACTTACATGTCGCGCCCGAATTTCGGAACGTGCCACCAGACGTCCTACTTAGGCTATACATACAATATGCCACGTGGGAGAGCAAACAGGGGTCGCCCATTCATGCTCTGGGGCATGTGAGCGCGTTTAGCATTATTATAATGTGTAATCAACAGTACCAGACAGGCAATACTTGATCCTCAACAAAATAAAGACAATGCCCCCCCCCTTCTCTTGATAGGCAGATTCTCAGCGGTGCTGCCACAGCCACGGCCATGGATAAAACAAGACAGAAATTCAGCACATGTCTTCAAGAGGCCCAGACTACTGACCACAAAACATTGTATGTATGTTCAGTAATACAAATATAGACCCTTGACGAACAGCCAGCTCCCTGGTCAGAGATTTGTGGTGGCTGCAGCGGTATTTGCACTGATTAGGCACCTTCGACTGATGTCAACTGAGCACGACAGATCGGACCAGGGGCTCGCGTTGCTCAATCATTGGCCATGTCGTCAATGTCCGTCCCCCCCTCTTCTCGGCTCTTACTTCCTTGGGGGGGCGTGGTTTGATTCAGGCCCGTCCATGAGTCGCGCTTAGTAGATGCTAACAGGACAGACTAGGACAAGACATCTTGAGTTGTCCGAGAAATGACAGGTCTGATCTTAATAAAATGCTGACATGACACAGTTAGTTGCCATGCGGCGCCCCATGCGGCGATCTTACCTAATTACCTGATCGTCGGGGCTCTAGTCAGCTCCGGCCTGCTTTTAACCCAGGAAACCGGTTTGACAGCGGCCTCGGTGGGACAGCCCTCGACTCCCTATGTACATTGTATTATTCATTCAACTGGCAGGGCGCCAACTATTGGTCGCAAGCCGAACAAGACCCAGAGAGACATCTGGAGTGCTGACGAGCGGTGAGCGCCTTCTCGTCGAATCATGACATCGCAACATGGAACCATCATCGTTGTCGTTATAATGCAAAAAGCCCTGGTCTTGGACGAACTCAGGCTCGTGCACCCACAATAAGCATTGACAATAAAACCCAGACACCTTGCTTATGTATGTGTCAGAACACTCCCCATCTGACATTTTGGTTAAATCAGTATCAAACACGACTAATGTCTTGGGCCCTTTCAATGTGTGATCAGGTGACGGTCAAATCCTGGTACATGAAATCCTGGTACATGTGGAATGAGAATATCAGACACACGGTGAAAATCAATGTCAAACTTTATCTTGGGAAGGCAGGTGGGAAGGCAGGTAGTAAGGCAGGTAGAAAGAAAGGTATTAGGAAGGAAGGTAAGGAGGGAAGGAGTCTTGAACGGCAGCTTCGAGCAGGAGGTGATTCTGGCAGTTCAAGTGCAGTTGTGGTTGTGGGGCGCCTCCTTCCGATTCCGATTCCAACCCAATGAAGAAAAGAAGTTGAAGAATTTTCCCACAGATGGCGCCTGTGTTTCCTCCATTCCACGTGGCATTGATTCCGTCGGGGGGCCGTCTTTTTTGTTCGAGCACTCGTTGCAAGTTGCTGATGACAATGTTTGTGCGTCGTTGCACTCCGTATTAGCACGCCCCTTTTTTTTTTGTCCAGGCGTCCCTCCAGGCGCCCCCCCCCCCCCCCCCTTTTCCCTCTTCTCCTTTCTCGGGCTGTCGGCGTTTTGATGTGCCACGACATTCGTTCATTGTTCGATGTTACCAGTGGTTGTCTGGTCCGACGACATGCAGTACTTCTATCGGTTCGTACAGGAATCCGTACTCCGGTGATACGCTCCTGTACATGTACACTAATCTCGTGTCCACGCCGCTCCATCATCAATTGGTCCGTGCAGCCAGCCTGCATGTGCCGCTGTGGCTGTCGCGGCCTGTATGTAGCCTTGTCAACACGTGGATGGCCCGGTGAGAGACGTCAGATTGGCGATAGTGTACAGAGTACGGAGTAGTACATAAGTGATAACTGCTTGTGATTCTCCTAATCCGTCTGCCAGCTCATCTGGCTCTTCACTGATCAGCCGCAGCAAGGAAGGAAGGGAAGCAGAGATGCATCCGGGTATGTCGCATCCTGCCATGCAACTTTCTCCACACGGGCACTGTGGCACTCCAACGTGCGACCGCTGGGAAACTCGACGCCACTCGTACGATAGAAAAACGACGCACGCATTCCTTGCCCCGTCTCTCTTCCATGCTTCGCATCGTTTGCTTGTTTGCTTGTTTGCTTGCTTGCTTGCGAAGGCCGGGGGCCGGGGGCCGGGGGCCGGAGCCACGGTGCACCATCTCGGCGAGTCCCGACTCGTGCAAGATTCAACAAGGTTCAGCATGTCAAAGGGCCAGGACCTCCCACAATCGGGGACGAACAAACACAACACTTGTTCTCTGCACCGCACATTGAAAATCGGTATACTTTGACAAGCCTCATGGTGGACGAGGCCGGTTCTTCCATCGTGTCCCGTTTTGTGCTACAAAACCTCACCAGGGCGAGAAAGAAAGGGTGCACAAACAACCCCCTCCTCTCTTTTCCCTCCGCTGCTAGCTAGTCTAGTACAACTGCGATTGGCTAATGCGTACAAATCCGGGGTTTCGCATCACGAGAGGATCCCCCCGCCGATATGATCAAGCTGACCGCAACTGGTGGTAAAATCCTGCGTAATGGTGCATTCGACCAAGACGTTGACGGCAGTTTTTCGTCATTAGCGCACGCCGTGCTTCACAACCCAGAGAAGGGATTTGTCGGCCGAGAAAAAGACGCGAGGACGGCACCGAAGACGGCACCGAAGCCGAAGGACCAACCGAACATGTTGCCGACCGACTGGGACGGTTCGTGTTCCAAGACTCCAAGAGGACATCTTGACTTTGGGCCCATGGAAACCGGGCTCATTCTCGTCGTCTGACATGAATGCCTACTATTTGACACCTGCTCGGGCAGGCCATCGGTAAATTTACGACCAATTTGTTTGTTCTCCTTCTCCCACTGTCGGTCAGTCCGCATTCACACTAGGCCTTATAGCCCCGTGATAGAGCAGAACGTCACTGTCTGACTTGCTGCCAGAAAGTCACATCGTCTCCAACGCCAATAAGCCTGGTCAACCCAAATATGCCAAGCCTTGTTATGTACATACATGACACCCATGAGTATTATTATTATTAACTCCACCCAACAGTCGACAAACACTACCCATTTTGTGTCTGTGTCTGTATGTATTATCTGGGCGGGGGCCGAGGGGGGACCATGGATCCTGACGCTGTCTGGCCTCTAATAGTAAAGATACGCCCCCCCCCTTTCTACCGTAGACAGCAACCTACATGTACATATGTACAACAGCGCCAAGCCCAGTGTGAACCTATATCTACAAATGTCCTTATGGACTCGTTTCCGCGGTATCGACTTGCCATGTGGCATTTGCCCGCCAAGAAATGAACCACACCCAATAACCGACAGAGCCCCTGTCATCTGTTTCGTGCAGATTACTATTTCCGGCTCTGAACACACATTGTAATATGTACGGAACCGACTTGATATGCAATACATCAGCCTTATCAACAGTTCGCCTTCCGTCGTGCTCCGATGACGATGACGATGACGACAACGACAACAACACATCCAACGCTTCATCATAGGTAAGCCCGCCGAGAAATAGTCCCACGCCTGTCAATAACCCAACCCAGCCAAGTTCAAACTTGAGACCAACAATATCCCAGATTTTCGTTGAAAGAGACTCGTCAAGGTTCAGCGGGGAAGGCGATCTCACAGCGGTTCAATATTCCAAACAGGTATGTTTGTACATGTACAATATAACCCTGGTTTTATTGTAAGAATCTACACGCCCCACTTGTGGCAGCGCTTATCAGCTAGCCCGTAGCTGATAAGGCTAAGCTTGTTAGAGCGATGTGCAGGGGAATGAGCGCTACCCGTAGGTACCTTTTCTTTAGTGGAAATTACGGCTGACTTTAGGTACCTCTGTCTCACGCTTATTTCCCGCTTTAGCTGCTAATTGGTGCGATTCCCCCCTGCATGTAGATTTTTACAATAAAACCAAGGTTGTATTGTATGTAAGACGACACTCATTCAAGCACCACCAACTGCGACGAAACTCGGGATGGTTTGCTTGCGTTTTTCCCACGCCCCAGCTGGCTCCTCCGTGCAGGGGAGGGGGACAAGGGGCCAAGTCCAGACCCCTCAAGCGCGCCCGACTTCTAGAACAAGTCTGCAGCCGATTGTGTGTGGGCTCATCATTTATTACATAGTTTCAGAGTTCATATTATTGCAATTGAGGCGAATACTACTATAATGATTGCTTTTTTATAATGACGGGGCTCCGCAAGGGGCGTGGGAGAATTGGCATGCCATATCCTTCGCAACTGCGGACAGGACAAGAGCGTCCATAGCACATGGAACCAGAACCTTGCTTATTTCAACCTCTTTACATATGTACCATGTAAGGGTAACTACATAATCTTGCAAGGCAGCTCGGCAAGGCAAACGAGCCCCTGTACTTTCTGGTCGTCGAACGCTGGCATGTTCTCGGTTTCCCGTTTACAGGCACAACTCAGCCAACGAACCAGGCATTTGTTGTCAACTCCCATGGTCCTTTCTCTCTAGCTCAAAGCTCAAAGTCCCAAAGTCCCAAAGTCCCAATTATTAGCCCGTTGACCTAGAGGTGCCCGGCTCAAGAAAATCATGGATTATTCTTCCAAAAGGGTGGGTGGGTGCATAGCTTTTCAAGTTTCGGTTCTTCCCATCTTGTCTATTGCATGTACATAGAGCAAGTTGATTCCCCCTGGTCTGCAAAGGACGAGGTGTGATGTCAGAGTTTGTCGTCGGCACCTGCTGACATCTCGCATACTTTGGATATGTAGTACTTATGTATGCATCTGATAATAAGCCACCACCATCGCGTATCCACGGATCCGGTCCCTGTCATACCACTACAATGAGCTGAGTGAGGGTTGTCGCGGTACAGCCAATATACCCCGGGGGGGGGGGGGGGACCCTTTGGCCGAACAAGTCGCAAATGATGAATGTGCCGGCAAATCGGACGCAGAAAAAGTTGGCCGAGATTTTGCTCCCAACCATCGGGGCTTCAACGCGTCACTGACGATGACTCGGTTGCTTACTCGTCAATGATTGGGCAACCAACCGTCGGTCGTCGCGATGAAGGCGTTCGTTCTGCTGCTGTGCTGCGGCGACGCGACAAGCCCGACAACCGAGCAGGCTAGACGGTTTGCAGCTCTGACATTAGGGTTTTGGCGGCCAAAGTTGCAAAGCTTCTTCACCTTTTCACGACGGACGGAAAGCATGAAGCATGGCCCATGGCTATGACCCCAGCGCGTGGCATGGCGACCGACCGGAAAGTCTCGTGGTCCGTGAGCTTGAGCTGGCCTTTGGGGCCTCTTTCGTGTCCGTGGCTGCTTCTTGGTGCCATGCATTCGATGAATAGTGGCTGGCCCAGGACTAGGATGGATGTCGGGACGCCAAAAGCAGCTTAGTCTGGTGGAGGGAGATCCCTGGAGCCACGCGCCGATCGGGGTTGAAACTCGTGCTTGTCCACGAGGGAGAGGCGTTTCGTCGCTTCCTTGTTGTCTTACATACATGTATGTATGTATGTATGTATGTACATTCCACATTCCGTCCTTTGCATCGTTGCACCCGATCTCACATCCAACATGCCGTCATATCATCCAACTGTCAACTGCCAACTGCCAACATCCAACTGCCAACGTCCAACTGCCAACGTCCAACTGCCAACTGCCAACGTCCAACATCCAACATCAAGAAATGCGGAGAGACACGATTCACATCGCATCTGATGCTGCATCATCATTCAAGCCAACCATGTTGCATGGTTCTTTTGCATAATACTTCGTTTATACGGATTACTCCCCCAATCAACAAGTCAGTTTTACTGCCAACAACCAAACCGGGGAGGGGGGGGGGTTTCGGAGTCGGCGACGAGATAGATTGCAGCGCGTGCAACCGTACATACATACATACATGGACAAAATCGAGCGAGCCGCCCGATGTATGTAAAAGCTCAATCAAGCATGCATACATATAATAGCATGCATCGGAACACACACACACTCACGCACACAACACGCACACAATCTTGCATAGTTCGGCATGACAGGATTCCATTGTTGCCGCAAAAGAGTTTTGGCTATTCGTACGTACAAAACGTGAGACAGGCCGGCTATTGACCCGATTTTACATTTACCACCATCCTTGCAGTGGCATTTGTCACGTCCCCGTTGACAGCCCAATTTTTTTTTTTTCATTCCGTGCTGTGCTGTTGCTGTGCTGTGCTTGCCCTGGTTTTATTATTGCTTCTCGCTGTCAATCCTGGCTGCATCAGTTGTTGGCAGGAATTATCATTATCCAAAGCCCATGTCTTTGGCTATTCTGGAGTATGTAGGGAGTACTCCGTAGGGAGTAGCGCACTCGTCAAAATCCCAGTAACAAGGGCTCCTGATGATGAATCAGTTTCCCATGAAATTCCCCGTTGCACCTCGCGTGTTGGCGTTGGGCGGGCTGAGCAGGTTTGCCCCAATGGCGACTTGCGACTTGCGACTTGCGACTGCAACTGCGACTGCGACTGCAACTGCAATTGCGTGCGACGGACCCCTTTCCAGCAGCCCCCCCCCCCACTTATTTAGCTAATCAATCCCATGAGCCTATGACCATGAGACGGCCATGAGACCATGAGCGCCAGCCAACAGAAGCAGAAGTTGCAACCCCGTCGCTCGAGAGGGTCTCGAGAGGGTCTCGAGAGGGTGCAACGAGTACTCCGTAATAAAAGATAATAAAAGTCTGCGTCTGCAAGTGGCCTGGTCTGTCCCGAGCGGCTTCGCGCGTGGGAACTTCCATCAGTTGGCCACATGCAGAAGACATTGGCCGTTGGGGCTTTGGGCTTGGCTGGCTTGGCTTGGCTTGACCTTGACCTGTGCTCGGCCTCGGCCTCTGCATCTGTACCTTGTACCTGAACCTGAACCTGTACCTGTCTGTATGTATCTATCTATCTATCTATCTGTATGTACACCACCGCTGCGGCGGCGGCGAATCGCGCAGAACCCACAAATGTCTCTGATGAGGCACCCAGAATTTGGTGCTGATGCTGGTGCTGGATACCCGAGCCCGGCCACGTTCAAGTTCCATGTTCAACTCAACTCGGCTTTCTGATGCTGTCAACATGAAACCCCGTGTCTGGTTCCATCAAGCATCAGGGGGGGGCCTCTCCCATCCAGTTTGCACTCAAGGACATATTGTCAGTCTGCGACTGCTTGACCTTGACTTGTTCGCTCATGACTCCACGTTCACACTCGATAGAAGCAGACTTGTTGACTTTACTCCATACTCCGTCGAGTTGGACCATTACGCGCCAGGGCCCTATGTCCATACATACATGTAAGCAAATGGTCAAGTACCTCGCATTGCGCGCAGGCATTCGGCCGCCGGATACAAGGTACATTGGCTATCCCCCCCCCCCCCCGGGACGCCCACCCCGTCGCTCCTTCTCATATGGCACAGTCCTTCCAGGCCCCAAACGGGCCCCAAACGGGCCCCAAACGCTCTGTCCACGCTGTCCAGGGACACACAGTACCGACTCAACTTCACGTCCAAGTCCTCAGAGTATCCACCTCCCGCCTCCCACCTGCCCGGCAGGCCAAGTAAGTTGTACCTGCTACCCGGCTCATGTCATGTTTCCTGCTCCCGAAGCCCTGGACGCCCGTATCTTTACGGTTTACCCCTTCTTCATCCCCCTCCCCAAAGCATGTACTGTGCCATCGCCTCGCTGCCCGCCCACTTGGTCCCTCTCTCACCAGACTTTCTCAGGGCACGCCCCCCCCCCCGCTCCAGCATAACTATTGTAGAAGTCTTTGAGACCAGACACTATGTAGACACCAGGCCCTGACCATCTTGTGCTCGTCCCACGCAAGTCCGGTTTGTCTTTTATTTCAACCTTCCCATAGCCGTCACCGCGTTTCTCTAACCCTTTTTTTTTTTTTTTTTTTGTCAGATGGCCGCTCTGTCGCATCGTCCCTCGAACGAAGCCGATATCCTTCATCAAGCCTCCGAGACGCATCATCACAGTCCTACCCCCCCGCCGTCGACGCACTACGCCTCTGCACCTCGATCCTCTACGTCAGAACGTTCGCCGACCGATCTCACCTCACCTGCCGCCTCTGCCCATCACCACCGACACTCCATCTCGCAATCTACGACTTCTGTCGCGAAATCCCAGCGCTCCAGCAAAGGTCTCTTCAATCGAGCAGCCGCCGCTTTGGACAGAACGCAGTCCGTCTTTGCCACCATCTCCGAACCCGTCATTCGTTACCGTCAGTCGAGCTCAGCTCTCGCTCGCTTGTCCCTTGCGTCCGATTCTGCCTCCAATTCGGAGCTCTCGAGCTCGAACACAGACGCTGGCGTCAGAAATTCAGTCTGCAACGCTTCTTTAAGTAGTGCCCCCAAGGCCGATATCAGGGTGGTGATTCCGGCGGCTCAGGATCTGCCATCCCAACCTTACTCCAAGACAGATCCAAGCCTCCCTGCGCCTATCAGGTTGATAGGCACCGACAATAAGATGCACCAGACTTCTTCGCGTTTGTTGCGCATGACTGATGATGAACGGCCATTTACAAGGGTATGTGTATGTTGATCATTGATTAAACAAAAAAAAAATCTCTCTTTTTTTTTTTTCTTCAGCTTCCGTTTTTCATGTTCACCACTGCTATCCTTTCATCTCATCTCTTGCTTCGCTGCAGCGATGTTGGGTGCTTCTGCATAGTAATGTATTCAGAATTCAGTATTATTTTGATTGTTCGAGTTAAACTCAACTGAACTCGGGACAATAATGAGTGACTTCCGTTGAGAGATGGCGAGATTGTTACTCCGCCAGACACGTGGGTGGTTTTAACGCCTCACGACGGGGACTGGCCGCAAAACAAACCTTTTTTTCCCCCCTTCATTGTACAAACATGGTGGTTTTTGTCATGCTCCTCCGTTTTAAAGTCAATCGCTAACATGCATGGTCGGGATTTGTAAAGGACTTCAAGGACCTGTTCGCGACTTTGATTGTGAGCCTGTTGCCTCTCTCTGCACATCGTGTGCGGTTATCGTAAGTCGAATACACATTTCTCTCGGAGGATGCTATCAACAACTTGGGCTCATTGAAATTTTCCCAGTCCAACAGGATGCCCGACCCCAAAGACCCTTCAAGGATCGTGACCACAACGACGACGACAACTTTCTCCATGGCCAAGGACATGGCAAGATCCATTTGCCAGCGATTTGTCGAGGCCCGGTTCATCGAGTCTGCTGATGGCAAGTACCAGCAGGTATACAATATGA
Source organism: Epichloe sibirici (assembly GCA_022702365.1). Taxonomy (NCBI): domain Eukaryota; kingdom Fungi; phylum Ascomycota; class Sordariomycetes; order Hypocreales; family Clavicipitaceae; genus Epichloe; species Epichloe sibirici. The sequence continues at coordinate 2,002,890 of JALAAE010000001.1, read as the reverse complement.
AGGGGTCTGTCTGGCAGTTGACTTCCAAAGGCATCACAGTACTGGACCGCTTCTGTTCTCGAAACGGCATTCAACAGAAGCAGGTGGCCGAGTTGTCCAATATGAACTCGGCTCAGCTCGTCATTTTGGAGCGTGACCAGCAAACAGACAAACTTCTTCACGACTGGGGCACCATTGAGGTCATCTTCCGTCGGTTTGTCGGTACGGATGGCCGGAACGTAAAGACCAGTGTCACAGCCGCCGACTCGGACTCTCTGCATGACTACAAGGATGGCCTCACTGGTGTCAAGATGGCGGCAGAACGCAGGGTGAATGGCAAGACGTACAAAGACACTTTTACAGGCAAAGCCACCACGGACTGGCTGATGGACTGCTCCACCATTGTTGACCGCCGGGAAATCATCGAAATTGCGTCGCTGTTTGTCGAGTATGATCTCATGGAACCTGTCGTACAAGACCGTGCTTTCATGTCACAAAATGCGGGTTACAACTTGTTCCAGCCCACCAAACATGCCATTTACCAGCTCACGGCACGGGGTAAAGAACTGATTATCGGAAACGGTTCCCGCGGTCGCGCATCGGAGAGTGAGAATGGCACAGGATCGCAGCGAAACGGCATCACGAGAGATTCCAACACGCAGAGGCTTGAGAAGATTCTCAATGACGCCGCCCTCCGTCTTCTGTTTAGAGAGAATTTGCGGGACACGCATTGCGAGGAGAATCTGTCCTTTTACAAGGATGTCGGAGAGTTTGTCAGGAGCTGCAAAGCGGCAATTCGTCAAGCCCAAAAGTCTCCGAATGCTGGCTCCATGGACACCATCAAGGAGATCATGGCTCAAGCCTATGGCATCTACAATGCCTTTTTGGCCCCAGGATCGCCGTGTGAGCTCAACATAGATCACCAACTCCGCAACAGCCTGGCTACACGAATGACCAAGGCTGTGGGCCAGGACAATACCATGATTGAAACGCTCCAAGAAGTGACGGCTCTTTTCGAGGATGCGCAGAATGCAGTTTTCAAGCTGATGGCTAGCGTAGGTGCTCCTTCCAACAGTTCCCACCAATCCCCTTTCCTTTTTTTTTTCAAATCTTGTCAATACTCGTTCTTCTCTTGACACGTCTCTTTCACCACAATCAGAAGAAAGATGCGATTGGGGTGAATGCATATGTGCTAACATGCCATCTGTCAGGACTCGGTGCCAAAATTTCTCCGCAACGCCAAGTACGAGCAGCAATTACGGAACTACGATCTTGACATGTCGGCCCGCGTACCCGAGAGAAGCCAGAGTCGTTCTAACCGCAAATAACAATACGTGCGGGAAACCTTTTTTTTTAAAAAAAAAAAAAATCTCATATGACCAGATTTTTCGTATGATGAGACGTTTTAGATTCGAGACCTTATACTATACCTCTGCATCAACCGGTGTTATTGCGTCATTTCGGAATTACTCTCTCCCTCTCTTTTGCTTCTTTTTTTTGGCATGTGCTTCGTTGAACAACAACCAGTATCAGCATACACCGCAGCAACTTGCAAGCGTGATTCTGAAAAAGAAAGAGGCAAGGGATAGGAGTGACACTGATGCCAGATGTCGTCGGTGTCTTGATTTTTTTTTTTTTTTTTCCTCCTTTCTTCCTGGGCGGACTGGAACAGATTTTGTTTGTCAATTTCTCCCACGCTTTGATTATTTCCCGTTCCTCACTTGATCTGGCTTTTGTTTTCATCTCATTTGCGTTGCCATTGTTGGGCGCGACGGCGTGGGAATACGGGCCGAGTCGCCCATGTCCGCCATGGCTTTTTGTTTTGATATGGAAATAAAAGAAGGCGTTTGAGGGTAATCAAGCATAGTAGAGTGGCGAAGCTACGGATTCGAACGATTGTGGTGCAAAATGGGATGGCATGTGCTGGCTGATGGTGCGCTTTGGGGGGAGGTGTTCGGCCGTGTTCGGCCCAATCATGGCCCAAAAGTAAGACTCAAGGCCGTGCACGACCTGGTTGGATGTGTCGACTCTGGATTGGAAGAAAAGGCGGCGGGCGAAGGGGGCAGAGAGCAGGGAGCAGGGAGCAGAGAGCAGGGGGCGGGCGGGCGGGCAGGCAGGCAGGGCGGGGCACATCAAGGCCAGCCACGCCGGAGACATTACATTGATGAATGAGGAACCGGCGAAGGGAGGCATACATACATAATTAGGACGCTATTAGCGGGACCAGGCTTCAGCAATAGATGATCTGCACGAGATGGTATTATGTACGGTACATGTGTACATTGGACTGGTGGCAGGCACGCAGGCACAGGCACGCAGGCACGGGCAACGCAGGCACGGGCAACGCAGGCAGACATGGGAACATGTTGCAGGCAGGCAGGCAGGCAGGTCCGTCTTGCGTCCTGCGTCTTGCGTCCTGCGTCTTGCGTCCTTCCTTCGCGGATGCAGCGTCGCTATACGAGACGAGACGAGCAACCCGACGCGGTCCGGCCCCTGGTGCCCCGCGGGCGCAGTAGCAGGCGCCGGGGGTCCTTGGGAATCTGCAAGTGCGCAGTGGGTGCGCAGTGAGTGCGCAGGTACATTACATATGTGCATACATGATACATGGGTTGTCGAGGTATGTACGTACTCGGTACGGACTACATGTAGATACAGATTCATTCGTACCGTACCGAGCGCTCATGCATGCAACTGCAATTTGCATATGCAAATATGCCGGTCTCTCGGTAGTTGTGCGTGCTTGTACGTACGGAGTAGGGAGTGGTGAAAAGAAAAAAATAAAGATATTTGTTGTTGCCCAGCCCAGAGCAGAGTAGAGCAGGCCGGTCGGTCGGTCGGCGCTCAAACAAACAAAAATGCCAGTGTGTGGTTGCCGTGGATAGAAGTCCGAGGTCCAAGGTCAGGCAGACAGACAGACAGACAGACAGACGACGGACAGGACAGGACAATAAGCAGACCGGACCAGAAACCAGAATCGATTCAATTGAACCAACCAGAATGTCTGCACACACACATCACATCACTCGCAAATACACACACACACAACACACAACACATCACACACACACTCGCCAGCACAGGCACGCTGAATGTCGCACCACGACGAGGCACGCACCCAAGCTGGAATGTCGGCAGCAGAGACACGGGCGCCCAGGTCGGCTGTTATTCATTCTTGGCCGACCGAGAACCAATGTATTCTATTCCTCCCGTCCGAGTAGTTTCACTGCACCGACTCAATCACAGCCTCTCTCTTTTCTCGTCCTCTGTCATGTTTTTTTTTTTTTACTCCGTCTTTTTTTGTTTTTTTTTTTTTTTTTATCAACACCCTTTTTTTCCTTCGCAACCCACCGACTGGTACGCATTGCAGATTCTCTTGTCTCAGTCTGCTTTGTCCTTGCCACCCGTTTCGGACTCTATCCCATGCCCCAACGTTTGTTGTTGTTGTTGTTTTTTTCTCCCTTCCCAAGGCTCTTTCTTGTCTTTCGACGGAGCGGGAAGGAAAAAAAAACGGTGGTGTGGCATTGTGATTGATCTGCGTCTTGGGCTGTCTCGCGGGCGGACATAAAAGCAGAGGAACATTCTGTTCTTTTTTTTCCTTCCTTCCTTCTTCTCTCATCATCACTCTCAAGCTTTTTAGCATTCGCTTCTTCTTCTTCCTTCTTTTCGCTCTTTTCCAGGCTCTAGATCAGTTCGACACGTCCTCCCGCACTTACTCCCTTTTTTTGGAATTTCATATATAGAATAATTTCTTCTACAACTACAACCAACAACAAACTTTTTTCAAGATGCAGTTCAAGGCTATTGTCGTTTCTGCCCTCGCTGGCGTCGCTTTCGGACAGTCCCCCATGTCGGGTGGTGTTTCCAACACGACTTCCGTGGTGGTGACCAAGGTTGTCACGGGATATACGACGTACTGCCCGGAGCCGACGACCGTCTGCGTCGGCACCAAGACGTACACTGTTACGAAGCCGACTACCCTGACTATCACGGACTGCCCCTGCACCATTACCGAGGTAAGAGAGCTGTTTTTTTTTTTTTTTCTTTGGGGGAGGGGAGAGCCAATGGGTCGTGCTGGTGCCGCTTGCTAATTCGTTGGTCGTGTAGACGCACAAGTTTCCTCACCCGACTCCTGTCAAGCCTGTTCACCCTCCTAGCAAGGCTACCAACCCTGCTTACCCTGGTGACAATGGTGACAATGGCGACAATGGTGACAACGGCAACGGCAATGGTGGCAACGGCAATGGCAACGGCAATGGCAACGGCAAAGGAAACAACGGTGACAACGGCAACGGCAACGGCAAAGGAAACGGAAACAACGGTGGCAACGGCAACGGCAACAATGGAAACGGCAACAATGGAAACGGCAATGGAAACAATGGAAACGGCAATGGAAACAAGACTCCCGGTGGTGGCAACGGCAACGGCAATGGTGGCAACGACAACAAGACCCCCGGTGGCCCGTCCTCTCCCGTCGTCGTCGGCGCCGCCGAGGGCCGCTCCATCGCCTACAGCTTCGCCATGGCTGCTGCGGGTGTCATCGGTGCTATTGCCCTGTAGAGCAGTCAGTGGTCTATTTCACCCGCTGTGTGAATTGGTGGGTTGATCGGAAAGGCGCGTGGTTCATGGTTTCTTGGAATAGTATTATACAATTTTTCATTCTCGTTGGGGGGGTTTTCAGAGCCGATGTGGCGTTGGCATGTTTTTTTTTTTTTTTCTTTCTTTTTCCTGGAATCTTCTTTCAAAGGAAGGCATCTTTCACAGGAAGTGGGTGTTTTAGTCAAGTTTGTGTTGACAGTTGCTTCGTTTGTCGTATATACGATGGAACAAGCTATTTATGTATAATTATGATGAAAACTTGAGCTTTGTGCTTTGACAATGAGTGACTTTTTTTTTATATATATAAATATGAAATATGTGCTCTCAATAGGGTATCGTGAATTTCGTAAACCCCCCCCCCCCAAAAAAAAAAAAGCAAAGAGAAGGAGTGATTAAAAGAAAGAAGAAAAGGATGACTTTTTTTCAGGTGAAGAATCAATCCATGGCCCTGCCCTGCCCTGCCCTGCCCTGCCTGCCGTGCGTCCGTCATTGAAGCTCTGCCGCGGAAGGGTGCCGTGCCAGAGAAGGCTTATCTTGTACCTCCATGGGCGGCGTCGGGGGCAACGGACGATCGGCAAAGGAGCTCCTGCTGGAGAAGCGGTGGTGGTGACTCTGGTGGGGGACGCGAGGCGGCGTCGTGGTCGTGGTCGTGTGGTCGTGGTGAGCGTGGTCGTGGTCGTGATCGGGATCAGGAGGGGACAGCAGCGCGCGGGACAGGCGATCCACGAGCGCGGCGTGGCTCTTCCTGATGGTCCTCTTGACGAAGCCGGCGAGGAAGAGGCTGCAGCGCAGGTCGACGTCCTCGCGGAGGTAGAGGCCCGAGGCGGGGGCTCCGAGGCCCAGCTCGGCGGGCTCTGCGGGCTCACCGGGCGCGGAGCCGCCTATGGACCACCTGGACCGCGTCTGCACGCCCAGCGGCGCGTAGCTGTGCGTCTGCAGGCCGCGCGCGAGGTCGTGGAAGGCGCACGTGTAGGTTACGGTCGAGGGGATGGGGATGCAGGGACAAATGCGGCACAGGGCGGCGACGGCGACGCTGTCGGTGACCGAGTACCATGCGCATCCGAGCTCTTCGGCCGGCGAGTGCGGCGGCGGCGGGATGCGGTGCCGCTCCCGGACGAGCGGGTTCAGATCTATCATCTGGGTGTGGTTGTGGAGGAGGGCGAGGGCGGCGTCGCGCGTGAGCCCGGCGGGGAGAGGCGTGATGGAGGTGAAGAGGATGCGTTTGGGCATGTTGGCGGGGAATGTACGTGAATTGTAGAGAAAGATGGATTGATTCCGAGGGAGGGGGGTTATCGATGTACGGATTATATTACTGTCCTGCCTGGGGGGTTTGAAAACAGGGGGTTGCAATCTCGACACGTCGACGTCACAACTACTGAGGCCCTTTGGGAAATACATTGGTAGTAACCCTGTTAATTCAGTCGGTGGAAATGCCGAGGGGAAAAAAAAAAAAAAAAAAAAAAAAAAAAAAAAGATCGCCGATACATATGTTTCAGTACTCCGCTGTCATCGGTGATCGATTGTTTTGCATAACCGCGCCCCGGCTGAAATGAAAGGCTTTTCAGCATCCAAGGCTTGTTTCTACTCCCGTCTCACCAGTAGTTTACGGAGTAGTTACATTACGTATGTATCCTGGTGTGAGCCCCATGCCCTTCCTTCGTCAGGACCAGGGGGGTAGATCATGTTGAAGAAGCAGAGAAGGGACAAAGTCATGGTTTTTTCCAGACCGGACGGAACGGACGCCAGGGGGAGGGGGAAAGGGGGGCGGAGCGGAGTACTTGCATGATGAGACATGTTCATTCCATCGGCATTGGGATTGATTGCATCTAATTGCCCCACTTAACTTTATCTGGAGTTGGACGTCACGAAGTGCGGCAGACAGCGGAACTTGGTAGGAGTTCTATCCACAGATGGATTGATATACATGTACCACGGATAAGAAGAAAAAGATGAAATGGCCGCCCACATCTCACCGACTTGGATGGATATGATGCTGGTACGTACCAACACGTTCTGTATACTGCAAATAGCCAGCCAGGCTCCAGCCAGGCTCAACGTAGAAATCCTGCATCGTCGTCTTGACAGATACTTTGCTGTAGGGTAGCACATCACTCACTCTGACTGCACGACGAGGCTGGTCCTGCACGCGCTGCAAGTGGTCACTAATAATGTGTTACATACGATATGTAATAACTTACATGTACATGCAAGGGCAGCTCGTCGGGCCGACGTCCCTTGAACCCACACAGCCACAGCCACAGCCACAGCCACAGCCACGGCCACAGATAACACATGCAGATACCCCCATTTATTACTTGGTACAAGAACGGACGCGTCCTATTTCTATTTCTAGACATGTCCATCTTACAATGCATTCCGTCACGCTCGTCTTGTTATACAAAGTCTGATATCAAATCTCCCGACACCACCGCGCCAAAAGCGGACTCAGTTTGACCGCCGTGGGAATCTCCTCCAGTGCAACGTCAACCTTCCACATCTTGTCATCCAACCCTCCGTGTCCTGCGCTTCTGCCGCCACCGATCCCGGCCGGTACCAGGAGGCCGAGGGCAACCAGCCGTTCCCACGCGACGCCCGCGACACCACGGCTCCATACTCGGGCAAGGCCTCCGACGGCCAGCATCCCTGCCGTGGACGACTGCACGCGTTGCTTGACCATGAGCGAGCTGTACTCGTCGTAGGCCATGGCGAAATTGACCGTGTCTGTGTGAGCCACAATGTCCAGCCTCGCTGCGGCGATGAGCATGGCGAGGTCCAGATCCGACAGCGTAGATAAAAGCTGCAGTCGCGAGTCTGGCGGAGCCAGCGATGTCACTTCCGACGTGGCGGTTGGGCAGATCAGGGTCATGTCCTTTGCCGACAGTGACGACAGGGGCAGTATCCACTCCGTGAAAAAGGCAGCCGCGGATTTCGTCGTGAAAAAATGATACTGTAGCAAGTGTTGGAATTGTCGTTGCTTGTAGAGCTCCTGTTTGGGTCAACGGTCATCGTCAGCACATCCCTCCCTGCCCTTCCAGCTTCCCACATCTTCCAGGCGCGGAATTCTCCCGTCAATGCCACACATGAAGGGGGGGGAGGGGGCAAACGAACCTCTATCTTGTGAGTCCAGTATTTCTGAAACTCGAGGTAGCCCTCCAGCCCAACATCGATCCCTTCCGCGGCCGCATCGGGCTGGTCGATCATCAGGCCCTGTCGGCAAATTTGCCAGTACCCTGGTAGCGACCTCGGTGGCGCAAGGTAGACGTATCTGTGACTGAATCGGCTCTTGACTCTTTTCTCGAGCATTTCCACCACATCCAGGCGAGTGGTGCAGCCGAGGATGGCGATGGGAGCTTTGCGGGATTGCGCAATGTCGAACAAATTGTACAGCAGCGTCTGTCGAGGGTGGGCGGCAAACATGTCAAACTCATCAATGATGAACACGACCGACTGCGACGTGATGTTTTCATCCGTGCCCATGATTTCTGATGGATGGGACAATAATGCCAGCAGTGATGCCATCGTGTCGGCGTAGTTGGTCTGGCTCCCCCCCCCCCCCCCCCCCTGAGTCAGTGCCGAGTTGCCATGAATTTGAAGTTGAAGTTGGAGAGGGGGAATATCTGCACGTTCTGGTACATACCCGATTCAGTAGATCGTCTTCGACCTCCATCTCCTTGCCTAGCTGTCGCCAAATCTCCTTCAGTGCCAACTTATCATCCGTGTGGATGAAGCCGTTGAGCCGAACCACGTGAAACTCGTGCCGGTGCTCTTTCGATAGATCGACAATGATTTTCTCGACCAGCTTGCAGAGACCAAAATCGTCAGCAACAGCTCCTTAGCTCCCATGTGTTAAGATCAAAAATGCCCCATCGCTTGCGCTACCTACCGTTGTCTTGCCGCAGCCTCTCGGCCCAATGATCAACATTGAATTGCCCTCGCCTGCGAGAACCGTCTGCTCCACTAGCTGTCTTGCCTTCTCATATGGTTCGTCCTGTCCGTATATGCGTATTCTTCGACGGCCCGAGCATCGATCCAAAAGAACGCGCTGAAATGCTCGCAGGTGTTGCTCTAGGTTAGGTATGCCTGGCACTTCTGCTGGTCGCACAGGCTCAGCCGCCTTGGCTCCCGGTTCCAAAGGCTTGCTCGGCGTCTTCAGCACGTCTTCCTGTGAGCAGGATTTGCACAACCACTCGCCTTCAGGGATCTCGGCGACATCGTAGCATTGTTGGTGAGCAGCAAAATCGCAATTGTCGCAGAGAATGATCTCGTTGGGCGGTTGAGAGTGAGGTTTGGAACACATCTCGCATACAATGCCATCGTCGTTCTCCTGCTCCTTTTGCGCCTTCGTCATCCGTGCCTTCTTCGCGCTCGGTGTCTTTGGTAGGTCTTCGAAGAAAACCTCACCGTCAATGCCTCGATTAAAGGTGACATTTTTTCGTGGCCGGCCTCTTTTTTTTTTGGTCGGAGTTAGGATTCCCTTTGGTGCCGGCACCGAACCAGACTCTGAAGGAGCTGATGCTGCGGTGCCGCTGGGTTGGACGACATTTGCTGCCTTCGTCTTCACCGTTGCCTTGCCTGGCGGCGGCCGTCCTAGTCGACTAGGCGCGGTACCCTTTCTCGTAGACGGTAGATCACCGTTGTCCCATATCGTGCCCTTGAGAGCTGCCAACTTGATGGCCGGCCGGGCCTTGACTGGTGACACACCATTGCCGGCAGGCCTGTTCAGGAAACCATGTGCGCCGGGGCTGCTATGCAGCTTTGGGGCTGCTGGCGCGGACGGCGCGGGAGCAGGAGGAGTCTTCCCATTGACCTGCGGCTGCGCCTGACGACCATACCCAAAAACCCCAGAGATGGCGGAAGCAATGGCCGAGAGAGCAGTGGGTGTCGACGGGGATGCGGTGGCCGTTTCGTCTAATCTTGGGCGTTTAATCGACGATGGCGTTTGTGTCTGATTCATGTCATTTTCGGTGTCGTCGAGCGATCGCTTCCGACTCGTTGGGGTCGCGTCTTGATCCATCGGGAGTCCAGTCCCAAGCTCATGGGCATCGAGTGTGGTTGGTAAGTTGGTGGTCGATTTGGCCGTGTTTCCGGCTTTGCTTTGGATACGGGATGGAATCTGGCATGCGGTCATCGAGGGGGGCAGTGACTCTCGGGCGCGTCGATTAATTGGCTGGCGTGAGGTGGGAGACGCGTTGAGCGCGCGCGGTCAGCCGGATTATTCTCCTGGGGTGTCTTGAAATAGTGTGGGTGGGTCGCTCTGGATTAGGACTAACGCCGGATGCACATTCAAGGATAGGCAGATCTGATTCCCAGGCAGATCTGAGGTGCCTCCGTATTACCTCCTCGTTCGCTCTTGACTCACCCGCGTTTCGTGCAAACTCCGCATGTGCAAGAAGCTTGCCGGAATACTGCACCTTTCGAAGATGGATGAACGCTCCGATGTAGCTGCCGCACGCAATAGTCGAGAAAAGCTATGACACCACGAGAGGCTCAAGCTCTTCAAGAGCCCCTTCTGCTGGAGAAACAAACGACTCCAATTATGGCTGGCATTCACGAGGGAGTGCTGACAACCAACTCCTCCGTCATCAGTTTGCTTATGGCTACGTCGCCGCTTGGGGCTGCCTTCTGCTCATGGCAGCACTCTCCGTCGTCTCTCGCACGACACGATGGAAGCCGTGGCCGATAACTCTCCTCGTCATACTTAATCTCTTGGCTGTCGGAACCGGCCTGGTCTTACTGTGGTTCTCAGGACCGACCTCTGAACAAATACAAAATGACGCCGTGACGCGATGTGGTGGACAGATGCTTAGAGCATCTCCAAACACCATGGGTCCTCATCACAATATTCGTCATCTTCACAGTCATTCTCATGCTTACCTATATCGGAGATACCAGCGTTAAAGACCCTGACAAGCCACCGAAAGACTCTCTCTCCCGAAAGAAGCAGCCATCTTACGAGCCTGCGTCTGTACCCATGACGTCAAGAAACAACTGGAGAAACCAGTAACAAAAGAATAGTCACGACCATGTCAATGGCCATCAGAAGAAACGACCCCCTTCTCCATATGATGAGCATGACATTGGCATAAATTACAGTGAATCCGAAAGGACTGCCAAGAGTTGCGACCTTCTCAAGCAGCCTACTGAGTATCGAGGAGCGTCCCATGTTTGAACAAAGCATTTTACATTTCTTCTTTCTCTTATCAAGTCGATCGACTCATGCAGTTGCAGGTACGGCCAAGGATCGGGCCAGAAATACACATGAGATGCTGTGACGGGGTGTTTATGTATGGTTCGGCTAGTTGATGAATGTCGTACCGCGGCGATTTGATAATGTCTTGTTCAAATCTACATAACCCCCGGCGAAAAATCAGCATCTCCCTGGAGTGAAAAGCATGGAAGGTGGCGGACATGCAACAGAAGTGTAGCAACCTAGAATTTAGGGAAAGAGATGTCGGTCATGGAGAACTACAAACTGAGCTTATCCATACAACCCGCCGGTCAAACGTGGTCTCGTGTCCCGCGTACTTTCATCCCTCAGGCTGGATTTGACTCTTCTTCTTCCATGATAGACACACAGTCCTTTCCCACCACTTTCATGACGACTATTGGCCGGACACAGAGGACTGCTCGGCAGATGCTCAGGGACGTCAAACTCGAAATCACGTGGCGCTGGAGTCTGCTGTTGTCGAATTCGTGGTGCTGGCATCGGATCCCACCATTCACGTGGCTGTGAAGAGAGACTGTTTCGCTGATATCTATGATGGTGTGCACTTGGACCTAAGCTTGGTGAAGATGGCGTGGGCGAGGGAGCAATGTTCTTCTTGCTCTCTGGCGGCGTCAAGGACGTGAAAAAGCCCCTTGGCTTTCCGTCCGCTGTGTCCTCGTCTATTGGAGGGGTGCAGACTCGCACGGCCTCCTGGCGCTTGTTACGATCAAGGCTCAATCTGGTGCGGAAAGTGTGATATATATACTTACATTGCCTGGAAACTGACTGTTGGCAGTTTTGAAACTGCCTTGGAAGCGAAAAGATCAGTCTCGATGTTCCTGGAGAGCGAGTTCTTGATGCAGGCAACTCTTACTGTGTGTGCTATGAGGAGAGTGAAGCGAAGCCGTTTTTTGGGTGCCTCCTGAATTACGTCTTGACTTCGTAATGGAGCAAATTGACCTAAGTCGAGGTTTCAATCGTGAGCGAGGTCCTTTGAAGAGTTTGCGAGTGAATTTCGACTGTTGCAGTTCATCTTTCAACCTTGACCCTGTTTTCCCAAAACCATGCGACCAAATTGATATCCTTGGAACAATCACAATAGGTTCACAGCCAACCTCTGCTTCTTCTAGCCCTTGAACTTCGCTATTATCGCCTTGCGTTTCTTGCTGTGCATTCGTCAGTTCCAAACCTTCTTTTTTTTTTTAAAGAATTGTGTCAGACTCGAGTACCTTGTTACGTTCAGAAGCCTGCGATTGAGAACCGTTGCCGGGTGGGATGAGGAAGTAATCATCTATTTTAGACAAATTAGATCTCCTGGAGTGAATGGAAGGAGCACTCGGCTGTAAGATTGGTTGCTGTGCATCAAGCCTCGTTGCAATCGAAGTTGGATCACCACCTGACTTCACCGTAGCCTCGTCTGAGTTAGTTGACATTGCACCGCTTTCGCTTGAACAATGTGCCTCAATTTTCCCTACTGGCTGTTGCAGCGACAAAACATGAGCCGACTCTGACAAATATGGACTCGCGACTTGGGGGGCATTGCGGTTACTGAATTTGGAAGAAGACAAGGGTGATGGCATCGATGCTGTTGGCGAAGCATGGGGCACGTCTCGCCCTTCCGCCTCGCTTGTTGACTTCTGAGAACGTGCTCTCCATCTCCAAAACCGTGAGCTAGCGTTGCTTTTCGCCCTCGACGTAGATATCGGCTGTCTTTCTGCCCAATAGCCTTCTGGGAACCAGACCTATTCGTATCCTTCTCGAGGTGGACGTGGGGGGTCTACACCAAAGACAGAGGCGGACGGGCGTTGGGAGAATGGGATCTTTGAAGCTCGGCCCGGTGGGAACAAGGCAGTAGAAGCAAATGATTCTGTTGGTGCCCCATCATGTAGCATATTCTTCCGCCATCCTAACGCGCCAGTCTCGGGAGCAGGAGCCGAAAAGTTGAGATAGAAGAGCGGAGGTGTTTCAAAGGCAGAAGATGGCAGACTAAAATAACTGTAATCATACTGAGCAAGCACATTCTTCGACAAGCTCGGGGACCTCGTGTTTAGTGACGTACTTTACCTCGTTGGACACTGACACGACCGGACTGGATAGCATCGTTTCCCGAACAGCCAAGGTCTCCGACATTAGGTTTCCAAAACACGCGCGCTATCAAGTGAGAAGCGTGCGGTTTCAGAAGATGCCTGGGAGAAATCTCAGAAAGAACTCATCGACCGGCCGTATTTCAGGCTAGGACGTCGAATTGAATGTGTATGTTCCGTGAGATAAAAAAAATAATAATAGACGGAATTATGGTCTGTACAATTTATAATAATTCCATATGGCTGAAGGAAATTCTCAGGGTAGTTCTAGGTCCAAAAAAAAGGGTATAATGAGGAAGCATAAAGAGAGATCAAGATGTGTCAGATTTGGTGTCTGTACTGAACACCAACCCAACACCAGCAAGCCATGCGCCATAAGTTCGGGGGAAGGTGCGAACCTCAAGCCAATGGCAGAGGGTTTTTTTTTGTGCAGTTTGCACATATTTGCAGGTTCTCGGATGAGACATAGGCCAATGATTGACCATTACTTTGGAAGATATGTATTTCATCTTTCTCTTGTAAATCCTCAAGGTATAGATCTGCCAGTTCCTTACTCCAAACGCCATGCAAGACTTTCTGAATAGTGCATTCGCATCTTGCCTTTTTTAATTCCACCTGTGACCATGCCGTTCATTTTAGTCAATCAACATCGTGTCGTCACCATCAAGTGCGACGCCTTGAGGTTCCAGAGGAACGCCACGTCCTCTTCCAGCTAACAATTCCCTCCGGACTTCGGGACCAATCGCGAAGTGACCGTGGCTAAGGAGAAGATCAAGAAGGGCTTCACGTTGGTCTTCGGTAATATCGCCCTTGTATCTCTGAGCAAATGCCAGAAGACTCTGGTGCCAAATGACGGGCAACTTAGTCTTGATATCCCCTTCACCAGAAACCCCGACCATAGCGTCGCCCATTTGAACGCTAGCGGAATCTTCGCTGCGGAAACGTAAAAAGTGGAATACGAGAGCATCGATGACTTGGTATGGGAGCGCGTACTTCTTCTCCAGTAAAGTTTTGATGAAAATATTGGTAGCGCCGCCGCCTTCACTGCCCTGAGATGCCTCCTGGGCAGCGATATCGCAAAGACCCTTAAGAGCTGCGGCAGAGTGCAAAACGGGAATGGATATACGAGCCAGGACAGCGGAAATTATGTGCGCTTCTCTCAGAGTGCAGCTGCCACTGCCAATGAGGGGAAAAAGAAAACCCTTGAAGAAAGCGGCAGGCTTGTAGAGACCTTTCTTGAGAGCGTTGAAAAGATGAACGTTGAGCTTCTTGTTCTCGTAAATATCCTCGCGGACCTTCTCCAAAACGACCATTTCCAAAAATCTCTGCACGATGACTGGCTTGTGGGAAACAAAGATTCTAGTGGCTTGGAAGACAGCATTTGGTGTCCATTTTTCTGGGCTGGTGATATCGAGAATGTCCTCCCACCGGGGGATGGTCGGAAGAATCTTGAAAGGTTTGGGCAAGGGGCCCGACTTGTAACGAGACAGAATTTGTCCGATCCTACGGCGTGTAAGTAAGTCGAACTGAACGTCTGCTAGCCGAGAGTGAAACTTACTTGGTGTATACCTCTACAACTTTGGGAGGTAGTTCGTAGTCATCCTCTGCAAGTCCGGCATCTCTTCGTGCTTCAGAGGCTTCGTGTGCGGCAATCTTTTGCATTATAATATCTGCCAGGTTACGACTCTCGCCTTCTTCTTGAGCATCGCCAGAGGGCTTGAGATCCCAACCGTGCTTCAACAGGTCATCTTCCTCGTCAGGCATGAACTTCTTGTACATTTCAAGATCCTCTGGGTCCACTTCAATCTCTTCTACGACTTCGTCCTCATCGCCCCATGCTTCGTCCTCGTCATAAGTTTTGCTTTCCTCGGCCCCTTCGCCGTCGTCGAATCGACCATCGTAACCAAAAGAATCGATGGTGGGCTCGGGAATCAGAGCAGACCTTTCTGCGTTTTCTTCTTCTGCGAGCTCGCGGCCAATTCGCAGAATGTTCTTGGATGCCTTGGAGTCGACAAAGCTTTCATCGGCTTGTCCAGGACTCTTGGACTTGAACTTGGTGGGTTTGTTGCTCAGAAGCCCGGTTGCGAGGATATCGTTTTCGAGAGGATTGTGTCGTCTGGCCGGCCGTTCGGCCTTGGGAGTCGTAGCTTTGGGCATGTTTTGCGAAATCTTTTGTGTCTGCTAAAATGACGGCAGCGACAAATTTCCAACGCAAGCAGAATGTCCAATATGGCGGGCAGGCGCTGGGTGATGGGACGGAAAATGCCCCCCCCCAAAAAAATTGTGTGTCTTATCGATCTGCCGCCCCTCAGCATTGATCAGGCTTATTTAGCGTTTGATTGTCAAACACGAAGTCGCTCACCGCTTTCCGAAACGAGAACACCTCTTCGTGTCTCCATTGCTCCACCATCCATGTGCAAAGGACTAATACACGAATGCTAGCTATTCAACAAATCAGTGTTCAATTTGAAGGATAGCTAAGTCAGAAATCTGCTGTTGTATCGGCTAGGACAGGCACCATCAAAACCTTTACTATTTATCCTAATATCATTAACACTACATCACACGACACCTACCTGCGAGACAAATAGCCAGACTGTACATATAGAAATCCATGATATATCTTCTCCAACGATTCTAGGATCTCAAAACCGTGCATGATGTGTATCTAGCTTTTTGCCAAAGGCGATAATTTGAGCGGACCCCAGTGGGTCGCGACCCCTGCCGATGACGCTCGTGAGAAGTCGTGGCAGAAACATTTTGAAAGGCTTTGAAAACCCCCACCGTCAAAAATGCCCCTCCAACAATTCATCGTCGACAAGCTTCACTCACATCCACGCGGTGAGTATTCAAAATGCCGACGGAGTTGGAAGAGGTATAGAAACGATTGAAGTTGTCGGTGTCTTGAAAGCGATTGCGAACTAACTTTCACCTAATGCTGCAGCTCGTCGGCTTCATTGCCCATGCCAACCCTCAAATTCGGCTGGCGGCCACCGAGAACTTAGTGCCTTATTCAACTGCTGAGCCGGCCGTTTTCAAGACGGAGGAGTTGAAGCCAATCAAGCATCTCAAGCTTTTGGTCCGCGACAATCCTGTACGTGTGTAGAGATACACGCAAGAGGAAACTCGAGTTGCAATGACAATCCGTCTTTGTAGTTGATGGGCTAACTAGATCGCAGAAAATTGCCGAGCATGTATTAACAATACTGATTAACTTGGCTGGAGATCCTGACGTATTGAAGGACCTGGTAAACGATGACAAATTCATCGGCGTGGTTTTTGATCACATCGTGGTGAGTCTTCTTCCCTAACAATCCCGACATAAAACCATTGTCAGCCCGAGCCCGAGCACTGCTAATCATTATTTTATTGTACCACAAAAAATAAAAAAAAAAATTAGAGCCAAGAAGAACCCAATGCCGATCTATTAGCTATGCTTATAGCCAACATGTCGAAAGACGACGGCTTCAAGACCATTCTCCAGCGAAAACAAACGGCACCCGATGCCCTCGGATCTGACGACTCCATCATGAACCAGCTGATGGATCTTTTCGTGAAAGGCCAAGACGGCGCGTACAACAAGAAAGCCGACTATGACTACCTCGCATACGTATTTGCCGATTTGGCCAAACACCCCGAGATAAGGCAGTACTTTGTCACAGAACAAAAGTACGACGAGGTCATCCCCCTGAGCAAGATTGGCGTTTTCACGGAGCACAAATCCGACGTGAGGAGGAAAGGCGTCGCCAGCACCATCAAAAATGTAGCCTTTGACGTTGGCTCACACCCACAGCTACTATCAGGTGATGGTATCAATGTCCTTCCTTACGTGTTACTTCCCATTACGGGGAATGAAGAGTACGATGTGGAGGATACGATGGAGATGTTGCCCGACCTGCAGCTCTTGTCGCCTGATAAGCAGCGCGACTCGGATAAGAACAATATTCAGACGCATATCGAAACGCTGACGTTGTTGACGACAACTAGAGAAGGAAGGGATCTGATGCGCAGAGTCAAGGTGTATCCTATTATTAAGGAAACTCATCTGCGAGTGGATGATGAAGGGGTCAGAGAGGCGTGCGAGCGGTTGGTGCAGGTTTTGATGAGGGACGAAGAAGGTGGAGGGGAGGAGGAGAAGGACGGGGAGACGAGCAGCAGAGTTCTGGAGATTGATGAGGATGATGATATTGTCGAGGTTTAGACGGATTCTATTTAGAGGACAAGTAACGACGAGTACGTGGGATTCAACAACATTTGGATTTGGGCTGTGCTGTAGAAGGGCATTCGCGGCGCAATTTCTCTTGTCTTCTGTCTTCTGGAGGGTAAGGACGGGAAAGTTTATTACATAGTACAGTAGATGATTGCTTTTCATTTTTGTTCTCCCAGCTATCGAGCTTGAGGCTCTTCATGGCCAAAATAGGGCCGAGCCAGCGAAAGTCATTGAACCGACCAAGTTTTGTCCTCTTCTAACGTGGTTCTCTGTAGTGAGCTTACCATACTGCTCAGAGACATGACTTCACTATAAAATCTCTCACTATCTATCGAAGGAGACACGGGAGAATTCATGTCGGCCTCCTCATGTACGGCTTGCTCAAACTCTTGGATGCCAGCCAAACCCCCAGCGCTCGTCCTCTGCACAGTGGTGTACATATTGGCAAGTGGTTCTGTCATGGGCGTATCGGCCCAATGCCTATCCTTGAAAGGGCTGTGAGTCCTGTGCGAGCCCAGACTTGCATTATCCGCGGCCCAGCGCCCTTGTTGAGACTTGTTGGAAGAAAATGACGCCTCTGACCCGAAAAGTCCCAGGTGCCGTGTCGCTGGACTTACTGGTAAGAATCCAGTGCCATGGAGTTCCGCCACAGACGATGTTCCTACACGAGAGGGAAGAGGACAATTAGCCATAAAAAAATCTCTCATGTAAAGGGGAGAAAAGTGCCATCATACCACAGAGCTCGGAGACCTGAGTATCTGCCATCTCATGATGCACAACAGGGACAATGTTTGACGCCTCTGGCCCGGCAGTCCTTGTAGTCTCCTCCGAGTTGGAGAGGCCTGTGTTGGTAGTTGCGTGGGATTCTGTCAGAGTGAGCTGTTTTGATCCCCTGTGCCCCCTGTGCCCTCTGAGCCACATGATGGCATTTCTGCTGCTGTCCACCGCCGTGGAACCAGCCGCCGAGTAAGGTGTGCGTCTGTTCCTTCTGACACATAAATACCACAAGGCGATCGCAAGGCCAAGTACGAATATCACTGGTAAAATGATGGCTGGAAGCAAAGTCTGTAGTGTGAGCGAATTGTCGGACTCTGAATTACCAGCAGATGGTGCAGGGGAGGCGGGAAGTGAATTCGTGTATGGCCAATAGTGCGTGATCCTCTTCTTGTCGTAAGGGGTGGCAAAGATATCTTTCAAGGCACTCGTAGACCATCCCGATGATAAAGGACTCGTGACTGTTGCACCCCCAGATGCGTCGCCTCCTACAATTTTGGCAATGGAGCCATGAACACCATAATCGGCGTACTGAGATGGTGAGTAAGAATCCATCCATTGACCACTGGTGAGATTGAAGAGAACTATAGGGCCTTGGTCTAGGCAGGTGAGAGAAGTGCCATTCAGAGAAGTGTAGCCGCCGAATACCATCATCTGGTTAGGGTACGGCATGAAACATTTATGACCCGAACGAGCGTGTATTGGCCTTCCTTTGTTTATCAAGGTCCATGTGAAGGAAGGCAGGGAGAGTACCCAGACTTCGTCGGAAAACTCCTTCTTCGGATGAAGTCCATCGAAGCCCCCATAATAGTAAATGTTGAAGCTCGAAAAGTCAGATGCTGGGGCGACAACAGCACAGCCCCTTGCCTTGGTTCCTGGACCTCCTTGCGTTGGCTGTTGGTACCACTCCTTGCTAGCCACATCGTAAATGTCGATGACTCGCATGAATTTTTGATTTTCAGGTTCCTATCATCATGTTAACATTATTGCCAAAGTCGGAGGGGAGATATAGTTCAACCTACGCTGGATGTCTCGTTCTCTGACTTGTGACCATCTGCTGCCCATTCCGGATGCACCACCCCGCCCAAAACCACGAGAATACCCTGCTTACCAACTGGTACCCAGACGACCTCTGAGTTGGACCTTCCCTCTATCTTCTCGGGCAATGTCATGTTGGACCATTTCTCCTGGAGCTGTGTCTCCATATCTAAGCTTATGAGCGTATTGGATATTTTTCCCGCTCGAGTTGAGTCATTGACGCCGCTATTATCTGCAATAGGCCCTCGAGTCGGAGACGTTAGACCGGAGAAATACCATGCTTTATTCTCTGAAGGTGCGCTGACTGCAGCGCCGTAAGCGACGTATCCAGTTACGCCGTCATTAAGATGACTTACGGAGAAGCCTTTCTGCCACAGGGGTTTTTCAGGACCATAGGCATACCGACGATAGCCAAGAACTGCATCTGCAGAAGGCAAATCGTATAATAAGTCGTGTTGAAAGACCACGCCGCCGTATAGGAAGAATTCGGCATTGTTTGCCAGCATACCCCCGTCGTAGTAGTTGGGTTCGGTACTCATTCCATTCGCGATACCTCCTCTTGCCTTGGAGATCAAGTCTTTCAACATAATGCCAGTGACGTTAGTGCCTGTGGAGAACGACTCGGATAAATTGTAGCTTAATATGTAGCCTTGGAAATTTCCTGCCGGCCACAGTCAATCTTTTGGATCTGTACAATTCATGTTATAGACCAAATAGGAGTTTACCATTGTTTACAGGCTTCCCAAACTGCCCATTGGCTAAGCCAGGAGACCACCATATACTTCCGCCATCGAGATAAACAGTGTCGCGAACCAATGCAGCTAGAGAACAGTAAATAAAGAAACCTTGCAGTGAGGTGTTAAATGTACGCTAGAGACGTACCTCTAGGCTGGTACCATAAGCATATGCTAGTATTGACTTGTGAATCCTGCCAGTTGTTAAACTGCCCCTCTACTGTCGCGAGTTTTGAGAGGCAGATGGCCAGTATCAGCTGTGAGTTGAGCCTCATTGTATTCGAGTACTAGCTGCAACGTAGAGCATTCACTGGAAGAATGTCGTGCCGTGGATGGAAATTGACTGAGAAGACGACGTTGTCTCTGATACTCTAGCAATGGATGAGGCGATTTGAGATGCGGCAGCGGAGTCAAGCTCATTGGTTCATTGATAATCGTGGTACGAGGCCACCTCTAAGCATATTGATCGGAACGTATCCTGACACTATATGCTGTATCCAGCTGCTTAAAGACTTGTTTCACTGAGATTGGGAGATTTGGGTCAAGTAAATGATAAAGGATGGTTCTTCATTTACGAAACGTCTTGATCTGCGGTGTTGGAATAAACCGCACGGTGTCCAATGAAGACAAGCCGACTCTGTGAGAGAGGACAATACCACAAGAGCAGTATCTCTTCAGACCTGTGAGGGATCAAGCCGGGTTGAGTGTGACTGACGACCGACATTCCCCGTCTCCATCTCCACATGCAAACGCTTTGTTTTCAATTCTCAGCCTCACACGCAAGCCCTCGAAATATTCCTCATTGAGGCCCAGCCTAAGAGGGCCAGCCTGACTACTGGAAAAACATGGGCTAGTTCCGATGTACCGACCGCACTGTCCATTACAGCATCGCGCTCGTTATTTGCCGATCCAGACGCATGTACGGAGTACGGAAGGCCTGAATTCGGACATACCACACAGGCCACACAACCTCGTTGGCAAATTAGCTCACGTCCGGAGTAATTTACGGTGCAGTCCCCGTGCTTGATTGTGTGGCGGCGGGCGGGGTCCGAGGGAGACAATAATATCTCATGAATAGACTGTTTGTCCGAGACGATGGAGGACGGAGGGTGATGCGGACCAACAGTCGGTCTACGCACAGCCAGCGACTTCCACGTCCGGACAAGCGGCGGACAAGCGGCAAGCTCAATGTTCGTTGTGATGGTATTGATTGATTGTTGTACCGAGTACGTTGTACCGCACCAAGAGGACCCCTGCACCATTCAATGTTTATCGACAAACTGGGAGTGGGGCCTCGCCAACAATGGAAGAAACGGCAGGAGCACGAGCGTGCCTGCCATTTCGCCATTATCTCCTTATCTCCCGACAGTCCAAACCTACTACTGTTGGTCGTTGATGCGCATTGTCATATTTGTGCGAAAATCACCAACGCGTCCAAACAGCCCAATCCATACGTTTTCCGGTCCGACTGTGCCTGAGAAAGCTCGACATCATCTCTCGATCCATGTACAGTAAGTGCTGCATTAGCGTCGACAATCGTCCCCTGGAGATACTACCTATCTGCTTCATATCCAACATGGATAACTGGGCTTCTGCGTGGACACCCCCATGACAGAGTTATTGACATGTCTTTGTCTACAGTTTCCGTGTTCGCAGGTTTGACGAAAGCAGACAGATTCTCATGATGCCTGGGTACCCTTGTCTTGAAATCCGTCCCAAGACAGCCGAGTGGCCGTCTTTCGATGTTCCACTGTCAAGGCTTCGGAGACTGCTGACAGTGACTGCTCTGCCTGCCGATGCCGGCAATGTTAAGCCAAGAAGCATGTCAGAAAGATGGTCCTTGCAAGCCTTGTTTCCAAAATTATATCAGATGGGATTGATCTGCACTAACACAGTACTTGCCATCCTAAGACGACCTGGGATCGACACTCTCTCGAGGCAACCGTGCGGGTTGGTCAATGGCTGAAGGTGAAATAAACAAGTCTTGCTGAATCGTTGCGTTACAATGCTATTTTCTCCATCTTCATGTACGATTCTGTCCCGTGCACCCTTGTCAGGCACAATATTGCCGCTTGACTCGCCGGTGCCTGGCAGCCCCGATCCGTATATCCACAAATATCCAATCTCAAAGTTGAAGCATTCTACACATGGCCCCCCCTCTTCTTCTAGAGTTCGAGATTTCACGTGTATGGACACGCTCAATCCACAATCACAGTCAAATTGAATATAGCAGGCTCCCAACGTTTGTGTGTGTCAACTCAATCTCAACCGCTCACTCGTTTCCTCTTCCCCCTCAACACGAAACGGTGACCTTAACAAACAAAAGAACACCCAATCGCTTGCCATTAAAGCACTCACGCTCGCTGAACTGGAAGAGAAAATAGTAGTGGTGTCAAGAGGCCGGACAACAGGACAAGCAAAATGCGCATCGGATCCTCGACAAGGTTCCTAGCAGCCTTTTTGATTTCAGCTTCAGCTTTGGAGACTCAGCTTGCTGCTCTCCTCAGAATTGATCGCGAGCAGTTTCCAGATCAAGTTTACAAAGCGGCCTGTCACTCTTGCTGTCCCATCACCATCAGAACAGTTTTGAGCACCATCATGTAAGTTGCTATGCGCGAGCTGGTCGAGAGCGACACGTTTTAACAAAGATGACAAGTTCCACTATATTTCAAGACCGAACAGTAAGCACATTGGGCGATGGACATCGGATATGATGGTTAACAAAGACTGCCAGGTATATGTAACGGCCACGCAGCACGACGTGTCAACTAAATTGGAGCACATAACGCAATTTGTCACGAGAACGGCCACAAATACCCACGCATCGGTACGTTGGATATGAAGAATGGAGTGTAGAAACGTACTTACTGACATGAGGAGTAGTCATATCCTGTCACGATCACCAAAACAGTCGGGTAAGTTCCAGGCAATGCAAGCCGAGTCAATGAGCCTCAGTTCGATCCAGCAAATATCAGCGCTAACTCGAGCCTGTAGTTGTCATGGTCATCACTATAAGCGTGTTGGTTCTTCTAAACCCGAGGACAATGCTGCAGAAGTGCAAAGACTCGAAGGCCGAACTGATGGATGTCACACAACCACAGTGACAGAGTGGATAACAACCACTGCCACCAGACTTGTCACCGGAATTGAGTCGATTATCAAAACCCAAACTTTGCTGGTGACAGTGCCCGTACCAACTACGGCCCACGATACCAAGACAATAATTGGATCTACAACGATCTGGGTGCCTACCACCTATGTTCGCACCACCACCGTGATCAGCGAACATCCTGTGACGCGCACTGTGGACAACACTATTTACACAACCAGATCCACAACCGTCTACACAACAATGGTGTCGACAGTGGCGACTAGCTATCCAGTTATTTCATACATCACGAAGTCACTGGCTCAGACGGTAACAGCCCCCGGACACTTGACCACAATCACAAGGCCCGCAGAAACCATAACAAGGTCTGGTGAGATTATCACCAAACCGGCACAGACAATCACGAAAGCTGGTAAGACTGTTACGGTTCCCGCACAACCCAGTACAGTAACTCTCCCTGCTGAAACACAAACTGTCCCCGGGTCGACCGTGGTGAAAACTCTCACCAGAACGCTGCCACCCACAACGGTCAAGATAACACAAGACCAAGCTACCAAGACCGTCGTTCAACCAGGAACAACAGTAACTGAAACACAGACGCAGACTCTGCCACCATCTCTCATCACAAAGCCTGCCAGTACTGTAACAGTCACGCCGGTATTCAATGTCACTCTTTGTTCAACACCAACAGGAGCGACAGCACCGCTGTCACCGACCTCAGACCTCACGTTTGGCTGCAAACCGGGCTATGTATGCAATCCGCCGAAACCAAACGGGTGCAACATGTGGCCTGGGCCTCCCGCAGATGACTTCCTCTGTGATACCAACCACTGTATTCCATCACCCCCTTTCACTTACACCACCTGGGATCAATGCAAAACCCACTACTACCCGCCATCCTACGGATACTTCAACCTCAACCCAGAAGCCTTCGGCCTGTCCTACGATATTTTTGAGTCTCAATCATATCAGGAAGTCATAAATGGCTACACCACAACGGTAACAACTGGGAACTGGGAATCTCAGAAATCTCTTACGGCCTGGCCCAAACCAACCGACACCTCGAGGCCCGTCTCCCCATTCTTACGAGCTCGAGCCGCAGAGCTAAGCGAGCTGAGGGATTGCAGGAGCAAGAGAGACGTCACACCGGCCATCTGCTTCGATGACTGCAACAACGCTTACGTGATTGCCCTCGCACAGGGTAAAACTGAGCACTTATGTGCCGAAGGCTCTACCTTCCGCCTGGCTTTCGCGTTCTGTGTCAAATGCATCAAGCTTAATACCAATGCGACAGACAAGACTATCGGAGACTATGTCGAACCCCAATTCGCGCAGTTCCTCAACTTCTGCTCCGGTAGAAAGGCCGGCAAGCCAACGATGACTGCACCTGATCAACTCCAGTCAATGTTCACAACGCTGCCAGCCATGGGCACCAGCACGCAAGCCGACACAAGTGAATATGGGTTTACGCCCATGAAGCCAACAACGACTGCTAGCAGAGACAGTCTAGCGCAATCCTCCAATTCTTCTTCACCCACATCCACCTCGTCCGCCTCGACCACCTCGACCACCTCGACCACCTCGACCACCTTGTCCACCTTGTCCACCTCGCCCACCTCATCCACCTCGTCAGATTCAGCTTTAACTACGGCAACTTCTAGCTCTTCATCTCTCGCTGAAAGTAGCATCACAACATCGGCGTATCATAGTCTTCCCATCTCACAAACTGATGACTTTCCTTCAACCAAAACCAAAAGCTATACCAGCCAGTCCACGGCAGGAGCTACCAGCATAACTTCAACTTTAATGACAGATACGAACACCAAGTCCCAAGATGGCACCACCTCCATCAGTCAAGCGTCCTCTACCACTGCCCTGTTTACCACAAACTCTGCCAAAGGGGTAGGTAGAACCAAAGACGCAGGTTCCAGCATAACAGCACCACCGTCTCACACAACGGGACAGAAAGACACGATGTCGTCTAGTATCACCCAAACAGGTGCTGCAAATCGACCCATGGCGCCAGGAGCCTTTGCTCCCTTGGCAATTAGCGCAATTTTAGCTACTCTCATGTTGAGCACGCTCTGATGGATCTACTTGTGTCACATGGTGGTAGTTACGCTCTTTTTTAAACATCCGAGTACTACTCCGATTCCTACTCCAGCGCCTGCAACACCTACTGTTTTGGTTAGATGTATTTTAGGAATGGGGGTAATTTCAATTTATGGAGATAGATATTTGATGTTGACGTTGATGCTGAAAACGAGCGGATTAATGGAATTGTATTGGGGGATTTGTTGGAAAGAAACTAAAACATGTATCAAATACAAGTATACTTTGCCTTTCTACTTAAATATCAAAACTCTCACAAAAAAAAAAAAACCGTACAGACAGAAAGGGGATGTGGCTGCTGTCGAATGCTTTCAAAACATGCGACGGTTTTCAACAACCGTTCGTATTTTGCCATTTTTTTTTCCTGGTTCAAAAGTCTGGAAACACGTTGATTTCTATTCTATCCAGTTTTCTATTTATTTCGTCCCTTGACTGACCCCCAACTCCTTGTAAAACGACTCCGTGCTTGGATCCCTGCCCAGAAAGTCTTTCAAGGTCTGAAGCTCTTCCTGGCTTCCACCGCGCTGGAGAACAAGCTCACGATATCTACGGCCCTCCTTGGGATCCATGGGGTCTTTCTTAAAGAAGGAATGGAACATGTCGAGAGAGAACACCTGGGAGTAGAGATAGCCGTAGTAGCCTGCGTCGTAGCCGTTTACAAAGTGACCGATACCGGCGTATCGATGGTCGTAATCCCTAAAAGTGGGTCAGCAAATCGTCCACGGTGACGTGATGAGAAATGACTGGTGAATTATCCGTGAAAAAAAAAAAAAAATATACTTACGTCTCCTCGCCGAGTTCCTCTGCACCCTTCAGTCCGGCAATTTCTCGGCGGAGCTCACTCCAAATCTTGGCAATGGGCATATTCTCAGCCTCCTCGTGTGACTTTGGTGTGTGGATAGTCATGTCGAAGATGCCGAAGAAGAGCTGTCTCAGATTGGCAGAAGCCGAGTTGAAGTTCTTGGTCTTGATGAGCTTCTCAATCATGTCGTCGGGGATCTTGTCGTTGTTGTCCCACTTTCGAGAGAGGAACTTGAGAACACTGGGCGTCCAGCACCAGTTCTCGAGCATTTGAGAGGGGGCCTCGACGAAGTCGCGCGCGACGCTGGTGCCGTGGAAGTAGCTGTACCGCGTGCGGGAGGCAAGGTCGTGGATGCCGTGGCCTAGCTCGTGGAAGAGGGTGACAACCTCGTGGTGCTTGAGAAGACCGGGTCTTGTCCCGTTGGGTTTGCTGAAGTTGCAGACGAGGGCGGTGGCGGGATAGTTGCGGGTGCCGTCCTGCCTGGTGTAGCTTGGCTCGATGTTGAAATTGGCATTGTGGCCATACTTGTTGTCTCGGGGATGCAGATCCAGGTAGAGGTATCCCACGAAACCCCCACCGGCGGACTCATCGTTCCACACGGAGTAGATGATGACGTCCTCGTGCCAGGCGATGTCTTCCGACTTGCCGGTGGGGCTCAGTCGCATTCGGTCCTCTTTGCTCAACTCGACGAAGACGAAGCCGAAGATCTGCTCAAAGATTTTGATCATGCCCTGATAGGTGGAGTCCACGGGGAAGTACTGGGAAACTTGGTTCTCATCTACGCTGTACTCGGTCTCCTTCATGATCCGGGAGTAGAAAGAAAAGTCCCAAAGGTTGAGGTTGCCGTCAAAAGGCACGCCGCGCGCCTCGCAATCCTTCTTTTTGTATTCGAGGAGGTGGTTGTTCTCCTTTACTCCGCCAGGCGCCAAACGCTTGCGCAAATCGCCCAGAAACTCGTTCACACGGCTAGGGGTCTTGGCCATCTTCCTTGAGATGACGAGGCTTGCATGATCCGGGTACCCAATCAAGCGAGCAGCTTCATCTCGCAGCGCAACAATCTCACGGAAGAGTGGGACATTGTTGACCAGCTTGGTCGCCTCGGCACAGTTGTAGGTTCGTCGAGTTTCCTCTCGAACAGCGTACTTGACGATGGGGAACAGGTGGGTGTACTTGAAAGTAACCTTGACCTTGCCCTCGTTCTCGCCAGTGCCCTTCTCGAGCTGGCTGATATCCAGCTCATCCGAGGGCACGCCTTCAAGCTCCTCCGGGGCAAACCAAACGCCACCCATTTCATCGTTCATGTTCTTTTGGCTTTGGATGCACAGCTGGCTGAGACGCTTCTGAACCTCCTTGAAACGATCTCTCCGAGGTCCTGCAGGCAGCAAAAGGCCGTTGCGAATGTACTTTTGGCGTTCCTTGTCAATGAGGTGTAGTTGCTCGTCCTGCAGATCCTGAGCTTCGCGGGTGCTGTAGGCAGCATCGACCAGTTTGAACACATCCTCGCGCATCTTGAGCTCAATGTAGAATTCATCCGCGGCCTCCTGCGCTTTGGTCGAAGCTTCTCGGAGCTCCTTGCTCGCAGACACATACTGATAGAACATGGTGACATGGTTGCTCACTGCCAGGCTATTGTCACTCAACAAGCCGGGCTCCAGGACATTGGCAAATGTGGCATCCTCAGGTTTGATGTCGGCCACCACCTTGTCCAAGACGGCCTTGGTCAGCGCATTGTTGCTGTTCACGACTTCCAGAATTGACTCTGGGGTATGTGTGAAGAGGGGTGGCGCCTGAGGCGGGTTCTTATACTGAGCTCCGGCCATGCTGCTTGTCGTCAAGGGGCGGCGTCTGATTAGAGAGTGTGAAGCTATCCCCTCTCGTGAGCAGAAGGGGTTGATAAGATGGACAAGAGCAGTGATGCGGAGGGAAGCTCGCGGGGAAGCCAGGGTGGCGGCGATGATGAGAACGACGAGGCAAAAAGAAAGGAGGGGGAGGGGCAGATTTATGAAGCGGTGTCGGCTGGCCAGGACAGTCAGTGCAACTAATACAGACAGGACAGACAGGAAACCGGTAAGCCGTACGAAGTCGAGCATTTGGAGAACTGCGATGCCATGAACAACAGTCTGGTGCCGCAATCTGGTCCGACGGGCCAATTGACTGCGAGTGCCCCTCGTGAACGGTGAGTGTGGAACGTGTGGATCGTCTACTTCGCATGTTCAACGCCAAACGCCTCGGCTATTTGCTTGCCCCAGGCGACTGACTGGCTGGCAAGGTGGCGCCATGTCGAGCCATTGTTGACTCGATATTGTTGTCAGCCCACGCGATGGCGACACCAGGGGTAATTAGTAAAAGTACTTCTCTGCTGTTTGCGGCCTACATAGCCAACAGAAAGCCGTCCCCAACCATGCTCACGCTCACAGAGTCACAGTCACCTGCATCACAGTCGTTTCGTCCATAGCTACACAGTCCATTGTCAACTGTCCTACCAGTATGTCATCCATCTACCATAGCAAAGTTTACATATCCATACAAGAAGCAGTCGTCTCATCAGAGACCCTAAGCTCCCAGAATAGCCCAATCCCGTACTTCATGTGCATTCCATCGCCAAACAAGTATCAAAACAGAAAAGTTACGCCATCCCGTCCGCAAATGCAAATCAAAACAAGGAGCTGTCTCGTATAGAACAGCGTCGTGCTGGAAAGCTACCTAGTACGCAACCATCATCTTGCTTAGTTGGCAAGAATCGTGCGAACAAGTTCTTTGCATGCCGCGTCAGTAAATCCAGGAATCCTCGTGACAGAAATTTCAGCGAACGGCTGAGGCAAGAGGAAATTCTACCTGTATAGTTGACCTGGCCAGAGCTGGTGTCCACAGCTTTGAGCAGCTCGTCCACTTCTTCCTCGGACATCTTCTCGCCCAAGTTTGTCAGAATGTATTTCAGCTGACCAACACCAATGTAGCCCGTCATATCCTTGTCGAACACTTGGAAACCCCGGCAGTACTCCTCCGGCTCGCCAGGGTCACGGAAACCACCCGGGCGATTCAGGATGCGCTGGAAAGACTCAAAGTCGACTGCCAAATTCATGATTAGTTCTCTGCCGTGATTGGGCTCTGGCGCGAATCGCATGACAGATGGGGGCACTTACAGTCGCTGCCAGCTGTCTTCTCGAGGTCTTTGATCTCAGCCAACGTGGGATTCTGGCCACAGGCGCGAAGCAAATCACCCAAGCTGTCAGACGTGACACGGCCATTTCCGCGCTTGTCAAATAGGGCAAATGCCTCCTTGTAGTTGGTGGAAGCCTGTGAATCGTACTGGTTAGAAGACATGGCCCTGACTGATAGATAATATGTAGCTATCGATGAGGCCCGGAAACGGATATCGGTTGGCTTGTGCTTGGCAGGCGCGCGGAGAAAAAGCGTTGTACACTGCAATAATCTAGACGCGTAAACAGCTCAAGTAGGAGTGGTTTGTTTGTTGTTCTTTGTGCTGTGTTTGCAGGACAACAGAAAGCGAGACGAAGGCCGCCCGGCGCGATAAGACTAGTTGATGGTTCGCATAATTGGGAAGGGGCGATGGTGTCGTCAAGAGGCAGTCGACGAATCATGTTGCGACGCTGACTGGTCGCGGGGCTCCTTCCTCGGGCTCTTTTGTTTACAATGGGAACGGTGGGTGCTGGGGCAACTCACCATTTCTGCTCTGCTTGTCTGAGGGTCGGTCGTGGGAGGGACCAGAGGCTCGTATGGACGAGCACGTACGAAGAATTGAGGTTCTGGTACCTGAGAAAAACCCCTTTCAACTCTTGGAATTGCAACGAGTCGCTCGAGAAGTCGATTCTGTGTTTGCAAAGCGAAAAAAAAAATGGTATTGTTGAAGGAGTTGAGGAGACTTGGGGAAAAGGAGCGAGGGTGAGAAAGGCTCGTCTCCTGACATGAGCAAAGCCCCACGTCACGTCCCATCTTTCCCTCTGGCATGGGTCAATAAGGCACGCCAGGTCAACAGAGAGCGGCTGCTCGGTTGTTTGACAGGGCAACCGCATCACAATGGCATGGCGCCTGGCTTCCACCGCCGACAGCCAGTGGCTCGTTTCAAAATATTTCCACCTTCCAACTTCCGGCGGACAAGGGACGTGCAGGGCTCAAAGCGAAACACCACGAGGGATGCGGCATCCACACACAAAATTGCGGTGAGAACAGTGCATCCTCTCTTTTCTCCCCCTTCTTTTGTGTTTATGAATGTGAGCAGATTTCGACTCTAATGTCTGACTTTTGCGATGCAAAACCGGCACAAAAGTCCATGAACGAATACATAAACTGGCTCAGCGCTTCATCGTTTCTTCGCCATGAGGATATATGTACCCCAAACCGTGTCGGCCTCTCCATCCCTCCACCCCTCGCCGAGTTTTATCCACGTCGGCTCCGTTTCAACGATTCGATCCATCAAAATATCAGCCAGATCTCCCTGGCCACCCTCTGCTCGACTCTTGATTTCCGGATGTGCATCACGCCAGCCTTGGAATGCGCTGAATGTGCGAACATATGCTTCCAGCTGGCCTAGATTGATTCTCTTTTGCATCCATGCCGTTTCAGGGTCCGGTACCTCGGCGCAATCAGGTGTGACGTCGTAGAGAACTCGGCGGATATCTCTCCAGTCCTTCTCTGGGGGATTCACGTCTCGTAAGAGATTGCGGAGCTTGTTCCGTCCCGGTTGTTCCCAGTAGGCATACATGCCGTCAAGACCCGGTTCAACCTGTCCGTCGGCGTAGCAAAACTTGTAAAATATCTTATTGGCTTGTTCATGTCCGATGAGAATATTATCTTTATAGCCCCAGAAAGCGAGCGAACCACCAGGTTTCAGGACCCGGCATAGCTCTGGCCAGGCTTTATCGTAGTCGAACCAGTGAGCAGACTGGCCGGCGACGACCATGTCTACAGATTTTTCGTCTAAGAAGGACAAATCCTCGGCGCCTGCTTGACGAAACGTGACCTTGGCGTCTTTCGTCATGGAGGACGCTTGCTTGACCATGCCAGGGCTGGTGTCTATACCTACAACTTGACTGAATCGGGGACTCATTGCCCTTGCGATCAGCCCATGGCCACAGCCAATATCCAGCAAGACCCCTGGAGAGGATTGCGCATTGTGATAGGCTAAAATTGTCTTGAATAGGCTGGCCGGATATGAAGGTCTGGCTGCGGCATAGCCCGCGGCCGAGAATGTTGCTTTCCTACAGCTTCATGGTCAACAATCTGTTGTCTGTTGCTGTAGCAAACATGCTGAGTGAGTGAGCGGCAGCGGCCATACGCGAATAAGGACATTGCTATTATAGCGTGTCGGATGAACGGCGGCTTGTGGATTGGCTCAGGGCCGTTGGAAACACCTTGATGATATGATAGCAGCACGTTGAGACGACTCCGGCAGCAAGCAGCAAGCACTGCTTTGGCCGATTCGGCCGACCTCGGGATAAATGAGTAGTAGGCAGTCGGAAACCCCGCAACGCCCGACGGATATCGTCTTTGTAGCTGGAGGCATGACCTATTACATAGGTACATTACATACTACCGCGTAGCCCCTACATTTTGAATTGTCGACGACATCATTATTGTGCAACCCGCAAATGAGCCTCGACTGATTTTCCAACCATCCACCCATACATAGTACATTGCTGATGCACGATGGCTACCGAAACAGCCGCCCGCAAATTCTTTGCCTCTCCCATGTTTGCCGTCGTCGGCGCAAGCTCCAACCCAGCCAAGTTCGGCCATAAAGGCTCGTAATCCGTTCATACACCCGTTGTCCTTGCTAACCTGCAACGACTGCAGTTCATTCTTGGTACTTGCACCATGGTTTGGATGTCACCCCCATCAATCCTGGGTCGACAACAGTGACCGTCGGGGGCAGAGACTATTCCACTGTCTCCGACTTGTCATCGCTGCCGAATCCCAAAGAGACGTCCGTATCTATTATTACACCGCCGCCTGTCACGCTCAGGGTTCTGGAGGAAGCCAAGAAAGTGGGAATCCCCGCCATCTGGTTGCAGCCTGGCACGTTTGACGACGAGGTGCTGAAGGTGGCCCTTGGGCAGGATGCCTTCGAGTCTGTTGTTTTTGGAGCCGGGGGCCGGGGCCACGAAGGCTGGTGCGTTCTTGTGGACGGCGAAAAGGCCATGAAGGATGCTGGAAAGCTGTAGAGAAACAAAGATACCGGATAGCTACAAAGACATTATTTTGCACGAGATCAAGGTTCCCGGCACACCACTGGGGAAAGGGCTTGCAGCACCATTCTTTGAACGGCGTAAGCTGCGGCCTGAACAAACACCACATCCAAAACGTCTCTCTCTCTCTTCATGCGTTTCGTCTCTATCTACGGACTATTCCGTAGAATTGTGGCAGTTGTATTATGCATGTATGGAGTGCTCCGTCAACGATTGGCCGTTGGCGTGGGCGGCCCCACCCACATCACACATTCGCTCAAAGTAAGTAAACAAACGCGGTCAACGCCTGCCAACCACACAGCCTTCGTCACGACTACAGCCCGCTCTCTTTTATCTAACCAGTTCAACATTGCTAAGAATCGCTTCGGTTGATTGAAACCCCACAGGATCGCCGAGGAAAACATTCTCTATACGCCAACACGGCTTGGATCACTGCATCTCCGAAATAATTCGAAATACCCTCTGAGCTTGCCAAATTTCTTCTCAGTTGCGCCTGCCGTGGCTCGCCATCGACAGCCGCGACAGCTGCAATATCCGCGTCCAGCACACCAGAATTTGGCTACCACCGACGACGAGCAGAAGGATAACGGGTCAACTTCTCCGTCACCATGGATCAATACTTCACCTACGAGGCGCGGCTGGCCTCCTTTCAGAAGAATTCGAAGAAGAGAGGATCTACTGCCAACGGGCGTGGCAAGACTCTCAGTTGGCCACACAAGCAGATTGCGCCAGCAACCGTAT
This sequence comes from Epichloe sibirici, assembly GCA_022702365.1. Classification (NCBI taxonomy): domain Eukaryota; kingdom Fungi; phylum Ascomycota; class Sordariomycetes; order Hypocreales; family Clavicipitaceae; genus Epichloe; species Epichloe sibirici. The sequence goes on along the minus strand of JALAAE010000001.1, from coordinate 1,970,300 downwards.
GTCACGCTGAAGCGATCTTTGGAGCTTTTTGAGCATTCTGAACCTGCTGACATTCATCATGTAGCTTGCCAAAGCAGGATTCTACTTCAAACCGTACCCCGAAAACCCCGACAACTGTGCTTGTTTTCTCTGCGGCAAAGGTTTGGATGGGTGGGAACCAGGTGACGACCCGCTGCAGGAGCATCTTAAGCACGCTTCTGCCTGTGGCTGGGCCATAGTTGCGGCCATCGAGTCGGATATTGAGGAGTATGCTAAACAAGACCCGAGTTTACCTCACATGGTGGAGGCGCGAAAGGCAACTTTTGCTGGCAAATGGCCTCACGAGGGAAGGAAAGGCTGGAAATGCAAGACGAAGCAGGTGAGTCGGGAAGGCGCGCTTGAGAGTGGATTGTCTTGCTAATTGCCAGTAATTGTAGCTTGTTGAAGCTGGTTGGAAATACACACCCACCCAGGAGTCGGATGACATGGCTACCTGTGTATATTGCCAGCTGGCTCTGGATGGATGGGAACCAAGCGACAAGCCTTAGTAGGTCATTTTGTCACCATCTTGAGTAAAAAAAAAAAAAGAAAAAAAAAGAAAAGGTGGACTAACGATTGGGAAGTGACGAACACTATAATCGATCACCCAACTGTAGCTTCTTTGCACTCCTCAAGCAATTCGGCGGCATGAAAAAGAAAGCCACCCGTGGCAAGGCAGTTAGAGGCTCCAAAGCGTCACGTCTATCCGTCCAGTCAGTCGTTACCGCAGCCTCAGATATCGCTTCAGTTGCCGATATGACTGCAGAGCCCGAGGATAGCGTTCTCACGACGACGTCGGCTCTGGGTCAGGGAGGCAAAAAGACAGCCAGCAGAAAGAAAAAAGCCGCACCCTCAAAGGCGGCGAGCAAGCCCAAGTCGAAGAAGTCACGGGCTGCTGAAGAAGAGGAAGAGGAAGAGGAGGACAAGGAAAACAACGAATCAGTTCATGAAGAACTTCCTGTGCAGCCAAAAGCGACCAAATCTGCACGAGGGAAGAAGCGAGAAAGTGATGCCATGGACGACTCCGTTGTCTTCTTGTCCGAAGCCCCGGCTCTCAAAAAGCAAGCAACTGCATCTCGTGGAACTATCCAGATGGATAGCTCCACCATCATTGCCGAAGACGTTGAATTAGTCACCGCTTCCAAAGCGACAGGCCGCGAAAGCAGCTCAAGCGCCAAGTCCAACCGCAAGCCATCAGCGTCTGTGGCTTCATTACGCGCCGCGCCTGAGGATTTTCCAGACGACGAAGAGATTGAACGTCAACTTGAGGCCGAGCTGGACAAATTCTCTACTGATGACGAGATGGCCCATGATTCGGATTCAGAACGCTCTATGGCGAAGACCAAGACCATAAAGGCAACGGCAGCCGCCGTCAAGTCTCAAGACTACGCCATGTTCGACCCGGCCGAGAAAAAAGCAGATGAAGAAGCTTTGAATGAGGAACTTCGAAATCTTCAGGCCGAGATGGAGGTCGATGAACCAAAACAGGAGCTCCATGTTCCCAAAAAGGGGCGCAAAGCAGGGATTGGAACCCGCAAGGCATCGAAGCAGACAAAGGCAAGGAAAGCAAAAGCGCCATCACCGCCCCCAGAATTGGAGCCGGAGCCGGAGCCGGAGCCGGAGCCAAAAGCGGAACCGGAGACGGAGATGATCGAACCACCCGGGGAAGAAGACGAGAATGAAGCAAGCATTGGCAGTACAGACACGGTGGTCAAGAACACAGAGTCTGTGCTGCCTCCTCCAGCGAAGAAACCTCGTGGAAGAGCTGCCAAGTCCTCCTTGGCCTCGAATGCTAGCGCCAAGTTGGAAGATGCACCTGCTAAAAAAGGTCGTGATCGACCGGGGAAGGCAGCTGCCAGTTCCGCACCGCCGGCAAATTCTCCAGCACCCATTGTGGAGCAGCTTGGGGACCTTGAGTCCGAGATACACGCGGATGGTGATGAGATGGAAGTTGCTACAGCTCCATTGCCCAAGCGTTCTTCACCTGTTGGTCGGGACTTGTCTTGTCAAATAGTTTCAGAATCACGGTTGGTGGCTGAGCCCCCGTCGACTCCAACCAAAGTTCTATCTCCAGCTCCGTCCGCCCGACAGCCCGCTCTGTCACCATCTCAATCACCGCAGTCCTCTGATGCTGAAAACCAACCCCCCTCGTCTGTACCAGTGGCCAATGCCAAGACAAGGAGGGTCGTACTTGCTCCTGTGGCAGCTACACCGATGTGCAACTCTCCCTCAAAGCGTAACATGCTGGCTGCTGGATTGCAAAGCCAAACTCCTTGGACTGTTGTCGACTTGGATGCGGTCTTGACAACCTCAGGTGTGATGGCGGACAAGGAAAATGCGGTCAGCCGCCTGTTGAAGCAGGGTACAGGCCTCACCAGTCCAGAGAAATTGATGACGGTCGAAGAATGGATATACTTCAATGCGGGCGAAGCAGAGAAGAAGCTCAAGCATGAATGCGAGGCCATGGTTACACGGTTTGAACAGGAAGGTTCAAGAGCTATGAACGTCCTAGAGAATTTGCCTGTAGAGTAAGAAGGGGGGGGGGGGGGTCATGGATGAATTATGCACAACGGCGAAATTTGGACGGTTGACGAGGACTGGAGGGATTAAACATGATGTCTACGGAATTCGGGTGCATGGGTGCATGGGCATGGACAGGCGTTTTTGGTTTTTGTTTCGAATGCAATAAGCAACGATCACTTAGTGTGCGTGAATCGATTTATGAGGATGTCAATGACCATACATACATCCACTAATTCATGTATGACTTGTTGTATGGACTGCATCAATGCTTCATCAAGTGTCGAGTGGGAACTGGATCTTACCTGCGCGCAATGATTTGCGCAACCTCCGAGTTGACGAAAATCGGGGCAATAAATACTATGTCAAGCAAGGCCGCGATCAGTTCCACAAGACCGTGTCAAAGACGAACAAAAGACACACCGGACGCAGGTCTTGGTCACCGACAACCCGTGACGAGGAAGTCACATCGTCAGCGTCTGCAATCTGCATCTACCCGAGATTGGCAGCATCGGAAGCAATGAGGTGATGTAGATGCTGTGACAGCGTTCTGATTGACTTCCGGTCCCCATCCCACTGCGCATGATGCATATTTGCTTGATACGAAGACTTGTTTTTGTCCTGATAAATGTGGATTGAAATGGGGTTTAGTGTAGAAACGCCACTCGGACGATGCTTGACGCCAGTGGTGCGCCAGGGACGGGGCGTGGGTGGGGGTGTGGAGGCAATGGGGTTGTGCGAGCCGCTAGGGCATTTATTACTGGGGCGGGAGGCTCATTAGAGACTCTTTAGAGATGAAAATGATGAGATGAAGTCGCAGCGTAAAGCATCAAGGTTTTCTGGGTGCTGCACGGAGTAGTAGACTTCCTACTAGAGAAAAATAAGGTTATGGCCTGCCCATAAGTAGAACCGAGGCCATGTATGTATAGCAACCAGGCATATTCATTCATTCTCTCTTCACGCTCCCCATTCAGACATGGAGACCTCATTCATAAGACCAATACGTATTGTCTCGCTAGGCCAAACCCACCGAAAACACTGCCCAAGATGCGCTTCCGAGCCATCCTTGCCATGTGCTGCATCTTCATCACGGCCGTCTACTCGTCCGCGCCAGATATCACCTTCCAATGCCGCCACATGGCCGAGATCTGCACAAACATGTGCTGGGCGATGCGGTGCGCGGAGCCGCGCTTCCCCCAAACGCTGACGTGGGACAACCGCTCCGTCGCAGACGACGTGATGTACCCGAACCTCGAGGCGTCCGGGTGCAAGATTGCGGACAACAGGTGCAGGGAGCACCCCGAGCAGCACGGCTTCATGGGGGGCGTCTTCTCCATGTGCGACGAGTACCCCTTCTACTTCACCCTCGAGAGCGGCCTGGCCAACGGCCACGCCGTGTCTCGATGCGTCCGGCGCAACACCAACAGGGTGCAGGCCAAGAGTCTGCGGGCCATGTACGCGCCGTGGAGGAAGCAGGGCCTCAGCACGCACAAGCTGCAGGTGGGCATCGCGAATCCCGGGTACGAGGGCGTGAATTACTGCCTGAACCAGCCTTGCGTCAACGATGGCTTCGAGATCCAGGACGGCATGGCCAAGACGGACAGGGTCGACAAGATCCATGACCGGAGCGAGCCGCCGCCGCCCTTCCGCTTCTTCAAGACGGGATCAGGGACCATCATGGCCTCGCTGGATGCGCTGACGCAGGGTGTGAATTTCACGAGGGCACTGCACGACGACGAGACCATGTTGGACGGCCACTACTGGGTAGAGGAGGTGGAGGGCGCGCGAATCAGATATGTGAGTGACGTTTTGCTTGAGGAGGTATCTGCCGAGCATGCTGCTCTGGTTAATTAGACATTGGTACGAAGTAGAACTCGCGATTTGCTAGATGGTTACGTACATACAAGGATGGAGTGTACGGAAAGCTCCCCAAGAAGGAACTGGGGGATCTCAAAGATGTCACACCCCTGAGAATGAGAGAGAGCGTTGACGAATCAATCCTACGATGTAATTTTCTGCCGGCTTTCGTGATGAGTGAGGTGCGATGATTGATGCCTGAAATGCCTTGATTGCCTGAATTGCGGGAAACTGCTGCCTCGTTCCTTCCATGACGCTTTCCACCATTCCGTCCTCCGTACAGTTGTATTATTGCGCTTCCACTTTCAACAAGACCACGCACGCGAATGGAGTAGATGTCTTGAATTCTCTGGTGTTTTGCTGGACAATTGATTGCAACGACCGGGGCCAGACTGGAGTCGACAGGGTTCGGATCCCAATCCCAGTCCTACATACATGTACAATGTAGTCATCTCTTTCTCTCTGCAGAGATTGACAGCTGGAATTGGATTAGTACGTATTTGTCCCCAGAATTTCGTGGAGCCGCAGGCTGCCTGCCGCTCTTGTCATTCAACACGCAGAAATCTTATCTAATACCACCAAGCAGCCAAGTAGCCGAGCTTTTGCTGCTTTCCTCTCTCGAGCCATGAATTGATCGTGGGAGTCTCCTCCTCTGCCTTCCTCTCGTTTTGCCAGCTCTCATCTCGTTTGCAGTTCGCCTGGACATGTCACGAAGCGCAAGCGCCTCGACGTCGTTTTCAGTGTTCGCTCGTCGGGTCTCTCTTTGCTGACGGCCTGTTGGAATCCAAACATTGAAAGGCCGCCAAGACCAGCTCCTTCCGGCTCTGCATGTCCATTCGCCTGTAAGCGAAATCGACCGCGGGACACGGCACTTGCGCTGCGTGGGCGTGTGTGCGCGCGCACGCGCGGTGTGCGTGTGTGTGGTGTGCGTGTGTGTGTATGTATGTATGTATTATGATTGTGTGTGTGTGTGTGTTTCTTTTTTTTGCATATCGACCGTCAAGACTAGGATTGACATTTCCCAGCCGCCCTCTCTGCTGCTTTTTGTTCAGCCACAGTTTCGCGGACCAGCAGGCCAAGACGTTCCGCTCTGATCGCATCTTGAACTATTCTCTTTCACAGTCGCGGCCATGAGTGGAGTCGAGAAACCGAGTCCAATTGACAATGGTGCCGCGGGTTTTTCCTCCAGCTCTGACCTGCATCACTTGGCCGACCCGGATACCGGCTTGTCGGAGGCTCAGAAGAAGGAAGTGGTAAGCTTCTCCTCTCCTGTCATGAAAATCGCCTTGACTTCTGTTCTCGTTGGATGAAGTGCGCCGACCTCGCCGACATGGATAATAACGCTTTGCCTGGAATAGGAGCGCAAACTACTGTGGAAACTAGACCTCACTCTGATACCATGGGTATGTCCTCGAACCTTTCTCTGGCATGGCAGAACATGTACATCGGATGCCATCTCCGGTGTTTGTGCATCTTCCACGTCCATGGTCTTTATACTAAACTAAATATTTTTCTGCCTGCTAGCTCTGTCTGTTGTACTTGATATGCTTCTTGGATCGCACTAATATTGGGAATGCCAAAATTGCTCATCTGGAGAACGATCTTGGCATCGACCCCAAGTCGATGAAGTACGCCGCCACTCTTATCATTTTCTTCGTCTCATACGCCCTGTTCGAAGTCCTTGCCAACTTTTTGCTGAAAAAATGGACGCCTTCTCGGTTCATCCCATGCATCATGTAAGCGGATTCAAAACCCCCCCCCCCCTTTTTTTTTTTTTGCTGCTTTTTCTTTCTTGGTTCTTTCTTCTTTCTTCTTTCTTCTTCTTTTTTTTTTTTGGTCCGATCAACCTGACAGAGAGAATTGCGCTGATCGCACTGCTTCATCAGGATCGTGTGGGGGGTTTGCATGCTTGGCATGGGCTTTGTCAAGAATTGGTCCGGACTCATGGCAGCCCGTTGGTTCCTTGGCGCCGCTGAGGCTGGGTTGTTCCCCGGAGTCAACTACTATCTTTCATGTTGGTACAAGCGAAACGAATTCGGCGTGCGCGCCGCCATCTTCTTTTCCGCCGCCGCGTTGGCCGGTTCCTTTGGGGGTCTTCTTGCTGCCGCTATTCAGAAAATGGACGGTCTTCAGGGTATTGCGGGCTGGGCTTGGATCTTCATTGTCGAGGGCGTACTGACCATTGTTGCCGGAATTCTGTCCTTCTTCATGGTTCACGACTTCCCAGATGAGGCAAAGTTTTTGACTCCCGAAGACCGTGCCCGCGTGCTGCTGCGGCTCAAGAACGACAACCAACACTCTGCTAAACATGAGGACTTCAAGTGGGATTACATGTGGGCTGCCATCAAGGATTGGAAGACTTATAACGGCATGCTCATCTACATGGGACCTTTGATGCCGCTGTACTCGTTCAGTGTCTTTTTACCTACCATCATTCAGTCCATGAGTTTCACCTCGCCTGACCAGATAGTCAGAAACCAGCTCCTGAGCGTTCCGCCATATGCAGTGGCAGCCGCGCTGACCGTTGTTGTCGGCTTCTGGTCCGATAGAAGTCAAAAACGAGGCGTATTCATCATGGGTTCTGCGGTGATTGCAACTGTTGGATTCGTCATGCTGATAGCAAGCACAAACCCGGCGGTGCAATACGCGGGTACATTTCTCGGGGCCATGGGAATCTACCCACCCATTTCCCTGACAATAGCCTGGGTTGCCAACAACGTCGAAGGGGTATACAAGCGTGGCATTGTTCTTGGATTCGTCATCGGCTGGGGCAACCTGAACGGCGTTGTGAGCAGTGTCATTTATCGTTGGCCCCCACGCTATTTCCAGGGCCATGGGACTATCATTGCGTATCTTGTTGTTTGCATGTTTGGGGGCTCCTTACTTTTCGCGACACTGCTGAGCATCGAGAACAAGAAGCGGCGCCGAGGCGAGCGAGATGACTGGGTCCGAGACAAGACGGAAGCCGAGATTAATGCTCTCGGCGACAAGCGACCAGACTTCTTGTACACCATCTGAGCTGTATTACTTACTCTATGCGCTGTCTGCCCCAAGCCGAACCGTTGTTAGACAATGCAACAAAACAGAACCATGGCGTCGGGCGCTTCGTCTCGTACAAAAGATCTAGGAAGTCGTCGTGGAACATGTTGGGTAGACAAAGTATTGCTTGGAGCTTTCATATATATATATATATATATATATATATATAAAAAAACTTTTAGATAACGGTAGAGTCTGGTGTTGAAGTTTGGATATCATCAAAATCGCACTTATTGGTCATGTATCCTAAACTTGTCGACTCAAGTGAACATCAAGAGTGTCTGTGCCAGGAAGGATGATATGATGGGGCATGAGGGGATAGCCAAGGTGAAATTCACATTGTACAAGAATCCCCCGGAGTGTCAGTAGTAAAGTACTCGGTACGGAGTGCGCAGTAGTGGCTCATTACAAACCTGGTCACAGCATGACGACGGATCAATTGCATTGATTGCATGGCCGACAGGGTGGCATCGTGTTTCTGCAGCGCATCCGAAACAATGGAAACAAGAGGCGTTCGACAACCCATGTGGGAGGGAGGGAGGGAGGGAGGCGCCGTCAACGGCGAGAATTGGACAAGTCCAAGACATGACGAAATGAAGACTTGCTGCAAATAATATTCCGGTGGTTGGCGAAACAGAAACTGTTTGTCATCAAAGCGTTCGCCAATGCGGCCATGGGATCATCAATCTACAAAGGAATCTCTCTCACAATGGGTCCTGGGTCCTGGGTCCTTGCTTGATCGATCCTGCGCGTTTCCCCAACGCAAACACAAAGGGAGAAGCAAAATAATCTCCTCGTTGCACCAGCCCGGAAGCCACGTGAAAAGGAGACAAACGAACGTGTGCGGGCAAGTCTCTGGCCAAGACTCCCCCAGAGCTCTCTCGCCAAAAGACGGCTACACACATGACGCAGAGTGGTACGCGCCCAACAAAAGGGACAAAAGGGGTGGTGGCTTCCACTTCCGGCCTTTCCCTTCTCGCGTGTTCTACGAATTGAGAGAGTCGAGGAGTGCTTCACATTGGACTGGACGGCCCGCTACCCCGGCTGGATACGGGACAAAGGTCCATGGCTGGAATACTTGAAGAGACTGAGTTTGCTACGCAACAAGAAAAAAAAAAAAGAGCATGGCGCAGGAACTCTCAAAGGAATCTCGAGGGCCGCGAGCAGAGAACCCTACCTGACTGCCTTGAGATGTAAAACGGCCTCGACATCTTTCATAAGAAGAGCAATATACGTTGTTTATTTTTTTATTTTATTTTTTCAAATTCTTCATTGATTCATTTCATGTTTTTATAAAAAAAAAAAGAGAGAAAAAAAAACCATTCCGTCATTCTTTAGGGCGGCAGGCAGCCTGACCATGCCAGCCTTGGAGCACTTCTTCACCCCCGACCAAGTCGGCACAGTCATCGCGCTCGAGAGAGTCGGGGGATCCATCAGCCTCGTGGCCGTGGCACTCATCTTCCTCGCGTACGGGCTCATCCGCCGCGTGCGCAATGTCCAGAACACATTCATTGTGTTTGCGAGCGTGTCCAACGTCGGCGCGAGCATGGCTAGTGTCATTGCCATGGACGGGCTGGCCCAGGGGAGGGAATCGTCGTTGTGTCGGACGCAGAGCTTCTTATTCGAAATGTACGTACGTCCTGTCCTCTGAACTTATTAAAAAAAAACCCCACGCCAGAAGGGGGGAAGGGGGTGAGGGAGCGGATCTGACGGCTCCATCCCCGAAGCAGGTTCATGCAGTCTGACCCGTGGTGGTCCCTCGCCATGGCCATCAACGTATTCCTCGTCTTCTACTTCCGCACGAGTCCCGATTCGTTTCGTAGATGGTGGTGGGTTTACTGCGTGGTTTGCTACGGAGGTCCCTTTTCCATTGCGCTGGCTCTCTTGCTGGTAAGCAATCCGAACAGGGGGGCTGTGTACGGGGATGCAACGGTATGTGTGTGTCTTCAACGTCAATCTCGTCAATCTCGTCAATCTCGGTCAGACTTGGTCCTGACGTACGTGTTGTTTCGCGCGAGGCGTGTAGATCTGGTGCTGGGTAGACGACAAATGGGATGGCATCCGCATCTACACTTACTACCTCTTGGTATGGATCTGCATCGCCGGCTCCGTCATCTGTTATGTCCTGGTGGGATACCACGTGTTTCGGTCGAGGAACCGTCTGCACAGCTTCTCTGCGACCAAGAGTCGGCAAGCGGACCGTGGACAAGACGGTTCCTACGGCACCGTCACTACAGAAGTGCAAATCATCCGTTCCGCCGCCACCGACGTGGCCAGTCCCCAAAAGGCTCATCTCGGAACCCAGAATCACCATCATCATCATCATCGTCCCTCCCCCGCAGCAGAGTACTTCTCTACCGTCTCCGCGATCCCCCTGCGCAAGGCCCCCGAACCAGGTCCGCTAGGCCGCTTCGCGACCGCCACCAACTCGGCCGCCTCCAAGTTTGTCGTCGAAGACCCCATCAAGCGGGCCTACCTCCGCACAAGTCTCCTGTTCGCGCTCTCCGTCCTGGTCACCTGGATCCCGAGTAGCCTCAACCGCATCTACGGCTGGCTGCAAGGCCACTCTCCGTACCAGTTCCACGTGGCTACCTCGGCGGTGCTGCCTCTGCAGGGGCTGTGGAACTCGCTCATCTTCTTCATATCCAGCTGGGGCGTGGTCAAGAACTATCTTCCTCTCAAGTCGGGGACGGGGAGGGTTTCTCGCAGATCAAGGCATGACGCTGGCTTCGCTGCGGCTGATCGCACCGTGGTGAACAGGAACGAGGACGAACTTGGACCGTCGATCGCCTTTGAGAATGACTCGGCTACAATTACAATGGGGAGCCACGTCGAGCTGAGGAGCGTCGAGGTTGCGGAACAGAAGGCGCAGTCCATATCATGACTTTGGAACCTGGTCAATGGTTAACCCATGTTCAATGTAACGACATTGACATACGAGTCAAGATGTGTATTCATTCGATAGTGCATTGACGCCAGTTGCCAAGTCTTGGCGGCCATGCATGTCTTCGTTCTCATCGAATGACTTGAAGCCGTAGAATCTAGGTCGATTAGTCGATTAGTCACGAGCTCATACTTATTTTCACTGATGAAGCGTGTTGTTTTCTTCCATCATATCATCATGTGCGTATCCTATCATCCTCGTCCAATGTATATATAGAATCTCGTCGTTCAAGCCATGTCAAGTGCCAGTAGAGGTAGAAGGGGGGGGGGGGGAGGAAAAAAAAAAAAACTTGTGCACAAGTACATCATCACAGTCATCCATCTTACATCCGTGCCGAATTGCCACATGTTCCTCATCAACAAGCGATGCCCCAGCGCGTCCAAGGCGCGGGGCCACAAAACAGCCACTGTCTGTCTAAAGACAGTAGTTTTCAAAGATACCTCCCTTTTTTTTCTGCTCTTGAAACAAATAAGCCTACCCAAGAATATTTTTTTCCATTTCATTAATCCGTCTCGAAGAAACTGTCAAATTGCTTCAACAGTCCCGGGTCTACCAGACCCATGATCATGCCGTCCGCTCTCCAGATAGACTCGTCGTATAGCCACCAGATCGTCATCATGGCGACAGTGATGACAACTTGTGCTGTCGCAAGGCCAATGACGGCTGTTTTGAGGCCACCATAGATGGTGACGGCATTGGGTATGGCGAGAACAAAGATGCCCGCTACGAGATTACGAAGAACGATGACGCCAGATTGCATATCGATAATGCTGCGCTGGGCGACGGAAATGCTGGAAGAGGTAAAGGACGCTGATCGGACGACAAACGGTCGGGTAGTGGTGTCCAGGATGTAACTCCCGCCCGCAAGTATGCCCAGCTGTACAGAGAGAAGCGGCAGGCTGACTTGTCCGCCTGAGACTGGGGAAAATATGGGATTGGACGGTGACGGACGACTGGTCATGAAGTTGTGAACGCCCAGACCATAGGAGAGCAAGCCAATGAGGACTAGAACACTGCCGGTGGAGATGATGAGGCAACTGACACGCCGGGTAAATCGTTCATACAGGCCCCGATAGAAAGAGAAACCTCCGACACAGAGCGAAGCAATGACCCATGGCCCCGTCATCATAACTCCAGTCAAGGCAAAATTCAGGGATAAGGGTGCAGGGGTGGTCAGGGCGGAGATGGAGGTTGTCAAGCCCCAGAGAGCACCAAAAGGAATAAAGGTGAGAATAAAGAGCAGACAGGTCGTGGGTGCTATCAGTGCTCGAGGAGCCTGAAGAACCATGGGCAGTGTGATGGGAGCTTTGAAAGAGAAGGGTTTCATCTGCCTGAAGTACTCGAGAATGCTGGTCTTGTTGACTCGATGTCGGAGCCTCCACGGACGCCAGGCGTCCAATCCGGGGATCGGCAGCGGTGTAATGGCAGCCCTTGATCGATCAAACGTTGTCTCCGGAGCAGCAAATGCGAGGAGAGGCAAGGCCAATAAATAGAAGCAACTGATGATCCAGAACTGATTGGTAAAACTGTTGGCATTTTTGGAGACCAATCCGCCGAGAAGCGGTGAACCCCATGTAGTCGTGATGGTCAGAATATTGTAGATTGTCACGGGCAGGTTTCGCTCGTGCTCCTGTAGTCAATTGTACGTTAGTTCACGTGGTGGAGCTATCTGTTTTCCAAGTGCTTTGCTCACAAAGTAGGTATCTTGAATGGAACTGTTGACCAACACGTCAAAGGCACCCCATCCTAGACCTTGAAAGATTCGGGATCCAAGGCAGGAGCCATAATTGTCACCGGCCATCGTATTCCAGATTGTACCAATGAACAAGACCAAAGCGGACATGAGATATACTGGTCGTTTCCCCCGACATTTGACAACAGTTGAGCTGATCATTCCAGTCATCGCAGAAACCATGAGCGGCGCGGCCGTTAATGCAGCAATCGATGTGTGAGAAACTCGATAATGTTTTGATAGTGAACCAGCTGTAGGGATAAAGGCCGTCTTCATGCCTCCGATGAGACCAACCATGAGGAAAAGAGACATCAAGTTCAGATCCTTTCGCCAGCGAGGCCAATTCTAAGTTGGGCGTGAGTCCCGTGCAAATGAAGAACAATTGACGAGGAGAAATGACAGTAGAAAACTTACCAAGGGATCCTCTGGATCGTCGCTTGGCTGTGGCACAAGTTCAATGTCTGCGCCCTTTCCGGTACCATATTTGATGGGTTTTTGACTATTCGACAGAGACGAGCCAGTCATAGATCTCCTCGGGAACTCTCGTTTAACCGGCTGTTCAGTTATGCGAGGAAAGAACGAGATGTCGGGTGACTTCGAAAGACGAGCTGGGAGTGGCCGCGAAATAACGTCTCCAGGCCGCTTGATACTCCAAGTTCTGCCCATGTTTCCAAATCAACGTCAAGTTTGGCCACCGGAACGAAAAGCCGTCCAAATAGAAAAGGCACTGGAGGATGGAGGAACGTCTGATGAATAAAAGAATGAACGAAAAGCACAAAAAAGATGAGGATAGCGAGAGTATGAGAGCCCAGCTCGTGAATGAAAAGAAGGTGTAGCTCCCAGAATCAGAATAAGATAGTTCCGCAACCGAGTGATGTTGACTTATAATATGGCCGAAGAGAGCAAGCACCAGACAGAGGCGCAGATATCACACTTTGAGGCAAGAAAAAGGAAAGAGGAAGAGTGGGTTGGTACACTAGGACACCGCGAACCCATCCACAGACAAAGAAAAGTTTGAGGTAGGGGAGGAGGCGAAGAAAGAAGTTCGAGCTACACATGGACTGCATGAGACAGACCTCGTCGGGTTGTTATCAAAAGAAATGCGTCTTTTCCCACATGCGGTGCGAGACAACCAGTACGGAGTTTTTGTCACAGAGGTGAGGCGACGCATAAACAATGGCAAACCCATGAAATGCCTGCAGCCTGCAATGGGACACATGAAAACCAAAAGCATTGCTTGAAGCCTTTTCCCCTGGGCTAAGCCTGTAGACTTGACGGCATAGCTTGGCGGGAATTCCGATACTGGCCTAACAACTTGAGGCTGATGCCGCCCCCGGCTTCTTCTTCCTGAACGCGTCGTCCTGAGCCTTGCAACAGTGAAGAGAAGTCATTGTGGGCGGGATCTATTTAACTCTCATACCAGGTAATGAATTCCTAGCTTTCTGGTTAGATGCGTTGAAACGAAGACTGCGCGCGGGTACTGGATTGCAGATGCGGACTACACGTTCAACGTCGTTCCACTTCTGTGCGCGCCACAAGAAGGGAGATATCGGCCAAGGGAAAGGGCCGTTTGAGAGTGGGATCAAGAAAGGATTTGTTGACCCGTTCTTCGCTGATACTAGTCCGTACAGAGCTGCTAAAAAGTATGTCTCTGCTAAGAATACTTTATTGCGACTTTGCGGGGATGCATGGTCTCAAACGCCGGGCTCCAGAGCCGTTCGTGAGTGGCTGACAAGGTCATGGCGCGGAATTGATGAGATGCCGTCTTTGAGCGCATCGTTCACCAGGGATTTGGGACACGATCTTCGATCTCTGGCTGATGGCTGATGGCTGATGAACCCTCAAAGCGTCTTGGTACGCTTGGGTCCGATGCGGCAGACGGCGGCGAAGAAGAAAAAAAGCACAAATCTGAGGCAGAAATGGGAAAAGCGGAGGATGATCATTGATCTGCCACCAGCTGCCACCAGCTGCCGCCCCTTGCGTAGCTGGCGCCGCACTGATAGCGGGCGCTAGTGGGACTGGCGACTAGAGCAGCAGGAACCTCGGACCTTCCTTCGTTCATTGTTTCCTCCTGCTTTCTTTTTCTTTCTGATTCTCAATTCTCAATTCCCATGTCTACTAAAAAAAAAATGGCGATTCCATCTTTTCCATCATTTCCCTGATCTGCCCTGTTATCCTCCGGTCTCCATTCCCTCTCTCAAAAGAAAGCAAAGCCAACCCCTGCTCCCCCATCAACAGTAGTAAACCCAAGAGCAAAGGTCGTTTCTACATGTATTCCTGGTTTGACCAGCCATGATGGGACAGGTAGAATCAAGCCCTATGCCGTGCACAACCAGGGCTCTGTGGCCGAAAGGGTATTTTTTTTTCCCCTTGCAATGTGTTTTCGAGCATTGCACAGGTTCATTAACTTTATGCGCGTTCTGAGCTTCTCCCTTTGCTCACTGGTATTCTCGCAAACTATGACAAACTAAGACAAGCCGTGGATATAGGTTCTTGCTTATTATTCACGGAGACGAGTACTCCCGCCACATTCCCATGACGTTTGCGAGATCCGAACCTAAGGTTTGATCACGATTCGCCCGGAATCGCTCGCCATTGTTTCCCGTCACCCCAAGATTTTGCCCTGCCTAGCGTACATGCATTTCTGTGGTCGTTGCAACCCTCTGTGGGAGAAAGAGAAGGAGAAAAAAGAACTCGTCGGTAATTCATTGCTACGCGTCATTTTCACGCGTCATTATTCACGCGTTTATCGTCAGATACTCGTGTCCAGCCAGACCCATGTGAAAAGTGGTTTAAACCCCTCACGGCGGGCAACCGCATCATGCCAAAGAAAAAAAAAACATCGCGACATCGACTCGACTGGACAAAGGCACAGCCCACAACATCCTCTCTGGCGAGCGCCATCCCGGTTGGCGAAGACACGCTTTCTCAACCCAATTCTTATCCCAATTGTGCTATCACAACGGCTTTCGATGACCGAGAAACTTCCTGCACGACAGATGCGTCCACAGCCAGTAGTAGGGAAGTGGTCCTCACGATTAATCTTGAAAATGTTAACAACAACCACCCCGTAATGTAGACACCACGGCATCTACTCCAGCCCGGGTACAGCGTACACGTACCTTGATAAATCAGGGTGTAAGACACCGGACTATCATCCCCAAGACCACTTAACGGCATTCTTTCCATCGGCCCCATTTCCACGCGAAACTTCAAACCAACATTCCTAGCGGCATCGACCCAGAGAATGTTATTGGAATCTATTGCTGCGACCGCATCATGCTCGTCTTCCCCATCCATTCCCGCGGAGCCCGCCCGTTCAGCTAGCCATTGTCTCCATACTCGAATGACACCGCCACCGACATTGACATGGCTGACGTAGATGCCTTGTTGAACCGTCTCTTTCACCACACTTGTAGAAGCGCATAGCTGCAAGAACAGTTCATCTTTGTCCAGATTTACTTCCAGAGTCGCCGGTTCGTCAACGCATGACGCCTGGTCCCTGGACAGGGAGACGCGTCGTCTATGTCTAGGAACTTCCTCCACCAAGACTGGACGAAACGCCGAATATAGCCTCGACAGATCCCCCAATGACGGAGAATCGCCGTTGATCCTATCCTCGCCCGCGTGCTTCAACCCGAGATATCTGCATGTCAAGGTAGGCGCAGACAACCTGGCAATCGGCGGGTAACATTCGAGAATTAATTCATTATGCGACAGCGACGAGACATCTACCAGGCGACGATGGAGCATTCGCGTGGTCAAGACGTGGAATCTACGGCTGACTGGCAGTAATTGTACGAGCTCCCTGGCGGAGAGAAATGCCAAGGAGGCGGATAGGACCTAGAGGCAGTGTGTGTCTCTTAGTGAAGGTGAGCTCATTCACATCGAGGCATGCGATGGCTTACCTCATTCGGCAGGGTATCGATCAGACATGGTTGTGCCGCCATGGCTCGCGGCTGCTAGCTGGTGCCGATGGACCGGGAAAAATGGTGGAAGCAGGGACAACAGACTCTTTTTTTTTTTTTCTCTTTTTTTTTCTCGGGTGAGAAGTCAATTATGAAGTAGCTTTTTGATAGTAGATGGATGCGAATGTGGCAGATGGCAACTTGCTCGAATCCAAGATCGGACGTGATTATGGGGGGGCTCGGCAGAGCGGAAACCGGGGTTATGGAGCTGCTAGTCGCTTTATCCCCAAGCTAGCGTCATCATTCTCGTGGACCGTCACACCGCGTCCTGCTTGAGAGAAAGCTCGGAAGTGGAAGGCGTGCATCACAAACGGAACGCATCCTGCTCTATCAAAACATCCATTAAAAAGTATATCAGGCGAAAATGATGCTATTCGTCCCAAAGAATCGCTCATCGTTTATCCCAATCACGTGTCTTTTCCTGCTCGCTGATTAATAATAATAACGCCGGCTCCAGTGCAGCTCAATCCAAACAATACTTCATCGCATCATGAGCCTCGAAACCTTCGCATCCACCCCTTGCGATGCTTATACTATAACTGCTGCGTCCTTACTCCGCCCGTCTCTAACAGCCGCCTCAACGGCGCTGAATAGGTCGAGGTGAAAGAAGGGTCGGTCAACTCCGCTCACAGCAGCCATTTGCCCGGCTTCCGGTGTGGAAGTTGACGACACGGGCAACTTCGTCCGAGTGTAGTCTGAGGGCACGGGAGTTCTACTACCCTGTGTGCGCTCTTCCTCCGTATCCGTGTCCATAACACACGGGGTTTCGTCCCCGTATGGCCCTTCCTTCTCCAGAAGTGCCGTCGCAATGCTGTATATTGGCTTCCAGTTCCCCACAGCTTTCGAGTTCAGCGAAGTCGGGTAACCGAAGCCAGCTGTGGCCAACGCGCGGCGGGCCCAGCGATTGCGAATGTTTGCGAAATGCCACTCCACAGTATCCGGTGCAGAGTGGCGGTCCAAAAGGTTTCGCAGATCGACAAGACCCTGAACCGAGGTGATGTCAACGTGGCTGACAGCCCCAAAGTCCAGAACAATGGCACGAAGATACGGAAGCAGATGCGAATTTGGCCGTCGCGCCTTGGGCCCCGGATCATTCCAAGGACGGTCAGATTCTTTGTCAAAGACCTCGTCCGACGTTCTTCTTGTATTCTCCATGATATGTTTGCCCAGAATATCAACGTGATAAGCTTGGTTCGAGTAATTGAATCCTTCATGTAGCCTGTATATAAAAACGCCTGGGTACGGTGACTCGCCCTTGATTTTTGGATTCATGGCTCCCGAGCGGTCAAGAGGTAAGAACATATCCGGGGCGGAATGATACTCTTTGCTAGGAACTGCTGCAGACTCACTGGAGAAGGGCGCCTTTTCTTCTGCAACTTGCTTTACTCGAACAGAGCCCAGAAAAGTGCCTCGCGTTCTTGCAATTCGAACAAGCAACAAGGCAATCGAGAGTGCGGTACCAGCATAGATGCATGCTTCGAGTGACACAAAGATGGCCAACACTACTCCAACAACCCAGATCAGAAATTCAATGGGAGAAAGTCGCCAATATTCATAGAGGCTGCTTGGGCTGGTCAACAAGTTGGAAACAGCATGGATGATGAGACCGGCCAGGGCAGCTCGTGGGATGTAATAGAAGACGCCGGTTAAAGCGTACAGGGCGAGCACTAGCATTCCAGCGCCGAAAAGACCAGCCAATGGAGTCTTGACGCCTGCTTTAGAAAGAACAGCAGAGGCACCGAATGACCCCGTGCAAACGTAGCCCCCAACAAAGGGGCTAAGAATATTAGCAACCCCAAGCGCCACCACCTCTTGGGATGGTTCAACTGTATAGTTGTAGCGCCTGCCCATGGCTTTTGCAATGGCAATATGCTCAATAACCAATATAATGGCCACGGCAGGCACTTCCGGCAATATGCTACTTTAACCAAGTGACCATCTATGGACGGTACACCTGCTCGCTGGAATCCTGTGAAGCAACTGTTAGATACGGCACCCCAAAAGAAGAACAAAAGAAGAACCCGAATCATAAAGAGGGGATTTACCCTTGTCTATGGAACCGACCAAGCGAAATTTGTGATCCATCTCCGATCTATTTCGATTAACCAGGAAGCTTATCAGAGTATACAGCAACATGGTGAAGGTCAACCGCAAGGACGCAACATAACTCCATAATCTCTTTTGAGTCGGCTGACGCTCTTCCATGGCAGCGCAGAAGCTTTTGATGAGAAAGAGTAGGGCGAGAGAGGACAGACCGATGGTTGCGTCGAGGCGAACGTTGGGTATTTTTTCCAGGGTGATCTTGATGACTTGATACGGTGCCGCCTGGGTGTTGATGTCATGAATACCCAAAGCTGCCGGCATCTGCGTTGACATGATGGTGATGCTAGCAGCAGTGACAAATGCAGATATGGGAATATATGGAATGAACTCTATGACCCAACCTAAGCGTAACAGTCCGAGGAGGAGAAGTATGAGACCGGATATCAGGCTCAGTGCATGGGCGATCTGCTCGTGACTGTAATCGTCATTGGATGCGCGTACGCGGGATACCACGCCACCTACCAGGAGAGACCCAACCGCAGTTGTCTATCAATGGAAGAAGAATGTGAGCCACCTCGTCACAGCTCGTCGTTGCTCAGGTAGTGTAGTGGTGAGACCAAGAAAAGAATATTTACATACGCCAATGACAATATCCTTGGAGGTTCCAAAGATCCAGTACGACACCGCTCCAGTAAAGGAAGTGTACAGCCCGTATGGTGGATCAAGTTGGGCGAGCGAGGCATAGGCAATAGCTTGGGGGACGATGACCAAGCCGATAGTTATTCCTGCGACCACGTAATGTTAGTTCGCGATACCGATCTTGGTATTCGGTATGGGTGATTGAAAGCTGACCGTACCAGCCAGAACGTCTCCCGCTAACCATCGCAAGTTGTACCGTCGAGTCCACGACGCAGATGGGAACAAGTTGGTGATGTAGCCGACTGCCCCCTTCTTGGTTGGTTTCAATTCTTTCAGCCACTCTGCCACCGACGGCTCGTCTTCGAGGTAAATATCCGCAGGATCGAGAAGTGCTTCCGCTTGCTTGTCAAGTCCCTGAGGAAGCCCACGATATTTATTCTTGACATCGATACCGAGGATTCTGCGCACGACCAAGTCGGAGATTTTAGGGAGTACCATATTCACCAACGATACCCCAGTAACGGTAACAGCAACACAGCAACAGCAACGGTAACAGGCAATAGATGGGTGTGTCCGGTCCTGTTAGGTTCGGCAATCCAGGCACATGTACGGATTATATTCTCACGTCAAGGTCGACAGGGAAGTCAGGAAGGAGCAGCTCGTTCTTGGAGAAACGTAGACGGAAGGAAGTGGGTGCAGTGCCGCGCGAGTGCCGAGCTGACATGTATGCCTTATAAGTTACTCCGTACTACTCACGCATCCAGGTCAAACGAGTCGGCAGCAGGTGAAAGAAAATGAGGGAAGAATGGAATCAATCAAGCACAATGTGACAAAGTGACCACGGTAAAACCTGATGCGGCGGTGACGGAGACGGGATGCGATGTCAAGGGCTCGAGGAGCGGCAGTCGGCGGAGAACAGAACAAGCTTAACATCAAGTCAAATTTCCAAATCTCCATCGCATCAACCGCAGCACACGGTACCACGGGGTGGCGCACAAAGCTGGCTAGCAAACAGGCCGTCGTCTACTCCGTACTCCGTACCGTCCTAGATTGCATGACGAATCGCGGGCGGTCCAGTCATTCCATCCCACTGGGAGGCTCGAGACTCGAGGGACCCGGTGAGACATGCGTGAGACATACAGGGCGACCAGCCGATTCGATGTAATTAAAATGATGATCTGTGTCCTGTCTTGTGGTCCTGGTGGCCCTCGGAGCGGGACGTGGCGGGTATCGGTCGTGATGCCGCCGATGTGCCATCCCATGATTCCCGTCAAGCTGGGGCCGACGGCACGGCTGCCCGAGCCGTATCCAACTCAACTCAACTCAACTCATCGTCAGCGACCCGAAATATCAACGATCCAGAAAGAACCATCCTCTCCAATATATCCAAGACAGCACACTCAAGATGAGGCCGCCTTTCCGTGGTCTCATCCCACGGAGCACCGCCCAGAAACACCAATCACCTGGCTTTGAATAAAAGCAATCTTTCAAAGCGCTCGTGTGCTGCTGCGTTGAAGCTCATTACGACCCATTGATATTATGCGCATGTTATGTTCTGTTGGATCGACTGGACACCATATCCTCGAAAGATGAAGTTATCCATGGCTACAACATCCCGCACCATTTTTACACATTTCAGGACGATCGCGTCCCGAGCCGTGCCTCACCATGACGTCCCCCCGATGGCGCAAGTGATGGATGTGCAGGAACTGGAATGCATCCCAAACCCTCTCACTGAGGGATGGACAGCCTTACCTTGGGGACCTTCCCGTCAAAAGATGTCGTTTCAATAGGTGAGCGCAATTCTTTCTACTTCCTTTCTGTCTCGGCTCTTCGTGACCACGTGCCCCGTACAAGACCACGACAAAGTCTGGCGTCATTGGCTGAGAACTGTGGATGTACATGAACACTTGAGATGTATACATCCATCTTCTTCTCTACATCGTGCATCTCACGCCTTGGGTATTAGTGTCCAATATTATTGGGACATGATCAGCCATGGGCTCTTTTTGTACAGTATTTCCCGCCCACTCTAGGCCTTTTTTCTTTGCAACAAACAATGACGGCCCCATTTTCTCCTATACTTCTCTGGTATGACGTCTAGCTCAGGAACCCAAAGTGTACGTGCCAAAATATGCGTATTCGCAGCGTCCAAGAATGGTTCGCATTGGACAATGTCCCATGTATCCTCATCAGCGATGTAATCAGGCTCATTGGGAGGCAACGGCTCTGTCGGCAGTGGATATTGGGTATCAACGAGGAACGAGCAAGCTCTGTTGTCGACGTACTTGCCTGGATCTTCCTCGTTTCGGTCATTCAATCCACTGGTGGGTAGCCATGTGCCGCTCCAGAAGCCAAATCCAATTCTGGCCTCGGAGAATTCTCCCGGCAAGAGGCCTTTGAACTCGGAGCGCACAAACTTGGCGTGCATATCCTTGGGGAGGAAAAAAGACGATGGGAAGCGATACCACTCTTTCCCGAAACAAACGAGGTCTGCCTCACTTCCTAGCCCAGGTTGGCCGTGATGAGATCCCCATAGCCTCGAGTACACCTTGAGAGGGGCCGAGTATGCCGAGTAGATACCATAGAGCCTAAGCAGGCTCACGTCCAACGCCAAGAGCATCACTGCGCCGACGGCAAACAGCTTGAGGCGAGCAGGAATTCTCCCTGCAATGGTGCTCGGGTCTGTGCTTCCGATGGCAGCCAAAATGATATGCAGGGAAATAGCAGCATTCAGCGCAAGGAATGGATATACCGGGTACATGAATCTCTCTTCTTTGTGAGGCTGTGCGGTGAAGATGGCCAGCCACGTGTAAAACGGCGCAACGAATACCACGGTTCGCAGTCCTGACTGAAAGCCATGTCCAGACGGCGAAATCACTTTCTGGAGCAAGAACAAAGGAAGAGCTAGAAGAGCCAGGACGAACCATATGTTGAAGTTGAGCGCCAAGTTTTTGATGTAAAACGTCCAAGGCTCTGTGCCATACAAATTTGGGCCACCACCAGTAGACGAAAAGATGTTGTACTTGACAATGTTCCAGCTGACAACGACAATCTTTTTATAAAAGAAGAGATTGATGAGAAAGTCGAAAAACTATTGGCACTGTTAGCATAATCCCAGAAACCTGGTACAACAAAAGTGCTTGGGATAGCTCACCAGAACAATGAAGCCGGCAATGACACCTCGAAGGAATCGGACGATGGCGTCGATGAAAGCATCCTTGTCGCTGAAGAAGACGAGTACCAATTCTTCCAACAAGTACGGCGCACAAAGAGCAGAAGCAAACGGCCACCCAAGGATGCCCGCCACAGCAAACCAAAAGATGCCATGGGCGGTCTTGATGCCCCCACGCCAGTTCATAAACGAAGCCGCTCCAATCATGCACATGCACATGGCAAAACTTGACGGCAAGAAGGAGGCACTCGCATGAAAGTTTCCCGGGCTTGTTATGGTTGCAATGAGGAAGATCATTCCAATTCTACCATTCATAGTCAGGCTTATGACTTTGAACAACACCGTCTGGCAGATGGCGCAGAGAAAGGCGAGACCATAGCGTATGAAGTAGAACTCGGAGACCTGCAACACATTTAGTTGAGAAAAATGACGCGAGCTGCAAGACTGACATGAAACCGACCTTGGAAGATTGAGGCAGTAGCCGACGAAGGTTGCCCACTACGGAGTGCAGTCCAACATACAGCCAGCTTCGAATTGCGTAGTCGGGGGAGTACTCCCATGTCTGCAAGCCGTAGCCATGAGACAGGTAGTGAGCTGGCTCCCAGTAGTTGAATGTCTCATCGCAGTCTTGAATCGGAGCGAACAAGGCGGCCATCATGGCGGCCGCGAAGAAGATATAAAACGCGGTAATGGGCTCTATGGGCAACGGCCCCTTGCGCCTATGTTCACGATCCGGGTCAGCTTTTCAGATGGCCAGCCTCCATGAGGTACCGCTCGGGCAACAGCCAACAAAGAATGACCGGATAGCATTCTCCGAGACCTACTTCTTCTTCGCATGGCTGGAGGCTGGATGCTCGAATTGCCGCTGGTATTGCTGGGGATCCGGTGCCATTGTCGTGTTTGTCGCTGCGATGAGCTTTGACTAAACGTTGAGAGTTGTTGTCGTCGTCGTCGTCATATGACGTTGGGAAAGCCAATTCGACTTTGCCAGCTCTCAAGCTCGCTTGTGCCAACTGCTGGACCCGCTACGGAAGCCCGCAGCCACCGGGTGAGGAATGGCGCTAAGGACGCTAAGGACTCAAGGAGCGCACCATCGACCCACCTGCCGGTGACCTAGTGTGTACACTTTTTTTTTTTTTTTTTTTTTTTTTTTTTTTTCTGGTCCAGTCGGTTGCAAAAGAATTTTTGTTCGTCGAAAGAGAAAAAAAAACCTCAGTTTTCGCGACGTCGCAAAATTTGATCTTCTGGATAGATATCCTCAGATATCATCTGTACTGAAAGTCTGTCTCGGCCGTCAGCTTGGTAACATCAAATGCCCATCTTCACTTACTGAAATATTTCTACACAAACTCCATCGGTTGCGCGCAACCGGAAGCTGGTCTTCCGTAAACATCGTCCTCACAATGTCTGGCTTCCAGATTCCCGGACTGGGGCAAGCGAAACCGAACGAGTCACTTCCTCCCCTTCCTGCTGATGTCATTGCTGCCGCCGCCAGTGTGGGCGATGTAAACGTCCCGTCAAATGCCGCCGCCCACGAAAAGACCTCCAAAGTAGAAGAACCCATTGTCGCGGATGACGCTTCTCGGTGCAATCCAGATGTCGATGCCATGAATTTCGATGGACCTGGGAGTCCTCCATCACTGACCGGAGCCCTTGAAGCGGCCATCGGTGGACTGGATACTGAGACCAATGCGCCAGAGCAGACACAGCATCCCACGGACGAAGCCGAGCTTCAAAACGACCAAGGCGAGCATCCAGAGTGGGAGATAGACTCCTCGCCTTATAGATCCTCCTCCGACTCCAGCAGCTCCGATTCCTCCTCCTCCGACTCTGACAACGAGGGCTACGAGCTCCTGGGCGTAGAGGAAACGGCCCGTCTTCTCCTGGAAGCTGAAGGGGGATCTGACGACGAAGGCGACCGCGGCAAAGGCGCCAGCGCAGCGCAGCTTCGAACGAAGAACGAAATTGCCCAAGAGATTATGCCCAGGCCCGAAATCACCTTGACAGAAGAGATGAAGATCGAAGAGCTCGGGTCGATAGAGAATATTGTCGAAAGCATTGTTCTTGTCAAGGCCATCACCCCCGGAGAGTACCAAGTCCTCGATACCGGTTCTGTTCTCTGCACTGCCGAACGAAAAGTCGTTGGTGCCGTAGCAGAAACTATCGGCAAGGTTTTGCAACCCATGTACACCGTCTACTTCACCTCGGCGGATGAAATCAAGGAATTGGGCCTCGAGGTTGGCACCAAGCTGTTTTACCCCGTGGACCACGCATCCTACGTTTTCACAGAACCATTGAAGAACCTCAAGGGCTCGGACGCCAGTAACTTGCACGACGAAGAAGTCGGCGACGATGAGATGGAGTTTTCAGATGACGAAAAGGAAGCAGAGTACAAGAGGACGATAAAGCAGAAAAAGAAAGACAAATGGAAGAGCAAGAATGGAACTAACACGGGGGGCAGTAATAAAGGCCCCCACCCTTTGAGTCAAGAGATGTCTGTTGATGGCGGATTGAACTACGACGATGATGATGGTCCATATAAGCCCCTCACTCGACCGCCCGGCTTTGGAAGCGGACCTGTCTCTAGCGAGACCTACGAACCAACACCAAGAGCTGGATTCAGGCGCGGTGGTCGAGGTGGCGATGCAAGAGGAAGAGGAGGTCGTGGGAGAGGATCCGGCCGAGGGGGTGGCCGTGGCGGATACGGGGGGGCATCGAGAGATGGTTACTCTCTGCCGCCCCAAGCCAATTCTCAGTCATGTTCTGCGCCGCAACCTACGGTGCAAGCTGCTCTTCCGCCTGTCATGTCCAGCTTCGGCTTTCAGTTTCCCGGCTGGCCGCAAACTCCAGCCGGCCAGGGCCAAGCTGCTGCTCCTCCTCCACCGCCTCCTCCTCCCCCAGGTTGGCCTGCCCAAGGGCAAGTCCAAGCTGCTTCTCCCAACGCATTCGTCAATCCTGCCTTTGTGGCAGCGTTGATGAGCCAGATGCAGCAACAAAATGGCCAACAGGCTTTGGGAGGACAATCACAGCAGCCACCCCACTGAGGTCGAGGGCAGTGACGGCACATGGCCATGTAGGACACAGCCTTGTTTCGTAGGATCTTGTGTGTTCTTTCGGGAATGTTGCATATTGTTTGTACCGGCGTTTTTGGCATCGTTTCCTCAGGGGCAATGTTGTCACAGGGTGTCCTGGATCCAAGGAGGGAAAAGCATCTAGGCGGCGTTTTATACTTTTGACTTGTTGAATGCTAGAATCTACGGCAGTAGTCTCTACCTGTACTAATATATCTGAACCTATCTCTTCCCTACTGTGGACATGCATCCCCCATCAACGCAGTCGCAAAGATTATCGCCAACTTTGTCATGAACCTCGCAGCCATCCCATATCTCTTTCAGAGCCCATATTCAAGGCCAACGTTTACGTGCCACCCAAAAGTCCACAGCGCCCTTGTTCGCAAGCGAAGACCTGCGAGTGAGTACAGTGGCAAACTAGCTAGCTCTACACCTTCAAAATAAGGGCTATCCGTAGAAGCCGGGGCAGTAGAGTAAGTACCCTACCCTGCGTACTTTCCAAAATCACGGAAAAAACAGCGAGCAATATGGGTACCGGGTATCCGGGAAGACACCAACTGGTGAGAATTCAGTCGGGTACATCAATGTAGCTACCCCACGGGCTCTAATACTCTAATAACAAGGTGGAGTTGCAAAATCTTCCCGTGATGATGCCAAGGCTGCAATCCTCAGGAGTCGCGGCATCAGGTGCTGGGGAGCCAAGCGGGATATCCTCATTTAATAGAGGCAAAGCGGGAAATTTCCCAGCGCGTCTTTCCCTTTGCGGAGTTTCCGCGATGGGCTGCTTCAATGGGAAAGAGAGAAGCCACCGCTTTTCCTGACTGATTTTCATCTAGCCACGTGTAGCTAGTGTAAGCTGTAGAGAATACTAGTAGAAGTCCGATGCGCTTGAAGCTTCGCGCGAAGCTTGCGAGCAGCACGCATGACTGTCTCCCAGTACATGCCAGCATTGGTCATCGGCCAAGCACAGATCTGTGAGTGAGAGGAGGACCTCAGTCCACACCCACTTTGTCCATTTGACTTCCCTCTCGGCTTCAGTCCAGGAAAGTCGCCATCTACCCGGGAAAGCTGAGGTCGCGGGGGGGGGGGGGCAAAGAAGAACTCATCTACGTATCCCCCGTTCATATTCCCATGTCATCATCGCTCGGCTCATCATCCACGCCCGCCCTCTCCTCTTCCTCCCTCCTCACGGTCTCGCCACTGGCACCAATCTTCCGCACCCCTTCCACCACGCCCGTGACGAACCCCCTACTCTCGGCCAGCTCCATTGCGCCGACACCCCTCAGGCTCATGACGCCGTCGACACCATTCTCCAGCTGCGCGGTACTGCTTCTCATCTTGGCAGCCCTCACCTCCTGCAGATCCCTCAGGAGCGAGCGGACCTCGGACGAGGAGACAATGTCGTCGCCCGCGTGCGCGAGCAGCATCTCGGCCAGCTCGAACCAGTGATACGGCAACGCGCCGGAGGGGGAGCTGGCCGTGCAAGATGGCAAAAACGGCGGCGACAAGACGGTTTCGGTTTCGTTGTCTGAAAAGGGATCGTTGATTCGTTTGGCGTTTCCGCGAGAATCGGCTCGAGAGACGGGCGGCGGCGGCGGCGCCCAGCCTTTGGCATCGACTTTGGTTTCGTGGTGGATCACGTCACGAAGCGAGTCGGGATGCAGCCATGGCGGAGGGACGATGTTGGCGCGCCGTTGTTTCTTGAGCAGGAGCGCCAGCCACAGGGGGAGATTGCTTCTTCGAGGGGGTCGTAGTTGAGGCGTTGGACCCTATTACCAGTGACGATTAGCCAAGGGGACGCTGAGTATTTCTGTTCCTTTGGGGGGGGCGGGCGGGGGGGGCAGAAAGAGAAGATGGGGGTTGGGTTCGTTCTCCAGCGCGACGAAGAACCGCGGGGTGGTCTTTCGTACTGAGAGCAGATCAATGGACTCTAATCTTTGTCGCGGAACAACCGTGACGAGCTCCATTTCGCAGAGAAAAGCTACCTCTGAGGGCACCAGTCCCGGAGGGAGAGGTAGGGCCATGGCGAGACGTGCGATGCGCCAGCCAGATGTCAGCAATTGTCGCGATGGGTGGTGGTGGTTGGTGGTGGTTGGTGGTGGTGTTTGCGCGCGTGCCCCGCGTAAAGAGGTCAAGTCAAGTCAAGTCCGTTCCGTCCTTGTCTGGCCCAATCCAGATTGACAGCCGGGACCCACTGACCCACCAATAAGCACTAACACACCAAGGCCCGTCGGAGTTTTTGTCTTAATACGGCGGGTTTCTATATGCAAAGCACCGAAACACTTTCCGTACACATTGTATGTACCTTTGCTTAGCATTGTAGCAACAAGGACATGATCTGTCCTTGAAACCAACTTCGTAGGTCAAGTCTCCTTACGTTTATTTCGCCGACACCACCACACACGCAGACCGACCACCACCACCACAGCAGCCTCAGCAACCCTCACTAAGCGAATTGCGTGACGACGCACAACAATGAAAGAACACGCAACGGTCAAGGTGCAATTTCAATGCCGTGTTTGACATCATTGTTCAGCGAAATCCGCTGCAGACAAAAGATCCAATCCGGCAAATCTAGGTGTGACGGATTTCCCATCTTCGTCTGATCCCGTCTATTCACAACGTCGTCTTGGCTCCCCCGAGTCGGGACCTGCCCTGCACAACTTGAACAGCAAAAGTTTCCTCGGATTTTCCCTTTCAACGTGAAACCCTTCGCACCGTTACTTTTTACCCAATCACCTAGTCACGGACAAGAAGAAGGAGGAGAAGAAGAAGAAGAAGAAAGGGCCCTTCACAGACGCTACGCCACGCTAAATCAACAAGGAATAGAAACCCTCAAGTAAAAGAGGCATTTTAGGCAAAATAGACACGGCAGTGTTGACACTGGTCATCAACATGAAACCTCAAAAGACGAGACTCTCCAAAAGTCTGCTTCGCATCTCGCCAGCGAAGCCGTTGAAGCCGTCAAGGTCACACTCGCAAGCCTGCTGCGCAAGATACTGAAGTGCACTCCGTAGGTGTAGATGAAAATCCTCGGCGCCGAGCTCGCTTAACAGTCTCTGACCACTTTTCAAGTGGGCTTGTGCAGCTTCTCTATCGCTGTTGAGGGTTTCAAAGATGACGAAGAACATGCAGCAGACTACTGCTTCTCGGAGATCAGTCTGTTGCGATGTGGCTTTTCTGGTCTCTGATAGAGCCAGCCCGTAGCAGATGAGGGCTTCACCATAGTAATCCCGTCCCGCGACCTTTCCGAGGGACGCAAGGTCGGGGCTCTTGGCATACATGAGTGCGTGTGCGGCAAGATTGGCGTAACGTATGGCAGCGCTGTCTTGTACCAACTGTGGAAGCGTGGACTCCCAGAACAGATCGTCGAAGACTGTGCTGGACGGAGTGGTGGCGGAACAGGACGCAACGGCGCGAGGTGCATAGCCTGGATATGTGTACGGACTGTTTTGGGAGTCGACCGAGGCAGGCGGTGACAGGCTTCCGGATGACAGAGACTGCCAAAAGTAGTCATGCGGAGCCATGTCGAGCTCCTCAGGCGATGACGTGATGTCGAGATCCGGACTGGGAAGCGCAATCAGAGGCTTCCTCACGGCGGAATTTGTTGTCGTCGACTTGGAAGGGCTGTGGATTGTCTCGTAGCCGCCGCAGTAGCCAGCCCATTTGATGCAGTTCTTGCACGCAGGCTTTGTCTCATCGCATTTGACATGACGCCTTCTGTGTTCAAACATGTCAGTCCAATGTCCCATCACGTCTCTGCCGCCCTGCCTCGCCTCAATTGTTCTGCTTACTTGCCTGTGATCCATTCTCGTTAGTGTCACGTTTATTTCTCATAACTCGTGGTACGTGGTTCCAGATGACCAGGTTCCAATAGGCAAGTTGAGGGCAAGACTGGGAATGAGATACTCACAAGTAACACACCCCGTCCGCACTTTGGCAAACTTGGCACGTGTTGCGCGCTTCCTCTTGGTGGCAGGAAAGGTCGACATGAGGGGTTCTTGGCTTGGGCACCTAAGCAGCATGCAGTTTGTCAGCAAGCCAGATGGGATAGATAGCTGGTGACTTTTGGGGATCGTACTGTTGTAGTCGTTGGTTTTTTGCGGGCAAAGTGTTTAGCATTGCCAGGGACGGTTTTTTTTTTTTTTTTTTTCCTCCACAAAATGACGAGACTGTAAATATATGTAGTGCTTTTTTTTCTATGAGGGAAAGGACAGTGTACGATGGATTTTTGCAAGAAGAAGAATTCAGAGTCCGGATGGCGATTGGCGGTTGGACATGGTGGTTTAGAAGTAGTTGAAGCCGTGGGCCCAGAATTCAGAATCAACGCCATGCCGAGCCCGCCTTTTTCTTTTATTGCCTGGGTTTTCTTTGGAGAGCAAGAAGAGAAGGCACGTATTAGTACATGTCATGTCAGCCTGCAAAGCGCAAGCTTGTGCAACCCAACGTGTGGCCCAGATTGCCGGGGAGGGGTGAGCCAGCCACAGAGAGAGAGGAAACCCGCCATCATCACGGTGGCCTTCCCGGTCGGGGACCTTTTCACATTGGCGTGGGCCATGCTTGTATAATGTATGTATTAGTAGGAGCTCTGGGTAAGATGGGTTAGATTGCTGTCAGAGTCGAGCGGGATATCGGCCAGGACGCAAGGAGAGAAGAGGGGGTGTGTGTGTGTGCATATGCATGTGCACACTGGTGCATACAGCAGCATGCCACAAGGAGAGAAGAAGGAAGAAAGACATGAAGGCGTCTGTCTGGACGTGTGGCCTATTGGCTATGCGTGGCAGCGAGCGACCGCCCGGCCAAACGCCATGTCGGGGTTCCGTCATGGCATCAGAGGGTGAGAGTAGATGTGGTGATGTTGGTGATGTGATGACCCCCGTCTTCTTGCAGGTTGCAGCCGTTGTGCGCGCATGTCAGCCTTATAGGGCGGGTCTGCCTGCCCTTCCAGCGTCCAGAACAACTCGAGTCACCATGTCACTCTCGCAGCATTCTTTCCGCCTTTGTTCACTCCTCCTGGTGGTGAGCCGCTGGCGAATCTGTGACGGGAGGCGGGAGGCGGGAGACGGGGTTGCAGTTGGCAAGCTGATGATGGCTCTTCGTGCTGTAGTCTTGTTTCCTCTGGCACTTTGACAGGCGCCCCGCAGGGTCTACAGAGGGTCTAGAAGCCGTAGAAGCCGCCTTGAGATTGCCCAAGCTCCGCGGGGCAACGCCGCCGAACGGGCTGAATTAGGGCCTCCGGTGCTAGTGCCAGTGGACTACGACCCACTACGACCACTACGACCCAGCATTGAAGCCCCTTTCCCTTTTCCCATTATTAGCCCAATGGCAAGAGTGCCTGATGAACGGGTTCAGACAACGGTAACAAGTCCAGACGCCTGGCCCGTTGGACCAATTTGGCGGGACATGGCATGTCACCTCTTCTTCCTTGCTTGTCAGCTCGTCGTCATTCGACCAAGGTCCTGTCCTGTCAGAGTAGCCATGGCATCCATGGCGGCGTGTGAGACTTGCATATCAATCAGACGATGCGCATCGAAACGGCCATATTAATATGGAGTCCTTTTTGGCTGCAGTCATCAACTCGCCTATCGAGGATTGACAGACACGGAGAGTACCCAACACCCTAAAATGCAGCACAGCGGGAGATGCCACGCCACGCCGCCATCCATGCATCCATCTCTCTGATCGGCTGCTCACCGAAAACTACGAATAGTCTTTATTCCTGCATCGATAGCCTACTATGTACCGTACGATTCTGGCGCGCCAAGCTCAGGACGGGAAGCACGGGGCCTCCTTGACCCCTTCTTCGTCTATGTAGAGATCAATGTGTGTGGTCCATCCGGAAAAAAATGCGTCTGCCTAGAAGGGAGAGGCAGGGACTCGTAGACTTCTCACCATGATGCAACTCGCCATTCCGCAATGTGCATATTCTGTAGTATTCTAGTATTCTCAATGTACGACGCGCGTATGTGAGCCGGCGACCGACATGCTCGGTGCATATCGCATGGAATTCCCCTTTTTCACAACGTACGCGGCTGGTCCAAGGCAAAGTCGAACCTCTTGCAAGTTGGCCACCATCGAGGGCTTGTCGCCATTCATCGACCTCATCAATTTCTTGTATCGAACCCGACACCCGGGCGACTCCCTGCGCAAAATCCCTTTTTCTCTTTTTCTGCCTTTTTGCCAACTCATGTCTGGTCTCAGCTGGACCAGATGGATGGGACCGCGCTTGGAACATGGATTTTGGTCCCAGTCCGGCGGTTCAGTCTAGTGCCATGGGCCATGGCTTGAGACACGCAGATTCACGCAGATTCAGAATGGAATTACGTCTTTGGCAAGTTGGTCTAACCTATCGGCTACGGCTACGATTGGGCGGTGTAGAACCCAGCCCGCGTGACCAAATGGAATGGCACATAATAATATGCAGAGTTCAGCAGCACTGTGGCCTGGCCTGCACGGCAACATGGCCTGCGATGACACGCGGCAATCTTGCTAAAACAAAACGGTACAAAAGACGATAACATTACGGCTCGCGGATGGATGGCTGTGCGCCGACGGGGACGCCCGACAGACAGACAGACGTCTACATAGACGGCCCAGAGCCTCAGACCAGAGCGGTAATAATACCCAGAGCGGCCCGATGCCCGATGCCCGATGCCCGATTCCCGATGCCCGATGCAACAAAGTCCGCAACCCCACTTACTTTAGTACTTGGAGACGTCCATGTTACGGAGTTACTTGGCGAGGCTTCTCTCAGCTGGGATTCTCTGCTTCGGCGGAAATTCTGCAATTTCCAGCACCCGTGACTGAGACAGTGGCAGCGGCAGTGGCAGTGGAATAGAATAGAAAATGGCTCTTCCCAGCGCCTCGAGCAAGAGTCCCTCCCTCATCCTGGCCAGAGCTACTCCGGATGAGCGAGTCAGCACATGGATGCAACACCAGCCCTTCTGGGGATCGATATACACTCCCCAGGCCTACCTGGACCGCGAAGAACAACTCCTGACCTGTCGCCTCACCCGCGACGGCGGCATAACCACCTGGATTCTCACACACGACACAAACAGCAACAGCAGCACCACCACCACCACTCACCAACATGTCCATCCCCATCCATCGTCCACCCGACCCATCCTCTCCTCCATGGAAACGTACCGCAAGAGAGCCATCGTCAGAGACACGACCGGCACAGTCCGCGACGTCACCGCCCACGCCGTAGCCACCGTCTTCACCCCCGAACACCACCGCCGCAAGGGCTACTGCTCCAAGATGCTGTCCCTCCTCGCCGACAGACTCGCCCGGCGGCAGTCCCGAGAACGAGGCAGCGCAGAGTTCTCCATCCTCTTCTCCGACATTGGCAAGGCATTCTACGCCCGAAACCAGTGGACGCCCTTCCCGAGCACGCATCTGAGTTTCCCCGCGGCCGCCAGCCCATTCACCTCCAAACACGACGCTTCTCTATTAACCCCCATCACAAACGACAACTTGCCCATGGTCGCCGAGCTGGACGAGCGCATTCTGCGCAGCAAGTTGGCCGCTCCGCCGGCAAGGCCGAAGACGGTTCGCGTCGCTATCCTGCCGGACCCGGCCACCTACGAATGGCACTTCGCCAGAGAAGCCATCCTGTCTAGTCATGTTCTCGGCAAAGTTCCCTCCATCCACGGTGCCTTGTATACGCCTGTCGGCCTGCCGGGTTCCCGCGTTTGGATGCTATGGTCTCCCAGCGTGCCCGGGGGCAGGGAACACCCGCATGAGAACGTCATGAACATCCTTCACTTTGCCATGGAACATGATGGCATCCCGGATGACGAGCTGGCAAACGCCTTTGAATCCATCATGGGTCTCGCGCACACCCAGGCGAGGGAGTGGCTTTGTCCCAAGATAGACATGTGGAATCCAGACGACCGTACGCAAGAGTTGGCGCGTCACATCGTGAATTTGAGGAGCGAGCTCGTTGCTCGCGAAACTTCGTGCATTACAAGCCTGAGATGGTTCGGCGAGGGCTCAGTCTCCGGCGTAGAATGGGTCGACAACCAAAAATTCGAATGGTGTTAGGTAAAAAAACAACGGCGCGTAAACAAACAAGACTTATCCAAAAGAGTATTTAGACAAAACTGGATAGATTTAACGGTTTTTTTTTTTTCCCAAGTCATGATTCGTTCATCTACTCCTTACTATAAAGTGAACATCGCCACGTCAAAGTGATTCTTTGAAAATGACATGAATATCCACAAAGACTCTCCTCTTTCCCTCCAATTACACGATCCCTATTACTACACACCGACTCCAAGAAGCCCTTTGATAGGTTTCCGTCTTTGATTGCTTTTGATTAACCTTTTTTTTTTTTCGCCATTGCTCTTTAATAGCTTCTGCCGAACATGACCCATTTCTGAGCCTTGCTCTTGCATTCAGGGTTCAAGCATGCAGTCTCGCCAGGAACCAAATCGTTTACTTCGGGCTGCTCAAAGGGAATGCACAAACTCTTCATTCCCATCGAGGGAACCTTTTGGTTTTCGGGCACGTCTCGATTATCGTCAGCCCGTGTAGTCAACTCCTTAATACGGTCTTCGCACTTGCCGTCGAGGCAGAAAGGAATGAGGACAACGTTTTTCTCATCCAAGGAAGGAAGTACATCATCCCATTTGGTAATCACCTTGCGATGTTCCCTAAAGGCATTTTCTGCTTTCTTGTACATATCCGCTTGAATAGTCTCCAGAAGCTCAGGGATCTTGGTGGCGAGGTCTGCAATGGGGACCTCACCCTTCTCCCCAGTGTCACGTCGAGCATACGACACAACTTCTTTGGCGGCATCCTTGGGTCCGAACTCAAGACGCAGCGGTACACCCTTCATCTCCCAGTCGTTGAATTTCCAAGCCGGGGTGTAGCCTTCTCTCCAGTCAGACTCGGATCGCACACCGGCCTTCTTGAGAGTAACGCGCATCTCATCCATCTGATCCTCGTGCTTCTTCCTATCTTCAGGACTTGTGTTCTTGTTGATGCCTACTGGGACGAAAACGACTTGAAGCTGAGCAATACGGGGAGGCAGCACGAGACCCTTGTTGTCACCATGAACCATGACCATCACGCCAATGACACGAGTTGAAAGGCCCCAAGAGTTCTGCCAGACATTGACGTGCTGGCCCTTGTTGTGAGGATCCTCAACTGTGATTTGGAACATCTTACTGAAGTTCTGTCCCAGTGCGTGAGAAGTGGCTCCCTGGATGCCTCGACCGTTGGAGGGAATGTATCCTTCCACGGTGGTGGTATAGTAACCTCCGGCAAACTTCTCGTTCTCCGTCTTGGTGCCACGGACAACAGGAACAGCGAGGAGTTGCTCGTATACACCAGCATAAAGTTCCAAAATCTCCAAAACTTCTTTACTTGCCAATTCTTCAGTCAGGTGGGCGGTGTGGCCCTCTTGCCACAGGAATTCTCGAGTTCGGAGGAATGGAGTGGTCTGCTTAGCCTCCCAGCGTACCACAGAATTCCACTGGTTCAATCGGAGAGGCAGGTCTCGGTGGCTGCGGATCCATTTCGAGTAGTATGGATACATTACAGCTTCGGAAGTGGGACGAATGGCCACGGGGACTTCTAGTTTCTTATCACCTCTGCCAGATTCCAAAAGTCAGTCGCTGGTGGACGATGCAATGTGGGGAAATTTTGCAGAAAACATACGCTCTCTCAACCCAAGCTAACTCGGGCGCGAAGCCCTCGACGTGATCTTTCTCCTTATCCAGGGAGGTCTTGGATAAAAACATAGGGAAGCTGGTTTCCTCGACGCCCATCTCCTCAATATGGCCTTGGAACCACTTGCGAATGGTGTTCCATATGTGCATAGACAAAGGACGCAGGACAAAGAAGCCTGAGATTTCCTGGTAGTACTCGACCATTTCGGCTTTGAGGACCACTTCTTGGTACCATGCTGAGAAGTTGTCCGCCTTGGAGTTCGTGATACCAATGATGTCGTCGATCTTCTTGCCTCCAGCAACAGGAAGAGAAACCTTGTTTGCTGCCTTTGCTGCCTTTTCAGCGGCAAGCATGGCCTGCTTCTCAGCCTTCTTCCGGGCGCTTTTCGACTGCTCGGCGGGGGCCTCCATTTTTTTTTTTCAAACCCTTTTCTGTGCAGCTCGGTTTCGACGAAACGAAGGAAAGGTAGGACTGTTAAAGAGGGAACTAATAAAAAATTCACACAGTTCAGCCAAGCCTCTCGGACGCTCGACTATTGACCTGAGCAATAAGGCGTGCCTTTGGAAAACGCTGCTTCTGACTGGTGTCGCTTGTTGCAAGGAGGGGAAAGTCAAAAGATGAGGATGCGGTCCAACAAGATGACTCTTTCCAAGCGTCGGAGCACTGTCGGAGTCGCTGTGGCAAGCGTGCCCCGCGCTGGGCCCCTTCCTCCCCTGAGACTCAGAGAAGGAGGGGCAGTTGTTGGGTTGCCGACCCGTGCGCCACGGCAACCAACAAACCGCTTGCAGGCCACACGAAGTCCCCCGGAGCTGGAAGAATCCCAACCTCCGGGCAAAAAGTTCGAGGGGCAAAATTGGCGGAGCAGGCAGGGGACTGACTGCAGGGCACAGCGTTGACTGGAGCTTTCACCCGCGGGCAGAAATTCCACTCGCAACGACGATACACTGCCAGCTTGCCAGACCAGATATATCGCCCGACATATCGGATTGCCGCAGTATGGCGTCCATGTTCGAACAGCCCCGGAATGGCACCCTCTTCTTGGGCGGTCAGAAGATTTCAGGATCCGACATTCGTGATCAGAATGGTACGTCTCCCTCCTGGCGGGGAGGACCATAGTCAACAACGGTCCATGCTAACCTCCAACGCAGTCCTCGCTACGCAGGCAATCGCAAATGTCGTCAAAAGCTCATTCGGCCCCAGCGGTCTGGATAAGATGATGGTGGATGACATTGGTGTAAGCATTTTTCTTCAGTCGCATTCCCTCTGCCATGCTGCAAAATCGGCCCCTCACACACAGGAACAGGACGTTACAGTCACCAATGACGGTGCCACGATCTTGAGCCTCCTCGACGTTGAAGACCCGGCGGGCAAAATTCTTGTCGACTTGGCACAGCAGCAGGACAAGGAAGTTGGTGATGGCACGACGTCGGTGGTTCTTATTGCTGCTGAGCTGCTGCGAAGGGGAAATGAGCTGATGAAGAACCGCATCCACCCCACCACGATTATCACCGGGTACCGATTAGCCCTTCGAGAAGCTGTCAAGTATCTCAACGAGAACGTCAGCATCAAGGTTGAGAACCTCGGCCGCGAGTCTCTTATCAATATTGCCAAGACCTCCATGTCCAGCAAGATCATTGGAGCCGACTCCGAATTCTTCTCTGACATGGTTGTCAATGCCATGCAAGCCGTCAAGACCACCAACAACCGAAATGAGAGCAAGTACCCGGTAAAGGCTGTCAACATCTTGAAGGCACACGGAAAGAGTGTCCTCGAGTCCTTACTGGTCAAGGGCTACGCTTTGAACTGCACCGTGGCCTCACAAGCTATGCCTACCCACATTCAAGATGCGAAAATTGCTCTTCTCGACATGAACCTGCAAAAGGAGAGAATGAAGATGGGTGTGCAAATCACAGTCGACGATCCCCAGCAGTTGGAGGAGATCCGTGCTCGAGAATCTGGCATGGTCCTTGAGCGAGTAGA
Organism: Epichloe sibirici; assembly: GCA_022702365.1. Lineage (NCBI taxonomy): Eukaryota > Fungi > Ascomycota > Sordariomycetes > Hypocreales > Clavicipitaceae > Epichloe > Epichloe sibirici. Next base: position 1,933,633 of record JALAAE010000001.1, on the reverse strand, counting down.
GTTGATTCTAAAGGCCGGGGCTAACGTTGTCCTTACCACCAAGGGTATTGACGATTTGGTTCTCAAAATGTTTGTTGAGCGCGGTGCCATGGGCGTCCGACGCTGCAAGAAGGAAGACCTGCGAAGAATTGCCAGGGCCACTGGTGGAACTCTGCTGAGCACTCTTTCCGACTTGAACGGTGATGAGAAGTTTGAGCCCTCAAACCTCGGACACGCTGATTCTGTCAGTCAGGAGCGCATTTCTGACGACGAATGTATTCTGATCAAGGGAACCAAAGCCCACTCGTCTGCCTCGATCATTCTTCGTGGACCCCACGACTACTCGCTCGACGAGATGGAACGCTCTGTCCACGATTCTCTGTGCGCCGTCAAGCGAACCCTTGAAAGCGGCAGCATCGTCCCTGGAGGTGGTGCCGTAGAGACCGCCCTCCACATTTACCTGGAAGAGTTCACCGGTACTGTCGGATCTCGGGAACAGCTTGCCATTGGCGAATTCGCCCAGTCTCTCCTCATCATCCCCAAGACCTTGGCGGTCAACGCCGCCAAAGATGGTGCTGAGCTCGTCGCACAGCTTCGATCACGGCACGCTCTGTCACAACGCATTCAAGAAGGTGACGCCAGCGAAGACGAGAAGAGCACTGCCAAAAAGAAGGGCTACAAGAACTACGGCCTGGACTTGATGCGCGGCAAGGTGGTGGATGAGCTGAAATTGGGAGTTTTGGAGCCTAGCATGAGCAAAGTTCGACAGCTGAAGAGTGCTGTCGAAGCTTGCATCAGCATCATGAGAATTGATACGTTGATCAAGTTGGATCCGGAACAGAAGGAGGACGATGGTCATGGTCACTAAGACGGGGGGAATAAAGAAAAATAAACTTGGGAATGGGAAAATGGGAAAATGGGCACTGATTGCTTGTAATTACATCTTCGTTACATAGACACCCTCGAATCTTGAGGAAGTGCGTGTTCCAGATCTTGCCGTGTCATTTTACTCTTCAGCGTGGGAATGTGTTTGTAATACTGATTTTTATAATTTTTTTTGTTCATTAGCAGTGGCCAATGCATCTAAAATTCACACACAACATAAGAATTACTGGCAACACCCAGCCAGAGCAACAATTAACATCCAATTGACAGTACCGCCGTGATAAAAAAGCGGCCCGATGTGGGAACAAGCTTCGGTATTTGTAATACTTCGTCGAGGCGATTGCAATGACTCTGACGAATGCAGAGCATCGTCACCAACTGTTTCTTGGTGAGAATCAACACATGTCCATGCATGCATTCAAATCAATGCTGTGCGTAACGAAAACATAGGTCAAACCTAACAAAAGAAATTATTCGTAGTACGTTGTATTTTTTTTTATACAAAGCCCATGGCTCACGTCTTAGAAATAGGAGTGGCGCCATGCAAAGAACGAGGCAGCTTACTTTTCCCACTGTCTGTCCGTCCTTTCATTCCCTGTCTTGTCGTCCCTCCTCCTCCGTATTCATCCATCCGCCTGAAAAAACAATAAGAACGTCTATTTGTCCATCGCTCGAGACCTGCCTTACTCTTACACCAAGTTGGTCCACCTAACCAACGACCAGCTTGCCTTCCTCGGGGAAGTCGTATTCGGGGATCTCCAGGTTGAGGGGAGCAGGACCCTTTCTTATTCGGCCAGAAATGTCGTAGTGGGAACCGTGGCAAGGGCAGAACCAGCCGCCGAAGTCGCCGGCCTCGCCGATGGGGACACAACCGAGATGAGTGCAGACACCTAGCGGGTCAAGGTCAGTGGACAAATACACATAAAAACACAATGTGGCGACCATGTGTCCCATGGTTGGTCTCAAAATATGCACGATGCCGATGCAGAGATGATCTTACCCAACATGACAAGCCACTCGGGCTTCTTAACACGGTCGTCATCGGTCTGAGGGTCTCGCAGACTGGAAACATTGACCTTGTTGGCGGCGTCGATCTCTTCCTGAGTTCGGTGTCGGATGAAAACGGGCTTGCCACGCCACTTGATGATGACCTGAAATGGGGGGTGTCAGATGAGTGGAATCCCGGATTGGCGTCATCGCTATTTTCTGAGGTGTTTCCAACTCACGTTCTTGCCCTCGGGAATGGTGTTCAGGTCAACCTCGACCTTGGCCATGGCCAAAACATCGGCGGAAGCGGACATGTTGACGAGGAATTCTAAAAAGCGAAAGGCCATCAGTATCGTCTCGTCCAATTCATGATTCCTGTGTGACATGAACTATCCCCCGAGACCACAGACGCCTCAATGGCTGTACGGCAAGCCTCAGAAGTCGAATTCAGCAGCCCCCAAATCTTCATTGACGTACCCTGGACAGTGCTCTTGGCTCCAGCAGCAGACAAGGCACCCATGGTTCCGACCATGAAGTAAGAGAAGACCTTGTTCTTGTCTTCGCCCTTGTTGTTCATGTACTTTGAGAAATCGGGGATTGAGCTGCCCTTGTCGGATCCCATTTTGAAGGGGCTCTGGTAGGAAGAAGCGGCGCTGTCCGATCGCACGGCGGTGCTGCTGATGGCGCGCACCGCGGGGACGACAGGCTTAGCAGCTGAGCGCAGGCACAGCCGAGATGTAGAGGTGAGAGACGCCATCGTGAGAGACGCCATCGTGAGAGACGCCATCGTGAAAGCGTGGCGACGGAGTGGGGGGAGATGCGAGAAATGGAAAGTCTTTTCCTCCTGGGAGTCAATTCGGCTGTGACGATGCTAGTAGGTGTTGCCGAAAGTTTTGGCCGCGGAAAAGTGCTGCCTGAGGCGACCAACCAGCTTGCAGATCGGAAATTGGCGGCTGCTGATTGGATGAATGCGGACAAAGGTACGGAGTACAGTCAGCAAGTCCATCGACACGAGTAAGAATATGGCCGAGCGAATCTCATACTTTAAAAAGTAAGCTTTACACCATTCACGCGCAATATTCGAATTGTATCCTGAATTATATGTTTATATAATCTTTTCTCACATTTGCTCCGATAGGAAATGCAGCAATCCTTCAACCGTTGTAGTTTGTATACTCCACGTATTTGGGGTCCGTAGTGCAGCATTCTGCATTTAGTGCATCCTCCTTAACTCCTCAATCATGTTTCTCATATCCTCGACGCTGGGTCCAAGGCCTTCACAAACAAGTTCTTGTTTCCCTTCATCTAAATCCAGAAATCTTTCAATCATCTCGCCGTCTACAAACCGGAAGGGGCTCTCGGTATCGCGGCTCTGGTTCCTGAAAGCGCGCCAAAGTTCAAAGCTGATGTTACCCGGAGCTTGAATGAAATCTTGTAGTCTGGTCTGGAGGGTGAGAAGAAGATCTTGATACTGGTGGGCAATTTCTCCATACAAATACAGCGTGCCCTCGATCTAATACATGCGTCAGCGACTATGGATTTGGAGTGCCAGGTGTCTGACTTACCGATCCGAGAAACGCCCTTGGTGACACTATGGCGTTCTCACTAGATGCAACATGCAACTTTCTAATGCGATTGATCTGTTCCCCGATGTTCATTTCACTCGTGACGGACAACTTGCTGCGGTCATACTCTGTAGGTGCATCCTCGTTGCGTTCCAATACCATAATGTTTCCTTGCCCATCCGTCTCCAGCCATCTTTCGCCATCCAGATGGCAGACCGATGTTGCCCATCCAGGTTGATTGTGCCGTGCCTTTTCCTCCAATCGTGCGCGTGATCCATCCTGAGACGGGATGAATTCCAGCAAAGACAGAGACTGCATCAGATCAACGACTCCAATCGTATTGCCAGAAATGTCCAGATCCACCGGGAAAGAACCTGGGCGATAGGCAGCGGCCTTCTGCAAAAAGCCAGATGCGGTAGTCTCTTCCAAATAATTGTAAACCACCACAGTTTTCGACAGGCCTGCTACGATGTGCCCTCCCAGAACCCCAAGGCATCGGCATGCGCCTCTAAGGACATGAGAAACAATCTGGTACACTTGCCGGTCTTCATCGACACCTAGCACAAGGATGCGGCCGCGAGTGTCATTCTCTTCCGCATCATCATCAGTGATGAAGCTGGTTCCGACTATGAAGCGCTCCGCCAGATTACCCGTGCAATCGGGCAGTTCTGCGCGGATAACTGCTTCAACCAACTCCAACGATGGGGAGCCATTGAGAACAAATGGTTTCCCCAATTCTTGTAAGATGATTTCATCAACCAGTCTAAGTGAGCTTGTAATGACCTCTTCATTGTGAATGAGCTCCTTCTTGATACAGCCGAGCCCAAAGACTTTGAGGGTTGGAGAGTACGCAACCCGTCGGACTGTCTCGTTCACTGACAGAGATTTGACGTGGGTCAGTCTTTCTTTGTCAATATGACATAGTCGAACATGATTGTCCGTAGAAAGTACAATGGAATCCGGAAAAGCCTGAGAGTCAAACGGCGCGACGTACGTTGCGTCGTCCGCTGTGGTTGCTGAATATACAATCCTGCCTTCGGCACTGTAGATTAGGCTGGCGTGTTCCGTTGTGGCGAAGACGTTGCAGGTTCCATCACTCTGGGGTAGGATATGTAATCGAGCAGGACTACTTCCGAGTGTTACGCTCTTACGCGCAGACAGAGAGTATCCTGCAGGTGACACATTGAAAGTAACAAGATTTCCGTCTTCGAGGGCCACAAGAAGAGTCGGGCCTGAGACGTCCGATGGATGAAGTTGAACAAGGGCAATGTCTCGAGGGACAGATGCACTGTCTTCGGTATTTCTGAGTGATTCGCCATGTAGTGGTCGTAATGTCGCCAGGTCTACAAGAGAAATAGTACCAGATGCCCACCAGCCTACAATGCCTATTTCTGGAGAGTCTCTCGCAGCGTGGAGGCAAGAGATCTGGTCCAGCTGGTGGTCTGTTGTGTCCTCTGTTGTTGAGTCATGGGTTGCTTCACGTGAGTTGGCTGCCAGATGGTTGTGAAGATTCAATGAAACAAGTGTTGCTCCATCAATGGCCAACAAGACCCATCTTGAGTTTGCAGATGCCGCAGTAATGACTTTTTCATCGGGACAGTCCCAGGTGTTGACCGCCACTCCACTTTCCGCATCCAGCAAAACGACACTTTGCGGCGTAATTTGAAGCAAATAACCACCAGGTGTGTTAGCAGCCAGTAAAGTCTCTTTGCCGAAAGTCATGCCTTGAAACTCGTAGACTTCTTCAATGCCGCCATCGGACTCAAACCTGAAGACTCGAGTGTCTCCTACGGAGGAGACGACTAATGTGTCTGTATGACTTGCTCCATGTGACTTCAGGGTGAAAATGCCCTTGGTGTCGTGTATGTCGTCGAGAATTCCCTCGTCATCGAGTCCTACACCGCTTCGAATACTCCGTAAACTACCATCGTAGTATGCACCGCAACCAGCCACGATCCTCGCTTGTCCTGAAGAGAAAGCATTTCCACTTTGGGTATCACCTTCTCTGTTGCCCATGTCCATGATTGCAAAGTCCAAAATTGGCGCATTGTTCGATAAGCTTTTCACCAGCGCCATGCTGTGTGTAGCTAGATCGATATGAAGTAGTTGCGAGTCTCCGTGATGAGATGCCAGAAAGAGCTTGCCGTCACCCATGTACACCAGCGATGAAGCGCGTGATGTGACCCGCGTCGAATCCCGGAATTTCAAAGGTGACACAGTCATACCAGTGACTACGTCTCCTGTTGGTTCAACAGCAGTCTCGATTGTGAGGAGGTCTAACCGGCCGTAATCGTCAGCAAGCAGATAGTTGGTGCCATCGTACTCTGCCCATGCGACGTATATCTTGGGATCTTGTAGAGTAGATGACACACTCGAGTATGTGAGACTGTCAAAATATGTCAAAAGGGTCTCTCCAACGACAAGCAATCCTCCAAGATGCGCCCTCGCCCCTTCTGTGTTACGAACATGATATCGCTTTTCTTCCTTCACAGGAACCGGGATGAGCATGGACGCATATGGATCAGCAATGACCTGGTCAAGCTCCCTTTCTTTGCGGGGGTCAAACTTGGCCACGTCATCGCCCTTGTCATCCTTGGTAAGCCTGTATACTGCAATCCGAGCCTCCTCTTCATCGAGTTGAGTCTTATAGAGGAACGCGATTCGAGGATGACCAGTCCGGCTGTGTAAGAAGGTGCTCGCTTTCATCCATAGCTCAGTTAAGCGTACTTGGTCCAACGCCACCAATTTTGTGGTGATGCCTTTGCGAGTAGGCAACCGAAATACATTGAGCGTGCCTTCCCATAAGTGCATGGCCATGAACTTGCCAGTCGGATCGACCAGGCACTTGTTTAGGCTTTGCGAGTGTCTCATGTATCGCTGAGCAGTATCTTCGATAGTTTGCTCGACTGTGTCTAGTTGGTTGGTCTCTGCATTCCAGGCAACGTTGAAGTACTGCAGCCGTTCCGTCCCAATAAAGAGCAATCCTGTGTCGGAATCTTTGGGTTGGAGGCGCTGAAGCATGACAATAGTCCCATAGATGAGCTTTGTATGGAGGCAAGACATGCCCTCGTCGGTGATGCGCCATATTTCTAATCGATTTACCTTCCTAGAAGTTTGCGCACAAGAGGTCAGTGGCGGGTTCCAAGAACATCATCGTGAAAGAAAGGTCACCACGGCCACCACAGCTCAAAGACTCACGCAACCACCAAGTCCTCCACGTCTGGGGACAGCAATTTGATACGTAGCGCATGCCGGATACTGGTCGGACGATGCACCGTGGCAATGTACGACATTTTGTTGTATCTGGTGTGTCAAAAGAGGTTGAGAGAAAGGCCGGACAAGCTCCCAAGGAGAGCTACAACATGAAGAGCTCCATCATTGTTGGCGTCACTGGCGACCGGAGTTAGGACGAATACGGATGGATGGGAATGGCGACCAGCCCTGGCACTTGGTGGTTCACTTTGGAGGGAAACGATAGGCTCTCTAGAGTGTGGGGTAGGGTGGGTGAGTGAGTGGGATGAGTGGAGTACGTAAACACGCAGTAACGGATTTTTGAATACGCAGCAGCAAGTTCCTTTCCGCCTATTTTGCTACAAGAGGAACATGTAGCCTAGGGTGCCTAATGTTAAGATGCTTAACCACTTAGGGTCTTCCTTTATCGATCAAGGTCTTCACCTACTGCTGTGTCGTTTCGAGAGTCAGTAGTCGTGCTGCGTAGCCACATTGGAATATCTCAAACTGCCTCCAACATGACCTCTTTCAAGCTCCTCCTCGCCATTCATTCATGCGCGGCCGGCGTTTTGTCTTTGGACAACGTCAGCTCCTTCGAATAAAAAAAATTGGTCGATTTCAATGGGAGAGGAGGAATTGACTGTGCGATGGTAGGGCTGTATGTTGTGTGTTCTGAGGAATCATGCGGGGGTAAAAAAAAAAGCAGGCCATCGAGCCCAATGGCGATTTGTACTCCGCTGAAAAATGACTTGTATAAGTGTCCCTCCTTGAGCATCAACACTCTTTGTGCATAGCTAAAATGTCTCATAGGAAGCGTAAAGCTCGTGGCGCCAAAGTCCCAGAGAATATTGTGTGCGACTTTTAACGGGCAAGTCTCGTCACTGTTTCTTCGTACAGTACGGCATCTCTCTAAACGCTGCTCGGAGCCTCTGTGGATTGGTAGGGACGACCAGGGACCTTGCCACTTCACGAAGCTGGAGATTGAGAACAGGGCTGTCACTACGATGACAGCCGAGATGGGATGTAGGCGTGGATGGGCACACGATGTCCCTAGTCTAGCTCACAGTTCTATTCTCAATCAAGCGCAACGGCTGGCCCTGAATTGTCCCGGTTCGGTATTTCCACCACACGAGTACAACGCGTAAGCTGTCGTTCAAGCCCCAGCTTTCCCCCATACTTTGACATGCGTTCGGCAGGATTCATGGTCAAGAAGGTTGTGAGACCACAGGTGCCAAATTCCTCGAATAAGCTATGGGATAAGGCTTGCGCCGCTCTCACATTCAATCCAGTCTGTCTAAAGAACAGCTCCCACGTAGTGTCTCCAAATGTAGTGTTTTCGTCCAATTCGATTAATTGCGGAGCATATTGTGCCATTAGGGACAATATCCATCTTGAAAGTGTTTTATCGCCGCCTGGTATGAGATGGACGGTGATGCTCGTTTTCAAAGAGGAGGCGAAGCACACAAACTCCGTGTAAATCTCCAAATCTTTTGGCGATAATTCGCTCATGTATTCTCCTGCCCCGGCTGACTCGAACACGAAAATGGTCAGTCGTCGATACTTTTCACTCAAATTAAGGATCCTCTGACGGATGGTCGTCATCGTTGTTGATCCTGGCAACGGCTTCTGCCTTATTTGCAAAAGGGTGGCCACAACGATGCCATCTTCGGTGGTCAGGGAAATGTCCATTTCGGAAGCTTGGAAATGGATAGTCGATGACAAGATGGAACCGTCATGATGCTGAGAATTCGTGAGGCTTATATGACTAGAGTAATCTCTGTCTACTAGCTGGTGAGCTGGCCAAATTTCTTCCATATGTCGTATTACTGAATGACCCAGCTGCAATGAAATTAGACAACTTCCTGGAGTATCGGGGGGTGATACATCAGGTGAAATTGCTGACAGGCGCTTTGGTGGACCAACCTCCACATCGACCCCTAACCGTCGGCCAGCGTGAGAAACACAGTTTCCTTGATTTTTTTTCCTTCTCGACTTTGGTGAGAAAACAGCGAGCGAGTTCGCAGGGTTATATGTGGGATTCATTAGGCGTCGTGTGGACTCTCTCATTTCCATGAACTGAGATAACAAGTTACTTGATCCAAAGTGATCCTTTTCCAGGACAAGTCTTGATGGTTCACCATCACAGTTGCCCTTCTCATTCTTTGTTTGCATACGTTCAGTTTCCAATGACGCCGGCTCAACCAATTCAGCGCCTGTTCGATCTATAACAGAGGAATTGAGCTGGGGATGTTGTTTTGTTGTTAAATTAGATACGCTTCTTTCGAGTTCTTCTGCATTTATGCCATCCTTAGAAATGGAATCTGTAGAGTTTCTGGCAGAGAACCGGGAGAGTTTTGGATCTTTCTCCGCTGTGGTTTCGTCCTCAAGAGTGCTGGGTAATCGTGGTACTTCCCATATCCCGCCATGCCCGGGAACGAAACCGTTCGATGTACTCCATTCGTCAAAAACGTCGTGGTCGCAGCTTTTTGGCGTATCGCCCATCATACTTACATCATCGCAACTGTCTGAGCTCAGCAGCGGCAGAATCAATACCTGCGCCATGTTAGGCGAGCATGATTTGGGGTCTTGACCTTGACGTGATTGAGCAAATGGTGGCGTCATCTTATTCTCATTCTTAGAGTGATGAGAAGATTTAGGTGCATCAATCTGCTGCACTATTGTACTATTCGGTATCAAGGACAAATCCATCAACGAGCTGACTGATCTGGACGTAGGGCTACTGTCACCGTCGTTTGGTGACACGTCCTGTATGGGGAGTTCGAATAGGTCCTCATGTAACTATAATATAAGTATTGGGTTATAAATGAAAGATCCGCTTTACTCACACGTCCAAGTTGCTCTCTCAAACGACTTTGAAGGTATTTGTTCCCCATCTTAGCTTCTACAAGAGTTTGAGCCAACTTTGCGTCTGCGGGGCTGGTTGGATGCCTTTCATTTTCCAGCTCATGTAGCAGCAAAAGATCCAGCCTTTGCGCTGTTGGAGGAAACATTAGTCCCTCATCTTTGTTATCGTTGAGGCTGAGAATCGGTAGCCAAGTCTGTAAGAGGTCTGGGTCTCTCTAAAACCGAGCCTGCTCCTGATATTCCCTTACGTCAAGATCAACATCGAACCCAATATCCATCAGCTCGGTTGGCAAAAGCAAGTTGCCGTACACATCGTTCCATCTGGGTAGTAAGTATGGAATCTCTTCAACCGCTTTGCATCTTTGTTCTAGCTTCCTAAAAAGCGAAGCATCCCGTTCTTCGGCTTCTTCTAGGTCAAAGTCGGGACAGATCAAAGAATAGGAGTAGCAGCCGCACTCGTCTGCCAGCAAGTCTTGTTTGGGAGAAAAGGCAGTAGCTTCCAAAGACTTTAGGTGAGTCTCTGGGTGGAAAGAAGCACCTTGGTGATCGGTAAAACAATCCTCGTTCCGGGCATAGTCCCAGGCGGTCTCGCTGTCAGCCATGGTTACAGGATCGGAAGGCATTGATTGACAGTTCGATTCACAACAGCATATACGGGATGCTCACAAAATGCCCATAAAATGTGGGCTTGTCAAGTCAAAGTATCCTCGCCGCTTGGACAAGAAAATACCACCGACAGAAAACAAAGCATCACAAGACACGTGCTAGGACATGACGGAAGGCAAGCGTGAATGACCCCATCGCTCTTTCTCTTGTGTTCTGGTTACAGGGTAGCAGTTGCTCGTGCCGATCGATGCAATCTCACGCAAACGGGGTGGGTGATGGGGGGACGAACGTCACGGCATAATTAATACATACGGCCAGTTGTGGCGGGGTTGTAATAGGGGTTGGGTTAGACAAAGCTTTGACCGGCTCCTTGAATACCCACCCACGTGAACTGTATAAAATCTACCTTCTAAATCTATGCCCTTGGGCCAGAGGCCAAAGATAAAAAAGATGGAGATCTTACGAGGACGAACAAGAAAGATATGCACACACACAAGAATTCTACATGTATTTGTATTCAACACAACTCCCACAGCGGCCGAGGAAAATGATCGACAGTGACCCCGTCCGCCTGATGCGAGCGCTTGAGCCCTACGTAGACGACGCGACAGGGTGTGCTGGCCAGTGTAACGGATCGCGACGCGAGGCCATAGTAGTCGGAGATGGAGTGGGTTAACCAGCGTCTGCAACAACAAGTCACATCAGCATGTACACTGGACCAATAGAGAGAGGGCAGAGGAGCAAAAATAAAGACATACTTGAATGCTGCGCTCTCCCCATCACCAAACGAATCGAAAATGACTCCAGAATCGACCGTTTCATGGGAGACTTCCCTCCTGGCCATGCGATACCGCGCAGCCTTCTTCTCCCGCAGCTCACGCATAGCGCCGTCCCTGCCCACAAAGACGATCTCTTCGTCGTCGGAATCCATTTCGGACTCACCCGAGAGTTCGTCTCTGTCGTGCGCAACCGGCTGCTGAGAACGCTGGTGCTCGTCCCAGAGGAACTGCCGAACAGGCTCCTCCAGGACACGCACCCAGTCTCGCACAGCGGGAGTGCGCTTGGCCGTCTCTCTCAGATCTCGCGGCACTTCGCCCGCCCCCAAACCGGTCGCGCTGCCCGTCTTGCGCTGCTGCTTCTTCCGCACAGCCTGCAGCTGGGAGGTCTTCTCTTCGACTCGTTGGCGGACGCCGCGGTCCCAGAATCGGGCGAGCGAGTACGGCACGCGGTGGACTCGATGCGTAGGGTGAACCTCCCAGTCCGAGGGGAGCGGCGGCTGGACGTTGGGAACACCAACGAGACGGTCTAGATGAGCACAGAAAAAGAGGACGAGAGCATGTGAGTGATGAATTTTGTAGTCATAGTCATAGTCATGGGGAGGGGGGCTGGGGGCTGGGGCGGGAACTAAAAGGCGCAGTACCATTTTCCCATCGGCGACGCTGGCGACTGCCTTCGTGACCTCGGAGCAGTGCTTCGCGTCGTTTCATGCTGTCGCGCCTGGAAGGCGGACGACGGGGGACGTCATTGTCATCCGTGAACGGCCTGAAGGCGACAGCCCGAGCTTCCTTTTTGGATGGCGTGGCATCGTCGATGGGAATCGCCAACGCTGTGCCAGTGCCGCGAGCGACTGGCGAGACGCTGAGGGATTCAAGGGCCGAGATGGTCCAGGCATCAATGTCGATGGCTCCGTTGGACACAGGCGTTGATGGCGAGAGTAGTTGATGAGGGATGTTGAAGAGTTCCTCGGGTGGAGGAACTGCGCTGTAGTTGGCCATGCGGACAGAGATTATCTGAATGCTGATGTCGTTGGAATCAGAGGGAACGCCGTTATTATTGATTATTGATTCACGACAACCAGAATCTATGACTCGGCGGTGGATCCACCAGGCACCCTTCGCCGCTTCGATAGGCCAGATGTCAGATGTGGCCGATGCGGGAACTCGCGCCACGTTTACCCCAGAATTACAGAGCATGTTGAGGCTAGTCGGCCAGCGAACTTATCCTCACGCATCTTGTTGTTGTTGCCAATGGCCAAACGGAGAGCTTCAATGCAGTCTCGATTACGGGGTACAGTCCGTGCCTTGTCTGCTATTTAACATGCCCCACCGTAGTCGCGGTGATTGATTGATTCGACTTCGATGAGTGAACCAATCAAGCGATAACCACCTTCCCAAGGCAGCAGAATTCATTGCGTAGAATGGCTTTGAATCCTTGATTTTGTGCATACTTGTTGTGTTGTGTCTTCATCTCAGCAACATAAAACTTGACATAAGAACGCCCTATCGCCGTGTAACATGGATGCGTGTGTGAATGATCTCGAATCACACAGAGGCTTGTGTTCCATGACAAAAGAATGCATCCTACAACTTGGGCACTAACTCATTCGAAGCGTTTAGCATGGGTTCCTGAATCTAGAATACAAGTAGACGAAAAAAAAAAGAAAGAAAGAAGGAAAGAAAGAATTATCACAAAGATGAACCGAGAGTACGCTTCACAGGTTCCTGAATCGGTGGGGTCGCACTTCTACTTGCGCACAATTGGCAGCAAAACAACTGGGAATGGCTAGAATGAAATGTTCTTGGAAGCAACACCCGAATCCTTTCCCATCATCGACCCTTGGTCGCACGATAATTCTTCCTCGGATTGCCGATACCTCCCGGACGCAGCAATGGCTGATTTTCACGTGCAATTGCTCTCTCCTCTCGCTCTCGAATGTCATCCAAATCTTCCTCCGTCTCGGCGTACCGTTCCGGGTGGCCGGTGAATGGGCCTGGTAGTCCTCGTTCCCAGCCTTCCGAGTAGGTCCTTGGTGCAGACGGGCGCTGTGGCGTGGCTGAGTTGTCTAACGAGGGACGCGGCCCAAGAATACCGTGACTTGATGATTGTCGTTCTTCTCGTCGTGCTTGAATCTCGTAATATACGCCCAAGAAGAGTACGCAGCCCTGCAGCAGGGCTGTCAGGAGATAAATGGCCCAAGTACTCCATCCTTCAGGGCCTAGTCTGGCATATAGACTAGCGGCAAACAACAAGCCACCAGGGGTCTGTATACACATCATGGGAATGCTGAGACTTCCAACATGCTTCAAACGGTACGTCGTCCAGATCTGTGGAAAGTACTGCACAGCTGCAAGCGCCGCCGCCATAATGCCCAAGAAGTTTGCCCAAGCGGTGAGATGATCTGGCAAGGCAATGGTGAAGACGCCTGTCAGGATGACTACAACCAGCCCGTGGACGACGCAAGCAAGGCCGACGCCAACGGCCGTTTGCCACTTTGGGGATTCGCCGGCCAGTTCTTCAGGAGGAACGTTTGCATCGCTGTACCGAAAGAAGATGAGGAAGAGCACAAGTCTGACCAGAGCGTTAGCGGACGACCGAAGCGTAGGTGGGCAGATGCGAGCGATGGGCAAGATGGAAAACATGGTGTACGTACATTAGGGCGAAGCAAACCCATTGCATACCCAGTTGCGTAACACCTAATAATCCTGCGGCGCACTGAAAAGTGTCCAGCTCTTTACAGCACTCGATGGCTTCTCGAGACTTGGCTACTGTCAGAATATTGGCGAATCCAGAAGTAGCAGATGTGGTGCCGAGAAGCACAAAGTACGGCGAAATACCCTCTGCGGTACCTCGCGAAATGATGCGATAATGTTGAGGCAGATACGATATCAACAGGCCGACCAATATTAATCTGCGAGGAACTTGGTGTCAGCAGAATGGGCTTGACAAAACATGGCTACATACAAGACAATAATAGCTTACATTGAAATTGCCAATTCTAAGTAGCGAGGAGTTCTGAGCGGCTCGCATTCAGCATGGCGGGGGGGAGAAGAGATATCCATCTCGAAAGCAAGACTTGGCTTGAACTAAGGGATGAGAGACAGAATGACTTGTACAGATGGCGAGGGGCTTAGTCTCCGTATTAGGGTTTTAGGGTGCCTTGGTTTGACGTGTTGTGACGGAGGGAGTATTTCGTCCTGGGCCCCAGCTCGTGACAGCTGGATGAGCCACAGCCGCTGTCAAAAGACTGCAGAGAAGAGAGATGGAGGGAACAAAAAACTTAAATATGTGACAGTGTCGATCCCAGCACTGGGTCGAGAGGCAGAGAAATTGGCGGATCCAGAGGGCAAAGCCACGGTGCAGCTAACTGGAGCGCGACAGCATAGTCTCCCAGCGCGACTGGCAGCAGGAAGCGTCCGGTTTGATGCCTGAGACGACGTAGCCCAGGGATGTGGAAGGATGTGGAAGCTGCCCAATGACGACACGGGCGCGGATGGAAGACTGGAGGTTGACAGCAAAAGCTGGGAGATAAGACGACCTTGGAGGGCGAGGGTTGGCGGTCGAAGAGTCCAGTGTTATGGAGAGGAAGAGAGTTCTGATTGGAGTTGAGGTTGGGGTCGAGAGTAGCAGTGCAGTTGAGTTGAGTTGAGTGAGGCAAGAGCGCGAAGGGTGAGGCGGTTATAACCTGTGGATCCACGATCCGGATACCAGATGGAGGTTAGCTAGCAACCAGACATCGAACATGACAATTGAACGGCCGAGCCGCCGCCAGCTCGCTCTGACAAGTTGGATCAACACCCTGAGAGAGGCAGGTCTCTCTGCCTGCTTGCTGCTGGCGTGCTGCGACGCAGCATTGGGCCCCGCCCCGCTCGCCTTGTGGCGCCAATGTCCTCGTCCTATCTGTCTGGTCTGGTGGGTTGGGGGGGGTAACTATAGTGGGTACATGTACAAGGTGAGTGGGTCGAGTCTGCCAGTCTGCCAGTCTGCCAAGTCCACTCACAGTTGAACCATCCATCCACAGCAAACGAACTCGTGCATTTCCGTAACCTATCAACCCCATTTCGACGACATGGCTTGAATGAGGCTCTCTGCATACACGCACCATGTGAGAGGTCCGGTGCAGCTTGGTGTACACCGTATAATGTCAGTGTGCAGTGTGCGGTATCTCGAAAGCAAACGAGAAATGACCAAGTGGAAATAGAACGGACCACGTTCAAGTTGATCGTCGTCAGCCGTCTTTTTCAGCTTTTGAAATTTTGGAACAGTTGGCGGGTCTGCTGCAGCTAACCAAGTAAGCACTTTTGCAACTCTTTTCAAACGCCAAGCTTGTTCAACAAACAACTCGTGCATTCCCCTGCAGCACAAGGCGGAACAGTTTGGCCCTGGCATCGACAGGCAAAGGAGACAAACACCGTTCCAACCAGATCCATATACATGACTCACATATTGCCTCTCTTCCTTGATTGCTCCCTGCAGAATGCAACATGGATCATGAACCAGCAAACGCACTTGCAACTGCGCAGTCAGATCCCCGTCAGAAGGACAATGAGGATATGGCTCATCCTCCAAAGATGGAACTACTCACCCAGCACTCCATCATCCAGCTTGGCGATGCGGCAAGATCATCAGTCTCCCAAGCTTCCCCCGTCTTCTTTGCCTCAGCACAATGGACAGCCGATGGCACCACTATCCTGACAAGCTCCTCGAATCATTGCGTTTCGTTCTTTGTCCTACCATCCGATCTCTTGCAAAATGACAAACCAGGGCGCCCACTGCAACCACAGGCAATCACGAAACTTCCCGAACCCACGCAGACTATAGCACCCGCGCCTTTCTTCTCTCTGGCAGAACCCGCGTCACAAACGTTTCTCGTTGGATGCCGAGATCACCCTTTGCATCTGTACCATGCATTTCCCGAAAGCCCCAGCCCCAGGCCCGGTGGCCCCATCGCTCAGTACAAGCTCATCAGGCATGAAACCGAGCAATACATCACGCCTTCATCCTTAGTGTGGCCCTCACCCGGCACTCACTTCATCTGCGGCTCAGCAAACCGCATAGACTACTTTGACGTATCAAGACATGGCTCTGACGGACCTGTCCTCACTGTGCCCACCATCCCTTCCAAACGACACATATCCAAGGGCCATGGCGTGGGCATGAAGGGGACCGTGTCCGCTCTTGCTATATCTCCATCCGACTCTAGTGGAGGCAGTCTCGTTGCCGCAGGCACAAGAACCCGCTGGATGGGCTTATACGATCTCCATCGCTCAGACAGGGCTGTCGCAAACTGGAAAATTTCGCAATCCGACCTCCCCGGACCGACAGGCATGTCCTCGGGGCAGGGAATCGTCCAGCTGCTCTGGAGCCCGTGTGGCAGATATCTCATCATTAACGAGCGCCACTCAAACGGACTACTCATCTACGACATCCGAGGCTCAGGAAGGCTGCTCGGCGTTCTAAACGGCCGACAGGCAAACACGCAACAGAAACTTCTCTGTGACGTCTTCCAACGAGATCCGCACAGTGAAGGAGGCTTCGAAGTCTGGGCAGGCGCGCAAGATGGCTTCGTCACCGTATGGGACAACGTAGGCTTGACCGCGGCCGAGATCGAGCCCTCGTGGACCTGGAAACCGCACAGCTCTCCCGTCTGTTCTACAATCCTGCATCCCAGCGGATCCGTTGCGGCAACCTGTTCGGGGGGTTGGGAGCACTTGGCTATCAATGAACACGACTATGACACGGAAGCTACTCTTGAGAATTCGCATCAACCCCAGAATTACAAGGTCCTGAATGAGTCGAGCTTGAAGTTGTGGTCGCTGCAAAACGGGAACGCTGAATTTGACCAGAACACGTGAATGATTGTCGTCTACAATCTACTAAGCGCAATGACCTGTACCTTGTTATATGAAAACAAGATCATATCTATTCGCATGTTGAAAAGCCATTGACATGTTCTCGTTGAGCTATTAGTATCGACATGCCTGAAGCATAACTCATTTCGCGCAAAATATGTCTTCATCTTGTTGGCAATGTCACGGCGTCATGAAGCGGTCGCTGCCACCAACACCGCTACCGACGACGAACACAAGGATGCGAGGAATATCTATTTCTATTCGTATAATTCTACCGCTTTTCGTGTATGCTGCTAAAGCAGTGTACATGAACGATTATCGCAGTCCTCTCGGAAAGGCTCCGTGATATAGCTATTCCACCGAGCCACATTCCAGTTGCTGTTGGTCCTACCATTATGTTAAGCTCTTCCTTTGTCCCACTTGTACCGATAATACACGGATGCGATGCTCTCACTATGCCGTCCCTGGTAATGATGAAAAAAAAAAAAAGGGCGTGCCTCAATGTTTTGTTTTGGGTCATGCCCAAACCCCATTCCATAACGCCTCTGCCTCTCAACCAGTTATTCCTAGTTCTCCAACACAGTCAGGCAAGCAAGCCCGCCGGCAACTCATAAGTTGAATGCCGGATATGCTGATGACCCTGTCCGATAGGGGAGATCCGTTACCTCTAAACCAAGTTGCGATTTCTTCTCCGGTTCTGCTGCCAAAGTACGCCGCCACCGCCAACTCTGCGTGGTCCTGGGTACGATTCTGAATACAGAGTCTCGGCATCGCTGTCGGGTTCTATCTCTTGCAATGCCGCGTTGAATCCCTGGGAAAATTCATCCAACTCTCTGTTCAGCGGGACACGATCGGAATCTCCACTAGCTCCTCCGTTTCTTGAAAATACATCCTCCACATCGCCAAGTTGGTGAGGCTGCTGTAAGATAGAACCCAACACACCACTCTCCGTACTCACACCATCCGAGTGACGATTGATCGATGCAATGCCAGCCGGGGGCCTAATCTCGGAGATTTCTTGTCGCGACATGTATGGTTCGAAATGGTCATGGTCAGGCGCCATTGATCTGCGATTAGTGTTAGTGGTGGTTCTCCCCGTGATCCTCATTGACCAAATATGCATGAAAACCTCGTACCTCATATTTTTGGGGACTTGCGCATCTGCTGAGCGTCGACGATTCCTCTTTGACTTTCGACGCCACATAAAAAAGCCCAACGCAACAAGTGCAAAAATGAAAGCAACGCCCCCGACAGCCCCTCCTATGATGGCACCTGTATTCTTGGGAATGCTCCCGTCGCTGCTAGGGGCGGCAGCACCATCCGTCGTCGACGGCAGGGGCCCGTCACTAACTGCTGGCAAACCCGAGTCCGTACTACTACTAGTGCTACTGATACTGCTAGTACCCGAAGTTTCCGTCGACTCCGAACTAAGAGAAGTAGGCCAAGATAGAGGCGTAGGCGTGGCGGTCAGTTGCACGGATATGGTGGTGAGCCTCAAGGCAGCCATGCCAGAGGCACTTGGAACGACAGTGGTGGCCAGATCTGAAGCGGTGCCGCACCCATACTGAAAATAACCTCCCTCAAACTGATTTCTGTAGCAAACATCCCGGCCGTGGCAGGTAAATATGTACGGGTCGGCTATGGTCTGAGGGCCACTGTTTCGATCGACGCAGCCGGTGAAGATTCCGCCCTTACAAGACCCGTCATCCGGACAGCAGCCTATAGCTCCATGCTCGACATCGACGGCGCAATGAGACCCAGCGAGGCAGGTAGCTGGAAGATTAGGATCACCTCCTATGTAACCACAAATTGTGTTAGACTGTCGGCGCAAAAGTTGATTCGGCGAAATGGGAGCTGGCGTAGCAAGTATGGGCCATGAGACGACGTTCAGCAGAACCTGCGCCTCGAAAGAGTTCGTTTCGCGCGGCAACATGTGTGAAGCCGCCATGGTGGACAGGATAGGCAATACTAGCATAGCCGCCTTCGGTGGTGGCAGCTGCGTAAACAAGTGATTCGATATCATTTTCTTCTGTCGATGCTCTCCGAACCTTACGCGAGAACGGTTCCAAGAAAGGGAAAAAAGTTGTTGTATGTGTATGGAGTCTGCTGCTGTGAACTTGTCACGTTTACACAGCAGCCTGGTTTGCTTATCCAAAAAGAAAGTAGATGTGATGGGTCGAGTCTCTCATTGTTGATACAGAAACATGGATCGTGGGAGTGGCGAGCAGACCAGTAAAGCCCAGAAAGAGAGATGATAAAAGAAAACATTGGAGCAAGATGTAAATAAGAATGCAAAGGCAATGGCAATGGCAATGACAATGGGGAAGGCTACTTGGGGGGGGAGTGGGGGGGAACAGACTGATTACGAGGTAATAAGAACCGGGATATTGGACACGGCGGACTGACTTCCCAGGTAGAGATTGAGGGTCCAGGGTCTGACAGTCACGACCAACGATAATGTTTTTATTTTCTTTATTTTATTCTAAAGCTCGGGCAGGTGCAGGTACTTCACTTGCAGCGTGGTGAGGCGCGCTCGGCTCTACATTAGCCGACGCGACCAGATATTATTTATTCTTTCATACCCTTTCCCTTCCCCCAGGCACCGTGATGTGATGCGATGCGAGGCGTCACATCGCATCACATCGCATCACATCGCATCGCATCGCCCCGGGTGGGGGGGGGGGAGATGGTGGCGGTGGGCAACAAGTGTGGCTGGCGCCGTTGCCATGCGGGCTGGCTGGCAGAACTGATGGATTATTATGTATATTATGGCCAGGGGGATACAAGTACAAGTTGACGAGATCCTGCCCACCCCTGGCTGGCTGTTCAGGCCGGCCGACGGTCATTTTGGCCCAGAAATTTTGGGCCGGCGGTGGATTCCCATGATTATGCGACTCGGATTAATATGGACGACTCATGAGAAGAAGGAGGTCGTGAAGAAAGAAAAGACCGTCCGTCGACGGCCTAGGCACAGAGTAGAAGGGGCATTAAGGGCTACTGCGATCAAACCGAAACCATCCCTCTCTGGTCCACGTCCTCATTTCGCAGGTCTGTTTGCTTCGCTCTCTAATAATGGGCGTGGGTATTAAGCAACCCTCTGCTGTTAAATAGCAATCCCGTCGTGGCTGGGAGGTGGCTAAGACGCCTGATACTGGCTGCCTATGTATAGTAATTTACACACAAAGTCTGTACTAAGTGTCTAGCCCGTCCTGCCTATCTAGGCATATGCTTAAGGATGCTCAGTGCCTGGCTTGTAAAGTTTGTTACGCGCTGTGCGCTATGCGCTACGTTTAACTAATACTTAGCCGCCTGTAAAAAATACATCGTCGGCCGGTATTAACGGGGCAACTGGCTTCCCAGCCACAGACGGGGTTGCTATAACAGAAGAGGGTTGCTTGATACCGATACCCACGCCCCTAATAAAACTCCCCTGGCGGTTCTAGGCGAGGTGCCCGCATCGTCTGAGAGTGGCACCAGCCCCAGCCCCAGCCCCAGCCCCAGCCCCCTCCCTCCATCCATCCCAACCACCTTCTCCGCACTCGATTATTACTAGACCTGCCATCTTATTACTCTCGACTCAACATGGCATCATGGCTTGGATTCCCTAATGTTGTCTGGGTGAGCCCCCAAATTACAGACTCGCCTTGAGCTCGCATTTAGGCCCGAATTCAACACACGGTGGACGCGTCCTCCTTTCAAGAATCATCGCTTCCCCCCCTCCTCTCTCTTTTACGATGCTTCAGTCGTCTTCTTCTGCAATCGCGTCAGCCGGAGAATTTCGCCGTCCGAACCCTTCAGCACGAAATCGGGATGCATGACGTTGAGAGCCTCGAACGCCAGCAACTTTGGGAAGGCGTCCAGCACGAACGGGCACATCTCGTTACCGAGCATGGGATTGTCGCGATTCAAACCAGGGCTGAATGCTGCAAGGCGTAAAACGATTTGCACCTTATCATTAAATATTTCAGTCCTCCCCTTGTCCTGAATCATTATCATTACAGAAATAAGATGGTAGATCTTGGGCTCAAACTACCACATCGCCGCCAGTGCCTTGTAAAACGGAGCGAACATACATTCATCGATCCATCGACTCTGGATATCGTGTCGGGATGCGGGATGGAGGCTCCAAGTCGCCCAAAGTAGTCGGGACTTCAAGAACCCGGTGTTACATGGCCGTACTATCCTGGGATTGCCGTTGTGTAATTATTTGGACATTAGATTTTTGCATCACAAAGACGCTCCGTTGCCAATTGATGTCTTCAGATATCCATAGGTCTGGTACATAATATAGCTTTTGCAAGGTCGTACTTGCCAATCTGGGGAATTTTCAGGTGATGATTGGCTCCCAGGCGCTCCTAGGCTGCTGGCAGCTGAGAAGGCGCCCCCACTGTACCTAGACCACCCTACATGTACATACCCCCTGCCTCTACTTCTCAAGTGCCGCCCTTCCGTCCGGAACCAAGAACTTCATACCTCCTATCATCTCATGCAGCCATTCATGTGCATTCCTCCAGACGCTGGTCCGTCCGCTGCAGTAGTTCTTGAGACTTCATTGTTTGTGGTATCTTCCATCGAGCCTTCGTTGTCTCTCCCCGCCTGGAGCCCATATCGTCACAGCCATACTCATATCTGACGCGTGATTGCGGTTTGGCACCTCGCTGCTGGCCAAGATGCCGATCCGCCTGAGAATGCGGCCACAGCCTGGTGTAAGGGATATGAGCCCAGTTTCTGCTAGATATGACTTTGATATGCCGGACATCAAGGATTCGGATGCCTTTCGGGATGTCGTCAAGAAGCTTTCCCTGTTGGTGCCCTCTCAGACGATTGCTGCCTCGACCACAGGCTGGCGTCATATACTGACTTTTGGTTGACGCTTTTGCATGCCCGGTGCAGCTACTTCACAGATGTCATCGAGCTACCAAGTACATTTGAGCAGTTGAGGACCACCGAAGCAGGCAACTGTATTCGGGTGCTTGTTGATCATCTGAGTGAGAATTGCATGCATCCGGCCATTGTGAACGCCTTGCTGTGAGTGCCTTCGTCTCTAGTTGACCCCGAAGTTCCTGTCTGTCCATGTCTTTCCAAATTCATCTGCTGATGTGGCCACATAAACAGAGCCCTCAAGTGGCATTATGCTGCGGCAAACGAGCATCTGAGTATTGGCGAAACTCGTTCGTATGCATGCGAGATCACAGCATGGCGTTTCCTGACACGACTCTCCGAGAGACAGGCGGTAGAATATTGCCTGTACGAGATTCCAGTTGATCCAGAACGTGCAGATGCGGCGCCACAGGCGTCTTACGATCACGAGGCAGGGGAAAGCTCCCCACTTCTCACTCGTAGGGACTCTTTTGATAACGACTTGAGAACCATGGCTGGCGGTAGCGTGAGCAAGAGGACCAAGCTCTTGAGCTCTCTATCGCGGCTGACCCATCTCAACGACGATTCAAGTGAGGACACAGACCCGACGGTCGCTTTCAAGAGCTTGAATGCCCTGGAGATTGCTGCCATAGCAAATGCAAAGCGCTTCCTCAGCCAACACGTAGTACAGAAAATCATCACTGGAATTTGGAACGGTGAGATTGTATTTTGGGACACGCTCTCTGTCAACTCTGCCAAGAAGCCGCGTTACTACAACCCTCATACTGCGGACCCGTTCTCGCGGCTTCGCGTACCGAAATATGTAAAGGCATGGGAGGTTCTGTTTTTTGTTGTGTTTCTACTTCTGTACTATTTAGTCCTCATCACCCGAGACGATACTCGAATTACACCTACGGAAGTATTGCTTCTCATCTGGATCGCGGCATTCTTCTACGACGAGTTGAGCGAGTGGATCGATGCCGGTTCCATCTTTTATGCCACTGATATATGGAATGTCTTCGACATGATCATGATCTTGATCGGATTCATATTTGCAGCGTTGAGTAAGACGTACAATCAGGATGGTTTCCTGGAACTGGCTTTCACTGACATTCTACCGCAGGGATCATCGGGCTTGTCAAAAACAACAACGCAATGAATGAGATTGCATTCAATGTTTTATCGCTCGAAGCTCTGTTTATGATGCCGAGGATCTGTTCAATTTTGAGTTTGAGCCCGTACTGGGGAACATTGATTCCATGTCTCAAGGAAATGGGCAAAGATTTCGTAAAGTTCATGGTCCTCGTCGTGATCGTCTACTTTGGCTTCTTGACCACGTTTTCTCTCATTGGACGGGATGCCTTCACCTTTGGTCGAATGACGGGTATTTTGACCAAGATTTTTTTTGGATCGAGCTATGTTGGTTTCGACATTATGGACCAGATTGATCCATTCTTCGGGCCACCACTCATGATCATCTTCATCACCCTTACGTCAATTCTGCTGCAAGGTTCTCTGACGGGTATGCTGTCCAACAGCTTTTCTCGTGTCATCACACAGGCCAGGGAAGAGTATCTCTATGTGTACAGTGTATATGTCCTGGAGGCTTCAACTAGCAATCGCCTCACCCATTTCTATCCGCCGTTCAACCTCATCGCCCTGGTTATATTCCGGCCGATGCGCTTCATTTTCCCTCGGGTGGGGAAGTTCCGCGCCGGACGCATCGTTTTGTTGCGAGCTACGCATATGCCAATTGTTGGGGTCATCAAATTATACGAGTTTATCCGACGCAAGTCCCAAGACGACGAGTACGCAGGCTTCCGGGGACCTCGCGAGTCCAAGAAGAGCAGACCCTCCATCCTGTACTTGAGGCCAACGTCGGGCCACAGTAAACAGGCGCTTCCGCTGTCGCTGTCGCAAGAATCCACACTGCTGAGATCGGACGGAAGGAGGCGACATGGCGACGACACGGAGGAGCCTACTGGGGTGGAGGGCCAGATTGCAGAGCTTCATCGAAAGATTGACCAGCTTACGGCTTTGGTGGTAGCTATGCAAGCAGGGCCCGATGGCAATGGATCACAATCGGGAGGGGGGGATGATTGAAATGTACGCAGTGCGCACGCATTGCCTTGGCCATATTGTCCAAGCACTTGGCTGCGCGAATGTCTTGTTCATTTTGGGGAGGGGTTTGGTTTTCTGTTCATCACCAGGAGCCTTAGCATTGAGTTCAGTCTTTTCCATTCACTCCTTGATCCTCCCGTCACTGACCATTTGTCTCACCGCCTCGATGCTTTTTGAGACAGCCGCAATCGCCATCTGTGCAAGCAACGAATTCACATGGATGGCGGATCTTGCGACTTAGTCCCGCGTAGACTTGCGCGTGGGTAAGGCGGCATTTGTGGTGAGGGGGCTTGACTGGGGCGGTGGCAGATACGTTGATGGTATGCATTGTATTCCCCTTCACTTGTGGATATCTTTTTTTTTTTTCAATTCATGGTCTGGAGGAGGGGATGCATGGTTTGGAACACCATTGACTTATCTATAAGCATTTTGGGTGCCATTCGGGATCTTGCTATGCTTGCTGCGGGAGTTAGCGGGTGGTGATGACGTGTAGTCAGTTGTCTGGTGTACTCCGTAGTCGACTTCGGTGACGTGTGCTTTTTGCTCCAACTCCACTCGTGGTTGTCTGGGTGGGTGTGGTGAAAGTCGTGGTGCGAGATGGCCTAGATGGAATCAGAGCCAGCCTGATTTCAGCAAGTTGATTGTTTATGCGAGGGCGTCTCCAGATGCGTACAGGATTGGGAAATTGGAATATATATAAGCGGAAACACTTGCCTTTCCAGGGAATCAAAGGCGGCCCACGCTACGATTGCATGACTGACTGCAAGTATTAATTACGTGGACAGCAGATTGATGAGGAGGTGGTTGTTGTTGTTGTTGTTGTTGCTGTTGTTGTTGTTCAAAGACCTGCTCCCCCGGAAATGCACGCCACACTGCCCACACTGCCACACACTGCCCCACTGCGCACAGATTGTGGCGGTCCCGTTTCGATTCCCCTCTCCATTTTCTTCCTACAGATATATGATAGTCCGAAGATCTGTTCTACGCTCCTCACAACATCATCTCCAAAGCTTCCACGCCCGTTGATACCGAAATCCGAATCCGCCACACAAAGGGGAAAGGCGATCGCGAAGCAATGCATCTGCACCAGGTGCGTGCGCTTCTCCCGTAAATCCCGACAGGAGCTGTCTCCGCCACCGATCAGAAACAGAAGCCAACATCCCGTCCGTAGACCAGACATCTTCTTCTTGCTTCAACAGTCTCGTCATGAAAACAACCACCGAGTCTGCCGCCCTGGCCCCTGCCGCCGCCGCCGCCGCAGCAGCAGCAGCAGCACAGAGATGCAACACCAAGAATCTAGGATGGCGCATCGCGGTCGATGCGGCTGGTGCTGCGTGCGCGGGTGCCATTGTTGCACCCGTCATTTCCATCATTGACCGGTCCGTATTTTGCTCCCGGTCCATCTCATCCATCCTGCTGCCTCGCTGTCCCTGTCCCACAGGTATACATACGCACGCACACACGACTGACAAGGACACGATGATTGAATCGATGATGATTGATGATGATGCAGATCCATCATGGAAAACGCCTCCGGCCGCAGCTCCCTCGTGGAGTCCATCCAGTCCTCGTTCCGCAACCTCGTCCTCCAACCTCGCGCAGCGCTATTCTCGCGACCCTGCGCCCTCATACTGATGCTCTACGGCGGCACCTATTTGACCGCCAACCTTGTCGACACCACCACCTCGACCCTCACCAACAAGCCCGCCGGGACAGTCTCCTCGGGCGCCAGCAAGTTCGTCGCCTCGTCCGCCGCCAACGTCGGTCTATGCATGTACAAAGACCGCTCCTTCGTCCGCATGTTCGGTCCCGTGGGCTCCGTCCCCCGCGCCGTGCCCCTGCCCTCGTACGCACTCTTCACTCTGCGCGACTGTCTGACCGTCTTTGCGTCGTTCAATATCCCGCCCCTGCTGGCGCCCTATATAGACGCCCGCTTGTCCGACCAAGTCAGGAGGCGGGTGTCGGGCCATACCACGGCTCAGTTCATGGCTCCGGCGGCCGTGCAGTTCCTCTCCACGCCCTTGCATCTCCTCGGACTGGATTTGTACAATCGCCCTGGCCAACAGGCATCCGCGGTATCGTGGCGCCATCGCTTCGACGTCGTTCGCTCAAACTGGCTCATCAGCTCGGTGGCCAGAATATGTCGCATCGTCCCGGCATTCGGGGTGGGGGGTGTCGTCAACATGAAGGTTCGGCGCAACCTGATGGCCAAGTTGGAATAGATGCAGCGGGCGGGACCCTTTGTCTCGTCTGCTTCGCGTGGTGACAAAGCATGGGGCAATCTCGCATCGAAACTTTCTTTTCTCTTCACCGACTTGTATTATTTTGCATGGCTGGCGTTTCTGTTGTTCTGACTGTCTCTCTTGTTGAAAACATTTGCATTTAGATGCGACTGTATGATTACTCTTTGGAAATGTCAGTTGTAACACTGGGTATTAGAAATCAGTCCTCTTGTTTCCATATAATGAGGAAATGTATACATGTATATAGAGAGAAGTGGGAACGACTGACTGTTCATGATATAGACAGAACACGAAGGGTTTCTCCCATCTTCAGTCTGCAAGTCATTTGTCTCTGCGCCCATAAGATAGCAACATGCATTAATGACGCGACTTGATTTCTGCAATTCTCGGAGACCTTTGCTCACAATTTACGGCCCCATGCTTCACTTTTGTCTCGTTGCGCCGCCATAGCCATGTGCAATGATTTCAATGCCAAAAGTACGGCTTGCTTCACATTTTTCATGCCCCGGCTTATTTCACCTGGGACACATTCTTGTCTCACTCTTGAGTCTTCCAAAGAAAAAGAAGAAAATAGATACATGTGCATCATCTCGTTTATCCCCAGCCAGATGAAAAAAAAAAAAAAAAAAGGCTCGACCGAATTTCCTCCATCATTCCGTCATGGTCTTTGCCCATCCGCTTTGCACCAGCCATCCACCTCAATAACGTAATCGAATCGCCATGTGCGTAGAAGCTGACGCATTATGCTTGGGCAGGGGACAACAAAAATTGAATGATGAAAAGAAAAAGAAAAACATAAAGTCAACTACCAGAACGCCTTTCCCAGGCTAGAGCCGCAATATTTAGATATAGTATAAATGCTAGTTTCCTTCACCAACATCACAGAAACCCCGTCAAGAGAAAGAGAAGTGCTGGAATACGTGTTCCTCGGTTTGCGCGTCGTCGAGCCGTGGACGTCATTGCCAGCATGAAGTAGCTTAAAAACAAGGGAGTCGGTCTCTTATGACCAGTAAGAGAGATTGGCAGCGGGCTCAGAGCGCAAAGGCTCCTGCGACAAGCATGTAGGCGCTCTGCTCGCTAAGCCTCGAATATGTACGTCTCCCGGACCACTAATCATGTACCCAAAAATTTTTTGGAATGGAACGGGAAGGAAGAAAAGTTGGAGAAAAAAAGAAGAAGAAGAAGAAACCAAGCGGCAGAGCAATTCGTAGGAAGCATCATCATGACTTGATTGTTGGCGGTATCATCTCCCAAAGCAGCATGTCGAGGCGTCGTCTCTCATACAACTTCGACGTACAGAACAAGCTTTTCGTTTCGCTGCAAGGCAAAGTCGAGATCGCCGTCACTCATCAAGCTAGGCTTGTTTCCTGTTGGCTCGTCCTTGTAAAAAAGCTGCAACTGGTCGTCTTGCGAGATCTTGAGTCGCTCTCGAACTTTATCGCAAAGTTGCTGATAGTCTGCGGCCGACGACACACGGATAGCTATCAAGTCGCCATTAAAGTACATCTTGACCTTCATCTGCGGAGCTTGGCCGCCTTGTTGTTGGCTTGGCATACCCTGCTGGGAGTTGCTCATTTGTCGAGGCGTGGCAGAGTGCCCGGAATAGCCATTGCCGTTCAAGTTACTGCGCGAGCCATTATTGCCAGGGGACTCAGCGGACTGTTGTGACCCTTGCGAAAGCCGGTATTCTTGCTCAGTCTCGTTCGGATCCACCTCGTAGTCTCCCTCACGAGGAGCAAAGAATTGCTTGACCAGTTTGCAGCGTGAGATGTACTCAGGCTGATTGAGCAGGTTCTTGACGTAGGCATCAAGATTGTGAAGGCGGCCTTCTGTAATGGCATCGGTGACGTAGCTCACTGGCCCTGGCATGTACGGCAGAGTCCGCTTTTGGCCGCCAGCATTTCCAGCTTCGGCGGGAAATTCGGTAAGAAGAGCAATCTGGAAATCATAAAAGTCTTCGTAGTACCGGGACAGCTCCCAATGGCGCCCATCGTCGAGCACGGCGACGATTACAAACCAATACTTGTCCTCGGCAAAACAGTAGCGCGGGATCCACGCCCGGGTCGGCGCATAGAGTTGGGGAGTAGACTGATTGGGGGCGAACTGATTGGACTGAGAGACGTTGTTATTTTGTCCAGCGCGGGGCTACCATCATCAACAAAAAAATTAGAGAATGGAACAAAAAAAGTTGTCCGAGGCTATACATTGTGCGGTGAACGAACAAAAGCGCAGCAAAAAGCGCAGCTGGAAGAACAGAGAGGGTCCGTACCTGTGATCCGTTTTGGGCACTTTGGCGTCCTGCTTGAAGGCTCATGCGGTCCATGCCCTGCTCTATGCCTTGTTGACCACCAGAGCCAGGGCCAGCCCCGCCCTCAAATTTGCCCAGCGTGATGCTGCTATTTTTGTAACTGGCAGCCATCTTCTTCCACTCTTCCACGCTTGGTACTCCAGCCTTTCGCACAGCCTCCAGCGCATTGGGAACAACTTCTCGGGTCTTGACAAAGCGAATTTCCACGTACGAGACGGGTATCAGTCCAGGGCCACCCAACCTTGCGATGGGCTTGGCGACGAACCATTCGGCGGTAGACTGGGCGATGATGATGATTTGCTCCCCCTTTGTGGCACCCAGTTCGTCTGCCCGCTGAGCCTCGAAATCGTACATGACAATGGCAAAGATCTTGTTATCAATGTCGGTGGATTTTGTGCTGCGATGGCTGATGGGCATGGCGGTGGCAATAGGGTGCGGGGAGTGCTCGCTGTAGCCGGAGTCGTGGTCGGGGCTCTTCGCGGTGGGCGGTCGGCCACCATCGGACTGTGCGCTGTCACGTTCGGTACGGCCTAGAGCCTGGAAGAACGAAACGGGAACCAAGCCTCGGGCATCTGGAAGTGCGGGATTGCAGGCCTCGTACCAGTCCTCGTCATTCTCGCGACCGATAACGTGAAAGAAGTCTCCTTTTGAGAAGCTCAGTTCTTGTGATGACTGTGCTTCATAGTCGTAGAGGGCTCGGATGACCTAAAGAAGGAAGATTCTGGTCAGCAATTTACAATGACGACGACAAAGATTTCGTTTCACTTGGTGATTCCGCGTGATGGAGACGGACCTTTTTGGGTGGGATGATGGCAACAGCAGACTTGGTGCCTAATGATGTGTGGTGCTGCTCTTTCTTGTCGCCCTTGATGGACCGACGTAAGGCCTGTATGAGGGTCATGAGGATTAGCAAATTGAATCAAAGTCCTGAGCGAGATGGTTATGCTTGGAGAAAGTGGCTTCGTTGCTGGGGCTGGTGTTGACCGTTGGCCATCATGGAGGAAACACCACTTGGGAAAGACGGAATTTGGAGGTGCGGTGCGGGGTGTGCTGCGTAATGGCAGATTGGCGAGTCGTATTTTTTTCACCAAAGAGGTGCCAAAAGGGTGAAGAGTAGGAAGGAGCGACTGGGGGAATGAGGGATTGGCTGCCATCGCGGCCATCGCTGCCATCTGCAAGGCGTCATCGTGCACCCGGGAGTACGAGGAAGCACAATCAATATACGACCACGGGAACGAGCAAGTGGAAGGAAAGGAAGCGGTACAGGGCGGCGGCCGATGGGAAAGAGCATCAGACGCATGTGCAGGCAGATAGATGGGATGCGAATGCGCGTGGCTGCGCAAGACAGCAAACCACATTGAGCGGCAACATACCTTCATTCTGTACGAGTGTGAGTGCGAGTGCGAGTGCGAGTGTGAGTGCGACGTGGACTTGTCGGCGACCGCAGGTTTCAAGAAGTCGTAGCACTCAAGACGTTCGACTGCGGGAGAGGGGGAAAGAAAGAGAGACGAGGGGAGGCCGATGATACTATCTCGCTCTGACGGTCGATGCCAGTGGTGTCTGGTCGAAGAAAATCCACCACCAGACAGACCAGACAGAACCCGACCAACAAGTGTTCGCTCGGCTTAATTTAGTATTCTGGGAATTTCTGGCTGGCTGGCTAAGTCGTGTGTGGATGTGGAATCGATGTGGAGACGTTGGAGATGCCGGGGGCCACGAGCCAGCAACTTTTTCGAGGCGGGACGACACGACAACACGCAACAGAAAGTTGAAGGTGGAAGGTGGAAGGTGGAAGAGGGGGGTAGCTGTTTTGTCTTTGAAAGTTGGCGCAAACTTTAAAGCCAAATTGACTACGTCGAGAGATTGATTCGATGGGAACAAACCTGTGCCTGAGGAGGTAAAGTAAAAGGGCATGTATGCATGCAGACTGCTGTTGAAACTACTCCGTATGCAACGTAGCAAAGACGCAAGACGCAAAACACTGGATGTTGTTCACGCGCGCGCGCGGGGGGGCAGCAGCATGGAGAATTCGTCGATTGAACGGCGCCTGTACATATGTATCAGATGGTCTCTTGTCGGGCCTCTTGTTGTTGGTGCCCTGGGGATGGTAGAATCCTCGGCCGAGGCGTTGGGGAGCGGTCTTGGGGTAGGTAGGCTTGGTAGGGATCCAAGGGGGCGCAAGATGCGCCGTCGCGACGAGTGCCCGAGACAGGAGCTCCCTTGTGCCTCTGTGTGCCTCTGTGTAGATGTCTTCTTGGCAAGGCGTCGATGCGGCTCGGCGATAAGATTCGCGATCACGATGCGCAAACAGTGGGGAAAATGGGTATTTGGGGCTCTCGAAACAATGTCGATGGCGTCCGAAAAAAAAAAAAAAAAAACAATAGCACGAGGCGCGAGGAATGGAGAAAGAACAAACCACCAACGGACGGCAAGTGAAGGGAACGAGGGGGAGGGAAGACAGAAAAGAAAGGGAAGAAAGAGGAGAGGGGTGCCGGTGCTGGTTGGTCTGGTGGTCTGGTGGTCTGGTGGTGTGGTGTGGTGTGGTGTGGTGTGGTGTGGTGTGGTGTGGTGTGGTGTGGTGTGGTGTGGTGTGGTGTGGTGTGGTGTGGTGTGGTGTGGTGTGGTGTGGTGTGGTGTGGTGTGGTGTGGTGTGGTGTGGTGTGGTGTGGTGTGGTGTGGTGTGGTGTGGTGTGGTGTGGTGTGGTGTGGTGTGGTGTGGTGTGGTGTGGTGTGGTGTGGTGTGGTGTGGTGTGGTGGTGTGGTGCGGTGGTGGTGTACAGTAGGGTTGGTTCAACCGTACACGGAGAGAGAGATAGTAGATACGGAGTAGAGAGAGACTCTGTGGCGCCGGCGCCGGCGGTTGTGCATTAATAATTAGATGAACTCTGTAGTAACGTCTGGCAATACGGATTACGCCCAGTGGTCTTCCTTGTCTTCACTTCATGTGGTGTTCGGTACCTGTCACCCGTGCATGTTGCATGTGCATGCCGGCGCTTGTTGGGAAGCCATGGGAAAGAAAACCTTACATGTACTTTTACGTGTACGGGCGAGCCGCGGGCCTTCCGGGCCAAGTGTACTACTACTCGATTCGTTCCTGACTGCGTCCGCAAAGTTCGTAAGTCGTCTTGTTTCCGTCGTTTCCGTCCTGTCTACAGTCGTCTACAGTCTGGGCAGATGAGATGGTGATGAGGGACTTGGAGGGGGATCCTTGCGCATTGATTGCTCTCTGTCAGTGAGTGAGAGCGAGACAGACGCACGCAGCATTGCATCGACGCGCATGAACGTTGAGGACACCACCCAGCCCTATTCATGCACCAAAGCAGTTCCTTGGCCAGGAAACGTACCCAAGTAAACAAGAAGAGCGAGCTAGCTATTTACTGATTAGTTTGACTCGCTGAAACAAAACGACGTTGCCGTGGCGAAACTCTGCCCGTCTCTTCCGCGAAACCCACATCTTCTTGTGGTACGTCCAGAAAGAACATGATGTTGGGTGGTGTCTGGTGAACTCGCACAAATATGGTCAGTCTGCCAGGCTAAACCAGAAATTATTCATGAACGGTAGAAAATATACGCGAAAGTAGATGTTGTAGATATGGGGAATCACACAGCGTATAGCTCAACGACCGAATACGTGATGAGCGCGCTGAACGTCGGACACGTCGGACCATCGATGGTCAGCACCTACGATACTCCTCCATAGGTCCGGCTTCTCCGACCCCAAGCACGTCCGGACTCGAGTCGTCTGTAATGTCTCCATTTTGACGCATCTGGTCAGCAACCTTCTGGTACGTCGAAAAATTCCCGAGCTCGAATTTTGACGGCGAACATGTCCTCCAGGGCCAAGGCAATAACTCCGTTTTCTTCCATGTAGTATCCCTCCAAGGCTTGCTTGGCTGACCAGCCTCATGTACCCTCCTCGGGCGATCGTGTCCAGAAACAGGAGTTGCTGATGCCAAGGAGTTTTTGCTGGCGTACTTGGTTCCCCTCGTGACTTCTGGTATTCAAGACAGGCGCATCATAAATCTGTATTAACTGTTAAGAAGCTGATATAGGCTAAACTATGAACTATTCTATCGCGGCGCAGCTAGTCATTTATCCAGAACAAACGCCATATTTCATGATCCAACGTCAAAGGTTGAGGGTATAACCATAGTTACGCTTTTAAGAAAGGGCCGCATGCAATGAATGCCAATTCGTAGTACCAAGTCCGTCCGGAATATCCTGCGACGTGTGACCGTCATACCTTTGGTACTTCAACTCTCGAATCCAACAACGGCTGGGGCTTCCAGTTCCATCGACCTCGTTTGGAGGCTCTAACTTGTGTGAACGGTTAGAAGGGAGGCGTGTCAGGTAGCTGACTCGATCATTTGCTTCGGCAGAACCGTCGAGATGGGGAGGCAGAGCACTCTCTGACGGTACATGCTGCCTGCCTCCCGGCAACGAACGTTCTCTGAGTCGCAATATCGCTACACCGTTGGCCGACCAATTCGGACACCATGAACGTTTATGTCAATATCATCATCATGCAAAAAAAGTCGGTGCTGAAACGAAGCGAAGCGAAGTGGCATTTAAGTTAAGCCACGAGCCGGATAAGAAGATGTTGCGAGGGAGGATGTGGGTGACGAAGAGAACAGAGAATAACGAAAAAAAAAACTCAAAGGTTAGATTTGACCTTTGATGTCAACTTTGCGGAACGCTTCGGATCGAACGCCTTCGAAAAGCTGACCAGCCTTTCCGCTCAGAAACACAATGTTATCTGAGCGGTCTTCAAGAAGATGCTGGCCATTGTGGTCTATAATAAACTGGGCGGCATCGACATCAGATTCAAAGCCGAGCTCCTCGGTAATGAAACGAAGCTTCAAGTCTGGTTTGTAACTGCAAATAAAATTAGCACATGACAGTGACAAGTGGTCCATGGCGGAGTTGTCTTACCTCTTGCAAATGTTACACAGTGCTGCAAGGCGCTCTCTCGAGACAAACATATCCATGAGATATGCACCCATGTTGGGTGTGTCGAGGTAAAGTTGGAAGAATCTATGGTAATTCCCCAATGCCAAAGCCGAGCGTACCTGCAAAGCGTGCTTGATTGGTTTCTCCTCCTTTTCTGTCGCGGTTAGATCTGCGATCGTGTCGTTGAGACCGGTACGATTTGCAGTATGAATAAAGTATAGAATACGGTACGCTTTGAATTCGATAGGATTGCCTTTTAATCCCAAAGCGTATAAGGAACGCAGTTGGGTCTGGCATTGATTATACTCACCAATGTCTCCTTTCTCCAAAGCGATGCGGGCGTGGATTTCGTATACTGAGACCGTAAAATCATTCTTCACATGTTGCACAGTCAAATCCTGTCGCATGGACTTGAACTGATCACAAATATACGAGTAGTTTCCCTCTTTTCTCCATTTCTTCTTGAGGAAATCCAATGTTTGCCGCAAAATTCGCTCCGGCCGTACATTGGAGGGCACGGGGGGCGCGGTAAGGCGGAGATATCTCTTCTCTAGAATCTCGCTAGTCCCGACAATCGGCCCGGCCGATGGTGGTGTTGGGCTTGGAGATCTGTAGACAGCCTTGTACTTGCTCTCAAAGCGACGTTTGCGTTTGTTGGCTGCTTCTTTTTGAAACTTACTTGATTTTGTCGACTTGTCAAAGGAGGAGCGTTTCTCTGGAGAGGGATAGGAAACACGGTCCTCAAGAGATGAACGAGAGTTAGTATTGTGTCCTGGTGGCTGGCTTGATACACCATTGGCTAAATCGGACGATTTTCTTTTTTTAGGGTTGGCGACGTGAACAGGAGATGAAGAGGTATGGACACCACGATTATGCAACGCGTCACGGTCGGCTTTCACGAGGGCGTGAGGTAATGGGACAACATCCCAGTCTATGGTATACAGGGTGCCGTTTTCTTTAGCATTGCCGATTGTCTCCTTAAGTTTTGCTTCGACTTCTGCGCGGGAAACAGAGGGGTCGTCATTCTGGGGAAGAAAAGATCGTTGAACATAGCGCCGAACAGATGCGGGCCAGTCGGTTTTTGGCTTCGCCTGGTCGGCTTGAGCAGCAGGAGGCGTTGGGATTGGCATAGGCGAATGGGTTGCCCCAACAGGCGGGACATACCCTGAATATGAGGGCGGTGTTGGAGGGGCAAATTGGCTAAAGCCCTGGCGAACTTGAACAGGAACAAACGCAGGATCTAGAGCAGTCAGCCAGATGATCTTTGTGGGCGAGGAACGGTGGGCAGTGCTGATACTTACTAGGTGCGTAGCTGTATGGTGTCGGCTGTGCCTGAGTAGATAGCCCGGGCGCCGCTTGCTGCGCGGCTGACCACCCTGGCATCGTGACGAGAAAGGCAGAGGGATGGCTGGATGTTAGTGTTTGTGATGTAGCAAATATTGTCGATGCCTACGTGATGGCGGAGAGTTAGGCGTATGACGGTGGGCGACGATGTTCGGATAGGGTGAGGGAAGGAGTAAAGAGAGGGTTCGAGTGGACGTGGCGGAGACGAACGTCTATTCAATAACTTCTTGTGGGCGGTGACTGACTTGGGCTGGTTGGGCGGGCCCAGCTCGTGACTCATGGCTGATCTTCGGCTACTATGTCCGCGGGATGCTGAACTTGAACGATGTGGATCCAGCCTTGTAGATGATGCCTCTCACTCACGCCCTTGTTAGCCAATCTACATTTGCAAGCCGTGGCCGTCGCCAATAGGACAGCTTCCTGTCATCCTCTCACTGACTCACTGACATCAGTCTCGTGCAACTATCCATCTCACAGCGAACTCGATACACATTTTCCCCCATCGTTCTCTCACTTGCAAAACCTCTTACCTCACTCGGCGCATCCAACTTCAAGTGGGCGCTCACCAGTCCGTTAATGCATCGTCGTCATCAAGGATCGTCCAATACCAGTTTCTGAACCGCGGAGTATTTTCTTCTGGCGCGAAGCCACGACGACATGACGGATGTTTTTGAAACCCATAGACCTGACTACTGCTCTCAGGCCGTCTTACTTGCCGGACGAAATTCTGCTATTTGTCCAGGACAATGTTGGCCTTTATGAGGGGTAAACAATGCCCAAGCCGTTGCAGGCATACCAAGTTCGCTAGGCTAACAAGACATGACATAACAGGAAGTTGAAACTGGCGAACCATCAAAACGGCCAAGTGTATTTGACTTCTCACCGTATTTGTTATGTAGACAAGATAGAGCCCAGAGCAAACTCTGTGGCACTAGACCTCAAGGATGTCGATCGTTATGAAGCCTACGCTGGGTTTTTCAAGTCATCACCCAAGATAACCATATTTCCGAAACCTCTAAAGCGGGGTTCCCTGCACAATCGAGCGCTGTCAAACGCTGCATCACCATCGCGGAATGGGACGGCCTCTCCAGGACCCAGGGACAGTGCATATCGGCCGCCATCTGAACCGCCTCAGATCACGCTGGCAACTTGGGTGTGCACAATATGCAGTTTTTCAAATCCGATACCTGTTAACTTTGACCCTGCTGCGGCAAATGCTCATACTCCTCTGCTACCATGCCTAGCCTGTGGGATCAAGCCCTCGTTGGCACACGTTCTGAAAGCAGCCATCAACAACGCTAGCCAACGCCCTGCATCCTCACTCAGTCATACACAAGACCTCCGCGCCCTTCCCCTCCGACCAAAGGACTTGGATACACCTCCCACATCAGATCCGACGCCACCGACACACAAAAACAGTCGCGGGGGCTCTGCAAGCGATACAGGCGCCGAGTTTCCATGCCCGCGTTGCACATTCTCAAACCATCCTTCACTTCTCTCATGCGAGATTTGTGGTGCAACACTACTATCACAAAATCCTGCCAAATCAGCGTCCAACCTCCCTACAGTCCGAACGGAATCGCCTGGACCTGTACTTGAGTCGTCCAGCAAAGGAACAGGGGGTATTGACGTGCCTGAAAGTATCAAAATTTCATTCCGTGACGGAGGAGATAAGATCTTTTATGAGCGGCTGAAGGGCGCCGTCACGCAAAGGAAGTGGCTGTTACAGAATGCACCTCCTGTGCCTAAAGGCGGTCGCAATAGTGATGAAAACTATCAGGGTGGCTCGGCGGGATTAGCCAGCGGTACCAGAGCGAAAACCGCCGGTATTGCTGGCCTGGAGCAGCTCGGCCTCAACATGCATAAGAACAATGAAATGCTGATAGGGAGCGCTTTTGAGGACCTTGAGGCACTGATGTCTTCGGCGAAAGAGGTAATCGCTCTGGCGGAGCGGTATGCTCGTCAAAGTAATGGGGCAAATGGCGGTGCCTCGGCTGAAGAGAATGCCATTCTGGCCGAATCCGCCACTCAGCTGGGTTTGATAACCACAAAAGATATCGTCGGGGGCGGGAGCTCAGAGTCGCTTTATCTCTCCGAACTGTCTCGAAACTTGGCAGAATTTCTAGCCGATGATTCAAGGGGGGTATTGAAACGAGCAGGTGGCATCATCACGCTGGTCGACGTATGGGCCATGTTCAACCGAGCTAGAGGAGGCGTAGAACTCGTCAGTCCGATGGACTTCGAAAAGGCCGCTCGGTTATGGGGAAGTCTCAAACTTCCGGTTCGACTGCGCACGTTCCGCAGCGGGGTCATGGTCGTCCAAGGCCGCGATCGTACAGATGAGGCGACTATCAAAGCTTTGCTCGTTTGGCTCGATGATCTGCACGAGGTCCCGCCAGAACGGGACGTCACTTGGGACTGGAGAGAGTTCGGTCGTGGTGTGACTGCCTTGGAGGTTGCTGAAAGATTCGGCTGGAGTATTGGAGTTGCCGAAGAGGAGCTGTTCATGGCAGAGGAGCAAGGCGCACTCTGCCGAGAAGAAGGTCTGGAAGGCTTGAAGTTCTGGAAGAATTACATTGATACGGGGGACATAGCTCCGCCAAAGAGCGAGGCCAAGCTCAAAGAGGAGGCTATGCTCAAGGCACTCAAGGAGGGTGGGCTCATATAGCCAGCCTCTTGGTACGGCGTGGAGCGTTTGCATATTGGGCCGTGGCATTTGTGAAAAATTGTTTCAAGCTTTGTCTGGTCCATCATGGAGTAATCCAAAGTTCCGGAATATTCAAACCAGTCTGTGCGATCTCAAATTCGTGGAGTGCATTGCTACTCTAACAACTTTCTCAGCCCAACCTTACTGTGAGCCTATCTACCCCTTGGCCTAGGGGTATATCATTTCGAACTCATGATGGTCCTCAACGCCAGTAACAAAATTGCAACAACGCCAATATCTTATATACGTTCCCTGGTCCACAACGCCGCTTTGGAAAAGTTTTTTGAGACGAAGATAAAACCATGTGACGGTAACGGTGCGATTGATGTGAAGGCATTCGAGCTGAACTCTCACACAATAACGTGGGTGGACATGTGCTCCACAGCTTCCTTGATAGTACGCAACATTCGCTGGTTGACACAAAATGGACATCTAATCGGCTTTTCATTGGAAGACATTGGTCCATCGGAGTGAATTGGCGTCAGGGTAAGGTCGTGGCCCAGGTCCTGGCCTGGAGTTGCATATCTTGGGACAGAAGAAGCTCGTCCGCCTGGCGTTGCAACAATGCCGGCTTGTTGATAGAGCCCCCTCTCAGCTCGCTCTCTCTCCTCCCGTACGGCCGCTGCCTGCGCCTCAGCAGCTTGTTCCTCCTGTTGTAGTTGGTGCAAAGCGTTTTGCAGCACAACTTCAGGGTCATCGTCCGCATACATGTGTTGTTGTTCGGGCTGCGGCGGGGGAGAAAGTGCCGGTGGCTCCGGTGGCTCCGGTGGCGAGGGAAAGTTGTGCTGCGGCAACGGCGACTGATGATGAGAAGCATTCATTCTTCGGACAACCTCGTCGCGTACCAGTGCGCAGGTGTTCAAGCTCGCCTCTACGCCGACAACGCGCAGCACTTGTTCTCTGATCGCAGCTGGGCTCGTATCGAAAGCAACTGCCATTACCCTGGGAACACAATCGGCAAGATAATCGATGTCCTCTGCGGGATTGATGCCGCCGTCGCCCAGCCGCCTCTGACGCCGCACAAGCAGTCCATAGCGCTTCTTGAAGCGATGAATCCAGCCGGGGGAAAACTCTGGCGCATTCTCGTCTCTGTAACGGGGCAGCTGGGAAAAGATTGACTTGGCCTTCTCCCCTAGCTCGTCGTTGGTGGGTTGGCGGCCAGACGCTTGAACTTGCTGATACCACAGCAAGACAAGCTTCTCGACATCTGGCCAGTTTCCAAATCGCAATCTGGATCCCGACAGCTGGGGATTATCGCCATCGAGCCGGGAGTACTTGGGTGACAAGGAATGCGATACTGTTGACTGACTTATCTGTTGGCCATATTGCGAATAGAACCAGTCGATGCACGCCTTATGCGACGGACGAATGGGTTGCGCGTTCGCCCACCGACGTAACTCGCGCCGTTGATCGAGCGTCAACGAATGTCGTTCCTTTGTTGGTGTTGGCGCCTCGATGTGCTGGGCAAGATCTGTTGCCGAAGCAGCCACCAAGGCTGGGTCGGTAGTGACATCCGACATGCCAGCGTCGACGTAGTTCTCTAGGCGAGATGATTTCGGCGTGCTGGATGCTATCGTTGTATCCGAAAGGGCGAGGTGGGATGTTTCCAATAAAGGATACGCGGGCTTGCTTCAAAAAGAGTGTGGCGGGTTTGCCAGTTGTTTTTCCGGTCCGCAATCCCATGCTTATTCGGCAGCGAGTGCAGCACGTGAGGCTCCACAGTCGCCCAATAGGCATAAATGACTCAAATACATAACGTAGGTGGGCCCCTGGTGTGGCTCGCGTGGCTTATGGAATACCGCTATCAGCATGTACTCCATACGGAATACACACGCCGTGCAACGTATCTTTCTCTTTCTCTTTCTCTCTCTTCCCTGTTTCAGTTACTTCACGCAGAGAGGTTTCAATTTAGCTCTTCTGTACGGATTATAAAAGGTATACATACTGTAATGCCGCCGCAACTTGCATCCCAGGACCCGTGGCTTAATTTATTTCCTCCTCACATAGCTTTCCGCCTAAAGAAAGTCGTAGCCACCTAAGCCCCAGTACCCTTACATACAATGTACACTTGTGATCCTGATTTATCGCAGCGGCTCCTCGGTCACCCAATACGCGCCAATGGCGTGCCAATGCATAATACAATACGGACCCCCAGGAATCCGAAGCCGTCACCGTCCGCTTGATCATGCAAAGTTTGCCAATTAATAATTATGTCGTCCATATCCAAGCACGTTCTTACAGCGTTGTAGTTAAACCAGAAGCGCCCGGTCTTCCACAAATCCCTCATTCGAATAGAAAGACGTGCGCTCCTTTTCTAGTCGTTCATCTCCACGAGCAGCCGACTTTTCTTCCACTCGCTCCAACGCTCGCAAGAACTGCTCCATCCTGGGGACATGCCGTGCTAAGAATTCATCCATGCTATTCCGATCAAGCCATACGTCTGGCCCCAGCAAGAGCAACCACCAGGGGTCACAGGTGAATATGCTATTTGTGAACTCGAAGTCAAGCACGGCGGTGATTCGGATCCCCCAACAGACCAAAAGATCCCCCGCTGCTAACATTGCACCTTACAATTGCTTAGAGGCCTGCGCGCCGGGGAATCCACCCACGGCCGCGCGCAGCGTGCCCTACACTATGACGAATAGTAAGCGTAAAAATATATGTGGAAATTTGGTAATATAAAGCTATGAAAAATACGCCTTCAAGATGCATCCTACACTGCATAACTACAACTATAGCAACTCAACTGTACGAGGTCATAAAGTACAAGGTAGTGTTTGAAAGTATCCGTTTGTAACAAAAATTTCACAGCAATGATTATTTGTTCCATCCCCAAAGTATCTGTAGTGAGAATTCCAATCTAACTTGTCGTTGCCACTGCTTCAAAAAAGAAATTCGTCAGACTTGCTGCAAAGGCAAGTAAGTGTCTCTGGTTCACGAACGACTTATTTGGTGGTAGAGTGAATTCCGGCCGGAACAGTGGTCTAACGCATGCAATGCGCAATGCTAACTGCGCAGTTTCAATTCCAGAGGTCCACCAAGGCTGAATTATATGTACAACATGTCCTTGGTACAGCTTCGCTAAGTCCCCGCGCCACTGACCCATCTACTGCTTCTTCTCCTGCTCC
The DNA here is from genome assembly GCA_022702365.1 of Epichloe sibirici. Lineage (NCBI taxonomy): Eukaryota > Fungi > Ascomycota > Sordariomycetes > Hypocreales > Clavicipitaceae > Epichloe > Epichloe sibirici. The sequence continues at coordinate 1,893,225 of JALAAE010000001.1, read as the reverse complement.
TCCATAAACTTCCTGTCGAAATGTCAGCATAACGGTTCAGGACGGCGATGCTCGGAATAACGCACTTGATGAAATCGGCCTCGTCGGAGCTGGAGGCGTTGATCGGAGGAGCGGCATTGGCAGTAGTCTTCTTGGGGCCAGAGACAGCATAGTAGACACCGCCGAAAAGGCTTCCCAGAATACCCATGGCCAGCTGAGAATCGAATTAGTTGGAGGTCCTGTCTCGCGAAGAAGGAATCGGATGCGAACGAACGTAGTGTCCGCCGACCTGTCGGCCAGCGATGTTGTAGGTAGCGATACCAGCCATTATGACGATTGATTGAAGCGAAGGTGCTCGATTGTTGTGATTGACGGCGGGGAGCAATTGGCTTAGGCCGATGATAATTTTCGGTCGATGTCTTTGAGATCATGGAGCGTAGTTGAAATTCCGATGTTCGTGCCTGGATGGACTTGGCAGGCGAAAAGGAGCCGGCTTGCGGGTATAGCTCGGTTGAACCAGAGCTGTTTCGGAGTACTATTATAATAAGTCTATAACAGGCGCGACGTCATTGGCGCTGACGGCTGGCCCGGTCGCATCCGTAAAATGCACCTCTGCACCACTCCCCAACATTCTACATAAACTTCTGGACGCATTTTTTCTATCTTTTGCAATTTTCCTCCAAGGTATCGACTGATATACATTCTTTTACAGATCTCTCTTTCCCCCGCAATGTCCTGGTGGGGGAAGTCGAAGGAGCCGAAGGAGTCTGCGCCTGAGCAATCTCCCAGAGCCGACAGCTCTCAACAGAAGCAGCCATTTGATCCAGATAAACTCCCGCCGCGAGGGAAGCTCCCCAGAAAACTGCAGAGCATTGTCGACGAGTCGGATAGAGACAATAGCTACTTTGACGACGTTGCCGATGGATAGTAAGAGCGCAGCATTCTTTCTGAAGGTATCGACACTAATCGTGCGCCAGCGCCCCTCCAACCACGGATACCAACCTGCGATATGCTGCCTATGCCACCCGAATTCGAACTATCCTTCTTTCCGCCCATCGCTACGTTGCCTACACTTCAGACATTGGCGAGTCATTTCGACCGGTAGCCCACCCCAGGCTCGTGCGAGCAGCGTACGGCATATCGTGGCTATACATCCTTGGAGATGTATCCCACGAGGGATATCGTGCCTATTGGCACAATCAGCGCATTCTCAACCCTCAACTGCGTCTCACGCCCCATCAAGAGAAGATCACAGGGTTGCCCACGGAGGATAACAGTAACCTGGCGCCTGGCGTGATTAGTCCGTTGGAGGATTGGAGGACCGTCATGGTTCAGAGAGCCATCTTCCAGAGCTTGGCTAGTATGGGTCTCCCTGCTATCACAATTCACAGCGTGGTCCGGTATTCCGGACAGGCTTTGAAGAAAGTCAAGAATCCTACAATACGCACCTGGGGCCCCATTGGCCTTGGTCTGTCCGTTGTTCCCTTCTTGCCCCGGCTATTCGATGAACCGGTAGAGAATGCCGTTGAGTGGGTTTTCCATAAAGGCTTCCAGGCAGTCGGTGGCAAAGAGTATGTGGGAAATGCTCCAGCGATTGGCCGAGAAGACCTCCTCAACAAACCAATCAAGCCCAAGACTGAATAAGGGTGAATGCTCATGAATGGAAGGCAATAATTCAGGAGGCGTTTGTCGTATTTGTGCTCTACTCGTTATGCTACGAAACAAAGGTGTCGAATTTGCGCGCATGCGTTGTGTTGGTTCTAGTTTTAATTTTTCCTTCAAAGCCAACTGACCGCAGTGTGTGTTGTGTGGAGGACACTTGTTAATATCACTCAATCACTTACTTAAGTTGGGTAGCCTAGTAGGTAGACACGGAGTGCTCGTGTCTAAATGGCGCTATCCTGCACTTGCGAACATCATGCATCTCGTTCGAAACAAAGAAAAGACGAAGAGGAAATACCACACACAATGTCACATTGTCAGCTTCAGTGGTGCTGCAAATGAGGCGATTAGCGGCACATGCACCCGCACCTCCGCCTGTACGTAAGCGCCTTGTTGGCTCGCGCGGGCCTTCCAGAGCTTTCTTTGCCTCACACGATTCAGTCTCGTCCGCTTGGTCAGCAAGTCACTCTCTAACCGCCACGGGTACGAGGCGTTGACGACGCTTCATTCTGCCTACCGCCCGAGCTGCCTTTTTTTGCGTATAAACGTCATCCTTTAGCCCTGTCATTCATCATGGCGTCATCAGCAGACACGCGTGCTCAGGAAACGAGTTACATCATGAGGGACAAACACGACGCTGCGTTGGTCGGCAAACACTGTCAATACGAGTATTGCAACCAACTCGACTTCCTACCTTTTCTATGCCAGTCTTGCACCAGAACGTATTGTCTCGATCACAGAACAGAATCTACACACAAGTGCGCCAACGCTGGGGCATGGGCGGAACGCAAAAGACTGGCTAATCTGTCAAAGCCATCAATTGGCCAGGGCAAGACGCTTAGAGACAAGGTCTCTCAGAAACCTTGCGCATCGCCAGAATGCAAGACTGTGGTAGGAACCTCTTTGGTTCCTGGAGTTCATTGCGACATGTGCAATCGTGATTATTGTCTGAAACATCGCCTGAAAGAAGATCACGACTGTAGAAACCTGGTTCCTATTGGGGCTCGACCTATGCAGACAGATGTGGCTCAAAAGACTCGATCAGCACTCGACAGACTACGAGCTTGGGGTTCGGCCAAGAAAGAGCAAGCGGGAAGGGCTTTACCAAAGCCAAAGCCCAGTTCGGCAGCCGCTCGTGTGATAGCCACCAAGAAGCTGAAAGAAACAGCCAAGGGTGACAAGAAAGTGCCGGAAGAGAAACGCTTGTATCTCTGCGTTGAGGCAGAGGCAGAAACAGCAAAGGCCAAGTTACCCAAGGGCGAGTTTTTCTTCTCCAAAGATTGGGTGATCGGACGGTTGCTAGATCAGGCAGCCGCCGGTCTACAGGTTCAGAATATCAATAACCAGAGTTCAGATGAGAAAGATAAGTTGCGCGTCTTCCACGTCGAGGGGGGAAGAATCCTAGAGTACGGCGAGAAAGTTGGATCTGTATTGCAAAGCGGTAATACTGTGATTTTGTTGAGGGGTGTCGGGCCACCAGCAGACCTGATAGAGGTTTGATGTAGCGGGCTGAGTGAGGTGAGGCCCATCAATGAACAGCACTGGGAGTCTGGAGCAGCAACGATACCCAGATTGACGATACCGAAATATCGTCGGTGATTCTCATAGAAAATTAATGTTGAAATAGTTTAATTTTCAATCGCTCATGATTTGTCCAAAGATCGGTTATAACAGCTCGCCTTCTTCAAGGGTTGATGCAATTGATTGCATCACGTGTTTTCGTGTTTTCCGCGCGCAAAACCTATGACGGCATGCGCTTGGTCACAGTGCACAAATGAGATTGTCCCCAAACAATCAATTCATCTGCATCTTCAGCATGCGTCGCAATAGAGAGAGCTATCGAGATGCCTCCTCATATTCCGCGCAAGAGACTGCGCGGCTCTCCCGATAGAGAGGATGTCGATGCGGCAAGTAGGAAGCAGAACGCCAGCACCCAGCGCAAGCGGACCCTTTACGATGACTTGGATGCCACGACAACATCATTCTCTGAGAAAACTTCAGGCTCGATCTTGCAAAGTCTGGATGACGGTGACAGTTCTAGCTCATTGACTTCTTTATCGGACGAAGATTTTGAGGATATCCCCTTAGCTAAACGCCCCAAAGTGGCCAGGCAATTCTCGGAAGATGAGGAGGACGACAACTTTGAGTTCGAAGATGTTGAAGCCCCAGCGTCAAACCCTTCTGCTCCAGTTGTATCTGGAGACTTAGAATTGACGTTGAATAAAGACACCCGGCTGTCGTTGACAAATGTATATGGTGACAGGAAAGGGCCCTCCAAACGAGAGAGGAAAGTACGCAATGCTACACATTGCGTGCATGTTCTCTTGCTTCTATGGCACAATGCCGTGCGCAATTCTTGGTTGTGTGACGCTGAAGTTCAAGCGACAATGATATCGCACTTGCCTCCCAAAATGTGGGAAGAGGTGGACCGTTGGAGACTAAATTCAGGACTCATCAAACAGCCCATTATTCAAGCAAAGTCTTTGGAGATGAAGAGAAGAGGTGCTGCAAAGGGTAAGAGGAAGCAACGGGACTCTCGTGATTGGGGTGACGCGGCGAAGAGACTGGAGGAAGGTGCCATTGACATGAGCCATGGAGACCCCTTGTTCCGACTCATGCAGTCGCTAACTGCGTGGTGGAAGCAAAGGTATAGAATCAACGCTTCCGGTATAAGGAAATGGGGGTATATGTCTTTGGAAAGGCTCGACAGGTTGACAAAAGCCCATAAGGAAGACTTTGCCGACCAAGGTCGGTTTGGGGAGAGGATTGTCGGCCTTGAAGAGTTCCGACGGTGTGCTTGTGTCTGCCAAGGAAGCAGAGACATAGGCGCTCAGCTATTCACTGCATTGCTACGCGGTCTTGGTATCGAAGCTAGAATGGTTGCCAGCTTGCAGCCCTTGGGTTTCGGGTGGAACAGATTGGAGGACGCCGACCCGGAGACTTTCAAGTCAGAAGAAACAGATCACAGTGGTCCGAAAGGAGCCCGGACTTCGTCGAACACAACACCACCTAAGACAGAAACTAAGCGATCATCGGCAATTTCGAAATCAAAACTTGACCAGAAAGTGAGCCGTTCTGGACTGACTGTTGGATCTCTGTTGGACGGTAAAGACGATCTGAAGGTTGAGCATTCAGACACTGATGACGAGTCGATCATCAGTGTAGAATTCACTCCCAAGAAAAACAAAACAACGGTGCGGAAATACGATGTGGATCTAGATTATCCTCACTACTGGACTGAAGCTCTCTCACCTGTAACCAACAAATACTTGCCTGTGGATCCGATTGTCAAGAACTTGGTCGCAACGAACCGAGAACTAGTTGAATCCTTCGAACCGCGGGGACAAAAGGCAGATAAGGCCAGGCAGGTCATATCTTATATCATTGGGTACTCGTCGGATGGTACAGCCAAAGACGTGACCGTACGATACCTAAAGCGACAGGTTACTCCTGGGCGGACAAAGGGATTCAGGATGCCTGTCGAAAAGATCTCCGTTCATGGTCGTAACGGCAAGGTTAATCGCTATGAAGAATTTGATTGGTTCAGATCTGCCATGTCAGGGTATAGGAGAGGCACCAGAGCACATCCCGTCACTGAAGCAGATGAAGAAGAGGATTCAACGGACCTGAAGCCAGCAAAGGCCGAGAAAAAGCAGGTCAAAGAGGGTGAAGAAACGCTCCAATATTATAAACAGTCAAAAGAGTTCGTGCTCGAGAGACATCTCAAACGAGAAGAAGCGCTCAAAGCCGAAGCGACACGGGTCAAAAAATTCAAGAACAAGGCAAAGGGGAACAAAGCAGAAGAAGAAGAAGATGTCTACCTCAGGTCAGACGTGGTCCAAGTCAAAAGTGCAGAAACTTGGCACAAGCAGGGTCGTGCCCCTTTAGCTGGGGAGCAACCACTGAAAAGGGTCCCTTATCGGGCGGCGACGCTGAATCGACGTAGAGAAATCCTCGAGGCCGAAGCCGCTACTGGAGAAAAGGTCTTGCAAGGTCTTTATAGCTACGAGCAAACCGACTGGATCATTCCTCCGCCTATACAAAATGGAATTATTCCAAAGAACGAATATGGGTACGCGAGCGTTTTCTTTGTAGCTCACGAGAGACATGCTGACAAGACATCGTTTAGCAACATCGACTTGTTCGCCGAACACATGTGTCCAGTAGGAGCCGTACATGTTCCCTTTAGAGGTGTCGTGAAAGTCTGCAAGAGGTTGAATATAGACTACGCCGAAGCGGTCGTTGATTTTGAATTCGGAAATCGAATGGCTGTGCCTGTCATTCATGGCGTTGTCATTGCAGAAGAGCATCATGACGAAGTCATGACTGAACTTGAGAAAGACGAAGCGGAACGGAGACGGAAAGAGGACGAGAAGCGGCGAAAGGCTGCTCTTGGTAAATGGCGCAAATTCCTGATGGGTTTGCGAATTGTGGAGAGAATTCGCCAGGAATATGGCGAAGTTGATGAGAGCATATCAGTTTTCGGGCACAGCAAAGCGATTGAATCGACTTCTGCTGCGCCGGCGGCAGGTCACGATGAGGCAATGGCTGGCGGGTTTCTTCCAGAGGGCTATGAAGAGGAGGCTGAGGACCAGCAAAACCACACGTCGAGCTTCTTTCCGGTTGGTGATGATGCGAGTGATGGCGAAGGGGATGATACTGGTCTAATTATAGAGCATGATTAATGTGGTCGGTCGTGCAGCTTGCCAGCTCTTTATCGGAACTTTTTTTCGTAGACATGATGACATCAAAATCCGGGCACTGTAAATTGCATCGCAGAAAGATGTTGATGCCGAGAAATTTGTATACTTCCATCTTGTCAAGATGTCTAACATGCATCCGCTTCTCTTCTTCTCTCGAATAACGAACAATTTACGGAATCCACAACACGGGGCCGAATTGGCCGCGACAACGTAGCTCGCTCGTATAACCTCAATACAGAAAGACAAACAAGTAAATGCAGCCAAAAGGTATGGGGATCAACGCCCCTTGCCAAACATTTCGTGCCACCTGCCCCTACTTCCCGTATCCACAAGCCTATCTGCCCGAACAGGATGCTCCGGCACCACCTCCAACTCCACAGTCTCCTGGATCGTGGAAACAATGGCGATTTGTTGTTCTGCGGAATCCGACGATTGACTTGGCGATAATAGGAAAAGAGCGTTGGAGGTATTCTTTTGACGCATGTTGTATGTCTTGTCTGGAGTTCGCAGGACAGCTGAATTATCTGACGATTCCAGGGTAAGACTATACCGAGCACGTAAGACGTGAGATGTGAGATGTTAGTGACTTATTATGCGTGGCAAGAAGGGGTTTTCGGTTGACGCTGAGTCGAGAGGGGAGAGGGGGGGGACCAACACTGGTGCTGTTTCGGATTCAAGAAAGTTAGCCAGGTCCGGGGGGAGTTCGAGTAGACGGTAGCCTGACTCGTCGGGCTTGTGGATGAGTTTGATGCCTTGATTTTGACTCGACATGTTGGGTGTGGGTTTGATTGTACAATGGTGTTTATGTTGTGTGCCTCCTAACTTGATGAGGCTGATGTGAGTCGTGAGCATGCCAATGGCGAGTACGTCATCGCAGGTTCATGTGTGTGTGTATTTGTGTACTTGTACTCCGTTATTTCCGTGAGTTCTCAAGTGAGCCACAGAAAATTGGACATGAGCTTGGGGGGGTATTGGTGGAGGTGAGGGGCAGCAATAGCATTGTTTACAGTGGATTCCCGACTTCGCTTCTTTCTCTCTGTCTTTTTTTTTTTTTTTTTTTTTTTTTTTTAGCTTCCAGACGCGTCTTGCCCGCGTCCCTGTGCTCGAGTCTCGATTCTCAACGCTCCTTCCCTACTACTAATAATGTCAATGAACCCTGCCTGCACCTGCTTGCGAGTCGTGTCGTGATTCTTTTCTCTTTTCTCAGATGCTATGTTCTATGTTCTGCATCGTATACATACTCCCTCATCGCAAAGTTAGCCATCAAGGCCTGTATCTTTGTTGATGTGAAGTCCTTGCAAGGAGTGCGCGAGAAAGCATTATTACTTCGTACTTATCGGGTATCTGATTTGGTTCGCCCAAATTCGCCTAGGCACGCCAGAGATCTGCATGCAAAAGAAGACAAGACAAAAAGGCAAAGACAGGGTTTCTCGGTTCCCCCCCCCATGTTTACCATCTGAAAGTGGCCCGCCCACTCGTCCGTCCCACCATATCGCATCTGTTGTCTCTGAGTCTTTGTCGACACGGCCCGACCTGACACATCAGCCCGCATACGCTCTTTTCGCTGCGAGCGAGCCTGCTATCGCCTCGAGGACTCTTCCAACAGCCACTGCTTACTTTCTCCCTCTCACTTTCGTGGAGAGGGCCATGAGCGCGGCCCATTGACGAGACCATGGTGCGTGTCACGGACGAATTGGCGCTCTCGCCCGACGCCCTTTCTCTCTACCACGCCTCTGATCCGTTGCTCGGCCACCTCCCCGTCCTGATCTTCCATGGCGCTTCGACGACGGCCAATTATACCCTCAATAGTTCTCGTATACAGATACACATCTTATCGCCTGCCGGCTTCCAGGCCTTTCCGCGCATACCCATCTCTCCGAGCTCTCGCTTCTACTCTGTCGTCAACCATCTACCTCGAGAAATCCAGGTCGACGAAGTATATCGTGGGCTGGCCTTTGGTCTATTTAAATACTTTTCGGAACTTTCCGATGGGGTCAAAACCTACCTCAAGAATCTCTATCCGACGAGAGGAAAGCGGCCTGGCAGCGCAGCGGCACTGTTCGGGGAGCAGCATGCCGCTGACCTGGTCGCATCCATGGTCAAGAGTGAGAAATCCGCAGAGGTTATCGCTTTTTTGCAGGATGCGCTGCAGACCCAACATGTGAACAATGTGGATGTTGATCTTGTTCTGCCTCCGGGTGCCATCGTCCCACTTCAGCCGACTGACTTGGAAGATGTACCCGCCGACGACGAGGATGAGATCCTGGATCCGACCCTGAGACAGTATGGAGGATACACGCCTCTTATCAAACTGTTTGGCGAGCCTGTCTTCTTGCCGACAAGCAAGCTGCGTCGCGCACCATCGAAGCCCACTTCACTGAACCGGGCAAGAACATTTACCGCAGATCAAAAATGTCAGTTGCGGATGAAGCTGGCAGAGTTGGTCGACACGGAAGAGAGATATGTGATGAAACTCGGAGAATTGGTTCACAAGGTCGCCAAGGATTTCCGAGAGAGCGCAAAGGCAAGGCCAGAGGGGAGCCTCAGCCCCTCCGAGGAGGAGTTGGAGCGACTATTTCCTCGCTCCGCAGATCAGATACTGCAGCTCAACTCGGGATTTTTGGAGCAGCTTCGAAAGATTATGGATGACTCAGAAGAAGAAGCGCTCAGAGATATGGAACACACAACGTCAAATTTGAGCAGTATGAGGGGCTCGGGTTCCTCTCGTTCCAAAGATCCCAGCGGGGCACTGAATATGGCTAGGTTGTTCCACGAGTGGTTCCCCAAGTTTACTCAAAGCTACCAGGATTACATCAAGGCCAGCCAGCATTTTCCCACATTATTAAACGCCTTCCTCGACCAGCAGTCCAGTTTCAGACAACGCGTAATGCAATCTGGGGAGCAGACCGTGAGGTCAGCGCTGATCGAGCCCGTGCAAAGACTACCTCGATATAGTCTTCTCATCGATCAGATCGTCAGCTCCCTGCCCATCACCCACCCAGCCCTGCAGCCGATGCTCAAAGCACGCGATATCATCACCAACATTTGTTCCATGGACGATCCTTTGCCCGACCGGCCTCACGTTGCCAATAGACTTCGAATCATGGTTGATTCTTGGCCAAAAGATCTAGAGCCTGAAGGGCGTCTGATAGGCGCTGCTGACTTCATTGAATTTGCACCCTCCTCTCAGGGAGCTAGCGAGCTAGAGAACTCGGGAATTCTGCTTTTGTTCTCTGACTGCGTCATAATACTGAAGAAGATTAATTTTTCCATGACGGGTCGCGATATGCTTCGAGAAATTGACAAGCCTTCTGCGGCAGAGTTGCTCATCTCCATGACCAACGCCGCTGGTGGCCCGTCATCATACGAGTTCGCATTTACTGGATGGCATAGTCTTTGTGATGTGCGTTTTACTGAATCGGCGGACGGCGCATTGATCTGGATGACCTCAACGAAGGATATGCAAGATGTACATTTGGGACAGCACAAGACAAGCAAGGCACCGACGATTCGTTGCTTCCTTTTGCAGGAGGCTTTTGAGGGGAGAGCTAACAAATGGTGTGAGGATGTAGTGAAGGCAAGAATCGAGGCGCGATTCTCGGAAACGGAGAGGGAAACCCCGTGTTGGACGTTACGCTCAGTGCGCTTGCAGGAAAATAACCTCGGGCTGCACGTGGCGGTATTCCAAGAAGGCGCACATGAACTAGTGGAAGGTCGAAGAGAACCTGCACCCATCCGTGTTGTGGTGGATCACGGAAAAGGCACAAAGGGAGCGCCTCTCGGTCACTACGGGATCGAAATAGTTGTGAATGTTTCTAGCAATGAGCTCAAACGGGTCTCCATGTTGACAGTCGGGTTGGATGGTAAACAGTTCCAGGATGATATCGAACTGGAAGACTTTATTCCCACCTTGTCTCGTCGCCGTAAGTACCTTCTACACAGTCTGAGTCGTGACGATTATGGTGACAAGACACTAACTTGTTCACTCTGCAGTCATACAGCTCCTCAGTACCCAGTTGAGCGTTAGCAATGCACATCTAACAGCACCAATGGTATCATACTATACAAAAACTCTGCGGGGACTGAATTTTTCGGCAAACAGAGCCGAAAAGACGAGATCTTTTCTCGCAGCTTCCCCCGTAAAATTGCTGTCAAGTCTTTGGAACGGTGGCTCAAATATCGCCTCCCCCGATGTCGTTGTGTCGGGCGTCCAAAACCAACGACAGCCGTCGCTACACAGAGCCAATAGTTTCCATTCCATGTTTGGCTCCATCAGGGGCAAAGACAGCCGACCAAACACAGCAGATGGAAGACCAGAAAATCCCTTGTTCCGGCTGGAGCAAACATTTACGGGCTTCATAGAGGCTCTTCAATCTCGAAAAGGCGCCATCATTGGCCGTTCGCTTCTCAATCGATCACTCGTTGATGAATTGTCCGTGAACGAAATATACAACAGATTCATCGAAACTCCTTTTGAGTACGAAGTTGCTACCGACATAGGCACCGAGGTCATCTTCGTGGCGTTTGAAAAGTTCTTGCACATTGCTTGGGCAGAGCAGATTGGCCCAGTCATGACAATGCAGGCCATGAACACTCTGCTGGAGAGGGCGAACAAGAGGGTTCCAGGGGACTTTGCTGACTTTGTCAATTACCTGTTCAAGGAGATGGCGCCGCAAAATCGACGAGCGTTTGCTGCTGTTATCAAGCTCTTGGCCGATCTGTTGGACGGCTGTGGCAATGACAGTGATAGGGGAGCCTTGACCGTGGCCTTTGCCGAGCTTCTTGTTACCGAAGGCGATGCACAAAATTACTTCAATCTCTTGGATAGACTCGTTGAGGATTGCGACAGAATATTTGATGACCACAGCGCAAACCATAAGTTCCTCCATGCTGCCTCCATTTCCGACTCCATTGCATCCAGCTTTCGCCAAGGCAAGGCTCACACAGGTTCCATCACATCGAATGCCTCCTCCCTACGGCGCAAGTTTGGGCTTGACGCGTTGCTTCGCCAGAATTCGAGAGATGAACGGCCGTCCGTGTGGCGCACATTGAGTAAGCACCGAAATCCCGCTACGGGCGACACTTCGAGCTTATCACGCGGTACATTGGACAGAGCCCGGTCCATAGATGACAACAGCCTTCCAAAACGACTACATCGGCATGCTATGTCCCGAGACAGACCTGCCCTGGAGGGTGCCTTCGACGAAACGCCGAGGCGGCCGCCTAGCTCACACCGAATGGATTTCCCGCTAGACACTATCGGAGAACCATCAAGTGCCGACCGCATGCCATCAAAGAGTTTGAAGAAAAAGAGGCGAAGCTCACTGTCTAATCTCAAGACTTTGATGGCAGCCGCCACATTAGACGACGTTGAGCCATTTCAGCCATTGCAAACGACTAAAGCCACATCAGGCAAAGTCAACACAACACCCGCCAGTCCAAAAGCAGCACTTCCTTCCAAGATACCAATGAGCCCTAATGTTGTGGAAGCTTTACGTAGCTCCAGGCAAAAAGACAAGGAAAAGGAAAATCTAGGTCTAGGTGGGCCATCAAAGGCATTATTCAGTCAAGCCACCTCTACTGCTAATACCGCTAGTAGTCGTACTGCTGCTACCGCCATCGCCACCACCGCCACCAGTAGTGGTTTCAAAGGCTCCGAGTCACCGAGTAAAATTGCAAGGCACTCAAAAGGTCTATCGATATCGGCCATTCCAATCCTAAAGCCAAGCAAGCCTACGTCGGACGGCGAATCGTCCACCCGCCCGGGCAGCCCAACTCGCACTAATGCCCAACGTCTTCGTCTTCACTCGCCACAGAAGCTTAGAGAGCGGCTGCAATCGGAGAAACAAATTACTCGGGAAGTCGATTTGTCTCTCAAAACGGAGCTATCCAAGATCGGGGAAGAAATGACTCGCGCGCACCAGGCTCGGTCTCCAAGCTCGCAGGTCGCAGAGATGACCGGCTTTGCAGCGTCCTTGAAGGAACTAGAGGAAAAGATCCAGCTCATGATGCAAGATTTGCATGAGAAACAGGTCATGACACAACGCGAACTGGACACCACGTTGAAGAATATGGACACAAAGGCGCGAGCTATTGACCAGCTTCACAAAGAGGTCGTGGCGGAGAATGAGTTGCTCTACGAAAAATATAATGGGGAACTCGGCAGGATTGTCAGGGCAGTAAAGGGGAAGGCCAGGGAAGACAAAGATGAGCTGGTGGGCAAGTTGAAAGAGCAATCCGAGGAGACGGCGCGCATGAAGAAAGAGAATGTTCGGCTGAAGAGGGAAGTCGTTGGCCTGAGAGCAATGCTAAGAGGCGCAGAGTAAGTATTTTTGATCCTCAAGATTGTTGATCGGTCGATCGGTGGCTTTGAATGGGCTGAGGTCTTAAAATTGAGAGTCGGTCGGTAATGTGTAAGAGAACATGTTGTACAGCAGTTTGTATACTACTACTACATCTACATCTACAGGAAAGGGTTATGGGAAAGTGGAATGACGATGACTGAATTCGGGAATGGAGGGTTTAAAGCGGGTATCAACAAACGATATGATGAGCTATGAGCAAATTTTTTTATACGATCAAGATTTCAAACTCGAACTTGTCGTCACATCCGCGGCTCCTGAGCTTTGAAATGTGGACGAGATTGTAGGGGTCACAGAAGCCTTATCAGCAACAGCATCAAGGCTACCCTGCTCGACCCAACACTCGAAGAAGAGGGGGCCAGCCTGAACGGATCGAATCGGAGTTGTTGATATCCCTCCGCGCGCTCGACCAAGCTCAGGTCTGTTTTCGGCGGGTGCTTGCAGACTGGGCTGTGATGGAATCCAAAGTTGTGGGTGCTGCGGGTGGTCAAAGGCCGTTGTCAGTGGATTCTCTCAAATGTTGTGTGCCGATGAAGCAGGTAAGCGTTTCCTCTTGTTTGAAATCACCGCGTTATACCTATTGCGGGGAGATCAAGGGAAAACGTGGACGGATTTTGACAAAGGCCCAGTCGAGTTGAGTTGGGTTTGGGGGGTGCCAAGGGAGAGTTTTTTCATTTTCAACAAACTCTGCTGGGGGAACAAGGAACTTACACGGATAGGTGCCACAGCCTGGTCGCGCAATTCGATGCCCAGAGTAAAGGTACATCCGTCGGGCAGAGGAGGCCGACTTTGGCCTGCGTGAGAAAGTCTGCTCAACGCCCCCCTCAGTGCCTCATGTACATCTGTCGGATTGATGGTGTCTTGGCCCGGCGCGGCATCACGATTCACGTGGGCTGACGAGTCAACACCAGCCTGCGGCGGCGGCCAATCTTTGTCTGCTCCCCACGAGGCCGGAAAGGACTGCACATCAAAGATCCATCGCTCTACTACTTCCAGACTACAGGGTGCGTGGACCACGAGGCAGATGTGGCGCGCGGCTCCCAGACGAATCTGCTGGGCGGTCGCCGCGACGGCATCCCGGATCCAGGCGCAGACCCCGGGGTGGCGGGACTGGAGGACAGGCAGGTTGTAGGCACGGGCTGTGAGAAAAGTAGCGGCAGGGTAGAGTTTGCGGTGGTAAAGGATGGAATGCAGGGCGACTGTGAGAAAATTGGTAAACGACGAGAGCAGGAAGGCGGCTTGGGAGGGAGCTAGGCTTGCTGCAGTGGCATTGGTGTTTGCAGCGTCGGCGTCGGGACCAGTGGCTTCTCGGTCTCCCGCCAGAGACATTCTTGGGATTGTACTGGGACGTTTTCCTGGCTTGACGGGGATGAGGTGAAGTGAAGTCCGTCCCAGGGTGGATTGGCCAGTTCGGGTCGGCTTTGGTAGGGGTTGGACACTGGGGTACATGAGCGTGCGATCACGTGATGTAGGTAGAATAACATTTGGCGATGATCACAACTTGTGCATGTGTGTTTCTTTCCAGCTGCGTTTTGGATGCTGAAGTGCAGCAGTTGGTTGGCCGTTCCCAGAGAGCAATCATCGGGGCCGGACCGGGACTAGCACTCGAGCTTGACTATTTGCGCGCCAGCGATAAGTCGGGCGATCGACAATATTTCCCCATGTTGAGGTGGGACATCGCACGCAGCTGTTGGCTGGGCAACGGATCACAGCTACCTGCTACCCTGGAGCTTTCTCGATTGTCCTTGACCAATGACAAGAGATGACAAGCACAAGTCGGCATTGCATTTCTGTGAACTAGAGTCTTGGGGGAATAAAGTCAGTACTTCTCTGAGCGCAAGGTTTAATTGCAGAAACGCCCTATTCGATATGGATTACGATGCACGTGCGGATTAACGATCACTTCGTTCCCACAGCAATGCCGGAAGAAGTTGTGGGGCATATCGTGGCAGTTGCAGTTGCGGGGCGCTCCTCTCGGGGTCACTAAATGCGCATACCGCGTTTCTAAATGTGCATACCGTGTTAGTCCTAATCCGGAAGGACAGTCCCCACACCCAATTTCAGCGTGGCTCGCGTCTGTTGATTTTCACTATTAACTGAGATGCCTATTTGTGCGATATTTGAAGGTGTTGATATTATTGGATAAAGCTATCATAACTGCCCTAACGGCGGATTGTACGGAAAAAACTGCATTTAACTTATTAACAGCTCGGAGGGATTATTGTAGAATGCGTTGCGTTGCGTTGCGTTGCGTTGTGAGGCCTTGTGATAATAAAAAGGAAGAAAGGAATTATAGAAGAGGTTGCAAGCCTTTGCACACGTTGTACGTTGCTGTGAGCTGCCTGCATTTGCTACTAAAAAGAGCTGGTACATTTAGCGGGGGATTAGGTAGAAAGGTACTTCTTCCGTTTTGGGACTAACGCGGTATGCGCATTTAGAAACGCGGTATGCGCATTTAGTGACCCCTCCTCTCGTGGACACCACTATTTTTCGTCGAATGGACTAGGACGGATTCGGAGGGAAAAAAAAAAAAAAAAAAAAAAAAGGTAATGTGCACTTGTTCTGTTCTTGGTTAGGAAAATCAACATGCTGCATGGTCGCAAACGGAACGACCGATCTTTTTAGATTCGGGGTTAGTTCATGGTGAATTTCAAGGTATCGAGTCTGTATCCAGGGAAAAGATGTCAGTAATATGAATCACGATTCACTTCACCATTGTGCAAGCTTGCCGATTACCATGTTGCTGCTCGGCGACTGCTCAACTTCAGGATGCGGCAGCTGGCCAATGGTAGATTCTGAAACAGACGCGACCCACCCAGCTGCGTCTGGTCTGGTCCCCAGCTCGGTCCCGCCCATTGCTTTGGTCGAAACCTTCAACTTGGACTTGGACATGGACTGCCAACTCAGTGCTGATTGTCGTGTCGCGTGTCGAAATATGCCGAATTCGCTCACCGAGTTGCAGAGAATAACGATAGTCAGGTCAATATGGGAAGCACGGTCAGGCCATTGCAGCCCGACAAAGACAGGCGCCCAGGCCCTTCTGCTGCACACACTCGCCTACTTTCCCCCCTCTCGAAGCAACCCAGCCATCATCAGCTTGTCCTGGGAGCATTCGCTAGCGAGAATGGATGAGAGGCCAATCTCAGACCGTTTTGGTCTGGCTGTCGTATGTCCACCGGCAACATCAGTGGCCATGATGTGAAACTAGTGGCATCGTTCCCTGAGACCTTCTCGGAGGTACGGGCTATTCCGATGTCATCGAGATGTCTCTCAATATTCCCCAAAAGAGCTCTTTGACAAAGCGAAGCTAGCAACTTGGCTCCGAATTTTCTGCATCTGGCTTTCATCACTTAGCTAAGCGTAGTGTGCGTTTTCGGACAATGTCGACCATGAAGTAGTCGAACCGCCCCTCCTAACCTGCACCAAGTCTCCTCTGGAGCTGTCCGGAATTATGATAGTGAGCTTTAGCATTTATTTAGCTTAATACCAGAGCAGCTATCAAATTCAAGGTAATGGAGACGATGGTGCTGATCTTCCAGCAAACTAGGTTCAAACGCGATAATGGACCTGAAGATCGCAGTCGCTTGCGGCGCGGTCGACACTCATCTATCATCTTATCGAGTACTGTCTTGATCGAGATGGGCAATGGCTGGCCAATTTTTTTTTTTTTTTCACAAAAGCCATGCTGCACACGCATATAACAACTTTTTTTTTTTTTTAGAGTTTCTTCTTCTCGTAATCTTCTATACGACTAATTTTTCCGCACAAGTCTGTACACGTTCGCTAGAAGGAAGGCAGCGCGAGGCCCCCTTTGTTGGAAATCGGGTTCACGACGACCTTGTTCGATAAAACACTGCTGTCGACATCTAAGCCCCGACTCCGATTCTCTTTGGGGGAATTCTTTCTCCAGTATCATTTTCTTTTCCAATTTCTTTCTCGCTCGCAGTTCGCTATCGAATAGTCAGTATTAAGGCACGGAAATGGTTGGTGGATCTCGCGGCACTGCCCACCGGGCAGCTGCTTTGCTCACCTTGCTGTTTGCAACGCCTTCTATTGCCGATCGTCGAGATGTGGTGACCAAACAGGTCACCATGACCACATACGTGGACCTCTCCGCCTGTCAGCAAGCCTGTACACAGCAATCCACTTTGGCTGCAGCAGCTCCTACACCTTCGAATGGTGCATGGGGAGGCTCTTCGGGTCAAAGTGGGGGACAGGACCAATCTGGGAGCCAGTCCGGAGGCAAGTCTCCCGGTGAAGGCACGGGAGATGTCGGTGGCTCATCGGGCGGACAGGGGAAGTCTGGAGGCCAATCTGGTGGCGATGCCAATGGAGATGTTGGCGGCTCATCAGGAGGAAAAGGACAGTCTGGAGGCCAATCTGGTGGCAGTGCCAATGGAGATGACGGTGGCTCATCCAAAGGACAAGCCGGTGGTCAATCGGGAGGTCAAACTGGAGGCCAATCTGGTGGTAATGCCAATGGAGATGTCGGTACCTCATCTGGTGGTCAAGCCGGAGGACAGCCAGGAGCTCAACCAGGAGGCCAAACAGGTCAACCAGGAGGTCAAGCCGGGGGACAGCCAGGAAGTCAACCAGGTCAACCTGGTGGTCAACCAGGAAGTCAAGCCGGAGGTAAACCAGGAGGTCGACCAGGAGGCCAAACTGGTCCACCTGGTGGTCAAGCCGGAGGACAACCAGGAGGTCAAGCCGGAGGTAAACCAGGGAGTCAACTAGGACAACCTGGTGGTCAACCCGGAGGTCAATCCGGTGGTCAACCTGGTGGTCAACCTAGTGGTCAATCCGGAGGTCAATCCGGAGGTCAACCCGGAGGACAACCTGGTGGTCAATCTGGTGGTCAAGCCGGAGGACAACCTGGAGGCCAAGCCGGAGGACAAGACCAGGGCCTAGTCATTGGACCTCCCCCTTCTCGAACGATTACGCTGCCCTACGAGACACATCCGTGGCCATGGCAAGACCAAACGGCAAGTTCGTCAACACAGCATGCAGACTGCAACACTTGCACTGGTACCATCTACTACTACCAGCCCACCAACGTCCCCTACATCACGATCACGAAAACCGAGACGAAGATCACGCCAGGAGTAGAGACCATCAAGCCCTCATGCCGGGCTTGTCAGGGAACCGTCGTCATTTACCAAATCGAGAGCACTACAATCTACTATGTCGCTCCGCAACCTACTGAAACTGGCTACGGGCCACCAGTTGCCACTGTGATTTCTGGTCAACCACCAATTATTGCGCCAGGCGTGACAAGAATAGATAAGGCAAGCCCTACAGCCGTGCTGACGAGTTCTGGCTCGGCACAAACCAGCGTGCCAGCACAACAAAGCACGTCTAGTCCGAAAGCCTCTCAGCCAGGGCCATCGAACCAAAGTCCGATAGTTACCCAAACTCCCCAGCAATCTACTAGTTCTCAGGCAAGCCAAATGGTAGCAAGCGAGTCACAGAAAGGCTCTGCGGAATCAAGTGCTAGCGAAGCAAGCTCCAGCAACACTTCCCCTGTTGCTACCATTCCCAGCGGAACTCAGAGCACAGTTCCTGTGGGATCATCATCAGCTGCTGCTGCCTCGAGTCCGGCCACAACACAGCCTACAGAGTCAAGTATTGCCGAAAAGAGTTCCAAGAACCCATCTCCTGAGAACAGCAGCTCTGGCGAGAATCCAGGCGCTACACCTGGAAAACCTTCATCAGAAGCAGCTTCCCCAAGTCCGGTTACAGCACAATCTACGGAGTCAAGTGCTGCTGAAACAAGCCCCGGGAACACTCCTATTGTAATCAGCAGTCCTGGCGGGGCCCAAACTATTACTTCTGCTCAAAGCTCGTCTCTACCATCTTCCTCAAGCCTGGCTACAGCACAGCCAATGGAATCAAGTGCTGCTGAACCAAGCTCTGGGAACACTCCTATTGTAATCAGCAGTCCTGGCGGGGCCCAAACTATTACTTCTACTCAAAGCTCGTCTCTACCATCTTCCTCAAGCCCGGCTACAACACAGCCAATGGAATCAAGTGCTGCTGAACCAAGCTCTGGGAACACTCCTATTGTAATCAGCAGTTCTAGCGAGCCCCAAGCTTCTGCTTCTATTCAAAGCTCGTCTCTACCATCTTCCTCAAGCCCGACTACATCACAAGTTACGGAATCAAGTGCTACTGAGCCAAGCTCTAGGAGCACTCGTGTTGTAGTCACCGGTCCTGATGGAAAACAGAGCGTCATTAGAACGTCATCAGGGGCAAGTTTCCCAATTCCGACTCCAGCAGAAAGTCGCTCGTCAAAATCAAATTCATCACCGAGCGAAATGCAGTCCAGCAGCTCCGAGTTGGCTTCTTCCCCTTCGAAGCCAAGCAGCAGCTCAAAGCAGAGCTCATTGAAGCCGGCTTCTTCACAGCCTAGCTCTTCTGGTCCTTCTGGCACTAGTACACCACAGTCTATGTCTTCTAAATCAAGCTCGACTGGTCCAGCTTCTTCGAACTCACGCAGCTTTCAATCCAACTCACCTAGTCCATCGAGCTCCCAGACTGGCAGTTCCACAGAGCCCAGCAGCTCCAAGATCAACAATTCCAAAGGGAGCTCATCAGCTCAGCCAAGCTTATCAGCGCAGCCAAGCTCGGAGCCTGCTAGCAGTCGAGCCAGCTCACCCTCCGCTACGAGCTCTACAAAAGAAAGCCCATCAGCACCAGCAAGTAGCTATGAGCCCGCGAGCAGCTCCAGGGCAAGCTTGTCAGTTAAATCAAGTGGCCAAATCAGCACTCAGGCAAGCTCTGCGACTCAGTCAAGTTTGAACCCAGAAAATAGTCGAGTAAGCTCAAAAGCTACTTCCTTAGGTCAATCAAGCTCAAAGCCAGCAAGCACTCAAGCCACCTCAAAACCTGCTTCATTGGGCCAGTCAAGCTCTGAGGCAGGCTCATCGGCACCAGCAAGCAGCTCTAAGCCCACGAGTAGCTCAAAGGCAAGCTCTTCGACTCTATCGATTTCAAAATCAATGGGCACCCAAGCCAGCTCAAAACCTACTTCATTGGGCCAGTCAAGCTCTGAGGCAAGCTCATCGGCACCAGCAAGCAGCTCAAAGGCTATCTCGTCAACTGCATCAAGTTCAAAATCAGCGGGCAGTTCAAAGCCAGCAACAAGTGGCTCCAAGGCCAGCGCATCAGCCTTGGCAAGTAGCTCAAATGCTAGCTCTTCGACCCCAACCAGCAGTTCGAGACAGTCCAGCAGTCAAGCCAGCTCTAGAGCAAGCTCATCAACGCAACTAACCTCAAAGGCAGCCAGCAGCTCAAAGGCAAGCCCCTCAGCTGCATTCAGCTCTGTCAGGACGAGCTTACCAGTGCAGTCAAGTTCAAAGCTGGCTAGCAGCCAAGCTAGTTCTAAGGCAAGCACGTCACCTCAGGCAAGCTCAAGTCTATCAAGTAGCCAAACTCGCTCCGAATCGGCTACTTCATCAACTAGGACAAGCTCAAAGGTCATCTCATCACCTCTAGCAGGCCCTACTAATGTGAGCTCATCGGCCAGTTCAAGTTCCAAATTAGCAACTGTCTCAAGGCCAGTGAGCAGCCAGGCAAGCTCGTCTCGTCAATCAAGTTCTCAACCAGCAAGCAGCTCCAAGACTAGCTCAAAGGCTGTCTCATCTGCGCAGTCCAGCTCTAAACCCGCAACGAGCCCCATACCAGCGAGCAGCTCACAGCTTACCTCATTAGCTCGATCAAGTTCCAGAGGAGCGAGTAGCTCAAGACCAACAAGCAGTCCAGCGAGCTCTGAGCTCACTTCATACGCGCAGTCTAGCTCTAACCCAGCTAGCAGCTCTCAGCGGGCGAGCAGTGCCAAGCCAAATACTAGCCCGTCGACTTTGGCTAGCAGCTCAAAGTCAGCAAGCAGTCAACCGAGCTCAAAGTCTTCTTCATCAGCTCAATCAAGCTCCAAATCAGCTAGTAGCTCAAAAACGAGCCCTACTGAGACAAGCAGGTCAAAGGCTTCTACATTTGCTGAATCAAGCTCCAAGCCAGTTAGCAGCTCCAAGGCTACACCTTCGGCTTCGGCGTCTAAATCAAGGGACAGCTCATCGGTTCAGTCAAGTAGCTCGAGGTCTTCATCAGGTTTCAAACCAGCAAGCAGCCAAGCTAGCTCGAAGACAAGCTCGAAGACAAGCTCAACGGCTAATTCATCATCCACAAGGAGCTCGATTAGGGCAGGCACTTCCAAGACGTCGGCCGCTACGTCAAGCTCCATTCCAGCAAGCGGCCAAGCTAGCTCAAAGGCAAGCTCGAAGACAAGCTCAACAGCTAAGTCATCATCCCCAAGAAGCTCGGCTAGTGTAGCCACTTCCAAGACATCGGTCGCTACGTCAAGTACCAAACCAACTAGCGGCCAAGCGAGCAGTTCTAAGCCAGCAAGCTCAACGAGGGCAAGTACTTCCGAGGTTGTATCCATGAGGTCAAGTTCCAGACCTGGAAGTAGTCAGGCGAGCTCTAAGGACAGCTCTAGATCTACCCAGTCAAGTTCAAGACTGTCTAGTAGCTCTAGAACAACACTGTCAACCCGTGCTAGCTCTAAAGCTAGCTCGCCAATATTGAGCACTTCCAAGACTAGCATTTCTCGAGCAAGCTCGTCAACAATCTCAGATTCTTCGAAGACCAAAGCCCAGCCAACCTCTTTGGCGTCCACAACTTCGTCAATCCAATCAAGCTCCCTGGTATCAAGCTCATCGGGCCGATCTTCAACCAAGTCTGGCTTGTCAACGCCAGCAAGCAGCTCCAAGCCAACAAGCAGCTCCAAGCCAGCAAGCAGCTCCAAGCCAGCAAGCAGCTCAAAGCCAGCAAGCAGCTCAAAGCCAGCAAGCAGCTCCAAGCCAGCAAGCTCCAAGGCCAGCTCATCAGCAAGTGCTTCGAAGCTAACAAGCAGTTCGAGGCCAACAAGCAGTTCGAGGCCAACAAGCAGTTCGAGGCCAACAAGCAGCTCAAAGCCAGCAAGCTCTAAGGCTAGCTCAGTTTCCCAGTCAAGTTCCAAGCCAACAAGCTCAAAGCCAATAAGCTCAAAGCCAGCAAGCTCCAAGGCTAGCTCATCAGCAAGTGCTTCGAAGCCAACAAGCAGTTCGAAGCCAACAAGCAGCTCAAAGCCGGCAAGCTCCAAGGCCAGCTCATCAGCAAGCAGCTCGAAGCCAGCAAGCAGCTCAAAGCCAGCAAGCTCCAAGGCCAGCTCATCTGCAAGTGCTTCGAAGCTAACAAGCAGTTCGAAGCCAACAAGCAGCTCAAAGCCAGCAAGCTCCAAGGCCAGCTCATCAGCAAGTGCTTCGAAGCTAACAAGCAGTTCGAGGCCAACAAGCAGCTCAAAGCCAGCAAGCTCTAAGGCTAGCTCAGTTTCCCAGTCAAGTTCCAAGCCAACAAGCAGCTCAAAGCCAGCAAGCTCCAAGGCCAGCTCATCTGCAAGTGCTTCGAAGCTAACAAGCAGTTCGAAGCCAACAAGCAGCTCAAAGCTAGCAAGCAGCTCGAAGGCTAGCTCAGTTTCTGAGTCAGGTTCGAAGCCAGCAAGCACCTCGAAGGCCAGCTCATCAGCTCAATCAAGTTCTTTGAGGTCGAACACTTCTAAGACCAGCTCCGAGGGCATTTCCTCAATTCCCACAAGTTCAACTAAAACCAACAGCCAAGCTAGTTCGAAGCCAAGCTCAACATTGAGGTCAAGCTCAAAGCCAGCAAGCACCTCAAAGGCAAGATCATCGGCTGAAACCAGTTCCAAGTTATCCAGCAGCTCAAAAGCGAGCTCCTCAACACTCGCAACCTCTACTAGGTCAACAAGCTCTAAGGCATCGTTAGCTCAATCCAGCTCAAGGCCATTGAGCAGCTCAAAGAGTTCTTTTCAGTCAACCTCTAGGCCATCAAGCAGTTCAAGAACCAGCTTATCAATTCGCTCAAGCTCTAAACTATCGAGTAGCTCAAAGGTCACCTCGTCAGCACCAGGAAGCACTTCCAAACCTATCAGCATCTCAAAGGTTTCTTCAGTTCCAACGACAAGTCCCGAGGCTAGCTCGTCGGCTAGCTTATCAAACCGACAAAGTTTCAAGCCAACCAGCTCGAAGGGAAGTTCGTCAGCTCCAGAGAGCAATTCTACTCCTGTCAGCAGCTCGAGGCCTATTTCATCGACTGGAGCAACTTCCAAGCCAGCTAGCAGTACCAGCCAAACAACGAGCAATTCTAGAGCTTCGTCAACCCTGTCCAGTTCTCGAACAGCTAGCAGTTCTAACCCTGCAAGCAGCTCAAGAGCCTCGTCAGTTCAGTCAAGTTCTGGACTAACAAGCAGCTCTCTAGCTTCATCGACCCAGACTAGCTCCAGGCCAACCAGCATTTCTAGACCCGCCAGCAGCTCCAAGGCTTCGTCAGCTCAGTCAAACTCACTGGTCCAGTCCAGCTCTCGGCTAACCAGCAGTTCCAATGATTCGCTGACCCAGTCAAGTTCCAAGCCAGCAAGCAGCACTAAAGCTTCATCGATGCAATCAAGCTCCAGGTCAGCAACTGTGCCTACGACTTCGTCAGCTCAGTCGAGCTCTCAGGGTACTTCTTCTGCTCAACCAAGTTCCAGGGTCTCATCGGCCCAGTCAAGCTCCAAGACCTCTTCAGCTCAGTCTACTCCTTTAGCTCAGTCAAGCTTCAGGACCTCGTCAGCTCAGTCTACTCCTTTAGCTCAGTCAAGCTTTAGGACCTCGTCAGCTCAGTCAAGCTTCAAAACCTCGTCAGCTCAACTAAGCTCAAGCTCCAAGGCCTCATCAACTCAGTCAAGCTCTGAGGTTACTTCTTCTGCCCAGCCAAGCTCCAAGACCTCGTCTGCCCAGCAAAGCTCTCAGCGAGCAAGCAGCTCCAGGACTACTACTTCTTCTGCTCAATTGAGCTCACAAATCACTTCTTCTACCCAGTCAAGCTCTCGACCAGCCAGCAGTTCTCAGGTTACTCCTTCTGCCCAGTCAAGCTCTCAACTAACTAGTAGCTTTAAAGCTACTTCTACTCAGCTAAGCTCTCAGCGAGCAAGCAGCTCCAGGACTACTACTTATTTTGCTCAATCAAGCTCACAGATCACTTCTTCTACCCAGCCAAGCTCTCGACCCGCAAGCAGTTCTCAGATTATTTCTTCTGTCCAGTCGAGCTCTCGACTAGCAAGCAGCTCGCAGATTACTTCTTCTACCCAGTCAAGCTCTCAGCCAGCCACCAGCTCCAAGGCTTCGCCAACTCAGACAACTTCGACAGCTAGCTCATCCGCTCCATCAAGCTCTGCGGCTCAGTATAGCTCTACGCCCGCGGGTACTTCTCCAGCTCCCACATCTTCACAAGGAGGAGGCGGTTCACGTCCTACTACTACCTCAATGGCAGGCGGCAGCGGAGGTGGCAGCGGGGGAGGCAGCGGGGGAGGCAGCGGAGGCGGCAGCGGGGGAGGCAGCGGAGGCGGCAGCGGAGGCTCAGGCTCAGGCTCTGGAGGTGGAAGCAGTGGGGGCAGCGGAGGCTCCGGCTCAGGCTCCGGAGGCGGTTCTAACGGGGGCTCTGGCTCAGGCTCCGGAGGCGGCTCCAAAGGGGGCTCTGGCTCAGGCTCAGGAGGTGGGAGCAACGGAGCTTCAGGTTCAAATTCAGGAAGTGGCTCAGGAGGCGGAAGCAACGGAGGCTCTGGCAGCGGCTCTGGGGGTGGATCTAGCGGAGGCTCAGGCTCAGGCTCCAAAGGTGGCTTAGGAAGTGGTTTGGGAGGAGCATTGGGAGGAGCATTGGGGGGAGGAGGCGGCGATTCTAACAGCGGCTCAGGCTCAGGCTCCGGAGGTAACTCGGGCAGTGGCTCTGGCAGTGGCTCTGGAGGCGGAAGCAATGGAGGCTCCGGCAGCGGCTCTGGGGGTGGCTCGGGAAGTGGTTCAGGAGGAGGATTGTGAGGAAGGCGAGGTGAAGGAGATAATAGACGTAATGGAGCATGCCGGAGAAGCTCAAAAGATACATACATATACTGCATCGGCTGACAGAGCGGTCGACTTTTACTAATACAACAACTAATGTTCTGCCATTTCAACCAAGTCATTGGAGCCCACATGATGCAAATCAACTGGTTTTATTTGAGCCGAAAAGTGATATATATACACGTATGAGAAAGAAACACGAGTGCCCGCTGGAAGCCCATCGAACTGGGTGGGGGCTCCACCTTTAGGGCTGAAGGGTGGGGACCAAACTTTGAAGGCAGGCAGGCGGGCCATGAAATGACGCTCGCCGTCGCTGAAGCCGGCCCCACCTTGATTCTTGCCAGTTGACGCATGTTGTTGCGTTGTAACTTGCAACCTTCACCCCGTCGACGGTCTGACCAAAACACGCTGACCATTTCATCGGCATCGACATTGGCATCGGCATCGACATCGACATCGGCATCGATATTGCCTTGAAAAGACCTTCTTGCTCACTCCCCCGCCATGACCTCGCCGCTAAGCACGCCCGCCGTAGTGCAAGGCATGGCTGATGCCCTGCCTACCCACCAGCAGGGCGACGATAGTTCCGACCTAGCCAGCTCCTACGAAGTCATTGCGCTGCTCGTCCATTCGTACCTCGCAGCCCTGTCATTTCGGCTCTGCGGCTTCGACCCAGACAAACCCGTTTGTATGTCATTCGTCCCCTTGCCACTTTGGTCCGTCACTCTCACAACCCCCCCCCCCCCAAAAAAAAAGCTAACCTTCGTGTGCAATCAAACCACAGCCGAATGCGAGGAAATCGCGCCAAGACTCCCTGCCGGTTGGAATGCCGGATTCGGTACCCTCAGTTTCGTTTACAAGCACAAGCAGTCGTCCATGCAGTTTCTCATCCGCGTAGACCGCATGGGAAGTAAAGTTGAAATCAGAGGCCTAGCCATCAGAGACGAAAACATTCACCGTTTCGAGCGCACCGTCCGAGATGTCGTTCAGTCCAACGCTCTCCCTATTCGCATCTCAATGGACGACGGGCGGGAAGACCGTAGCGATTTGGTCGAGAAGTTGTCGAAAGCATTTGTGTCGGAAGAAGCCATCACTGGTTAGTCCACGCCGTCCCCCCCCCCCCTCCCCCTCTTTTCTTTTCACGATGCTGGACCCAGAAGTTGTATATTGATCGTTTGTCTACACAGGTATCTTGAATGACCTCAAAGTCAAAATCGTCCAGAAACTGATCCCCAAACTCCAAATCAACGGCTACGAGGAGACAGCCGAGGCCGAAGAGACTGCTCGGTCAGAGCGGCGGGGCCAAGAAGCGCAGGGTCGGGATCACCCATTCCCAGGAGAACCTCGCCCGAATATGCCATATCCTCAACCAAACCCCCTTCCAGATATGGCTCGTCCCCGTCCAGGAGCTCCGGTGGGTGACTTCCCCCCTCCCGCTTTCGAGGACGAGTATGAAATCAACCGCCCACTTCGGGGAGGACCCTTCATGCCCAGTGGTGGCCACCATCCGTTTAACATTGGCCACGATGACTTGAACCCACCAGGCTTAGGACCCCACGATCCCCTACGAGGGTCATTCATCGGAGGCGGCTTACCTCGTCCTGGAGGATCATCAGGGATGCATCCAACATTTGATGACCCGCTTTTTACAGGACAGGGCGGTCGTGGTAATGCCGGCGAGGGTTATGATTCTCAAGCGCCCCCTGGAGCACGATGGGACCCTCTTGGTCCTGGCGGACATCCTAGGTTCCCTGGCCCTGGAAATGGGAGGGGAGGACCGTTTGGCGAATCAGGCGGGGGAGGCTTTGGCGGGGGACACATCATCTAACTTGGGAGAGTACGTTTTGAAAATGAGCGTGGGGGAATATCCTTGATACGAAAAGACGGGACGAAAAGCAAAGAGGGAGTGTAAGATAAAACGAAACATTGATGACCGAGATGAGAAGAGTCACAATCAGATATGAATGAGACCATGTTACGTTACGTTACGCATTGTTGTTGTCACGTTATTTATTGGTTGGCCTTATTTCGCTAGAACACTCGTTACTCGGATGCACGCCCAACGGAAAAAGACAAAAAGAAGGGCTGCATTATTAATGTGGCAGACTGTAGGGAGAAGGTGTGTATATTTTGCACTCTATTTTCACCAAGTTCTTTTCCTGCTCCATCCGCAAGAGTGAATGAATGCATGTCGTATTGTATTGTATTATTTCATCCGAGCTGATGATCCCTGTAGCCCAGCAAAACCAGCTCAGCATTAGCGTCGGAATTGCTGAAATATATCAATGCACCGTGGACCGCGCAGAAAACAAGCAAGCTCAGTTTCATAGGACCGACCGCCGATAAACGTGATTCATACATGTACTTCGTTGTTGCATTTTTTTTTTGTATCTGGACAATTTACTGGCCGGCAGAGTCGGCAACTTGGTTGAGTTTTGCCTTCTCGTCCTCGGAAAGCATGTTGTACCAATCCTGGAAGTTAGCTGCATTCTCACGCCCGCACTGAACAAAGAACTCGGTCAGGTAAGAGTGAGTCTCGTCGTCGGCACGTCGTGACGGACCACCTTCCATGTAGGACATCAGATCGGCCTTGGTAGCAGCCAGGCTTAGGTCGAGAGTGTCATCATCGTCTTCCCATCCGTCCTCACCATTATCTTCATCAAAATCGGCTGCTGCGGCCATGGCAGCGGCTGCACTGGCCGCTGCGCCTGCGCCTGAAGCGGAGGCAAGTTCTTCAATAAGAACTTTGATGATTTTGAGCGGCGCGGGGATAATCGTGTATTGATCGGGATCTTATGTATCAATGAGTGTTAGCGAAGGCAACATGACATTGCGTTGATATTGACATGTGTTGATTAGGGAACGTGAGAAAGTACTTTGCTTCGCTCGCGAGCGTGTCTTAATTCTGCCATCGTCGGCGCCAACAATCAAATCACCCTTCACGTTGATTTGAGCCAAACGAGGATCGTTCAGCCCGTAGAGCTTGGACAGTGCAATGACACTATCAAGTTATAAGAAGAAACAGATTAGCCCTGCAGGGAGACAGCATTTCCAATGTACGTCGACTTACTTTTGCCTGATCGCATCATATCCTGCGAAGCTAACCGAGTTCTCCAACCACTTAGAAAGAACAATTTGCAAGCCACTCTCGCCGTTGATCTGGATCTGGCTCAGAAACTCAACAACATCCTGCGCTCCGTTAAGAGAAAGGCGAGCAAAAACCAAGATCAATGACTGAATGAAAGCAGCAGCTTGCGCAGACGCGAGTCGGTTTGCCACCGCCTGGAGAAGCTGTGGCAGAAAGGGGCCTAGACGTTCCTGGCCAGCTTTCTCAACCAGCTCTGCGGCCAGCCCGCCAACTTCGGATGCAGAGTTATCCTCAATCGAGGGGCCAAGTAAGCGGTCGATTATGTGCAAGCAGACCTCAAGACCAGAACGGCCATTGGCGTCTTGCCAGTTGAAAACTTGTTGGTGATCGTGGGAGAGGATCCACTTGACAGCCTCAGAGCCGGGGCGGAGAACCTCCCCTTCGTTAGACTCCATCAGAAGTCGGTTCAGCTTGGGAAACACAGCGGCAACAAATCCTTCTGGGAGGGGCTCAGATCCGTGCTCGGCAAGGACTACTAGCAACTCGGTCGCAACGGTGACAAGAGGGTCGTCTTCGGTCACGTTAGCCACGTCGAAGGCCCCGGTCAGTGTTGGCAACGTCCGGCCACAAAGTGTATTGAACGAGGCTCTATCAGAGAGACTGCCAACAATCTCCTCAAAAGCCTCCTGCACGAGCATGGTGACCTGGAAATTGCTGGCACCCAGCTTGGCAAGCAAGAACAGCAAGTCGGTAGATTTCACATCATCGCGGAGGGCAATCTTGGTATCCAAGCTGATGGCTGCACGCAATGTCTCGGCGAGAACGACGAGAAGTTCATCCGCCTCCTCCATGTCAGCGGGATCCTTGCCGTTCATGTAAGACTGGACGGCTGTAATTATGAGAACCTGTCGATCAGAGCTCACGCGGCCAGAGTTGATCAACCCCTCAATGGCCTTGATACAGGCGACTTGAACTACTTCAGATTCCTCGCTGGTGATTGCGTGGATCATGCGATCCAGCAAAGCGGGAGGGGTTTGAAAAGCGCGACCGATGATACCAGCCACAATATAGCCACGGGCACGGAGAAGGGGTTCATCAGGCTGGTTGATGGTGAAGTCGACAAGCTCGAGGTAGGCGCTGGCTACGGCATCGGGTATCGTCTTGTTCAAGTCCTGAAAGTCGCTGAGCAGCATAGTGAAAAGGAACAGGGCTGACTCTTGGCTTCGCCAAACTGACCCATCACCAGGGAAGAGTGTCTTTGTGAAGCCAAAGAGGCCATCGACAGCCTTTTCGTTGAACCACTCCCCCAGTTTGATCAACAAGTCTCCTGCGGCGGTTCTGGCGGTGTAGTTGGCAGTGACCGACGTTTCTTCTGCCAAGTATAGAGAGCAGTCGATGTCCCAAAGCTCCTCCTCTTCCTGGGTGACGCGGGCATAACTGACGAGCATTCGCATTATTTCCACTATCCAAGGAACGTCTTGAGCAGATGCGTGGGCCTGCAAATGACCTTCCAGCTCGGCCTTTACTGGCGGGGACCTGAAGCACTGGTTCAGAAAGTCGAGCTCCTCCAGTACAAGGAAGTCCAGGGTATACGGGAGGTTATCCGAGTCCTCTAAGCGACCTTGAGCGTTGGTCTTGATGTACAGCTCCTCGTGTGAAGCTTGTAGGATGTTTAACTCTTCCCATACAGCGCTGAAGAAAATAGTGCTTTGGGGAAGCAAGAGGTTAGGGAAGACTCTGCGAATACGCAGCAAGGTTTTGACGACCTGTAACTTGAGAGCAATCATGTGGTTCCAACTGTCTGGCTGGCTACCAGTGCCCAAGTCGGCCTCTGGCAGACGGCTCTTCAGGATACTGGTGAAGAAAGGATTCCATTGAACCAGTAACTCCTCGGCAAAAGCCTTAACCTCTGCAGCGTGGTCATCCTTGACCATGTTCATCAAATCGAAGCAAGATCGGAAGACAGAAATGGCCAAAGCTCGGAGCATGGGCTTGCGGCTCTCGTTTAGGGCGACTTCGGTCAAGGTTTTGGCAATATCCCTGGCCATGGAGAAGAACTGGTCTTCGCTAAGGCTCTCTTCTACCAAATCACCCAAGACTCTAAGAGCACCGTGAAGCTGGGCATCGGTGCCCGAGGGTATGATGCTGAGGATGGTGGGCAGTAAGTTGGGCCATTGTTCGGGGAAATCGTGAATGGCAATCTTGCCGACCGCGTAACTACAAGCACAACACTGTTAGCATCTGCACTGAGGCTATCCGATTTTCTTTTTTTCTCAGCCGAAGACAACATCTCGGAGCTGTCGCTAGAGCAGATGTTTTACCTGGCGGCAATTTTGACCTTGCGGTCTTCTTCTTGGCTTAAAGCCAGGTCGAGCAGGGATTGCCTCAAAAGGGTCCTTGTGTCGTCGGCGATGGGGATGATAGGCTCGTCGTCCTGGTCTCCCACAGCCCAGTTGCTTTCGATGAATTGCCTCAATGAAGACAAAGCAGACTGGCGGATCCCAGTGCCGACCGAGGTGTGAGAAGCAATCTTTGCCAGAGACACAGGATATGCAGGGTTTGTTCGCGCGCGCTTAAGCTCGATCTCGGCCTGCTGTCGGGGGCCCTGGTCGGGCAGCTGTGTGTTGGCGAGGAGCTGCACGAGCTGTTCCTCCATTTTGGACGCGTTTTTGTTGGCGGAGGGTGTAGCAGCCCGTTCAAAAACTTGACGTACTCAATGCAAGTCGGAGTTGGAAGAGAAGGGGGGAGGGGTTCTTGGCGATTCAAAGGGGCCTGAAAAGATACGTTTTATGAAGGCCGTAGCAGGCATATGTCGTAGCAGGCTATCGTCGAGGTACGCAATATAGGGCGTTTCTGCACAAGAGGAGGCAATGAACCAATTTTTTTTGTCCCCTTTCACCCACGAGGCGGTGATGACGGTCAGCGACATTTTTGAATGCACTTGGCGCGGGGCAAACCCGCGTCTTGGCCGCCAAAGCTCAGTGCTTACTGCTCATTCTCATTCGGTAGGGGGGAGGGGGCCCACTAGAAGAGGGGTTGTTGTGTTCGTGGGTGGATGGGTGGGAAGAGGAACTCCACGGAGTACGTGATGCTCCTTTTTCATGTCGGCCACAAGAAGTAACCTGATGCATGATGAGAAGGACGAAAAATTAGTAGGGGGCGAGTTGTGGAGTGAGCGGATTGGAGATTGGAGTGTGGTACGAATGGTTGATGCCAAAAAAAAATTGAAATGGTGATGGTGATGAAAAGCCACAACGGATCGATTTGAATAATTCGCTATCAGGATAGGCAAAGATAACAACACACACCTCCCGTCATGCCATGTTCCGACCAGACTCCCAGACTCCATGTCAGATCAGATAGTGCTTGGCCAAGATAGGCTAAATCCATTTAGACTTCGCCATGCCGATAAGAAACAGCGAGTTCCCGGCGTTGGCAACCGGGCATCGGTTCTTGCGATTGGAATTGCTTGATGATTTAAACCCCATGTTTCCTAACCCTTTCAAGATTGCATTCTGGAAGTCTGTTTGTTCCCATTGTTGTATTATTGTTAGCCGTTACCGTGAAGCGACAGCCCGGTTCAAGATTCAAGAAAAAAAAACTCCCAGCCTTGAACCAACACACCAAACGATCCCCGTACTACATCCACGGCACAATGCCGATTGCGCAAAGGGCAAAGAACCTGGCAGACAGACTCGCCGTCGAGTCTGACGAGGGAGTGACGCCGACCCAACTCATGGTATGCCGCTTGTCAGATCGTAGCTCCGGCGCCTTCTAACATGCGTACTCATCATCGCAAATTGGCAGCTCACGAACCAGGATTTGAAACCAGTTGAGCTGCAACGCCGACGATGGGGCGCCTGGAATTTTGTTGGCTTTTGGATCGCAGATTCTTACAATATCAACACCTGGATGATTTCATCTTCCATGATCATTGGAGGACTTTCATGGTGGCAGGCTTGGATCTGTGTTTGGATTGGCTACTCCATCGCGGCATGCTTCATCGTCATGAACGGTCGTGTTGGGGCCGTCTACCATATTGGATTTCCCGTCGCGAACCGTGCTTCGTTCGGCATATGGGGTTCTCTGTGGCCTATTCTGAATAGGGCAGCCATGGGTGCGTACAGGACAGACATCCCAACTCAAAGCCTCCTGATTGAAGAATCTCCCTTGCCTTTGTCGTTACTTCCCCCCCCCCCCTCCTGCCCCCTTTACCTAGTCCATGAACTTGAAACTAACGCCGAATCTTGAATCTCAGCCTGCGTCTGGTACGGCGTTCAAGCCTACATTGGCGGAAATTGTGTATATTTGATGATCCAATCCATCTGGAAATCTTGGGACCGAGCGGCTATGCCAGGACCTTTTGACCCTAAAGTCAGCAGCACACCCGACTTTGTATCCTTTTTCATCTTCTGGCTCTGCTCTTTGCCTGCGATCTGGTTCCCAGTCCACAAGATTCGTCATCTTTTCACAGTCAAGGCGTACTTTGTCCCTCCAGCCGGTATAGCATTTCTGATCTGGGCCATTGTCCGCGCCGGAGGCGTTGGGCCAATCATTAAGAAGCCATACGCTGTCCATGGCAGTGATTTGGCTTGGCAGATGGTCAAAGGCATCATGTCATCCATTGCCAATTTCGCCACACTCATCATCAATGACTGCGACTTTACGAGATTTGCTCGGAAACCCAGGGACGCCATTTGGTCTCAGCTCATTGCGATCCCCATTGGATTTGCATTCACATCCATTATCGGCGTATTCGTATCGTCGTCTTCGAATGTCATCTACAATGAGCCGATATGGAATCCTCTTCATTTGCTAGGCCACTTCATCGACGACGGCGGCTCAGTGCAAAGATTTGGCGTATTTGTCATTGCGCTGGCATTTGCATTGGCCCAGCTCGGCACCAATATCTCGGCAAACTCAATATCGGCAGGCACAGATATGACGGCCCTCTTTCCTCGGTTCATCAACATCCGCCGTGGTGGGTATATTTGCGCTGCTGTCGGCTTGGCAATGTGCCCCTATAACTTGCTGAGAAGCGCCAACAACTTCACCACGTATCTGTCGGCGTATAGCGTTTTCCTCAGCTCTATTGCCGGCGTCATGTCTACAGACTATTACATTGTGAGAAGAGGATATCTGAATGTCAAGGAGCTGTATGACGCAAGGAAGACGGGGCCATACTACTACACCTTTGGCGTTAACTGGCGTGGTTACGCGGCGTACGTCGCCGGGATTCTCATCAACGTA
Source organism: Epichloe sibirici (assembly GCA_022702365.1). Taxonomy (NCBI): domain Eukaryota; kingdom Fungi; phylum Ascomycota; class Sordariomycetes; order Hypocreales; family Clavicipitaceae; genus Epichloe; species Epichloe sibirici. Next base: position 1,860,254 of record JALAAE010000001.1, on the reverse strand, counting down.
GTTGGATTCGCTGGAGCCATTGGTCAAGACGTGCCCAAAGGCGCAACCTACCTTTACAACCTGAACTTCTTTTGCGGCTTCATCATTGCATCGACCACTTATTGGGGACTCTGCAAACTATTCCCTGTGCCAGAAACGAGCGACAAATGGATGGAGGTTGGTGATGAGATCGATGGCATGCGCGTGGCATGCAACGACGACTCGCGGGACGGGTATGATGAAGAGAAGATTATTGCTGGGCAGGACAAGAGTGGAGAGCAGGCAAAAAGCTTTCATTAGTGACTTGACGAAGAAGGCCGGCAGACATTTCGATGAAATAAAAAACAGGTTTATTCTATCCTTAAGCATAAGTTTTAAAACGTGACTAGGTATTATTTTCAGACAGCCAATCTTATTCCATAATGTATTATTCCTCTCAACTGACGCGCTATCCAAGAGACCCACTAAACGTTGTAGTTTACTTCCAATGTTGATAGCAAACGAATTGATTGTGAAAAGGTAGTATAAAACCAGAGTATGAGGGAAAGAAGAACAGCTAGCAAAGAGGGCAAAAATTATCAATGCCTAAATTGAACATTGACAATCGGATATCACCTGCCCCGTACTGGAATCGAACCAGTGACCTTGTCATTACTAGTGACACGCTTTACCACTGAGCCAACGGGGCTCTTGATGCTGTCAGATACTTCGTTATTTGTTAGGTTCAAGGTTCCAACAAAAGTATACATGTTACCTCCGAGAGAATGCTCGATGAATTATCGTGCATTCTTACAGGGAGGGGGAAAATTGCTTGCGGGGAAAATCGCGCAAGCAATCCATCCACATTACTATTTCTCTCAGAGAAAGGTTTCATTCATAGAAAGATAAACCAGCCCACCGGAATTCGCACTTGTCCCTCGTGAAGGAAGTCCTGAAAGCAACCTTCCTCATCAGTGTCTAACAGCGACCTTGCAAAGGCCGCGGGGAACAACAGGCGCCTGGCTACGGAGTACACATCGTCCATCGCTTCCTCTCAGGTGCAACAGTGTCTCGGTATTGGCGGTCAAAGAGGGACTCAAAAACATAACCCGCCTGTGAATTGCGCTTTATAATGGAACTTCCCCAGTTCTAGATCTAGACTCCGGTCCAGCCCCGCAGAGTGCGGAGACTGACTAGGTATTAGGTAGGGAAAATAGCCGGACGGATCCAAGTCCTGGTTTTTTTTTTTTAAAAAAAAACCCCCCCGAGTCTTTGTTTTATTTTGTTTATTAGCTTGCAAGATGCCCGTTGACGTTTGTGTGGCACTCGAGAGTCATCATGACTGGCAATCAAGATTTCCACCGCCTGCCAGGATGATGGGGATGATGGTGAGAGGGAAAGAACGACCCTGGATATGTAATAGATTGCATCCCTCTTGCCAGCGAGACAACGGAGCCATCGGGTACCGCTACGAGGATGGTTAAAGCACCAACCAGGGTCGAGTGCGGCAACTTGAGCAAAGCCGAAGTTGCTTGGGGTTGTAATCTTCTCAGCTAGCAGGTCCTGGTAACGTACCCCCGTCTGTCTGCCAGCTGCCACAGCTGCCACAGCTGCCAGCTAATACCAGGTGCCAACCTCTCTTCATCGTGGACCCGGCGAGGCAATCGCATGATGTCGACTGGTTAAACAGAGGTACACAAAACAGAGTTGCACGTTGCCTCCAGCATCCATCATGGTGGGCCAAAGGATTGTCGCAGCGGTCGGGTCTCATCACGTCGCTCGTGTCTCTGGGTTCCCGAGTTGTTGCTCACATGGGGCTGAAGCCACTTTACCCTTTTGCTCACCTGTCGCTGCTCCCCACCAAACTTCGACCGCGACCAAAGTGATAATGAACACTTGAGCGGCAGCACCAACATAGGTTTTTTTTTTTTTTTTTCCTCTCTTCCTCCCACTGATTCATTCGCCAACTTGCTCGCTCTTGTCCTCGCTATGACTGTGGACGATAAATGAAGAGCGGCCTCGCTGCGTTAAGATTCTTTCGCAATCGACACAACGGTCTTCGTGCCGCGCCTCGCCTCGCTTCTCTTAAGCGTCAACGTCATCACATTGCCCCGCCTTGACGAGGACCCTGAGCAGGCTTTTATGTTTGGATTAATCTGAATCTACAAACTTGACGAACGAGTAGAACCGAGTCCCCCTAGATCATCGAGAGCCGCGCTGGCAGCAGCATCGGATGCCCGCCAACAGTATCACCAAGCCATGTCACAACTGCCGCCGCCGACGCCTGCGTTGTGACCGTTCGTGGCCATCATGCCACAAGTGCGCGTCGTCGGGGCAGGAATGTCTTGGGTACGGAAAAGTCTTTGTCTGGACCCAGGCCATCGATTCTAATGGGTACCGGAGGCCGCCCGCTGTTTCTGGGCGGAGAGTGAGCGAACCGGGCCAATACCAACCTCAAGTATTGGAATATCGGCTACCGCACGAGATTGGAGGAGCACAGGCAGGAGACGTATCCATTCCCTGGGAAGAAGAGGCTCATTATGATAGCCAAGATCAAGCTCAGATTCATCACAATGCACCCCAGGCTTTTCCGCCAATGCCCCCCCAGGAATCACTACAGAGTGAACTCGACCACCAACAACCATTCGTTTTCCGGGGTGCAAATTTCAGCAAAGACGCCACGGGCTCGGGCAAGAATTCACCCGATGAAGATGGCGACGAGATCAGCTATGAGCCTGTCCAACCGAACCATGGACTCGCCGAGCCCGGAATCTTAACATTGGGTAACCTGACAGACCCTATCTTTCAGGACCTTGACAGAAATTCAAGGTACTATCTTGCGCACTGTAGGTGGCATTTTTTCATTCTATTCAGAGATCTTCCGCATCACTTCTCAAGTCATGAAATCTTGTGACAGCACCGTCTCTTATCATCAGTTCCACAACCTTGAAAAAAAAAAGCCCTCCAACGATGACATACATGACACAAGTTGTCGTTTTGTCCATCTTTGCTTCCCTGATGGTTCAGTCTGGAGGGAGACTAATGAAATATGTGATCAGTCGCGGACAACGTATGCAAAGACTTGGTTGCCAGAGACTCGCCTGATAGTAATCCGTTCCGAGAACTGATTCCTCTTACCAGCACACACCCAATGCTTCTCCAGATTCTCATTGCGACTTCTGCGATTCATTGGTCGAACATGTTTCGACCCATTACTGCCATTCCTACAGGTCTAACAGATCCTGGTGGTTATCTATCGCAGTTGCGGTCACAGGATCTCGTTTCCAGACAAGCTCTCATAGATGCTTTGACAGCCAAGCAAAAGGCAATGGGCCACCTTCGCGGCGTACTAGACACCCTGGATCCTGCGGGTAGCGAGGTAGCTCTGGCGGCCATGCATTTCTTTGTCAAGTTTGATCTTATTGACCTGGACCGAAATAATGGCAAAGGCTGGCAGGCGCATTTGGAGGGAGCAAGCAGCATTTTGGCACTTCTGGCACCCGATTCGGCCAGGCATGCCTCAAGCCGGATGCTGCGCGATTGTGTCATTGCCGATTGTTTTATGTGGGTCCCCTTTTTTCTCTCTCTCTCTCTCTCTCTCTCTCTCTTTTTTTTTTTTTTTTTTTTCGTTTTGGTCCATCATCATGTTATGGATCAAGCTTCTTATTCCCTTTCTGAGCAAAGGAGGCTGACTCGAACTCTTGATACTTACATAGATATCACATCCTAGGATCGACGCTTGCAACTGGGGCGATAGCATCGCGGATTGCTCGTTATGCCTTTGAGCTGCTGCCCGTCATGAAGCGGGTCGAGGTGAACAGTTATCTCTCGTGTCCGCCAGAGATTCTTCAAATCATTCTACTTGCGTCCCAATTATCATACGAGACCCCTTGCACTGACTGGAGCCTGTCTGCTGCAGACCAGGCACTCGAGCTCATTGACCAGGCGCTCGCCTTTGACGTTCCCGCTTGGGCGGACCGGCTCCGTGAATTGCCCAATGTGTCAGATATCGAGAGCCGAGTGCACATAGCGTCCGCACACCGCTCAGCAGTGTGTTTGTATATTCTTCAGGCGCTGCCATTGATTCGAGCCGTTCGTCCCGTTGACACTCACGTTCTCGTTGGAGACATACTCAGCCACCTTGGCCAGATTCATGAAGAAGACCCGTATTTTAAGGCAACATCGTGGCCGACGTTCATAGCAGGGGCAGAGACACGAGATGCTGAGAAGCGGGCCTGGGCCATGTCTCGTATGTTTGCCATTTGGAGAATATGCCCGTGGGGCTACATTTTTACAGCCATAGAAATGTTGAAAGCCACGTGGCAGATGCAAGATTCTGGCACCGGTTCGGGCGTGAATTGGCTCCAAGACCTCAAAGACATGGGGTTCGACTACCTCATTGTGTAATAAAAGAAGGCAACGTCAAACCAAATCACACTCTAACCACGATTGCTGCTACTGGCGATTTGGTAGCCGCAAGAAGTTGCATCTCGACAAGGCCATGACAAATATTTCACTTTCCCCCCAATTCTCTTTCTTTCGTTGTTCCTTACGTTGTAGCATTTCCACATCCATTTCATGATTACTTCCACTACTAACCGTAACCCTTTCCACAAAAGCGTTCGAGATACATGATGACGAGGAGGCATATTGTCGGACAGCCTTTCTTACAGAAGCTTTTTTTTTTTTTTTTTTTTTTTTTTTTTAATCTCGTCTCAATCCATCTCCCGCATAGACGCATAGATTGACTGTCATAGTAACTGTTTCGTCGTCAGCAATTTTCCTCACAGACCTAAGTGAAAGTCTCGTCTCGTGATGCTCTTTTTTGTTTCTGGCGCAAAATTGATTTAATCGATACTTCCATGCCAAATGGAGGAAGAGAGCCCGCGATTTTGAAAGCCACTAGCACACGCACACCCCTCTTTGACCGCCGGCTCATACCGGAATTTCGAAGTGAAGTGCAAGTTTCTGTTCTTCTGCTTCGAGACGCCCACTAAGCTATGCTTGGTTGCAGCCCCACCTGGCCAGGGTAGCAGGGGTTCCGTTTTTGAAAACAAGGGGAGGGGGGGGGAGCCTTGTTTTACCAACTGGCACAGGGCGGGAGCCAATGTTCCTGTTTCAGCGGGCGATATGGCCTTGTTTCTGAAGTGAAATGGAAGTGTTCCTGTTTCACACACGAAAAAAAACACTTGGGCTGGTCGACCGGTTTTTTTTGTTGTGCAAATGGCCGTTTTGCGGCATGGCATTTGAAAAGTACGGTTCGTAATAAACATCGTTGACGGCGAAATGGATCGGGATTACGGAGTACTCTGGTTCTCCGTATATAACTGAGGAGGAGGAGGTAGGACCTGATTGGTGGTTTGGGGGGGGGGTTCAGTGGAAAGAGACAATCGTGGCGTTTTATGTACATGTACATGTACATATGGACAAGGCACACAGGCTAAATTGTTTGCAAGGGCGGGCGGGGGCATGGATCGCAAGACGCCGATGCCGAATGCGGAAATACGCCGACACGGCCGCAATTCCCCGACGCCATACTCCCTCCGTACGGAGTACTCGGTAGTTTTAAGGAAACCAACAATGGCTTGTTTGGGAACGGGTTTCAGAGGCAAGACTCTGAACTGCACTGCGGCCCTACCGCAGCAACTAACTGCCTGCACCACGGCGAGGCTCTGCGGCAAGCAAGCGGGCAAGGCAAGGCAAGGCGAGTCCAAGCCCGCTTTGCTTCGTAGCGTGGTTTTGGCCATGTTCGAAGACAAGGCTGATCAGACATTTCCTCAACCATGTATGGACTTGAATCATTCATGATCGCGCAGCACAAGTCGGACTTGGACCCGTTCGGGCCTCCTGGCATCCTGCTCTGCTCTCACCCAAACTTCAAAACAATCCCGGCATCCTCGTTATCCTCGTATTCTCCCCCATGCGCCGTTCGCATTCATCGCCTTCCGGCCGTGGTGGTGTTTCAGGCCGCCGAGACGGGAGGGAATTGCCCCATGGATCGATCTATATCGGAGGCGCTGCCCCGGCGAGAGTTCCTTTGCCCGATTCTGATGACATGGGTCTAGCCTTTTCTTTCCTTTCCTTCAAACTCATCGAGGAGAGCAAAGTATATATAACCACCTCGACTTGTCCCGTTCTTCCTCCCCACGGAACAACCGATTCAGTCTCCATTCACTCGAGCCATTGGCTGTTGTCTCTGTTTTTCCCATCTCTTTCTATTTCTCTTTCTCTTTTGCTTCGTTTTTCTTCCTTGCCCTGGTGGCCTCTTACTAGTAATTCTCATCCCGACTTTCTTTTTTTTTCCCCAAAGCATACCTTCATTTTTCAGTAAACCTTGCCATCTTTTACCAAATAAACCAAAATGCGTTACGCCATCGTCTCTGCTGCCCTGGCGGCTTCTGCTGCAGCCCACGGTGTTGTTACCAAGATCCAGGGCGCTAATGGTGTCGTGATGCCTGGTCTGTCAAGTACGTTTAGCTCGAAAAGATTACCAACTTGATTCATGAGCCGCTTCCAACTAACATGCATCGCTCGTTTCTCAGTCGCTGACGGCACTCCTCGTGACTGCTCCAGCAACGGCTGTGGCTCTCAGGCCGACACCGCCATCATCCGTGACCGTGACATGAAGAGCGGCAAGGCCAGTCCTCTGGGAAGAACCCAGGGCAATGGTCCCGTTGACGCCAGTGCTGTCATCAGCGCTTTCATGGGCACCGGTGGTGCTGGCCAGACGCCTTCCAACAACGGCGCTTCTGGTTCCGTTGGACAGGAGGACGACCTCTCGGGACTAGAGAAGCAGAGACAGCAGCGACGTGATGAGTACAAGCGACAGCTTGGCCAACTCTTTGGTGGTCTTCTTGGCGGCGGCGGCGGCGGTGCCGGTGGTGCTGGGGGAAAGAAGGCCGGCGGTCTCGGTGGTCTCGGTGGTCTCGGTGGTCTCCTTGGAGGTGCTGGCGGCGGCGGCGGCAACAAGAACAATGCTCCTGCTGAGAGCATGATCGCTGATACGTCTGGCCAGGGTGCCCAGCAGGGTCTTCCCACCGCCGATGAGAATGGCGAAGTCTCCTTGGTCTTCCGACAGGTACGTCTTTACTTCTCACATTGTCCCAAGTAATCCGTAACTAACAAGCCGCGCTTCACACAGATCAACCAGGATGGTGCCGGTCCTCTGACCGCTTCCATCGACCCCTCATCCGGCGGTACTGATGCCAGTGCCTTCCAGAACGCTGAAGTCACCAAGAACGTTCCCGGCCTCGGCATCGGCGGTCTCTCCCTGGCCACAAACACCGACTTCCCCCTCAAGGTCAAGATGCCCGCTGGTATGACCTGCAACGGCAAGGCCGGTGGTGCTGAGAACGTCTGCATTGTCCGCGTTGCCAACAGTGCTGCTGCCGGTCCCTTTGGCGGCTCCGCTGCTTTCACTCAGACCCAGGCTGCTCGCAAGCGCGCCATTGCCTACCGCCTCAAGAAACGCATGGAATTCAACCGCGAGTGAGGTTCTCGTCCAAAGTTGTTGTAGACAGAAGGTCGAGCACAGGTGCGGAGCCCATCAAGAGGACACGGTATACAGACGTGTGAGATTGGATGCTCTTTTTGGAGCGGCGTCAAGGACTTGTTGGGCTGTATGGGTGTTTCTCATGACGATTTTCATATTTCTTCTTCCTCTTTCCTTTTTCAGATTCATTGCTAGACACAGCCAAAAAAAGCTCGTCATCTCCTGGTCGAGAGTGACCTAGTTTGATTGAAAATTTCCTGACTTTTGCTTTTTCAATGTGTGAGTCACTTCCTTGCCCTCCTTGATCATGCGAAATGTGGCAGATTGCAAATAGGGGGTGGGGTGGGGTGGTGGACAGGTCAAAAGACTTCCCTGTACGACCAAAGAGCTCATGAAAAGGCGTTATTCAACAATTTTCCGAATGAACTAAGATATGGTAGAGTGTTGATTTTTTGTTACTATGACATATGTAAATCACCTCCAGCGTGAGAAACAAAATACTGTAGATAGTACAAAAGGAACAGCAAGCAGGAATGTGCGAAGGGGAAAAAACAAACTCCGGGTTATGCACGAGTTGGTCGTTGTCGTCGTTATAACAAAGTATGCCGAGATGCCATGGTACAAAGGAGTCGGCACCATTTGTACGATGCTCCATAGTCACTGTGAAGTTACATCGCGGAGGATGCGAGTTACCACCGGCGGCTACAATAAGTTAGCATATACGTACACCCGAAATTCAGGCCACCAAACCACTTTACCTGTAAGCAGAGTTCGTATTCGCTCGCCGTCGTTTTGGTATGAGTCGTTTGTCAAGATTCTCCCCACGGTGGCGTGTGTTAGATTTCTCGGAAGACTTCTGTTTGGCGGGACGACCAAGAAGTTCAGCTTCCAAAGAATTCAAGTCAGATGACTGGATGGATGGTGAAGAATGCCGAGATGCTCGAGAGCCACAAGATCCCCTTCTCCTAGCTGCTGCATGATCTCTTCCCGTCTGTTGCCTTCTATCTACCTCCCGTGGCACATCAAGTGTATTCCAGAGACATTCCTCGCCCTCCTCAACGTCGGTTGTGTCCGTTCCCGCCTTGGCGGAATTTTCTAATCTTGGTCTTTTTGCTTCTCGCTCGTGGCTCTTGCTGTCCTGGTCGGCGGAGTGTTTGCTGCTGCTACCATGATAGTCTGATAGTGATCGCCGGTCAGAATCCTCTGGATTTTCTACATGCACGTGAGTGTTCGATACTTCCGAGCCTTTCTCGTTCTCCCTCCCATCATTACTCATTTCGTTGGCATACGTCTCACTGCCTTCAACGAAAGAGCTGATAGGTTTCGGCGATGACTCGTGCTCATCAATTTTGCGATCAATCTTTTCAACAGGCGAAGGAGGCGGCGCTGCATGATCACTTGAGGGCCGTCTGCCGCCATTTCGTCCCTTTGATCCCAACATCGGGTTATCAGGTGCGACAGCAACAGATAGTTGTTTCTTTGCATTCGAGCCTCCATGGTTCTGCCGTTGACCCCGTCGTGACCCGCTAGAGCGACGGTTCTCTGCCGAACGCTGGGGTTGGCTTTCACGATGAGGGCCAGGATTCGATTTCCGTTGGTTGTGGTGTTCATTTGACTGTCTTCTGTCTCTCCCCTTGTTATGGCGATCATGCTTTCGCTTGTTTCTTTGGTCTTGGTGCTGGTTGATTTGATCGTGACTCTTCGGAGGTTTGGGCGGGAGAGGGTGGGACACAATTCCTGCCGGCGGCTTTGGGGGCAAAGTAGGACCCGATTTGGACCGAGACTCTGATCTTTTCTGTAATGTTGTTGATCTAGCGGGAGGCGATGAGTGTGGTAGCGGTGGAGAGCGAGAGAAGCCATGATTATGATGCTGCGGTATATGCTCTTGTCCATCTATTCTGTTAGATGGGAAATGGCCCCCAGAAGGCGGGTTGAGAGGTGGCGGTGGTCCTGGCGGCGGCCCTCTGTATCCAGGAGGACCGTAAGGAGATGTGCCATGAGGGGGGGGAGGGGAGTAGTGTGGATGAGGATAACCATAGGGAGTAGGGAGAAAACTGCCAGCGTATGCAGGTGGTGGTGGTGGTGGTGGCGGCGGCGGCGGCGAAGTGTATGGGTGATATGAGGGAGGCTGAACCAGATATGAGGAAGGCGGAGGAGGCGGTGGTTGCGGATGCGGATGCGGATGCCCATGCGGATGTGAATGAGGGTGAGGGTGAGGATGAGGATGAGGGTGATGACCCGGCGGGGGAGGCACATGGCCTATTCCTGTGGGAAATTGTGATACGGGAGGAGCATATTTGGTGATGATGGGCCCTTTTGATCGTTTGCTCGAGCTCGAGCTGGACCCTTGCCCCTTTGAGTAAAACGTGTTCGGGTTGGATGAGTTTCTCCAAGCGGCCAGGCCTCTGAAAAGAAGTTAGTGACGTGTTTGGCAACTCTGGCCGCAGTCTTGTCGATTGAGCTCTGCTTACGCTGGAGTTGCTCTGGTAGGCTCTGGACAAGCGACTGCCCAGTGACCTCCGAGACCACAGTTGTAGCATTGGGGTTCATCCGTTCGGCCAAGTTGGCCAGGAGTTGGATTTGGCATTTCAAACCCATACAACGCAATGGGCGAAACGCGTAGTATGAGGGTTACATCCACCCCCAGTCAGTCGCTGGGTTCGCGCTCGGCTTTCCAGGCGGAGATCGCTCAGAAGATGAGCCCAGTTTTCTTTTCTTCTTGGACGTAATCGTGTATGAGCAAGTCGTCGCGGCAATGTTTTCTTCTCAAATAACCACCCACGCGTCGAGTGATGTGGCTGGACCTCATTCAACAATTACGAAGCTGTCCCTCGTTGATCACTTCACCGGCATCAAATGAGTGTCCAGTACCAAGTACTGAGTGTCGAACGTCGCGCTGTTGACAAAGCCGTCCAGGTAGATTGGCGAACAACGTTTCACGGGTCCCCTCCCCCAGGCCTCGATAGACTCCGTGAGAGGAGCCACATGAAACTGGTAGACAGAAGAGCTGGGGGATTCGCTGTGAATTGGCCACGAACTGCGCGGTTCGGATAGCTCAGAGACGCCATGAAGCTGAAGGTGCTGGAACATCATCATGTACCACGTGAGACGGCGCACGGGCCAACGAGTTCTCGGTAACACCATCACCTACTAATTAGGAAGGAACGTGGTTATTTGCAGCCCGCCCCCCAACGCAACAAACTGCCGGGCCTTAACCGCCGTCATTGCATCACCATTTGAAACCTGCATATGCAATCGCCAACCGTAATCAGGCAATAGTTGGGACGATCAACTTGACGGCTTAGGCCGATTGTGGTCGGAGCTGGCGAAGGAAGAAGAAAGACTTCCACCAAATACACACAAGACTTACGAATGGGCAACTATCTGATGCAAAGCTTGTCTTATTTAATAAAGCGCAGGAAAGCCAGGTTGCAAGCGAGGCGCAGGGTAGCTTAACTCGTCTCCACCGCCAGCAGCCCAGAGGCCACACTCTACTACCAGTTTTCTCAAGCCTCCCAACCTTCCAACGGGCATCGTCTGGGAGCCTTCAGACTTCCATGCTCGAACAATTAATACTTCAACACTGCGCAAATACACCCCCGGCGACCCACTGGCATCTCCCATCCACGTATCAAGCTCCGCCTGCGTCTCATCGCCTTCATATCACCTGCCGAGATCCAAATGCCTGCATAAACATTGCCACTGCGACGGCCGACAGAGCTTCCAGCATGTTGGTGCACACAGCCAGTGCACCTCCAGATAGTTCCTATTCACGGGGTAGATATCGAGACGACCAGACCTGAAAAAGAGCTTGGGCTATCGACCGTCGTTGGGCTCCTTTTCATACCTGTATTTTGTCGTTCAAAAGTATATTGCTGTTCGGCGCAAACAAGCAACCATGCCGAGCTTACCAGGTTCGCAGCCTCTGTTCGTTTATCACGTTGTCACGACGGGCGTAAGGTCCTAACGAGCCGTGTAGCATCTGTCGACTTGGATGAGTGCATCTCGCGCCTCTACAAAAAGGAACTGTTGGCAGAATCAGTCATCGAAGCCGTATGCGCAAAAACGAAGGAGTTGCTCATGCGCGAGAGCAACGTCGTCCACGTGCGCGCTCCAGTCACCGTCGTGGGTGATATTCACGGCCAGTTTTTCGACCTCATCGAGATATTTAGAATAGGCGGCTATTGTCCCGATACGAATTACCTTTTCCTAGGTAGAGAAACCCCTCGATTCCCTGGAAAGCCCGAGCACGACATCGGGCCTGAGCCTGAGCCTGACTCGTTTGACGCTGCTCCCCATGCAATTTCATGCGATTACAAATTGCTGATACTCTTTTTTTTACTGGGCAGGCGATTATGTCGACCGTGGCATGTTCAGTGTAGAAACCATTTCGCTGCTTGTTTGTTTAAAGTTACGATACCCGAACCGCGTGCACTTGATTCGCGGAAATCACGAGTCCCGAGGCGTCACGCAGTCGTATGGATTTTACACTGAATGTTCGCGCAAATACGGCAACGCCAATGTTTGGCATTACTTCACAGACATGTTTGACTTTCTGACGCTGAGCGTCGTCATTGATAATCAAATATTTTGCGTTCACGGTGGTAAGTTCACAAATTGCCCCTGTTCCTTCCGCATGATTGATCCCGAAATGCAATGTTGAAGAGACAAAGACTGGGCTAATTCATCATCTGTGAAATGCCCAGGTTTATCCCCGTCGATACATTCCATAGACCAAATAAAAATCATAGACCGATTCCGCGAGATCCCCCACGAAGGCCCCATGGCAGATCTTGTATGGTCTGACCCAGATCCCGAACGAGATGAATTCTCTCTTTCGCCTCGAGGCGCCGGCTATACCTTCGGAGCGCAGGTGGTCAAGAAGTTCCTGGCCGTGAATAACATGTCACATATTCTGCGGGCACATCAGCTCTGTCAAGAGGGGTTTCAGGTGCTTTACGACGACAGGCTGAGCACGGTATGGAGTGCTCCAAACTACTGTTATAGATGCGGCAACATGGCCAGTGTACTGGAGGTCAGCGATAACGGCGAAAGGTTTTTCAATATCTTTGCCGCGGCGCCAGAGAACGACCAGCACAAGGATATGCAACCAAGTGGCGATAAGGCTGCCGATGGTAATGCTTTGCCGGATTACTTCCTGTAAGGGGACTCCCTTCGTATGGGTTTCTCGAATGTATATGTATAGTGCCTGCCTGCCAGCATCCGTGTTGCACACGCATGCGATGTCATCGTCATTTGAATTTTTTGAACGACTAGATAGCGTTGCATATCTACGTGTTATGAATGAAGAGCACTCAAGCAACATTCCTATAGATTCACATGGTCTTTCATCTTTTGGTGGATCTGAGCAATTTGCTTGTGTTTCCCTTGCCGTTGGGAAGTATTTGTGTGATGTGTGTGTAAAAATAAAAGGCAAATTTCCCTCCCCTAGAAGAGCATATTTGCAGGTATTTTCGTTTCCTCATTACGCTTAACAAAAATATGATGCCGACCCCCGCCCATCGCCTCGTGACAGAACCCGATACAGGTTACCAGTCCTTGGTAATGTCAAAGCTCCACTCAAAGGTGAGGTGCTTCTTTCCATCATCATCGACGAAGCTGGAAATGGCGTTGTAGTGGCCGCGGGCGAGCATGCCAGAAGGTGCTTCCTCTTCCTGGACTGCGTCGGGGAGTTTAGTACATGGGTCTCGATGTCCAGACTTGGATGCGAGATTCGTGGCCATAGACTTACATTTCTTGATGTAATTGGGCTGCTTATCGGTGTTGGGTGCGTAGCTCCCCTGCGGAAAGAGCAATGAGTGAGCATAAGAGTTCCATTTTTGGGACTGGATTTCTTTTTAAAGACCGAGTTCAATCTTACAATCATCTCAGAGTCCTTGGATACGCGGATGCCCTTGCGCTTGACGACCTGAACGTAGTGCAAGCCGCTGAGAATCTCGTGCTGGACTTTAAATTGAGCGCTCATGGTAAACTTGGAACCCTCCTTGATCTTGAAGGGCTTATCTTTGAGACTGTTCTCGCTTCCGGGGGTGGACAGATCGATGGTGACGGGATCGCGTCCAGCAGAATCCATGGTGAGGGCGAGGATGATGCAGACACGAGGGTCGTTGGGGTCGGATATGTCTTTACCATCACCCAGGCCGAGAGACTGCTTATATCGCTGAAGAGATTCGTCGCCGGCGTCTAATTTAGATGTATTAGCTTCCATTGCATGCTGACAGAACAAAAACCCCACATGGTTTAGGGGAAGCTTGAGACTGCACATAGCAATACAATGCCAGATAGAGGAGGAGTGTTTCAAAGAGGGGGCAATGCAGCAAATGCGGAGATAACATACCCATCTGCTGATACTCGGCCAAGCTCTGCTTGGGTTGAGAGAGCTTATAGCCCTGAGTCTCCTCAGGCATGGTCTCGTCGTCGTGGGAGGCCATGTTGAAAGGGAACTTGGTGGGGGAGGGGGGGGGTCCCCTCACCTAAAGAAAGGTATGAAAGTGAAATTAAGGGACAAAGTGTGAAGGAAAGCGTCGTTGGATGCTGGATAAGAACGAAGAAACGCCTCCTGAAAAGGCTATTGGAATATAGTCGGCCGTCCGGGGTACAGAGGTAAAGAAATGGTTTACCGATACCAATGGGAACGAGAAAGTGAAAGTTGAGAGAAAATGAAAATGAAAATGAAAATGGATAAGAAACAACACAGACAAGGTCGGTCAAGGAGGAGCGTCAGGGCCATGGCGGTGACAATGGAGGGGCAGCGGGCGGCGTGGTGGGGTGCTGTGGTGGGGTGCTTGGCGAAGCGTGGGCTTGATTGGACAGGAACAAAGGCAGCTCGACCAAGAAGTCATCATGTCAATATTACATATTACATGGTACTTGAGTGCGAAGTACCCGGGCCGGATGTTCGCTGATGACTGGCGTTGACTGTTTGTATTTCATGATGGAAAATCAGAGAATGGGCTGCCTGTTGTTTCTCCGCCGAAATTTGCGCCCTTTGTACGGAGCATGGTCATCAGATTCGAGACGGTGCCTCCATCCGCGTGTGAGTGGAAATGCAAGCTGTGAAGAGATTACCGGGCAAGTTCAGGCCATCTTGTCGTTTACTCCCCGGTGGGCGATCATCGTGGAGAAACACCGAGGACACAACCCATTGGCTATTTATGACAGTTCATGCACAAGTCAGTGTACATACATATGTAAAAGCGATGAAGCGATGCGCGCCAATCCAGGCCGCATGCAGGAGCTGGGGTCTGTCCTTGCTCGGTAGTTCTACATAGACGCGCTTGTACCCGTATGTACCGCAACCACATGGAAAATAGCGCGAGGCACCCGCGCAGCCGCAGCCACCCCTGAATCGCAGCGGCCAACAGGTTTCCATGTTCTCTGATCTGCTGGCCTGGTCTATTACCTGGTCTGGTCTACATAGTTGAGTTCTATGTCCAATCCAGTTCAGTGCGGCGCTCCTAGTCCTGTCAGTCGTGTCTGGCCATGGCTGCTGGTCTGAGCCTCTACATACAGAGTAATATGTACATACATGTACTCCGTACAGAGTGCTGCATTTAAGCACAGGCAGGTGTGGCCCCACCATGGCGACGCTGGATGCGCTGGTTGGCCCAGCTTCCCAAAGTACCTCACAAGGTTACGCGCGCCTCGACGCAAAGTCGTCCATCCGTCCTCGAGACTCCCACGACTCCCTCCCACCCCCGTCTGTGGTTCTCGTCTCCCTCCCTCTACACCTGGTCCACGCGCAGGGTCGATCGATATCCATCCATCTGGCTTGTCGTGCCTGTTGCTTCTTGTGACGAGGCCCGGCCTGTCATTGTATTCTTTTCTCTTCTCCTCTTCTCTCTTTTCGAGATTGGCGACGTGTATCGCTCGCCATCTGACCGTTCGGGGTCTTGTACTTGCTCTACATTGGTACGTGAACCTCGCCAACCAATCCTTCCCCTTCGCCCAACGCGGCGATAAAAAAAAAAAAAAAAAAAAAAAAAAACTCATCCGCGGCTGTTGCAACGACAACAGCGACGAACGCGACGACGACAACGACGACGACACGATCACTTACCATATCACACAGGCTCATACACGGCTCGCCGCGCATAATCATTCTTCGTGACGGCTCTTGTAGACTCGTCCCTCTCCAACTTTGTATCTGAGTGTCGCAACGTGGAACCGGCCATCCAAATCATTGCTTGAATTGGACACAACATGACGACTCCAACTACTCGAAGGCTGCCTGCGCGGCACAATCCGCTTCTACTCGAGGATGCACCTGAATGTAAGTCTGCTTTCCGAGGTCGACCTAGCCTTTGTGCGCCTTTCCAGTATACTCATCCACGTTTATCTCGACAGACCTTGATCTTGTTGCGCGCCGTCGCCTCGGCCAGACGAAACTTACCCCCAAGATGGTTGGGGCAGATGAGGATGACTCCGCTTCGCTAGGCGTCTTTGATTACGCGCATCTCCGAGCTCCTCTTCCCAAGGGCATCGTGTCGGGTATCTTCAAGTCAAGCCCAACGAGCTACTTCCTGATGCGCCGAAGCTTCGATGGCTATGTGTCGGCGACTGGCATGTTCAAGGCCACGTTCCCGTACGCGGAAGCCTCTGAGGAGGAGGCCGAGCGCAAGTACATCAAGTCACTCCCGACCACGAGTCCTGAAGAAACTGCTGGCAATGTCTGGATTCCTGCCGAGCAGGCGTTGGCATTGGCTGAGGAGTACAAGATTGGCATCTGGATCCGTGCCTTGCTCGACCCGGCCAAAATCCCTATCTCGTCGAATTCGAACCCCGAGTCGCCGCCCAAGAGTATTACGGCACCTCCCAAGTTCGATCTGGCCAAGGCTCAGACCAAACTGGCACCCTCATCCGCATCTGGCGTATCCAAGGGCTCACGTAGTCGCCGGTCTGTAAGTCCCACCAAGGCTTCGAAACGAGCACCTGCGTCTCCGCGAAAGCGCGCCACCAAGTCCAAGGCGGGGTCAATCGAACCCGTGGCCGAGAAGACAGAGATGAATGGCGATGTCAAGAAGGGCAAGCAGGACAATGCCGTTATGCAGACGAGCGAGTTTGAGCCCGCCGTGGTTCTGGAACCAAGAGCAGAGGACGACATGGTGAAGACACTAGTGGACAAGGTCTCCAAGGATGGTGAGGGCCATGAGACAAGACACACCATGGCCGAATCTACTAGTACTCCTCCTCTGCCCACCGCCGGCAGCCCACCGACTGCGGAGGATACTGCCAAGATGCTCGAGACGGCCAAGGAAATGGTGCTGTTGGGCAAGGAAGAGGATGAGAGACGTGCGGCAGAGCGAAAGAAGTCGGACGAAAAGAAGGGCAAGTCAGACAGTGCCACAGCCAGCTCTACTACCAAGAAGAGCAAGCGCAAGGCCGCCGACATGTCCGTGTCGGAAAAAGACGACGAAAAGAAGACTGACAAGTCCGAGGAGGCCAGCGACAAGGACGAACAACCTCGAGCCAAGAAGGTCAAGACGGTCAAGACGGAGGCGGAGATGCGAAAAGACAAGGTCAAGAGTAGAGCGTTGTTTGGAATTGGTGCCACAGTTGCTGTCGGGTAAGTTGGGTCAAGCAGCGTCAGCAAACCTCACCCGGGATGCCAAGCTGAAGCGGCGCTGCCAGTTGCATATCATCATTATCCTATGCTGACATGACATACAGTGCTCTCGTCCCATGGCTGGTTAACTTCATGTAGAGGGGGGTTGCTGCGTGACAGCTTGTGAAGGCGCAGCTGGCACTCACGACTTTGTTTGAATACACAATTCAATAATACGGCAGGAGGAAGGGAAAACCAACCACCTCGACTGGCGCCAAAATTGAGCGCGCGCGTTATATTTGCTGTTTGCGTTTCTTGGTGCTTGGGAGCTTGGGAGAGGAGAGTTGTTATTATCAAAAAAGAAGCCAATTCACCAACGAGATGAGTATACCCCCCGAAGACACTGCGCTCCTGCCCAGTCATTCATTAGCTTCTGGACACATGGACTTGCCAGAACCCCGGCTCTTACCATTGTCTTCCTTGTCAGATGCTGGTTTGAGACGAGGTTGGATTTCAGGTTGAAGGACATTGTTTGTTTTATAATTTGTTTTTATATTTCCTCTCTTTCTCTTCCTTTCGTTCAAACCAGTAAAAAATATGGAGAGTTTTTTTTTTCTTTTCTTTCAGAATCACGGGCTACCTTTGCCTTTCTTTTATATATGGGCGTGGGGCGGGGGGCGTTGGGTAGCTATTGTCTGTGAAGGAGCGGACATGGAGTGAAGGTACGCGACGGCGACGCCAGTGGCTGGCAGGCAGATGATGCATGCCAGTGAGGCGAGGACAGGTAGATGAGAAGATTGGAGTAGCAGAATTGATTGAAACGCTTGCAAGATGTATATTGTAGCTTCAAGCTCGTGCGTCTACTCGGTAGTGGTGTGTTGGGCACGGAGTACTTGTGAGTTATGTACATACTCCTCCTCCGTACGGTCTCCATAGTAAACCGTAGTGCCGCCACTCGGACGGGAGAAATGGCCTGGCACGGGTGGCAGCGACAGCGGCAACAACCGGCTTTACACATCGGCAAAGACTATTGAGACACACGCCGTCTTTAAGTTTGTCTTGCACACCCACGTCTATTTCTTTTCTTTCCCTTTCTCTCCTCTCCTCTGACAAAGACAGAGGTTGCATCGATCCGGTGCTGCCGCCGATTTCCAAGTTCCCAAATGAGAGTCGTCACCACGCGCCTGGGCGGGCTCGTCCAAACGAGGGGATTCGCCTCGACGGCCAGAAGATTGGACAACTACGCGTTTGTGGGATTGGGCCAGATGGTGAGTTTTTTTTTTTTTTTTTTTTTTCCCTCATGTGCCTCGCAGGTTGCAAATGCAATTACATTTAGAAAAAAAAAAGCTCAGCTGGCTAACCGGGTTTGTCGCAGGGCTACCAAATGGCCAAGAATCTCCAGTCAAAGCTCAAATCCACGGACAGGATATCCATCTTCGACATCAACCCGGAGGCGATGAAGAGGCTGGCGTCGGACATGAGGGCCGTGGGCGCGGGCGCCGAGGTCGAGCTCGCTCCCAGCGCGTGGGCGGCATCAAAGGACGCGGTAAGTTCAAGGTTCCCGTGTGTCTTGTGTGTCTTGTCTGTTCGTCTGTCTGTCTGTCGTGCCCGCATTTTTTGTTATCAACTACTATTGAGCCCGAACCTTTTTGACTGATACGTCCATCTACGCGGTGTGAAAAATGAAATAATAAAAAATGGGCCATCAGGACACAGTCATTACGGTTCTGCCTGAGCCGCAACACGTCCGGGGCGCGTACAAGTCGATGCTGGCGGGCGAACCGACGGCCAGGGCCAGGGCCAGGAAAAAGGAGCAAGGGCGCGTCTTCATCGACTGCTCGACGATTGACCCGTCGACGTCCCGCGAAGTAGGCAGGTGGGTGACGTCGTCGGGTGCGGGTGCGGGAATTGCGGGCCAGGGCCAGGGCAAGGGCAAGAGCACGTCGTTTTTTGTCGACGCCCCCATGTCGGGGGGCGTCGTCGGCGCCGCGGGCGGCACGCTGACCTTCATGCTGGGCGCCGACGACGAGGCCGCCGTGGCGCGCGTCGAGCCCACGCTGCTGCTCATGGGGTCCAGGGTGCTGCACTGCGGCGCCCAGGGCGCGGGCCTGTCGGCCAAGCTGGCCAACAACTACCTGCTCGCCGTCAGCAACGTCGCCACGGCCGAGGCCATGAACCTCGGCACCAGGTGGGGGCTGGACGCCAAGACGCTCGCCGCCGTCATCAACGTCAGCACCGGCCGCTGCTGGCCCAGCGAGGTCAACAACCCGGTGCGGGGCGTCGTCGAGGCCGCCCCCGCCGCCCGGGACTACCAAGGCGGCTTCGGCATCTCGCTGATGAGCAAGGACCTGCGCCTGGCCATGGTGGCCGCGAGGGAGGCCGGGGCCACCATGCCGCTGGCCGATGCCGCGCTTGGCGTCTACGAGGCCGCCGAGGCCAACGAGGAGTGCAAGGGGCGTGACTTTTCCGTCGTCTACAGATGGTTGGGGGGGAAGGAGTGAGTGAGTGAGTGAGTGATATTGGCTTGGACTAGGCGTTCCTGGGGGTTGTTGCAGCACAATAAACATGCTCAACAATACAAAGTACTCTCTCATCATTCACCGTCCCTTACTTTGCTTTTTTCTTTTGACCCTTGACGAGGCCATCGCCCTCTCCATCATCGTCACTACTTTCCTCTTCCTCTTCCTCTTCCTCTGCCTCCCCCTCGTCATCTTCTTCATCCGTCTCTTCTTCCTCAGTCTCTTCCTCAGTCTCCGTCTCCTCTTCCGTTTCTTCGCTTTCCTCGTCGTCTTGTTGAACATCTTCCGCCAACCAATCATCCAGTGTCTTTGCTCCCACGCCCACGCCCACGCCCACGCCCTCACCTAGCCCGTTGGCCTTGGCAGGAGGTGGCCTCGACGTGGCAGCCTGGTCTAGCATGTCGCCTGCCGCCGGTGTGGCGCTCTTCTCGCCGCCGTACCTGCATGACAACATTCCACCATCGTCTTGGTCCCGTAGTCGGGGGTCTGGCTCTTTACCTGGTTCAACCCATTGTGGAAGCGCCTCGTAGCCCTTGAGCCCGTGAATGCCGCCACCGCCGGCGAGAACCAGTGTTGATGAGCCAAGCAAGAATCCCTTCCTGGATTCGGACGGGCTCGGCGCTTGAGGGGCCGGCTTCGGAGCCAGAAGCATCAGTGTCGCAAGCTGAGGAACGCCGAGTAGCGACTTGTACATCCTAGCCCTGTCTCGTAACTCGTAGGAGCTATCATATCGAACAAGGAGAACAAGGTAATTCCAGAGCCGCACGACAGGGTGGTGCGTGTCTGTGTCCTGGGGCGAGCCGTCTCCTCCCTCCATGGCCTTTGGCGCCTCACTTTTCCTGTTGACGTGGTGAAGATAGACCTTGGCTCCCAGGAGCAGAATCTGCCGCTTGGCAGCTTCCGACTCGCTCGGGAAATCTTTCAGCAAGATTCGCAGCACATCTGGGGCGATGTTGTCGTCACCGTTCAGACCCGAAAACTCTCCGACCAGCCAGATGATCGTGGCACGGGCCTGGGGGTCAGATGCCGAGTCGAGGTTTTTGGCCAGGCGGACTACCGTGCCTGCGTGCCCCTCGGCGTCCTGCTGGATCAAGTGGCGAATCACGGTCAAGGATTCGGCGGCCAATGTGCCATCTAAGCTGGTGATTTGGCTGAGCAACAGCTTGAGGCATCGGGGTGCCGTTTTGACGTCGGATTGCGCACAACGCCCAATTGCCCTTACCGCTTCTCGTACAAGGGCCTTGTCAGACCCCCGAGAAAAGTGCTCCAGCTCCTTCAGGATGAGGCTCTTTACGTGTGCCGGGCTATGCGGGAAGATGATTGTCAACACCTCCAGTTTGAGTTCCCACACCGGCGCGGCGTCTGTAGCTCTGACGAGAAAATGACTAGCGTATTTGACAAAATCATGTGGCCTCATCAGACAGACGGAAACGATGTTGTACAAGGCTAGCTGCTGAATGTCTTGTGCGCCGCGCAGAAGCGCAATCAACGGCCCAGCAGCGAGCTTGACGTACTCGGGTGTGCCAACGTCAACGTAACATCTCGCCACTGCGACAACAACCCCCGAGTTACGACTCTGCAGTAGCGGCTTGATGCTGTTGAGCAACAGCAACAAATCACCGTCGATGGTAACTTGCTGTGCCTGTCCGGCATCTGGTGAATCGGCATAAAAGTCGTCGACATTTGTGTCCCGCTGTTGAGGTCGCCATGTTGATTTCGCAGATCTTGGGAAACAGCGCCTCGCGTAGTAGGTCATGAGCCTCAACATGGCCAACTGACTCCACTCGTCCATGTCCACAATCTTGCGTACCAGTCCTCTATAGTGGCGGTGAATCAAGTCGATCCTGTCGGGGCAGATTTCCAAAAAGGCTGAAACAGCAGCCCCAGCTACATAATACTGCTTGTCACCGAGGAGAATGGACAGATGGTCGATAAGCTGGGGTGATTGGGTCGGGTCGAGACGGTAGCATTTGGGAATCGAGAGCGCTGCAGCCTTCCGGACGTACGGACTCATATCGGCGACGCCCTTCTTGATAGCCAACGACACAATCTGACTGATGACTGGGACCCGGATCCCTGACATTGTTTTGAGAGCCAGCGCTCGTACTTGCGGGCTCGGGTCGGAGAGGGACTTTTGAATAGTGTTGATTGAGAGCAGTGCCAGATCGGGCTCCTCTTCTGCATGGTGAATGAGGTAGATGTAAACGAGCTTTTTTATCTCGATGTTCGGGGATGCTACGTTTTTGACGACGGAGGAGAAGAATGGAGTCGTTTTTTGGTTTCGATACATCATCTAGGTAGAGGGCGGTCTGGTTAGCAGGTCTTTCCGAGGGCACCATGAGAAAACCATGGGCGCTGATCTTCCGCTTCACGCCATGCCGCCCGCGCACCACGCCACGCCACGTCACGCGCACGCACTGAAATGACCCTTCGTAATCCTTCCAGAACCTCTCTGTCGTTCCTACTGTCGAGAAGCTTCCGAATCTGATTCCTATCAAGCGGCCGGGAGCTTGAGCGGACGCTGCGCGTAGCTTGAGCGGCGTCGAGGGTGAGCTCTCTCGCTGAGGGAAGGAGCTGATATTAGCCAGGCACGGCAGGACGCGCAAAAGGACGGGGCCACGAAGGACGCTTACCAGTCTCCATGAGACTCGAGATCCTCGCTATCGACTCCATGCCGAAACTGTCGACCACGCCTCTTGTGGTTCTTGTGGTTCTTGTTGTGAGAGTTTGAAGATGGCCCGTTGCGCGGCAGCTCGAGAAGTTGGCTTGGCAAGAAGGGACTACGTAATACTTACTAATCAGTGACCACCCCGCCAAATGCTGGAACCATCCCATCCCACGACTTCCTGCCCCGCATCATTCACACAACTTTCAACTTCTTGCAATCTTGTCCGTTCCATATTACAAGCGCAAGGCACTCCAAGGAAGAAACGCGCAAATGAAGCCCGCTTCCCAGTCTCAACAATCCAGGAAGCTCACAGCTACGGCTACCATGACGCCCACGAGACCTACCCACCCACCCTCTGCTGAAGCATCTACAACCCCGTTAACCCGTTAAATCATCCTCAGTCTCGTCTCCCATCCCACACCCATTACAAGAAGCCACATAAAAAGACGCGGGGACCTGAGGCCTCGTATCGAAAAGAGCAACGAAAGGGAACGGCATCCGCAGCAGCATCTACAATGAATGTCGGATCCCCACCCGGCACCCACCAATCCCTCATTCTCCCACCGCTCACGCCCGCCGAGTTTCTCGAGCATCTCACCTCGCACAGCACGCACCCTTCCACCGCCATCATATGCTGGCCCAAAGGCCAGTTCATCGCCGCTCTCACCCAGGATGTCCTGCAGCAACGGCCCCGGGGAGAGGAAGCGGAAGCGGAGGACCACAAGGCGGAGCCGCAGATGCGGCACCATCCCCTTCTGCGCGCCTCCCTCATGCAGACTGCCGTGGCGCGGCACATCAACATGGTGTTTGCGCCGACGGTGGCCCATCTTCGCGCGTACCTCGCTACGCTGACGCTGTCTGAAATCAAGGTTGCCCCCCCGCCGGCCGCGGGATTGCTCATCAAGCCCCCTTTGCTCATGGTATATGGGCTCGTGGAACTTCACAGGGATGGAACGGACTGGTCCGCACAGGGGCTGAGCTTCTCCGCGGCCGTCTTCGTCGAGGCCGCGTGGCGGAATGGGTTCCGGGCGGTCGTTCTGGAGCCGAGGCGCACGCAGGACGGCAAGCAGGAATTAGGACAGTCCCTCGGAGAAAAGGTTCCTGTCCTGACGGGCACGCCTGTCAAGGACGACGGGTCGTGGGCTGGTCCGTCAGTTGGCGTAGGTCACGTACTGGGTAGCTGGTTTGACGTGGAGGCCAGCAGACGGGATGTATGAAGTTTTGAGAGAGCCATGTCATTCATGGTCGAATCATGCTGCTTGGATTGCGCTCGAATACATGACTTGATGATACAATGACAAAGACCCAAATCTTGCCTCCTTCCAAACGCCAGACCTGATATTATTTCATTCATTCGTCGCCCCTTTCCCAAAGCCATGGTAGCTGCCAAAAAAAAAAAAAAAGAAGAAGAAAAAATCTCCATCATTGACTTATAGACTGCTCCATTTCCGTAATGTACAATTTGATATGCGACTCCAACTTGAGATACTCGTCGTGCGCGGCGTGAACTTCGCTTTCGATATTCTCTTTCAAATCGAGCATCTATTTATCGCCTTGTTAGAAAAAATAATAATAGGGGGGATGTTCAAAAAAAAAAAAACCCCCGCCCGAGGTTGTAAAACTTGCCTTCTTCTCCGTCTGCTCGATCCTCACTCTTCGAATCTCCATCTCCTTGCCCTTTTCCGTATGCTCCTCCGTCTGCCTGCGGTGAATGGCGCGCAGCTCGTGCATCTTGTCCTTTGCCTCGAGCGCCTTCAGATTGCTCTGCTCGCGCAGCTTCTCGGTCCGCTCCGTCCACTTGCCCAGCTGCCGCCTGAGCATGACCTCTGCGCGCTCCACCTCCCTGGCGTTGTTGCCCCTTTCCGACAGCGCGTCTCGCTGCTTTGCGTTGCGGACCAGCTCGTCCTCCTCCTTGGCCAGCTCGGCGGCGATCTCGTCGAGGATCTTGATGCACGAAGCGACGTCGGCGGAGACGACGGCCAGGGAGTCCGTCGACGTCTGGAGGGCGCGCGCCCTCCGGTCCAGCGCGTCGATGTGCGCCTTGTCATTGTTCAACATGTCCCGCAGCTCCGCGAGGTTGTCCTGCAGGGCCGACGACGGGCTCTGGAGCACGTACGGTCGCAGCTTGCTGCTCTCGTGCCTGAGCATCGTCTTCTCCTGCGTCCTCTGCTCCAGCGCGCTCGTCAGCTCGCCCTTTCTCTGCTTGGAGTCCTCCAGACGCGCCGACACCTTCTCCTGGTTGCGCCGCAGCTCCAGGAGCCGCTTCTTGAGCTCCTCGTTGCGCATCGTCTTCTCGCGGACCTGCGCCTCCATCGCCTTGCGCTTGTGCCTCATGTCCCTGAGCCGGACCTCGTTCTCCTGGTTCTCCGAGTAGAGCGTCTCGATCCTCGTCTTGGTCGACTCCGACTTGTTGTAGTGCTCGTCGATGACCGTCGTCTGCGACTCGCGGAATCGGACAAAGTTGATCAGGTAGCTGAAGATCTTGACCAGCCTCTCGTACGTCGGCTTGTACAGGTCGTTGAAGGTGAAGTCTGCGATGCCGCACTCGTACAGCAGTCGACGCAGTGAGACGTAGAAGCCCATCAGGTTGCGCGTGTCGGCTGGGATCACGTCCGAGAACTCTCCGCAGACCTCCTCGGCGGCGGCGCGCATCGCGGGCTCGACTGTTTCGCGCGTCGCGTTGAGGAGGAGCTCCGCGAACCACTCGAATATCTGCTGAACGTGCGCGGGATTCGGTTTCTGCAAGTCGGCCACCGTAAAGTGAATGCCAATGTCGGTGATGCACCCCACGATTTCGCGATCCGGCAGGCGCATGAAAGCATCGGCCTCATCCTCCTTCTTCCGCGACCGCCCTTGTTGATTTGTGGGTATGATACTCATTCTTTTATTGTACGCCATGTTGAAAACCCAATGTTCTGTTTTTTTGGCCGTTTTGCTGTCAACTTTTTGGGCGTCGTCGTGGTGTTGCGATGCGTCGCCGACGGGACGTGCTGGCGGCGCGTATGCAGCGTCAAGCGTTGCTGTGGAAACAAAACACACAAAACACCACCTATTAATAAATAACTTCCCTCCCCCACCTTCCCTCTCGCCGTCACGGGCAGCCACGTTAATACATTGATAGAACAACAGCTTCTTCGTATGAATGACATTCAAAGTGAATGAAATATGCAAATATACTGCTATACTGTGAAGACGCCATACATGTTGTCCATTTCACCTCGAGCATGCCACGTCTACAGTACAATGCCAAAGCAGACACACAATCAATCCATTGAACCTGAGCACTCCTACTTTCTACCTACTCATTGGCAGCAACCTTGTTCAGCGCCTCCAGCAAAGCACGAGGATTCGCCCCGACCATCTCATCCACCTTCTCCCCACCCCTGAAGAAGAAGAATGTAGGCATGGCGCGCACCCCCAGAGCCTGCGTCACAGCAGGCAGCTCGTCGACATCGAATTTGATGAAATGCACCTTGTTCTTGAATGCTGCATCCTCAGAGTACCTGTCCATGAACCAGAAATGTTAGCTTACCGCCCCAAGACATCAAGCCGGGGTGCAATCCAAGGGCGCCGAGGAAAAGGGAAAGAGAAAGATGAAGCAAGGCATACTTTTCGAGGATCGGCGCAATTTGCTTGCATGGACCGCACCATCCAGCGAAGCAGTCCACTATTACTACATCATGTCCTGACACGGCTTTTTGAAACTCTTCGGCACTGAAACAGAAGAGCGAAACCAGAGCGCCATTGGAGTCATTGGTTAGCCGAAGAAATGGAGAGGCGGGAAACCATGATGATGATGTGCTTCAAGATAGATACATGTACATGGGGGGAGGGATGATGAGAGAGAGTACGGAAGTACGTTTTGACATTGTGAACAACGCGCCTGGCTGGCGAGGCGTGGAAGGCCCTGCTCGCCGTGAGCGGTCGCGTGGAGGCGCCGCCGTGGGTACGGGCAGTCGATGCCAGAGATCCAAGAATACGAGATGACGACATTATTCGATGAGAGGTCGTGTCCGGATCTGAGTGCCGTCTGTCTCTCAGAACGAAAGTGTTGCATGGGTTGCATGGCAAGCACATTGAAGGATGAACCATGGATTCATAGAAAGGGCTTGTTGGTGTCATGCTGGGGCTGCTCTGATTGGTCGAGCGAGCATGCCTTGCGCTGACTACAACTTGCAAGTGAGAAAAGGTTATGATGGCGTCCAGGCTTTTCACCTCATCATCGGAGTTACATGTACCTAGGTAGGCATTTACTTGGCATTTTCACAACTGGGACTTTTTCATTTTCATCTTCACCTGTTCGGTCGTCTTCTTCATTGAGCTGGTAACAAGTTTGGCATCATCAAGTGCCGCTGAAGTAACAGTAAGCCTGTAAATTCCGACATCCAAGAATGCAAAAGTCAAGTCGCCTTGGCATCCATGATATTGCTATTGAAATACAGTAACACGACACCGGAAAGAAGCAAACACCATCATCTGCTAGCCGCTGTTGACTCGCCTTTATGCAACGCTACGTTGATTTGAAATACAACAGTCCAACGAGACCAAAACAAAGCTTCTATTTTGCCTAACGCGGTCCTCCTGTCCATGTACCGTTGAGCTCACGAGTTCTAGCTACCCGAACAGAAAGACTTCTCACGCCAGTTCCGTAAGGCATGTGGACCCAACGGGAAATTGACTCGGGTAGAAGCTGCAGCGATGGAAAAAAAAATATCGAGGCTAAAAAAATATTAAAATAATAATGTGGGCGATGTAAAAGCCAGTGGTGAATAGAGTCCATCCAAAAGGCGGCTCATGGGTATCTTGTGTGATGTAGATTCTTCATGCAGAAGAAGGTAGGTAAAAGTGGGAGCGAAGCAAGCGCTGGCGGAAATCGGCTGTCAGGATAGATTCAAGAGTAGAGCAGAAGAGAAGCACATGTAGATTCTTGTGTAGCCACGAAAATGGTGAGTATCTTGAGGTCGACGAATTCCCATATACCCAGTTTTCTTTTCGGTTTTCTCTTTTTTTCTTCTTTTTTAGGTCTCCAAAAGTGATATCGCGGTGTGGTTAAGGTTGGACTGTTTCTTTTTTTTTTCCTTCATGATTTCCATTAGAGATGAAAATCATTTTTAATAGTGGATTTTCGCGTGTTTTTGTTCAACGATTTCCTCTTTCTTCTTTTTTTTTTTTTTTTAGTCACACCGGATTCTCTTAGATAGTTTGGTTTTTTTTTCAACTTTTTTTCACTTTTTTTTTTTAAAAAAAACTTTTCTTCTGTGACTGGCGCCCTTGTCCATTGTCGTTAACGTGGGTAAATGAATGGTCGTTGTGTCTGGGTATGCGGTAACAGATTGTCGTCAACGCTGCTGGAACGATGGTTAATCAAGATTTAGCATGGCTTCTCCTTCCTCTTCTTCCCCTCCTCGTCGGTATGATTTCATCTGTCGCTTACACCGGGCTGGTGGGTGTAGGCATTCGCGTATCTTCCTCATCTCCGGAATCTATGTTCAACAGTCCTTCACGGCTGCGCATCGTGTCTCTGTCGTGATGGTGATGCTGTATTACCTCGGGCTTTGCGCCAACACGACCCCACCTGAGATTTTCGTTCGCAACCGACTCCTCTTCGTCACTACTCGGCCGACCATCTCCTGACGGACGTTGACCAGCAGCCACGACACCTGAAGTCCTGCCAGGCGCGAATTGTCGTAGGTACTCATCATCCGCAATGGCAAGATCTTCTCGAGTAGAATTCGTTGGCGAATCTGATGGGTGCATGGCTTCTCGGCGATTTATTCGGGCCAGACTATCCTGCTTTGTTGGGGCTCTCACGCTGCCGACGCGGCCAGAGAGCCAAGATCCTTCGGAATCGATCGACGCTAGTGACATGGACAGATGCGACTCCTTGGTTGCAATGGCTTGAGGTCGCGCTGCGGAAGGTGGCGAATCGCGTCCCGGGGGAGGCGTTGACCGCGACCCCATCCCAATTCCTGGAGATTTTTCGGCAAGTGCAGGAAGAGGTGGCTCGGTCTCGGGCGACTGCATTCTTGAGTCGGGTGGCGAGAGTGGGAATTCCGGAAGGTCTTCGCGAAATCTTGATTTGGTTCTCTTCGGAATAGCGGATGCTGACTTGTTGGCCAAACAATGTGCTTGGTTATACGTGTCATCGCCTTGCAGCCTCGCCAGTGCCTCTGCCTGCGTGCCATTACGCGGGTTGGCGCCAGCTTGCATCTCCTCTCGCGAAGTATTTGAGAAAGAAGACGGGCCAGAGTATCTCTTGCTCCTGCTGCCCCATTTGAGCAATGAAGTGAACGACAAGCGGCTCGATGTCTTGTTACTGCTTTCAGAGTTCTTCCGGCCAGATTCTTCATCCATCAGACGATCTTTCTCAGATCCCAGGGTCGATTTGGAGTGATACTTCTTGGAGTGCAGAATGCCAGCCAGTCTGGAGCCTTCTGGAAAAGCAGAGACCGTCTTGTCGACCTCTGTCCGGCCTGCGCTCAGCAGACGGGTCTGTTCTCCTCCTAATTGTGCAATATGATGGTCCTTGGGCGACGTTTCGGGGCGGTGAAAAGATTCCAGGGGTTGTGTGCGCCGCGTCCCGTCAGACTCTGTCGAGTCGTCGGCTGGTGTGCCCGTGTCTCTCCTCTTTGAGGATGTTACGACGGTCGACGCAGGGTCAATACCCAAGCCGACCATTTCTCGGCCCATGACTCCTCTTTCCAAGTTCTCGGGTGGCCGTGACCCAGACTTCATAGCCTCTGATGCTTCCCTCTTATTACGCTCGGCCCTGCGAGCCAGTCTCTTCTCCAATCTTTCTTGATCCTGCAATCGTTTCCTCTCCCTTCGACGGCTATCCCTCTCCATCAACTCTCTCAAGTCCTTTGCGTCGAGACCATCAGCGAGATCATCAATACGTTTCCGTGAGTCGAAAGGATCCTCGTGAATAGGCTCTCGATCACCAAGCGGCTTTTTTGTAGATTCCGCCGTCGCTGATACGGCTGTACGGGATGGTGTCCATCTGACACTAGAGCTATGTTTTAGCGTAGGCCGGGGTGCTAGCGAGTCCAGAGCCGAAAGTCTGTAGGCAACGGAATCGGAGTCTGCCGACATTGCTGAGCGTACAGAATCGGGATATGGCAGAGAAAGTTGAGAAGCGGGCTTGTAGTGATGCTCAAGGTTGCCCGTCTTGGCTCGCTTGGTGCTCTGTTTCGGACCAGAGCGTCCATACGAGTCTGTGGCCGACCGTGTTGGCATGAAGGCACCCATAGCTTTGATCTCTGCCTCTCGGTCATGGTCTTCTCGTCGTCTCTTGCTGCTTTTCCTCCGCGTTGGATGCAGGGTTGGGGTGCGGCCCCAGTCTGCCGCACTGCCTGGGGCGGAGTTGTGACCGCGGCCGCCTTGGTTCTCCCGTTCAGTGTTGCCGGGTGCTCCCTCGATGCGAATAGAGTCATGACGTCCGGGAGAGAAACTATAGGTCCGCTGCCGACGTTGCAATTTCGCAGGCTCGTTTCTGGCCTTCTTGGATTTGGCACGTGCTAGGCCGACATCTGCCTGGGTGCAGAGCGGAGCGACCTCATTATCAGAGGGCGTCGTAGCGCTCCTAGAGCGTTGACGGACGCTCTTGCGCCGAAACGGCCAAAGGGCCATGGTATGTCCAGTCGTAGTCGTCGAGGTTTTCTTATTGATGCAATGCGCGCTAATTTAAAGCTAGGGAACCTGATGCTGTAGTGCTTCTAAAGGGATCCGGTAAATCGACGAATAGCATTGTGTTGATGTCCAAGCCGCGGAATTTCGAAAATCATCAAGCGCCAGGATACTAGAACCGAGCCAAATTAGAGCTTCTTGTCGCACGTTGGACACACAATGTTGGAGGCCTGATGTGTTGTCGTTTGCGAAATAAATCGGTTGGGTCGATGAAGGACGTTGGCGAAGAAGCAGATGGATATGCGCACGGCGGAGGTGGAATGGAGAAGCGGCGGAGGGGTCGCGCGGCTAAATATGGAATATAGCAGGAAAAGACGTGACCTGGCAGTTTGTGTCGTATGCAAAATGTAGATGATCTGGCACTGCTGAAGTGGTGTGGCCTCGAGGTGCTGCGGTGTCCCGCGACGCGTAGTAGTGGTGTGTGGTGTCGGTCAGGGCGACTGGAATGCGTGCGTGCGTGCAGCCCAACGCGTTCTTTCTTTTCCTGTGGGATCCTGGATCCTTATATGTTTGGGTTCGGTGTAGAAGGAGTCTGTTCCGTATGGTTTTATGTTTGCACGGCAAGCAAGTGAAGGAGCGTCGGTCAAGGCAGTGAGTTAGTGGGACGAAACTGGGTTGAGTTGAGTTGCGTTGAGTCGAGTTAAGTTTGGGTGTGAGTCGGGTCTTCGGGGGGGGGGGGGGGGGGTGGCGGAATAGTCGTGGAAAAAAGGAGAAAGGGAACTGGGACCTCGACAGGAAGGGCAGGGCAGGGCAGGCAGGGATGGATCTGACTGACTGACTGACTGACTGGTGGGCTGGGAACCTGCGGGCGGCAGCGAGGGAGCGAGGGAGCGGAATGCTAATCAAATGGCGGCTTTTGTCTCGTTGGCCTGCATCAACGTGCCCCGTAATAAGTCGATGCTCCGTGTGCCCGTCAAGTACATGTACTGTAATACTAGGCCAGATACTGATAGGCCAGATCCATACTGGGTGCCTGGCTGGGGGCAGCAGCAGCAGCAGAAGAAGAAGAGATGGAGCCGTGGTGCGTGGCAGCGTGGCAGCGTGGCAGCGTGGCAGCGTGGGTGGCCTCTGCCCTGGCCCTGGCCCTGGCCCTGGCCCAGCGTCACCGGTTCATCGGTTCGTCGAGGCTTTGCCATTAGGATGTTTGGACCCACCAGTCCTGGGTCCTGCCGGCAGTGGTCGCTTGTTGGTGATGACAAAAACGATGTTACGATGCAATGAAAAATAATGAGGATCGAGGCCTCCAAACGAATTTGATTTCTCTTTTTGGTCTGATGATGATTGATTGTCTCCGTCTAGCCAGTTCCCCTCCAGCGAAAAATTTTCTTTACATAGGTGTGGTGGGGCGCACCTGCCCATCTATGACTGCAGTACTCCGTATGTACATCTCAGACAAACGACACACACCAGCACACCGTAACCGGCACACCAGTCAGGTTGTGAATTGGTGAGATTTGACCTTCGACTTGCCCGCTCCAGTTTGGCAGGACCCGGCGGCGTCACGGCGTCTGCTGATTCGAGCCCCAGAGCCCCAGAGCCCAGAGGGCTGAAGCAGCAACCAGCTCCGCAACATGTATGTACATACATAATATTACCCCGTACTCTGAGTCAAGATGGCAAGCAAGCACCAGGCAAGTCCTCACGGGATACGAAAAAAGAAGAAGCCATCTCAGCTTAGTGGCAGCGATGGTACATTGGCGACATTGGCGTGGCTGTCAAATAACGCCACGGCTTTTTTTCTGCAGCCCTTTGTTGACGACGGGCGACGTGATGGCGATGGCAAGGCAATGAATGAATGGGGCAATGAATGCACATGAGTAGCTGCCTGTCTCACCACAGTCTCGTCCTCTCTCTCTCGTCTTACTCGTGCGTTGAGCTGCCCTACTACTACTATTAGCTAATGTTTAGACTATTTTCAAGCCTGACAGTAGTCGGCTTGTGTCGCTGAGTCGCTGATCAACAAGGCTGGAAGGCGAGAAGTATTTCCATTATGTACATATACTTCTCACCAGCCCCGGCCTAGCCCAACCCAGTCCAGCTTGTGGGTTTTTTTTTTTTTTTTTTTTTTTTTGCGGAAGCGTGGGTGGGCCGCGACTCAGCGTGAGCAGACTCAGATTGACCGGGGTGGGCAGACGAAGACAATGGCGGTTTTGATCTCTTAACCTGGCCCGCACACGATGAGAGTATTCTTCATTTATTAGCGCATCATTTCGTATTTTGTATTTTGTATTGTGAATTGATTTTGTGTTTTGTTCGTTTGTTCGTTGTTCCGTGTACGTCGTACGCCGCGTGTCGTTGCATCGAGGACGAGCCTCCACGCAGCACAGTTGAGCACCACCACCCGGGCACCGGACACCTCAGTACATTGTCATTCATTGTATTTGTGCAAATCACTGACTGGCCTTTCTTTACACGTGGACTAGGGCGCTGGTGCGCGTGGGTGTCCTAGTGTCTTAGCAGCAGTAACCTTGACTAGATCCGCTTAGGCAGGTATCATCTGTTTATTACAAGTTGATCAAGTCATGCCTACATATATGCAGCCACAATACAAGCTTCCTTCGTCAAGCAAGGCCTTCGTCAGAACCGTCCTTATGAATAGAGAACCTGCCGCAATGAAACGTCGTGTATATACTGTACGAAACCGTAGAGGTGTACCTGTACTCTCGAGTCTCAGAAAAACACAAAGAAAGGAACTTACTTCTTCCGATTTAAGCCTAGTCACTAACAGTAATTGATACTGCATGATTTTCGAAATCCACCACTAATACTGCATGTTTTATCGGCTTGGGACTTGGCATCATGTGGCCCGCCACCGTCAGCACCTCCTTAACCTTCCTGCAGCGAGCCTACACAGCCAGTTGATGTTTCATGCCACCTTCTGTGGCACGGGGAGAGGAAATGTGCAAATGGCGAAAGGCCAAGTCCTTCTGTGCCAAATGCTCATATTGCCAATCTTGGTGCTGAATTCTGTTGGTCTCTCCCCCCCCCCCAAAAAAAGAAAGAGAAGGGCGTGCAGTTACTTGTTATCGGAATGGCTTCTCCCACCAAACCGCCACGGTCCATCTAGCGTGCGCTGAAGCTTTTCCTTTTGGTAATGAGTTCAAGTCATTGCGAGCCTACTGCATGCGAGAATTCGAGGCACAACAAGTTCGTCAATTTTGGTCCACAAAGCTATTGTCCCTCTTCTGACCGGCTGACCGGGTCACACAGGCATTCATTCAATTAACAGCCCAAGGGTAATTGCTGTCACAGGTACGTACTCCGTATATTACGTCTTCTTCATTGCTTACAACCGACTTTGCGGAGTATGTATGCAGCATTTTCATGCTTCCCGCGGTGACAACGTGTCTCCCAACACCAAATCGCGCAATCAAGACGAAAGTTTGCTTCAATGCTGCGGCAGTTTGCCGCTCAAGACTTGCTCTTGCTATTGGGCGTGTGTTGCTGCAGGCATCTCCGCCATGTCAAAGTCATTAATGCAAAGCAAGGATCCTGGACGTACCTTGGCCCAACCAACATCATGGGCGAGCGGCCATCCGTCCAACAAGCATGGCTACAATGGGAGAAAGATCCCTGACCCTGCAGCAGCATGGCAGCGTAGCCGTTTTATTGTCCACGTCGCGGCGGGGAAACGAAATCGACTTCCAGAAAACCAGTTCTCGGATCTTTCTTTGGTGTATGTATTCAACAACGGTTTCGAGCGCCAACTTGGAGAGCCCCGAGTCTCTCGTCGGCGAGGAGTTGATCCCTCCCTGCCTGCACACGCATCAACACCATGTACATATGTACATATATGTATCTTTGGCTGCGTGATCCTGGGTTGCTTGAACCACGACGTCATGTTGCATTGTTTCCACATCGAACGGATGGGGATGGGTTCGTCCGAATTCACTTGCCGCTATTACGGAGCACCAGGACGCCATCTGAAGTCGAAGCACCCTGCAATTTTGGAGTACCTGAGCACAATTTCGCTGGCATGTCGGCTAATTGACCGGGAAATCCCGCCACTGTGGAATCTTTGTATGCATTTCGTTGGCCGGAAACAGTTAACAGAGAGCATGGAGAACAGGAGGAGCCCGTAAGTCGGAGCGCGTTTGCCGTGGATTGATTGTCTTTGCGCGGCCCATCTGCTCGTCGGCTCTGCAGAAGCTCGATTGGCAATGCAGTATGCAATGAATTGTGGTTCAATTTATTGATATAATTCGTATGAGGTTACGACTTGACATGTAGCCAGTCCCCTCGGCGTGATGAAATTCTGTTGTTCGCTCTGATGGCTCTGATGGTCCTCGTATTATAAGCTCATGTGAGGGTGATGAGACATTTTCATTGTCAGTGGTTGCTCTTCGTTCAAGGGCCTCTAAACGCCGTGACGTTGACAGATATGATGTCCTTGGGTTTCTCCTCATGGCCATGCTTGATGAATCCATTTCACGAATATACATATCAATGAAATCGAGAAACGGCCACCTCGCTTCTGTTGTTTCAACTTATCATCCAGATTCATCGCCTTTACTTGCGCATCGCTTCTCCCGTGTAGGTGCATCATTTTCGTCCCATATTCCATCAGATTGGTCCATGTGCATATGTGCCAGCTGTATTTTGAAGTCAAGTCAGCCTCGCCTCGTTTCCGATATTATCATATAGACAACAAATGTAGCTCTCAGCGGTCCGGGCAACACGTTGAGCAAACGCATCTTGTCAAGTTGTGTCTAGACACACTGAATAATGTGTCAGGCTGTGCATATCCTTGAACTCGTTCAATCCTGGGCGAAATTTGGTCCAGAACTTCCAACAGTTATGATTCACACGAGTTCAGGGAAATCAGGGAAACCTTGCGTGTATGGCTGATGGGGACCCCGCACACAATGCGGGGGGGTTGATGATGGCTTCTCGGAACTGACCGGACGGCAGGAACGCGTTGTCTTTTACAACAAATTTTCACTTCTCCATCAAAAAGACTGCTGGATAATTCAATCACCGGTAGGAAGGGGGATTTACAAGTCGAGGATATACGGTCTGCTAATTCGCTGCTCGGTAAAGTAACAGACGACGTTGGGCCATGGCGAACATCATCGTGGTAGTGGGGTGAGAGGAACAGGCTCCGATGACTTTTCAGTCATACCTTGACCGACGCAGTCTGATCTAATGGCGAGCAGTGCAGGCGTCAGCGGCCTCACCTCAGCTCTGCTGCTTTCGAAGAGCAAGGCGAATGCCGTGACGGTCATCGCGAAGCACATGCCTGGTGATTACGATGTTGAGTATGCTTCACCGTGGGCTGGAGCCAATTTCTTGCCGTGAGTCTAGCTTCTCGCCCCTTTCGAAGAGTGTGAAGACGATCACTCATGTGTTTCTTTCTTGGTCAAATCATGGTTTTTTTTTTTTTTTTTTTTTTTTTTTTCCTTGAAAACAACCATGACGTGCGGGAGGGCAATTCAGTGACACGACGAGTCCACAGCATGTCTACCAGGGAGAACAGCAGATGGGAGAGGCGGACTTGGCCCGAGATGAAGCGACTAACAGAAGAAGTTCCGGAAGCTGGCATTCACTTTCAGAGTAAGGCACGAGTCATTTCGCACCTGATTGGCTTGCATTGCAAGATGACGGCCATATCTGTAACGGGCGAATCCTGTGTCCTGTGTTGAGTCCTGAGTCCTTGACTGACCTTCGGCATAGCCTCACGCATATTCAGACGGGAAAAGGATATGGAGGGCGAATTGTGTCCCACAGATCCCATGTTCGACCGTGACCCGTGGTTCCAGACCGTGATGCCAGACTACAGGGAATTGAGCGCGGCCGAGGTGCCAACGGGTCACGATTCCGGCTGCGAGTTCAGAAGCGTGTGCATCAACACAGCCATGTACCTCCACTGGCTCGTGGGACAATGCCTCCGCAACGGTGTGGTTTTCAAACGATCCATCGTGACGCACATCAGCGATGCCAAAAACCAAAGTCACAGGGGCAAAGAAGCCTCGATGGTCGTCAACGCCACGGGACTTGGATCGCGCAAGCTCGGCGGCGTGCAAGATGAGTCGATGACACCCTCGCGCGGCCAGATCGTCCTCGTGCGCAACGAGCTCCATCCCATGTTCACAACCTCTGGGACAGAGGATGGCGTCTCAGAGATTTTCTACACGATGCAGCGTCCCGCGGGCGGTGGTACCATCCTGGGAGGGACTTATGACATTGGCAACTGGGAGTCTGTGCCGGATCCCAACATTGCGTTGCGCATCATGCGGCGGATCGTGGATATGTGCCCCGAGATTGCGGGCGGCAAGGGCATCGAGGGCTTGAGCGTCGTGAGGCACGCTGCCGGGTTGAGGCCGTACAGGACATCTGGTGTTCGGGTGGAAAAGGAGAAGCTGGGCGATGGGACCTGGATTGTGCATAATTACGGGCATGCGGGCTGGGGGTATCAGGGTTCGTATGGCTGTGCAGAGCGTGTTGTTGAGTTGGTGAATGAGATACGGAGGGACAATGGGGAGGACTTGACCGATGAGCCCAAGTTGTTCTCGTGGGAGTAGGATTGGACCATGTAGCTTTTGTGTAAGCTTGTTTGTAAGCTTGTTTGAGGCGGCAGCCGGGCAGCCCGATGCCAGTGCAAATACTTTTCGCGTCTGGTGTGAAGGAGAGGGATGTCGAATACAAACAAAGCCTTCATCAAACGGGGAACGTCTTGAGTGTTTCCGTGTTCCAAATCCGAAGGCCCACCACCCCCCCCGTCCCCGGGAGGCCAATCACAGAGCTTCCTGAGTCCTGAAGTCCCTTGACAGCTTCCCGATCAAACGCCACGAGATCTGAAGAGGCAGCTTTGTTCCGACTTCTCGCGACCCTCACGATTCTTATCCCCGTGGCAGGAGCACGATGGCG
The DNA here is from genome assembly GCA_022702365.1 of Epichloe sibirici. NCBI lineage: Eukaryota > Fungi > Ascomycota > Sordariomycetes > Hypocreales > Clavicipitaceae > Epichloe > Epichloe sibirici. Next base: position 1,823,499 of record JALAAE010000001.1, on the reverse strand, counting down.
CCGCCAGATGAGCCTCTGTACAAGCAAGCGCGGCGCTTTACTCTCGACATCACGACCGGTCGCCATGCGCTCTCCAAGCTCATCCCCATCGCCCTCTGGCTAGGCGACGCCGTGCTCTGCGGCTTGATCATTTGGAAAATTCCCTGTAAGCCTGCAATCCCGGCGGTCCAGGAGAGCACTCTTCTCCGCACAAGTCAGGATCAGCAAGTCATGAGGAAGTAAAGAATTGAAGATAGCAGATGCTCACGTACAGAATGCTTCTGGTAGATACCGAAATCGACTGGGTAGCATACATGGAGCAAATCTCGCAGTTCGTCTCCGGGGAAAGAGACTATACCAAGATGGAGGGCGGTACGGGCCCGCTGGTCTACCCGGCTGCCCATGTGTATACCTACACGGGGCTATACTACTTGACGGACCGTGGGAAGGATGTTCTCCTTGCGCAGCAGTTGTTTGCTGTGCTGTACATGGCTACGTTGGCAGTGGTTATGCTGTGCTATTGGAAGGCCAAGGTATGTGTCCATGTCTACCTCTTTACGTGTTGCCACTCAATGCGTGTTTGTCGCCGAAATGCTGATGAATCGGGGTAATTCTAGGTCCCTCCCTATATTTTCCCGCTATTGATCCTCTCAAAGCGCTTGCATAGCGTGTTCGTTCTCCGATGCTTCAACGATTGCTTCGCCGCCTTCTTCTTCTGGCTCGCCATCTGGTTCTTCCAAAATCGGCAGTGGACGCTCGGTAGCATAGCGTACAGCTGGGGCCTGGGTATCAAGATGTCACTGCTGCTCTCGCTGCCAGCTGTGGCCGTTGTCCTTTTCTTGGGCAGAGGGCTCGGCGGCAGTCTACGATTGGCTTCTCTCATGGCGCAGATGCAGGTTGCCATGGCTATTCCGTTCTTGTCTACTAATTGGAAGGGGTACGTGGGCAGAGCATTTGAGCTGTCGCGACAATTCAAGTTTGAGTGGACGGTGAATTGGCGCATGTTGGGACAAGAAATGTTCCTCAGCAAACGGTTTGCTGTAGCACTACTGACCCTACATGCATTGGTTCTCTTGCTCTTCATCACCACCAGGTGGCTCCAGCCTGCGGATCGCTCGTTGCCGTCCTTGGTTGCGCCTCTGCTTCGCGGCAGATTGCCACTCAGCAGAGCTGAAGAGCTCCGTGTTTCCAGCCGAGTTACCCCCGAGTATGTCATGACGACGATCCTTTCAGCCAATGTCATTGGCCTGCTCTTTGCCAGGTCACTCCATTACCAATTCTATGCCTATCTCGCTTGGGCAACGCCCTATCTGCTTTGGAAGGCTTGGCCCAGCGTCCCCGTCGTTTACTTGCTGTGGGGAGTGCAAGAGGTAGCGTGGAACACCTTTCCCAGCACAGATCTGAGCTCGACGGCCGCGGTGAACGTGCTTCTTGTGACGGTTGTGCTGGTGTACTTTGGAACTTTGAAACCAGTCCAGTCGGGGGACCGCAAGGTGGCGAGAGAGACAAATAAAAAAACTAGGTGATTCTTAGATTGCAATCACACGACACCCTTTTTTAATCCGCAAATCGTTGCAAGCTCAATCTTCCTCCGAGTCGGTAGGCGGCATCTTGCCCACATTAGAGTCTTCCTCGTCGTCGCTGAGGTCATACGTGTTTTTCGTGAACTCCTTGGGCCTAGATGTTGAACTAGGTCGTCAGTATCCAATCAAAGTGCGCATGAGGCTTTCAGGCCTTCACCAAGCCTTGCTGAACTTGTTGCATACCAATACGACTGTTTCCGCCAAAGTTTCTCGTCTCGGACCACATTGACGATTTCACCATCGGCGCGACTATCGCTAGATCCGCCGGCGTACCGCTCAGCCAGGACGAATCCACCTCGCTTGATCCATATTGTGTTTCGGAAGCGCTGCGCTAGTTCCAAGACGACGGGTTTCTTGTTTGGCAGTTCGCATGCGTACAAATTGTTGCCTAGGGGCTTAACGACGCGGACTAGAGACTCGTTGGGCCCAAGAGTTTCAGGAGGCGTGAGTGTTTCCTCGGCAGCAGCGAGGACGTTGCGTTTGGGTTTGCCCATTGTGACGGTGAGTGGTGAGTGAGAATGCTGTGAAGATGGTTGGAGTTTTCGGGAGCCGGAAAACGAAAAAAAGTGGACCGCGGGGGTAGCTTCTTGGTGGTCACGTCGTTTAACGCTCTCACCTCTGCAAGCTAACAGCTGAAAAGTGGGGAAGGGGGGGGGGGAGTGGCACACTATCAAGGGTTCCATAGAAGCACGCTTACATAGAGTTATGATGGAGCACTGTTTTGTTTGATAGCAGAATTAGGCACGTCTGGCTTCTTTTAGGGCAAGTTGATTCATCACAATGGACAAGATGATAGATGATGCGGGAGTAGGGGAGTAGGGGGACTTTCATTGCGTAGAGCAGCGCAGGAGCCAGTTCGACTGTAATGTACTCGGTAGGCTTGGAAGTAATATCCGAATCTGGAGATTGAGGCCTGCCTGTTAATACTGTCGTCGACCTGACAAACTGAGATGTGTGTACATCCCCCCTGCCCCTCCCCCTCCCCCTCCCCCTCCCTGTCCCCCTCCCTGTTCCATCATCATCATCATCTGCCTCATTGCCCTGCCGTTTGCTCCACCGGGAGCACTTCCATACACCGCCTCAGCGAACATACGAAGCTGCATCGGGAATTGAACGTCGCCGTAGTTGTCAATGATGTCGCTCTTGTCCACCGTGGCCCCCAAGTCGAACCATTGATCCGGCGTCATGCCAAGTTGCTCGCATTCATGCTTCTTGGTCTCGTTCCACCACGGAGGCAGCAGGCCCGGACACGACGCGACGCGGCCCAGGAATTTCCCAAAGCCAACCGACCCGTTGGGAGCACCGGCGTACATGCTGTCCGCCTCCTTCTTGCCTTCCATCTTGTACATGTCGGCCATGCGCAGGCGGTAGGCGTCGATGAGCAGTCCGTAGACGTCCTTCTCCGGTCGGCCGTGGAGCCAGGTGCCATTGTCGAGACGAGTAAATGGCTTGGCGATGCTCCCTTCCAGTCCCTTCGGGGGCGAACCGTTTCTTGCGGACGTGGAGGAGCTCTGGGAAGATGGTGGTGTCGCGCCTTGGGCTTGTCTGCCGCAAATCTTCTTGTGGACCTTCCAGTCTGCCTTTTGGCAGTCTCTGGAGCAGTATTCGATTACGGAGCATTTCGCGCAGCACTTGAGAGTGACCTCGGGAGGCGACTTTTTGCAATTGGCGCACCCGGGGGCCATGGTGCGTTTGTTGTTGTTGGGCAGACAAGAGGTGGTGGCCGAGACGGGGCTGGATCAAATGTTGAACTGGAGTCTGCACTTTGACTCGTGAAGATTGACGAGTGAAATGCGAAATGTGAAATGTTGAGGAGTGGGGAGTGAGCAATTTATGTACACTCTAATAATGCCTGTTTGATTTTGCAAAGATATATACAGTGAATAAGCGAACTAGTCATTCATTTGTACGGAGTATATAGCAAAGATTTGGGGCGTCTGCTAATACTATCCGAATATCGTAAGAGTGATGATTTATTTGGTCACAGGGTTACACTGCTGGATTGGCTGCTCTGTGCATTTGCTGCAGGTTTACTGGGTGAAGTTCATGCCATGCAGTGGCGCGGCTCCTCTTTTATGTAGGACGAGCAATTGACCGACCCATTGACGTCGTGAACAGGCGGTCCGTCCCCCCAAAACAATCTGCTGCATCCATGTCAATGTTGCAGTGTTCAATACAGGGTATGCGGTAAAATGCTCAGTCATGCAGGCGGATTAGGTCGTACATAATAGCGAGCAAAGGAGCTCCAACACCTCTGGAGGGTGTCCCCACAGCCCCCCTGCCACAAGGTCAGGGACCGCGTTTGTATGTACAAGAGCCAATACGACAGCGCGCTTCTGAATGGTTCATCCCTTCATTGCGCCTATCACGTTGGCTTTGCACATTTTGAGTCCGTTTGTCGAACACAACCTCTTCTGCTGGATGAATGTACTTCTCGACGCCACTGGCCATGTTGTATTATGCGGATGCGGATATCCGACCGTTTGTTCCCCGATGCCGACGCGGGACGTCGCCGCATACATTTGGCAGGGGGGGAAATCCGAACCAGAAAGAGACCTCGGTCACGGCCGGAACGAAGCGTTTGACTCAAAGATGATTGCAGTATCCGAGGGATGGCGTAATACCCCGCGCTAGATTTGCTGCTGACTGACGAGGGTGGATCAAGAGCGGGAGACTGGTGGACATTGGGCAAAGGAGGGCGTGGGGAGAGCATCGATTGGAAATACGCTTTCCAAGCCTTAGCATTGAGTTTATCGACGGTCCGATAAATTGCACATTCAAGAATCCCGCTTCCCACTATTCCCGTCTGACTTTCTTGAGTCAGTCGTGCTCCATACAGCTTGATAGCTAGTAGTTTTGTTTCCACAGTCCCAAGATGCCCATGTCTTGATCGCGACGCGCACAATAAACTAATAAATCTGATTATAATTCCGCCAGCTCCTCCCGCCGTCCTCCTCGACGTCATGAGGGCGAGGCCGGGCCGCGCAAAACTGCTTGCTCCATCGCAAGAGTGTGTGGCGCTGGGTTGCGTGCCCTTCGTTGCCACCGGTCCTTTTGTATTGGTAGGTCCCGCTATCGTTGTCCCCGTGGGAAATACCTTCTGTGGATCACTCAGAGACAGGAAAGCGATCTTGGGAACCCTCGTGAAGCGCAGCCAGAAGGCTCTTTCCTGCTGAGCATACCCTTGCTCTACTGCCTTGTTTATGCGGTCCATGCCTCACGAGGATGTGCTGAGCGGCACGGGGACGATGAGTGCTTGTGGGCAGTCTGGACGGTGCGATGGCGCCTACTCTGACGGGTATCTTGTCGCAAGCCGTTGGCACTCATGCGCTTCAACCCATCGATATTGGCTTGTTTGTCGTCATGCTGTTGTGTTGGTATGCCATCCCGGTGGAGGAGGAGAGGACAGAATATGTAAGCATAATTGTAAACGGCAGATACTGTAAGTAACCGCAAGCAAATAGGAGGATTCACTGCCAGCCCTCCAGTGAGCCCTGTGTCTGAGAATAATGGACATATATCAGTAATAAGGTTCTAATATTCGATGCCCGAGTCGGGTCAAGAGTATGGATATCTATCAAATTATGACCAGGAAGTCAAGTCTAATTGTGGCATATCTATGCCCTCAGATAATTCGTCGTGTAAATTCTAGCGTCCAACTGTCGGTGCTTATTCTTTGAGAACACGAATTGACAGACTTGTGTGTGTGTGGTTTCAACTCACTAATGCAAAATCTCAAAGTCGCGTATACTTCTCCATACATTTTTATTGTGTCCGATCTGAGAGGCATATGAGTCCTCAGATGCGTCCCTTTGCAGCGTCCTGTACAGTAATCTTTCCGGCGGCAATGTCCTTGACGGTCTGGCTAATGCTGGTCCAGTCTCTGAACGTGACGAAGGGGACCTTTTCGTTTTCGCAGTAGGTGACGAGATCTAAGACGCCCGAATGTTAGCTACTATGCTGCGCACTTGAATACCGCCGTGCCGCAGCAACAACTTACCCTTGTCGGCCTTGGCAAACAGCAAATCAGTCTCCTTGGCAGCAGAGAGATCGGACACACCGTCACCGGCGTAGAACATGGTGGGCCGGTTAGGCAACGAGGAATATTTGCGAATCTCGATGGACTTGTCGTGGCCATGAATACTAAGAATTCCCACAAAAGGTCAATTTCAAACCGCTCCCTCGGCTCGACTTCTTTTGGCGACCAGAATTGGGCCTACCTGTCATCATGGAACTCGATTCTCCAGCCTCCCTTCTCGTTGATGCTCTTGCCCTCACGGGGTCGCACGTCGTTGCTCACAATCTGGATGTCCCAGCCCGGCCCCAACAACTTGTCCAGCAAGGCTCGGATGATGGGCGTCATGCCACCGCTCAGGATGACAATGGGAACATTGTTCTCGCGCGACCAATCGTAGAACTCCTTGAAGCCAGGGTCGAGCTTGATGTTCCGGAGAAGAATCTCAGTGCACTCATCGTACGGTGTCGCGATGCTGTCCATCATCTCCTGAAACGAATCGCGAAAATGCATTTTTCCGGAGAGGACATCTTTGTTCCCTTGGCGGCGCTTCTCGACCCCGAAGCCGAGGTTGTCGGTCATGAAATCATTCGAGTCGGCGGTGGTGACGGTGCCGTCGAAATCAGTGAAGAAGATAAACTTGGGATTGGTGGCGAGCGCCGGAGTTTCGTTGCTGAGAGATCCCATTGTGGCGGAGGATTGATTGTAGGGCGTGTAATTTGTTCAATCGGGTTTGGGGCATCGGTTGGGAATTCCAATGTTCAGTTCTGCTTGATGAGAAAGGTTGCGGAATGGTCGACTTCAATGTTAAGAGTTCGGAGACTAGGGACCGCTCGAATTGGCTGAGCTGAAACTCGACGGAGAAATTAACCCATTTCCTGAGATCTGTCAATTGAGGCGGCAGCCGGAGTTGTCGTCATAGAGGGTCCAGCCGGGTTTGGCGTTGGCTGACAGCGGCCAGGCACTGACTGGCTGACACCGAAAGCCCCCACTGGGCCCCCCGGTGCCCCTGCACTTCCGTACTGCAGCCGCCGGGCACGCCAGGTGGCCAGTTGACCGCTGCCCATTGCAAAAGACCGCACCACACAAAGCAGCACCGTGATAAATTAATAATAAAAACACCGCACCGCCACTGACTGGAGCTGAAACGTCGGCCCTTCGCCCGTTCGTTTCCGAAAGGCGGTCAGGAAGAGTCTGTGCCTGGAAACATTCGTCCTGAATCGAGGGCCCAGAAGCGGCAGAAAATGTCAATGCGTGTGAGCTGAGCCAAACTGTTGGATCTCAACGCCAAGGCACCCATCATCCAGGCACGGATTGACAACACCACGAAACCAATAGGACGGCATCGCTGCGGGACGAAGCTGCGTCTCGAGACCGTCGCCCGCGATGCCACCTCTCGGTGGCCCAATGGCTCGAGTAGCCTTGGCAGGTAGCCGGAGGATGCTGATGCGACGAGAGGCGCCGTTTGTAGCCTCAAAGGCAGTACGACTATCGAGCTCGTCAGACAGCAGGACCATCTTGAATAAAGTGAGCGGTCAATTGTTCACATATCCACTGCGACCATTCTCGTCGCAAAATCCATCGAAAGATGCAGAATATCGCTCCATGTCCAGAAACAGCGCAGACGCAATGCCGGAAACAAAACGTACTGCCGAAGAGCCACGATCCCATTCGGTAGAGCTGCCGTCGGAAACGGACAGCCGTCGAAGCAATTTGAATCAGAGGTTCAGTCATGTGATGGATAATGTCCAAGCAAGGGTTCTGACTGCCTCGCAAACGTTGAACGACATAACTGGCTACTCCGCGATCGAGGCCATTAAAAAAGAAAACGAGACGGTCGAAGTGCAGTTGGCGGCGGCTCACGCCAGAGTTCGCTCCGCACGGCAAGCATACAAGTCTTCGAACACAAAGCGAGCTACCACGCAACGCGAAGTGACGACCCTTCTGGCACGAAAAGACACATGGTCGCCAGTCGACTTGGAACGGTTCACGGAGCTGTATAGGACAGATCATGTGCTAGAAGGCGAGGTCGCAAAGGCACAGGAGGCTCTGACAGAATCAGAGATCGAGGAACAGAGTCTAAGTCAGCGCTTGAATGCGGGCATATTGAAGCGCTACCACGAAGAGCAGATTTGGAGTGACAGGATTCGGCGAGCAAGTACCTGGGGGACATGGGGCCTCATGGGCATGAACTTTCTGCTCTTCGTCGTGCTACAATTTTTTGCGGAGCCTTGGCGTAGGAGGCGACTTGTCAAGGGCGTGGTTGAGGAAGAACAGAGGATTTTGGAACAAGTTCGTTGTGAATTGGAAGCCGTCAAGATGTCGCTGGCTAGGCGAGAAGATGAGTTTTTAAAGGCCGTACCGGAGGTTCCGTCCGCGGCGACGCTGACTCCCGAAGCAGCTGGTCCAGGGTTCACACAAGGGTTCACACAGGAGCCATGGACACAAATCGTCATGGACCCTGCGCAGTGGAAGGCTGTGGCAGCAGATCTGTGCAGTGAGAGGACGATCAACCTGCGGATGAAGGATGCATCGACTTTGGCGTTGCAGGGAGGACTGGCGGGGGCATTCATTGCTGGAAGTCTGGTGATGGTTTTCATGAGGTTACTGTGAAAATTCAGTCACCCGTCTGCGTGCGTGGATTTGGTCCTCGTTGTTGCCTTGTTGTATCTATATCATATGAACGAACTGCCAGCACCATGTATAATATTCTGGTCATCGGACATCTCGACCAACCAGGCTCTGCGGAGTGTAACAAGCGAATCCATTCTCTCACCACGTTATTTCTATATCAGCACTAGCCATGTATTTAACGGTATTGAGCATATGCGTGACGTGATGTTGTCGTCCATCCTCGCGAGTCGCATCAGCGTCCAATGGCGCAGCCGTTTCCAATATTATAAGTGTCAGGTTGAGTGAGAGAGTGGCGCTGTGGGGCAACTTGAAAGGCGAGAACGTTCCTTTGTCACCACGCCTGGAAAGCTTGAAAGTAAAACAAGGTAAACAAAAGGGCTGTAAGGCAAGAAGATGGCAAGATGATGCTTGTCTTGTTGTTGATTCTCGAATCTTGCCGTAGACATTGATTGACCCCGCTGCGTTGCGTGGTGCGCCCGCCACAGCCTGATGGATGCGGGACAATTTGCTGCCGTGGGCTTGCGTCCCGAGTCCTACCGGGCCGGGTGTGCATGATAACAAGCAGTGTGTGTGTGTGTGTATGTGTGTTTATTATTAATATTTCATTCTAGTTTATTGTGTAGAATCATTCGACTTGTGCCGCCCCGCAAGAGCAGAGAACCAGCGAGAGCAGCCAGCAGCAGCCAGCAGCAGCCAGCAGCACCACCAGACAGACAGACACTCCGTCACTGACGACATCTTTCTCCCACCACCGCAAATCAGCCAGCCCACTCAACCTCGTCCATTTTTCTCCCCCCACGACTTCAAGCACACAGCCGGGCATACCAGACCCCTTCTTCGCTGCCCCGTTTCCCACCCAGTACTGGAATCGGGTTCGAATTTTCTCTTGCTTCTTCGTGCCTCAGGGGACGCCTCTCGCCAAAAGCGCAGGTTTTGCTTCTCAAACGGGTTAATTAAGCCCACGTAACCCCCCCCCCCCTCCCCCTCCTCCTCTCCTGCTGGTGGGCGGCCGCCCGTCAACTCCGACAAAGCTGTCCGTTTCCACCCTTTGTTCAGCGCGTACGCATCGCGCCGTACCTCTTGCCCGCCATGAGCGAAGACGAAAAGAAGATGCAAGACATCTTCAAGAAGATTGAGCGCGAAAAGAACATCATCAATGCCGCCCAGGCTATGCGCTCGCAGACCACCAATGAAGCTGTCCGTTCCCGACTCGATACCCAGCTAAGAGATGGCCGACGAAATCTGCAGTTCTTCGAGGAGAAGCTCCGAGATATCCAGGCTAGACAGGCAGGCCAGGGCATGGAGAATATGTCCCTCGGCGCCGGCTCTGGCCCAGATGATAATGGCCCTCCTCCCCCGCCCAAGGATTCCTCGGCCTCTTGGGGAGCAGACCAAGGCGGCTACGGCACTGCACCATATAGCCAGATCGGCCAACATGGAGACCTGATGCCTCCTCGACATCCCTACGCTCCCCAGGAACCGGGAGCCGGAATGCCGAAAGCCAGACCAAATTTCACAAAGCTAGGTTGGTGAAATCCCCTCACCTATGGCGAATTTCACGTGAGGGGCTCCTCCTCCTCCTCCTTGACAACGAGCCGTCGCATCCTCGATTAATGAGCTTCTCTCTAATGTATACTGACATTGACTGCCATTCAGACTTGATCAAATACGACACACCGTATCTTGGCCCTCGTATTCAACTTATGCTTTCGCAGATCCAGTTCAAGCTCAATGTTGAGGAGCAATATCTCAAAGGTGTCGAGAAAATGGTTCAACTTTACGACATGGAGGGTGACAGGCGGAGCAAGGCGGTTGCAGCAGGTCGAAGAGTGGAGAGCAAACAGAAGATTGTACTCCTGAAGCAGGCTCTCAAGAGATATGAGGAATTACATATTGACATGGATTCTGCCGACGCCCCGGACGGTAGGTGGCTAGCGACTGCATGCGGACTCTGCAATTAGATTAGCCAACAACCACTAACTAACACATGTTGTACAGATGATTCCATCAACACCCCCAACCTCCGGAAACCTTTGAGTGGACAGCTGTCGATCCGCGTCATGGCCGTCAAGGATGTGGACCATGCTGCCACGGGCCGCCTCTCGCGAGGCCCCGAAACATTTGTTGCTGTCAAGGTTGAAGACTCGATGGTTGCCCGCACCAAGACGTCTCGAAACGATCGCTGGGATGCCGAGTATCACGTAATCGACGTCGACAAAGCCAACGAGGTCGAGCTTACTGTTTACGATAAACCCAGCGAGCACCCCATGCCCATCGGCTTGCTCTGGGTGCGTATCTCTGACATTGTCGAGGAAATGCGCAGAAAGAGGATTGAGGCAGAGATGAGCAGTTCTGGCTGGGTATCGGCTGATCAAATGGGGAGTCCGTCCTCCCCCCCCGGACAGTTTCCCATGAGCCCAACTCAAAGTGGCTTTGGCGGGCACACCTACGGTTCTGACCCCAGCAGCTATAGCGGCGGACCACCACCTCACGTTCCCCAGCCTCAGATCAACACGGGTCCAATTGAAGCGTGGTTCAACATGGAACCGACTGGGCAGATTCAACTGCAAATGAACTTTGTCAAGCAGAACAAAGATCGACGGCCAGTTGACCTAGGTCTGGGTCGAAAAGGAGCCGTCCGGCAGCGTAAGGAGGAAGTACACGAGATGTATGGACACAAGTTCGTCCAACATCAGTTTTACAACATTATGCGCTGCGCTCTCTGCGGCGATTTTCTAAAATATTCTGCTGGCATGCAATGCGAGGACTGCAAATACACCTGTCACACCAAGTGTTACCAGAGCGTTGTCACCAAGTGTATCAGTAAGAGCAACGCCGAAACCGATCCCGATGAAGAAAAGATCAACCATCGTATTCCTCACAGGTTCCAGCCTTTCTCGAATATGACCGCCAATTGGTGCTGTCACTGTGGTTATATCTTGCCCTTTGGAAAGAAGAATTGCAGAAAATGTTCAGGTACGTGTTTAGACTCCTTCTTTGACGTCTCGTGTGTACAATGCATCGTCACTGACACGGCTCCTGCACAGAATGTGGCCTCACCTGTCATGCGCACTGCGCGCATTTGGTCCCTGACTTTTGTGGCATGTCTATGGCCGTTGCCAACCAGATCCTGGAAGGGATCCGGTCACAGAAACAGAGACAAGCCAAGGCGTCATCCATGTCATCCATGTCGGATAGAACCCTGCGGTCTGGCGGGAGCCGGCCTAGTCTGTCGGGCTCCACGCCTTCATTCTCAACCTCGTACACTGGCAGTACCGTGACGACAGTTCCGCCAGCCTCTGTCGAGGCTACTGAAGCCGCCAAGCTTATGTACAGCAACCAGCCTACCTCGCCGACACAGCAAAGACCTCCCGCACCAGACCGTGTGCCATCAAGCAATGCGGCTGCGGCTGCGGCGGCTGCCATGTCTGGTGTAACGGCAAGTCAGGGGCAGCGGCTGTCTGATTACAATCAATATGGAGGGAGATACGATCAGCAGCAGCAGAGTGACGCTTATGCCAACCAATATGGCGCCCAGCCTCAGCAGCGTCCATACAATCCTGCGGATTATGCTCCCGTCACCCAAGCATACTCTGCCCCAGCTGCTGCCCAATCTAGACCTTCTGCTCAGCAACCGCCTGTTCAACAGCAAAACCCGGCCACTCAACAGAACTATCCACCCACCGCAGTGCCAGCGACAAACAAACCAGAGTCCGTAGTAGCGCAACGACCACAATCTGGTATCGTTGCTGGTCAAAAAAAACAGCTGCCCCTCCACACTGACCCTGGCACTGGCCAACGAATCGGACTGGATCACTTCAACTTCCTTGCGGTTTTGGGTAAAGGAAACTTCGGAAAAGTCATGCTTGCTGAAACGAAGCGTTCGCGGAAACTTTACGCCATCAAAGTGCTCAAGAAGGAGTTCATCATTGAAAATGACGAAGTCGAGAGTATCAGATCCGAGAAGCGTGTGTTCGTCATCGCGAACAAGGAAAGACACCCGTTCTTGACCAACCTACATGCCTGTTTCCAAACGGAGACGAGGGTGTACTTTGTGATGGAGTATGTGAGCGGTGGCGACTTGATGCTCCACATTCAACGAGGACAATTTGGAACCAAACGAGCCCAGTAAGTCATCAAATGCCGATGTGTAGTTCTGCTGCGACTTTGATTCTAATTTCTCCATTGAAAAGATTTTATGCGGCTGAGGTTTGTCTCGCGCTGAAGTACTTCCATGAGAATGGTGTAGTTTATCGCGATCTCAAACTTGACAACATCATGTTGACACTTGATGGTCACATCAAGGTTGCCGATTATGGTCTCTGCAAGGAGGAAATGTGGTATGGCGCAACAACGAGTACTTTTTGCGGTACCCCCGAATTCATGGCACCAGAGGTAGTTTTCACGCTTGCTGTTTCCCTTTGTTTTGTTCCACGTCTTCCTAAGGACATGTTAAACTGATGGTAACCAGATCTTGCTGGACAAGAAATACGGCCGAGCAGTCGATTGGTGGGCATTCGGAGTTCTGATTTATCAGATGCTCTTGCAGCAGTCACCATTCCGCGGCGAAGACGAAGATGAAATTTACGATGCTATCCTTGCCGACGAGCCACTGTATCCGATTCATATGCCCCGAGACTCAGTCTCCATTCTGCAAAAGCTCCTCACCCGTGAGCCTGAGCAACGTCTCGGAAGTGGACCTACGGATGCACAAGAAGTCATGAGTCAACCTTTCTTCCGAAACATCAACTGGGATGATATCTACCACAAGCGTGTCGAACCTCCTTTCAAGCCTAGCATTAAGAGCGCAACCGATACCAGCAACTTCGACTCCGAGTTTACGAGCGTCACCCCTGTTCTTACCCCTGTGCAGTCTGGTATGTTCTTGTCCTGTTGCTATCGCTGCTCTTGCTCTTACCTAAAGTCTAATTCCCTTTTCTCTAGTTCTCTCCCAAGCTATGCAAGAAGAGTTCCGTGGTTTCTCGTACACCGCGGACTTTGAATGAGAAATGATGAAAAGAAAGAAAACGTGACGAGATTCTAGCATGAACCCCACTGGCTGCGGATTCGGGGGCGCCAGCGCTGTGGTGGGTGCATTTGAGGAGTTTTTTCTTACATTAAAAAACGAATCACGACATCAGGCGATGAGAGCAGCGGTGGTATGAATGCAGCGGCGAGCTGAGCACTGCAAATTCCTTCTTTTCCTTCAGCGTTTTTTTATATTTCTTTTTTCCGGGGGCGAAGGAAAAGCTTGTGGAAGAAGCGCCCCCCCCTCCCCCTCCCCCCCAACCCCCTCTTTTTTTTCAATAAGAAGCTGGCTATATTGCCCTCCATCATGATACGTTGACTGTGGACGTTTTCTTTCATCTTTTTCGGATGAAAGAGTAATAAGTGGCCAAGGTAGTAAAAGGGGTTTACCCGTGGTACAAATTTGGCTCAACAGCGAGACATTAATATCAATGGGGATGATGTCGATGACTTAATAGATGATGAAGATACTACCCATAGACATATCTGGACTCATCCTGTAATGGCTTCTGCCTTGTCTTTCACGGCTATCAAGGGTCTTGCGCACCACGTCTAAGAAGATATTGAAGTAACTCTATGCTAGACCGTAGCTTTTGATATGCTTTGTAATATACACCAGATGTACCAATCGTATATGTGTCTGTCCTCACCAATCCTCCAGCCGATTCCCCCCCCCCTCCCCCCTTTTTTTTTTTTTCAGCTACGCAGTGTACTCCTTTTGCAATAACTTGGCAATCGTGTTCAACTGAATATTGCTGGTGCCCTCGTAAATGGCACCAATCTTGCTATCACGCCAGTACTTTTCGGCCAGACCCTCACGCACGAAACCCATGCCACCCATCCACTCGACAGCCAAGCCGGACACGCGGCCCGCGACCTGGGAAGAATACAGCTTCGCCATGGCGGCATCCTTGACGAAGTCCTCGCCGGCCTCCTTCTTGCGCGCGGCGTTGTAGACGAGGGCGCGGGCGGCGGCGATTTCGGTCCACGACTGCGCAATCTGGTGCTGCATGCCCTGGAACTCGCCGACGAGCGAGCCGAACTGCTTTCGGTCGTTCCAGACGTACTTGACGGCGTTTTCGAAGGCACCGAGCGCCAGGCCCGTCATTTGGGCGGCGATGCCGATGCGGCCTTCGTTGAGGAGGCTGATGGCGTACCTGTAGCCGTGGCCACGCTCGCCGAGGAGGTTCTCCTTGGGGATGACGACGTCGTCAAAGGTCAGGACGCAGGTGCTGCTGGCGCGGATGCCAAGCTTCTTCTCCTTCTTGGCGATGGAGAAGCCGGGGGTGTTCTTCTCGACGATGAAGGCGGTGATGCCGCGGTAGCCCTTGCCGGGATCGAGGTTGGCAAAGACGATGAAGAACTCGGCCTCCTTGGAGTTGGTGATCCACATCTTGCCGCCGTTGATATTGAAGCCATCCGAGGTCTCCTCGGCGCGCGTGGCCAGCGCGAAGGCGTCGGAGCCGGAAACGGGCTCGGAGAGGCAGAAGGAGGCGACGGTGTCGGTGGCCAGCTTGGGCAGCCACTTCTTCTTGAGCGCCTCGGAGCCGTACTTGATGACGGCCGTGTTGCAAAGCGTGTTGTGGACGTCGACGAGGACGCTGACGCTGGGGTCCGCCCGGGCGAGCTCCTCGATGCCGATGATGGCAGAGGTGAAGTTCATGCCGGCGCCGCCGTACTCCTCGGGGATCTCGACGCCCATGAGGCCCTGCTCGAAGAGCTGCCGGACAATGGCGGGGTCCATGTTCTCGGCCTCGTCCATGTCTCGCGCCCGGGGGAGGACGACGTCGTTGGCAAACTTGCTCACGGACTCGGCCATGGCGGCTTCGACCTCGGACAGATGGCTGATGGGCGTGGGGGGGATATCGGCCACGTCAATGGTTTCTGAGCGGCGGACAGAGGTGGTGGTCAGAGGGCGGGCACTGTTTTCCCTTGCCCAACGATACCCGAGGCCATATTGTCAGTATTTTCCATGTGTGGTGAGGTCAACACTTACAGGTTTGCAGTGTGAGCGGCAGGCCGGGCGGTTACACGGCCGGCGGCAACGGTCTTGGCGAGACCCCTTGAGCCCCGGAGGGCAGGCCGTAAGACTCGTGAGAAGGAGGACATGTTTTTTTTTTTTCCCCCGGAATTTGGTCTATCACTACGGGTACACGGTACACGAGGGACGTTGGTGCAGAGGTGAAGCAGGCGTGAACGGCCAGAAGGTGGCGACTCGTGAGTCTGTCGCGGCAAGACAAGGATGGATGGATACCTGACCCACGGATTGATGAGGACGGGGAAATGAGGAAACCAGTGGTGATGATTTCTTTTTTTAAAACAAAAAGGAAGTGATGGAGCGGGGGTTTTAGTCGGAAAGCAACCCTTCCCTTTTACAACACCTACATGTACATACCTTCCTTCCCTTGTCTGCCCGCCGCCGAAGCAGGGCGAATTGGCCGATCCAGCCGAGGATAACCATTTCTGGTTGCAACTGGTGGGGGTCTGACGCAGGCCAGCCAAGGCCCGACGTTTACCCGCGGAGGTGGGGAGGAGCGGCATGTGAAGAGAAGAGAAGTTGCTGGGGAAACATGTCGACCACCACCACCAGTGACCACATTTATCCATCCAAACCATCACGTGACCGCTGTCAGTGCAAGATTTCGCCAAAAAAACCTCCAAGCATCATCACGAATCCGTTGGCTCTTCCCGCGCCCGCCCGCTGCAACGACTACCCCCCCCCCTTTCGAAATGGTCGGCTCAATCCTCCGCCACCTATTCTCCCCCGCGACCCGGCGCGCACTCCCCTCCACGACGACGGCGGCCCTCCCCACGATGACCCTCCGCAAACCACTCACCCCCTTCGGCCATGTCCCGGCCGCCGCCGCTCCGTTCTCAACATCCGGCCCGCTCAGCGCGACGCTGAACCAAGTCCTCCGGGGCATTCGCAAGGGCAAGCGAGCTCGCCACGCCGTATCTCCCGCCCTCTCAAATACGAACTGCCCCGCCCTAAAGGGCGTCTGTCTCCGAGTCGGTGTCGTCAGACCGAAGAAGCCCAATTCCGGGGAGAGAAAGACGGCGCGTGTGAAGCTTTCGTCTGGAGCGGTCGTCACGGCGTATATCCCGGGGGAGGGACACAATATCCAGCAGCACAGCGTGGTGCTGGTCAGGGGTGGGAGAGCGCAAGATTGCCCAGGTGTGCGATATCATTTGGTGAGAGGGGCTTTGGACCTGGTAAGTTTCCGGTGACGCTGAGAGAAGTAAGAAAGTAAAGAGAGATGATTGTTCAAGGCGCAGTGACTAATGTACTTCTTCTTTCTCGTGTCTCTAGGGTGGTGTTGCGAACAGAACGACAAGCCGAAGCAAGTACGGTACGAAGAAACCCAAGAAGGCTACGGTTGGTTGAGACGATGCGGCGTGGTGGGATCTTACTAGAATAAGGAGGTGTACTGTTTGTTATCATGTAAACGGCGGCGGATGTTGCGCAACCACACACACACATAGATGTCTAGCAAAGTCCAGCTCAGCGGAGATCGTGGGCTTTTGTTGCCCTGGTTTTGTAAAAATACATCATATCCAAGGAAATTGAGTTCAAAGAGCGCCATTGAAAGTATGAGGGGAAGAAGCCTCTCGTAAGTATATAATCCAAACATGAGTCAATTTGGACTTTTGTAGTATACATTTATTCCCCCCCCCCTCCCCAGTGCAAGTTGAAAAAATTACCACGCAGACGCCAAATTCTATGTCTCCCATTTCCTTCCCTTTTCTTGTTGCTTTCTTTTGGTCCCTTTGAATCGCATCATCACATCATTCCATCGTTCGTTTCGATAGGCATTTGTCTGCGCATTCGAGGCCAAGAAAGGAGTAGTCCCAGCAACCAAACAAACCGAGGCCGCATCCTGAGCGTAATGATACATGATACACGGTTCTCGTTTCTGAGCGACTCAACCATGTTTAAACTAAACAAAAACTGTATCCGTTGATAGTTCACCAACTCTAGTCTACCTGATTCTCCCAGCCTTCAGGCTTGGTCATACCGTTGACGTCAAAGAATTTGGATAAGCCTGCGATACGTTATTAGGGATTTATTTGAGCTTTTCGAGCGACAGAGAAGATAGGCGGTTCAACATACAAGAGTAGCGCTTCCAGTCAAAGTTTTCCTTGGGGTTGCAGTGACATCGGAGCTGCGTTCGAGTCTTCTCGCCAGTGGGACAGTGGGTAAATGGAACGTGATAGTAGGCAATGTCGTTGAAAAATTGAATTTCGCTCTTGTTCAGCATGAGGCCAGCGGCGATGGAATGAACTGGAGCGTCACCCCATCGCTCGTAAAAGAAGCCACCGTCCTGGTCAAGAGATTCGAAGAAATCGGTGTAGGCTTTGCTTCGCAGCCAGTTGAGACTACCAACTTCAAAATTGGACCAGAAGTGGCAGTTATTGTATGTTTCACCACCATCATCACTGAGGAAGCCCATCGAATTGTCCTTGGCGATATGCTCGGGGTGGTTCTTCATAAACTTCTTGGTGCTGTCCCAAAGAGTTTTGATGGTCTCGGCATACTCGTACAAGCTGAGGACAAAACTGTACTTCTTACCGCCCTCGTGCATGACACGGAAAGGATCGTAGTGAATATCGCAAAAGAGTTCAATGGAGGGCTCAACGCGCCAGTAGTAATCGTAGTTCATCATGAGAGGCTGACGGAAGAAGAACCCAGACTCGAACCGGCACATGTGGCGGTAGCTCACAGAGTCACCGTAGATGATCTTGCGCTCCGCCATATCCTCGCGCACCTTCTTGGCTTTGTCCTGGTCAATCCACTCGGGAAAAGACCAGTGCTCCTTGGCAATTTCACCATAGTGAGTCTTACCGGAGACAAGAGACGTTGTCACAGTCTTGAAAGTGCCGTCAAAAGGCTCATCATTGAGGAAGACCCAGTCATAATTGTATCTTCTGTTGAAGCGGTCCTCTACCTGGCGAATGGAGCGAGCAATGTCCCATACGTCGCTGTTGCGGGCCAAGGTAACGAATGTTGCATTCATGCGAGGACCGGGAGCAGTTCCGACCAAGTCGGCATCCCAACCCGGATCGTCGGGAGTCATAGCTAGGGAAGTAATGGCCAGATTTTCGGTGGGCTTCTTCGGCTCACTGCCCTTGGGCTTCTCGACGGGCTGCTGCTGCTGTCCAGACCGATCATTACTAGCGCTTCCAAGCTGCGTGGTTGCGCCTCCAGCGCCGGAGCCAATGGGCACTGGGACCTCGCCATACTTGAAGCTCGAAATGAAGTAAAAGACAAAAAGAGTCTATGAAGGGAAGAAAGGACGGATTAGGACGAAACGCAGTCGTGGGGGATGATGAACCGGCGAGCGTGGAGACACGTACGAATACAGCGATGACAAGGTAGCGCACGTAGTACGCATTGCCAGCTACCATTATGGATGAAGGACTGCGATTATCCGCAGAGGGATGGCAGACTCTGTCCGACGGAGTAGAACAAGTGAGAGAGAAACGAGAAGAGAAAGACAGACGGACGGTCAGGCAGCAAGCCGAATATCGATGGCTGCTCGATAACGAAGAAGCTGAGGAGGTACATATATTCGGGAGAGACGGGCTGAGCAATGAAGGTGGCAGGGGGGGAGGCCTGACCAGGTCTTCTTCAGCTGGTCGAGCTGGTAAGGCGCTGATTCGGAGCTTAAAAGAAAAAAGCCCTGCATAAACACGCGGACGTATGTACTTCCAACCGGAGGTTTCCAACCTGATGGGCCTAGCCAAAACCGGAAGGTGCCCTGCATGCCTGACTTGACCTTGGACAACACAAACACGCATCCGTCAAAAATTGAATGTACATACATATGAGCCGTTAGTCCTAATCTGTCAGAACGACCAACCCACAAACTATCTGAGTGTGGCTTATGTTTATAATTCTTTATACCTACTCCGTATATTTAAAGTCGATTATTAAATTGTGTAATTAATTTTTCTTATCTACGGCTAAGTATCTGCTAGCTAGGGGTAGGTGCTTTAAGGTGACCTCCCTAGAGTAACAAATGATACAAGGGAATGTACCCACCCCTCCATCAAGTCACGTGACCTCTGGGCCGCTTTGCTCCCTGCGCGGCCCGAGGTGCGCCTAGCGAATTGCTCAAAAAAATATTACATAAAGTTCAATATGACCCAGCTGCTTCTTAAATGGCTAGGCAACGAGCTTTGCCGAGGATCAGGAACTTGGTCAGGCTGATGGATTGGCTGCTGACGAATTTGCCGACAAGTTAGCTGCATTCGAAGGTCATCGCGTTCTTCGAAGACTTCTAGGTATGGTCAGGTCAGGTATTTAGCATGGTCAGATTATGTGATCTCTTGATTCACAGAGTATACTTGCCTTCCTGTGTAGGTAAGCAAGACGACCACAGCGATGAATCGACAACTGGTGATGATAAGTTAGTAACGCTGTGAAAGCGCTGAGCTCAATAATGAGAGCTCGTCCCCTTGACTTTGTAACAAAGATCTATTATATTCGCTCTGTAACCTTTCTCAGTTGGTCTTAGGGGTGATAACGATCGACGTCGGCATTTTCGTAGACTTTGAAGCTATTCACCCTGCTCATTTCGCCGCCTTCGGTGAAGCTGGAAGAAAAGTCGAGCGTAGTGCACGTGACCCATTTGCGGCGGCGAGTGACCGGGGGGGGAGATTTGTTGGAGCACATCACCTCATCCCTCCCTCACTGCACGGCCTCTGTTGGACTGCGATCTGGATAACAATCCACAATCGCTCGCTGCCGCGCATCTTTTCTCGGAAGCGCTGCTTGCTTCACCTCGTCCATTCTCGATTTCTAGCAGGCTTGACAGCGTTGCAATCCGCCGTTGTCCTGCGCCTGACCCCCCATTGAGCTTCATTGCTCCAATCCGGACCTGTTTAATTCTCTGGCAAGACACCATGAGAGAGTTGTGCGCCTTGAAAACCTTTGCGAACTTCCCATCATTCTAGTGGTAAGTAGAGAAATGATTTAAACTTGACACCGCATCTTGAGATGTCCTCTGTTCCGAGCTTGCAAGAGACTATGCCATGAGCAGGCTGATATCAGAGTTTCCCCAGTTGGGCACCAGCACCAGGCAGCCTGATCTGCTGCATATTCAGTGGTTCTGCATTTGCTCTGAGACGGGAGATATGTTTGTGAGAGGCCGAAGTGAAATGCAATTGATTTCTGTGTGGGCTGGAACTGTGCAGCCTTGGTGCACTTTGCCCCGATTGCGGCACTCCTTGCTAACTACCTGCACAGTTCCTCCGCCATTGACTCAACCTGTTTGGATCACAGCGTACGCACAATGTCATTCTTCGGGCTCGACACTGGCCCTCGTGGTCACAACACGGCCGCACCTGGATTTTCGCAGGCTCATGATCCTTTCGCCGGTCTCTCGGGACGCGGTGGCGAAGATGATGCTCTCGACTTCGAGGAGACTTATGATGGATTAGGCGAGCAGCTTGAGGAAACCGGCGATGCGTTCAACGATGATACATTTGGAGGAGAGACTAATGTTGGAGGAGATGTGGGAAAAGATTTTGATTTTTTTGGACAGACTGCTCAGGTAGCTGACGCTATCGAGGAAGAGCACCTCCGATTCAACCGCCAGCAACCTGCACCAAGAGCCAATACAGCAGCGTACGCTCAGCCCTCAGCTCCACCTTCGCAGCCGATGTCATACTCCCCTCATCACCCTGTTCAGCAACCAATTCGTACTGGTTACGAAAAGTATCGGGATGAGCCACTCCCCGATCTGAACGTTGATCAGAGTATCTGGGGCATTGGGCCGCCCAAGGCCGCCTCTCAACCTCAGCAACCTGCTACACAAGCTTCATCAGCGTCAGCCAGCCGAAAAATCATGAGCTTGGAAGAGGTGGAGGCTTCGATGCTCAGCCATGCTCCGAAGTCAACTCAGCCGCAAGTTTCCTTTTCGGATCCTGCCATCTTCCAGCAAGGACCCCCAACGAGCTATACAGAAACTCAACAGTCTTTGCAGCAGCAGCAGCAACAGCGGCAGCAGCAACAGCAACCACAGGGACTTCCCGGTCATGGTCATCCTGTTAGCATTTTGCAACGTCCTTCGAGTACCCAGACCCGACATACAGAACAAGTGGCCACGCCGCCTCAGCAGCAGTCCCGACACCACGCCCCTCCTGTGCAGCCCACCCAAATCCTACAAAACCCGAATCGTAGTGCTGGAGACTCTCCAGCTGCTGCCTTTTCCCATCCACATGGCCACCGTTCCCAGGCTTCTATTCCTGGCTTAGCTCAGCTGCATGCTCATCCTCAGATTATGCAAATGTCCGAGGACGAGAAAGCAGCATTTTTGGACCAGGAAACCAAGCGAGCGAAGCGTAACCACAAGATCTGGCTCTTGTCCAAGGACAACGGCCTGATGACTCCCCAGGATAAGAACTTCATCACCAGGATCCAACTGCAACAGCTCGTCTCTACTACTGGAAATACTGGCGACCAGAACTCCAACACTTCCATATCTGAGGACTTTTATTATCAGGTCTACAGTCACATTCGAGCTGGCCAGAGACAGAATCCCAGTCAGCCGTTGAGCAATTTTGCTCAGACCTATCTATTCCAAACCGGAAGCCGTCACGGTGGAATGCGACGTCATGGTCGACCTGCTGAGAACCACATTCAGCGAATGGAGCAACAGGTGCAAAGAGCTGTCGAGGCCGCGAAGAACAAGCCCAAAAATCCACAGCTTGTCATCGCCGGTAGCTTGGGCAAGATCTCGTTCAGCAATGCCAAAACGCCCAAGCCCCTGCTCAACATCAAGCGTCCCGAGAATGAAAGCCAACGTTCAAACAATGGCAAAAAGTCTCCTCACGCGGAAACTGTCCTCGATCGCAAACGAATTTTGCAAAACGTTGAGAAAGTTTACGACACTTTGATGAAGATTGAGGATCATATTCGTCTCATTCCGCCCCCGATGACCACTCCACCGGACTCTGAATTGGATGAGGAGCACCGAGAATGGGCAGCGACCTTGGAAGCTTACAACTACAAGCTTTGGCAGGAAATGAAAGTTCATGAACCCATTGGCGCTACTGTCCCTCACCCTTTCATCGCCTTTCTGTCTTGTGCCAAGGGCAAGAGAGCCATTCCGCGCATTTTCCCCCATCTCAATTTTGAGCAACGGACGACCATTTTGACCATGATCATATATCACCTTGATCAACTTGACGTGGTCCAAGGAGCTGCCATCACGAGCGGCGAAACCGATCTGAACTCTCGCATGCGCGAAAACATTGAATTGTTCATCTCCACGGTGATGCCTTCTTTGATGCAGTACTTCAACGAGACTGGCTTGGATATTGTCGACGGAGTGTTGCATCTAATTGCTACGAAGCTTGACGTGGATTTCATTGCTAGAACTAGGATCGGTGTCTCGATGCTCACTCTGATCCTCAGTCGTGCTGTGCTACTGAAACAGACTGGGGCTGGTAATCCCGAGCAATGGGAGAAATGGTACGAATCGGCGGTTAAATTCCTGCATACTTGAAGCACGTTTAGTAACTAACACGACGCACAGGGATCAAACCTTTGAAATCCTCTTCAGCAAAGTTGAGCCATCATTACAATACATCTTCCCCGGAAGCGTCAACGCCGGAATTGATGTGTACGTCTGGCAATTGCTAGCCGCCATGGGTGTTAGTGCTTCACACGATCAGCAGACCCGACTTGTCCTTGCCGTCAAGGACCGTGTTCTGGACACCGTCTCCCTGTCCAAGACACTTCCTCCAGCTATGGCTGCGGAGCGACTTGGCAGTGTCAACCTTTTCATGCGAGCCATTGGTTTAGATGTTGAGCTTTTGCAGTAAAATATTACAACCAAGAGATCCACGTGAAAAGAAGAGCGAATGAAGGTACCTTTGCCCAAAACGGGATATCGAAGGACGAAATACGCACTTGTGTATTTGCAAAGATACAAGCCCCCCGGTTTTCTTTTCTGCCATCATCCTCGTGGGAGTCCCATAGAACGACTTTGGGCTGGTTTATGTTTGGGGACACTTGACAGGGGAAAAGCGGCCTTGTCGTGTGGGAGACACCCGTGCTGATTGATGATTGGGCATGGAAGCCACATGGGATTGGGGTAGCGAAGTCAAGCCATGTTATATGTTTATTTTATTCTATTTAATTCCTTTTCATGACCATTATATTCCGTATTTTTGCTCTTGTGTTGAATTTCTTCCTTGCTTGTTCAAAGAAAAACAACGAAAAAAAAAAGGTTTATATACCAGGAGGAAGAGCTCACCAAAGATGATGGGGGAAAGGGTGAAAGGATAGATGAGGATCTGATGGAATCTTTTTGGGCATGCTATGAGATGGCACAGGCATGGTCCATAGTGACCTGTCTGTCTACTTACTGCAAGGCGACTTGAAAGGATAGTTTTGGCACGTGGGTGTGTCGTAGACATGCACACCAAGCACTTTTCATGTTTCCCTGATGACAAAGAATGAAGAAGAAAATTAAGAAGCCTAGTATATCTCGCTACCGAGTTGCCGAGCCGATATCCTCTTTGGTGCGAGACCATCCGTCCGTGATATCGTGATACCTCCATTCACGCCGTGATCAATTCAAGATGTTTTGGTTCTTCCCCCGCCCAACCGTCCATCCCTCTCCCAGCAATAGCGCTTGGTTGCGCGAACCGCTTCTAGTCAATGTTGATTGTCTTGGATGATGCTTTCGCCCCCCCCTCCCTCCTTGAGGCAGGAGCGGCGGCACCACCGCGCGGCCGAGCCTTGGGTTTCCTCGCCTCGTCAGGTACGGCAGGCGCCTCGGCCTTTGGTTCAGGCTTCGCTGCCGGCTGGGGCTCAGCCTCTGGATTCACGAGACCGCTCACAGCCTCGAGCATCTGCTTGTCGCCCCATGTCGCACCAAACCTGGGGACAAGGTCTTCCAGATCCCTCTCCTTGTCCCCGTGCTCCCCATCAACCTTCTTCTCCTGCGCCTCCGCCTCCTCGGTCCTGGGCTGAAGGAACAGGCTATCGTTGTACACCTCCCACGCTGCCTCTTCGTTCTCATCCGTGTAGCGCAGCTTTCGCCAGTTCTCGGTCTGGACGTAGCGCAGCCTGTCGGCCATTGTTTCCGTGGTCACGGCGTCCCCGTCGGCGGTGTTCTTGATGGTCATGTGGATTGCGCGCGCGGCAGAGGACGACGAGCCTGCTGATTCCTTGGATGCCGAGGCCGATGCGTTGCGTTCCTGCTGCGTCGCGGCATCGAGGTGGTGGAGTTGTGGTCGGAGATGGACTAGGGACGAGACGGGTGTGAGGTGGAGGTTTTCTGTTTCGGAAGGGAAGAAAAAAAAAAAAAAAAAAAAGAGCAGTTTTCGTTAGTAAAGATGAAATTTGCATGATTTGGCTTGTTTTCTTCTTCTCATTTTTTTTTTAGTGGAAGAGAACGGGGTGAAGGGGTATTTAAAAAAAAAAACGGACTGCCTTGGAATACGCCAACCATGTACTGGACCTCATCCGTATCAGGATACTGCCCGCCCAGAGTCTGCGTCTTGAGCACTTTATCCTGGCGAACCGCCTCGTTCCAGTCCATGTACTCGTCGTCGTCCCCCTCGCCCTTCTTCTTGCCTCGCTGCTGGACGGCGCCGAAGCCGAAGCCGCCCGCTAGACCGTGACTGCCTCCGTTCTTGGCGGCCATGGATGTCTGCAGGACGCGGCCCCATCGGAGGCCCTTCTCGCGATCATAGGCGGCTGTGTTGTCGAGCGGCAGGTCGACTTCTACCATGCCCGAGTGCGACTTGAGACGGAGCTCGGTGGGTGCCGGCCGAGGGGTGTCGTCGGTCCGGTTGGGCTGCTGGAGGACGAGCAGGCGACGGCCTAGCGGGAGCGCTGGGTTCAGGTAGACGGGGTAGATGGCGGTGATGGGATCGGCGTCGTGTGCGTCGACTTTGACGTCGACGTCCATTTTGTCGGGTTTGCTCATTTGTTGAGACGGCCGTGGGCCAAGTCTGCGGCCACTCTCTTGTCCCGGGGTTTTGGGCGACTCGAGATGCGCGGTGTGATGATCTATCTTTTGGGAAATGCTCTAGCAAAAGGAGAAGAAGGGCATAGAAATTCTGGTTCTGATTGAATATGGAAAAATGTTGAAAACGGCGGGTGTGAAGGTGGCTGACTGGCTGACTACTTGAACATGTTCTTTCAAGGTGGGGTGTAGAAAATTCCGGGCGGCGCAAAAGAGCTCTTATCTTATCGGTAGTGAAAAGTCACTTTTGGCTGGTGCTGGGACTTCATTCCTTGGAAACAGCTTCGGATTTTCAAGGTTTTGTTGGGATGCAATATTCGATGCACAGATAGATGCATTATTAGGATCGAGGAAGCGGAGCCTGCTAGACGTCTGCGTCGAAATTACATGTGCTTGCAATGCAAGGCAGATTGTCGCACTCGAAGCGACGCTTTCACTTCTATTTTCGATGATTGAAAATTGAAAATTGTAATCAAGATAGGAGAACTCGCACTACTTTCCATGAACTTGGTAGTTGCAGGGCCATCGGTAAGAATCCGAGTCGCGCCATCGCTGCAGGCTTGGCTGGAGGTTCAAAACCTCACGTATCAATCATATCAATCATATCAATCTTTTCCTTCCAACAACGGCAAACCCCGCCAGCCAAGCTCACCTTATCCATCGGTCCATCCATCACGACGGCTCATCACCTGATCTCCACAGGAATCGTCTGGCAAATCAACGTCCCCGCCGTATCACTGACCAGCTGCAGCTCAATGTCAACCTTGACCTTTGGGTATTGACTGCTGACAGGAATGTCAAGTCTGAGGGTTTGATGAGCCCCGGGGGCAGATGGGCACTTGAGTCCCCATTTCCCGCAAGCCTCGGGGGGTGTCAGCGGGAAGGGATACTTGATGCGTCCAATCACGCCGGATAACTTGACAGTGGCGCTCCTGAAAGGCGTTGCGCTCGTGAAGGTGACCTCCATGGTGGCGGCTTGCCCGGAAGTGAAGATGCAAGCAGGGCCAGAGTCGGGACAGTTGGGGATATGGATTTGGAGATTCTTGACTGTGCTTCCTGTTGATCGAACGGAAAGGGTTAGCATACCTGTTTTGTTTGGGGGAGCAGGGAGCAGGAGAATCCACTTGCCGCAATCTTGGAAAGTTGCGCCGCTAACGATGCCGAGGAGACTGAGGGAAGAGAGGAATGCGGAGATGTTCATGTTGTTTGTCTTTCCGGCCCTGATGGCTGCCAGTCGAGTGTTTGGGGATGAGAGATGAGATCCAAGATGGGTTCAACCAAGAAAGAGAGACAGACCACTTGAGAGAGAATTTGGGGGTTTGAGTCCTGGAACCCGATATTCGTGGTAAGAATGCGAAATAGAGCCCATATATATATATGTATGCTTCGTGCCCAGATGTTGCATGAGAAAAAGGGGCGCAGACGACTCAATTCGTCTTCATTATCCCTCTTATGCCTTGCAACACGAACACGATGGCAAGTGTAGATATAGTAGATATAATGATCAGGTGTCACGTCTTTGCAGCACACAGCGTTGCTGCGTTTGACATGGTGCATTTGTCTGTGTAGTATGTATGTACTACGACAACCGACATGATGCTTGCTTGCTGGTCCGTCCGGACTTGCGACTTTGTATATGTGGTGGTTATCGCAATCGAACAGACCCTCGAGGCATTTTCAGATGAGTCGCGGTGTGATCTGCTGGTTCTTCAGTTGAAAGTCCTCGACCGAGTTGGAGAAGAACACGTCCCCGTCGTCCCCGTCGTCCCCGTCGTCCCATCTCCGTATTCAAAGCTGATTTTGTTGCTGGACTCGGTACCACGCATGTTTGATTGCTTCGACCGCGTGTGCTGCGTCCGTGTAAAACCCGAGCAAATGGTGCTTGCTGGCTTTGCTCCGGATGAGACGGAGTATACATGTAATGAGTAATCAGTGATGACTTTAACCAATGATGCTACTTGAGTCTTGAGTCTTGAACTCGCAAAAGCTGAGCCGCGCCCATTTCTGGACTAGCGCGCCGTGGTGGCGGCGCCCGTAACTCATTAGTAAGCGAGGCTGTCTGGCTTACGGGGCTGACAGGGGTTGGTGATGGTTGGGCTAATTATAGTGTGGCCCCTCCGCATTGATGTTCTTTATTAAACGTCGACAACCTTCAAGCCTTCGGGCAGACGATCCACAATGTCAGCCGTAAAGCATTGGTCCGGTATTAGCACAGCATGTCAACAAGGGAGGTGTGTTGGATGAGAAGCTGAAGGAAAAAAAAAAAAGAAAAAAAAATTGCCCTGGCCAGACTCCCATCTCGGCTTTTTTTTTTTTTTTTTTTTTTTTTTTTTCCAACACACAAGAAAAAGACCTCCTTCCCCCTTCCACTAAGCATACGAGAAGCGAGCAACAACTGTCAACAACACATCATGGCCTCACAGCAGCAGCAGAGCGAGAACGTGGCTCCCGCCCAGCCCGAAAACACGTTCCATCCCACGGGAACGGCTCACTACACCGACAACACCATTCATCCCGCCCAGAACACGCCTCAGCAGACGCCTCTCGAGCAGCCGCTGCCTCCTTCCTACGACCAAACCAAGGCACATCCTCAGGGCCAAATCGACCAGAATTTACAGAATGCTCCTCCTGCGACCGTCATCCCGTTGAACCAGCTGACCGATCAGCCTCAATGGATTGACTGCCCCTTTTGCCACAGGCGAACCACCACGGTTGTCAAGCGCGAAGGCACTTCGATGCAATTGTGAGTTTTTTTTTTTTTTTTTTTTTTTTTTTTTTTCAAAATACGACGGTCCAACTTTCCAACTAATGAGGAATGTAAAACTGTTGCAAGAAAAGTAAACAGAGCTAACTAACCATTTCTTTCTTTTCTTCACCTTGATGTGAACAGCGTTGTCGGTGCCGTCCTCTGCCTTGTCTGCGTCTGCCTGACCTGCCTCCCCTGTCTGGCCGGCTGGTTCGAGGACACCGAGTATCGATGCTCTTCCTGCAAGAACATGGTGGCTGTGCGACGACACGACGGGCCCATGGAGATCTTTGGCCCTCAAGTTCCTGTGCTTTCCCAGTACAGCGCCAACCAGGCCCCCATGGATCATCAGCAGCAACAGCACGAATTGCACGAGATCCAGCCCCAGCAACAGCATCAAGACCCGGCAACTCAATCTCCCGTTAAGAACTAAACTTGTCGCAACTCTGAGACGCTGAAAGCAGAATACGGAGCGAAGATCCATGTACTTGTTCTGGGTTATATGAATTAATGCTCTACTTATAATTTTCTGGGCTAACATGCCAACCAAATTTCTCTTGTTAAAACCTGGCGTCACCAGATGCGTGGAACAACTGTATAATCGTGGACTCGATATCAGGGAGGGGCGAGGAGCGAGGGGTTGTCGGGTTACCTGATGTCGGCGGTTTCTATCCCTGAAGAGGTTTTCTTTCATTATGTATTGGATTTAGAGTCGAGATACCAATTGAAATTTGAAAATTGAAAATACGCATTGCTGATGATGCTGCCAAAGGTATTGATTTGTTAATATTTTTTTTGTTCATTGGCAGTGGCCAATGCATCTAAAATTCACACACAACATAAGAATTACTGGCAACACCCAGCCAGTGCAACAATTAACATCCAAATGACAAGACTGCCAAAGGTATTATACTACCATCCGTAGTTTGCTTTTTCTACTCTGACACTCGTCATTTAAGACCGTTCTCGATTCAGTTCCAAACAAGAAATTTTCAAGGTCTGGTCGTCGATTCTAGGAGAGAGCTCAACCCGCATATTCATCAGTGATCAGCATTGTGCTCTGACATTTCGGAAGAAAAGCCTCCTAGCAACGTTGCTCCTCCCTGTCCGCATTTGATTGACCATGTAATTGAAGACTGTATGCCGGCATGAGGGGGCAATCCCTGGGAGACCCGTCCTCTCGCATGAAGAATGACATTGTTTTCTGGTTTGCCCGGTGCGCGCATCAGGAGACAAACAAGGCCTGGCATTGTAGCCAGAGGCTTGTGGTCAACTCTGACTCTACGACGTCGTTGGGCGTTTTCCACGCATGGTAGCAGATTAGAAAATTGAAGTAGCTGCGCAGGGAGATAGATATGTGTGAACACACTCGGTTTTCAACATGGTCATTGGTCATTCAATCTCCACCTACTTATCGTGCCGTCTTGTCACGGTGTCAAGTCAACTTGCAAGTGGTTAGTATAATGTTGGGACCAACGGGTCGGTTGCTATGAGGTGATGAAGCTCATGAAGAATGTAGCACATGTCGTCTACTTTCCAATATCTGCCTGCATTTTTCTTGGATCCCCGTTTTGGTCTGACATGTGTGTGGATGGAAACCGCCCGCTTATAGAAGAGCGTCGGCCCTCGCTATCGGACAAGAACGTCGTCCCCTCCCCGGGTTCGCCACGGAGTGAGCGTTTATTAGAACTCAAACAGTTTTCTTCCGCTTGGGTCGGGTT
Organism: Epichloe sibirici; assembly: GCA_022702365.1. Taxonomy (NCBI): domain Eukaryota; kingdom Fungi; phylum Ascomycota; class Sordariomycetes; order Hypocreales; family Clavicipitaceae; genus Epichloe; species Epichloe sibirici. The sequence goes on along the minus strand of JALAAE010000001.1, from coordinate 1,793,806 downwards.
GCAGCATAAGTTTAGTTTAAAATTTCATCATCGTGTTGTGAATTGCAGTGCATCAGACCTGTTGATTGCGCGACATTTAGTATTCGAGGCAACTCATGAGACTGCCGATATGCAGGCCAGCCAACGGGTTTTGTCGTTGTCCTGATGGCAAGCCGTTTCAAATCGAAAAATCAGTCGGTCGCTCTCCTGTCGTATTGAGCTCAGCGCGTGCACAAGGGAAAGGATTTGCAGTATCAACGGTTCGAACTTTAACTGCAATTTCTCTGCTTGCCCTCGGACATGTTCTGTGCTTGCGTGAGCAGACGCCGAGGCTGACAGACCTTCCTATAATCCCAGCCTGGTCGAGTTCAAGCCGTGATATTACGTGAGGAATGGAATTTGCTCATCGGCTTGACCGGCTGAACCTGTCGGCACCGGTATTATAGCTTATAATGAGAGACGGCAACTGGCCACGAGAGTTACGGGTCGTATTGCTGTACCGTGCGTCGGATCGACAACGGGATGAACAGCTGGTTCTTTCTGTTTGGCAGAACTATTCAGTCAGTGGCCGCTTTGTGACATGAGCCCGATTCACAAATCGGCACCCAACAACGGAAGCTTTGACTTGCTAAATACCCATTGCCATTGTACTCCGTACGGAATAGTCTCAATATCGTATCAACGCCAGCCAGTCCAGCCCGTTCAGGGCTCCCGTTCTTCCTTGACGCAGGCGTAAGCTCAGTGGACCACCACGGCCGAGACGTTCACCTGAGATGTGATGCATACAGATGCACTACATGTACATACTGCAGCGGCAGCAACATGGACAAATCGAAAAGATAACTGCCTGGTTTCAGTTGCCCTCCATCCCGCAGTTTCGCAAGGCTATCGAATTGTTGCCTCTCACCAGCCGGGAACTGTGCCGCCATTCGAGCACGGAATATTGCTCTTGATCGCTGGAGGGTGTGAGGGCGTACGGCGTATTACGGGGTAGAGCAGCACAGCAGGCAGGTTAGTACGAGGTGTGCCAGTGCCGAACTCGGGCCAGCAGGGCTCTATACATATGCAAAGATGAACCCACTGGTTAAGAAACATGCTTGTTGACAAGGATTGCCGTTCGTAGCGCGACGCCACAGGCAAGGCTCAAGAACTGGCTCCTGGCAAAAAAAAAAAAAAAAAAAAAAAAAAAAAAAAAAAAAAGCAGGAACTGACAGATGAGGCGGAGGACAGAAGGGGTGGGAGACCAACTTCGAGAACGATGTGGGTCGCCGCAGCCATCATCATCCATCGTGGCTACCAGGGTCCAGGAACCCACTCACTCACCCACTCTGTATGTACATTGTACATAGACCATCGTTTGCCTATACCCCGTATGCACCCACCTATTTTGGCATTCGAAGTGTACAGAGTACTCCGTAGAGTTTGTGGTTAAAATCAAGCTGCCCCCTCTTTTAGATGTATGTAACCTCGAGGTACTGTACCAATGAGTGCTTCGTGAATGAATGTTGCAACGATTGCTACCCAATCTGCCAGTCCAGAGTCCAAACCAGGTAATCCGTTGGCATAATACGGAGTATTGGTGAGCGAGGATTGTCTGTCAGTCAGCACGGTCTTGTGGCTTGTCTGTCTCCGCCCACTTTGCCCAAAACCTCCCACACTTCCCACCACATGCAAGCACATGCTAAAAAAAAAGTTGACAATCCAAAGCTGGGCGGGTCGAATATTAATTATAGTGTCGCTTCCGATCTACCTCGCCCAACATGAGAGAGATATACGGAGTAGATTCAGCCGGTGTTTGGATTTCCAGTCATTTGTACGGAGTACTCCTTAATACGTCCTAGCTGGATCTAAGGCGGCAAAAAGGGGGCTTCGTCTGGCAATTTTCACGAGGAGGAAAGGGTTCCCAGTCGGTTGCGTCTGATCCAGATGTTGATGTTGATCTCGACCTCCCCAAGCAAATAGGTTGGTAGTAGGTGACGCTGCACCACGATAGCCACATCACACATCAAGCGCCGAGCTCCAATCGCAAGTTGAAGCAAGTCACTAACGCAGCTTGACCGGGTGCGGATCTGGATGCGAATGTGAGGGTCGGGCATCGTACCGTAGCCGGTGGCTGGCTGTCCAGCGGCGGTGGTCACTATTGCTTATTTTCTCACGGTCTCGACGTCGTCCATGTGGGCAACGCCGGTGGTGGTGGTGGTGAGCATGCTTGCACGTCCGATGCTCATGCAAGGTTTCGATTCGGCGCGGGCAGGTCGAAGCGACAGTGACCAGATCCATCCGGTGCGTTGCAGCACATGCGAGTTGGCAAGGATGATAAAGAAATAAGAGGCCTCGCAGACAGATGCAGCATCGCCAAGTCGAGAGTAGCAGTGAAAGTAGCACGAGACGGGGGGTACCGAGAGCACGGAGAGATTTAATTCATGCTGGTACTACATGCTTTGTGCCTTCCAAATGCGATTCAACTGTCCTTCAACTGTCCGTACCTCCTTCCTCGACCAGACCGGACATCGCATCGTGACGGCGAGTCGTACCAAAGCACTTTAAAAAGCGTCGCGGACTTTCTCGCTTTTTGTCTCCTACTCAAACAACAACGTGGCATACTCCTTAATATTATCATATATTGTATACATATTGGCTGGCATGCCTACATGTACACGCATGGCACTCGGTGCAGAGAGCCCCAAATGATCAAAGAGGAGGAACTTGATGGGTCCACCAGGACCCGCATAATACCGGCCGGATTTTCGGCGAGTCGTGCAATTTACTACTCCGTAGTCGGGAATATTCCAGCCGCCGTTGGACTTGTTGGGCAACGGGAACAGCGAGGCAGGCAGCATAAGCATAATAGCAGGCAAGGTCAATAGAGAGTTTTACGTCGGACTAGAAATGCGAGTGACTGGATGCACATGGAACGAAATCCCCGCGGCACAAGGGCGCAAGCGCGAGGTTGCTCTTTTCACTTTTCATCACCACCAGACCCCTGCCTGCGTGCCTGCCAGCTGCCACTTACCCCGCTGGAGGTCAAGAGTTGGTGTTCCCACCGGGTCTACAGCAGCGGACCCGGCTCACTCGAAAACTCCGTCATCGCCCACCATCGCCCACCATCGCCCACCATCGCTAGCGTTGCGCCTATTCTGCGCCCGGTCTACGGTCCGCGCTATGCTGCGCTGCGCTGCGCTGCGCTTGTTTCCTTCGCTCTCGACTCGAGTCATCGTCGTGCAATTTGCCTCATCCCACCACATCGATCGTAAAACGCATGCCCGTCAGTGTCGCGATATCTCGACTTCTTTCTAGACCTGTCCCTGCCATGGATCCCACCATGACAGAACATGATTTTCGATTTCCACGGAGGCCCGACCCTTTGGCTCACGTCGGAGCTCATGGTGCTCATGGTGCTGCTGCTCGTGGTGCTGCTCATGGCGGAATCAACCATCCGACCCTCGAGTCCGCCGGCTCCAACCTGTCCCAGACCCGCGCCATGGCCAAAACGAAATTGCTCGACGATGCTTTGTTCCCTTCTCTCGAGAACGCCGCCGACGCCGCCGCCGCCGCCGCCGAGTCTACCAAGTCCATCGATCAGCTTCGGGATAGCGATCCGCTCGCCGCCCAGGTGTGGAAGTTCTTCAGCAAGACGAAGCAGCAACTGCCGAACCAGGAACGCTTGGAGAACCTGACTTGGCGCATGATGGCTCTTAATATGCGCAGGCAGAAGCAGGACGGTGAGGCTCGTCTAGCCAAGGACCAACAAAGCAGGTATGCTTCATTTATATATATCCAATGCATATCCGTTGCAACCCGCATTTGCATCCGTGCTTGAATTCCCCGCAAACCGCCATCGTCCCTGCGTATTGCATCATTTGTTGGCCGGCACATGCATGGGCTAATCAGGGTGCTTCCTGAACCTGTCCGGCTCGGCTATCTAGACTTGACCATCCTGCGACCAAAAATGCGCCAAGCGGGATTGCCCAATTGCGAAAGACTTCAGATATCAATGTCGATAATACTTCAGACGCGATGAAACTCGACGACTTCATCTATTCCGAGAATCTCGTCACTCCGGGCGGACTCATGTCCCCGCCGCCCGCTCCCTCCAAGTTTGACGAAGCCTCCCCGACCAGTGGTCCATCTGCATCTGCTATTCCCATCAAATCTCGCAAGGATACTACTTCTCGTCATTTCGTTCCTCAATCTGTTCCGCATCAACAGCGCTCGGGCAACAGCGAGTTCAATTACGTGCAGCGCCATCATCGCAAGACGAGTATCGATGAGCGTCGAGTGAGTACCCTCCCCCGCCCATCATGGAGTCCAGTCTGCCCATTATCTGTGACCACGTACTTTCCTGCGAATCCAAGCTGGACTCATAGTTGCTTTGAGCTATTCTCAAAGCGCAAGCCGTGCGTTTCTTTGAGATCGTCCGTGTTAGCCAACCACGCCCAACTTCTTGCTGACACTTGCATCAGAACCGCAAACGCCCTGCCAACTTTTCCCCTCATATGCTTGCCGTCAATAGCAGCACATCTGGCGGAGGGTCCAACGTCGAAGCTGATTCGGAACTCCAAGAATACTCTCTCGACAACACCAACTCAGTCACGATGCAGCAGCTGACCCGAGACGGCAGCTCCGCTGTTCCATTTGCACTGGATACTTTTATGGAAAACGATGCAGTGATGAGTCAGGCGGCGCAATTTCAGCAGAGTTTCTCCTTTTCTCCTTCCAGCTCTCCAATGATACCCCATGGTCCCTTTTCCAGCATGTACAACAATAGTTCTTCGGTTCCCTCTTCTCTCATTGCTCCCGACCTATATTCGCCTCCGGGATCTGCCTATCAGTCTACTGCATCCACTCCCATGGCCATGGGTGAAGGTGACAATTTGTACTTTGGCTCGCAAGACAATCGCCAGCAGCGGCAGCAGGGCATGAGGCCGCACCCGGGCCAGCATATGGCAAACAACATGGGCCACAACCAGCAGTTCATGTACAGTGGTCAAAACAACGGCCATCAGATGTACTCGGCTGCTGGAACCGAATCGGGGTCTCTTTCAGCTTTCAGCACTGCCCCCAGCTCATTCAGTCATATTGACCCAAGCCAAGTATTCCAAAACGACTGCCGAGTCGCGTCCCCTACCGTGCCCATGAGACCAGACAACATGTTCTCGTTTGGTGTTGATTCGGACGACGAAGATGGTACCAATAACTTGCAAGGTCAGAGCATGTCAATGCATGGGGACTTTGCTACTTCTATCGATGAAGTCGGTTCGCTAGGCTGGGATGCCTCCCTTCCTGGACAGTTTAGTACTCAGGCCGCACGATTTCCTGGTGGCCCGCCTCGCAAGCAGGTCATGATAGGAAGCACTACAACCGATTATGTCGAAAACCACGGGGATTGGGAAAGTTCCGGCTTGGGGCGCTCGCAGTCTTTCATAGGCAATGACAACCAACAGCAAAATATTCCCCGAACAGCATCAACGCCCTTGCATTTGGCCGCAAAACACAATGGTTTCGAACAGATTGCCCAGAGCCTACCAGCCTCACCGGGCGACAACGTGCACGGCACCATGTCCGGCTTCTCATCTGCCGCGCCCAGTCGCGCATCATCACCACCGCCTGTCTCGAAGCGAGGCTCAAGCACCAACTTGCAGGCGGCGGCGGCAGGAGCAGGAGCAGGAGCAGGTGTTCACCAAAACGATGGCGGTGCGCCGACAACATGTACCAATTGTTTCACACAGACTACACCATTGTGGAGGCGTAATCCAGAGGGTCAACCTCTGTGTAATGCCTGCGGCCTTTTCCTCAAACTACACGGCGTAGTTCGACCTCTCAGTCTGAAGACCGACGTCATTAAGAAGAGGAACAGAGGTTCGGGGCCCAATGGATCAGGTGGTGGTGCGAGGTCAAGGAAGAACGCCACTGGGTCTGCCGTTGCTTCACGGAAGAACTCGACCTTGTCGATAGTCACGGTGGCGGCAAGCAGTTCCAACAACAACACCAACAACAACACCAACAATACCGGCGGCCTCATCAATAACAATAACAGTAACAATATTCATAACAGCGCGTCACCACCCGCTACCCGCAACATGCTGCCCAAGGGAAGCGAGAGCCCGGGGGCTACGACGGCAGGCTCAGGCGCCAACACGGCAGGCAGCACGCCAAACAGTCACCACCACGGGAACGCAGGAGCCGGCGGCAAGGGTGTGGTGCCCATTGCCGCGGCGCCCCCAAAAGCGACTCCCGGTCCTGGCGCATCGTCTGCTTCGCGATCCGGAGCCGCCTCTGCTTCATCCAAACGACAGCGCAGGCACAGCAAAAGCGCGGGGACCGATGATTCTTCTGGCATGGACATTGACAGCCCCAACGAAACTGCTGGATCCAGCGGCCTGTCTCGATCCATCGGCAACACACCAACTATGGCATCATTGTCAACTTCTATGCTGTCGAGCAGCTTTGGCATCGTTCCCCATCGCCACGCGATGAGTCACGGAAGCATCATGTCGCTGGGTCACCATCAGCCTGGCGGCCCACAACATAGCACCAGCGGAGCTAGTGCAGGTCCGCAGGAATGGGAATGGCTGACAATGAGTCTGTAATGCTCTGGATACCATTGTTCCCCGTCCAGGAACTTGATTGCGCAATGCCCCGTCTGCGTTCTGCGTTTGCCCGAAGGAGTTTGGGAAGGAGTTGGGAGGCTAGTATCATCTCTGTCACGTAGGCGACCACCGTTGGTATAATCATGGCTTATTGACGCTATCCATCTGCGGGTAGTTTTTTTTTTTTTTTTTCCTCCTTTTTTCCTCCTTTTCTTGGGTGGACCATCTTCAATCTTGCATATATATACCAGGTATTTTTGCTTTGCTGTTTTCGCCGATTAATCGCAGCGCAAGAATTCATTGACTTTACGTGGATCAGCGGCGGAAACTACGTCACATAGAGCACGTAGTCAGACATGTCGGGCATGCGGGACAAACACACCAGTTTTCAGTATCTTAATCTTCTTTTGTCCGGATGTTTCTGTCCTGTCCTTGAATAGCGCCGGCTCTTTGCCGACTATTTCCAATGTCATTTTGAGGGGTGTCCAATTTCTTGCTACATGCCAGGAGTTCTTCGCGGGGTGGCCACGGTATTTAGAGGGAGCAACTTCTTGTCTAGGGCGAGCGGGATGGGACCAACGCGATGGATAGCCACTTGACGGCAGGGTCTTTATGAGATTCAATTCACTTACGTACGACCTCGCGATGTCTGTTGTCGGGGAGTCGGTCCCTCGTGACGTGTTTGTGTTCTTCCCCTTGATTTGTAGCCGCGATACGAATGGAAGCCCAGGCCCTTTCGCTGGCGTCTTGTTCAATCCGCACAATACTCTTCCCAATTACAGCATGGCATATCAATCAATCAATCAATCAATCACCACAAATAACAAGACGTCGCATCAGGGCAGGCAGGATCAAGTTGGAAAGTTCAGTATCAATTTCACAGCCGGATCGATCGCCTGACGAGAAGCGGCTTGAGTGAATTACAATGATGATATTCAAATGTCGATTTCTCTGTGACGACATGCGTAACAAAGCAGATGCTATACAACGAAACGATCCGGGATCCATACAAACAGGCAGAATGAAAAGGAACGGATATATATGTTGGTACGGACAAAATACTCCTCACACGCCCATTAACCTTCCCTGAGGGAAGAAAGAATAACAACGAGCTTTGCTGTTCCTCCGAATAGCAATCATCAGAAATCAACAGGCAGAAAGCACGCGTACTTGCAATCCAACGTTCTACCACGTTCTTTGATCTTGGGTTTGCACCCGTAAGCAAAATAGTAAAAGTAAAAAGTAAAAAAGCTTTACACATTTGGTTTCCTCGTACTCGCCTTATGAAGCGCCTTGGCAAAAAAAAACAAAGACGAAAAAAAAAAAAACCTCCAAATTTTTTCTTATGCAGGAATCGTCTCAATACAGGCAAGGAATACAACCCTAAGGTGGCAATGCTTTGCTTCTTTCGAACTGGATTGCACCCGCTGACTCTTACAGCATTACTCGTTGATTAGCACACAATCGCCAATCACGGCTCGGGCTCCATGGCTCGCTCTAGAGCATGGTACCAAAGGTATCGTTGTCAGAAGTTGGGATGCGTTTTCGTGGACTGCCGCCGTCTTCAGTAGCAGGTTTGCGATGGCGGAAAGTGAATCCGACAAAGAGGCTCTTGCTCATTTCGTCATCACGATCGGCCATGGTTTCCAGGGCCTGCTGCTTTTCATGCACCTCCTTGTACTTTGCCATGTCTGCTTCATTGCTGAAATCGTCGAAATAGCCAGCATCAGTCTCCGAGTCCAGCTCGGGCACGAATGGGGCTCTGGTTTGCCGCAATGTTTCCCAGTCAACTTCGGCAAAATATTGGTGGCCGTAGATGTCTTGGCTATTGGAGAAGCGGCGAGCACGAGAGTTGATGCACCTGTGTAAGGTAGTCAGTATCGCCATGGCCTGAACCAGAAGTGTATCAATGTTCGAGAAACTCACGTTGTGATAAAATGCCAGGTACGGTTGCTGAGAAAGTAGTTGGGGTCTTCCCAGACTGGTCGCTTCAGAACTTCTTTCCAATGCTTCAAGTTCCTCCACGTCTCGTCAGGTGTAGCTCCAGCAAAGGGCGGGAATCCGGTAAGGGCTTCAAAAAGCATGCAGCCCAAGCTCCAATAATCAACTGTATAATCATACTCTTCCCCTCGAAGAACCTCTGGTGCCATGTAGTCAGGAGAGCCCACAATGGACTTGGCGTAGTTGACGTCGTTCTGTCGCATGTTACGATAACTTTCACGACGCTCGGCAACCGTTCGCTGATCCATGGGCTTGCCAAAGGGAACGGGAGTCTCCGAAGCCTCTTCGAGTTTTATTCTCATAGACTCGATCCTTGAAGGAGCTAAAACGCCAGCCGCCAGACCAAAATCGGTGAGCTTGACGTGGCCAGTAGAGTCCACGAGAAAATTCTCGGGCTTCAAATCTCGGTGGATGTAGCCAAGCTCGTGTAGGGCGTTAACCGCACAAAACATTTCGGCAATGTAGAATCGCGCGTGCCGGTTGGACAAAACACCTGTGTTGTTAAGCAAGGTGCGGAAATCGCCGCCGGGCACGTATTCCATGGCAAGATAGATACTCTTGTCGTCTTGGAAAGAGTACAGCAGGCGGACGAGCCAGTCACTTTGAGCGGTGGTAAGAATGTCTCTCTCGGTAAGGACGTGGCGGACTTCGTCGAGTTTGAAGAGTAATTTCTTGCTCATGACCTTCAGGGCGCAAACCTCACGGGTGTCTTTCTTTTGCGCAAGGAAGACTTGGCCGTAGCCACCCTGGCCAACTTGAGTCAGGATCTGAAAATCGCCTTGGCGAAGTCTCACACGTCTCTTGCGGAGATTGGCTCGCTCTCGTCCCGCGTATTTTGTCCACATCTGGTTATGAGTTTGTTCGTCGGTATCTGGCGGGGCAGGGAATTCGGCTTTGAAGGCAGCCAATCGATTCTGTCTCGAGCCAACGTAGGTCAGGAGATCAAAGTAATAGTCCAGGAAATCTGCGCATGTGCATTTGTTAGCTGTATGTTCGTTTGCAGGTATCTGTTGCAGTCGGCTAAGGGCGGTGGGGGATAGGTCGCGGTTGGGGAAAGTATGACGTGTTACTAACACAATTGCGTCACATTGACCAGTCTCTTGACACCAGGCTTTTGCAAAATCTCTCGCTCCTCGGCTGTCAATCCTCTTGACGTGTTGAACTTCTTGTGTGAAGTCATCGGACGGTCCTTGATCTCGTAGAGCTGCTGGCGAGACCGAGCGGCGTGACTGTGCTGAGCTGGTGAATCGGTCAATCCAAGTCTGGATGACGGCGGTGTGTTTTCCTGGCCCTGCTTCTTCAATGGGCTGCCGGGCGAAGTAGTCTTGTGTATGATGCTCTCGTCGATGTTGATACTGGACTCATCCAGAGGTTGGGTGTTGGTTTTGCCAGAGGAAAGCGGGGTGATGACACTCTGGGGGCGAGTAAGCTTTACAGGTGCATCCATTCCTGCTGAATTAAGCGTCATGGCGCTCTCGAATGCAGCAGGAAGATCATGTGCGCCGGGCGGAATGGTCTTCTTGCTCGGACTGCCTTGTGGTGTGCTCGGCGGGTTGATGAAGCTATTGTTGTTGATCTTTTTGGTCGGAGTCATGGGGCGGGGAGACGCATCTCCGAACGATTTGTCCTTGCCCCCTTGGAAGAAGTTGGACATGAAGCTCGCCATGTTGATGGGATGCTCGAAGGCCGTGAGCCGGCAAGAATGAAATGATGAGTAGCGACTGGAGATATTGATAAAGCGTGTTGGTGTCAAATCAGATAGAACAACAACGGCGTGGCAAGCAATAACCAGTTTGAGCCACACGTCGATGCAAAAGAGGCCCGACCGCAGGTAGGTTGTTTTCTCGACACGCACCGAGCTGAGAACCGAGAAAACACGATTGCACGCTGGGGGGAGGCGATGTATCCAGTCGTCGTCAACTTTTGCCAGTTGGGCGATGGACGGAGCAGGAGGCAGGAGGGCTCTTGTTGTATTATCTTGTAATGTCTGGTGCAGATCTCATGCAGGAAGAGCCGAGCCGGTTGGATGCGTTCAAGGTGCTTAGTTATGCTTGTCACTGTCTGTCATTAGGCTACGGCCCCGCCTAAGTCAACACGGTTGCAGGGGCAACAAGTCGTGCCCCCTACCCCAAAAACCCGGCTTAGCTTGGTGCCCGTGGCTCACCCGCATTCCAATCAGTCTCGAAGTGTGCCAGCAAAATGATGCTTGACATTTGTGGGTGAAACCAACTGTTACATAGTGCTCAATTTCCAGTTTGCGTTCAAGTTGATCCATGCCCGTTTTATGCTGTTGCCATAGCACCTTTGTCAAACATAAACACGCACGATGCTTACGTATAGCGTGGGCAGCATCGTGGCGGGGTAGTAGGGAGGGAGCAAGAATTGGCAAGACTTGGGAAGACTTGGGTAGTCAATGATACCACTTTGTGTTTTAAACAATATATATGACGGGTGACTGGTGAACTTGTCTGCATTGTTGTTTACACTAATAGTCCGTGGTCAAGCCATGTAGATCGAGATATCACGGAAGAAGACTATAGCGGTAAAAATTATTCACATAGCTTACAGCATTTTAGTACGAATTCGTACTTCTAGTTTTAGTCAATTAGTCAGTCGGTTGGTCGGTCGGTCGGGTCGGTCTTGTCAATTCGTCAATTCGTCACTTACGCTAGTGAAAAATACTATAGATTCTTATCAAATTCTATGGAATATTGTGTACATCTCCTACCTCTAATCTACGGGACGATATATGATTGGCCTAATAGCCCTAGTCTTGTACCCGTGTAAAATCAAATATGTACATAGGGGTTAGACTGTTGTATGCCTCTTATTATACGCTAGTAGGGTGGCTGTAGTTGTGAAATTGTTGGATTTTTGGGTTTTAGCCAAACATGTAGCCATCTTCCGTAGTAAAAGCAGTGACGCAACGGTCAGGCAACGTTTTGAAAAAAGCAAGATTTGACGCACTTGAATTTCGCTTACAGCTAGCTGACAACGGGGCCATGAACGCTCGAGGCTCCATCTCGTCACTACAACTTATGTACATACGGATTACTCCGCATCCGTTATCAATTAATACCGTGACTCCCGCACGGTGGACTCGGGTAATAAGTAACACTTGCTCATGAATTGGACCAGCATCTAATCTTATCAATCTCCACACCCACACCAGTTTGCCATCACTTGATCAAGTCGGCTATGTATGCCAAGCTCGGTTGCATCATTGTAGCCACCCACCGTCAAACTTTTGCATGTCCTTAAATCCCTCATACATATAGGCAGGAGCATCGTACATGTACATTCTCCGACTATAGATATATCGTGAGCTCCTGTACTTGTCCATCCGTTTTCTCTGTTCTTCTCTTGATGCTTCCAGGTCGTCCGACGTCCCACTGGAAGCTGACCTGTTAAGTGACAGCCATCACATGCTCCTCGAGCCGCCACCCACCACCAGCTCCGAAACAACCCGTCATCACCATCATCATGAAGCTTCTCAACACCATCGCAGGCCTGTCTGGCGTTGTCACGGCCGCGCAAAGTCCTCTACCCGTGCTGGACCATCCCGTAGAAGTGTCCAAGGTCCCGACAGTCTATGAATCGGCCGTGATGGGCCGACGAATCCTCGCTCTGACCAAGCTTGGCACGTTGTCCACCATCATCCCTCAGGCATCGGACCGACATGTCAACAGTCAAGAAGTCCGTCCTGCTGGCGTTGCCGGCCAGCCCATCGGCTTGATGGACTATGTGGCTGACTGTGAGGACGAGGGGAACCCGACTATTCTGGCTGTCAAGATCGGCACGAGCTTCAGGAACGTTCGTGCTGGTTCTAACGTCACACTTTCAATGAGATGGACTCCCCCGTATGCCCCAGCCAAACGCTTGTCCTTGACGTCTCGCCTATCGGCCTGCATCCCCTCCCTGGGTTGGAATTGCCCGTATAACTCGCCACTAGAGCATCAAGACATCCCCGACACGGTGCCATACTCGGCTGCTAATTTGCCTCGATTCTCGCTATTCGGCTACTTGGAAACCATTCACACTGACGATGAGTCGTCGACGAGGTTGGCAACGTGTTATACGGCAAAACATCCTGATGCCCGGCGATGGCTTCCGGGAAACAGTATTCACGAGAGTGAGTGGACGAGATTGGTTGTCACGCATGTCTACTGGATTGGAGGCTTCGGGGACAGAGCGTATATCGGATGGATCCCTGTTGAGCAATGGAAGAAGGTGACGAAGGCAGATTGGGAGGCTATCAAATTGCCCGGTGAGAAGAAAGGCTGGAGCGAGTGGAGTGTGGGAAAGGCTGAAGAGCTGTGAGGCCACCAAGGGGAGATCCCAACTGTTCCTGGCTGTCAGGTTGAGACTATTGGGGTAAAGTTATTCCAGTGAACATGACTAATATCGAGTATCGACAGTCGATAGCAATGCACAGGCCCCAACGATAAGATAGATAAGTTGATTGACAAACATAGACCATTTTCGAAGAGAGTTGAGTCTGTGAGTGACGAGATCAGCAATATGCCGTGAGTCGTGAAGTTGAGGTTGAAGGGGCGCAGCCAAGCCATGCCAGATCATCTGTGAGGTACATCGACTGCATCCGGCGGTAATTGCGCGGGGAATCTATCTGAAAGGCCCAACGGCTGTGTTTGATGGCATTTCACAAAGCAATTAGCCTTTCGAGTTGGCTGTGAAATGCCTTTCTCGGACCGGATCTGGGCTTGTCTTCCCACCTTTGATACATTTTCGTCGACCCGCTTGGCTGAAACAGACTGTACGACAACAACATGCCGCAGAGTTCTGAGTCAATAGCCAAATCGCCTCGAAATCGAAAATGCTAATTGCTCCGCACCCCAAGAGTAGCCTATTAGCTAGGCCGCCACCGGCCAGTCATGACGTGCAAGAGGTGGACATTCCAAGACGAGTGAGTGGTGACTGCCGGTGTCTGGTGGGCACGCGAGTCGCGATTCCACAAGTCTGGTCCGTTTTGAAAACAACCTTGGCAACACTTGCGTTTTAAAGTAGTTGGCGAGTTTGCTGGCGCTTCGGCTGGGCGCTTGTTTGGTCACACGGACAGATCAACATTCGGGTGGTCAGGTCATACTCCGTAGACACTGCCAATTGGCGCGGCCCTGCGGAGTACCGAGTATGCGGCCGAAAATTGACATTGGAGATGGACAAGAGGATGTCAGGCTTGGGCTGAGCACTGGAATGCATCATCCACCAGCACAAGTACAGCTAGCTACTCGGTGTTACAGACAGACCCCTTCGTCAGTTGCCAACGTGTCGACATCTGGTCGCCTTCGTCGGCGGCGGCAGCGGAGGCGGCGGAGGCGGCAAACCCGATGATACCATGACCGACTATCATCGACGACACGGCGATTCATTCAAGCGTATCCGATTCGTGGCGGACATGCTGGCGACCTATCAGAAACATAGCTGAAGCTGAGGCCGACAATTTTCCCGGCCAGACACGACGCTAATGACGACCGACAATAACCCAGAGGATTGACGGGAAGGCTCTGCGCTGATGAGATATCATAGAATCGGCGCAGACGACTCCTATGAATCCTGCACGGCGGCACTGGTGAGAAGCCGTGCTGCGTTGCATGCAGAACATTTTTATGTTTCGGCGAAGCAGGCAGGTTGAAGATGGACGATACGGGAAGGAGCACGGTGCGCGGTGGTGGTACGACAACATGAGATTTTGGACGTGTCTTGTCTGGTGCTCCGCGTTCCGCATTGCAATCATGTGGCACAGATTTTGACCTCGCAGCTCCCCAACTCCCCCGAAACAACGAGATTGGTCAAAGCACAGGGCAACGTGATAGGGCAACGTGATAGGGCACCCAGGCACCCAGGTTTTGTCGAAATTTCCCGTCACCCCCGGTTCCCCGGGCGTGCGTGCGCCAATGGGTGGAATGGGTGGCTAATAACCCCTTCACCCTTCCCTTCAACCCAAAAATACTTTCCCTCCCCGGCAGATCGATCGCGTTGAGGGAGCAGAGAGTTGTTGTGTGTGTGTGTGTGCGCCAGCGGGCAAGGCGAAACAAGACACCTTCACCAGCACTCAGGTTCAGCCGTTCTCTCATCACTCCCATAGGCATCTACGGAATAGGCTTGCCAGACGGGGCAACGACATCTCAAAGAGAGCTGTTCGCTATTATTACAAGCACTGTCAGTTTCTTCAGCAGCAACGAATGCGCAACGATGATCTTGGGGATTCCAAACCGATTCAACTCTCCATCAGGTTCAACAGCCCAATCCCCAGTCCCAGTCCCCAGTCCCAGCCCCAACAACTCACGGTCAAGTTCGTCTGGTCCCCACTCCTAAGGCCTTTGCAGCGACCACGGCGGCACCCACACTGGGCCACGCCGGGCCACACTGGGCCATTGCACACACCACCACCTCCCCATCGCCACCCCCCGCCACCCCCCGCCCCTCTCGCCCTCTCCCGCCCCTCACGTGTTTACAACATGCATGTACATATGTACATACTTACAACGTGTACTCCGTTAATATTAGTCGATTGATTGACTGCACCTGCCGGGTCGGTCCAGTGTTGCTTGCGCCCGCATCAGCCGTCAGCGCAGCGTCTTACCGAGTACGTAGTGGTCCATGTCGCCCTTTTACGTAGAGTCCTTTTAGTACACGGATGCTACTGGATCCTTTGTGAACACCCGCATCCACACTGGACCTCCTGCCATTCCTGACCTCTCCCCAGAGCCTCTCTCTAGAGCGTTCGAGCATTCGACTTATTCTCAACAACGACCCGAACGCTCGACATCGACACTCTCAACACGTCTTCAAAGGTGCAGCCCCGCCGAGCCGCCAACCTTGCGACGGGCGCCCCTTTTTGCACTCGGTTCGGTGCTGCCTCGGGTGCGATCCGCGAGCTTTCTTCCTTTCGCACTCGGCGCTGGGCTTCATCGTCCTACGTCAAGCGGCAGGTTGGGCGCAAACTTCACTTCCATGTCTCTTGGACGACACATTGCATTAGACCCTGGCATTAATTAGTCATCTCGAATCTCCTCTACACCTTCGAAATCCATAAATTGTAGCATTCATCGGCATGGCACCCCCTCGCCCGTGCGAATCATGACCTCGAGGACTCCCATGGGCGTCCAGCCGCGACAGCCTCAACGAGGGCTCGGCTCGACGCTGCAGGTCCAGAGGCCTTCAAATCACCATCAACGCACCATATCATCTTCTCAACAACAATATCTTCCAACATCACCCTCCAGGCGAGATCCTGCTTCAGCGCCCGACTCCAATATCGAATCCGCCGATGCATTGTCCGCCCGCCATGTGTCAACTCCCAGACGACAAGGCTCCAAGTTACGGCTTGAGCTGTCCAACGAGCTCACTGCCTCTGGGCCAATTTCGGCGGCCGAATCGCCCCAAACACACACACCGTCTCTAATGATGCCTGCTTCCGAAGCTATGGAGACGGAGAACCTGAGTCCGACATTGTCTAGGGTTTCCCAGCAAGATGCCTCTGACAATCCCCCTATGCCAATGCCTCGACGAAGGCTTCCAAAATTCTCGCAAATTGTTCCCTCGTCGCGACCAACGCTGCCCACGACGACTCCGGCTAGAAAAGACGTGAGGCCGAAACCGTACACAGTCGAGATGCCGGTCGCCGCGCCCCGATTTGTGCGTACGAGTCGAAATGATACTGCTACTCGAGATCCCTTCAGCAAAGGCCTATTTTCGGGCCACGCCGATTTCTTCCCTTGGTCCGGTGTTCATCACGAAGATGAGTGGAGTACTGAGGCTATACAAAAGGGCACATGGGACAGAGGGAGCCAGAACGAAGCATCGTCCGCTCGACTGGCCATTTTTCCTGCTCTGAAACAGAAAAGCGGTCTCAATGCCCTGTCTACCATCTTCATGGGTGTCCTCAACCAACGAAGGCATCGCGGACAGATCACCGCACCCTCAACCTTCAAACCACCTCCCCGAGTCACTCTTACCGACACAAAACGAGAAATTTGGCTCAAGGATCTGGCCAACTCGGCCATATCTTTGCGTCGCTTGAGTCGAACGATTCCTCACGGCATTCGCGGGCGAACTCTACTTGACCAATGCCTAAACAAGGATGTTCCCACGGAACGTGCCGTGTGGTTGGCCAAATGTGTTGGTGCCAATGAAATCAGAGCCTTCAAGAGAAAGGGAGCTAGCGGAGCGTTCGTTCTTGGAGGCGAGCTCAAATGGATTCGAGACTGGACTGTCTTTGTAGAACAGTTTCTTGAAGCTGTAGTGTCAACTTTTGGAGAGCCTGATTGGAAACCCAAGGTGACATACGCGTGAGTGTTTCCTCTTCACAGATGAAAACGCTGCACATTCATGCTAATGAGACATCTCTTCCATAGCATCCGGCTTGCGACATGTCTCTACTCCGAACAGCTGTTAGACCGCGATCACTATCTTGAATGGATCATCACTGGCTTGGAAAATAGCCCCCAGTCGAGGATTCCCATGTGGATTTTAATTGCCCAAATACATTGGGCTCATTTACTACAGCTACGAAAATGCGGCAGACGATTGGTCTATTCAATACTCAATCATCTGCATACTGTACGGGAAATCCAGCCCCATACTTTATTTCCATCCAGGTAAAGCAAGCTACTAATTTCAGTTGGCAGATTGAGAAGGACCCCGATGGAGATATTCTCTTCCAACTGGCCGCCCAATTGTCTACATTGGTTCATTCGCTCGTCAAAGACAATCCCGAGAGCTTCGTTTGTCCACCGGCTTGGCAACGCTTCAGCGAAATGCTGAGACTAAATATTCCTGACGACGATACCGCGGCCCAAGAGGCGTACAGCAACATCAACCTCCGAAATGCGAAGCTGTCAGTGGCGAGCACGGCCTGCCCAACAGGTGGCCGCCAACACTTGGTGCAACTTCTTGATGCAACATTGCAGGGGAATTGTGCTCGCGACCTGGCTGCAAAGTGCTGGGCATCTGCAGAGGACAAAATCGACATGATCAAGGGGGTTGTGGAATGGGCCGTTTCGCTCCACAGGCCTGGCTTAGCAAAAATATATGTTGCCGCTGGACTCATCAGAGCTTGGAGTGTCTTCCGAGTAAATGCCACATCTGCCATTCTAGACGTCCTTGGAGATATCGCCCCGGGCGATCAAGTCAGGAAAACCTTCATGATTCGACTCGTCTCCGAGTTGGTACGGTCTGGACACTTCTCTGTTCCTCGGTACATGCAGTGGCTTATTGGTCGTGGTGGCCTTCACAACGCCAACGACATTGACCCAGTCGATGGCCCTTGCGCATCTCGTCTTTTGGTTGAACTACCCGTTCATTGTTTGCCACACGAGCAGACCTCCCAGAGAGGTAACCTTCTTCGACGCGCTGGCAAATATTCCGTGATTGACGAAGGAACCGACACCGCAAACGCACTCGATTGTGTGGACAATTCTCTTGGCTTGGCTGCTTACCTGGGAAATTTCGATGCCTCGCGCAAACCCATATCACGAAACAAACTGCTGCGGAGGGTGACCAACAGCAGCAGAGCAGTCCAAAGCGCCATCGGTGCCCACCTATGTGATGCTGTCACAACACGCCTTCCTCGCAACTCCAATTTTGTCATGACGGTGGAATTTTTTGCCTCCATTCGCAACACGATGGAAACCATTGAAGACTTCGCCAAGCTTGCAGACATTTTGAAAAGCTGTTCTTCTGGCCCCGATGCAGATGTGCTTGCAGCCTGCGTCGACACCATCAATGCCAATCTGGATGTCTTCATGGCCATGGGATCTGCAGAAGCATTGTTCGATGTTTTTGTTGAACGGCTCAAGGCAATCAGCCGCGAACAAGGCATGACCGTACGGCCGTTACTTGCGGCGCTTTCGGCCCTTGCCCAGAGGCTGCCCGGCAGGGACGATCTCGCCAAGCAACTGTCGTCCGAATTGGCCCAGAGCGACCGATCCAACGCCATTGATGCTTGTTCACCCGTTTCCGACAGCATGGCAGTTCAAGCTCAAACCGCCGAGGGAGAGGTCTCGGAGCAAATTGACAAGCTTCTAGCAAGCGGAAATGTCATTGATCACCCTACCATGAACCGTCTTTTCCGCTACATTGCCCCGAAATTGGAAGCCGGGTGGATCAAATTGGATGACAATCGCCGAGTATTCGCATCACTGCTCTCAAGATTGCGCATGTTGGATGCACCTCATTTCGACAAACTCATGGCGGACTGGATCAGTCATATCCGGGCGTTGAAGAAACGACCGCCTCTGCTAGAGCTCTTGCCACTTCTTGTTAGCTTAGGGTGCCTATCAATGTCGACCATCTTTCACACCGCAAACGCAGGCTCTGTGATGGCCGAAAGTACAACCGAAACAACAGTGTCAAAGTCGGCTACCTACCTACAAGAGCTCCTCCAGTTGACTATGATAAAAGTGCCAACAACTCCGACACTCAAGGCAGAAGAGGCTTACCGTTTTCGAATCTCACAACACAGTGCCAAGTTTGATCATGCTAAATCTTTGGTGCAGTTAATACGGAATGCGCTTATCGAGTACTCGGCCCTTCAAGCAGATGATGGCGGAAGCTCTCTGCTGCCCTTGGACAATACAGAGTGTCAGGATTCTCTTATAGAAACAATGCGATTGTTGGTTGTAGCAGATTCAGCAATGGTGGCGGAGGTGCTGAACGTGAGCACATTGCCGCCTGCGGCAACAGTACTGGCCCAAAAGATTGTCACTCGACTTTTGCTGCCCGAGGATAGTCCAGACCGACACCCATCTTTCGACCAGATACTGCGTCTTGCAAATGATTTGACGATGCCATTCTGCCAACTCAAGCTCAACCTGGATCTTTCAACCAACCAACCCGGCACAAACACGGGCGATGAGGACGGACCACGACGATTCGAGGCCTTTGCAAAGGCGATGGACAATGCTATCCAATCACAGAACATTATGTGGACGAGCATGCTGCCGTGTCTAAGCGAGGACATCACGCAGGGGTTCAACCGGGAGGCACACACCAGGTTCCTGGATTTGATGCCAAACAGCAAGTCCGAAACCATCGCCAACGACACCACAGACAGCAACCGAATTCACCTTGCCGAAAATCTCCTTGGCGTGATTGAAGCCATCAACTCGGGACAGTCGCCGCCGTCCAGGCCGTCGTCACTCACCAACAATCTGGTTGATAAGTTGTCAGACCTGTGGGAGATTATCGCATCACAGGATGAAGCGCGGTCTCTGGCCAAGAAAGGAGTCTTTGAGCACTGGCTGCCTGTTTTGTTGAGATTCATCACATTGTACAGTATGCACGAAACACCCAACAGTGCGGCGACCCCAGGGCTCTCGACCGCGATGAAGCCGTCTCAAACGGTCAATCACGAAGCAAAGGCTCGCATCATTGTTGTCTTGTGTGGACTTTTGCTCGAGATGGAGGCTCTGCCGCCAGAAGGCACAGCAGGGTCGCTATGTCAGCAAATTTTTGACATTGCGATCCTTCTGGTTGATGCGTTGCCAGATGATTTGCGCACGCAATGCGCCAAATCCATTCTTTTCCTCCCCGGGTCTACCGCAAATACGAGCACTACGTCTGATCCACGCATGTACTATTTGTTCAGCACCCCACGCCCCACGTCTGCCGAGAATCTCAAGCTCGCACATCGCGATAAATCTTGCCTGCCATACACTGCCGCAGCCAGGGGTATGGGTGCCATGTATGGCATCGGGCCAACGTTCAACGAGCGCCTCAGTCCCTTTGTGATTCGTCGTTGGGAAATTCTCAGCGAGCCAACCCCCAATATCGGCGAAAACGATACATGTCTCAGCCTGGGGCTATTCGAGGCGATCAAAATACAATAAATAGGTGATTCTGTCGCGTCACCACGAAGTCTTTTCTTGCCCTTGTTTTCTTCAATTTGTGGAAGCACTGACCCTGTATGAATGTCATGACACGCTAGAACGAGAATGGGAGATTCGGGAATAATACCTATGTTACGGACCACAAGTACATTACACTATTCTGTTGGAGAATGATTCCTCTCCTTTCATTCTTTTTTTTTTTTTTTTTAGAGTGGGGGTGGGAAGCGACTGAGTAGAGATTGGAGGAGCATTTCGCAAGGATACTCGATTTGAAGCATCTTTACCTTTTTTTTTTTTTCCAATTTCTTTTCGTCTACGGGGAGTATGTATGCCTTCTCCTTGAATGTGCATGGGATGAGCTGCTGCATGGGGTTTGTTTTCCCAGCATTTGCCTCTTTCGACCTCTCCCAAGGCAAGGCTCTTCTATTTCCAGGAGATGAGTAAGAGTAACGGTGGCTTGGCGCATCGGCAAGGCGTTTGTTGGCATTCAATGTTTCGAGTAAAGTACGAGAAACTTGCTTGGATACATGAGGGAATTGTGATTCGTCAAACGGAGTTGTTTGGTGGCGGGGGGGGGGAGGCTCTTCACCATCATCGTATGGATCTCCCCGGGGGTTGAGGCGTATTCGTATTCCCTGATATAGAAGTCGTGGCATCATCATTTGTAGCTCTTCAATGTCGCCAGTTTTTGTTGCTCTCAATTTCATCTCGTCTTATTGCTGTCAGCGATTATGGACTGGTCAGAATTGCATGGCCTTACGACGAAATATCTGCTAGTCTTATCCGAGAATACAGTGACACGCGAATTATTCCACTTCTTGCTTTGCAATGTTTAATTCTCATGTATTCATACAGTAGGACGCTGAGGCAGGAATAAAATATAAAAGAGAGAAAAAAGTGACCGCGACATGAGGAACGCAAGACCCCGTGCATAATGACTCGAGACAGACATACGCCAATGCAATGGACTGACTATCCGGGTGTCACGAAAAGTCAACTTGAAAAGGGGAAGATGATGATAGGAGGGGAAAAAAAAAAACATGACCAAAACCAAAACTAAAACCAAAAACACAAGACTCGGTCGTCGTTCGCCATGATGACCGGGCTTTCAGAGCCATTTGCGTTCTCTTACGTCTCAGCACTCGTCTACCTCTTTTCGATTTCGATTTCGATCTCCACTCCCACTTTCCGCTTAAACTTCCACTCTCCATTTTCAATCCTCATCGAAAATCTGATATGTATTCTGCAAAATTGTATCAATCACCTTGATTTGCCAGCCGGCATCAGCAATGGCCGTACTAGGATCGGATCCCATGAGAGTAGGACCGAATATGACGGCCAGGTTATGCGAGTTCATCCTGTTGACGTGGGAATTGTCCATGACGCGATAGAGATGGAGCGTCATGGCACGGAGGGTGGCGTAGTTGGGGTCGGGGAGGGAATTGATGATGGAGTGCAGAGAGTCGCGGCGGACAATGTCGTCGTCGTGTTCTGTTTTACGAAGAAGAGAGGTTTAGTAAATTAAAAGTGTCAGGTGAAGGAGGGACGATAGGTGGTTACTGAGGGGGTTTTAGCATACTGGCTGCGTTGACGAATGCATCATGGTGCTCTGACGTGAAGAGGGGATCGGGAAGGTCTCGGAAGAATTGCTTCAGGAGGCCCGTTACGCTGTTGACATCATGGTAGAAGTTCTCTGGGTTTCTGAAGTCGAGGGCGGGATTGGACGACTCTGCATGCATATGGGTATGACTGTGTCAGTTTTGTCTGCCACAGAAGAAATTTCCATGGCTGTCGAACATCATGAGCAGGACGTACCGGCGTCAAACATGCCCTTGAGCTTGTTTATGTGGTTGAGCGACCCAGATTGTCGATAGATGCCCTCGACACCTAAACCGAAAAGATCGACGGCCTGAATACACTGATAGACTACCATCGGCACTGCCAGCCCGTCTCTTTCATACAGACGGTTCAGTGAGACACCAAAGACTGGCTGAGACGGTGCTGACGCATTGATCTTCGGCGCTGCAGCATATGCTGGAGGTGGCGCAGGATTGTAGCCGGGGCCGCTGGCTGGGCCGCTGCTACGACGATCCTTGTCGTTGGGGAATTGAGAACCTGGACCCGGCGGGGGTGTCGAGGACTGTGGCGACGGCTGAGAACCTTGGAACGGAAGTACTCCCAACTGAGGTGGCCCGTATGGGCTCATCGTGTTTCCGTATCGAGGGGCCGGCTGCGCCGAGTTCCTGCTCGAGAATTGCTGCTGTTGCTGGGGAGCCTGCTGGCTCAGCATGTTGCCATGGCTGAAGCTGCGTCCATGGTTCTGGCTGTACTGTCGGGTTGGATCCGGGAGGTTGCCTCCCTGGGAAAGTCCTGAAGGAGGCCCTTGGGATGGAATAGGACTCCCCATGGCACCATAATTGCCGGTGCTGCTTCTGGATCCCATGGCAAAAGATTGGCTGGGTTGCCCGTCCATAGAACCACAAGTTGGTCCAGAAATCTGTGGTACATGTATGCTGGACGGGAGGGGGGGTTGAGTAGTGGCGGAAGATGATGGAGGATTCAGTATCTAGCAGAAATGGAACAGGTCAGTCAAACACCTGCTGCGTTCGGTTGAGAGACGGAGAGACGTACAGGGTTGCGCTCGTATCTCACTTCCGAGTAGGGTGGAATCTTGCTGTGCTGACTGGCAACAAAATCATCCATGTCCTTGTGGTTGTCAATCGCAGCAACGGCTTGGCGCAAGCTTCGAGGCTGACCAGCGTCTTCGGGACCTTGGTTCTTGAATGGGCTGACAATCAAGCCATTGCCAAGCAACAACTTTTCGTTGAAAGCGGCTATATCGCATCGTCAGCACTGGATGAGAAGAGCATAGCAACGAACGGCAAAGTGGAGAGGAGGGCATACCAAACTTCTGCATCTGCAGCGTGACGGCCGAGTCCGTCTCGGTAATGAGCTCGTGGAGAGCCTTGACGGCCTCTGGTCGTGCAGACTTCTCCAAATGGGCCTTTTCGTTCTGCAAAGTCTGCACATGGCTTTGATATGTCTGATCGGCTGCTTGGACTTTCCGAAGCAAATCCTCCTCCTGCTGAGCGGCGGATTTATGGGCCTTGAATGCGCCAAGCACCTTGCCGCCTTGTTTCGCTTCGCCAGTCCTTGCACGATCGTACTCTTCAGCTAGAGAATCATACTTGGCCTTGCTCTTGCGCATAACCTGCTCCAAATCTGCCACTTTTTGCTCGGCAGACAAGCCATTTGCCTTCCACATCTTGCGTCCGCGCTCTCCATTTGCAACAAGCTCGACTAAGTCCTCATGCATTTGATGCAGTGAAGCAGCAAATTGCGAGCCGTTCTCCGCCATTCGGTCGTGGATAAAGACCATTTCTTCGTAGGATCGAGCAAAAGTGCCTTGTCGATGTTCAGGGCGGCGCGCGTTGTCTTGCGTCAACCGACATAGTTTTCGAAGGCTTTGCGCGTGGTCATCCTCGATCACAGATCGCTTTTTCAGAAACAAGGCAAATTCTTTGGCAGACGCTACGCTCTGTTTCAGGCGGTTCAACAGGGTAGGGATCCCGACCTGTTCAAGGATCAGCACATGTGAGACGAGTCACGCAGCGCATGGGATACAGTAAAAACC
Source organism: Epichloe sibirici (assembly GCA_022702365.1). Lineage (NCBI taxonomy): Eukaryota > Fungi > Ascomycota > Sordariomycetes > Hypocreales > Clavicipitaceae > Epichloe > Epichloe sibirici. The sequence continues at coordinate 1,769,753 of JALAAE010000001.1, read as the reverse complement.
GTACCTCTGAGGACAAGACGTCGCTAACGTGCTTCACAGTTATTGGGTCAACTGTCGACTTGACTGCTTCATTCGTCAAAGGAGCAGCAGCAGTAGACGGACCTTGCTCCGACGACCCGTTGTCGTGTCCCTCGCCGCTCCGCTTGCCATCTGAGCTGATTTCGGCTCCCGCAGCGTCAGTTTCCGATTGGAATGTCTTTCCTTCGTCCACGTTCAAGCTGCTAGATCGCTCACGATAGTGCTGTGGGGGAGGCGGCAGGGCATCATCGTCGCCGGAATTTCGCACGTCGGCCATGGTGAGAGCAGATGCGGGGAGAGAAATCGAGGGAAAAATCGTGGTTTACGGATGACTCGGCGTCAGATTGTTTGAGACGACTCGTCGCCAGCCGCCGGGCTTCTGTCGCAAAGCGTCTCGGGAGGGGAGCAGCAAGGACCAGACCAGACCGAGTTGCAGCGTTGGAGGCGGAGAGAGGCAAGAGAGGCAAGGTCCGGGACGATGTCGTGGTTTTTCGAGGTGCTTGACTAGTCAGTCCAAGCTCGGCACCCGTTGGCGCAACACAAAGACAAACCGGCGTGGCTTTCCGACCGCGACACGACGTACAAGATTGGAAACCAAACGGCTCCAACGTTGCCGCTTGGGGGCAAACGATGATCCGACACTCAAACGCCTGGTCGAATACGAATACGAATGCAACAGATGAAATGCTGTGCTGTGCAGGCAGGATCAAGTAGACGACGACAGCCACAGCAGCTTACGCGAAACGTCGTGGCCGAATTTGCCGAATGCGTGGGTGTCGGAAAGAAGGTCGACGGAACCAAATATCAAACAACCAACGTGTTCCGTAAGAAGGGTAGCAAGTGCAAGGGCAAGTGCAAGGCAGGCGCGGTACTCCATACATGGAGTTACGCTAGTGCTAGAGCTGGGCTTGCCCTCAGCGCACATCAGTGCACATCAGTGCGCCGTAGCGGTCCAAGTATCCTGTACATACCCCGCTATCATTAAAGACCGCGCTGAACCACCAAACGCCGGGACCTCGCTGGAGCTCCAGTCTAATGGTCTAGTGAGCCATGTCAGCATCCGTCTGTCGTTGTTGTCTCGTCACGGGGGGCCGCGTGGTATGACGTACCGGGTGCTACGGAGTAGTGCGCCAAGCCTGTGGACAACGTGCCTTTATTTTTAGCACAGCCAGCCACTTCACCTGCCCTGTACTGCCTGCTCTGTACTGCCTGCTCTGCTGTCCGCCAAGTTCCAACCATCAATTACATCAAGAACTGCTTCATCTGGCTCAGTTTCCTTCCTGATAGATTATTTCTACCATACCGCTCACTTCCGTTCTTCTTCCACGTGGACATGACAGGTTCTTCCGAGCTATTGCGTCCAAACGATCCATCCTGCATGAAGCATCTTCTGAATTGAATAGCCCTTGGCGGATGGGCACAGACGTATGGAACCATGTCCGTGTAAGATGACTGTCATATGTAAGCACCGTTACTTGTTGGCGATACACAAACGCTTGCATACGCAGCGGCTTGCCTAATTGAAACAACATGCGATGTGATGCAGTCTCTACCTTGAGTCAACAGTCACGAGCCATTCAGTGTCGTAATACGCTACGGCGACAATTAGAGTCAACCATTCACATGCTCCCAGTCCACCCCAAACAATCCGCGAGGCAGTGATCACGATATTCCTCACCCTATCTGTGAGCACCTCCCACTGATAGCGTACGTCCCACCGCCGGCTTCGAGCACCAGCGACAGCACCAATATCAAGGTTGTGTCCAATACTGTGTGTGTTTTATACGCTGACAGAAATAATAAGAAAACACAGCTCGAGTTACCGAAACCAACAGCGATGAGAAAAGCGAGCCTGAGTTATTTCCCCACCGACCAGGTAAACCTGTCGGCTATGCTACTTGACAACCTTGAATCAAGGAGACAATTGTCCAGCGCCTCAACCCCGAAAGAATTCGACCCGATCTTTTGTTTTCCCTAGATCATCACGTGCACTAACATCAAACAACTTCTGAACACGGTCGTCGTCAATCATCCATATATATTTTTTTACTACATCCCCTTTCCTCATCCGCCACCACGATTCTTTATCGCAAGCGTCTGGCCTCACGTTCGGACTCGAGCAGGCAGAGGATGTCGTCCTCACGAACTGCATAAAAACATCAAAATTAGTCTTCAATAAAATCTGGACAATATGGATAACATTGCAATAGCCGTCCGGCATGGACGGATTCGGAGAGGACATACCGGGTCCCTTGACGTTTCGGATGATAGATCGGGTCTGGTCGTCCATGAACTCGACGCGCACCTGGGTGACACCACCACGAGAGCCTATGAAGAAGTCACTATGTTAGCCTCCCATTACATCCCGAAACACGACTCTCCCCTTTCACAGATCAAGAATTCCTTCCTGTCGTTGGAACCACAAGAAAGAGCAATGAGCTATTTCTTTGGCTATCAACGATAAGAAGACATCCCGAGCGAAACGAGGAATGGCGAGAAAGAGCCGAGTTTCGATTCATCCATTGTCTCCAAAAAAAAAAGCTTCGCCGGGGATAGAAATCGCGAAGTCGTACCAGTTCGGCCGAGAACTCGGGTCACCTTGACCAGCTTGACGGGGGCCTTCGAGGAATCCATTGCGAGATTCGTGCTTTTTTGGAGTTTGTCGAAGTGTGACGTGTGGTGGTGGTCGAGGAAAAGCGAAACTTGGCGAAAAGATTCCCTGGCTGGTGGTTTGGAAAAAGTGGATGGATGGATGGCCTTTCTATTTTGTGCTATTCGCCAGGGTTTTCGACCGCTCCGGTCGGTGGGAATCCAGTGTGCCCCGCCAGCCGAGCAAATGTCACGTGTGCGACTGCAAAGCCCCAAGAAAGAGCCCCAACTTCAAACCACGGATCTGTCTGCGTGCCTCGGATAAACTGATACCCCGATGACACAATAGCACGAACAAATGGAACTTGCAAGTTGTGCATAATACCCTTGTTAGATTTGTGCAACTACAAAGATGACACTAACCCTCATTTCCACGCATCACGTAACTCACATCCCATCACGTTGATCAGGACGACGCAGCGCCTTTGTCCCTTTCCGTCAACATCCATCGCTGCACGGAAACTCTCAAACCCCAAGTTGCATCTCCATCGACAAGTTCATGTTTGCGCGATGACCACTCGGCTATTATTACGACGTTGCGTCCCAGAAAACTAGCCGCGATTTCTCTCCGTGCAGCGACTTACAAGATGCGTCTTGTTTACTTTCTTGACAGGTCACATTTCCTCCTTCCAGCAAGTCATACACACACACCCCACACCCCTACCTCTTGTCGTACTCGATCATTTGGTCAAATGTCTTCTTTCTCCCCCCGGTCTGATCCGACATTGAATGAATGTGACTGGTTCTCAGCCTTTCTTATTTTGTGAAACCTCGGCTGTCTTTGATAGGTAACTCCCTGCACCTTTTCGAGGAGCCCAGTACAGAAATTAGGATTTAATCAGAATTCAGAGGTTCCACCCAAATAAATACGAGACGAACTTTGCTGGAGCTGAGATTCATGTACTGTAACCCCGTAATACAGATCGAGCCCTCTCCTGCAGCCACCATCGGGTATTTGTGGTTGCTCAAGCCGACATACATATATATCCCACATCCTGACGCCCAGATTCGGGTGGAGAGACGTACTTCCTGAGCTGAATCGCCATGTTTCCAGCGCTGTTCTTGGCACGCATCGTTTGTGCTGTGGTAATTGGTGCGCGTGGTGTTTGGGCTTTCATGTACTCCGTAGATCTATGACTGGGCTTTCCTACATCATTGGGATTGAGATGACAGTTCGGCAGTTTTCTAGACGCCATGAGAACTTTTATATCTCTATATCTCTTGTTCACTATTTTGTACCTACAGACCATGGTAGCATAGGTATACATGTTCCTGCCCGCAATACCTCATGACGCATGCTCTGGATGAGCCCGGGTTGTGTGTCAATGCCCGCAGGAAGTAAAGGAGAAGATATAAGTGATGGAAAATTTGGTTGACTCGTCGCGGCCATACCCCCTTGCCTTGAAGGCAATATAAGCCAAATATAACAAAGGAAAAGTATGTAGTGGTATATGTGAGCGAAGAAATAGAACAAAATGCACGAAATTACATCATCGTACACCAAAATGGTAAATGAGGTATACAGAGGACTTTTTGTTCATCATGAAAAGTGAATCGTCAGGATTATGAAATCAGGAACTAAGAAAATGTTTTCTCATCACACGTCATTTCGCTGAAGCCTCTGTTGTTGTGTTGGGGTCTGGCCAGGTGGGCGGAGCCATTATCGAGTATTTGAGACCATCTCTCTCTTGGAGTTGCTTGCATTGTACCTCGATGGCTAGGATCCATCTTGATGTAAGGCGAGACTGGCGCGCCTCGAAGACACTTTCGAACGTTTTCTGCTCTTGCGATAGGCTTTCGCGAAGCTCATCCATTGCTTTTTGGTTGCTTTCGGCGAGAGCTTGTAGCGCAACTTGGTGTTTCTGAGCAAGCTCTTCCATCCTTTTCGATTGGCGATCTCGCATCATGTTGATCTTGGCTTGATGTTGACGTTCAATGTCGTCCCGAAGGTTGTACTGATGACCCAAATCTCGAAGATTCTGTTCAGTGACGACTCGAGGAGGTCCGTTCAACGCGTTCGGGTTCTGTCCCAAACCATCGCAATAGGCCTCCATGTGCTTGATGCGAACCTTGATGCTCCGCGCAGCCTGAGCGAGGGTTGATCGAAGATCCAATTCCTCAGTAATCTGACGGTCTTCAATCTGACTCGTGGCTTTGGATTGTTTCTCTATTAGGTCTTCTTTGTCTTGAACATGCTTGCCTGCTAGTGCGACCTCTTGTGCAGCTTGGCGTGCTTTCAAAGAGCCTTGAGCAGATTCTTTGAAGTCCAGCATCCTTTGCATTTCTTTCCTCTGAGCGTCTAGCAGAAACTGGACTTCCGGGTGCTCCTTCGATCGTTTCTCAGATTCATCCCGTTGTGTGGCCTGCGCAGCCTCTGCCTCGGCAACTCGCTGCTGTTTTTCTCCTTTGCACGAATTATTAGGACAACCAGTAGCTGTGTCCCACACCTCTCCACATGCATGGCAGAATTGTGCGTCGCATGCACAGGTCGCTATTTCAGTTGTTTCGCTGAGCTCGACTAGTTTGCGGCACCTGTAGCAACGCCTCCAACTGCCGTTGCCGCCAATTTTGAGAGCGTCCAAGAGTTCCCAATCTCGTGGACAGTTCGTTCCAATTTCATGCGCGCCTTGCTTACAGATTGTGCATGCTTTGGACTGACACTTGAGACAAGTGACCGTAGATGGCATATTTGTGTCCACCCTCTTCAATGGCGGTATAAACTCTCCGCACGCTGGATTGCAGCAAAATAGCCTTGATTCTGATGGAGTACTGTATTGGAGGACAGCCTTGAGGAAAGACTCTTGGACGTCGATATCAAGGGATCCTTGAATGATTTCAGACGTCACTGGCTTCGCGCAGCAACTCGGCGGCATGCTCGATTCATTCTTGATTGCTTCCACAACCAGGTCCCGCAGATAATGCGTGCAGTTGACGTGTCCGCACGGCAAACTTTGCGACGACGCACTAGACGCGTTGAAGGAAGAATGACATTTGAAGCAAGACCTAGATGTTTCGAATGGTTAGTTGGCCATGGTGAACACTAGAATGTGAAGGCGGCAACATACATGAGGGTTTCGGAGGCGCGAGCCGACTTTTTTCTGAGTTTGATTCTGTTTCGAAAGCCTGACGTGACACCAGACAGACTCTTTCTGGTGCTGACGCTGAAGATGCTCTGGCCGGAGCTCTCAAGCGGTATGGTGCTTTTCCGATATGGCGACTCCTCTCGAACAAGATGGATCTGAGCCAAATACCTGTCGTACGACGAGAGATTCGCAATTCTAGCCTGGATCTTGTGTCCAGTGTCATCTGTGGACGAGATGTTGGGACAAGTGGCGCCGCATATGGATGAGTGAGGTGTGAGATATGCCACAGTAGACCCGTCGGATATGGTTGAAAAGGTTTGCTCTCTTGAAGTAGACTCAGTTGAGTCTGACATTGCGCTCGACGTTACTCGATGAGCTTTCGAAACGGTTGGTAAAGTGGTCATGATACCGAGGCCATGTGCTTGAGCAAGCAACTCGCGATCGTATTGTAGCTCCGTCTTGTCGACACCAAGCTGCATCACCTCTGTGGAAAAGTGAACATCATCAAGTTCGGGTATTTGCATTGCTTCGTCCATGGTGGCGTAGACGGTAGAGAGCATATTAAGAGAACAGTCCAGGGAAAATTCAAGTCTCCGCCGGACAGGTGTTATTATTACAGGGACCTAGTTTCTTGTCTGCACGAGGCGCAACAACACACACCAAGGGGCAGACCCGAGGGGCAGACACGATCAAATACGTTTTCCCATTTTCAGGGGCGTGTACTCCGTATTGTTTGAAGGGGCGTGTGGGAGAATGGGGAGAGGCGGGATGTTTTCGCTCGCCCACGATCAGAAGTAAAAGTGTTGAGCCGGACAATTTTAAGACAAACGAGAACATTGGGAGTGGGGGGAGGACGACGTCGTGGGTGTCCTCGGATAATACATATATGTACATATGGCAAGAGCATTGGTAGATCGTTACTCCACTCCGTACTCCGTAAATCGAGGTGACTAACAAGGAAGGACGCCTGGTGAGCACTTTGCGACACCATGTCTATCTAGTCTGGTCCGTCTGGTCCTTCAATGTTGATTTATTAGCGGCCGCGGCCAGCACCAGACCATTTGTTTGTTTATTTGCAGGCACCGCATAGCAGACCAGACGTCTGATTACGTTGTTCCGAAATATCTCGTCGCAGAGCTAGCTGTCTGTCCCTGTTCCCTGCACATGAGCCTGGCGGCTAAGCGGAACAGGCGCAGGGCGGCTAGACTCTCTCCAACGTAACTCGGCGCAAGTGGACGCAACTCTCAGTGAGCACCATCAACTTATCAGCCCTGCTTTCCCTGCTTTCCCTGCTATTATTGCCCTTATCTCGGTATGAATGGGACTCGTGTGCTTGAGGTTCAACTCTGCTGACGGCTTCAAGCACCCAGAGTTGGGAAAACATCTCGGGATGCACCGAGGACAACGGCACTGGCACAAGTCGCTTTTGTCACTATCACAGCCGACAAGTGTCTTGGAGCGTCGTCCGCTTGTTTTATGTACATATGTATGTATGTACATGTATGTAGCATTATCCATCGTCGTGGGGAACTTGGCCCATCCGAGGTGCCAGGGTGCCGGGGTGCCGGGTAGAGCCGCCAGGCAAGCCTTGTCACTTTAGTCCTCCCCTTGGTACGGACTACATACTCCGAACAAAATTAGCATGTATAAGTACGTGAACACAGGAGACATCCCAAAGTGAGGACCTGGACACGGGAACGCCGAATTACACATGATTTGTTCGTGTGGTTGTGGTTGGGTCATCGAACAACCCGCTCCCGGCAGTCATCACTGGTATGTAGGGCTATGTGGCCTATTTGGCAGTGTCCCATGGAAACAAGCAAATCACGGAGTACCTGCTTGGCCTTATTAATTGAGCCGAGTACGGGTGGTAGGTGAGCCACACACACATGTCGGAATCCGCACTTCCCGGTGTCACTCGTCACCCTCTCGGTAAAAGAAAAGAAACCTTGCCACCTTGTCATCACTCGCAGCGCCTTTGTCACCGTGCCACCGTGCCTTGGGCGGGCGTCTGTAATGTCTTGCTTCTCTTCGCATTAACCGTGAAACATTCGGTTTCTAATTCAGTCACGAGCTCGACTTGATTCCAGAGACGCTTCAACGGCCCCTATTAATAGCTTCGCAGGTCTTCCCTATCTAAGTTGGCAGCTGGGGGCGTCAAACTATTCTCATTCATTAAATACACTCCTGCGATGGCACCGGCGATTAGTATTGGATCGACCAACTTTTCTGCCAATGGTGATTCGCTGACGAGAGTTGACCTCCGCTCTTGCTGTTGTTGAGACAAACGCGATCAACGCCTTTTGGAGAATGTGGAAAAAGCAAATAAGGCATTTTAGCCTGGAACAGAAGACCTCCTTACTCCTCTCAGCTGTGCCGCATGCATTGCACCACAATCAACACTAGCAACATAGCATCAGAAATTCGGGGTCCTTCAGACACCGTTTCTCCTTGACGCAAAGCCATGTTCTTTCTTCTTCTTCAATCCAGCCGTAGTGTTCTTCCAGCCCAAGTTGCCAACTCCAAATCCAGCCGGTAGTCGACCTGATGTCATGGTCTGTGGCTGATCGACGCAGTGGCATGAAACCCAGATCTCCGGCCCGCAAATCGGAACTTTGGAATGTACATGTAAGGCGGCTACGGACTAGATTGGGGCGACAGCGAGCAAGCAGGGAGAGCTAGACCCTGCGTTTTCGCGGTCTTGCGCAGGGTTTACGTACTCCTTGCGCAGCTAGCTAGCTGTCTGCAGTTACATCACCCTCACCGCCGGTGCTTAATAGTGAGATGCATGACCCGAAAAAAAATAAGAAACCAAAGCCATGGACAAAGAGGGGGCTAAGATCTTCATGCCCGTCATTGTTCGGCATTGAAAGCCATCCACTTGTACATGTAAGTCGTGTAAGTCGAAGCACCGAGCCGGGGTTTCTTTTGTTTCCCACCATCCAAGGAAAGCAGTCATTGATAGACGTGCTAAGACGCTCACTAGCCGAGCAAAGGGGCGTCGTCAATGGATCACGTAGTCCATTAACTGGTGGCGACATAATGTTAGAGAATTACAAATACTGCAACATTATAGCCACTCCTACAGGCACAGTACCAGCCCGGACGATGGCAACTCGCCATAATCACCAAACCTGTGCAATCCCTACGTCTGCTGCATGAAAAAACCGTGTCCCAATGAGGCTTATCAAGAGCAGCGTCGCGAGCACCGATATATTTTTATCCGTCTCGGGATATTCGTCATCATCAAGCCCTCGTGGTAGCTACGAGTTTGCTGTACAGGGCTCAGCTTTGCCTGCGCCTCTGGCAGCGCAAACCCTTATAATTCTCCCGGACTACCTCATTCAAGTCTGTACTGCGTGTCCGCGTCAACTGTCTTGACGCATCAATTTTCAATCGACTGTGGGCTTTCAAGAGAGGGTACTTTTACTGCGGCATGATTAGAAAATCACTACTGCGTCATTTCCAACGAACATGTTCTTTCAAATGGGAGCACAAACCAGTCAATAATCGAGATGCTGCAGCGCGGTGAAACACGATCGGCGTAATCGGTTTGCGATAATCGGGGTCTTGGCTGGGTGTTGATCACGGTTTGACAAGAACTGGCCGGATTCGAGCATCACGACCCGCCCCTTTCAATGTTCCAAACTCCGGTGCAATCACAGACATGTATTCATCGGGTTGAAAATCAGGTTCGAGATTCAGAACACAGAGCTCAAAGTAGATGGCAATCCTCCGACAATCGCAGATATGCGGCAAGTGGCTTTGTCCAAACTTTGTATGAGTTTGACTTTTGACATTGCAATAACATTCATTCGTTAGTTAGTGGGTGGAAGGTGGGGGGAGGGAGGGGCACTCGAGCCATCCACCAGCCCGCCCCAGCCGAGTCTATTAACCGGGCTCGTCTGGTCTTTCACGCCGACTCAACTCTGTGCTGACCACCGACCCGTCACGCTTCGCGCACCTCCTCCCAATCAATCATTACTAACTCCACCCGCATTGGCATCAAGGCTGTCTGTCGCACTCATAATATGCATCGGTGATGCCCCTCGTCTTTGGCTGGTCAATCTCTTGTTGAAGTTGAACAACATCTACCGCCAAAATTCCCGTCGAATTCCTCAAGCGTGCGGCTTAGCAGACGACCGAAACCCCCTCCAACACTGCATTCCATCGAGTCGTTACCATGGCTGGGTTGATTGACCCAACCCTCGCGGGCAAGTATCCCGTCATTCTCGGCGACGGTCTCTTGGGGAGGACTTCAGACGGCATCTTTACTGGTATTCGATGTACGCATAATGTCATCCCTCCCACTCTCACCAGCCTGTCTGCCTCGTGGCCTGCCTCCCGTCCGCGATAGCTAACGCAGTGCTAGATAATCACAAACCAACCTTATCATCGAACGATGCCCCAAATAACGCCCGCCTCAAGCCCTCCCTCCCTGGCAAGACGGACTCATACGACCTGACCTTTACTGACGACGACGGAAACTACGCATACTCTGGTTCCAGAAACACCAACAGCAATCAATATGTCCTACATTTCGACCCCGAACGCAAAGCGTTCATTCTCGACAAGATCGACTCCACATTCAACATGAACATGACCAGACTCCCCAGCAACTCCGATCCAGAGCGCTTACGGAGCCAATATCCCCATCTTGACAGCCAGTCCGCTCCCAAGAAAGTCATAGAAAAGAAGATAGCGGCTACCAAAGAAACGCCCAAGTCAACGACTTCAAAATCACAATCACAAGCCAAAGAGCCAAAGCGCAAGACGGAGAAGAAGCAGCAGCAGCAGCAGCAGCAGCAGCAACAAGCCAAACAAGTTGCGCTCTCGTTCCCCGAACCACAAAAGGAGAAGCCCAAAGCCAAGGCCAAGTCCTTCGAAGACGAGGAAGAGGAGGATGAGGACGATGACGGTGGCCTACTCATCGAATACCCTGGGGGGGACGCAGCGAAGCAGGCAGACTTTTCGCCGGCCTTTCCACCACCTCGGCGGTTCGATGACTTTATGGACCGAAGGGAGTCGGAGGCTGATGATGCGGATGGCGAGAGCGATGACGAGCCAGACATGGACTTCAAGCTCCCTAGTCCTGTCAATCATCATGCATCGCATCCAACAGAGCCGATGAAGCAAGATAACATTGCGGAAGTACAGGACGATGAAGGGGACGGGATGAACGACATGGAGGACGATTTAGAAAAAGATATGGAGATGGCATTCGAAGACATGGCTAACACGCCAGATGGCGACGAGAGCGAAATTAGTGAGGAGGATTAATTGTAGAGTTTGGTATCTGAATATGTATTACGAAAGGGGTTTGTTTGGATGGAGGCTTTCCTGTCTCAAGATCTTTTGGTGGAAGAATATATTTCGGCGCGAGAATGCTTCGGGTTTGATGACCATGACGACTGTATTGCTTTGTATCAAGGCAGGGCCAATTGTGGTATTTGCAACTTTGATATCTTTTCACAAAAAGCTCCAATTTTGCATTCATCATCTGGAACGTCATCATTTTCACCAACAATACACCCGTTTCAACCTATTCGCCCCAAAAAACGCCTAGTCTCGCTATATTCCACATTCCGCATACATCACATTGGTATCGATACATCATCCATCACCCAAATATTTCCAGACATGCTAGCGGACACGACTCCTTAATACAAGTTATAGGCGCAAGAGTAGCCAGATGGTCTGCCAGCAGAATTATCAATACATACTATGATTAACAATGTTAGGATTACTAGATCTGTCTAACAAGGAAAGCTTATGAATTTATGTGAGATGATAGCCAAGACAAGTCTGCGCGCATCTCCAAGATGGCCCGGAAGAGCTGCACATACTCTTGCGTCATGTTCAATTACTGGATGTAAGCGCGTCAATCATCAGTCTTGAATGTAGCACCCCGAGACAGACATGTACATGATATGTAAGTAGAACTCTCCCATTCCAGTATCCTAGTGCTTCATTGAACCACGCGCATGCCAGAGATATTGTCACCACAACAAAGGTCAGAATATGGATCAGCGAAACCTGCTTCTGTGCAGCAAAGTTGGTATCTACTACTCCGTAGGAAATGAAACAAAACAAAAACTGTGGCAGAATGCCTTGTAAGAACACTGTCCTCCTATTGCATCCTTGATCATAAACCCAATGCTAATTCCGACCTTTTTGTCCTGTACGAAGTACTCCGTACTTACTATTACATGTAGACCGCCATTCCTTTGCACAACTAGAGAAGGAGAGATGCGAAAGTGCCTGCTGCAACGGCGTTTAGGCTCAAGGCATTTAGGCTCAAGGCAGCTGGGCAGAAATCGAAGAAGGATTCAGTGCTACCAGGGTCAATGTTACAAAGTATTGATAGCCCGCTTGCATCACAAAGCATGCACTGGCTTTAAACACCGGAGTTATTAGAATCATGCCTTACAATCTCAAGCCTGTATTATTTCTTTCTTCTACGTAGACTGGGTTAGTTATACGAAATACATCTATAAATACAGGAGATAGAGTAAGTTGAATTACCCATATATAAGGGATAGCAGAGAAGATGCCCTAAGCGGATGTATATATATTACAGAGTACTCCGTACGTGGCATAATAAGTGTCAGCGGTTATGGATGCAGAGCGGGTGATCCCCCTATCTGTGTATGGATGTCAGAGCTAAAAATAACAATGTACTAATCCTACTAATCCTGACGATGGTAGGTGGGGAAGGCACGTACCGGACAGGGTTGAATTGGCGCGAACCTTAATTATCCACGGAGTACGGAGGAATATACTACAACCCCTAAATCATTTTACCAAGATACATAATAGGGGATAGTAAGCTAATTAGGCGTTAAATAGGAGATAGGGCAAATAGGGGCTAGGATTATTAGGTACCTTAGATTATAAGCAATTTATAAGGAAAGAAAAATATCTTTTAGCAGCATTTAATACCTTATGTATTCCCCTTATAGTACTCTCTCTAATAGTCGCTCTATCTTACCCTACTCTAGGCGGAATGTAACTATAGGTAGCTATTATTAGGTAACCTGCTAGCTGCCCTATGTAGGGCAAGTAGATTTGTAAAATAATTCAAGGGTTGTAGTGTATTTGTTAGCCTAGATAATCGCGCAGACGACCTGGAAGAATTGTCTAACATCTCGACAGTGCCGAAAGCTTTCGACCCGCCGCTTCATTAGTGATCGGCAGAAACATGGATTTTGGTTGGGCTTAGCAACCTAGGTGCATAGGTGTATTCAAGAAAAGAAAACGTATTTCCTTCAAAATCTGAAACCTGATTAGCCTATGGATGCTAACCGTAGCATCTATTCATTCCTTTTATATGGCTCTTAACTTGCCAATAAAATATCCAATATAGCCTTAAGTCAATCTTTGGTATCATTACGTTTAATCGAAGCTTTCCAATGGATTCAGAAGAAGACCTTCATATTATGTAATACTGTGAAGCTGGGATCAGGCCAACTTAATCGCGCGGCGTCTGGAGCGTATTTAAAAGCCCTTACATAGCCGCTATATCAAAGTCGCGTGGAGTATTTCTCTCTCTCAAAGTCTGTTATTCATTCTAACCCTTCATAAACCTTATCGGACTCAGAGTGAGAACAAATGAGATTTCTTCTTGCCCTTAGCTACGTTGCTAGCGCTCTGGCGCTAGCGACTCGACCTATTACGCTCAACAGGAGGAGCGACATTGTTTCGTCGGAATTAGCAGCGCAAGACACACACGGGGAAGATGCCTTTACGCTTAGAAGGTACGTGAACGAGCAAAATGCATATCTAAAATCCTAATCTCACTTCTTCTTAGACAAGAAAAAGCAGCATTGGACAATTCCATTGACAAACGCAATGAAGTAAAAAACTTCAAAATTCCCCGCGACGTCGCAACACCAGAGTCGATTACATTGGGAGCTGTCACTATCTCATTCACAATGGCCTTAAAAAAATCGGTCTTAGGAGCTACGGGTTTAAGAGACCACTATCTTTGTGAAGGCATTAAAATTGTGAACACTTGCGGTAAAGCAATTCTGGTTAACCTCGTGGGCATGTACGACAGATACTTGGAGAATTACAGGCTCGAAGCAAATGCAGCGAACATATTGAGTTTAAACCCTATTCCTGGCGAGACCTGCGTGATCCAACTTCTTGACGACGCTGCATAATGCTTAGGGGATTTCAGGCTCCACTATCCCCACCTAGTTAGATATCTCACTTTATTTCGGTTATCCCAAAGACCCTTTTCTGTTAAGAAGCTCTAGATATGTATATAGGGTTTCCTTTTCCCTTTGATAGATTTCCTTAGATGGAATAGTCAATTATATCTCTGTTCTTATTCTCACATCACTCTAATTGATGATTGGCGGAGCTCCCTGCCCCCTGACCTCCGCAACACGTGCTTTAATCAGGGTGCTCCGCTTTCCCTGATTACCAGACAAACACGGCATGGATGGCAGGAACCAAGCTGCCAAGGCAGGGTCTGGAGGTCTGGAGTGGTGGATCGATCTATTATACAATATAACCCTGGTTTTATTGTAAAAATCTACATGCAGGGGGGAATCGCGCCAATCAGCAGCTAAAGCGGGAAATAAGCGTGAGATAGAGGTACCTAAAGTTAGCTATAATTTCTACTAAAGAAAAGGTACCTATGAGTAGCGCTTATTCCCCTGCACATTGCTCTAATAAGCTTAGCCTTATTAACGGCGCCGCAGCTGATAAGCGCTGCCATAAGTGGCGCATGTAGATTCTTACAATAAAACCAGGGTTATCTCTTTGAGGACCGTAAGACTACACTTCCGTACCAATCCACTTATTTTACCTAATTAAAATTATTATATTAAAGAATACTTCTTATACACTACTAATTCATACTACAATACTTATACCGGCAGCATCTAAGTTATAAAGAGCTATATTGCACGTCTCACAACCCTAGATTAAGGGTATTATTATTAGTAGCACTAGGAGGCCTTTAATTCCTTAGCTACCTAAGGCTATAACCCTTATAAGCAAGGTAAGGGGAGTTTTTTATTCCTTATTAAAGACTTTAATAATTGCTGCTTACAAGGCCTCCGTGGCTTGCGATGCATCGCGATGCATCGCGATGTTTGAATTCAATTACAATACAACCCTGGTTTTATTGTAAAAATCTACATGCAGGGGGAATCGCACCAATCAGCAGCTAAAGCGGGAAATGAGCGTGAGACAGAGGTACCTAAAGTCAGCTGTAATTTCCACTGAAGAAAAGGTACCTACGGGTAGTGCTCATTCTCCTGCACATTGCTCTAACAAGCTTAGCCTTATCAGCTGCGGGCCAGCTAATAAGCGCTGCCACAAGTGGGGCATGTAGATTTTTACAATAAAACCAGGGTTGTATTGTATCCCTTTGGCAGTCGTATGGCCTCAGGCAGGTACTGAACCCACCCGATTTTTGTTACAAGCTAGGTACCTCAAGTCAGCCAAAATAACGCGTTAGGGCTGCAGCGTGTGTGATGTACCTCTTTGTACATCAAGAAATTGCTCTGACTTCTATCACCGGCAAATTAAATTGAGAATCAAAGTACCTTTTATTGTGGCCTATCCTCATTAGTCCAAACCCTAGTTCGGTACCTGCCTGAGGCCTTACGACTGCCAAAGGGATTGTGAGTAAGGCCCGAAATGCGTTACGTGGAGTTTTAGCGTGTAATATTTTGGAACTTTACTCGAAGTCGCTCCATTGAACCAACGCAGAAAAGTGGGTCGGTACGGAAGTGTAGTCTTACGGTCCCCAAGGAGATATTGTATCTCCTTGGAGACGATAAGGCTCCAGGTACATAGGTGACAGGGCTTGATCCAATCAAAATCATCGCCACTCCGAGCTGCGCCCAATCAAGAGCAATAAAATGAGTCCACCACGTACCTGGAGCCTTATCGTCTCTAAGGAGATGTACATACATGTAATCGTGCCACGCCCCACTTCCTTTGGCAGTCGGGGAACCCCAACCACCAAAGGTGGTGCTTATCACCACAACGGACTGATTACCACAATGGACCACTTTGACAATAGAACGCATTTAACCGCGAATCCTACTATAATTCATGTTTAAATTATAAAACCTGATATTAAATTATATATTAATAAAGCCCTTACTTATATTAATAATAATCTAAAGGCTAGTATTTAAGCGGTTATACGTTAATTTAGTGTGCTACGCAGGCGCCTTATCTAATAATATTAAGGGATTTAACCTAAGAAGGGTTAGTAAGTAAGTAATATAAAGCTTTTAAATAAAGAAAAGGTTATATTATACTACTATATTAACTAACTTAATAATATAAACCTTATAGTATACCCTAAGTTTATTATAAATACTATAAATTATATTCTAAAGGAGAGGGCATTAATAGATACGTTAAGCATTCTATAGGTTATTAGAAAGCTCTAGACTATATATTTTCTAAAGTACTATAGTTATAAGCAATACCTTTAAAAAAAGCTTAACTCTAATTATAAGGCATTAGAAGATCTATAAGTTATTACTTTATACTTTAAGTAACTTTAAGAGGTCCTTAATGCTAAGGGCCTTATTCCTAAAGATATCTAGAATATAGATAAGACTAGCTTTTAAATTAGTATAGGAAAAGATTATATAGTTATAATAAAGAGAAAGAGAGCATACCTCTTTTTAATGCCTAAAAATCACAAATGTCGGAATAGTCAAATCCAGCCGCGCACGGAAAGTGGAGCACAACGCAAGTGCTGCGCTGTGATTAGGTGCATCGCGCAAGTGGGTTAATCACGTGACCCACGATGCCCTTAACACCTTTAGCCACGTAGCCTATTAGCTAGAAGATTATTATTAATTATTATCACTACTTTAACCCTAATTACACTAGTGCTTAGACCCTTACCTCTATAAGACCTCTTAACACTAATTAGTGGTTAAAAAACCATAGATAAGCTAGGGAACTACTAAGAAAAGACAATTCTATTAGGTTTAGCTTAGGTTTAACTATAGAAGTATGCTAAAGGAAGATTATTAATAGCTTTAGTTATTAGGCTTCTAAGGGATTAACCCCTTCTATCTTAGAGTTATTAAGGACCTCTATATAGAAGAATTAATCTTATTATCTATTATAAGAAAACTAATTAACTAACTAGGAATTATAGCTTTAGAAGCATTCTTCCTAAACCAGAGATTAAATTAGCCCCTTGCTAGCTAATAAAAAACGTAACGTAAGAAAACACAATACCTATAATGTTTAGACCTAAAAAACCTAAAAAGTCTAGCTTACTACTATAACTTTAGAAATACTTCTAGATTATTATAACTAACTAGGGGAGCTCTAAAGAGCTAGATCCTTAGATAACTAAGGATTAGTAACTTAATAACTAACTTGCTTAGCTAATTAATGTCTATAATAGCGGATAATATAGAGATCTTAAGCTCTAGGAAAACTTCTAAGATAATCTCTAAGATTAGACCCTTAAGACCTTTAAACGTGCCTCTAGACACTTAGTGCGTAATTTGTAAGATATTCTTTGTAAACATAGCGTTTACATTATATAAGATAAATCTAGCAAAGTTACTAACTTGCTAGTATATATTCTTAATAAAGAAATAAAAGCACTATAACCTAAAGAAGAAGTTAAAAAGTAACTATTATTAAATAAATTTTTCTCTGCCCTTAATCCTATACTTAATTCCCCTCTTACTAAAATCCCTTATAATCTACCTTTAAGGCAACTACTATTAGAAGTTAATACTCCTTTATAACCTTAAGAAACATCACTATTTATACTACTATTAGCTTTATAATAAGAGGATTAGATTATTAGGAAGATTACTAAGCTTATAAAGACCTATAAAGATAATAATTATTATAGTGGAAAGATATATAACTTTCTTACACTAAAGATTAATCTCTTTTAGAATAAATATAATAGGCTTAATCTTCTATAGGAATACCTCTATAAAGCCCTTCTAATTATGCTTATAGGTAATGCTAAGCAATACTTTCTTAATTATCTAATAAATAGGAACCTCTCCTATAAGTAGATAATTAATAATATTTATTAACGCTTTAAAACAGAAAGTAACTAGTAATTCTACTACTATAAATAGAATAATATAATACTAAAGGTAATTATTACCTAGAACCCTAATAAAACTAAGCTAGAATGCCTTAAGATCCTATTAACTATACTTAAAAGAGTTTATAAAGGGTTATTTCTACCCTTAATAGTTAATATAGAGCTTTATTATTAAACCTTAAGTATAATCTCTAGTGTACTAGAGTGTAGGCAAGCTAAATATAATTATTTACCTGGTTTTAAAGGGCTTATAGGGGATCTTTATAAGTTAATCTTAATTACTAAAGCTAATAAATTAGCGGTTTAATTCTATTAGTAAAACAAAGAGTATAAAGATTATAAAATAATATTCATAGACCACTGCTATAATTAACTATATAATTAAAGAGGTTATAGTAAAAGCTATAGCTATTATTATTAATACTATAATAGCGGAAGATACTATGTCTATAATAAAAGTAGCTACTAGTTAATAAATTACTTAGAAAGAGAGCGCTAATAGGTAAAAGAATATTAGTAGAAGAGTAAGAAGTATTAAATGCCTCTAATAGAAGGAAAATTCTAAGCATACCTTATAGCATATAAAGCTTAAGAAGGTTAAGGAATTAAAGAGGATAATAAGTATAATAATAAGACCTAGAAAATAGTAGAAATCTATATTAAGGCTAATAAAGAAGAAGATAGTAATAATGCTAATAAACTAATAGCATTAACATTAAAGTTTAATTAACTTAGCATTATATAATTCTTTACTATAGGGCCTTAACTAAGTAATAATAAGGTAATCGTAACCTTATAAGATTAAGCCTTTAAATATGCCTATCTAAAGCATAATCTATATAAGGATTAAAGCATAACCTTTGTTTTAAAGGAACGTTACTCTAATAAGGTCTTTAGAGGCATCTTACTAGATATAGGAGCTTTAGGATTATTAATAGTTAGACTTAAATAATTATAGGTATTAATAAAGCTAATGCTATTACTAAAGATTAAGCTAAGCACTAAAGTAGAAATTAAATTCAGTGCTAGATTAGTAAAAACACAAGGTATAATAAACATACCTACTAAATTAGGTATAATACCCTTCTATATAGTTAAGACTATAATACCTTTCCTTTTCTTAATCACTAATATAGATAGAATAGGCATTAAGTTAGATAACTTAAGGAATCTGCTAATTTAAGGCAAGAAAACTATGCTAATTATAAGAAGATAAGGATATCCTTAGTGAATTCTAGAAGCTAAAGAAATAATTACATTCTATCTATTAGAGATAGAAATTCGTTAATTACATTATTAATTCGGTTATCTATTAGTTAAATAACTTATAAGACTGCTTTAAAGAGCTAGTTATAAGGTTAAAAGAAGAGCTATTAAGAAGTTAACTAAGATTTGCTACCACTATTAATTAAATAGAAGAGCTCTAAGCAGATTTAGGTTCACTATTAAAGATAACTATGAATTTAACTATAAGATTATTATTAACATTATTTAAATTAATAATTAACCAGTGCTTTATGTGGTTAATTTAGTAACTTCGTTCTAAGCCACATAATTCCTTAATCCTAATAAGCAGAAGGCTTATAATATTTAGAACGCTCTATGTGAATGTTAGATTAATATATACCTTAGTCCTCTAGATTAGATTATTCATAATGCTAGAAAGAACTTCGCTTTATTAGAATTTAAACACTATACATAATTAATATTAATTAAGATTAATAAAGTGCTAGTAGAAGCTTATAATAGTATTAGCAAAGTTAAACGCTATTATAGACCATTACAAAGAGCGTATAACATTATCACAGACTTAATAGGTTAAGAGCTTACGTAAGAGCAATGCCTTTAAATAGCTATTAAAGCTATAAATAATTTAGTAGGACTAAATAGCCTTATTCCTATGCTTCTTATCTTTAGAGCATACCTATAGATAACTAATAAGTCTTTACTAAGTATATCTATTATTTAATAGGCTAAGTTAATCTAAAAAGCTACTAATAAAGTCTAATAATTCCTAGCGAAATAGTAAGTTTATAATGCTCTAAACACTCGTAATAGCCTAGATACATTACTAACACACTAACTTCTGCTTTAATTAGATATATACGTTTAGAGAGAGAAAGATAGCTAGCATAGCCCTTATAAGCTTCTTAGAATTAACTATAAAGCCTATATCCTCTAAATGCTATATAAACTAACTAAATTCTAAATAATAGTGATTAAACCATATTATTATAATAATACTAATCCCTAAGAACTAGCTAAAGAGTGTGAAAAAGAGCCTAAAGAAGAGGAAGAGGAAGTTATATAAGCTATTAAAAAGATTACTAAAGAAAAAGAGGCTCTATAAGCTAAGAGGAAGCAAGGGAGACTAAGAAAGAAGTTAATAGTTTAATTCTGTTAAGAACTAGCCTTAGGGCTGCTGCTCGTAAGCGTTCCAAATAGTAATATTATCCTTACAGGAGAAGAAAGGAACTAAGCTAGAGGTTACATAGGATCCGCCTTTATACCATTGTGTGTGTGTGTTATGCGTGGCTTACGCATAGCCCTAACCTAGCTACGCATAGCCTATAGTCTTTACATGCCCTTTCTAGATCTAGGATTAACCTAAGATATAACCTAAGCTTCTAAGCTTAAGTCTATAATATACCCCCTTACTTAGGCCTTCCCCCCCTTCTTTATGGTTATTAAGTTATAAGTAAGTGGTATACATGCATAGCTATTATTACGTAGTTATATTATGCCCTACGTAAGGCTAGTGCATAGCCTCCCTAGCAAACCTATAAGTAAGTAGCGTGTTATATAGCTAGCATTATATGTATATATAGGGCCTATATAGGTCTTATATATAGCCTAGTAGGCTAAGAAATTTTTTCCCTATAGGCTACCCTACCCCTAGCTTATTAAAAAATAGCCTCCCTTACTAACTCTTTCCCTTATAATACTAGACTAAATTATTTCTATATTATTACTAGCTAATATTATGCTTTACTTGGATTAGCACTGATTCCCTCCGCACTGATCTAAAGGTCCGGAATCGCCTCTAAAATACAAACCACATTAATATTCGAATTCTCTACCTCTATTTACCCCCTCCTATAATATTACATTATAACAGAGCTAGTGGCAGGCGTGAGGGTAAGATGCTAATAGTAATTAACGCAGGAGAAAGGGGGTTAGCATAGAGCTACTACCACCTAAATATAGGAATAGGATAGTTTAATGTCTAGAGAAGTAAGGATAACCTAATAACGGACTAGACCTAATTTAAACATCCTAATAATACAAAATACTATAATAAGATTACTAGTCTTATCCCTAGCGATAAAGTTACCTAGGTGTAGCGTATTACTAAGGCTATAGCCTACTAGGTGACGGACCGTGCCTATACTAAGATTAGAATAATAAATAATAATAATAGTAATATCTATATTACTAAAGAAGCCCTTAAACTAGCCCTTAAGAAGGCTATTAAAGAAAAAGCTAAGGAAGTTAATGCCTTAACTTAGGTAAGCATTATAGCTAGACTAGCACTAAGAAGACTAAATAATAAATCCCCCTCCCTTTAGATCCCTAGTAAATAGTATAGAGAAGTACTTATTAAAGGAAATATAATCTAGGAAACGCTTTAGTCTTAAGGCGCTAAAGATATAATAATAGTGGTAAACAGAGCTACTAGCTAAGCTATAGCTATAGTAGCTAGATAACTCTCTAGTAAGGATATAATTATTACCTTTAAAGGAAACGCTACCTAATATAGAGAGAACTAAAAATAGATTACTAAAGCATTTAGCCTAGAGATAACCCTTTACTACTATATGCTTAGCGTTATAATTAAAGGATTCCTAATAAAGCATACTTCTATTAAAAACCTAGTAATTAAGATTAGAAAAGTAAATAAAGTAAATATAATTAAGGTAACTATAAGGTACCCCTAGGGAAAAGGTATATAAAGAACTACCCTAATTCTTAGCCTAGCTAAAGTTAAAGATACTAATAAGATATACTAAGATAAAATAGTCTTTAAAGTAAAACTATTCTAAACTAAACTATATAATAAAACCCTATAACCCTAATAGTACTATAACTGCTTCTAAATAAGCTATATTATAAAGTTTTATAAGGTAGCCCTAAGGTACAGTAGGTATAGCGCTAGCTAACATAAAGATAAAGAGATATCCTACCTAATAATAAATAGATAACTAAAAGAAAACTATATCTTATACTCTAGCCTATATCTAGCCTAGTCTAGAGAATACCCTATACTAAAAGAGAAGTAAAACATAGTAAAGATAGAATATCTAGAATAACTATTATGCTTTACTAGTAACTCCCTAAATAGAAGCCTAACACTACCCTAAGAGAGGCCTAGTATAGCTATAGAACCTATTATTATAGTAAGAAGAAAAAGAGGCTACCTTATAAACATAAAATAGAGTGCTAAATAGCCTAGAGCTAGAAGCATTATATAATACGTAGAATAACTTAGAGCTAGAATAGAACTAGCATAAGATAGTAAAGACTTACTACCTCCCTAATTAATATAGTAATATTATAAGTTCTCTTCTAGAATATAAATAAGAAGGATAGCCTAATATATATAGCGCTCTATTACTAAACTAATATAGATATAATTATAATCTAAGAGTAAGAACATATAAAGCACCTATAGCCCCTAGCACTAAGCCTTACCTAGTTTTAACTAGCGCACTATAATAGGCAAAATATAGTATATATAAATAAGAAGTATAATATAGGATTATAGTTAGCCTAGGGAGGAACTAATTAGTTACTAGTAGAAATAAAAGGAGTTAATATCTATTCCCTTTACTTAGAAAGGTATACTAATAACTAGAATACCCCTATCTATGCTATTAATATAAAAGAGCCTTATAACTAGAGCGTATTTATAGAAGACTTTAACTAAAAATACTCTCTTTAGGATAGCTTAGGTAGGATAACTAGAGGAGTAGAAGAACTACTAGACTTTATAAGCTAGTAAAGGCTTAGTCTAGTAATGCCCTAAGGGGAACCTATAAGATAGTATAAAGAAAATAGAGATAGCACTATAGACCTAGCGTAAGTAACCTTAGATATCTAAGTCTACTATAATAGTATAGAAGACCTTATAGGATCTAACTATATTCTATAGCTAATTAGCATCTTTACTAAGTAATAAGAAAACACCCCCTTAATCCTTAGACACACCTAGAACATAATAAATAGACTATACATAAAGGTAAAAGTAGTAGTATAGCTCTAAGCGGAAAACACACTAGACCTATATAATAAGAAAGGGATTAACATATATATAATATAGCTTATTATAAACTTATAATAGATTATAGAGAAAGCAGCCCTATAGAAGTGCTAGGGACTCCCTAGCCTAGAGGTATAGTGGTTAAGAAAAGTAAAAGAAGTAGTTACTAAAGCTAGATAGGCTAAGAGATAATAAAGACGCTAGAAGACTAACATAAATTAGTAGGCCTATTCTAAGGCAGATAAGGATTAAGAACGTATTATTAGAGAGGAGAAAAGGAATATATAAAGGAAGGCCTTATAAAAGGCTAATATATAGGAAAAAGACAGAGAAGTATAGAGACTAGAGAGGTAGGCCTAGCTCTATAGCTAGGCCCCCTTAGAGCTCCCTAGGCTTCTAGAACTAGAGAGGACTAATAATAACCCTAACCTAGCTACTACCTATAATAATAAGGCTAGTATACTAGCATAAAGATTCTTCCCTAAACCTATAGTAAACCTCTCCTATATCCTAGACCTTGCCTTCCTAGAGCTTAATAATACACTATTCTTAGATAAAGAATAATTTAAAATAAAGGATATTATAAATATCCTATTAAATATAGCTAGTTAGAAAGCCCTAGGAGATAATAAACTCCTAGTAGGCCTTATTAAAGCCTATAAAGAGCTAGCTAAAGAGGCTATAGCCTAACTACTAAACACTATCCTTAAAGTAAGGTATTTCCTAGCCTAGTTCTAGACTATAAGAGTAATAGTAATTAGAAAACTAGGCAAAATAACTAAGGAGATAAGAAGAGCTAATGCATAGAGACCTATCTTACTACAAAATATAGTAAGAAAGATTATAGAAATAGTGATTATAAAGTAGCTTATAGCCTTTACTAAGGTAAAGGGCCTTCTCCCTAAACTATAAATAGGAAATAGGATAAATAGATTAATAGAAACTATAATTAAAGTCCTTATAGAATATATAAGAGAGGCCTAGGGTAGAGGCAGTATTGCTTTATTAGCGTAAATAGATATTTTATTAGTATTTAATAGAGTTAGCTACCTATACCTAATTAACTTATTAATCTAAATAGGTATACTATACTAGCTAATAGCTATAATACATAGCTTCCTTATAGATAGAATAAGCTAGCTTAGCTTTATAGTAAACTCTTAAGACCCTTTAAGATTAAAGCAAGCACCCTATAAGGCTTATCCCTTTTACTAATCCTTTTCCTTCTTTACTTAGTAAAGCTTTATATACGCCTCTAGGCTATATTAGGCATAGTGGCTATAGGATTTGCTAATAATATAAACATAGTAGTATTTAGTAAAAACATAGCCTAGACCTAGAAGAGGCTTAAAGCTATATAGAAGGTTTGCAAAAAATAGGCAAAAAAAGCGGGAGTAAAGTTTAACCTAGTAAAGACTAAACTTATACATTTTAGCAAGGCTTACTAACCCCCCTAGGCTAGGGTCTAGCTTAGAATAGAAGAGATAGTACCTATAGAGTTATATAGGTTCCTTAGAGTCTAGGTTAATAGAAAACTTAGCTAGAGTGCTTATAAGAATATCCTAAAAGGCAAGCTTACCTAGTAGTGGCTTACACTCTCCACATTAGCGGTATTAGCCTAGGGCTATAGCTTTAGAGACACCTAACTCCTATATATATAAGTAGTCTAACCTATACTTACCTATAGAGTAAGCGCTTACTATACCCTAACTAAGAAGGGCAGGAAACTAAAAGGGATAGTTAAAAGCTTTATAATAGACTAATTAACCTACCTTTAAATTATAGCTAGCGCGTTTAAGGCTATACCTATTACCTAACTAGAGGTTAAGACTTATATCCCTCCCCTAGACCTATACCTTAATAAGATAAAATAGAAGTTTAAAGAGAGAATTATAAATAGTGGAATAGTAATAAAGATCTAAACCGCTGCTAACTTAGTATAAATAGTGCTATAATATAGGAGAAGACCCCTCTCTATTAATAATAAACCAGAGGTAGAGTTATATAAAGAATAGAAATAATACTAGGAAGACTAGTATAGTAAGGAATAACTAGGGTAATATAGGCTTACGAGAGAACTAACTAAGGACTGCCTACCTACCTATAACCTAAAGAAAATCTAAAGATTCTATATAGGACTAGAAAAATATATCTCCTTAATACTAGTCTAATTATATATAGGAAAGATTAGCCTTAATAAGTTTTATTCTAGAGAGGCATTCCTAGGGTAACTTCGCCCCTATATAGCTATAGTAGAGTAGTAAAAGACTAATACTATATTATAGTTAATTATCCTAAATATAACTATAGATGCCCCTAATTACGCTAGCCTAGAGACGCATAGGAGGCAAGGCTAGCCCTAAATAACCCCCTAAGGGCAAGATCTATAGCTAGATAGTTCCTAGGTATAAGATAACTCTAATACTACTTACTAGCATAAGATCTAGCTACTAATCTACATAGATAAACGGAGAACCTAGGCTGCTTCTAAAGCGCTAGAGCTAATTAATATAGAATAGATATAATAAATAATTAGGGAGAAGCGCTAGATTATATAGTATAGGGATAGAGGTAGGTTAGGTATAGATCTATAACTCTAGAATAGTCTTTAGATTAATTTTAACTATTAATACCTAGTATTATTACCCTTGCTAGCCTACCTCTACCCCTCCCCTAAACTATAACTAGCTAACTATATTACTCCTTCTTTAGAACTAGAATTACTCCCTCTATTACCTTAGCCTACCCCTTAGTAGGTAAGGCAGTAGCTAGAAGCTAGTTTATCTTTACTATATAAGTATCTAAGCGCTATAACTAAAAGATAATCTTATTATATTAATCCCCCCTAGCGCTAGCCTAGCCTAGACTTACTATAGATATACTTCTCTTTTTCTTACTATAATTCCTAGTATAGAGTTTCTTTATATAGTTCTAATAGTTATTTAGGACTTAGAGAAATATTAGACCTAGACTAGAGTTAATAGCAAACTAATATAGTAATACTTACACTACCCCTAGTAACTATAGCTACCTAGACTTTAACTAACTACTAGTGTTTATTCTATTAGCTAGTTAAATTAGGCTAAGAGTGGATTAGCACTAAATTAGGCCTAAAATAGAGGCACTAACTACCTTAAATAGCTATAGTTTTAAACCTAATAGTTAAAATAAGCATTAGTAGCTAGCCTTATATAAACTAGTTAGCCTTACTTCTAAGCCTAAATTAAACTAACTTACTAATAATATTATAGCACTAGTGCCTAAGGCTATTAATTAATTAGGACTTATAGAAACATATTAAATCCCTTATAGATTGCCTAACTACTATAGATTAGACTTAGAGTAAGGATAGAATAAGGGTAAAGGGAAATAACCTTTAGATCTTTTACTATAGCTTACTTAAGCTACTTCTTAGTTAAGGACTTCTTAGGATAACGCTTAGGATCTAGGGTCTCCTAGGTAGATTAGAGCTAGAATAGCATAGAATATAAGAATACTTATAGCTTCTAGCGCTATTTTATTAGATTATAATTAGCCTATAATAAATATTAGTAATTAAACTAAAACTAGCCTAGGGAAGCCTTAATAGCTCTAAGGAAGAAAAGAACCTATAGGAAGTTTAATAAAGAAAGAGAAAAGAAGTTAAACCCTCTAAGGGGAAGAGCTCTCTCTTATACTTATATAAGGAGAGGGGAGATAAATTAAAGATATAAACTAAAAAAAGAAGAATATAAGATAAAAAACTAGCTAGATAGCATATAAGTAACCTAGGCCTAGACATGCCTAGGACCTATACTAGGACTGCCCTCCCCTTATAGAAGACAAATAAAACTAGGTGCTTAGGCTTTATAAAACTAATAAGCTAGACCTAGGCTAGAGTAGGCTAAAAAGTAAGACTATAGAGAAGCTAGCTAAAAAGTAAACTAGAAGTAAATTACTACTATAAAGCTAAGCTTACTATGCTATAGTATAAAGAGAGGAGGCCTAGAATAGGCATAGGGTAGGGCTAGACTAGAGCTAAATAGGGTTAGGGACCTAGAACTTTTTCTTTTCTTTATTTTTTTAATAGGATAAGGCTAGCGTAAGCTAGCATAAACACCTATAACTAGCCACATATAACGCGACGCAGGCCTAAGTTAGGGTTAGCGTTAGCATAAACATAGATATAAAGGGGTTTTTTCTTCCTAATTAAGGGTTTTCCCTTTTGACGAAGCAGCTAGAGTACTAGTACTAGCCCTACATAGAGCTAGCTAGTGTAAATAATATATATATATATATAATAATACCTATAGAAGCTCTAGTTTAGTCCTATCTAGATTATATTTTAATTAAATATAGTAATCTAATTATCCCTAGTATAGTAGTAAGGCGTTTACTTTACTCTATTTACTCTCTAGGAAAAGATCTATAAAATCCTATAATATGCTTAGTAAAGAGAATAATAGGTCTTACTCCATAACCTCTAAGTGTTATATTTATCTATAGGATTGCTATGATTTCTTATAGGCTAGTAATATAAAGCTAGATATATTCCTTCTATTTCTTTATACACTATACTATGCCTATAAAGGTAAAGCCTAGGATAGATATTATTAGCTATTTTACCTTCCTATTAGCTAACGCCTAAACTTATAGGTTATTAGCTAATCCTATATAAAGCTAGTAATATACTATATCTAAGTTAATCTTATTCCGCTCTATCTATAGTATCCCTAAGATAAGCTACCTTATTAACCTAGGGATTATATAGGTAACTATAGGCGTTTCCTATCTATCTAAATCCACTTAAAAATTAGATAATATATATTATATATAACCTTTTTCGTTATAGCTCTCTTTTCCCCTCTTACTTTTACACTAACTATAGTATAAACTAATCTCTTATTTAAGAGAGAGAGGCATTTTAACTAGAGTTTCTAAATAAGGTATTTGCTTATAGTAGCATAGTAGTTATAGCCTATATTACTAAAGTATCTATAAAGGTAATCTTATTAATTAAAGTAAGAACTCTAAAAAGGGTAAAGAATCTATATTAAATTAGATCTATTTAAAGTCCTTATTAGTAATAACTATTTGACTATAAAGCCTTTCTATCTATCCTCCCTATAACCCTAGTTAAATAACTTAATACTAGGGTTCTTCTTTTTCTAATAAGTTTATATTCTCCTCTTCCCTAGAGTCCTCCTTCTCTTCCTTTATATTATATATATTAATAGCTACTTTCCCTTGCTAATATCTTAGAGAGAGTATAGGATAGGTATAAATAAAATACTTTCCTAAGCTATAATATAAACACTTACCCTTATTATAATATATATTATATATAGCCTAGGTAACCTACTTAGCTTACTTACTACTAGCCTTATTACCTAACTTTACCTTATACTATTATCCTAGTAACTTCCTATATCCTTTTTAGGCCCCTTACTATATGCATAGATTATATATCTATTATAGGAGTGTCCTTATCCTAGGGCTAGGGCCTTAGGTATATATACTTTATTTTTACGCATAATTCTTCTCCTCTAAATAATATAACTTAATATCTAATAAAATGCTATAATAGTAAGCTATTACTACTAAGTAATCTATTTATAATATATCCTATCTAATGCTATAGTCCCTTATCTACTTATTAAGTGCTATATATAGCTTAGTAAGCTTTATAGAGTTCTCTTAATCTAATCCCCTAGCTAGCGCTAATTTTTATTTAAAATAAATATAGAAGTTACTAAATTATTATTAGGCTATTATACTATCTAGTTAAGTTTTATAATTACTAATTCCTACTAATAGGGGTTATTAAATATCTTATTTAAGTAGGTTAAAAATTTTTAGGGATTATAATATACTAAGTGCCCTGTTTTAAAAAAGAGAGTAACTTAGGCCTAGACCTTTAGTAATAGATTTTAGTAAAATAAAGTACTATTAGTCTTACTAAAACCTAATAAACCCCCTATCTATATTAAGCTTATAAGATATAAGGTTTTACTATGCTATAAAAAGGACTTTTTTACTATTAAATAGAGGTCCTATAGGTAAGGGCTTGCGTTTAACTAATTAGTTAGTTAAGTCTAACTTCTACCTATTAGTTAGTTCCTAGATCTATCTTAATTACTAAGTAATAAGCTCCTATAACCTTACTACCTTATTAGTGTCTATCCTATCTAATAGTAGTAGTATATTCGCTAGCTATTATATTTCTATAGTAAAGGATAATATATATTAAGAACTAGCCTTAGGGCTACTACTTATAAGTATTCTAAATAGTAATATTATCCTTATAAGAGAAGAAAGGAACTAAGCTAGAGGTTACATAGGATTTGCTTTTATACCGTTATATATATGTGTTATGCATAGCTTACGCATAGCCCTAACCTAGCTACGCATAGCCCGCGGTCTTTACGCGCCCTTTCCGGATCCGGGGATTAACCTAAGACATGACCCGAGCTTCTAAGCTCAAGTCTATAACAAATTCTTACTTTCTAACCATAAAGAAATTCACGCTGCTAGTTATAAATCTAATATAAATAATCTAGCATTATTTACCGTAAACTGTTATAGACTCGAGCTTAGAAGCTTAGGTTATGTCTTAGGTCAATCCTGGATCCAGAAAGGGCGCGTAAAGACCGCGGGCTAATGCGTAGCTAGGTTAGGGCTATGCGTAAGCCACGTATAACACACACACATAATGGTTATAAAGGCAAATCCTATATAACCTCTAGCTTAGTTCCTTTCTTCTCCTATAAGAATAATATTACTATTTAGAATGCTTATAAGTAATAGCCCTAAGGCTAGTTCCTTAATATATATTATTCTTTACTATAGAAACATAATAGCTAGTAAATATACCGCTACTACTAGATAAGATAGATACTAATAAGGTAATAAGGTTATAGAAGCTTATTACTTAGCAATTAAGATAGATCTAGGAACTAACTAATAGGTAGAAGTTAGACTTAACTAACTAATTAGTTAAACACAAGCCCTTACCTATAGGACCCCTATTTAATAGTAAAAGAGTCCTTTTTATAGCATAGTAAAACCTTATATCTTATAAGCTTAATATAGATAGGGGGTTTATTAGGTCCTAGTAAGACTAATAGTACTTTATCTACTAAAATCTATTACTAAAGGTCTAGGCCTAAGTTACTCCCTTTTTTAAAAAAGAGCACTTAGTATATTATAATCCCTAAAAATTTTTAACCTACTTAAATAAGATATTTAATAACCCTTATTAGTAGGAATTAGTAATTATAGAACTTAACTAGATAGTATAATAGCCTAATAAATAATTTAGTAATTTCTATATTTATTTTAAATAAAAATTAGCGCTAGCTAGAGGATTAGATTAGGAGAACTCTATAAAGCTTACTAAGCTATATATAGCACTTAATAAGTAGATAAGGGACTATAGTATTAGATAGGATATATTATAAATAGATTACTTAGTAATAATAGCTTACTATTATAGTATTTTATTAGATATTAAGTTATATTATTTCGAGGAGAAGAATTATACGCAAAAATAAGTATATATACCTAAGGCCCTAGCCTAGGATAAGGACACTCCTATAATAAATATATAATTTATATATATAGTAAGGGCTTAAAAAAGATATAGAAAGTTACTAGGATAATAGTATAAGGTAAAGTTAGGTAATAAGGCTAGTAGTAAGTAAGCTAAGTAGGTTACCTAGGCTATATATAATATATATTATAATAAGGGTAAGTATTTATATTATAGCTTAGGGAAGCATTTTATTTATACCTATTCTATACTCCCTCTAAGATATTAGTAAGGGAAAGTAGCTATTAATATATATAATATAAAGGAAAAGAAGGAGGACTTTAGGGAAGAGAAGAATATAGACTTATTAGAAAAAGAAGAACCCTAGTATTAAGTTATTTAACTAGGGTTATAGGGAGGATAGATAAAGAGGCTTTATAGTAAATAGTTATTACTAATAAGGACTTTAAATAGATCTAATTTAATATAGATTCTTTACCCTTTTTAGTTCTTACTTTAATTAATAAGACTACCTTTATAAATACTTTAGTTAATATAGGCTATAACTACTATGCTACTATAAGCAAATACCTTATCTAGAAACTCTAGTTAAAATACCTCTCTCTCTTAAATAAGAGGTTAGTTTATACTATAATTAGTGTAAAGTAAGGGGGAAAAGAGAGCTATAAGAAAAGGTTATATATAATATATATTATCTATTTTTAAGTGGATTTAGATAGATAGGAAACGCCTATAGTTACCTATATAATCCCTAGGTTAATAAGGTAGCTTATCTTAGGGATACTATAGATAGAGTAAAATAAGATTAACTTAGATATAGTATATTACTAGCTTTATATAAGATTAGCTAATAACCTATAAGTTTAGGCATTAGCTAATAGGAAGGTAGAATAGCTAATAATATCTATCCTAGGCTTTACCTTTATAAGTATAGTATAGCGCGTAAAGAAATAGAAGAAATATATCTAGCTTTATATCACTAGCCTATAAGAAATCATGGCAATCCTATAGATAGATGTAATACTAGAGGTTATAGAGCAGGACTTATTATTCTCTTTGCTAAGCATATTATAGGATTTTATAGATCTTTTCCTAGAGAGTAAAGTAAATGCCTTATTACTATACTAGGGATAATTAGATTACTATATTTAATTAAAACGTAATCTAGATAGGACTAAACTAGAGCTTCTATAGGTATTATTATATAATATACCCTAATATTATCTTCTTAAAATTCAGAAGTAAGTAATAAACTTAATAGATAAGGGCTAGATATAAGCTAGCTCCTTTTTAGTAATAGCCCTAGTCCTATTAGTAAAGAAGCTAGGAGAAGGCTAGTAGTTTTATATAAACTATTAAGCCCTTAATAAGATTATAGAATAGGACTATGACCTATTACCTCTAGTAAAGGAAACACTATAGTTATTATTAGAGGTAAAGTAATTTATAAAGCTTAATATATAAGCAGCATTTTACTATATCTATATTACTAAGGGTAAAGAATACTAAATAGCCTTTTAGACACGTTTTAGGTTATTTAAGTAGCTTATATGCCCCTTTAGTCTAGCTAGCGCGCTTACTACCTTTTAGAGATATATTAATAGGGTGCTTAGTAAAATACTAGGGAACTATATAACTACTTATCTTAATAATATCTTAGTCTACTTAGGAGGGTCTTAAAAGGACTATATATAAAAGGTCTAAGTAGTGTTAATAAGATTATAATAAGTAAGGCTAAACCTAGATATAAAGAAATATATTTTTATAATAAAGGAAGTTAAGTACCTAGGGTTTATTATTTATATAGAAAAGAAGATTTACCTAGATAAGGAGAAGATTACTATAATTTAGGACTAGGAGGCACTAATAAGGGTTTAGGGAGTTTAAGGTTTTCTTAGATTTACTAACTTTTATTAAGATTTTATACTATATTTCTTAATAATTATAAGCCCTTTAATTAACCTTATAAAGAAAGGGGTTCTATTCTAGTAAATAGATAAATATAACATAGCTTTTAAGACCCTAAAATTAGCCTTTATATTATACCCTATCTTAATATAATAAGACTCTAATAAGGATATAGTAGTTAAGGTAAACTATTTAGAAATAGCACTAGGGGGGTATCTCTCCTAGTTTAATAATAAGGGTATATTATACCTAGTAGCTTACTATTTCGCTTACCTATAGCTAGCTTAATAGAACTATATTATATATAATAAGGAGCTATTAGCAATTATATCCTATCTAAAGGCATGGTTAGCAGAGTTACGTAGTATTAGTAAGCTATTTATAATACTTATAGACTATAAGAACTTAGAATATTTTACTACGCTAAGGGAGATATTAGAATAATAGGTAAGATAGGTAAAGACACTAGCGCTATTTAACTTTAACTTATAATATAGGCCTAGACTATAAGCAGTAAGGCTAGACATGCTATTAAGACACTTCTAGGAGGAGGCATATAAGGAGGGACTAGAGGAGCTAATTATATGTTTAGTAATAAGGCTAGCCTAATACTATTATAAATAAACTATCCTAAGCTTTAGTATAAGCCTTATCTTATTATTAGGAAATAGTAGTATAGGGGATACTATAGCTATGCCTATAGGCCTACTAACTAGAGTAATAATGTTTATAAATAAGTATCTCTAATCTTTATAGGACTAATCCTTAGTTTATAATATAACTTATAAGATATATCTTAATATAGTTAGGGCAAGGGCCTAGAAGTTTCTAAAGGCTATTAATATAAGGGAGTAAATAGTAGATTATTAGATTAGTGCTAAAGGCATGCTTTAGTTCTAGGGCTAGACTTAGATCCTTACTTAGGAACCCCTTACTATAACTTTAACCTAGTAGGTATATAATTTACCCTTACTAGGCTACCCTAGCTATAACATAACCTTTAAGACGCTTTAAAGGGACTTTTACTAGGATAGTATATTATAAAGCATTACTTAGTTTATAAGGAACTGCTACTATTATAAGGGGCGGAGAAGCTACTAACTAAGATAAGGCTTACTAAAACTAATTCCCTTACTAGATTATTACTAGTTATAGATCTCTATTAACTTTATAATAGACCTGCTAGCTTAATACCTAGATAACCTATGGTTCCTTATAGTTATTATAGATAGACTCTCTAAGTATATCTAGCTAGAGGCTATAATATTAATAGGGGCTAAAGTATACGTAAAATGGTTTAAATAGTGTTAGTAGTAGTTCTATAGCTTTCCTATATAAATTATTAACAAAACCAGGTGCTTAGGCTTTACGAAACTAACGAGCCGGACCTAGGCCAGAGTAGGCTAAAAAGTGAGACTATAGAGGAGCTAGCTAAAAAGTAAACTAGAAGTAAATTACCACTATAAAGCTAAGCTTACTACGCTATAGCATAAAGAGAGGAGGCCTAGAATAGGCATAGGGCAGGGCTAGACTAGAGCTAAATAGGGTTAAGGACCTAGAACTTTTTCTTTTCTTTTGTTTTTTTTTAATAGGATAAGGCTAGTGTAAGCTAGCAATAAACACCTATAACTAGCCACACATAACGCAACGCAGGCCTAAGTTAGGGTTAGCGTTAGCCTAAACATAGATATAAAGGGGTTTTTCTTCCTAATTAAGGGTTTTCCCTTTTGATAAAGCAGCCGGAGTACTAGTACTAGCCCTACATAGAGCTAGCTAGTGTAAATAATATATATATATAAATTATTATAGATTATAGTTTAGACTAGTTAAGTAACTTTTAGACTATGCTTTATAATTAAGTAGGTATATAATAGTTACTATTAATAGCCTATTATCTATAGATAGACAGTGGCACGGAAAGGGCAAATTAAGAGGTGTAGGCTATCTTGCAGGTAATGCTATCTTTTTTATAGTTTAAATAGCTAGATTATCTCCCTGTATATTAGCTTATATTAAATAATAGGGACTTATTAGTAATAGGGATTAGCGCGAACATAGCCCTATATAGTTATAACTTAGCAATAATTTAGGAACCACTAGATAAGCAAGCGTCTTATACCTTATTAAAGGGAAGGGCTTAAGCATTCCTATAATATCTTAAGGAGGGCTTAGATTTAATATAGGCTGCTATAGCATTTATTTAGTAATAATAATAGGAGGAGATAAATAGTGGTTAATATCTAGCGGAGTGTTTTTAGGTTAGGGACTATATATAGTTAAACCTTTAAAACTTTAAGACAAATAGACTATATAAAAAGTTAGATTAGGTTATAGCTAAATATAAGGTGCTTAAGGTCCCTATGCCTTTAACTATTAAACTAGATATGCTAAAGGGACTATACCTTATCTTCTATATAGACTTAGTATAATGTATAGCCTCTAACCTATTACTAAGTTAAATACTAGTAGATAAACATCCCTTACTAAAACTTATAATAATAGATACTAACCCTAATCTCTTAGAGTATTAGGTAAAAGAGATACTTATAGCTAAAAACACAAGAGAATAGGGGTTAAGATAAGATATACTAGTTAAGTAAAAAGGATATATATAGCTAACTTAGGAACCGCTAGAAAGCATATAAGATATAGAGGCATTAGATAGATTTAAAGCATAATAAGGTAATATAATAACACATAATAGGCCTAAGAAATTACATTTTTATTTAACTACTAAAGCATAGTAAATCCTATTCTCCTCTATTATATGCGTGGCCTAAAGCTAGTATTCTATAATAAAAAAAATAAAAAATAAATTAAGCTATAAAGGGTAGGGAAGGGGGGTTAGTTACTTTATTCTAGTTCTATCCTAGGGAATAATAATTATAGGTAGTGTTTAGCTAGTAAATAAGGGCCTTATTAAATACATACTACTTAGTAGTAGTAGTCTCCTAAATAGAGGTAATATAGGATAGATTCTTATTTATTATAGCTATACTATAGAAAAACTCTATTACTATATTACTATTATAATAGGTAGGAGATATTTACTAGGCTAGGGTAAGGGCCTAGGACTTAGTAATGCCTTAGGTATAAGCTATGCTAGTAGGGGATAATAAAAAGGGTATTACTATAGTAGGATTAATTTAGGTAATAGCTAAAATAGTATTAAAACGTTTTTAATAGTAAATAAAAGTTTTTATTAGGATAGCATAGTATCCCTTTTTAGAAGTAATATGCTTTATAGCTAAAGTCTTAATAGCTTTACTAGTAGCTAAAAGGTTTATTAGGTACTTATATATATATTATAGCTTTAGATTACCTAAATATAAATATAGCTCCTAGCTATATAAATAATAGGCATGCTAATAAGGTAAATAGGCCTAATAAGACCTTAGGATACACTCTTATATCCCCTTATTATAAAGATTATTTATATATTAAATATATAGAATCTCTTACTCTTTACTATTAGAGTTATTAGAGTTATTAGAATTACCCTTTAGGATATAGCTACTAAGGTAGCTTAGTTTTTTAAGGGAAGGAGGGAGGTAGTAATAAGGGGAGAGAAGCATTACTAGTAATAGTAGTAGTAATAGCGCTTAAGGTAATAGTAATAGATATAATAGTAAGTAGACTAGGTATAAAAAGGGGGCATAAAGGGAGATTAATAGGATAATTTAATTAAGGTAAGTAGTAGAAAAATAATAAGATAGAGGAAATAAGGGTATAGAATAGAAGAAAAAGGGAAAAGAGTAAGGAATATATAAGAGTATTTATATCCTAATAATAGCACTAGGGGGTTATAACTATATACTTACTTTAAAGGAGGGCAAAGGGAGGATATTAAATAATTAGCTATAAAGAGGTTAAAGAGATAGATAATAGCTAGGGGAAGAAAGGAGAACTTAATAGGTAAAGGATAATATATAAAGAGAAAGTAAGGGTAGCTAGGCAAGTAAAGCATAATATTAGCTAGTAATAATATAGAAATAATTTAGTTTAGTATTATAAGGGAAAGAGTTAGTAAGGGAGGCTATTTTTTAATAAGCTAGGGGTAGGGTAGCCTATAGGGAAAAGATTTCTTAGCCTACTAGGCTATGCATAAGACCTATATAGGCCCTATACGTACACATAATGCTAGCTATATAACACACTACTTACTTATAGGTTCGCTAGGAGAGCTATGCACTAGTCCTACATAGGGTATAATATAATTATATAATAATAGCTATATATATATACTACTTACTTATAACTTAATAACCATAAAGAAGGAGGGGGG
This sequence comes from Epichloe sibirici, assembly GCA_022702365.1. NCBI lineage: Eukaryota > Fungi > Ascomycota > Sordariomycetes > Hypocreales > Clavicipitaceae > Epichloe > Epichloe sibirici. The sequence goes on along the minus strand of JALAAE010000001.1, from coordinate 1,732,946 downwards.
AAGGCCTAAGTAAGGGAGTATATTATAGACTTAAGCTTAGAAGCTTAGGTTATGTCTTAGGTTAATCCTAGATCTAGAAAGGGCATATAAAGACCGCAGGCTATACGTAGCTAGGTTAGGGCTATGCGTAAGCCACGCATAACACACACACATAATGGTATAAAGGCGGATCCTATGTAACCTCTAGCTTAGTTCCTTTCTTCTCCTGTAAGGATAATATTACTATTTAGAACGCTTACGAGCAGCAGCCCTAAGGCCAGTTCTTAACATAAACAAAGATTAAGAAGATGCCTTAATTAAGAAGCTTATAGCCATAGGAACACTTTAAGAAGCGTTTCTTACTATAAAAGAAGAAGCTAACTAGAATCTAGCCCTTTAGTTACGTTAAGAAGGGAAGATAACAACCCCTAGCAAGCCCTTTAAGCAGTCTAATTAAGCTAAAATTAATACCTTATAAGCGCGTAATGTTTTCAAATTCACGATGTTTAATCCCATAAAGCATAGCACTAAGAGACTCTTTAAATCTTATATAATAAGAGAAATTAAAGGTAAAGGGATAACAGCGCCCTATAAGAAATCACGACTTATTATCTAAGGGTATAATAATAAGGGTAAAGAGCTAATCTTAACTTAATCCCTAATAATACAAAGAGCAAGCTAACGATTAATTGTAGCGTTAGCACTATCATTAAGATCTAGAGGAATTTTCCTATGGATATGAGATATTACGTAAGCGTATGTTTAATTAAACACGCTACTTAGCAGACTTATTATCACTGCTCTACCTAAACAAATAGCTTATTTATTCCCTAATGGCATAATAATAGAAGTTATTAAGCTATTATATAGAATTACAGAAGTAGGAACCTATTAGTGGGTAACCTACTTCTATTATTATAAAGAGAAGCTTTAGATAATAACCTTAATGTATGACCTGTGCTTGCTAATAACTAACGTAAGTAATAATAACCTCTTTAGAGTGATTAGAATGCAAACAGATAATACTCTAGGCCTTAGTAATTAAGATTTCTTCTAATAAGAAGAAAGAGAGCTCTAGAAAGCGGAATTTATAGTAAAGCTAAAGTAAATTCTTTTAGCTAAGAATCCCCTTATCTTTAATAGCTATATCCTTTCTTTAAATGCTAATAATACTATAGATTTATGTTAAAAAGGGTAAAGCAAAAAGATTAAGAGCATTAACCTTAAATCACTAACTATAAAGTAGGATTATGTTAAATAAAGAGCTTATAGAAGCTATATTATAACTGTCTATTAACCAGAGGCTTTATATAACCTTTTAATTACGGCATAACACTAAGACCCTACAAATAATAATATAAACTAATTAAATAAAAGACTTAAATAGTAGATCTAATAATAATAATAAGGGATCTATTATATCCCTCTAGTCCTTAAGAAAGTGAAGCTATTTGTGTTTATAGATGGATCTCTTGCTAATAATAAAGATCTAAGTTCCTAGATTGGATTTATTATTATTATTAGTAATAAGGAAGAAAAAGAGAACATTTTTATAATATAAGGTAATATTATTACGTATAGCTTAATAAAGAGTAAGCGTGTAACTTATAGCGCTCTTGCTTCCGAATTATACGCAATGGTTTAAGGTGCTAATATAGCCTATGTAATTGCTATAACCCTTAATATAATCACAGATTGGTTAAGAATTAATTAGATCCTAATGATTATTTATATAGATTCTTTTTTATTATATAAATACCTTATAAAGCTAGGTATAATAAAGGAAAAACAACTAATAATTAACATTATAGCCCTCTAACAATCATACAAGCATTGCGAGATCTACGAAGTCTAATGGATTAATGGCAATAACAACCCCGCTAATGCGATAATAAAGGCATTACTAAACAAAGCTCTTAAGACCTTTATTAATTCAATAAAGCTATAATCTAGGTTAAAGGCTAGGTAAAGAGGCCTAAGACTTAATGAGCTAGACAAAAAGTCTAGGGTTTAGGAGAACTTATAGCTAGACTAATAAGAGACTTAGATTTAATTAACAGGATCCACTTATATTCATTTTCGCTTAACTTAATTTTATTGTGTTTTTTAAAGCTTTTAGAGCTTCTAATCTCTCTTATATCTTTTTCCTTTAATTCTCTTCTAACTCTCTCTTTAGATTATAACTAACTAATAAGAGTCATAAATCTCTTCTTTTAGGCCTACTTTACAAATTTTTATTACCCCTCTTTTATCCTTACTTTTATCCCTACTCTCTCTTTACTTTTCCTTACTTTTCTTTAAAAGAGAAAACTACTAATATTAGAATAGTTAAATCTAGCTACGCATAGAAAGTAAAGCATAACGCAAGTGCTATGCTATAATTAGGTGCATCGCGTAAGTGGGTTAATCACGTGACCCACGATGCCCTTAACACCTTTGGCCACGTAGCCCGTTAGCTAGAAGATTATCATCAATTATTATCACCACTTTGACCCTGATTGCACTAGTGCTCAGACCCTTGCCTCTGTGAGACCTCCTAACAACAAATCTATAACTATAATTAAAGCTATTATAGCTAGTAGCTAAGTTATCCTAGCCTTCCTTATCCTTATAGGTTAAAAGCATATAGAAAGGTAGTATTATATTAAAGAGTTTAATCCATAGATAAAGATAATGCTATTATTATTAGGCTATACTAATAATAAGCTTACCTTTAAGTGGTTAAAGCACTTTAATTAACACACTATATCTATTAGTTAAAAACACTTACTAATTCTTAATAGCTATAGATTATATTACACGCTTAAATTTATTAAATTCTATAAAGATTATAATATAATTCCTTTTAGGCTACCTCTATATCTAATATATCTCTTATAACCTCTTAATATTATAGTTTTCTACCTACTTAAGCATTATTACGCTAAAGCCCTTAATATTATAGTCTATAATAGGGCTATAAGTATTATAAAGATTAAATTCCTTAGCTATATTAGAAGCGTTTAAAAATAAGTATTTAAGAAGTCTATAATAATCTCTACTTTTTATAAAACCAGGATTTAGCCCTTTAATTTAAAGGTTATAATTAAAGAGCTTATTAAGCAAGCCCTAGCTACTATTTATACGCCCTCTCTAGACTTATTAATCTATAGATCTTTTAAATTTAAGACCCTAGTTATATTAAGGTAAATTAATAAGGTTACTAATAAGCTTAAGACTATATTATATAAAGATAAGGACCTTAATCCTAAATTTAGCTATAATCTAGGGTATTTTATCTATAGAAGCCTTATTATAGCTATAGAGCTAATCTAAACAAAACAAGACCTTAGGCGTATAAAAGTAGCTAAACTAGTATTATAAAAATATAGGGCTATAAAGAATTAACTACTAAAAATAGGCGGTATGCTTTCTATATATAAAGCTTAAGGGATAGTATATTAAAAAGAGATTAATAATAAGGTATTAGCAAGACACGTGGTTAAGGCAGCAAAGAAAAAGGCCTATAGGTATACAAAACGCGTGTTTTTTAAAGCTATAAAAAGGCACGTAAGAAGCGTTATAACTATAGCTTAGAACCCCTAGTTATTTGCGATAAAAAGGGCCTTTATTATATGCGAAAGGGCTAATAAAGCTATTTTATCGTTAAAGTGGTCTATTGTGGTGATCGGTCCGTTGTGGTGATAAGCACCACCTTTGGTGGTTGGGGTTCCCCGACTGCCAAAGGAAGTGGGGCGTGGCACGATTAATTGACTGGGCTGGGCAGGTGCTTACTCATGCAGTCGTTAATACATAGTCCTGCTGTCTGTCGCAGTGACATCCTTCCCATCTTACCTGGACTGAGCTTTCTTCTTCAACGGCTGGCTATTCCTTTCCAACCTTGACCTGTGTCGTAATGGCCATGGTTCTTTGACATCTCGACGACGATTTCGCTCTTCCTCTTCGGTGCCTGCTGCGCAGTTATCCGGTGCGGCCCGCCGCGACCTTTCGCGAATTGTCGGACCGTCGTGGGCGGCGGCCTCACTCCTGGTTCCCGGTTCCCAGTTCCCAGTTCGCAGTTCCCCGCTGACCTGTGCTTGTCTTGGCCCTCGGCGGCCCACCTCGAGCTTGGAGACTGAAGATTGATGGTCATGAACGACGACGACATATTACTCACGGCGACGTCGCCCGAAATCCGCTATGCAGATCCAATCTCTCACTCCGGTCGAAATGTTCGCTCTCTCTGGTCTCGATTGTCGGGCAATGTCATGACCAGCAGCACTGTGGCCAAAACAACTGTCCTGAGGCGAGACTTGAGCGATGGAGCCATAGCAGGCACTGTCGTTGGAGTGGTCCTCGCTGCTGCCCTTCTGGCATTCTGCCTTTATCCCGTTATTGTTCATCAGACTAAGCGCAGGAGACGAGCCGGTCGTCCTTTCGATGCTGAGGTCGGTTCCCAAGCACAACCCGTCATTGGCTCGACGCCAGACCCGAACTCACATCGTCGGCTTTCATCTACAGATTCATTCAAGCAAAATGGAGAACTATCACGCGGCGAGCTTGGCGGGGCTCAGAGCAAGGAGCTGAGATGGGTTTCTGATAATGCCGACGTAACGCAGCCAAGGGAGAACTTTGAGCCATCCAGACAATTGTCCACACGAACCGAAGGAGATGCTTGGCAACATGACGGAGCCGCTCTTCGCGGCGACGCTTGTGATGATGATTACACAAATGAATCGACGCCATTTCCTTATTACATGCCGGCCTCAATGCCGGACGAAAATCCCGGCGTGCTCAAAGGGACAAGCCATGATTACTATAGTCCTTCCATACCCTCGTCAGCGTTTGGCATGGTCACCGCCCCAGATACTGTTGAGCCTTCGCGGACATTATCTCGTGGAAGTTCTTTCAAGCACAACGTGAAACAGATGTTCCGCCGGCCGAGCGGTCGCGATAGTTCACTGGCCTCAGTAATATCTACAGAAGACAAATCGACTCCATCGCGAGCATATGTCGGTACTGGGCTCGGACGGATTCTTACTTCTGGGCACCCAACCGATTCTCCTACTGAGCTTTTACCGACGACAACATCAATGCAAGCGCCTTCTGCGCCCGTGTTAGCGGCCTCATCAGCGGACAAAGTCTCAATATCTCCCTCGCAACCAGTCATTATAACTCCACCACAATCACCATCGCATAATAGGACCGCTCTCAAGGCTTCTTCATCGCTGCCTTCGGATCCTGCTCCTGGGACAGTAAACCCCATGGATATCATGCCTGCCTCCACAGAATCGGAAATGTGGCATAGAACAGAGCACCAACTCCTAGCTGCTTCGTATGGGTCATCGCCTGGCCCATCGTCCAGCGATCAGGCGGACCAAGAAGATGTCTCAACTTTCACGCCTCCGCCGGTCTCTGCGCCTTCACCTGCCGAAGTAGCGCAAGCTGCACAATCTTCTGCTCCGACGAATCAGGAAGCGTGCCAGGAGCCGCTGAAGCGAGAGGGCCACGCTGTGCCAATGATTGAGTTGCATAGCCATGATCACCTGAGCCCTTCAATGGGTTCGGAGAGAAGCCGACATCCTAGCTATCCCTCGGACTGTTCTACTCCATTTCCGAGCGCGCACTCGACAGGGCCATCCACAGAGAACACTCCCTCAACACAGCTCGATAGCCCCTCTCCGGGTTCAATGAACAGCCCCAACTTTCGACACAGCGCCTCGCCACAACTAGGACTCGCATCGCCTAGAGTAGGTGTGTTTCGATGTGACGAACATGGTTGTAGCCAAGTTTTCGACCAGCCACACAAGCTCAAGTAAGTACAGGCAATGTACGAATATCAAATTTGTTGATATTGCTCTAGGTTTATGAAGCATGAGGAGTTAACCCTATAACAGGCACCACCAACGTTATCATAGCAAAGATCACAAGTGCCCGTATAAGGACTGCGGGAAAGGCTTTGGCACCAAGACTCACTTGCAGCGACACATAAATGACCGTCATGAAAAGACGAAGAAGTTCCATTGCGCTATTCCGGGATGCGATTATTCAAAATCTGGAAGCAAAGCTTTTCCACGAAAGGACAACTGGAAACGTCATATGACTAAAATACACAACATGGACCAGCAACAACTTCCTGAGCCAATCGAGGTCGACTCTGAAATGGGTGGTACCTGACATGCATGTAGCCTGCGCTTTACTACGAAAGGGCGCGTAGATGAACTCGCTCCATGATTTTGGAGCTTCAGTCATCGGCGAAACATGGTTATGTAATTCTTGTCTGTATCACCAGGGCACATGACCAAGTGTCACTGCGAATGCGATGCGACGACAAAGGAAGTTCGTCATATGTGGCCAACATTGAGTTTGCGGTGAACTTTCATCTAGACGGATTTGCGTGTTTCGACCTATTTATTTGAGTGCTTTAGCACTGGAAAGTGCAAGTTCGTTCTTCGAATCGGTGGGAGACATATTGTATCAGTTCCAATATCATTTGGCGAAGGAATTCTAAGGCAGCCAGCAGAACAGCAAATTCGGCGTTGGGCATGGTACCTGTCTATTCCCAGTTCACAGTTCATTACTGCAAGATGTAGCATTTCGATCTTTACACCAAGACCTTTGGTTCCGGCGTTAAAAATATTCGCGGAGTCAGCGTGCGACATGAGACATGGCACAGTAATCGATAAGGAGAGGGAACCTCGAGGGCCCGTTAATATCAGCCAGCTGCCAGCTGTCGCTCGTGCCATTATTACGAGCTTAGTCACCTTTTTCTGCCCATGGCGTCAAAGCGGTGAGGAGCGATCGTCAGTCCCCTTCTCTTTCTCTCTCTCCTCCTCTATACCTACCTACAGTCTTACCCCTGAATAATTTTACAAATCTACATGCCCTACTTTTCTATTCCCCTCTAATAGCTACGATTAGCTATAAGTAATACTATTATTAGAGAGCTATAAGGAAAATGCATAGGGTATAAAGCGCTATAAAAGAGTATATATATTTCTAGGGGATTACTAGTAATATAAGGTACCTTTTACTCCTAGCCCCTATCCCCTTTATTTCCTTACTAATACCTGATTCGCTTAATTCCCCCTGTTATGTAGATTTGTAAAATCATTTAAGGGTTATACTGTACTTCTTTCTCTCTCTATCTTGTCGCAAAAAAAAAAGGGTCACTAAATGCGCATATCGTGTTTTTTGAATGCGCATATCGCGTTAGTCCCAATCCGGAAGGACGGTCCCCATACCTAATTTTAGTGTGGCTCGCCTGTTGATTTTCGCGATCAATTGAGATGCCTATATATGCGATACTGTTTGAAGGTATTGATTTTATTAAAGCTATCATGACTGCCTTGACGGCGGATTTGAATCCCTCGCTTGCTTGCTTAGTATTAATTACGTTGCGTTAGAAGAGGTTGCAAGCGTTACACGTTGCGGTAAGCTACCTGCATTTGCCACTAAAAAGAGCTGGTATATTTAGCGGGGGATTAAGTGGAAAGGTACTTCTTGCGTTTATTCAAAAAACGCGATATGCGCATTTAGTGACCCCCCCCCCCAAAAAAAAAAAAAAAAAAACGTCAAGAGACAGACCGATTCATAACTCATTTATTTACTCATCCTTGACGCTTTTCTTAATCATGGACGAGCTCCCAAACCTGAACTTGATTCCAAGTGCATTAAACACACTTGCAACAGAGCTTCCACTTGTTGTGAATTCTCCAGTGGTTCAGAACCCAAATGCAATCATATCTGCGATCACGAACTTAGGCAACCAAATGAACACCCGATTCGATGAAATAAACACTCGATTCGATCATGTGGAAGCTCGTCTCAGTCGCGTAGAACTTTGCATAACTCAGCTTGACAGGACACTATTCCAATTAGGGAGTTGGTAAGTACTATTCTTTTCTTTCTAAGAGACTTCTACTAATATTTGTTTATTATTAGACATTACAACCTTGAAATCAGTCTCAAGAACAAACGAACCTTTGAGGACAATCACGCGTCAGCTCTATTGCCTTTACTCAACATCGCTGCTAGAACCACGATCGAGAATTTCCCACGGCATTTCAGCGGGTTAGAGACACTAAATAGTAACTCATTTATTTTATCTTCTATTGCTCTTTGAATATTTTAGAGTGCTAATAGTATAGATAGAGCAGTGTGTCGATCAGATTCTTACTGATCTACAGATTGCAATCATTCCAAACACTCCACTATTGGCCAAGAAGGAATGGATCCGGCGTATGTGGATTGTGTGAGCTTAAGTTAGCGATATGGAGGTCGACCCCTGTGGATTAATGAATCGAGTATGAATCGGCTGTTTGATAACAAGGGATATCACAGTGTTGCTTACGGATGGATGGCCCGACTACGGACTAGGGTAAACAACAATGCAGACGTTTTTACGTTGACATACAAGAGGTCAGCTGTTGATGTATTAGTGCAAGGAAATGGCGTCATTAAGAAGAGCTTCACTTCAGCTCAATTCTTTTATTATTCTTCGAACCAATTTTTTCTGATCTTCCGCATCTAACAACTTTTCATCTGTATCCTGTATGGCTCTCCCCACCGCGATCACGGTCTTGGTACTTTCACTGTCCACCCAAAATCGACCATTCCTGCCTGTTGCTGTTTCGAAATGCAGCCCTAAAGCACCAAGCTCTTCCAGCACAACGATCTTTCCTTCTTGCACGCTTTTGGGCATCATCAGGCGCCTTGACATTCCCAGTGATATATTGAACAGCATCCCGCCCGTCAAAGCACCCAATCCATCTGCTTTCCCCGTAGAAGAATTGACACACTCCACCTCAGCGTCCATGTGCTTATTCGCCATGCTTACTCGTGCGTACACTAATGCCCCGGCTGCTAGAATTGGTCGAGTCTTCTTGGTCGCCGATTCGAATGACAATTGTGGCAAGAGCACGGGTGTAGTGTAATCCGATAAAGAGACGTAATATACGTCTGCGGCGCTCTTTTGGACTGTGCCGATGACAAGTTCTCCTACTCTAGGGACATACTGCGTCACAGAGTTAGCGTCAAAGCTGTCTTGCGCCTGTTTGAAGTGATGTGAGGGACAAGCAAATTACCCGTCCTTGAGAGGTCTCTACCCTAATTGCATTTTTGGGTCTGTCAGTGACGAATTGGCCGGCCAGTGTCGGAAGAATATCATTTGGTGGAACGTGGCGAAGGCCAGGACCTAGACGGAGAGGCTTCTTGGGATGCGACGGTATGAGATCGGGATCGAGGCGGTCGCCCGGCAGGACGAAGACTGGCTCTGAAGACATTGCGACTGTCCAGGTATGTGTGGAAGAGCGCGTGTGTGAATGCGAGAGCTAGCTGGAATCTTTCAGCCTTGCACAAAGTTGGGGAGCAACCCAACTTGTGTGATCCGTCAAACCCACCGAGACTACTTTTCAGAAGTTGTGGAGGGACAGGGAGGAGCCTTGTGTGATACATCATAGCGAGCCCACGTCGAATTTTTTTTTGGAGAGAGCGATAGGGAAAAAAAAAAGGACCCCACTACCCATTTTCTGGACTGACGCCTTTTCCTTCCAAAACGTTTCCAAAGAACAAAAAAACATACACAACTGGACCGAGGAACAGGGACAAAAGGTCTCGCGTTCCTTTCTGCATACTTGGTCTGTGGATTTGAGCATCTTTTATTAATCTTTTTCTCCCTCTGCATTACAATCCCTCCGCATGTCTGAGAGCAACGGTGTTAGGCCCGGTCCCGAGCCTGCGGACCGGATCGTCATAGGTATTACCTTTGGCAACTCCAACAGTTCGATTGCGTTTACGGTCGACGATAAGGCCGAGGTCATTGCCAATGAGGATGGAGGTGTGTATTGCTTTCCGGAATATAAAGATGTTGCGATTGATTGGACACGCCCCGGACGTTGCAAGAGATGATGGACTGGTGTGCCCAGTTCGTGTGCTGACATAGTTTCTTCCCTTGCAGACCGACAGATTCCTACTGCCTTGTCGTACGTAGACGGCGACGAGTACTACGGTTCCCAGGCCAAGGCTTTCTTGGTTCGCAATTCCTCCAACTCGATTGCCTATTTTCGCGACTTTTTGGGCAAGGAGTACGTACATCAACGCCGGCCTCTGAAGCACAACAGCCCACCACGACGAGACATACAATCCCGATGCTAACTCTACTGATCTCTCAGGTTCAAGTCCATCGATCCTACTCACTGTCATGCTGCCGCTCACCCCCAGGATAACGACGGCAATGTCTTCTTCTTGGTCAAGGACAAGGACGGCGAGAGCGAGGCCTCTTCTGTCCTCGTCAGCGAAATTGCGACCCGCTATCTACGCCGTCTCGTCACCGCTGCCTCAGACTACCTAGGCAAGAAGGTCACCTCTGCCGTTGTCACCGTGCCGACCAACTTCAACGAGAAGCAGCGTGGGGCTTTGGTCGCGGCCGCCAACGCTGCTGGTCTCGAGGTTCTGCAGCTCATTGCTGACCCTGTTGCCGCTATGCTGGCTTACGATGCCCGTCCCGAGGCCGTGGTTGAGGACAAGATTGTTGTTGTTGCCGACCTTGGTGGCACTCGCTCAGACGTCGCTGTGGTCGCCTCAAGGGGCGGCATGTACACCATCTTGGCCACTGCCCACGATTATGAATTCGCCGGTGTTCAGCTGGACCAGGTCCTCATGGACCACTTCGCCAAGGAGTTCATTAAGAAGCACAATACTGATCCTCGATCCAACGCCAAGAGCTTAGCCAAGCTCCGACAAGAATCTGAGGCCACCAAGAAAGCTCTCAGTATTGGAACCAATGCACAATTCAGCGTGGAGAGCCTAGCTGAGGGCTTCGACTTCTCCTCCACCATCAACCGTCTTCGATTCGAGATGGTCGGTCGCAAGGTCTTCGATGGCTTTAACCGACTCGTTGAGAGCGTGATCAAGAAGGCTGAGCTGGACGTCCTTGACATCGACGAAGTCATCATGTGCGGCGGTACTTCTCACATTCCTCGCATCGCCAACAACTTCCGCAGCATTTTCCCTGAGTCAACCAAGATTCTCGCCCCCGCCACCAGTACCACGGCCATCAACCCCTCGGAGGCCCAGGTTCGTGGTGCCGCCCTCCAGGCTTCCCTCATCCAAGAATACGAGGCCAAAGACATTGAACAGTCCACACACCCTGCCGTCACCACGGTCAAGCACATCTCCAACGCCATTGGTGTCGTCGCCACCGGCACGGGCGGCGAGGAGGTCTTCACCCCCATTATGCAGGCCGAGACTGCTGCTCCCGCCCGCCGAACTGTGCACATCCCCGCTCCCAAGCAAGGCGGCGATGTCTTGATCAAGGTTGTCGAGGGAGGCACGCACATCAAAGTCACCAAGCCCGAGCCCAAGGCCAAGCAGCCCGTCGAGAACGGCGACGATGAGTCCGACTTTGACGATTCCGACGAAGAAGAAGAGGAAGAGAAGCGCGAAAAGGTCTGGAAGCTCGGCACACAGCTCGCCGAAGCTGCCATCAAGGGTGTCAAGAAGGGCGGCAAGGTCGAAATCACTATTAATGTTGCGGCCGACCTCAGCGTCACCGTCACTGCCCGGGAAGTCGGTGCCAAGGGCGGTGTCCGTGGCACCATATCTGCTTGAAAAGCTAGTAGTATCTCGAGGCACATGATGAAATGCTTGTTTCACTAGCAGGGAATGTTTTATTATATTTTATATGGATCTTGCAGTGGTTTGAAAGGGGCAAAATGAAACTCCCCCCATTTCGAAGCAATGAAGGGAAAGGGGAGAAAGCTAAGACGAATGATGGATATAGAATTGTGATGAGACCCAGAGGCGACACGTTCTTGACTGGCAGAATGGGTTCAGGACAAGTCGCGTGGTTTGCTGCGCTTTCCCATCTTAGACTTTTGACTAAGAACGTCGAATGGGAGAAGGGATGGTTGAAATAGACATGGTGGTGGATTAATTGAACGCGTACGAATCCATTCAGATGAGCCTGATGAGCCTGATACTGATACACATTGGCCGAGTTGCTGATGTAGTACCGTAGGCGCAACGGTGACGTTTATAGTTGGTGAATGTTGTGTTGTCAAGTCGACGTAGTGAGTGCGCGAGTGCGTGGAATACATTGTGGCCGAGCTCTCGCCTGCAATTTTGCAGGAGAGCACGTACGGGATTTTTTTTTTTTTTCTATCTCAAATACCGGCTATTCGCATACGACTCTTATACCGCCACACCACTGGGCAGCGTCCAAGCAACGAGGTCATCTCTGACGTCAAACTCACCCACTTCCTTCGCACGCCTCGTCCCCGACTCGCCTCTGCGGCCGGCCCCTCCCCCGCCATCGCTGCTGCTCCCCAGCGTGGGCGCCAGACTTCCCAGGCTGCCGCTCCTACTGCTGCCGAGGTCGTCTTCGCGAGAGTCCCTGCTGTCCTCGAGGTGTGCTCGTCCTCCGCGTCTATGCCCTCTGCCCGTGATGCTGCCGCCGCCCCCTGTGACTGTCGATACACTTCTCTCGCTGGAGGTGCTGTGCGTGCGAGCATGGCGGCCGTGGCTGCCGCTGCGCTGGTGGTGGTTCGCGTATCGTCTAAAGTCACTTGGTCGGAGGGTGCCTCCAAATTGCACCTCGTCATCTTCGCCGCTGTCGTGGTTGGAGTGCGTCTCCTTCTTGGTTCTCCATCCGTTGCCGCCAGAGAAGATGTCCTCGATGCACTCGTCTGCCGGGAGCTCGTTGGGCTGTCGTGACCAGGAGGCGGCGAGGGTGCGGCGGTAAACATCTTGGATTTCGGCGGCGTCTCTGGGCTTTGATATATTGGGAATGGCTGGGGAGGGGGCTTGTCAGCGGTGTGTCGCGAGAAGGGGTGGGAAGTGTGAATTGTTTGATTCTGCCAGATTGCAAAGAGAAAAAAAGATTCTATACATACGTGATGCGTCGTCCTCGACTTCGGGGGCAACAAGGCCAGCGATTCCTCCAAACACGGGCGCGGTTTTGAGAGGTGGAGCGATGAAGTTTCTCTCGCCGTCAACCTGGACCATCAGAATGCCAATCTTGAGCGTACTGTTGATCTTGCTATCCTGCATGAGATGTCGTCGCACAATGCCCTCTTCCACTAGACGTGTCTCTGGTTTGTCTGTGCCCTCGCCGGATGTTGGGCTGACACCGATGATGCTCCGTTTGCGAGGGGGCGAGCCAATCTCACGGCCCAACGATTCGCTTTCCTCCACATATTCGCTCAAGTTCAGCTTGACGTGTCCGAGTGTGATCTTCTCCGTCATACCAAATTCTTGCAGGATTTCAAACTCAATGGGACATTCGCCAAGATTGTTGCACTTGTCCACGGAAATCCGGATGCCGGTAATGAGTTTGCTGTATCCATAGTCTACTTTGTGATTGGAGATGGGGCATTTGTTGGTGCGGCCGCGATGCTCCGCGTGTATTGAGTGAGAAAGGTGCCATTTGATGAAGGAGTTGCCTGATACGAGAGGGATGTTGTTCAAGTCGAATATCTAGAGTACTGTTTGTATTAGATATTGATTCAGCAAAGGTCTTCCAGAGGATGTGAATGCGATGCGGACCTTGAGATGTAGTTCGAACTTTGGCTAGTAATCGTGTTAGCAAGAGCATCCTATGGGTATCATTGGAGCATCGCCGGGGTGCTTGGGCGAACTTACCTTGCGAGCCTTGCCGACTGTTGGCAGGAAGTGCATGTCAGCGGGTTTTCACAGTGTTCAATCGAGCCACGCTTTGTGAAGATGTAAAATTGAAGCCGGGAGGTTGAGTTCATTGGAGTGTGAGACGAGGGGTCATGTCATGACTCAGGACTCAGGAATGAGAGAGAAGCAGGCCAGGCCCGTTTAGCTCGACCCATGGTGGCGCATCAACGGCGGAGAGCCGGCACTTCACATTGACGTGCTGTGCTGCCTCACGAATTGAATCTAGACGAACCAAGAATAAAAAAAAATGAGCGGGGGGTGGAGAGGCCAAGTAGAGATGTATGCGTGCGCTAGGGCGGACTCGGCAGCAACGCGTGAACGGGATGAGATAGAACGGAACACGAGGGAAATCGGGCTTACTGAGAGACGACATGTGTGCGGCAGTCTGGTTTCGGCCAGCCGCTCGGACGGTGCTTGACTGTATCTGGGTGTGGGTGGTGGGTGTGGGTGGTGGGTGTGGGTGGTGAGTGAGTTTGGTAACACTTGTGACTTGCAAGTTGAGCTGATCCAGATCATAATAATAATAATAAATACTAGTAGATGTGAGTGAGGCTCACCATCGCTGGTATCGCTGGTGGTGGACCTGGTGGTGGGGTCGCAGCCGCCTTATCGATGAAGCTCGTGCGTACATATCAATCCGTACATACATACATACATACATACATGCATGCATGCATACTGCGGGACACGACAAATTCCCGGTTTTCCAAAACGTCGCGTCTCAATGCATCTTGGAAGAAATCGGTGAGCCGCTAACCCGGCACCTACAAGTACAATCACAACTACAATAGCCATGGGACCTAAACCAGGGTCCGGCGGCATATCAGGCCCGTCGTCTGAAAAGCGCAAAAAAGCGGCAACAGGCAGTGCCAATGGACGTCAAAAAATGGCCAGAGTACACGCGGCACGACATATCCCTGCTCAGCCTGCCGAGGTCGCGCTCAAAGATGGTCAACTCGATCTCCAGGCCTTTCTGAAAGCTCACGAGTTCGAAATCAACGCTATGCAGCAAAGTATGGCCACATCCAAGGCCGTGAGCTCCAGTCGTGCCTTTCAACAAGTGCCTCGGGGACTTCGCCGACGTACAGCCAGCCACAACCCTAGGCGAGTGCCACGACGCTTGCGGTCGAAAGCGAAAAGGGAGATGCAAGATGACAATACACCTTTAGTCGAGTCTAGGAGACGAAGACCAAGAACAACACGGGCAAGAATACGAGCGGAACGAGCTAAACGGCTAGGTCTTCTGGCAGCCCGAAAACGACGAAGGCGTGTCCAAAAAGCAGAGTTGTCTAAGCGGAGAGAAGGAGTAGAAGCACCTGCAAGCGAAAAAGAGGCTACAAAACCACAGCCCGAGCCGAAAATTCGAAGAAACCTACTCAATGACCCACCCAAAGCGCCGGCGAGGTTCCGAAAACGACAGATTCACAAGACTTGGTTGCCAACACACAAATGGCACGCCAAAAGGGCAAGGATGACACAACCAACCAGCCCTCTGTGGCGATTTGCTATACCATTGACCCCGAACGAGAAGATCTACCGGGCTGCGCATCGTGCCCAAGGGGAGAGGGGTACCTTGGTCTGGGATATGAGCTACATGAGTACTATTGGATTGTATGGAAATCCTGCTGGCATGGAGAAAATTCTAAAGGCTATGGGCGTTGCTCACGAGTCATGCTGGAATGAGAAGGGCAAAAAATGGCGCGTGGGGTCGAGGTCATGGTCTGGCTGGTTGTCCCGAAAGCAAGATAACCGGACAAGACTGATATGTCCCGCGACTATGATATGGAATCCGCAGGCTGCTTTTTCGACAGATGAATCAGATCCAAACAAGAAAAAGCGACAGCTATTCATACGGCTCAGCCCTGCAGCGTTTCTAGAGACCTTTGCCGAACTGGTCCGATTGTGTAAAATCAAAGGTTCTGGCGTTTTCGTGGAGGATCTACGCTTTCAAATCGGCAGCATCGAGCTGACAGGACCAGCGTCTACAGAGACTCTCTTGGGTACGATGACACCGTACAACACGAAGAGCCAGCCGAAAAACAAACATGCCGGCCTCTTCGAGTCTCTCAAGACCGTTACAAACCCTGCATGCTTGCCGGCAAACTCTGTCCTTGGCTTTTCGATTCAGGATCCACGTTTGTGTTATCCACCGCGGAAGATGGAAATTACCACCGACCCTGCAGCAGAATCAGACATCATGGAATTGCTTGCTAAATGGCCCGCTGAAGAAGGAATCGAACCATACGGACTGTTTGATCGGAGCACACGCTTCCGGGCAACATGTCTACCATCCCAGGTGGCCATCAGCAAAAGGAAGAGTCTGACCACCCCGGGTGCATTTCTGAAACCTTCTCAGGCGACTGACCCGCCCATTCCCATCATACTAATAGCATCCCGGTCTCCCGACGGCTTGCACTCTCAGGGGACGTGGACTCTTCTGATGCCATGGAAATGCGTTCTCCCGTTGTGGTACAGCATCGTTCACTGTCCTCTTGTGTCTGGCTGGAATCCACGTTTCGCCGGTTTGAACGAGCACATGCAGGTGGCTTTCGAACGAGGTCTCCCATGGTTCCCACGAGACTTTCCTGCCACCGATGCAGGCGCCACGTGGGAGCAGGAAGAGAGAGAGAAGAGAGCGAGACAATACGAAAAGCGCCCCAAGAGCAAGAGAATTGCATTTTCCACCATGGACATGGGAGCGGGCAGAAGGGGCGAAGTCGGCGACGGACACGCGTGTGACTTTGAGCTCATCTTTGGGCTTCCTCGCCCGCGCAAGGCCGAAGACGACGAAGAGTTCGTCCAAGCGGATGAAGCCGTAGACAAAGATGCCATGGATACCGACCAGCAGGAATCCATTGCCCACCAGCCTGCTAAAAAAGAGAGCATTCAGCGACCGTCATCGCTGACGCTCCTTAACTCCATCAACAAAGCAGAATTCCTCACCATGACACGCATAAAAAATCCTGCCCCTACCTTGCCCCCCTCCAACACCATTATCAATGTCCGAATCATCCCCCTTTCGGGCGGCACAGTAACCGCATGCGCTCGAATATATCGGCTCCCATCCATACCAAATACATCACCGACGTCTTCGGATGCCCAAGTCCCCGCAACACTGCCACCCGAAGGACCCAAGACCGGCAAGCTGCCTCTTGATTTACGAGCCCAATGGCTTGCTCAATTGCCTCCCCCGCGGAAGTCAGCGCCCCAAAACTCCATAGGCCGCAAGAAGCCCACGGTCAAGCAAGCGCAATCCCGCCAGCAGCGTCTCGCCCAGGAACTGACTGCACCACCAGAGCCATATCCCCCTCCCGCGCCGAACTCGATGGACATTTGTGGCCACCCCCTTGTTCCTGGTGCCGAGGACCTTGTCGGCTTCGTAACAACGGGGTCCTATTGTCTGCGGGACGGCAAGGCAGCTGCGCTCGGAAGCATCGCCGTGGAGAAGATACTGGCTGGTGTCAAGGCGAAGGGCCGAGAAGGGCATTTGTGTATTGTACGAGATGCGGGTAAGCAAGTCGGCTGGATTGCCAGATGGGAACTTGTGTGAGTTGCAACAATGGGGAGGCGTTCATATTCTCGGGCATTTCCTTTTCTCTCTTCTCCTGGCGCGACATAATCATGATACCCCATTTTGAACGTTCAATGAACTGTTTACTGGATAGACAGTAATTAGTAGTTCAACACCTCAATAAAGTAATGACACAAGTATCGTTTCGCCATCACGGCTTGGTAAAATGTCCCGCAGCCTGTGGATTCTCGCATTTACCGTCCAGAGTAAACAATACGCCACCGACTCACTATCAAGGAAGTTTACAGAGCAATATTTTTCGCGTTGAAGAGAACAGAACGTCTTCATACTATTTCAGGCCCAACTTCTCCTGTAGCTCAAATGCGTCCTGCCCGCATCTTCATAAACATGATTTCTTCAGACTCGTCATAGCTACCCTTCTTCCTTACTACGATATTTAAAACACTTGAACCTTGCAATCCGTAACTTATCTACTCTTCTCTTCAATAAGAGCCTTGGCGATAATCAAACATTTTGCACATCATAGACTGCTCCCAATTAGGCACCCACCTCCTTGGTGATCTCGGGCACGAGTAAAGAGGGGGGGGGGGGGAGACGCTATCGCCAAATAAACAAAAGACCTTTTTGCCGCACTCCGTAAGCGGATACCGGTCCATGCTTTCATATACTCACAACCCGATTACGGGACATCGTGTCTTCCCACACTCTCGACAAGAACGTGCTGCGAACAGTGTCGCCGCGTCTCCGAGGCGTGTAAGCCATGGCTCTCCGCATTAGAATGACCTCGGCTTGCCGAGCTCGTGTAATCGAAACATTCAATCTTCTGGGATCATCCATGAAACCAGAAGCTCGAGTACGTACCATGTCCAGAAATACAACGTCCGACTCGTTGCCTTGGGCCTTGTCAACAGTCAAAACTTGAACCCTATCCTGCCACTCTTTTGGCCAAGCTTTTACAGAAGCCTGATACTGTTTGAAAGATGTACTGTATGGCGTAGCGATCATGACCGTGGCCACGTGTCCGCGTCGTATGCTCTGAAATTTCTTGTCTCTAAGCAAGCTTGCGGCGTGTTCAAGAACCCACTGATGATGAACCGGGTTCCAGAAACTCTCTCGATGGCGCTCTTCTTGGCTTTTTGTCAAGTCAAGAATTAAACGATTCTCATCAATGCTAATAAGTCCACCTGCGAGACTTTGAAGATAACTTCTCAGATGAGATACACTTGCGGGATACAATTCCTCATTTGTGTGGCTGGATATCATTCTACCATCGTAGAACAGATCCGATGGTAATCGATGGAGGTTCCCAAATGCTCGCTTGTTAATGAGCAACTCACTGTTGACTGCACCAACACAGCTAGCTCTCGCCATGGTGCTCATCTGCAGCTGGGTTGCGAAAGGGTTGAATCTAAGCTCTGGATGAGCGCCCCTGTTGCTCTTCAAGTTTTTGACGAATGGCTGCGTCTGCTTCACATCCCCTGTGAATATCCAGGCCTTTGGGCTGAAGTAGGCAAGTGGAATCAGGGTAGTGAGTTCCCTGGCATGAGAGGCCTCATCTACAAAGATGAGATCTGGTTTGAAGAATCTGGAGAATCTCCCAAATGCTGCCACTGGCGTGGTTGCGATGAAATCGGTGCGTGCTAGAACAACACGATAAAGTCTTGAAACATGCCTTCTTAAGGTCTTCCAATCATCGGTAGACAGGACCTCACCATTTTCCATTTTCCCCAAAAGCGTCTGAAGACCTGGAAAAGTATCTTTTTTGTTTTGTTCGAAATATTGCCACGACGCTTCATCAAGAGTTGGAACGACACTTGGGTTCTCAGAGATCCTGGCGCATTTGGACAATCCTGCGATGGTCAGAAATCTGGTCGCGAAATCAACGTCAAATATCTCGTTCTTCCCTTGTTGCTTTTCGGGCTGGAGACCATGAATCTTGGAGCTTTGGCGCATCTCCCTGGGCCAGCCATGCATCCTCACGATACGTAGATCCAATCTAGCTTCTTGACAGAGGGCGAAGTATCGAGCCGCTGCATCATCGACAGTTTTATTGATGTCAACCAGGAAGAGTACGCGACTCCTCCTCAAGTGACGCTTCCTAGTGCTTGCTTGTACCATTGCCGCAAGTATCATATTCCACTCCGTTTTACCAGATCCAGGACACCCATTGACAAAATACAAACCGTTTGGAATCATTTGTAGCCCGCTAAGTGAATCAAGATGGTCTTGATTGAGTGATTTATACTTCTCTAGAATTACTGCGGGGATTTTGTAGATGGCATGCTCTGGGTTTCTGAGTTGTGGGAAGGCCTTGTGCAGATCATAAAACTCTTTCCAGCAGGAGTGAAAGTCGAGAATCATGTGAAAAGCACGTCTCGACTTGATCGTCGGACCCTGTCCATCACGATCCCTCTCATCCGTTAAATATCGAAGAGCTTCTAACTCCACTTCGAACGTGGTAGATTGCGTATCCCAATCCATTTTGATCAACTGACAGTCATTGTCTCTGAGCCATATGTCAGCCAAGTTATCGACACGACATCTGGTCTGCAAGCCCGTCATGAGGTCGAGCTCGATGTTTTCACCATCCGCGTTTTTCCATGAACGAGGCACATCGACCTTGAAAGCAGCGTAGGTTTTTGCCCTTTGGTCCCTGATTGCTTCCATGGATGCGAAAGGATTCGGAATTCTATTGGCTGATAGGTGCACCAGTGAATATTCGCCGTCCTCACGAGACACCGTAGATAGCATGTCGACTCTGAATCTGTCGGTGGTGCTTGGAAAGACAGCCCCGTCCAGACTGTCCAATGGCTGTACCAACAACAGCCAGGAACGGTGAAATGCGGTCGTTGTATTTGGAATGGGACTCATTACCCAACACTTCAAGGGCTGAGCTTGTGTATTGAGGCGTTGTAACAACTTCTCTTCGTTGTACATTTCGATTTTGGTGCCTTCCTCATGCCTCCTAATAAATTCATCTTGGATAGGAAAAGTGTGTAGTGGAACCACCAGCTATATATACATCAGCTGCCTGCAAAAGATCTCAAAACTGTGTTTCTCGAACGTACTGTCTCTGGTAGAGGTTGCGCCAGGGTATCCTGATTTGTCTTTCCTCGCCACACAGATGTTTTATCCATCGGAGCTGTTCGCGTTTAACACACAAGTTTTCAAAATTTGCGGTGACATGTATGTAGGTAGCAGAGATCTTTGGGGGTTGCAAAGAATGAAAGAGCGGCTATGACTTTCCGTGCAGCTGCTGGGCAACTGTCTCTCTTGGCTCGCAGCTGCCCAAGGCCGGCAGTTGGCAGCGTCGTGATTCGCCGGCCAAAATAAGCATGCACTATCGATGAGGAGACTTTTAATGTGGGAATGACCGAGTGACAAGGTCGATGTAGAGTGCTTTGTTGCCGCGTTTACAACGGAAGTGGAAATTATCATGCCAAGCCAATCCCGTTCTCGTTACACGTGAGATCTGGTTGATACAAAGTTCCATCTGCGAGCTCAGCCAAGTACCAGACTAATCAGTAGTAAGACTACACCGTTTCTTTGTGAGCATAGAACGCTTTGGGGCCACAGTTCTTCTTGTTCTTTTCTTTCCCGCCTTATAGGCTATGTTAGATCAATTAAAATGCAGCTGTGGTCGATAGTGCTGCTCAAGCTTGACAGACGGGCTTCAGCCACATCACTATCCCGAATCAAAACTGCCGACGAGCTAGAGTCATTGACCACACCGGCAGGTTCTCCATCTATCGTAAAGAGCTGGCTTGATGGTGGACTATAATCTGCGACCCCATCCTGCTTTAAAAGCCACTTTTCAAGATGTTTGTACAATACTTTGACGGTGTTGGGTGGGAAAGCGTTGCCAATTTGTCGTTTGATACTTGTTTTTGTCCCTCGAAACTGATGGGATATAGGAAATCCTTGCAGACATGCATGTTCTCGGAGTGTGTAGCTGCGGTTTCCGTCCGGGTAGTAAATATTTCCAGGGCTGGTCAAAATGGTTCCGATCTGCGTGTCAAATTCTAGGCGGGGACGTGGAGGGGTGAAATGCGACACAGCAGCCAGATCATGCAAATCATCATCAGGCCTGATCCTGCTGAGAGCTTTGCCAATTGTGTTGTAGGGTAGCAGAGAATCTTCCAAATTCTTTGAATGTGTGGCCGGAGGGAATGGAGGAAGCCGCTCTCCTGGTCCAGCCGCGAGTATGACGAGGCGTTTGCGAGTTTGCGCAGATCCCCACGTGCACAGTTCCACGATTCTCCATCGAACGGAGTATCCGTGGTGAGTAAGATCACCAACAAGCGAATGAAAGTAATCCTGATGCTGTTCGAACTTCAAACCAAAAGTCTCCTCCAGAGTAATGAGCCTTGGACGCAGTTTACGCACAAGCTCATGGCAGCACAAGATGGCATCCGTGTTCTCTTCATCATGAGCACAAGATCTCGTGTGTGCCGGTGAGAAATATTGACACGGTGGAGACATATGTAGAACATCTGGGCGAAGAGGCAGATCCCTAACCTCTTGAATGAATTGGTCGATCGACATCTTGTATAAGCAAGTTTCTGGGAAGTTGATAGAATATGTATCCCACACCGCTGGCTCTTTGTCGACGGCATGCGTAACTTTGAATCCGGCGCTTTGTGCTCCTCTCGAGACGCCCCTAGCGCCAGAAAATGCATCGAACAGCGTATACTTTTGCCCTCGGTGCCTAAATGACTCAACGAATCGATTTGACAACCCATTGTCGCACCGAATGACAGAATGATTGTTATAGAGCCAAGAACCGCCTCTGTGTCGTCCGCCGCGCCACCTGTTACGGAGCGTCTGTTCCGACACGATAAATTGCGATTGTAATACTTCTTCCAGATTGATCCGCTCAATCGATTCTTCATCAACCCTGGTTTTTCTGTTGCTGTCAACAAATTGGATAATCCATTTCCATCGGCATACGAGTGTGGCGTCTTCTTCTGATTGAGAAAGTTGCCCACTACTGTGTTCGGTCGATGATTGTAATATTCTTCTTGCTGCAAATTCTGGATAAATGGCATTTGTTATAATGATGGCTCGTCTTCTGACTACCAGATCTGCTTTGACATTGGCTAATATCGGTTGATCATGTAGGAAGGGTTGGGGTTGTTGTCGAGAATGTAGCATCATGCAAACCTCGTTGTGTTTTTTAGGAAGCTGGCCCTTCATGTTCCGAGTTCTGATGAAAGGAAGGCCCTCAAGCATTTGAACCTGAGTGGATGTGTATGATATCCCTGTGACTTTAATGAAGTGAACAGGATACTGACCAAGCATGGTACCTCTAATCTCTAGTATATCACCAACCTGAAACTGATGTGGCTGCGACTGAAAGGCGGCGGTATGCGAAAAGCTGTTTGGATGGGTAGATAGAATCTCAGATGTCAAGTCTATGATGTCCGCGCCATCTCTTACTTCTTGAATCTCATCGTTTTCATCAGCCTCGAGCGTGCAGGATCTTGCGATGCTGTTCTCTCGTAATCGGCCGCGGGTATCCCCCGACCTGAATAAGGCAGATGCCATTGTGAACTCTGGTCATTGAAGCAATATGACTGAAATTAGGCAATCCTAATGTCATCAAAACTTGCTATAAATGAAAGCCCGGGAGTGATGGTGGGAATTCACTTCGTGAGTTTGGTGGGCAACAACAGAAATCCCGTCATTTGGTCAAGCAGCTCAGAGGCGGTCCAAAACTAGATGCAGCCAATGTGAGCACAGAGGTTGGAAAATATTTCATGCTGCTTCGGGGGTGAGCAGGTTGGAGGGTATTTCGTGGGCTTTTGCTTCCATAACGGCAAAAGAATGTCATGTGCCCTCGAAGCTCGCCGTTTGCGCAGTCAACTGATGGGATTGGCGCAAACAAGGCCAGAATCTGGCCAGGGCTCACTTTACATTCACGACCAACTCAAGATTGGGAGCAACAGGCGCTGCCCAAGAAGAAGAAGAAGAAGAAAAATGAATACAAACGATTCTGATGGAAGACTGTACATGGGCTGCGAGGCATGAGGAGCAAGGCGGACTGGTGCAAATCATGTTTCGTTTTAGGTGGACATGCTTGAGTTCCATTTATAGATCAGCCGATCTGATTATTGAGACAATAACTGTACAGGAACCAAGATATAATCAAGCCATTCCTGAGAGAAGGGAGATACAAAGCTGATTTGGTGCGCACATTCGAAATCGTCATTGGAGTGTTTGAGTGAGTTGCGAGTTAGGTTGATTGATGCACGGGCCACACACTGCCACACCCGGCAGTGCCGCCTGCCTGCCACCTGTCACCTGCCGCCCACCAGATTGCTCAACTCCACCCTGCCGTACTCCGTACGCGCTCTTCAATCACTTAACGCGTTATTGGGCAGGGGCTCCAGCGGCCGGCGTCAACTTTTGAAATCTAAATTTGACGGCTGCATGTGGTCTTGTAGCTCTTCACCTCCCTCCCAGCACCGTCGTATTCAGGATCCAAACAACGCCGACTTGCGCCAACAGCTCCAAAGTTGACATAAATATAGAGTTTCTCCCTCTCTTTTTATTAGCGCTCTTGGACCCTGCTTCCAATTTTCTCGGGACTCCTCCCGTAGATTCGCAGTCTACCTTGACCTTCCAATGACCTGCTAAATGTTGGTCAAAAGGACTAGCTATTTACACTTTCCACTCTAACCGCCAGTAACTTCTGAACACGGAGGCATATTCGAAAAATCTGGCTTGTTCTTATTGAAGGGGGCCTTGTGTCGACTCTGGCCCCTTAAGAAGCTCCAGTTTGAATCTTCGAGAATGAGCTACGGGTGTCAAAGCCAATATGTCAGAACTTAATGAGGAGCTTGCTAAATGGTATGATGAACTACAAAAGCTTCCGTCGGAGTGTCATCTTCTCTGCCCGAAAATCGATTCAGACGATCCCGAGAATTATAAAACTTTCGATGATCCTGAAACAAAAATATCCGCCGACGAAAAGAGAAAAAGAATCGGACAGGGCCATCGTCGCGTCGAAATAACGTATTGGAACAGTCTCATATTTGGCTTTGATAAATCTGCCGCAGGAAAATGGCTAGAAGAATTTAAGGAAAGGCTGGAACAAACACTTAGAACATGTTCAGATTGCGTTTTGAACTGGCACATGCGTCGCCCAGCCTACTTGCAAAGTTTCTCCGAGTATGTTCTTGTGTGCGGCTGAAGGAGAAAATACCTAACAAACAATAGAAAATGGAACGAAGATGTGCTCGAGCACATTCGAGACATGCTCGATCGACTAGATATTGCAAGAATTGCGCACAATCTTGCTTGGGCGAAAGACTATATAGGCAAAATCGAAGACAGCGGCGCTGTTTTCAAGAAGACGCAATTCGGAGAGAATCTGCCTACAGTTCTCCTAGCTGTCTACGAGGCGCTTTGCTGTATGCCGTACATGGCCGACCCAGATCAACGCAGGATCTTTCAGTACGTCTTCATGCGCTTACAGGGCAAGAGTTACCTTAAGCTTGGGAGTAAGGATCCCTTACCGGGGATGACATATTTTTTGTTCGACCAAAAAAATGACGACCGTCGGAAGTGGGCTCAGGAAAATTGGAAGGCGGTCGAGGCTAAATCGATCACTGATGATCAATTTGACTGGGCAGTGAGCGCCGGTTTGATCTCCGCCATCGATGAGATAAGCCGCAAAGATGTCAACCAGCCTCCGCCGGAAATTTTCTTGGAGATTGAGAGATTTTGGCTGGGGTTTGAAACCATTTTAACCAAGCTTCCAGAATCTCTTATCCTCAGTCGCCTCCGCAGCATGGAGTTGCGGGCTGGCAGTGCTAACATCTATGATTTACTCTTCCGCCATATCTCATGCCGCTCTGAAGGGGTTTTAGTTGTGACAATTCGCGTTCTGACGACATTTTTGCAGCAGTCTCCAAAAGCCATTTGGGATGTCGTTGGCGATGCGAGGCCAAACGTGATCGCCGATCTACTTTTCGGCAGTCCACTCTACAAAAACTTACTCAATCAATCTCTTGAAGACTGCTGGACCGGGTTCACCCCTGATGCTGATGTCACTCCTTTCCCTACTTCTTGGATCCAGCCCTGGCTTACATCGTTGACGCGAGATCGTAGATACGACGCTTGTGAGGTCCTTCTGCAAACTTTGCTAGGTAAAATGACCAATGACCCTTCTATCAGCGAAGCAGGCCGGTCAGCGTGTATACGGGCTGGCTTCGATGCCATGAATTTTACCATGAAGTCATTTTTGGATCCATCAACGCAGATTGTGTCCGGGACTGTCCATCTGTACGCAAGCGCAGCATTCAATCTTGTTGGAAAGCACAAAGATCTCATAATGGTCAATTTGCGTCCACCACGAGATCAATGCGAAGGCTGGACCACTTTCAAGGTTTCAGATGCTGCAAAATCCGTCCTTCAAGCGGCCATGAGACTGGATATGAAGATGTTTTCGGACGAATTTCAAGCCATCCACAGTAGCAAGCAGTTACAGTCAACAGTTGTTCGGAATTCCCAGGTATTCTGGGAAAGCGTTGTCGAAATGTTCGACGCCTCTGTGGATCAAGTTTCTCTTGCCAAGGACATCTTAATATCTCTCGGACCCCTTATTTCGGTGGAACAGGTCCGGCCGCGCAAGACTGTCACCAAATTGGATGAGTCGAGCGACCGATTCAACAAATCTCTCAGTGCCACTGCCAGTGCGTTGACACGTATTCTGACACGAATTTCCGAAATGGATACAACAGACCTAAACATGATGTTCACTGATCGCTTGCCTTTCCAGGTCATCGTAGGGCTCTCGGTGCACGACTATTCTGACATTGCTGAGGGATCGGCTGAGATACTCAAAAGCTGGACCGGAGAAATTTCACGAAGTGCGGCATTGCAACATATGTCGGAGCATCACCCAGATCAAACCTTATCCTCCATTGTCTGGACACTGGAGAGAGTTCTTAAAGCACCCTTCCCATGGGGTCCGATCCGCCCACTTCTCAACATGAACCGAGACGTTCTCCAAGGTTTATCGAACACATCAACTGGAGTTCTCAGAACGAGAGAGCTCAATGCAAAATCTGTCGCTATAGTGCTCCGTTGGTGGAATGAGCAATGGAGATTCGTTTCCAAATCTTGTTTGAACATCGAATCGTGGTCATTTTGCATTCCAAATAGTACCATGACAGAATTCTGTCGAGAAATTATGGAATTGGCCGAGGCCCTCATTGCAGAAGATGGCCTGCTAACCTCTGCCACAGCCTTGGGAAAGGAAGAACGGGACGTAATGCCTATCATTTTGGGGCCAGCAAAGGACAATTTCCGAGGAATGGAAAATATGATTAGACTTAAGGATAGGTGGCTTGTTGATGTCACGGTCAGAGTGCTCTGCAAGATCTTGACCCGGCTCCGAGAAAACAAACTGGAAATCAACGCTGGATCTCGAAAATTAATAACAGACGCCTGCATTCCTACTGGCACTTTGGGAAAGTATATCCGCTCCACGAACCTCACCGATCAACAACGAGCAGAGCTGCTTCAGGCACTTGGTCACGATGAAGAAGTTCAAATTGTCCAGCTCGGCGTATTATCGGATTCGTCAGACCGCACATCCATCCGTGGCAATGCCAAGGCCAAGAAGCAAAGCAAGCTTGACGCTTGGTCAAAATCGGCACCGCCAGGTAGCATGGCCCCCGAGCCAACGAAAACTGCAAGAACAAACCGAGATGATGTCCTGGACTTCAGTCGATCTGCCGACAGCCCAATCCTCAAACAGCTCGCCGCTCAACACGTAAAGGCAAAGGCCAAGGTCCCCGATCTCAGGACTATATTAGCACTCAAGGAGAGCAGACAAAGGGAGAAGGCCGAGAAGGCCAAGAGGGATGCCGATGCAATTGCAAGGGCCAAAAAGATTCGGGGAGAGCTGGTGGCTGGCGAGGGTTCCGGCATTCATAGTCTTGGTATTACTGGGAAAGATCACGGCCGAAGTGAAATCATGGTTAATAGCTCCGACG
This sequence comes from Epichloe sibirici, assembly GCA_022702365.1. Taxonomy (NCBI): domain Eukaryota; kingdom Fungi; phylum Ascomycota; class Sordariomycetes; order Hypocreales; family Clavicipitaceae; genus Epichloe; species Epichloe sibirici. The sequence goes on along the minus strand of JALAAE010000001.1, from coordinate 1,705,766 downwards.
AAGACTCGGATGCTGACAGTGAGGACTCTGATTCTGATGAACAACTCGCCAATTTGAGCACTGGTAGTCAGAAGGGCTTGAATGAACATGAGAAAAGACGACAACAAGCCCTACGAGACAGACTTCGCCGGCCTGTGAAGAAGGTTCGACAGCAACGTTCTGTCAAGGAGATGAGAGCCCGGTTGATACCTCCGATGGATAGACTGCACAATACCATCCTGGCTTGGGACATCTTTCACGAAGGCAACGACCCACCAAATGGGCCAGCAGCCTCTGAGGTTGCGACGAAGTATTCTGACCCTCGATCTTATCAGTCCACCTTTTTCCCTTTGCTGGCGTCGGAGGCGTGGCGCTCTTTTGTAACAGCCAAGGATGAGATCACATCCCAGCCTTTTGGTATGAAAGTCACGAGCCGCGCAAGCGTGGACAGTTATTTAGAAGTGGCTTTCACAATGCCTGTCGTTCAGAATCGGGAAAGAGGCGTTTCGCAAGGGGATATCCTGCTTGTGTCTGAAGCCGAAAATCCGCTGGACAGTCCAAACGCGAAACACTGCTTGGCAAGAGTCCATCGGATAACATACAAGAAAGACTTGATTGAAATCACGTACCGTGTCGCCTCTCGGAACAATCCATTGTCACTCATATTGACGCCAGGGACTAGCGTACATGGCATCAAGGTGACAAACATGACAACAATTGAGAGAGAGTATGCTGCTCTGGAAAGCCTCCAATACTATGACCTGATGGATGAAATCTTGAAAGCCGAGCCATCGCCGATTATTCGTTATGGAGATGAGAGAATAACAAATACTATGCAGAATTGGGCACTCAATCGCGGCCAAGCACTGGCGGTGCTTGGTGCTTATGAGAACGACGGGTTTACACTCATCCAAGGGTACGTTCCATCGAGAATCGCGGAGCTGCTCGACGCTGACTTGACTGCAGACCTCCCGGAACGGGTAAAACAAAAACCATCACCGCAATGGTCGGTTCTTTGTTGTCTGAACAGCTGGCTCAGGCTTCAAATGGTGTGCCTGTAGGCGGCCCATTGCAACCCTTGGCATCATTGACACCAGCGGCTCAGGGACGCCCCAAGAAGCTTCTTGTCTGCGCTCCGAGTAACGCCGCTGTTGATGAATTGGTACTTCGTCTAAAGGCCGGTGTCATAACAGGCAGCGGCAAGACGAAACCTATCAGTGTGCTTCGTCTTGGCAGAAGCGACGCCATCAACACTGGCGTGAAGGATGTTACTCTCGACGAGCTTGTCCGTCGCCGACTGGAAGGTGATAACACAAAGGATAAGGCCAAGGCAGAGCGGGACAAGCTTCACGAGGATGCAGCCAAACTCAAGGAGGAAATCTCGGAGATTCGAGTGCGTTCGGAGGAAGCACGCGCGAAGAACGACCTTGCCACTGTGACCACTCTCGCCAGAAAGTTCGACGACTTGAAGAAACAACAAATGCAAATCGGGAAGCAGATCGACGCTAATAAAGACAGCGGGAATTCATTAGCTCGAGAAATGGAAATGCGTCGACGGCAGGTGCAGCAAGAGATTCTCAACTCAGCACATGTTATCTGTGCTACACTCAGTGGTAGTGGGCATGAAATGTTCCGTAACCTCGACGTGGAATTTGAGACAGTCATCATCGATGAAGCAGCCCAGTGTGTTGAGCTTAGTGCTTTGATTCCCCTGAAGTACGGTTGCTGCAAGTGTATTCTTGTCGGTGATCCTAAGCAACTTCCCCCAACAGTTCTGTCGCAATCTGCCGCGAAATTTGGCTACGACCAGAGTCTGTTCGTGCGAATGCAGCAAAACCATCCCAAATCCGTGCATCTTCTCGACATGCAATATCGAATGCATCCGGAAATCAGTCAATTTCCCAGCAAAGAGTTTTATGAAGGACAACTCCAAGACGGGCAGGATATGTTCAAACTCCGACACCAGCCATGGCATAAAAGTGCTCTGCTTGGCCCGTACCGGTTCTTTGACGTGGAGGGTGTACAGGCAAAGGGCCGCAAAGGGCAGTCCTTGGTCAATACCAGAGAATTGGACGTGGCCATGGAGTTGTATGACCGCTTTAGCAGAGAGTACAGGCAATGTGATCTGACCGGCAAGATTGGCATAATCACACCCTATAAAGCGCAGCTGTTTGAATTGCGGAGGCGCTTCAAAGGTCGATATGGTGAGAACATTACAGACATTATCGAGTTCAACACTACGGACGCTTTCCAGGGTCGTGAATGTGAGATTATCATATTCTCATGCGTACGAGCTAGCTCAACTGGCGGCATTGGTTTCATGACAGATATTCGACGAATGAACGTTGGTCTTACGCGTGCAAAATCGTCCTTATGGATTCTTGGAGACTCTAGAGCTCTGGTTCAGGGTGAATTCTGGAAGAAACTGATCGAGGATGCCAAAGCTCGCGATCGATACACAAAGGGAGACATTCTGGGCTTGTTCAAGCGACCTCTACAGCAAGCTAGCCCTTCGGCCCATATTCCCACACAGAATCCATCTCCCAAAGACGTCGACATGGCCGACGCACCACCACCAACCGGGGGTGATGCTTCGGCTGCCACACAGAACTTGAGACCAAATACTTCTGCTACTAACACTGCCGCGATGCCCCCCTCTGCCTCAGCTGAATCGAACCAACCTCAGAGGAGCATCGATAGTGTTATACCCAACGTCTTGCCACACGAGGGCGGACTTCCCATTATCCACACATCAGAAGCTCGAGGTTCTGAGCATAAAAAAAGACCTCTGGACGGGTCAGATTTTGGGCAACAAGCTTCTAAAAGGGTATGTGACAGACCACTGGCTGAGCGAACAGTCAGCGTTCAAATCCACATTTCTGATGATGGAACAGATTGCGAACAGCAAACCTCGAGGTGGTCTAATGGGCAAGTTTGGTCAGAAACCAACGACGCAAATGAAGCAGCCCAAGGATCCCTCAGCAATGTCTGTTCTGGGGATGGTGCCTCCAGAACGGCCGCCAGCCCAAGTGACGATGAATCCGAAAGCGATACCGATGAATCATGTACCGACTGGATCGACGTCGTCATCAAATCAACCTAGTGGCTCCATGAGCAGTACAAAGGTACGCATCGAGTGACTGACCACACATTGCCTGCATGCTCATCTTTTCTTCTAGCCTACGAACAAACCTCCACCAACAGGCCCACGAAAGAAGGCAAAACCGAGTCTCTTCATGCCTAAGAAAAGGTGATGTTGTAGCAGGCCATGGAAGGAAGAGATTTGCACAAGTCTACAATTGTCGTTCAGCGCCACCCTGCCCTCCCCCTTATAATTTACTGTTAGCCGACGTATCAGCATTGCGATGGCGTTCTACCCAATACACGGATGAATGCATTTATCAGGCGTTCTTTGGACTTTACACATAAAGTGGTAGTTCTTCATCCATAGGGTGCTTGGTTTAAAAAGGTTCGGGGTTTTCCTCTTTTCATTTTTTTTTATTTCCAAAGCCGTAGAATAGGTTGAGAAGGTTCACGAGAGCGGCAAGGTCAGCCCGCCCGCATCCAAGCTTCGTATGACATGACAGTAGTCGTCTTGATGGCAAACCCCTTTTGCTGAGTATAAAGGCTACCGCAGACCACTCCATGGTTGTCTGGGGTTTTTCGTGCGATGACTGGAGCTGCGTTCCTGTGAACGACAGTAATGAGGCCTGAGGCATGTACCTAGCTAAAGGGCAGAGACACAGATTTGGCAGCGCGACTAGGCTTAGCAAGGTATGGTCTATGTAGATCGTAGATCACCAAGTGACCTATATTACATGTGTCCTTAATTCCCTGATAGCACCTGATTCGCTCAATTCCCCCTGTCATGTCGATTTGTAAAACCATTCATTCAAGGGGTAGTATATACCGTACTCCATTATTGCTATCTGCCTCAGCGGGAAAACCATCCATCGGGGGGGCAAACGCCTTCTCCACATTAGGCAAGGACCCCAGTCCCTTTGGAGAAAGATCTATGTAAGATGAGAAATGAGATGCCGTGCATGCAGGCGTGCATTTGCGCATTCGGCGGGGGGGGGAGACATACGGATTACGGAGTACTCACTCGTCATGGGGATAGATGGCGTTGTGTATGATTGCCATCAACGCTGCGCTAATCTATAAAATTTATTCTATGGAACCTAGTATACAGTCTCGACCGTCTGACACGAACACTGGATAGTACGAAATAAGGCCGACAGCTTTGCTCAACCAAGATGGCACTCGGTAATTCGTCTCTGCCTGTAATATAGTGTTGGTCCGAACACCAAAGCACCGGGCTCCAGGGTGAGCTCCACGGCAAGCGCCAAAAAAAAAAAAAAAAAAAAAAAAAAAGGGGGGGGGGGGAAGCGGCAAACGGAGTAGCTTGCGAAATGGCCGGGCTTTGTCACAACTTACGGAGCACAAAAGAAAAGCCGGTCAGGACGTGGATTAATGGAGGGGAGGGAGCTGGGGGGTTTCGCTGATGTTGTATTTGGGCGCCAGGGATCTGAGTTGAGTTTTTCCTTCCTCCCGAGTCTATGCACCAATGTACATGATATGCCGGCCCACTATAATCCGTATTTGGCTACATGTGACTGGAACAAGCACAAGACCAACAAACCGGGGAACCCCTGCCTCACCAACATTGAAATGACCGCCCAAATCTGGCAACTGAAGTTAGTCTGGTACGGCACACCAAACTCTCTCATGTAAATAATATGTATGTACGGACAGTCACGTCAAAAGTTCTGCCCCTCACACAAGGTAGGTCTGCTGCCTAATTAGCTAGCAGAGGGGTGGCCTAACTATAATAAAATGTATAAGGGGCTTACCTCTTCTATAGATTCCCCTCTTTTAATTATCTAGCTATCCCTTAATTAGCTAGTCCCTTAAATAGCTTAATTATTACTATAATAACTATGCTATTAATAGTTATAGATTAAGCTAGCTTAGTAGTATTTAAAGAGAATTATAATAAAGAAGGGTGTTAGAACAAGCATGATATCAATCGCGGCACGCAGCCGCAATTACCCGGCAAAACGTCAGGCCGCGGGGCCACGCGCGCGCGCAACGCAGGGAGCCCCACTTATAGCCTATAAGCCTGCCCTCTAATAGGGCAGGGACCTATAAGTTAGGTAACCTATAAACGCTCTGCGTTTATAGCTACTTTTTATAATCTAGAAAAGCCTCTCTTTTCCTCTCTTCTTTCTAATTAGATACTATGCCTAGAATAGAAGAATTATACCTATTCCCTAGGCTATCTAATTAATCCTAATATTAGGAACCTTATAATTCTAATACTAATTAGTAGTTAACTTTATAAATAATTATATAGTTTTTTATAACTATAGATTAGTAAGGTTAATTAGAAAAGATAACTATACTATAAACCTACTCTATATAATAGGAGAGCTGCTAAAAGCAATATAGTTATGCTAAGGAAGTTTAAGTATTCTCTTATAATAAGAAAGGAGTTTATACCTCCTAAGATCTAATAGCCTAAGACCTTATAAAGACTTTAAAGCTATTAAAAGATTAAGGCCTAGTTAGTAACTAGTCTAACCTATTCTTAACTATTTAATTAGCGTATTTTACTATATACCTAACCCTTAGAAGGTACTCTCTTATAATAAGAAAGGAACTTACTACTCCTAAGATCTAATATCCTAAGAACCCCTAAGGGATAAAGATAATAGCTATACCTATAATCCTTTAACCTATTATATAAAAGCCCTATTCCCTTAATCCTATATCTCCTTTCTATATTTTCTATAATAGAGATAAGAGGATTAAAAGCTCTTTAATAAATAGAGTAGTTAAAAGCCTCTCTCTCTAACTCTAAGTTTAGTAATGCTAAAGAAGGCACTAAAGTTAGAAAAGACTAAAAAGGTAAAGGTCTATAAGTTAATAACCCCTTTCTAAGATATATCCTGCTAGAGATGCATAATTATATTATATAAGAAGCACTATAATAAGCGAAATTATTTAATCTTAATAAAAATAATAACCCTAAAGCTATTATAGCTTATATTCTTATTAAGATAGTAACTTATAAATTAGAAGGTCTTATTATAAGGAGTCTATATACTAACTTTAGCGAAGACTTTAATAGATAGATAAGAGAGGTATTTATATATATATATTATTTACGCTAGCTAGCTCTTATGTATAGCTAGTACTAGTACTCTAGCTGCTTAGTTAAAAGGGAAAACCCTTGATTAGGAAGAAAAACCCCTTTACATCTATGATTAGGCTAATGCTAACCCTAACCTAGGCCTGCGTTGCTTTATGTATAGCTAGTTATAGGTGTTTATTACTAGCTTACGCTAGCCTTATCCTATTAGAAATAAAAGAAAAGAAAAAATAAGGTCCTTAGCCCTCTTTAACTCTAGTCTAGCCTTACTCTATTTCTATTCTAGACCTCCTCTCTTTACCCTATAGCGTAGTAGACTTAGCTTTATAGTAGTAATTTACTTCTAGTTTACTTTTTAGCTAGCTTTTTTATAGCCTTACTTTTTAGCTATCTCTAGCCTAGTTCTAGCCTATTAGTCTTATAAAGCCTAAGTACCTAGTATTATTTACTCTCTATAAGGGAAGAATAGTCCTAATTTAGGTCCTAGGTATTTCTAGGCCTAGGTTACTTATATATTATTTAGTTAATTTTTTATCTTATATTTTTATTTTCTAGTTAATATCTCTAATTTATCCCTCTCTTTCTTATATAAGTATAAGAAAAGGCTCTTTCCCTTAGAGAGGTTTAACTTCTTTTCTCTTTCTTTATTAAACTTCCTATAGGTTTTTTTCCTTTTTAGAGCTATTTAAGGCTCTCTTAGGCTAGTTTTAGTTTAATTACTAATATTTATTATAGGCTAAATATAATTCTAGTATAATAGTATTAGAAGCTATAAGTATTCTAGTATCTATGCTATTCTAGCTCTAACTTACCTAGGAGACTATAGATTTAGAGTAGTACCTAAGGAAATCCCTAACTAAGAAGTAGCTAGAGTAAACTATAGTAAAGGATTTAAAGGTATATTCTCTCTGCCCTTATTTTATACCTATTCTAAGCCTAATCTATAGTAGTTAGGTAATTTATAAGGGATTTAGTATATTTCTTATAAGTCTTAGTTAATTAATAATCTAGGGTATTAATACTATAATATTATTAGTAAGTTAGTTTAAATTAGGTTTAAAGATAAGGCTAACTAGTTTAGGTAGGGTTAGCTACTAATACTTATTTTAACTATTAGGTTTAAAACTATAGGTATTTAAAGGTAATAAACACCTCTATTCTAGGTTTAATTTAATACTAATCCACTCTTAGCTAGACTTAACTAGCTAGCGGAATAAGTACTAGTAATTAGTTAAAATCTAGGTAGCTATAGTTACTAAGGGTAGTGTAAGTGCTACTATATTAGTTTAGTAGCGTATTTAGTCTAGGTCTAATGTCTCCCTAGGTCCTAGATAATTATTAGGACTATATTAAGAAACTTTATGCTAGTGTTAGGAGGTCTCACAGAGGCAAGGGTCTAAGCACTAGTGCAATCAGGGTTAAAGTGGTGATAATAGTTAATGATAATATTCTAGCTAACGGGCTACGTGGCCAAAGGTATTAAGGGCATCGTGGGTCACGTGATTAACCCACTTACGCGATACACCTAATTATAGCGTAGCACTTGCGTTATGCTTTACTTTCTATATATAGCTAGATTTAACTATTCTAATATTAGTAGTTTTCTCTTTTAGGGGAAAGTAAGGAAAAGTAAAGAGAGAGTAGATATAAAAGTAGTGTTACGGTGCAGCCCCACAGGGGCCATCGCGGGTGTCAAGCGCGCACCATACGGGTGGATTGCCCGATCCAATTGCGCCATAGGCAGCCAAGGCAAAAGGATACGTATTGAACAAGTCCCTCTGACTTGCTTAATTAACACCTATATTGCTAGGTCTAGGCAAAGCCTAGATTATCACATAGGCTCTTTCCCGCAGTGGCCTTCTTCTTCCGATATAACCTATGTGACCTAATCTCTCTCTCTCTTCTCTCTCTCTCTATTAGCTAGCAATACCACGCATCCCCTAGGGACCTCTCTCTTATCCCTATAAGCCTAGGAAGAGCCCTGTTATGACCTTCTCTACACGTAGCTAACTTAAACCTATGACCTTAGGGTGACTTATTTAAAATATTACGGTATAGCCCTATAGGGGCTATCGTGGGTGTTAAGCGCGCACGCACGGGTGGATTGCCTAATCTAGTTACGCTAAAGGCAAAAGGATACGTATTAAACAAGTTAACATTCACTTATTTAATTAACACCTATATTACTAGGTCTAGGCAAAGCCTAGATTATCACATAGGCTCTTTCCCACAGTGGCTTCCTTCTGATATAGCCTATGTGACCTAATCTCTCTCTCTCTCTTTTCTCTCTCTCTATTAGCTAGCAATACCACGCATCCCCTAGGGACCCCTCTCTTATCTTATCCCTATAAGCCTAGGAAGAGCCCTATTATGACCTTCTCTGCACGTAGCTAGCTTGAACCTATGACCTTAGGTGACTTGTTCAAATGTTACGGTATAGCCCCATAGGGGCTATCGCGGGTATCAAGCGCGCACCACATGGGTGGATTGCCCGATCCAATTGCGCCATAGGCAGCCAAGGCAAAAGGATACGTATTGAACAAGTCCCTCTGACTTGCTCAATTAACACCTATATTGCTAGGTCTAGGCAAAGACTAGATCATCACATTATAAAGGCGCGCTTCAGTTCCGGGGCCGGACTTGGATCCCTACTTGGGAACCCCTTACCACGACTTTAACCCAGCGGGTACATGATTCACCCTTGCTAGGCCACCCTGGCCGCAACACGACCTTCAAGACGCATCCCCTAGGGACCCCTCTCTTGTCCCTATAAGCCTAGGAAGAGCCCTGTCATGACCTTCTCTGCACGCAGCCAACTCGAACCTATGACCTTGGGGTGACTTGTTCAAATGTTACGGTGCAGCCCCACAGGGGCTATCGCGGGTGTTAAGCGCGCACGCACGGGTGGATTACCTGATCTAGTTGCGCTAAAGGCAAAAGGATACGTATTAAACAAGTTAATATTCACTTATTTAATTAATACCTATATTGCTAGGTCTAGGCAAAGCCTAGATTATTACATAGGCTCTTTCCTACAGTGGCTTCCTTCTAATATAGCCTATATAACCTAATCTCTCTCTCTCTCTCTTCTCTCTCTCTATTAGCTAGCAATACCACGCATCCCCTAGGGACCCCTCTCTTATCTTATCCCTATAAGCCTAGGAAGAGCCCTGTTATAACCTTCTCTGCACGCAGCTGGCTTGAACCTATGACCTTAGGTGACTTGTTTAAATGTTATGGTGCAGCCCCATAGGGGCCATCGCGGGTGTTAAGCGCGCACCACACAGGTGGATTGCCCAATCCAATTGCGCCATAGGCAGCCAAGGCAAAAGGATACGTATTGAACAAGTTAACATTTACTTGTTCAATTAACACCTATATTGCTAGGTCTAGGCAAAGCCTAGATTATTACATAGGCTCTTTCCCGCAGTGGCCTTCTTCTTCTAATATAACCTATGTAACCTAATCTCTCTCTCTCTCTTCTCTCTTCTCTCTCTCTCTATTAGCTAGCAATACCACGCATCCCCTAGGGACCCCTCTCTTATCCTTATAAGCCTAGGAAGAGCCCTGTTATAACCTTCTCTGCACGCAGCTAACTTAAACCTATGACCTTAGGGTGACTTGTTTAAAATATTACAGTACAGCCCCATAGGGGCTATCGCGGGTGTCAAGCGCGCACGCACGGGTGGATTGCCTAATCTAGTTACGCTAAAGGCAAAAGGATACGTATTGAACAAGTTAACATTCACTTGTTCAATTGACACCTATATTGCTAGGTCTAGGCAAAGCCTAGATCATCATAAGTAGGGATAAAAGAGGGGTAATAAAAATTTATAAAGTAGGCCTAAAAGAAGAGATCTATAACTCTTATTAGTTAGTTATAAGTTAAAGAGAGAGTTAGAAGAGGATTAAAGGAAAAAGATATAAAAGAGGTTAGAAGCTCTAAAGGCCTTAAAAATATAATAAAAATTAAGTTAAGCAAAAATAAATATAAGTAAATCCTATTAATTAAATCTAAGTCTCTTATTAGTCTAGCTATAAGTTCTCCTAAACCCTAGACTTTTTGTCTAGCTTATTAGGTCTTAGGCCTCTTTACCTAGCCTTTAACCTAGATTATGGCTTTGTTTGAATTAATAAAGGTCTTAAGAGCTTTGTTTAGCGATGCCTTTGTTATTGCATTAGCGGGGTTATTATTGCTATTAATCTATTAGACTTTGTAGATCTCGTAATGCTTGTATAATTATTAGAGGGCTATGATATTAATTATTAGTTGTTTTTCCTTTATTATGCCTAGCTTTATAAGGCATTTATATAACAAAAAAGAATCTATATAGATAATTATTAGGATCCGATTAATTCTTAACCAATCTATGATTATATTAAGGGTTATAGTAATTACATAGGCTATATTAGTATCTTAAACTATTACATATAATTTAGAAGTAAGAGCGCTATAAGTTACACGCTTACTCTTTATTAAGCTATATGTAATAATATTGCCTTATATTGTAAAAACATTCTCTTTTTCTTCCTCATTACTAATAATAATAATAAATCTAATCTAGGAACTTAGATCTTTATTATTAGTAAGAGATCTATTTACAAACACAAATAGCTTTGCTTTCTTAAGGACTAGAGGGATATAACAGATCCCTTATTATTATTATTAGATTTACTATTTAAGTCTTTTATTTAATTAGTTTATATTATTATTTATAGGGTCTTAGTATTATGCTATAATTAAAAGGTTATATAAAGCCTTTAGTTAATAGATAGTTATAATGTAGCTTCTATAAGCTCTTTATTTAATATAATCCTGCTTTATAGTTAGTGATTTAAGGTTAATACTCTTAATCTTTTTGCTTTACCCTTTTTAATATAAATCTATAGTATTATTAATTATCCTAGAAAAAAAGATTTCTTCCGCACTAATCTAAAGGTCCGGAATCGCCTCTAAAATATAAACCATATTAATATTCGAATTCTCCACCTCTATTTACCCCCCCTTACGATATTGCATTGCGATAGAGCTTGAGGTAGGCGTGAGGGTAAGATACTAATAGTAATTAACGCAGGAGAAAGGGGGCTAGCATAGAGCTACCACTACCTAAATACAGGAATAGGATAGTTTAACGTCTAGAGAGGCAAGGATAACCTAATAACGGATCGGAACCAATTTAAACATCCTAATAAGACAAAATTCTATAATAAGATAGCTAGCCTTATCCCTAGTAATAAAGTTACCTAGGTGTAGCGCATTACTAAGGCCATAGCCTGCTAGGCGGCGGACCGTGCCTATACTAAGATTAGGATAACAAATAGTAATAATAGTAATATCTATATTACTAAAGAAGCCCTTAAATAAGCCCTTAAGGAGGCTATTAAAGAAGAAGCTAAGAATAATAATGCCTTAACTTAGGCAAGCATTATAGCTAGACTAGTACTAAGAAGACTAAATAATAAACCTCCCCCCCTCTAGATCCCTAGTAAATAGCATAGGGAAGTACTTATTAAAGGAAATACTATTTAGGAATTGCTCTAGTCTAAAGGCACTAAGGATATAATAATAGTAGTAAATAAAGCTACTAGCTAAGCTATAGTAGTAGTAGCTAGATAACTCCTTAGTAGGGATATAATTATTACCTTTAAAGGAAACGCTACCTAATATAAAGAGGACTAAAAATAGATTACTAAAGCTTTTAGTCTAGAGGCAACCCTTTACTACTATATACTTAGTATTATTATTAAAGGATTCCTAATAAAGCATACTTCTATTAAAAACCTAGTAACTAAGATTAGAAAAGCAAATAAAGTAAATATAATTAAGGTAACTATAAGGCGCCCCTAGGGAGAAGGTGCCTAAAGAACTACCCTAATTCTTAGACTAGCTAAGGTTAAAGATGCTAATAAGATATGCTAAGATAGAATAGTCTTTAAAGCAAAGCTATTCTAAACTAAACTATATAATAAGACCCTATAACCCTAATAGTGCTATAACTACTTCTAAACAGGCTATATTATAAAGTTTTATAAGGTAACTCTAAGGTATAGTAGGTATAGCGCTAGCTAGTATAAAGATAAAGAGATATCCTACCTAATAAAAAGCAGATAAATAAAAGAAAACTATATCCTATACTCTAGCCTATACCTAGCCTAGTCTAGGGACTATCCTATACTAAGAGAGAAGTGAAATGTAGTAAAGGTAGGATATTTAGAATAACTATTACGTTTTGCTATTAACTCCCTAGATAGAAGCCTAACACTACCCTAAGAGAGGCCTAGTATAGCTATAGAACCTATTATTATAATAGGAAGAAAAAGAGGCTACCCTATAAACGCAGAATAGAGTGCTAAATAGCCTAGAGCTAGAAGCATTAGGTAATACATAGAATAACTTAGAACTAGATTAGAACTAGTATAAGATAGCAAAGACCTACTACCCCCCTAATTAATATAATAATATTATAAGTCCTCTTCTAGAATGTAAATAAGAGGGATAGCCTAATATACATCGCGCTCTGTTACTAAACTAATATAGATATAATTGCAATCTAAGAGTAGGAACACATAAAGCACCTATAGCCCCTAGTACTAGGCCTTACCTAGTTCTAACTAGTATACTATAATAGGCAAAATATAGTATATATAAATAAGAAGCATAATATAGGATTATAGTTAACCTAGGGAGGAACTAATTAGTTACTAGTAGAAATAAAAGGAGTTAATATTTATTCCCTTTACTTAGAAGGGTATACTAATAACTAGAACACCCTTATCTATGCTATTAATATAGAAGAGCCTTATAGCTAAAGCGTATTTATAAGTAACTTTAACTAAAAACACCCTCTCTAGGATAACCTAGATAGGATAACTAGAGGAGCGGAGGAACTACTAGACTTTATAAGCTAGTAAAGGCTTAGTCTAGTAACGCCCTAAGGGGAACCTATAAGATAATATAAAGATAACAGAGATAGCACTATAGACCTAGCGTAGGTAACCCTAGATATTTAAGTCTACTATAATAGCGTAAAAGACCTTATAGGATCTAACTATATTCCGTAGCTAATTAGCATCTTTACCGCGTAATAAGAAAACGCCCCCCTAGTCCTTAGATATACCTAGAATGTAATAAATAGACTATATATAAAGGTAAAGGTAGTAGTATAACTCTAAGCGGAAAACACACTAAACCCCTAGGATAAGGAAGGGATTAATACATACATAATATAGCTTATTATAAACCTGTAATAGATAGCAGAGAAAGCAGCCCTATAGAAGCGCTAGGGACTCCTTAGCCTAAAGGCATAGTAGTTAAGGAAAGTAAAAGAAGTAGTTACTAAAGCTAGATAAGCTAAGAGATAATAAAGACACTAGAGAATAGACACGAATTAGTAGGCTTATTCTAAGGCAGATAAGGATTAAGAACGTATTATTAGAGAGGAGAAAAGGAATATATAGAGAGAGGCCCTATAGAAGGCTAATACATAGGAAAAAGACAATAGGGTATAGAAACTAGAGAGGTAGGCTTAGCTCCGTAGCTAGGCCCCCCTAGAACTCCCTAGACTTCTAGAACTAGAGAGGACTAATAATAACCCTAACCTAGCTACTACCTATAATAATAAGGCTAGTATACTAGCATAAAGATTCTTCCCTAAACCTATAGTAAACCTCTCCTATATCCTAGATCTTGCCTTCCTAAAACTTAATAATACACTATTCCTAGATAAAGAATAATTTAGAATAGAGAATATTATAAATATCCTATTAAATATAGCTAGCTAGAAGGCCCTAGGAGATAATAAACTCCTAGCAGGCCTTATTAAAGCCTATAAGGAACTGGTAAAAGAGGCTATAGCCTAACTACTAAACACTATCCTTAAAGTAAGGTACTTCCTAACCTAGTTCTAGACTATAAGAGTAATAGTAATTAGAAAACTAGGTAAAATAACTAAAGAGATAAGAAGAGCTAATATATAAAGACCTATCTTACTACTAAATATAGTAGGAAAAATTATAGAAATAGTAATTATAAGGTAACTTATAGCCTTTACTAAGGTAAAGGGCCTTCTCCCTAAACTATAAATAGGTAATAGGATAAATAGGTTAATAGAAACTGTAATTAGAGCCCTTATAGAATATGTAAGAGAGGCCTAGGGCAAAGGCAATATTGCCTTGCTAGCGTAGATAGACATTTTATTAGCGTTTAATAGAGTTAGCTACCTATACCTAATTAACCTATTAATCTAAATAGGTATACTATATTAGCTAATAGCTATAATATATAGCTTCCTTATAGATAGAATAAGCTAGCTTAGCTTTAATAATAGACTCTTAAGACCCTTTAAGATTAAAGCAAGCACCCTATAAGGCTTACCTCTCTTACTAATTCTCTTCCTCCTTTACTTAGCAAAGCTTTACATATGCCTCTAGGCTATCCTAGGCATAGTAGCTATAGGATTTGCTAATAATATAAATATAGTAGTATTTAGCAAAAACATAGCCTAGACCTAGAAGAGGCTTAAAACTACATAGAAGGTCTACGAAGAATAGGTAAAAAAAGTAGAAGTAAAATTTAACCTAGTAAAAACTAAACTTATATACTTTAGCAAAGCCTACTAGCCCCCCTAGGCTAGGGTCTAGCTTAGAATAGAAGAGATAGTACCTATAGAGTCTTATAGGTTCCTTAGAGTCTAGGTAAATAGAAAACTTAACTAGAGTGCCTATAAGAATATCCTTAAAGGTAAGCTTGCCTAGTAGCAGCTTATACTCTCTATATTAGTAGTATTAGCTTAGGGCTATAGCTTTAGAGATGCCTAACTCCTATATACGCAGGTAGTCTAACCTATTCTTACCTATAGGGCAAGCGCCTATTATACCCTAACTAAGAAGGGTAGAAAACTAAGAGGAATAGTTAGAAGCTTTATAGCAGATTAATTAACCTACCTCTGAATTATAGCTAGCGCGTTTAAGGCTATACCTATTGCCTAGCTAGAGGTTAAGACTTATATCCCCCCCCTAGACCTATACCTTAATAAGATAAAACAGAAATTTAAAGAGAGAATTATAAATAGTAGAATAGCAATAAGAATCTAAACCGTAGCTAACTTAGTAAAAATAGTGCTATAACGTAGGAGAAGACCCTCCCCTATTAATAATAAACTAGAGGTAGAGCTATATAATAAATAGAAATAACGCTAGGAGGACTAGCATAGCAGAGGATAACTAAGGTAGTATAGATATGTAAGAGAACTAACTAAGGACTGCTTACCTACTTATAATCTAAAGGAAATCTAAAAATTCCACATAGGGCTAGAAAAACATATCTCTTTAACACTAGTCTAATTACGTATAGGGAAGATTAGCCTTAATAAGTTCCTATTCTAGAGGGGCATTCCTAGGGTAACTTTGCCCCTATATAGCTATAGCTAAGCAGTTAAAGACTAATATTATATAATAGTTAACTATACTAAATATAACTATAGACGCCCCTAATCACGCTAGCCTAGAGACATATAGGAAGTAAGGCTAGCCCTAAATAATCCCCTAAAGGTAAGATCTCTAGCTAGATAGTTCCTAGGCACGAGACAACTCTAATACTATACCCTAGCGCAAGACCTAGCCTTTAATCTATATAGGCAAGCGGAGAACCTAGGGCGTTTCTAAAGCGCTAGAGTTAATTAATATAGAATAGACATAGAAAATAACTAAGGGGAAACGCTAGATTAGATAGTGTAGGAATAGAGGCAGGCTAGGCATAGATTTATAACATAGAATCACAATATCTAGAATAGTCTTTAGATTAATTTTAACTACTAACTCCTAGTATTATACCTATACTAACCTGCCTTTGCCCCCTCCCTAGACTATAACCTAATAGCTATATCACTCCTCCTCTAGAACTAGAATTACATCCTCTATTATCTTAGCCTATACCTTAGCAGGTAAGGCAGTGGCTAGGAGCTAGTTTGTCTCTGCTACGCAAGTGTCTAAACGCTATAACTAGAAAACAATCTTATTATGCTAATCCCTACTAGCACTAGCCTAGCCTAGACCTACTATAGATATACTCTATTTCTTTTTACTATAGTTCCTAGTATAAAGTTTCTTAATATAGTTCTAATAGTTATCTAGGACCTAGGGAGATATTAGACCTAGACTAGATATGCTACTAAACTAATATAGCAGCACTTACACTACCCCTAGTGACTATAGCCGCTTAGATTTTAACTAACTACTAGTGCTTATTCCGCTAGCTAGTTAAGTCTAGCTAAGAGCGGATTAGTATTAAATTAGACCTAGAATAGAGGCATTTACTACCTTTAAATACCTATAGTTTTAAACCTAATAGTTAAAATAAGCATTAGTAGCTAACCCTACCTAAACTAGTTAGCCTTATCTCTAAACCTAAATTAAACTAACTTACTAATAATATTATAGCATTAATACCCTAGATAATTAATTAACTAAGACTTATAAGAAATATACTAGATCCCTTATGGATTGCCTAACTACTATAGATTAGGCTTATAATAGATATAAAATAAGGGCAGAGAGGATATACCTTTAAATCCTTTGCTATAGCCTGCTCTAGCTGCTTCTTAGTTAGGGATTTCCTTAGGTACTGCTCCGAATCCGTAGTCTCCTAGGCAGGTTAGAACCGGAATAGCATAAATACTAGAATACTTATAGCTTCTAATGCTATTATACTAGAATTATATATAGCCTATAATAAACATTAGCAATTAAACTAAAACTAGCCTAGGAGAGCCTTAAATAGCTCTAAAGAGGAAAAGAACCTATAGGAAGTTTAATAAAGAAAGAGAAAAGAAGTTAGACCCCTTTAGGGGGAGGAGCCCTCTCTTATACTTATATAAGGGGGGGGGGGATAAATTAGAGATATTAACTAGAAAATAAAAACATAAGATAAAAAATTAACTAGATAATATATAAGTAACCTAGGCCTAGAAATGCCTAGGGCCTGAATTAGGACTATCCTCCCCCTATAGAGGGCAAATAACACTAGGTGCTTAGGCTTTATAAGACTAATAGGCTAGAACTAGGCTAGAGATAGCTAAAAAGTGGGGCTATAGAGGAGCTAGCTAAAAAGTAAACCAAAAGTAAATTACTACTATAAAGCTAAGTCTACTATGCTATAGGGTAAAGAGAGGAGGTCTAGAATAGAAATAGAGTAAGGTTAGACTAGAGTTAAAGAGGGCTAGGGACCCTATTTTCCCTATTTTTTCTTTCTTTTGTTTCTAATAGGATAAGGCTAGTGTAAGCTAGTAATAAATACCTACGACTAGCTACACACAAAGCGACGCAGGCCTAGGTTAGGGTTAGCGTTGGCCTGACCACAGATGCAAAGGGGTTTTTCTTCCTAATTAAGGGTTTTCCCTTTTAACTAAGCAGCTAGAGTACTAGTACTAGCTATACATAAAGAGCTAACTAGCGTAAATAATATATATATATAGTATTATTAGTATTTAAAGAAAGGATATAGCTATTAAAGATAAGGGGATTCTTAGCTAAAAGAATTTGCTTTAGCTTTACTATAAATTCCGCTTTCTAGAGCTCTTTTCCTTCTTATTAGAAGAAGTCTTAATTACTAAGGCCTAGAGTATTATCTATTTAAATTCTAACCACTCTAAAGAGGTTATTATTACTTACGTTAGTTATTAGTAAGCATAGGTAATATATTAAGGTTATTATCTAAAGCTTCTCTTTATAATAATAGAAGTAGGTTACTTACTAATAGGTTCCTGCTTCTATAATTCTATATAATAGCTTAATAACTTCTATTATTATGCTATTAGGGAATAAATAAGCTATTTATTTAGATAGAGTAGCAATAATAAGTCTGCTAAGTAATGTGTTTAATTAAATATACGCTTACGTAATATCTTGTATCTATAGGAAAATTCCTCTAGATCTTAATAATAGTGCTAACGCTATAATTAATCGTTAGCTTGCTCTTTATATTATTAGGGATTAAGTTAAGATTAGCTCTTTACCCTTATTATTATGCCCTTAGATAATAAGTTATGATTTCTTATAAAACACTGCTATCCCTTTGCCTTTAATTTCTCTTACTATATAAGATTTAAAGAGTCTCTTAGTGCTATACTTTATAGGATTAAATATTATGAATTTAAAAATATTACCTACTTATAAGGTATTAATTTTAGCTTATATAGACTACTTAAAGGGCTTACTAGGGGTTATTATCTTCCCTTCTTAATATAACTAAAGGGCTAGATTCTAGTTAGCTTTTTCTTTTACAGTAAGAAACGCTTCTTAGAGTATTCCTATAGCTATAAGCTTCTTAATTAAGGCATCTTCTTAATCTTTATTTATAGTAAATAATACTAGATTATTTATATTAGATTTATAACTAGTAGTATAAATTTCTTTATAGTTAGAAAGTAAGAATTAAACTATTAACTTCTTTCTTAGTCTCCCTTACTTCCTCTTAGCTTATAGAGCCTTTTTTTCTTTAGTGTGATAATCTAGGCTTTGCCTAGACCTAGCAATATAGGTGTCAATTGTTACAATTGTGATGTGTGATCGCTTGTATTGCATGTAAAGTACAAGTTACATAGGTACAGGTTGTGGGCAGTACTTGCCCTAATGTACACTCCACCGCGCAATCTAGCTAAAGTAGACCTAATTAGCTATGAAATCTAACACCCCTCCTTAAGCAGGAGCCATAATAGTGCTAATTCCGGTGGATTAATTCCTTATCCTATTACCCTTATTAAAACCTAGTAGGAAAAAGAGTGGTAACCTTATTGCAATTTTTAATATAGTGCCTATGATATCCTTATTCTGTTCCTTCCTTCCTATAAAGCCTAACTACCTTTGTCTACTTCTCTAGTTTAGGCCTTGCTAATGCCTTTATCCCTAAGTCTGCTAGATTCTCTGTTTAAGAGATCTAGTCTACCTTAACTATTTCTTCCTAAATTAACTTATAGATCTTATAATACTGAATTTAAATGTGTTTTATTTATTTATGGAATTTTGCGTTGTTTAAGATTGTTTAGGCGCTAGTATTATCTATGTATAGCTATAGAGGTGCTTATTATTTATAAATTTCCCTTATTAACCCTTCTAGATACATAGCTTCTAGGCCTGCGCTAAAGAGTCTAATGTATTCCGCTTTAGTGCTTAAGGTTATAACTATGCTCTATTTCTTACTTTTCTAACTAATTGTAGCTCTAGCTAGTAGGAAGATATAATAGTTAATAGATTTAGAGTTACTTTTATTACACGCCTATTTAGCGTCTAAGAAGCCTATAATCTTATTATTTTATGTACTATTAAAGGTTAGGACTAGATTAATTGTAAACTTAATGTATTATAGCACTTGTTTTGCTGCTAAGAGATGCCTTACTGCTAGGTTAGTTATAAATCTGCTTAGCTTTGCCACTGGATATAGAAGGTTAATTTAAGTGCTAATTATTATAAACATTAGCATTCTAAGAATGTATTAAAAGAGAAGTTAATTATCTTTATAGCACTCCTTACCCTCTATATAGGGCTTTAGTATTTCTAATATATCTATAGGAGTGTTCTAGGTCTTAGAGTTTTCTATGTTTAGTTACCTTAGTGACCTTTCTAGGTATAGCTTCTATAAGAGAGTAATAGTCCTTTTCTCTTAATCTCTAGTGATTACTATGCCTAGGAAGTATTACGCTAGACTAAGATTAGTTATCTTAAATTTCTTAGCTAATCTTGCTTTAACTTTCCTAATTTCTTTAATATTAGGTCTAAAGAATAGTATATTATCTATGTAAATAGTGATAATCATATTATCCTTATAAAAGATTACCTTATTAAACTTTAACTAGGTAAATCCTATAGCAATAAGCTTAGTAGATAGCGTTTTAAACTATACTTATAAGGCTTGCTTTAGATTATATAGTGCCTTTAGGAGCCTATATATTTTGCCCTTTTATTTAAAGCCTTTAGGGAGCTTTATATAGATAGTTTCCTTTACTATTCTATATAGGAAGGCTATCTTTACATCCATCTATTCGATTTCCTAGCTAAGTAACGCAGCTAGTGCAAATAGTAGTTAGTATGTCTTTTATCTAACTATAGACACAAAAGTTTTATTATAGTTAATCCCGCGTTCCTGTTTAAAACCTTATATAACCTAGTAAGCCTTGTATTACTCTATGTTACCTAACAGACTAAGTTTAGCCTTAAAGACCTATTTGCTAGATAGGATGTGTTAGGTATTATTAACATCTATAACTTTAAAGGTATTATTCTTAATTAGCGCTTTATATTCCTCTTTAGTGGCTTTCTTCTATTTTAACTAATTTCCTAATTGCTATGCCTCTTTATAAGACTTAGGTTTATCTTCCTTAAGAGATTTATTTAGCGTGGTTAGGTATGCTATAAGCAGAGGCATAATATTGTTTAGTGCTATTAGTATGCCTTAAAATTTATCTAGAAAGGCTAGTTCCTATAGTCTAAGTTTAGGATAATCTACTTTAAGCTTAGGGTACTTTTGCTTCCTAATCTTAAGGGTTATTAAGTAGTATATTAAAGGGTTATCTAGTGAATAATTAATTATCTTAGTCCCCTCCTAGAACCTTACCTACTGCTTTACTACTTTATTAGGTTGCTAAATAGGTTATTTTTAACTCTATTTCCCCTCCTTAACCTAATTAGTAAGCTTTTCTACTATTAATTACTCTTATGGATTAAGCTATAGGAAGCGTTTAAGTTAATTCAGTAGTAGTATCTCTTCTATATATAGAGGTGCTAGTAAGTTAGCGCTGCGCTAAGAGAGCTTAAATTCCGCCTTTAGGTTAATTTAAGTTTATTTATTAAAGGTAACCTCTTTTGCTTGTTTAACTAGTCCTATAATTAGGTTCTAGAGTTAGTAGATATTATTAGCTTTATAACCTATAAGAAAGTAAAGGTATATTCTATTATTAAGTTTCTTTAGATATTTTACTTTAGGTACTAGCTTATATGCTTAGTAGCTAAGTTATCTAAGGTGTCCTATATAGGGCTTAATTCCTAACTACGCTTTATATAGGGTTATTCTATTAAGTGCACTATAAGGAGAGCGCTCCTACGTATAGATAACCGCCTATAGAATCTCTCCCTAGAGTTCTTTTAGGAGCTTACTATTATAAAAGACAGCTCTAACTCTATTCTAAATAGTAAGATATGCATGCTCTATTAGATTCTAGTTTAGTTAATATACCGCTGTCTATTTAGGCATAATCCCTTTCTATTTAAAGAAGTTTAAAAGGACTATATTCTTAAACTCTCCTCTATTATCTAGTCTATACTACTAAATATAACTAGAGGTTTAAGCTTTTACTATAGTAATATCTACCTAAATATAGGCTACTACCTGTGATTTCTCCCTTAATAGGTATGCTTAGGGCTTCTTTATTAGGTTATTAATAATTAACAGGTAGTACTCCTCTCTAACTAGAGTTTAAGGCTTAATTAAGCCACCTAGGTTAGCTATCTATCTTTAACCATAATTAAGTGCCCTATATACTACTACTTAGGCATTTTATGCCTTTCCCTTTCCTATAGTGTATGCTTTATAAGGGCTAGCCTGCTTATTTATAATTTAAACACCTAGGTTATTCGCTAGCTTAATACAGTTAGTATAATTTAGATAACCTATTCTAAGATAGAAGACTTATAATAGCATAGTCTCTGTTATATAGGATGCTAGAAAGGCAGCTGGATTATTAATAACTTTAGGTATGTCCTAGTAATGTATAGTCTCCGCATAAGAGTAGTCTAGGTGTCTAAATCTACTATAAGTTATCCTATAGATTACTAGGCTATTATTATATCTAACCTCCGCGTTATTACACATTTAAAGGTATAAGAAGCTAGATTACTTAGTAAATGTGCTGTTAAGAACTGGCCTTAGGGCTGCTGCTCGTAAGCGTTCCAAATAGTAATATTATCCTTACAGGAGAAGAAAGGAACTAAGCTAGAGGTTACACAGGATCTGCCTTTATACCGTTATGTGTGTGTGTTATGCGCGGCTTGCGCATAGCCCTAACCTAGCTACGCATAGCCCGTGGTCTTTACGCGCCCTTTCTAGATCTAGGATTAACCTAAGACATAACCTAAGCTTCTAAGCTTAAGTCTATAACATACCCCCTTACTTAGGCCTTCCCCCCCCTTTCTTTATGGTTATTAAGTTATAAGTAAGTGGCGTACATACGTAGCTGTTATTATATGGTTATGTTATGCCCTGCGCGGGGCTAGTGCATAGCCCCCCTAGCGAACCTATAAGTGAGTAGTGCGTTGCGTGGCTAGCGTTGCGTGTATGTGTGGGGCCTATGTAGGTCTTACGCATAGCCTAGTAGGCTAAGAAATTTTTTCCCTATAGGCTACCCTACCCCTAGCTTATTAAAAAATAGCTTCCCTTACTAACTCTCTCCCCTATAATACTAAACTAAATCATTTCTGTATTATTACTAGCTAATATTATACTTTACCTACCTAGCTACCCTTACTTTCTCTTTATATATTATCCTTTGCCTATTAAGTTCCCCTTTCTTCCCCTAGCTATTATCTATCTCTCTAACCCCTCTATAGCTAATTATCTAATATCCCCCCTTTGCCCTCCTTTAAAGTAAGTGTATAGTTATAACCCCTTAGTGCTATTATTAGGATATAAATACTCCTATATATTCCCTACTCTTTTCCCTTTTTCTTCTATTCTACACCCTTATTTCCTCTATCTTATTAGTTTTCTACTACCTACCTTAAATTAAATTATCCTATTAATCTCCCTTTACGCTCCCTTTCCATGCCTAGTTTACCTACTATTATATCCACTACTATTACCTTAAGCGCTATTACTACTACTACTGCTAGTAGTGCTCCTCCCCCCCTATTACTACCTCCCCCCCCCCTAGAAAAACTAAGCTACCTTAGTAGCTATGTTCTAGAGAGTAATTCTAATAACTCTAATAACTCTAATAGTAAAGAGCAAGAGGTTCTATGCATTTAATATATAAATAATCTTTATAATAAGGGGATATAAGAGTGCGTCCTAGGGTCTTATTAGGCCTATTTACCCTATTAGCGTGCCTATTATTTATATAGCTAGGAGCCGTATTTATATTTAGGCAACCTAAAGCTATAATATATATATAAGCACCTAATAAACCTTTTAGCTACTAGTAAAGCTATTAAGACTCTAGCCATAAAGCGCACTACTTCTAAAAAGGGATGCTATACTATCCTAATAAAAACTTTTATCTACTATTAAAAACGTTTTAATACTATTTTAGCTACTGCCTAAATTAATCCTACTATAGCAACACCCCTTTTGTTATCCCCTGCTAGTGTGGCTTACGCCTAAGGCGCTACTAAGTCCTAGGCCCTTGCCCTAGCCTAGCAAACGTCTCCTACCTGTTATAGTAGTAATATAGTAATAGAGTTTTTCCGTGGTATAGCTATAATAAATAAGAATCTATCCTATATTACCTCTATTTAGGAGACTGCCGCTACTAAGCAGCATGCATTTAATAAGGCCCTTATCTGCTAGCTAAATACTACCTATAATTATTATCCCCTAGGACAGAACTAGAATAGAGCAACTAACCCCCCTCCCCTACCCCCTATAGCTTAATTTATTTTTTTTTTTTTTTTAATATAGAATACTAGCTTTAGGCTATACGCAGAACAGAGGAGAATAGGATTTACTATGCTTTAGTAGTTAAATAAAAACGTAATTTCTTAGGCCTATTATATGTTATTACATTACCCTATTATGCTTTAAATCTATCTAGTGCCTCTATATCTTGTATGCTTTCTAGCGGTTCTTAAGTTAGCTATACATATCCTTTTTACTTAACTAATATATCTTATCTTAACCCCTATCCTCTTGCGTTTTTAGCTATAAGTATCTCTTCTACCTAATACTCTAAGAGATTAGGGTTAGCATCTATTATTATAAGTTCTAGTAGGGGACGTTCGTCTACTAGTATCTAACTTAGTAATGGGTTAGAGGCTGCACGTTATACTAAGTCCACATAGAAGACAGGGTATAGTCCCCTTAGTATGTCTAGTTTAATAGTTAAAGGCATAGGGACCTTAAGTACCTTATATTTAGCTATAACCTAATCTAACTTTTTGCATAGTCTATTTATCTTAAAGTTTTAAAGGTTTAACCACACGTAGTCCCTAACCTAAAAACGCTCTACTAGATATTAATTACTATTTATCTCCTTCTATTATTATTACTAAACAAACGCTATAGTAGCCTATATTAAATCCAAGCCCTCCTTAAGATATTATAGGAATGCTTAAGCCCTTCCCTTTAATAAGGTACAAGACGCTTACTTATCTAGTGGTTCCTAAATTATCGCTAAGTTATAACTATATAAGGCTATGTTCGCGCTAATCCCTATTACTAACAAGTCCCTATTATTTAATATAAGCTAATATGTAGGAAGATAATCTAGCTATTTAAACTGCGAAAAAGATAGCATTACCTATAAGATAGCCTATACCTCTTAATTTGCCCTTTCTATGCTGCTATCTATCTATGGATAATAAGCTATTAATAGTAACTATTATATACTTACTTAATTACAAAGCATAGTCTAAAAGTTACTTAACTAGTCTAAACCATAATCTATAATAATTTATATAGGAAAGCTATAGAACCATTACTAACACTATTTAAACCGTTCTATGCATGCTTTAGCCCCTATTAACGTTATAGCCTCTAGCTAGATATACTTAAAGAGTCTATCTGTAATAACCATAAGAAACCATAGGTTATCTAGGTGTTAAGCTAGCAGGTCTGTTATAAAGTTAATAGAGATCTATAACTAGTAATAATCTAGTAGGGGAATTAGTTTTAGTAAGCCTTATCTTAGTTAGTAGCTTCTTTGCCCCCTATAATAGTAGCAGTTCCTTACAAACTAAGCAACGCTTTACAATATACTATCCTAGTAAAAGTCCCTTTAAAGCGTCTTAAAGGTTATGTTATAGCTAGGGTGGCCTAGTAAGGGTAAATTATATACCTGCTAGGTTAAAGTTATAGTAAGGGGTTCCTAAGTAAGGATCTAAGTCTAGCCCTAGAACTAAAGCGTACCTTTAGCACTAATCTAATAATCCGCTATTTACTCCCTTATATTAGCAGCCTCTAGAAACTTCTAGGCCCCTACCCTAACTATATTAAGATATATCTTATAAGTTATATTATAAACTAAGGATTAGTCCTATAAAGATTAGAGATACTTATCTGCGAATATTATTACTCTAGTTAGTAAGCCTATAGGCATAGCCATGGTATCCCCTGTACTACTATTTCCTAATAATAAGATAGGGCTTACACTAGAGCTTAGAATGGTTTATTTATAACAGTATTAGGCTAGCCTTATCGCTAAACGCATGATTAGCTCCTCTAGTCCTCCCTTATATGCCTCCTCCTAGAAGCGTCTTAATAGCGCGTCTAGCCTTACTGCCTACGGTCTAGGCCTATATCGCAAGTTAAAGTTAAATAGTGCTAGCGTCTCTGCCTATCTTGCCTATTATTCTAACATCTCCCTTAGCGTAGTAAAATATTCTAAGTTCTTATAGTCTATAAGTATTGTGAATAGCCTGCTAACGCTATGTAACTCCGCTAACTATACCTTTAGATAGGATATAATTACTAATAGCTCCTTATTATGTATAGTGTAGTTCCGTTAAGCTAGCTATAGGTAAGCGGAATAGTAAGCTACTAGGTGTAATATGCCCTTATTATTAAACTAGGAGAGACACCCCCCTAGTGCTATTCCTAAATAGTTTGCCTTAACCACTATGTCCTTATCAGGGTCCTATTATATTAAGATAGGGTATAACATAAAGGCTAATTTCAGGGTCTTAAAAGCTATGTTATATTTATCTATCTACTAGAAAGGAACCCCTTTCTTAGTGAGGTTAATTAAAGGGCCTGTGATTATTAAGAAATATAGTATAAAATCTTAATAAAAGTTAGTAAATCCAAGAAAACCTTAAACTCCCTAGACCCTTATTAGTGCCTCCTAGTCCTAAATCACAGTAATCTTCTCCTTATCTAGGCAAATCTCCTTTCCTATATAAATAATAAACCCTAGGTACTTAACTTCCTTTATTGCAAAAACGTATTTCTTTATGTCTAGGTTTAGCCTTACTTACTATAATCTTATTAATACTACTTAGACCTTTTATATATAGTCTTTTTAAGACCCTCCTAAGTAAACTAAGATATTATTAAGATAAGCAGTTACGTAGTCCCCTAGTATTCCGCTAAGCGCCTTATTAATATATCTCTAAAAGGTAGCGGGCGCGCTAGCTAGACTAAAGGGGCACATAAGCCACTTAAATAACCTAAAACGCGTCTAAAAGGCTATCTAGTGTTCTTTGCCCTTAGTAATATGGATATAGTAAAACGCTACTTATACGTTAAGCTTTGTAAACCACTTTGCCTCTAATAATAACCATAGTGTCTCCTTTACTAGAGGTAATAGGTAATAGTCCTATTCTATAATCTTATTAAGGGCTTAATAGTCTATGCAAAACCGCTAGCCTCCTCCTAGCTTCTTTACTAATAGGACTAGGGCTACTGCTAAAGAGAAGCTAGCCTATATCTAGCCCTTATCTATTAAGTCTATTACTTACTTCTAAATTTTAAGAAGATAATATTAGGGTATATTATATAATAATACCCACGGAAGCTCTAGTTCAGTCCTATCTAGATTACATTTTAATTAAATATAGTAATCTAATTATCCCTAGTGTAGTGGTAAGGCGTTTGCTTTACTCTCTAGGAAAAGATCCGTAAAATCCTATAACATACTTAGTAAAGAGGATAACAGGTCCTGCTCTGTAACCTCTAGTATTGCATCTATCTATAGGATTGCCGTGATTTCTCACAGGCTAGTAGCATAAAGCTAGATATATTCCTTCTATTTCTTTGCGCGCCGTACTATACCTATAAAGATAAAGCCTAGGATAGATATTATTAGCTATTCTACCTTCCTATTAGCTAATGCCTAAACTTATAGGTTATTAGCTAATCCTACGTAAAGCTAGTAACATGCTATATCTAAGTTAATCTTATTCCGCTCTATTCATAGCGTCCCTAAGATAAGCTGCCTTGTTAACCTAGGGATTATATAGGCAACTATAGGCGTTTCCTATCTATCTAAATCCACTTAAAAACGGACAATATATATTATATATAACCTTTTCTCATGGCTCTCTTTTCCCCCTTGCTTTACACTAACCGTAGTGTAAACTAACCTCTTATTTAAGAGAGAGAGGCATTCTAACTAGAGTTTCTAGATAAGGCGTTTGCTTATAGCGGCATAGCAGTTATAGCCTATATTAACTAGAGCATCCATAAAGGTAGTCTTATTAATTAAAGCAGGAACTAAAAAGGGTAATAAATCCATATTAAATTAGATCTATTTAAAGTCCTTATTAGTAATAACTATTTACTATAAAGCCTCTCTATCTATCCTCCCTATAACCCTAGTTAAATAACTTAATGCTAGGGTTCTTCTTTTTCTAATAAGTCTATATTCTTCTCTTCCCTAAAGCCTTCCTCCTCTTCCTTTATATTATATGCATTAATAGCTGCTTTCCCTTGCTAATATCTTAGAGGGAGTATAGGATAGGTATAAATAAAATGCTTCCCTAAGCTATAATATAAACACTTACCCTTATTATAATGCGTATTAAGTATAGCCTAGGTAACCTACTTAGCCCGCTTACCACTAGCCTTATTACCTAACTTTGCCTTATGCTATTATTCTAGTGACTTCCTATGTCCTTTTTAGGCCCTTACTGCGTATATAGATTGTACGTCTATTATAGGAGTGTCCTTATCCTAGGCTAGGGCCTTAGGTATATACACTTGTTTTCGCGTATAATTCTTCTCCTCTAAATAATATAACTTAATGTCTAACAAAATGCTGCGATAGTAAGCTATTACCGCTAAGTAATCTATTCGCAATATATCCTATCTAACGCTATAGTCCCTTATTTACTTATTAAGTGCTATGCATAGCTTAGTAAGCTTCATAGAGTCCTCCTAATCTAATCCCCTAGCTAGCGCTAATTTTTATTTAAAACAAATATAGAAGTTACTAAATTATTTATTAGGCTATTATGCTATCTAGTTAAGTTCTATAATTGCTAATTCCTACTAATAGGGGTTATTAAATATCTTATTTAAGTAGGTTAAAAATTTTTAGGGATTATAATATACTAAGTGCCCTTTTTTAAAAAAGGGGGTAACTTAGGCCTAGACCTTTAGTAATAGATTTTAGTAGATAAAGCACTATTAGTCCTGCTAGGACCTAATAAACCCCCTATCCATATTAAGCTTATAAGATATAAGGTTTTGCTATGCTATAAAAAGGACTCTTTTGCTATTAAATAGGGGTCCTGTAGGTAAGGGCTTGCGTTTAACTAATTAGTTAGTTAAGTTTAACTTCTGCCTATTAGCGAGTTCCTAGATCTGTCTTAATTGCTAAGCAATAAGCTCCTGTAACCTTGCTACCTTATTAGTGTCTATCCTATCTAGTGGTAGCGGTATATTCGCTAGCTATTATGTTTCTATAGTGAAGGATAATATATATTAAGAACTAGCCTTAGGGCTGCTGCTTATAAGCGTTCTAAATAGTAATATTATCCTTATAGGAGAAGAAAGGAACTAAGCTAGAGGTTACATAGGATTCGCCTTTATACCATTGTGTGTGTGTGTTATGCGCGGCTTGCGCATAGCCCTAACCTAGCTGCGCACAGCCCGCGGTCTTTACGCGCCCTTTCCGGATCCGGGATTGACCCGAGACATGACCCGAGCTTCCAAGCTCGAGTCCATAACATGTACTAATAGATAAGAGATTTATAGGCAGTGTTAGTATAAAGAGAACTTACTATAAGTAGATTAACTTTGAATTCTAAACGCATTATACTACTAAGGGCACTTTTCCACTGCTAAGTGCATAGGCACCTTTACTAACACTATTTATTAGTATTAGGGTAGTAAATTCCTTATAGTTACTAAACATATACTAATTATAATAGATATGGTATTTAGCGGCATTGTCAAAGATCTAATCTAGGCTCCTAGTGTTAGTGTTTTAACTGTTAATTTTTATATTAGAGATTATAGGGGCATGAACATTTACTATAAAGAATTCACTAAGGTCTTATAGCCACGCTAGGAAGGCGTCTGCCTTATTTTCTAGCACATTAGCATTCGCATTATATACTAATAGTTTCTTAGCAGCCTTACTAGCCTTCTGTTTATTCAGTGTATTATATTCACTATTGTTATAATTGCTAGGGGTTGCGATCTAACCATAGATAAAGCAGACCTTCTAATATAGTCCCTTATAGTTAGTTAGTTTCTAGAGTTTTATATGCTTTTATAGCTATGTTAAGCCATTTATGTCTCTTCTATGTTTATTGCTAGCGTGAGATATATATGCCACGCCGCTGGTAATAGTATTGCCTATATAGCCTAATATTTTCTTCTTAGTCTATAGGTATTAATACTTATCTTAAGCTAGCTCTATAAGTGTGTTAAGGGTAATATTAGTGCTATTTCTAACGCCTACTATCCTATATTATTAGAAAATTTATAATTAAAAGATACTAAATATATTACCTAGGTTGCTTAGGAACTATAGTTAACAAAGCTCTTTAGGCATCTTCTAGTCTAGTTACATTCGCTTAAGTTTATAAAGTCTCTCCTTAAAGGCTTATATAAAGTCTTAAATATCGCTATGCTTCTATAGAGTATCTATAATAAGGCCTGCAATAACCTTGCCTAGTATGTTTACGCTACGCTATTAACTAACCTTTTATAGCGTTATGTAAGCCTTATAGGCTTTGGTTATATTCTTGATTTTCTCCCCTATATAGGGTAAGCATTATCTACGGATTCTAGTAAGTAAATTATAGTTCCTACGCTTCTAGAATGTAAGTTACTTAACGTATTTATTTTATACTACCGCTAAGTATAGTTCTATAGGTGCTATAGGCATTAGAGTACCTTTAAGAATTAGAGTCATAAATTTAGCTATTATAGCGTTCTTTAGTGCTTTATCCTATTCTACCTAGTTCTCTAATCCTTTAAGCTTAATAATACTAGAGTAGTTTAAGCCACTTCCACAGGCCTTTAATACTATATTCTAGACTTTAAAGTCATTAGGATTTAGGTATAGTGCCTCCTTATCTTTAGTAAGAGTTTGTGGGTTTTAAGATTATATGGCTATTATTAGCGGTTTATTTTGTTAAGGTCTAACCACTAGGGATTTGTTCCTAGCAGTCTTTGACATGCTTATGCATAGGATGCTTCTATTTAATAGTGACTATTGTTATTGTGTTTAATAGCGGTTGAATTGCTCTGTGTAGCCTAGTTCCTAGTTATAGTTATTATTATTATTAGGTAAGTGTTATATATAGCATTAGAGCGTTTAATTTTATAGTGTATATATTCTGCTTTTAGCCTCTTCTAAACTTAGAGGAACGCCGTAATAGATATTATAAAGCTTACTCTCTAAGATTAGTATATTATTAATATTAGCGTTTCTTAGGTCTTAGGGCATTACCCTAGGGATATATTCTAAGCTACTGTTAGTGCTTAGTAAGGAGTTTGCTGCGAAGGATTATAGACTACAGGCCCTATTACCTTACTAAATATAGCTAGTGCCTCTAAAGGTTATGCCTACTTATATAGTCCGCTTAAGCTTAGGGTTAATACCTATAATAGGTATATTAATTAGTTTATTATAGTCTTTACTCCTAATAAGCATAGAGCTTTTAGGACCTAAGTCCCTGCCTATGGCTTCTAAGCCCTGAGTTAGGGTAAGGGCTTTATTAGAGTTTTTAGAGTCACTAGATATTATAAAAAGTAAGGAGTTAGATAATTAGTAAAGTGGTTTTAGTGGTAGTAGAAAGTTAAATGTTAGTAGTAGTAATTAATAGTTAATTAGATAGTTTTAGTGCCTATAAGAAGGGCTTTATTTTGTTTATAAGGATATAAGGGCTTTAAAGCATCTAGGCTTATAACCTATTATAATTATAATGTGTGATCGCTTGTATTGCATGTAAAGTACAAGTTACATAGGTACAGGTTGTGGGCAGTACTTGCCCTAATGTACACTCCACCGCGCAATCCAGCCGAAGTGGACCTGATTGGCTGTGAAATCTAACATCAATTGAACAAGTGAATGTTGACTTGTTTAATACGTATCCTTTTGCCTTTAGCGCAACTGGATCAGGCAATCCACCCGTACGTGCGCGCAGACACCCGCGATGGCCCCTATGGGGCTGCACCGTAATATTTAAATAAGTTACCCTAAGGTTATAGGTTTAAGTTAGCTACGTGCAGAGAAGGTTATAATAGGACTCTTCCTAGGCTTATAGGGATAAGAGAGGGGTCCCTAGGGGATACGTAGTATTGCTAGCTAATAGAGAGAGAAGAGAGAGAGAGATTAGGTTACATAGGTTATATTAGAAGAAGAAAGCTACTACGGGAAAGAGCCTATGTGATAATCTAGGCTTTGCCTAGACCTAGTAATATAGGTGTTAATTAAATAAGTGAATGTTAACTTGTTTAATACGTATCCTTTTGCCTTTAGCGTAACTGGATTGGGCAATCCACCCGTACGTGCGCGCAGACACCCGCGATGGCCCCTGTGGGGCTGCACTGTAACATTTAGTAATCTTTTTAATAGCTTATATAACTTTCTCTTCCTTTTCTTTAGGTTCTTTTTTACGCTCTTTAGCTAGTTCTTAGGGATTAGTATTATTGCAATAGTATAGTTTAACTACTATTATTTAGAATCTAGTTAGTCTATATAGTATTTAGAGGATATAGGCTTTATAGTTAATTCTAAGAAGCTTATAAGGGCTATACTAGCTATCATTCTCTCTCTAAACACATATATCTAATTAAAGCGAAAGTTAGTGTGTTAGCAACGTATCTAGGCTATTATAGGTATTTAGAGTATTATAAACTTGCTGTTTTGCTAGGAATTATTAGACTTTATTAGTAGCTTTTTAGATTAACTTAGCCTATTAAATAATAGATATACTTAGTAAAGACTTATTAGTTATCTATAGGTATACTCTAAAGATAAGAAGCGTAGGAATAAGGCTATTTAGTCCTACTAAATTATTTATAGCTTTAATAGCTATTTAAAGGCATTACTCTTATATAAGCTCTTAACCTATTAAGTCTATAATAATATTATATGCTCTTTGTAATAGTCTATAATAGCGTTTAACTTTACTAATACTATTATAAGCTTTTACTAGTACTTTATTAATCTTAATTAATATTAATTATATATAGTGTTTAAATTCTAATAAAGCAAAGTTCTTTCTAGCATTATAAATAATCTAATCTAGAGGACTAAGGTATGTATTAATCTAATATTCACGTAGAGCGTTCTAAATATTATAAGCCTTCTGCTTATTAGGATTAAGAAATTATATAGCTTAGAATAAAGTTACTAAATTAATTATATAAAGCACTAGTTAATTATTAATTTAAACGATATTAATAATAATCTTATAGTTAAATTTATAGTTATCTTTAATAGTAAACCTAAATCTGCCTAGAGCTCTTCCGTTTAATTAATAGTAGTGGCAAATCTTAGTTAACTTCTTAATAGCTCTTCTTTTAACCTTATAACTAGCTCTTTAAAGCAGTCTTATAAGTTATTTAACTTAATGCCTATTCTATCTATGTTAGTAATTAAGAAAGGAAAGGTATTATAGTCTTAACTATATAGAAGGGTATTATGCCTAATTTAGTAGGTATATTTATTATGCCTTATGTTTTAGCTAATCTAGCACTAAATTTAATTTTTACTTTAGTGCTTAGCTTAATCTTTAGTAATAGTATTAGCTTTATTAATACCTATAATTATTTAAGTCTAACTATTAATAATCCTAAAGCTCCTATATCTAGTAAGATGCCTCTAAAGACCTTATTAGAGTAACATTCCTCTAAAATAAAGGTTATGCTTTAATCCTTATATAGATTATGCTTTAGATAGGCATATTTAAAGGCTTAATCTTATAAGGTTATAATTACCTTATTATTACTTAGTTAAGGCCTTATAGTAAAGAATTATATAATACTAAGATAATTAAACTTTAATATTAATACTATTAGTTTATTAGTATTATTACTATCTTCTTCTTTATTAGCCTTAATATAGATTTCTACTATTTTCTAGGCCTTATTATTATGCTTATTATTCTCTTTAATTCTGTTAGGAGGTCTCACAGAGGCAAGGGTCTGAGCACTAGTGCAGTTAGGGTTAAAGTGGTGATAATAATTAATAATAATCTTCTAGCTAACGGGCTACGTGGCCAAAGGTGTTAAGGGCATCGTGAGTCACGTGATTAACCCACTTACGCAATGCACCTAATCATAGCGTAGCACTTGCGTTATGCTTTACTTTCCGTGCGCGGCTAGATTTAACTATTCTAATATTAGCAGTTTTCTCTTTTAAAGGAAAGTAGGGAAAAGTAAAGAGAGAGTGGATATAAAAGTAGGGATAAAAGAAGAGATCTATAACTCTTATTAGTTAGTTATAATTTAAAGAGAGAGTTAGAAGAGGATTAAAGGAAAAAGATATAAGAGAGATTAAAAGCTCTAAAAGCTTTAAAAACGCAATAAAATTAAGTTAAGCAAAAATAAACATAAGTGAATCCTATTAATTAAATCTAAGTCTTTTATTAGTCTGGCTGTAAGTTCTCCTAGACCCTAGACTTTTCGTCTAGCTTATTAGGTCTTAGGCCTCTTTACCTAGCCTTTAACCTGGATTATGGCTTCGTTTAAATTAATAAAGGTCTTAAGAGCTTTGTTTAGCGATGCCTTTGTTATTGTATTAGTAGGGTTATTATTGCTATTAATCCATCGGACTTCGTAGATCTCGCGACGCTTGTATAATTATTAGAGGGCTATAATGTTAATTATTAGTTATTTTTCCTTTATTATGCCTAGCTTTATAAGGCATTTATATAATAAAAAAGAATCTATATAGATAATCATTAGGATCTAATTAATTCTTAACCAATCTATAATTATATTAAGGGTTATAGTAATTACATAGGCTACATTAGCACCTTAAACCATTACGTATAATTCGGAAGCAAGAGCGCTATAAGTTACACGCTTACTCTTTATTAAGCTATACGTAATAATATTGCCTTATATTATAAAAACATTCTCTTTTTCTTCCTTATTACTAATAATAATAATGAATCTAATCTAGGAACTTAGATCTTTATTATTAGTAAAAGATCGATCTATAAATACAAATAGCTTTGCTTTCTTAAGGACTAGAGGGATATAATAGATCCCTTATTATTATTATTAGATCTGCTATTTAAGTCTTTTATTTAATTAGTTTATATTATTATTTATAGGGTCTTAGTGTTATGCCATAATTAAAAGATTATATAAAGCCTCTGGTTAATAGATGGTTATAATATAGCTTTTATAAGCTCTTTATTTAATATAATCCTACTTCACGGTTAGTAATTTAAGGTTAATGCTCTTAATCTTTTTGCTTTGCCCTTTTTAATATAAATCTATAGTATTATTAGTATTTAAAGAAAGGATATAGCTATTAAAGATAAGGGGATTCTTAGCTAAAAGAATTTGCTTTAGCTTTACTATGAATTCTGCTTTCTAGAGCTCTCTTTCTTCTTATTAGAAGAAATCTTAATTACTAAGGCCTAGAGTATTATCCATTTGCATTCTAACTACTCTAAAGAGGTTATTATTACTTACGTTAGTTATTAGCAAGCATAGGTCATACGTTAAGGTTGTTATCTAAAGCTTCTCTTTGTAATAATAGAAGTAGGTTACTTACTAATAGGTTCCTACTTCTGTAATTCCGTATAATAGCTTAATAACTTCTATTATCATGCTATTAGGGAATAAATAAGCTATTTGTTTAGGTAGAGTAGCAATAATAAGTCTACTAAGTAGCGTGTTTAATTAAATATACGCTTACGTAATGTCTTATATCTATAGGAAAATTCCTCTAGATCTTAATAATAGTGCTAACGCTATAATTAATTATTAGCTTGCTCTTTGTATTATTAGGGATTAAGTTAAGATTAGCTCTTTGCCCTTATTATTATGCCCTTAGATAATAAGTTAGGATTTCTTATAGGGCACTACTATTCCTTTGCCTTTAATTTCTCTTACTATATAAGATTTAAAGAGTCTCTTAGTGCTATGCTTTATAGGATTAAATATTGTGAATTTAAAAACATTACGCGCTTATAAGGCATTAATTTTAGCTTAATTAAACTGCTTAAAGGGCTTGCTAGGGGTTATTATCTTCCCTTCTTAATATAACTAAAGGGCTAGATTCTAGTTAGCTTTTTCTTTTATAGTAAGAAACGCTTCTTAGAGTGTTCCTATAGCTATAAGCTTCTTAATTAAGGTATCTTCTTAATCTTTATTTACAGTAAATAACGCTGGATTATTTATATTAGATTTATAACTAGTAGCGTGAATTTCTTTACGGTTAGAAAGCAAGAATTAAACTATTAACTTCTTTCTTAGTCTCCCTTACTTTCTCTTAGCTTATAAAGCCTCTTTTTCTTTAGTAATCTTTTTAATAGCTTATATAACTTTCTTTTCCTCTTCTTTAGGCTCTTTTTCACGCTCTTTAGCTAGTTCTTAGGGATTAGTATTATTGCGATAGTACGGTTTAACCACTATTATTCGGAATCTAGTTAGTTTATGCAGTATTTAGAGGATATAGGCTTTATAATTAATTCTAAGAAGCTTATAAGGGCTATACTAGCTATCTTTCTCTCTCTAAATGCATATATCTAATTAAAGCGGAAGTTAGTGCGTTAGCAATATATCTAGGCTATTACAGGTGTTTAGAGCATTGTGAACTTGCTATTTTGCTAGGAATTATTAGACTTTATTAGTAGCTTTTTAGATTAACTTAGCCTATTAAATAATAGATATACTTAGCAAAGACTTATTAGTTATCCACAGGTATGCTCTAAAGATAAGAAGCATAAGAATAAGGCTATTTAGTCCTGCTAAATTATTTATAGCTTTAATAGCTATTTAAAGGCATTGCTCTTACGTAAGCTCTTAACCTATTAAGTCTATAATAATATTATACACTCTTTGTAATAGTCTATAATAGCGTTTAACTTTGCTAATACTATTATAAGCTTCTACTAGCACTTTATTAATCTTAATTAATATTAATTATGCATAGTGTTTAAATTCTAATAAAGCAAAGTTCTTTCTAGCATTATAAACAATCTAATCTAAAGGACTAAGGTATGTATTAATCTAATATTCACACAGAGCGTTCTAAATATTATAAGCCTTTTGCTTATTAGGATTAAGGAATTATATAGCTTAGAACAAAGTTACTAAATTAACCATATAAAGCACTGGTTGATTATTAATTTAAACAATATTAATAATAATCTTATAGTTAAATTTATAGTTATCTTTAATAGTAAACCTAAATCTACCTAGAGCTCTTCTGTTTAATTAATAGTAGTAGTAAATCTTAGTTAACTTCTTAATAGCTCTTCTTTTAACCTTATAACTAGCTCTTTAAAGTAGTTTTATAAGTTATTTAACTAATAGATAACCGAATTAATAATATAATTAACGAATTTCTATCTCTAATAGATAGAATGCAATTGTTTCTTTAGCTTCTAGAATCCACTAAGGATATCCCTATCTTCTTATAATTAGCATGGTTTTCTTGCCTTAAATTAGCAGATTTCTTAAGTTATCTAACTTAATGCCTATTCTATCTATATTAGTAATTAAGAAAAGGAAAGGTATTGCAGTCTTAACTATATAGAAGGGTATTATGCCTAATTTAGTAAGTATGTTTATTATACCTTATGTTTTTGCTAATCTAGCACTAAATTTAATCTTTGCTTTAGTGCTTAGCTTAATCTTTAGTAATAGCATTAGCTTTATTAATGCCTATAATTATTTAAGTCTAACTATTAACAATCCTAAAGCTCCTATATCTAGTAAGATACCTCTAAAGACCTTATTAGAGTAATGTTCCTCTAAAACAAAGGTTATGCTTTAATCCTTATATAGATTATGCTTTAGATAGGCATATTTAAAGGCTTGATCTCGTAAGGTTATAATTACCTTATTATTACTTAGTTAAGGCCCTATAGTAAAGAATTATATAATGCTAAGTTAATTAAACTTTAATATTAACACTATTAGTTTATTAGCATTATTACTATCTTCTTCTTTATTAGCCTTAACATAGATTTCTACTGTTTTCTAGGCCTTATTATTATACTTATTATCCTCTTTAATTCCTTAATCTTCTTAAGCTTTATACGCTATAAGGTATGCTTAGAATTTTCCTTCTATTAAAGGCATTTAATACTTCTTACTCTTTTACTAATGTTTTTTTACCTATTAGCGCTCTTTTTCTAAGTAATTTATTAACTAGCAGTTGCTTTTATTATAGATATAGTATCTTCCGCTATTATAGCATTAATAATAATAGCTATAGCTTTTGCTATAACCTCTTTAATTATATAGTTAATTATAGCGGCGGTCTATAAATATTGTTTTATAATCTTTATGCCCTTTGTTCTACTAATAGAATTAAACCACTGATTTATTAGCTTTAGCAATTAAGATTAACTTATAAAGATCCCCTATAAGCCCTTTAAAACTAGGCAAATAATTATATTTAGCTTGCCTGCACTCTAGTACACTAGAGATCGCACTTAAGGTTTAATAATAGAGCTCTATATTAACTGTTAAGGGTAGAAATAACCCTCTATAAACTCTTTTAAGTGTAGTTAATAGGATCTTAAGGCATTCTAGCTTAGTTTTATTAGGGTTCTAGGCAATAATTACCTTTAGCATTATATTATTCTATTTATAGTAGTAGAATTACTGGTTACTTTCTGTTTTAAAGCGTTAATAGATATTATTAATTATTTGCTTATAGGAGAGGTTTCTATTCGTTAGATAATTAAGAAAGTATTGCTTAGTATTACCTATAAGCATGATTAGAAGGGCTTTATAGAGGTATTCCTATGGAAGATTAAGCCTATTATATTTGTTCTAAAAGAGATTAATCTTTAGCGTAAGAAAGTTATATATCTTTTTACTATAATAATTATTATCTTTATAGGTCTTTATAAGCTTAGTAATCTTCCTAATAATCTAATCCTCTTGTTACAAAGCTAATAATAGTGTAAATAGTAGTGTTTCTTAAGGTTATAAAGGAGTATTAACTTCTAATAGTAGTTGCCTTAAAGGTAGATTATAAGGGATTTTAGTAAGGGGGGAATTAAGTATAGGATTAAGGGTAGAGAAAAATTTATTTAATAATAATTACTTTTTAACTTTTTCTTTAGGCTATAGTGCTTTTATTTCTTTATTAAGAACGTGTACTAGCAAGTTAGTAACTTTACTAGATTTATCTTATATAATATAGACGCTATGTTTACAAAGGATATCTTATAAATTACGCACTAAGTGTCTTAAGGCGCGTTTAAAGGTCTTAAGGGTTTAATCTTAGAGATTATCTTAGAAGTTTTCCTAGAGCTTAAGATCTCTATATTGTCCGCTATTATAGATATTAATTAGCTAAGTAAGTTAGTTATTAAGTTACTAATCCTTAGTAATCTAAGGATCTAGCTCTTTAGAGCTCCCTTAGTTAGTTATAATAATCTAGAAGTATTTCTAAAGTTATAGCAGTAGGCTAGACTTTTCAGGTCTTTTAGGTCTAGACATCATAGGTATTATATTTTCTTACGTTACGTTTTTCGTTAGCTAGCAAGGGGCTGATTTAATCTCTAGTTTAGGAAGGATGCTTCTAGAGCTATAATTCCTGGTTAGTTAATTAGTTTTCTTATAATAGATAATAAGATTAATTCTTCTATACGGAGGTCCTTAATAACTTTAAGATAGAAGGGGTTAATCCCTTAGAAGCCTAATAACTAGAGCTATTAATAATCTTCCTTTAGCACACTTCTATAGTTAGAACCTAAGCTAAACCTAATAGAATTATCTCTTCTTTGTAGTTCCCTAGCTTATCTATGGTTTTTTAACCACTAATTAGTATTAGGAGGTCTTATAAAGGCAAGGGTCTAAGCACTAGTGTAGTTAGGGTTAAAGTAGTGATAATAATTAATAATAATCTTCTAGCTAACAGGCTACGTAGCCGAAGGTGTTAAGGGCATTATGGGTCACGTGATTGACCCACTTGCGCGATGCACCCAATCACAGCGCAGCACTTGCGTTATGCTCCACTTTCCGTGCGCGGCTGGATTTGACTATTCCGACAAATTCCTTAACCTTCTTAAGCTTTATATACTATAAGGTATACTTAGAATTTTCCTTCTATTACAGGCATTTAATGCTTCTTACTCTTTTACTAATATTCTTTTGCCTATTAGCGCTCTCTTTCTAAGTAATTTATTAACTAGTAATTACTTTTATTATAGATATAGTATCTTCTGCTGTTATAGTGTTAATAATAATAGCTATAGCTTTTGCTATAATCTCTTTAATTATATAGTTAATTATAGTAGTAGTTTATAAATATTATTTTATAATCTTTATACTCTTTATTTTGCTAATAGAAT
Organism: Epichloe sibirici; assembly: GCA_022702365.1. Lineage (NCBI taxonomy): Eukaryota > Fungi > Ascomycota > Sordariomycetes > Hypocreales > Clavicipitaceae > Epichloe > Epichloe sibirici. The sequence goes on along the minus strand of JALAAE010000001.1, from coordinate 1,665,976 downwards.
TAAACCGCTAATTTATTAGCTTTAGTAATTAAGATTAACTTATAAAGATCCCTTATAAGCCCTTTAAAACTAGGTAAATAATTATATTTAGCTTACCTATACTCTAGTACACTAGAGATTATACTTAAGGTTTAATAATAGAGCTCTATATTAACTATTAAGGGTAGAAATAACCCTTTATAAACTCTTTTAAGTATAGTTAATAGGATCTTAAGGCATTTTAGCTTAGTTTTATTAGGGTTTTAGGTAATAATTACCTTTAGTGTTATATTATTCTATTTATAGTAGTAGAATTACTCGTTACTTTCTATTTTAAAGCATTAATAGATATTATTAATTATTTACTTATAGGAGAGGTTCCTATTTATTAGATAATTAAGAAAGTATTGCTTAGCATTACCTATAAGTATAATTAGAAGGGCTTTATAGAGGTATTCCTATAGAAGATTAAGCCTATTATATTTATTCTAAAAGAGATTAATCTTTAGCATAAGAAAGTTATATATCTTTTTACTATAATAATTATTATCTTTATAGGTCTTTATAAGCTTAGTAATCTTCCTAATAATCTAATCCTCTTATTATAAAGCTAATAGTAGTGTAAATAGTAATGTTTCTTAAGGTTATAAAGGAGTATTAACTTCTAATAATAGTTACCTTAAAGGTAAATTATAAGGGATTTTAGTAAGAGAGGAATTAAGTATAGGATTAAGGGTAGAGAAAAATTTATTTAATAATAGTTACTTTTTAACTTCTTCTTTAGGCTATAGTGCTTTTGTTTCTTTATTAAGAATATATACTAGTAAGTTAGTAACTTTGCTAGATTTATTTTATATAATATAAACGCTGTGTTTATAAAGGATATCTTATAGATTACGCACTAAGTATCTAGAGGCATGTTTAAAGGTCTTAAGGGTCTAATCTTAGAGATTATCTTAGAAGTTTTCCTAGAGCTTAAGATCTCTATATTATCCACTATTATAGACATTAATTAGCTAAGTAAGTTAGTTATTAAGTTACTAATCCTTAGTAATCTAAGGATCTAGCTCTTTAGAGCTTTACTAGTTAGTTATAATAATCTAGAAGTGTTTCTAAAGTTATAGCAGTAGGCTAGACTTTTTAGGTCTTTTAGGTCTAGATATTATAGGTATTATGTTTTCTTATGTTACGTTTTTTATTAGCTAGTAAGGGGCTAATTTAATCTCTGGTTTAGAAAGGATGCTTCTAGAGCTATAATTCCTAGTTAGTTAATTGGTTTTCTTATAATAGATAATAAGATTAATTCTTCTATATAGAGGTCCTTAATAACTCTAAGATAGAAGGGGTTAATCCCTTAGAAGCCTGACAACTAGAGCCATTGACAATCTTCCTTTAGCACACTTCTGCAGTTAGAACCTAAGCTAAACCTGACAGAATTGTCTCTTTCTTAGTAGTTCCCTAGCTTATCTGTGGTTTTTTTTTTTAACCACTAATCAGTGTTAGGAGGTCTCACAGAGGCAAGGGTCTGAGCACTAGTGCAATTAGGGTTAAAGTGGTGATAATAGTTGATGATAATATTCTAGCTAACGGGCTACGTGGCCGAAGGTGTTAAGAGCATCGTGGGTCACGTGATTGACCCACTTGCGCGATGCACCCAATCACAGCGCAGCACTTGCGTTGTGCTCCACTTTCCGTGCGTGGCTGGATTTGACTATTCCAATAGCTAGGAACTATAGTAAAAAGAAATAGAGTATATCTATAGTAGGTCTAGGCTAGGCTAGTGCTAGTAAGGATTAGTATAATAAGATTATTTTCTAGTTATAGCGTTTAGACATATACATAGTAAAGATAAACTAGCTCCTAGCCACTGCCTTACCTACTAAGGTATAGGCTAAGATAATAGAGGATATAATTCTAGTTCTAGAGGAGAAGTAATATAGCTATTAGGTTATAGTCTAGGGGAGAGGCAGAGGTAGGTTAGCATAGGTATAATACTAGGAGTTAGTGGTTAAAATTAATCTAAAGACTATTCTAGATATTATAATTCTATGTTATAGATCTATACCTAGCCTACCTCTATTCCTATACTATTTAATCTAGCGTTTTCCCTTAGTTATTTTCTATATTTATTCTATATTAATTAACTCTAGTGCTTTAGAAATACCCTAGGTTCTCTGCTTACCTATATAGATTAAAGGCTAGGTCTTACGCTAGGGTATAGTATTAGAGTTATCTTATACCTAGGAACTATCTAGCTAGAGATCTTACCTTTAGGGGATTATTTAGGGCTAGCCTTGCTTTCTATGTATCTCTAGGCTAGTATAATTAGGGGTATCTATAGTTATATTTAGTATAGTTAACTATTATATAATATTAATCTTTAATTACTTAGCTATAGCTATATAGGGGTAAAGTTACCCTAGGAACGCCCCTTTAGAATAGGAACTTATTAAGGCTAATCTTCCTTATATATAATTAAACTAGTATTAAAAAGATATATTTTTCTAGCCTTATATAGAATTTTTAGATTTCCTTTAGATTATAAGTAAGTAGGTAATCCTTAGTTAGTTCTCTTATATATCTATACTACCTTAGTTATCCTTTACTATACTAGTCCTCCTAGCGTTATTTCTATTTATTATATAGCTTTACCTCTAGTTTATTATTAATAAAAGGGAGTCTTCTCTTATATTATAGCACTATCTTTACTAAGTTAGCTATAGTTTAGATTCTTATTACTATTCTATTATTTATAATTCTCTTTTTAAACTTCTATTTTATCTTATTAAGGTATAGGTCTAGGGGAGGGATATAAGTCTTAACCTTTAGCTAGGTAATAGGTATAGCCTTAAATACACTAGCTATAATTTAGAGATAGGTTAATTAGTTTATTATAAAGCTTTTAACTATTTCTCTTAGTTTTCTACCCTTCTTAGTTAGGGTATAATAAGCACTTACCCTATAGGTAAGAATAGGTTAGACTACCTATATATATAGGAGTTAAGTATCTTTAAAGCTATAGCCCTAAGCTAATACTACTAATATAAAGATTATAAGCTACTATTAGGTAAGCTTACCTTTAAGGATATTCTTATAAGCACTCTAGTTAAGTTTTCTATTAACCTAGACTCTAAGGAACCTATAGGACTCTATAGGTATTATCTCTTCTATTCTAAGCTAGACCCTAGCCTAGGGGAGCTAGTAAGCCTTACTAAAGTATATAAGTTTAGTTTTTACTAGGTTAAATTTTACTCTTACTTTTTTTACTTATTCTTTATAGACCTTCTATATAGTTTTAAGCCTCTTCTAGGTCTAGGCTATGTTTTTACTAAACACTACTATATTTATATTATTAGTAAATCCTATAGCTACTATACCTAGGATAGCCTAAAGGCATATATAAAGCTTTACTAAGTAAAGAAGGAAAAGGATTAGTAAGAGGGGTAAGCCTTATAAGGTACTTGCTTTAATCTTAAAGGGTCTTAAGAGTTTACTATTAAAGCTAAGCTAGCTTATTCTATCTATAAAGAAGCTATATATTATAGCTATTAGCTAATATAGTATACTTATTTAGATTAATAGGTTAATTAGGTATAGGTAGCTAACTCTATTAAACGCTAATAAAATATCTATTTATACTAGTAAGGTAATACTACCTCTGCCCTAGGCCTCTCTTATATATTCTATAAGGGCTCTAATTATAATTTCTATTAACCTATTTATTCTATTACTTATTTATAGTTTAGGGAGAAGGCCCTTTACCTTAGTAAAAGCTATAAGTTACCTTATAATTACTACTTCTATAATTTTTCCTACTATATTTAGTAGTAAGATAAGTCTTTATATATTAGCTTTTCTTATCTCTTTAGTTATTTTACCTAGTTTTCTAATTATTACTACTTTTATAGTCTAAAACTAGGTTAGGAAGTACCTTACTTTAAGGATAGCATTTAGTAGTTAAGCTATAGCCTTTTTTACTAGTTCTTTATAGGCTTTAATAAGGCCTACTAGGAGTTTATTATATCCTAGGGCCTTCTAGCTAGCTATATTTAATAGGATATTTATAATATCCTCTATTCTAAATTATTTTTTATTTAGGAATAGTATATTATTAAGTTCTAGGAAGGTAAGATCTAGGATATAAAAGAGGTTTACTATAGGTTTAGGGAAGAATCTTTATGCTAGTATACTAGCCTTATTATTATAAGTAATAGCTAGGTTAGGGTTATTATTAGTTCTCTCTAGTTCTAGAAGTCTAGGGAGTTCTAGGGAGGCCTAGCTATAGAGCTAAGCCTACCTCTTAAGTCTTTATACCTTACTATCTTTTTCCTATATATTAGCCTTCTATAAGGCCTCTCTTTATATATTCCTTTTCTTCTCTTTAATAATATATTCTTAATCCTTATTTACCTTAGAATAGGCTTACTAATTTATATCTATTCTCTAGTATCTCTATTATTGCTTAGCTTATCTAGCTTTAGTAATTACTTCTTTTACTTTCCTTAATTACTATACCTCTAGGCTAGGGAGTCCCTAGCGCTTCTATAGGGCTACTTTCTCTACTATCTATTATAGGTTTATAGTAAGCTATATTATATATATATTAATCCTTTCCTTATCCTAGGGGTTTAGTGCGTTTTCTACTTAGAGTTATACTACTACCTTTACCTTTATATATAGTCTATTTATTACATTCTAGGTATATCTAAGGACTAAGGGAGTATTTTCTTATTATATAGTAAAGATACTAATTAGCTATAGAATATAGTTAAATCCTATAAGGTCTTCTATACTATTATAGTAAACTTAAATATCTAGGGTTACCTATACTAAGTCTATAGTACTATCTCTATTATCTTTATATTATCTTATAGGTTCCCCTTAGGGCATTACTAGACTAAGCCTTTACTAGCTTATAAAGTTTAGTAGTTCCTTTACTCCTCTAGTTATCCTATCTAGGTTATTCTAGAGGGGGTATTTTTAGTTAAAGTTACTTATAAATACGCTTTAGCTATAGGGCTTTTCTATATTAATAGTATAAATAGGGGTATTCTAGTTATTAGTATACCCTTTTAAGTAAAGGAAATAAATATTAACTTCTTTTATTTCTACTAGTAACTAATTAGTTCCTCCCTAGGCTAACTATAATCCTATATTATACTTCTTATTTATATATATTATATTTTACCTATTATAGTATACTAGTTAAAACTAGGTAAGGCCTAGTACTAGGGGCTATAAGTACTTTATATATTCCTACTCTTAGATTATAATTATATCTATATTAGTTTAGTAATAGAGCGTAATATATATTAGGCTATCTCTCTTATTTATATTCTAGAAAAGGACTTATAATATTACTATATTAATTAGGGGAGTAGTAAGTCTTTACTATCTTATACTAGTTCTAATCTAGTTCTAAGTTATTCTATATATTACCTAATACTTCTAGCTCTAGGCTATTTAGCACTCTATTTTATATTTATAAGGTAGTCTCTTTTTCTTCCTATTATAATAATAGGTTCTATAGCTTTACTAGGCCTCTCTTAAGGTAGTATTAGGCTTTTATCTAGGGAGTTAATAGTAAAATATAATAGTTATTCTAGATATCCTACCTTTATTATATTCTACTTCTCTCTTAGTATAGGATAGTCCTTAGACTAGGCTAGGTATAGGCTAGAGTATAGGATATAGTTTTCTTTTATTTATTTACTTTTTATTAGGTAGGATATCTCTTTATCTTTATACTAGCTAGCACTATACTTATTATACCTTAGAGTTACCTTATAAAACTTTATAATATAGCCTATTTAGAAGTAGTTATAGTACTATTAGGGTTATAGGGTCTTATTATATAGTTTAGTTTAGAATAGCTTTACTTTAAAGACTATTCTATCTTAGTATATCTTATTAGTATCTTTAACCTTAGCTAGTCTAAGAATTAGGGTAATTCTTTAGGTACCTTCTCCCTAGGGGCACCTTATAGTTACCTTAATTATATTTATTTTATTTACTTTTTTAATCTTAGTTACTAGGTTTTTAATAAAAGTATACTTTATTAGAAATCCTTTAATAATAACACTAAGTATATAATAGTAAAGGGTTATCTCTAGACTAAAAGCTTTAGTAATCTATTTTTAGTCCTTTTTATATTAGGTAGCATTTCCTTTAAAGGTAATAATTATATCCTTACTAAGGAGTTATCTAGCTACTATTACTATAGCTTAGCTAGTAGCTTTATTTACTACTATTATTATATCCTTAGTGCCTTTAGACTAGAGTAATTCCTAAATAGTATTTCCTTTAATAAGTACTTCTCTATACTATTTACTAGGGATCTAGAGGGAAGGAGGTTTATTATTTAGTCTTTTTAGTACTAGTCTAGCTATAATGCTTGCCTAAGTTAAGGCATTATTATCCTTAGCTTCTTCTTTAATAGCCTCCTTAAGGGCTTATTTAAGGGCTTCTTTAGTAGTGTAAATATTACTATTATTATTATTTATTATCCTAATCTTAGTATAGGCATAGTCCACTGCCTAGTAAGCTATAGCCTTAGTAATACGCTATACCTAGGTAACTTTATTACTAGGGATAAGGCTAGCTATCTTATTATAGAATTTTATCTTATTAGGATATTTAAATTAGTTCTAGTCTATTATTAGGTTATCCTTATCTCTTTAGATATTAAACTATCCTATTCCTATGTTTAGGTAGTAGTAGCTCTATACTAGCCCCCTTTCTCCTATATTAATTACTATTAGTATCTTACCCTTATGCCTACCTCTAGCTCTATCGCAATGCGATATTATAGGGGGGGGCAAATAGAGGTAGAGAATTTGAATATTAATGTGATTTGTATTTTAGAGGCGATTCCGGACCTTTAGATCAGTGCGGAAGAAATCTCAAGAGCTTTTAGAGGTATTTATAACTATAGACTAAATAGTTACTAAATACCTCTATAATTTCCTCTTCTTCTATAGTATATATATAGATCTAATAGCCTGCTAGAAGATTACCTTAATGCTTAAGGAAGTTATAAATTATAAGGGATTCTATAATTAGTAAGAAGAAGAGATATAGGAAGCTATAAGGAAGTATATACCCTTTTAAAAACACACTATAGAATAAGACTTTCTTAATAACCTTCTACTAATCTCTCTAATTAGGTTAAGATTATAATACTATTAGTAGTATAATTAATAGACCTCTAAAACCTATTAACATTATTCCCCTAGCCTAACACTATTAGGCTAACTAAATAATAACTCTTAGGATAGCCCTTAATAAAGGTATCCTATACTAAGATAGGATATGCTACCCCCTATATCTCCTAGAGTACCTTTTTCCCTTAGATAAGCACACTTCTACCTAATATAGCTTATATTTCCCTTAAAGCCTAGAATATTAAGACCTACCCTAAAGTAAATAATTAATCTTATAAAGCTATATATAAGCAATATTTAATATAGCGTAAATAACTATAAGGTCTTTAACTTAAAGTTAATAATCTTCTAGGGGAAATATAAGATACTAGGCATTAGACCCTATAAAGCTAGATATACTCTAGAGGCTATGCTTAAAGGAAAGGCCCTAATATACTATTATAAATATCTATATAAGCTAAATAATCCCTAAGACCTTAAGACTCTTATTAATTAGATTAAACAAAGGTTTAAAACTAATAACATAAAGTAAAGATATCTCCTTAAGTAATAAAATACAAAGCTATAACAAATTATATAAGAGAACCTAGAGAAGTTAAAACTTAACTACTTTAAAGAACTTATTATAAAAGCTTATAAATCTTTAGTAAGTAGTTCTAAATATTACCTAATCTAAAAAAGCGCTTTAGAATTAATTAATCTCTATATGCTATAGCATTATAAAATATAAAACTTACCTTATTAACCCTCTTACTAATTTATAATAATTCTATAAACACATAAGGATATTAATCTAAATAACTATAAAAGAGTTAAATAAAAGGCACTAATTCCTATTAATACCTAATGTAAAAGAGTAGTACTAGACTAATTAAAAATATAATAGATATAGTAAGGAAGCCTATTATAGATAATTATGCTCCTAAGGCACTAGAAGTGTTCTATATACTAAGAAATGCTATATATATAGTAAAGAAGGTTATTAGTTAACTAAACACTCTAAAGAGGAATATAAAAGGATATATTAACGCTTTAAGAACTACTACCTTATAGAACTAATAACCCCTTCCTATAATGCTTTCCTTAACTAGTATAAAGGTAAAGAGAATAATAGTATTCTCTTTAAAGAAAATAAGATTTCTACCTATATAATAGAACTTAGATTTAAGGAAGAAGGCAAAGAAAGTAAAATACCTATAAGCTTCTTTATATAAGGTATAACTATAGAGATTCTTGCGAATTAAGCGGCTACCTATACCCTTATAAAGGAGGATTTATTTAATCTTTATTAACTAAAGAAAGCTTTAACTGCCTTTCTTCTTAAAGACTACTACTCTTTAGGTGTGTTCTAAGGCATAATTCCTAACACTAGGGCTATAGGCTACTTATTAGCAGGGCACCCCTAATTTCTTGCTTTATAGTAGTTAATCCCTAAGATCTAGCTTAATAAATCTAGAGCTAGGGAGGTAATAATTAGATTTAGAAGTGGAAAACTAATCCCCTTAATTAGATTAACTAATATGCTTATCCCTTTTAGCATTATCCTATTTTATATAATGCCTATAAACACTCCTTTCTTACTATATCTTATAGATATAGATTACCTTAAGATTAACTTCTATATCTCTTAGAACATCCTTTAATAAGGTAATATTAAAGTCCCTATTATATGTAAATAGGGATATCTGTAGATACTTCTATAAAAAGAAAGATTAATTACTTAGAGCTATTTAACTAAGGTTAAACTATAGCGCTTATATTACTAATTTAGTCACCCTTCTATTCGCTAACTTTATAATATGCTTTCTAAATTAGGCTATAAGGTAGATTATAAAACTATTAGATAATTAATAAGGATTTGCTACTAATATTAAATAAATATAGATAACCTACATTGCTTTAAATTCACCCTTAAGAATAAATATAACTTTAATTATAAAGTAATTATAGATATTATGTATCTTAATAGCAACCGCCCTATCCTTCACGCTATTAATATAGCCATATTATTTAACGTGGCTAGATTTCTTAAGGATATTATAGCAAAAGTAATATAGGAAGCCCTTTAACTATGCTAGATTAACACCTACTAAGGTCCTCTAGATTAGATTGTGACTAATGCTAGTATAACGTTTAGAAGTAAGGAATTCCGCTAATTTATAGCTTTAATATTAATCTTAATTAAAGAAGTCCCTATTAAGGCATACTATAGTATTAGCAAGGTTAAAAGGTATTATAGGCCGCTCTAAAGAGCCTATAATATTATCTAATGTAAATATCTAACAATGCCTAAAGCAGTGGCCTTGTAAATGGCCATAAAAGCTCTTAATAACACCATAAGCCCAGAGCTTTGCATGTATTGTATTTATTGTATTTTTTGGCCCTTCGATGTATTGTATTGTATTGTATTGCCCTATGTATTGTATTGTGTATTGTATTGTTAATACAATACAATACATACAATACAATGTATTGTTAGGGGTAAAAAAAGTGGGGTATTATAAAATTCTATTATATAGTAGATTTTATAACTAATCTAGTTAATATAGGCCACGTTTTTTAATATATTTTATTTGCTTTTTTATAAATCTTTAAATATTTAGCTAATTTAGAATATTAACCTAATAACTAGTGCTTAGTCATCTATTATAGAATATTTCAAGTGTAGCTCATTATAGGATTTTTTTTACTAATTTTAAAGGTCTTTATACTATTATATCTATTTTTTAAGATTTATTATCTTTTTTAATAGTTTTTTCTTTACTTTAAGTATAAAACTTACCCTAAGGAAAAATATTATAACTATATATAAATAAACTAAAACTCTAATAATAATATTTTTATATATAAAGAACTTTTATTAAAATTAAAGAATTTTATAGTATTTAAAAAAAGGTCTCTTAGTTATATACCTCTTTTATTAGAATTATAAATAAATATATTTACTTTTTAAGTTTCTTAAACTGTCGGAATAGTCAAATCCAGCCGCGCACGGAAAGTGAAGCACAACGCAAGTGCTGCGCTGTGATTAGGTGCATCGCGCAAGTGGGTCAATCACGTGACCCATAATGCCCTTAACACCTTTAGCTACGTAGCCTATTAGCTAGAAGATTATTATTAATTATTATTAATACTTTAACCCTAACTACACTAGTGCTTAGACCCTTGCCTCTATAAGACCTCCTAACACTAATTAGTGGTTAAAAAACCATAAATAAGCTAGGGAACTACTAAGAAGAGATAATTCTATTAGGTTTAGCTTAGGTTCTAACTATAGAAGTGTGCTAAAGGAAGATTATTAATAGCTCTAGTTATTAGGCTTCTAAGGGATTAACCCCTTCTATCTTAGAGTTATTAAGGACCTCTGTATAGAAGAATTAATCTTATTATCTATTACAAGAAAACTAATTAACTAACCAGGAATTATAGCTCTAGAAGCATCCTTCCTAAACTAGAGATTAAATTAGCCCCTTGCTAGCTAATGAAAAACGTAACGTAAGAAAATATAACACCTATAATATCTAGACCTAAAAGACCTGAAAAGTCTAGCCTATTACTATAACTTTAGAAACACTTTTAGATTATTATAACTAACTAGGGGAGCTCTAAAGAGCTAGATCCTTAGATTGCTAAGGATTAGTAACTTAATAACTAACTTGCTTAGCTAATTAATATCTATAATAGCAGATAATATAGAGATCTTAAGCTCTAGGAAAACTTCTAAGATAATCTCTAAGATTAGACCCTTAAGACCTTTAAACGCGCCTTAAGACACTTAGTGCGTGATTTACGAGATATCCTTTGTGAATATAGCGTTTACGTTATATAAGATAAATCTAGTAAAGTTACTAACTTACTAGTATATGTTCTGAATAAAGAAATAAAAGCACTATAGCCTAAAGAAGAAGTTAAAAAGTAACTATTATTAAATAAATTTTTCTCTACCCTTGATCCTATACTTAATTCCCCCCTTGCTAAAATCCCTTATAATCTACCTTTAAGGCAACCGCTATTAGAAGTTAATACTCCTTTATAACCTTAAGAAATACTACTATTCACACTATTATTAGCTTTATAATAAGAGGATTAGATTATTAGGAAGATTACTAAGCTTATAAAGACCTATAAAGATAATAATTATTATAGTGGAAAGATATATAACTTTCTTACGCTAAAGATTAATCTCTTTTAGAATAAATATAATAGGCTTAATCTTCTATAGGAATACCTTTATAAAGCCCTTCTAATTATACTTATAGGTAATGCTAAGTAATACTTTCTTAATTATCTAATAAATAGGAACCTCTCCTATAAGTAGATAATTAATAATATCTATTAATGCTTTAAAATAGAAAGTAACTAGTAATTCTATTGCTATAAATAGAATAATATAACGCTAAAGGTAATTATTACCTAGAACCCTAATAAAACTAAGCTAGAATGCCTTAAGATCCTATTAACTATACTTAAAAGAGTTTATAGAGGGTTATTTCTACCCTTAATAGTTAATATAAAGCTTTATTATTAAACCTTAAGTACAATCTCTAGTATACTAGAGTGTAGGTAAGCTAAATATAATTATTTGCCTAGTTTTAAAGGGCTTACAGGGGATCTTTATAAGTTAATCTTAATTGCTAAAGCTAATAAATTAGCGGTTTAATTCTATTAGTAGAATAAAGAGTATAAAGATTATAAAATAATATTCATAGACCGCTGCTATAATTAACTATATAATTAAAGAGGTTATAGTAAAAGCTATAGCTATTATTATTAATGCTATAATAGCGGAAGATGCTATGTCTATAATAAAAGCAGCTACTAGTTAATAAATTACTTAGAAAAAGAGCGCTAATAGGTAAAAGAATGTTAGTAAAAGAGCAAAAAGCATTAAATGCCTCTAATAGAAGGAAAATTCTAAGCATACCTTATAGTATATAAAGCTTAAGAAGGTTAAGGAATTAAAGAGAATAATAAGCATAATAATAAGGCCTAGAAAACAGTAAAAATCTACGTTAAGGCTAATAAAGAAGAAGATAGTAATAATGCTAATAAACTAATAGTATTAATATTAAAGTTTAATTAACTTAGTATTATATAATTCTTTACTATAGGGCCTTGACTAAGTAATAACAAGGTGATCGTAACCTTACGAGATTAAGCCTTTAAATATGCCTATTTAAAGCATAATCTATATAAGGATTAAAGCATAACCTTTGTTTTAGAGGAATATTACTCTAATAAGGTCTTTAGAGGTATCTTGCTAGATATAGGAGCTTTAGGATTATTAATAGTTAGACTTAAATAATTATAGGTATTAATAAAGCTAATGCTATTGCTAAAGATTAAGCTAAGCACTAAAGCAGAGATTAAATTCAGTGCTAGATTAGCAAAAACACAAGGCGTGATAAATATACCTACTAAATTAGGCATAATACCCTTTTATATAGTTAAGACTATAATATCTTTCCTTTTCTTAATTACTAATATAGATAGAATAGGCGTTAAGTTAAATAACTTAAGAAATCTGCTAATTTAAGGCAAGAAAACCATGCTAATTATGAGAAGATAGGGATATCCTTAGTGGATTCTAGAAGCTAAAGAAATGATTATATTCTATCTATTAGAGACAGAAATTTATTAATTACATTATTAATTCAGTTATCTATTAGTTAAACGACTTATAAGACTACTTTAAAGAGCTAGTTATAAGGTTAAAAGAAAAGCTATTAAGAAGTTAACTAAGATTTGCCACTACTATTAATTAAACAGAAGAGCTCTAAGCAGATTTAGGTTCACTATTAAAGATAACCATAAATTTAACTATAAGATTATTATTAATATTATTTAAATTAATAATTAACTAGTGCTTTATGTGGTTAATTTAGCAACTTTGTTCTAAGCCGCATGATTCCTTAATCCTAATAAGCAGAAGGCTTATAATATTTAGAACGCTCTACGTGAATGTTAGATTAATATATACCTTGGTCCTCTAGATTAGATTATTTATAATGCTAGAAAGAACTTCGCTTTATTAGAATTTAAACACTATACATAATTAATATTAATTAAGATTAATAAAGTGCTAGTAAAAGCTTATAATAGTATTAGCAAAGTTAAACGCTATCACAGACTATTACAAAGAGTATATAATATTATTATAGACTTAATAGGTTAAGAGCTTACGTAAGAGCAATGCCTTTAAATAGCTATTAAAGCTATAAATAATTTAGTAGGACTAAATAGCCTTATTCCTATGCTTTTTGTCTTTAGAGCATACCTATAGATAACTAATAAGCCTCTGCTAAGTATATCCGTTATTTAACGGGCTAAGTTAATCTAAAAAGCTACTAATAAAGTCTAATAATTCCTAGTAAAATAGCAAGTTTATAATACTCTAAACACCTATAATAGCCTAGATACATTACTAACGCACTAACTTCTGCTTTAATTAGATATATGCGTTTAGAGAGAGAATGATAGCTAGCATAGCCCTTATAAGCTTCTTAGAATTAACTATAAAGCCTATATCCTCTAAATACCGCGTAGACTAACTAGATTCTAAATAATAGTAATTAAACCATACTATTATAATAATGCTAATCCCTAAGAACTAGCTAAAGAGCGTAAAAAAGAACCTAAAGAAAAGGAAGAGGAAGCTATATAAGCTATTAAAAAGATTACTAAAGAAAAAGAGGCTCTATAAACTAAGAGGAAGTAAGGGAGACTAAGAAAGAAATTAATAGTTTAATTCTTACTTTCTAACTATAAAGAATTTTATGCTACTGGTTATGAATCTAATATAAATAATCTAGCGTTATTTACTATAAATAAAGATTAAGAAGATGCCTTAATTAAGAAGCTTATAGCTATAGGAATACTTTAAGAAGCATTTCTTACTGTAAAAGAAGAAGCTAACTAGAATCTAGCCCTTTAGTTATGTTAAGAAGGGAAGATAATAACCCCTAGCAAGCCCTTTAAGCAGTCTAATTAAGCTAAAATTAATGCCTTATAAGCGTATAATGTTTTTAAATTCATAATGTTTAATCCTATAAAGCATAGCACTAAGAGACTCTTTAAATCTTATATAGTAAGAGAAATTAAAGGCAAAGGGATAGTAGCGCCCTATAAGAAATCATAACTTATTATCTAAGGGCATAATAATAAGGGTAAAGAGCTAATCTTAACTTAATCCCTAATAATATAAAGAGTAAGCTAATAATTAATTATAGTGTTAGCACTATTATTAAGATCTAGAGGAATTTTCCTATGGATATAAGACATTACGTAAGCATACATTTAATTAAACACGCTACTTAGCAGACTTATTATCGCTGCTCTACCTAAATAAATAGCTTATTTATTCCCTAATAGCATAATAATAGAAGTTATTAAGCTATTATACGGAATTACAGAAGCAGGAACCTATTAGTAAGCAACCTACTTCTATTATTATAAAGAGAAGCTTTAGATAATAACCTTAACGTATAACCTATGCTTACTAATAACTAACGCAAGTGATAATAACCTCTTTAGAGTGATTAGAATGTAAACGGATAATACTCTAGGCCTTAGTGATTAAGATTTCTTCTAATAAGAAGAAAGAGAGCTTTAAAAAGCGGAATTTATAGTAAAACTAAAGCAAATTCTTTTAGCTAAGAATCCCCTTATCTTTAATAGCTATATCCTTTCTTTAAATGCTAATAATACTATAGATTTATATTAAAAAGGGCAAAGCAAAAAGATTAAGAGTATTAACCTTAAATCACTAACTGTAAAGCAGGATTATATTTAATAAAGAGCTTATAGAAGCTATATTATAACTGTCTATTAACCAAAGGCTTTATATGACCTTTTAATTATGGTATAACACTAAGACCTTATAAATAATAATATAAACTAATTAAATAAGAGACTTAAATAGCAGATCTAATAATAATAATAAGGGATCTATTATATTCCTCTAGTCCTTAAGAAAGCAAAGCTATTTATGTTTATAAATAGATCTCTTACTAATAATAAAGATCTAAGTTCCTAAATTAGATTTATTATTATTATTAGTAATAAGGAAGAAAAAGAGAATGTTTTTATAATATAAGGTAATATTATTACATATAGCTTAATAAAGAGTAAGCGTGTAACTTATAGCGCTCTTGCTTCCGAATTATACGTAATGGTTTAAGGTGCTAATATAGCCTATGTAATTACTATAACCCTTAATATAATCATAGATTGGTTAAGAATTAATCGGATCCTAATGATTATCTATATAGATTCTTTTTTATTATATAAATGCCTTATAAAGCTAGGCATAATAAAGGAAAAACAACTAATAATTAACATTATAGCCCTCTAATAATTATACAAGCATCACGAGATCTACGAAGTCTAATGGATTAATGGCAATAATAACCCCACTAATGCGATAATAAAGGCATTGCTAAATAAAGCTCTTAAGACCTTTATTAATTTAAATAAAGCTATAATCTAGGTTAAAGGCTAGGTAAAGAGGCCTAAGACCTAATAAGCTAGACAAAAAGTCTAGGGTTTAGAAGAACTTATAGCTAGACTAATAAGAGACTTAGATTTAATTAACAGGATTTACTTAGGTTTATTTTCGCTTAACTTAATTTTTATTATATTTTTAAAGCTTTTAGAGCTTCTAATCTCTCTTATATCTTTTTCCTTTAATCCTCTTCTAACTCTCTCTTTAAATTATAACTAACTAATAAGAGTTATAAATCTTTTCTTTTAGACTTACTTTATAAATTTTTATTACCTCTCTTTTATCCCTACTTTTATATTTACTCTCTCTTTACTTTTCCTTACTTTCCTTTAAAAGAGAAAACTACTAATATTAGAATAGTTAAATCTAGCTATACATAGAAAGTAAAGCATAACGCAAGTGCTACGCTATAATTAGGTGCATCGCGTAAGTGGGTTAATCACGTAACCCACGATGCCCTTAACACCTTTAGCCACGTAGCCTGTTAGCTAGAAGATTATTATTAATAATTATTACCACTTTGACCCTGATTGCACTAGTGCTTAGACCCTTGCCTCTGTGAGACCTCTTAACAGTATACCTATTTAGATTAATAGGTTAATTAGGTATAGGTAGCTAACTCTATTAAACGCTAATAAAATATCTATTTACGCTAGTAAGGTAATACTACCTCTACCCTAGGCCTCTCTTATATATTCTATAAGGGCTTTAATTATAGTTTCTATTAACCTATTTATTCTATTACTTATTTATAGTTTAGAGAGAAGGCCCTTTACCTTAGTAAAGGCTATAAGTTACCTTATAATTACTACTTCTATAATCTTTCTTACTATATTTAGTAGTAAGATAAGTCTTTATATATTAGCTTTTCTTATCTCTTTAGTTATTTTACCTAGTTTTCTAATTACTATTACTCTTATAGTCTAAAACTAGGTTAGGAAGTACTTTACTTTAAGAATAGTATTTAGTAGTTAGGCTATAGCCTCTTTTACTAGTTCTTTATAGGCTTTAATAAGGCCTACTAGGAGTTTATTATCTCCTAGGGCCTTCTAGCTAGCTATGTTTAATAGGATATTTATAATATTCTTTATTCTAAATTATTCTTTATCTAGGAATAGTATATTATTAAGTTCTAGGAAGGTAAGATCTAGGATATAGGAGAGGTTTACTATAGGTTTAGGGAAAAATCTTTATGCTAGTTATTACGTGCCAGAATTGACATTAGCACGATCTAGAGCATGACCTATAACATGACCTAGAACGTGGCTAGCACGTGACCTAGAACCCCTATATTAGACGATAGTTTCAGCTTCTAGCTAGTTGAATCTAAACAACCAAAAAACAACCTTTACACACTCATTTGATCCCATTCCATCACGTAACACTAGTACGCTAGCCTTATTATTATAGGTAGTAGCTAGGTTAGGGTTATTATTAGTTCTCTCTAGTACTAGAAGTCTAGGGAGTTCTAGGGGGGCCTAGCTATAAAGCTAAGCCTACCTCTTAAGTCTTTATACCTTATTATCTTTTCCTATATATTAGCTTTTTATAAGGCCTCTCTTTATATATTCCTTTTCTTCTCTTTAATAATATATTCTTAATCCTTATTTACCTTAGAATAGGCTTACTAATTTATATCTATTCTCTAGTATCTCTATTATCTCTTAGCTTATCTAGCTTTAGTAATTACTTTTTTTGCTTTCCTTAACTACTATACCTCTAGGCTAGGGAGTCCCTAGCGCTTCTATAGGGCTGCTTTTTCTACTATTTATTATAGGTTTATAATAAGCTATATTATATATATATTAATCCTTTCCTTATCCTAGGGGTTTAGTGTGTTTTCTGCTTAGAGTTATACTACTACCTTTGCCTTTATATATAGTCTATTTATTATATTCTAGGTATATCTAAGGACTAGGGGAGTGTTTTCTTATTATATAGTAAAGATACTAATTAGCTATAGAATATAGTTAGATTCTATAAGGTCTTCTATATTATTATAGTAGACTTAAATATCTAGGGTTACTTACACTAAGTCTATAGTGCTATCTCTATTATCTTTATATTATCTTATAGGTTCCCCTTAGGGTATTACTAAACTAAGCCTTTACTAGCTTATAAAGTCTAGTAGTTTCTTTACTCCTCTAGTTATCCTATTTAGGTTATCCTAAAGAGAGTGTTTTTAGTTAAAGTTACCTATAAATACACTTTAGCTATAAGGCTCTTCTATATTAATAGTATAGATAAAAGTATTCTAGTTATTAGTATACCCTTTTAAGTAAAGGAAATAAATATTAACTCCTTTTATTTCTACTAGTAACTAATTAGTTTCTCCCTAGGCTAACTATAATCCTATATTATACTTCTTATTTATATATATTATATTTTACCTATTATAGTATACTAGTTAGAACTAGGTAAGGCCTAGTACTAAGGGCTATAGGTGCTTTATATATTCTTACTCTTAGATTATAATTATATCTATATTAGTTTAGTAATAGAGTATAATATATATTAGGCTATCCCTCTTATTTATATTCTAGAAAAGAACTTATAATATTACTATATTAATTAAGGAGGTAGTAAGTCTTTACTATCTTATGCTAGTTCTAATTTAGTTCTAAGTTATTCTATATATTACCTAATACTTCTAGCTCTAGGCTATTTAGCACTCTATTCTATATTTATAAGGTAGCCTCTTTTTCTTTCTATTATAATAATAGGTTCTATAGCTATACTAGGCCTCTCTTAGGGTAGTATTAGGCTTCTATCTAGGGAGTTAATAGTAAAATATAATAGTTATTCTAGATATCCTACCTTTACTATATTTTATTTCTCTCTTAGTATAGGATAGTCCCTAGACTAGGCTAGGTATAGGCTAAAGTATAGGATATAGTTTTCTTTTATTTATTTACTTTTTATTAGGTAGAATATCTCTTTATCTTTATACTAGCTAGCGCTATACTTACTATACCTTAGAGTTACCTTATAAAACTTTATAATATAGCCTATTTAGAAGTAGTTATAGTATTATTAAGATTATAAGGTCTTATTATATAGTTTAGTTTAGAATAGCTTTACTTTAAAGACTATTTTATCTTAGTATATCTTATTAGTATCTTTAACCTTAGCTAGTCTAAGAATTAGAATAGTTCTTTAGGTGCCTTCTCCCTAGGAATGCCTTATAGTTACCTTAATTATATTTACTTTATTTACTTTTTTAATCTTAGTTACTAGGTTTTTAATAAAAGTATACTTTATTAGAAATCCTTTAATAATAATACTAAGTATATAATAGTAAAGAGTTATCTTTAGACTAAAAGCTTTAGTAATCTATTTTTAGTCCTTTTTATATTAGGTAGCATTTCCTTTAAAGGTAATAATTATATCCTTACTAAGGAGTTATCTAGCTACTATTGCTATAGCTTAGCTAGTAGCTCTATTTATTGCTATTATTATATCCTTAGCGCCTTTAGACTAAAGTAATTCCTAAATAGTATTTCCTTTAATAAGTACTTCTCTATACTATTTACTAGGGATCTAAAGGGAGAGAGGTTTATTATTTAGTCTTCTTAGCGCTAGTCTAGCTATAATACTTACCTAAGTTAAGGCATTATTATTCTTAGCTTTTTCTTTAATAGCCTCCTTAAGGGCTTATTTAAGGGCTTCTTTAGTAGTGTAAATATTACTATTATTATTATTTATTATCCTAATCTTAGTATAGGCATAGTCCACTACCTAGTAGGCTATAGCCTTAGTAATACGCTATACCTAGGTAACTTTATTACTAGGGATAAGGCTAGCTATCTTATTATAGAATTTTATCTTATTAGGATGTTTAAATTAGTTCTAGTCTATTATTAGGTTATCCTTACCTCTTTAGATATTAAACTATCCTATTCCTATATTTAGGTAGTAGTAGCTCTATACTAGCCCCCTTTCTCCTATGTTAATTACTATTAGTATCTTACCCTTATGCTTGCCTCTAGCTCTATTGTAATGTAATATTATAGGGGGGGTAAACAGAGGTGGAGAATTCAAATATTAACGTGGTTTGTATTTTAGAGGCGATTCCAGACCTTTAGATCAGTGCGGAAGAAATCTCTTTATTTTTATAAATATTAAGTAACTAAACTAATAAACTTAAAATAAAAAAGGTATTAAGGCAAGGGTTAAGCTTATAAATTTCTTAATTTTTAATAGTTTTATAATAAATATTATTATAATCTTAATTATATAAAGTATATAATATATAATCTATTACTTTATTTCTAGTAAGATTTTATTTTTTTATATATAAGAAAATATGTAATTTAATTAGTTTAATAGGTTAATTTAAGGTTATTATAGTGCTATATTATATTATATAACCTATAATAACTTATTATTATATATATATCTGTTGGAACAAGCATGATATCAATCGTGGCACGTAGCCGCAATTACCCGGCAAAACGTCAGGCCGCGGGGCCACGCGCGCGCGCAACGCAGGGAGCCCCACTTGTGGCCCACAAGCCTTCCTTCTGATAGGGCAAGGACCCACAAGTCAGGTAACTCATAAACGCTCTGCGTTTGTGACCACTTTTTATAATCTAGAAAAGCCTTTCTTTTCCTCTCTTTTTTTTAAGAAGATACTAAGCCTAGAATAGAAGAATTATACCTATTCCCTAGGCTATCTAATTAATCCTAACGTTAGGAACCCTATGATTCTAACACTAATTAGTGGTTAACTTCATAGATAACCACATAGTTTTTTATAACTATAGATTAGCAAGGTTAATTAGAAGAGATAACTATACTATAAACCTGCTTTATATAATAGGAGAGTCGCTAAAAGCAATATAGTTATGCTAAGGAAGTTTAAGTATTCTCTTGCAATAAGAAAGGAGTTTATACCTCCTAAGATCTAATATTCTAAGACCCTACAAAGACTTTAAAGCTATTAAAAGATTAAGGCCTAGTTAGTAACTAGTCTAACCTATCCTTAACTATTTAATTAGCGCGTTCCACCACGCACCTAACCCTTAGAAGGCACTCTCTTGTAATAAGAAAGGAACTTACCACTCCTAAGATCTAATATCCTAAGAACCCCTAAGGGATAAAGATAATAGCTACGCCTATAATCCTTTAACCTATTATATAAAAGCCCTATTCCCCTAATCCTATATCTCCCTTCTATAGTTTTCTATAATAAAGATAAGAGGATTAAAAGCTCTTTAATAAATAGAGTAGTTAAAAGCCTCTCTCTCTAACTCTAAGTTTAGTGACGCTAAAGAAGGCACTAAAATTAGAAGAGACTAGAAGGGCAAAGGTCTATAAGTTAATAACCCCCTTCTAAGATATATCCCACTAGAGATGTATAATTATATTACGTAAGAAGCACTATAATAAGCGAAATCATTTGATCTTAATAAATATAATAACCCTAAAGCTATTATAGCTTATATTCTTATTAAGATAGTAACTTATAAATTAGAAGGTCTTATTACAAGAAGTCTATTTACTAACTTTAGCGAAGACTTTAATAGATAGATAAGAGAGGCATTTATAACTATAGACTAAATAGTTACTAAATACCTCCGTAACTTCCTCTTCTTCCGCGGCGTGTATATGGATCTAATAGCCCGCTAGAAGACAACCTTAATGCTTAAGGAAGTTATGAATCGTGAGGGATTCCGCGATTAGTAAGAAGAAGAGATATAGGAAGCTATAAGGAAGTATACACCCTTCTAAAAACGTACTATAGAACAAGACTTCCTTAATAACCTTCTACTAATCCCTTTAATTAGGTTAAGATTATAATACTATTAATAGCATAAATAATAGACCCCTAAAACCTATTAACGTTATTCCCCTAGCCTAACACTATTAGGCTAACTGAATAATAACCCTTAGGATAGCCCTTAATAAAGGTATCCTACACTAAGATAGGACATGCTACCTCCTATATCTCCTAGAGTACCTTTTCCCCTTAGATAAGCACACTTCTACCTAATATAGCTTAAATCTCCCTTAATGCCTAGAATATTAAGACCTACCCTAAAGCAAATAATTAATCTTGCAAAGCTATACATAAGCGATATTTAATATAGCGCGGATAACTATAAGGTCTTTAACTTAAAGTTAATAATCTTCTAGGGGAAATATAAGATGCTAGGCATTAGACCCTATAAAGCTAGATATGCTCTAGAGGCTATGCTTAAAGGAAAGGCCCTAATGTACTATTATAAACATCTATATAAGCTAAATAATCCCTAAGACCTTAAGACTCTTATTAATTAGATTAAATAAAGGTTTAAGACTAATAATATAAAGTAAAGATATCTCCTTAAGTAGTAAAACACAAAGCTATAACAAATTATATAAGAGAACCTAGAGAAGTTAAAACTTAACTATTTTAAAGAACTTATTATAAAGCTTACAAATCTTTAGCAAGCAGTCCTAGATATTACCTAATCTAAAAGAGTGCTTTAGAATTAATTAATCTCTATATGCTATGGTATTATGGAATATAGAACTTGCCTTATTAACCCTCCTACTAATCTATAACAATTCTATAAACATATAAGGATATTAATCTAAATAACTATAGAAGAGTTAAATAAAAGGCACTAATTCCTATTAATGCCTAATGTAAAAGAGCAGTACTAGACTGATTAAAAGTATAATGGATATGGCAAGGAAGCCTGTTACAGATAATCACGCTCCTAAGGCACTAGAAGTGTTCTATATACTGTTAAGAACTGGCCTTAGGGCTGCTGCTCGTAAGCGTTCCAAATAGTAATATTATCCTTACAGGAGAAGAAAGGAACTAAGCTAGAGGTTACACAGGATCCGCCTTTATACCGTTGTGTGTGTGTATTGTGCGCGGCTTGCGCATAGCCCTAACCTAGCTGCGCACAGCCCGCGGTCTTTACGCGCCCTTTCCGGATCCGGGATTGACCCGAGACATGACCCGAGCTTCCAAGCTCGAGTCCATAACATATACTAAGAAATGCTATATATGCAGTAAAGAAGGTTATTAGTTAACTAAACACTCTAAAGAGGAACATAAAAGGGCATATTAACGCTTTAAGAACCACTACCTTACAGAACTAACAACCCCTTCCTATAATGCTTTCCTTAACTAGTATAAAGGTAAAGAGAATAATAGTGTTCCCTCTAAAGAAGATAAGATTTCTACCTATATAATAGAACTTAGATTTAAGGAAGAAGGTAAAGAAAGTAAAATGCCTATAAGCTTCTTTACATAAGGTATAACTATTAATAGTTACGTAACTATAGAGATTCTTGTAAATTAAGCAGCTACCTATGCCCTTATAAAGGAGGATCTATTTAATCTCTAATAACTAAAGGAAGCTCTAACTGCCTTTCTTCTTAAAAACTACTACTCTTTAGGTATATTCTAAGGCATAATTCCTAACACTAGGGCTATAGGCTACTTATTAGCAGGGCACCCCTAATTTCTTGCTCTATAGTAGTTAATCCCTAAGATCTAGCTTAATAAATCTAGAGCTAGGGAGGTAATAATTAGATTTAGAAGTGGAAAACCAATCCCCTCTATTAGATTAATTAATATGCCTACCCCTTTTAGCATTATCCTATTTTATGTAATGCCTACGAATACTCCCTTCTTACTATATCTTGCAGACATGGATTGCCTTAAGATTAACTTCCACATCTCTTAGAACATCCTCTAATAGGGTAATATTAAAGTCCCTATTATCCGTAAATAGGGATATCTGTGAATGCTTCTATAAAAAGAAAGATTAATTGCTTAGAGCTATTTAACTAAGGTTAAACTATAGCGCTTGCATTACTAATTTAGTTACCCTTCTGTCTACTAACTTTATAATATGCTTTCTAAATTAGGCCATAAGGTAGATTACAAAACCATTAGATAATTAACAAGGATTTACCACTAATGTTAAATGAATGTAGATAACCTATATTGCTTTAAATTTACCCTTAAGGACAAATGTAACTTTAATTATAAAGTAATTATAGATATTATGTATCTTAATGGCAACCGCCCTATCCTTTACGCTATTAATATAGCTATGTTATTTAATGTGGCTAGATTTCTTAAGGATATTACAGCAAAAGCAATATAGGAAGCTCTTTGACTATGCTAGATTAACACCTACTAAGGTCCTCTAGATTAGATTGTAACCAATGCTGGCATAACGTTTAGAAGCAAGGAATTCCGCTAATTTGCAACTTTAATGTTAATCTTAATTAAAGAAGTCTCTATTAAGGCACACTATAGCATTAGTAAGGTTAAAAGGTATTATAAGCCGCTCCGGAGAGCCTATGATATTATCTAACGTGAATGTCTAATAACGCCTAAAGCTATGGCCCTATAAATAGCTATGAAAGCCCTTAATAACACTGTAGGCCTAAATGGCATTATCCTAACCCTCCTAGTCTTTAGCGCTTATCCACGAATGGTTAATGAATCCTCTCTATTACCTAATATTAAGTAATAAGCCCTTATAGTGCAGAAGGTAACGAAAGAGATTAAAAGATTGCATACCCTATAAAAAGTTAATAAAGCCCTTACTATAAGAAATAGCCCTAATACCTTACTAACTCTTAAACTCCCGCTTGCCTTGCCTATACTTATATAGTAAGAAAAAGTAGGATAGCAAGGCCTATATAAGCTCCTTATAATAGATAGAGAGAGCTACACCCTTAACCTTCCACAAGGCCCTAAAGTCTTTAGATTAACCTCTATTAAGCCCTATAATAAAGACCCTAATAGGGAAAAGCCACTACTAGAAGGAGGCATTAATCTAAAGGCAATTAAAGGGGAGAACTAAGAGGCACGAATTAAAAATATAGTGCCTCTGGTTTCCCTAAAGAGAAGGCCTAGAAGACCCTAAAAGAACCCTCTAGCAATCATTAATTAGGCAGATTAATTAGCAGATAACCCTAAGACTTTCCTATTAAGCAAAGAGAAGGCAGACTTTAAGCTTGCAATTTAATTATATAGAGAAGGCACTATTATAACCCCTAGCAAACCCTTTAAACTCTTAATAAAAACCAAGATTAATGCTTTAATTAATTAAGGCATATTTAAATTTACTACCTTTAATAAGAGGAAGCACTAAGGGATTTAAATCTTTAATTCCTGTATTATTAACAAGGTAAAAGGAAAGATAGGCTAACTATATAAGAAATTAAGGCTTGTTATCTAAGGCTTTAGCAATAAAGCAAAGCAAGTAATTCTCACGCAGGCCCTAATAATCTAGAGAGCAAGCCAGTGTCTAATCCTTGCGATTACTCCCTCCCTTCTTAGTAAAGGACTTCTTCTATGGATTCAAGATATTACATAGGCATATATGTAATCCTAGACGCCGCTAAATTAAATAATCCTTGCCTAACTCCCTATCTAAATTTATAATTAATACCCTAAGAACACAATCATAAGAGTTATTAAGCCTCTCTATAGCATTGTAAAGGCTAGTACGTATTAGTAGGTAACTTACCATAAGCATTATAGAGAGAATCTCTAGATAATGATATTAAGTTATAATCTATGCTTGCTGGTAATATCCGCTAAAAGCCTTTACTTTAGATATGTGGGAATGCAGACTAATAATACTCTTGGTCTATTGGATAAGAGATTCTTATAGCTAGAAGAAGATTAATTAATTACTGCTAAATTCGCTGCGAAACCAAAGCAATTCATTAAACCTAATAATCCCCTTGTATTTAACAGTGGAATTATTTAACTAACTAATAATACTATTAAGATACGGCAGAAAGGGCAAAGTAATAAGCTTTAATTAATCCTACTAGAAGAGTTAACAAAGAAGTATATTAAGTAAAGGGCTTAAGGTACCTATATCGCTTTAATCTACTAACCTAAGGCAAGCTTTAACCTCTCTATTACTACGTAATACTAAGAGCTAACTATTAAGAACATTAAAGAACTTAATTACTATATTAAGTGGTAAATAGATTATCTAGATTAAGGATTAATATTTATACCACTTAATCTTGTAAAGGCAAAGCTCTTTACGTTTGTTAATAGATTATTTGCTAATAACTAAGACTTTACCTTATAGCTAGGCTACGTATTAATCCTAGCTAATAAGGAATATAAAGATAATAAGTTTATAGTATAAGGTAATATTATATACTATAGCTTAACAAAGAGTAAGAGAGTTATAAAAAGTATACTTGCTTTAGAGGTCTATAGTATAGTAGTAGGCGTTAACATGGCTTACGTAATTGCAATAACGCTAAAGATAATTACGGACCGATTAAATCTCCCTATAATCCTAATTATAGTCTGCACTGATTTATACTTATTATACAAATACCTTATTAAGCTTAGGACTATAAAGGAGAAGTGGCTAATAATTAATATTATAGTCCTTTAATAATTATATAAACGCCGCGAGCTCTATAAGATTAGATAGATTAACAGCGAAGATAACCTAGCAGATGCATTTATAAAGGTAATGCCTAATAAGGCCCTAGAGAGGTTTATTACGGGTAATATAGTAATAGTCTAGATAGAAGGATAGGTTACCTACGCGTAAGGTTACCTACGTAGGTCCTAGAACTAAACTTAGCCCTAAAAGGAGAATAAAATAGCACCTTTATAGGCCTCTAGGGTAATATTACCCTAAAAGGAGAATAAAATAGCGCCCTTATAGGCCCCTAGGGTAATATAGCCCTAGAGGGAGAGAAAGGGCGCCCTTCTAAGTCTCTATAGTAATATAGCCCTAGAGAGAGAGTAAGATAATACCCTCTAATAGAGAGCGCTTAAGCCTTTAGGATAGTATAGTCCTAGGGGAAAAGAGAAGGGAGTGTAAGGGGGCATAGGGAGGTATAATCTAATATTATACCTATAGGGAAGAGATTATAGGTAACCCTTCCCTAGGAATGTAATTTAATATTATATTACGGTTAAATAAAGGGGCAGGGGAAAGGTAACTATAGATACCATAAGTAGTATTACGTAAGGAAAAAGGAAAGGGGATTAGAGAAGCTAGTTATTAAAAACTAGCGGTAAGTAAGGAGAAGGGGAGGATAGGGCCTATGCCTATTACTTTTCTTTTGTTTATTCCTTCCTTTATATTATATATTTATTTAATCTTTATCTTTTCTCTTCTTAGATTAATATTATGTATTAATAATTATATTAAAAAGAAAGAGGTTCTAATATTAGAATAAGCATAATATTAATTGCGGCACGTAGCCGTAATTACCTGGCAAAACGTTAGGCTACGGGGTCATGCGCGCGCGCAACGCAGGGAGCCCCACTTGTGGCCCATAAGCCTTCCTTCTGATAGGGCAAGGACCCACAAGTCAGGTAACCCATAAACGCTCTGTGTTTGTGACCACTTTTCACGATCCGGAAAAGCCTCTCTTTTCCTCTCTTTTTTTTGAGAAGATACCAAGCCTAGAATAGAAGAATCATACCTATTCCCTAGGCTATCTAATTGATCCTAACGTCAGGAACCCTGTGATTCTAACAATATCTTATTATACCTTATAATTAAGGAAATCTACTTTATAGTAAAAAAATAAAAAAAAATACAATTAAATACAAAATAATACATGTATTGTATTGTATTGTGAAAAAGTACTTGTATTGTATTGTGTATTGTATTGTATTGTATTGTAGTGCAAAGCTCTGCATAAGCCTAAATAGCATTATCCTAACCCTCCTAGTCTTTAGCGCTTATCCGTAAATAGTTAATAAATCCCCTCTATTACCTAATATTAAGCAATAAGTCCTTATAGTGTAAAAGGTAATAAAAGAGATTAAAAGATTATATACCCTACAAAAAGTTAATAAAGCCCTTACCACAAGAAATAGCCCTAATACCTTACTAACTCTTAAACTCCTGCTTACTGTTATGGACTCGAGCTTGGAAGCTTGGGTCATGTCTCGGGTCAATCCTAGATCCGGAAAGGGCGCGTAAAGACCACGGGCTGTGCGCAGCTAGGTTAGGGCTATGCGCAAGCCACGCACAACACACACACATAACGGTATAAAGGCGGATCCTATGTAACCTCTATTAAGCCCTATAATAAAGACCCTAATAGGGAGAAGCTATTGCTAGAAGGAGGCGTTAATCTAGAGATAATTAAGGGAGAGAACTAAGAGATATAAATTAAAAATATAATACCTCTAGTTCCCCTAAAGAGAAGGCCTAGAAAACCCTAAAAGAACCCTTTAGTAATTATTAATTAGGTAGATTAATTAGTAGATAACCCTAAGATTTTCCTATTAAGTAAAGAGAAGGTAGACTTTAAGCTTATAATTTAATTACATAGAGAAGGCACTATTATAACCCCTAGCAAACCTGTTAGGAGGTCTCACAGAGGCAAGGGTCTAAGCACTAGTGCAGTCAGGGTTAAAGTGGTGATAATAATTAATAATGATCTTCTAGCTAATAGGCTACGTGGCCAAAGGTGTTAAGGGCATTATAGGTCACGTGATTAACCCACTTACGCGATGCACCTAATCATAGCGTAGCACTTGCGTTATGCTTTACTTTCTATGCATAGCTAGATTTAACTATTCTAATATTAGTAGTTTTCTCTTTTAAAGGAAAGTAAGGAAAAGTAAAGAGAGAGTGGATATAAAAGTAGGGATAAAAGAGGGGTAATAAAAATTTATAAAGTAGGTCTAAAAGAAGAGATCTATGACTCTTATTAGTTAGTTATAATTTAAAGAGAGAGTTAGAAGAGGATTAAAGGAAAAAGATATAAGAGAGATTAGAAGCTCTAAAAGCTTTAAAAACATAATAAAATCAAGTTAAGCGAAAATAAACATAAGTAAATCCCGTTAATTAAATCTAAGTCTCTTATTAGTCTAGCTATAAGTTCTCCTAGACCCTAGACTTTTTGTCTAGCTTATTAGGTCTTAGGCCTCTTTACCTAGCCTTTAACCTAGATTATAGCTTTGTTTGAATTAATAAAGGTCTTAAGAGCTTTATTTAGCAATGCCTTTGTTATTGCATTAGTAGGGTTATTATTGCCATTAATCTATTAGACTTTGTAGATCTTGTGATGCTTGTATAATTATTAGAGGGCTATAATATTAATTATTAGTTATTTTTCCTTTATTATGCCTAGCTTTATAAGGCATTTATATAATAAAAAAGAATCTATATAGATAATCGTTAGGATCTAATTGATTCTTAACCAATCTATGATTATATTAAGGGTTATAGTAATTGCATAGGCTATATTAGCACCTTAAACTATTGCGTATAATTCAGAAGTAAGAGCGCTATAAGTTACACGCTTGCTCTTTGTTAAGCTATACGTAATAATGTTACCTTATATTATAAAAACATTCTCTTTTTCTTCCTTATTACTAATAATAATAATAAATTTAATCTAGGAACTTAGATCTTTATTATTAGTAAGAGATTTATTTATAAACACGAATAGCTTTGCTTTCTTAAGGACTAGAGGGATGTAATAGATCCCTTGTTATTATTATTAGATCTACTATTTAAGTCTTTTATTTAATTAGTTTATATTATTATTTATAAGGTCTTAGTGTTATACTATAATTAAAAGCTTATATAAAGCCTCTGGTTAATAGATAGTTATAATATAGCTTCTATAAGCTTTTTATTTAATATAATCCTACTTTATAGTTAGTAATTTAAGGTTAATGCTCTTAATATTTTTGCTTTGCCCTTTTTAATGTAAATCTATAGTATTATTAGTATTTAAAGAAAGGATATAGCTATTAAAGATAAGGGAATTCTTAGCTAAAAGAATTTGCTTTAGCTTTACTATAAATTCCGCTTTCTAGAGCTCTCTTTCTTCTTATTAGAAGAAATCTTAATTACTAAGGCCTAGAGTATTATCTGTTTATATTCTAATTACTCTAAAGAGGTTATTATCACTCGCGTTAGTTATTAGCAAGCATGGGTTATACGTTAAGGTTATTATCTAAAGCTTCTCTTTATAATAATGGAAGTAAGTTACCTACTAATAAGTTCCTGCTTCTACAATTCTATATAATAGCTTAATAACTTTTATTATTATGCTATTAGGGAATAAATAAGCTATTTGTTTAGGTAGAGTAGCAATAATAAGTCTGCTAAGTAGCGTGTTTAATTAAATATACACTTATGTAATATCTTATATTTATAGGAAAATTCCTCTAGATCTTAATAATAGTGCTAACGCTATAATTAATTATTAGCTTACTCTTTATATTATTAGGGATTAAGTTAAGATTAGCTCTTTACCCTTATTCTTATACCCTTAGATAATAAGTTATGATTTCTTATAGGGCACTGCTATCCCTTTGCCTTTAATTTCTCTTACTATATAAGATTTAAAGAGTCTCTTAGTGCTATGCTTTATAGGATTAAACATTATGAATTTAAAAACATTACGCGCTTACAAGGCATTGATTTTAGCTTAATTAGACTGCTTAAAGGGCTTGCTAGGGGTTGTTATCTTCCCTTCTTAATGTAACTAAAGGGCTAGATTCTAGTTAGCTTCTTCTTTTATAGTAAGAAACGCTTCTTAGAGTATTCCTATAGCTATAAGCTTCTTAATTAAGGCATCTTCTTAATCTTTATTCACGGTAAATAACATTAGATTATTTATATTAGATTTATAACTAGTAGTGTGAATTTCTTTATAGTTAGAAAGTAAGAATTAAACTATTAACTTCTTTCTTAGTCTCCCTTACTTTCTCTTAGCTTATAAAGCCTCTTTTCTTTAGTAATCTTTTTAATAGCTTATATAACTTTCTTTTCCTTTTCTTTAGGCTCTTTTTTACGCTCTTTAGCTAGTTCTTAGGGATTAGCATTATTATAATAGTATGGTTTAACTACTATTATTTAGAATCTAGTTAGTCTATATGGTATTTAGAGGATATAGGCTTTATAATTAATTCTAAGAAGCTTATAAGGGCTATACTAGCTATCTTTCTCTCTCTAAACGTGTATATCTAATTAAAGCGGAAGTTAGTACGTTAGCAACGTATCCAGGCCATTACAGATATTTAGAGCATTATAAACTTACTATTTTACTAGGAATTATTAGACTTTATTAGTAGCTTTTTAGATTAACTTAGCCTATTAAATAACGGATATACTTAGTAAAGACTTATTAGTTATCCATAGGTATGCTCTAAAGATAAGAAGCATAGGAATAAGGCTATTTAGTCCTGCTAAATCATTTATGGCTTTAATAGCTATTTAAAGGCATTACTCTTACGTAAGCTCTTAACCTATTAAGTCTATAATAATGTTATACCCTCTTTATAATGGTCTGTAATAGCGTTTAACTTTACTAATACTATTGTAAGCTTTTACTAGCACTTTATTAATCTTGATTAATATTAATTATGCGTAGTGTTTGAATTTTAATAAAGTGAAGTTCTTTCTAGTATTATAAATAATCTAATCTAGAGGACTAAGGTATATATTAATCTAACATTCACGCAGAGCGTTCTAAATGTCATAAGCCTTCTGCTTATTAGGATTAAGGAATTATATAGCTTAGAATAAAGTTACTGAATTAACCACATAAAGCACTGGTTAATTGTTAATTTAAACGATGTTAATAATGATCTCGTAGTTAAATTCATAGTTATCTTTAATAGTAAACCTAAATCTGCCTAAAGCTCTTTTGTTTAATTAATAGTAATGGCAAATCTTAGTTAACTTCTTAATAGCTCTTCTTTTAACCTTATAACTAGCTCTTTAAAGCAGTCTTATAAGTTATTTAACTAATGGATAACTAAATCAATAATGTAATTAACGAATTTCCGTCTCTAATAGATAGAATGCAATCGTTTCTTTAGCTTCTAGAATCCACTAAGGATGTCTCTATCTTCTCACGATTAGCATGGTTTTCTTACCTTAAATTAGTAGATTCCTTAAGTTATCTAACTTAACGCCTATTCTATCTATATTAGTGATTAAGAAAAGGAAAGGTATTATAGTCTTAACCATATAGAAGGGTATTATGCCTAATTTAGTAGGTATATTTATTATGCCTTATGTTTTTGCTAATCCGGTACCGAATTTAATCTTTGCTTTAGTGCTTAGCTTAATTTTTAGCAATAGTATTAGTTTTATTAATGCCTATAATTATTTAAGTCTAACTATTAATAATCCTAAAGCTCCTGTATCTAGTAAGATACCTCTAAAGACCTTATTAGAGTAACGTTCCTCTAAAACAAAGGTTATGCTTTAATCCTTATATGGATTATGCTTTAGATAGGCATATTTAAAGGCTTAATCTCATAAGGTTACGATCACCTTGTTATTACTTAGTTAAGGCCCTATGGTAAAGAATTATATAATACTAAGTTAATTAAACTTTAATATTAATACTATTAGTTTATTAGTATTATTACTATCTTCTTCTTTATTAGCCTTAATATAGATTTCTACTATTTTCTAGGCCTTGTTATTATGCTTATTATCCTCTTTAATTCCTTAACCTTCTTAAGCTTTATACGCTATAAGGTATGCTTAGAATTTTCCTTTTATTAGAGGTATTTAATACTTCTTACTCTTCTACTAACATTCTTTTGCCTATTAGCGCTCTTTTTCTAAGTAATTTATTAACTAGTAGCTGCTTTTATTATAGACATAGTATCTTCCGCTATTATAGCGTTAATAATAATAGCTATAGCTTTTGCTATAACCTCTTTAATTATATAGTTAATTATAGTAGCGGTCTATAAATATTATTTTATAATCTTCACGCTCTTTATTTTACTAATAGAATTAAACCGCTAATTTATTAGCTTTAGTAATTAAGATTAACTTATAAAGATCCCTTATAAGCCCTTTAAAACCAGGTGAATAATTATATTTAGCTTGCCTACACTCTAGTACACTAGAGATTATACTTAAGGTTTAATAATAAAGCTTTGTATTAACTATTAAGGGTGGAAATAACCCTTTATAAACTCTTTTAAGTGTAGTTAATAGGATCTTAAGGCATTCTAGCTTAGTTTTATTAGGGTTCTAGGTAATAATTACCTTTAGCATTATATTATTCTATTTATAGCGGTAGAATTACTAATTACTTTCTATTTTAAAGCGTTAATAGATATTATTAATTATCTACTTATAGGAGAGGTTCCTATTTGTTAGATAATTAAGAAAGTATTGCTTAGCATTACCTATAAGCATAATTAGAAGGGCTTTATAGAGGTATTCCTATAGAAGATTAAGCCTATTATATTTATTCTAAAAGAGATTAATCTTTAGCGTAAGAAAGTTATATATCTTTCTACTATAATAATTATTATCTTTATAGGTCTTTATAAGCTTAGTAATCTTCCTAATAATCTAATCCTCTTATTATAAAGCTAATAGTAGTGTAAATAGTAGTGTTTCTTAAGGTTATAAAGAAGTGTTAACTTCTAATAGCAGTTGCCTTAAAGGTGAATTATAAGGGATTTTAGTAAGGGGGGAATTAAGTATAGGATTAAGGGTAGAGAAAAATTTATTTAATAATAGTTACTTTTTAACTTCTTCTTTAGGCTATAGTGCTTTTGTTTCTTTGTTAAGAACATGTACTAGTAAGTTAGTAACTTTACTAGATTTATCTTATATAATATAGATGCTATGTTCACAAAGGATATCTTGTAAATTACGTACTAAGTGTCTTAAGGCACGTTTAAAGGTCTTAAGGGTTTAATCTTAGAGATTATCTTAGAAGTTTTCCTAGAGCTTAAGATCTCTATATTATCCGCTATTATAGACATTAATTAGCTAAGCAAGTTAGTTATTAAGTTACTAATCCTTAGCAATCTAAGGATTTAGCTCTTTAGAGCTCCCTTAGTTAGTTATAATAATCTAGAAGTGTTTCTAAAGTTATAGTAGTAGGCTAGACTTTTTAGGTCTTTTAGGTCTAGATATTATAGGTGTTATGTTTTCTTACGTTACGTTTTTTATTAGCTAGTAAGGGGCTAATTTAATCTCTAGTTTAGGAAGGATGCTTTTAGAGCTATAATTCCTAGTTAGTTAATTGGTTTTCTTGTAATAGATAATAAGATTAATTCTTCTATGCAAAGGTCCTTAATAACTCTAAGATAGAAGGGGTTAATCCCTTAGAAGCCTAATAACTAGAGCTATTAATAATCTTCCTTTAGCACACTTCTGTAGTTAGAACCTAAGCTAAACCTAATAGAATTGTCTCTTCTTAGTAGTTCCCTAGCTTATCTATGGTTTTTTAACCACTAATTAGTGTTAGGAGGTCTTACAGAGGCAAGGGTCTAAGCACTAGTGTAGTTAGGGTTAAAGTGGTAATAATAATTAATAATAATCTTCTAGCTAATAGGCTACGTGGCCGAAGGTATTAAGGGCATCGTGGGTCACGTGATTGACCCACTTACGCGATGCACCTAATCACAGCGCAGCACTTGCGTTGTGCTCCACTTTCCGTGCGCGGCTAGATTTGACTATTCTGACAATAATCTTTACGCTCTTTATTCTACTAATAGAATTAAACCGCTGATTTATTAGCTTTAGTAATTAAGATTAACTTATAAAGATCCCCTATAAGCCCTTTAAAACTAGGCAAATAATTATATTTAGCTTGCTTACACTCTAGTATACTAGAGATTATACTTAAGGTTTAATAATAAAGCTCTATATTAACTATTAAGGGTAGAAATAACCCTTTGTAAACTCTTTTAAGTGTAGTTAATAGGATCTTAAGGCATTCTAGCTTAGTTTTATTAGGGTTCTAGGTAATAATTACCTTTAGCGTTATATTATTCTATTTATAGTAGTAGAATTACTAGTTACTTTCTATTTTAAAGCGTTAATAGATATTATTAATTATTTACTTATAGGAGAGGTTCTTATTTATTAGATAATTAAGAAAGTATTGCTTAGCATTACCTATAAGCATAATTAGAAGGGCTTTATAGAGGTATTCCTATGGAAGATTAAGCCTATTATATTTATTCTAAAAGAGATTAATCTTTAGTATAAGAAAGTTATATATCTTTTCACTATAATAATTATTATCTTTATAGGTCTTTATAAGCTTAGTAATCTTCCTAATAATCTAATTCTCTTATTATAAAGCTAATAGTAGTATAAATAGTAGTGTTTCTTAAGGTTATAAAGGAGTATTAACTTCTAATAGTAGTTACCTTAAAGGTAGATTATAAGGGATTTTAGTAAGAGAGGAATTAAGTATAAGATTAAGGGTAGAGAAAAATTTATTTAATAATAGTTACTTTTTAACTTCTTCTTTAGGCTATAGTGCTTTTATTTCTTTATTAAGAATATATACTAGTAAGTTAGTAACTTTACTAGATTTATCTTATATAATATAGACGCTATGTTTATAAAGGATATCTTATAAATTATGCACTAAGTGTCTAGAGGCGCATTTAAAGGTCTTAAGGGTCTAATCTTAGAGCTTATCTTAGAAGTTTTCCTAGAGCTTAAGATCTCTATATTATTCGCTATTATAGATATTAATTAGCTAAGCGAGTTAGTTATTAAGTTACTAATCCTTAGTAATCTAAGGATCTAGCTCTTTAGAGCTCCCCTAGTTAGTTATAATAATCTAGAAGTATTTCTAAAGTTATAGCAGTAGGCTAGACTTTTTAGGTCTTTTAGGTCTAGATATTATAGGTATTATGTTTTCTTGTATTATGTTTTTTATTAGCTAGTAAGGGGCTAATTTAATCTCTAGTTTAGGAAGAATACTTCTAGAGCTATAATTCCTAGTTAGTTAATTGGTTTTCTTATAATAGATAATAAGATTAATTCTTCTATATAGAGGTCCTTAATAACTCTAAGATAGAAGGGGTTAATCCCTTAGAAGCCTAATAACTAGAGCTATTAATAATCTTCCTTTAGCACACTTCTATAGTTAGAACCTAAGCTAAACCTAATAGAATTATCTCTTCTTAGTAGTTCCCTAGCTTATCTATAGTTTTTTAATTACTAATTAGTATTAGGAGGTCTTATAAAGGCAAGGGTCTAAGCACTAGTGTAATTAGGGTTAAAGTGGTGATAATAATTAATAATAATCTTCTAGCTAATAGGCTACGTGGCTAAAGGTGTTAAGGGCATTGTGGGTCACGTGATTGACCCACTTGCGCGATGCACCTAATCACAGCGCAGCACTTGCGTTGTGCTCTACTTTCCGTGCGCGGCTGGATTTGACTATTCCGACAAAACCCTTTAAACTCTTAATAAAAGCTAAGATTAATACTTTAATTAATTAAGGCATGTTTAAATTTACTACCTTTAATAAGAGAAAGCATTAAGGGATTTAAATCTTTAATTCCTATATTATTAATAAGGTAAAAGGAAAGATAAGCTAACTATATAAGAAATTAAGGCTTATTATCTAAGGCTTTAGTAATAAAGTAAAGCAAGTAATTCTTATATAGGCCCTAATAATCCAGAGAGTAAGCTAGCGTTTAATCCTTATAATTGCTCTCTCCTTTCTTAGTAAAGGACTTCTTCTATAGATTTAAGATATTATATAGGTATATATATAATCCTAAATGCCGCTAAATTAAATAATCCTTACCTAACTCCCTATCTAAATTTGTAATTAACACCCTAAGAACATAATTATAAGAGTTATTAAGCCTCTCTATAGCATTATAACGGCTAGTATATATTAGTAAGTAACTTACTATAAGCACTATAGAGAGAATCTTTAAATAATAACATTAAGTTATAATCTATACTTACTAGTAATATCTACTAAAAGCCTTTACTTTAGATATATAGGAATACAGACTAATAATACTCTTAGTCTATTAGATAAGAGATTCTTATAGCTAGAAGAAGATTAATTAATTACTACTAAATTTACTATAAAACTAAAGTAATTTATTAAGCCTAATAACTCCCTTATATTTAATAGTAGAATTATTTAACTAACTAATAACACTATTAAGATATAGTAAAAAGGGTAAAGTAATAAGCTGTTACGGTGCAGCCCCACAGGGGCCATCGCGGGTGTCAAGCGCGCACGCACGGGTGGATTGCCCGATCCAGTTGCGCCATAGGCAGCTAAGGCAAAAGGATACGTATTGAACAAGTTAACATTCACTTGTTCAATTAACACCTATATTGCTAGGTCTAGGCAAAGCCTAGATTATTACATAGGCTCTTTCCCGTAGTGGCCTTCTTCTTCTAATATAACCTATGTAACCTAATCTCTCTCTTTTCTCTCTCTCTCTATTAGCTAGCAATACCACGCATCCCCTAGGGACCCCTTTCTTATCTTATCCCTATAAGCCTAGGAAGAGCCCTATTATAACCTTCTCTACACGCAGCTAACTTAAACCTATAACCTTAGGGTGACTTATTTAAATGTTACGGTGCAGCCCCATAGGGGCCATCGCGGGTGTCAAGCGCGCACGCACGGGTGGATTGCCCGATCCAGTTGCGCCATAGGCAGCCAAGGCAAAAGGATACGTATTGAACAAGTCAACATTCACTTGTTCAATTGACACCTATATTGCTAGGTCTAGGCAAAGCCTAGATTATCACATAAGCTTTAATTAATCCTACTAGAAGAGTTAATAAAGAAGTATATTAAGCAAAGGGCTTAAGGTACCTATATTGCTTTAATCTGCTAACCTAAGGCAAGCTTTAACCTCTCTATTACTACGTAATACTAAGAGCTAACTATTAAGAACATTAAAGAACTTAATTACTATATTAAGTAGTAAATAGATTATCTAGATTAAGGATTAATATTTATATCACTTAATCTTATAAAGGTAAATGTTAGAATCACAGGGTTCCTGACGTCAGGATCAATTAGATAGCCTAGGGAATAGGTATGATTCTTCTATTCTAGGCTTAGTATCTAATTCGAAAGAAGAGAGGGAAAAGAGAGGCTTTTCTGGATTGTGAAAAGTGGCCACAAACGTAGAGCGTTTGTGGGTTACCTAACTTATAAGTCCTTGCCCTATTAGAAGGCAGGCTTATAGGCTATAAGTAAGGCTCCCTACGTTACGCGCGCGCGTAGCCCTATGGCCTGACGTTTTGCTAGGTAATTATGGCTATGTGCCGCGATTAATATTATGCTTATTCTAATATTAGAATCTCTTTCTTTTTAATATAATTATTAATATATAATATTAATCTAAGAAGAGAAAAGATAAGGATTAAATAAATATGTAATATAAAGAAAGGAATAAATAAATAAAAACAATAGGTATAGGCCCTATCCTCCCCTTCTTCTTACTTACTACTAGTTTTTAATAACTAGCTTCTTTAATTCCCTTTCCTTCTTCCTTATATAATACTACCTATAGTATTTATAGTTACCTTTCCCTTACCCCTTTATTTAAGTATAATATAATATTAAATTATATTCCTAGGGAAGGGTTACCTATAATCTCTTCCCTATAGGTATAATATTAGATTATACCTCCTTACACCTCCTTACGCTCCCTTCTCTTTTTCCCTAGGACTATACTATCCTAAAGGCTTAGATACCCTTTATTAAAGGGTATTATCTTACCCTCTCTCTAAGGCTATATTACTATAGAGACTTAGGAAAGCGCCCTTTTTCCTCTCTCTAGGGCTATATTACCCTAGGGGCCTATAAGGGCACTATTTTATTCTCCTTCTAGGGTAATATTACCCTAGAGGCCTATAAAGGTACTATTTTATTCTCCTTTTAGAGCTAAGTTTAGTTCTAGGACTTATATAGGTAACCTTATATATAGGTAACCTATCCTTCTATCTAAACTATTACTATATTACCTATAATAAACCTCTCTAAGGCCTTATTAAGCATTACCTTTATAAATACATTTACTAGGTTATCTTTGCTATTAATCTATTTAATCTTATAGAGCTTATGGTATTTATATAATTATTAAAGGGCTATAATATTAATTATTAGCTACTTCTCCTTTATAATCCTAAGCTTAATAAGGCATTTATATAATAAGTATAAATTAGTGTAAACTATAATTAGGATTATAGAGAGATTTAACTAGTCTATAATTATCTTTAGCGTTATTATAATTACGTAAGCTATGTTAATGCTTACTACTATACTATAGACCTCTAAAGCAAGTATACTTCTTATAACTCTCTTACTCTTTGTTAAGCTATAGTGTATAATATTACCTTATACTATAAACTTACTATCTTTATATTCCTTATTAGCTAGGATTAATACATAGCCTAGCTATAAGGTAAAGTCTTAGTTATTAGTAAATAATCTATTAATAAATATAAAGAGCTTTGCCTTTATAAGATTAAGTAGTATAAATATTAATCCTTAATCTAGATAATCTATTTACTACTTAATATAGTAATTAAGTTCTTTAACATTCTTAATAGTTAGCTCTTAGTATTATATAGCAATAGAGAGGTTAAAGCTTACCTTAGGTTAGTAGATTAAAGCAATATAGGCACCTTAAGCCCTTTACTTAATATACTTCTTTATTAACTCTTCTAGTAAGATTAATTAAAGCTTATTACTTTACCCTTTTTACTATATCTTAATAGTATTATTAGTTAGTTAAATAATTCTACTATTAAATATAAGGGGATTATTAGGCTTAATAAATTACTTTAGTTTTATAGCAAATTTAGTAGTAATTAATTAATCTTCTTCTAGCTATAAGAATCTCTTATCTAATAGACTAAGAGTATTATTAGTTTGCATTCCTATATATCTAAAGTAAAGGCTTTTAGCGGATATTACTAGTAAGTATAGATTATAACTTAATATTATTATCTAGAGATTCTCTTTATAGTGCTTATAGTAAGTTACTTACTAATGCATACTAGCCTTTATAATACTATAGAGAGGCTTAATAACTCTTATAATCGTGTTCTTAGGGTGTTAATTATAAATTTAGATAGGGAGTTAGGCAAGGATTATTTAATTTAGCAGCGTCTAGGATTATATATACGCCTATGTAATGTCTTAAATCTATAGAAGAAGTCCTTTACTAAGAAGGGAGGGAGTAATTATAAGGATTAAATACTAGCTTGCTCTCTAGATTATTAGGGCCTATATGAGAATTACTTGCTTTACTTTATTACTAAAACCTTAGATAATAAGCCTTAATTTCTTATATAGTTAGCCTATCTTTCCCTTTACCTTATTAATAATACAGGAATTAAAGATTTAAATCCCTTAGTGCTTTCTCTTATTAAAGGTAGTGAATTTAAATATACCTTAATTAATTAAAGCATTAATCTTAGTTTTTATTAAGAGTTTAAAGGGTTTACTAGGGGTTATAATAGTGCCTTCTCTACGTAATTAAATTATAAGCTTAAAGTCTACCTTCTCTTTACTTAATAGGAAAGTCTTAGGGTTATCTGCTAATTAATCTACCTAATTAATAATTACTAAAGGGTTATTTTAGGGTTTTCTAGGCCTTCTCTTTAGGGGAACTAAAGGCATTATATTTTTAATTTATATCTCTTAGTTCTCCCCCTTAATTGCCTCTAGATTAATGCCTCCTTCTAGTAATAGCTTCTCTCTATTAAGGTCTTTATTATAGGGCTTAATAGAGGTTAATCTAAAGACTTTAAGGCCTTATAGAAGGTTAAGGGTATAGCTCTCTCTATCTATTATAAGGAGCTTATATAGGCCTTGCTATCCTACTTTTTCTTACTATATAAGTATAGGTAAGGTAAGTAGGAGTTTAAGAGTTAGTAAGGTATTAGGGCTATTTCTTATAGTAAGGGCTTTATTAACTTTTTATAGGATATATAATCTTTTAATCTCTTTTATTACCTTTTAAACTATAAGGCTTTATTACTTAATATTAGGTAATAGAGGGGATTTGTTAACTATTCGCGAATAAGCGCTAAAGACTAGGAGGGTTAGGATAATACTATTTAGGCCTATAGTGTTATTAAGGGCTTTTATAGCTATTTATAGGGCTATAGCTTTAGGCATTATTAGATATTTACATTAGATAATATTATAGGCTCTTTAGAGCGGCTTATAATACCTTTTAACCTTGCTAATGCTATAGTATGCCTTAATAAGGACTTCTTTAATTAAGATTAATATTAAAGCTATAAATTAGCGGAATTCCTTGCTTCTGTGATGATCTAGGCTTTGCCTAGACCTAGCAATATAGGTGTTAATTGAACAAGTAAATGTTGACTTGTTCAATACGTATCCTTTTGCCTTTGGCGCAACTAGATCAGGCAATCCACCCGTGTGGTGCGCGCTTAACACCCGCGATGGCCCCTATAGGGCTACACCGTAACATTTAAACAAGTCACCCTAAGGTCATAGGTTTAAGTTAGCTACGTGTAGAGAAGGTTATAATAGGGCTCTTCCTAGGCTTATAGGGATAAGATAAGAGAAGGGTCCCTAGGGGATGCGTGGTATTACTAGCTAATAGAGAGAGAGAAGAGAGAGAGAGATTAGGTTACATAGGTTATATTAGAAGAAGAAGGCCATTACGGGAAAGAGCCTATGTGATAATCTAGGCTTTGCCTAGACCTAGTAATATAGGTGTTAATTAAATAAGTGAATGTTGACTTGTTCAATACGTATCCTTTTGCCCATTGCTAT
This sequence comes from Epichloe sibirici, assembly GCA_022702365.1. Lineage (NCBI taxonomy): Eukaryota > Fungi > Ascomycota > Sordariomycetes > Hypocreales > Clavicipitaceae > Epichloe > Epichloe sibirici. The sequence continues at coordinate 1,624,804 of JALAAE010000001.1, read as the reverse complement.
GGCGCAATGGATCGGGCATATCACCCGTGCGTGCGCGCTTGACACCCGCGATGGCCCCTGTGGGGCTGCACCGTAACAGCTTCTAAATATTATACTAGTATTAGTTATAATCTAATCTAGAGGACCTTAGTAGGTATTAATCTAGCATAGTTAAAGGGCTTCCTATGTTACTTTTACTATAATATCCTTAAGAAATCTAGCTATATTAAATAATATAGCTATATTAATAGCGTAAAGGATAGGGCGGTTGCTATTAAGATATATAATATCTATAATTACTTTATAATTAAAGTTATATTTATCCTTAAGGGTAAATTTAAAGTAATATAGGTTATTTACATTTATTTAATATTAGTAGTAAATCCTTATTAATTATCTAATGGTTTTGTAATCTACCTTATAGCCTAATTTAGAAAGCATATTATAAAGTTAGCGGATAGAAGGGTAACTAAATTAGTAATATAAGCGCTATAGTTTAACCTTAGTTAAATAGCTCTAAGTAATTAATCTTTCTTTTTATAGAAGCATCTATAGATATCCCTATTTACATATAACAGGGACTTTAATATTACCTTATTAGAGGATATTCTAAGAGATATAGAAGTTAATCTTAAGGTAATCTATATCTATAAGATATAGCAAGAAGGGAGTGTTTATAGGTATTATATAAAATAGGATAATACTAAAAAGGGTAGGCATATTAATTAATCTAATAAAGGGAATTAGTTTTCTACTTCTAAATCTAATTATTACCTCCCTAGCTCTAGATTTATTAAGCTAGATCTTAGGGATTAACTACTATAGAGTAAGAAATTAGAGGTGCCTTACTAATAAGTAGTCTATAGCCTTAGTATTAGGAATTATGCCTTAGAATATACCTAAAGAGTAGTAGTCTTTAAGAAGAAAGGTAGTTAAAGCTTCCTTTAGTTATTAGAGATTAAATAGATTCTCCTTTATAAGGGTATAGGTAGCTACTTAATTTATAAGAATCTCTATAGTTATATAACTATTAATAGTTATGCCTTATATAAAGAAGCTTATAAGCATTTTACTTTCTTTACCTTCTTCCTTAAAACCAAGTTCTATTATATAAGTAAAAATCTTATCTTCTTTAGAGGGAATACTATTATTCTCTTTACCTTTATACTAGTTAAGAAAAGTATTATAAAAAGGGGTTATTAGTTCTATAAGGTAATAGTTCTTAAAGCATTAATATACCTTTCTATATTCCTCTTTAGAGTGTTTAGTTAACTAATAACCTTCTTTACTATATATATAGTATTTCTTAGTATATAGAATACTCCTAGTGCCTTAGGGCATAATTATCTATAATAGGCTTCCTTACTATATCTATTATACTTTTAATTAGTCTAGTACTACTCTTTTACATTAGGTATTAATAGGAATTAGTGCCTTTTATTTAACTCTTCCGTAGTTATTTAGATTAATATCCTTATATATTTATAGAATTATTATAGATTAGCAGGAGGGTTAATAAGGTAAGTTCTACATTCTATAATGCTATAGTATATAGAGATTAATTAATTCTAAAGCGCTCTTTTAGATTAGGTAATATCTAAGACTACTTACTAAAGATTTATAAGCTTTATAATAAGTTCTTTAAAGTAGTTAAGTTTTAACTTCTCTAAGTTCTCTTATATAATTTATTATAGCTTTATATTTTATTACTTAAGGAGATATCTTTACTTTATATTATTAGTCTTAAACCTTTATTTAATCTAATTAATAAGAGTCTTAAGGTCTTAGGGATTATTTAGCTTATATAGATATTTATAATAGTATATTAGGGCCTTTCCTTTAAGTATAGCCTCTAGAGTATATCTAGCTTTATAGGGTCTAATACCTAGCATCTTACATTTCCCCTAGAAGATTATTAACTTTAAGTTAAAAACCTTATAGTTATTCACGCTATATTAAATATTGCTTATATATAGCTTTATAAGATTAATTATTTACTTTAGGGTAGGTCTTAATATTCTAGGCATTAAGGGAGATTTAAGCTATATTAGGTAAAAGTGTGCTTATCTAAGGGGAAAAGGTGCTCTAGGAAATACAAGAGGTAGCATATCCTATCTTAGTATAGGATACCTTTATTAAGGGCTATCCTAAGGGTTATTATTTAGTTAGCCTAATAGTATTAGGCTAGGGGAATAACATTAATAGGTTTTAGGAGTCTATTAATTATGCTATTAATAGTATTATAATCTTAACCTAATTAGAGGGATTAGCAGAAGGTTATTAAGAAAGTCTTATTCTATAGTGCGTTTTTAGAAGGGTATATACTTCCTTATAGCTTCCTATATCTCTTCTTCTTACTAATTATAAAATCCCTTATAATTCATAACTTCCTTAAGCATTAAGGTAGTCTTCTAGTAGGCTATTAGATCTATATATACACCGTAGAAGAAGAGAAAATCACAGAGGTATTTAGTAACTATTTAGTCTATAGTTACAAATGCCTCTCTTATCTATCTATTAAAGTCTTTACTAAAGTTAGTAAATAGACTTCTTATAATAAGACCTTCTAATTTATAAGTTACTATCTTAATAAGAATATAAGCTATAATAGCTTTAGAGTTATTATATTTATTAAGATTAAATAATTTTACTTATTATAGTGCTTCTTATATAATATAATTATATATCTCTAGCAGGATATATCTTAGAAAGGGGTTATTAACTTATAGACCTTTACCCTTCTAGTCTTTTCTAATTTTAGTGCCTTCTTTAGCATTACTAAACTTAGAGTTAGAGAGAGAGGCTTTTAACTACTCTATTTATTAAAGAGCTTTTAATTCTCTTATCTTTATTATAAAAAACTATAGAAGGGAGATATAGGATTAAGGGAATAGGGCTTTTATATAATAGGTTAAAGGATTATAGGTATAGCTATTATCTTTATCCCTTAGGGGTTCTTAGGATATTAGATCTTAGGAGGTATAAACTCCTTTCTTATTATAAGAGAATACTTAAACTTCCTTAGCATAACTATATTACTTTTAGTAGCTCTCCTATTACATAGAGCAGGTTTATAGTATAGTTATCTCTTCTAATTAACCTTACTAATCTATAGTTATAAAAAACCATGTAATTATCTATAAAGTTAATTACTAATTAGTATTAGAATTATAGGGTTCCTAACGTTAGGATTAATTAGATAGCCTAGGGAATAGGTATAATTCTTCTATTCTAGGCTTAGTATTTAATTTAAAAGAAGAGAGGAAAAAGAGAGGCTTTTCTAGATTATAAAAAGTAGCCATAAATGCAGAGTGTTTATGGGTTACCTAACTTATAGGTCCTTGCCCTATTAGAAGGCAGGCTTGTGAGCTATAAGTGGGGCTCCCTGCGTTACGCGCGCGCGTGGCCCCGTGGCCTGACGTTTTGCCGGGTAATTGCGGCTACGTGCCGCGATTGATATCATGCTTGTTCTAACAGTAAAGCTCTTTATATTTATTAATAGATTATTTGCTAATAACTAAGACTTTACCTTATAGCTAGGCTATATATTAATCCTAGCTAATAAGGAATATAAAGATAGTAGGTTTATAGTATAAGGCAATATTATACACTATAGCTTAATAAAGAGTAAGAGAGTTATAAGAAGTATACTTACTTTAAAGGTTTATAGTATAGTAGTAGGTATTAATATAGCTTATATAATTATAATAACGCTAAAGATAATTATAGACTAACTAAATCTTCCTATAATCTTAATTATAGTCTATATAGATTTATACTTATTATATAAATGCCTTATTAAGCTTAGGACTATAAAGGAGAAGTAGCTAATAATTAATATTATAGCCCTTTAATAATTATATAAATGCTATAAGCTTTATAAGATTAGATAGATTAATAGTAAAGATAACCTAGTAAATGTATTTATAAAGGCAATACCTAATAAGGCCTTAGAGAGGTTTATTATAGGTAATATAGTAATAGTCTAGATAGAAGGATAGGTTACCTATACGTAAAGTTACCTATATAGGTCCTAGAACTAAACTTAGCCCTAGAAGGAGAATAAAATAGTACCTTTATAGGCCTCTAGGGTAATATTACCCTAGAAGGAGAACAAAATAGCGCTCTTATAGGCCCCTAGGGTAATATAGCCCTAGAGAAAGGAAAAAGGGCGCCTTCCTAAGCCTTTAGGATAATATAGTCCTAGGGGAAAGAGAAGGGAGCGTAAAGGGGTATAGGAAGGTATAATCTAATATTATACCTATAGGGGAAGTGTTGGGAGGTCTCACAGAGGCAAGGGTCTGAGCACTAGTGCAATCAGGGTCAAAGTGATGATAATAATTGATGATAATCTTCTAGCTAATAGGCTACGTGGCCAAAGGTGTTAAGGGCATCGTGGGTCACGTGATTAACCCACTTACGCAATACACCTAATTATAGCATAGCACTTGCGTTATGCCTTACTTTCTGTGCGTAGCTAGATTTAACTATTCTAATATTAGTAGTTTTTTTTTTTAAAGGAAAGTAAGGAAAAGTAAAGAGAGAGTGGATATAAAAGTAGGGATAAAAAAAGGGGTAATAAAAATTTACAAAGTAGGCCTAAAAGAAGAGATTTATAACTCTTATTAGTTAGTTATAATCTAAAGAGAGAGTTAAAAGAGGATTAAAGGAAAAAGATATAAGAGAGATTAGAAGCTCTAAAAGCTTTAAAAACGCAATAAAATCAAGTTAAGCGAAAATAAACATAAGTGGATCCCGTTAATTGAATCCAAGTCTCTTATTAGTCTAGCTATAAGTTCTCCTAGACCCTAGACTTTTTGTCTAGCTTATTAGGTCTTAGGCCTCTTTACCTAGCCTTTAACCTAGATTATGGCTTTGTTTAAATTAATAAAGGTCTTAAGAGCTTTATTTAGCAATGCCTTTATTATTGCATTAGCGGGGTTATTATTACTATTAATCCATTAGACTTCGTAGATCTCGTAACGCTTGTATAATTATTAGAGGGCTATAATGTCAATTATTAGTCGTTTTTCCTTTATTATACCTAGCTTTATAAGGCATTTGTATAATAAAAAAGAATCTATATAGATAATCATTAGGATCCGATTAATTCTTAACTAATCTGTGATTATGTTAAGGGTTGTAGTAATTGTATAGGCCATATTAGCACCTTAAACCATTACGTATAATTTAGAAGCAAGAGCGCTATAAGTTACATGCTTACTCTTTATTAAGCTATACGTAATAATATTGCCTTACATCATGAAAACGTTCTCTTTTTCTTCCTTATTACTAATAATAATAATAAATCTAATCTAGGAACTTAGATCTTTATTATTAGTAAGAGATCTATTCATAAACATAAATAGCTTTGCTTTCTTAAGGACTAGAGGGATATAATAAATCCCTTATTATTATTATTAGATCTACTATTTAAGTCTTTTATTTAATCAGTTTATATTATTGTTTATAGGGTCTTAGTGTTATGCTATAATTAAAAGGTTATACAAAGCCTTTGGTTAATGGATAGTTATAATATAGCTTCTATAAGCTCTTTGTTTAATATAATCCTACTTTATAGTTAGTAATTTAAGGTTAATACTCTTAATCTTTTTGCTTTGCCCTTTTTAATATAAATCCATAGTATTATTAGCATTTAAAGAAAGGATATAGCTATTAAAGATAAGGGGATTCTTAGCTAAAAGAATTTGCTTTAGTTTCGCTATAAATTCTGCTTTCTAGAGCTCTCTTTCTTCTTATTAGAAGAAATCTTAATCACTAAGGCCTAGAGTATTATCCGTTTACATTCTAACCACTCTAAAGAGGTTATTATTACTTGCGTTAGTTATTAGCAAGCATAGGTTATATATTAAGGATATTATCTAAAGCTTCTCTTTATAATAATAAAAGTAAGTCGCTTACTAATAGGTTCCTACTTTTATAATTCTATATAATAGCTTAATAACTTCTATTATCATGCTATTAGGGAATAAATAAGCTATTTGTTTAGGTAAAGCAGCGATAATAAGTCTGCTAAGTAGCGTATTTAATTAAACGTACGCTTACGTGATGTCTTATATCTATAGGAAAATTCCTCTAGATCTTAATAATAGTGCTAACGCTATAATTAATTATTAGCTTGCTCTTTATATTATTATGGATTAAGTTAAGATTAGCTCTTTGCCCTTATTATTATGCCCTTAGATAATAAGTTATAATTTCTTATAGGGCACTACTATTCCTTTGCCTTTAATTTCTCTTACTATATAAGATTTAAAGAGTCTCTTAGTGCTATGCTTTATAGGATTAAATATTATAAATTTAAAAACATTACACGCTTATAAGGCATTAATTTCAGCTTAATTAGACTACTTAAAGGGCTTGCTAGGGGTTATTATCTTCCCTTCTTAACGTAACTAAAGGGCTAGATTCTAGTTAGCTTTTTCTTTTATAGTAAGAAACGCTTCTTAAAGTATTCCTATAGCTATAAGCTTCTTAATTAAGGCATCTTCTTAATCTTTATTTATAGTAAATAACGCTAGATTATTTATATTAGATTTATAACTAGTAGTATGAATTTCTTTATGGTTAGAAAGTAAGAATTAAACTATTAACTTCTTTCTTAGTCTCCCTTACTTTCTCTTAGCTTATAAAGCCTCTTTTTCTTTAGTAATCTTTTTAATAGCTTATATAACTTTCTCTTCCTTTTCTTTAGGCTCTTTTTTACACTCTTTAGCTAGTTCTTAGGGATTAGTATTATTATAATAGTATGGTTTAACTACTATTATTTAGAATCTAGTTAGTCTATATAGTATTTAGAGGATATAGGCTTTATAGTTAATTCTAAGAAGCTTATAAGGGCTATGCTAGCTATTTTTCTCTCTCTAAATATATATATCTAATTAAAGCGGAAGTTAGTGCGTTAGCAACGTATTTAGGCTATTATAGGTGTTTAGAGCATTATAAACTTACTATTTTGCTAGGAATTATTAGACTTTATTAGTAGCTTTTTAGATTAATTTAGCCTATTAAATAACGGATATACTTAGTAAAGACTTATTAGTTATCTATAGGTATGCTCTAAAGATAAGAAGCGTAGGAATAAGGCTATTTAGTCCTACTAAATTATTTATAGCTTTAATAGCTATTTAAAGGCATTACTCTTACGTAAGCTCTTAACCTATTAAGTCTATAATAATATTATACGCTCTTTATAACGGTCTGTAATAGCGTTTAACTTTACTAATACTATTATAAGCTTTTACTAGCACTTTATTAATCTTAATTAATATTAATTATGCGTAGTGTTTAAATTCTAATAAAGTAAAGTTCTTTCTAGCATTATAAATAATCTAATCTAAAGGACTAAGGTATATATTAATCTAACATTCACGCAAAGCATTCTAAATATTATAAGCCTTCTGCTTATTAGGATTAAGGAATTATATAGCTTAGAACAAAGTTACTAAATTAACCATATAAAGCACTGGTTAATTATTAATTTAAACAATATTAATAATAATCTTGTAGTTAAATTCATAGTTATCTTTAATAGTAAACCTAAATCTGCTTAGAGCTCTTCTGTTTAATTAATAGTAGTGGCAAATCTTAGTTAACTTCTTAATAGCTTTTCTTTTAACCTTATAACTAGCTCTTTAAAGTAGTCTTATAAGTTATTTAACTAATAGATAACTGAATTAATAATGTAATTAACGAATTTCTGTCTCTAATAAATAGAATGTAATCGTTTCTTTAGCTTCTAGAATCTACTAAGGATATCCCTATCTTCTTATAATTAGCATGGTTTTCTTGCCTTAAATTAGCAGATTCCTTAAGTTATCTAACTTAATGCCTATTCTATCTATATTAGTAATTAAGAAAAGGAAAGGTATTATAGTCTTAACTATATAGAAGGGTATTATGCCTAATTTAGTAGGTATGTTTATTATGCCTTATGTTTTTGCTAATCTAGCACTGAATTTAATTTCTACTTTAGTGCTTAGCTTAATCTTTAGTAATAGTATTAGCTTTATTAATACCTATAATTATTTAAATCTAACTATTAATAATCCTAAAGCTCCTATATCTAGTAAGATACCTCTAAAGACCTTATTAGAGTAACATTCCTCTAAAACAAAGGTTATGCTTTAATCCTTATATAGATTATGCTTTAGATAGGCATGTTTAAAGGCTTAATCTTATAAGGTTATAATTACCTTATTATTACTTAGTTAAGGCCCTATAGTAAAGAATTATATAATGCTAAGTTAATTGAACTTTAATATTAACACTATTAGTTTATTAGTATTTGTTAGAATCACAGGGTTCCTGACGTCAGGATCAATTGGATAGCCTAGGGAATAGGTATAGTTCTTCTATTCTAGGCTTGGTATCTTATTCTAAAGAAGAGAGGAAAAGAGAGGCTTTTCCAGATTGTGAAAAGTGGCCATAAACGCAGAGCGTTTGTGGGTCACCTAACTTATAGGTCCTTGCCCTATTAGAAGGCAGGCTTATAGGCTATAAGTAAGGCTCCCTGCGTTGCACGCGCGTGTGGCCCTATAGCCTAACGTTTTGCTAGGTAATTATGGCTACGTGCTATAATTAATATTATACTTATTCTAATATTAGAACCTCTTTCTTTTTAATATAATTATTAATATATAATATTAATCTAAGAAGAGAAGAGATAAGGATTAAATAAATATATAATATAAAGGAAAGAATAAACAAATAAAAACAATAGGTATAGGCCTTATTCTTCTCTTCTCCTTACTTACTACTAGTTTTTAATAACTAGTTTCTCTAATCCCTTTTCCTTTTTCCTTATATAATACTACCTATATATATATTATTTACGCTAGTTAGCTCTTTATGTATAGCTAGTACTAGTACTCCAGCTGCTTAGTCAAAAGGGAAAACCCTTAATTAGGAAGAAAAACCCCTTTACATCTGTGGTCAGGCCAACGCCAACCCTAACCCAGTCCTACGTCGCTTTATGTGTGGCTAGTCATAGGTGTTTATTACTAGCTTGCGCTAGCCTTATCCTATTAGAAATAAAAGAAAGAAAAAATAGGGAAAATAGGGTCCCTAGCCCTCTTTAACTCTAGTCTAACCCTACTCTATTTCTATTCTAGACCTCCTCTCTTTACCTTATAGCGTAGTAAACTTAGCTTTATAGTAATAATTTACTTTTAGTTTACTTTTTAGCTAGCTCCTCTATAGCCTTACTTTTTAGCTATCTCTAGCCTAGTTCTAGCCTATTAGTCTTATAAAGCCTAAGCACCTAGTGTTATTTGCCCTCTATAGGGGGAGGATAGTTCTGATTTAGGCCCTAGGCATTTCTAGGCCTAGGTTACTTATATATTATCTAGTTAATTTTTTATCTTATATTTTTATTTTCTAGTTAATATCTCTAATTTATCCCTCCCTCTCTTATATAAGTATAAGAGAGGGCTCCTCCCCTTAGAGGGGTTTAACTTCTTTTCTCTTCCTTTATTAAACTTCCTATAGGTTCTTTTTCTCTTTAGAGCTATTTAAGGCTCTCCTAGGCTAGTTTTAGTTTAATTACTAATGTTTATTATAGGCTATATATAATTCTAGTATAATAGCATTAGAAGCTATAAGTATTCTAGTATCTATGCTATTCTAGTTCTAACCTGCCTAGGAGACTGCGAATTTAGAGCAGTACCTAAGGAAATCCCTAACTAAGAAGCAGCTAGAGTAGGCTATAGCAAAGGATTTAAAGGTATATCCCCTCTGCCCCTATTTTACATCTATTATAAGCCTAATCCGCGGTAGTTAGGCAATCCACAAGGGATCTAGTGTGTTTCTTGCGAGTCTTGGTTAATTAATTATCTAGGGTATTAATGCTATAATATTGTTAGTAAGTTAGTTTAATTTAGGTTTAGAGATAAGGCTAACTAGTTTAGGTAGGGTTAGCTACTAATGCTTATTTTAACTATTAGGTTTAAAACTATAGGTATTTAAAGGTAGTAAACGCCTCTATTCTAGGTTTAATTTAACGCTAATCCGCTCTTAGCTAGACTTAACTAGCTAGTGGAATAAGCACTAGTGATTAGTTAAAATCTAAGTGGCTATAGTCACTAGGGGTAGTGTAAGTGCTGCTATATTAGTTTAGTAGCGTATTTAGTCTAGGTCTAACATCTCCCTAGGTCCTAGATAACTATTAGGACTATGTTAAGAAACTTTATGCTAGGAACTATAGTAAAAAGAAATAGAGTGTGTTTATAGTAGGTCTAGGCTAGGCTAGTGCTAGTAGGGATTAGCATAATAAGATTGTTTTCTGGTTATAGCGTTTAGACGCTTATATAGCGGAGACAAACTAGCTCCTAGCTACTGCCTTACCTACTAAGGTATAGGCTAAGATAATAGAGAATGCAATTCTAGTTCTAGAGGAGGAGTGATATAGCTATTAGGTTATGGTCTAGGGGGGGGGCGGAGGCAGGTTAGCATAGGTATAATACTAGGAGTTAGTAATTAAAATTAATCTAAAGACTATTCTAGATATTATAATTCTATGTTATAGATCTATGCCTAGCCTACCTCTGTTCCTATACTATCTAATCTAGCGTTTCCCCTTAGTTATTTTCTATATCTATTCTATATTAATTAACTCTAGCGCTTTAGAAATACCCTAGGTTCTCCGCTTGCCTACGTAGATTAAAGGCTAGGTCTTACGCTAGGGTATAGTATTAGAGTTATCTTATGCCTAGGAACTATCTAGCTAGAGATCTTGCCTTTAGGGGATTGTTTAGGGCTAGCCTCGCTTCCTATATGTCTCTAGGCTAGTGTAATTAGGGGCGTCTGTAGTTATATTTAGTATAGTTAACTATTATATAATATTAGTCTTTAACTGCTTAGCTATAGCTATATAGGGGCGAAGTTACCCTAGGAATGCCCCTTTAGAATAGGAACTTGTTAAGGCTAATCTTCCCTATGCGTAATTAGACTAGTATTAAAGAGACATATTTTTCTAGCCCTATATGGAATTTTTAGATTTCCTTTAGATTATAAGTGGGTAGGTAGTTCTTAGTTAGTTCTCTTGCGTATCTATGCTACCTTAGTTATCCTTTGCTATGCTAGTCCTCCTAGCGTTGTTTCTATTTATTATATAGCTTTGCCTCTGGTTTATTATTAATAGGGGGGGGTCTCCTCCTGCGTTATAGCACTATCTCTACTAAGTTAGCTACGGTTTAGATCCTTATTGCTATTCTACTATTTATAATTCTCTCTTTAAACTTCTATTTTATCTTATTAAGGTATAGGTCTAGGGGGGGGATATAAGTCTTAACCTCTAGCTAGGTAATAGGTATAGCCTTAAACGCGCTAGCTATAATTTAGAGGTAGGTTAATTAGTTTACTATAAAGCTTTTAACTATTCCTCTTAGTTTTCTACCCTTCTTAGTTAGGGTATAATAGGCGCTTACCCTATAGGCAAGAATAGGTTAGACCACCTATATATATAGGAATTAGGCGTCTCTAAAGCTATAGCCCTAAGCTAATGCCACTAATATAAAGAGTATAAGCCGCTGCTAGGTAAGCTTGCCTTTAAGGATATTCTTATAGGCGCTTTAGTTAAGTTTTCTATTTACCTAGACTCTAAGGAACCTATAGGACTTTATAGGTGCTATCTCTTCTATTCTAAGCTAAACCCTAGCCTAGGGGAGCTAGTAGGCTTTGCTAAAGTGTATAAGTTTAGTTTTTACTAGGTTAAATTTTACTTCTGCTTTTTTTACCTATTCTTCGTAGACCTTTTATATAGTTTTAAGCCTCTTCTAGGTCTAGGCTATGTTTTTACTAAATGCTACTATGTTTATATTATTAGCGAATCCTATAGCCACTATGCCTAGGATAGCCTAGAGGCATATATAAAGCTTTGCTAAGTAGAGGAGGAAGAGGATTAGTAAGAGGGGTAAGCCTTATAGGGTGCTTGCTTTAATCTTAAAGGGTCTTAAGAGTTTACTATTAAAGCTAAGCTAGCTTATTCTATCTATAAGGAAGCTATGTATTATAGCTATTAGCTAATATAGTATACCTATTTAGATTAATAGGTTAATTAGGTATAGGTAGCTAACTCTATTAAACGCTAATAAAATATCTATTTACGCTAGCAAGGCAATACTACCTCTGCCCTAGGCCTCTCTTATACATTCTATAAGGGCTTTAATTATAGTTTTTATTAACCTGTTTATCCTATTACCTATTTATAGTTTAGGGAGGAGGCCCTTTACCTTAGTAAAGGCTATAAGTTACCTTATAATCGCTACTTCTATAATTTTTCCTACTATATTTAGTAGTAAGATAGGTCTTTATACATTAGCTCTTCTTATCTCTTTAGTTATTTTGCCTAGTTTTCTAATTACTACTACTCTTATAGTCTAGAACTAGGTTAGGAAATACCTTACTTTAAGGATAGCGTTTAGTAGTTAGGCTATAGCCTCTTTTGCTAGTTCCTTATAGGCTTTAATAAGGCCTGCTAGGAGTTTATTATCTCCTAGGGCCTTCTAGCTAGCTATATTTAATAGGATATTTATAATATTCTTTATTCTAAATTATTCTTTGTCTAGGAATAGTGCGTTATTAAGTTCTAGGAAGGTAAGATCTAGGATATAAGAGAGGTCTACTATAGGTTTAGGGAAGAATCTTTATGCTAGTACGCTAGCCTTATTATTATAGGTAGTAGCTAGGTTAGGGTTATTATTAGTCCTCTCTAGTTCTAGAAGTCTAGGGAGTTCTAGGGGGGCTTAGCTATGGAGCTAAGCCTATCTCTCTAGTTTTTATACCCTACTGTCTTTTTCCTACGTATTAGCCTTCTATAAGGCCTCTCTTTATATATTCCTTTTCTTCTCTCTAATAATGTATTCTTAATCCTTATCTACCTTAGAATAGGCCTGCTAATTTGTATCTATCCTCTAGTGTCTCTATTATCTCTTAGCTTGTCTAGCTTTAGTAACTGCTTCTTTTGCTTTCCTTAACTACTATACCTCTAGGCTAGGGAGTCCCTAGCGCTTTTATAAGGCTACTTTCTTTACTATCTATTATAGGTTTGTAATAAGCTATATTACGTATATATTAATCCCTTCCTTATCCTAGGGGTTTAGTGTATTTTCCGCTTAGAGTTATACCGCTACCTTTGTCTTTATATATAGTCTGTTTATCGCGTTCTAGGTATATCTAAGGACTAGGGGGGCGTTTTCTTATTACGTAGTAAAGATGCTAATTAGCTATGGAATATAGTTAGATCCTATAAGGTCTTCCGCGCTATTATAGTGGACTTAAATATCTAGGGTTACTTATACTAGGTCTATAGTGCTATCTCTATTGTCTTTGTGTTATCTTATAGGTTCCCCTTAGGGCATTACTAGACTAAGCCTTTACTAGCTTATAAAGTCTAGTAGTTCCTCCGCTTCTCTAGTTATCCTATTTAGGTTATCCTAGAGGGGGTGTTTTTAGTTAAAGTTGCCTATAAATATGCTTTAGCTATAGGGCTCTTCTATATTAATAGTATAGATAGGGGTGTTTTAGTTATTAGTATACCCTTTTAAGTAAAGGGAATAAATATTAACTCCTTTTATTTCTACTAGTAACTAATCGGTTCCTCCCTAGGTTAATCACAATCCTATGTTATACTTCTTATTTATATATACCGCGTTTTGCCTATTATAGTGTGCTAGTTAGAACTAGGCAAGGCCTAGTGCTAGGGGCCATAGGTGCTTTATGTGTTTCTACTCTTAGATTACGATTATGTCTATATTAGTTCAGTGACAGAGCATAATATATATTAGGCTATCCCTCTTATTTATATTCTAGAAGAGGACTTATAATATTATTATATTAATTAGGGGGGTGGTAGGTCTTTGCTATCTTATGCTAGTTCTAATCTAGTTCTAAGTTATTCTACGTATTACCTAATGCTTCTAGCTCTAGGCTATTTAGCACTTTATTCTGCGTTTATAAGGCAGCCTCTTTTTCTTCCTATTATAATAATAGGTTCTATAGCTATGCTAGGCCTCTCTTAGGGTAGTGTTAGGCTTCTATCTAAGGAGTTAATAGCAAAACGTAATAGTTATTCTAGATATCCTACCTTTACTATATTCCACTTCTCTCTTAGTATAGGATAGTCCCTAGACTAGGCTAGGTATAGGCTAGAGCATAGGATATAGTTTTCTTTTACTTATTCGCTTTTTATTAAGTAGGATATCTCTCTATCTTTATGCTAGCTAGCGCTATACCTGCTATACCTTAGAGTTACCTTATAAAACTTTATAATATAGCCTATTTAAAAGTAGTTATAGCACTATTAGGGTTATAGGGTCTTATTATATAGTTTAGTTTAGAATAGCTCTGCTTTAAAGACTATTTTATCTTAGCATATCTTATTAGTATCTTTAACCTTAGCTAGTCTAAGAATTAGGGTAGTTCTTTAGGCGCCTTCTCCCTAGGGGTGCCTTATAGTTACCTTAATTATATTTACTTTATTTGCTTTTCTAATCTTAGTTACTAGGTTTTTAATAAAAGTATGCTTTATTAGGAATCCTTTAATAATAATACTAAGTATATAGTAGTAAAGAGTTACCTCTAGACTAAAAGCTTTAGTAATCTATTTTTAGTCCTCTTTATATTAGATAGCGTTTCCTTTAAAGGTAATAATTATGTCCCTACTAGGGAGTTATCTAGCTACTACTACTATAGCTTAGCTAGTAGCTCTATTTACCGCTATTATTATATCCTTAGTGCCTTTAGACTAGAGTAATTCCTAAATAGTATTTCCTTTAATAAGTACTTCCCTATGCTATTTACTAGGGATCTAGAGAGGGGGAGGTTTATTATTTAGTCTTCTTAGTGCTAGTCTAGCTATAATACTTACCTAAGTTAGGGCGTTATTATCCTTAGCTTTTTCTTTAATAGCCTCCTTAAGGGCTTATTTAAGGGCTTCTTTAGTAGTGTAAATATTACTATTATTACTATTTGTTATCCTAATCTTAGTATAGGCATAGTCTACTGCCTAGCGGGCTATAGCCTTAGTAATGCGCTATACCTAGGCAACTTTATTGCTAGGGATAAGGCTAGCTATCTTATTATAGAATTTCGTCTTATTAGGATATTTAAATTAGTTCTAATCCGTTATTAGGTTATCCTTGCCTCTCTAGACATTAAACTATCCTATTCCTGCATTTAGGTAGTGGTAGCTCTATGCCAGCCCCCTTTCTCCTACGTTAATTACTATTAGCATCTTACCCTCACGCCTGCCTCTAGCTCTGTCGTAATGCGATATCGTAGGGGGGGGTAAACAGAGGTAGAGAATTCGAATATTAATGTGGTTTGTATTTTAGAGGCGATTCCGGACCTTTAGATCAGTGCGGAAGAAATCTTTTTAGGTTAATACTACCTATAGTATCTATAGTTACCCTTCCCCTACCCCTTTATTTAACTATAATATAATATTAAATTATATTCCTAGGGAAGGGTTACCTATAATCTCTTCCCTATAGGTATAATATTAGATTATACCTCCCTATGCCCCCTTACACTCCCTTCTCTTTTCCCCTAGGACTATACTATCCTAAAGGCTTAAGCGCTCTCTATTAGAGGGTATTATCTTACTCTCTCTCTAGGGCTATATTACTATAGAGACTTAGAAGGGCGCCCTTTCTCTCCCTCTAGGGCTATATTACCCTAGGGGCCTATAAGGGCGCTATTTTATTCTCCTTTTAGGGTAATATTACCCTAGAGGCCTATAAAGGTGCTATTTTATTCTCCTTTTAGGGCTAAGTTTAGTTCTAGGACCTACGTAGGTAACCTTACGCGTAGGTAACCTATCCTTCTATCTAGACTATTACTATATTACCTGTAATAAACCTCTTTAGGGCCTTATTAGGTATTGCCTTTATAAATACATTTACTAGGTTATCTTTGCTATTAATCTATCTAATCTTATAGAGCTTATAGTATTTATATAATTATTAAAGGGCTATAATATTAATTATTAGCTACTTCTCCTTTATAATCCTAAGCTTAATAAGGCATTTATATAATAAGTATAAATTAGTGTAGACTATAATTAGGATTATAGGGAGATTTAATTAGTCTGTGATTATCTTTAGCTGTTACGGTGCAGCCCCACAGGGGCCATCGCGGGTGTCAAGCGCGCACCATACGGGTGGATCGCCCGATCCAATTGCGCCATAGGCAGCCAAGGCAAAAGGATACGTATTGAACAAGTCAACATTCACTTGTTCAATTGACACCTATATTGCTAGGTCTAGGCAAAGCCTAGATCATCACATTAGCGTTATTATAATTATGTAAGTTATATTAACGCCTGCTACTATACTATAGACCTCTAAAGCAAGTACACTTTTTATAACTCTCTTACTCTTTATTAAGCTATAGTATATAATATTGCCTTATACTATAAACTTACTATCTTTATATTTCTTATTAGCTAGGATTAATACATAGCCTAGCTATAAGGTAAAGTCTTAGTTATTAGCAAATAATCTATTAATAAACGTAAAGAGCTTTGCCTTTATAAGATTAAGTAGTATAAATATTAATCCTTAATCTAGATAATCTATTTACTACTTAATATAGTAATTAAGTTCTTTAACATTCTTAATAGTTAGCTCTTAGTATTATATAGCAATAGAGAGGTTAAAGCTTACCTTAGGTTAGTAGATTAAAGCAATATAGGCACCTTAAGCTCTCTACTTAATATACTTCTTTATTAACTCTTCTAGTGGGATTAATTAAAGCTTATTACTTTACCCTTTCTACCGCATCTTAATAGTATTATTAGTTAGTTAAATAATTCCACTATTAAATATAAGGGGATTGTTAGGCTTAATAAATTGCTTTGGTTTTGCGGTGAATTTAGCAGTAATTAATTAATCTTCTTCTAGCTATAAGAATCTCTTATCTAATAGACTAAGAGTATTATTAGTCTGTATTCCCACACATCTAAAGTAAAGGCTTTTAGCGGATATTACTAGTAAGCATAGATTATAACTTAATATTATTATCTAGAGATTCTCTCTATAGTGCTTATAGTAAGTTACCCACTAATACGTACTAGCCTTTATAATGCCATAGAGAGGCTTAATAACTCTTATAATTATGTTCTTAGGGTGTTAATCACGAATTTAGAAAGGGAGTTAGGTAAGGATTATTCGATTTAGCGGTGTCTAGGATTACATATATGCCTGTGTAATGTCTTGAATCTATAGAAAAAGTCCTTTACTAAGAAGGGAGGGAGTAATTATAAGGATTAAATACTAGCTTACTCTCTAGATTATTAGGGCCTACGTAAGAATTACTTGCTTTACTTTATTACTAAAGCCTTAGATAATAAGCCTTAATTTCTTATATAGTTAGTCTATCTTTCCTTTTACCTTATTAATAATACAGGAATTAAAGATTTAAATCCCTTAGTGCTTTCTCTTATTAAAGGTAGTGAATTTAAACATACCTTAATTAATTAAAGCATTAATCTTGGTTTTTATTAAGAGTTTAAAGGGTTTGCTAGGGGTTATAATAGTGCTTTCTCTATGTAATTAAATTATAAGCTTAAAGTCTACCTTCTCTTTACTTAATAGGAAAGTCTTAGGGTTATTTACTAATTAATCTACCTAATTAATAATTACTAAAGGGTTCTTTTAGGGTCTTCTAGGCCTTCTCTTTAGGGGAACTAGAGGCACTATATTTTTAATTTATACCTCTTAGTTCTCCTCTTTAATTACCTTTAGATTAATGCCTCCTTCTAGCAATAGCTTCTCCCTATTAGGGTCTTTATTATAAGGCTTAATAGAGATTAATCTAAAGACTTTAGGGCCTTATAGAAGGTTAAGGGTATAGCTCTCTCTATCTATTATAAGAAGCTTATATAGGCCTTACTATCTTACTTTTTCTTGCTATATAAGTATAGGTAAGGCAAGTAAGAGTTTAAGAGTTAGTAAGGTATTAGGGCTATTTCTTATAGTAAGGGCTTTATTAACTTTTTATAGGATATATAATCTTTTAATCTCTTTTATTACCTTTTACACTATAAGGGCTTATTACTTAATATTAGGTAATAGAGGGGATTTGTTAACTATTTATAGATAAGCGCTAAAGACTAGGAGAGTTAGGATAATGCTATTTAGGCCTATAGTGTTATTAAGGGCTTTCACGGCTATTTATAGGGCTATAGCTTTAGGCGTTATTAGATATTCACGTTAGATAATATTATAGGCTCTTTAGAGCGGCTTATAATACCTTTTAACCTTACTAATGCTATAGTATGCCTTAATAAGGACTTCTTTAATTAAGATTAATATTAAAGCTATAAATTAGCGGAATTCCTTGCTTCTAAATGTTATACTAGTATTAGTTATAATCTAATCTAGAGAACCTTAGTAGGTGTTAATCTAGTATAGTTAAAGGGCTTCCTATATTGCTTTTACTATAATATCCTTAAGAAATCTAGCCGCATTAAATAACATAGCTGTATTAATAGCGTAAAGGATAGGGCAGTTACTATTAAGATATATAATATCTATAATTACTTTATAATTAAAGTTATATTTATCCTTAAGGGTGAATTTAAAGTAATATAGGTTATCTATATTTATTTGATATTAGTGATAGATCCTTGTTAATTATCTAATGGTTTTGTAATCTACCTTATAGCCTAATTTAGAAAGCATATTATAAAGTTAGCGGACAGAAGGGTAACTAAATCAGCAATGCAAGCGCTGTAGTTTAACCTTAGTTAAATAGCTCTAAGTAATTAATCTTTCTTTTTATAGAAGCATTTATAGATATCCCTATTTGCGTATAATAAGGACTTTAATATTACCTTATTAGAGGATATTCTAAGAGATATAGAAGTTAATCTTAAGGTAATCCATATCTATAAGATATAGTAAGAAGGGAGTGTTTATAGGTATTATATAAAATAGGATAATACTAAAAGGGATAGGTATATTAATTAATCTAATAAAGAGGATTAGTTTTCCACTTCTAAATCTAATTATTACCTCCCTAGCTCTAGATTTATTAAGCTAGATCTTAGGGATTAACTGCTATAAAGTAAGAAATTAGGAATGCCTTACTAATAAGTAGCCTATAGCCCTAGTATTAGGAATTATACCTTAGAATATACCTAAAGAGTAGTAGTCTTTAAGAAGAAAGGCAGTTAGAGCTTTCTTTAGTTATTAGAGATTAAATAAATCCTCCTTTATAAGGATATAGGTAGCTGCTTAATTTGCAAGAATCTCTATAGTTATATAACTATTAATAGTTATACCTTATATAAAGAAGCTTATAGGTATTTTACTTTCTTTACCTTCTTCCTTAAATCTAAGTTCTATTATATAGGTAAAAATCTTATCTTCTTTAAAGGGAATACTATTATCCTCTTTACCTTTATACTAGTTAAGGAAAGTATTATAGGAAGGGATTATTAGTTCTATAAGGTAGTGGTTCTTAAAGCGTTAATATGCCCTTTTACGTTCCTTTTTAGAGTATTTAGTTAACTAATAACCTTCTTTACTATATATATAGCATTTCTTAGTATATAAAACACTTCTAGTGCCTTAGGAGTGTAATTATCTATAATAGGCTTCCTTGCTATATCTATTATACTTTTAATCAGTCTAGTACTGCTTTTTTGCATTAGGTATTAATAGGAATTAGTGCCTTTTATTTAACTTTTCTATAGTTATTTAGATTAATATCCTTATGCGTTTATAGAATTATTATAGATTAGTAAGAGGGTTAATAAGGTAAGTTCTATATTCTATAATACTATAGTATACAGAGATTAATTAATTCTAAAGCGCTCTTTTAGATTAGGTAATATCTAGGACTACTTACTAAAGATTTATAAGCTTTATAATAAGTTCTTTAAGGTAGTTAAGTTTTAACTTCTCTAGGTTCTCTTATATAATTTATTATAGCTTTATGTTTTGCTACTTAAGGAGATATCTTTACTTTATATTATTAGTCTTAAACCTTTATTTAATCCAATTAATAAGAGTCTTAAGGTCTTAGGGATTATTTAGCTTATATAGATATTTATAATAGTATATTAGGGCCTTTCCTTTAAGCATAGCCTCTAGAGTATATCTAGCTTTATAGGGTCTTATACCTAGTATCTTACATTTCCCCTAGAAGATTATTAACTTTAAGTTAAAGACCTTATAGTTATTTACGCTATATTAAATATTGCTTATATATAGCTTTATAAGATTAATTATTTACTTTAGGGTAGGTCTTAATATTCTAGGTATTAAGGGAGATTTAAGCTATATTAGGTAAAAGTATACTTATCTAAGGGGAAAAGGTGCTCTAGGAGATATAGGAGGTAGCATGTCCTGTCTTAGTGTAGGATACCTTTATTAAGGGCTATCCTAAGGGTTATTATTTAGTTAGCCTAATAGTATTAGGCTAGGGGAATAATATTAATAGGTTTTAGGGGTTTGTTAATTATACTATTAATAGTATTATAATCTTAACCTAATTAGAGGGATTAGCAGAAGGTTATTAAGAAAGTCTTATTTTATAGTGTGTTTTCGGAAGGGTGTGTACTTCCTTATAGCTTCTTATATCTCTTCTTCTTACTAATTACAGAATCCCTTATGATTTATAACTTCCTTAAGCATTAAGGTTATCTTCTAGCAGGCTATTAGATCTATATATACACTATAGAAGAAGAGGAAATTACAGAGGTATTTAGTAACTATTTAGTCTATAGTTATAAATACCTCTCTTATCTATTTATTAAAGTCTTTGCTAAAGTTAGTAAATAGACTTCTTATAATAAGACCTTCTAATTTATAAGTTACTGTCTTAATAAGAATATAAGCTATAATAGCTTTAGGGTTATTATATTTATTAAGATTAAATAATTTTACTTATTATAGTGCTTCTTATATAATATAATTATGTATCTCTAGTAGGATATATCTTAGAAGGGGGTTATTAACTTATAGACCTTTGCCCTTCTAGTCTCTTCTAATTTTAGTGCTTTCTTTAGTATTACTAAACTTAGAGTTAAAGAGAAAGGCTTTTAACTACTCTATTTATTAAAAAGCTTTTAATCCTCTTATCTCTATTATAGAAAACTATAGAAGGGAGATATAGGATTAGGGGAATAGGGCTTTTATATAATAGGTTAAAGGATTATAGGCATAGCTATTATCTTTATTCTTTAGGGGTTCTTAGGATATTAGATCTTAGGAGTAGTAAGTTCCTTTCTTATTATAAGAGAGTGCCTTCTAAGGGTTAAGTGTATAGTAAAACGTGCTAATTAAATAGTTAAGAATAGGTTAAACTAGTTACTAACTAGGCCTTAATCTTTTAATAGCTTTAAAGTCTTTATAAGGTCTTAGGATATTAGATCTTAGGAGGTATAAACTCCTTTCTTATTATAAGAGAATACTTAAACTTCCTTAGCATAACTATATTGCTTTTAGTAGCTCTCCTATTATATAGAGCAGGTTTATAGTATAGTTATCTCTTCTAATTAACCTTACTAATTTATAGTTATAAAAAACCGTGTGGTTATCTATAAAGTTAACTACTAATTAGTGTTAGAATTATAGGGTTCCTAACGTTAGGATTAATTAGATAGCCTAGGGAATAGGTATAATTCTTCTATTCTAGGCTTAGTATCTTATTCTAAAGAAGAGAGGAAAAGAGAGGCTTTTCTAGATTGTGAAAAGTGGCCATAAACGCAGAGCGTTTATGGGTTACCTAACTTATAGGTCCTTGCCCTATTAGAAGGCAGGCTTATGGACCACAAGTGGGGCTCCCTGCGTTGCGCGCGCGCGTGGCCCCGCGGCCCGACGTTTTGCCGGGTAATTGCGGCTGCGTGCCGCGATTGATATCATGCTTATTCCAACAGTATTATTACTATCTTCTTCTTTATTAGCCTTAACGTAGATTTTTATTGTTTTCTAGGCCTTATTATTATACTTATTATCCTCTTTAATTCCTTAACCTTCTTAAGCTTTATATACTATAAGGTATACTTAGAATTTTCCTTCTATTAAAGGCATTTAATACTTCTTACTCTTCTACTAATATTCTTTTACCTATTAGCGCTCTCTTTCTAAGTAATTTATTAACTAGTAGCTACTTTTATTATAGATATAGCATCTTCCGCTATTATAGTATTAATAATAATAGCTATAGCTTTTACTATAATCTCTTTAATTATATAGTTAATTATAGTAGTGGTCTATAAATATTATTTTATAATCTTTATACTCTTTATTTTACTAATACAATTAAATCACTAATTTATTAGCTTTAGTAATTAAGATTAACTTATAAAGATCCCCTATAAGCCCTTTAAAACTAGGTAAATAATTATATTTAGCTTACCTATATTCTAGTACACTAGAGATCACACTTAAGGTTTAATAATAGAGCTCTATATTAACTATTAAGGGTAGAAATAACCCTTTATAAACTCTTTTAAGTATAGTTAATAGGATCTTAAGGCATTCTAGCTTAGTTTTATTAGGGTTCTAGGTAATAATTACCTTTAGTGTTATATTATTCTATTTATAGTAGTAGAATTACTAGTTACTTTCTGTTTTAAAGCATTAATAGATATTATTAATTATTTACTTATAAGGGAGGTTCCTATTTATTAGATAATTAAGAAAGTATTGCTTAGCATTACCTATAAGCATAATTAGAAGGGCTTTATAAAGGTATTCCTATAGAAGATTAAGCCTATTATATTTGTTCTAAAAGAGATTAATCTTTAGTATAAGAAAGTTATATATCTTTCCACTATAATAATTATTATCTTTATAGGTCTTTATAGGTCTTTATAAGCTTAGTAATCTTCCTAATAATCTAATCCTCTTATTATAAAGCTAATAGTAGTGTAAATAATAGTATTTCTTAAGGTTATAAAGGAGTATTAACTTCTAATAGTAGTTACCTTAAAGGTAGATTATAAGGGATTTTAGTAAGAGAGGAATTAAGTATAGGATTAAGAGTAGAGAAAAATTTATTTAATAATAGTTACTTTTTAGCTTCTTCTTTAGGCTATAGTGCTTTTATTTCTTTATTAAGAATATATACTAGTAAGTTAGTAACTTTACTAGATTTATCTTATATAACATAAATGCTATATTTATAAAGGATATCTCACAAATCACACACTAAGTATCTAGAGGCATGTTTAAAGGTCTTAAGGGTCTAATCTTAGAGATTATCTTAGAAGTTTTCCTAGAGCTTAAGATCTCTATATTATCCGCTATTATAAACATTAATTAGCTAAGCAAGTCAGTTATTAAGTTACTAATCCTTAGCAATCTAAGGATTTAGTTCTTTAAAGCTCCCCTAGTTAGTTATAATAATCTAGAAGTATTTTTAAAGTTATAGCAATAGGCTAGACTTTTTAGGTCTTTTAGGTCTAGATATTATAGGTATTGTGTTTTCTTATATTATGTTTTTTATTAGCTAGTAAGAGGCTAATTTAATCTCTAGTTTAGGAAGGATGCTTCTAGAGCTATAATTTCTAGTTAGTTAATTAGTTTTCTTATAATAGATAATAAGATTAATTCTTCTATGTAAAGGTCCTTAATAACTCTAAGATAAAAGGGGTTAATCCCTTAGAAGCCTAATAACTAGAGCTATTAATAATCTTCCTTTAGCACACTTCTATAGTTAGAACCTAAGCTAAACCTAATAGAATTATCTCTTCTTAGTAGTTCCCTAGCTTATCTATGGTTTTTTAACTACTAATTAGTGTTAGGAGGTCTTATAGAGGCAAGGGTTTAAGCACTAGTGTAATTAGGGTTAAAGTGGTGATAATAATTAATAATAATCTTCTAGCTAATAGGCCACGTAGCTAAAGGTATTAAGGGCATCGTGGGTCACGTGATTGACCCACTTGCGCGATGCACCCAATCACAGCGCAGCACTTGCGTTGTGCCCCACTTTCCGTGCGCGGCTGGATTTGACTATTCTGACAGGAAGAGATTATAGGTAATCCTTCCCTAGGAATGTAATTTAATATTATATTATAATTAAATAAAGGGGTAGAGGAAAGGTAACTATAAATACTATAGGTAGTATTATATAAGAAAGAAGGAAAGGGGATTAAAGAAGCTAGTTATTAAAAACTAGTAGTAAGTAAGGAGAAGGGGAGAATAGGGCCTATACCTATTATTTTTATTTATTTATTCCTTCCTTTATATTATATATTTATTTAATCCTTATCTCTTCTCTTCTTAGATTAATATTATATATTAATAATTATATTAAAAAGAAAGAGATTCTAATGTTAAAATAAGCATAATATTAATTATAGTATATAGCTATAATTACCTAGTAAAACATTAGGCTATAGGGCTACGCGCGCGCGTAACGCAGGGAGCCTTACTTATAGCCTATAAGCCTACCCTCTAATAGGGCAGGGACCTATAAGTTAGGTAACCTATAAACGCTCTGCGTTTGTGGCTACTTTTTATAATCTAGAAAAGCCTCTCTTTTCCTCTCTTCTTTCTAATTAGATACTATGCCTAGAATAGAAGAATCATACCTATTCCCTAGGCTATCCAATTGATCCTGACGTTAGGAACCCTGTGATTCCAACAAAGGGAGAGCTAAGAAATTAGAAAAAAGCTATTAAGGCTTAGTAAACCGCTTAGAAGGACTTACTATAATTAATAATCTAAGCTTAGATTAAATAAATCCCTTATTATATTAAGGAGATAATTTAATTAAAGAGAGGAAATAACTATTATAAGGGTTATAAGAGCTAGCTTAATAGTAAGAAGGTACACTTAAAGGTCTTAAATTTATTAAATTTATTAAGGATATTAAGGATATTAAATTTTAAAGTGGAAGATAAAGAGAGGTAGATTAATAAGGAAATTAATAATATTTAGAAGGTGCTTAATAACGTTTAGAAGGTCCTTAATGCCTTAGATACCTTAGCTTCTAATTATAAGGATAATATAGTTAAAGTATCTAATAATAATTAAGATAAGTCACTTTTATATATAAATCACATATTAAAGGTACTTAGGTTAATTCTAGCATTATTATTATAGTGTATTTTAATTTATCTCTGCTATTCTAGACAGCTTTAGGCAGCAGACCCACCTTGTGTGAGGGGCAGAACTTTTGACGTGACTCTCCGTATTCTACAGTCAGTCGTCTGTCGTCACTTGCATTGCCATTGGCCGAATGGACCAGACACAAACATCAGACACGCGCACCAGATGGTGAGCTGCCGCACGGACGAAATGGACTTCAACAAATCGCGTTGCCGGTTATTCGGGCTGTAATGTTCCGTACATACACACACACTCGTACATACATACGGTAAGCATTACACCACCCTCAACATTCTTCCTCAACGTCACAGGTCACAAGCACTCGGATGCGGGCATCGTGGGGATCACGGATCACGGAAAGGCCATCTGCATTGCCAATGCAAGCATACCCATGCCCTCGAGTCCTCGACTCATTCGCCAGCCTCAAGTGGGCCGCGGCACTGGTCGATCATCTTCTCAATCACTCAATCCCTGCTCCGGGCTGAGAGTTGGTCGTCACGCTAGGACCAGGAGTTTCTTTTTCTCCTCGCAGATCGCAGAGCCTCCCATCCCAAAGCAATGCCGCCGTCGATTACATTTCGTCTGCTATTCGGGCCATTTTAGGTGTGATGACGGTCCGCCGTTGGCGCGGGGTCAGTTACGAAGGACGATCAAAGGCAAACGACTTTGTTATTTGTTTCCTTGCCATGAGGAAATTTCGCCCGTTTTGTTCTTCTAGCCCGCTAGTAGGTGATGAACTTACTCCACCGCACTGTCCCCGATTCTACATATACGTATGTTACAATGTACGTTGTATTTTGTCTGTGCCTTGGCGCAGACCAACCTTGCTCAAACCCCTGGCACCCATATGATTTAATTTAATGAACCGGCCGGCTCATCCGCACACTGCTCTTTATTAGCACCAACAACTGGTTTTTTGCGATTCGGGCTTGGCTGGTCACCACCCTTGTCGAATCCAACAACGTCCCCCGTTGACTGGTTGACTGGTTGACTGGTTTTGTCCAGATACAGCTAGAAGCCCAGAATTGGGCAGAATACATGTACACTACTCCGTAGCCGGAGAGAATTGCAGCTGCAGCCTTGTTCCCTGGCTGCTGGCACCTTCGACACGAATCAATTTCCGACCCTTTACGGAGTACTCCGTGGCCGTCCTCATGATGTACGCCGTAGCTCGCGGGTTATTCTATGTAGAGCATTCAGGCTTGCCGATCACTTCCGACTTTTCCGGTCAAGCCAAGCCGCCCTTTCTTCACTAGCAGCTCGTCATTTTTATTTCTTGTGTCTGAAATTACCTTTTCTTTCATATCAGCACATACTCGCTTTCTTTTTCTGTTACGTTGATCCACTCGTATGAGTGAGTGTTCTTCGGTAGCTGGCTTTTCCCTTCTCCTTTTGGCAGACATCTGAGAGTTTCTCGCCACCTAATACGACTCGGCACCTCTATTCTTTCTTGTCCCAAACCCGTTCATTCGCCCCGGGACAAAGAACCCTGCATTGGATCCAGAACCAATCGCTTGGTTTGCTGGTGTGTGGTGAATCACCCCAGTGAGACAACTCTGGGACCGGAGCTGCAGAGCGGACGGGTGCGCATACATGGTTGTCTCGAAACTCGCCCGGTGCTAATAGGTTCTGGACAAGAGCTTCTCGTCTAAACATCAGCCACTTTTGTAATCCAAGTCTGTTCCGCAACAGCATTGGCCGTCTTCCAAGTACATGCATGTCATGGTGGACTTGGATTCGGTGCGGGAAAGAGTTCACTGTTGACGAATATTTCCTTTTTGTATCAATAGAGGGTGGCACGCCATGGCTCGTTCATCGCCCCCGAGTAGGAGACATACGGCGTCATCGCTCGATGACGCCGCTCCATCTCTATCACCACTAGGCTCTTATCCTTTTCCACACCATCGTCGGAGCCACGCAGGTGTGGAAGAGCCTCAACGGATCGAAAGGACGTGGGCGCATCGTCAACCCAGCTCACAGCTTCAGAATATCCATAGTTATCTCTATGCCGGGGACTTGCATGGCACAATGCTGGTAGGGGAGAAGGTTCGTGCTCGCCAGGCGAGAGATGATGTGGCCGCCCTGGTAGACTTCTTGAAGCACCATCCCCCTCCCCCGGACAATTTCATGTCAATACCATTCGAGGGAGAGGAAGATGACAACCGTGGCCGATGGTCCAAGATCAAGAGCATAACGAAAAGAAGCAAGTCGATGCCGAGAGAGCCACAACAAATTCGGCTTCCAGATTCTGCAGTAGCTGGTGTAACTATCGGCGGGCACAGACATATTTCCATTTCTATTCCCTGGGAAGCCACTCCGTTTGCCCAAGACACAAGATCGCAATATCCTGTCTTCAGTCACGACATGCAAGTAGGAACGCCCAGCAAGGAATCGATTCGGACCTACAAGAACGAAAAGGGCGTCGTCACTGTCTTACGGCCTGTTACAGAGGTATATGAGGCTGACCATGGGTCAACAACATCCAAAATCCGGTCTCCTCCGTATGCAAATTCCAACGGACTGAGGCCCCCTCCACTGCCACCTCACAAGCCTACCAGTAGCGCAGGCAGCCCGCCTCACGACTACATTGGCGTACTCCCGACAAGATTCGATACACCACTGTTGGACGATAGCTCCGCGCCCTGGCACATTCCTCGAGCTCCATCAAGAGGCGAGGGGAAAGTTCAAAACAAACAAAATCAGCAAGTTTTTCAACGAGCTACCTATCCTGCTCGTGCTTCAAGCATGGTTGTCAGCCGCGCTGCAAGAGACAGAAATCCGCCTTCCATTGATGGCGTGATGCAGCATCAAAAGCCACTGCCCAATAAGCCCATACTTTCACGAGGCCGCTACTTCTCAGACTCTCACGACGTTGAGCGGCAAGACATGGCCTCAAATAACAACGAGGTGGAGGACGAGGCTAATCAAATCGGACATCAAAGGTCCAACACGTCCAGCTCATTATACAGTCAAGATATCCGTCCAGTCTTGAATCGAAATGGCAGCCATAATCGCAATCCAACGGCATCTATGGAAAATAAAAAGGGCGACTCTTGTCCTCCAACGCCCGGCTCAACGAGAATCAGGAAGGATATTGTCAGGGAGAAAAAAAGAAGGGATATAGAGGCCATGCGGCATACCCAGACGAAGGAACAACGTGAGGTGATGAAAGTTGAGCGTGAGACAGCCCGACAGGCTTCAACTACACATGCATCGACTCTGGCGGGAGAGGGGCTGGAATCAGGCAGGACACAGTTGGGATCAACCCTGACACTTAGCAATCTCATGGTAGTGATGGACATGAAGCCAACAGCTATTCCCCAACCCGAAATGCCTCCGGGCTTGGAGACAAGGCCGTCAGTATCCTGTGCCAAAAAGCAGGCCGAGTCCCCAGTACAATGGACAGCTGTGAACGAGCCGACCATGCCGACACCTCCAACGTCGCCGAACGGGTCGCCGCCGCAAAGACAGAGGGCAATGGACCGGACTTCACTGACGCGTCGACGGGAATGGAAGGCCACTGGTGACCAAGAAAGCAAAGCACCAGAAGCCATGAAGGTGGCCAAAACAACGGCGCAGCAACTAGCCTCTGGCGCAGCAACGTACGAAGAAGATGTAGTTCCGCAGGCAGACAAAGACGTGCTGCGGCTGTACGAAGCATATAGAGAACATCGCCTCCGAGATATGGAGCGGCGTCTGCGCAGGCTGGAAAGGAATGGCGACGTGTGGCTGCAGGCTCTCGTTCCTGTTTTGGACAACATGAATAGAACCTTGGCCGCAGCTCACAATCAGCCCCTGGAAGACATGAGGGATTGGGTTTCCGATGGGGAAACCCCCGCTGGTGCGGAACGCGCGAGTCGGGACATGCAGAAGAGGAAACTAACAAGAAGATCAAGCCTATCACGAGGCAGGCTGATGGAGAAGCTGGCAGGACAAACGTACAGCGATGATGCTTGGAGCGATAGCGTCAGCAGGAGTGACGACGCCAGCGGATTTGGAACCATTGAGCCTCTGATGAGAGAGCTTTCGGGGGAATCGAGGCGCTGGCAAGGCACGACAACGCAGTCGCCGGTGGTGACGAACGAACAGTTTCACGTCACGTAACATGGTTGCTGTGGAAGAAAAAGGAGGAGGAGGGGGGGGGGACTGAGCGAAGTTGGAAACCCAAGGCACGCAAAGCGCTTTCTTTCTTTCTTTCTTTCTTTTTTTTGAACACAATCTCAGGGCCAAGTTCATAATCAATGGTCGTTGAAAAAAAACCGGAGTGGGATTCAAAAGGAGTGGGATACATATGTAGCGGAAGAGAGGATTGATTAGAGACGCAGTTTCGCGGGCGGTCAATCCCTCAGGGGTCTTGTGGTTGGGTGTGTCATACGGCGTGATGATTGATAAACAAATCTTTTCCTTATGTTTCTTACTTTTGACGAACTAGTGTGGTATTATCCCTCATGCCTTTCATTCCCTCGAGACGCGCACAAGGCCACGAGGAATCATTATTGCGGGAATGGCTTGCACGCTTGTTACATGCTGGATTCATCCGTAGACGTCACTGCAGTGCACTTTTTGCTCGTGTAGGGATCCCGGATGGTGGTGTGTCGTGACTTGGTGTGGACAGATGATGTTGTATTTTTTTATTTACAAAGATGAAGAAAGAACAGAAACATGTTGAACGGGACTACGGAGTCATTCTCCAGCAGCAATTCAAGTTGGTTGTTGGTTGTTGGTTGAATCACAAGCTATATAGCTCCCACTCCGGTCCCCCCCCCCCCCCCCCCCCAAAAAAAAAAAGTCGATGACGCGACACATCTTTCATCTCCAACCCCACGCGTTCTTCGCAGCGCCAGCAAAACCTTCCGTCACGCTTCAATGAAGCAGTGAAGACCAAACGATTCATACATGCAATAACTTGTACACAAAAAAAAAAAAAAAAAAAAATCAGTCATGCCCTCCCAGCCCTGGATTTTCATCTGCCCGTCCAGCCGCGGCATAGGCCTCCACCTCACGCGCCATCTTCTCCAGACGACGAGCCTGCCCATCCTCGCGACCACGCGCCAGCCAGACGTGGCATCGGCCAAGAAGGCCATCCTCCTGCAGGACCAGGACCAGGACCAGGACCGGGACGACGACGTCTCGCGGAGACTGCACGTCGTCCGCGTCGACGTCACCGACGAGCAGTCCATCGAGGCGGCCTCTCGCCGCGCGAGGGAGCTGTTCCCCCCCCGGAGCCACCACCTGCACCTCTCGTGCGCCATGCCGGGCGTGCTGACGCCCGAGAGGAGCCCTTTGCAGATCGACGCCCGCGCGAGCATGGCCATGTTCCAGGTCAACTGTGCGGGGCCCCTCCTGCTGGCCAAGCACTTTGCCGAGTTCCTCCCCCGGAGGTCGACCGAGATGGATCAGGTGCGGCCGCGCGGCCTGGCCAGGCACGCGACCTGGGTCTTCATGTCGGCGAGGGTCGGGTCCGTCACGGACAACAGGTCGGGCGGCTGGTTCTCGTACCGCGCCAGCAAGGCCGCCGTCAACAGCGTGGCCAAGAGCCTGGACGTGATGCTCGGGGCCAGGAGCGGCGACAAGGCCCTGGCCGTGGCGTACCACCCTGGGACGGTCAAGACCGACTTTAGCAGCCAGTTCTGGGGGAGCGTGCCCGAGGGGAAGCTGTTTGGGCCCGAGTACGCCGTCGGGAGGATGGCGGCCGTGGTCGAGGGGTTGGATCCGGGCCATCGGGGCAAGTGTTTGGATTGGAAGGGCGACGTGGTTCCGCCGTGAGGAACACTTTAGACATGCGTGTACCTTTTTGTGGTCTTTTCTTTTGGCCAACGATAGCACGGACAAGCAACGGAAGAGGCGCTTCAGTTCGGGCTCTTGGGTCCTTGGACTACTCCGTAGACTCATGTAACATTGCTTCTATTAATAGGCCTTGAGCTTGGAGCTCACGTCTCCGGTCTACACACCCCTCCCCTCCTCCTTTCACTTTCTCTCTACAACTCGACTTCTTGGAACGACGCACCATCTGGTGTGCCGGCTGGCTTCACCCCTGCGTCTTTCTTGCCGTTGCCGTCATCGTCTTGGTCGTCTTGGTCGTCTTGGTCGTCTTGGTCGGCTTCTTTGCTAGATGAGCTTGGACGCAGGGCGAACTGCTGCTCCGCCTTGTCCTGCAGTCTCATCTTCTGGTCATCTGGGTGTGAGCGCGTATTGGCTTCATCTTCGGGCTCGTCGTCAGCGTCGCCATCCGTCTCTTTGTCATTGTCCTTGCCACTGCCCCTGACATCATCCTCGTCGTCCTCCGTTTCGCCAGTCTTGGTGGCTTCGCCTGGCTTGGTGGTGTTTGCTGAAGGCGCCTCGTCCCTGGCGGGAGCCGGCGGCGGCGGCGGCGAGGAGATCTGGTCTTCGCTTGGGGGACCAGGCCTCATGGCATCCAGATAAAACTTGGTTACGCCCAAGATGCGGCCATTCTTCTCACATGCATCCACCCATTCCGGCCGCACCACGGGTATGTTTGTCTCAACAGCCTTCTCCCAGGCCGTGCCCCGTCCCTCTGTGGTCACGAAATGCGTCGTGTCGATGCGCACGCCATCCACAATCTTGGCTCCCATGCGCTCCACGGCCTTGGACAGGGTTTCCTTGGCAGCAGCCGGCATGATGCCCGTCGTGATGGTGATGCCGCTGAGATCCGTCATTTTGTGCGTGCGAACCGTCACCTTGTCGCTCGTCCGCGTGCCAGCCGTCGTTCTCAGAACCAGATGGAAAGTGTATTCGGTATCGACCGCCAAGCCGCTGATCTTGGTGCTGTGCATTTGCAAGGGACGGGGGATGTTGCCTGCCTTTTGGCCATTCCGGTACAGACTCAGAGATAACAAATCAGCCGTGGCTAGCTCAATTGGATCCCATTCGAGGACCACAGACGTCTGTGTGGCATTGCGGCATCGGAGGGCAGGACTCGAGGGCTCCGAGGCACCGAAAGAATGGAAGATGCGATCTTGCAAGGCGCGGAATTTTTGCTCTTCGGCGTTTTCCTTCTCTTTGTTCTGAGAGACGGCGATGTCGACGATGCTGCCGGAGGAAATGTTGGGGGGGAGGAGGATGGAGGGGAACTCAATCTATTCAACGGATGGAGGTTAGGTGGCTGGTCTGTGGATTTCCGGAAAAAAAAAAAGGATTCCAACTATGGGACAGCGCAAAACAAACCAGTCGCTTGTCCGGCGTCAGCAGGACAGTGACGCCGGCGTCTACCTTGCCGACGGTAAGGGATACGAGCATTCTTCCCCGGACGATGCAGTCGCAAAGATGACTTTGTGGTATGGATGGTGTGTGGCACAGCCAAGAGGTTTCTGATTCGGGGTCGGCAGGGAGCGAAGGTTGGTGACTTTGGATGAGAGGAGTTCAAATTTCGGGTTTTCGAGGACTGGTCGAGGACTGGTCGACGCCGCGGCAAGCTGGTCCGTGGGCAAGGAATCCGGTGTCGTGGATGTTGAAGCTTGACATGGAGAAGACAGATGGAGGGTTGGTTGGTTTTGGTTGATTATGGCGCGGGACAAGAGCTGGCTGGTGATTGGTGATTGGTGATTGGTGATTCGTCACGGCTCCACCCGAGCTTCTAAAAAGTTCCCATGAACACAACCGCCGTGTTCGAATACTTCAGTCTTGGTTCATGGAGAGTAGCATGTTCTAAACTCTGTACGGCACCGTAAATGATGGCAAACGCAAACTGACCATAGCTAGCATCCTAATTGCAAAAGTGCAGCAATCTTCAAGAATTCATGCATAGATGGAACAAATATCGGAATAAAGTAATGAAGAGGGGCAAGGCGTTTCTTGTACATGTACGGAGTACGGATTACTATAATAACTTTGAACGTCAGGTGGCTAGGTGGCGTTGACCCACCAAAGTTGATTGGTGCGGCATGCTCTTCGACAATCTGCCGTAGGAATCTATTAGATATACATATGTATATACCTATGTAGGAAGTTGGCAAGAATAAGTCACCAAACATTGCCAGAATCTTTCTGAAGAAAACAGAATTCAATTACTCACTCTATGTAGTGGGGGTCTCTATGAAATTTTCGAAAAGTGGAACGTTCCATGGCCCCGAGATGTTCTCGGCCAACTCGTGCCTTCCTTGTACACAATTCAGCCTCACACTGTCAATCTCGCGGCCCTTTTCCTTTTGGACCATTGCTTTGACATGTCATCTCTCAGCGCTGCTTCCTCGACTCGCCCCTCGGTATAGTAGAGACGCGCATAGATGATGCACATGTCCGATCACAATCTTCTTCTCTATCCACGAGACGCCAACTCCACGTCGTCAGAGAAGGGCGAGGATGAGCATGACAACCGCCGAGTCGCCGCAACTTTACCTGGCCTCGAGGCCCCAGGACCTTGGGACCAGCATACCGTCATGATGGCTTCAGAGGTCACCATGGGACCGGCCTCGTCAACCATGACTGCCGACTGGGACTGGACTGGTTCTTTTTCTTTCTTGTTTGCAGCCGCCGTGGAAACAACCTCTGATGTTCTCGCCCCGCAATTCCCCTACATTCTGCCCGGCCTGGAACACCATGGAACG
Organism: Epichloe sibirici; assembly: GCA_022702365.1. Taxonomy (NCBI): domain Eukaryota; kingdom Fungi; phylum Ascomycota; class Sordariomycetes; order Hypocreales; family Clavicipitaceae; genus Epichloe; species Epichloe sibirici. The sequence goes on along the minus strand of JALAAE010000001.1, from coordinate 1,591,173 downwards.
AGCCTTTCCTTTCCACCGCCAGAAATGCATTGTCGCGGCGAGAGCATGCGATTCACCGTTCAGCAACCCGTTGCTGAATTGGAGCCGGCCTTGCATCAAGAGGCAATGGAAGACTTCTTCGCAAAGGATGGTGCTTGGCGACCACCAGAGCCCTGCGTGCACTGCAGGCGTTCGCGCTTGCAATGCTTTATTTTGCAGACCACTGAAGCGAGTCCCAATCCCGTCAACTCGTGCTCCAGTTGCGTGGCCTTGTTTCGGAGCTGTAGTCTCGTGGAGCGTTCCAAGCGTGGCCATTCTCCGTTTGAGACGGCGCATCCCGTCATCGGGCACTTACACGGAGCCAACGAGGAGGGGAATCACTCATCCTGGCATCACAGTTTGTCAATCTCTGTCCACCCATGTTCTACGGTAGTACCCGTATCATCAGGAACGAGTAAGAGATCGAGCTCTCGTTCCGTCAGGAGAACCCAGGTCCTGCGCGATTGGTTCGCAGTCAACATGCAACACCCATATCCAACAGATGATGAAAAGATGTCACTTGCCGAACGGTCAGGACTGAGCCGCACACAGGTGATAAACTGGTTCACCAACGCAAGACGTCGTCACCGACTATCGACTCAGCCAATGCTAAACAATAGGACATGTGCCACTGGATCGCCGATGCCCCGGTCTTTCCTCTCCCACATGACCCCCTTTGAACGCTGGAGATTCACCACCTGACAATGAACCCGTCTCAGAAGATGTCATTCGACAGGCCATCGGCTCGAATGCGAACACCACCCAAGAAGGCGGCTCGTTGGGCAATGATGAAACGATGCTTCCCAAGGATGATCCAGGTTCTTCAGCAAACACGGATTCAATATTGTACGCTCCGTCTGCGTTTTGTTGTTCGCCCGATGGCTCCACGTCCAATTTCTCCCAGGTATCCGCCAACAATGACGCAGTGTTGTCAGGCCGGAGCTCGGAGCACAGGGCTCAACCTGCGTGGGTCAAGTCAGCATCGGCAAGATCCAAAAAGTCGAAATCGCCAACATTCACCTGTACGTATTGCTTGCGTGGCTTTTCCAAGAAGTATGACTGGCTTCGGCACGAGCGGTCGGTCCATACTCCGGGCGATACGTCATGGGTGTGTGCGATACCTCTACCACCCGAGCAGCCTCATCTCATTTGGAGGCTTGGTCAAACGCTAGCAGAGTGCATCTTCTGCGGCCAAGCCATGCCAAATGAGGAGCATATGCAATCACATGAATTCGACTCATGCGCTAAACGTGCGGTTCAGGACAGGAGCTTTACCAGGAAGGACCACATGTGGCAGCACCTGTACAAATTTCATGGCTGTCGGAAATGGGATGGATGGAAGCCAGATCTTGATCTGTTGATGAAAAAAGCTTGAAGCGTCTTGAGACGAAACAACAGAAATGGTGCAAGTAACCTCGAGAGTGAGTGAATTGACTTGTTTGATTTCCGTACGCTATTATGGTGGTGGCTCCGACCCATCTACGCGGAGGGCGCTCTTTCAATAGGACCGGCCTCGCCTCATCCACTCCTCCTTTGCGTGTCCGTTTGAGACATCTGTCTGTGGCAGTACCTACTTGGCAACCGTGATATTTCCAGCGGCTATCATCATGTTCAAGACGATGATGGTTCGATGAATGAGCAGAATATTTATGTGATGCTCTTGAACGTTGGAGGCAAATAGGATGAATACGACTCAAGCATATACAATCATAAGAAAAATATGTATGAACAAGTAGATTGCATATGTACTTGAAGGCAAAGTGAGAAGTTCGACATTCAAGGGCCCCCACCCCCCCCCCTCTTTCCATATACATACAATACACATTATAAAGAAGAAGAAGAAAGAACCCATCAGTACCGAATCTGTTTCAACCCCTGCGAGACTCGTCGCAGTCAAGGCTTTCTTGAGCAGTTCTTGCCAATACAGCAAGGATACTCCTCCCTGGACAACTTGGCATTCTGCGGGTTAACATGCGGGTCATTGGGAAACGCAGAAAGTGCCGCCGTGGGCATGAACGAAAAGCTCAAAAAAGGGAGAAAGGCGAGTCTGGTCCGCCCCGATGTTGCTGCAAGGGTGTTGCCCGTTTACATTCTTGGCCGAGAAGAGGTCAGCGGTAAGCTAATGTGGGTGCTTTCCATGGGTTTCACTCGACTCGGGAGTGCTTCTTTCAGGAAAGAAGACATGCGGTGATTTTGTCCTCGTTGCAGTAATAGCACACTAGGGGAACGGAGGTGCCCGTTTCTGCGATCCCAAAGGAGATGTTGAGGAGTACGACATGTGCGGAGAGGCGTGGTCAAGAGCAGGACACTTTCACGAAGCTGATGTCGATGTTGATGTCGCCCTGTTAGGGGCCGTCTGCTCCCCTGGCCTGCTGGACTGTGAAGTCAGTCCTGCGTAGAATCCTTTGTAAGCCGGAGCGCCGTCTGTTCCTGACGATGCTCATTACACGAGTCTAGACTCGTCACAGATCTCATCTGGACCCGCCTCCCGTGGCTTCCACGCTCTCACTTTTCTTCGGCATGGCGCCAGTCCATGATATTACGCCACTCGGATGGCTTCAGCACGAAGGGTCTGTCCAGCTCAACCCAGCAGCCACTACATGGAAATCGGAGAGCCCCCCCTTCACCGAGGCCACAGGCTTCATCGATACGTTCCATGGCCAGCCCTGGACTGCGCCACTCTCTCGCCCCATTGCATGGCCTCTGCTGCAATACGGGGTGGATGTCAGCTTGACTGCGTCGGATTACGAAGCCCGTGAGCCGTGCTGATATCTCAAGCGGAGAGGTTTTCTCTGCAGGTCCCTGTGGCGCGGCACCGCTCGCCGCTCTGAGACGCCTGTCATCGGATGATAAGAGAAGGGTAGGCCTCGGCCAGGATTCTGTCGTTGTTCTCCTGTGCACCGAAGGCGCGAGAGACTATCGTGTACCCATGGACGTTTCCATGGATGGTCCTGTGTCCTTACTTCAAGCTCTGGTTCGTATCGACTCGTCGAATCCATGTCTTGGCTCAACTCCAGGCTCGGGAGAGACAGAGATTGCCTGCTACATTGGGTCCTGGCTCGAACACCGCGACAATGAAACTCACTGGGTTGAGCCCACCAAGGGACGACTATCCGTCGTTGGTATCGTCCGGGGCTCGGGGGGGGGAGCCTCATGTTTAATGGGTACATCGACACTGTCACAACGCTGGGCTACGGTGATGGTCCGCTCGGTGGAGAAATTAGGGACGGAAATCTGTACGGTCGGGGTGCCGACGACAATGAAATGTAGTGTTGCAGCTGCCTTGTCAACGTTGGCTGCGGGCAAGACAGACAACCTTTGCGGCGATGTCGTCTTCACTGGTGTGGCGGACGACGGCGCCACAAGTATCGGTACAGAGCAGGTTCTCGACGCGGGTTGGAGAGCGGATGCCGCCGTTGTAAATGACCCTACGAGCGAGGATATTATTCATGCGCACAAAGCCTTTGTCTGACTCAAAGTAAACATTCATGGACGTGCACCTCGCGGGTCTATGCCAACTGCCGGTATAGACACCACTACCAGAGCTGGCCATTTTCTAGTCGCGTTGGACAACTATTCAGAGAACTTGGCTAGCGGTTGAAAAGACCCTCTCTTGGCTCCAAGCGTCCATGCATCGATCATCAAGGGCGGCGAGGAAGAGTCATCTTATCCGGCTCTGTGCCCTGTGGTCGTGGAACGTCGCACCATTCAAGGGGAGACTGCAGACTTGGTGATGCAAGAATTCATAGATATGCTTGATACCCTCTCTAAAAGCGTCAAGGACTTCAAGTATGACCTGCGCGTAACTTTTGAGCGACCAGCTTTCAGAATAGAAGCCCGATTGCCCGTCCGCTTCTATTGTCGGTGATGTTGCTAGCCAAGCTCTGCAAAAGGCAAGTGAGCCAATTTTGACAAAAGTCCCTACTGGACAGATTGCGCACTGTTGGCGAGCAAAGGCATTCCAGTTCTTCTTTGGGGCCCCAAGGGCGACGGCCTGCATGCCAAGGAAGAATGGGTGGAAGCGGCTTCTATAGAACGAGTCAGCAAAGGGTTGACAATGATTGCACAGAACTTTTGTGCCTGAGCAGAGTGCTTTTTTGCATCGATGTTTTGCCCTTGGCAGCATTGACTCTTGGAGAAGAGGCATTTCGAAGACAGTGCGGGCATATCTCAGGTTGGGCAAGTAGCAGAGGTAGGGAATGCCGTGGCTGCGAGGATGTGAATATCGACTTGCGTCTTTGTTGGAGTCCTCGGCGGTCGCTGAATGTCTAGGCACACAAGATGTGGCATGCCATGATTCATCTATTTGGGTAGATACAGAGGCATCGAGATTCATTTCGGCTTTCTCAGGGTGTCATGCTGATCTACAGTCTGTAAATACAAGCGGCTCTTCCCACGTAGCGTTAAAATGTGCTCGACCAATGGTTTCAAAGACGCCACGACTCCGCGCCTTCTCAGCCAGCCAAAACCTTGGAAATTTGGGAAGTGTTGCACAAGTTATATCCGCCGGCGACTACAATGCTTTGCTAGAGCATCAGCAACGACTCTCCCGAACCGTTCTGGTGGCTGTCCAGCAGCCTTGATCGAGTTATGGAGTGTGATCCACAGAGTCCCCCGAATTTTCTCGCCCTCGTCGCTGCCAGGCGTCGGTCGATAGCCAAGCTCGTCCAAGGCCAGATAAATAGACCGGGTCAACCTCCGCTGCGTAAGAGTCCGCACTACGGCTGACACGCCGCTAACACTGGTGACGAAGATCCACATTGCCTGGTCTTGCTTCTTTCGAGCGTATTCGGTTCGTTTCATGGGTGATAAAGGATGGCCACGAGGCTCGAAGAAGCGGAGGTCGTGAGGATGAATAACATGCTTGTTACTATAAGCAAAGGTGGCATTGAAGTCTTTCTCGAGGCGAGCGAGCTCGGAGCCAGCTGAGAATCGTATCATTCGCCCATTATCAGGCTCTAGATCGTGTTCGAGTAGGAAATCTCGGTTCTCACGGTTCGTCAGAAGCTTGCCGTCCGGTCTTACAAATCGCCTGACGTCTTCGGGGATGAATCGATTCACGGTCTTTGGGTTGCTTCTCCTGATGTTACTCTTTGGAGCTCTTGTGGCGATGTGGACATGGCGCAGGAGAGAGATTGGTGCCATGGGAACGTGCGCCGCGTACGATTTCAAGCAAGCGACCAGAGGTCGCCATGCAGCGCCGGCTATCGCCATGTGAAGATGTGGTCGGGGACTGATGCACGTGTCATGTTTCCCCTAAAGGTAGTAAGTAGACTGGGCTGTTGAATACGGATGGAAGGCCTCGTTGACAAAAGAAGTCGGTCGGGATGTTGAGTACAATGCTGTAGCGAGTTGGTGCAGACCGAAAGTCACGGTACCTAGGTCAAGAGTCAAGATTGAAAGGAATCCGATTTGTTCATCATTTGCACTCGTAGCCTTGACACAAGGCTTGCTAAGGCAGTACTGTTTTCCAAATCTAAAAATGTGTAATAAAAAAGGTCTTTCACTAACGCCCTGGTGGTTGTGTGGGCTAATTTTTTTTTTCTGCCCACAAGAACCCAACACGTGCATCACATGAGTGATGGACGCACAAAGGTCCTTAACACACACACATACACAATACGTGACTCCTGCATGCGCTCAAGGTTACAAGTTAGAAGCCCCCACAGCACCAGCTGTAAAACTTGCCCAGGTCCATAAACACACCGTTTCTAATCCTCCACTTCACAACCCCATCTTCTTTACTCTCAACAAGACCAACTTCCCTTACGCCCAAACGCAGCTCGATAACTTCTACAAACATAACGCACATCCTCACCACCCGAAGCAAATATGCCTAAGAACAAGGGAAAGGTACGTTGACACGAAGAAAACCCTCCTCCCCATGGTCTGCCCATGTTGCCCCGCCCCCGCTATCGCGCGCGCACGCACGCTGTCTCGCTGCCCCTCGTCTTTCAGGACCCATGTCCATGGACCAGGCCAGAGAGCACACGAGAACAGAGAAAATCAATGAAAATAAGTTGCTGACATGATGACAAAAACAAATAGGGCGGCAAGAACCGCAGACGAGGCACCAAGGAAAACGACGACCAGCGTCGTGAGTTGACCTTCAAGGAGGATGGCCAGGAGTACGCTCAGGTCATCAAGATGCTCGGAAACGGACGTCTCGAGGCCCTCTGCTTTGATGGCAGCAAGCGTCTCGCCAACGTATGTGACCTGTGACCACCCCAATTCAGCATGTCAACAGTCATTCTCAAACTCTCATCCTCCTCTCTGCACATTGCTAACGCTTGCATTCAACAGATCCGTGGCAAGATGCGAAAGAAGGTCTGGATCAACCAGGGCGATATCATCCTTCTGTCTCTTCGTGACTTTCAAGACAACAAGGGCGATGTCATCCTGAAGTACACTTCCGATGAGGCTCGCTCTCTGAAGTCATATGGAGAGCTGCCGGAACACGCCAAGATCAACGAGACCGATACCTTTGGCCAAGGCGAAGACGGGGAGGCCTACTTCGAGTTCGGTGACGCTGACGAGGATGACAAGAAGAAGAACGTCGACATTGACGACATTTAAAGAACGACGACTTGTCGTTTCCTTCGCCTTACTCAAGGAGCTTATAATCGGCGACAGACCAAATGGGCCAAGGTGTTGGCTCGGTGTCGGCATTACATCGCCTGGCATCGCCCACTAACTACACTGACTCAAGAAGAGTATCAACAAAGAAGAGGGAAACACGGCTGGCCACACTTCTCTTCCTTTCCATCATTTTTCCGGTGTGCATCATTTTTTTGGGCTCTCACTACCGTCTTGGCATTTCGCAAGCGCAGGGTCGGCAGGGAGTTTCACCATCACCCAAGTTCAACTTGCGCACACAACACACCCATCATCTATACTGTCTTCTCTCTCAACCCCTTGGGAACCGGCACATGAAGGTACCCAGTTCCTTCTTGTTTAGCTTATTTCCTCGGGTCCCGCGACAGTTTTCTCGAGCAGGAGTGGAGGTTTGGGGACCGCCGTGGTGGGAGAGACGTCACGGCGCGTCCATCTGTCATGTTTTCTCATCTCTTTCCTTAAAAAGGTTATTCACGTCAAGCAAAACCTTGTTACTTTGTTGTCTTCTCTACAATTTTTATGAATATGAATATGAGAAATTTGCGTCATCAGCGTATTGAAGTCCCTTTTGTCGTTGTCCAACTACCTTGCACGGTAATTCGTCCTACAGTTAAGTTAGACCGATGAACATTGGAAGGACTCCTTGTCAAATTCCCCATTATTCATTCCCATCTTCATGTGAGTGTGCAAGTAAAGTACCTCGGGGGCAGATAGAACCACGTCCAGCGAGTCTTGGGTCATCAAGTCCGGTAAATTCTCACCGTCCGTCCCTTGCCACCCGTCATAGGTCTCGCTACTTTTAGAACCACATCTTCAATTTTCATGCTTGACACAGCTCGAAATCGTCCCGCCCCGAAAGTCATTTGCTCTATACCTGCTTGTCTGCTTTTTGACGCCCTTGGCATCCTTTTCGTCAATCTTCCAAGCTGACTTATTCATCATCTAAAAGGGCTTCAAGGAGATACACCATGATGGGCTACACCAGGTACCTTCACTTATTTTTCAAAACAAGCAAAGGGACATTTAGTCCCAGCCGTCATCATCACCTTCGTCATCTACAGCATGGTTAGTAAGCAACGCGTTTTGATTGGCGTCAAGAATAGATGCACAAATAGGACAACTCACCACTCTTGCTGACTTTGTCCTTTCTCTTCTTCAGCGCAGCAGCGAGGGCATCGGCCATGCCGCCACCGCCGCCTGCAGCAGCTGCTCCTGCTCCTGCTCCTGCCAGTTTACCAGCGGCGCCAGAGTCAGAAGCCCCGCCGACTTGAGCGGCGCTGCGGTCCTTGATGTGCTTGCGGTCGACTTTCTTGAGGGCGGCGATGCCTCCTGCCTTTTGAATGTCTCCCAGCATGGCCGATCGGCTCTTGTCTACCGCGGGCAAGGGCGCAGCAGGAACACCTGACGAATAGCCCGAGTCGCGGTTCGGCGGGGGAGGCGGTGGTGGTGGTGGAGGAGGAGCACCACCACCACTCGAGGCTGGCATTGGTGGTGGTGGAGGAGGAGAAGGAGCACTACCGCCACTCGAGGCTGGCATTGGTGGTGGTGGTGGTGGTGGTGGAAGAGGAGGACCATCCGAGGAAGGTAACGGAGGAGGCGGTGGGGGGGGATTGCCCGCTGAGGACGGGGGTGGCACAGGTCGTGAGCTTGATGGTGGTAGAGGCGGAGGAGCATTCCCGACTGGCACTTTCGGAGGCAATGGCGGAGGGGCAGGAGGTGCTGAATGAGTATCGTTGGCTCGAGGAGGAGGAGGAGGAGGAGGAGGAGGCGGCACCGGGCCACGGACTGGTGTCGGAGGAGGAACACGCGGACCGGGGAAGGCAGGGGGAACGCTGAACCTGTGGCCAGAGTTCTCCGGCTCGATTGGTGTTTTGCCCGGTCGGGGAGGCGGAGGAGGACCAGGATGCGACACATTCATTGCTGTTACGGATGGGGTTGATACTGGCTTTCGCTTGGGCTGCTCGACATGGGCAAACTTTCCTGCGTCTGGCAGAGGCGGAGGAGCATTGAACTTGGGACGAGGAGGGGACGGCGGTGGCGGAGGGCTCTCTTCCTTCGCTGGCCCGTCACCTTTGCCTGAGCGTCTAGGTGCCGGGGGGGGAGGAGGAGCTCCCCGTTTTGCTGATGAGAATGTTGAGGATGGTGAGGATGGTGGAGGCGGTGGCGGGGGTGGTGGTGGTGCCCGGCCGGTCTTTGCGTCTCCTCCATTTGTAGGAGGTGCTGGCGGCGGTGTCGAGTTATTCGCTTTATTCTGCTCTTCTCTTAGGAAATCGACAATGAACTCTTGGTTGTCCTTGATGAAATCATCTGTGAGACCCTTATCCGTGAGGTCCTGACCAAAGTGCTCTCTCCACAAGGGATCAAAGGCATCCAGCAACGGAAACTGAGAAGGGACAGAGCCTGCGGTCTGGCTCTGCGAGGACGTGGGAGAATGGTGGAACGAAGACGGCGGGATCATGGCATTTTTCGTGTCAGCAGGAGATGGAGCGGATGAGTGTCGGTGGCCAAAGAGTCCGCCCAACAGGCCATGCTTCTGGACCGGCTGCGGTCCACCTCCGAATGGTGTTGATTTCGTAGCTCGGCTCGCAATCTTTTCTCGCTCGTCCATCTTCTTCTTGAACTGCTTGGCCTCCTTCTCATCAACGAAGCTCAGCCCGGCCAGGCATTCCTCCAGCTCGAAGGTATGAAAGAAGGTGCGGTCTTGGCTGTAGCGCCAGGTGTCGAAAATCTCTTGATCCCAAATTACGCCGCGGTTGGAAGACTAGTGGAAATACCCGGGTAGGTAAGTCAATATCCACTTACTATTTGCGTGTCCGTCTTGTATCCGTCTTGTCAAGGCGAAAGGGTTGTGGGAACGTACCGAGATGTCTACCATCTTGAGCCAGTAAGTGTTGCCAACCAAGTCGTTGGCCAAAACGATAGCACCTTCTAGTCCGGAGTATGTCCATTTTGATCTGTTTGGATATGCGACGTATAACCTAGCTACGGCAACGGCCTGAATCTTGTTAGATTGCTTCGGGACGAACCGCTTGACGGTGTCCTTGTCATCGTCGTTCAGAATCGACGGCATCGTGCGTGCGGGTGCGGGCAGCTGGTGCGTCGACAGGCAGGCGGGGAAAGGTCAACGTGATAGCTCGCTATGGCTCAAGATGTCAGACGGGTATGCATAAGGTAAATTGAGCAGCTGATATACGAAGGGCGCTTGAGCAACAGTCGTCCCCCTCAATCGCGGCGGTGGTCGCTCGCTTGTCCGGTGTCGTACGGTCTGATGCGTGCGGCAACGAACTATTGGCGCCTTACAAAGGCAGCCAGTCGTCTGCTCCGGTGACGTCTGCTCCGGTGACGTCTGTAGCGGCCAGTTGAGGCGGCTGCAGGAGGATTCACGAATTGGCGCCGTGAGAATTCAGCGACACTCCGGAGGGTGCAATTCAACATTCAACAGTGTTGTGTTCGGGAGCGTCTGCTGCGTCCTCCTTCCTGGTCATCGAGGTCAACCTGTCAGTGTGGCGCCCCACACTGGGCATTAGCCACCAGCGACGCTCCGAAACGCAAGGCCGCACAGCCACGTCAACGGACCCAGAATTTTGTCACTGCTGGCGTCATCAGTCATCACCAGCATACGTCAACTCATCCATCACTCAATTTTCTTAATCTTAGGGTTTCCCTCTGTCCTCTGTTGATGTACGACTGCTTGGCTAGATTTCACAGGCAAAACATTATCACAGTAAATGCAGAATCATGGGCGGACCCGAACGGCAGTCAGTTGATTGAAAAACAAAAGTCAAGTTTACAGAGGGTGGATATTTGAAGACGTCAATTTTATCATATAGCTCTGTAGTGTTGGACTTCGGGCCAGTTCTTCATGCCCGTCTCGCACTCGTCTATTTGTTCAACTCTTCCTTTCTAGCCTGGCGATCCTCTTTGCTGCCCTCGTGCGCAGGCATGTTCTGGGTCACGGCTGGGCCGGGGTGGGCCTGGTGCGGCGCAAACTTGGGGTCGATGCTACCACTGTCTTTGACGGGCTGGATCGAGAACTCCTTCTCGGCCTGTCAAGATGCAGGTTAGTGTGGATTTGTGAATTTGCGAATTCACTCAACTGTCTGTATGCGATGCCTGTGCGTCTTTGTTCTGGCATCGGCCCAGGGGGGAATGAAAAGACGGGGAACAGAGCAACTTACATCATTGCCCTTCTTGTTCTGATCCTTGGAGTCCATGGTGATGTTGTATAGTGCCTTTCTATGATATATGTTTGTTCGTGGCGGGGAGGAGTTCTAGGTTGTATTGTATGCTTGGAGCTTGCAAGTAGAGTCTGGGATGAGAACCATGCCATTCGCGTGGGTGTGCGTATCGAGTTCGTTTTGTACGAAACTGCCTGGCACCACCCGATGGCGCCAAACGGATCGATAGATGATGACGTCGGCCGCTTCGACCCATCTTTCGACAGCCATCAGGTATTAGGTGCCTCCAGAGAGAACCTTTTGAGGGGGCAGGCGCTGGTGGTGATTGGTTTCAGCGTTTGACAGCCACCGAGGCGTTGGCGCCATTTCCATGCCTTTTTTTTTTTTTCTTTTTTTTTTTTTTTTTTTGTCGGTAAGTCTTCCAGTTCCGAGATGTGCTTCTCATGCGGGGTCATGGCTCCCGAGTCCTCCCTCACCCTACCCTGCACGAGCTTATTAACAAGTTTATCGTCTCGCCAGCCGGGAATCTTCATCGTCCCCATTCACTTTGTTCTCGCCAGCGCTCACGGTTGCCCGCATGTCGACGAGCAATGCTCCGCAGCCAGTCAAACTCTCCCTGCCTCTGGTGATTTCACTCTCGTCATTGACTCTCTTGCGCAACAAGACCAGACCAGACCAGACCAGACAGCTAATCAATGCCAACAGGAGTATCAGCAGAACCTTTTTCAGGAGCTTCGTGCAGAAGATGAGCTTGTTGTTCTTGCCCGCGGTCTAGGGCTTCTGCGACTTGTTACAAACTTGCTGCATTCTTACGATGCGGCTGGAAACAATCTCATCGTCATTGTAGGAGCTGAAGAGCGCGAAAATGGTTGGATCGGAGAGGCATTGGCCGAGCACGCCGCCATCAGCGTTGCCCCCAAAGCTCGTGGTCTGACCGTTGTCAACACTGATTTCCAGAGCGTAGGGGCTCGCGAGAAGATGTATTCCGGGGGTGGCATCTTCAGCATCACTTCGCGTATCTTGGTTGTTGATCTTCTCACTGGACTACTGAATCCGGAGTCGATAACCGGACTGATAGTGTTGCACGCTGACCGTGCCATTGCCACGTCGCTAGAGGCTTTCATCCTCCGAGTGTATCGACAAAAGAACAAGATGGGGTTCCTCAAAGCCTTTGCCGACAATCCGGACCCATTCACCACCGGGTTTTCTCCTCTGTCAACCATGATGCGCAATCTCTTTCTGAAAAAGGCATCCCTTTGGCCAAGGTTTCACGTCACCGTGGCACAGTCCCTCGAAGGCAAGAAGAAAGCCGAGGTCATCGAATTGGAGGTGCCCATGACCGATTCCATGAAGGACATTCAGAATGCCATAATGGAATGTGTCGAAGTCAGTATCCATGAGCTCAAGAAGGGAAATCCAGGCTTGGAGATGGATGATTGGAATCTTGACAGTGCTCTCCTCAAAAACTTTGACGTCATTGTTCGCAGGCAGTTGGATCCGAACTGGCATCGAGTCAGTTGGAAGACTCGGCAGATTGTCAATGATTTGACCGTCCTTCGAGGATTACTGACGTCAGTCTTGGCCTATGATGCCGTGTCGTTCCTTCAACATCTAGACACCATTCACGCCGCCCACTCACCTCCGCCGGGTTCCACGCGACAGAATCAGTCTCCTTGGCTCTTCCTCGACGCAGCCCAGACTATTTTCGACACGGCCCGCAGAAGAGTGTACTCGGCGAATGCGAGGACGGTCTCGCAAAGCGGTGGTAACATTGACTCATTGCGGCCGGTTCTTGAAGAGCTTCCTAAATGGGCTCTCCTGGCTGAGGTTCTCGAAGAAATTGATCGTGATCTTTACTTTGAGCCCCCGGCCCGGGATGACTCCAATGGCACAATTCTAATCATGTGCTCCAACACCGATACCTGTCGACAGCTCCGCGACTACCTGCAAACAATGCATGTGAAGCCCAAAGTCGCGACGGCCTCAGCTCAGCCGGACGAGGACGCTGCAGAAGATGCTCACAAGCCATCAGCGGCATTCATGATGAGGAGGCGCCTGCGCGGCTACTTGAATTGGAAAAGACAATTCGCCCAAGTCAGTGCGACGTTGTTCGCGGAGAACCAAAAAGCCATAAACGGCGCAGCCGACTCCCGCCCTGGTCATGGCACGACGAGAGGCGGCAAAGCACCATCAAACAAGAGAAGACGAGTTCGAGGAGGAGGAAACATGGGAGTCTCTGCGGGCCGAACAGAGACGGGCGTCATCGCTCAGTATTTTGAGAAGCCGGGAGAGGTAGCTGATCTCATGGCCGAGGTACAAATTACCGAAGAAGAAGCCCAGCAAAAAGACGAAGTTGTTGCCGATCCTCTCGATGACATGGAGGACTACTTTCAGCTATATGAGATGCAGGATCTTGTCGTCATCCACGCCTACGACGGCGATCAAGACGAGCATGTGCTGGAGGAAGTCAAGCCTAGGTACATCATCATGTACGAGCCGGACGCGAGCTTCATTCGCAGAGTGGAGGTGTACCGGTCATCGCACAACGACAGAAACGTAAGGGTCTATTTCGTGTACTACGGCGGGTCGGTCGAAGAGCAGCGCTACCTATCGTCGGTACGACGAGAGAAGGACGCTTTTACCAAACTAATTAAAGAACGAGCAAGCATGTCTCTCGTCATGACGGTCGACCCTCACGGCATCGACGATCCTCAGGAGGTCTTCTTGCGCACAGTCAACACACGAATCGCCGGTGGTGGCCGTCTTGCTGCCACAGCACAACCACCACGCGTGGTGGTGGATGTTCGCGAGTTCCGATCCTCACTGCCGTCTCTTCTCCACGGGCGCTCCATGGTTATCGTGCCATGCATGCTCACAGTCGGCGACTACATCTTATCTCCCAACATATGCGTAGAGCGAAAGTCCATCAATGACTTGATCTCGTCCTTCAAAGACGGCAGGTTGTTCACACAGGCTGAAACCATGTTCCAGCACTACAAGAGTGTCATGCTTCTCATTGAATTTGACCAGAACAAATCATTTACGCTCGAGCCATTCGCCGATCTCTCCGGTAGTTTGAGCAGCGTCGCCCCGACCAACGTCTCGTCGGATCTGCAGTCCAAGCTCGTGCTCTTGACGCTGGCGTTTCCCAAACTTCGAATCATCTGGTCATCATCTCCCTATCAAACAGCCGAGATTTTCGAGTCCCTCAAGGCGCAGGAAGAAGAGCCGGATCCGATCGCAGCGGTGCAAGCCGGTCTTGACAAGGACATGAAGGTTGAGGACCAAGCCTTCAACCAGGAGCCGCAGGAGATGCTTGCCAAAGTACCCGGCGTCACGCCCAAGAACATCAAAAACCTCGTCCTCGAGACGGAAAACATCAAAGAGGTGGCCAACATGTCGCAGAGTGAATTGCAGCCCTTGGTGGGTCAAGCTGCTGGTAAAGCGATCTACGGGTTCTTCAATCGCAATGTTATGGAAGAAGACGAGTAAAGAAACGCGGACATTGAGATGGAGACTTTCTATCACGATGAACTGAAAAAGAAAAACATGGGATCCCAATGAATGAAGTCGTGATTAAAAAGGAACTGCCGCAACCAGGGTATATTTCGATTCGTGCACCTGCCCTCGCACCGGGTATCAATCAATGAATCTCCTCCTTCTGTCCTCCCCCAACCGCCGCTTCACCAAATTATTCATTTCCCGTGACTCTCCCCAGCGCTGTCGTCAAGAAAGCTCAGGACTAGACCCTACTCGCCCTTGTGCGTCCGCCTCCCCGTGATCGCCCGCAGTAGCCGCACGTCAAGAATCGGACAATGATGCCGCAGAAGGAAACGATGCCGCTAATGATGGCCTGGAGGATGCCTCCGATGCCACTAATGACTGCCATGATGCAGTTGCCGATAGTGGCAAAGGCAGATTTGATCTATACAAGTGTTAGAAGGACATGTAGTTGCAAGTTCTGGCAGCGACAAGAAGCATTCTTACACAAGAGAGTATGCCGCCCATGGTGACGACTGTAATTTGTGACAAAGAATCGAGTTTGTTTAATTCCTCTGCTGGGAAATTCTGTATTTCAGAAAAATTATTCCAGAAAAATAGTGTACGTAAATCAGTACTTGAAAAATGATGGGGGATTTTTATTCAAAGCCAAAAATGACGGTAACGACGGTCATGGCATTATATATTGTCGCCCCTCCGGCCAGAAAGCATGAGCAACTGCCAACAGATCAAATGCCCGATACATACCAAGCCCCCTCCTGCCCAATACGTCAAAGAGGGAAAAAAAAAAAAAGAAAAAAAAAGTCCAAGGAACTGGACAACGCCATCCTGACGTCAGTCCCGCGCACAGAGACTCAAAACACGAGAACGCGGCCCCTCATACCAATTCATCACCAGACCTGGGTCAGACATTGAGGCCCCAACCGCCCAGAAAAAAAAAAAAGGTCAGCCAACAGAATTCCCCCCCCATTCTGGGCAGAGACCGCAAGCTCAAAGCAATCTCGATCTCTGCCAAGTCTGCTCACTGCCGGCGCATTCGCTCCGAGCCTGTGCAAATCGAAGACGGGCTCGGTCGTGCCACGTGCGGGGGTGTATGTGGCGTCACAGCGGGCTGGGGAGCAAGCAGAAGCTTGTTTTGGAGGGGACTGCATCCCTGGTTCTGGAGCGGGATGACGACAGAGATGTGTGTCTTGTTTCGCAACCCTGGCGGCTGCAAAGTCAGGAGACTTGATTGTGGCGGGACGTCAAACATGGGTTTGATGTGCTGTGGCCTGGCTGAACCGTGCTACGATGGGTCAGAGTTTTTTTTTTTTTTTTCAAGATGGGGTAGGGACGGGAGGGGAAGGAAGGGAAGGGAAGGGAAGGGAAGAGAAGGACGGGGGAGAAAAAGAGAGAGAAGTTGAAGCAGACGGGGTGTGTTGATTGCCTAGATGGGATGAAGAAAGACGTTAAATGTCAAGTTCTCGAGACCGTTGTGCCTTGATCTGTCCGCAACTTTAATCTGCTTAGTTTGTCAGATTGTATGTACTAGCTGGGACTACGGAGTAAGCGAACCTAGTTGACAGGCGATGGCTTGGTATAACGGTGCCACGGACGTGCATCATGATAAGAAGAACCGCGTGGGAAATTACTCCCTCGCTGGCTTTTGGTGAGCACACTTGCTACAATTGATTCTCGCACTCATCACAAGTGACATCAGCATCACGATAGGCTAGATGGTACGAGTAAATTGCCACGAAAACAATTGAGGCGAGTGTGCGCTTATAATACAGAAAATGCTAATCTCCGCTACCAGAAACACATCCGTCAAGATGAATTAAAAAAAAAAAGAGAAAAAAAAGAAAAAAAAATCTCCAACGCCATCTACATGCTGCTCAAATTAGTTACCGCGGTACAATGTTTTCAACCCGAGCGAGCTTTCAATCACTTCCAAAAGGCGAACCAGCTTCGTCTCGTCGACATGGCCTTTTGCATATGCGCACGACGGAGTACCTCTCTGTTTCTTGAGTCAAGAAGCCCGAGAGCGCTCTCATCCCCATACTGATACTGATATTGATAGGGGTATTGGGTCGTTCGAGGAACATGGGACCTCTCGTCGCGCATCATCTTAATTCGCTGGACTTTGCGGAGCTTGATCAGGCCGTACCAGCATACCATAATGGACGCGATACTCGAGATACCCACGACGGCGCCGAAGCCCCAGTTCGTTTCTTCGATGAAGTTTTCGAGATTCATGCCGTACAGACCGGCAAGGAAGGTGCCCATGGCGAGGCCGAGGGTTCCAACACTAAACTTGAGACCTAATAACATGAGAGCGTTTCGATTTGCATCAAGAATGGCACGAACACTAGAGCGACGTTAGCTAGTCAAGCCAAGTTATGCGGGTCTCGGGCTCCGGCTTCTTACATTTCCTCGGTGTTTCTGATTCCAGACACCAGATTGCCCGCTTCTTGCACTATTTCGTCGGTAAGTTTATTGTATGATTCGAGGAGCATTTCCACTTCAGTGTGGTCATCCAGCGCTCTGTATAGGTCGCGCGTCTTCTCAGTCAGATACATGGCCGCCAGGTCGTCATCTGCTTCAAGGAGTTCTTCGAGAGCATCTCGGACCAACTTGGCTTTCTGTTCAAACGTGCTCAGCCGCTTCGACAGGATAAGCAAGATACGCAGCTTATCTCTGTCAATGTCGTTCTCCAGTTCACTGAGGATGCGCATGACGGGCTCCCTCACGGCTTCGAAATCGGCCTCCATCTCCGAGGTCACAGAAGTCAAGACAGCTTCCAGGGCGCGAAACTCATAGGGAAGACCATTGGAGCCCTGATGCGTCCTCTGTTGTAGTTTGCCCTGGAGGTCATACATGAATGCGGACTGCGGGTATGACGTCTTAGAGCCGTATACATCGAAAAGAAGGACCCGGTCGTGCTTAATAAGAACTTTTAGATGCAAAAGGTTGAGTAGAATGGCGGACGGTCGGACCAGGATATGAGGCAAATTAGACGAGTCGATTTTTCGAAGATCGCGAGGATTAAGCCCGAACTGTCAAGCAGGGCTGTGTAAGCATTGGATGTATAAAGATACGACTGTCGCAGGGGGAATAGCGCCACGCGTCTTACCTTGGCAATGAGTTCTGTCTTCTTAAACTCTCCGTCCACGAGAATGACTTTCCCATGCTCGTCCACCTCGGTACATCGAAGTCGAGGCTCGAGCGCCGCCTTGGCAGACAAGACCCGACGGCTGGTAAACATGGACGAGCCATGGTCGAAGTCGTCGTGTGCTGGAAGGTCGTCTGGCTTCAGCGGCTTGGCGCCCTTCTTTGCACTGGTCCCCCAAAGCCTTTCCTGCCACGTGGGTTCGTTGGACGGTTTCGGTTCGAACAGCTTCCTCGTGGTCATCGTGGTGCAAAACTTATGTCTCAAGGGCTTGTTCGATAGTGTTCCTACTCGCTTGGGCTGGTGCCGAGCTGTGACGCTTGAGCGAGTTGGGCGGATAGTTGTTGTGGTAAAGAATCGGGTATTGAATTCGTTCGCAAAACATGTCACTCTGGCTCGTCGGCAAACAATTGTCCCGTAAGCTACGGGTGAGCCGGGACTGCCGTGGATTGAGAAGGCAGCATCGGACTGCGACTTGAGGAAGCGAAGAAGAGTGCGGGACGGTACGGGCGATGTCAAGGTAGGCGGCATCGCGAATTACTTTGATTTTGGGCGGCAGAATAAAGCAAGCATCCAGGTGTCCAGCATTGGGCACGACGATAGCGGCAATGGCTACACGTCAAAGCCCGGCAGCTGTCGTGGGTGCCTGTCGCTGTTGCGGCGTCCTGAATGTCGCCCAGCCCCGACGAGAAAAACGAGGTTCCTGAGAAAGTAAGAAAATTACTTACTTACTCGACGTCGCAAGTTTGCCAGCTGCCAGCCGTGGCTGGCCGGAGCAGGGAAGCGCCACCAATCAGACCCACCCGTCCCCATATGTACATACGACCTACGGAGTAATACTTTGCTTTCCAAATTTTCCAGCCTCGATACACAATGCAGAATGATGTCTCCTTGACATTCCTTGCGACAACTGAGCGGATTGATACAGGATGGAGACGGGCAATTGATGAAAGCGTCAGCTCTCACCGAGCACGAAAGAAGCTCTATCGTGAACTCTGCTAGTCAGTCTCGCTTCGGTCAGATACTTGCCGGCATCCTTCCATCCGCTCGGATGGAAGGTTCATGGGAAGTCCCAACGAGATGGGCCTTACACCAGTTCATGTCAGGGGAAAACGCAAATCGGCTTCGTCCACCATTCCCATGTTGGCCTTGGACAGCCCTCTGAATCCCAAAAAGATGAAAAGGTCCCTGGCATCAGTACGCGCCAATCGCTCAACTCGCCGCCGTCCTACACTACAGAGTTTGCCTGTAGAGTTGCTCGAAAGCATTTTCTTGTATTCCACCAATCTCGCTCTTCCTCGTGCGAGCCACTTAATAGGAGCTAAACTTTCTGGAAAGGCTACTCTTCTTCGATTGTTCATTGCAGTGTTCCATGAAACTTGGGACCAATGGTTCGGCATTCCCAGGTTACAGCTTCAAGACCCGAAGTTAAAAGACGTCTGTGAGGGTGATGTTTCTTTCCAGGTCAGTCTCAACATCCACTTCCCGCGCAAAGCACGACTCGCGTTTTTTTGTCTTTTTTTTTCTTTTTTTTTTCCTTGGCTCTGCTGACACCCATCTAGTCCGACATGTTGGAATTGCCCTGGGTTGACATCGATTTCATCCTCCAGGCACAACAAGCTTGGGCAGACAAATATGCCCGAGGTCGATGGTATCAACACAGTGTCCCGTTCGCAGAAGGAGAAGGAAAGTTCAACCATGATCACGAAGGGGGCTTCTCTCATTTCAAATCCCGCGCTTGCTTTGACGCGGACTATGAGCGAGCTCTCAAGTGGCTAGCTTTCCAGACCACAAGCATGACCTGGGGAACACGGGATGTTCATCCACACGTGCGCATGCCCATGGATTTGATCACAGGGCCATGGGATGAGGAAAAGAGGCGTCGTATATTTTGGCTCACCCGTGGAGGTATCCGGTTAGGAGCAAAGGGTCAGACCCCAGTCCCTTGGGAGGTTAAACTTGCCTGTCTTGACACTGCGGTAATATCTGCTGAAGAGCCGGATCCCCTCATCATAAACTGCCTTGTCAGCGACTGGATATTCAAGGACTTGCCCGAAGATATTGTGCGCAAGCAGCTTGTTCGTTTGAGCAGACGTATCGAATGGGGTGGCGACCCTCCCAAAAGCAAAGAAATTCTCAGGCGCATAGCAACTGCGCTGAACCTTGACCTGCAGCTTCCTCAGTACGATCGTATTCCAGGCTAATATTACAATTTACACGCATCTCATTATTCATCCATTCATCCTCTGAGATTCTGAATAGAAGACGAGTTTGGAGCTTCATCAAGCTGATGTACCCTTGTCATCGAGGAGCCACCTCGCCAACACGGCATGGGATATGACTCAACTGTTCAAAGAAATCTAAGGACTGCATCATGGTGGCTAGTTCAGGAGAATCGACCGTGCTACCTTGGCAACAGAGAGCTCGCTGGTGTGACTTGGACTGACGAAGACCAACATTGAGACATGACTGTACCATTCCCAAGCTGGCGCCGGAGTGTTTTCTATTGCAGGGTACTTGTTCCAGTCCGTTCGGTATAAATCAGAAATGCGAACATTCTGTCAACCTGCGGACTCTCCGTGCCAGGGCCTCTTTTCTCTTCAAGTCAACATCAAACAGCCTCTGCAGAAATACAACGACAGTAGCCCAGCCCATAGTGTGAACGTCATGTTTGTCCACTCACAGGGACGGAGCAGGACTACGACTTCAAGTGAAGTGCGAGGACAGTTCCCTGAAGCACGTGAGCTTCACGTTCAACTGCAATTACACAACCGGCTCTCTTTGACAGCTTTGTGGCCATGAAAAGCATATTTCTACCCGTCTGTCCAGAAGTGTTCTCCACATAGTAACTCTTCACATGATACACAGACAGCTACAAATCCTTCTCACCTATCCCAGCTTCTCCAACGAGCCGAGTTGCACAGCCCATCTTCACTCGTGCCGTGAACCCAACTTACCATTGCCAAATGAAACCGAATGGGACCAACCCAATCCCCATCATCTCCTCTGTCCCATCCAAACACGCTCCGAGTCAGCCACATCTATCTGTCCATCCACTCCACTCCTGCACTTCCTCCAAAGTCCTTTTAGGATGCCATCAAATCCAATATCATAGCGGAGAGTCTTCGATGACGATGCCACCCGTACCCAAGTCCATGGGCCAGTCCACGATCCCGACCCCTCCAAGTCCTTGCACTGTTCAGAACAGCACGTAGTCCCTTCTAGATCAACGTGTCCACGCCACATGGTTCCTTCGTACGTGCCCGGGTAAAACCCACGGCTTCGAGGCAGGCAGCGATGCTTGCGTCCGTGATCCATCCGGGTCATCGTGGCTCACTCCTCGTCCCCATCGCGCGTGAATCCTCCCCGCCAAGTACATAGGCAGGTATGGGATCACGTTCCCATCTTCACAAGCGCCAAGGCCGTGTTTGGCCAAGCCTCTGACTACAGGCCTTGTTTGCCCAGCAGTACCATTACTCATTGCTCCTGGACCGGGGGGGGGTGATGGGACTCGGCAATATTGGTTAGGCGTGGCTGTGCCAGCAGGCTTTGACGTGAGACGGACAAATGACAAACGAGTGGTATTGTTGGTGTGTTGGTGTATTGGTGTAGCCACGAGTCCACGACGGACGGAGCATTCGGACAACAAAGACAATGGTTCCACTCTCCCACCCAAATGCGGCAGTTCAATGACTCACACGAGCAGCATGCATTCACGTCCCATGCCTTCTTGTTGCCAGACAAGCCCCTCGATGTTTCTCGGAATGTTCTGGGCTCAACTCAACCAGGGCTTGCAACATACATTATTAGTTTAGTTCACATAGTACACGAGCTTCACGCCCATGGCAAGATAGAACAAATGTGGCAGCTCCAATGTTGATTTTCAATCATCTCTTTTTGCTTCTTTCAACTTGACTCGTGAGGGCCTGAATGAATGTAGTTTACGGAGTACGCCCTCCCACTTCTCCAAGAGGTAAGCCCGTGAAACGTGCAGGGTCCTCACGAGTCCCCCGCCATCTCCAAATGACTTTTCCAAGCTGGCTATTGGCTTTCGCCATAGCGTCATCGCTCTCCTTGATGTAGAACAGTTCTCGACTTTTCGGCTCTCGTGTTCCCATGAGTGCTGTTTCCGTCTTTTGTGCCTTTTGTTCCTTTCTTGGTAAATCGATTCCCGTTGTTCACGAGTAGCACAAGATCCGCCTTTTCGAGGAGGCCAAGCAGGTCATTAGTAGAAAGAGGCATGTTCTTGAAGAGTCGTCCTGTTCAAGTTCAAGTTCAAGTTGATGATTGTGTTCTTGGTTTGTCTGGTTGCGGATAGGAGAGGTTGGTTCTGCGGTCTTGAGTCTTTGTTGCGTCATGGACGTTGAACGTCGTGGGCGTTGTTTCCTCTCCAGGTGTCGCAAAAGCCAACGAACCGCGCACATGCTTCTCTTGATTATCCTTGCTTCTCTTGACTATCCTTCCTCGAACAACGAATAGCAAACAAGCCAAGATGCGTGAGTTCTTGTAGTCGTACAAAGCCATTCCCCTGCCCCTAATAGCTTGCTTCCGGTATCCTCACTCCACTTTCCATAAAAAGAAACAGTAAATCATTGGCTTCTGCTTTCCCTTCATCAGTACGCCAGTCCTAGGACGATGCATGCTAAATTCAACCGCTTTATTTTTTCAGCCCGTGCCATGGACGCCATCTACATGTTCCATAGAACGAAGAGATGCAAAGAACTCGCCCAAGGTTGTGTGGTCCAGCAAAGGGCTCCTTGTCTTCCACGCAGGTGTTTCAAAGTGTAGTGACATGTGGGAGGAAAAAAAAAAGGAGCTCCCACAACAATAAATATCGAAACGAAACAGCGATAGACATAATAACAAAGTCATGGATCTAAATGTTGCTGTCTAGATCAAATGGAAACACACAACGATCACGTGCTGCTGGTGTTGTTCTCCAGTCGAACGCATTGTCATGACTGATAACAACGGTGAAATGTATTGGCCTCTAATTGAGAATACTATCCCACATTCCTCGTCCACGAAAACTCATGGTGGGAAAAATGCCGGCAGCATGGTAACCACTGGCCGCCTCAGTCGAGCAACATACTCGTTTAGCGGTGCGTCCGAAGGGAGTGTGGGTGGGCATCTGCAAGTACGGATCAGAGCCCTTGCCACGCGAACGCGCTAGCGTATTGGGCGAGGATGGTTTGGCAGTTTCGTATTGGCGGATGAGAATCTCACGGACATTCTCATGCAGGGAATTGTCGATGGAAATGGCACGACTTCGCTTGTTACCCGTGGTGGCCGTAGGCGTAACACTGCCAGAGACGTCATGATTGTGCAGGTCCTGCAGCGCTCTGGCGGCATCAGATGCAGCATCGCACACCATTTCCTCCAGAAACAGCCCAGATTTGGATTTGGCAGATGATGCGTCCAGAGTCAAGTCACCGAGCTTGGTTTCCGGGCCAACATAAAACTCGGTAGAGTTTTGGCAGTGCTCATCAAAGTCCTCAGGAACCGATGGGACGGAAGGCTTCAAGCTCACTCTATCGTTCCAGAGCTTCGCGACTCGAGATCGCGACGGCACACTACGACGATTATTGTAGAAGGTCGCGCTAGCGAGGCTAGAAGCAGAGGAGATAGAGGACGAGCGTGAGGAGCGTGAGGAGCGCGACGAGTCCGAAACCATGGACTCGGGAGAAGACGCAGTTGACACCGAGTTGACAAGCGAGGACTGGCGAACTGGACAATGCCCATTTGGTGAAGAGCCAACTGTGCATGGGAAACGATCCAGAGTTGTCTGGGCAGTGCTAACACTGCTGGCCTGGGCCATAGCAAGCCCCATTGCGTGGCTCTTTCCGAGAATCTGGGAAGCGACACTCACGGCAGGAGTGCAGAATCCGCTTGTCTGCGGGGTGAGACGCGGAGTTGGCAAGAGGCTCATAGCAGGAGCCAAACGGCCGGGTGTGTAGACAGTGGTGGGCGTAGGCTCCATGACGATGGGGGTGTTGCAGGTCCTTGACACAGGCGTGGTCATCGAGGCTTCCAGGGCAGCTGAGCTGCGGCCCTCATGAGGAAGATTGAGGATGCTTCGTGGCGAGAGCACGCACAAGTCACTGGCAGTGGTGCTAATAGGTGCGACGGGAAATAAGCCCTCAATGTTGGTGAGCTCCGGTTCAAGTTTCAAAATAATGTGCTTCCACTCGACAGATTGCTGGGCATAGGTCTGTGAAATGGCACCGGGCGTGGGTGGCGACGGGGGCGGAGTGTACTTGAGAACAATATCTGTCCATCGCTGGAAGACACTATCTGTGATATGCAGTTTCCAGTTGACAGCGACGAGGAAGGCAATTTCATTCTGATTGATTTCTTGAGTGTTCAAGCCGGAGATCTTGCTCCATGCCCGGGCTGAGTAATTGCGATCTTGGAGATACTTGGAGGCTAGAATCAGAGCAGCAAGAAACATGCGACGTCCACATTGAAGAGCCCGGTCGGCATGTCTGTCATCAGGCTGCTCGGTAGTGAAGTTGTGTTGGGGGACATGAGGTTTGATCAGAATAAGATAATACAGTGCAACCTGCAATGTAGAGTAGCTGGTTCTTGAGCGCCGAAGAGTCTCCTGAATGAAGGTGCGCAGTGGCAAGACAGCCTTGCTGCCTAGCTCACTTCGGCATATAGCGGAGGAAAGAGGCCAAATCGCCTCGACGATATGGGTAGAAGAATCTGCAAGAGGGCCAAGGCTAAGCATTGGTTCAGTGAATCGTGGAGAAGTGGTTGATTATAACATACCAACAAGACTGTCGACGAAGTTGACTTTGCGATCTGACTGTCGCACGAGCGCAGGGGGGCAGCTTCCTCGACCAGCATGGGTGCCGGGGGCACTGCGTCTGGGGTTCTGCCGCAGCTCGGCCGGAACAGTCTTGGTCACACACTCATCAAGAGAACGGCGATAGTTGACACCATTTTGGGCAGTGGTGGCAGGCCGCTTTGAGAGACAGTAAGAGTCGCACGAGTCGGAGTCGGACGTATTTGCTGAAATGGAGGTGTCGTCGGATGATTGAGAAGCGCCATCAGACCACACAGAGGCGGAGGAAGTGGATGCCGCATGGCTCAAATCAGAGCTATAAGGAGCATATCGGGAGGTGGAGGAGGATGCGACGAAGTCGGGCGAATCATCCGCTTCGTACTTCATCTTGATAGACGGGTAGTTTTGCATGGGAGAATATTACCAGCCTGAGAATGAATGAGAATCCAAGCCAGTATATGTGACAAAGTTCCAGTCGCCGTCAGGCTAAGTCGACCGATGAGAAAAACTGTGAGGTTTTACCGAAGAGCAATCGAAGATACCGTGCCGAGTGGGCTAGCTTCAAGCAAACAGCTTCACAAAACTGCAAGTGGCAAGTGGAAGCGAGAAGCCGGGCGTAAAGTGAGAAGGCAGTTTAGACAAGGGTGTCGACAGCCGACTTTACGACAGGGATCGGACCGGTAGACGAAGCTGAGACGGCGACTGGAGTGAGAAGGATATAACTTGCAAGAGGCATTGCGACAAATGCTTCAGAGACAAGTTGGCGATGACAGTGATGATAGTCTTGACAGGATGACTACCATCGGCGGATTAGGAAGCGAGGGAAGACAGGTTGTGAAAAGAAGATGATTCAAGAGTGGCGAGACCGCCAGGCGTTGTCGAAGACGATGATGCACTATGGCCGGTCTGGTGACGGATGATGTCGTGCAAAGTTTCGTCGCGCTTTTGGGGAGGGGGGCTAACGGACGATATGCAGGAACGGGAAATGATGCGGCTCGCAGAACGTGGCCAAGTGTGCCTGGACAGCAGCGATTATATCTTTGGACGTGGTCGGTGATGTGACTCTTGCCAACGTAGCCTGAGAGGCGAGGCACGGGAGGCGACAGTGACAGCCTTGGCTGAGAGTGTGGTGTGGGTATGGGATGACTGGCTGGTGTGACTCGATTTGCGTGGGTGCGTGGGTGCGTGAGTGCGTGGGTGCGGTGGCGACCAGCGTGTTGCCGGGCGGGCGGGCCAGTGGCAGCCAGTGGCAGCCCAATGGCGATTTCGGAGGAGGCGAGGCAGTGACTGTGACTACCCAGCGAACAACTGTGGCGAAGACAGTGGATAGGGATAGGGTGCGAGCAGCGTTTGCGTATGCGTTTTGTGAGTCGATTTGATGGAACAATGATTGGAGAGGCTGAGAGAGTGCAAGTCGAGTTACACGCAGGGCTGGCCAGTTCGTCGTTTCGCTGTCAGTAAAGACTCGAGTTGATGACTGCGCGGTGCGAGCAGTTCGTGGTGAGATGGCGTTGTGGTATTGTGGTATTACGGGTATCGCGGGTATTGCGGGTATTTGTTGGTGTTATTGTTGTTTGTTTGTTTGTTCGTTCTCGAATATTGTCGCAAGGTACAAGTGAATGTCGCTGCGAACACAAAAGACGAGTCGGGCGTCAATGCCGAAGAAGAGGTTGCTGCCAGAGAGGGAACAATAGTACAAGAATGGAAATAAAACAGACGGGGAAACCCAGCAATCAGATTCAACTGCGCCGTGGAGTGGAGAGAAACCAGAGCAGACTGCGAGAGTCGCTAGTATCGTTTACAGGACGTAACCAAACTTCATCTTGACGTTGGAGTTCGATGGCGGAGGGGGAAAAGAGGGCTCTCGCGAGATGCTGAGGGTTTTGAATGAGCCAGCCAACAAGCAGCCTCGAGACTTCTCGGGGTGGGTGCTGGGCCTGCTGGCTGCGACGACTGGGACGACTGCGACGGGGGGGCGGATTGGGACGAGCGCGCAAGTCAGTCAGTCAGTTAGTCAGTGACTCAGCGAGGCCATCCAGCGAGGGGAGGGGAGAGGGGCCGGGGGGGTGGGGTGCAGCATCATGTCCAGCTGGAGGGTGGCACTCACCGTTTCAGGCGAAAAGAGGTGGCAGGTACCGACTTGGCTCGAGCCATGTACCTCACACGCGTGTGAACTATGACGAAGTACAGGCTTCCGATGCCCCCCTTATCCCCCGCCACTCTCATCGCCATTGGCTCCAGCAGGCCAATCTGCATTTTAGCAATTGGTGATTGGGCCAATCTGTCTCTATAAGTACGGAGTATGTACATACAACAAAATGTTTCTCTTCTTAGCTTATAGCGGAGAGGCACCTGGTCGGCCAGAACTAGAACCCGTGGCCTTCGAAAGCCCATCTGCCCCCTTCCACCATGCCGGAGCCCAAAGGCTGCGAGAAGTCGTGGAAGGCGTTTGGGTGGGGCGAGTGGGCGAGTGTGCAATGACTAGCAGTAAATATTACAAATATTACGGGAATGACTCTTCCTGGGCCGGGCTGGCTCCCTATCAATAAGGGTGTTCCAGCAAAATGCATCCTGTTTCTGGTCATCCACATTCGTCCCGCCACGTTCCTTGGGCTTCCGTGCAGTACGGCACGGCTTCTTGGCAGAAAAAAAAAAAAAAAAAAAAAAAAAGCATCGAGGCATCTGATGCCATGGTCATCAAGTTATGCAAGTTGTGCTTCTGGATATTCTTCTCCATCCGGGGCCCACCAGAGACCACCAGAAAGAACATGGGCGGACATGCCAGGGACCCTCATGGAGGGTTACCCTGCGGCGAATTCGAGTTTGCCACCACCAAACACCAGCGTATTGCATGCAATATGTACAACCAACGACTAGAGCAGCAACTTTATACAGCAATATTCGCACTACTCCATAAAGTCACAAGTAGTGTCCGATGTCTATTGGTCGTCATTCGAGAGATTCAAGTCGTTAGCTCTGGCAGCGACTTCGTATGCAGAGCAAAACAAACGTCGTTTCGTTCGTCACCTTCATGCAAAACGGCTGGTTCACCCCCCTTTTCGGTACCGCAGTGCGTGAGGTCCCATTTTTGAAGAGTTGTCAATCCCCATTTCCGAACGGTAAAGCTTTTCGTGCATACCAATAACCTGACACGCATGGCACGAAAACTTTTCTTCACACAAACACTTAAAGAAAAAGAAATTCTCCTCTCTTCCCCTGCAATCCCGGCTCTGTATGTACATATGTCTGTTTGATTTGCCAATGCGTCACGTCTCATTGGGTAGAAAGGAGAGGGGGCGCAGATGTATGTTGGGTGGTGGCCACTGTCAGTCACACGAAGAAGTCGAGGGCACCTGCCCGGCAATCTGAAAGCAAACAGGACAAAGGCACCCTCACTCATCATTTCAAGGCAAGGCAGACAGAACTTTTCTTGTGCACAGAGTATTAGTTTGCAAATTCACGCCACCAATCCCCCCAAAAGATATCAGTGCAATAATGACACCAAATCACGCACAAGAAATGCCACGAGGTTTGCCGCCAGAAAAAGCTCACTTTCTACATTGTACCTGCCTGGAAGAGATGAACCCCATCGAATCGACGCATCACTCCCTGTTCATCGCACACCATGCCTCTGCCGCGCTGCCTTGACAACAAGACAAGACATATTAAGCCGCACACTTGCTATCCGTACTTCCGTCCGACTCTTCGAGACTCTTGCCACGACGGCACATCCACGCAAGTGCATGACTGATGCCTTTGACTGATCTCTACTCCGCACTGCTCGCACTGTGGGCCCATTCACTCTCCACATACGGATGTACGACCGTGTCACGCTAGCCAGGCTCGGTTCCAGCGCCGCTCTCGGCGCATATCAAAGGAAGCATCCATGTAGATGTCCGAATGATCATTGATACTGCAACTTGAAAACCCATTCTCAATGAGTCGTGCCTGGTGCGTCCGACAATCCCATTTTTAGAACCAGAACTACCCCCAGATTGTGGACGTGCAAGACCCGCCGTGTGTTCCCACTTCGGCCCAGCCGATATCGCTGACGGAGGCATCGCACTTGCCACCTGTCCATCGGGAGGCCAGATGCGGACCCTGGAAATTCAGGCACTATTGAATACTTGGATCCAGAACAAACATGATATTTTATTAACCAGGAATATTGATCATCGAATTGTCTGTCACACGGGTTGAACATGGAAAAAGATGTACACTGTTCGCCATATAGGATAGCTGATAGCCCTGCTAAGGAGTTGATAGTCTAAAGCAAACACTGTGTTAATTTGTCGAATCGCAATACTAGGGCAGCAAAACAGACCGCAAGGAAACATTGGAGCCCCGGACCTCGGCGAACATGAATTACATTGACTACGCGCAGCTTTGGATCACAATCTACTTTCATTTTTGTTTTTCGATGACCTCTTCGAGAGATGGCATCTTGAACCCGATCCTATTGTCCCTTCCTTAGGTAATTTGAGCACATCAAACCGTAGTACGCCGTCCTCATCTTTGACAAGTTTACGAAGCCATGTAGGTGCTGGCATCGACACCCTCCTTGGGAAACTCACTGTCGAGGTCGTCAGTAAATGCATGGATGGGGATGAGAGACGGACATGGAACTTACGGCAGGGCAACCTCGAATCGCTTCTCGATCTCCTTCAAAACTTCCTGGTCCTGGTCTGAGCTGACAAAGGAGATGGCAAGACCCTTGGTACCGAAACGGCCAGCACGACCGACACGATGGAGATAGGAGCTAGCATCAGCCGATAGATCGTAGTTGATGGCCAGGTTGATACGCTCGATATCGATACCACGGCCAAAGACGTCAGTGGCGACACAGATTCTCTTCTTGAACTCCTTGAACTCCTTGTAGCGTTTGATACTATCGGCTGTTAGAACCGCTTTGGTATAGCATAGCATAAAATATGATGAATGTGCAAGAGCTTACCGTTCCTCCTGGCTGACACCAGAGTGCACAGCAATGGAAGGGAAGTTGCATTCACGCAACAGCTTGTCCAGTTCGGTAGCACGAATGGTGCTTCTCACGAAGATGATAACCTGGTTGAACTGTAGGTCGTCAAGAAGTTCATTGAGTTTCCTGTTCTTTTCCTTCTCCTCGAGCTTGATGTAGTATTGCTGGAGACCATGCAGAGTGAGCTTGGTATCCTCATCGACATAGTGCTCAGTGGGATTCTGCATGAACTTTCTGCAAATAGGCTTGATGGCCTCGGACAAGGTAGCTGAGAACATCATGACCTGCTTCTGAGTAGGGGTGGCACGGAAAACGTCCTGGACGTCAGTGCGCATGTCTGATCTGATTAGCATCCTGCTGCATAATTATGAACTCGAGTTGGAAATGCTTACCAGGCTGATCGAGCATCTTGTCACATTCATCGAGAACGAAGATGCGGACGCTGCCCAGACGCAGGGCCTTGTCGCGGACAAGAGCCTTGAGACGACCAGGGGTACCGACAATGATGTGAGGGCAGGTGTCCTTGTTTTTCAAGGTCTCCATATCAGTCTTGATGGGAGTACCGCCATAGAAGACGCCAGTCTTGATGTCAGGCATGTACTTGCTGAAACGGTTGTACTCGTCGCGAATCTGGTAAGCCAGTTCACGAGTGTGACACATGACAACGACAGACACTTCTCCATTGACGGGCTCAACCTGCTGAAGGGTGGCAAGAACGAAGACGGCAGTTTTGCCCAGACCAGATTTGGCCTGGCAAATGATATCACCACCGAGAAGAGCCTGCGGGATACAAGTTTGTTGAACTGTCGATCGAGCGGAAGTTAGATATTTGTTTATAGTCAACAAGTAACGAGTCATGAATGCAGTGCGTCAGAATGTCCGTCCGTCCATCGTCACAAGAATGGCAGGCCGACGTAGGTTCAAGATATGTCAAAACGCTATGAGTCGAGCGCGTCGGCTCGCTATCGTCATAAATATTTCGAGCCATCGTCTGCTTTTGCACACGGCAGCATCAAAATTCTTGTCGGCGTTGATCATTTCATAGACATGGTGTCTTGTGCGATCAGATACAAAGACTTCCCGGCCTGTGTTGATCTTCCCTGTCCATTTCCAAGCAGAGCAGGCTGCATACACTGGAAACGGTCACTTTACAGCGAACATTGCATTCCACGTATAGCAGGGTTGCCGTCTTAATCATGAGAGGATGGGGCTTGCAATGCCACTTTTGCTCCACTCATATGCAAGTCTGAGCTGGGTGCCATCGCCTGACGAGATAGCTCAACTCTTCATCTCGGCAGCGAGGCCGCGCGCGCGCGTTGATGTCGTTGCGAAGACGGACGGACGCTTTGTATCTTGGAGGGAGGGGATTGATGACTTATGGTATTTGGGATGATCAAGACTAACCCTCCGATGGATGTTCGAAACCACAGTCGCCGATAGCTCGGAGAAGCTCGGGCTTCAGAAGGAAGTCACGAAAACCAGTCGAGTGAATACCGACGTAACTACCCTTCTTGTCGACATCAGTAGAGGCGGCAAGCTCGCCCTTTTTGCCGTTGGCGCCGGCAGCAGCGGTCTCGTTGGCGCCGATCTCCTCGTCGGAGTAGTCGATGAGATCCTCCTCGTGAGACATGTTGATGTTTGTGGGAAGATGAACCAAAAGAGACGGCAACGGTTATCTAAAGCTTCCAAGCTTTGGCTGTTGGAGAAGTGCGACCTTGGCGCAAACGAGTCAGTTGTGGAGGCGAGTAATGAAATTCAAAGAGCTTCAGATTGCAGTCATCCAGCAACTCGGAGATAAAGAAGAGAAAACGTTGCCACAAAGACGACGTTGAGAAACCAAGATGGTCGGTCCCAATGTCCAAGCAATGTTAACAAAGAGTCGTTTCGTTGACGAGGGAGAGAAGTGGTGAGTTGAGACCCGCGTTCGAAGTGGCATGGTCCATGCACATATATCACGTGCAGCACGCACCGGCGCGCCGTACAGTGTGGATAGCGTGCATGCACATGATAAATTGAGTAAATCTCTTAGTAAATCTCTTTTGGGATTCATCATGACCGGCATTGATCAACGGCGTTGATCTCTTAAATATTTCTGCCCACCGCCTCACACATTTCATGTGGCGCGACGAGATCCAACAAGACTATGGCGAAAGTCAAAGGGCAACCTGGGGTGCAGAGTCGAATCATATACTCCAGAGCATCATATCTTTACCAAGCAGCCAACTATTTATCCAATTGCGTCGACAGTCCTGAAAATGCTTCTACATCAGCAGGAAGACCGTGCAAGGCTGAGCACAGTGTCCATCCTCAACAAAACAAGCAGCAAGAAGCAATGGAGAAACTGTCTCGCATGGCCATAACTGATATGCGAGCTGTCTCTTTGAAGGCGCAAATCCGTCAAAGCCCGGCGTTGAAGAGAACGATTTGCAAGTTCTGCGACACGTTGTTAGTGGAAGGCAGATCATGTAGTTCGACGGTTGAGAATTCAAGCAAAGGAGGCCGCAAGCCCTGGGCTGATGTTCTTGTAATCGAATGCAAGACATGCGGCAATGTCAAGCGATTTCCGGTTGATGCCCCGCGACAGAAGCGAAAAAGTCTTCGTTCAGTCGAGTCAAATAGTCAAGAGAGTAAGAGACGGGAGAGCACTGACGAAGTCAAGGACAATACTCGACGGGCGTGTCTAGTATCGAACTATACCCAAGCACCAACCGCGATTGAAAACCAAAGGCCATAAAGAATACCTGGAAGAGATGGAATAATTATAGAGCCATGCCTATCGCAGTCTGGTGTCAAGGACCTCAGCTACTAGACGAGCCAAGGTTCCCAAACACAATTAGACGCTTCAGCATGGTGATTGGTTTCGTATCCAAGATGAACTTGTGGATGGGGTACTATTCCAGTCCAGGGGAACAAACAGCGCGAAACTACCTCGCGGAAGTGATCTATTGTCAAGAAGGCTCTCGGCATTCTGAGACGTTGATGAACCTCCCTCGGCTCTGCCACTGTTCCTCTCCGGAAAGAACAAGCCGTTTGAACGCGCAGACCCGGACTCGAAGTTCCTGAATTATCAAGTCAATCCGGTCTGAATCATCCCTCGGGTCGGAAACACGGAAGTTATTAAGCCGACGTAGGAAGTCATGTACATGTCTCATGATTTCCGGGGGAAGACTTTCAGCCCCAAGATAAACCCAAACCCAGTGCTCTAGGAATAGAATCTGCCCTCAGTGCATTATCATGAATCATCTCAGTCTCAGTCTCAGTCTCAGTCTCAAATACATACTTTGATCTCCCATGAATCCTCACCTCCCATCCTTGACACTATCCTCCCCCAACACCTTACTCGCCGCCATGAATCTACACCAAGACAGTCAGCTATGGTCAGAAATCTCCAACACAACACCAGCCAAGTAATATACTCACAAACCCCCATGCCAGCTCCCCAGCCCCCTCATGGCCTCGGCCTGCACACTCGTCATGCGCAACAAATTCTCCGTATCCGACAAATTACCCGATAGCTGAGCCAGCTGTGCCTGGAGATGTACCTGTGGAAATCAAAAGCGCGTCAGTTCCCATGAACGAAGCCTCTCTGCAGCACAAGATTCATCTTCATTTTTACCAATTGTCTACTCTTCGTGGCGTTCCCACCTCCAGGTGCCATGCTCTGTCGGTTCAAGTTTTGCGTTGCGCCGAAATTCCTCGTTGCCATTTCGTTTGGCTGGTTAGTTGTATGAAGAAGCAGACTGGGTACACGGCCCGGAGGAATCAAATTGCGAACAGAGTAACAGAGGAAAAGAGAAAGAGGGCCAAATATCTTATCTCGGGGTGGGCCTGATTCCTGGTTTACGACCACAGAGGTAGGTAGAATCCGCAATCCAGGTATTTTAGCAATTCGAGTTCTATGATGAACGCGTTGCGGTGCCGCGTGGTTCATGTTTCACGGGGCAGCTTCGTACATATGTATAGTGGGTGGGGCCATTGCGCCGGACCTTCCACGACAACTTATGTAAATAAAACTATTAGGCGTGGTGGCGTGATGGCCCTCATTGCCGAACGAAAATTACATAAGCTTTCTGCAATAGAGACGTTAGTTGTCACCATCTCATGTCAACAGTATCGTTGGCTTTCATCGTGAAACGCTGCTTCTTTTTCTCTTCTATATCCGTGCTGTTTTCAGAATACTTGCTATTCAAGCGTTTGGACCTCGCTTCGAGGTTCTCATCTTCCTCTCTAACACTTTCATTAGGTTTTTTTGGGCTACAGCCCAATATTTCCCTCCTGCGCCCTCCCAACTCATGTCGCACGCATACTTTGCCAGTGATTCTTTCGCTTCCCATCATTCACAGGGAAGTGTCTCAACATAGGGGTAAAAGACACAAGAATAAACCGGTCCGGGACCAGGTCAGCGGAAATAAAAAGAAAACAAAAGAAAGAGAGAAAAGAAAACGCGGTAAGAAAATAATTAATGCCTTCCAATGTCTAAGTTTGAAACTGCAGAGGCTCGTCCAATAAACCTTGTACATTTGTCGCTGTACTACCCGCAACAGTATATCCTGCCCCTTCCATCTTTTGTGATTGGCGTCAAGACGATGGCTATGTATGTAATCCACCATGTGGGAAAGGTGTCATCGTACAGAAAGGAATACCTTGTGCTACCTGTTCAAAGTCGCCAGTAGCACGGGTATCCGACTTCGTGTGTCGGGAACAACTTTTCTTCTCTCCAAAAAAAAAAAAAAGAAAATCAACGAGCCTTCTCCCTGATTTGTCGCTGGCGTTACGATGCCGTCGTTTCAGGCATTTCTTCTATTTGATTTGTTCCCTTGACAGGGTCCTTGCCTCTTCGGCGGATACTGGTGTCGTAGGATGTGCCACTTGGGGTCGAGTATGAAGAGTTCGCCAGTTGTCCTCGGATGATTGATTGTATGCTAGAAGCAAGCAAAAATATGAAGTCCGGTCCCAATGCAATATTTCCCGAAAGAAGCCCTTTATAGTGAGTGCTCTGTTCAAACGTTCCCATGCTTATGTACTGGACTCGAATGAGCCCGCTCGTATACCCTCAAAGCGCCATTGTTCCAATACTAGTCCAGATTGATTTGAACCGAAATTTCAACCGTTTTCTTCATCGGGCCCAAGCCTCGTCGCAAAGATAAAAAATAAATAAAGAGCATAATCAGCATACCAGCCATGTGTCTGGTTGTGAGTGGATTAAGTGTGCAGTATGTTGTTGAATGAATTGTTTATTTTCCGTGATTTTTGATGACGTTTTGCTGACTCCTATGTCATGGATGTCGACGAACATGGAGGACGTGAGGATCCGTCGGCTGCGGCGTTCAGCAGATGGTCGGGCCACAGGGCTTCAGCGCACCCCAATAGTTGCCGTGTTCTTGAAACTGCTTTGGCTACTATGTGCAGACTGTTCCGAGTCGATTTCACCACTGCCCACGCTGGCGCTCGCACTACCAGTCAGACTACGAACATTTCTAGGCTTAGGTGGATGGAGGGCGCTCACCCCTACATGTTGCTCTACCTGCTGGGGGGCAATAGAGTTGCCCTGGCCTGGCGGGTAGCGAGGAACAGGTTGGCGAACGCCATCTGGAGGGGAGGGCCTCCCGTTCATCGATGGTGCGTAGCCGTTAGGGGGTGAGGGACGACCGCCACGAACCGGTGGGCCGTAGGGATTGCCTGGGGATTGGCTTGCGCGGCGTGGATATGCACCGTTCATTCCTGGAGGCCCACCGGGGCTCGGTCCGTACTGAGTGTCGTCCAACCTTGAAGTTGTCAGCGAATTTGCGCGGGAGCCACCACCCATGGTGCCTCTATCAACAGCGCCGTATCGATTCGAGGTAAAAGACAGCATAGGGTCGTCGAGGATGTTGTCGTTCATCGCAGGAAGGTGCGTAACCTGGCTGGTACGATTTCGTCCAAAGTTGGGTCGAAATCTGCTTCCTCGGGACGGCGGGGGCCCGTCTGTTTCTGGGTTCCTGCGAAACTGGGAAGCGGATGGACCAGAAGCTTTGCGATTCTTTCTTGAAGTTACACTCATCATGTCGAAATTATCGGGATCGATTGTAGGTGTTCCTGCAGCTGCCGCGGGATCGAAGAAATCGTCGTCATCATCATCATCAAAGACTTGTTGACTATTTCGCATGGGATGGGGGCCTCGACGGGGTCCAGGTGGGCCGCGTCTCATTCTTATTTCTTGTTCCCTTAGGGCAAGCTCTCGTTGACGAAGCTGCAATTCCCGCTCGCGTAAAGCCAGATCTGAGTCGCCCCCTAATGATGGCTCTGAGCCTTCAGGAATGTCATCGTAAAGTACAAGATGTGAGAACTCTTCCAAGTCGTTACCGTCCATTGAGCCTCGTCGTGAAGGCGCCCGCGAGCCGCCGTTCATCGAAGGGGGGGGACGTGGGTAGCCATTTGTGGGACTGCCATTCATCGGGGGAGGTTGTCGTCGCATGCCTGGAGGACCGAAGTTCGACGAGTTTCGGGGCCGGGGC
Source organism: Epichloe sibirici (assembly GCA_022702365.1). Classification (NCBI taxonomy): domain Eukaryota; kingdom Fungi; phylum Ascomycota; class Sordariomycetes; order Hypocreales; family Clavicipitaceae; genus Epichloe; species Epichloe sibirici. The sequence goes on along the minus strand of JALAAE010000001.1, from coordinate 1,555,451 downwards.
TGCCGAGGAGCCATGCCATTTCCGTTGGGCATACCGGTCATCATTGGGCGGTGACTTGCTTGAGAAGCGACACGAGGTTGCGGAGAAGAAACAGGAGAGCTTGGGGGCATCATGCTCGGTGGTGGAGCATCGCCAGGCTTAGGCCTAGACCGGTTGACAATGTTGAGATGATGGAGAATGGCATACAGCGTCTCTATCCGAGGAACAGGAACCTGAGACTCGCGAGCCAGTTTGATGGGCGAACCGAGATATGTCTCAATCTCCATGGGTCGTCTCGCCACATAGTCCTGCCACATGATGCTTTCCGGCAGATTTGGTTTGGACATGTCGTCCATGGTTCGTTGTTTGAAATCTGGCGCAAGCTTGCAGCCATTGGCATCGGCAAGACGAAGGAGTTCGTCAATGACATCCGATATCATATCCTTGACTCCAATCTTCTCGAATAGGGCTGAGTGGTTTGGTGTGTCGAAAATAATCGAAACAGGATGGAAAGCAATGGGTCTGTGCATAAATTGTTAAAATTTATAACAAGCGTGATGAAGGGCTCAGCGCAATGCTTCTCAAACACTCACCCGATCACTCGCTCATACTGCTGTTGGCGGATATTTGACGAGACCTTGCATTCGACTTGTCCGGTGCTTAAAGTCATTACTAGAGCCTGAGCCATATCTTCTTGGATTGCCCGGGGTATATTGCCATTTCTGTTGGCAGGACCAACCCAGACCTCCGTTGAGCCTTTATGCTCGAACTCGCTCTGACCTAGCTGGGTCAGTTCGGCGCCGGAAACGAGCGACAAGACTACGTTTGTAGGGAATCGTTCCTCGAGTGCGGCTTCGACGCCTAATGTGTGTGTCGTATTTACAAGTATGCAAGTATGTTGAGGTGTGACAACAGAGTCAATAACGGCAGCGAGATCGTAGACATCGGGAAGTGCTTTTACACACAAGACGACGTAATCGAATGGGCCATCTCGAGCATGAGCGGCATCTTCCGGATTTCGGACGACTGTAGCACGAACTGATTAGCCATGAACATCCCATTGCAGGAAGGACAGATATATTTCTAGGACGGGACTTTACCATGACGAGGCTTGAATCGTTCGTTCCCATACACAGGCGACCTAGGCACAGTTGGTGAATATGCCTTTCACAGACACGGACGGAGCGGTTGGGACTCCACGACTCACTTGAAGGAAATTCCATACTGAGCAACATGCTCATATCCTGACTTCCAGACCAAGGTCACATCACATGCATTAGTGGCTTGCAGCCTCCAAGATAAGAAAGCAGAGACGGGATTGCCGCCAACTGAGCAAATGTTCATTAGCGGGCCGTCACTCATCACGGACAGAAGTGGTGGAAGCGCTGCGCTAACAGCTTTTCACACAAGCAGATTGAAGATGATGTAATGAAAGGCAAAGGACGTAAGACGAGTGAAGAAGGGAAATAGAAGAGTGGTAGGGAAAATGGCGGCAACGCTGAGAGGGCCAAAAATAGGCAATCTTGATTAGCGGACCTGGAAGTGTGCGACAGGACAACACGTTCAGGCGCCAACGAACCGGGACGAGCAAGGACGTAGCGTGGACACAGGGCAGAATGATGACGGGAGGTAGGACAGCATACCTGAAAGAATCCTGAGACGGGGCTGTATGGGTGCCATGGTCTTGTCGTGGCCCCCAATGGGACGAGTGAGCTGGCCGAGATCGAAATCGTAGCGTTGCAGCGTGCGGGTTGTTGTGATAGCCCCCGGTCACCCTGTCCCACGACGTGAGGGCGGGAGACGGCTCCTGTGATGACAAAGTACCGAATCTGATGATGGGTGCTTGGATGCGTGATGTGAAAGGACAGACGGGCGTGCGATTGCAACCTCGAGCAGAGAAGACCCGTCGAGCTGAGGCTGATGAAGGAGGACTGGGCCGAAAGACAACAGCTTGGCAGAAGGAGAAAGAGGGGGTGCGTAGAGACGGGACGGCGAGGAGCCCCTCGACAGGAAAAAAAAAAAAGTTGGCAGAGAGGCCGGTTCGTCAGGAGTGCGCCCAGCGACGAGCACAGCTTTCGAGGGAGATCGGGGCGTGCAGTCAAAAGATCAGAGAACGAGCGACAATGCGAAGCGAATGCAAAAGCTCGGTCGGACAGATAGATGGTTGGCCGGGTCCAGGGGCGAGTTTCCAGTAACGATGGCGCTGAGGAACGAACGGAGCAAATATGTGACAACTAAGGACGAAAGTGCCAGTGGCGGTGGGACATGGGAAGATGGTGGTGGACGGGATGGGCGTGGGAAATTATCTGGGGTTTGTAGGACAAGAAGTTGAACCTTGTCGGGCTGGGCCAAGCGCAGCCGCCAGCACACGCTGCGCACACGCACCAGCAAGCACGCCAGACCGACGAGCCCTTGCCGCTGGAGAGAAGAAGGTGTCGATCGAGCGCGTGGGCCGTGACTGCCTCGTGGATCCGCGAGTCAGTTGGAGATGGTAAACAAGACGAGGAAGGGGGGAGCGAGAGCAGGGAAACAATGAATTAAGAAAAGAAAAGAAAAAGAGGGGGGGAGCCGGCAACGATGGAACCAGTGTGTCGAGAGGAGAGGGAAAACCTATTCGACAGAGAAAGCTCTCAGGCGGGTTTGCAATGGAGATTGAAGGCACCCAAGCAAAAATACGGAAGAGTGAATGGGCCGGACAATCAACCAGGCCTGAAATAAATGCGTAGTTCGTGCCACCGGGCCAGAGGCAACGAAGTACGGAGTACGTACCTGCTCTCTTCTATGTACTGTGTCCTGTGTCAACACAACGCGTGCCCTGCCTGGTTGCTAAAAGAGGGTCAACGCCGGATAGGCGGCAAGCTTGCGGGCCCCTCGCTCGTAATTTCTCTCGTCCTCTTGCTGTCTTGATCGCGCGCTTCACCAGCTTTCCAGGCGATATCTGGCAGGGACCGGTACTTGTGCGCGACTGCACAATGCGTCAGATCAGAGGTAGACTTGACTCCCAAATCTGGGACGGTCCCAACAATGCAATCAGCTGCAATGCAATCAGCTGTTTTCTGTGTTGCTTTGCAAAAGTGGTCCAGATTCTCTCCGCTGCTTGCTCCGCGCGAAAAGGCCGAGGCGGACTTTCGGACCCAGAGGCCAATAGGGGGGGCCTTGCACCGATGAGTCCAGGGCGGGAGAGTCCTCTTCTCGGAACGAGATGGACTTGCAGAACAAAGCACCGCCAGGCACAGCAAAATTCCCTTGGATAAAGTTCAACCCGGTTCTATACAAACATCCAGTCAGCACTCTCCCCCATTCCCCCCCATTGACGTACTAGGGGATGTGGCGCAGACGACTAAAACACAATCCTGGTCGCGAATACGCCAAGCGGCCGAAACGATTCAACTCTAAGACCCAGAAAAAAGCTTGGAAGAAAATCTGAGTTGAGATCAACCCAATAAAAAGATTACTTGATTGACAAAAAGGAAAAAAAGAAAAAGGAGCTGCTAGGGGAGTGGCGTGGGATATATTTTATGTATGACGACAAGGGCTAAACAACTACTCTCCCAAAATGGGCCCGAGGATGTGTTCGCTTCGCACATAATACAATAGTGAAACAAACGCACCGTATGTTGGAGTCGATCAGCAAAATTGTGCTTCTCAAGTCAGAGCGGAGCACACGAGAAATCAAGATCGGTGGCAATGTGACTGAATACCAGGCGAGGACAAAATACAGTCCAAGCTGTTCAAAAATGCACTTCCGGCATCGGTCTGTGTGTAACGAACAGCTTGGCTTTCGGTGCCTCCTTTTGACGTTCTTGTAGGGCTTCTGTATTATCAGTCCGGGCGATTATATCTTGCTCGCGGGCAATTTCGAACGGTTCTCGGCGGGATGGTTCTTGTGTGAATTGGATCGGCAAGTGCAGGCCACGGCGTGAATAATTGACCCGTCCTATTCGGTAGTCACAAGACTTTCGATCTCATATGGAGCAACGTAAATTTCGGCCAGATTGGATGTCGCGTGGGGCAGCGACGACCGACGCGCAATTGGTGCTTTAGAGTGCCTTTGTGAGCCTGCACAGAGAGTGATGGTAATAGGAGAAAGGAGGAGGGACGTTCGTTGCCTGGTGCGCACGGCGGAACAGGAGCTTTTACTCAGGCAAGAACATGGCGGCGCGTGAAGCTCATTTCTGCCAATTGATTGACGCCCTGCAGGGCAAGGCTCAGACAGGTGAATACGAGAAGTTGGTGTTAATAGCTAGGGCATTACATAGGTAGTAGCCATCCCGAGGCCACTTGGTCAATGCTGATGGTCCTGATGGTCCTGATGGTCCGGCGAGGCAGGCGCGACCAGCAGCGGAGGCGGAGAGGAAGAGGCAGAAAATGAGAAGGCCACGGGCCCACGGCCAATTGTTGTCGTTGATCAACTTGCCACCAAATTGCCAAATGCACGGCACACGATATGTATTCCCCACAAGCCACGGAATACGGAGCAGACAATTGTTCAACATTTCTCACCGGTTCGCCCCGTTGATCCAGGGACCAAGCCTCGCGACGTCCAGTCCACCAGGTAGTAGCACAACCCGAGTCCTGTTCATAGCTTCGAGCCTTGTAATACTCCCTGGTGTTACAAGCTAGCTATGCATGACGACGGCCAGGACCTGCGCGAAAGCTGGCATCAGTCGCGCGCTAATACTCCTTCTGTCAGTCAAACAGGAGCGAGCTTGCAAGTTGCGACTATTTATTTTAGCCACGTCGCAACTTGTCGACCCTGGCATCCGTGAACCTGGCGTGCAGCACATGAAGATCGACCGGACTCCTTGTTGGCCATCTGTCACACGTGCTTGTTGATGAGTGCAGAGTCACAGAGTGTGCGTCTCGGGCCTTGTCACAACCACCAGGCGGTAATAATAGTGGTCAGCTGTTATCATGCTCCAGTCTACTCCGTACTCCGTAATCATTGCATTGCAAGCATTCCTGCCAAAAAAGGAACCATGCTCGGCCCAGGGCTCTCCCGATATGGATCATGGTTGCTGGCGTCCATCGCAGTTTCGAGGTACGTTCTACTCCGTACCGTACGAGGTACATACACTTTGAAGAACCGTGTCACTCGAGATCTGCTATTTGAGGAAATGATGACTCACCTCCTGATGACAGTTGATTTTTGTTCGGAGGATGTACAGAGTATCTGCACATTTGCTCGCGGCTCCCAACCATATTTTTTTTACCTTAATACTAGGGAGGAGCACAAATTTTGCCTTGACCGGAGCACAACATCTGGCAGATGCTCTTGACCAATAGCTGTCGAGCAATCATCGATATGGGTCGGTGCAACTGGACGCTTTAGGTATGCCGTCGTTCGGCACGTTACGTTCTGCAGATAATACCAACCAAGCTTCAGTTCCAAGAGACCTCAGCAATATGGCTATCATGAGAAGATGATGGCGCATCGGGCTGCGGTTGACTGTTGTCAAACACGAGGCGGTATTTCGAATCAAGTTCTTTTCTCCCAGTATTACCTGGTGCTTTTCGTGCCTGAGAAAATTGCCATGTGGGGACACGAGCCGCTGACACATGCAGGCACCAGTACATACATACATGTATGTATGTACATATGTAGTCCGTCCGCTCACTTGTTTTTCCTACAGACAAGTTCGGCTGCAACAGCAATGAGAAAGAAGAAGCGGGCTGGTGGCAGTGGTGGGTTGCTACGGAGTCCTCCGCAAACAGATTTCTTGTGGAACAAACACTTTCGTTCATGTCCCTCTACTCAGCATTGTCAGGTCATTGATGCAGGAGGCACCACATTCGTGACTGGATACGGACTACCGTCATCATAACATTGCAAGACTCAACTCGCGATCTCTTCACTGCAGTGCAGCTCGCTGGGAGAGAAACGCAAGTGCTTAATTCCTGCATGAATTGTTACGTATATTGGCATGCGTCTCGACCAGTCGAGCGACAACAGAGCCCTGGAGCCCCGACTCCAACCAAGGCGGCCATCTTGCCGTACCAAACCTGGGTTATTTCGACATATGGAAAATCCCGTCGCAGCGCAAATTACCAATTCGCACAAGCCCGAGATAAGGGCATGCATTGGGATTTGAACTGTTCAGGTTCAGGAACGGAAGTCTAATGTGTCCGATGAGTTCGACATGGTGTGGAGATGGTCAGAAAGTGCGTGATCTTTTTTATTTTCCCATGTCCGTCCAACAATCCCCCCAAAAAAAGACCCAAACGGTGCTTGATCGCCCCTTTTCATCTCACCTGCAAGTGGGAATTGGTGCCTAAGATACTCCGTACGTACAATATGTACATGTAATATACCGACCATGCCGACCATGCCGACCTTGGACAACCACTCATTGCTGCTCGCCCCTCTGCCCCTTTCCCTTGGGATTGGGAAACGGGCGCACGGATGTCATCTGTCATCTGTCATCTGTCATCCAACTCAATTCTACATATCATTCCCTGTCGATATCTATATTTTCGGCTGGCTGCCCCTGGTGGACATGTTCTCGCTTCCCTTACTGATACTGGTACTTCGGATCTTTGTTGCCCATCCATGCATGACCTTCACTTTGAGGCGCGGGCACGGAGTTTTTGCCAAGCAATACGGAGTATGTACATGTACGATGCGCCACTCCATCCACGTACATACATATATGTACGGAGTACGGAGTACATACGGACCGACTCGAATACGACCAAAGTCGATGACGTACACCCTTGTGCTTCCAATTACGCTAGATTGTTGGCTGGTGCTGCGATATCCGGTTCTAGTGCTTTGTCCGAGCCGACAGGTTCGAAATTTTTGACCATCTGTATTATTAATAGTTTCGCGTGCAGCGTCCCCACTGAATAAGTGTACATACATATTTGGCCATCGTGCCGTCGTGCCGTCGTGCCATCATCCAATGTCCTTGGTACAGCGTACGGACGACGACTGGCATAAAAGGGCTCAAACCTCGCTAGAGATGTTCTCACGTCTGTACTCCGTAAGAGAGTACTGGATGAGCGTTTCCACGCTTTATTGCGCCGCGGCGGGGCACACCAGACGGCTTGATCCGCAACGGCACAAACAATACAAGACGGCCAAGAGCCGCCTAGCAAAGTTTGTGGTAAGGAGCGTGTCACAGTTAGTTGGAAACCAGGAGTGCTGAGAACGGGGTACGGGGTAATACGGGGTACGGGGTACGGGGTAGTCAGACTTGATAGAAGAAGAGACTCAGTCCTTGGTTGCCCAGAGTACACTACAACCCCTGAATTATTTTACAAAGATACATGACAGGGGATAACAAGCCAATCAGGCGTCAAACGGGAGATAGGGCAAACAGGGGCAAGGATTAGCAGGTACATTAATTTATCCGAGTCTTACGAAGAAAAAAATGTAACTTTTAGTAGCGTTTAATACCCCTGTGTATCCCCCCATATGACGCTCTAATAGTAGCTCTATCTTATCCTACCCTATCTCTTTGAGGACCGTAAGACTACACTTCCGTACCGATCCACTTATTTCACCTAATTAAAATTATTATATTAAAGTATACTTCTTATGCAATACTAATTTATACTATAATACTTATACCAGCAAGTATTTAAGTTATAAAGAGCTACATCGCCTATCTCACAACCCTACCGGCTTAGAGGGGGCTTCTTACGATTGAGGGGTTACTCGAAGTCGCTCCATTGAACCAACGCAGAAAAGTGGGTCGGTACGGAAGTGTAGTCTTACGGTCCTCAAAGAGATAGGCAGAACGCAACTGCGGGCAGCTGCTATTGGGTAACCTGATGTGGGGCAAGTAGATTTGTAAAATAATCCAAGGGTTGTATGTAGTGTACTTCGTACATGTAGATCTCTATCCAATAACGTTGTACACTGATACAAGGTACCTTGCATTTTCTGTGACTCGGTCTGCCGACAAGTTGATCACCGCTGTCCACGGAAGTATGTACATATATACAAGTTATGAGCGCCATTAACAAGGACGCTGTGGAGCCAAGATACAAAAAATGCAACCGACACCAAACAGATCGATGTATGTATATCAAATTGCTCCTAGTAAGAAAGTTCGGATTCCAGTACAGAGTAGGAACGCGAAGAATTCCTTTCCACTTTCCCTTTCCGCTCTCCTCTTTCTCAACCCAGCTGCGTCGATTCTGGCTCAAACGCATAATCCGCACCGAAACGCAGTCAGTCATTGCTCCTTGGCTCCTCAAAAACTCTAGTGTGTCCCGTCATTCTCAACTACACTCGGCACCGGCCGGTGTGGCACGGAAGCTCATCGTGGCATCGGGATCGGAGCCAGTCCCGCGAGGTGACGGTTGATGGAAGTCGCAAACTATTAACTCGCCGGTTTCCGCCATTTCCCCATCCTCGTTGGGCAACGCACCCAAATTTCCGTGGTCACATTGCCGCTTTTGGTTCCTTATTACTGTGATTTGGGGGGGGGGGGGGGGGGGCATGGGAGGCGCTACTTGCTAAAAAAAAAAAAATATAGACAAAAACTCACCTGGAGGGAGAGGGAGGGAGCAAGTGAGCTCGTTTTGTCCTTTGCTGCTAGATGCATTGGCCACTGCCGATGAACAAGAAAAAAATTATAAAAATCATACACTCCGTACGTGCTTCACGCCGTTTTTGCCGAACCTGTCTCCCACAACCCCCCATCATGAGCCTCACCGCTCGATTGGGGGAGCGGCATTGTTCAACCAAATGTACCTCCGTATGGGCGAACTACATAATCGAGTTTCGTCTCATGGCGCCCACGCGGCTGCAGCGCTGATTGCCCCGTGGCACAAAGAAAAAACCCCCCTGCTGCCTGCCTGCCTGTAACTGGCTTGTCCTTGGCTGGCAGGATCCGGTAATATCATTCGCATGACAAGATGTGGGATTACTTTTTATTTAGTGTGCTATTTTAGTGCCATCCCATGTCCCTGGAACAAGGAGGCCCAACGGCACGGCCTAGTTTGGGCACCATCAGCACGGCCATTTCCTCAAAAAGCCCTTCCTGCAGAAATGCATTGAAGATCGGTCCATGGGAAGATACCCTGTGAATATTCACCACCGCTCTATCGTGGTTCCTCCAAGTTCGTTGCCTTGTCGTGTACTCCGTGAATTGGTGGCTTTTTCGATAACACGCCCAACGCACGTCAAGTTAACTGCATCACGGGCAATTTTTCATTCCATTCCATCTCCATATTCCTCTTCAGTGGACTTCTCGCTTGCGTCCCCCCCCTTTTTTTTTGTTTTATTTGCTCTACGAATAGTACCGAGTACTGAAGTGGTATTACGACAGGTTGTCAATAAAGCGGGCGCAATCCGATCCGTAGAGGCTGAGAACACAACCCTCCTCCCCCTCCCCCTTCCCATCAGAATCAGTGCCAAATGTCTTGGAATTCCGTGTTTAATCGTTCATTCATTCAGCGCGACGTTTCATTGTACAGAGTTGGAATTTGCCGCTGAGACATTGAGGTGCCACACACGAGCTCGAAGAGAGCTCGAGGAAATGGTGGCGTACGGAGTAATAATAAAGAAAATGTCGCTGAAAATGGGCACCACAATCTACGGCACGGCACGTAAAACAGCTTCGCCTCGTGTGATGCCATGCACATGGAGGAGAGAGGGGGGCGGGGGGGGGGGGGGGGGAGTCAACAAGGTGGGCACTTGTGATACCATAATTTGTACGAGGTGGAAGATTGCCATGTACGGAAATGGGGATGCGGATGCGGTCATGATGGCGAAAGAAACGAGGTGTAAGTCTCACCTGCATCTGATATGAGTGTTTTGTCCGTGTAGTGAGCAGTACTCCGTATGGTATTTTGTTTTTCCGATATCGGATATCACTGCTTTTTTCTTTTCGCTTTTATCCCTACCAAAACGTGTGTGACGTGAAATGCTTGTCTTTCCCGTAGAAAACACTGATGTACAGATATCGAACGTGGAAAGGTGCTCGTGTACGGAGTATTCCGTACGAATTACATCTGCACAGCCCGAAGATTATGCTTGACCATACGAGGATCATGGTGGTGATACAAAGTGTGACGTGAGCGGCAGAACTCGAACTTTGATGCCGTGCTACCTTGAGAGGAGCTTTGTTTTGTTTTCATGTAATTGTTTGTTTTTGGTTTGAACCCCCCCCTTTTTTGGCGCCCCACATAAGACGGATATTCACGACCCCGATACTCGGGAACTGTACGTCCCTGCGGAGGACTGGCTTTCTTTTCGTGCATTGATGGAGACTGGGAGCTAGGAGCTGCCTGGAGAGGATTCTTATAGTCGCTACATGCACTGGGCTAGCAGGTGTTTTTATTTTTTATTTTTTTTGGAGGATTCCATCATGATCTGAACATATGGTGGGGGTTAACGAGCGTTCATGTACCATAGATGCATGTTCTATATCTTGGTATCAGGGACAGCGTTTATCGCCCCGACGAGGTTCAGTACCCAATATCTTAACCTCAGATTGAATACATGGCAAATGTCACCGGCCGAGCACATACCTATCTAGAAGTAAAATCCTCGTCCGTGATATCCGATCCGAGGCAACCATGATCGCTTGAACACGATGTGTAATGTACTTTGTGATGATTTACATGTACTCCGTAGAGATGCAAGAATTCATCCATCGCCATCCATATTATCGAACCCCGTTGCTCTCGGGCCTGTTGCCCAGACTCGAAAGTTGTCAACGTCCGCCGTGATTGCTCGTTCCGAAACACACTTGAACCGTCTTGACGAGCAACTTGATTCCCCCCGAGACATGATCCAATTGGAGGTCAAGAGAAGATTTGGTTGTAACATCTTGAGAATTATGGTTGACTTGGTGGTGTTATGTCTGGTGTGTCACTCAGATACGGGCGGCTATAATCTCTCTTGTATATTCAACACATCATACGCCCGGGATCGACAACAAAAGGAGGCTCACTTGCCTCGAAGAGAATGCACCGCCCGCGCCGAATAAGTCAAGTCTTAGAACGCCCGCTACGGACAGCGCGATCTGGAGCATAAGGCATAGGTTAGGGCAGTGATGGCGGGACGGCGGCGAGGCGCAGCAGGTCTAAGTTTGAGACTAACTGAACCCTCGTGCCCGCTGCCTGTCTAAACAGCTTTGTTAGTTGACGTTATTGAATCCAGTGCTCTGCAGCGGCGTTGGCTAACCTGGTATCCGTTTGGGTGAATCACTTTGCCAGAATGTGTAGCTTTGCTTCACGGCGCCGCCGCCGCGATGCAACGGGCAGTCCCGACTTCGTTCCTCCTCCAGCATGCGCCATCGTGATTGCCGTCCAGTGTCATTAGGTTGCTGGTTGAGATAACCCAGGAGCTGGTTTCAATTAACTGGGCTCTACTTGTCTGTTAGTGCCCATCATGCCTCTGCAAAATCAAGGAAAAGCTAGACAGCAACGGTTTACCTAGTCTCTTGAGTAGCCAGCCTACACAAAAACCTGCCTTCCTGGCTTTTACAGAAAAGCCCATAATTCGGCCCAATCTTTCCATGTTCTGGATGCTCAATCTCCCAGCCTTAACGTCGACTGAGAGTGTACGATCTTGGCTAGCTGTCGCGCGACATCTGCTCTACCACGCGCAACGTCGTTGCCGGGCTATGTTCTTGGCCATGGCGGATCAAGATACTCCTTCGGTGTATGCGTTGCACACATCTCCGTTTTCTCTATACTCTCTCATGACCCACTTTGCATTTGTTCTTGGCCAGCGCATTGATCCAGAAACGGCTCCAGCAATCGACATTCGGCACGTCAACCTGGAGACTGGGGAGAATTTGTCGGAGCCCTATCTCACTGAGATAAGTCAGAAAGGACAGGTAGGTTTGTCACTAAAGATATCTCATCAAACGGCATGGCATGGGAACACAAAATCAAAAAATCAGAAGCAGATAGAAAGAATCGGGAAGGGGCACTGGTTTTTGAATCGCAAGGCGGTTTTTTTTTTGGGGGTGGGGGGAGTTTTCTTCTTCTTTTTTTTTTTCGGCGTTTGAGTATAAAGCGTCATGCTGGCCTCTTGGAGCATAATGACCTCTCAAGAATAAGATGTAAAAAATGCCTTGTCACCTGTGACTAATTTACTTTGCTTTTCGTCTAGGTGCCCGTCCTTACATCCCCGACGCTTGTCGCGCCCATAGATGATAGCCATGAAATCTCCAGATGGCTTTGTCAACAGCAGCCGAGACTTGTGCCCGAGAAGCACCGCCAGGCCATTGGCGAGCTGCTTGACGAGCTGTATGAAATCCATGCTATTGCTTTCTCAACCACTCCGGATGTGATGAGAAACGGAATCCCCAACCAGGCTGCTGCCCTTTTAGAGAATCCATCATTGTCCGAGGGTCATCGACGGGCTCTCGAAAAAAAGAGCATGTTGTGAGTTGATGTTACTGGATATTGCAATTGTGCATGGGCATTCCACGTAGGGACTGACACTAACATATGACGCCCATAGCCATGATTCACAGTATAATCGAGCCCTTGAGCCAGACAACATGGCACAGGTAGGAATCAAAATTCGCGACTTCATGCAATGCCTTGCCCTTCTTTTAGAAGAGCATCGTGGTAATAGCGAAGCATGGATCTTTGGCGACCAGCCTACGATTTTGGATGCCCACGCAGCCGTGTTAGTTGCCAGAATGATGGATCTGGAAAGACTTGATCTGATTCCAGATAGAGTCCGGGATTATGCGAATAGTGTCAAGGAAACGGCAGAGTGGGAACAGGTCACGCAAGGGCAACCAACGTTCTCAAATGTGTCACTTGGTCCGGTCACCAACTGATAGGCCGAGTGAGGGTCAGGGTCGGGTGAGGTAATGTTTAATGAATTGTATCCTGCAAGACATCAATAACGGTTGTTCTGCATATCATCACTTAGGCGTAATCATCAAGAGCCATACAAGCTGGTGTGTTGAATCGTGCTGTATGAGAATAGTACCTTGAGAAAGCCATTCGCTCTCTAGCCCAAAGCAAGGTTCGTCTGACTGTTGGCCCATTCAAGTTGGTTTCCTTTCGGTCAGTCAGAGGTGCCCTCTTCAAAAACATTGCTGGGCAAGTTGAACACAGTTGACACTGCTCTTCGCCATGTGATGCGGCCAAGAAAGCGGAAAGTTTGAAACAAGTCGCAGCGACAAAAGTTCACAGACTAAGCGGCGTAGGGACATCGGAAACACAATTGGTTGGTGACGGAGCGTAAAGCACAGTACGTAGCAAAAGGCCATCCATCGAGTCACCACGAATCCAAGGTCAAGGATAAACCCTACTGTGGTCCGTTTGTTGTTTGAAAGGTGAATTGCGCTCTGATACGTGTTATTCATGCTTTATAGTCGCCACTGTACAATAGGGGATGATGTGGAAGGCAGAGATTGCCGACGCTTTCGCTTTAGCCATTCTGAAACTGCTCTCATGTTGATATCGGTTGACCAACCAATATAAGCCGAACACAGTCAGCCAGAGGATCCGTCTTGCCGCAGATCAACAGGTAGGCGTCCAAGACCAGGTACACGTTCTCATGGACCAACTGACAATAAAATGCCAATGTATTCAGACTGGCAGCGAGTTGCTGAGCCAATTCAATATGACGCCCTCGTCCCATTCGGCAGTATCGCCTTGAGCAATTGGTTGGGCATCGCGACAAACTTTGGCCGTCATGTGTCTTGTTGTTGAAGTGGGCAACAATTAGAATTCGAAAGCCTATTCTTCAAGTTTTGGAGTCGATGGCCCGGCCATATCTTTAGAGAACGATAATGTCATCGGCCAAGTTGTCGGTCGGGTTTTCCGTTCACTTCGTAGAAATTTCCAAGCAGATGCGAGACTTGCACCCCTGCGGTGTTTTATTCGAGAAAAATTTCTCACCACGCTGCTGTAAATATGCTCCTGGTTCCGCTCACAAGTACGAATCAGCCGCACTTTAATGGAGGCACCGGAGGCAAAAGGAGTCAAGCTGCGTTGTTTGAGAAGAGGCATGGCGTCAATATTGGCGTCGGCGCGCGAGTCTAATGGGCTGACAGCTTCACACTTGTCAGCAGTCATTTGAGGTAGGAGCCAAGACTACGCTCTTTTGGGAAGGTGGTTGAGTCCTGGACCATCCAAGCAGTGTGCGAGACCTGACTGACTAAAATAAATGGGCTGGCATGGCAGCTGCACACGGGTGACAGGTATCTAGATGTTGGATAATAGTAGTAGATTGGCTTCCGTCTGGTGTGACCCGTACAGTGCGCGCTGCCACCTGGTATATGTAAGCAGCTAACATCCTGGCCGGCAGTGTCTGGTAGGAGGAAGCCGTCGGCTGTTTCGTGCTTCTTGTGTGAATTGCTCGGGTCGGGACGCAGAGAGCTGCCCATGTGCAATTATGTAAACTCTATATAATGCAGTGATGTTATTTATCCACAGAGGACGAAAATAATAAATGCCTCCCAGGATAACGTTGCTTATCCTGAAGAAACCCGGGGTATCGCTTGTGCGAACAGGCACTGTGTAGGATAGCGTGGGCGAGGACCGGCGTAATACCAATACCGAATACCAATACCGCAGAGAGGAACTTGATGAGTTGCACCCCTCGCCATCCAGCATCTCCCCGTTTTGGCCATCCGGCCAGAACAAAAGAACCAGGTTGTCAGAGCTATTTTTCTATCTCATTCTTCTCGTCCGTCCTCGTTCTCCTGCCCCCCGGCGCACAAGTCCACTATTATCTACCTCACTACTCCGGACTAGTGCCTCTCTCTCCGTCTTATCCACCCCTCTCCGCAGATGAGTCTGAATGTTTGAGTCTTGACATTTCCGTCGAGTCTACCACCACAAAAAGACAAGACGGTCGCCTTTCTTAGACCGTGTCTCACTGTGACCAACTGGCGACTGGTGGATAGACGGCGGCTAAGAGGCGAATGACTCTCGGCGACAGAGTAGGCGAAAGACAGACGTCTCCAACGAAGTTGCTTACAACCGCCAAGACACTCAACCACAATTGACGAACCATCATTCAATTGGAGACAAACCAGCTTGGTAGCTGTCTCTTAATCTGGAGAAAACTATAAAAATGCCCAGAATGCTTCCGTCGATCTTAAGAAAGCGCCATGAGGTTGAAGAAATCATGCCCATACCCGAGCCTCTGGAAGGGAACTTGTCGGGCGTTGATCACCTCAAACACCTCGCCGCTTTCGAGAAGGCGCACAAGTTGGATCCCAACTTACCCATGGACGAGTTGAACGATGTCGACGCCGCGCTGGCTGCTGGAAATGCTGAAAAGGGTCTCGAAATTGAGCATGCTCTCATGGAGGATAATAGTCCGTATCCAGAGGTAGTTCATTCACCCCCACCTTCCACCCCAACATTTTTGTCTCTGACATTTCATTGCCAGGTCAGAGCTGTTGTACGAAACTTTGATGTTGATGTACCCGCCAGCACCATCAGAGCCTGGGTTATCGGCCTTTCACTCTGCACGATTGGTTCTGGGGTCAACATGCTCTTTTCTTTGCGAAACCCGACGGTTGCAATCACAACTTATGTGGTTCAGCTAATTGCCTATCCCATCGGCCGTGGATGGGACATGGTAATGCCAGACAGGGTTTTGAATGTTTGCGGCGTTAAGTTCAACTTGCGGCCCGGCAAATTCAACTTCAAGGAGCACGTTGTCATTGTTGCCATGTCGAATGTGAGTTGTTTGCGAAAAAAAGCATGTGATTTTTGGTGCGGTGCATTGAGATTTCCAGTTGACCTGAAGGATCAATGACTGACAAGTTCATCGTTAGGCTGCCTATGGTGGTGGTGCTCTCTACGCAACCGACGTGCTGTTGACCCAAAAGATATTTTACAAGCAGGAGTTTGGTATTGCTTTTGAACTCCTTTTCGGCATCACAACACTTTGCACTGGGTACGGTATGGCTGGCCTCGCTCGCCGCTTCCTCGTCTGGCCTGCAGCTATGATTTGGCCCGCCGATTTAGTCAATTGCGCCTTGTTTTACACTCTGCATGACCATTCCAGATCAGACCCATCCAAGACGAATGGCTGGACCGTTGGCCGCTATAAGCTCTTCTTCATCGTTGGATGTGCCGCATTTATCTGGTACTGGTTCCCTGGTTGGATTTTCAAGGGCTTGTCCTACTTTGCCATTGCCTGCTGGATTGCCCCCAACAGTGTAGCCGTCAACAAAATCTTCGGCAACAGTCACGGATACGGGCTGATACCCATCACTTTTGACTGGACAGTGGCCACGGGCTTCATTGGATCTCCTCTCATTCCCCCTTTCTACGCCATCATGAATGTGCTCGGCGGTATTACATTCTTTTTCGTCATTGTCTCGATGGGAGTTCACTTCAGCGGCACCTGGTACGCCGATTACATGCCTGTGCAGTCATCCGAAGCGTATGACAATACCGGCAAGACTTACAACGTGTCCCGTATTTTGGACAGCAACTTTGACTTCAACGAAACTGCATACAAGGAGTATTCCCCTCTGTACTTGTCGACCCAATTCGCGTTGGCGTATGGATTGTCTTTCGCTGCCATATCGGCTGTCCTCGTTCATGTTGCACTGTATCACGGCAAGGAGATTTGGAGACAATTCAAGATGGCTCGTCATCAAGAAGACGACGTTCACATGCGACTGATGAAGAAATACCGCGACGCTGAGGACTGGTGGTATGCTGGTAAGTTTGCATCTGCTTGACATGATGGGGGAAAAACCAACAAATTTATGATTGACATGTTTATCAGCTTTGTTCATTACCATGGTTGGTATTTCCTTTGGAGTCGTTACCGGCTGGCCAACTGGCTTTCCCGCATGGGCCTTTGTCGTGTGCTTGCTGCTTCCAATTGTTTGGCTTCTTCCCATTGGAATCATCCAGGGTATCTCTAATATTCAACTTGGTCTCAACGTCTTGACTGAATTCATCATTGGTTACATGGTTCCCGGCAAACCTATGACCATGATGATGTTTAAGAACTACGGCTACATCTCCATGTCACAAGCATTGTACTTTGCTCAAGATCTCAAGCTTGGCCATTACATGAAGGTGCCACCCCGTGTCATGTTCTCCTCTCAGCTGATTGCCTCTATTTGGTCAGCTATTGTTCAAATTGGAGTGATGAACTGGGCTCTGGCGAAGATCCCCGACGTTTGCAGTGAGAGACAAAAGGACAACTACAGCTGTCCGAGCGGCCATGTCTACTACACCGCCTCGGTCATCTGGGGAGCCATTGGCCCTGCTCGCATCTTCAGCCACGGCGCTACTTATGCCAACCTCCAGTGGTTCTGGCTTGTTGGTGCTGCCACTCCCATCCTGACATGGCTGCTCGCAAGACGGTGGCCCAAGTCTTTCTGGCGATATGTGTGCACGCCTGTCATCTACGGTGGTACTGGCTTGCTACCTCCCGCTACAGTTCACATCTTTCTCTGCTGGGGTGTTGTTGGCATCATGTTCAACTACTTTATCAAGCGCCGCTACACTGGTTGGTGGCTTCAGTACAATTACGTCGTCTCTGCAGCCATGGACTGCGGTCTGATCATTAGCACACTGGTCATATTCTTCACTCTGTACATGACAAACGCATCTGCCCCTTCATGGTGGGGCAACAACGAGATGACGAACACGCTCGATTGGCATGCCAACGCAGTTTCAAAACATGTTGCTCCTGGCGATAAGTTTGGACCTACAGTTTTCCCCTGATCAGAAAAAGGATGCTTTATTGACAATTACTGGCGTTTTTTTGGGTCATATAATGAGGAGACGCAGAACAAGTATTATGCTAAGATGATGTTGTTATTCATGGAAAGGGAGTTTATTATCATTTCCATGCTCGGAACATTCTTGCCGATACATTATAATGTATATGAGATGGGAAAATGATTTTGTCGCGTTTGGATGGAGTTTGGGGTCGTGGAACGATATGACTTCGCTTGGACCCGTGGTTTATGCTTGCTTTGGCAAGAATTGTGCAAAGATTCCTGATTGATGAACTGTGCATAAGAACTTTTATATCATGCGTATGTAATGATGGGTTGTCCAGTGTGAATGGATAGTAATCAAGATACTACAAGTTTGTACATGTACATGCTTGTAGTTGAAAATGCGAAGGAAAAGAATTGGACAATCTATCTGAAACGTCGCAATTGAATGAAGCCAACCGATCGCGTCCTTTTGAATACTTATACTGAGAACTATCAGCACTAGCATCACTTTGACGCCCCACATATTCCAGTCACGTGCATGAATCACGCCAAGGGTACCATCACGTGACCTCGCTCCTTCAAACGATCAGCCAATTGTGCGCACAAGGCGAATTAGGGCTTAGCACCGCAACCACCCAGTTTCTCGCAAGTCGACAACTCCACCGGGAAAAGCCCTCCCCCCAATTCGAGAATCTCCTCGAACGTCGTTCAACCACAGGTCAAACCACCACCGCCAAAATGAGTACGTGAACGCTCCCATGCGAATCTCAAGCTTCACACGCACGGAAGAAGAGAGAGACGCAAGTTTTTCCTCTCTGGAGATGTTGTTTTAACTGACAGGTCTGGTCGCGCAGCGAAGGGTACCTCCAGTTTCGGTAAACGTCACAACAAGACGCACACCTTGTGCCGACGATGCGGTTAGTGATGCCTCTCCACTGTGCAAATGCCTAGGGACCGAGAAAGAGGAGGCAAACGATGACAGAAAATGTTTGAATCCAGAGGTCTGGGACAGGGTTTCGAGACGGAAAGATTCTGCCAACATAGCACGCGGCACACGGCTCACAAACGTCAACGTGACCTACGACTTTTGATACTGACGGGACACAATCTCAGGTCGTCGCTCTCTGCACATCCAGAAGCACGAGTGCTCTTCCTGCGGCTACCCCTCCGCTAAGACCCGCAAGTGTACGTTAGGCACCCTCCCTCACCTTGACTCTCCCCATTTCCTTTACTCGACACCCAGATGTTCCTGATTCTGGTCGAGCGACACATGTATCCGAGGGGAAAATCTGCCGTCTTTGAAAAAAAAAAAAAAACCACGGCTTCGACTCAATCCAGTCCGGAATCAAGGCTAACACGAATCTCTACAGACAACTGGGGCGAGAAGGCCAAGCGAAGAAAGACCGTCGGCACCGGCCGCTGCCGCTACATCAAGGATGTATCGCGCCGATTCAAGAACGGTTTCCAGACCGGAACTCCCAAGGGCGCCCGCGGCCCTGCCTCCAAGTCCGAGTAAATCTGTCTTGTTCCAAGACCTCTTAGTTTATCCAAACCAGGACTCGCCAAGTCCCCCAAAAATTAAAAACAAAGGAAGATTTTTTGACTTGAGAATAAAAGAATAACCTCTTTTTTTTTCCCTTCCCCTACATCGCATCCATTTCACGATTTGTCGCCAACTGTGACTTGGGCAAAAAAAAAAAGAGGAAAATTGTGACTTGTTGCAAGGGAAAGAAACGGGCGAATAGCGATAAAAAGGACGATGTCGGAGAGCGATTGTGTACTGGGAGGAGGTATCTTCACGGTACTCTTCTTTTAAGGGGGGGGGGGGGCGGCCGTTTATGGTTTTTATTTGGTAAAAGACGGCATCGGTTTGGTAGGCTCTCGTTACCTTGCTGTTGCTGTACTTTTACGGCGGAAAGGGGCATCAACAAATGCACCTTTTCTCGGATGGAGCATGGGACACGGTGTTTTCAGAAACGTGTTTTGAAGCAAGGAACTGGAACTGGCTGCCCTTGTCTTTTTTTTTTCCCCCTTAGCTTTTTGAGAGAGAAAAGTGGTCAAAGCTAAAAGAAAGGATTTGCCAATGCCGAACCCTCTGGTGGTACGTGAATGTGTGTCCTGCATTGTGCAGAAAGCGTTATGATGCTGGACAAGTGAAGAATCGCGGCATTCAAGTCGTGCCGTGATGACGGAATATATAGCACTAGCATGACCACACGGAAGTACGTGACTGTCTTCTTCTCATCTGCAACGAAGAAAACACAGGTCCACGTCAAGCTCCCCTCTCGAACACCCTCACGCCCCCATCCCCAGAAACATGATACAAATACTCGGCACCTCCCTCCCCGCCAGCCCCCTTCCCGCCCCCCGTTATCCTCACCACACCACTCACATCCCTCGCCGTCCCCGTGTCCAAAAGTCGCAGCGCCATGACGCAACGCGCCTCATGCGCAAGGGAAAGCGCAAACGCCGCGTGCTCCCTCTCCAGTGTCGTCGTCTGCCCATGCAGCAACGGGTCGTCTGCCGAGACGGTCAGGACAGTAGCATGGACTTTCTACTCCCCCAGGTCAGCATCCCCATTCCCATCCCCATGCCCATCCACAACCCAAGATCAAGATCAAGATCAAGATAGCGCAAGACGAGCGGGCGAGGAAAAAAAAAAAAAAACATACCTCCCTCAATCCCACCAGCAGATTCATCACCTCCACCGCACCGGCGTCCCCCATGGCCAACCAAGCATCCATCTGATCCAGCACCAAGACGACCCTTCGCCCCCCCAGGGATACATCCGCAATGGCTCTTTCCAACCCATCCCTCACCTCCCCTGTCGCAGTCCCGCGAAGAACATAATCTTTGCTGGCTCCCCCGCCGCCGGGCTGCGCATCAGGCATGCACAGGCCGGTGAGACCATCGACAAACGCGAATCTCTTGTTCTTGTGGAATGTGTCCAAGTCGAGCGCCTTTATCGATTAGCAAAGCTTGCTGAATGCCGTATCCAAACATGTAAAAGGAACTTGAGAACAAACAACATGTCAAGAAGAATACGAGGAGAATACCTACCATCTTGCCACAGCCCTCCCTCCAGAACGCTCCGTCCCTCAAAAAACTACACAGCACAACCGCCGTGTCCACCCCATCCCCGACATCGCTCTTCCCCTTTAGGAGACTGTAGAGCCATCGGAGGACAAGCCAGTTTGCGCTCGCACCAAGTACGCTCGTGACAAGGACGAGGCTATGCTCTGGCGGTAAGTCAAGGTATGGTTCTAGGAGGGGAGGAATCTTGGTTGATGCGGATGTCATTCTGGAGCTTCGGACAAAGGTGGTGTGAAAATGAAGGGATTGCTTGGATTGAAACGAAAATTCGAAATGATGGTTGGGAGATGTAAAATCGTAAAAATTAAAGGCGATGAGTCTTTCTCAAACGACGAGAAATTGCGTACAAGTCTCAGTGTTCTTTGCAGAGAATGCATCAAGGATTTAATCTGGGCGGGGGATGCTCAAGAACGAGATTCCAAACTTTGTACGGATTACAGTGTAAAAGGTAATGCGACGACTGACATGGTGGTGGTGGGGCAGCATCACCCATGAACCACCAGCTTCTGCGCCCAAACAAGGCAATAGGAAACGGCTCGTTGGAAACATTAATCAATTGTCGTGATGCCTCGTCGGCGTCTCATCTCATTCAGTGCAACACATGCTGATGCCACCCACTCATGAATCGAATATCGGAAACTGAAACGCCAGACACCCAATGGTCCCCAATCCCAAATCAAGATTGACCATGAAAAAAATAATCGAAAAAATAACAAAGTAGCAATATGCAAGCTATCCCTATGTTCCTTGAGTGTGTATAGTTGCACTCAATATGTAACGCCACCTCTTGCAACAGTATACAGGAACGAAACCCCTTGCCAAACAACTGCCGGTGCAAATTGCCAATCTCGCTCGACCATCATTCGCTCAGACACGACAGGAAAGTCGTAGCATGCTCAAAAATTCTCCAGGAGGTTCTTTCTTACTGTCCACATACGAGCCCTCTTGCCATAAATGAACAAGGGCACCGTGGTAAGCTGAAGAATAAGCTGGATAATGCCCAGCCAGATATAGACCTTCTTCGGTCCGTCATCGGCCATCCAGTGTGATACAAAGAGACTAAAGACAAGTCCATGTAGCACGTTCTTGGAAAAGTTGAGCGTGACGAGGGCCTCCCCCGCATACTGGCGGTAGCTGTCAACACAAAATGTAATGGCTGTGGTCGAGCCTAGACAGCATCCAAACGAGAGGATGCCAAAGAAAAGCGTGGGAACGATCCAATGGTCCTTAGCTTCTGCCGACCAGCCAAAGCCCATGAGCCCAACACAGATAGTAATCATGATGGGAATTGCCATGACCAATCGAAACTCGGGTTCGTACAAACCACCGTTGCGGCGTGACATGGCGCGCACAATAACATCACTAATTTTGCCGGCCACACCTGTACCAAGCACGCCTCCAACGAAAGGTGATATGTACACAAGCCCGGTTTGCAGCGCATCAAAGTTGTAGATGGTCGGATCCCGGTATATTATAGCCATTGTCTCTGATATTACAATCAGCCATCCGATTGAGCACGCGTACACGGCAGAAGACCACAAGACAGCTGGGTACGAGAACAAGATGAACGGCCGGAACATAACCTTGAGCCAGTTGTCGCTCTTCAGGCGGCCATGGTATGGCTTCAGTTGCTGAGTAAATGTTCGGGCAGGTTGATGTCGCAAATTATGCGTGTAGGCTCGAAATTTGGGCGGACGTCTGAGTGCTGATGCGGGTATTCTTTCATTGTCTAGATTGGGACCGTGGGAGAAGTACTGCATATTGCTGTCACTGCCCGTAGCATCATGAAAACACGGCGAGTGCCCTTCCCGTTCACCATGGGCCTGAGAAACGTCGACCCCCGGCGTTTGCGTGGTGGGACTGTGAACAGGGCTGATGGCGTGAATATCGGCATGCTCGTCTGACACATAAACGAGTGGAACATTCGTGTCCGAGGCGATAGCGTCGGCTCCCAAGGCGCCTCCGGGCTTTTCCGTCGACGGAGACACCACAACCAAAGGCGTCTCGCCGTGTACGTTTACTGATGTGGCTGGTTGGCTCATCGCCTCCGTGTTCTCTGTAGTGACAGCCTCAGTGAATCCGACATGACGATGGGAAGATGACGGAATGAGATGAGTTGCCGATGGAGTCGCCTCACCGGCAGCGTTGCCATTATCCTGACCCTGATGTCGAGAGGCACCGCTGGTGGGCAGGCACGGCGCAAATCCAACGCGAACATCTCTCTGGCGTGCTGCGGCACCAGGTGATTGCGGCCTCTCGGGAGTTCTGGGCATAATTCTCTCGGAGTGCATAGACTGTCGTGGGATGTGTACGCTCAAACGAGATGAAAGTCGTCGAAGAAATGACGGACGCGAAGAGGACTTTCGGGTGGGCGTGCGATCCCAAAACGTCTCAGGAACGAACAAGAACAAAAGCACAAACCCCAAGCTGGCCACCATGGCAACAATACTGTGAAAAGAAAAAGAAGATGAGAAAGTCAGATGAGTCTTGGAGCCATGACACACGGAAATCTGTTCCAAGAAACTTACAAGAATACCCAACGCCACCCGAAACGGCCGATAATGGCAGCACTGACAAGGGGAATTAAATTCTTGCCTCCTAGCAATAACAACGTATAGATACCAATACGATAAGCTCGCTCGTGAAGGAAGAAAATCTCAGCGATGGTAGCCGAGGGAAGACACTCTACAGGACTGACCGCTATTCCCTGGAAGACTCGGGCGGCTAGTAGTGATGAAAAGCTGGAAGAGTAGCCTGACCATATACATGTTGCAATGAACAGTATGACACTAGCAAGATAGACAGGTCTTTTTCCAAACAAAATGGCGGTTGGCGATGCAATGACCGAGCCGACACCAAGGCCCATCATGTAGAGACCGACTGTCAAAGATACGGTTTCGACACTGACATCGAAATCCTTTGCGACATTGGTAAATCCAGCCGCCATTATAGACGTGATACCGCCACCGACCATGCAATAGAAGCCCAAAGACAGCAATGCAGTGTCCCGGCGCCAATTAGGCCAGTTCAGGGGATCGTTCTGGGAGTCCTCGGGCTGAGGGTCCAGAATGATGGTGCCATCCTCTGTCTTCTTCTTCTTCTCCTCCCCCGTTTCCGGAGGCCTGGGGGTGCTAGATGGCGCTTCTTGGGCTGGAAGAGAGCCACCAGGCGTCAAAGGCACGTCAACTGGGAAACCCGCTGGCATAGTCGAGTGAGAAGTTCTTGCGTGCACATTACGCATACCGAGAGGTTCGGTGCGGTTAGTAGCCAGAAGAAGAACAGATCCTAGAAGCATGAGGTGGTCAGCAAACTATGCATTCTACCAGCATCTGCGAAGAACAAGCGGAGAATTGGCGAAGAATTTTACCTGGGACCTCGGCGGTTCGCGGATCGTTCAACACTCCGAAACTCCATTTCGAATGACCAGGCAGTTGCTTCTCCTGTTGGCCATTCTGGCTGGCCTCGGATTTAAAGAAGCGGCCAATTTTCCAGCGGGAGGCTCCATCCTTTGGGTCCTCGGATGTCGATGACATTGGTTCTACTGATTGTGCTGTGACGCGGATGAAGTGGTCGTAATCCTGCTACTTGCCAGCAGCAAAAGTGCCGATACAAGATGCACCTTATGCAGCGCTACCAATGATGACAAATCATGTATTCATTAAGCGAGTATGAAATGCAGACTCTTGTGGATGGGTACGCTCGAAATTATTGTAGAGCAAATAGCCAAGCTAGGCGAAGTCAAACAGATGAGATGACACTGCGAAGGCTGGTCGGTCCGGAGCAAGCTGGTGAAAACAAAACTGATGCAGCGCAGTGATAAAGATGCGATTTATAGGCGAGTGTAGGAGTAGAGGATACTCGAGGACCGGTTTACCGGCATCTAGGTCTGGTTAGTTGAGGGAATATCTTGGGGATGCAAGGGTGTGTCAGGAGACAAGGGATGGCGAGTGACGTTCATCAGGGTCCAGACATTGGTGTTTGGTGGAATAAAGATAAAGGGCGGGAAGGAACGGTCCAGCGTACGGAGTACGGAATACGGAGTAGACAGCCAAGAAAGAGTCAATCACTCAATCAATTCTTGTGCTGCAAGCAGTATTAATAGTACATAACAACAGTCCGTACATACACCAGGCTGGCTTGTTGTCTTGTTGTTCTCCGAATTTTAGACGCATTCCACTTATCTTCTCTGCCGACATGAGCCATCAGTGGCCCATCAGTGGCCCATCACCCGCCCTGCGCCATTACGTACAACAGCCCACACCCGCCAGCTGCCGTCAGCTGGTTGGGAAAAGTGTCAGACAATACAACAATGAGGGGACCGAGAAGTCGAGCTCGCCCCTGACAACAATTCAATCACGAGAAGCCTTTTCAAGACGCGATATCCTGGAATCGCCCCGGGCAAGCAAGCTGGCAGGCACATGAGCCTCCCGTATATCACCAGCCCGGTCACCTGGACTCTGCTAGTCGGGCACAACAACTCTGGCGCAAGACCGAACCGCCCGTTTATCATGACAACATTTTCCCGGCGCCAATGGCCATACAACTCTCCATCCAACGTCTGAACGGCAGCTGAGGAGGAAAGGAGAACGATTGGCCAAGATTTCTCCGCAGCAGCTGATCTGTCCAAGCGCCAGCTTTGTTACCTGCCCCCACCAGGTTGCGGCGATGGGCTCCAACGCAGCCAAACCCCACCCCCTAACAAAAGTATCACGGGTATCTCCCGTGCATGTGCAACCAGACCGACGAGTACGTAAACGCGCAGTAGTGAAAAACCAAATGCGCAGTAGTAACTAGGCCTAAAACAAAAGGAGTACCCCTGCACCCTGTAATATACATATAAGGAAAGGTACCTCCTCTGTTTTTTATATACTTACGCGTTTTACACTATCTATCTCTATTTTATGTATTATATAGTCTAAATAACTATAATACTATAAACATGTTTTTTAGCCTCTTTAAATCCCTCTATTATAGCTACTGCAATCTTATGGCGGGAAGGCGTAGCGGTAGCTGCGGCGACGCGGCGGGCGCGCTGTTTAGCGCGGGGTTACTACTGCGCATTTGATTTTTCACTACTGCGCGTTTAGGTACTCCAGACCGACATTCCCATTTCTCAATTCCCCCCACCATTGCTCCAGAACCACGACGCTTCAAAGCCACAACCGACGTCATCGAGCATTAAACATCAAACGCTAAAGCACATCTCCCAAACTCATCTCCAACCACAAATTGTCCCCTTCCAAGCACGATGCATCCTCTCACAACCAACGCCCTCGGGCCCCGCATCCCTCGACCCAGC
The DNA here is from genome assembly GCA_022702365.1 of Epichloe sibirici. NCBI lineage: Eukaryota > Fungi > Ascomycota > Sordariomycetes > Hypocreales > Clavicipitaceae > Epichloe > Epichloe sibirici. Next base: position 1,529,435 of record JALAAE010000001.1, on the reverse strand, counting down.
GTCCTCAAGAGCAAATCCGCCTCAGCCCTCCCACGGCCTCACGCCCATGGCCATGCCAGCGCACCATGGCGCCGCGCCTTCCAATCCACAACACCACGCCGGGTGAAGAACCAAGTATATAGTCCGTACGTGATGAACCCTCCTCTTTCCCCCCCCCCCCCGCCCCCCCAAAAAAAAGAAAAATAAAAAAAAAATTACCTAACATAAAGAAAGTAGCATTCGCAACCCCGACGCCTTCGCAACCCACATCTCCCTCTCATCCTCCACTCGAACCCCCCTCCTCACCCTCTGGACCGCCTCCTGGTGTCCCACGTGCCGACACGTCCTCCCCCTAATCCAATCCCTCGTCGAGTCTGGCATCGGCGAGCCAGAAGGCGGCGTGGCCTTTGCCCCCGTCGAGTTCGACAGCCCGGACATCATGTCTAGCTCGTCGTACTCGGAGAGCCTCGCCCTGACGTACATGATTACTTTGATCCCCACGCTGCTGAGCTTTGACGCGGGCGAGCCGCAGACGGGTACCAAGGTCGTTGACGGGCGGGACCTGGCCGACAGGGAGTTCCTCGTCGAGTGGATCCGGAACGAGGCGAGACGGCATGGTGGTCGGGGGAAAGGCGGAGGGGGAGCTTCGTCGTCCGTGTTCGGGGGGTTGTTTGGCCGTCGGAAATCTTGGACGTGAAGCCATAGCCGCGGGGCGGAAAAAGGGGGGGGGGGGGGGGTTGGGTTTCAAAGGATACGGATAGCTTTTGACGGAGTAGATTGATTGTTCGACACCTTGAACATATTCCGCGGCGGTTAGAAACTTCTTCATCTTTCGCACGCATACCACTGGACTGCATCATAGCACACAAACGTTCTCAATTCCGACTGGCCGCCACATGCGCAACTTCTGCCGAGACACGACGTAACCATTCTTTCATTCATCCTACTCATACACCCTCATCTCGACTATTCAACCACTGACGGACCCCCCACTCGTCGTCTAGTCCAGTAATACCTTCATAAGCCTGTTAGCCCCTGACCATGTATCGATCCAAAACGGATATTGAACTGCCAGTTCCTTGTTCAGGCTCTACTATCCTTCCATGTCGTGATTGCACCTTGAACTCCGCTTTTGTATAATGTCTCCCTTTCTCAAAAAGAGAGCCAAGCAATGAAAAGGTAAAAATAAAATATAAAAGGCTGAACACACACGACGTCTTGCTTTTGCGATCCCCCTTTCACATTATGGTACAGTCACCATCTTGCTGCCTCTCGATGCGGCTGCGTGATATGCGTTCTCTTGGTCTTGCCGGCCCGCTCTTGCCCACGCGCTTTAGATCCTCCAGACGATCGCGTGCTTTGGGAAAATCTTGGGCTATCACCAATCAAGTCAGCAAAAGAAGCCAATCATTGCTCCATCCAGACATATATATTAGGACTCTCACCTGCAGCTCTCCAGTACCACCTCTTGGCATCCTCCAAGTTGGCGGCCACGCCAATGCCCGTCTCCGTGAAATATCCCATTGCATATTCGGCCTTGGCCAACCCTGCAACAGCTGCTTTTCTAGCCCAGAGATACGCCTCCGTGTCGCTCTGGTTCAATACGTCTGGGCTCCCGGTGAGATACCAACCACTGAGCGCCAGCTCCGATTGGTGCTCCTCCTGCTGAGCTGCCTGGGAATACCAGTAGATGGACTGTCTGTGGTCCCTTTCCACACCCAAGTGACCATGCTCAAAGGCAAGACCGAGACGGTATTGCGAAAATTTGTACCCCAGAGAAGCCGCCTGCTGGAAGAGTTCAAATGCATATCGCTCGTCTCGAACGATGACGTCGGCGTGTTGTGCTGACTCGTATAGCATCCCAAGCTCGTGAAGAGCATGTGGATTCTCCTTGTCCGCTCTCTCGGCTGCGCGCTTCAACCAGCCCACGGCCTCGCGTGGATTTCTGGCTTGACCCAACAGTCCTTTCAGGAGTATCATACCCACCTTATACATGGCTGGCGGGTCTCCCAGCGTGGCCGCTCGCTTGTACCACTGCATCGCCTTTAGAGGATCTTTGCGAGTACCGCCACCTTCTTCGTGCCCGATTTCACAACATACCGCGGTCCGGTAGGCCGCCTGAGCATGGCCCAGTTTGGCCGCCGACTGGTACAACGTGAAAGCCTCTTTGTTATCGGGCTCGTTTCCAAAGATGCCCTTTCCGAGACTGTCGGCCAGTATGTACATGGCGTCTTGATTCTGGGCGCTGACGAGCTTTTTGAGAACCTTGTGTGCATCCATGAGATATCGTTCTCGAGCCCTCAACCGCTGCTTCGGATCCGGAAGTCTGGGCGTCAGATGGTCCGCAGCTTCAATAAGGCTCCTGGCCAGTTTCAAAGCTGATTCTTGATCGTTTGAATCCACCTTGATTGCCATCCGCAAGCGCTCCAGTCGCTGTGCCGTCACCGGTTCCTCAACCGGTCCAACCTCCACAGGTGGTGGAAACGCAGTTCGAGCTGGCGGCGGCGGCTGCTGTTGGTACTGCTGCTGCTGCTGCTGATTTTTTTGTGGTTGCAGCGAGCCTCCCTGACCATGTTGCTGCGGCTGTTGCATCGTGCCCCCATAGTTTCGTACGGGTGGGGGCCTGTCGTTCATATTGACCATCGAATTGGGCATCAACCCCGGACGGATGGGTGTAGGATGAGATGAGATGGAGTCGGAAGTCGTAGCCACCGATGGTGCTGCATTGTGCCTGCCTATGCCCGAAACACCCTCGAAACCACCTCTCCAAGCATCATGAACTGGATCAGGCGGAGCACTCGGGCCCCGAGGAGGCAACTGATCGTACCCGGTGGGTGGTTCCCCATAACCCTGGTTGAACTCTGGCTGATAGGGCTTGATTTGTGGTGGTGGTGGAGGCAAGGATGGAATGTCTCCGGCCATCTCAAAAACAGCGACCTGCGGCTCATGAAAATTCGCCTCGGACCTAGCGTGATGCAACCTCGGTGTTCCATGAGCACCAGGTTGAGGCTGCTCCGTGGGGCCGCGCAAGACTTGCTCATATGATCGACGTCCGTTATGTGCTGATGTAGAATCGTAATCCGGAAAATTCGACCTTCCATGCTGCGCTGCAAAAGCATCTTGTTGTTGATCAAAGCCGCTCACCGGTGGGCTGGAATAATAGGAATCGAAAATGTCGTCACCCGAAGGAGCAGGAGCAGGGCCAGGGCCAGGCGTTCCTGATGAGTTGCCGTATCCTCCTCGTTCATAATGGTCACCACCACCGTATTGTCCCTGAGACACTCCCTGCTTGCTCGGAGGGTATATCCTTTGTGGTGGCGGACGGTGACCACCCGCTGTCGAGGGCCGCGGCGGTATGCTGCCCACATCGCCGGCTCCATTGAACGGCGTTGTGCCACCGCGTCGCGGAGGGGGCATGTTGTACGTAGCCCCAGGGTCATTCGTCGGCATAGTCATGCTTCTGCCGGGAGGATCAAATGCATTCCTCGTGGGGTTCTGAGAGCCGCCACCGTAGCCATCATCGTAGCCCGCATGATTACCGACTCCAGCCCGTCCAGCAGGCATACTTTGCTGTGATCCTCCATATACGGGATGTCCTCTACCTCCTCCATTAATCGGCCGTCCGTATTCGTCTATGCCTCTTGGTCGTTGCGCATTCGGTCGTTGCGCATTCAGATCCATTCCGGACATTTGGCCGGCCAACCGCTGGTCCTGGTCATACCCGCCGTACGTGGCATCAGGTTGGTTCGGGGGAGGTCGTCGTCCTGGCGAAAACACCGAAGATTTTGAATGTCAGCAAACCTTTTTTTTTTTTTTTTTTGTCATTTTGTTATTTTGTCGGCAAGGGTCAAAAGACACCGGGTCCCGCCAAGCTGAGAAGTCCTTACCGCTATATTCAACAGGAGGATAATGATCAGACCGACCTCGACCTCGCCCGCTGGGAGGAACTCCTCGTGGTGGCATGCCTCGAGCAGGCCCCGGGACCCTGCCTCGTGGGGGATAAGGTCCCCCACGATTGCCGCCGTCAGCAGTCCCTGGCCGGGCTATCGGGCCTCCTCCTGGTGCATAGGGGGGCATTGAACCACCTCCCCCCCTAGCGAAACGAGGTCCATGTTGATCTCGATACTGCTGCGATCCATTGTCTTCGTACGGTCTGGCCCGAGACTCATAACCATGCCCGTCGTTGTAATCGTTGTAATCGTTGTAAGGTTGCCTGGCACCGTATTGCTGCTGTGCTTGATCCTCGCCGTAACCTCCGCGAGCAGTAGGTCGCTGCGCCGCTGGACCAGCATACGGACGCTGTGAGCCATTCCCACCACCGTATCCTCCTTGATAGGCCATACCAAACTCGCTCTCTCAGGTGATCGGCCGAGATACCGGCGGCGGCGACGGTACGATGCGCTGCGCTGCGCTATTTTGTGTCCGGAATTGAGTCGGCACAAGTCGGGGTCCTTGATATCTCGAGAATGTTGTCCGCAATCGAAGGAGGGACAACACAACATGCCCCATGTCCGAGACAAAGGGCAAGCCTCGCGAAAACACCAGAACAGCGCCAAGGGGAAAGCAAGAGCGCCACCCAAGAAAGTCAAGACTTGCGCGCCCAAGATTGGCGTCAAAGGAAAGGAAGAAAAGGCAAGCAAGCTGACAATGTCGTGGTTTTTGCTATCCTTGTTTCACAGTAAAGTAACTCCCGAGCATTGGTGCAGCGAGAGCAACTTGCGACGAGGAAAAGCGACAAGTACCACGGCTGTCGGTGGTGGGAGTTGGGGACCGCCAGATGTGTTTCGGTCTTTTGCGGCGCGAGGGATCGACAGTTTCGATAATGGGGCGTGGACAAGCCAGGCTACGCGCCGAGGCTGATGAATGCTTGGCAAATGAATGTTGAAGCTGCTGCAAGAGACGGCGAAGCGACCTGCTGAGTATGTACGATGAAAAAACAAAGTGAAGTGGTTGCAGGATGCCAAAGGAGGGAGGGCCGGGCTGTTGCCCCTGCGGGTTGTTATTGGTCTTACAGTCTTACAGTGAGTGAGTGGGTGGGTGGGTGTATTGGGCCAGAGCAGTGAGGCTCGCTGGACCAAGGCGGGAAGTCCCCCATGCGGCCAGCATGAACAAGGAGACGGGCAGGCGCAGGCAATGACACATAATACATATAATATTGGCCCCATGTTGACGGATAGCGAATAAACGCGCATCCGTCAAAAATGAAAAGTGCATCCGCCGCTTTCCCCTAATTTGTCTTTAAAACCTACTCATGTGTCTTTTTACTAAGCTTTGCAAGCAAGGTACATTCTTAGTCTTTAATAAAGAGCATAGCCTCCTAGACTACTCCGTACTGGCTGCCTAAATCGCAAGTTTATCACGACACATGACAAGCATGCCTTTAAACCTCGTTTTTAAAGCCCCTTGGCTATCATGATAAAACCATAGAAAATGCACTTGTTGTAGGCATTAAAATTAACTTTAAATATAACGCTCTTTAATTAAATATAGGTACAAAGAATCATAAACACAAGCTACACTGAAATAGTGTGGGTGGGTTGTTCTAACGGATTAGGACTAACGGCGGATGCACATTTAATTTTTTGACGGATGCGTGTTTAGTTGTTCCCATTGACTCGGCAAACGTTGCAACGGGTTTGGCCTTGATTGCCGGCCGTTGGGGACTAAAACACCGCGCAGGAATCCGTACTCTTTTACTCTTTTATTGGTTTGGTCCAAGAAGAGGGCCCGTGCGGCCAGATCGGAGTTGCAGACCAACTGTGTATGTAACTCCTACCATTCGATGTCATCATGTCATCATGATCATACTCCGTAGACTGACCGCAGTGGCCAGCAGCGAGCGCCGTTCACAGTCACGCAGAGGTCGGTTCAAGGTGAAGGGGAGGGAGGTGGTGGTGAGGCTGATGCAGGCTGCGCATGGGGGCATGGATGGGGTGCGGCGCAACATCTGAGACAACTCTGGAATCAAAAGCTCGTGCAACGTGAGCGAGTGAACTTCTAGCCTCAAGGCTGGCACAGCTGGTTATGGAAATCGTTCAACATCAGCCGAGTCACAGCCGATGCGCACAAGCAGGCTCTGACTCTGACTCTTGCGAGCGGGCAACAGTAGCTTCCCCTCCTTTGTCTTGTCAATTGAATTCAACCCATCGAGCCATTGATGCAAACGGGGTCCGGACATCTGGCGCTTATTACTGATAGCTGCGTACCTGCAGCGGCAGCCGGCAGGAACCCACCAACCAACCACACGACAAGCCTGTCACCGCCCACACTCGCACCTTGTCATTGGCCCGGCAATATACGGAAGTACCAATGTTTCTTTTTCAAGCTAGCAAGCCATTCAAATCTTGAAACTTCAAACTTGTTGCTGCTGTACGGAGTAATAGTCAATCCTAACCTTCGCCTTCTCACCTACGGACACTATTGATTATTACCCCCATGCTCGAGTTGCCGGTCAAGCACCAACATTCGCGTCCAACCACCAAGTAAATCGCTCCTCGGCGTCTGGCTTTTAAATCCAGGAGAGAGAACCGACGCGTTTTATCGGCATTACTACTTGGATCACGGCCACTTTCGCCACTCAGAATCTTATCATCTTGCAGCTGAGGAGTTGTCGAGCGCAAACTAGGTGAGGTCACCATCTGGGCAAAAGTCCCAATTGCACCGCATCTTTTTCTCTTGTCGAGCCACCATCTATCGCAACGTACGTTGGCATCTGGAAAAAAAAAAAAAAAAAAAAAAAAAAAAACTTGTCTGCCCAGAGAAGGGTACTCACTGGGGCTCACAATGCCATCATACACCCGTCAGGTCTATGCTCACCAGTAGGCTCAGTCCTTGCATACGTCGGATATGCGATGCGTAGACACCACTCACGATGTCTGCCGGGACGCTGTGGTCCTCCAGATTCGACGACAAATCATCGAGAGGCGTTTTTTTTTTTTGCCCTCAATAAAGCCCAAGGCTTCCCACAAGACGTGCTGGGACTTGGATCAATCATGCTTGTCATTGGCTTGCCGTGAGTCAATGGCAATTAGTCCACGGCGAGTGAAGCCGCGTTTTCAGAAGTCGATTTGACAGGCGCCGGTCTCCCCCGGATTCCCTTTCTCTAAATCCTTCTTACGTGTCGTTCGCAAGAAGGTCTACTCAATGATGCGTTGTTGATACTAGGCTTTGCGTCCAGGATACGCCGCAGTTCACCACTCGCATGCATAGCTTTGCTAGCAACGGGCGCGTAGGTAAATATGAAAATCCGGCCATCTGTGAACCTGTAATGAGACTGGCAAAACAAATGTAGAATTGGAACAGGGTATATTCCCCGTCTGCGATGAGGATTCCGCCATGCCAGAACGCCAATGCCGAGCATAGGTAGACGAAGAGATTGCCGACGCTGCGTAGGGACCAGAGGCGGAGAGTATCGAGCGTAGAAACTTGGCTGCTTGTTTTGCTAAAAAAGCCGTCGTACCGTGCCATCACATTACGATTACCCCGTCTTACAACATTACTGTGGCTGATGTTTGACTTGATAGTCGATCTTATAAAGGGGTGGTGGACGAAGTTTCTCGGGTCAGAGCCTTGGAGAATGGAAAGGTACTTGGATACACGAATTCCACATTATTCCCTGCCCTGGAAGATTGGTTTCCGACCCGTCATCCTGAGCACCCACTTCTGCTTCATGTGCCTCCTGATTCCGATTCTGATCCCAACTGAGTTGGCTGCGAATTTCGCGACGCTCGTCGTCGTCCTTCTTCACCGGCGGATATGTTCCCGTCAGCCAGCCATGTACACAGATCTCGGCTTTCAGTGGTAAAGCAAGTACACTGCTTGCGTTTGCATCCTTTACTTCTTGCTGCCAACCCCATTTTTTTTTACAAGCGCACCTCGCTTCACACGACGAGATGGATTCCTTTGTGGAAGTCCCAGCGTAACAAAAGCACATGCATGCCTTTTTTTCAACAAAGCCATGTGGCATGGCAGCAGTTGATAAGCGACAATAATGGCAACGAGCCGCTCCCTAGCCATCTCAAATTTTGAAATCATCGCTTAATGCAGAGATCTGTTCGCAAAACCCATTTCTCGCCAGCCTTGACTTCCCGCCCTTCATGCTATCAAATGTGATCAGCGTCGTTGAATGGACCCCTCGTGTGAGAACAGGACAGAGCGCCTACCAGTAGACAGTCATCGCCGTGCTTGTGAAGCAGAAGCGTGCCCGTTTCCGGCGACACGGCTATTTCCTCCGACGGCAGCGGCCTATCGTGGGGGTGAAACACGGTCTCTCCTCCCACACAACCTTCTGCAGAGGATGTGAGGTACAAAAGGAGCGTCCACGTTGTGCGCACAGGCAGTGGCGGCGCCGTAGGAAGCACCAAGTTGCTTGAATCGTCATCTGCGGCAATGAGTAAACGATGCTCAAAGAAAACAAGGTCAGGTGCGCCGCCGAGAAGTCCCTTCCCCTCTGCATATTTACGCACAGTGACAGTCAAAATATTGACCCTTTGAGTATCGATAGACTCGTATGTTAGGATTCAGACCGGCTGGCTCACCTCCCCTGCTCAATCTCCTCAGCATCGAACATCGAGTGGAGTTTGGTTGCTCTGCTGAACCTCCCCGGCGGCTCCGAAAGAAGAGACTCTGCATTCTTACCAAAGGGCCTTTACATCTTCGTTATCTAGCAACGCCCCCTTGAGACCCGTCGTTTCCCACAAGCGAGTGGCGAAAGCAGGGTCGTCAATCTGGAAGCGATCATTGACACGCACCGCCTCCCCTCGCTTCGGCTTTCCGGGCGTCGTCTGCAAAGGAAGGGTCTTGAGAAATGTCACGTAGTCTCGACACAGGCTCTTGGGGAAGAAGAAGGGAATGGTTACGATTTTGGGAGTCAGCGGGTGTAACTCGGGGACTAGGTCGACGACTGGCAGAGGCGGTTTGAATTGTGGCCAGTCTGGCGGTGTGTCAAGTTGAGGAGGTGCTGACAGCGCGGAGACTCCCTTTGCCTTTGGAGGGTTTTGCGGCTTGTTTCTGGGCATTGTCTTTTGTTTCATAGCCTGAAGATGGGCCGGCCACCTGCAGCGTTAGTCTCGTGAATATACAGAGTTAGATGAGGCCACTTAGCAAGATGAGCTCAAATCTGAATCTGGGTGTTTGTCATCACGGAGCGCACGGCGCACAGTCCAGACTCGACTCCACAGGTTCACGGGGTGGGATTCTGGTTGGTCCCTCCCGCCAATCACCTCGTCGCGACAAGAACAACGGCTTTTTTTTTTTCCCCTCGGCACACTCACAACCCGCCAACTCACCCTTCCCTCAACACGACGGACGGCAACAACACTGGGAGGCGGTATAACAACCGACGACGCATTCCAACGACCTGTCTCTCTGCACAGGAAACCCCAGGACTCCTTGACTGGATCGTCCTCACCGTCCCGCTACGACTTCCCCTCTCCATGTCCCAAATACCAGACTCATCAGCACCCTCGCCAACCTCGGCGCCAGCACCATCAACACGAGATGCGTCACCGCCCATGACACCACTCCAACGCAGCGTGAAGCAGCTAGGACTCCTCTTCGCAGGCGCAGGCTTCATGGCCGCCTCCGTCGCCGTGGCGCGCCGATCCGTCCTGCGCCGCCAGCTCGAGAGCTTCCCCAAGTTTTACTCGGGAAACAGGGTCGTGCAGAAGGTCGACTCCGGTGAGCGCTCGCTCATGGCCGTGCAGGCTCTCGGCCTCGCGACGCTCAACGTCACGAGTTTCGGCATCATGCTGACCGGTGGCATCGCGTGGGCATTTGATCTGTGCGAGCTGCGGGAGCTGCGGGAGAGGACGCAGACTGCGCTGCGACGGCCAGGGAACTTCTCCAAGGAGGATGAGCAGGAGATGGAGAAGATGATGGTGTCGATCCTGGACAAGTTGGGTATGCAGCAGCCGGAGGAGCTGGCTAAAGCAGAAGAGACGGCTCAAGAAGGAGCTTCCGAGAGAAGTGAGGCGCGGTCGGACACACGAGAAGCACGACAATGTTGATTTTGCTACAAAGGCGGTTGTTTCGGACGAACGTGATGAGAATACTGCACGTACCTTTCAGCAACAGCGTGGTCTGTCTCAGTCATGCTTAAGATCGGGAAATGAGAGTCGCGCGCTGCCAAGAAAAAAAGAAACCAATGTACGCCAACACGGCATGTTGTTCACTCATGTCACGCCCATTATGAGCCATACATGTATGACACGGTTTCCGGACACAACCACCGGCAAGGCGTCAACGTAAATACTGTATCCATTCCATAAAGATGGGGAAACCACGCAGAACAGAGTCATGAGATAGATATCCCGCCTTCCAAAGAAACATACCAGTCCGGGACGTGAATTAGGCTTTTCGGCGATAGTTTTTGACGTCTCGCGCAAGGGTCGACCGACAGAGGGAAACGTGACGAGTTCTGGGTGGGTAACGTGTCTTCAAGATTCAAGATTTAAATGATGCGAGGCCTCTCAACTAGACTTGTTGCTGACTTGGTTTACTTGCGCTTCTACATACGGCGTCGTGCAATTGCCAATGAGCCAACACGTTTCGTCAGTAATAACAAACAGTATGTACTTGCTGTTGGAGAGGGGCTGGCGCCCGATGCAATCCAACGACCATGGTTCGCACAATGTCACCATCTTCTTCAGTCCATGTCATCTGAAGGCGGGTGGCTTGTTCTATTCCGGCATTCCATCGTCAAACGATAACGCCGCAAGCCGATTTGAATCTTCACAGGTTCCAATCCAAAAACATGTACCTGAGAGAAAGAGACATTCCTTTCGCTTGCTTGCTTGCTTGCGTGCTTGCTTGCGTGCTTGCTTGCGTGCTTCATGCGGCAGACTCCTTTGCCTTGCAACCTTTTCTGAGTTCGACAATCTTCTCCATGCCCTCCAGACTGTTCCGGCGACCCCAGTTCTTGGGCTGTCTCTTCAGAAAAGCACCCACGGCGCCGAGATATCCTTCATGTCGTAAAAAGTACGCCTGCTTCTCGCCCTTGCTCCAAAACTTCAGCCCGTAACTCAACGTGTTCATTGTTTGACGGTGGCCACGAATAAAAGACCCGCCAAAGTATATGTCTGATACGTTGTGGATTTGCGACTGCAAATAGGCAATTTGTCCAATGTTGTTCGATACTGCATAGAGCAACGATCTTGAAATGTCGCTCTCCGAGAAGCCCAGCTTGATCGAGCCAGTGTCGCCTCCCGAGGGAGAGTTCTTCTTCGTTTCGGCCGCGGCTTCGGCCAAGCTTTTCTCGCGGAAAACTTTGCCAAATGATGACGCGATGGTGGTGCTTTTCAGTCCAATTTTACCATAGTCTGTGCCGTATATGTCGCCGACAAGCATGTCCACGTTCGCATTGTCTCCGTGGCCTGCCTGCTCCAGCATGTCGTCAAAGTTCTTGGCGCCAGTCAAGAGCGACAGCAACCCCCACAGAGTACCTCCTCCTAGAGATGTGCCGCCCACTCGTTGGTAAGACCGGGGTCCGTCCACTTTGAGGATGGAAACACCTGATCCAATGTTCACCAAAAGGTAGGGATATATCTTCTCTCGTGGACTAACAAAGTGCATAGGGTCGGTTTCAGAATAGGTAAACACTTCGCGCGGGATTTCTGTGATGAAAAAGTCAAGCCCTGTGAAGAGTGATTGATGCACGTCAGTACTGATCGTTGGTCCTTATCCTGCCACAACCAATGACTCTCGGAGACACACTCACCAATGATGAGACATTCCATTTCATCTTCTCTCAGCACGTCCACACCCAAAGCATCTCTTATTTTGTCGTAGAATTTGTATGCCCCGCCACCTGTAGCCATAACACAGAGCTCACCGGGCTTGGACCCATTCAGTTCCAATTGCTTGTCGCAAAGATGCTTCATGAACTCCACGCAGTCATCAATTCGGTCGGTCTCGAAGATTTGGAAATTCAGACGTCCCCCAGAGTCAGTAGAATGTACCTCACGCGAGAAGTAGACCAATTTTATGAGCGACCCTCCGATCTATGGCAGGTACAATCGACGCTGTTAGCCGCATGTGCCATCACCCCCTCCGATAAGAGAAGGAAGGGAAAAGGACCGGGGCAACAACTCAGAACTCAAGAGCACATCACACATCACACATCACCCGACGACAATTGAGTCAAGTATGCAACATATACGTACATCAACAGCAATATGACTGACCACAGCGGTGTGGTTCGGCAGGCGAATGTCGCTCGTTTCATGATGAGTCGGACTACCTTGCCCGTTGCCCTGAGAGCTGCTAGTGGCGCCTATGGCCGGCGTTGAAGTATCAGGGTCGACGATGAATGCGCCCTTGACGTTGATCTTGACACTTCCTGGTCGGGTAATGGTGCTGTTGATTTCCTCGGTCGAGGTCATGGTTCTGGACCTCTCGCGGCTCAGCTCAACCTCGGCGCCGGCGCCCGCGGACGTCATCCTGAACTGGAGCGCAAAGTTGGTAAGAGCGAGAGGCTCCGGTTGCGCCCGTGGATGTTGAGGGGAGGCGCAAGGCAAAACTGGAACTCAAAAAGGCATGGTCATGCTCACGTTGGATCGCGACTTGGCTTTGAAGTGGTTGAGAGCTTGCGACTGACTGACTGACTGACTGGTCACTGGAGTCCTGGACTGACTGTACGGATCCGGTATGTAGTGTTATTACGGGGGAAAAGTGATCCTTCTTTCTCTTGCCTCGGCGGGGTTTGATTGAGCTTATCGATAATTGATTGACCCCCCCCTTTGACCGAGGCCTCCTCATACGGATTTGTCGGTAATAAAAGTTATTAGATGGACTTCTTTCAAAACTCGACTGCACACTGTGTTTTGCCAAAAGAAAACCAACGCTCCTCATTTCCAATATCCAAGTCCCTTCGAGCCACGCATGTAGTCCAAACATCATTCCTCAACACTTGTCTCTGTCCTGGCCAACAATGACCGACCACCTGTCCGGGTGGATAACCTCGCCCAATACCTGCGATGACCACCCATCGTCGGCACACAAAACTTTTGATTGAAAGAGATGGAAATAATCACTTGCGGATGCGTTGGCGCCTAGCGGGTCGTCGGCACGGTGTCCCACCATGATCATCTCAGAGGAGAGGGGGCTTGGACTTTGGAGTAGATCATGTGTCGTGACAAGAATCAGTAATCATATTTGCCCCATCATGAGCCTCGCCGTCATTTGTTTGCTTCGCCTTCGGGCACATGGTGAGGCACGCTCTCGCGGTCCAATCTAACCAATCTAATGAGTATGTTGACGGCTGCCTGCATAACTTCATACGAGCCTCATTCCGCATTCTTGAGTATGCCAGATGCAAACTACTGCAAGCATCTTGCCGTGTGTAAGCTTTCTTCATCATCGGTCTATCAACTACCCCCGATGTTGGTAGTAACCTTGCTGGTGCCCATCTATCCATTCCAATAATTGCGCCACCATGTCTTTCTGCTTCTTCACGCTGAAGCAGCGTCATGGTACAGTCCATCACATCACATCAGTACACAAGGTCAATATTAGCTCGTGTCATTAAAATTCTATCTGCAGTGCTTGGGCCTATGTAAGGCTCGAATAAGGGCGGGGTTCTGACCTCGGAAACAACATTTAGCATGTCATAGTCCATAGGGATCGATACGGGCTTAGAAATTTGAAAAGTTCCTCTCTGTCTCCAGTCCCAAAGCATATACGTGCCCAACGTCTTAGATTTGCCATGACGCAATACCTGATCATGTGTCAAAGCATCGAGAAGCGAGCCTCCCCTCCTTCTGACCCGAATGATACTAATCAGCTGGTTTGACTAATGGATAAAGGCTGGGCTAGACCTTCTGGAGGGGAAATGTTCGCCCTTGTCCGAGCTGTGGGCATTGATCACCATCTCCATCAGGGATCTAGTGTACTCTGACGTAGGAATGATAGCTGCTTCTTCCATGTCAATGGTATCCAGGCGACTGACCAGGGCAGTTGGCCTGCTGTCACCGATTGCCCCAAACCCGTGATCTCTGAGAGAACCGACGTGTCTCAAGTTTGTGGTGTCGGCCCGTCTGTACGCTTTGTTGACACCTGAATACCACCACTCCTCGAGTTTACTGTTGTGCGCCTTCAGTGCTTCATCTGTAAGACGATCTGTTCCAGGATGATACGAAGCGCGGACCTCTGGAGACTGGTTCCGCCAACTTGTGTGTCGGTGCGGCCTTTCCTCCCACGCTTTCATGCTGCCTGTAAGATCAGGGAGCTGCTTCTGAAAAGTATTGTAAAATTCTTCCTCGGGTTCGATGATCCCAGATGGTAATTGAACCCCTTGCATCTGTACTGGGTGGCCCATTCTCTTGAATCCAGGGCTCAGCGTGCTGCTTTCCGTTGGCATTGAATCCAAACTCTCTGATACTAAACGCAAGTCTTCGATTCCACGCTGTCTCAGAATCTGAGCCGTCATCATAGACGCCCCATCCTCCTCTTCATTGAAGATTACTGGTGAAGAACGAACATCCAGGGCCTTGAGGGTCTTCTCAATAGTCAAGGGACGAAACACTCGCTGCCCTGGCGGCCCGGCAGTGAGGGGCATCGGAACACTTCTTCTTTCGCTAACATGCTTGTTCGAGGCCTTGGAGACCTCGCTACTTGCCGACTTGGCTCTGGGAGGCATCGAGAAAGCTGGAGCCGGCGTGCTGTTCCTCGTACTCCATGCGCCGTCAATCTTGGATATGACGTCGTGTTGGGCTCGTTTCAGGGCATATAATTCAGTCTGTGAGAGGTTCTTGGTGCCAGAAATGCCCTGTCCTCCTTCACTTGTTGCATCTGAAGTACGTAAAGATGCTGGGCCTGGGGGACTAGTTGATGCAGTACTGCCCATGGACGAACCGAGCGTACAGGGCCTGGCCCTCGATCCGCGTTGAAACGCCTTTTGAGCAGCTTTCTGAGTCGGATTCGAGTAAGATGCCAGATGTTTCAACGACTGTACCGGTAGATTCTTCAAGGCATTGTTATTGGAATCGTCGTCGTCGTCGTCGTCATCATCATCGTCATTGGCCTCGTCTTCGCCATCACTATAATTACCTGAGAAGACCTCTTCTTCATTTTTCATCACTTTTTCCATATTTCGCATTTCGGATATGCCAAATGACTGGAGGTTCAGTAGATTGGAAACATGGATCCTGGGTATGTCTGCTGGCATCTTGGCAAGAATATGGTCCTGGCAGCTGGATGGGCTGATGGCCCGGTCGTAGTTTTGCTGCAACGGTGTATACTGCTGCAAAGCTGAGTATGGGTTGCCGGCAGAAGCCTTGAGCCCGGACAGTGCCGTCTTGGGTAGAGCAGCAAGATCAGCATGCAGGCTGCTGCCAATGGGCCACTTGAGCGAACGACCACGACGAGTGGGTGGTTGAAGTGGCTGAGATGAGCTGGGCTTATAGATCGTTCCAGCAGTGGTGTAAGTCGGTTGCTTTGATGATGCCGCAGATGATGCACTGATCGAAGGAGTGGGAGAAGTAGAGTCTGGAAGAGACTGGTTGTCCATCGTATCCAGATACATGTATGAACACTTGGCGCCCTTGAGACAAAGTCGTCTTCGTGCCTTCGTTTGATAGTCAAAGAAAAACAAAGAGATCTGGAGTAGGCAGGTCCGAGTCAAAATTGATACCAATGGAGTCGTCAACCAGAGTTGTAGCATTAATGATGTCCAAAGACTTGTCTTTTCCGAAAGGCTTTGCAACTTCGATACAAGCGTCTAATTTCTAGGGCTCAACAGGACTTCCAGGATCCAACTAAATGAGTGTCACTATTTTTTTCTTTTTTTTTCTTTTTTTCTTCAGGCAAAGACTCTTGTGAGCAGAGGAAGTGCCGTACAAGAGTCGTGACTCAGTGACTGGAAAATAAAGGGATGGTCCTGATGGGTTCAGAAATTGCGCGATTGAAGCGAAGAAAAATGTCGGAGAAGGAGAGAAGCAGTTCTCCCGTGCAGCGAGGGAGCTGTCAACCGCTCTCGACAGCTACCGTGTTCTGTCAAAGAGACAAGTCCAAGAAACCGGGGGAAGGAGCCGCCGGTGAGACTTTCCCTCAATCTTTGTGAGAAACTCGACCAAAGAAACACACTTACCAAAGATATTATAGAGATGCATTAGCGTCAACAAGAAAAATTCCAAAAAAAAAAAAAAAGATCATAGAGTTTGCATTTCCAAACCGCTCCCCCAGTTGTCCAGTCTAGCGTTCAAAACGACGACGATATAAACCAAAAATAAGTGCTCTTTCTTGAGCAGGCGACGTGAAACAATGAAAAGAGGCAAAAGCAGGCCAGAGCCAAAGAAGCGACGTAAGCGTTGTTGCATTGGCCAACCGCGGGCACTTGGCTGGCTGTGAATCCAAGTGTCAACAGGTGACAAAGGCGAAGTTCGCTGTCGGCCTCCAGCCTCTGCGAACGTTGTTGATTACCGGTGTCACGTTACTAGGAAAGGAACAGTTTCGAGAAAATTTGACGCCAGAGTTTTGTCATTTGCGCGCCACTCAGACTAGCCGTCCATATATTGGCATGTACAGAACACTCCCATCTCTTCCACCCTCGCCAAACTTACACGACAACATAGAGCTGTCGTTTCTTCTACGAAACCGCACAAGTCATTTCTTTATTCATGGGAAACCATGTTGAAAGATTTGATTCCGTCGTCGTGTTTCAGCCTCGGTGAGGGACACACTTCGTTCTACTGCATCACGCGTGGCCTTGACCCTACCCATATCAATGAGTTCCGACCACCGAGTCCACGAATATGCAAAAGATTGCCCGTGCGTGGCGACGCAACAAAATCCGATCCATGCTGCTCTTCAAACGAGACGCGCCAAAAGAGCAACTGTACAAGACGATGAATTAAATAAATTTCGAGACCTGAAACCGGTCATTTCGTGCGTATTTCCGTTTGTGTAAATAAAAATCTCACGATACGTGGAGAGGCATCTCAGGGGTCAGTCGGCTTTGACCAGAATAAGGCAATTGGAAAGACAAAAAAAAAGTTCCCAGGGAGCATCTAGAGGTGCAAAATAATCCCTTCAAAAACAGAATTATGGCCAAGGGATAGTTTGGAAGAGTAGAGTAACAAGAATAGAAATTTGACCTCAAACTTTCGAGGCAGTTTTGTGGCTGGTGCATTAAGCTCAAAAGTCCAATCCCCCGGGCGGGGGGGCCTCTTTTCTGCTCTGCTTGGGTATGTCGAAACTGTTTCGAAGATTGAGAGAGCGTCCTGGAATAGGCATACAGGCCCTTTATTCCCGCTCGCTATCTACAGGTAGTCGGTGAGTGTTCAGTCGACTTTTCTTTCGTCGCTTCTGCGATTGGCATTTGTTAGATAGCTCCGGTCGGATAAGCACTGCCAGGAATCATTCCTGGTATGCCACGATTGGGGCCTTGCCCTCGCGCACCGGGCAGTTGGAAGTCTGGGTTGTTGTTTAACAGCATATCTTGTGTTTGCTGCTTCATCTGCACTGGGCGACGGGGAGAAGGGCCCTGATTCGGCATCGGGGGTTGAGGCTCCCAACGTGGGTTGACGCCGCGTTGAGATATTGACGTAAAGTTGGAGCGCTCAGATTCGGCTGGACTACGTGCTCCGCCAATGACGGCATGAACATCCTCGTAAATAGGTCCATTAAGAGGAGCATGCAGCATAGGTCCCCCGTGGCCAGTTTGAGGAGGTGGCCCCCCGTCGAATCTGGGGTCGATATCTTCGTAATAATCACTGCGAGGGCCCATCCCAGCGACGGGCATGTTCGGATTGGAATGTTCGGGGGCGGGTCTGAACGAGCGCGCTGGAGATGCCGTACGGGGAGAGTTTCTTCCCGAATCCTGGTTCCATGCTGCCCGTGGTGGGGCATATTGCCTGTCGAACATCATCAGCATTGCTTTGGGGGTCCATGTACGTGGTTCACGAGTGTTGCCATAGCTAGGCTGTGTGCTCTTGATGTAGACATACTCATCTGTACTGTACTTGCTTCCCTCACTCAGGATGGTGTCCCGTCCACCGCCCACCATGGCGCGGTCTTGTTGCAAGCCAACCATACCGGCAACATCCACATCGCTGTCTCGAAGCTGGTTATGATGACCAAAGGAGTTTGGCGGAGCAAGAGGAGCTGCATCCATTTCGATGGCCGGGCCACCACCCATAGCAAGACCAGGTAGTGGTGGAGGTGCCTCGGCGCGCGGGAGGTCGTAAGCACCTGCAGCCGAGCCATTATCATTGCTGTCATTCCACCTGCGGTCTGACGATGCTTGTGCAGGGTGAGGTTGTCCGTATTGCATGTACTCTTCTTCGGATGGTCGACGGTCATATTGGCCCGGGGCCACGTTCCCGTAGGCAGCGACTGGAGGGGGGCCTCGTCCTCCTCCTCCTCTGATAACTCCGGGTCCAAACGCTCCTCGCGGTGGGGGGCCGTAGCCACCTCGTCCACGAGGTCCTCCCCTTGCAGGTGGCGGACCGTAGCCTCCTCCTCTTGCACCACCTCTTCCTCGTCCCGCTGCACCATAGGCATCGAAGCCGCCTCGGACATACGGACCTCCTCGGCCACCGCGCTGGTTTCCACCCCGGCCTCTTCCGTTCGGTTGGAATCCAAAGGTATCAGGCGCGCCATTTTGAGGGTTCCCATACCGACCGCGGGATGGCGATCTTCCGGAAGCAGCCAAGTTGGCGGCATCGCCCATACTCGCCGGGTCGATGGGTTTCTCCACGGGACTTTGCTGGGTCAGGGGAATTCGCTCAACACTGACTTCATCGTCTTTCCCGTTACTGTCGAATGTAGCAAACGTCGGCAGGTTGTCCCTATCTCCACGATTGCCCCCACTGGCACCTGGAACAATAGGCTGATGGGCCGTGACTGGTGCCGGCTTGAATGATCCCTCTCTGTTGAAGTAGTTCTCGCCGCTCATCTCGGCGTTTTCGGCGACGCGTTTTTGCCGGGCCTTTCTGCCGACAACTGAGCGTCGAAAGCCGCAAGTAGCGATGGCACAGACAGCCAGGATGATGGTCGATGCCAAAACCACGTACGAGCCCCATGCCAAATGGGGGATGAAAAGCAGTACATCGATGACGAAGGCGGCCAGACAGACGAGAAAAGTGAGCAAGGTGAAGATGAACATGACCAGGAGATATCTGGCAGAATGTGACGAACTGTGCATGTGAGCGGCAACGGCTAGACAGAACATGATGAGAGTAAGTAGGGCAGCCACAGGGTGGATGACAAGAATGGCGGATAAAGTGTGTCGAACCGAGCTCGGCAGATCGAACTGTTGAGTTTCATCGCTTAATACGCCGCCTGGAGCACATTGAATACAATATCTCTCGTCAGTAACTAGTCATCTGCAACGTCGTCCAGAAGGAGGCATGGCAGCGCGCAAAATGATGATCAATCGTACCTGATGGATAGCCCAGGCCAATCTTCGAACAATTGTCGCCCTGACAATAGCCAAACATGCCGTACTTGACATTGTTGTTTTCGCCGAGGGGAACGAATTTGGTGATTGGGATGGATATGACCGACAAGAGGAGCAGAATAAAGGCGGCGAACAGCAGCACCGACAATGGTGTTGCCGGTCGCAGCATGACGACAACAGCGAGCTAGGCTAAGAGATGGAGACTGAATGATCGAGTTGGTAGATTCGCGGTCGTCCCAGGCCGAAGCAGGCTGCTTTGGAGTCGCAGTCGTCCACGGGCGCCGGACAATCAAAATTCGTCAGCGTTTTCGCTAGCCATGGGGGGATCTGCGTAAAGGACGAATGGTGCGACGTTGCCGGTCGAAATGAAAGAGGGAAGAAGGGGGGGGGATGTCGACTCTGCTCCCGACGATCGCAGCAGTGGAAGTCAATCCAGCACTAGGTTCTACGTTCTGTGTCCGCCGTGTCGCTAATAAAGAGAGATGCACCGCGGAGTCGCTATGGAAGGAGGGCCAGCGAAGATGGGGCCGGTTTGTGGGATGTTGGAATTTGGAGTTGACGATGCTGTGAGGCGCAGAGCAGAGGACAGAGAATGAGTGGCCATGGCATGGCGCGCAGAACAACGAGGGGACTGCCCCGGCCGGCTGTGGGGTGCTGCGTGGTTCGCTAATAATGTCGCAGAAAGCACCACGCACGCCCCTGTATGTACATATACACACACACACACACAATAAACGGATGGAATGGCTCGAATGGCTCGAATGAGCTCGAATGGGGCTAACAGCAAACGACCGACCGTCAGGGCATTGGCATTCGTCACTGGCATTTGGCATTGGCATTTGGCATGGGCATGGGCATGGGGGCATCATGATCCGCTTTTCGCCGTTGTCTCTCTTTTTTGGCCATGTACTCCGTATTGCAATATGTTTACTATGTTTTACTCCGTATTATGTTTTGGTTGTTTGTTGGCTGCGTGTGAGAAGTTGGGAACTGATGATGGGCCGTCAAATTGCTGCCACAGCACTAGTGACTAGTCACCCGGTCTCCGATCTCGCCCCTGGCGCGAACTGACATTGACGGAGTACATGCGGAGTATGTTGAGCATGAAATCCCAGGTGCAGGTACCGACTCGGGCTGGTTGGCCTATGAGCACGCCGCTGGCTACGACTAGCCCCATACATACATCTCTGGCAAAGGGGGGGTGCCTCATGAATCATCAGCTCACACACGGGTGGCCATGATCTGACGCAGCAGCTACTGGACGGGGGGGGGGAGGGGGCGACGGGGAAACGGGCTGACGGGCTGACGGGCTGACAGTCCCACTTCAGCCACTATCCATCAACCCCGTCCCGTGTACATACATGTACATGTACTAACATCAGTGACCCGTTCTGTTATCTTGTTCGGGTGGGCGGCATGCTGCAGAACCACAAACGTTGGTTTGTTGGGATCCAAGAAAGCTGCAAGCAAGCCAAGCCAAGCCAAGCCGTCCACATGCTCCACTCGAATCTGCCTTCAATTAAAGAAACAGTCTACCGAAGTACCGAGTCATCCGTGATCAAATCCCAGTTTCAATCTTGCGGCGATGAATGTTGATTGGACATGGATAAATGGGCCCCCTCCCCTCATGAACGTGGCGCAGTGCTTGGGGCGCCGTCGTTCGAGCTTTCAATCACTGTTACACATGTATATAAACCACGAGATGCGACGATTGGCAGATCAGGAAGTCCAGGAAGCCCGTTTTCGAGTGAGCGAGGACATGTCAGCATCATGCGTCTGCTTGCAGTCGCAAATTGTGGTCGAGCATGATGGATCGATCGCCCGACGAGCGACAACAACCGGACGCCATCTGAGAAACGAATCGTGGACCAACCTTTGGCGCAGAACTCTCTCTAAAAATATAATGGTTGCTTGGGGCTGCAAGCGTCTCCTTCCAGTTTGATGCCATTGTCACATGGCTGCATGTATCTCGGGATCTGGACCGACTTGTATCACGCTGAACTCGTATCCGATCGAGTTACATGATTTGTGGCGCCGAGTCCTGAGTTTGCAGTAGTGGTGGATTCGTGCATGCCTGTTGTCTCTGGCTGTAACCGGAGTAATGCGATTTCGTTGCAGCTAGTAATATTACACGCTCTCTCGGTGATGGATTAATATGTATGTATCTCTGTGTGAATTTATTCCTATTATTGGAGTGCCCACTGATTCTAAATCAGGCTCCTTGGCCAAGACAATTGTGCGAATTTATGTACATACATATATGAAGGTGTGCTACCCTAGAACTCGACACGTCCGGTTCATTGCTATACCTACCTTGTTTCCTATTCGAGACTCACCACCAGGGAAGTTCAGCTCAACTCAAAGACTTGATCGTCACACGAGAAGAGGCTGTCCATGAAAAAGGAAGCTGCCTCAGTCCCTCTCCAAGGCCGGCGTGGAAACGCCGATCGGGGCCGGATGTGAAGCTGCCACGGTGGATTCCCATTCTTGGCCACACGTAGTGTGGAGACCTAATACATGTACCTCCGATGACGAAACGACTTAACAGAGAGAGACAAAAAAAAAAAAAAAAAAAAAAAAAAAAAAAGAACAAAAAAAAACCCCCCAGCTGTCCCATCAACATCATTCACTTGCGCTTCCCTCCATCGTATCTCCTCCCCAAGTGTCCGCCTGCAACTGATCCAAACCCGCCACTACGCGGGCCGGGATAGAAAGACGTGATCCTCCTGCCCAGCATGCTTCGCCCAAACATGCTGCACCTCTCGACGAGAACAGCCCCCTCGTCAACAGGAGCCTGTCGCGTGCGCAGGATAGCTCTTCGCAGTGACGCCCCCGGTCTTCCTCGTCGTCGTCAAAATCCCGACCCTGCCCCATGCCGCCGACATGTGCAGAGCTCTGGCGCCTTCCAGCCTCTTCGTCCGCCATCGCCAGAAGAGCTCGGAGCCCCGCGAGCCGCGAAGCAGTACAACAAGGGGAGAAAATGGACACGATGGCTGGCGGTAGCCCTCGTCGGTGGCGGCACCATCTACGTGGCCGATCGGCAGATGTATGCGTCCGGGTTTGCAAGAACGGTGCGCACCTTTGCAACCACGCTGCTGGTTGCGCTCGACTACAAGATGAACTTTCGTCCGGAGCCCGTGGTGACGGGCTCTGTGCCGGAGCTCCACGCTCGCAACGCGGAGAGGCTGTTCGATCTGCTCCGCGCAAATGGAGGCCTGTACCTCAAGATTGGCCAAGCGATTGCCATGCAGAGCGCAGTCCTGCCGCCCGAGTTTCAGAAGATGTTCAGCAGGATGTTTGACGATGCGCCGCAAGACGACTGGAAGGACGTGGAGAAGGTGATTCGGGAGGATTTCGGCAAGAGCGTGGAGGAAGTCTTTGGCGTGAGCTTCACGGGCGAGGACGGCATGGGCGTCATGGAGCGCAAGGCCAGAGCGAGCGCCAGTGTCGCGCAGGTCCATTGGGCGAAACTGCCTGACGGCCGCGAGGTAGCCATCAAGATACAGAAGAGAGAGATTGCGAAACAGATTGCTTGGGATCTGTGGGCTTTCCGGTAGGCCAGCAAGCAAGTCCCCAATACGCCCCATGCGGCTCTTTTTTTTTTTTTTTTTTTTTTTTTTTTGGACATGTGGACCTGCTAATGTCTTGTTCTTTTCTTTTCTTGGGTTGACTATAGGGCCGTCACTTGGATCTACTCGAAATGGTTTGATCTCCCCCTCTATACGCTCGTGCCCTTCATCACAGAGCGCCTGGAGCTCGAGACAGACTTTCTGAACGAGGCGAAGAACTCGGAAACCATGAGGGACCTCGTCAACGCCGAGAAGAGCCTCAGGGGCCGCGTGTACGTGCCCGTGGTGTACTCGGATCTCACCACCCGGCGGGTGCTCACCACGGAATGGATCGAAGGCGTCCGGCTGTGGGACAAGAAGGCCATGACGTCGCCATGGCTCGGCGGCCACGGCAAGGGCTCTCCAGGTGCCAAATCCCCGCTTCCGCCGCCGGACATGGACAAGGCACGACGAGAGCTCCGCACGCAGCCGTTCCGGGAGAAGATCAAGCCGGAGCGTCAGGAGTGGAAGGGGCCCCGGGGCCGGGGCGGACTCGGCCTCTCGACCAAAGACGTCATGACCACCATGATCGATCTCTTCTCGGCCCAGATCTTCAAATGGGGCGTCGTCCACTGCGACCCTCACCCGGGCAACATCTTCATCCGACGTCTCCCCAGCGGCCGCGCCGAGCTCGTCCTCATCGACCACGGCCTCTACGTATACATGTCGCCCAGGTTCCGCCACCAGTACTGCGCCTTTTGGAAAGCCCTCATGACCCTGGACAACCGGACCGTCGGCCGCATCACCTCCGAGTGGGGCATCAAGGGCGCCGAATTCTTCGCCAGCGCGACCCTCATGCGTCCCTACGAGGGCGGCCAAGGCATATCCGTGCGCGAGAAGCTCGACAAGGAGCTCGCCGGCAAGACGACCCCCGAGGAGAGACACTACGCCATGCAGAGGCTCATGAAGCAGAGCATGCGGGACATGCTCGCCGACGAGGACAAGTGGCCCAAGGAGCTCCTCTTCATCGGCAGGAACATGCGCATCGTCCAGGGGAACAACCAGTACCTCGGGTCCCCGGTCAACAGGGTGAAGATGATGGGCGAGTGGGCCAGCAGAAGCCTCTTCCAGGACAAGAACCTCCCCCTGCCGCAGAGACTGGCCCACGCCGGGAGACACGTGCTCTTCAAGATGGTCATGTCCGCGACGGACGTGGCATTCTACTTCTTCAAGCTGAGGCAGTGGCTGGGCCTCGGCGGCGGCATGGAGGACGAAATGGAGAGTCGAATGCGCGACATGGCGCAGGATTATGGCATCGAGCTACAGCACGATGTCTTTGACGGCTGAGATGACGACTTTTTTTTTTTTTTTTTTTTTTTTTTTTTGGCAATTTGCGCAGCACAACCGGTAAAAGGAAAGGTCTTATTTAATATCGAGACAAGTTCTTCCTTTCCTTCTCCCAACTACTTGTTTTTGTTTCCCCCGGTTGAGCGATAGCGCAAATCTAGGCAACTTTTCTTCCACAATGTACGAATATTCGGGATGCATACGGATGCAGTGTACTGTAGAGGGGGTGCATTGTACATTTAGAAGCAGGATGGACTACTGCTCGGCTCTAGCACCATCTGACATTGTTTTTTTTTCCTCCCGAGATTATACCACTACTTTCCATGTCGATGGCACGTATACACTGCAATGTGCATGGAGATAGAAGTCGATTCTTAATTGACGCCCTTTGGGCTTAGATATTGCCGCAAAGTCGGACTTGCTCAACGACTCAACCAAGGATGATATATCATACATGTCATCATCGTGTCAGCTCACGGTGCCACACCCCCCTTCTTCATGCTTTGGGGCATGATAGTAAGTGTTGCGATATAAACGTAGGGCAGTACAATAAGCGTGTGTTAGCGATCTAGATAGTATATGTACATATGTACAAAAGTAAGCGCCCCCATAATGATCCACATACACCTTGTACCGTGGGTCGTCCCTGCGAAATTCGCAAGAGTTTTCGTTGATCCCTCCCCTAGTATACATCTATGCCGTGTTGAATTTGTTTTGATTTCCAGGAATCATGCTCTCGTGGGCCGTTTCGTCATGCTGTTTCAGTTCATGCTGTGCTTCAGCATTGTCCATCCGAAGCATGTTTACTTCTTGTAAGGAGCAGGGCCGATCATGAGCTCAGGCTTGACAAGAGCATCAAAGTCATCAGACGTGAGGGCCTGGAGCTCCAGGGCGCTTTCCTTGAGAGTGAGACCCTTCTTGTGTGCGTTCTTGGCAACCTTGGAGGCCATGTCGTAGCCGATTTTGGGGTTGAGGCAGGTGACAAGCATGAGACTGTGTAGGGAAGAGCATGATGAGTATCTGCGTGTGATTCACCGATAGGGCGGTGGCCGTCGAGTATGGAGCGGGGAGGATGTTTGTAGCACTTACGACTCCTTCATGATTTGGGCGATCCTCTCCTCGTTGGCCTGCAGACCGGCGACGAGGTTCTTTTCAAAGGAGCGCATGCCGTCGGCGAGAATGCGCGAGCTGTGCAGGAGGTTGCGAATAAGGAGGGGCTTGTAGACGTTGAGCTCAAACTGGCCGTTCATGCCGCCGATGGTGGTGGCGACGTTGTTGCCCATGACTTGGGCGCAAACCATGGTGAGAGCCTCACACTGCGTGGGGTTGACCTTGCCGGGCATGATGCTGCTGCCGGGCTCGTTCTCGGGCAGGGCGAGCTCGCCGAGACCGCAACGAGGACCGCTGCCGAGGTAGCGAATGTCCTGGGCGATCTTGGTGAGGGAAGTGGCGAGGGTGTTGAGGCTGCCGTGAGCCTGGACGATGGCGTCGTGGGCGGCGAGGGCCTCGAACTTGTTGGGGGCGGTCTTGAACTCGGTGCCCGTCATCTTTGAGACCTCTTCAGCAATGGCCTCGGCGAAGCCCTCAAAGGTGTTGATACCGGTGCCGACGGCGGTGCCACCCTGTGCGAGGAGACGCAGGTCGGGCAGGGAGCTCTCGACACGCTTGATGCTGAAGTCGAGCTGGGCGACGTAGCCGGAGAATTCCTGGGCAAGAGTCAGAGGCGTGGCATCCTGCAGGTGAGTCCGTCCAATCTTGATGATCTTCTTGGCCTCAAACTCGTCCACCTTGGCCTGGAGAGCGGCGCGGAGGCTGCGCAGGGAGGGGAGCAGCTCGTTCTCCAGGTTGAGGACGGCAGCAATGTGCATGACGGTGGGGAAGGTATCGTTGGAGGAGGCGCTGCGATTGACGTGGTCGTTGGGGTGGACGGGCTCTTTGCTTCCCATCTGTCCGCCGAGGATCTCAATGGCTCGGTTGGAGATGACTTCGTTGGCGTTCATGTTGGACTGCGTGCCGGAGCCGGTCTGCCAAACGACGAGAGGGAAGTGGTCCATGAGCTTGCCATCGGCGACCTCTTTGGCAGCTTGCTGGATGGCCTCGCCAATCTTGGCGTCTGTGATTTGGGAAGAAAGAGACAAAGTGATGGTTAGACAAGATTCGCCCATGCTTCACAGCGAGTATGCATAAGTGATGAGTGCATTATTGGGACTCGTGCCCGCAACGCGGCGCCGCCAGCCTTGGCCGCGATTTGCGATTCGCGATTTGCGAAGGGCCACGGCACTTGATCTCAGACAGCAACCGGAAACTCACCGAGACCAAATCGCATGTTGACCGTGGCAGCAGCTCCCTTCAGGATACCAAAGGCCTGGACAATGGGAGGAGGCATGCGATCCTGGGGCTGGTTGATGCGGAAGTTCTCGAGGGATCGCTCCGTCTGGGCGCCCCAGTACTTGTCACCGGGGACCTGGATCTCGCCAAAGGCGTCCCTTTCGGTTCGTGTAGCTTGGGCCATGTTTCGTGTGGTGATGTGAATGCTTCTCCTGGACAAGACTCGACCGAGACGGAGAGGAAGACGAGCTTGTTGTAGTGGAAGTGGGTTCATGGCCAAAGAATCTTGGGGATGGGTGATGAGGTTAGCGCGGGCTGTGTCTGTCTTGGTGGGTGGAGGTGATGCATGCGCTTTTGATTAGTAAGTAAAGTCAAAGCTGTGAATAAGAGTTGGAGGGGAAACCCCTTACCTTTATGCTCTACGGATTATGCAAAGCCCTAATAGTAACGTATTCATTCAAGTTGAATACTTGACTGCACTGGCAAACTCTTTTGTATCTGCAAAGCGAGCACGTTGTGATGATTAGATTTATCGCTGCTGGTAAAGCAAACGTTGAACTTGTTACGTGCTAGAATTGACCCATTGACAGTGGCCTGTTCACCTAGCACGTGGCTGGCACGTGACCTGGAGCACCTATATTGTCCTCTACAGCTTGAATCAACAGTTGAGCCTTTCCTACATTCTCCCTTTCAACATACATTCTACATATATCGTAACAGCATCGCTAGTAGTAATCAGATGCAGGCCAGCGCACGTGCACCTCTAATAATGAAGCCACTAAGACTCTTATCCACGAGTTCTATAATCTCGGAGTCCTTTCCAGACAAATCCGTAAATGCCATTTCTCTCATCTTCGAGACGGTCATTGGAGGGGGGGGGGGGTTTCCGTGAGTGAAAGTGGCTGAGTCCCCGTATATTAGCGGTGGCGAGTGCAAATGGCAGAATTGCATGGCAAAATTGCCTGACAGAAAGAACTTTTTACTTGGACAGCGCAATGGATAATACTCTCCGTTAAGAAGAAATACGAGCACATGGCTTCGCACAAGAGTGAATTCGCCGAAAGTGATGATGAATCGGGAGTGCAGTCGGGCCAAGGGCGAGCAGATTCTGTTCTTGACAAGTTGGGGTCAACAAAGGACAGCAGAGACAGGCACAGCAGGGACAGGCACAGCCACGCCGCATGTCCCGGCCAGATAAATGTCGGGCACCTGGCCAACGACCAGCCGGATGAAGCGGTCAAGCAAATACTCCGGTGGCGCCGACAATATTACAAAGATTTCCTTGGCCCGGAAGTGGCAAGCGCCTTGGTTCGAATCATCTTGGTGAGGAGGAGTACGGAATACGTAATTTACTTATTACAGGGCCGTCCAGGTTTAGCGTCCGCTAATAATTAGTTGACTTCTGAAATATTACATGTAGTGCGGGGCAGCCGGACTCTGATGCAGCATTATTAGCGAATTATGTATGCAGTGCGGTTGTTACGGCTCCAAGGTCCTTCCTTATTACCCCAACTTTGTTTCGAGGTTCAACAAGCATGAGAAGTGTGGTCGGTGGAGGAATTGCAACATGTGATCCATGTTCAGCGGCCGAGGTTTCAGGCGCAGAGTCCTCACACGCAATGTGAAGATGTTTCATAACCAATTTACTAATAGTAAGACTTCCATATAGGCTAAACACCACGAGTGTACGAGTGGGAGGGGTTAGGCTGAATTGGAACCGTCTGCTCCGTAGGAATCCCCATGTACATCCCAGCTGCCCAAGCTAGAACGCACGTATAGAATTATATTCTAGCCCAGAGCCAGCACGGCTTGGCATTTCATATATAAACTTGAGCTATCTGCCTCTACTTTTGGAATTCATCTCCATGCAACCCAATCTTTTCTTCACACATATATATACTTGCCAAAACTCATTCCTTGATCAAGCATGAAGCTCTACGCATCGCTTGCGGCTTTGGCACTCGCTGCTTCTGGAGCAGCTGTACATGTCGATAAAGATTGTTGTTTGAACTTGTAGGTAGAGCATAATCTGCTTCGCGAGAGTTTGGCTGATAACTTACATATATATATTATTTACGCTAGATGGCAATTTATGCTCTTTACTAGTACCTCTGCGGTGATAAACGCTTTGTTATAGGAAAACCGTACTAGGTTACTAGTTATCTAGATAGATAACTAGTTAGTTACCTAGTTAGGTGAAAAACCTACAACGATTTGTTACGCTACTTACATGGTTCTAACTCGTAGGTGTTTGATTCCTATAATACCCTTTATAACGATTTTTTCCCCTCCAACTATCCCCGTCTTCTTCAATCTGGTTCCCAAATCCCTTATGCAATATAGTTGCAAACCCTAGCTCAAAATTAGACCCTAGAGCTCTGGGTATCCTAGCTAATTTATATAGCGAAGTAGCTTGTTTAATTCGCTTGCAATACAAGGAAAAGTGGGGGCCGCGGACCCACTTTTTCCTTGTACTGCGATTGGTTCAATTTTTAGAGGTGTGACCAAGACCTCTAAAAACTGTGCCCCGTGCGGGATTCGAACCCACAACCTGCGACCCGGAACAGGTCTCCACAGCGTGTAACCACCACGCCACGGGGTTGATAACTTACATAGCAAAAATCTTAACAACGACATTTCTCAGTCTTGGCCTCACGATGGAGACCAGTGGACCTGGGATGTAGTAGGAGCATGTTCTGTTCAAATCAACAAAGCGAATACTTGTAACAAGTGGAAGTTCGTGGATGGGGACGGCTGCAAGGACCTTGTACAACCTATACATATTTCAGCTCGTGTTGATAAGCAATGCTAGACTTGAAGAATGTGTAATTTCAAGAACAGCTAGGACAAGAACCGCCAAGGCGCATATTACATGTATAGCTAGATGAAATATCAGGCACCTAGCTAATAACTAGCTAAAGGAAAGTGATGAAATAGCGCTAATAACACAAAGCTTTTCTTTAGTCTACAAGTGGCTTTAGAATACACCTCGACTAACCAGTAAGTGTGTCTTGGTTTAAATCTCATAGTGAGGAGTATGCAGTACAGGCAGGGCCTTTTAGGTTTAGCGTCGGCGTCGGCTAGTTGACTTCTACATGTATGTATGCATGTAAGTACCGGATAACGCAGAATAACCAGGGCTAAAAAGGCCAAGTCTTCACTACATAGATATCCTTGTAAAGCTTCGTACGATCCAAACTTTGGTTCCAGCACGTCCCAGCCGGAGCAGACTTGGTTTTAATTTCATATAGATCATCTAGAAGAGAGAGCGACTTTGAATTCAAGGACTAGAAAAATCAAAGAGGTAGAGAGGGCAAGAGCGAGAGAGGTTTAATTAACATTGTCATTCTCCATTGGGGTTTTCGCATTTTACAAGATTCTTCAGGCATACCAAATGTTTATCTTGATGCAAGACATCCCCACCGGTTTGGTAAACCCTGAGAATTTCAGAGTTCCGTTCCTCCACATTTGAGACCATGGCGTTGATGGCATCGGTGGCATACTCCTCCAGGCGTTTCTCGTTAGCCTCTTTTGCCTCGTCCTGAATTTCATGGAGACGCTTGAGCCAGTACATCCATCTCCATGGTGTGAATCCAGTCGGTGATCGCTTCCCGAGCTCTGACTGGATGAACATCTGGCCACCCTGGCCAATGGTGCTTGGGCAATCATTCCATGAGACATCCGAGAGTTGAATGAGATTGCGGCCTGCCTCCTCAATCCATGCAAAGGCAGCTGGCAATAAGTGTACAATTCCAAGGTCCTTGATGCTCCGCCTTGCATCTTCATTATCCGGCTCCTCCGTGGTGCCAAGGTCTCGTCTATCCTCAAACGTAGTGCGGAATAGAACGAGGGCGATCTGGCACATCCTGTCCTTGCTGATGCGAGTTGATGCCAGCTTGGCCAAGAAGGACGCAAAGTTGATGCGCTGGATGCCCGCCATTGAGGCGCAGTTGTTTATCCAGAAGTCGGTCATGTCAGTGACCAAGAAGGGCAGGTCATTCCACAGCGTGCCTTGGACTGTTCGTGCGATATCGATCCCGTACGGCCCCGACACAGGCCTGGTTAACAGCCCCTTTCCCTGGATGCGGAGGATATCGAGGACCAGACGATCATGGTCGGATGTTTCATGCGACGTATGTCGGCCGAGCTGGTAGTATATATGCCACAGGGAATGAAGGCAGCCTTCGAGGGAGTCCACCCCATCTCCAATCTTACAGTATCGTTCACTGATAATCCAGGTTCGATTAAAGAAGGCTGCTCCCCGGAGTTCCTCCAATTGCCCCTGAGCGGCGGCTTCCCGCACTTCGTCCTCGTCTCTGGAGTCGCGGTCTAACGCAGTGAGTTCGGGGGTGCCTTTTGGCGAGGGGCTTAGCAGGGATTCGCGGAGGTGATGCATCTTGAGAAAGTGGACGGTGTTGGCAAATAGATCAGTCGGGTGCAGTAATAGGTATGAGAAAGCGTAACGTGAGGTAGGCACACGTGTGATGGAACACAACACGGGTTGGTTTTATAGTTTTATACTGCGCGGGGCCCAGGTTCTTCGTCCGGCAGGAATTGGCATGCTAGCAGGGAAAGTGCGCGTAATCTCTCGCCTGGAATTTTTTTTTTTGCCATCATGTGGCAAGCTGGTGGTCTGGGCTCAGCCGCTCGCGCCCATATCGCTCCTCTTTTGTTGTTGGATTCAATACTTTCATCATCTTTTGACGGGCAATCACACCTGCTGTATCGATGGGCTGTCCTACTCCGTACATGACGGATAGACGATTCGGGACTCGCGTGTCCACTCAAATTTGCGAGACATGGGAGCCTGTCGTATTATTGTGCGACAAGAAATTGAACAGGGTTGACTAGGGCCGTGCCTTACACATCAGGGTTCCCGGTATTATTAGTTCTGCTCCACGATCCCTCAGACCGGTTGTCTCGCACACGTGAGGGAAAATGACGTGCACGTGACACAGCAATTGACAGGGCCCCCTGATGATAGGTTACAAAGAAGATATAATTAAAGATAGTTATCTAGCTATAAAAGAGAGATTATAAGCGTCCCTTTTATAGAGGGAAAGAGCCTATCTAGCTTAAGTCATGTGCGTTATAAGCATTCCAATGTGTGTGTGAGCACGGATAATCATAATCTCCATGCCACCCTAGGCAATACACCCCTTAATTATAGTTTAAGGTTATTAAGACCTATAATTATATTCTTTATATAGGATATATAGTGTTTTTAAGCCTATAAGGTAAGGTAAGCTTTAAGTAAATATAGTAAGCTATAAGTAAGCGTGTTAACCACGTCTCCCTTACCTAAAAAAGCTCTTCTTATAGGATTATAAGCTTTTCCTTTTCCTTTTTCCCTATATCTTACCCTTTTTTAATTAAGCCTATATTTTAATTAATATAACTAATAAGAATCCTATTAGCTATAACCCTCTTAAGGGAGTCTTATAGGGTAAGATTACTAATCCTAGGGAGCGTGCTTAGCTAGCTATTATATTAGCCTAATATTATACTTAGAGCCTTAGGAAAGCTTCTAAGCCTTATTCTTCTTTACCCCTAGCTAACCCTAAGTAGTTAGCTAGTAAGTTATTATCTCCTAAGGAGGGAAGGGGAAAGTATCTAAAGCGCACTCCTTTATAATACTTACCTTTAGCTAAGTTAAGAGAAAGGTACTTAAGAAGTAATCCTTAGTAATCCTTATAGTAATAGATAGTTTATATAAGCTTCCTTACCCTTATTATAATATACTAACTTTGCTTAGCCTAGTTTACCTAGCCCTTATAGTGCTTTATAAAATATCCCCTATAAAGGGTATATATAAGTAAGTATTATAGGTAAAGGTAACCTTAGAAGATACTTTAAGGTTAGGTCTAGATAATCTTAGAGGTATTACTTATATAAGATTAGTAATTACTATTACTACCCTTTATATAATGCTTATATTCCTATTACAAAGCGGATGTTATTAGCGCTAGATAATAATACTAAGGTAAGTTACGCTCCTAATCCCTCTTTCTTCTACTCCCTTCTAATATTTCACGCTTTATAGATAGTAAAGTAATGCTATAAGGCATTATAACTCTAATTAGAACTTATTATAAAGCTAGATTCTATATATAATAAGGTTATTACTAGTAATAGGGCTATTATAGCTACTAGGGGCTCTTTAGTAGTAGTAGAAGAGAAGGTAACTATAGTAATAGCCTATCTTAAGGAGGTTATTTACCTTCTTATATAAGTCTATTTCCTTTATCTCTTTAGAATAGTATTTATATATATGTTTTTATATAATAGCGTTTTAGAGTTATAGTTATAAATCCTGTTTGCCTTACTAGCGCTTTACTAGCTAAGGAGGGGGTCTTTATATATTTCTAGGGTAATTAATTTTATGCTCTCTCTCTAATATGCCTATGCTTATAATGTAATTCAAGCGCTTTAAATATTATATTATATATATAAATCCACTAGACTAAGTATAGATCTAAAGCGTTTAAAGTGCTAATAATTTAAGGGCTTTATAAATCTATTAGCTAGCATTTCCTCTATAGGAAGATATATAACTTTAAAGCTCCCTCTCTTAAATTCCTACTTTAACTATATATTATATATATTAATATGCTAGCGGCATCAGCCTGGGGCTGCAGCTTCAGAGACGCCCGACTCCTATATACGCAGGTAGTCCAACCCGTCCTCGCCTATGGAGCAAGCGCCTACCACACCCCGACTAAGAAGGGTAGAAAACTAAAGGGGGTAGTTAAAAGCTTTATAATAGACTAATTAACCCTCCTGGGTACGAGGTAAAACTGCTTATATTATTACAGCCCGATATTTTTCGCCATCTTGTCAAACTTCTTAGCTTCCTTGCTAAGCTTGTTATTTGACTTCTTCTTGCTCTTTATTACATGCTCTCTACACTCTACTAACTGCCTGATTTCCTTTTTATCAGGATTTTTCTCGCTTTTTAACAAATCCTCCAAGTTGGAAACAAGTAAGAATGAGTTGTGTGTGGTGTGAGGGTTCAAGTGAGTGGTAAGGTGCGAGAAGATGGAAGAGATGAAGAGAGGGAACAAACACGGTCACAGAGAAAGGGGGAATCGCGTTAATTTATACTACGAGCAAAACTCGAATGAATTTAAGTTTAACTGCGGTCGTAAACTATGACTATATCTTGCGCTAACGTAGCTATAAAGTTTATTGTTAACAAACTTTACACTAACCTCGTAGCCCCCCGTATTCATGCCCTTAAAGCTTATTCCTATATTAGGCTGCTTTTTTTATCACTGTAGTACTATTAATTAGTTATTCATTATTGCACTAGCTAGGTGTTGCTAGTAATTCTTATGTTATGTGTGAATTTTAGATGCATTGGCCACTGCCGATGAAAAAAAAAATTATAAAAATCATAGACTAATTAACCTGCCTCCGAATCGTGGCTAGCGCGTTTAAGGCTATACCTATTGCCTAACTAAAGGTTAAGACTTACGTCCCCCCCTTAGATCTATACCTTAATAAGATAAAACGGAAGTTTAAAGAGAGAATTATAGAGAGTAAAATAGCAATAATAATCTAAACCGCTACTAACTTAGTGCAGATAGTGCTATAATGCAGGCAGAGACCCCCCCCTGTAAGTAATAAACTAGTAGTAGAGTTACATAAAGAATAGAAGTAACGCTAGGAAAACTAGCATAGTAGGGAATAACTAGGGTAACATAGGCTTACGAGAGAACTAACTAAGGACTGCCTACCTACCTATAACCTAAAGGAAATCCAAAGATTCCATATAGGACTAGAAAAATACGTCTCCTTAACTCTAGTCTAACTATATATAGGAAAGATTAGTCTTAATAAGTTCCTATTCTAGAGAGGCATTCCTAGGGTAACTTCGCCCCTATATAGCTATAGTAAAGCAGTTAAAGACTAATACTACATTATAGTTAATTGCCCTAAATATAACTATAGACGCCCTTAATTACGCTAGCCTAGAGACACATAGGAGGCAAGGCTAGCCCTAAATAACCCCCTAAAGGTAAGAGCTATAGCTAGATAGTTCCTTAGCATAAAATAACTCTAATATTACTCACTAATATAGGATCTAGTAGCTAATATACATAGGCAAACGGAGGACCTAGGCTACTTCTAAAGCGCTAGGGATAATAATTAGGGAATAAATATAATAGATAACTAGGAAGAAGCACTAGATTATAGGGTATAGAACTAGTGGCAGGCTAGGCATAGATTTATAATTCTAGAACTATTATTAGATTAATATTAACTATAAATGCCTAGTATTATTACCCCTACTAGCCTGCCCCTACCCCTCCCCTAAGCTATAACTAGCTAACCGCACTACTTCTCCTCTAGAACTAGGATTACCCCCTCTATTACCTTAGCCTACCCCTTAGCAGGTAAGGCCGTGGCTAGGAGCTAGTTTATCTCTATAGCATAGGTATCTAAGCGCTATAACTAAAAGATAACCTTATTATATTAATCTCCCCTAGTACTAGACTAGCCTAAACTTACTATAGAAGCACTTTACTTCTTCTTGCTTTAATTCCTAGTATAAAGCTTCTTTATATAATCCTAATAGTTATCTAGGACCTAGAGAAACATTAGACCTAGACTAAAGCTAATAGTAAACTAGCATAGTAGTACTTACACTACCCCTAGTAACTATAGCTACCTAGACTTTAACTAATTACTAGTGCTTATTCTATTAACTAGTTAAATTAGGCTAAGAGTAAATTAGCACTAGATTAGGCCTAGAATAGAGGCACTAACTACCTTTAAATAGCTATAGTTTTAAACCTAATAGTTAAAATAAGCATTAGTAGCTAGCCTTATATAAACTAGTTAGCCTTGCTTCTAAGCTAGAACTAAATAGACTTACTAGTAATATTATAACACTAATGCCTAGGATAATTAATTAACTAAGATTTATAGGATATATATTAGATCCCTTATAGATTACCTAACTACTATAGATTAGACTTAGAGTAGGCATAGAGTAGGGGCAAAGAGGATATACCTTTAAATCTTTTACTATAGCTTACTTAAGCTACTTCTTAATTAAAGACTTCTAGGGATAGCGCTTAGAATTAAGGGTTTCCTAGGTAGGTTAGAGCTAGAATAGCATAGAATATAGGAGTACTTATAACTGCTAGTGCTATTTTGTTATAAATATAATTAGTCTATAATAAATATTAGTAATTAAGCTAAAACTAACCTAGGAGAGCCTTAAATAGCTCTAAGGAAGAAAAGAACCTATAGGAAGTTTAATAAAGAAAGAGAAAAGAAGTTAAACCCCTCTAAAGGGAAGAGCTCTCTCTTATACTTATATAGGGGGGGGGGGGGCTAAATTAGAGATATTAATAAGGAAATAAAAATATAAGATAAAAATCTAACTAGATAACGCTTAGGTAACCTAGGCCTAGAAACGCCTAGGACCTAAACTAAAACCATTCCCCCCCTATAGAAGATAAATAATATTAGGTACTCTAACTTTACTAGACTAATAAGCTAGACCTAGGCTAGAGAAGGCTAAAAAGTAAGGCTATAGAGGAGTTAGCTAAAAAGTAAACTAGAAGTAAATTACTACTATAAAGCTAAATCCACTACGCTATAGGATAATATAGGAGGCCTAGAATAAATATAGAGTAAGACTAAAGTAGAACTAAATAGGGCTAGGGACCTAGGAATTTCCTTCTTTTTCTTTTCTTTCTTTCTTTTAAGGGGATAAGGCTAGCGTAAGCTAGTAATAAATACCTATAATAGGCCACACATAACGCAACGCAGGCCTAGGACAGGGTTAGCGTTAGCCTAAACATAGATATAAGGGGGTTTTTCTTCCTAATTAAGGGTTTTCCCTTTTGACAAAGCAGTAGGAGTACTAGTACTAGCCCTACATAGAGCTAGCTAGTGTAAATAATATATATATATATATATTAATATAGTATAGATAAGTATTTAATTGCTTACTCTTATTAAGTATAAGACAAATTATCTACTAATTATTATAATAGATAATCTAGTCTTTATAAGCATTAAATCTAATATCTCTAAATAGGCGCTAAAGACTTATAGTCTCCTTTACTATTTATTATAAAGTAAGTTGTTTAGCTTCTATTATAGATATAGTTACTATAGACTAGCGCATAGCTTTCTAAATAATTAGTTCTCTAAAAAGAGTAATTAGATAACTCTGCGAAGATTTACGTGATTTAGGGTTATTAGTAAAGGAAGCGTTACTTATAATTTACAAAGCCTATAGTTCTAATGTCTTACTAAAGCAAAGCGTAAGCTTACTTATTATAACTAAGTAGCAAATAGCTTAGTCTACTACTCTTATATACTCTACCCCTAGGTTTATTAGGTACTATAATAGCTTTACTACTATAAAGGCTATATCTAGCCTAACTATAATTACTATATATAGGATTAATATTTTTATAAGGAACAGACATTCCCTCCGCACCGATCTAAAGGTCCGAAATCGCCTCTAAAATACAAACCACATTGATATTCGAATTCTTAACCTCTGTTTACCCCCTCCTATAATATCGCATCGCAATAGAGCTAGCGGTAGGCGTAAGGGTAAGACGCTAATAGTAATTAATATAGGAGAAAGGGAGCTAGCATAGAGTTACTACTACCTAAATATAGGAATAGGATAGTTTAACATCTAAAGGCATAAGGATAACCTAATAATAGATTAGATCTAATTTAAACACCCTAATAATATAAAATACTATAATAAGATTACTAGTCTTATCCCTAGCAATAAAGTCTCCTAAGTTTAGAGCATTACTAAGGCTATAGCCTACTAGGTAGCAAACCGCACCTATGCTAAGATTAGATCTATAAATAATAATAATAGTAATATTTACACTACTAAAGAAGCCCTTAAAATAGCCCTTAAGAAGGCTATTAAGGAAGAAGCTAAAGAAACTAATACCCTAACCTAGGCAAGCATTATAGCTAGACTAATACTAAGAAGACTAAATAATAAAACCCTCTCCCTATAGATTCTAGGTAAATAGCATAGAGAAGTGCTTATTAAAGGTAACTTAATTTAGGAAACGCTTTAATCTTAAGGCACTAAAGATATAATAACTATAGTAAATAAGGCTACTAGCTAAACTATAGCTATAGTAGCTAGAAGACTCTCTAGTAAAGATATAATTATTACCTTTAAAGGAAATGCTACCTAATATAGAGAAGACTAAAAATAGATTACTAAAGCATTTAGCCTAGAAGTAGCCCTTTACTACTATATACTTAGTGTTATAGTTAAGGGATTCCTAATAAAGTATATATCTATTAAAAATCTAGTAACTAAGATTAGGAAAGTAAATAAGGTAAACGTAATTAAGGTAACTATAAGATACCCCTAGGTAAAAAACATATAAAGGACTACCTTAATCCTTAGACTAGCGGAGGTTAAAGATACTAATAAGATATACTAAGATAGAATAGTCTTTAAAGTAAAGCTATTCTAAACTAAACTATATAATAAGACCTTATAATCCTAATAATACTATAACTACTTCTAAATAGGCTATATTATAAAGTTCTATAAGGTAGCTCTAAGGTATAATAGGTATAGCGCTAGCTAATATAAAGAGAAAGAAATATCCTACCTAATAATAAGCAAATAACTAAAGGAAAACTATATCTTATACTCTAGCTTACACCTAGCCTAGTTAAGAGACTACCCTATGCTAAAAGAGAAGTAAAATATAGTAAAGGCAAGCTACCTAGAGTAACTATTATAATTTACTAGTAACTCCCTAGATAAAAGCCTAATACTACCCTAAGAGAGAGCTAGTATAGCTATAAAACCTATTATTATAGTAAGTAGAAAAAGAGAATACCTTATAAATATAAAGAGAAGCGCTAAATAGCCTAGAGTAAGGAGCATTATATAATATATATTATAGAATAGAACTAGAATAGGACTAGTATAAGATAGCAAAGACTTACTACTCCCTTAATTAATATAGTAATATTATAAGTTCTTTTCTAGAATATAAATAAGAAGGATAGCTTAATATATATAGCGCTCTAGCACTAAACTAATATAGACATAATAGTAATTTAAGAATAGGAACACATAAAACACCTATAGCCCTTAGCACTAAGCCTTACCTAGTTCTAACTAGTATACTATAAAGGGTAAAACATAGTATATATAAATAAGAAGTATAATATAGGGTTATAGTTAGCCTAGGGAGAAACTAATTAATTACTAGTAGAGATAAAGGGCGTAAATATTTATTCCCTTTACTTAGAAGGGTATATAAATAACTAGAATACCCCTATCTATACTATTAATATAAAAGAGCCCTATTGTTACGGTGCAGCCCCACAGGGGCCATCGCGGGTGTCTGCGCGCACGTACGGGTGGTGTGCCCGATCCAGTTGCGCCAAAGGCAAAAGGATACGTATTGAACAAGTCAACATTCACTTGTTCAATTAACACCTATATTGCTAGGTCTAGGCAAAGCCTAGATCATCACACCTATAACTAAAGCGTCTTTATAGGAGACTTTAACTAAAAACACCCCCTTTAGGATAGCTTAGATAGGATAACTAGAGGAGTGGAAGAATTACTAGACTTTATAAGCTAGTAAAGGCTTAGTTTAGTAATGCCCTAAGGAGAACCTATAAGATAATATAGAGAAGATAGGGATAGCACTATAGATCTTATATAGGTAACCCTAGATATCTAAGTCTACTATAATAGTGTAAAAGACCTTATAGGTTTTAACTATATTCTATAGCTAATTAGTATCTTTACTAAGGAATAAGAAAATACCTTACCTATCCTTAAACACACCTAGAACATAATAAACAGACTATATATAAAGGCAAAAGCAATGGTATAGCTCTAAGCGAAAAACGCACTAGACCTATAAGATAAGGAAGGGATTAATGTATATATAACGTAGCTTATTATAAACCTATAATAGATAGCAGAAATAGCAGCCCTATAGAAGCGCTAAGGACTCCCTAGTCTAGAGGTATAGTGGTTAAGAAAGGCAAAGGAGGCAGTTACTAAAGCTAGATAAGCTAAGAGATAATAAAGATACTAAAAAACTAATATAAATTAGTAGGCCTTCTCTAAGGCAGATAAGGATTAAGAATAAATAATTAGGGAAGAGAAAAGAAACGCATAGAGAGAAGCTCTATAAAAGGCTAATATATAGGAAAAGGATAGAGAAGTATAGAGACTAGAGAGATAGGCCTAGCTCTAAAGCTAGGCCCCCCTAGAGCTCCCTAGACTCCTAGAACTAGAAAGAATTAATAATAACCCTAATCTAGCTACTACCTATAAAGATAAGGCTAGAATACTTATATAAAGATTCTTCCCTAAACCTATAGCAAACCTCTCCTATATCCTAGACCTTACTTTCCTAGAGCTAGATAATATACTATTCCTAGATAAAGAATAATTTAGAGTAAGAGATATTAGAAATATCCTATTAAATATAGCTAGCTAGAAAGCCTTAGGTAATAATAAACTCCTAGTAGGCCTTATTAAAGCCTATAATAAACTAGCTAAAGAAGCTATAGCCTAATTACTAAACACTATCCTTAAAGTAAGGTATTTCCTAGCCTAGTTCTAGACTATAAGGGTAGTAGTAATTAGGAAACTAGGAAAAACCACTAAAGAGATAAGAAGAGCTAATGTATAAAGACCTATCTTACTACTAAATATAGTAGGAAAGATTATAAAAGTAGTAATTATAAAGTAGCTTATAGCCTTTGCTAAGGCTAAGGGCTTCTCCCTAAACTATAAATAGAAAATAGGATAAATAGATTAATAGAAACTATAATTAGAGTCCTTATAGAATACGTAAGAGAGGCCTAGGGTAAAGGTAGCATTGCCTTACTAGTGTAGATAGATATCTTATTAGTATTTAATAGAGTTAGCTACCTATACCTAATCTATATACTAATCTAAATAGGTATACTATAATAGCTAATAGCTATAATATATAGCTTTCTTACGGATAGAATAAGCTAGCTTAGCTTTAATAGCAAACTCTTAAGACCTTTCTAGATTAAAGTAAGTACCCTATAAGGCTTATCCCTTTTACTAATCCTTTTCCTTCTTTACTTAGTAAAGCTTTATGTTTACCTCTAGGCTATCCTAGGCATAGTGGCTATAGGATTTGCTAATAATATAAATATAGCGGCGTTTAGAAAAAATATAGCCTAGACCTAGAAGAGACTTAAAGCTATATAAAAAGTATGTAAAAAATAGGTAAAAGAAGCAGGAGTAAAGTTTAACCTAGTAAAGACTAAACTTATACACTTTAGTAAGGTATACTAACCCCTATAGGCTAAAGTCTAGCTTAGAGTAGAGGAGATAGTACCTATAGAGTTATATAGGTTCCTTAGAGTCTAGGTTAATAGGAAACTTAACTAGAGCGCTTATAAGAATATTCTAAAAGGTAAACTTACCTAGTAGTAGCTTACACTCTCCTTACTAGTAGCATTAGCCTAGGGCTATAGCTTTAGAGACACCTAACTCCTATATATATAGGTAGTCTAACCTATTCTTACCTATAGAGTAAGTGCTTATTACACACTAACTAAGAAGGGTAAAAAACTAAAAGGGGTAGTTAAAAGCTTTATAATAGACTAATTAACCTACCTCTAAATCGTGGCTAGCGCGTTTAAGGCTATACCTATTACCTAACTAGAGGTTAAGACTTACATCCCCCCCCTAGATTTATACCTTAATAAGATAAAATAGAAGTTTAAAGAGAGAATTATAAAGAGTGGAATAGCAATAACAATCTAAACCGCTACTAAATTAGTATAAACAGTGCTATAACGTAGGCAAAGACCTCCCCCTATAAATAATAAGCTAGTAATAAAGCTACACAAAGAATAGAAATAATACTAGGAAAACTAGTATAGCAGGGATTAACTAGGGTAGCATAGGCTTGCGAGAGAACTAACTAAGGACTGCCTACCTACCTATAACCTAAAGGAAATCTAAAGATTTTATATAGGACTAGAAAAACATATCTCCTTAACCCTAGTCTAATTACGCATAGGAAAGATTAGCCTTAATAAGTTCCTTTTCTAGAGAGGTATTCCTAGGGTGAATTTGCCCCTATATAGCTGTAGTAAAGTAGTTAAAGACTAATACTATATTATAGTTAACTACCTTAAATATAACTATAGACGCCCCTAATTACGCTAGCCTAGAGACGTATAGGAAGCAAGGCTAGCCCTAAATAACCCCCTAAAGGCAAGAGCTATAGCTAAATAGTTCCTTAGCACAAAATAACTCTAATATTACTTACTAGCATAGGATTTAGCCGCTAATATACATAGGTAAGCGGAGGACCTAGGCCGCTTCTAATGCGCTAGGGCTAATAACTAGGATATAGATATAATAGATAACTAGGAAGAGGCGCTAGATTATATAGTGTAGAACTAGCAGCAGGCTAGATATAGATTTATAATTCTAGAACTATTATTAGATTAATATTAACTATTAAAACGCCTAGTATTATTACCCTTACTAGCTTGCCCCTACCCCTTCTCTAAGCTATAACTAGTTAACTAAACTACTTCTCCTTTAGAACTAGGATTACCCTCTCTATTACCTTAGCCTACCCCTTAGTAAGTAAGGCTATAGCTAGGAGATAGTTTATCTCTACCGCACGGGTATCTAGGCACTATAACTAAAAGATAACCTTATTATACTAGTCTCCCCTAGTACTAGGCTAGCCTAGACCTACCGTAAAGGCGCTTTACTTCTTCTTACTCTAATTACTAGTATAAAGCTTTTTTATATAATCTTAATAGTTATCTAGGACCTAGAGAACCATTAGACCTAGATTAGAACTAATAGCAAACTAGCATAGTAGCACTTACACTACCCCTAGTAACTATAGCTACCTAGACTTTAACTAACCACTAGTGCTTATTCCATTAGCTAGATAAATTAGGCTAAGAATAAATTAGCACTAAACTAGGCCTAGAATAAAGGTGCTAACTACCTTTATATAACTATAGTTTTAAACCTAATAGTTAAAATAGGCATTAGTGGCTAGCCCTATATAAACTAGTTAGCCCTACTTCTAAGCTAGAATAGAATAGACTTACTAGCAATATTATAGCATTAATACCTAGGGTAGTTAATAGACTAAGACTTATAAGAAACACACTAGATCCCTTAAGGATTACCTAACTACTATAGATTAGACTTAGAATAGGTATAGAGTAGGGGTAGAGGAGATATACCTTTAGATCTTTTACTATAGCTTACTTAAGCTATTTCTTAGTTAATAACTTCTATAGGTAGCGCTTAGAGTTAGAAGTTTCCTAGGCAGGTTAGAGCTAGAATAGCATAGAATATAGAAGTACTTATAGCTACTAGTGCTATTCTATTATAATTATAATTAGCCTATAACAAATATTAGCATTTAAGCTAATACTAACCTAGAAGTGCCTTAAATAGCTCTAAGGAAGAAAAGAACCTATAGGAAGTTTAATAAAAAAGGAGAAAAGAAGTTAGACCCCTCTAGGGGGAAGAGCTCTCTCTTATACTTATATAGGGGGGGGGGGCTAAATCATAGATATTAATAAAGAAATAAGAATATAAGATAAAAATCTAGCTAAATAACACTTAGGAGACCTAGGCCTAGAGACGCCTAGGTCTTAATCTAAAACCACCCCCCCCTTATAGAAGATAAACAATATTAAGTACTCTAACTTTACTAGACTAATAAGCTAGACTTAGGCTAGAGAAGGCTAAAAAGTAAGGCTATAGAAGAGTTAGCTAAAAAGTAAACTAGAAGTAAATTACTACTATAAAGCTAAACCTACTATACTATAGGATATTATAGAAGGCCTAGGATAGACCTAGAGTAGGACTAGAGTAGAACTAAATAGGGCTAGAGACCTAGGAATTTCCTTCTTTTTCTTTTCTTCCTTTCTTTTAATAGAATAAGGCTAGCGTAAGCTAGTAATAAACACCTATAATAGGCCACACACAACGCGACGCAGGCCTAGAATAGGGTTAGCGTTAGCCTAAATATAGATACAAAGGGGTTTTTCTTCCTAACTAAGGGTTTTCCCTTTTGACAAAGCAGTAGGAGTACTAGTACTAGCCCTACATAGAGCTAGCTAGTGTAAATAATATATATATATATATAGGATTAATCTAATCTTCTCTTAGTATACCTTTATTACTTACTTTATAGCTTTACCCTTAAACTTATAATACTTTACTACTAGGATTAGTATAGTAAGGAAAGTGCCTTTTCTTACTTACCTAAACTTCTTACTAATCTTATTAATATATGCCTTATAACTAAGGTATACCTTCCTTTATAATTAATCCCTAATAATCTAAATGCCTAGGAAGAAGCATGCCTCTCCCTTCTTATCTAATTTATATATATCCTTAAGACCCTAAGAGATATAGTCTATAGCCTTTATATTATCCTTATAAAAAGCTATAAGGATATTATCTATAAGGAATATAAGGAAAACATCCTATGCTTTAGTGTAAAATAAGTAAGGCTTCTCTTAGCTAGATTTAAGCCTAAGCTCCTTAAGTTACTTACTTAGCTCTTTAAACTAAAGCTATAGCAAATCCCTAAGCCTATTGTTAAGGCTTTTAGCTTGGGGGTGAATAACAGAGTGAAGGTTAGATTGAAGAGTCGTAGCTATTGAACTGCTAGTTAGGGGTGGGTGCTTAAAAGGTTTAATCTCTGGCCTTTCCCTTCGTTAGTAGGGAAAGCTCCTTTAAATATCTCGCAGCCCTTATATAACTAGTGTCAAGGCTTTTAGCTTGGGGGTGAATAACAGAGTGAAGGTTAGATTGAAGTGTCATAGCTATTAAACTGCTAGTTAGGGGTGGGTGCTTAAAAGGTTTAATCTCTAGCCTTTTCCCCTTATTAGTGGGAAAGCTCCTTTAAATATCCCATAGCTCTCACGTAACTA
This sequence comes from Epichloe sibirici, assembly GCA_022702365.1. Lineage (NCBI taxonomy): Eukaryota > Fungi > Ascomycota > Sordariomycetes > Hypocreales > Clavicipitaceae > Epichloe > Epichloe sibirici. Next base: position 1,484,870 of record JALAAE010000001.1, on the reverse strand, counting down.
GCTCGCAGCTAGCCCGTAGCTCTATGCTCCGCTAGGCGCTACCCTTATTAATACTATTGCTATTCCGCTCCTAATATAATACCCCCTCTTACTATAATCATCCTTAATCGCATTAAGCTACTATCTTAGGGTTAGGTTATAGCATAAGTATTCTTTATCACTACCTGCTATAGTGATCTTCTATAAAGCAATGTAGTAATGTTAATAACGTTAGGCTATATTAGCTTTTTTCATAGTAACTGCCTGCTAATGGTAACTAGGTTATAGTTACTCCTTAACTTCCTAACCATAGGCTATCCTTTCTAAATAATTCTTCCTAGCTAGACTAGTTAGTATAATTTTTTAATTAGCTTAACTCTATAAGGCACTAATTACCCTACTCCTTCCGTTTTTCTTTAAGCTTATAGTAGTAGCCTAATAAATTCGCAGTAAGCTTATAGTAATAACTTATAAATCATAGTGATCTTTGTGAACACACTAGTCCTAACGCGCAGAAGCTTCTAGTTAGACTATCTTAGATCACTCTAAGGCGCCTAAATTCCTATAAGAAGGGTTAATTCCTTCCTTCTTTTCCCTCTTTTCTTTCTCTTCTTTAAGCCTCTTATTAACTTATAAGTCCCTTACTAACATAATAGCAGCTATAACGCTACTATTATATAATATTATCTGCTAACTCTTTATAGCTTAAGCTATTATACCCTATACTACTGCTATTAAAGATCCCGCTATTAAGCAATCCTATAAGGGGAGAACCTTACGATTATTAAAGACTACGTAGGTTTACTACTTCTTTATTGCTTTTTTATTACTAACTTAGAGCTAGTTTAACAAAAATTCCGTGCATACGTTATACCTAGTGGTTAGCTATTTAGAACGTAGCTCTAAGGGATAATAATAAAGATAATTAGCCTTAGTATATTGCTAAGGGAAAGCCTAAACTAACTAAATGTAGTCACTCCTCTAGTATAAACTCGCTGCTAGCTTACTACTATTATTGCTAATATTTAGCTTTCTCTAGGTAATTCTCTAAAATGCTACTATTATGCCTAAAATAATAAGACTTATGTTAGCGTAGGTTAAGCCTTAAGGGATTGCCTCTTAATCGCTGCTAATTAATTACTAGTATCTTATTTAAATTACAAAGCTATATAAGCGGCTTTAGGATATACTCCACGTTCTTCTAGAACTATATTATATTAATAAAGTAAGTTATTCCCTAGTCCACTGCTTTAACACTACTAATACGCTACTAAAAGTTTATATAAGCTAAGAAAAAACTTTATAATGCTCTTTTAGCCTTAAAAAATACTAATAAACGCAGGCAAGCTTATTACATGTATCTTATAGCTAAGGCTTCTTAAGAAGCGGAGTGTAATAAATGCGCTGCTTTTTCGTAGCTAGTTAATATTATTAATCTAGAGACCTAGATTAAAATTACTAATTATCTTCGGTTTATAGCCACCTATAGCCCTATAGTTAGTACTATTAACTTTATTACTTATTCCTTACTAACTTACTACTAGTTTACTACTGCTTAAGCTACTCTCCCTACCTATGTTAGACCTTTAGAACTCCCTAAGGAATTATAAGTTTAAGCCTTTAGAGATAATAAGTCTAAGTCTAATAAAATTAGAAATATCACTAAAAATGCGCTTAAAAATGTCTCTAAGGAATAGCTATTAGATAGCTATAAGTCTATACTAAGTCTTTTGCTTTAAATATAAGATTTGTTTAGTAGTCTAAATTATTATTAAGTGAATTATTTCCTAATTAAATCGCTACAATCTAATAATTATTCTAACTCTTAATTTAAGAGTTAATTAAGTAGCTAAGAAGTTAAGATTTAGCTGCTTAGTTACCGCTTGTAATCTTTAATGATTTCTTTTATTATAAAATCTCTTTGTAATACCCATGAATTCTCTGAATTATCGTAATTCTTCTATTTAACTAAATATTTACGCTGTTTTCTGTTATATTTATAAGCAATAATTTGTTTAACTTTGAATTCCTCTTAATCTTCTTTAACATTATCTCATAGCAAGGTTGTTTTAACCGTGTTGCTTGGATTTCCTCTAAAGGGTTCTAAGCTTATAATATTAAAAATATTATATAAGCGCGTTCCTTTAGGCAGCTTTAATTAATAAGCTAAACCATAATAGCTAACTTCTTTTTTAATCCTATAAGGTCCTAAGTACTTCGCAGCTAGCTTCTAGCTAGGGCATTATAGGTTAATATTTTTAGTTAAGAGTAAGATATAGTTGCCTATATTAAACTTTATTAGCACTCTCTTCTAATTATAATATTTTTTCTATAGGGCTTATAAGTTACTTAATAGCTACTTAATCTCTAAGTACTTATATCTTAATTCTAAGACTCTATTTTTAGCTTAATTATTAACTATTAGAATTAGCGTAATTGCTTAATCTAGTCCCCTTAGGTTATACCCTTATAGCGCTTCTATAAGTGTGTAACTATGGCTTGTATGCGCGCTTGTATTATAAGCAAACTATGCTATCAGGAGATAATTAACCTAATCAGTCTATTCTGCGCATATAAATGCTCTTAAATAGTGCTCTAAAACTTAATTTAAGCGTTTAGTCTAACTATTTATCTATAGATAAAACGCGGTACTTAGTTATTGCTTTATCGCTAAGAGGTAGTAGAATATTCTCTAAAATCCACTAGTAAATATTAAACCTTAGTCTATAATAATACCTTTTAGGGCTCTATAGTCTTTTTAAAAATATATTCTAAAAAGATTAATGCTAGGCTATTGCTAGTTAACCGCGTGGACATAGGTATATAGATACTATATTTTGTAAATCTATTAACCACTACTAAGATTATATTATAAGTTTTGTTCTGCTAATCCTTAACTAGTAGGAGTCTAGTAATAAAATCTATTAACAGTTCTTAAAAGGGGTGATCTAGCACTAGTAGCGTAGCTAGCTTGCTATAAGGCTTATGCATTCTTAGCTTTAATACTTAATAACTAATATAAGTACGTATATATATCTTAATATCTTTTTTTATTCTAGGCTAAAAATATTAATTAGTAACTTAATAAAGAGTTCTAGTAACCCCTTAATGCCTAGCTATAGGGTTGTTATAGATTAGCAGTAAGATCTCCTTTCTTATTCCTTATAGAATAAAGACTTAATTCTTAAACATTAATAGCTTAGAGAGTCCTATAGACTATGTCTGTAATGTCTCTAGGTTACCGCTTTCTAGTAGCAACCTCTTCTTTATAATAAAGGCATCCCTCTATTATGCATCTAAAAGTAAGACTTAGATTAAGGGTTCTAATTCTATGTCTTTATTTAATATAGTAGAGTTTAACTTAGCAGAGGTTCTCTATACCGCTAAGACCCTTGCTATAACGCTTCTGCTAGGTAGTAACTCCCTAGCTAGTAAATCTAGACTAATAGGCAAATCTCTCCTTACTATAATGCCTCCTTTAAGCGCGTCTAAACTAATAGGCTTATCTAAAATTAATAAGACCCTTGCTATAATGCTTTTACTAGGTTATAACTCCCTAGCTAGCAAATCTAGACTAATAGGCAAATCTCCCTATACTATAACGCCTCCTTTAAGTGTATTTAGACTATTAGGCTTATTTAAGGTCTATGCCACTCTATCTCTATAAGGTAATAGCTTACTCTTAAGCATAGGTAGACTAATAGGCTAATTTAGTTAATAGGCAGGGGGCGATTTTATAGAGCGCTAGATATTAGCAGTTCTATTACAGCGTCCTTACAGCCTATTATTTACGAACTAAACACGCCGCGATATCTTAGAGCACTAGATATTAGCAGTTCTATTATAGCGTCCTTGCGGCGTATTATTTATAAATTTAGCAAGAAAGGTTAGTAATTATAAGGACACTGCCTTTACCTTTCTCTCTTTACTTATATAGTCTAATCTTCTTAATAGAGCGTTAGTAGGATTTAATTTACCTACTCTATATTTAATTATAAAGTTAAATAGATAGAGCTTATCTAGAGCAGTAACCTATCTGCTAGTTAGCTTTAGCTTTATAGCTAAATACTTATGGTTTAAGTGGTCTATAACTACTATAACTAGGTGCGTTAAATATACAAGGTAATGCCTCTAAGTTTAGAATACCTCTTAGATAGCTAGTAACTCTGTATCTAGGGTTATATAGCGTAGCTCTATCTTGTTTAACTTTCTTAACATATACGCTACTAGGTGCTAGTAACCTAGCACTAACTACGCTAGGATAGCCCTAAGTGCATGTCCTAAGGCATCTATCTTAACCCTTAATAGGGCTAATAGATTAAAGTGCACTAGAATTAGCGCCTCTTAGAATCGTTTTTATAGCTCTCTAAACGCTACTAATTTATTAGGATCTAGCTTAAACTTTGCTAGTTAGTCTCCTTAAAGTTAATTAGTTAATGGGATAACTATTTTGCTATAGCCCTTAATAAACCTTCTATAGAATCCTATAAAACCTAGGAATAACTGGATATTAAAGACGCTGCGAGGTACTAGCTAAGTTACTATTATCTTAATTCTCACAGGCTCTATTGTAATTCCTGCTTTAGATATAATAAAGCCTAGGAATTTGACCTTAGTGCATAAGAATTTACACTTTTCTAGATTAATAAAGAGGCTTGCCTCTTAAAGCTTCTAAAGGACTTATTTTACATACCCCTTATGCGTAGCTATATCGCTACTATAGATTAGGATATTATCTAGATACATAACGTAAATTATATTCACAAGACCTTCTAGGGCGTTGTTAATATATTCTTAGAAGGTAGCAGGTGCATTAACTAGTCTAAAAGGCATTATAAGATATTCAAAGTGCCTATATCTACATTAGAACGCAGTCTTCCACTTATCTCCCTTACAGATACATAGCTAATAGTATATATCTTTAAGGTCTAATTTTGTATAGACCTTCGCTCCCTTTAATTAATTTAAGATCTTAGTGATAAGCAGTAACGGTGCCTTATCTTTAACCGTGATCCTATTAAGACCTTTATAATCCATATAAAGGCATAATTTTCCTTCTTTCTTTAGCATAAATAATATTAGGGCCCTAGCTAGGCTAATAGATCTCTAAATCTATCCTTTTCGCTACGCACTTGCTAAGTACTTATAGAGTACCTCTAGCTCCTTCTCCGCTAAATTATATATAAGTCCCTATAGGGGTGTTTTCCCCTCTTCTAATTTAATAGTATAAGTCTAACTACCTAATGTAAGGAGGATACCTATAAGTTTATTTAAAAAGATATCCTTAAACTCTTTATAGGCCTAGGGTAATTATATAGTTAGTTTATAAGCTTTGCTTATCTCTATTATTACTAGGTTATTATAGGGCTTATCTTCTCCTACTATTAAGATATTATTGCCTTTTTATATAATTTCCATTATTAATCCTTATAGAATAAATCTAATATATACGTGTTTTACCTCCTTACATACCTATTATATCCTTACTGCTAGTCTAAGGCGCTCTTTTATAATAGGGTGTCTCTAGTAACTATCTATCTAGGATATAATCATAGGCTTATATATAACTGCCTAATTATACCCTAATAACAAATCCTTACTAGTATTAGCTATATAGTAGCTAACTTAACATATCCTTATATAGCCTATGCTATCCTTAATTAATAAGGTTTATAATAAGATTCCTTAATATTTTATTTTAGTTAGGGCTACACTCTTAAGGGTTATATTATCTTTCTTAATATTAGACTAATTAACTTCTATTAGTAGCTTTAGGTAGATAATTAAATAGGTTACGCTAGGATTAAATAGCGCCTTTATAGCTACCTATTTATATTCTTACTATAACCTTACCTTAACTTATAATCTTAGATCTTTAGGTAATAATTTAATAAGGGTATCTTCCTAGGGTTACACTAAGCTAATAGGGGTCTTATTTAAATTAGATAGCTCCTTAACTTAGTTATCGCTACCTTAATATATCTCTATTATATAGTTACTTCTCTTATAAATAGAATAATCTAGTTCCTAATATCTTAGCGTAATATATCCTAGCTTACTACACTTAAAATAGGTAAGGGATAAACTTACTACTCTATTACTGCTTTATTTCTATAATTTCTCTAGTGTAGTAAAACGCTATCTTCTCTTCTTATAGTTATTGCCTTAATTACTTAATTAGCTTCCTTTAGTTATAACCTTTACCTTCCTTCCTTAGCCTACTAGATAGGTCTAACTCTTAGGGAACTCCTAGCTAAGTACCTGTTTCTTTATAGCGTTATTAAGGCTATTAATAAATATATAGATTTATAGGCATTTAGGAATTACTTTAGGTAACTTAGCCTCTACCTTACCCTAGATCTTTATAAATATCTAGAATAATTAGTAATTCTCTTACCTAAGACCTATTAGTGTCCTTATTACTTCTAAGCACTATACGTTCTTATCTATAGTCCCTATCTTTAACTAATCTATAAATCTATCCTAGGTATAACCCTAGTAGTCTACATAACTATCTATAGCTATATAATATATCTATTATTGCTTTGCGTTATCTGCTAGGCAGCTGCTAGCATAGGTAACCTTAGTTATATTATCTATAAAGGTTCTATAATCTATAGTAAAAGCCACATTTAGATCTGCTAAGAAATTCTAAAGACTCTTAAAGGTATTTCCTTTATATATAAGTGCTCTTAATTATGTTTTTATAAGGCTATATTACTACGTAGTAAGTGCTACCTAAGGTACTAAAGAAGAGGTATTTATAGGTCCTATGTCTAAGTTACCTAAGGGTATAGCTACCTCTATTATCTATAGGTTTCGCTATAATTACGTGAGTTTTTATCTCTTTTCTATAATACATATCTAGGTTATAGCTTCTTTAAGGTATTAGTTTAGTAACACCTCCTTGTTATTAATAAGTGTTCCACTTAGTCAGTTATCTAATAGGGACTAGCGGACTACTCTAATTAGGTTCGTTTATGTAATATTTTCTTACTTATTCACTATGTAATTATAGCTACTACCTAATTAGGTCATTATACAGTGGATTCCTAATATCTTTAATCTAACTAATAGTCTATTGCCCTAAAGGGAAGAGAGATTAATTTGTTAAGGCTTTTAGCTTAGGGGTAAATAATAGAGTAAAGGTTAGATTAAAGAGTTATAGCTATTAAACTGCTAGTTAGGGGTAGGTGCTTAAAAGGTTTAATCTCTAGCCTTTCCCTTTGTTAGTAAGGAAAGCTCCTTTAAATATCTCGCAGCCCTCACGTGACTAGCCCGTAGCTAGCCCGCAGCTCTATGCCCCGCTAGGCGCTACCCTCATTAATGCTATCGCCATTCCGCTCCTGACACCTATAGAGAGCCTTAAGTAATTCTATGCACTCTCCTATTATTTTAAAGCTATTAGGAAGATTATAAGTAATAGGAATTATATCCCCTCCTTATACTACGTAAAGGAATATATTCTTTATATTATATTACCTTATCTCTAGGTTAAATTATATGACTAGTGCTATAAAGACATGGAATATATATATAGTAAGCGTTATAGCGTAGGTTTATTTAATTATAAAGCTTTCCTATAGGTCTTTGCAAATATAGATACGCGCTTTAAATCACTATAGGATTCCTTCCTTATTAAATTTATATAAATACACTTACTTTAATAGTAATAGCTTTAAACGCGCTATAAAGCGTTTAATCTGCCTCTAAGTTTCTTATTCCTTAAGCTTATTAATCTCTTTATTTATTACCTTAATCCACTCCTCTCTATATATATAATTATTCGCTTCTTTCCATAATTTTAGTAGGTTTATAAGATTAGATTAATGTATTATACTAGTCTTTATCTTCTATTTAAGGAGTAATCTATTTTCCTTATTATAATAAGTGTTAAGCACTAACTATACTATTATAATGCTCTTATAGTCTAAGTCTATATCTCCTACTAAATTAAGTAAACTAAGCTCCTTATAAAGCTTCTTTAGGTTTTATAAGCTACTTATAAGAGTATTATTAGGCCTTTTTCTACTTCTTTTACCTAGTAGGCTATAGTCTAGAATAAGGCCTCTTTCTCTCTTCTTACATAATCTAGAGCTAGTGTATACACTATTATATAACTCTATTCCTAAGCTCTCTTAAGCGTTTTCTTATGCTTCCTATAAGCCCTTAGTATAGGTAGCTAGTCTAGCGTTTACTCTAGAGAAGTCCTTTTATATACTATCCTGACTAGGTATAGCTTCTTCTAGTGGTAATATACCTATTAGATCCTTATTACTCTCTTAAGTGTTTATTATATAGCTACTTATACTCTAATAAGCGCTTACTAAGGGAGTCCTATGCTTCTCTTTACTCTAGTAAGTGTTTATAATAAGGGTCTCTTGCTCCTTACTTAATGGATCTAGTGTTTAGTAAGGCATTAAAAGTCCTATTAGCTTAGATAGTTATACTACTTCTTGCTTTTTTATTTAAGTGCTTTTAGTGCTTAGTAAAGCTCTTACCCCTAAGTTTAAACGCTCTATCTAATCTAGTTAAGGTCTAATGGTTAATAGCGTAAGGAATAAATTAAGCTCTTTGTCTAATTTAGTGTTAATCTTGTAAGGGCTTAGGCTTTGCCCAAGCCTTAGTGATAGCATACAAGTAGTGCGTGGGAAAGGGGGGCTGACATAAGCCGATTAGGGGATATAAGGGGCCCGTATAGGGCCCGTATTATTCCCCTTTCCTTCCCTTCCTTAAGTTTCTTAACATTATTATAATAGCCTATAGCTTTATCTTATAGCTAGTCTAAAATATTTAAGAAACTTCCTTTAGCCTTAAAGAAAGCTACTAAAAACGTAATAAGCGCAGTAAACGTAATAGATATAATAGACATAACGAATATAATAGATTTATTATGTCTATAAGACTAACCCTCTTAGGGAAATATAACACTATTAACAGACACTACTTTACTAATAGAGGCCTTATTTGCCTAACTTAAATCACTTTAACTTATAATTAAATAATAATAAGGGGAAATTATAACCCTATACTAATAGGTTTAAATAAAGTAGCTATAAAGGACCTAGCCTAAATAAATCCCTTAACTAAGCCTACCTATTATACTACTAGTTATACCCTAGATTAAGCAAAAACCAATCCTAATAGGTAACCCCTATAATAGCAATAAGGCTACGTTTGCTTCCTAGAAAATCCTTATAGAATATAAGCTAGTAGTAGATAAGGACTTTATTAGGACTAATAAGGACTAATAGATATTTATATTCTAGAACTTAGGTTCTAAGGTCTAATCCTATATTACTATATATTTTAAACTAGGCTACTAATATGCTTATAACCCTATTCTCTTTCTAGAATACTTAGAGTCTATATTTACTAATCCTTATTAATAGGAAATAGCCCTTACTAAACTTAACTATATTAAATAAGGGCTAAGGAAGGTATTTACTTTATTCTTTATTTACTTTAAATAGAAACTTTCCTTAGTAAGAGGTAGTATATAGATAAATAAGGTAAAGCTAGCTAAACTTTAATACTTACTTAATAAGTATATAAGGGAGTGTAGTATTAGTAAAGGGATTAGCTATAAGGAATTGTCAAGGTAGGGGTCGGTGTGACTAATGGAAAAGGTTCGATTTTGATCAATTAGAGGTGCAGACAGCACTCGACTTTTGTACCTAAAAGGTACACAGTGCGCTATGGTAATGACTAGTCTACGGAGGTACTTCTAATACATTATCTCCACCGTTATCTTATCAAGGGTTTTATCCTAGTTATTACGCAGGCCGCATCCACACATCTAATGCTCTTCCTAACACACCCCCCCTAGCTAAGATATCTATTAAAGCTAGAATTCATTAGTGTAGGAGATTATCGTGACGAATTTCTAGTGTTATGATTACGTGGGAATCTCGCGTAATCTAATTTAATAGCAGAAATCCCTATGCATCTAACCTAATAGAGGCTTTGTAAAGCCATCCGCAGGCATCTCAGAGGTCTTTAACCAATTAACCTTAATGTTACCCATCGCATATTACTCTTAAATCCATATTTAATTTATATTAAGGTGCTTAAGGCTAGTCTAAAGCCTTCCTTCTATATGCTCTATGATCTAGATTATCTGCTTATTATCACACTAGATAATAGAAAGCGGTGGCACGCGGACCTTAATATCGCGAAGCAGCCTCCCTAGAGATATACGCTCTTTTACACCGTAATTTAAGGCAAAGAGCTCTACTTCTATGCTTAACGTCGTCACGCAATGTTGCCTGCCTAACTTCTAATCAATTATAGCGCTATGCATAATAAAAACGTAACCTTGCGTTAATTTGCAAGTATTAGGGTTATTACTAAGGGAAGCATTAGTGCTAGAAAATAACGTATTAAAGCTATCCGCGCCTGAGTAATAAATACATAGCTTCTTTGTGTTCTAAGCGTACAAAATTACTCCCTTAGCAAGCTTAATATGCTTTGCTAATGGATTTGTTATAAAAGTGGCTAGCTTTAAGGCTATAAAGGCCACGTTAGGTCTTCTAATAATACAAAGATACACTAAGGAGCTGATAACTACTCTATAGTAATTAATCTCTTTATTAGAAGCTTCGCTAGTATTAGCAAGGATCATAGCTATAGGAAGGGGAGCAGAGGTTAAGCTCTTTAGATCGTTATCAATAACGTTAGGAATGAATTTCTAAGCGATCTTTCAAATGTACGATTCCTACGATAACCACATCTCTTTAGTATCGCGATTTCTAATAATTTTAATGCCTAGGAACCACTTTAATTCGCCTTAGTCCTTAACGTCTAGGCCGTTTATTAATTGCTTATGTAATTCTTCGAATTCTGCCTTAGATCCGTTAGGGTAAAGCACTATAATGTCATCTACATAGAAAAACAGGATAAAATCGTCTTTTATAAAGATACATAGGTCTTCTTTCCCTTATATAAAGCTAAGCTCTAAGAGAAATCTCATTAAATAAAGGAACCATTATTAAGGAGCTTCTCATAGCCTGTATAACGCTCTTATTATCTTCTAAAGATAACCTTTCGCGTTTATACCCTCTAGAGGCTTACAAAAGACAGGTTGTTTAAGTTCTACGTGTAGGAAGGCATTCTAAACGTTATATTATCATGTATTAAGATCATTAGCGCAGCAGACCGCGAGTAGCATGCGTAGAGATCGTGAAGCAAGCGTAGCAGCGTAGTTATTAAGATTATCCTTTAGTTATTAGTTGCCTTAAACAACCATTCTAGCTTTAAACTCTATAACTACTCCTTTCTTATTAGTTTTATATTTAAAGACCTAGCTAAGGTCTATAATTTCCTTATAGTATTCTAGATTAAGGGATTCGTCTAGTATATCCTCCTAGCAGTTTAAGGATAGAAGCTTTAAAAGCTCCTTTATAATCGCTTCCTTCTAGCGGTTGCAATAGGGTGAAGCCATAGCTTATTAATAATATGCGGGTTCTAGAGGCATATCTTTAATCCGTAAACTATGTTAAGTGCCTTATAATGCCACAGAAAAGGTATAAGAAAACTATGCTTATCTAGCTTTACGTGTTTCCTTTCTTTAGCGTTTTCCAGTAATAATATTATCTAGATTAATGCCGTTATCCTAGGGACAATGATTCTCCACTTCTTTACTAGCTTCGCTAGTAATTTCGCTAGTCTCCACGGTAGTCTCTACGTGTTCAATTGTCATATCACGCACAAATTCATCAATTTCACGATACAGCGCGTTGTTACCTTATATCCTAAGCTCTTTGTTCTCTATAGCAACCAGCGCCTTATAAGAAGAGTTAGGAGGGGTTAAAAGTACACTAGAAAGGTTATCTTTTTCCCCTATTACACAAGGTGGTGTTTCTGCTTTAAACTATTCGTTTTCTCCTTCTATAGTTAAAGGTAGAGAAGGATTCTCCTCTTCCAATTCTAATCCAATGAGGTCTTAACTGATTTCCTTATCAATATCATTAGCTTCAAGCTCTTCGAGCAGCGCGATCGTGGATATCTTTTCCTTTTAAGCTAATTCTAGCTCTTCTTCCGGTTTAAAGAAGGAATTCTCATCAAATCAAACACATGCCAATACAATAACTTTACGATTACGAAGCAAAGGCACTCAAATAATGTACTAGGACTTGCCTCTATAACTAACAAGGTATCTAATATAAGCTTTCTGCTCTAACTAAGGGATTGCGTTATGCGATTTAACGTGCTCTAGAGCCTTCGTTATTATAGGAAACGCTTTACATCCATAGGCTCATAGATGTGCAATTAAGGGCTTCTAGACCTCTGCTATCTGTGAATAGGCTAGGACTGTTTTCCTAGCCTAATTCCACCAAAGCTCGTAAGGTGTAATCCAGGTCCCGCAATGCTTAAACAGCGTTTAATTTAATAGATAAACCACGGTGTTAAAGACCTTATTATTAAGATCTAATGGAAGCTAAGCCTCTAGACTTAATATATAAGCTTTCTACTTAACCACCCCCCTAGATCTCTCTGCCTTTCTATTCTAGCTAGGTGTTAAGGGAGCTAAATTATAGACTATAATACCTATAAGGGCTATCTTATCCTTTATTTACTCTATAAAGAGGGCTTTTTTAATATTACTATGTAGAAAGCATAGTTAAACCCTAAATTAAGTGCTTAGGAACGCTATTATTATACAAAAGCTATTGCAAATGCTATCCTTTATCTTAAAGGAATAAAAGAACTGCATTAAGGTTATAAGGTAGGTAAAAACACACTAATACCTATCACTATTCTAATAAGGAGAGTTGTAGTAGTCTAGATTAACTAAAAGCCTATAACCTAGCCCTTATAGAAGTCCTTTAGGTATAACCTATAATCTCCATCGCTTAGCTTTGCCCGTAGCATAGACCTCACACTCTATAAGCTTAGGACCTATTAATTTAACGCCTAAAGCCACGTTCGTAAGCTTTACAAAGGCCTATACGCCTAGATAACCGCATCATCAATGCTAAAGCTCTGTATCTCCCTTTTAAGGTAGTCTTAGTGCCCTACTAGTTATAGCGTAAGCCTCTTTTAGCTTATCTAATAGCCTTAATAGCATGTAAAGCTTATTAATATCGTAAACTCTAGCTATAGGCCTTAATCCTTTATATAGGAAGCACTTCTTCTAATTCTAGAAGATCCCTGCCTTTATAAGAATCATTACTAATATAAGATTAACGTGAAATTCTGGGATTAGCAGCGCTTTCTCTAGTATAATTATCCTTAGCGCTCTAGATACCGGATCCGTCACTAAGATATGCACTAGACCTTTACCTAAAGCCACATAGATCGTACCACTGGATTTAACCTCTATTACAATAGTATTATTAAATTTAGCCTGTTTAAACTAATAAGGGTTATTAAAGATATAAGTGTTTGCTCTAGAGTTATAAAGGACTATATTCCTCTTTAATTCTAAGCTATTCACTGCGTTTAAAGATAACGTAACGCGTTAAGAGCGCCTAGCGCATACGAATAACAATACATTAGCTAGCTTCTCGCCTAGAGTAATTACAATAGAGTCATTCATAGGGTTCTGCGAAGGCATAATAATATTACCGCTCTTCTCCTTTAGCTTCTAATTTATAGCCTTTGTTTTCTCTTATAGGTTCTCTTTTAGATACTTCTTAATATTATCTTTAGAGTTCTTCCTAACTTCCTAGTTCTTTAGAGCAACCTCTAGCTTATGCAAAGCCTTAAACAAATTATAGGATTCCCACCACTTTAAGGCATCTTTAACCGTGTAATTCGTATATCCAGGGCACTTAGGCCTCTCTGGCTTCGTTAAATCATTCAATCCCATTGATTTATTGGTCATAAGTGCGTTAGTAGCCTTTAGTACACTCTACGGAGCTTTATAGTCTCTTTTAAACTCTATAATAGCCTTAAGGAAGCTTTAATTTATGCCTTTATTAAGCAGATTATTCTATTTCTTCTAAAATAACTTAAATTTGCTATAAAGAGGGATCACGAACTTATATAGCATTATTTCCTTAGTCTATTAGGTCTCTAGATCTTAATAATTCCTCTACAGTACCTCTATTATCACTGCCCATTAGTACTAATCGCAGGAACCTTTAGCTTGTAAGTGATTATTAAGGCGCGTTTCCGCAAGAATTAGCATCTTCCTAGCGTTTAGTTTATATTAATCTTAAAGAAGCTTTAATATCCTTTAAGAGTGCTAATAGACTAATTCCTTTCCTTCCTCTTTACTATTAAAGTTAAGAGAGTCTTAGATATTCTTTAAAAGAGTCTTACGAATAAATTCCCTAATCTTTAGCATTTGCCTTAATAGGTTTGTGTATTTTATAAGATTAAATTATAGGTCTTTGCATTTAAAGTTATACTTATCTTTAGCATCTTTATAAGCAAGCTTCTAATCTTTAAGAGCATTAGGGTTATCTGCCGTAATCTCTAGTCTTAGACCCCTCTACGGGTAAGCAGGCATCGTAGGTTCTTTAAGTAATTTATCCTGATTTAGATTAATGTACTCCTAGACACCGTGAGATTCTGCGTAATTCTTAGTTTGCGCATACCATTTAATCCAGTCCTTCTCTAATAATAACACCACATTTAGAGTTTCTTTAGACATCGTAAAGGGGAACCATACTGGTTAAAAAGGAAGCATAGGGTTGTTGTTTTAACTAATTATTATAACAAAGGGCGATTATCTCTTGATATTGGCAAGCGTTGAATTGATAACTTCAACGGAGCTTTTATCCTCTAATAATCAATAATAAGGGCAATCGAAGCCTCCTGGGCTTATAACTGTTAAGGTAAGGGTCGGTGTGGCTAATGGAAAAGGTTCGATTTTGATTAATCAGAGGTGCAGACAGCACCTGACTTTTGTACCTAAAAGGTACACAGTGCGCTATGGTAATGACTAGTCTACGGAGGTACTTCTGATACATTGTCTCCACCGTTGTCTCATCGAGGGTTTCATCCTAGTCATTGCGCAGGCCGCATCCACACATCCGATGCTCTTCCTGACAGGAATACTTAGTAGTAGTTAGCTAATTCTATAGTATTTTAGTTAATATTAAGGCTAATGCCTTAGAGAAGAAGCATTAGGCTTATTATATACCCTAGCTAGTTAAGAACCTAGCTCCTTAAGTTAACTAGGATAGTAATACACTAATAATAGGTATTTATATAGTATTAAATAAACCGAAGAGATTTCTTCCGCACTGATCTAAAGGTCCGGAATCGCCTCTAAAATACAAACCATATTAATATTTAAATTCTCTACCTCTATTTACCCCTCCCTATAATATTACATTATAATAGAGCTAGTAGTAAGCGTAAGGGTTAGATACTAATAGTAATTAATATAGGAGAAAAGGGGTTAGTATAGAGCTACTACTACCTAAATATAGGAATAGGATAGTTTAATATCTAAAGAAGCAAGGATAACCTAATAATAGACTAGATCTAATTTAAATATCCTAATAATATAAAATTCTATAATAAGATAGCTAGCCTTATCCCTAGCAATAAAGTTACCTAGGTATAGCGCATTACTAAGGCTATAGCCTACTAGGCAGCGGATTATGCTTATACTAAGATTAGAATAATAAATAATAATAATAGTAATATCTATACTACTAAAGAAGCCCTTAAATAAGCCCTTAAGAAGGCTATTAAAGAAGAAACTAAGGATAATAATGCCTTAACTTAGGTAAGTATTATAGCTAGACTAGCGCTAAGAAGACTAAATAGTAAACCCCCTTTTCTCTAGATCCCTAGTAAATAGTATAAAGAAGTACTTATTAAAGGAAACACTATTTAGGAATTACTTTAGTCTAGAGGCATTAAAGATATAATAATAATAGTAAATAAAGCTACTAGCTAAGCTATAGTAATAATAGCTAGATAACTCCCTAGTAAGGATATAATTATTACCTTTAAAGGAAACGCTACCTAATATAAAGAGAACTAAAAATAGATTACTAAAGCATTTAGTCTAGAGGTAACCCTTTATTACTATATACTTAGTATTATTATTAAAGGATTCCTAATAAAGCATACTTCTATTAAAAACCTAGTAACTAAGATTAGAAAAGTAAATAAAGTAAATATAATTAAGATAACTATAAGGTATCCCTAGGGAGAAGGTACTTAAAGAACTACCCTAATCCTTAGGCTAGCTAAAGTTAAAGATACAAATAAGATATACTAAGATAGAATAGTCTTTAAAGTAAAGCTATTTTAAACTAAACTATATAATAAGACCCTATAACCCTAATAGTACTATAACTACTTCTAAATAGGCTATATTATAAAGTTTTATAAGATAGCCCTAAGGTATAGTAAGTATAGCACTAGCTAGTATAAAGATAAAGAGATATCCTACCTAATAATAAGTAAATAACTAATAGAAAGCTATATCCTATACTTTAGCCTATACCTAGCCTAGTTTAAGGACTATTCTATACTAAAAGAGAAGTAAAATATAGTAAAAGTAAGATATCTAGAATAACTATTATATTTTACTACTAACTCCCTAGATAAAAGCCTAATACTACCCTAAGAGAGGCTTAGTATAGCTATAGAACCTATTATTATAATAGGAAGAAAAAGAGATTACCTTATAAATATAGAATAAAGTGCTAAATTACCTAGAGCTAAAAGCATTAGGTAATATATAAAATAACTTAGAACTAGAATAGGACTAGTATAAGATAGTAAAGACTTACTACATCCCTAATTAATATAGTAATATTATAAGTCCTTTTCTAGAATATAAATAAGAAGGATAGCCTAATATATATTACGCTTTATTACTAAACTAATATAGATATAATTATAATCTAAGAGTAAGAATATATAAAGCACTTATAGCCCTTAGCACTAGGCCTTACCTAGTTTTAACTAGTATATTATAATAGGTAAAATATAGTATATATAAATAAGAAGTATAATATAGGATTATAGTTAGCTTAGGGAGGAACTAATTAGTTACTAATAGAAATAAAAGGAGTTAATATTTACTCCCTTTACTTAGAAGGGTATACTAATAACTAAAATACCCCTATCTATACTATTAATATAGAAAAGCCTTATAACTAAAGTGTATTTATAGGTAATTTTAACTAAAAACACTCTCTTTAGGATAACCTAAATAGGATAATAAAAGGAGTAGAGAAACTACTAAACTTTATAAGCTAATAAAGGCTTAGTCTAGTAATGCCCTAAGGAAACCTATAAGATAGTATAAAGATAATAGAGATAGCACTATAGACCTAGTATAGGTAACTCTAGATATTTAAGTTTACTATAATAGCATAAAGAACCTTATAAAATCTAACTATATTCTATAGCTAATTAGTATCTTTACTATATAATAAGAAAACACCTCCCTAGTCCTTAGATATACTTAGAATATAATAAATAGACTATATATAAAGGTAGAAGTAGTAGTATAACTCTAAGTAAGAAATACACTAAACCCCTAGGATAAAGAAGGAATTAATATATATATAATATAGCTTATTATAAACCTATAATAAATAGTAGAGAAAGTAGCCCTATAGAAGTGCTAAGGACTCCCTAGCCTAAAGGCATAATGGTTAAGGAAAGCAAAAGAAGTAATTACTAAAGCTAAATAAGCTAAGAGATAATAAAGAAGCTAGAGGATAAATATAAATTAGTAGGCCTATTCTAAGGTAGAAAAGGATTAAGAATATATTATTAAAGAGAAGAAAAGGAATATATAGAGAGAGGCCTTATAGAAGGCTAATATATAGGAAAAAGATAAAGGGGTATAAAGACTTAAGAGATAGGCTTAGCTTTATAGCTAGGCCCCCTTAGAGCTCCCTAGACTTCTAGAACTAGAGAGGACTAATAATAATCCTAACCTAGCTACTACCTATAATAATAAGGCTAGTATACTAGTATAAAGATTCTTCCCTAAACCTATAGTAAACCTTTTCTATACCCTAGATCTTACCTTCCTAGAGCTTAATAACGCACTATTCCTAGATAAAGAATAATTTAGAATAAAGGATATTATAAATATCCTATTAAATATAGCTAGCTAGAAGGCCTTAGGAGATAATAAACTCCTAGTAAGCCTTATTAAGGCCTATAAAGAACTAGCTAAAGAGGCTATAGCTTAACTACTAAATACTATCCTTAAAGTAAGGTATTTCCTAGCTTAGTTCTAGACTATAAGAGTAGTAATAATTAGAAAACTAGGTAAAATAACTAAAAAGATAAGAAAAGCTAATATATAAAGACCTATCTTACTACTAAATATAGTAAGAAAGATTATAGAAATAGTAATTATAAGGTAACTTATAGCCTTTACTAAGGTAAAGGGCCTTCTCCCTAAACTATAAATAGGTAATAGAATAAATAGATTAATAGAAACTATAATTAAAGCCCTTATAGAATATATAAGAGAGGTATAGGGTAAAGGTAGTATTACCTTACTAGTGTAAATAGATATTTTATTAGTATTTAATAGAGTTAGCTACCTATACCTAATTAACTTATTAATCTAAATAGGTATACTATATTAGCTAATAGCTATAATATATAGCTTCCTTATAAATAGAATAAGCTAGCTTAGCTCTAATAGTAGACTTTTAAGACCCTTTAAGATTAAAGTAGGTACCTTATAAGGCTTACCTCTCTTACTAATTCTCTTTTTTCTTTACTTAGTAAAGCTTTATATATATCTCTAGGCTATCCTAGGTATAGTAGCTATAGGATTTGCTAATAATATAAATATAGTAGCGTTTAGTAAGAATATAGCCTAGACCTAGAAGAGGCTTAAAACTATATAAAAGGTTTATAAAGAATAGGTAAAAAAAGTAGGAGTAAAGTTTAACCTAGTAAAAACTAAACTTATATACTTTAGTAAGGCTTACTAGCCTCCCTAGGCTAGGGTCTAGCTTAGAATAGTAGAGATAGTGCTTATAAAGTCTTATAGGTTCCTTAGAGTCTAGGTTAATAGAAAACTTAACTAGAGTGCTTATAAGAATATCCTTAAAGGTAAGCTTACCTAGCAGTAGCTTACACTCTTTACGCTAGTAGCATTAGCTTAGGGCTATAGCTTTAGAGATACCTAACTCCTATATGTATAGGTAGTCTAACCTATTCTTACCTATAGGGTAAGCGCTTATTATACCCTAACTAAGAAGGGTAGAAAACTAAGAGAGATAGTTAAAAGCTTTATAGTAGACTAATTAACCTACCTCTAAATTATAGCTAGTTTATTTAAGGCTATACCTATTACCTAGCTAGAGGTTAAGACTTATATTCTCCCCTTAGACCTATATCTTAAGAAGATAAAATAGAAGTTTAAAGAGAGAATTATAAATAGTAAAATAGTAAGGAGAATCTAAACTATAGCTAACTTAGTAAAGATAGTGCTATAATATAAGAGAAAACCCCTCCCTATTAATAATAAACTAGAGGTAAAGCTATATAATAAATAGAAATAACGCTAGGAGAACTAGTATAGTAAAGGATAACTAAGGTAGTATAGACACGTAAGAGAACTAACTAAGGACTACTTACTTACTTATAATCTAAAGGAAATCTAAAAATTCTATATAGGATTAGAAAAATATATCTCTTTAATACTAGTCTAATTATATATAGGGAAGATTAGCCTTAATAAGTTCTTATTTTAGAGAGGCATTCCTAGGGTAATATTGCCCCTATATAGCTATAGCTAAGCAGTTAAAGACTAATACTATATAATAGTTAGCTATACTAAATATAACTATAGACGCCCCTAATTACGCTAGCCTAGAGATATATAGGAAGTAAGGCTAGCCCTAAATAATCCCCTAAAGGTAAGATCTATAGCTAAATAGTTCCTAGGCATAAGATAACTTTAATACTATACCCTAGCGTAAGACCTAGCCTTTAATCTATGTAAGTAAGCAAAGGACCTAGGCTGTTTTTAAAGCGCTAGAGCTAATTAGTATAGAATAGACATAGAAGATAACTAAGGGGAAGCGCTAGATTAAATAGTATAGGAATAAAGGTAGGCTAGGCATAGATCTATAATATAGGAGCATAATGTCTAGAATAGTCTTTAGATTAATTTTAACTATAAACTCCTAGTATTATACCCTTACTAGCCTACCTTTACCCCTTCTCTAAACTATAACTAAATAGCTATATTTGTTATGGACTCGAGCTCAGAAGCTCAGGTCATGTCTTAGGTCAATCCCGGATCCGGAAAGGGCGCGTAAAGGCCATGGGCTATGCGTAGCTAGGTTAGGGCTATGCGTAAGCCGCGTATAACCTATACCTATAATAGTATAAAGGCAGACCCTATGTAACCTCTAGCTTAGTTCTCTTCTTCTCCTATAAGGATAATATTACTATTTAGAATGCTTATAAGCAGTAGCCCTAAGGCTAGTTCTTAATATATATTATCCTTTACTATAAAAGCATAATAGCTAGCAAATATACTACTACTACTAGATAGGATAGATACTAATAAGGTAGTAAGGTTATAAGAGCTTATTACTTAGTAATTAAGATAGATTTAGGAACTTACTAATAGGTAGAGGTTAGACTTAACTAACTAACTAGTTAAACATAAGCCCTTACCTATAGGACCCCTATTTAATAGTAAAAGAGTTCTTTTTATAGTATAGTAAAACCTTATAACCTATAAGCTTAATATATATAAGGGGTTTATTAGGTCCTAGTAGGACTAATAGTGCTTTATTTACTAAAATCTATTACTAAAGGTTTAGGCCTAAGTTACTCCCTTTTTTAAGAAAGGGCACTTAGTGTATTATAATCCCTAGAAATTTTTAACCTACTTAAATAAGATATTTAATAACCCTTATTAATAGGAATTAGTAATTATAGAGCTTAACTAGATAGTATAATAGCCTAATAAGCAATTTAGTAACTTCTATATTTATTTTAAATAGAAATTAGCGCTAGCTAGGGGATTAGATTAGGAGGACTCTATAAAGCTTATAAAACTATACATAGCACTTAATAAGTAAATAAGGGACTATAGCGTTAGATAGGATATATTATAAATAGATTACTTAGCAGTAATAGCTTGCTATTAAAGCATTTTATTAGATATTAAGTTATACTAATTAGAGGAGAAGAATTATATATAAAAACAAGTATATATACCTAAGGCCCTAGCCTAGGATAAGCACACTCTAATAATAAATATGTAATCTATACACGTAGTAAGGGCCTAAAAAGGATACGGAAAGTTACTAGGATAATAGCATAAGGTAAAGTTAGGTAATAAGGCTAGCAGTAAATAGGCTAAGTAAGTTACCTAGGCTATACTTAATATATATTATAATAAGGGTAAATATTTATATTATAGCTTAGGGAAGCACTTTATTTATAACTATCCTATACTCTCTCTAAGGCATTAGTAAGGGAAAGTAGCTATTAATATATATAATATAAAGAAAGAGAAGGAGAACTCTAGGGAAGAGAAGAAGGTGAACCTATTAAAAAAAGAAAAACCCTAGTATTAAGCTATTTAACTAGGGTTATAAGGAGGATAGATAAAGAGGCTTTATAGTAAATAGTTATTACTAATAAGGACTTTAAATAGATCTAATTTAATATAGATTCTTTACCCTTTTTAGTTCCTACTTTAATTAATAAGACTACCTTTATAGATACTCTAGTTAATATAGGCTATAACTACTATGCTACTATAAGCAAATACCTTATCTAGAAACTCTAGTTAGAATACCTTCCTCTCTTAAATAAGAGGTTAGTTTACACTATAGTTAATATAAAGTAAGGGGGAAAAGAGAACTATAAGAAAAGGTTATATATAATATATATTATCTGTTTTTAAGTAGATTTAGATAGATAGGAAATGCCTATAGTTACCTATATAATCCCTAGGTTAATAAGGTAGCTTATCTTAGGGATGCTATAGATAGAGCGGAATAAGATTAATTTAGATATAGTATATTACTAGCTTTACATAGGATTAGCTAATAACCTATAAGTTTAGGTATTAGCTAATAGGAAGGTAGAATAGCTAATAATATCTATTCTAGGCTTTACCTTTATAGGCATAGTATAGTATATAAAGAAATAGAAGGAATATATTTAGCTTTATGCTACTAGCCTATAAGAAATCATAGTAATCCTATAGATAAATATAATACCTAAGGTTATAGAAGAGAACCTATTATTCTCTTTACTAAGCATATTATAGGATTTTACAGATCTTTTCCTAGAGAGTAAAGCAAATGCCTTACTACTATATTAGGGATAATTAGATTACTATATTTTATTAAAATATAATCTAGATAGGACTAAACTAGAGCTTCTATAGGCACTATTATATAATATATCCTAATATTATTTTCTTAAAATTTAGAAGTAAGTAATAAACCTAATAGATAAGGGCTAGATATAGGCTAGCTTCTCTTTAGTAATAGCCCTAGTCTTATTAGTAAAGAAACTAGGAGAAGGCTAGTAGTTTTACATAGACTATTAGGCCCTTAATAAGATTATAAAATAGGACTATTACCTATTACCTTTAGTAAAGGAGATACTATAGTTATTATTAGAGGCAAAATAGTTTATAAAGCTTAATATATAAGCAGCGTTTTACTATATCTATATTACTAAGGGTAAAGAACACTAGATAGCCTTCTAGATACGTTTTAGGTTATTTAAATAGCTTATATACCCCTTTAGTCTAGCTAGTATACCTACTACCTTGCAAAGATATATTAATAGAGCGCTTAGCGGAATACTAAGGGATTATATAACTACTTATCTTAATAATATCTTAGTCTACTTAGGAGGGTCCTAAAAAGACTATATATAAAAGGTCTAAGTAATATTAATAAGATTATAGTAAGTAGGGCTAAACCTAGATATAAAGAAGTGTGTTTTTATAATAAAAAAGGTTAAGTACCTAGGGTTTATTATTTATATAGGAAAGGAGATTTACCTAGATAGGGAGAAGATTATAGTAATTTAGGACTAGGAGGCACTAATAAGGGTCTAGGGAGTTTAAGGCTTTCTAGGATTTACTAACTTTTATTAGGATTTTATACTATACTTCTTAATAATTATAGGCCCTTTAATTAACCTTATAAAGAAAGGGGTTTTATTTTAGTAAATAGATAAATATAATATAGCTTTTAAGACCCTAAAATTAGCCTTTATATTATACCTTATCTTAATATAATAAAACCCTAATAAGGATATAGTAGTTAAGGCAAACTATTTAGGAATAGCACTAAGGGAATATCTCTCCTAGTTTAATAATAAGGGCATATTACATCTAGTGGCTTACTATTCTACTTACCTATAGCTAGCTTAATAGAACTACACTATATATAATAAGGAGCTATTAGTAATTATATCCTATCTAAAGGTATAGTTAGCAGAGTTATATAGCATTAGTAAGCTATTTATAATTCTTATAGACTATAAGAACTTAGAGTATTTTACTATACTAAGGGAGATATTAGAATAATAGGTAAGATAGGTAGAGATACTAGCGCTATTTAATTTTAACTTATAATATAGGCCTAGACTATAGGTAGTAAGGCTAGATATACTTTTAAGACGCTTCTAGGATAAGGCATAAAAGAGGGGACTAGAGGAGCTAATTATATATTTAGTAATAAGGCTAGCCTAATACTATTATAAATAAACTATCCTAAACTCTAGTGTAAGCCCTATTTTATTATTAGGAAATAGTAGTATAGGGGACACTATAGCTATGCCTATAGGCTTACTAACTAGAGTAGTAATATTTATAGATAAGTATCTCTAATCTTTATAGGACTAATCCTTAGTTTATAATATAACTTATAAGATATAGCTTAATATAGTTAGGGTAAGGGCCTAGAAGTTTCTAGAGGCTACTAATATAAGGGAGTAAATAGCGGATTATTAGATTAGTGCTAAAGGTATGCTTTAGTTCTAGGGCTAGACTTAGATCCTTACTTAGGAACCCCTTACTATAACTTTAACTTAGTAGGTATATAATTTACTATTACTAGGCTACCCTAGCTATAATATAACCTTTAAGATGCTTTAAAGGGACTATTATTAGGATAGTATATTATAAAGTATTACTTAGTTTATAAGGAACTACTACTATTATAAGGGGTAGAAAAGCTATTAGCTAAGATAAGGCTTACTTAAGCTAATTCCTCCGCTAGATTATTACTAGTTATAGATCTCTATTAACTTTATAATAGACCTACTAGCTTAATACCTAGATAACCTATGGTTTCTTATAGTTATTATAAATAGACTTTCTAAGTATATCTAGCTAGAGGCTATATTATTAATAAGGGCTAAAGTATATATAGAATAGTTTAAGTAGTGTTAGTAATGGTTCTATAGCTTTCCTATATAACTTATTATAGACTATAGTTTAGACTAGTAAAGTAACTTTTAGACTATACTTTATAATTAAGTAAGTATATAATAGTTACTATTAATAGCTTATTATCTATAGATAGATAGTAGTATAGAAAGGGTAAATTAAAAGGTATAGGCTATTTTATAGGTAATGCTATTATTTTTATAGTTTAAATAGCTAGACTATCTCCCTATATATTAACTTATATTAAATAATAGGGACTTATTAGTAATAGGGATTAGCGTAAATATAGCCCTATATAGTTATAACTTAGTAATAATTTAGGAATCACTAGATAAGTAAGTGTCTTATACCTTATTAAAGGGAAGGGCTTAAGTATTCCTATAATATCTTAAGGAGGGCTTAGATTTAATATAGGCTACTATAGTATTTATTTAGTAATAGTAATAAGAGAAAATAAATAGTAGTTAATACCTAGTAAAGCGTTTTTAGGTTAGGGATTATATATAGTTAAACCTTTAAAACTTTAAAATAAATAGACTATATAAGAAATTAGATTAGGTTATAGCTAAATATAAGGTACTTAAGGTCCTTATACCTTTAACTATTAAACTAGATATACTAAGGGAACTCTATCCTATCTTTTATATAGATTTAGTATAGTAAGCAGCTTCTAACCTACTACTAAGTTAAATACTAATAAATAAATATCCTTTACTAAAACTAATAATAACTAATACTAACCCTAAACTCTTAGAGTATTAGGTAAAAGAAATACTAATAGCTAAGAATATAAGAGAATAGGGGTTAAACTAAAATATACTAGTTAAATAAAAAGGATATATATAGCTAACTTAGGAACTACTAGAAAGTATATAAGATATAGAGATACTAGATAGATTTAAAGTATAATAGAGTAATATAATAATATAAAATAGGCCTAAGAAATTATATTTTTATTTAACTATTAAGGTATAGTAAATCTAGTTCTCTTTACTTTATATATATAATAGCGCTAGTATTCTATTATATTAGAAAGTAATTATACCTTAAGGAGTAAGGGAGAGAGAGGAGTTAGTTTATTCTAGTTTAGTCTAGGGAGAGAGTAATATAAGTAATTATTTAGTTAGTAAGTAATACTCTTATTAAATATATACTACTTAGTAGTAATAGTCTCCTAAATAAAGGTAATATAGGAAAGATTTTTATTTATTATAGCTATACTATAGAAAAACTCTATTACTATATTACTATTATATTATATTATTTACACTAGCTAGCTCTATGTAGGGCTAGTACTAGTACTCCTACTGCTTCGTTAAAAGGGAAAACCCTTAGTTAGGAAGAAAAACCCCCTTATATCTATGTTCAGGCTAACGCTAACCTTGCTCCAGGCCTGCGTCGCGTTATATATGGCCTATTGTAGGTGTTTATTGCTAGCTTATGCTAGCCTTATTCTATTAAATGAAAGAAAGAAAGAAAAAGAAGGAAAATCCTAGGTTCCTAGCCCTATTTGGTTTTACTCTAGTCCTACTCTAGGTCTATTCTAGGCCTCCTATATTATCCTATAGTGTAGTAAATTTAGCTTTATAGTAGTAATTTACTTCTTATTTACTTTTTAGCTAACTCCTCTATAGCCTTACTTTTTAGCCTTCTCTAGCCTAGGTCTAGCTTATTAGTCTAGGGAAGTTAGAGCACCTAATATTATTTATCTTCTATAAGGGGGGGTATGGTTTTAGTTTAAGTCCTAGGCATCTCTAGGCCTAGGTCTCCTAGGCATTATCTAGTTAGATTTTTATCTTATATTTTTATTTCTTTGTTAATATCTATAATTTAGCCCCCCCTCTCTCTATATAAGTATAAGAGAGAGCTCTTCCCTCTAGAGGGGTTTAACTTCTTTTCTCTTTCTTTATTAAACTTCCTATAGGTTCTTTTCTCCCTTTAAGCTATTTAAGGCACTCCTAGGTTAGTATTAGCTTAAATGCTAATATTTATTATAGGCTAACTATAATTACTCTAAAATAACGCTAGTAGCTATAAGTACTCCTATGTTTAGTGCTATTCTAGCTCTAACCTACCTAGGAAAACTCTAATTCTAAGCAATACCCTTAGAAGTCCTTAACTAAGAAATAGCTTAAGTAAGCTATAGTAAAGGATTTAAAAGTATACTCTCTCTGCCCTTACCCTACTCCTACTCTAACTCTAATCTATAGTAGTTAGGGAATCCCTAGGGGATCTAATACGTTTCCTATAAGTCTTAGTTAATTAACTATCCTAGGCACTAATGCTATAATATTACTAGTAAGTCTATTTTATTCTAGTTTAGAAGCAGGGCTAACTGTTTTATATAGGGCTAGCTACTAACGCTTATTTTAACTATTAGGTTTAAAACTATAGTTATTTAAAGGCAGTTAGCGCCTCTATTCTAGGCCTAGTCTAGTGCTAACTTACTCTTAGCTTAATTTAACTAGTTAGCGGAATAAGCACTAGTGGTTAGTTAAGGTCTAGGTAGCTATAGTTACTAGGGGTAGTGTAAGTGCTACTATGCTAGTTTACTATTAGTTCTAGTCTAGGTCT
Source organism: Epichloe sibirici (assembly GCA_022702365.1). Taxonomy (NCBI): domain Eukaryota; kingdom Fungi; phylum Ascomycota; class Sordariomycetes; order Hypocreales; family Clavicipitaceae; genus Epichloe; species Epichloe sibirici. The sequence goes on along the minus strand of JALAAE010000001.1, from coordinate 1,457,977 downwards.
AATAGTTCTCTAGGTCCTAGATAACTATTAAGATTATATAAAAAAGCTCTATGCTAGTAATTAAAGTAAGAAAAAGCAAAGCGCCTCTATAGTAAGTCTAGGCTAGTCTAGTACTAGGGGAGACTAGCATAATAAGGTTATCTTTTAGTTATAGCGCCTAGATACCTATATAGTAGAGATAAACTATCTCCTAGCTATATCCTTACTTGCTAAGAGGTAGGCTAAGGTAATAGAGGGAGTAATTCTAGTTCTAGAGAAGGAGTAGTTTAGTTAGCTAGGTATAGCTTAGGGGAGGGGTAAGGGTAGGCTAGTAGGGGTAATAATACTAGGCGATTTTATAGTTAATATTAATCTAATAATAGTTCTAGAATTATAAATCTATATCTAGCCTACTGCTAGCTTTATACTATATAATCTAGCGCCTCTTCCTAGTTATCTATTATATCTATATTCTAGTTATTAGCCCTAGCGCGTTAGAAGCGGCCTAGGTCCTCTGCTTGCCTACGTATGTTAGCGGCTAGGTCTTATGCTAGTGAGTAGTATTAGAGTTATTTCATGCTAAGGAACTATTTAGCTATAGCTCTTACCTTTAGGGGGTTATTTAGGGCTAGCCTTACCTCCTATGCGTCTTTAGGCTAGCGTGATTAAGGGTATCTATAGTTATACTTAGGGTAGTTAACTATAATATAGTATTAGTCTTTAACTGCTTTGCTATAGCTATATAGGGGTGAATTTACCCTAGGGATACCTCTCTAGAAAAGGAATTTGTTAAGGCTAATCTTTCCTATATGTAATTAGACTAGGGTTAAGGAAATATATTTTTCTAGTCCTATATAAAATCTTTAGATTTCCTTTAGGTTATAGGTAAGTAAGCAGTCCTTAGTTAGTTCTCTTATAAGCCTATGCCGCCCTAGTTATTCCTTACTATACTAGTTTTCCTAGCGTTATTTCTATTCTTTATATAGCTCTGCTACTAGCTTATTATTTATAGGGGGAGGTCTTTACCTACGTTATAGCACTGTTTACACTAAGTTAGCAGTGGTTTAGATCATTATTACTATTTTACTCTTTATAATTCTCTCTTTAAACTTCTATTTTATCTTATTAAGGTATAGATCTAGAGGGGGGATATAAGTCTTAACCTCTAGTTAGGCAATAGGTATAGCCTTAAACGCACTAGCTATAATTTAGAGGTAGGTTAATTAGTCTATTATAAAGCTTTTAACTACTCCTTTTAGTTTTCTACCCTTCTTAGTTAAGGTATAGTAAGCGCTTACTCTATAGGTAAGGATAGGTTAGACTACCTATGTATATAGGAGTTAGGTATCTCTAATGCTATAGCCCTAGGCTAACGTTACTAGTAAGGAGAGTGTAAGCCACTACTAGGCAAGTTTACCTTTTAGGATATTCTTATAAGCGCTCTAGTTAAGTTTCCTATTAACCTAGACTCTAAGGAACCTATATAACTCTATAGGTACTATCTCCTTTGCTCTAAGCTAGACTCTAGCCTATAAGGGTTAGTATACCTTACTAAAGTGTATAAGTTTAGTCTTTACTAGGTTAAACTTTACTCTTACTTCTTTTACCTATTTTTCGCACACTTTCTATATAGCTTTAAGCCTCTTCTAGGTCTAGGTAGTGTTTTTTCTAAACGCTACTATATTTATATTATTAGTAAATCCTATAGCTACTATGCCTAGGATAGCCTAGAGGTAAATATAAAGCTTTACTAAGTAAAGAAGGAAGAGAATTAGTAAAAGGGGTAAGCCTTATAGAGTGCTTGCTTTAATCTAAAAAGGTCTTAAGAGTTTGCTATTAAAGCTAAGCTAGCTTATTCTATCCATAAGGAAGCTATATATTATAGCTATTAGCTAGTGTGGTATACCTATTTAGATTAGTATATAGATTAGGTATAGGTAGCTAACTCTGTTAAATGCTAATAAGATATCTATTTACGCTAGTAAGGTAATACTGCCTTTGCCCTAGGCCTCTCTTACGCATTCTATAAGGACTTTAATTATAGTTTCTATTAATCTATTTATCCTATTTCCTATTTAGAGTTTAGGGAGGAGGCCCTTAGCCTTAGTAAAGGCTATAAGCTACTTTATAATCACTACTTCTATAATCTTTCCTACTATATTTAGTAATAAGATAGGTCTTTACACATTAGCTCTTCTTATCTCTTTAGTGGTTTTTCCTAGTTTCCTAATTACTACCACTCTTATAGTCTAGAACTAGGCTAGGAAATACCTTACTTTAAGGATAGCATTTAGTAATTACGCTATAGCTTCTTTAGCTAGTTTATTACAGGCTTTAATAAGGCCTACTAGGAGTTTATTATTGCCTAGGGCTTTTTAGCTAGCTATATCTAATAGGATATTTCTAATATCTCCTGCTCTAAATTATTCTTTATCTAGGAATAGTACATTATCTAGCTCTAGGAAAGCAAGGTCTAGGATATAGGAAAGGTTTACTATAGGTTTAGGGAAGAACCTTTATGTAAGTGTGCTAGCCTTATCCTTATAGGTAGTGGCTAGATTAGGGTTATTATTAATTCTTTCTAGTTCTAGGAGTCTAGGGAGCTCTAGGGGGGCCTAGCTTTAGAGCTAGGCCTATCTCTCTAGTCTCTATACTCCTCTGTCCTTTTCCTATATATTAGCCTTTTATAGAGCTTCTCTCTATGCGTTCCTTTTCTCTTCCCTAATTATTTATTCTTAGTCTTTATCTACCTTAGAGAAGGCCTGCTAATTTATATTAGTCTTTTAGTGTCTTTATTATCTCTTAGCTTATCTAGCTTTAGTAACTACCTCCTTTGCCCTTCTTAATCACTATACCTCTAGGCTAGGGAGTCCTTAGTGCTTCTATAGGGCTGCTATTTCTACTATCTATTATAGGTTTATAATAAGCTACATTATGTATGCATTAATCCCTTCCTTATCTTACAGGTCTAGTGCGTTTTCCGCTTAGAGCTATACCACCGCTTCTACCTTTACATATAGTCTATTTATTGTGTTCTAGGTGTATTTAAGGATAGGTAGGGTGTTTTCTTATTCCTTAGTAAAGATACTAATTAGCTATAGAACATAGTTAGAACCTATAAGGTCTTTTATACTATTATAGTAAACTTAGATATCTAGGGTTGCCTATACAAGATCTATAGTGCTATCCCTATCTTCTCTATATTATCTTATAGGTTCCCCTTAGGGCGTTACTAAACTAAGCCTTTACTAGCTTATAAAGTCTAGTAGTTCTTTCGCTTCTCTAGTTATCCTATTTAAGCTATCCTAGAGGGAGTGTTTTTAGTTAAAGTCTCCTATAAAAACGCTTTAGTTACAGGGCTCTTCCGCGTTAATAGTATAGATAGGGGTGTTCTAGTTATCTATGTATCCTTCTAAGTAAAGGGAATAGATATTTATACCCTTTATCTCCACTAGTAACTAATCAGTTCCTCCCTAGGCTATTCATAACCCTATATTATACTTTTTATTTATATATACTACGTTTTGCCCTTTATAATATGCTAGTTAGAACTAGGCAAGGCTTAGTGCTAAGGGCTATAGGTGTTTTATATGTTCCTATTCTTAAATTACTATTATATCTATGTTAGTTTAATGCTAGAGCGCTATGTATATTAGGCTATCCTTCTTATTTATATTCTAGAAGAGGACTTATAATATTACTATATTAATTAGGGAGGTAGTAAGTCTTTACTGTCTTATGCTAGTTCTATTCTAGCTCTATTCTATAATGTATATTATATAATACTCCTTACTCTAGGCTATTTAGCGCTTCTCTCTATGTTTATAAGGCATTCTCTTTTTCTACCTACTATAATAATAGGTTCTATAGCTATACTAGCTCTCTCTTAGGGTAATATTAGGCTTCTATCTAAGGAGTTACTAGCAAATTATAATAGCTACTCTAGGTAGCTTACTTTTACTACGTTTTACTTCTCTTTTAGTATAGGGTAGTCTCTTAACTAGGCTAGGTATAAGCTAGAGTATAAGATATAGTTTCCTTTAGTTATTTACTTATTATTAGGTAGGATATTTCTCCCTCTTTATATTAGCTAGCACTGCACTTACTATACCTTAGGGCTACCTTATAGAACTTTATAATATAGCCTATTTAGAAGTAATTATAGCACTATTAGGGTTATAGGGTCTTATTATATAGTTTAGTTTAGAATAGCTTTGCTTTAAAGACTATTCTATCTTAGTATATCTTATTAGTGTCTTTAACCTTTGCTAAACTAAGGATTAGGGTAGTTTACTATGTGTTTTCTGCCTAGGGGTGCCTTATAGTTACCTTAATTATGTTTACTTTATTTGCTTTCCTAATCTTAGTTACTAGATTTTTAATAGATATATACTTTATTAGGAATCCCTTAACTATAACGCTAAGTATATAGTAGTAAAGGGCTACTTCTAGGCTAAATGCTTTAGTAATCTATTTTTAGTTTTCTTTATATTAGGCAGCATTTCCTTTAAAGGTAATAATTATATCTCTGCTAGGGAGTCTTCTAGCTGCTATAGCTATAGTTTAGCTAGTAGCCCTATTTACTATAGTTATTATATCTTTAGCGCCTTAAGATTAAAGCGTTTCCTAGATTAAGTTACCTTTAATAAGCACTTCTCTATATTATCTACCTAGAATCTATAGGGGGGGGGTTTTATTATTTAGTCTTCTTAGTATTAGTCTAGCTATAATACTTACCTAAGTTAAGGCATTAGTTTCTTTAGCTTTTTCCTTAATAGCCTCCTTAAGGGCTATTTTAAGGGCTTCTTTAGTAGTGCGAATATTATTATTATTATTATTTGTAGATCTAATCTTAGCACAGGCGCGGTTCGCTACCTAGCAGGCTATAGCCTTAGTAATGCTCTAAACTTAGGAGACTTTATTGCTAGGGATAAGGCTAGTAATCTTATTATAGTATTTCGTATTATTAGGGTGTTTAAATTAGATCTAATCTATTATTAGGTTATCCTTACGTCTTTAGACGTTAAACTATCCTATTCCTATATTTAGGTAGTGGTAGCTCTATGCTAGCCCCCTTTCTCCTATGTTAATTACTATTAGCATCTTACCCTTATGCCTGCCGCTAGCTCTATCGCGATATAACATTATAGGAGGGGGTAAACAAAGGTTAAGAATTCGAATATTAATGTGGTTTGTATTTTAGAGGCGATTCCGGACCTTTAGATCGGTGCGGAGGGAATGTCAAAGGTTCTTTTCTACTATTATATTAAGTAAGAGTTATTTACTAGGCTAGGGTAAGGGCCTAGGACTTAGTAGTGCCCTAGGTATAAGCTACCTTAGTAAGGAATAATAAAAAGGGTATTACTATAGTAGGATTAATATAGGTAGTAGCTAAAATAGTATTAAAATGTTTTTAATAGTAAATAAAAGTTTTTATTAGAATAGTATAGCATTCCTTTTTAGAAGTAATATTCTTTATAGCTAGTGTTTTAATAGCTTTACTAATAGCTAAAAGGTTTATTAAGTGCTTATATATATATTATAGTTTTAAATTACCTAAATATAAGTATAGCTTCTAGCTATATAATTAATAGGTATACTAATAGGGTAAATAGGCCTAATAAGACTTTAGGATATACTCTTATATTCCCTTATTATAAAGATTATTTATATATTAAATATATAGAATCTCTTACTCCTTACTATTAGAGTTATTAGAGTTATTAGAATTACCCTCTAAGATAAAATTACTAAGATAGTTTAGCTTTTTAGGGAGGGGAGAAGGTAGTAATAAAGGGAGAGAAATATTACTAGTAGTAGTAGTAGTAAGGGCACTTAAGGTAATAGTAATAAATATAATAATAAGTAAACTAAGTATAAAAAAGGGGTAAAAAGGGAGATTAATAGGATAATTTAATAAAGGTAAGTAGTAAAGAACTAATAAGATAAAGGAAATAAGAGTATAGAATAAAAGAAAAAGAGAAAAGAGTAAAGAATATATAGGAGTATTTATATTCTAATAATAGCACTAAAGGGGTTAATATTATATACTTACTTTAGAGAAGGGTAAAGGAGGATGGTTAGATAGTTAGCTATAGAGAGGTTAAGGGGATAGATAATAGCTAGGGAGGAAAAGGGAATTTAATAGGTAAAGGATAAGATATAAAGAGAAAGTAAGGGTAGCTAGGTAAGTAAAGCATAATATTAGCTAGTAATAATATAGAAATAATTTAGGTTAGTATTATAGGGGGGGAGAGTTAGTAAGGGAGGCTAGTTTTAATAGGCTAGGGGTAGGGTAGCCTATAAGGGAAAATTTTCTTAACCTACTAGGCTATACATAAGACCTATATAGGCCTTACACACATACATAACGCTAGCTATATAATATGCTACTCACTTATAGGTTAATAAGAGGGCTATACACTAGCCTTATATAGGGTAATATATAACTATGTAATAGTAGCTATATATATATGCTACTTACTTATAACTTAATAACTATAAAAAAAAGGGAGAGGGGAAGGCCTAAGTAAGGGGGTATATTATAGACTTAAGCTTAGAAGCTTAGGTTATATCTTAGGTTAATCCTAGATCTAGAAAGGGTACGTAAAGGCCGCGGGCTATGCGTAGCTAGGTTAGGGCTATGCGTAAGCCACGCATAACCTATACCTACAATGGTATAAAGGCAGACCCTATGTAACCTCTAGCTTAGTTCTCTTCTTCTCCTGTAAGGATAATATTACCATTTAGAACGCTTACAAGCAGCAGCCCTAAGGCCAGTTCTTAACAATATTACTCTTCCTTTAGAACTAGAATTACACCCTCTATTACCTTTAAATACCTATAGTTTTAAACCTAATAGTTAAAATAGGTATTAGTAGCTAACCTTACCTAAACTAGTTAGCCTTATCTTTAAACCTAAATTAAGCTAACTTACTAATAATATTATAGCATTAATGCCCTAGATAATTAATTAACTAGGACTTATAGGAAACACACTAAATCCCTTATAGATTGCCTAACTACTATAGATTAGGCTTAGAATAGGTGTAAAATAGGGGTAGAGGGGATATACCTTTTAATCTTTTATTATAGCTTACTTTAGCTACTTCTTAGTTAAGGACTTCCTTAGGTACTGCTCTAAATCTATAGTCTCCTAGGTAGGTTAGAGCTAGAATAGTATAAATACTAAAATACTTATAGCTTCTAGCGCTATCTTACTAGAATTATATCTAGTCTATAATAAATATTAGTAATTAAGCTAAAACTAGCCTAGGAGAGCCTTAAGTAGCCCTAAAGAGAAAAAGAACCTATAGGAAGTTTAATAAAGAAAGAGAAAAGAAGTTAAACCCCTATAGGGGGAAGGGCTCTCTCTTATACTTATATAAGGAAGGGGGGGAATAAATTAGAGATATTAACTAGAAAATAAAAATATAAGATAAAAAATTAACTAGATAATATATAAGTAACCTAGGCCTAGAACTACCTAGGACTTAAATTAAGACTATCCCCTCCCTATAGAGGGTAAATAATACTAGGTGCTTAGGCTTTATAAGACTAATAGGCTAGAACTAAGCTATAGATAGCTAAAAAGTAAGGCTATAAAGGAGTTAGCTAAAAAGTAAACTAGAAGTAAATTACTATTATGAAGCTAAGTTTATTACGCTATAGGGCAAAGAGAGAGGGTTTAGAATAGATATAGAGTAAGGCTAGATAAGAGTTAAAGAGGGTTAGGGACCCCTATTATAGTATAAAATTTTTCCTTTTCTTTTATTTCTAATAGGATAAGGCTAGCGTAAGCTAGTAATAAATACCTATAACTAGCTACACACAAAGCGATGTAAGCCTAGGTTAGGGTTAGTATTAGTCTAAATACAGATATAAAGGGGTTTTTCTTCCTAATTAAGGGTTTTCCCTTTTAACTAAGTAGCTAGAGTACTAGTACTAGCCATACATAGAGCTAGCTAGTGTAAATAATATATATAGTATTAACTTAGGTAAGGAGGTATAAGAAGCCTAAGAGAAGAGAGAAGGGACTAAAGAGAACCTCTAAACTATAATATGCTAAGTAAGTAATAATAAAGGAAATAATAAGATATTATAAGAAAGAGTATTATTTACGCTATAGCTTAAAAGATTATTAGATATAAGAATACTCCTTACTCCTACCTTACTAACTAAAAGTTAGTATTAATACCTATAGGGTAAAGATAAAGAGTAGGGATAAGGAGGTTAAGACTTACTTATTAGAAAATAAGTAGCCCCTAAGTAAAGACTTATATAAGGGCAGGAAGGCTAGCTAGCTAGGATAGATAATTATAACTATAGTTAGTATATAGTTTTAGAAGAGGGAGTTAAATAGTATATAGATTAATTACTATTCTTAGTTCCTATACTCTTTAATATATATAAGTATCTCTATATTTAAATTAACTATAGTTATAATTATTATAGCGCTATTAGCAAATTAGTAGTATAGTAGCTAAGCCTAGAGCTTATTTAATTACTAAAGAGAAGATAAGTTTAAACTATAGTAAAAATAGAAAGAAAAGGGAAATAGATAAGGAAGGAAACCTTATTAATTACCTATATAGTATATACCTAGATTAATATAGATAGTTAGGAATCTTTAGTATACCTTTATATTATTCTAGGTCTAACCTATAATATAATCTTTAGGATACTATAGTTAAAATACTGTAATATAGTAATTCACGTAGTAAAATAATAGTTAGTTATTAGGGTAGCTAAGGGCCTATATATCTCTAAGTCCTTAGAATATACTATAGATATACTAACACAAGAGATAATTAGTTCCTTATATACCATAGAGATATGCTAGGTATAATAATAAAAGGATATAACTATAAGGTTTATTGCTATAAGCTTAAAAGAAATTATAATAGTACTATAACTTTTAGCTCTAAAGTTAAGACTAGGATAATATAATACCTTAATATTACCTATAGAACTTATAGACTTTATAGACCTATTTAATAAGTTAAAAGCAAATAGCCTACCCCTATATAAGGGCTTACTAGACTACTATATCTATCTTTAAAAGAATATAAATAGATTATAACTAATGCTTCTATAGGGACCCTTATATAATATACCTTAGAACTAACTATTAGAGATTAGGCGCTAAGTTACTAACCTTATAGATAAGGAATAGATTTATGCTAGCTTCTCTTTAGTAGTAATACCTATTCTCCTAGTTAAAAAGGTAAATAGTGGTTAGAGATTTTATATTAACTACCACGTACTTAATAAGATAATAGTATAAGACTACTACTCTTTCCTATTAATTAAGAAAACACTCTATTCCTTATCCTAGGTATATTAGTTTATAAAAGTAAATATCTATATAGCGTTTTATAAGCTATAGATAGTAAAAGAATAGGAGTATCTTATAGCCTTTTATATAAGGTTTAGATTATTTAAGTAGCTAGTATACCTATTTAGCCTAGTAAGTACACTAGTAATATTCTAATATTATATAAATAAATCCTTAGGGGATATATTAAGGGACTTTATTATAGCCTATTTAGATAATATTCTAGTCTATTTAGGGGGGTTAAAAAAAGATTATATAGCTAAGGTATAGCTAATACTAGGCAGATTAAGGGCGGTAGGCCTATATCTTAATTTAGATAAATCCGCGTTTATAGTAAAGAAAGTCTAATACCTTAGTTATATTATTATAGTAAGACACTTAGTTTACCCTAACCTAGTTAAGGTAGTGGCTATTAGGGAATAGTTAGCCCTTATAAAGCTATAGGGGGTTTAAAGCTTTCTTAGATTTATAACTTTTATTATAACTTTATTAAGGACTTCTCTAAAATAATAGCTTCTCTAATCTAGCTTACTAAAAAAGATATCTCCGAACAAGTCACCCCAAGGTCATAGGTTCGAGCTGGCTGCGTGCAAAGGGTTAGTCATGACAGGGCTCTTCCTAGGCTTATAGGGACGGGTAAGAGAGGGTCCCTAGGGGATGCGTGGTATTGCTAGCTAATAGAGAGAGAGAGAAGAGAGAAGAGAGAGAGAGAGAGAGATTAGGTCACATAGGTTATATTGGAAGAAGAAGGCCACTGCGGGAAAGAGCCTATGTGATGATCTAGGCTTTGCCTAGACCTAGCAATATAGGTGTCAATTGAACAAGTAAATGTTGACTTGTTCAATACGTATCCTTTTGCTTACACATGGCGCAATTGGATCGGGCACTCCACCCGTACGTGCGCGCTTAACACCCGCGATGGCCCCTGTGGGGCTGCACCGTAACATTTGAACAAGTCACCTAAGGTCATAGGTTCGAGCCGGCTGCGTGCAGAGAAGGTCATGACAGGGCTCTTCCTAGGCTTATAGGGATGGATAAGAGAGGGTCCCTAGGGGATGCGTGGTATTGCTAGCTAATAGAGAGAGAGAAGAGAGAGAGATTAGGTCACATAGGCTATATCGGAAGGAAGCCACTGTGGGAAAGAGCCTATGTGATGATCTAGGCTTTGCCTAGACCTAGCAATATAGGTGTCAATTGAACAAGTGAATGTTGACTTGTTCAATACGTATCCTTTTGCCTTTGGCGCAACTGGATCGGGCAATCCACCCGTTGTTAGATTTCACAGCCAATCAGGTCCACTTCGGCTGGATTGCGCGGTGGAGTGTACATTAGGGCAAGTACTGCCCACAATCTGTACCTATGTAACTTGTACTAATAGGTTATGAGCCTGGATGCTTTAAAGCCCTTATATCCTTATAAACAAAACAAAGCCCTTCTTACAGGCACTAAAACTATCTAATTAACTATTAATCACTACTACTAACGTTTAACTTTCTACTACCACTAAAACTACTCCACTAATTATCTAACTCCTTACTTTTTATAATGTCTAGTAACTCTAAAAACTCTAATAAAGCCCTTACCTTAACTTAGGGCTTAGAAGCCATAGGCAGGGACTTAGGTCCTAAAAGCTCTATGCTTGTTAGGAGCGAAGACCATAATAAACCAATTAATATGCCTATTATAGGCATTAACCCTAAGCTTAAGTAGACTATATAAGCAGGCGTAACCTTTAGAGGCACTAGCTACATTCAGTAGGGTGATAGGGCCCGTAGTCTACAATCCTTTACAGTAAACTCCCTACCAAGCACTGACAGTGGCTTAGAATATATCCCTAGGGCAATGCCCTAAGACCTAAGAAACGCTGACATTAATGACATACTAATCTCAGAGAGCGAGCTTTGTGACATCCGTCATAGCGTTCCTCTAAGTTTAGAAGAGGCTAAAAGCAGAACATATACACTACAAAATCAAACGCTCTAACGCTATATATAACACTTACCTAACAATAATAATAACTATAACTAGGAACCAGGCTACACAGAGCAATTCAACCGCTATTAAACATAATAACAATAGTTACTATTAAACAGAAGCATCCTACACACAAGCATGTCAGAGACTGCTAGGAACGAATCCCTAGCAGTTAGACCTTAATAAAATAGACCGCTAATAATAGCTATATAATCTTAAAACCTATAAACTCTTACTAAAGATAAGGAGGCACTACGCCTAGATCCTAATGACTTTAAAGTCTAGAATATAGTATTAAAGGCCTGTGGAAGTAGCTTAAACTACTCTAGCATTATTAAGCTTAAAGGATTAGAGAACTAGGCAGAATGGGATAAAGCACTAAAGAACGCCATAATAGCTGAATTTATGACTCTAATTCTTAAAGGTACTCTAATGCCTATAGCACCTATAGAACTATGCTTAGCGGTAGTATAAAACAAATACGTTAAGTAACTTACATTCTAGAAGCGCAGGAACTACAATCTACTCGCTAGAATCCGTAGATAATGCTTACCCTATATAGGGGAGAAAATCAAGAACATAACCGAAGCCTATAAGGCCTATATAACGCTATAAAAGGTTAGTTAATAGCGTGGCGTAAACATACTAGGTAAGGTTATTGCAGGCCTTATTACAAACACTCTGCAGAAGCATAGCGATATTTAAGACTTTATATAAGCCTTTAAGGAGAGACTTTATAAACTTAAGCGAATATAACTAGACTAGAAGATGCCTAAAGAGCTTTGTTAACTATGGTTCCTAAGCAACCTAGGTAATACATTTAGTATCTTTTAATTGCAAATTTTCTAATAATACAGGATAGCAGGCGTTAGAAACAGCACTAACATTACCCTTAATACACTTATAGAGCTAGCTTAAGATAAGTATTAATGCCTATAGACTAAGAAGAAAATATTAGGCCATATAGGCAATACTATTACTAGTAGCGCGGTATATATATCTCACGCTAGCAATAAACATAGAAGAGACACAAACGGCTTAATACAGCTATAGAAGCGCATAAAACTCTAGAAACTAACTAACTATAAGGGACTATATTAGAAGGTCTGCTCTATCTATGGTTAGATCGTAACCCCTAGCAATTATAACAATAGTGAATGTAATACACTAAATAAATAGAAGGCTAGTAAGGCTACCAAGAAACCATTAGTATATAATGCGAATGCTAATGTGCTAGAAAACAAGGCAAACGCCTTCCTAGCGTGGCTATAAGACCTTAGTAAATTCTTTATAGCAGACATTCACGCCCCTATAATCTCTAATATGAAAATTAACAGTTAAAACACTAATGCTAGGAGCCTAGATTAGATCTTTAATAACGCCGCTAAATACCACGTCTATTATAATCGGTACATGTTTAGTAACTATAAGGAATTTGCTACCCTAATACTAATAAACGGTGTTAGTGAAGGTGCCTATGCACTTAGCAGTGGAAAAGTGCCCTTAGTGGTATAATGCGTTTAGAATTTAAAGTTAATCTACCTATAGCAAGTTCTCTTTGTACTAACACTACCTGTAAATCTCTTATCTATTAGCGCATTCACTAAGCGATCTAGCTTCTTATACCTTTAAACGTATAATAACGCGGAGGTTAAATACAATGATAGCCTAGTAATCCGTGGGATAACTTATAGCAGATTTAGATACCTAGACTACTCTTATGCAGAGACTATACATCACTAGGACACACCTAAAGTTATTAATAATCTAGCTGCCTTTCTAGCATCCTATATAACAAAGACTATGCTATTGCAGGTCTTCTATCTTAGAATAGGTTATCTAAATTATGCTAACTGCATTAAGCTAGCGAATAACCTAGGTATTTAAATCATAAATAAGCAGGCTAGCCCCTATAAAGCATGCACTATAGGAAAGGGAAAGGCATGAAATGCCTAAGCAGTAGCACATAGGGCACTTAATTATGGTTAAAGACAGATAGCTAACCTAGGTGGCCTAATTAAGCCTTAAACTCTAGTTAGAGAGGAGTACTACCTATTAATTATTAATAACCTAATAAAGAAGCTCTAAGCATACCTATTAAGAGAGAAATCGTAGGCAGTAGCCTGCATTTAGGCAAATATTGCTATAGTAAAAGCTTAAACCTCTGGTTGTATTTAGTAGTATAGACTGGATAATAGAGGAGAGTTTAAGAATATAGTCCTTCTAAACTTCTTTAAATAGAAAGGGATTATACCTAAATAGATAGCAGCATATTAACTAAACCAGAATCTAATAGAGCATACATATCTTACTATCTAGAATAGAGTTAGAGCTATCTTCTACGATAGCAAGCTCCTAAAAGAACTCTAGGGAGAGATTCTACAGGCGGTTATCTACATATAGGAGCGCTCTCCTTATAGTGCACTTAATAGAATAACCCTATATAAAGCGTGGTTAGGAATTAAGCCCTATACGGGACACCTTAGACGACTTAGCTGTTAAGCATATAAGCTAGTACCTAAAGCAAAATATCCAAAGAAACTTAACAATAGAATATACCTTTGCTTTCTTATAGGTTATAAAGCTAACAATATCTACTAACTCTAGAACCTAATTATAGGACTAGTTAAATAAGCAAAAGAGGTTACCTTTAATAAACAAACTTAAATTAACCTAAAGGCGGAATTTAAGCTCCCTTAGCGCAGCGCTAACTTACTAGCACCTCTATGTGCAGAAGAGATACTACCGCTTAATTAACTTAAACGCTTCCCGTAGCTTAATCTATAAGAATAATTAACGGTGGAAAAGCTTGCTAATTAGGTTAAGGAGGGGAAATAGAGTTAAAAACAACCTATTTAGTAACCTAATAAAGCAGTAAAGCAGCAGTAGCAGGTAAGGTTCTAGGAGGGGACTAAGATAATTAATTATCCACTAGACAACCCTTTAATATACCACTTAATAACCCTTGGGATTAGGAAGCGAAAGCACCCTAAGCTTAAAGTAGATTATCCTAAACTTAGACTATAGGAACTAGCCTTTCTAGATGAATTTCAAGGCATGCTAATAGCACTAAACAATATCATGCCTCTGCTTGCAGCATACCTAACCACGCTAAATAAATCTCTTAAGGAAAATAAACCTAAGTCTTATAAAGAGGCATAGCGATTAGGAAATTAGTTAAAATAGAAGAAAGCCACTAAAGAGGAATATAAAGCGCTAATTAAGAATAATACCTTTAAAGTTATAGACATTAATAACACCTAACACATTCTATCTGGTAAATAGGTCTTTAAGGCTAAACTTAGTCTATTAGGTAACATAGAGCGATACAAGGCTTGCTAGGTTATACGAGGTTTTAAACAGGAACACGGGATTAACTATAACAAAACTTTTGCGTCTATAGTTAGACAAAAGACATACTAACTACTGTTTGCACTAGCTGCGTTACTTAGCTGGGAAATCAAATAAATAGATGTAAAGATAGCCTTTCTATATGGAATAGTAAAGGAAACTATCTATATAGAGCTCCCTAAAGGCTTTAAATAAAAGGGCAAAATATACAGGCTCCTAAAGGCACTATACGGTCTAAAGCAAGCCCTATAAGTATAGTTTAAAACGCTATCTACTAAGCTTATTACTATAGGATTTACCTAGTTAAAGTTTAATAAGGCAATCTTTTATAAGGATAATATAATTATCGCTATCTATGTAGATAATATGCTATTCTTCGGACCTAACATTAAAGAAATCAGGAAAGTTAAAGCAAGATTAGCTAAGAAATTTAAGATAACTAATCTCAGTCTAGCGTAATACTTCCTAGGCATAGTAATCACTAGAGATTAAGAGAAAAGGACTATTACTCTCTTACAGAAGCTATACCTAGAAAGGTCACTAAGGCGACTAAACATAGAAAACTCCAAGACCCAGAACACTCCCATAGATACGTTAGAAATGCTAGAGTCCTGTATAGAGGGTAAGGAGTGCTATAAAGATAATTAACTTCTCTTTTAATGTATTCTTAGAACGCTAATATTTGCAATAATTAGCACTTAAATTAACCTTCTATATCCAGTGGCAAAGCTAAGCAGATTTATAACTAACCTAGCAGCAAGGCATCTCTTAGCAGTAAAACGAGTGCTATGATATATTAAGTTTACGATTAATCTAGTCCTAACCTTTAATAGTACACAAAACAATAAGATTATAGGCTTCTTAGACGCTAAATAGGCGCGTAATAAAAGTGACTCTAAATCTGTTAACTGCTATATCTTCCTACTAGCTAGAGCTATAATTAGTTAGAAAAGTAAGAAACAGAGTATAGTTACGACCTTAAGCACTAAAGCGGAATACATTAGACTCTTTAGCGTAGGCCTAGAAGCTATGTATCTAGAAGGGTTAATAGGGGAAATTCACGAACAACAAGCACCTCTATAGCTATATATAGATAATGCTAGCGCCTAAATAATCTTAAACGACGCGAAATTCTATGAATAAACAAAACACATTCGAATTTAGTATTATAAGATCTGTGAGTTAATTTAGGAAGAAATAGTTAAGGTGAACTGGATCTCTTGAATAGAGAACCTAGCAGACTTAGGGACAAAGGCATTAGTAAGGCCTAAACTAGAGAAGTGGACAAAGGTAGTTAGGCTTTATAGGAAGGAAGGAATAGAATAAGGATATTATGGGCACTGTGTTAAAAATTGTAATAAGGTTACCACTCTTTTTCCTACTAGGTTTTAATAAGGGTAATAGGATAAGGAATTAATCCACCGGAATCAGCACTATTGTGGCTCCTGCTTAAGGAGGGGTGTTAGATTTTATAGCTAATTAGGTCCACTTCGGCTGGATTGCGCGGTGGAGTGTACATTAGGGCAAGTACTGCCCACAATCTGTACCTACGTAACTTGTACTTTACATGCAATATAAGTGATCACACATCACAATTGTAACACCCGTGTGGTGCGCGCTTGACACCCGCGATGGCCCCTATGGGGCTGCACCGTGTCCCTTTTCGGAAGCGGTGCGCTTCACGGCCGGAGTCTCGATGGCTTTGCCGGCGGCTGAAAGGTTTATTAGGTGCTTATATGCACGTCATAGCTTTAGGTTGCCTAAATATAAATGCGGCTCCTAGCCGCATGAATAACGGGCACGCTAACAGGGTAAATAGGCCTGATAAGACCCTAGGACGCACTCTTACGTCCCCTTATTACGAAGATTATTTATATATTAAATACATAGAACCTCTTACTCTTTGCTGTTAGAGTTATTAGAGTTATTAAAATTACCCTCTAGGACATAGCTACTAAGGTAGCTTGGTTTTTTAGGGGGGGGGGGAGGCAGTAGTAGGGGGGGAGGAGCACTACTAGCAGCGGCAGTGGTAATAGCGCTTAAGGTAATAGCAGTAAATATAATAGTAAGCAGACTAGGCATAGAAAGGGGGTATAAAGGGAGATTAATAGGATAATTTAATTAAGATAGGTAGTGGAAAACTAATAAGATAGAGGAAATAAGGGTGTAGAATAGAAGAAAAAGAGAAAAGAGTAGGGAATATATAGGAGTATTTATATCCTAATAATAGCACTAGGGGGTTATAACTATATACTTACTTTAAAGGAGGGTAAAGGGGGGATATTAGATAATTAGCTATAGAGGGGTTAGAGAGATAGATAATAGCTAGGGGAAGAAAGGGAAACTTAATAGGTAAAGGATAATATATAAAGAGGAAGTAAGGGCAGCTAGGCAGGTAAAGCATAATATTAGCTAGTGATAATATAGAAATAATTTAGTTTAGTATTATAAAGGGGAGAGTTAGTAAGGGAAGCTATTTTTTAATAGGCTAGGGGTAGGGTAGCCTATAGGGAAAAAATTCTTTAGCCCACTAGGCTATGCGCAAGACCCGCACAGGCCTTATATATACACGCAACGCTAGCCACGCAATACGCCACTCACTCGCAGGTTCGCTAGGGGGGCTATGCACTAGCCCTACGCAGGGCATAACATAACTACATAATAATAGCTACGCACGTACGCTACTTACTTATAACTTAATAACTATAAAGAAGGGGAGGGGAGGGCCTAAGTAAGGGGGTATATTATAGACTTAAGCTTAGAAGCTTAGGTTATATCTTAGGTTAATCCCGGATCTGGAAAGGGCGCGTAAAGACCGCGGGCTGTGCGTAGCTAGGTTAGGGCTATGCGCAAGCCGCGCATAACACACACACACAATGGTATAAAGGCGGATCCTGTGTTTTAGTAAGGCTTAGAGGAAAATAATGCTTTTAAAAGATTAAAGGAGTTATTTATTAAGCACCTAGTCCTTACCTAATAGGACCTTAACTAGGATACTATAGTAAAAGCTAATTATTTAGATATAGCTTTAAGGGGCTACCTATTATAGGAAGGTCTTAATAGCGTATTATACCTAGTTACTTACTACTCTATAAGCCTTATAGCTCCCTAAAGGAATTATACTATTTATAATAAGGAGCTATTAGCTATTATATCTTACCTTAAGGCATAGTTAGTAGAATTATAAGGCGTGTTATGCCTATTTATAATATATATAGATTATAAGAACCTAGAATACTTTACTACCCTATGCCTTATAATAGAATGCTAAGCATAATAGGTAGATATTCTCTCCTTATTTAATTTCTATCTATACTATAGACCTAGTGCGTAAGTATAATAGCTAAATACCCTTTCTTAAAGGGAGTAGAATAGGGTAGGTAGTCCCTTAAGGATAGGATATATCCTATAACCTATTACTATTATAGCGCTCTTATAACTACTTACTAGGACCTAAATAAACTTTAGTCTAGGTTTATCTTTACTTTATATAGTACTATTACTAATAGGGGAATGCCTTTTTATAATAAAATACCTTTAGACTCTTTAGGACTAGGTAGTTTTATTAGATCTAACTTACCTTATTTACCTAAGGGCTATATAGGAAGGGGTATAAAAGTTTTCCCTAGAAGTAATAATAAGGGAATAGGTAGTGAATTACTTAATTAGCGCCAGAGTATTGTTTGTAGTGTAGTTAGTGTAGTTTTTAGGAAAAATTTGTATTTATAGTGTAGTAAATAAAAATTTGTAGTTAGTGTAGTGTAGTAAAAAAATTTTTGTAGTTAGTGTAGTTTATAGTTAGTTACTACAAATTATTTTATAGTGTAGTTAGTGTAGTTATTACACTAACTACAAAACTACAAATGTATTGTTAGTAAAATATAAAAGTGGGTCTTTTATAGGTTATTATTATTATAAGAATGAACCGAACAGACTTACCGGCGATATCATGACACTGGTGCCCAGGGCAATCAATCGACCGAGACTCACAGGAAACACATTAGATCCCTCGTGGATTGCCTAACTACCACGGATTAGACTCGGAGCAGGTACGGAGCAGGGGCAGAGAGGATATACCTTTAGATCTTTTGCTATAGCCTGCTTAAGCTGCTTCTTAGTTAAAGACTTCTAGGGGTAGCGCTTAGAATTAGGGGTTTCCTAGGTAGGTTAGAGCTAGAATAGCACAGAACATAGGAGTACTCACAGCTGCTAGTGCCATTTTGTCGCAGTTGCAAATGGTCTGCCACGAATATTAGCAATCGAGCCAAAACCGACCCGGGAGAGCCTCGAACGGCCCTAAGGAAGAAAAGAACCCACAGGAAGTTTGATGAAGAAAGAGGAAAGAAGTCAGACCCCTCCGGGGGGAAGAGCATCCCCCCCCCACAGAAGACAAACAACATCAGGTGCTCCGACTTCACTAGACTAACGAGCCGGACCTAGGCCGGAGAAGGCTAAAAAGTAGGGCTATAGAGGAGCTAGCTAAAAAGTAAACTAGAAGTGAATTACTGCTATAAAGCTAAATCTACTACGCTATAGGATAATATAAGAGGCCTAGAATAGACCTAGGGCAGGACTAGAATAGAATTAAATAGGGCTAAGAACCTAGGAATTTCCTTTGTTTTCTTTTCTTTCTTTCTTTTAATAGGATAAGGCTAGCATAAGCTAGCAATAAACACCTACAATAGGCCACACATAACGTAATGTAGGCCTAGAATAGGGTTAGCGTTAGCCTAAACATAGATACAAGGGGGTTTTTCTTCCTAATTAAGGGTTTTCCCTTTTAATAAAGCAGCAGGAGTACTAGTACTAGCCCTACATAGAGCTAGCTAGTGTAAATAATATATATTATTATAAGAATTAAAATAAGGACTATTAATATTAAGCTTATATTTTTAGCTATTTTTAGCTATTTTATTATATTAGTTATATAATTTATAATATTATAGTAATATTAGGATTTAACTATAACTAGGCATTATATATAATATATATATCCTAAAATAGGCTCATTATTTTCTATATTTTTTCCTACTAATATAACTTTAAGAAGAAACTTATTATTATTTTATTTAGAATTATAAAAGATTATTATAATATTTTATACTAAAAGAATACCCTAAACTAAAGTAAAATAAAAGATTTAAATTATTAATATATCTAGATAAATAAATATAAGTCTATAAACTATACTTTTATTACTTATAAATTAAGAGAAATATAATAAAACCCTTTACTTAGCTATAACTTATTATTTACTATTAATATTAATATAATTATACTTTTAGCTCTTAACTCTTAAAGGCTAAGTAAAATATATATATTAAATCTATATATCTTATTAATATTACCTATAAAGAAAGTATAAAACTTCTAGAATTAGTAATATATATATATATATTACTTATAAACTTTTAAAACTAAGATATATAGCTTAAATAAGCTTAATAATACTAGGACTCACTTTTAATTATATATATCCTAAATACCCCTTAGTTTATAAAGTATAATAGTACTCTTTATAGATTAGTATAGTATTAATAAAAGTAGGTCTATAACTAACTAGTAATAGTTTAATAGGTAATAAATTATTAGTAATTTGTTAGAACAAGCATGATATCAATCGCGGCACGCAGCCGCAATTACCCGGCAAAATATCGGGCCGCGAGGGGGCGCGCGCGCGCAACGCAGAGGGCTCCACTTGTGGCCCATAAGCCTGCCCTCTAATAGGGCAAGGGCCTATAAGTTAGGTGACTCACAAACGCTCTGCGTTTGTGGCCACTTCTCACGATCTAAAAAAGCCTCTCTTTTTCCTCTCTTCTAAACATACACTTATAACTATAGATTATAACGCCTAGAATAGAAGAATAATTCCTATTCCCTAGGCTATTAATCCTAACGTTAGGCACCCTATGATTCTAACACTAATCAGTGGTTAACTTTATAGATAACTACATGGTTTTTCCTAACCGCAGATTAGCAAGGTTAATTAGAAGAGATAACTATACCGTAAACCCGCTCTATAAAATAAGAGGGCCGCTAAAAGCGAGTACAGTTATGCTAAGGAAGTCTAAGCACTCTCTTATGACGTAAAAGGAGTCTTACTCCTAAGATCTAATATCCTAAGACCCTATAGAGACTTTAAAGCTATTAAAGGATTAAGGCCTAGTTAGTAACTAGTCTAACCTATCTTTAATTACTTAGTTAGCGCGTTCTACCACGTACCTAACCCTTAGAAGGCACTCTCTTATAACGTAAAAGGAGCTTACCACTCCTAAGATCTAATATCCTAAGAACCCTTAAGAGATAAAGATAATAGCTATACTTATAATCCTTTAACCTATTACATAACCCTAACACTATATCTCCTTTCCGTTTTCCTATAATAGAGAAAAGAAGATTAAAAGCTCCCTAATAGGCAAAGCTATTAAAAGCCCCTCTCTTTAATCCTAACTTAAGTAATGCTAAAGAAGGCACTAAAGTTAAGAGAGACTAGAAAGGCAAAGGACTATAAACTAATAACCCTCTTCTAAGATATATCCTACTAGAGATATAAGATTACGTTACACAGGAAACATTACAATAAGCGAAATCGTTTAATCTTAATAAACATAGCAATAACCCTAAGGCTATTATAGCCTATATCCTCTTTAAAACAGCGATATATTAATTAGAGGGCCTTATTATAAGAAGCCTCTTTACTAATTTTAGTAAAGACTTCTAAGGATAGATAAGAGAAGCACTTATAATTATAGACTAAGCAGTTGCTAAGTACCTACGCGATTTCCTTTTCTTCTATAGCGTATACATAGATATAATAGCCTATAAGAAGATTACTATAATGCTTAAGGAAGTTATTACCCGCAAGGGGTTCTATAATTAGCAAGAAGAAGAGATATAGGAAGCTATAAGGAAGTACATACCCTTCTAAAGACATACTAAAGATTAAGACTTCCTTAATAATCTTCTTCTAATCCCTCTAATTAGGGTAAGATTATAATATTATTAATAAAGTAATCTACAGACCTCCTAAACCCACTAATATTACTCCCCTAGCCTAACACTATTAGGCTAATTAAATAATAGCCTTTAGGATAGCCCTTAATAAAGGGATTCTACACTAAGACAGGACATGCCACCTCCTGTATCTCTAAGAGCACTTTTTCCCTCTAGACCTACACTAAAGCAAATAATTAATCTTACAAAACTCTACACAAGCAATATTTAATATAGTGTAAATAACTATAAGGTCCTTAACTTAAGGTTAATAATCTTCTAAGGGAAATATAAGATGCTAGATATTAAACCCTATAAGGCTAGGTACGCTCTTAAGGCTATGCTTAAGGGGAAGGCTTGAATATACTACTATAAGCACTTATATAAGCTAAGTAATCCCTAAGACCTTAAGACTCTAGTTAGTTATATTAAGAGAAGGTTTAAGACTAATAATATAAAGTAAAGGTATCTCTTAAAGTAGTAGAACACTAAGTTATATTAAATTATATAAGAGAACCCTAAGAAGTTAAAACTTAATTACTTTAAGGAACTTATAATAAAGCTTATAAACCTTTAATAAGCAGTCCTAGATGTTACCTAATCTAAAAGAGCGCTCTAGAATTAATTAATCTCCGTATACTATGGCATAATAGAGTGTAAAACCTATCTTATTAACCCTCTTACTAATCTATAATAATTTTGCAAACGCATAAGGATATTAATTTAAATAACTATAGAAGAGTTAGATAAGAAGCATTAATTCCTAATAATACCTAATGCAAAAGAGTAGTATTAGACTAACTAGAAGTATAATAGGTATAGTAAGGAAGCCCGCTATAGATAATCACAATCCTAAGGCAATAAAGGTGTTCTACGTATAAAGAAGTGCTATATATATAGCAAAGAAGGTTATTAGTTAACTAAACACTCTAAGGAGGAGCATAAGAAGGCGTATTAACGCTTTAAGAACCACTACCTTATAGAACTAATAACCCCTTCCTATAATACTTTCCTTAGCTAGTATAAAGGCAAAGAAAATAACACTGCTCCTTCTAATAAAGATAAGATTTCTAACTATATAATAGAACTTAGATTTAAGGAAGAAGGTAACGAGGGCGAGATGCTAACAAGCTTCTTTACACAAGGCATAACAATTAATGGCCGCGTGACTATAGAGATTCTTATAGATTAAGCAGCTACTTACGCCCTTATGAAGGAAAATCTATTTAATCTCTAATAACTAAAGGAAGCTCTAACTGCCTTTCTTCTTTAAGATCGCTACTCTTTAGGTGTGTTCTAAGGTATTATTCCTAATACTAGAGCTATAGGTTACTTATTAGCAGGGAAACCCTAATTCCTTGCCCTATAATAGTTAATCCCTAAGATCTAGCTTAATAAATCTAAAGCTAGGGAGGTAATAATTTAATTCAGAAATAGCAAGCTAATCCCCTTAATCAGATTAGTTAATATGCTTACTCCCTTTAGCGTTATCCTATTCCATGTAATACCTATAAACACTCCCTTCTTGCTATGCCTAGCAGATATAGACTGCCTTAAGATTAATTTCCATATCTCTTAGAATATCCTTTAATAAGGTAATATTAAAGTCCCTATTATCCGTAAATAAGGATATCCTTAGATGCTTCTGTAAAAGGAAAGATTAATTGCTTAGAGCCACCTAACCAAGGTTTAATTACAGCGCTTGCATTGCTAATTCGGTTACCCTTCCGTCCGCTAACTTTATAATATGCTTTCTAAATCAGGCTATAAGGTAGATTTTAAAACCATTAGATAATTAATAAGGATTTGCTATTAATATCAAATAAATGCAAATAACCTATATTGCTTTAAATTTACCCTTAAGGATAAATATAACTTTAACTATAAAGTAATCGTAGATATTATGTATCTAGATAGCAATCGCCCTGTTCTCTATGCTATTAATATAGCCATAGCGTTTAACGCGGCTAGATTCCTTAAAGATATTATAGTAAAGGTAACCTAGGAAGCCCTTTAACTCTGCTAGATTAATACTTACTAAGGTCCTCTAGATTAGATTATGACTAATGCTAGCATAACTTTTAGAAGCAAGGAATTCTATTAATTTATAGCTTTAATGTTAATCTTAATTAAAGAAGTCCCTATTAAGGCATACTATAGTATTAGTAAGGTTAAGAGGTATTATAGGCCGCTCTAAAGAGCCTATAATATTATCTAACGTAAATGCCTATTAATACCTAAAGCTATAGCCCTGCAAATAGCTGTAAAGGCCCTTAATAATACCGTAGGTCTAAACAGCATTATCCTAACCCTTCTAGTCTTTAGTGCCTATTCTTAAATAATTAATAATTCTCCTCTATTACCTAATATTAAGTAATAAGCTCTTATAGTGTAAAAGGTAATAAAGGAGATTAAAAGGTTATACACACTACGTAAAGTTAATAAAGCACTTGCTATAAGGAATAGCCCTAATACCTTACTAACTCTTAAACTCCCGCTTGCATTACCTGTTCTTATCTAGTAAGAATATAAAGGATAGTAAGGCCTATATAAGCTCCTTATAATAGATAGAGAGAGCTATACCCTTAATCTTTTATAAGGCCCTAAGGTCTTTAGATTAACCTCTATTAAGCCCTATAATAAAGACCCTAGTGGAGAGAAGCTATTACTAGAAGGAGGCGCTAAGCTAGAGGTAATTAAGAGAGAAGACTAAGAGGCATGAATTAAAACCGTAGTGCCTCTAGCCCTTACTAAAAGAAGGCCTAGAAGACCCTAAAAGAACCCTCCTATAATTATTAATTAGGCAAATTAATTAATAGATAACCTTAAGACCTTTATATTAAGCAAGGAGGAGGCAGACCTTAAGCTTATAATCTGATTACGTAAGGAAGGCATAATTATAACTCTTAGCGCACCCTTTAAGCTCTTAATAAAGGCTAAGATTAATGCCCTAATTAGCTAAGGCATGTTTAAATTCATTGCTTTTGATTAAAGGAAGCACTAAGGGATTTAAATCTTTAATTCGTATATTGTTAATAAAGTTAAAGGAAGAATAGGCTAGCTATATAAGAAATTAAGGCTTATTATCTAGGGCTTTAGTAATAAAGTAAAGCAAGCGATCCTTACATAAGCCCTAATAATCCAGAGAGTAAGCCAATAATTAATCCTTATAATTACTCCCTCTCTTCTTACTAAAGGACTTCTTCTCTAGATTTAAGATATTACGTAAGCGTATATATAATCCGAAACGCCGCTAAATCGCATAATCCTTGCCTAACTCCCTACCTAAATTCGCAATTAATACCCTAAAGGCATAATTATAAGAGTTATTAAGCCTCTTTACGGAATCACAGAGGCTAGTACGCACTAGTAGGTAACTTACTATAAGCACTATAGAGAAAACCTCTAGATAATAATATTAAGTTATAATCCGTGCTTGCTAGTAACATCCGCTAAGAGCCTTTACTTTAGATGCGTGGGAATGCAGACCGATAATACCCTTAGTCTATTAGATAAAGGATTCTTATAATAAGAAGAAGATTAATTAACCGCTACTAAATTCGCTATAAAACTAAAGCAGTTTATTAAGCCTAATAACCCTCTTATATTTAACGGTGGAATTATTTAACTAACTAATAACACTATTAAAATGCGATAAAAAGGGCAAAGTAACAAGCTTTAATTAATCCCGCTAGAAGAGCTAGCAAAGAAGTACGTTAAGCAGAGGGCTAAGGTGCTTACATTACCTTAATCTGCTAACCTAAGGCAAGCTTTAATCTGTCTATTACTACGTAATATTAAGAGCTAACTATTAAGAATATTAAGAAACTTAATTATTATATTAAATAGCAAATAGATCACCTAGATTAAGGGTTAATCTTTATACCTCTTAACCTTAAGAAAGCGAAGCTATTTATGTTTATTAATAGATTATTTGCTAATAATAAGGACCTTACTTTATAGCTAGGCTATGTGCTAATCCTAGCTAATAAAGAGTATAAGGATAGTAAGTTTACACTATAAGGTAATATTATACACTATAGCTTAACAAAGAGTAAGAGAGTTATAAAAAGTATGCTTGCTTTAGAGGTCTATAGAATAGTAGTAGGTATTAACATAGCTTACGTAATAGTAATAACGCTAAAGATTATCACAGACTAGTTAAACCTCTTTATAATTCTAATTATAGTCTATATAGATTTGTACTTACTATATAAATACCTTATTAAGCTTAGGACTATAAAGGAGAAGTGGTTAATAATTAATATTATAGCCCTTTAGCAATTATACGAATGCCGTAAGCTTTGCGAGATTAGGTGGATTAATAGCGAAGATAACCTAGCAAATGTATTTACAAAGGCAATGCCTAATAAGGCCCTAGAGAGGTTTATTATAGGTAACACAGCAACGGTCCGGATAGAGGGATAGGTTACCTACGCGTAACACTGCCCGCGTAGGCTATGGGATTAGAGGCCCTAGAGGGCTAAAGAAATAGCGCCTTTAGGGGCCCTAAGAAAGAAATAGCGCCTTCACGGGCCTTTAGGGTAATCCTACCCTAAATAGCTAATATAATAGCACCCTTAGGGGCTGTGAGAATAAGGCAGCGCCCTTATAGGCCCCTAGGGTAATATAGCCTTAGAGGGAGGGAAGGGCGCCCTCCTAAGTCTTTATAAAGGGGAGGGAGAAGAGGAAGGAGCGTAAGGGGGCGTAGGAAGGTATAATCTAATATTATACCTTTAGAAGGGGAAGGGATTGCAGGTAACCTTCCCCTAGCAATGTAATCTAATATTATGTTATGGTTAAATAAAGGGGCACGGAAAGGTATAATCTAATATTATACCTTTAGAAGGGAAAGGGATTACAGGCAACCTTCCCCTAGGAACGTGATTTAATATCACGTTGCACTGGTTAAAGGACAAGGCGAAGGCAAGGTGGCTACGGAAGGCAAAGGCGCCCTTCTGCGAGGAAGAAGGATAAGTAATTAGAGAAGTTAGTTATTAAACGCTAGCGGCGCGTAGGGGCTATTATTATTGTTTTCTTTTATTAACTTTTTTTCCTTTATATAACATATTTATTTAATCTCTTATATCTTCCCTTCTTAGATTGATATTATGCATTAACAATTATATCAAAAAGAAAGAGGTTCTAATGTTAGAACAAGCATGATATTAATCGCGGCACGCAGCCGCAATTACCCGGCAAAATATCAGGCCGCGAGGGGGCGCGCGCGCGTAACGCAGGGGGCCTCACTTATGGCCTATAAGCCTGCCCTCTAATAGGGCGAGGGCTTACAAGTTAGGTAACCTATAAACGCTCTGCGTTTGTGGCCACTTCTCACGATCCGAAAAAGCCTCTCTTTTTCCTCTCTTCTAAACACACACTTATGACTATAGATTACAACGCCTAGAATAGAAGAATAATTCCTATTCCCTAGGCTATCAATCCTGACGTCAGGCACCCTGTGATTCTAACATAATTATAAATCTAAGTTTGTTTAACCTTTCTTTTATATAATTATATTAGAACCTACGTTTAAGTTTGCCTTAGAGCTTTAGCGCACAAGTAAGTGGTAAGGTATAAGAAGATAGAAGAGATAAAGAGAGGGAATAAACATGGTTATAGAGAAAGGGGGAATTATATTAATTTATACTATAAGCAAAACTTAAATAAATTTAAGTTTAACTACGGTTATAAACTATAACTCTTACGCTAACATCGCTATAAAGTTTATTATTAATAAACTTTACACTAACCTCGCAGCCCCTTATATTCATGCCCTTAAAGCTTATTCCTATATTAGGCTGCTTTTTTTATTACTATGGTACTGTTAATTAGTCGTTTATTATTATACTAGCTAGGTGTTGCTAGTAATTCTTATGTTATGTGTGAATTTTAGATGCATTAGCCACTGCCAATCAAAAAAACATAATTATAAAAATCATATTAGAACCTACTTTTTATTTAAATATAATAATTACCTATAACTTTATAGAGTATAATTAAGCTTTTTTTAAATTAGTATAGTATTACTAAAGGGTTATTAATAAGTACTAATAAATAATAACTTATATATTTATTACTATTATTATTATTTTATTAGCTTACTTTTATTATTATTATAAAAAATAAAAAAGGGAAAATAATTTTATTTTATTAATATTTTTAAAAACCTTATAATACTAATTACTAAAAGGTTAAGCTTTTTACATAGTAATTTACTAATATTTACTTACTTTTCTATTTAATATATTTATTTTTAGTTTATTATTTATTAAAGTTTAACACTTATAATATTATAAGCTATTATAAGCTATTATAAGCCATTATAAGCTAGTATAAGCTATTCTAAGCTAATATAAGCTAGTATAAGCTAATATAAGCTAATATAAGCTATTATAAGCTAGTATAAGCTAATATAAGCTAATATAAGCTATTATAAGCTAGTATAAGCTAATATAAGCTATTATAAGCTATTATAAGCTAATATAAGCTAATATAAGCTAATATAAGCTAATATAAGCTAATATAAGCTATTATAAGCTATTATAAAGAGAATTTAAGGGGTTTAAAACTAAAAAAAAAATCTACCTAATACTACATTTGTAGTATTTGTAGTTAGTGTAGTGTAGTAGATTTTAGCTTGTAGTTAGTGTAGTGTAGTAAATTCTAGCTTATAGTTAGTATATTTAAGAAAAAATTTCGTTTGTAGTTAGTGTAGTGTAGTTTATAGTATAGTGTTATCAGGAGCGGAATAGCGATAGCATTAATGAGGGTAGCGCCTAGCGGGGCACAGAGCTGCGGGCTAGCTGCGAGCTAGTCACGTGAGGGCTGCGAGATATTTAAAGGAGCTTTCCCCACTCATAAGGGGAAAGGCTAGAGATTAAACCTTTTAAGCACCTACCCCTAACTAGCAGTTTAATAGCTATAACTCTTAATCTAACCTTCACTCTATTATTTACCCCTAAGCTAAAAGCCTTAACAAATTAATCTCTCTTCCCTTTAGGGCAATAGACTATTAGTTAGATTAAGATATTAGGAATCCACTGCATAATAACCTAATTAGGTAATAGCTATAACTATATAGCAGATAAGTAAGAAAATACTACATAAACAAACCTAACCAGAGTGGTCTGCTAGTCCTTATTAGATAACTAACTAAGTAAAACACTTATAGATAATAAGGAGGTATTACTAAACTAATGCCTTAAAGAAGCTATAACCTAGATATATATGATAGAAAAGAGATAGAAACTTATGTAATTATAGTAAAACCTATAGATAATAAAGGTAGCTATACCCTTAGGTAACTTAGATATAAGACCTATAAATACCCCTCCTTTAGTGCCTTAGGTAGTACTTACTATATAGTAATATAGCCTTATAAAAATATAATTAAGGGCACCTATATATAAAGGGAATACCTTTAAGAGTCTTTAGAATTTCTTAGTGGATTTAAATATAGCTTTTACTATAGATTATAGAACCTTTATAGATAATATAACTAAGGTTACCTATGCTAGTAGCTATCTAGTAGATAACATAAAGCAATAATAGATACGTTATATAGCTACGGATAGTTATATAGACTACTAGGGTTATACCTAGGACAGATTTATAGATTAGTTAAAGATAGGGACTATAGATAAGAATGTATAGTGCTTAGAAGTAATAAGAATACTAATAGGTCTTAGGTAAGAGAATTACTAATTATTCTAGACGTTTATAAATATCTAGGGTAAGGTAAAGGCTAAGTTACCTAAAGTAATTCCTAAATACCTATAAATCTATATATTTATTAATAGTCTTAATAATACTATAAAGAAGTAAGTACTTAGCTAAGAGTTCCCTAAGAGTTAGACCTATCTAGTAAGCTAAGGAAGGAAGGCAAAGGTTATAACTAAAGGAAGCTAATTAAGTAATTAAGGTAATAACTATAAAAGGAGAAGATAGCGTTTTACTATACTAGAAGAACTATAGAGATAAAGTAGTAATAGAGTAGTAAGTTTATCCCTTATATATTTTAAGTATAGTAAGCTAGGATATATTACACTAAGGTATAAGGAACTAGATTATTCTATTTATAAGAGAAGTAACTATATAATAGAGACATATTAAGGTAGTAGTAACTAAGTTAAGAAGCTATCTAATTTAAATAAGACCCTTATTAGTTTAGTATAACCCTAGGAAAACGCCCTTATTAAATTATTGCTTAAAGATCTAAGATTATAAGTTAAGGTAAGGTTATAGTAAGAATATAAATAGGTAGCTATAAAGGCACTATTTAATCCTAGTGTAACCTATTTAATTATTTACCTAAAGCTACTAATAGAAGTTAATTAGTCTAATATTAAGAAAGATAATATAACCCTTAAGAGTATAGCCCTAACTAAAATAAAATATTAAGAAATCTTATTATAAACCCTATTAATTAAGGATAGCATAGGCTATATAAGGATATATTAAGTTAGCTACTATATAGCGAATATAGGTAAAGATCTATTATTAGGGTATAACTAGGTAGTTATATATAAGCCTATGATTATATCCTAAATAAATAGTTACTAGAGATACCCTATTATAAAGGAGTGCCTTAGACTAGCAGTAGGGATGTAATAGGCATATAAGGAGGCAAAACGCGTATATATTAGATTTATTCTATAAGGATTAATATTAAAAATTATATAAAAAGGCAATAATATCTTAATAGTAGGAGAAGATAAGCCTTATAATAACCTAGTAATAATAGAGATAAGCAAAGCCTATAAGTTAACTATATAAATACCCTAGGCCTATAAAGAGTTTAAATATATCTTTTTAAATAAACTTATAGGTATTCTCCTTATATTAGGTAGCTAGACTTATACTATTAAATTAGAAGAGAGGAAAATACCCCTATAAGGGCCTATATATAATTTAGTAAAGAAAGAGCTAGAGGTACTCTATGAGTACTTAGCAAGTGCATAGCAAAAAGGATAGATTAGGAGATCTATTAGCCTAGCTAGGGCCCTAATATTATTTATGCTAAAGAAAGGAGGAAAATTACGCCTTTATATAGATTATAGAGGCCTTAATAGGATTACTATTAAAGATAAGGCGCTATTACTACTTATTACTAAGATCTTAAACTAATTAAAGGGAGTAAAGGTCTATATAAAACTAGACCTTAAAAATACGTACTACTAGCTATATATCTATAAGGGAGATAACTAAAAGACTATATTCTAATGTAAATATAGGCACTTTAAATATCTTATAATGCCTTTTAGACTAGTTAATACACTTACTACCTTCTAAGAATATATTAATAATGCCCTAGAAGGTCTTATAGATATAATTTACGTTATATACCTAGATAATATCCTAATCTATAGTAATAATATAGCTACGTATAAGGGGCATGTAAAATAGGTCCTTTAGAAGCTTTAAGAGGTAAGCCTCTTTATTAACCTAGAAAAGTGTAAATTCTTATGTACTAAGGTTAAATTCCTAGGCTTTGTTATATCTAAAGCAGGGATTATAATAATGCCTATAAGAATTAAGATAATAGTAACCTAGCTAGTACCTTATAGCATGCTTAATATTTAGTTATTCCTAGGTTTTATAGGATTCTATTAAAGGTTTATTAAGGGCTATAGTAAAATAGTTATCCTATTAACTAATTAACTTTAAGGAGACTAACTAGCAAAGTTTAAGCTAGATCCTAATAAATTAGTAGCGTTTAGAGAGCTATAAAAATAATTCTAAGAGGCGCTAATTCTAGTGTACTTTAATCTATTAGCTTTATTAAGGGTTAAAATAAATGCCTTAGGATATATACTTAGGGCTATCCTAGTATAGTTAGTGCTAGGTTACTAGTACCTAGTAGCATATATATTAAGAAAGTTAAATAAGATAGAGCTATGCTATATAACCCTAGACATAGAGCTACTAAATATCTAAGAGGCATTTTAAACTTAGAGGCATTACCTTATATATTTAACGCACCTAGTTATAGTAATTATAGACTACTTAAACTATAAGTATTTAGCTATAAAGCTAAAGCTAACTAGTAAATAGGTTATTACTCTAGATAAGCTTTACCTATTTAACTTTATAATTAAATATAGGGTAAGTAAATTAAACCTTACTAACGCTCTATTAAGAAGATTAGACTATATAAGTAAAGAGAGAAAGGTAAAGGTAGCTTTCTTATAATTACTAACCTTTCTTACTAAGTTTATAAATAATATACTATAAGAATACTATAATAGAACTACTAATATCTAGTGTTCTAAGAAATTATAGTATATTTAGTTTATAGATAATAGGCTATAAGAACGCTATAATAGAATTACTAATATCTAGCGCTTTATAAAATCACCCCCTATCTATTAACTAAATTAGCCTATTAGTTTACCTATGCTTAAGAGCAAGCTATTACCTTATAGAGATAAAGTAGCATAGACCTTAAATAAGCCTATTAGTTTACCTATGCTTAAGAGTAAGCTATTACCTTATAGAGATAAAGTAGTATAGACCTTAAATAAGCTTATTAGTCTAGACATGCTTAAAGGAGGTATTATAGCATAGAGAGATTTGCCTATTAGTCTAGATTTACTAGCTAGGGAGTTATAACCTAGTAGAAGTGTTATAGTAAGGGTCTTAGTAATACTAAATAAGCCTATTAGTCTAAACACGCTTAAAGGAGGCGTTATAGTATAAGGAGATTTGCCTGTTAGTCTAGATTCACTAGCTAGGGAGTTATAACCTAGTAGAAGTATTATAGTAAGGGTCTTAGTGGTATAGAGAACCTTTGCTAAGTTTAACTCTACTATATTAGATAAGGATATAGAATTAGAATCCCTAATCTAAGTCTTATTATTAGATATATAATAAAGAGATGCCTTTATTATAAAGAAGAGATTGCTACTAGAAAGCGGTAACTTAGAGATATTATAGATATAATCTATAGGACCCTTTAAGCTATTAATATTTAAGAATTAATTCTTTATTCTATAAGGAATAAAAAAGGAGATCTTACTACTAATCTATAATAACCCTATAGCTAGGCATTAGGGGGTTACTAGAACTCTTTATTAAGTTATTAATTAATATTTTTAGCCTAGAATAAAAAATAATATTAAGATATATATACGTACTTATATTAGTTATTAAGTATTAAAGTTAAGAATATATAAGCCTTATAGTAAGCTAGCTACACTGCTAGTGCTAGATTACCCCTTTTAAGAATTATTAATAGACTTTATTACTAGACTCCTATTAGTTAAGGATTAGTAAAATAAAACTTATAATATAATCTTAGTAGTAGTTAATAGATTTATAAAGTATAGTATTTATATACCTATATCTACGCGGTTAACTAGTAATAGCCTAGAATTAATCTTTTTAGAATATATTTTTAAAGACTATAAAGCCCTAGAAGGTATTATTATAAACTAAGGTTTAATATTTACTAGTGGATTTTAGAGAATATTCTATTACCTCTTAGCAATAAAGTAATAACTAAGCACTGTATTTTATTTATAAATAAATAGTTAAACTAAACGCTTAAATTAAGTTTTAGAGCACTATTTAAGAGCATTTATATATGTAAAATAGACTAATTAGGTTAATTATCTCCTAATAGTATAGTTTACTTATAATATAAGCATATATATAAGTTATAGTTATATACTTATAGAAGCGCTATAAGGGTATAACCTAAGAGGACTAGATTAAGTAATTACGCTAATTCTAATAGTTAATAATTAAGCTAAAAATAGAGTCTTAGAATTAAGGTATAAGCACTTAGAGATTAAGTAGCTATTAAGTAACTTATAAGCTCTATAGAAAAAATATTATAATTAGAAGAGAGTGCTAATAAAGTTTAATATAAGTAACTATATCTTACTCTTAATAAAAAATATTAACCTATATATTATTTACACTAGCTAGCTCTATGTAGGGCTAGTACTAGTACTCCTACTGCTTTGTCAAAAGGGAAAACCCTTAGTTAGGAAGAAAAACCCCCTTATATCTATGTTTAGGCTAACGCTAACCCTGTTCCAGGCCTGCGTCGCGTTATATGTGGCCTATTATAGGTATTTATTACTAGCTTACGCTAGCCTTATCCTATTAAAAGAAAAAAAGAAAGAAAAAGAAGGAAAATCCTAGGTTCCTAGCCCTATTTAGTTCTACTCTAGTCCTACTCTAGGTCTATTCTAGGCCTCCTATATTATTCTATAGCATAGTGAATTTAGCTTTATAGTAGTAATTTACTTCTTATTTACTTTTTAGCTAACTCCTCTATAGCCTTACTTTTTAGCCTTCTCTAGCCTAGGTCTAGCTTATTAGTCTAGGGAAGTTAGAGCACCTAATGTTATTTATCTTCTATAAGGGGGGTGTGGATTTAGTTTAAGTCCTAGGCATCTCTAGGCCTAGGTCTCCTAGGCGTTATCTAGTTAGATTTTTATCTTGTATTTTTATTTCTTTATTAATATCTATGATTTAGCCCCCCCCCTCTTTATATAAGTATAAGAGAGAGCTCTTCCCCCTAGAGAGGTTTAACTTCTTTTCTCTTTCTTTATTAAACTTCCTATAGGTTCTTTTCTTCCTTTAAGCTATTTAGGGCGCTCCTAGGTTAGTGTTAGCTTAAGTGCTAATATTTATTATAGGCTAACCGTAATTACTCTAAGATAGCGCTAGTAGCTATAAGTACTCCTATGTTTAGTGCTATTCTAGCTCTAACTTACCTAGGAAAACTCTAATTCTAAGCAATACCCTTAGAAGTCCTTAACTAAGAAATAGCTTAAGTAAGCTATAGTAAAGGATTTAAAAGTATACCCCCTTTACCCTTACCCTACTCCTGCTCTAACTCTAATCTATAGTAGTTAAGGGATCCTAGGGGGATCTAGTATGTTTCCTATAAGTCTTGGTTAATTAACTATCCTAGGCACTAATGCTATAATATTACTAGTAAGTCTATTCTATTCTGGCTTAGAAGCGGGGCTAACTATGTTATATAAGACTAGCTACTAACGCATGTTTTAACTACTAGGTTTAAAACTATAGTTATTTAAAGGTAGTTAGCGCCTCTTGTCTAGGCCTAGTCTAGTGCTAACTTGCTCTTAGCCTAATTTAACTAGCTAGCGGAATAAGCACTAGTGGTTAGTTAAGGTCTAGGCAGCTATAGTCGCTAGGGGTAGTGTAAGTGCTGTTATATTGGTTTGCTATTGGTTCTAGTCTAGGTCTAATATTCTCTAGGTCCTAGATAATTATTAAGATTATATAAAAAAGCTCTATGCTAGTAATTAGAGCAAGAAGAAGCAGAGCGCCTTTATAGCAGGTCTAGGCTAGTCTAGTACTAGGGAAGACTAATATAACAAGGTTATCTTTTAGTTATAGCGCCTAGATGCCTACGCGGCGGAGATAAACCATCTCCTAGCCACGGCCCTACCTGCCAAGGGGTAGGCTAAGGTAATAGAGAGGGTAATCCTAGTTCTAGAGGAGAAGTAGTTTAGTTAACTAGTTATAGCTTAGGGGAGGGGTAGGGGTAAGCTAGTAAGGGTAATAATACTAGGTGTTTTAATAGTTAATATTAATCTAATAATAGTTCTAGAATTATAAATCTATATCTAGCCTACCACTAGCTTTATACTATATAATCTTATGCCTCTTCCTAGTTATCTATTATATCTATATCCTAGTTATTAGCCCTAGCGCGTTAGAAGCGGCCTAGGTCCTCCGCTTGCCTACGTATGTTAGTAGCTAGATCCTATGCTAGTAAGTAGTATTAGAGTTATTTTATACTAAGGAACCATTTAGCTATAGCTCTTACCCTTAGGGAGTTATTTAGGGCTAGCCTTACCTCCTATGCGTCTCTAGGCTAGCGTAATTAAGGGTATCTATAGTTATATTTAGGGCAGTTAACTATAATATAGTATTAGTCTTTAACTACTCTGCTATAGCTACATAGGGGCGAGTTTACCCTAGGAACGCCTCTTTAGAAAAGGAACTTATTAAGGCTAATCTTCCCTATGCGTAATTAGACTAAGGTTAAGGAGATATATTTTTCTAGTCCTATGTAGAATCTTTAGATTTCCTTTAGGTTATAGGTAGGTAAGTAGTCCTTAGTTAGTTCTCTTATAAGCCTATACCGCCCTAGTTATTCCCTGCTATACTAGTTTTCCTAGTGTTATTTCTATTCTTTATGTAGCTCTGCTACTAGCTTATTATTTATAGGGGGGGGTCTTTGCCTATGTTATAGTACTATTTATACTAAGTTAGTAGTGGTTTAGATTATTATTACTATTTTACTCTCTATAATTCTCTCTTTAAACTTCTATTTTATCTTATTAAGGTATAGATCTAGGGAGGGGATGTAAGTCTTAACCTTTAGTTAGGTAATAGGTATAGCCTTAAACGCGCTAGCTATAATTTAGAGGCAGGTTAATTAGTCTATTATAAAGCTTTTAACTACTCCTTTTAGCTTTCTACCCTTCTTAGTTAGGGTATAGTAAGCGCTTACTCTATAGGCAAGGATAGGTTAGACTACCTATATATATAGGAGTTAGGCGTCTCTAAAGCTATAGCCCTAGGCTAATGCTACTAGTAAGGAGAGTATAAGCTACTACTAGGTAAGTTTACCTTTTAGGATATTCTTATAAGCGCTTTAGTTAAGTTTCCTATTAACCTAGACTCTAAGGAACCTATATAACTCTATAGGTGCTATCTCCTTTACTCTAAGCTAGACTCTAGCCTATAGGGGTTAGTATACCTTACTAAAGTATATAAGTTTAGTCTTTACTAGGTTAAACTTTACTCCTGCTTTTTTTACCTATTTTTTATATACTTTTTATATAGCTTTAAGCCTCTTCTAGGTCTAGGTAGTGTTTGTTCTAAACGCTACTATATTTATATTATTAGCAAATCCTATAGCTACTATGCCTATAATAGCCTAGAGGTAAATATAGAGCTTTACTAAGTAAAGGAGGAAGAGGATTAGTAAAAAGGGTAAGCCTTATAAAGTGCTTATTTTAATCTAAAAAGGTCTTAAGAGTTTACTATTAAAGCTAAGCTAGCTTATTCTATCCGTAAGGAAGCTATGTATTATAGCTATTAGCTAGCGTAGTATGCCTATTTAGATTAGTACGTAAATTAGGTATAGGTAGCTAACTCTATTAAATACTAATAAGATATCTATCTACGCTAGCGAGGCAATGCTACCTTTACCCTAGGCCTCTCTTATACATTCTATAAGGACTCTAATTATAGTTTTTATTAATTTATTTATCCTATTTCCTATTTAGAGTTTAGGGAGGAGGCCCTTAGCCTTAGTAAAGGCTATAAGCTACTTTATAATTACTACTTCTATAATCTTTCCTACTATATTTAGTAGTAAGATAGGTCTTTACGTATTAGCTCTTCTTATCTCTTTAGTGGTTTTTCCTAGTTTTCTAATTACTACTACCCTTATAGTCCAGAACTAGGCTAGGAAATACCTTACTTTAAGGATAGTATTTAGTAATTATACTATAGCTTCTTTAGCTAGTTTATTATAAGCTTTAATAAGGCCTGCTAGGAGTTTATTATTACCTAGGGCTTTCTAGCTAGCTATATCTAATAGGATATTTCTAATATCTCCTACTCTAAATTATTCTTTGTCTAGGAATAGTGTATTATCTAGCTTTAGGAAAGCAAGGTCTAGGATATAGGAGAGGTTTACTATAGGTTTAGGGAAGAACCTTTATATAAGTATACTAGCCTTATCCTTATAGGTAGTGGCTAGATTAGGGTTATTATTAATTCTTTCTAGTTCTAGGAGTCTAGGGAGCTCTAGGGGGGCCTAGCTTTAAAGCTAGGCCTATCTCTCTAGTCTCTATACTCCTCTATCCTTTTCCTATATATTAGCCTTTTATAGAGCTTCTCTTTACGTATTTCTTTTCTCTTCTCTAATTATTTGTTCTTAGTCCTTATCTGCCTTAGAGAAGGCCTACTAATTTATATTAGTCTTTTAGTATCTTCATTATCCCTTAGCTTATCTAGCTTTAGTAACTACCTCCTTTACCCTTCTTAACCACTATGCCTTTAGACTAGGGAGTCCTTAGCGCTTCCACAGGGCTACTATTTCTGCTATTTATTATAGGTTTATAATAAGCTATATTATATATATATTAATCCCTTCCTTATCTTATAGGTCTAGTGTGTTTTCCGCTTAGAGCTATACCGCTGCTTTTGCCTTTATGTATAGTCTGTTTATTACGTTCTAGGTGTGTTTAAGGATAGATAGGGTGTTTTCTTATTCCTTAGTAAAGATGCTAATTAGCTATAGAATATAGTTAGAACCTATAAGGTCTTCTATACTATTATAGTGGACTTAGATATCTAGGGTTACCTATGCAAGATCTATAGTGCTATCCCTATCTTCTCTATGTTATCTTATAAGTTCCCCTTAGGGTATTACTAAACTAAGCCTCTATTAGCTTATAAAGTCTAGTAGTTCTTCCGCTTCTCTAGTTATCCTATCTAAGCTATCCTAGAGGGGGTGTTTTTAGTTAAAGTCTCCTATAAAGATGCTTTAATTATAGGGCTCTTCTATATTAATAGCGTGGATAGGGGTGTTCTAGTTATCTATATATCCTTCTAAGTAAAGGGAATAAATATTCACGCCCTTTATCTTTACTAGTAACTAATTAGTTTCTCCTTAGGCTATTTATAACCCTATATTATGCTTCTTATTTATATATACTGTGTTTTGCCCTTTATAGTATGCTAGTTAAAACTAGGTAAGGCTTAGTGCTAGGGGCTATAGGTGTTTTATATATTCCTATTCTTAAATTACTATTATATCTATATTAGTTTAGTGCTAGAGCGCTATGTATATTAGGCTATCCTTCTTATTTATATTCTAGAAGAGGACTTATAATATTACTATATTAATTAGGGGGGTAGTAAGTCTTTACTATCTTATACTAGTTCTATTCTAGCTCTATTCTATAATATATATTACATAATACTCCTTACTCTAGGCTATTTAGCGCTTCTCTTTACGTTTATAAGGCATTCTCTTTTTCTACCTATTATAATAATAGGTTCTATAGCTATGCTAGCTCTCTCTTAGGGTAGTATTAGGCTTCTATCTAGGGAGTTACTAGTGAATTATAATAGCTACTCTAGGTAGCTTGCTTTTGCTATATTTTACTTCTCTTTTAGTATAAGGTAGTCTCTTAACTAGGCTAGGTATAAGCTAGAGTATAAGATATAGTTTTCCTTTAGTTATTTACTTATTATTAGGTAGGATATTTCTCCTTCTTTATATTAGCTAGCACTATACCTACTATACCTTAGGGCTGCCTTATAGAACTTTGTAATATAGCCTATTTAGAAGTAGTTATAGCACTATTAGGGTTATAGGGTCTTATTATATAGTTTAGTTTAGAATAGCTCTACTTTAAAGACTATTCTATCTTAGTATATCTTATTAGCGTCTTTAACCTTTGCTAATCTAAGGATTAGGGTAGTTTACTACGTGTTTTCTACCTAGGGGTGCCTTACGGTTACCTTAATTATATTTACTTTATTTACTTTCCTAATCTTAGTTACTAGATTTTTAATAGATATATACTTTATTAGGAATCCCTTAACTATAACGCTAAGTATACAGCGGTAAAGGGCTGCCTCTAGGCTAAATGCTTTAGTAATTTATTTTTAGTCTTCTCTATATTAGGTAGCGTTTCCTTTAAAGGTAATAATTATATCTCTACTAGGAAGTCTTTTAGCTACTATAGCTATGGTTTAGCTAGTAGCCCTGTTTACTATAGTTATTATGTCTTTAGCGCCTTAAGATTAAAGCATTTCCTAGATTAAGTTACCTTTAATAAGCACTTCTCTATGCTATTTACCTAGAATCTATAGGGGAGGGGTTTTATTATTTAGTCTTCTTAGTGCTAGTCTAGCTATAATGCTTGCCTAGGTTAGGGCATTAGTTTCTTTAGCTTCTTCCTTAATAGCCTCCTTAAGGGCTATTTTAAGGGCTTCTTTAGTAATATAGATATTATTATTATTATTATTTATAGATCTAATCTTAGCATAGGCGCGGTTTGCTACCTAGCAGGCTATAGCCTTAGTAATGCTCTAAACTTAGGAGACTTTATTGCTAGGGATAAGACTAGTAATCTTATTATAGTATTTTATATTATTAGGGTGTTTAAATTAGATCTAATCTATTATTAGGTTATCCTTATGTCTTTAGATATTAAACTATCCTATTCCTGCATTTAGATAGTAGTAGCTCTGTGCTAGCCCCCTTTCTCCTATATTAATTACTATTAGCGTCTTACCCTTACGCCCGCCGCTAGCTCTATCGCAATATAACATCGTAGGAGGGAGTAAACAGAGGTAGAGAATTTGAATATTGATGTGGTTTGTATTTTAGAGGCGATTCCGGACCTTTAGATCGGTGCGGAGGGAATGTCGAAGATTTAGTGATAATATTAATGAATATAGTGGCATTACTAATAAAAGTGGTGATGTTAAAGGAAGGAAAATGGTTACGATTAGGAGAATTAGTGGGTGGCCACTATAATATAGCTGCCTATAGGTGCAAGGGGCGGTGCCCGCAGGTGCTACGGGCGGGGGTGATAGGCCTGTAATTCTGACTATTTTTTTTGCTAGGGAGTGCCATACAAATTTGGTGGCAGGGCGTGGGATGTGGGATGTGGCCCTATCACCCGGTGAGTACAGCGCCGGTGAGCAAGAAAACACAGCTCCGAATAGCAACGCTCTATTAATATTATAGCTAGGATAGATAAGAGTAGTATAAGAGTAGGATAGAGATAAGTTAAGGTAAGGAAGAGAACTAGTAGTAAGATAGGTTTATAATAAAATAAGGATAGTAATTATTAGGGGAAGATTTAATCTAATAGGATTTTAGTAGGATATTTATATATATAATAGTAGGGTAAGGGAGGATATAAATAGGTAAGGGGGATTAGAACTATAATAATAATAAAGAAAGGGTTATGTGTTATAAAGGGATATAATACGTAAGATAAATAGGAATAAGCTAATTATAAGGGAGGATATGCTAATTTCTTACATAGGCAAACCAGATCCCTATATTAACAAACTTTATATAATATATATGCTAGTTATATATAACTTAAACACACCACGTTAATAAGGTAATTATTAATATAGTTATTTATAGCTATTTTATAGGTAGGAGTAGGGGGGAGATAAATGCTATTAGGTAGGGAATAAAAGCTATTAGGATAATAAGGGAGAGGTATAGCGCTATATCGGACGTAATATATAGGATAGGCAGGCATAGCTAATCACCTAGAGAGGGGTAATTTCTAACCCCCCCTTACTACTAGCAAGCTATATAAGCATATACTAATCACATATAACTTAAACACGTTATACTAGCAAGCTATAGTAGGCAGGGGCAAATCATAATAAGGAATAATAATAATAGGCAAGGAAGGGGTAAGTAAGGGTATATATAAGGGCTTAGGCTTTGCCTAAGCCTTAGTGATAGTATATAAGTAGTGTATGGGAAAGGGAGGCTGATATAAGCTAATTAGGGGATATAAGGGGCTTGTATAGGGCCTGTGTCATTCCCCTTTCCTTCCCTTCCTCAAGTTTCTCAATATCATTACGATAGCCTATAGCTTTGTCTTATGGCTAGTCCATAACAAATCTTAAGCTCTTAAAATTACGCTTTAAGCTTACTAATTAACTACTCTATAGCGTTTTCCTTAGCTAAGTTATAGAAGATAGACTTATTAAATATAATATTCCTTATTATTATAACCCTTCCTAGCTTTAGGATCTAAATGCAGTATATATTAGAGGCTATATACCTTATAAGATACCTAATATATCCGCTAGGATTTATCTTATAATATCTTTTTTACTAGTTAGCCTTACAATCCCTTTACAGCGGATACGCGTAGTAACTATATGTGTATAACCTGCTCTAATTAGGCCTAAGGTTAGCTATAGGCTCCCTAATTAGTAAGTATGTATTATTATAGAGCTAGCCCTTAAGGGTCTCTAGGGGTGTTTTTTACTTTAATTACTAAATAGGACTAATATTATATAAATAAGTAATAGCTTAGGTGCTCTCTAGCTATAGGTTTAGTAAAAGCCTTATACCTATAAGCATTGTATTTAATCTTAAGGTAATTATCTAATTTGCTTATTTAATATGCCTATTTAGCTTATATGTATATAGCGGTATAAGCTCTAGATCTATACCCTATAAGCGCGCCCACTATTAAAAGATTATATCACTGCTCTAACTGATTATAGCACCCTTATTATCCTGTCTAATCTTAGCGATTAATAACCTAAATTACCTTATAACCTATTATTTAAAGTAGATTAATATATTAAACACTATTCCTTATGATTTAT
The DNA here is from genome assembly GCA_022702365.1 of Epichloe sibirici. Lineage (NCBI taxonomy): Eukaryota > Fungi > Ascomycota > Sordariomycetes > Hypocreales > Clavicipitaceae > Epichloe > Epichloe sibirici. The sequence goes on along the minus strand of JALAAE010000001.1, from coordinate 1,415,943 downwards.
TAGGTAATGCATAAACCTATATTATCCCTAAGAATTTATCTTTAATAATAAGTAACTAATTTATGCTATTATAACTAGGCTTATAATCTTAAAGATCCTAGTAAACTCTCTAAAAAGGCCTTCGTAACTAATATTCTAATAGCCTCCTAGAAATAACCTAATAAGTAAGTATACACATATATATCTTATAATCTTTACGCGCTATTCCTTATAAGAGCACTTCCCTTATATAGGTACTAGTCTTACTTAGGGTATTCTTTCTAAGGTACTTAGAATATAGGTACTAAAGTTCTTTAGGGTTTACTTAAGGTAAGCATAGCTCTTTACTAGGCTACTTATACTATAAGCATTATATATATGTTTTCTCTAATCTAAATATAGAAAAGATTACTAGTAGTATAGTTAATATTACTGCTTTTAAGAATCACTTTAAGTAACTAGAAAGAGGCTTATATTAAAGGAAAATAATATTATACTTTCTCTAAAGCTTTACTAGTAATAAGCTATTACCTATTAGTCTAATGCTGTCAAGGCTTTAGCTTGGGGAGGGTGAATAACAGAGTGAAGGTTAGATTAGAGGGTCGTAGCTATTGAACTGCTAGTTAGGGGTAGGTGCTTGAAAGGTTTAACCTCTGGCCTTTTCCCTCGTTAGTAGGGAAAGCTCCTTTAAATATCTCACAGTCCTCACGTGACTAGCTTGTAGCTAGGTCGCAGCTCCATGCCCTACTAGGCGCTTGCCTACATTAATGCTATTACTATTCTGCTCCTAATATAATACCCCTTCTTACTGCGATTATCCTTAATCGCTTAAGCTACTATCTTAGGGTTAAGTTATAGCAAGAACATTCCTTCCTTATTATATTTACTATAGTAATCTTTCACGATTACCTATGTTTATTAAAGCGACGCGGTGATGTTAATAACGTTAGGCTATATTAGCTTTTTTTCACGGTAACTACCCGCTAATAGTAACTAGGTTATAGTTACTCCTTAACTTAATAACCATAGGTTATCTTTTCTAAATAATTCTCCCTAGTTAGACTAGTTAGTATAATTTTTCTAATTAGCCTAACTTTACAGGGTACTAATTACCCTACTCCTTCTGTTTTTTTCTTCTAGCTTATAGTAATAGCCTAATAAATTCGCTGTGAGTCTATAGCAAGGGACTTATAAATTATAGTAATCTTTGTGAGCGTTAGATTTTTTGATTAGCTAATTTAATTAAACTAGCCCTAACGCATAGAAGCTTCTAGTTAGATTATCTTAGATCACTCTAAGGCGCCTAAATTCCTATAAGAAAGGTTAATTCCTCCCTTCCTTTTCCCTCTTTTCTTCTCTTCTTTAAGCCTCTTATTAACTTGTAAGTCCCCCTACCAACGCAATAGCAGCTATAACGCTACTATTATATAATATCTACTAACTCTTTTATAGCTTAAGTTATTATATTCTCTAAAGCTATTATAGTAGAAGATTCCGCCGCTAAGTAATCCTATAAGGGGAGAACCTTATGATTATTAAAGACTATATAAGTTTATTACTTCTTTATTGCTTTTTTACTACTAACTTAAAGCTAGTTTAATAAAAATTCCATATATGTGTTATGCCTAGTAAGTAGCTATCTAGAACATAGCTCCTAGGGATAATAATAAAGAAGACTAGCCTTAGTATCTTGCTAAGGGAAAGCCTAAACTAACTAAATATTATTACTTCTCTAGTATAAACTTACTACTAACTTATTACTATTATTACTAATATTTAGCTTTCTCTAGGTAATTCTCTAAAGTGCTACTATTATGCCTATAATAATAAGACTTGCGTTAGAGTGAGTTAAGCCTTAGGAGACCGCTTCTTATTTACTACTAATTTAATACTAGTATTCTACTTAAATTATAAAGTTATATAAATAGCTTTAGGATATACTCTATAAGCTTCTAAAACCGTATTATATTAATAAAGTAAGTTATTCCCTAGTCTATTACTTTAATACTGCTAATTTACTACTAGGTATTTATATAAGCTAAGAAAAAACTTTATAATACTCTTTTAGCCTTAAAAAATACTAATAAACGCAGGTAGGATTACTATATATATCTTATAGCTAAGGCCTCTTAAGAGGTAGAATATAATAAACGCGCTACTTTCTTATAGCTAGTTAATATTATAAACCTAGAAACCTAGATTAAAATCGCTAATTATCTTTAGTTTATAGCTACTTATAGTCCTATAGTTAGTACTATTAACTTTACTACTTATTCCTTACTAACTTACTACTAGTTTACTTATATATAAGCTACTCTCCTTACCTATATTAGCCCTCTAGAACTCCCTAAGGAATTATAAGTTTAGGTATTTAGAGAGGATAAGTCTAAGGCAGAGGATATAGGTAATATCACTAAAGAATAGCTACTAGGTAGCTATAAGTCTATGCTTTAAATAACGAAATTCGTTTTAAATTATTTAAATTATTATTAAGTAAATTATTCCCTAATTAAATTATTGCGAATCTAATAATTATTCTAAATCTTAATTAGAGAGTTAGTTAAGCAGCTAAAAATTCGAGATTTAGCTACTTAGTTACTGCTTGTAATCTTTAATAATTTCTTTTATTATAAAGTCTCTTTATAATACCTATAAATTCTCTAAATTATTGTAATTCTTCTATTTAACTAAATATTTACGCTGTTTTCTATTATATTTATAAGACAGATATTAGCATTCGAGCCAACACCGACCCGGGAGCGCCTCGAACGGCTCTAAGGAAGAAAAGAACCCACAGGAAGTTTAATAAAGAAAGAGGAAAGAAGTTAGACCCCTCTAGGGGGAAGAGCTCTCTCTTATACTCGCATAGGGGGGGGGGGGCTAAATTATAGATATTAACAAAGAAATAAAAATATAAGACAAAAATCTAACTAGATAACGCCTAGGAGACCTAGGCCTAGAGATGCCTAGGACTTAAACTAAAACCACCCCCCCCCTATAGAAGATAAATAACATTAGGTACTCTAACTTCACTAGACTAATAAGCTAGACCTAGGCTAGAGAAGGCTAAAAAGTAGGGCTATAGAGAAGTTAGCTAAAAAGTAAATAAGAAGTGAATTACTACTATAAAGCTAAATTTACTACACTATAGGATAATATAGGAGGCCTAGAATAGACCTAGAGTAGGACTAGAGTAGAACTAAATAAGGCTAGGAACCTAGGATTTTCCTTCTTTTTCTTTCTTTCTTTCTTTTAATAGGATAAGGCTAGCGTAAGCTAGTAATAAACACCTATAATAGGCTATATATAACGCAACGCAGGCCTAGAGTAGGGTTAGCGTTAGCCTAAACATAGATATAAGGGGGTTTTTCTTCCTAATTAAGGGTTTTCCCTTTTAACAAAGCAGTAGGAGTACTAGTACTAGCCCTACATAGAGCTAGCTAGTGTAAATAATATATTATATTTATAAGCAATAATTTATTTAACTTTGAATTCCTCTTAATCCTCTTTAATATTATCTTATAGTAAGGTTATATTAATTATATTGCTTAGATTTTCTCTAAAAGGTTCTAAGCTTATAATATTAAAAATGTTATATAAGCGCATTCCTTTAGGTAGCTTTAATTAATAGGCTAAACTATAATAGCTAACTTCTTTCTTAATTCTATAAGGTTCTAAATACTTTATAGCTAGCTTTTAGCTAGGGCATTATAGGTTAATATTTTTTATTAAGAGTAAGATATAGTTACCTATATTAAACTTTATTAGCACTCTTTTCTAATTATAATATTTCTTCTATAGAGCTTATAAGTTACTTAGTAGCTACTTAATCTCTAAGTGCTTATACCTTAGTTCTAAGACTTTATTTTTAGCTTAGTTATTAACTATTAGAATTAGCGTAACTACTTAATCTAGTTCTCTTAGGTTATACCCTTATAGCGCTTCCGTAGGTATATAACTATAACTTATATACGCGCTTATATTATAAGCAAACTATGCTATTAGGAGATAATTAACCTAATTAGTTTACTCTATGCTTATAAAAGCTCTTAAATAGTGCTCTAAAACTTAATTTAAGTATTTAGTCTAACTATTTATTTATAGGTAAAATATAGTGCTTAGTTATTACTTTATTACTAAGAGATAGTAGAATATTCTCTAAAATCTACTAGTAAATATTAAACCTTAGTCTATAATAATACCTTCTAGGGCTTTATAATCTTTAAAAATATATTCTAAGAAGACTAATACTAGGCTATTGCTAGTTAACCGCATAGATATAGGTATATAAATACTATACTTTATAAATCTATTAACTATTACTAAGATTATATTATAAGTTTTATTCTACTAATCCTTAACTAATAGAAGTCTAGTAATAAAGTCTATTAATAATTCTTAAAAGGAATAATCTAGCACTAGTAGCGTAGCTAGCTTACTATAAGGCTTATATATTCTTAGCTTTAATACTTAATAACTAATATAAGTATATATATATATCTTAATATCTTTTTTTATTCTAGGCTAAAAATATTAATTAGTAACTTAATAAAGAGTTCTAGTAACCCCTTAATGCCTAGCTATAGGGTTATTATAGATTAGTAATAAGATCTCCTTTCTTATTCCTTATAGAATAAAGACTTAATTCTTAAATATTAATAGCTTAGAGAGTCCTATAGACTATATTTATAATATCTCTAAGTTATTACTTTCTAGTAATAACCTCTTCTCTATAATAAAGGCATCCCTTTATTACATATCTAATAATAAGACTTAGATTAAGGATTCTAATTCTAAGTCCTTATTTAATATAGTAGAGTTAAACTTAGCAGAGGTTCTCTATACCGCTAAGACCCTTACTATAACGCTTTTACTAGGTTATAACTCCCTAGCTAGCGAATCTAGACTAATAGGCAAATCTCCCTATACTATAATGCCTCCTTTAAGCATATCTAGACTAATAGGCAAATCTCCCTATACTATAATGCCTCCTTTAAGCATATCTAGACTAATAGGCTTATTTAAGGTCTATACTACTCTATCTCTACGAGGTAATAGCTTACTCTTAAGCATATATAGACTAATAGGCTAATCTAGTTAATAGATAAGGGGCGATTTTATAGAACGCTAGATATTAGCAGTTTTATTATAGCGTTCTTATAGCTTGTTATTTATAAACTAAACACACTGTGATTTCTTAGAATACTAGATATTAGCAATTCTATTATAGCGTTCTTACAGTGCGTTATCTATAAACTTAGCAAGAAAGGTTAGTAACTATAAGAATACTACCTTTACCTTCCTCTCTTTACTTATATAGTCTAATCTTCTTAATAGAGTATTAGTAGGGTTTAATTTACCTACCCTATATTTAATTATAAAGTTAAATAGGTAAAGCTTATCTAGAGTAGTAACCTATCTACTAGTTAGCTTTAGTTTTATAGCTAGATACTTATAGTTTAAGTAGTCTATAACTACTATAACTAAATGCGTTAAATACGCAAGGTAATGCCTTTAAGTTTAGAATGCCTCTTAGATAGCTAGTAGCTCTATATCTAGGGTTACGTAGCATAGCTCTATTTTATTTAGCTTTCTTAATATATACGCTACTAGGTACTAGTAACCTAGCACTAACTACGCTAGGATAGCCTTAAGTGCGTAGCCTAAGGCGTTTATTTTAACCCTTAATAGAGCTAATAGGTTAAAGTGTACTAGAATTAGCGCCTCCTAGAATTGTTTTTATAGCTCCCTAAACGCTACTAACTTATTAGGATCTAGCTTAAACTTTACTAGTTAGTCTCCTTAAAGCTAATTAGTTAATAGGATAACTATTTTGCTATAGCCTTTAGGGGATTATTTAGGGCCAGAGCATTGCATGTATTGTATTTATTGTATTTTTTGGCCCTTCGATGTATTGTATTGTATTGTATAGGCCTATGTATTGTATTGTGTATTGTATTGTATTAAAAATACAATACAATGTATTGTTAGGGGCAAAAAAAAGTGGGGTATTATAAAATTCTATTATATAGTAGATTTAATAAGTAATCTAGTTAATATAAGACACTTTTTTTAATATAATTTATTTGCTTTTTTATAAATCTTTAAATATCTAGCTAATTTAGAATATTAACCTAATAACTACTGCTTAGTCATCTTTTATAGTATATTTTAAGCGTAACTTATTAAAGAATTTTTTTAACTAATTTTAGAGGTCTTTCTAAGTTTATACCTTTTTTCTTAGATTTATAATCTTTTTTAATAGTTTTTTCTTAACTTTAAGTGTAAAACTTACCCTAAGGAAAAATATTATAACTATATATAAATAAACTAAAACTCTAATAATAATATTTAGATATACTAAGAACTTATATAAGAATAAAGGAATTTTATTTTACTTAAAAAATAGTCTTATAGCTATAAAACCTTTTTATTAGAATTATAAATAATTATATTTACTTTTTAAGCTTTTTAAACTGAAGTAAAAGTAAAAGAGAAGGAAAAAACCTATCTAGAATTAACTTAAAAGTTAGTAAAAATTAAAAAAAAAAGGAAAGTATATAATATATTCCTCTTAAAAGTAAGTCTAAAGTAAGTCCTAATTTGCTTCTTAATAATAGGTTTTAAAGTAAGAAAAAGCTATTATAAGAGAGTAATACTAATATAAAGTTAATAAAGACCCACTTTTATAATATTAGTAAATACTAGGTTTTAAATTAGAAAAAGTTATTATAAGAAGGTAATACTCTTATGAAAATAACATAGACCCACTTTTAGACCCACTTTTATAATATTAGTGAATACTAGGTTTTAATGTAAGAAAATACTATTTTAAGAAGGGAATATTACTATAAAGTTAATAAGGACTTACTTTAGACCTACTATAATAACATTAGTAAATACTAAGTTTTAAAATAAGAAAATACTATTATAAGAAGGTAATACTATTAGAAGGTTACTAAGGACTTACTTTTAGACCTGCCTTTATAATATTAGTAAATACTAGGTTTTAAAGTAAGAAAAAGCTTTTATAACTAATAATAAGAAGGTAATACTATTATAAAGTTAATAAAGACTTACTTTAGACTTACTATTATATTATTATTAGATACTAGGTTTTAAGGTAAGAAAAAGCTCTTAAAACTAATAATAAGAAGGTATTAGTATATAATAATATAAAAGTAAGTCTAAAGTAAACCCTTATTACTTATTATTAGTATTATTAAGTTAATATAAAACCTTTAAAAAAAAAGTACTAGAGTTTAAAATATTAAAACTTAATAATTACTAATAATTAATTTATTAGCTTATAAGGCTTACTTTTACTAATAAAATTAAAGGATTTTAAGTTAATTTTAAAAAAGAATATATTTTTTTTTTAATAAAAATATTTTCTCTAAACTTATTTTAATTAGAAATAATAGATAAAAAAGGTTTAGGGTTAGAATTAAGGTATATATATATTATTTACACTAGCTAGCTCTATGTAGGACTAGTACTAGTACTCCTACTGCTTTGTTAAAAGGGAAAACCCTTAATTAGGAAGAAAAACCCCCTTATATTTATGTTTAGGCTAACGCTAACCCTACTCTAGGCCTGCGTCGCATTGTGTGTAGCCTATTGTAGGTGTTTATTACTAGCTTACGCTAGCCTTATCCTATTAAAAAAAAGAAAGAAAGAAAAAGAAGGAAAATCCTAGGTTCCTAGCCCTATTTAGTTCTACTCTAGTCCTACTCTAGGTCTATTCTAGGCCTCCTATATTATCCTATAGCGTAGTGGATTCGGCTTTGTGGTGGTGATTCACTTCTTGTTCACTTTTTAGCTAACTCCTCTGTGGCCCCACGGCTTAGGGGAGGGGCAGGGGTGGGCCAGTGGGGGTAATGATACCAGGCGTTTTAATAGTTAATATTAATCCGATAACAGTTCCGGAATTGTAAATCTATGTCTAGCCTGCCGCTAGCTCTACACTGTGTAATCTTATGCCTCTTCCTAGTTATCTATTATGTCCGTATCCTAGTTATTAGCCCTAGCGCATTAGAAGCGGCCTAGGTCCTCCGCTCGCCCGCGTATGTTAGCGGCTAGATCCTACGCTAATAAGTAGTATTAGAGTTGTTTTATGCTAAGGAACTATTTAGCTATAGCTCTTACCTTTAGGGGGTTATTTAGGGCTAGCCTTGCCTCCTGTGCGTCTCCAGGCTAGCACGATTAAGGGCGTCTATAGTTATATTTAGGGCAGTTAACTATAATATAGTATTAGTCTTTAACTGCTCTGCCATAGCTGCATAGGGGCGAGTTCACCCCGGGAACGCCTCTCCGGAAAAGGAACTTGTTAAGGCTAATCTTCCCTGTGCGTAATTGGACTAGGGTTAAGGAGACGTGTTTTTCTAGTCCTGTGTGGAATCTTTGAATTTCCTTCGGGTTGTTAGAATTAAGGTAATAAATTTAAAAAACCTTTGACATTCCCTCCGCACCGATCTAAAGGTCCGGAATCGCCTCTAAAATTCAAACCATATTAATATTCAAATTCTCTACCTCTGTTTACCCTCTCTTACAATATTGCATCGCAATAGAGCTAGTAGTAGGCATAAGGGTAAGACGCTAATAGTAATTAATATAGGAGAAAGGGGGCTAGTATAGAGCTACTACCACCTAAATATAGGAATAGGATAGTTTAATGTCTAAAGACATAAGAATAACCTAATAATAGATTAGATTTAATTTAAACACCCTAATAATATAAAATACTATAATAAGATTACTAGTCTTATCCCTAGTAATAAAGTCTCCTAAGTTTAGAGCATTACTAAGGCTATAGCCCGCTAGGTAGCGAACCACGCCTATGCTAAGATTAGATCTATAAATAATAATAATAATAATATTTACACGACTAAAGAAGCCCTTAAAATAGCCTTTAAGGAGGCTATTAAGAAAGAAGCTAAAGAAACTAATACCCTAACCTAGGCAAGTATTATAGCTAGACTAGCACTAAGAAAACTAAATAATAAAACCCCTTTCCTATAGATTCTAAGTAAATAGCATAGAGAAATGCTTATTAAAGGTAACTAATCTAGGAAATACTTTAATCTTAAGGCACTAAAGATATAATAACTATAGTAAACAAGGCTACTAGCTAAACTATAGCTATAGTAGCTAGAAGACTCCCTAGTAAAGATATAATTATTACCTTTAAAGGAAATACTACCTAATATAGAGAAGACTAAAAATAGATTACTAAAGTATTTAGCTTAGAAGTAGCCCTTTACTACTATATACTTAGTATTATAGTTAAGGGATTCTTAATAAAATATATATCTATTAAAAATCTAGTAACTAAGATTAGGAAAGCGAATAAAGTGAATATAATTAAGGTAACTATAAGGCGCCACTAGGTAGAAAATATATAGTAAACCACCCTATCCTTAGATTAGTAAAGGTTAAGATACTAATAAGATATACTAAGATAGAATAGTCTTTAAAGCAAAGCTATTCTAACTAAACTATATAATAAGACCCTATAACCCTAATAGTGCTATAATTACTTCTAAATAGGCTATATTATAAAGTTTTATAAGGTAGCCTTAAGGTATAGTAAGTGTAGCGTTAGCTAATATAAAGAGGAGAAATATCCTACCTAATAATAAGTAAATAACTAAAGGAAAACTATATCTTATACTCTAGCTATACCTAGCCTAGTTAAGAGACTACCCTATACTAAAAGAGAAGTAAAATATAGTAAAAGTAAGCTACCTAGAGTAGCTATTATAATTTACTAGTAACTCCTTAGATAGAAGCCTAATACTACCCTAAAAGAGGGCTAGTATAGCTATAGAACCTATTATTATAGTAGGTAAAAAAAGAGAATACCTTATAAATATAGAGAGAAGCGCTAAATAGCCTAGAGTAAGGAGTATTATATAATATATATTATAGAATAGAGCTAGAATAGAACTAGTATAAGATAGTAAAGACTTACTACTCCCTTAATTAATATAGTAATATTATAAGTCCTTTTCTAGAATATAAATAAGAAGGATAGCCTAATATATATAGCGCTTTAGCACTAAAATAATATAGATATAATAGTAATCTAAGAATAGGAATACATAAAACACCTATAGCCCCTAGTACTAAGCCTTACCTAGTTCTAACTAGTATACTATAAAGGGTAAAATACAGTATATATAAATAAGAAGTATAATATAGGGTTATAGATAGCCTAGGGAGGAATTAATTAGTTACTAGTAGAGATAAAGGGCATAAATATCTATTCCCTTTACTTAGAAGGGTATATAAATAACTAGAACACCCCTATTTACGCTATTAATATAAAAGAGCCTTATAACTAAAGTGTCTTTATAGGAGATTTTAACTAAAAACACCCTCTCTAGGATAGCTTAGATAGGATAACTAGAGGAGCGGAAGAACTACTAGACTTTATAAGCTAGTAAAGGCTTAGTTTAGTAATACCCTAAGGGGAACCTATAAGATAATATAGAGAAGATAGGGATAGCACTATAGATCTTACATAGGTAACCCTAGACATCTAAGTCTACTATAATAGTATAGAAGACCTTATAGGTTCTAACTATATTCTATAGCTAATTAGCATCTTTACTAAGGAATAAGAAAACACCTTACCTATCCTTAAACATACCTAGAACGTAATAAATAGACTATATGCAAAGGCAAAAGCAGTGGTATAGCTCTAAGCGGAAAACACACTAGACCTATAAGATAAGGAAGGGATTAATACATATGTAATATAGCTTATTATAAACCTATAATAGATAGTAGAAATAGTAGCCTTATAGAAGCGCTAAGGACTCCCTAGTCTAGAGGCATAGTGGTTAAGAAAGGTAAAGGAGGTAATTACTAAAGCTAGATAAGCTAAGAGATAATAGAGACGCTAAAAGACTAATATAAATTAGTAAGCCTTCTCTAAGGTAGATAAGGACTAAGAATAAATAATTAGGGAAGAGAAAAGGAATATATAGAGAGAAGCTCTATAAAAGGCTAACACATAGGAAAAGGATAGAGGAGTATAAAGACTAGAGAGATAGGCCTAGCTCTAAAGCTAGGCCCCTCTAGAGCTCCCTAGACTTCTAGAACTAGAAAGAATTAATAATAACCCTAATCTAGCTACTACCTATAAGGATAAGGCTAGTATACTTGCATAAAGGTTCTTCCCTAAACCTATAGCAAACCTCTCCTATATCCTAGACCTTGCTTTCCTAGAGCTAGATAATACACTATTCCTAGATAAAAAATAATTTAGAGTAGGAGATATTAGAAATATCCTATTAGACATAGCTAGCTAGAAAGCCCTAGGTAATAATAAACTCCTAGTAGGCCTTATTAAAGCCTATAATAAACCAGCTAAAGAAGCTATAGTATAATTACTAAATACTATCCTTAAAGTAAGGTATTTCCTAGCCTAGTTCTGGACTATAAGGGTAGTAGTAATTAGGAAACTAGGAAAAACCACTAAAGAGATAAGAAAAGCTAATGCATAGAGACCTATCTTACTACTAAATATAGTAGGAAAGATTATAGAAGTAGTAATTATAAAGTAGCTTATAGCCTTTACTAAGGCTAAGGGCCTTCTCCCTAAACTCTAAATAGGAAATAAGATAAATAGATTAATAGAAACTATAATTAGAGTCCTTATAGAATATATAAGAGAGGCCTAGGGTAGAGGTAGCATTGCCTTGCTAGCGTAAATAGATATCTTATTAGCATTTAATAGAGTTAGCTACCTATACCTAATCTATATACTAATCTAAATAGGCATACTATACTAGCTAATAGCTATAATATATAGCTTCCTTATAGATAGAATAAGCTAGCTTAGCTTTAATAGTAGACTCTTAAGACCTTTCTATATTAAAGCAAGCACCTTATAAGGCTTATCCCTTTTACTAATCCTCTTCCTCCTTTACTTAGTAAAGCTTTATATTTACCTCTAGGCTATCCTAGGCATAGTAGCTATAGGATTTGCTAATAATATAAATATAGCAGTATTTAGAAAAAACACTACCTAGACCTAGAAGAGGCTTAAAGCCGTATAGAAAGTATGCGAAAAATAGGTAAAAAAAGCAGGAGTAAAGTTTAACCTAGTAAAGACTAAACTTATATACTTTAGTAAGGTATACTAACCCCTATAGGCTAGAGTCTAGCTTAGAGTAAAGGAGATAGTACTTATAGAGTTATATAAGTTCCTTAGAGTCTAGGTTAATAGGAAACTTAACTAGAGCGCTTATAAGAATATCCTAAAAGGTAAACTTACCTAGTAATAGCTTATATTCTCCTTACTAGTAGTATTAGCCTAGGGCTATAGCTTTAGAGATGCCTAACTCCTATATATATAGGTAGTCTAACCTATCCTTACCTATAGAGTAAGCGCTTACTATACCCTAACTAAGAAGGGTAAAAAGCTAAAAGGAGTAGTTAAAAGCTTTATAATAGACTAATTAACTTACCTCTAAATTATAGCTAGTGTATTTAAGGCTATACCTATTGCTTAACTAAAGGTTAAGACTTATATCCCCTCCCTAGATCTATACCTTAATAAGATAAAATAGAAGTTTAAAGAGAGAATTATAAAGAGTGGAATAGTAATAATAATCTAAACCACTACTAACTTAGTGCAGATAGTGCTATAATATAGGCAAAGACCCCCCCCTATAAATAATAAGCTAGTAATAGAGCTATATAAAGAATAGAAATAATGCTAGGAAAACTAGTATAGTAAGGAATAACTAGGGTAGTATAGGCTTATAAGAGAACTAACTAAGGACTGCCTACCTACCTATAACCTAAAGGAAATCTAAAGATTTCACATAGGACTAGAAAAACATATTTCCTTAACCCTAGTCTAATTATATATAGGGAAGATTAGCCTTAATAAGTTCCTTTTCTAGAGAGGTATTCCTAGGGTAAATTCGCCCCTATATAGCTATAGTAAAGCAGTTAAAGACTAATACTATATTATAGTTAACTACCCTAAATATAACTATAAATACCCTTAATTACGCTAGCCTAAAGATACATAGGAGGCAAGGCTAGCCCTAAATAACCCCCTAAAGGTAAGAGCTATAGCTAAATAGTTCCTTAGCATAAAATAACTCTAATACTACTTACTAGCATAGGATCTAGCTACTAACATACGTAGGTAAGCAGAGGACCTAGGCCACTTCTAACGCGCTAGGACTAATAACTAGGATATAGATATAATAGATAACTAGGAAAAGGTATAAGATTATATAGTGTAAGGCTAGTGGTAGGCTAGATATAGATTTATAATTCTAGAACTATTATTAGATTAATATTAACTATTAAAACGCCTAGTATTATTACCCTTACTAGCCTACCCCTACCCCTCCCCTAAACTATAACTAGTTAACTAAACTACTTTTCCTCTAGAACTAGGATTATTCTCTCTATTACCTTAGCCTACCCCTTAGTAGGTAAGGCTATAGCTAGGAGATAGTTTATCTCTGCTACGCAGGCATCTAAATGCTATAACCAAAAGATAACCTTATTATACTAATCTCCCTTAGTACTAGACTAGCCTAAACTTACTATAAAAGCACTTTACTTCTTTTTACTCTAATTTCTAGTATAAAGCTTTTTAATATAATCCTAATAATTATCTAGGACTTAGAGAACTATTAGACCTAGACTAGAGCTAATAGCAAACTAGTATAGTAGCACTTACACTACTCCTAGTGACTATAGCTACCTAGACCTTAACTAACTACTAGTGCTTATTCCGCTAACTAGTTAAATTAGGCTAAGAGTAAGTTAGCACTAAACTAGGCCTAGAATAGAGGCGCTAACTACCTTTAAATAACTATAGTTTTAAACCTAATAGTTAAAATATATGTTAGTAGCTAACCTTATATAACTTAGTTAGCCTTACTTCTAAGCTAGAATAGAATAGACTTACTAGTAATATTATAACACTAGTGCCTAGGATAGTTAATTAACTAAGACTTATAGGATATACACTAGACCCCTTATAAGTTACCTAACTACTATAGATTAGACTTAGAGTAGGCATAGAGTAAAGGTAAAGGAGATATACCTTTAGATCTTTTACTATAGCTTACTTAAGCTATTTCTTAGTTAATAACTTCTATAGGTAGCGCTTAGAGTTAGGAGTTTCCTAGGTAGGTTAAAGCTAGAGTAGCATAGAATATAGGAGTACTTATAGCTACTAATACTATTTTATTATAAATATAATTAGCCTATAATAAATATTAGTATTTAAGCTAATACTAACCTAGGAGTGCCTTAAATAGCTCTAAGGAAGAAAATAACCTATAGAAAGTTTAATAAAGAAAGAGAAAAAAAGTTAGACCTCTCTAAGGGGAAGAGCTCTCTCTTATACTTATATAGGGAGGGGGGGGCTAAATTATAGATATTAATAAAGAAATAAAAATATAAGATAAAAATCTAGCTAGAGAATGCTTAGAAGACCTAGGCCTAGAGATGCCTAGGACTTAAACTAAAACCACCCCTCCCTTATAGAAGATAAATAATATTAGGTACTCTAACTTCCTTAGACTAATAAGCTAGACCTAGGCTAGAGAAGGCTAAAAAGTAGGGCTATAGAGGAGTTAGCTAAAAAGTGAATAAGAAGTAAATTACTACTATAAAGCTAAATCCACTATACTATAGGATAATATAGAAGGCCTAGAATAGACCTAGAGTAAGACTAGAGTAAAACTAAATAGGGCTAGGAACCTAGGATTTTCCTTCTTTTTCTTTTTTTTCTTTCTTTTAATAGGATAAGGCTAGCGTAAGCTAGCAATAAATACCTATAATAGGCTATATATAACGCGACGTAGGCCTAGAGCAGGGTTAGCGTTAGCCTAAACATAGATATAAGAGGGTTTTTCTTCCTAATTAAGGGTTTTCCCTTTTGATAAAGCAGTAGGAGTACTAGTACTAGCCCTACATAGAGCTAGCTAGTGTAAATAATATAAGGTAATAAATTTTATACTTTTAATTAGTAGCTTTATAATTATCCTTTTAATTATATAAAGTATATAAAATATATTTTAGTTTAAATTTTTATTAAGATTTTATTCTTAAAATATAAGAAATTATATAATTTAATTAGTTTTATAGGTTAATTTTATTTCTTTTAATGGGATAAGGCTAGCGCAAGCTGGCAACAAACACCTACGATAGGCCACACACAACGCGACGCAGGCCCGGAGCAGGGTTGGCGTCGGCCTGAACATAGATATAAGGGGGTTTTTCTTCCTAATTAAGGGTTTTCCCTTTTGACAAAGCAGTAGGAGTACTAGTACTAGCCCTACATAGAGCTAGCTAGTGTAAATAATATATATATATAGGTTAATTTTAGGTTATTCACGTATTATATTATATTATATAACTTATAATAACTTATTATTAGATATATATACCTTATAATGCCTTATAATTAAGGAAATCTACTTTAGCGTAAAAAAATAAAAAAAAATACAATTAAATACAAAATAATACATGTATTGTATTGTAGTGCAAAGCTCTGTTTAGGGCTAGCCTTACTTCCTATGTATCTCTAGGCTAGCGTAATTAGGGGCATCTATAGTTATATTTAGTATAGTTAACTATTATATAGTATTAGTCTTTAACTGCTTAGCTATAGCTACATAGGGGCAAGGTTACCCTAGGAACGCCCCTCTAGAATAGGAACTTATTAAGGCTAATCTTCCTTATATATAATTAGACTAGTGTTAAAGAGATATGTTTTTCTAGCCCTATATAGAATTTTAGATTTCCTTTAGATTATAAGTAAGTAGGTAGTCCTTAGTTAGTTCTCTTACGTATCTATACTGCCTTAGTTATCCTTTACTATACTAGTCCTCCTAGTGTTATTTCTATTTATTATATAACTCTACCTCTAGTTTATTATTAATAAAGGGGGGTCTCCTCCTATGTTATAACACTATCTCTACTAAGTTAGCTATAGTTTAGATCCTTATTACTATTTTACTATTTATAATTCTCTCTTTAAACTTCTATTTTATCTTATTAAGGTATAGGTCTAAAGGGGGGATATAAGTCTTAACCTTTAGCTAAGTAATAGGTATAGCCTTAAATACACTAGCTATAATTTAGAGGTAGGTTAATTAGTTTACTATAAAGCTTTTAACTATCTCTCTTAGTTTTCTACCCTTCTTAGTTAGGGTATAATAGGTACTTGCCCTATAGGTAAGAATAGGTTAGACTACCTATATATATAGGAGTTAGGTATCTCTAAAGCTATAGCCCTAAGCTAATGCTACTAATATAAAGAGTATAAGCTACTACTAGGTAAGCTTACCTTTAAGGATATTCTTATAGGCACTCTAGTTAAGTTTTCTATTAACCTAGACTCTAAGAAACCTATAGGACTTTATAAGTATTATCTTCTCTATTCTAAGCTAAACCCTAGCCTAGGGGGGTTAGTAGGCCTTACTAAAGTATATAAGTTTAGTTTTTACTAGGTTAAACTTTACTCTTGCTTTTTTTACCTATTCTTTATAAACCTTTTATATAGCTTTAAGCCTTTTCTAGGTCTAGGCTATGTTTTTACTAAACACTACTATATTTATATTATTAGCAAATCCTCTAGTCACTATGCCTAGGATAGCCTAGAGGTATATATAAAGCTTTACTAAGTAAAGAAGGAAAAGGATTAGTAAGAGGGGTAAGCCTTATAGGGTACTTACTTTAATCTTAAAGAGTCTTAAAAGTCTACTATTAAAGCTAAGATAGCTTATTCTATCTATAAGGAAGCTATATATTATAGCTATTAGCTAGTGTAGTATACCTATTTAGATTAATAGGTTAATTAGGTATAAGTAGCTAACTCTATTAAACGCTAATAAGATATCTATCTATACTAGTAAGGCAATACCGCCCCTACCCTAGGCCTCTCTTACGTATTCTATAAGGGCTTTAATTACGGTTTCTATTAACCTATTTATTCTATTACCTATTTATAGTTTAGGGAGAAGGCCCTTTACCTTAGTAAAGGCTATAAGTTACCTTATAATTACTACTTCTATAATCTTTCCTACTATATTTAGTAGTAAGATAAGCCTTTATATATTAGCTCTTCTTATCTCTTTAGTTATCTTACCTAGTTTTCTAATTACTATTACTCTTATAGTCTAGAACTAGGCTAGGAAGTACCTTACTTTAAGGATAGCGTTTAGTAGTTAGACTATAGCCTCTTTAGCTAGTTCTTTATAGGCTTTAATAAGGCTTACTAGGAGTTTATTATCTCCTAGGGCCTTCTAGCTAGCTATATTTAATAGGATATTTATAATATCTTCTATTCTAAATTATTCTTTATCTAGGAATAGTATATTATTAAGCTCTAGGAAGGTAAGGTCTAGGATATAAAAGAGGTTTGCTATAGGTTTAGGGAAGAATCTTTATACTAGTATACTAGCCTTATTATTATAGGTAATAGCTAGGTTAGGGTTATTATTAGTTCTCTCTAGTTCTAGGAGTCTAAGGAGCTCTAGGGGGGCCTAGCTATAAAGCTAGGCCTACCTCTTAAGCCTTTATACCCCTTTATCTTTTTCCTATATATTAGCCTTCTATAGGGCCTCTCTCTATATATTCCTTTTCTCCTCTTTAATAATATATTCTTAGTCCTTATCTACCTTTGAATAGGCCTACTAATTTATATCTATTCTCTAGTATCTCTATTATCTCTTAGCTTATCTAGCTTTAGTAACTACTTCTTTTACTTTCCTTAACTACTATACCTCTAAGCTAGGGAGTCCCTAGCGCTTCTATAGGGCTACTTTCTCTACTATCTATTATAAGTTTATAATAAGCTATATTATATATATATTAATCCCTTCCTTATCCTAGGGGTTTAGTGTGTTTTCCGCTTAGAGTTATACTATTACCTTTGCCTTTATATATAGTTTATTTATTACATTCTAGGTATATCTAAGGACTAGGGGAGTGTTTTCTTATTACTTAGTAATAATGCTAATTAGCTATAGGATATAGTTAGATCCTATAAGGTCCTTTACACTATTATAGTAGACTTAAGTATCTAGGGTTACTTACGCTAGATCTATAGTGCTATCTCTATTATCTTTATGCTATCTTATAGGTTTTCCTTAGGGCATTACTAAACTAAGCCTTTACTAGCTTATAAAGTCTAGTAGTTCCTCTGCTTCTCTAGTTATCCTATCTAGATTATCCTAGAGGGAGTGTTTTTAGTTAAAGTTACCTATAAATATGCTTTAGTTATAGGGCTCTTCTATATTAATAGCATAGATAGGGGTATTCTAGTTATTAGTATACCCTTCTAAGTAAAGGGAATAAATATTAACTCCTTTTATTTCTACTAGTAACTAATTAGTTTCTCCCTAGGCTAACTATAATCCTATATTATACTTCTTATTTATATATACTATATTTTACCTATTATAATACGCTAGTTAGAACTAGGTAAGGCCTAGTGCTAAGGGCTATAGGTGCTTTATGTATTCCTACTCTTAGATTATAATTATATCTATATTTGTTTAGTAGCAGAGTATAATATATATTAGGCTATCCTTCTGATTTATATTCTAGAAGAGAACTTATAATATTACTATATTAATTAAGGGGGTAGTAAGTCTTTACTATCTTATACTAGTTCTATTCTAGCTCTAAGTTATTTTATATATTACTTAATGCTTCTAGCTCTAGGCTATTTAGTACTCTATTTTATATTTATAGAGTAGCCTTTTTTTCTTCCTATTATAATAATAGGTTTTATAGCTATACTAGGCCTCTCTTAGGGTAGTATTAGGCTTCTATCTAGGGAGTTAGTAGTAAAATATAATAGTTATTCTAGATATCTTACCTTTATTATATCCTACTTCTCTCTTAGTATAGGGTAGTCCCTAGACTAGGCTAGGTATAGGCTAGAGTATAGGATATAGTTTTCTCTTATTTATCCGCTTTTTATTAGGTAGGATATCTCTTTATCTTTATACTAGCTAGCGCTATACTTACTATACCTTAGAGTTACCTTATAAAACTTTATAATATAGCCTATTTAGAAGTAATTATAGTATTATTAGGATTATAAGGTCTTATTATATAGTTTAGTTTAGAATAGCTTTACTTTAAAGACTATTCTATCTGTTAATTCCTTCGGATCATCATCGGATTAGTCGTGGCCAAAGACCCCGCCAATTGTGGGCCGAGTAGAGCCACCAAATGGATGCACGCGATGTGATTAGCTACATCCTTTCGCCACCCCCTTTCTGCCCTACTTACGGGTTTCACTTACTTTTTAGCTAGCTAGATTCCTCTCTCTTTTCTCTCTCTTTCCTAGATTATTATTAACTTAATTATAACAAATTATCTATTATAACCTACGCAGGCACCTTAGTGTATCTAATACTAATCAGTGGTTAATTATAACCATAGATAAGTTAGGTATTATAAGAAGAGACATTTCTACAGACGCTATAGTTATTTTCCTATTATCTAGACCTTTAGGAATAGAGGCATGGCTGCGAGAGTGTGCTAAAGGAAAAGACTTGAATTCTAGCTACAGACTTATTAGGCTTCTAAGGAATTAACTTCTTCTATTATTATCTTTATCTTTAATAGAGAGATTAATTCTACGTCTATCACAAACTAAGGGATTAACCTCTCCTATTATTATCTTTATCTTTAATAGAGAAACTAATCCCACACCTATTACAAGAAAACTAACTAAATAACCAAATTAATCGCTATAAGCGTTTACTTCAAACCTAACGTTAAATAACCCTCACTCATAATAAGTCAGGAAGCTAGGCTAGCAATAAGAGAGAAGACCTAAGCTACTACAGATACTACATAATCACCTAGACTATTACTAAGAGAAGAACCTTAAATTACTAGTAATAAAAAGCCATCCCGGATCTTAATAACCACGCCTAAGAGACCTTAAAAGAGTGAATTACTATTATAACTATAGCCTCTTTCCTATGCCCTTATAAAAGATTAGGAAGAATAAATTATAGTAAACCCTAATGCCACTACGCTATCTAAGCTTAATAACTATATTATAAGGTTTATTAACCTTAGTAAGCATTAAGACTAGAGGGATAATAACCTCTAGGAATCATTCTAAGAGGACTTTAAAGGATAGTCTAAGGACACATTCGCAATAGCTAATAGAGATATTATTAGGGAGCTATAGAATTCCCTGCGAGACCATAGTATTATTATAAGATAAGGCTAAGGACTACTAATTACAACATCTCTAGGAGAAGTAATCTAATAAGAAACAAGGCTATTATAGCCTAAAGGGAGATTATAATCCTCTAAACCCCTAGAGCACTAAGCTCCTTAACCCCCTTAATTACCTACCCTAGAAGCCCACCCCTCCTAACCCTAATAGCTTCTTTAACCTCCCTAACCCTCTAGAGAGCCTTTATAGCAAACCTAATCACATTAATCACTTTACCCTAAGGATTCCTACCCATAGCAAAACATACCCTCTATATAGTAATTCCCCTCTAAGGACTAGATTATAAAGAAGATCTTAGAACTTATAAAGATATATAAGGATAGTGATTACTATAGCGGAAAGCTATATAACTTCCTTACCCCTAAGGTTATGCTCTTTAAGAATAAGTATAATAGGATTAATCTTCCTTAAACGCATTATTAAAAGGCTTTCCTAATTATCTTAATAAATAATACTAAGTAATATTACCTTAACTACCTCTTTAGTTAGAACCTTTTATATAAAGAGATAATTAGCTATATCTATTAACGCTTTAAGACAAAAAGTAATTAGCAGTTCTATTACCATAAATAGAGTAGTATAACCCTAAATAACATAATTATAAAGAACCCTAATAAAAGCAGACTAGAGTGCCTTAAGATTATACTAGCTACCCTTAAGAAGATTTATTAAGGCCTATACCCTTCTAATACGGTAAATACTAAGCTCTATAAGCAAATATTAAATACTATAGCTAGTGTACCTAAGTATTAAATAGTAGAATATATCTACTCCCTAGGCTTTAAGAGTCTTGCTAAAGACCTCTGTAAGGTAATTATAATCTTAGAATTAAATAAGAGATTTACCTAATACCTATAATTATAAGGGAACTCCTCTAAGGCTATATTCACTAACTATTAATATAGGTAATAACCCTAAGGCAAGGGAAGCTATTATAGGAAGAGCCTAAGACATAGCCCTAGGCGCTGCTTTATATATAGTAAGAATAGCTATTAGTCTTTTAATTATTCTAATAAAGAACGCTAAAAGGAAAAGGACTATTAGTTTACTAGCAAGACCTATTACACACCCCCTTTAGAGAAGAGATTCTAGGCGTTTCTTGCCTCCTATAAAGGGCTAGATAATAACAAGCCTAATAAGGGCCCTAGCTAGGGATAGGAGCCATATCTTACGGCTTATACAAAGGCCTAAGATAATAACAAGGATAATAAAGAACTATTGCTAGCGGTATATCTAAGCATTATACAATTCTTCTACTTAGAACCATAGGCTAACTATAACCTTATAAATGCTAATATTCTTACTACCCTTTATAACTAGGCTTTTTAGTATACTTTCCTAAAGCAAGAACTATATTAATAGTAAGAATCTAATAAGGGCTTAACCTACTATATCTCTAAAGAATGCTATTCTAAAGAAGTCTTTAGAGGGATTATGCCTAACACTAGCGCGGCAGGTAAATCAACGGTAGGATAGGCATAAGCAAAGGCTTTATTATAATTAATGCCTTTATTAAAGATAATCCCCTACGAGCTATAAACCATTAAATTCGGTGCTAGATTAGTGACTATAAGAGATATCCTTTATATGCCTATAGAACTTAGTAAGCTTAAATTCTATATTCTTAATATAGCTACTCCTTTTCTCTTTTCTATTACTAATATAGATAAGATATAAGTTAAGATTAATAACCTTATGAATGTGCTAATTTAAGGCAATAAGACTATGCCTATAGTGTAATAATAGGGATATCCTTAGTGGCTGCTAGAGGCTAAAGAAATAATTGCCTTTTACCTCTTAGAGAGGGAGATCTATTAATTGTATTATTACTTTAGTTACCCCTCTGTTTAATAGCTTATAAAGATCCTTTAATAGGCTAGTTATAATATTAAACGCTAAGCAATTAAGAAGCTAACTAAAGTCTACTACTATTATTAGATAAAAGGAAAGGCCCCTAGCCGGTTTAAATTCACAATTAAGGACAAGTATAACTTTAACTATAAGATTATTACTAATATTATATAGATTAATAACTAACCAGTCCTTCACGTTATTAATTCAGTAACTTCGTTCTAAGCAGCCTAATTCCTTAATCCTAAGAAATAGAAGGCCTAAGATATCTAGGACGCTATTAGAGAATGCTAGATTAATACCTATCTTAGACCTCTGGATTAGATTATTTATAACGCTAGTAATAACTTCTCTTCTACTAAATTTAAGCACTATACCTAATTAATATTAATTAAGATTAATAAGATACTAATTAAAGCCTATAATAGTATTAGAAAGGTTAAAAGATACCACAGACCTTTACGCTAGGCTTATAAGATTATTATAGACTTAATTAGCATGGAAATCACGCTAGAGTAACATCTCTAGATAGCTATTAAGGCTATTAATAACTTAGTAGGCCCTAACGGATTAGTGCTAACTCTACTAGTCTTTAGAGCCTACCCGTAAATAATGGATAAGTTGCTACTAAGCGTCTCTATTATTTAACGCGCTAAGGTAATTTAAAAGGCTACTAATAAGGTATACCACTACCTAGCCTTATAGCAGGTCCGTAATGCCCTTAGCGCCCGGAATGGCCCTAACACATTGCCTATACATTAGCTGCCTCTATAGGCTAATATATATATATAGAGAGAGAAAGGTAGCTAGCATAGCCCTTATAAGCTAATTACCACTAATAGGGAGACCTATACTATCTAGATACCCTATAGCCTAGCGAAATTCCGCTCCACGGTAGTAAAGCCTTACTATAAGAACCTATGTATCACGGAGGGGCTAGGACCCTAGGAAATAAAACCTTAAGACGTTAGGGAGGATATAACCGTACTAATAACTACTACTACTAAAAGAGACTCCCCTACCTTAGCAAAGGCTAAGGTAGGAGTAAAAGAAAAAGCAAAACTCCTAGTGCTAGCAAAGAGGAAGCGAGGAAGGCTAAGAAAGGCCCTAATAGTTTAATTCTCCCTTAATTAAGGCATAGAAAAGCCTAAGGAGATTACAGAAGCTAGGAACTAAAGGCATAAATGCTTTATAATTATTAATAAGGACTAAGAGAAGGCGTTAATTAAAGAGATTATAGCCAGAGGATTGCTAACTAAAGCGTTCCTAACAGTAAAGGAGAAAGCTAACTAGGACCTTACCCTCTAACTCTGCTAAGAAGGGAAGATTATAACCCTAGGGAAGCCCTTTAAGCAATTAGATTAAGCTAAGATTAACGCCTTATAGGCTTGTAATATATTTAGATTTACGAAGTTCAATCTAATAAAGCATAGCAGCCATAGGATCTTTAACTCCTATATAGTAAGAGAGATTAAGGGCAAAGGCATAGACTTACTATACGAGAAGTCCTGCCTTATTATACAAGGCTATAATAATAAGGAGAAGGAATTTATCCTAATGTAATCACTAATAATCTAATAGGCAAGCTAATAGCTAATTATAGCTATCGCTCCTTTATTAAAGCAAAAAGGCATTTACCTCTAGATTTGCAATATTATCTAAGCCTATATTTAATCACAGACAGAGCTTATAAGGCTAATTATTATAAGATTACTAGAATAGATCACATACCTCTTCCTAGAAGGCACGGTAATAGAGGTAATTAAGCCTTTTTATAGAATTATAAAGGCTAGAACTCACTAGTAGGTAATATACTTCTATCACTATAGGGATAACCTTAATATAACCACCTTAATATATAATCCCTGCTTATTAATTATAGCCCTAAATAGTAAGAACCTCTTTAGGATTATTAGAATGCAAACGGATAACACGCTAGGCCTAAGTAATAATAACTTCTTTAATAAGGAAGAAAAAGAGCTCTAGAAGGCTAACTTTATAGCTAAAGAGAAATAGCGACTAATAAACGGGAATCCCCTTATCTTTAATAGCTATATCCTAACCTAAAACGCTAATAATTTGTTAAACCTAACCTAAAAAGGCTAAAGTTAGAAGATTAAGGAAATTAACTCTTAATCCTTAACAGCAAAGCAAGATTACATAGAGTAATAAGCCTAAGGAAGCTACATTATAACTATCTGCTAACTAGAAGCCTTATATAACCTATTAATTATAGCTTAACACTAAGAACCCGCTGCTAAAGATATCGCACACCTTAATAAGCGCCTTAAATAGTAGATTAAGAACTAGTAACAAGGACTATATTATATCCCCCTAACCCTTAAAGAGGCAAAGCTCTTTATATTTATAGATAGATTGCTTATAAACAATAAAGATCTTAGTTCGCAGATTAGGTATATAATTGTGATTAGTAATAAGATAAAGCAGGATAATAACACCTTTATTACAAAAGGGTATATTATTATATATAGCTTAATAAAGAGCAAGCAAGTTACACGTAGCACGCTTACCTCTAAGCTATATAGTATAGTTTAAGGTGCTAATATCGCGTACGTAATATCTATAACCCTTAATTAGATTATAGACTAATTAAAGATGCCTTAAATCCCTACGATCCTCTATACTAACTCCTTTTTATTATATAAATACCTTGTAAAGCTAGGCATAACTAAAGAGAAGAGGTTAATGATTAATATTATAGCTCTTTATTAATTATATAAGAGGCGCGAGATCTATAAGGTTAGATAGATTAACGGCGGCGATAACCTAGCTAATGTAATAATAAAAGCATTGCTAAATTAGGCTCTTATAACCTTAATTAATTTAAATAAATTAATAATCTACGTGGAAGGCTAGGTTAAGAGACCCTTAGGAGTGCTATAAAGAGGGAATTAATAGAGGCAAAAGGGAGGATCCGTCGCGATTAGATTAACTAAATTAACTAATGCTAACTAAGCTAATTAGGGCTCTAGATTCCTATTAAGGGATTTACTTATATACACTTTCCTTTAATTCGATTTTTATTGCGTTTTTAGGCTCCTTTAGCTATAAGAAAAAGAGAGACTACTAGTATTAATTCCTTTAGATTATTATTAGATTAGTTATAGCTAAAGACCTCGCTAATTATAGGCTAAGTGGGGCTACTAAATGGATACACGCGATGTGATTGGCTACATCCTTTCGCCACCCCCTTTCTGCCTTACTTATGGGTTTCACTCACTTTTTGGCTAGCTAGATTCCTCCCTCTCTTCTCTCTCTTTCCTAGATTATCATTGACTTCAATTACAACGAATTATCTATTGCAACCTGCGCAGGCACCTTGGTGTATCCAACACTATCCCTATATATTTTATTAGTATCTTTAACTTTAGCTAGCCTAAGAATTAGGGTAGTTCTTTAGGTATCTTCTCTTTAGGGGTGCCTTATAGTTACCTTAATTATATTTACTTTATTTACTTTTCTAATCTTAGTTACTAGGTTTTTAATAGAAGTATACTTTATTAGGAATCCTTTAATAATAATACTAAGTATATAGTAATAAAGGGTTACCTCTAGACTAAATGCTTTAGTAATCTATTTTTAGTCCTCTCTATATTAGGTAGTATTTTCTTTAAAGGTAATAATTATATCCTTACTAAGGAGTTATCTAGCTACTACTACTATAGCTTAGCTAGTAGCTCTATTTACCACTATTATTATATCTTTAGCGCCTTTAGACTAGAGTAATTCCTAGATAGTGTTTCCTTTAATAAGTACTTCTCTATACTATCTGCTAGGGATTTAGAGAGAGAGGGGTTTATTATTTAGTTTTCTTAGCACTAGTCTAGCTATAATGCTTACCTATATTAGGGTATTATTATCCTTAGCTTCTTCTTTAATAGCCTTCTTAAGGGCTTATTTAAGGGCTTTTTTAGTAGTGCGAATATTACTATTATTATTATTTATTACTCTAATCTTAGTATAGGCATAGTCTGCTGCCTAGTAGGCTATAGCCTTAGTAATATGCTACACCTAGGTAACTTTATTACTAGGGATAAGACTATTAATCTTATTATAGAATTTTATATTATTAGAATATTTAAATTAGTTCTAGTCTATTATTAGGTTATTCTTACTTCTCTAGATATTAAACTATCCTATTCCTATATTTAAGTAGTAGTAGCTTTATACTAGCCCCCTTTCTCCTATATTAATTACTATTAGCATCTTACCCTTATACTTACCACTAGCTCTATTATAATGCGATATTATAGGGGGGGGGAAATAAAGGTAGAGAATTTGAATATTAATATGGTTTGTATTTTAGAGGCGATTCCAGACCTTTAGATCGGTGTGGAAGAGATTTCAAAGTTTATAAATTAGTATAGTATTAATAAAAGTGGGTCTATTACTAATTAGAAATATTCTAATAGGTAATAATTATATTTATAACTTATAAATCTAAGTTAATTTAACCTTATTTTTATATAAGTTATATTAAGACCCATTTTTTATTTATATATAATAAATATCTATTACTTTATAAAAATTAATTATACTATCTTTTAATTAGTATAATATTACTTGAAGTAAGTGTTTTATTAATAATAATAAGTAATAAATAATAACTTATATATTTATTACTATTTTCTTATTATTTTAAAAAGAAAGAAGAGATATTGTTAGATATACCAAGGTGCCTGCGCAGGTTGCAATAGATAATTCGTTGTAATTGAAGTCAATGATAATCTAGGAAAGAGAGAGAAGAGAGGGAGGAATCTAGCTAGCCAAAAAGTGAGTGAAACCCATAAGTAAGGCAAAAAGGGGGTGGCAAAGAGATGCAGCTAATCACGTAGCGTGCATCCCTTTAAGGGCCTCACTTAGCTCACAATTAGCAGGGTCTTTGGCCATGACTAATCCAATAATAATCTAAAGGAATTAACACTAGTAGTCTCTCTTTTTCTTATAGCTAAAGGAGCCTAAAAACGCAATAAAAATTAAATTAAAGGAAAGTGTATACTAGTAAATCCCTTAATAGAAATCCGGAGCCCTAATTAGCTTAGTTAGTATTAGTTAATTTAATTAATCTAATTATAATAAATCCTCCCCTTTGCCTCTGTTAATTCCCTCTTTATAACACTCCTAAGGGCCTCTTAACCTAGCCTTCCACGTGGATTATTAATTCGTTTAAATTAATTAAGGTTATAAGAGCCTAATTTAGCAATGCTTTTATTATCATATTAGCTAGGTTATTGCCGCCGTTAATCTATCTAACCTTATAGATCTTACGCCTCTTGTTGGGAGGTCTCACAGAGGCAAGGGTCTGAGCACTAGTGCAGTCAGGGTCAAAGTGGTGATAAAAATTGATGATGATCTTCTAGCTAACGGGCTACGTGGCCGAAGGTGTTGAGGGCATCGTGGGTCACGTGATTGACCCACTTGTGCGATGCACCCAATCACAGCGCAGCACTTGCGTTGTGCTTCACTTTCCGTGCGCGGCTGGATTTAACTATTCTAACATTAGCAGTTTTCTCTTTTAAAGGAAAGTGGGGAAAAGTAAAGAGAGAGTGGATATAAAAGTGGGGATAAAAGAAGAGATCCGCGACTCTCATTAGTTGGTTGTAATTCGAAGAGAGAGTTAGAAGAGGATTAAAGGAAAAAGATATAAGAGAGATCAGAAGCTCTAAAAGCTTTAAAAACGCAATAAAATCGAGTCAAGCGAAAATAAACACAAGTGGATCCCGTTAATCAAATCCAAGTCTCTTATTAGTCCAGCTGCAAGTTCTCCCAGACCCTGGACTTTTTATCTAGCTTATCGGGTCTTAGGCCTCTTTACCTAGCCTTTAACCTGGATCGTGGCTTCGTTTAAATTGATAAAGGTCTTGAGAGCTTTATTCAGCGATGCCTTTGTTATCGCATTAGCGGGGTTATTATTGCTATTAATCCATCGGACTTCGTAGATCTCGCGACGCTCGTATGATTGTCAGAGGGCTATGATGTTAATTATTAGTCGTTTTTCCTTTTTTATGCCTAGCTTTATAAGGCATTCGTACAATAAAAAAGAATCTATATAGATAATCATTAGGATCCGATTAATTCTTAACTAATCTGTGATTATATTAAGGGTTATGGCGATTGCATAGGCTATATTAGCACCTTAAACTATTACGTATAATTCGGAAGCAAGAGCGCTATAAGTTACACGCTTGCTCTTTGTTAAGCTATATGTAATAATGTTGCCTTATATTGTAAAAACGTTCTCTTTTTCTTCCTTATTGCTAATAATGATAATAAATCTAATCTAGGAACTCAGATCTTTATTATTAGCAAGAGATCTATCTATAAACACGAATAGCTTTGCTTTCTTAAGGACTAGAGGGATGTAATAGATCCCTCGTTATTGTTGTTAGATCTGCTATTCAAGTCTTTTATTTAATTGGTTTATATTATCGTTTGTAGGGTCTTGGTGTTATGCCGTAATTAAAAGGTTATACAAAGCCTCTGGTTAACAGATGGTTGCAATGTAGCTTCCACAAGCTCTTTGTTTAACATAATCCTGCTTCATGGTTAGTGATTTAAGGTTAATGCTCTTAATCTTTTTGCTTTGCCCTTTTTAACGTAAATCCATAGTGTTATTAGTATTTAAAGAAAGGATATAGCTATTAAAGATAAGGGGATTCTTAGCTAAAAGAATTTGCTTTAGCTTCGCTATGAATTCCGCTTTCTAGAGCTCTCTTTCTTCTTATTAGAAGAAATCTTAATTACTAAGGCCTAGAGTATTATCTGTTTGCATTCTAACTACTCTAAAGAGGTTATCGTTACTTGCGTCAGTTATTAGCAAGCATAGGTCGTACGTTAAGGTCGTTATCTAAAGCTTCTCTTTGTAATGATAGAAGTAGGTCGCCCACCAATAGGTTCCTGCTTCTGTAATTCCGTATAATGGCTTAATGACTTCCATTATTATGCTATTAGGGAACAAATAAGCTATTTGTTCAGGTAGAGCAGCGATAATAAGTCTGCTAAGTGGTATGTTTAATTAAACGTATGCTTGCGTAATGTCTCATATCTATAGGAAAATTCCTCTAGATCTTAATAATAGTGCTAACGCTATAATTAATCATTAGCTTGCTCTTTGTATCGTTAGGGATTGAGTTAAGATTAGCTCTTTGCCCTTATTATTATGCCCTTAGATAATAAGTTATGATTTCTTATAGGGCGTTGCTATCCCTTTGCCTTTAATTTCTCTTACTATATAAGATTTAAAGAGTCTCTTAGTGCTATGCTTTATAGGATTAAATATCGTGAATTTAAAAATATTACGCGCTTGTAAGGCATTGATTTTAGCTTAATTAGACTGCTTAAAAGGCTTACTAAGGGTTATTATCTTCCCTTCTTAACGTAACTAAAGGGCTAGATTCTAGTTAGCTTCTTCTTTTATAGTAAGAAACGCTTCTTAGAGTGTTCCTATAGCCATAAGCTTCTTAATTAAGGCATCTTCTTAATCTTCATTTATAGTAAATAACGCCAGATCGTTTATGTCGGATTTATAACCAGCAGTGTGAATTTCTTTATAATTAGAAAGTAAGAATTAAACTATTAACTTCTTTCTTAGTCTCCCTTGCTTTCTCTTAGCTTGCGGAGCCTCTTTTTCTTTAGTAATCTTTTTAATAGCTTATATAACTTCCTCTTCCTCTTCTTTAGGCTCTTTTTTACGCTCTTTAGCTAGTTCTTAGGGATTAGTATTATTGCGATAGTATGGTTTAACCACTATTGTTTAGAATCTAGTTAGTCTACATGGTATTTAGAGGATACAGGCTTTATAGTTAATTCTAAGAAGCTTATAAGGGCTATGCTAGCTATCTTTCTCTCTCTAAACGCGTATATCTAATTAAAGCGGAAGTTAGTGCGTTAGCAACGTATCCGGGCTATTACGGGTATTTAGAGCATCGTGAACTTGCCGTTTTGCTAGGAATTATTAGACTTTATTAGTAGCTTTTTAGATTAACTTAGCCTGTTAAATAATAGATATACTTAGCGGAGACTTATTAGTTATCCGCGGGTATGCTCTAAAGACAAGAAGCATAGGAATAAGGCTATTTGGTCCTGCTAAATTATTCACGGCTTTAATGACTATTTAAAGGCGTTGCTCTTGCGTAAGCTCTTAACCTATTAAGTCTATAATAATGTTATACGCTCTTTGTAATAGTCTATAATAGCGTTTAACTTTGCTAATACTATTGTAAGCTTCTACTAGCACTTTATTAATCTTAATTAACATTAATTATGCATAGTGTTTGAATTCTAATAAAGTAAAGTTCTTTCTAGCATTATAAATAATCTAATCTGGAGGACTAAGGTATATATCAATCTAATATTCACGCAGAGCGTTCCAAATATTACAAGCCTTCTGCTTATTAGGATTAAGGAATTATGCGGCTTAGAACGAAGTTGCTGAATTAACCACATAAAGCACTAGTTAATTATCAATTTGAATAATGTTAACAATAATCTTGTAGTTAAATTCATGGTTATCTTTAACAGTGAACCTGAATCTGCCTAGAGCTCTTCCGTTTAATTAATAGTAGTGGCAAATCTTAGTTAACTTCTTAATAGCTCTTCTTTCAACCTCGTAACCAGCTCTTTAAAGCAGTCTTATAAGTTATTTAACTAATAGATAACCAAATCAACAATATAATTAACGAATTTCTATCTCTAATAGATAGAATGCAATCGTTTCTTTAGCTTCTAGAATCCACTAAGGATGTCCCTATCTTCTCACGATTAGCATGGTTTTCTTGCCTTGAATTAGCAGATTCCTTAAGTTATCTAACTTAACGCCTATTCTATCTATATTAGTAATTAAGAAAAGGAAAGGTATTGCAGTCTTAACCACATAGAAGGGTATCATGCCTAATTCAGTAGGTACGTTTACCATGCCTTATGTTTTTGCTAATCCAGCACCGAATTTAATCTCTGCTTTGGTACTTAGCTTAATCTTTAGCAATAGCATTAGCTTTATTAATGCCTGTAATTATTTAAGTCTAACCGTTAATAATCCTAAAGCTCCTATATCTAGCAAGATACCTCTAAAGACCTTGTTAGAGTAACGTTCCTCTAAAACAAAGGTTATGCTTTAATCCTTATACGGATTATGCTTTAGATAGGCATGTTTGAAGGCTTAATCTCGTAAGGTTGCGATTACCTCATCGTCACTTAGTCAAGGCCCTGTGGTGAAGAATTATGTAATACTAAGTTAATTAAACTTTAACGTTAACGCTATTAGTTTATTAGCATTATTACTATCTTCTTCTTTATTAGCCTTAACGTAGATTTCTGCTATTTTCCAGGCCTTATTATCATGCTTATTATCCTCTTTAATTCCTTAACCTTCTTAAGCTTTATATACTATAAGGTATGCTTAGAATTTTCCTTCTATTAGAGGCGTTTAATGCTTCTTGCTCTTCCACTAACGTTCTTTTGCCTATTAGCGCTCTTTTTCTAAGTAATTTGTTAACCAGTAGCCGCTTTTGTCACAGACATAGCATCTTCCGCTATTACAGCGTTAATAACAATAGCCATAGCTTTTACCGTAACCTCTTTAATTATACAGTTAATTATAGTAGCGGTCTATAAATATCGTTTTATAATCTTCACGCTCTTTGTTTTGCTAATAGAATTAAACCGCTAATTTATTAGCTTTAGCAATCAAGATTAACTTACAAAGATCCCCTACAAGCCCTTTAAAACCAGGCAAATAATTATATTTAGCTTGCCTATACTCTAGTACACCAGAGATCGCACTTAAGGTTTAATAATAAAGCTCTATATTAACTATTAAGGGTAAAAACAACCCTCTATAAACTCTTTTAAGTGTAGTTAATAGGATCTTAAGGCATTCTAGCTTAGTTTTATCAGGGTTCTAGGCAATAATTACCTTTAGTATTGTATTATTCTATTCATAGCGGTAGAATTACTAGTTACTTTCTGTTTTAAAGCGTTAACAGATATTATTAATTATCTGCTTATAGGAGAGGTTTCTATTCGTTAGATAATTAAGAAAGTATTGCTTAGCATTACCTATAAGCATGATTAGAAGGGCTTTATAGAGGTATTCCCATGGAAGATTAAGCCTATTACATTTATTCTAAAAGAGATTAATATTTGGCGTGAGAAAGTTATATATCTTTCCACTGTAACAATTATTATCTTTATAGGTCTTCGTAAGCTTAGTAATCTTCCTAACAATCTAATCCTCTTATTGTAAAGCTAATAGTAGTGTGAACGGTAGTGTTTCTTAAGGTTATAAAGGAGTGTTAACTTCTAATAGCGGTTGCCTTAAAGGTAGATTATAAGGGATTTTAGCGAGGGGGGAATTAAGTGTAGGATTAAGGGTAGAGAAAAATTTGTTTAACAATAGTTACTTTTTAACTTCTTCTTTAGGCTATAGTGCTTTTGTTTCTTTGTTAAGAACGTGTACTAGCAAGTTAGCAACTTTACTAGATTTGTCTCGTACAACATAGATACCGTGTTTACAAAGGACATCTCGCAAATCGCGCACTAAGTGTCTTAAGGCGCGTTTAAAGGTCTTAAGGGTCTAATCTTAGAGATCATCTTAGAAGTTTTCCTAGAGCTTAAGATCTCTGTATTATCCGCTATTATAGACATTAATTAGCTAAGCGAGTCAGTCGTTAAGTTACCAATCCTTAGCAATCTAAGGATCTAGCTCCTTAGAGCTCCCCTAGTTAGTTATAATAATCTAGAAGTATTTCTAAAGTTATAGCAGTAGGCTAGACTTTTTGGGTCTTTTAGGTCTAGACATTATAGGTATTATGTTTTCTTGCATTACGTTTTTTATTAGCTAGCAAGGGGCTAATTCAATCTCTGGTTTAGGAAGGATGCTTCTAGAGCTATAATTCCTGGTTAGTTAATTGGTTTTCTCGTGATAGACAATAAGATTAATTCTTCTATGCGGAGGTCCTTAATAACTCTAAGATAGAAGGGGTTAATCCCTTAGAAGCCTAATAACTAGAGCCGTTAATAATCTTCCTTTAGCACATTTCTACAGTCAGAACCTAAGCTAAACCTAATAGAATTATCTCTTCTCAGTAGTTCCCTAGCTTATCTATGGTTTTTCAACCACTAATCAGTGTTAGGAGGTCTCACAGAGGCAAGGGTCTGAGCACTAGTGCAGTCAGGGTCAAAGTGGTGATAAAAATTGATAATGATCTTCTAGCTAACGGGCTACGTGGCCGAAGGTATTGAGGGCATCGTGGGTCACGTGATTAACCCACTTGTGCGATGCACCCAATCACAGCGCAGCACTTGCGTTGTGCTCCACTTTCCGTGCGCGGCTGGATTTGATTATTCCGACACCTCTTGTATAATTAATAAAGAGCTATAATATTAATTATTAACCTCTTCTCTTTAGTTATGCCTAGCTTCACAAGGCATTCGTATAATAAGAAAGAGTTAGTACAGAGGATTATAGGGATTTAAGGCATCTTTAATTAGTCTGTGATCTAATTAAGGGTCATAGATATTGCGTATACAATATCAGCGCCTTAAACCATACTATATAGCTTAAAGGTAAGCATGCTATGTGTAACTTGCTTACTCTTTGTTAAGCTATATATAATAATATTCCCTTTTGTAATAAAGGTATTATTATCCTGTTTTATCTCGTTACTAATTATAATTACATACCTGATCTACGAACTAAGATCTTTATTATTTACAAGCAATCTATCTATAAATATAAAGAGCTTTGCCTCTTTAAGGGTTAGGGGGATATAACGTAGACCTTGTTACTAGTTCTTAATCTGCTATTTAAGGTGTTTATTAAGACGTGTAATGTCTTTAGCAGTGGGTTCTTAGTGTTAAGCTATAATTAACAGATTATATAAGGCTTCCGGTTAGTAAATGGTTATAATATAGCTTCCTTAGGCTTATTACTCTATGTAATCCTACTTCGCTATCAGGGATTAAGGATTAATTTCCTTAATCTTCTAACTTTAGCCTTTTTAGGTTAGGGTTAGCAAATTATTAGTATTTTAGGTTAGGATATAGCTATTAAAGGTAAGGGGATTCCCGCTTATTAGTCGCTATTTCTCTTTAGCTATAAAGTTAGCCTTCTAGAGCTCTTTTTCTTCTTTATTAAAGAAGTTATTATTACTTAGGCCTAGCGTGTTATCTATTTGTATTCTAACGATCCTAAAGAGGTTCTTATTATTTAGGGCTGTGATTAATAAGCAGGGATTGTACGTTAAGGTGGTTATATTAAGGTTATCCCTATAGTAACAGAAGTATATTACCTACCAGTGAGTTCTAGCCTCTATAATTCCGTAAAGAGGCTTAATCACCTCTATTACTATACCTTTCGGGAAGAGGTGTGTAATCTATTCTAGTAATCTTATAATAATTAGCCTTATAAGCTTTATCTGTAATTAAACATAGGCTTAGGTAATATTGCAAATCTAGAGATAAATCCCTTTTTGCTTTAATAAAGGAGCGATAGCTATAATTAGCTATTAGCTTGCCTATTAGATTATTAGCGATTACGTTAGGATAAATTCCTTCTCCTTATTATTATAGCCTTATACAATAAGGCAGGACTTCTTATACAGTAAGTCTATGCCTTTGCCCTTAATCTCTCTTACTATATAAGAGTTAAAGATCCTATAGTCACTATGCTTTATTAGATTAAACTTCGTAAATCTAAACATATTACAAGCCTATAAGGCGTTAATCTTAGCTTAATCTAATTACTTAAAGGGCTTTCCTAGGGTTATAATCTTCCCTTCCTAGCGGAGTTAGAGGGTAAGGTCCTAGTTAGCTTTCTCCTTTGCTATTAGGAACGCTTTAGTTAGCAATCCTCTGGCTATAATCTCTTTAATCAATACCTCTTCTTAGTCCTTGTTAATAATTATAAAGCATTCTCTATAATCCTTAGGCTTTTCCGTGCCTTAATTAAGGGAGAATTAGACTATTAGGGCTTTTCTTAGCCTTCCTTGCTTTCTCTTTACTAGCACTAGGAGTTTTGCGTTTTCTTCCGCTCTTACTTTAGCCTTTACTAAGGTAGGGGAATCTCTTCTTATAGCAGTTAGTGCGGTTATATCCTCCCTAACGTCTTAAGGTTTTATCTCCTAGGGTCCTAGCCCCTCTATAACACATAGGTCCTTATAGTAGGGCTTTACTACTATAGAGCAGAATTTCGCTAGGCTATAGGGCATCTAGATAGTGCAGGTCTCCCTATCAGTGGCGATCAGCTTATAAGGGCTATGCTAGCTACCCTTCTCTCTCTACATACGTATATTAGCCTACAGAGGTAGCTAATGTATAGGCAATGTGTTAGGGCTGTTCTAGGCGTTAAGGGCATTGCGGACCTATCGCAAGGCTAGGTAGTGATATACCTTATTAGTAGCCTTCTAAATTACCTTAGCGTATTAAATAACAAAGACGCTTAGTAATAACTTATCTATTATTCACGGGTAGGCTCTAAAGACTAGTAGGGTTAGCACTAGCCTATTAGGGCCTGCTAAGTCATTAATAGCTTTAATAGCCATCTAGAGGCGTTGCTCCGGCGTAATCTCCGCGCTAATTAAGTCTGTAATAATCTTATAAGCCTAGCGTAAAGGTCTATGGTATCTTTTAACCTTTCTAATACTATTATAGGCTTTAATTAGCATCTTATTAATCTTAATTAATATTAATTAAGCATAGTGCTTAAATTTAGTAAAAGAGAAGTTATTACTAGTGTTATAAACAATCTAATCTAGAGGTCTAAGATAGGTATTAATCTAGCATTCCCTAATAGCGTCCTAGATATCCTAGGCCTTCTATTTCTTAGGATTAAGGAATTAGGCTGCTTAGAACAAAGTTACCGAATTAATAATATAAAGGACTGGTTAGTTATTAATCTACATAATGTTAGTAATAATCTCATAGTTAAAGTTATGCTTATTCTTAATTATAAATTTAAACCGGCTAGGAGCTTTTCCTTTTATTTAATAATAGTAGCAGACTTTAGTTAACTTCTTAATTACCTAGCGTTTAACATTATAACCAGCCCGCTAAAGGATCTTTATAAGGCGTTAAACAGAGGGGTAACTAAAGTAATAATATAATTAATAGATCTCCCCCTCTAAGAGGTAGAAGGTAACCATTTCTTTAGCCTTTAGTAGCCACTAAGGATGTCCCTATTATTACACTATAGGCATAGTCTTATTGCCTTAAATTAGCATGTTTATAAGGTTATTAATCTTAACTTATATCTTATCTATATTAGTGATAGAAAAGAGAAAAGGAGTAGCTATATTAAGAACGTAGAATTTAAGCTTACTAAGTTCTATAGGCATATAAAGGATACCTCTTACGGTTATAGATCTGGCACTAAATTTAATGGTCTGTGGCTCGTAGGGGATTATCTTTAATAAAGGCATTAATTATAACAGAGCCTTTGCTTATGCCTAACCTACCGTTAATTTGCCTGCTACACTAGTGTTAGGCATAATCCCTCTAAAGACTTCTTTAGAATAGCGTTCTTTAGAGATATAGTAAGTTAAGCCCTTATTAGATTCTTACTATTAATATAGTTCCTACTTTAGGAAAGCATGCTAAAAGGCTTAGTTATTAAGGGTAGCAAGAACATTAGCATCTATAAGGTTAAGATTAGCCTATAGTTCTAAGCAAAAGAATTATATAATGCTTAGATATACTGCTAGTAATAGTTCTTTATTATCCTTGTTATTATCTTAGGCCTTTATATAGGCTATAAGATATGGCTCCTATCCCTGGCTAGGGCCCTTATTAGGCTTGTTATTATCTAGCCCTTTATAGGAGGTAAGAAACGCCTAGAATCTCTTCTCTAAAGGGGGTGTGTAATAGGTCTTGCTAGTAAACTAATAGTCCTTTTCCTTTTAGTGTTCTTTATTAAAATAATTAAAAGACTAATAGCTATTCTTACTATATATAAAGCAGCGCCTAGGGCTATATCTTAGGCTCTTCTTATAATAGCTTCCCTTGCCTTAGGGTTATTACCTATATTATTAGTTAGTGAATATAGCCTTAGAAGAGTTCCCTTATAATTATAGGTATTAAGTAAATCTCTTATTTAATTCTAAGATTATAATTACCTTACGGAGGTCTCTAGTAAGACTCTTAAAGCCTAGGGAGTAAACATATTCTACTATCTAACACTTAGGTACACTAGCTATAGTATTTAATATTTGCTTGTAAAGCTTAGTATTTACTATATTAGAGGGGTATAGGCCTTAATAGATCTTCTTAAGGGTAACTAGCATAATCTTAAGGCACTCTAGCCTGCTTTTATTAGGGTTCTTTATAATTATATTATTTAGCGTTATGCTACTCTATTCGTGGTAATAGAACTGCTAATTGCTTTCTGTCTTAAAGTGTTAATAGATATAGCTAATTATCTCTTTGTATAAAAGGTTCTAACCAAAGAGGTAGTTAAGGTAATATTATTTAGCATTATTCATGAAGATAATTAGGAAAGCCTTCTAATAATGCGTGTAAGGGAGGTTAATCCTATTACACTTATTCTTAAAGAGCGTAACCTTAGGGGTAAGGAAGTTATATAGCTTTCCGCTATAGCAATTGCTATCCTTATATATCTTTGTAAGTTCTAAGATCTTCTTTGTAATCTAGTCCTTAGAGGAGAATTACTATATAAAGGGTATGTTTTGCTATAGGTAGGAATCCTTAGGGTAAATTAATTAATATAATTAGGTTTACCGTAAAGGAGGCTCTCTAGAGGGTTAGGGAGGTTAAAGAAGCTATTAGGGTTAGGAAGGGTAAGCTTCTAGGGTAGGTAGTTAAGGGGGTTAAGGAGCTTAGTGCTCTAGGGGTTTAGAGGATTATAATCTCCCTTTAGGCCACAATAGCCTTGTTTCTTATTAGAACACTTCTCCTAAAGATATTATGATTAGCAGTCCTTAGCCTTGTCTTATAATAACACCATAATCTTATAGGGAATTCCGTAGCTCCCTAATAATATCTCTATTAGCTATTACAAAGGTGTCCTTAGACTATCCTTTAAAGTCTTCTTAGAATAATTCCTAGAGGTCGTTATCCCTCTAGTCTTAATGCTTACTAAGGTTAATAAACCTTATAATATAGTTATTAAGCTTAGATAGTGTAGTGGCATTAGGGTTTACTATAATTTATTCTTCCTAATCTTTTATAAGAGCATAGGAAAGAGGCTATAGTTATAATAGCAATTCACTCTTTTAAGGTCTCTTAGGCATAATCATTAAGATCTAGGATAGCTTTTTATTACTAGTCATTTAAGGTTCTTCTCTTAGTAATAGTCTAGGCAATTATGCAGTATCTACAGCAGCTTAGGTCTTCCCTCTTATTACTAGTCTAGCTTCCTAACTTATTATAAGTGAGGGTTATTTAACATTAGGTTTAAAGTAAATGCCTTATGGCAATTAATTCGGTTATTTGGTTAGTTTTCTTGTGATAGGTATAGGATTAGTCTCTCTATTAAAGATAAAGATAATAACAGAAGAAGTTAATCCCTTAGTTTATAATAGACATAGAATCAATCTCTCTATTAAAGATAAAGATAATAAAAGAAGAAGTTAATTCCTTAGAAGCCTAATAAGTCCGCAGCTAGAATTCAAGTCTCTTCCTTTAGCACACTCTCGCAGCCATGCCCCTATTCCTAAAGGTCTAGATAATAGGAAAATAACTATAGTATCTATAGAAATATCTCTTCTTATAATACCTAACTTATCTATGGTTATAATCAACCACTGATCAGTGTTAGATACACTAAGGTACCTGCGCAGGTTGTAATAGATAATTTGTTGTAATTAAAGTTAATAATAATCTAGGAAAGAGAGAGAAGAGAGGGAGGAATCTAGCTAGCTAAAAAGTAGGTAAAACCCGTAAGTAGGGCAAAAAGGGGGTGGCAAAGAGATGCAGCTAATCACGTAGCGTGCATCCCTTTGAGGGCCCTACTCGGCTCACAATTGGCGGGGTCTTTGGCCACGACTAATCCGATGATGATCCGAAGGAATTAACAGATATAGTTTTTATTTTATTAATAGTTTTATAAACCTTTATATACTAAGTTATTAAAAAGTCTAGGTTTTAATATAGTAATTTCCTTTTATTCACTTACTTTTATATTTAATATATTATTAGTTTATGTTTAATAAAACTTTAACACTAATGGTATTTTAAGGTAATATAAGGTAATATTAGCTAATCTAAGCTAATCTAAGCTAATCTAAATAATACTACTAAAACCTACTAACAATACATTTGTATTGTCTTGTATTGTCTTGTATTGTATTGTATTTAAGAAAAAAATTTGTATTATATTATATTGTATTGAAAAAAAAATTGTATTGTATTGTATTGTATTTAAAATACAATACAATACAATACAAAAAATACAATACAATACACAATGTAGTGCAATGCTCTGCTTATTATATATAGTATAGTTCCGCTAAGCTAGCTATAGGTAAGTAGAATAGTAAGCTACTAGGTATAAAATACCCTTATTATTAAACTAGGAGAGATATCCCCCTAGTGCTATTCCTAAATAGTTTACCTTAACCACTATATTCTTATTAAGGTCCTATTATATTAAGATAAGGTATAATATAAAGGCTAATTTTAGAGTCTTAAAAGCTATATTATATTTATCTATTTACTAGAATAAAACCCCTTTCTTTATAAGATTAATTAAAGGGCCTATAATTATTAAGAAATATAGTATAAAATCCTAGTAGAAGTTAGTAAATCTAAGAAAACCTTAAACTCCCTAAACCCGTATTAGTGCCTCCTAGTCCTAAATTATAGTTATCTTTTCCTTATCTAGGTAAATCTCCTTCCCTATATAAATAATAAACCCTAGGTACTTAACTTCCTTTATTATAAAAATATATTTCTTTATATCTAGGTTTAACCTTACTTACTATAACCTTATTAATACTACTTAAACCCTTTATATATAGTCCTTTTAAGACTTCCCTAAGTAAGCTAAGATATTATTAAGATAAGTAGTTATATAGTCCCTTAGTATTTTGCTAAGTGCCTTTTTAATATATCTCTAAAAGGTAGTAAGCGCGCTAGCTAGACTAAAGGGGTATATAAGCTACTTAAATAACCTAAAACATGTCTAGAAGGCTATCTAGTGCTCTTTACCCTTAGTAATATAAATATAGTAAAATACTTCTTATATATTAAGCTTTATAAATTACCTACCTCTAATAATAACTATAGTATTTCCTTTACTAAAGGTAATAGGTAATAGTCTTATTCTATAATCTTATTAAGAGCCTAATAGTCTATATAAAACCACTAGCCTTCTCCTAGTTTCTTTACTAATAGGACTAGGGCTATTACTAAAGAGAAGCTAGCCTATATCTAGCCCTTAATTCAGAGCTTTGCACTACAATACAATACAATACAATACATTACACAATACAATACAAGTACTTTTTCACAATACAATACAATATATGTATTATTTTGTATTTAATTGTATTTTTTTTTATTTTTTTACGCTAAAGTAGATTTCCTTAATTATAAGGCACTATAAGGTATATATATCTAATAATAAGTTATTATAAGTTGTATAATATAATATAATACGTGAATAACCTAAAATTAACCTATAAAACTAATTAAATTATATAATTTCTTATATTTTAAGAATAAAATCTTAATAAAAATTTAAACTAAAATATATTTTATATACTTTATATATATATATTATTTACGCTAGCTAGCTCTATGTAGGGCTAGTACTAGTACTCCTACTGCTTTGTTAAAAGGGAAAACCCTTGATTAGGAAGAAAAACCCCCTTGCATCTATGTTCAGGCTAACGCTAACCCTGCTCTAGGCCTGCGTTACGTTATGTATAGCCTATTATAGGTGTTTATTACTAGCTTACACTAGCCTTATCCTATTAAAAGAAAGAAAGAAAGAAAAGAAGGAAAATCCTAGGTTCCTAGCCCTATTTAGTTCTACTCTAGTCCTACTCTAGGTCTATTCTAGGCCTCCTATATTATCCTATAGTATAGTGGATTTAGCTTTGTGGTAGTAATTCACTTCTTATTTACTTTTTAGCTAACTCCTTTATAGCCCTACTTTTTAGCCTTCTCTAGCCTAGGTCTAGCTTATTAGTCTAGGGAAGTTAGAGTACTTAATATTATTTATCTTCTATAAGGGGGGGTGGTTTTGGTTTAAGTCCTAGGTATCTCTAGGCCTAGGTCTCCTAAGCGTCCTCTAGCTAGATTTTTATCTTATATTTTTATTTCTTTATTAATATCTATAATTTAGCCCCCCTCTCCCTATATAAGTATAAGAGAGAGCTCTTCCCCCTAGAGGGGTCTAATTTCTTTTCTCTTTCTTTATTAAACTTCCTATAGGTTCTTTTCTTCCTTAGAGCTATTTAAGGCACTCCTAGGTTAGTATTAGCTTAAATGCTAATATTTATTATAGGCTAATTATATTTATAATAAAATAGCACTAGTAGCTATAAGTACTTCTATATTCTATGTTACTCTAGCTCTAACCTACCTAGGAAACTCCTAACTCTAAGCGTTACCTATAGAAGTTATTAACTAAGAAGTAGCTTAAGTAAGCTATAGTAAAAGATCTAAAGGTATATCTTCTCTGCCTTTACTCTATACTTACTCTAAGTCTAATCTATAGTAGTTAGGTAACCTAAGAGGAGTCTAGTATATATCCTATAAGTCTTAGTTAATTAACTATCCTAGGCACTAGTGTTATAATATTACTAGTAAGTCTATTCTATTCTAGCTTAGAAGTAAGGCTAACTAAGTTATATAGGGTTAGCTACTAATATATATTTTAACTATTAGGTTTAAAACTATAGTTATTTAAAGGTAGTTAGCACCTTTATTCTAGGCCTAGTCTAGTGCTAACTTACTCTTAGCCTAATTTAACTAGTTAGCGGAATAAGCACTAGTGGTTAGTTAAGGTCTAGGCAGCTATAGTCACTAGGGGTAGTGTAAGTGCTGCTATGCTAGTTTGTTATTAGCTCTAGTCTAGGTCTAATAGTTCTCTAGGTCCTAGATAATTATTAGGATTATATTAAAAAGCTTTATACTAGAAATTAGAGTAAAAAGAAGTAAAGTGCTTCTATAGCAGGTCTAGGCTAGTCTAGTACTAGGGGAGATTAGTATAATAAGGTTATCTTTTGGTTATAGCGTCTAGATGCCTGCATAGCGAAGACAAACTATTTCCTAGCTATAGCCTTACTTGCTAAGGGGTAGGCTAAGGTAATAGAGGGGGTAATCCTAGTTCTAGAGGAAGAGTAGTTTAGTTAACTAGTTATAGTTTAGGGGAGGGGCAGGGGCAGGCTAGTAAGGGCAATAATACTAGGCATTTTAATAGTTAATATTAATCTAATAATAGTTCTAGAATTATAAATCTATGTCTAGCCTACCGCTAGCCCTATACTATATAATCTTATGCCTCTCCCTAGTTATCTATTATATCTATATCCTAGTTATTAGCCCTAGCGCATTAGAAGCGGCCTAGGTCCTCCGCTTGCCTACGTATATTAATAGCTAGATCCTATGCTAGTAAGTAGTATTAGAGTTATTTTATGCTAAGGAACTATTTAGCTATAGCTCTTGCCTTTAGGGGGTTATTTAAGGCTAGCCTTACCTCCTATATATCTCTAGGCTAGCGTAATTAAGGGCGTCTATAGTTATATTTAGGGTAGTTAACTATAATATAGTACTAGTCTTTAACTGCTTTACTATAGCTACATAGGGGCGAATTTACCCTAGGAATACCTCTCTAGAAAAGGAACTTATTAAGGCTAATCTTCCCTATACGTAGTTAGACTAGGGTTAAGAAGATATATTTTTCTAGTCCTATATAGAATCTTTAGATTTCCTTTAGGTTATAGGTAGGTAAGCAGTCCTTAGTTAGTTCTCTTATAAGCCTATGCTACCCTAGTTATTCCCTACTATGCTAGTTTTCCTAGCGTTATTTCTATTCTTTATATAGCTTTACTACTAGCTTATTATTTATAGGGGGAGGTCTTTGCCTATATTATAGCACTATTTATACTAAGTTAGTAGTGGCTTAGGTTATTATTACTATTCTACTCTCTATAATTCTCTCTTTAAACTTCTATTTTATCTTATTAAGGTATAGATCTAGAGAAGGGATATAAGTCTTAACCTCTAGTTAGGCAATAGGTATAGCTTTAAACACGCTAGCTATAATTTAGAGATAGGTTAATTAGTCTATTATAAAGCTTTTAACTACTCCTTTTAGCTTTCCGCCCTTCTTAGTTAGGGTATAGTAAGCGCTTACTCTATAGGTAAGGATAGGTTAGACTACCTATATATATAGGAGTTAGGCATCTCTAAAGCTATAGCCCTAGGCTAATACTACTAGTAAGGAGAGTGTAAGCTATTACTAGGTAAGTTTACCTTTTAGGATATTCTTATAAGCGCTTTAGTTAAGTTTCTTATTAACCTAAACTCTAAGGAACCTATATAACTCTATAAGTGCTATCTCCTCTGCTCTAAGCTAGACTCTAGCCTATAGAGATTAGTATGCCTTGCTAAAGTATATAAGTTTAGTCTTTACTAGGTTAAACTTTACTCCTGCTTCTTTTGCCTATTTTTCACATACTTTCTATATAGCTTTAAGCCTCTTCTAGGTTTAGGTA
Organism: Epichloe sibirici; assembly: GCA_022702365.1. Classification (NCBI taxonomy): domain Eukaryota; kingdom Fungi; phylum Ascomycota; class Sordariomycetes; order Hypocreales; family Clavicipitaceae; genus Epichloe; species Epichloe sibirici. The sequence goes on along the minus strand of JALAAE010000001.1, from coordinate 1,372,149 downwards.
GTGTTTTTTCTAAATACTACTATATTTATATTATTAGCAAATCCTATAGCTACTATGCCTAGGATAGCCTAGAGGCAAATATAAAGCTTTACTAAGTAAAGGAGGAAGAGAATTAGTAAAAGGGGTAAGCCTTATAAGGTGCTTGCTTTAATCTAAAAAGGTCTTAAGAGTTTGCTATTAAAGCTAAGCTAGCTTATTCTATCTATAAGGAAGCTATGTATTATAGCTATTAGCTAGTGTAGTATGCCTATTTAGATTAGTACGTGGATTAGGTATAGGTAGCTAACTCTATTAAATACTAATAAGATATCTATCTACGCTAGTAAGGCAATACTACCTCTACCCTAGGCCTCTCTTATATATTCTATAAGGACTCTAATTATAGTTTTTATTAATCTATTTATCTTATTTCCTATTTAGAGTTTAGGGAGAAGGCCCTTAGCCTTAGTAAAGGCTATAAGCTACTTTATAATTACTACTTCTATAATCTTTCCTACTATATTTAGTAGTAAGATAGGTCTTTATATATTAGCTTTTCTTATCTCTTTAGTGGTTTTTCCTAGTTTCCTAATTACTACTACCCTTATAGTCTAGAACTAGGCTAGGAAATACCTTACTTTAAGGATAGTATTTAGTAATTACGCTATAGCTTCTTTAGCTAGTTTATTATAGGCTTTAATAAGGCCTACTAGGAGTTCGTTATTACCTAGAGCTTTCTAGCTAGCTATATCTAATAGGATGTTTCTAATATCTCTTACTCTAAATTATTCTTTATTTAGGAATAATATATTATCTAGCTCTAGGAAAGCAAGGTCTAGGATATAGGAGAGGTTTGCTATAGGTTTAGGGAAGAACCTTTATGTAAGTGTACTAGCCTTATCCTTATAGGTAGTAGCTAGATTAGGATTATTATTAATTCTTTCTAGTTCTAGGAGTCTAGGGAGCTCTAGGGGGGCCTAGCTTTAAAGCTAGGCCTATCTCTCTAGTCTCTATACTTCTCTATTCTTTTCCTATGTATTAGCCTTTTATAAAGCTTCTCTTTATATATTCCCTTTCTCTTCCCTAATTATTTATTCTTAGTCCTTATTTGCCTTAGAGAAGGCTTACTAGTTTATATTAGTCTTTTAGTGTCTCTATTATCTCTTAGCTTATCTAGCTTTAGTAATTACTTTCTTTGCCTTTCTTAACTACTATGCCTCTAGACTAGGGAGTCCTTAGCGCTTCCGTAGCGCTGCTATTTCTACTATCTATTATAGGTTTATAATAAGCTATATTATATATGTATTAATCCCTTCCTTATCTTATAGGTCTAGTGCGTTTTCCGCTTAGAGCTATACCACTGCTTTTACCTTTATATATAGTCTATTTATTACGTTCTAGGTATATTTAAGGATAGGCAGGGTGTTTTCTTATTCCTTAGTAAAGATACTAATTAGCTATGGAATATAGTTAAAACCTATAAGGTCTTCTACACTATTACAGTAGACTTAGATATCTAGGGTTACCTATGTAAGATCTATAGTGCTATCCCTATCCTCTCTATATTATCTTATAGGTTCCCCTTAGGGTATTACTAAACTAAGCCTTTACTAGCTTATAAAGTCTAGTAGTTCTTCCGCTTCTCTAGTTATCCTATCTAAGCTATCCTAGAGGGGGTGTTTTTAGTTAAAGTCTCCTATAAAGATACTTTAGTTATAGGGCTCTTCTATATTAATAGCGCAGATAAGGGTATTCTAGTTATCTATATACCCTTCTAAGTAAAGGGAATAGATATTTATGCCCTTTATCTCTACTAGTAACTAATTAGTTCCTCCCTAGGCTATCTATAACCCTATATTATACTTCTTATTTATATATACTATGTTTTACCCTTTATAATATACTAGTTAAAACTAGGCAAGGCTTAGTGCTAGGGGCTATAGGTATTTTATATGTTCCTATTCTTAGATTACTATTACATTTATATTAGTTTAGTGCTAGAGCACTATATGTATTAAGCTATCCTTCTTATTTACATTCTAGAAGAGAACTTATAATATTACTATATTAATTAAGGGGGTAGTAAGTCTTTGCTATCTTATACTAGTTCTATTCTAGCTTTATTCTGTAATATATATTATATAATACTCCTTACTCTAGGCTATTTAGTGCTTCTCTCTATGTTTATAAGGCATTCTCTTTTTCTACCTACTATAATAATAGGTTCTATAGCTATGCTAGCCCTCTCTTAGGGTAGTATTAGGCTTCTATCTAAAGAGTTACTAGTAAATTATAATAGCTACTCTAGGTAGCTTACTTTTACTATATTTTACTTCTCTTTTAGTATAGGGTAGTCTCTTAACTAGGCTAGGTATAAGCTAAAGTATAAGATATAGTTTTCCTTTAGTTATTTACTTATTATTAGGTAGGATATTTCTCCCTCTTTATATTAGCTAGCGCTATATTTACTATACCTTAAGGCTACCTTATAAAACTTTATAATATAGCCTATTTAGAAGTAATTATAGTACTATTAGGGTTATAGGGTCTTATTATATAGTTTAGTTTAGAATAGCTTTACTTTAAAGACTATTCTATCTTAGTATATCTTATTAGTGTTTTTAATCTCTGCTAATCTAAGGATTAGGGTGGTTTACTACGCGTTTTCTACCTAGGGGTGCCTTATAATTACCTTAATTATATTTACTTTATTTGCTTTCCTAATCTTAGTTATTAGATTTTTAATAGATATATACTTTATTAGGAATCCCTTAACTATAACGCTAAGTATATAGTAGTAAAGGGCTACCTCTAGGCTAAATACTTTAGTAATCTATTTTTAGTCTTCTCTATATTAGGTAGCATTTCCTTTAAAGGTAATAATTATATCTCTACTAGGGAGTCTTCTAGCTACTATAGCTATAGTTTAGCTAGTAGCCCTATTTACTATAGTTATTATATCTTTAGCACCTTAAGATTAGAGTGTTTCCTAGATTAAGTTACCTTTAATAAGCACTTCTCTATACTATCTACCTAGAATCTATAGGGGGGGGGGTTTATTATTTAGTCTTCTTAGTGCTAGTCTAGCTATAATACTTACCTAGGTTAAGGTATTAGTTTCTTTAGCTTCTTCCTTAATAGCCTTCTTAAGGGCTATTTTAAGGGCTTCTTTAGTAGTGTAGATATTATTATTATTATTATTTATAGATCTAATCTTAGCATAGGCACGGTTTACTACCTAGTAAGCTATAGCCTTAGTAATACTCTAAACTTAGGAGACTTTATCACTAGGGATAAGACTAGTAATCTTATTATAGTATTTTATATTATTAGGGTGTTTAAATTAGATCTAATCCATTATTAGGTTATCCTTATGTCTTTAGATATTAAACTATTCTATTCCTATATTTAGGTAGTAGTAGCTTTATACTAGCCCCCTTTCTCTTACGTTAATTACTATTAGCGTCTTACCCTTACGCCTACCGCTAGCTCTATTGCGATGCGATATTATAGAAGGGGGTAAACAGAGGTAGAGAATTTGAATATCGATGTGGTTTGTATTTTAGAGGCGATTCTAGACCTTTAGATCGGTGCGGAGGGAATGTCAAAGGTTAGACCTTATATACTTTATATAATTAAAAGGATAATTATAAAGCTACTAATTAAAAGTATAAAATTTATTACCTTAATTCTAACCCTAAACCTTTTTTATCTATTATTTCTAATTAAAATAAGTTTAGAGAAAATATTTTTATTTAAAAAAATAAAAATATATTCTTTTTTAAAATTAACTTAAAATCCTTTAAATTTATTAGTAAAAGTAAGCCTTATAAGCTAATAAATTAATTATTAGTAATTATTAAGTTTTAATATTTTAAACTCTAGTACTTTTTTTTTTAAAGGTTTTATATTAACTTAATAATACTAATAATAAGTAATAAAGGTTTACTTTAGACTTACTTTTATATTATTATATACTAATACCTTCTTATTATTAGTTTTAAGAGTGTTGGAATCACAGGGTTCCTGACGTCAGGATCAATTGGATAGCCTAGGGAATAGGTATGATTCTTCTATTCTAGGCTTGGTATCTTCTTAAAAAAAAGAGAGGAAAAGAGAGGCTTTTCCGGATCGTGAAAAGTAGCCACAAACGCAGAGCGTTTATGGGTCACCTAACTTATAGGTCCTTGCCCTATCAGAAGGAAGGCTTATAGGCCACAAGTAGGGCTCCCTGCGTTACGCACGCGCGTAGCCCCGCGGCCTAACGTTTTGCCGGGTAATTACGGCTGCGTGCCGCGATTAATATTATGCTTATTCTAACATTAGAACCTCTTTCTTTTTAACATAATTATTAATACATAATATTAATCTAAGAAGAGAAGAGATAAGGATTAAATAAATATATAACATAAAGGAAGGAATAAACAAAAGAAAAGCAATAGGCATAGGCCTTATTCTCCCCTTCTCCTTACTTACTACTAGTTTTTAATAACTAGCTTCTCTAATCCCCTTTCCTTCTTCTTTATATAATACTGCCTATAGCATTTATAGTTACCTTTCCCCTACCCCTTTATTTAACTATAATATAATATTAAATTATATTCCTAGGGAAGGATTGCCTATAATCTCTTCCCTATAGGTATAATATTAGATTATACCTCCCCACGCCCCCTTACACTCCCTTCTCTTTTCCCCTAGGACTATACTATCCTAAGGGCTTAGGCACCCTCTATTAGAGGGTATTATCTTACCCTCCCTCTAGGGCTATACTACTATAAAGACTTAGGAGGGCGCCCTTTTTCCTTCCTCTAGGGCTATATTACCCTAGGGGCCTATAAGGGCGCTATTTTATTCTCCTTCTAGGGCAATATTACCCTAGAGGCCTATAAAGGTACTATTTTATTCTCCTTTTAGGGCTAAGTTTAAGTCTAGGACCCTATGTAGGTAACCTTATGTGTAGGTAACCTATCCTTCTATCTAAACTATTACTATATTGCTTATAATAAACCTCTCTAGGGCCTTATTAGGTATTGCCTTTATAAATATATCCGCTAGGTTATCTTTGCTATTAATCTATCTAATCTTATAGAGCTTACAGCATTTATATAATTATTAAAGGGCTATAATATTAATTATTAGCTGCTTCTCCTTTATAGTCCTAAGCTTAATAAGGCATTTATATAACAAGTATAAATTAGTATAGACTATAATTAGGATTATAGGGAGATTTAATTAGTCCGTGATTATCTTTAGCGTTATTATAATTACGTAAGCTATATTAACGCCTACTACTATACTATAGACCTTTAAAGCAAGTATACTTCTTATAACTCTCTTGCTCTTTATTAAGCTATAGTGTATAATATTGCCTTATACTATAAACTTATTATCTTTATATTCCTTATTAGCTAGGATTAATACATAGCCTAGCTATAAGGTAAAGTCTTAGCTATTAGCGAATAATCTATTAATAAACGTAAAAAGCTTTGCCTTTATAAGATTAAGTAGTATAAATATTAATCCTTAATCTAGATAATCTATTTGCTACTTAATACGGTAATTAAGTTCTTTAATGTTCTTAATGGTTAGCTCTTAGTATTATATAGTAATAGAGAGGTTAAAGCTTGCCTTAGGTTAGTAGATTAAAGCGATATAAGCACCTTAAGCCCTCTGCTTAATATACTTCTTTATTAACTCTTCTAGTAGGATTAATTAAAGCTTATTACTTTGCCCTTTCTACTATATCTTAATAGTATTATTAGTTAGTTAAATAATTCTACTATTAAATATAAGGGGATTATTAGGTTTAATAAATTACTTTAGTTTTGCGGCGAATTTAGTAGTAATTAATTAATCTTCTTCTAGCTATAAGAATCTCTTATCTAATAGACTAAGAGTATTATTAGTCTGTATTCCTATATATCTAAAGTAAAGGCTTTTAGCGGATATTACTAGTAAGCATAGATTATAACTTAATATCATTATCTAGAGATTCTCTCTATAGTACTTATGGTAAGTTACCCACCAATACGTACTAGCCTCTGCAATGCTATAGAGAGGCTTAATAACTCTTATAATTATATTCTTAGGGTATTAATCACGAATTTAGATAGGGAGTTAGGCAAGGATTATTTAATTCAGCGGCGTCTAGGATTATACGTATGCCTATGTAATATCTTAAATCCATAGAAGAAGTCCTTTACTAAGAAGGGAGGGAGCAATTATAAGGATTAGACGCTAGCTTACTCTCTGGATTATTAGGGCCTGCGTAAGAATTACTTGCTTTGCTTTATTGCTAAAGCCTTAGATAATAAGCCTTAATTTCTTATATAGTTAGCCTATCTTTCCTTTTACCTTATTAACAATATAGGAATTAAAGATTTAAATCCCTTAGTGCTTCCTCTTATTAAAGGTAGTAAATTCAAACACGCCTTAATTAATTAAAGCATTAATCTTAGTTTTTATTAAGAGTTTAAAGGGTTTACTAGGGGTTATAATAGTGCCTTCTCTACGTAATTAAATTACAAGCTTAAAGTCTACCTTCTCTTTGCTTAATAGGAAAGTCTTAGGGTTATTTACTAATTAATCTGCCTAATTAATAATTACTAAAGGGTTCTTTTAGGGTCTTCTAGGCCTTCTCTTTAGGGGAACTAGAGGCACTATATTTTTAATTTGTACCTCTTAGTTCTTCCCTTTAATTACCTCTAGATTAATACCTCCTTCTAGCAGTGGCTTTTCCCTATTAGGGTCTTTATTATAGGGCTTAATAGAGGTTAATCTAAAGACTTTAGGGCCTTATAGAAGGTTAAGGGTATAGCTCTCTCTATCTATTACAAGGAGCTTATATAGGCCTTGCTATCCTACTTTTTCTTGCTATATAAGTATAGGTAAGGTAAGCGGGAGTTTAAGAGTTAGTAAGGTATTAGGGCTATTTCTTATAGTAAGGCCTTTATTAACTTTTCGTAGGGCATATAATCTTTTAATCTCTTTTATTACCTTTTACACTATAAGGGCTTATTGCTTAATATTAGGTAATAGAGGGGATTTATTAACTATTTATAAATAAGCGCTAAAGACTAGAAGGGTTAGGATAATGCTATTTAGGCCTGTAGTGTTATTAAGGGCTTTCACGGCTATTTATAAGGCCATAGCTTTAGGTGTTATTAGACATTCACGTTGGATAATATTATAGGCTCTCTAGAGCAGCTTATAATACCTTTTAACCTTACTAATACTATAGTATGCCTTAATAGAGACTTCTTTAATTAAGATTAATATTAAAGTTATAAATTAGCGGAATTCCTTGCTTCTAAACGTTATGCTAGCATTAGTTACGATCTAATCTAGAGGACCTTAGTAGGTATTAATCTAGCATAGTTAAAGAGCTTCCTATATTGCTTTTACTATAATATCCTTAAGAAATCTAGCCACATTAAACAATATAGCTATATTAATAGCGTAAAGGATAGGGCGGTTACTATTAAGATATATAATATCTATAATTACTTTATAATTAAAGTTATATTTGTCCTTAAGGGTAAATTTAAAGCAATATAGGTTATTTATATTTATTTAATATTAGTAGCAAATCCTTGTTAATTATCTAATAGTTTCGTAATCTACCTTATAGCCTGATTTAGAAAGCACATTATAAAGTCAGTGGACAGAAGGGTGACTGAATCGGCGATGCAAGCGCCGCAGTTTAACCTTGGTTAAATGGCTCTAAGTAATTAATCTTTCTTTTTATAGAAGCATTCATAGATATCCCTATTTATAGATAATAGGGACTTTAATATTGCCCTATTAAAGGATGTTCTAAGAGATATAGAAGTTAATCTTAAGGCAATCTATATCTGCAAGATATAGTTAGAAGGGAGTGTTTATAAGCATTATATAAAATAGGATAATGCTAAAAGGGGTAGGCATATTAATTAATCTAATAGAGGGGATTGGTTTTCCACTTCTAAATCTAATTATTGCCTCCCTAGCTCTAGATTTATTAAGCTAGATCTTAGGGATTAACTGCTATAGAGCAAGAAATTAGGGATGCCTTACTAATAAGTAGCCTACAGCCCTAGTATTAGGAATTATGCCTTAGAATATACCTAAAGAGTAGTAGTCTTTAAGAAAAAAGGCAGTTAGAGCTTCCTTTAGTTATTAGAGATTAAATAAATCCTCCTTTATAAGGGCATAGGTAGCCGCTTAATTCGTGAGAATCTCTATAGTTACGTAACTGTTAATAGTTATACCTTATGTAAAGAAGCTTATAGGCATTTTACTTTCTTTACCTTTTTCCTTAAATCTAAGTTCTATTATATAGGTAGAAATCTTATTTTCTTTAGAGGGAATACTATTATTCTCTTTACCTTTATACTAGTTAAGGAAAGCGTTATAGGAAGGGGTTATTAGTTCTATAAGGTAGTAGTTCTTAAAGCGTTAATATGCCCTTTTATATTCCTCTTTAGAGTGTTTAGTTAACTAATAACCTTCTTTACTACACATATAGTATTTCTTAGTATATAGAACACTTCTAGTGCCTTAGGAGCGTAATTATCCGTAATAGGCTTCCTTACCGTATCCATTATACTTTTAATTAGTCTAGTACTACTCTTTTGCATTAGGCATTAATAGGAATTAGTACCTTTTATTTAACTCTTCCGTAGTTATTTGGATTAACATCCTTATGTATTTACAGAATTATTATAAATTAGTAAGAGGGTTAATAAGGTAAGTTCTATATTCTATAATACTATAGCATATAGAGATTAATTAATTCTAAAGCGCTCTTTTAGATTAGGTAATATCTAGGACTGCTCGCTAAAGATTTATAAGCTTTATAATAAGTTCTTTAAAATAGTTAAGTTTTAACTTCTCTAGGTTCTCTTATATAATTTATTATAGCTTTGTATTTTACTACTTAAGAAGATATCTTTACTTTATATTATTAGTCTTAAACCTTTATTTAATCCGATTAATAAGAGTCTTAAGGTCTTAGGGATTATTTAGCTTGCATAGATATTTATAATAGTATATTAGGGCCTTTCCTTTAAGCATAGCCTCTAGAGTATATCTAGCTTTATAGGGTCTAATGCCTAGTATCTTACATTTCCCCTAGAAGATTATTAACTTTAAGTTAAAGACCTTATAGTTATCTATGCTATATTAAATATTGCTTATATATAGCTTTATAAGATTAATTATTTACTTTAGGGTAGGTCTTAATATTCTAGGCATTAAGGGAGATTTAAGCTATATTAGGTAAAAGTGTGCTTATCTAAGGGGAAAAGGTGCTCTAGGAGATGCAGGAGGTAGCATATCCTATCTTAGTGTAAAATACCTTTATTAAGGGCTATCCTAAGGGTTATTATTTAGTTAGCCTAATAGTATTAGGCTAGGGGAATAATATTAATAGGTTTTAGGGGTTTATTATTTATGCTATTAATAGTATTATAATCTTAACCTAATTAAAGGGATTAGCAGAAGGTTATTAAGGAAGTCTTATTCTATAGTGCGTTTTTAGAAGGGTATATACTTCCTTATAGCTTCCTATATCTCTTCTTCTTACTAATTATAGAATCCCTTATAATTCGTAACTTCCTTAAGCATTAAGGTTATCTTCTAGCAGGCTATTAAATCTATGTATATGCTATGGAAGAAGAGGAAGTCACGGAGGTATTTAGTAACTATTTAGTCTATAGTTATAAATGCCTCTCTTATCTATCCACTAAAGTCTTTGCTAAAGTTAGTAAATAGACTTCTTATAATAAGACCTTCTAATTTATAAGTTACTATCTTAATAAGAATATAAGCTATAATAGCTTTAGGGTTATTATATTTATTAAGATTAAATAATTTCGCTTATTATAGTGCTTCTTGCGTAATATAATTATGCATCTCTAGCGGGATATATCTTAGAAGGGGGTTATTAACTTATAGACCTTTACCCTTCTAGTCTCTTCTAATTTTAGTGCCTTCTTTAGCATTACTAAACTTAGAGTTAGAGAGAGGGACTTTTAACTACTCTATTTATTAAAGAGCTTTTAATCCTCTTATCTTTATTATAGAAAACTATAGAAAGGAGATATAGGATTAGGGGAATAGGGCTTTTATATAATAGGTTAAAGGATTATAGGCATAGCTATTATCTTTATCCCTTAGGGGTTCTTAGGATATTAGATCTTAGGAGTGGTAAGTTCCTTTCTTATTATAAGAGAGTGCCTTCTAAGGGTTAGGTGCGTAGTAGAATGCGCTAATTAAATAGTTAAGGATAGGTTAGACTAGTTACTAACTAGGCCTTAATCTTTTAATAGCTTTAAAGTCTTTATAAGGTCTTAGGATATTAGATCTTAGGAGGTATAAACTCCTTTCTTATTGTAAGAGAATACTTAAACTTCCTTAGTATAACTATATTACTTTTAGCGGCTCTCCTATTACATAGAGCGGGTTCATAGTATAGTTATCTCTTCTAATTAACCTTACTAATCTATAGTTATAAAAAACCATGTGGTTATCTATAAAGTTAATCACTAATTAGTGTTAGAATCATAGGGTTCCTAACGTTAGGATTAATTAGATAGCCTAGGGAATAGGTATAATTCTTCTATTCTAGGCTTAGTATCTTCTTAAAAAAAAGAGAGGAAAAGAGAGGCTTTTCCAGATCATGAAAAGTGGCCACAAACGCTTTGCGTTTGTGGGTTACCTGACTTATAGGTCCTTGCCCTATCAGAAGGAAGGCTTGTGGGTCATAAGTGGGGCTCCCTGCGTTGCGCGCGCGCGTGGCCCCGCGGCCTAACGTTTTGCCGGGTAATTGCGGCTGCGTGCCGCGATTGATATCATGCTTGTTCTAACAAAGAGCTTTTTCTTACCTTAAAACCTAGTATCTAATAATAATATAATAGTAAGTCTAAAGTAAGTCTTTATTAACTTTATAACAGTATTACCTTCTTATTATTAGTTATAAAAGCTTTTTCTTACTTTAAAACCTATTATTAAGAAGTAAATTAGGACTTACTTTTGACTTACTTTTAAGAGGAATATATTATATATTTTCCTTTTAAATTTTATTTTTGCTAACTTTTAAGCTAATTCTAGGAAGGTTTTTTCCTTCTCTTTTACTTTTACTTTAGTTTAAAAAGCTTTAAAAGTAAATATAATTATTTATAATTCTAATAAAAAGGTCTTATAGCTATAAGACTGTTTTTTAAGTAATATAAAATTCCTTTATTCTTATATAAGTTCTTAATATAGATAAATATTATTATTAGAGTTTTAGTTTATTTATATATAGTTATAATGTTTTTCCTTAGGGTAAGTTTTACACTTAAAGTTAAGAAAAAACTATTAAAAAAGATAATAAATCTAAGAAAAAAGGTATAAACTTAGAAAGACCTCTAAAATTAGTTAAAAAAATTCTATAATAAGTTACATTTAAAATATGCTATAATAGATGACTAAGCAGTAGTTATTAGGTTAATATTCTAAATTAGCTAGATATTTAAAGATTTATAAAAAAGCAAATAAATTATATTAAAAAAAGTGTCTTATATTAACTAGATTATTTAAAAAATCTACTATATAATAGATTTTTATAATACCCCACTTTTTTTTGCCCCTAACAATACATTGTATTGTATGTATTGTATTGTATTGTATTGTATTTTTAATACAATACAATACACAATACAATACATAGGCCTATACAATACAATACAATACATCAAAGGGCCAAAAAATACAATAAATACAATACATGCAATGCTCTGGCCCTTATCTATTAAGTCTATTACTTACTTCTAAATTTTAAGAAGATAATATTAGGGTATATTATATAATAGTGCTTATAAAAGCTTTAGTTTAGTCTTATTTAGGTTATATTTTAATTAAATATAGTAATCTAATTATCCTTAGTATAGTAATAAGATATTTGCTTTACTCTCTAAGAAAAGATTTATAAAATCCTATAATATGCTTAGTAAAGAGAATAATAAGTTCTAATCTATAACTTTAGGTATTATATTTATCTATAGGATTACTATAATTTCTTATAGGCTACTAAAATAAAGCTAGATATATTCCTTCTGCTTCTTTATACGCTATATAATACCTATAAAGGTAAAGCCTAGGATAGATATTATTAGCTATTTTACCTTCCTATTAGCTAAAGCCTAAACTTATAGGTTATTAGCTAATCTTATATAAAGCTAGCAATATGCTATATCTAAGTTAATCTTATTTTACTCTATTTATAGCATCCTTAAGATAAGCTACCTTATTAACCTAGGGATTATATAGGTAACTATAGGCATTTCCTAAGGGAGATTTTTTCCGCACTGATCTAAAGGTCCGGAATCGCCTCTAAAATACAAACCACATTAATATTCGAATTCTCCACCTCTGTTTACCCCCCCCTACGATGTCGCATCGCGACAGAGCCGGAGGCGGGCGTGAGGGTAAGATGCCAATAGTAATTAACGCAGGAGAAAGGGGGCTAGCACAGAGCTGCCACCACCCAAATACAGGAATAGGACAGTTCAACGTCCAGAGAGGCAAGGACAACCCAACAACGGATCGGAACCAATTCAAACATCCTAACAAGACGAAATTCTACAACAAGATAGCTAGCCTTATCCCTAGCGACAAAGTTACCCAGGTATGGCGCATCACCAAGGCCATAGCCCGCCAGGCGGCGGACCACGCCCGTACCAAGATCAGGACAACGAACAGCAACAACAGCAACATCCGCACCACTAAAGAAGCCCTTAAACAAGCCCTCAAGGAGGCTATTAAAGAAGAAGCCAAGGACAACAACGCCCCAACTTAGGCAAGCATCGCAGCCGGACCAGCGCCAAGAAGACTAAACAACAAACCTCCCCCCCTCCAGATCCCTAGCAGACAGCACAGGGAAGTACTCATCAAAGGAAACACTATTCAGGAATCACTCTGGTCTAAAGGCGCTAAGGACACAATAACAGCGGTAAACAGAGCCACCGGCCAAGCCGCAGCAGTAGCAGCTAAACAACTCCCCAGCAGGGACACGATCATCACCTTCAAAGGAAACGCCGCCCAATACAGAGAGGACCAAAAATAGATCACCAAAGCTTTCGGTCCGGAGGCAACCCTCCACCGCCGCATACTCAGCGTTATTATTAAAGGATTCCTAACAAAGCACACTTCCATTAAAAACCTAGCAACCAAGATTAGAAAAGCAAACAAAGTAAACGTAATTAAGGCAACCGCAAGGCGCCCCCAGGGAGAAGGCGCCCAAAGAACCACCCTAATTCTTAGACTAGCCAAGGTCAAAGACGCCAACAAGATATACCAAGACAGAACAGTCTTTAAAGCGGAGCTATTCCAAACCAAACCATACAACAAGACCCTATAACCCTAATAGTGCTACAACTGCTTCTAAACAGGCTATATTACGAAGTTTTGCAAGGCAACTCCAAGGTGCGGCAGGTACAGCGCCGGCCAGCACAAAGACAGAGAGACATCCTGCCTAACAAAAAGCGGACAAATAAAAGAAAACTACATCCTATGCTCCAGCCCGCACCCAGCCTAGTCTAAGGACTGTCCCGTACTAAGAGAGAAGTGGAACGCGGCAAAGGCGGGATATCTAGAACAACCATCACATTTCGCCATCAACTCCCCAGACAAAAGCCCAACACCACCCTAAGAGAGGCCCGGCACAGCCACGGAACCCATTATTACAACAGGAAGAAAAAGAGGCTGCCCTACAAACGCAGAACAGAGTGCCAAACAGCCTAGAGCTAGAAGCATTAGGCAATACGCGGAACGACTCAGAACCAGATCAGAACCGGCACAAGACAGCAGAGACCCACCACCCCCCCGATTAACACAATAATATTACAAGTCCTCTTCTAGAACGTAAATAAGAGGGACAGCCTAATACACATCGCGCTCCGTCACCAAACCAATATAGACGTGATCGCAATCTAAGAGTAAGAACACACAAAGCACCCATAGCCCCCGGCACCAGGCCTTGCCCGGTTCCAACTAGCACATTACAACGGGCGAAACGCAGTATATATAAATAAGAAGCACAACACAGGATCGTGGTCAACCCAGGGAGGAACCAATTAGTTACTAGTAGAAATAAAAGGAGTCAATATTTATTCCCTCTACTCAGAAGGGTATACTAACAACTAGAACACCCCTATTCGTGCCATCAACACGGAAGAGCCCCGCGGCCAAAGCGTATTCGTAGGCAACTTTAACCAAAAACACCCCCTCTAGGACAACCTAGATAGGACAACTAGAGGAGCGGAGGAACTACTAGACTTCACGAGCCAGTAGAGGCTCAGTCTAGTAACGCCCCAAGGGGAACCCACGAGACAACACAAAGACAATAGAGATAGCACCATAGACCTAGCGTGGGCAACCCTAGACATTCAAGTCCACTATAACGGCGCGGAAGACCTCATAGGATCCGACCATATTCCGCAGCTAATCAGCATCTTTACCGCGCAACAAGAAAACGCCCCCCCGGTCCTTAGACATACCTAGAACGCAATAAACAGACCATATACAAAGGCAGAGGCAGCGGTACGACTCCAAGCGGAAAACGCACCAAACCCCCGGGATAAGGAAGGGATCAACGCATACGCAACATAGCTCATCACAAACCTGTAACAGATAGCAGAGAAAGCAGCCCCGCAGAAGCGCCGGGGACTCCCCGGCCCAGAGGCGTAATGGTCAAGGAAAGCAAAAGAAGCAGTTACTAAAGCTAGACAAGCCAAGAGACAATAGAGACACCAGAGGACAGACACGAATTAGCAGGCCTATTCCAAGGCAGACAAGGATTAAGAACGCGTTATTAGAGAGGAGAAAAGGAATACATAGAGAGAGGCCCTACAGAAGGCTAACACGTGGGAAAAAGACAGTAGGGTATAGAAACTAGAGAGATAGGCTCGGCTCCGCAGCTAGGCCCCCCCGGAACTCCCTAGACTTCCAGAACTAGAGAGGACCAACAACAACCCTAACCCAGCCACCACCCACAACGACAAGGCTAGCGTACTAGCACAAAGATTCTTCCCCAAACCCACAGCAGACCTCTCCCATATCCCAGATCTCGCCTTCCTAGAACTTGACAACACACCATTCCCAGACAAAGAACAATTTAGAATAGAGGACATCACAAATATCCTATCAAACATAGCTAGCTAGAAGGCCCCGGGAGACAACAAACTCCCGGCGGGCCTTATTAAAGCCTACGAGGAACCGGCAAAAAAGGCTATAGCCTAACTGCTAAACGCCATCCTTAAAGTAAGGTACTTCCCGACCCAGTTCCGGACCACAAGAGTAGTAGTAATTAGAAAACCAGGCAAAACAACCAAAGAGATAAGAAAAGCTAATGCGTAGAGACCTATCTCACTACTAAATATAGTGGGAAAAATCATAGAAGCAGCGATTACAAGGCAACTCACGGCCTTTGCCAAGGCAAAGGGCCTCCTCCCCAAACTACAAATAGGCAACAGGATAAACAGGTCAACAGAAACCGCAATTAGAGCCCTCGTAGAATGTGTAAGAGAGGCCTAGGGCAGAGGCAGTATCGCCTCGCTAGCGCAGATAGACATTTCGTCAGCATTCAACGGAGTCAGCCACCCATACCTAATCAACCTATTAATCCAAATAGGTATACCACATTAGCTAATAGCCGCAATACGCAGCTTCCTCGCGGATAGAACAAGCCGGCTCAGCTTCAATAGTAAACTCTCAAGACCCTTCAAGATTAAAGCAAGCACCCCACAAGGCTCACCCCTCTCGCCAATCCTCTTCCTCCTCTACTTAGCAGAGCTTTACGTACGCCTCCAGGCCGTCCCAGGCACGGTGGCTATAGGATTCGCTAACAACACAAACATAGCAGCATTCGGCAAAAACACGGCCCAGACCCGGAAGAGGCTCGAAACTATATAAAAGGTCTACAAAGAATAGGCAAAAAAAGCGGGAATAAAATTCAACCCAGCAAAAACCAAACTCATGCACTTCAGCAAAGCCCACCAGCCCCCCCAGGCCAGGGTCCGGCTCGGAACAGAAGAGATAGCACCCATAGAGTCCTACAGGTTCCTCAGAGTCTAGGTAGATAGAAAACTTAACTAGAGCGCCCACAAGAACATCCTCAAAGGCAAGCTTGCCCAGCAGCGGCTCACACTCTCTACGTTAGCGGCATCAGCTTAGGGCTATAGCTTCAGAGACGCCTAACTCCTATATACGCAGGTGGTCTAACCTATTCTCGCCTATAGGGCAAGCGCCTATTACACCCCAACCAAGAAGGGCGGAAAACCAAGAGGAATAGTTAGAAGCTTTATAGCAGACCAATCAACCTGCCTCCAAATCATGGCCAGCGCGTTCAAGGCCACACCCATCGCCCAGCTAGAGGTTAAGACTTATGTCCCCCCCCCTAGACCTATACCTTAATAAGATAAAACGGAAGTTTAAAGAGAGAATCGTAAACAGTGGAATAGCAACGAGGATCCAAACCGCAGCCAACTCAGTAGAGACAGTGCTACAACGCAGGAGGAGACCCCCCCCTGTTAACAACAAACCAGAGGCAAAGCTATACAACAAATAGAAACAACGCTAGGAGGACTAGCACAGCAGAGGACGACCGAGGCAGCACAGACACGCAAGAGAACCGACCAAGGACCGCCCACCTACTTATAATCTAAAGGAAATCCAAAAATTCCACACAGGGCTAGAAAAACACGTCTCTTTAACACTAGTCCAACTACGCATAGGGAAGATTAGCCTTAACAAGTTCCTATTCCAGAGGGGCGTTCCCAGGGTAACTTCGCCCCTATATAGCTACAGCCAGGCAGTCAAAGACCAATATCACATAATAGTCAACTGTACTAAATACGACTACAGACGCCCCCAATCACGCTAGCCCAGAGACGCACGGGAAGCAAGGCTAGCCCTAAACAATCCCCCGAAGGCAAGATCTCTAGCTAGATAGTTCCTAGGCACAAGACAACTCCAATACTACACCCTAGCGCAAGACCTGGCCTTCAATCTACGCAGGCAAGCAGAGAACCCAGGGCGTTTCCAAAGCGCCAGAATTAATCAACATAGAACGGACACAGAAAACAACTAAGGGGAAACGCCAGATCAAACGGTGCAGGAACGGAGGCGGGCCAGGCATAGATCTACAACGCAAAATCACAATGTCCGGAACAGTCTTTAGATTAATTTCAACCACTAACTCCTAGTATCATACCCATGCCAACCCGCCTCCGCCCCCCCCCCAGACCGTAACCCAACGACTGCATCACTCCTCCTCCGGAACTAGAATCGCATCCTCCATTATCTTAGCCCGCACCTTAGCAGGCAAGGCAGCGGCCAGGAGCCGGTTCGTCTCCGCCGCGCAAGCGTCCAAACGCCGCAACCAGAAAACAATCTCATCATGCCAATCCCCACTAGCACCAGCCCGGCCCAGACCCGCCACAGACGCACTCCGTTTCTTTTTACTGCGGTTCCCAGCACAAAGTTTCTTAACGCGGTCCTAATAGTCATCTAGGACCTAGGGAGACGTTAGACCCAGACCAGATACGCCACCAAACCAACACAGCAGCACTCACACTACCCCCAGCGACTATGGCCGCTTGGATTTCGACCAACCACTAGTGCTCATTCCGCTAGCCAGTCAAGTCCAGCTAAGAGCGGATTAGCGTCAAATTAGACCCGGAACAGAGGCGTTTACTACCTTTAAACACCCACAGTTTCAAACCCAACAGTCAAAACAAGCATCAGTAGCCAACCCTACCCAAACCAGTCAGCCTCGTCTCCGAACCTAAATCAAACCAACTTACCGACAACATCGTGGCATTAATGCCCTAGACAATCAATCAACCAAGACTCGCAAGAAACACACTGGATCCCTCGTGGATCGCCCAACTACCGCGGATTAGGCTCGTAACAGATGCAAAATAGGGGCGGAGGGGACATACCTTTAAATCCTTCGCCACAGCCCGCTCCAGCTGCTTCTCGGTCAGGGATTTCCTCAGGTACCGCTCCGAATCCGCAGTCTCCTAGGCGGGTTAGAACCGGAACAGCACAGATACCAGAATACTCACAGCTTCTAACGCCATTGTGCCAGAATTATATATGGCCTGCAACAAACATCAGCAATCAAACCAAAACCAGCCCGGGAGAGCCTCGAACAGCTCCAAAGAGGAAAAGAACCAACAGGAAGTTTAATAAAGGAAGAGAAAAGAAGTCAGACCCCTCTAGGGGGAGGAGCCCTCTCTTATACTCACACAAGGGGGGGGGGGATAAATCAGAGATATTAACTAGAAAATAAAAACACAAGATAAAAAATCAACCAGATAACACATAAGCGACCTAGGCCCGGAAACGCCTAGGGCCCGAATCGGGACCATCCTCCCCCTATAGAGGGCAAACAACACCAAGTGCTTAGGCTTCACAAGACCAACAGGCCGGAACCAGGCCGGAGACAGCTAAAAAGTAGGGCCACAGAGAAGCTAGCTAAAAAGTAAACCAAAAGTGAATCACTACCATAAAGCCAAGTCCACCACGCTATAGGGCAAAGAGAGGAGGTCCGGAACAGAAACGGAGTAGGGTCAGACTAGAGTTAAAGAGGGCCAGGGACCCTATTTACCCTATTTTCCCTATTTTTTCTTTCTTTTATTTCCAATAGGATAAGGCTAGCGCAAGCTAGCAACAAACACCTACGACTGGCCACACACAAAGCGACGCAGGCCCAGGTTAGGGTCGGCGTCGGCCCGACCACAGATGCAAAGGGGTTTTTCTTCCCAATCAAGGGTTTTCCCTTTTGACTAAGCAGCTGGAGTACTAGTACTAGCTATACATAAAGAGCTAACTAGCGTAAATAATATATATAGGCATTTCCTATCTATCTAGATCTACTTAAAAACGGATAATATATATTATATATAACTACTTCTTATAGTTCTCTTTTCCCCCTTACTTTATACTAACTATAGTATAAACTAATCTCTTATTTAAGAGAGAGAGGCATTTTAACTAGAGTTTCTAGATAAGGTATTTACTGTCAAGGCTTTTAGCTTAGGGGTGAATAACAGAGTGAAGGTTAGATTGAAGAGTCGTAGCTATTAAACTGCTAGTTAGGGGTAGGTGCTTAAAAGGTTTAATCTCTAGCCTTTCCCTTCGTTAGTGGGGAAAGCTCCTTTAAATATCTCGTAGCCCTCACGTAACTAGCCCATAGCTAGCCCGTAGCTCTGTGCCCCGCTGGGCGCTACCCTCATTGATGCTATCGCCATTCCGCTCCTGACATCTTACCTATAGAGCAAGTGCCTATTATACCTTAACTAAGAAGGGTAGAAAACTAAGAGGGATATTTAGAAGCTTTATAGTAGACTAATTAACCTATCTCTAAACTATAGCTAGTGTATTTAAGGCTATACCTATTGCTTAGCTAAAGGTTAAGACTTATATTCTCCTTTTAGACCTATACCTTAATAAGATAAAATAGAAGTTTAAAGAGAGAATTATAAATAGTAGTATAGTAAGGAGAATCTAAACTATAGCTAACTTAGTAAAGATAGTGCTATAATATAGGAGAAGACCCTCCCTTATTAATAATAAACTAGAGATAAAGCTATATAATAAATAGAAATAATACTAGGAGGACTAGCATAGTAAAGAATAACTAAGGTAGTATAGATATATAAGAGAACTAACTAAGGACTACTTACTTACTTATAATCTAAAGGAAATCTAAAAATTCTATATAGGGCTAGAAAAATACATCTCTTTAACACTAGTCTAATTACGTATAGGGAAGATTAGCCTTAATAAGTTCCTATTTAGGAGGGGCATTCCTAGGGTAACTTTGCCCCTATATAGCTATAGCTAAGTAGTTCAAGACTAATATTATATTATAGTTAACTATACTAAATATAACTATAGACACCCCTAATTATAATAGCCTAAAGACACATAGGAAGTAAGGCTAGCCCTAAATAATCCCCTAAAGGTAAGATCTATAGCTAGATAGTTTCTAGGTATAAGATAACTCTAATACTATACCCTAGCGTAAGACCTAGCCTTTAATCTATATAGGTAGGCGGAGAACCTAGGCTATTTCTAAAGCGCTAGAGTTAATTAATATAGAATAGACATAGAAAATAACTAAGGGAAAGCGCTAGATTAGATAGTATAGGAATAGAGGTAGGCTAGGCATAGATTTATAATATAGAATTATAATATCTAGAATAGTCTTTAGATTAATTTTAACTATAAACTCCTAGTATTATACCTATACTAACCTACCTCTACCCCTCCCCTAGACTATAACCTAATAGCTATATTACTCCTTCTCTAGAACTAGAATTATATCCTCTATTGTTGGGAGGTCTTCAGAGGCATGGATCTAAGCACTAGTGCAATCAGGGTCAAAGTGGTGATAATTATTAATGATGGATTCTAGATCTAGCTAACGGGCTACGTGGCCGAAGGTGTTGAGGGCATCGTGGGTCACGTGGGTGACCCACTTCCGCGATGCACCCAATCACAACGCAGCACTCGCGTTGTGCCCCACTTTCCGTGCCCGGCTGGATTTGACTATTCTGACATTGGCAGTTTTCTCTTTTTGAAGGAAAGTGGGAAAAAGTGAAAAGAGAGTGGATACAAAAGTGGGTCAAAAGAAGGAATCCGCGACTCTTATTGGTCGGTTGCAATTTGAAGGGAGAGTCGGAAGGGGATTGAAGGTAAAAGGTGTAAGAGAGGTCAGAAGCTCCAAAAGCTTTAAAAACGCAATAAAAATCGAATCAAGGGAAAGTAAACACAAGTGGATCCCGTTAATCGAATCCAAGTCTCTTATTGGTCCGGCTGCAAGTTCTCCCGAGCCCCGGACCTTTCGTCTAGCTTATCGGGTCTTAGGCCTCTTTACCTAGCCTTTAACCCGGATCGTGGCTTCGTTCGAATTGATGAAGGTCTTGAGAGCTTTGTTAGGCGATGCCTTCGTCATTGAATCAGCGGGGTTATTGTTGCCATTAATCCATCGGACTTCGTAGATCTCGCGGCGCTCGTATGATTATTAGAGGGCTATAATGTTAATTATTAGTCGTTTTTCCTTTATTATGCCTAGCTTTATAAGGCATTTATATAATAAAAAAGAGTCTGTATAGATAACCGTTAGGATCCGATTAATTCTTAGCTAATCTGTGATTATATTAAGGGTTATAGCAATTGCATAGGCTATATCGGTACCTTAAACTATTACGTATAATTTAGAAGCAAGAGCGCTATAAGTTACACGCTTGCTCTTTGTTAAGCTATACGTGATAATATTGCCTTGTATCGTGAAAACGTTCTCTTTCTCTTCCTCGTTGCCAATGATAATAATGAATCCAATCTAGGAACTTAGATCTTTGTTGTTAGCGAGAGATCTATCTATAAAAACAAACAGCTTCGTTTTCTCAAGGGTTAAAGGGATATAACGTATCCCTCGTTATTATTATTAGATCTACCATTTAAGTCTTTTATTTAATTGGTTTATATTATTATTTATAGGGTCTTAGTGTTATACTATGACTAAAAGGTTATACAAAGCCTCTAGTTAACAGATAGTTATAATATAGCTTCCATAAGCTCTTTGTTTAACGTAATCTTGCTTTACGGTTAGTGATTTAAGGTTAATGCTCTTAATCTTCTTGCTTTGCCCTTTTTAATGTAAATCCATAGTATTATTAGCATTTAAAGAAAGGATATAGCTATTAAAGATAAGGGAATTCTTAGCTAAAAGGATTTACTTTAGCTTCGCTATAAATTCCGCTTTCTAGAGCTCTCTTTCTTCTTATTAGAAGAAGTCTTAGTTACTAAGGCCTAGAGTATTATCTATTTATATTCTAACTACCCTTAAGAGGTTATTATCACTTGCGTTAGTTATTAGCAAGCACGGGTCATACGTTAAGGTTGTTATCTAGAGCTTTTCTTTATGATGATGGAAGTAGGTTGCCCACTAATAGGTTCCTACTTCTGTAATTCCGTATAAGGGCTTAATGACTTCTATTATTATGCCTTTAGGGAATAAATAGGCTATTTGTTTAGGCAGAGCAGCGATAATAAGTCTGCTAAGTAGCGTGTTTAACTGAACGTACGCTTACGTGATGTCTCGTATCTATAGGAAAATTCCTCTGGATCTTAACAATAGTGCTAACGCTATAATTAATTATTAGCTTGCTCTTTGTATTATTAGGGATTAAGTTAAGATTAGCTTTTTGCCCTTATTATTATGCCCTTGGATAATAAGTTATGATTTCTTATAGGGCACTGCTATTCCTTTCCCTTTAATTTCTCTTACTATATGAGATTTAAAGAGTCTCTTACTGCCGTGCTTTATAGGATTAAATATCGTGAATTTAAAAACATTACGCGCTTGTAAAGCATTGATTTTAGCTTAATCAGACTGCTTAAAGGGCTTACCAGGGGTTATTATCTTCCCTTCTTAACGTAACTAAAGAGCTAGATTCTAGTTAGCTTTTTCTTTTACAGTAAGGAACGCTTCTTAGAGTGTTCCTATAGTTATAAGCTTTTTAATTAAAGCATCTTCTTAATCTTCGTTCACAGTGAATAACGCTAATATGTTAGATTTGTAACCAGTAGTGTGAATTTCTTTACAGTTAGAAAGCAAAAATTAAACTATTAGCTTCTTTCTTAGTCTGCCTTGCTTTCTCTTAGCTTACAGAGCCTCTTTTTCTTTAGCAATCTTTTTAACGGCTTATATAACTTCCTCTTCCTCTTCCCTAGGCTCTTTTTCACGCTCTTTAGCTAGTTCTTAGGGATTAGTATTATTATAATAGTATGGTTTAACCACTATTATTCAGAATCTAGTTAGTCTACGTAGTATTTAAAGGATATAGGCTTCTTAGTTAATTCTAAGAAGCTTATAGGGGCTATGCTAGCTATCTTTCTCTCTCTAAACGCATACATCTAATTAAAGCGGAAGTTAATGCGTTAGCAACGTATCTAGGCTGTTATAAGTGTTCAGAGCATTATGAACTTACTGTTTTACTAGAAATCGTTAGACTTTATTAGTAGCTTTTTAGATTAACTTAGCTTATTAAATAACGGATACGCTTAGCAGAGATTCATTAGTTATCCATAGGTATGCTCTAAAGATAAGAAGCATAGGAATAAGGCTATTTAGTCCTGCTAAATCATTTACAGCTTTAATAGCTATTTAAAGGCATTGCTCTTACGTAAGTTCTTAACCTATTAAGTCCGTGATAATGTTATATACTCTTTGTAATAGTCCGTAATAGCGTTTAACTTTGCTAATACTATTATAAGCTTTTACTAGCACTTTATTAATCTTGATTAATATTAATTATATGTAGTGCTTAAATTCTAATAAAGCAAAGTTCTTCCTGGCATTATGAACAATCTAATCTAGAGGGCTAAGGTATATATCAATCTAATATTCACGCAGAGCGTTCTAAATGTCACAAGCCTTCTGCTTGTTAGGATTAAGGAATTATACGGCTTAGAATAAAGTTACTAAATTAACTATATAAAGCACTGGTTAATTATTAATTTAAACAACGTTAATGATAATCTTATAGTTGAATTCGTGGTTATCTTTAACAGTAAACCTAAATCTGCCTAGGGCTCTTCTGTTTAATTAGCATTAGTAGCAAATTTTAGTTAACTTCTTAATAGCTCTTCTTTTAACCTTATAGCTAGCTCTTTAAAGCAATCTTATAAGTTATTTAACTAATAGATAACCAAATCAATAATATAATTAACGAATTTCTATCTCTAATAGATGGAATGCAATCGTTTCTTTAGCTTCTAGAATCCACTAAGGATATCCCTATCTTCTTATAATTAGCACGGTTTTCTTGCCTTAAATTAGTAGATTTCTTAAGTTATCTAACTTAATGCCTATTCTATCTATATTAATGATTAAGAAAAGGAAGGGTATTGCAGTCTTAACCACATAGAAAGGTATTATGCCTAGTTTAGTTAGTACGTTTATCACGCCTTGTGTTCTTACTAATCTAGCACCGAATTTAATCTCTGCTTTAGTGCTTAGTATAATCTTTAGTAATAGCATTCGCTTTATTAATACCTATGATTATTTAAGTCTAACTATTAACAATCCTAAAGCTCCTATATCTAGCAAGATGCCTTAAAAGACCTTATTAGAGTAACATTCCTCTAAAACAAAGG
This sequence comes from Epichloe sibirici, assembly GCA_022702365.1. NCBI lineage: Eukaryota > Fungi > Ascomycota > Sordariomycetes > Hypocreales > Clavicipitaceae > Epichloe > Epichloe sibirici. The sequence goes on along the minus strand of JALAAE010000001.1, from coordinate 1,347,978 downwards.
TTATGCTTTAATCCTTATATAGATCGTGCTTTAGGTAGGCATGCTTAAAGGCTTAATCTCTTAAGGTTACGATTACCTTGTCGTTACTTAGCTAAGGCCCTGTGGTGAAGAATTACGTAATACTAAGCTAATTAAATTTTGGCTTATTAGCATTATTACTATCTTCTTCTTTATTAGCCTTAACGTAGGTTTCTGCTATCTTCTAGGCCTTGTTATTATGCTTATTATCTTCTTTAATTCCTTAACCCTCTTAAGCTTTATATGCTATAAGGTATGCTTAGAATTTCCCTTCTATTAGAGATGTTTAATGCTTCTTACTCTTCCACTATTATTCTTTTACTCGCGACGCAGGCCCGGAGCAGGGTCGGCGTCGGCCCGAACATAGATGCAAGGGGGTTTTTCTTCCCAATCAAGGGTTTTCCCTTTTGACGAAGCAGTAGGAGTACTAGTACTAGCCCTACATAGAGCTAGCTAGCGTAAATAATATATATATTATTCTTTTACTTATTAGCGCTCTCTTTCTAAGTAATTTATTAACTAGTAGCCGCTTTTATTACAGACATAGTATCTTCCGCTATTACGGCGGTGATGTTAATAGCTATAGTTTTTACCGTAACCTCTTTGATTGTATGGTTAATTATAGCGGCGGTCCGTGAACATCGTTTTATAATCTTCACACTCTTCGTTCTGCTAATAGAATTAAACCGCTGATTTATTTACTTTAGCAATTAAGATTAACTTACGAAGATCCCCTGCAAGCCCTTTAAAACCAGGTGAATGATTGTATTCAGCTTGCCTGCATTCTAGTACACTAGAAATTGCATTTAAGGTTTAATAATAGAGCTCTGTATTAACTGTTAAGGGTGGAAATAACCCTCTATAAACTCTTTTAAGGGTAGTTAATAGGATCTTAAGGCATTCTAGCTTGGTTTTATTAGGGTTTTAGGCAATAATTACCTTTAGCGTTGTATTATTCTATTCACGGCGGTAGAATTGCTGGTTACTTTCTGTTTCGAAGCGTTAACGGATGTCATTAATTATTTGCTCATAGGAGAGGTTCCTATTTGTTAGATAATCGAGAAAGTATTGCTTAGCATTACCTATAAGCATGATTAGAAGGGCTTTGTGGAGGTATTCCCACGGGAGATTAAGCCTATTATATTTGTTCTAAAAGAGGTTAATCTTTAGCGTAAGAAAGTCATACATCTTTCCACTGTAACGATCATTATCTTTGTAGACCTTTGTAAGCTTAGAAATCTTCTTCGTGATTTGCTCGTCAGAGGGAATATATTATGCAGGAGGGGGAGGAGGGATAGGTTGTTAGGGGTAGGGGTATTGTTAAGGCTCTAGGGTTATTATAAGTTAGGATCGCGATCGAGGTTCTTAAGGTTTAGAAGGTTTGTCTTTTAGCCAGGGTAATCTTATTTCTTCTTAAAGCACTTATCCTAGTGCATTCGCGATGCTAATGCCTATGCCTTAGGCAACGTAGACGCCTTTCTCTTATAGGTAGTCTTGGAAGTCACGTATAAGGTACTTTAAAGCTCTTTTAAACGTTTCCTTAGACTAACCTTTAAGATCCTCTTAGAAGGTCTCCTAAAGGTATTTATTCTGCTATCCGTAATGCTCGCTAAGGTAAATAAACCTTGTAATATGGTTATTTAGTTCATACTCTTTAGCGATATTAGGATTCGGCTTAACAGGTCTTTCCTAGTTAGAGCTAAGTGACAGAGAGTGAGGTTATAGCCGTCTTAGTAACTTAGCCTTTAAGGGTCTTGTCGGTGCTAATGCTGATGTTATGGCTATTATGTGTTTTGAAAAGGGAGGAAAGATAGAAGGGGAGTAGTGTAAAAATTAACCTTAAAGATTAATCCTTTAATGCGAAGTTCCTTTAGCAATGCCTAGAATTAATGGTTAAAGTATTAATCCTTTTAGAAGCTTATAATAGATAAGGAGATTAACTTTTCTAAGCAAAGGTCCCTTAGATTACTCCTAGACTCTATAATAGAAGAAATCAATCCCTTAGAAGCCTAAGAAGTTATCTAGCGATCTACTCTCTTCCTTTAGCACACGCTTATTAAATCTCTCTTCGCGACAAAGGTCCCGTGGATTTCTCCTAGACTCTATAGGAAGGAGGTTATAATCGTAGGAATGTCTCTTCTTGGTAGTTCCCTAGCTTATCTATGGTTTCTCAACCACTAATCAGTGTTAGGAGGTCTTCAGAGGCATGGATCTAAGCACTAGTGCAATCAGGGTTAAAGTGGTGATAATTATTAATAATGGATTCTAGATCTAGCTAACGGGCTACGTGGCCGAAGGTGTTAAGGGCATCGTGGGTCACGTGGGTGACCCACTTCCGCGATGCACCCAATCACAACGCAGCACTCGCGTTGTGCTCCACTTTCCGTGCCCGGCTGGATTTGACTATTCCGACATCTATTATCTTAGCCTAAACCTTAGTAGGTAAGGCAGTGGCTAGGAGCTAGTTTATCTCTGCTATATGTATGTCTAAACGCTATAACTAGAAAACAATCTTATTATACTAATCCTTACTAGCACTAGCCTAGCCTAGACTTACTATAGATATACTTGGTTTTTTTTTACTATAGTTCCTAGTATAAAGTTTCTTAATGTAATCCTAATAGTTATCTAGGACCTAGGAAAACATTAGACCTAGACTAGATTTGCCACTAAACCAAACTAACATAGCAGCACTCACACTACCCCTAGTAACTATAGCTACCTAGACTTTAACTAACCACTAGTGCTTATTCTGCTAGCTAGTTAAGTCTAGCTAAGAGTAGATTAGCACTAAATTAGACCTAGAATAAAGGTATCTATTACCTTTAAATACCTATAGTTTTAAACCTAATAGTTAAAATAGGTATTAGTAGCTAACCTTACCTAAACTAGTTAGCTTTATCTCTAAACCTAAATTAAACTAACTTACTAATAATATTATAGTATTAATACCCTAGGCTATTAATTAACTAAGACTTATAAGAAACACACTAAATCCCTTAGGGATTACCTAACTACCACGGATTAGGCTTAGAATAGGTGTGAAATAGGGGCAGAGAGGATATACCTTTAAATCTTTTACTATAGCTTACTCTAGCTACTTTCTAGTTAGGGATTTCCTTAGGTATTACTCTAAATCTATAGTCTCCTAGGTAGGTTAGAGCTAGAATAGTATAAATACTAGAATACTTATAGCTCCTAGCGCTATTATACTAGAATTATATTTAGTCTATAATAAATATTAATAATTAAACTAAAACTAGCCTAGGAGAGCCTTAAATAGCTTTAAAGAGGAAAAGAACCTATAGGAAGTTTAATAAAGAAAGAGAAAAGAAGTTAAACCCCTATAAGGGGAAGAGCTCTCTCTTATACTTATATAGGGAGAGGGGGATAAATTAGAGATATTAGCTAGAAAATAAAAACATAAGATAAAAAATTAACTAGATAATATATAAGTAACCTAGGCCTAGAACTACCTAGGACCTAAATTAGGACTATACTCCCCTTATAAAGGGTAAATAATACTAGGTGCTTAGGCTTTATAAGACTAATAGGCTAGAATTAGGCTAGGGATAGCTAAAAAGTAAGGCTATAAAGGAGTTAGCTAAAAAGTAAACTAGAAGCAAATTACTACTATAAAGCTAAGTTTATTATGCTATAGGGTAAAGAGAGGAGGTTTAGAATAGACATAGAGTAAGGCTAGACTAGAGTTAAAAAGGGTTAGGGACCTTATTTTTCCTTTTCTTTTGCTTATAAAGGGATAAGGCTAGCGTAAGCTAGTAATAAACACCTATAACTAGCCACACACAAAGCGACGCAGACCTAGATTAGGGTTAGCGTTAGCCTAAACATAGATATAAAGGGGTTTTTCTTCCTAATTAAGGGTTTTCCCTTTTAACTAAGCAGCTGGAGTACTAGTACTAGCTATACATAGAGCTAACTAGTGTAAATAATATATATTAATTAAAGTAAGGACTAAAAAAGGTAAAGAGTTTATATTAAATTAGATTTACTTAAAGTCCTTATTAGTACTAACTATTCACTATAAAGCCTTTCTATCTATCCTCCCTATAACCCTAGTTAAATAACTTAATACTAGGGCTTTTGTTTTTCTAATATATTTATAGTTTTATTATCCCTAGAGTCCTCCTCCTTCTCCTTTATATTATATATATTAATAGCTACTCTCCCTTACTACTATCTTAGAGAGAGTATAGGGTAGGCCTAAATAAAATACCTCCCTAAGCTATAATATAAATACTTACCCTTATTATAATATATATTATATATAGCCTAGGAGACTTACTTAGCTTACTTACTACTAGCCTTATTACCTAACTTAGCCTTACGCTATAGTCCTAGTAACTTTCTATATTCTCTCTAGGCCCTTACTATATATATAAATTATATATCTATTATAAGAGTGTCCTTATCCTAGGCCTAGGCCTTAGGTATATATACTTATTTTTACGTATAATTCCTCTTTTCTAAGTAATATAACTTAATATCTAATAAAATACTTTAATAGTAAGCTATTACTACTAAGTAATCTATTTATAATATATCCTATCTAATACTATAGTCCCTTATTTACTTATTAAGTACTATATATAGCTTAGTAAGCTTTATAAAGTCCTCCTTATCTAACCCCTTAGCTAGCGCTAATTTTTATTTAAAATAAATATAAAAGTTACTAAATTATTTATTAGGCTATTATACTATTTAGTTAAGCTTTATAATTACTAACTCCTATTAGTAAAGGTTATTAAATATATTATTTAAGTAAGTTAGAAATTTCTAGGGATTATAATATACGATTTTTATAATTTTTTTTTTCATCGGCAGTGGCCAATGCATCTAAAATTCACACATAACATAAGAATTACTAGCAACACCTAGCTAGTGCAATAATAAACGACTAATTAATAGTACCGCAGTGATAAAAAAAGCAGCCTAATATGGGAATAAGCTTTGAGGGCATAAATATAGGGGGCTATGAGGTTAGTGTAAAGTTTATTAATAATAAACTTTATAGCTGCGTTAGCGTAAGATATAGTTATAGTTTGTGACTGTAGTTAAACTTAAATTTATTTAAGTTTTACTTATAGTATAAATTAACGCAATTCCCCCTTTCTCTATAACCGTGTTTATTCCCTCTCTCTATCTCTTCTATCTTCTTATACCTTACCACTCACTTATGCCCTAAAGCTCTAAGGCGAACTTAAACCCTCACACCACACATAACTCATTCTCACTTGCTTCTAACCTAATTCGAATCACTAGGTAGGTCCTGCATTACTAATTAACTAATTAACCCTTAACTAATCAGATTATAGATAGCCAAGGGTGACAAAAAAGACACTGCCCTAACCAAAAGGTTAAAGGCTATAGCAGAAGAGAAAAGCAAAGGGAAGGAAAATAAAGATAAATCTAACCTAGAGATAATTAATAGCATTTATAACACAAGGGAAAAATGCTAAGAAGTAAAGGCAAGGCGAATAATAAGATTAGCAAGGGAGATAGGAAGAAAATGAAAGAATGGGGAATTAGCCTGTAACAATATAAGCAGTTTTACCTCGTACCCAGGAGGGGGGATTATAATATACTAAGTGCCCTTTTTTAAAAAAGGGAGTAACTTAGGCCTAAACCTTTAGTAATAGATTTTAGTAGATAAAGCACTATTAGTCTTACTAGGACCTAATAAACCCCTTATCTATATTAAGCTTATAGAATATAAGGTCTTACTATACTATAAAAAGGACTTTTTTACTATTAAATAAGAAGCCTATAGGTAAGGGCTTATATTTAACTAGTTAGTTAGTTAAGTCTAACTTCTACCTATTAGTAAGCTCTTAGATCTATCTTAATTACTTAGTAACTAGCTCCTATAACCTTACTAACTTATTAATATCTATTCTATCTAGTAGTAATAGTATATTTACTAGCTATTATATTTCTATAGTAAAGGATAATATATATTAAGAACTAGCCTTAGGGTAACTATATATAAGCATTCTAAATAGTAATATTATCCTTATAGGAGAAGAAAGGGACTAAGCTAGCGATTACATAGGATCTAGCTTTATACTAGTATATATAGGTTATACGCGGCCTGTGTATAGCCCTAACCTAGCTGCGCATAGCCCGCGTCCTTTGCGCGCCTTTTCCGGACCCGGGGTTGACCCGGGACATGACCTGAGCTTCTAAGCTCGAGTCCATAACACTCCACTCCAAATCAGCGCATTTTTCCTAATACCTAGGCAACCCCCAAGTCTAGAGTAAAAAGTTTATTTCACCCAGGTCAGAGTTGTCCTGGGCAAGCCCCGTGTCAAGCCTATTTCTGCCATATTTTCCAGGCCGTGTACATACCTTGTTGACTTAGTTAGTTATAGTTAGTTAATAGTTCTCGAACCTTCACGAGAGCTTCACCACGGTTGAATTACGCACGCGATAAGCTGACTACGTAGGCTATCTACTTTCCCTTATCCTCAGGCTTACGAGTAATCGTAAATATCTACCGCGAACTCTTGGGTATGGAGCATCCCCTTTGGAACCGCAAGTCATCATGCTTTACCCTCAGGGCCTTAGTAACTTCTAATATATTGAGATAATGGCTGTTTTAATTGCGGACCGAGGATATGGTAAACAAACTATTAATTGCGAAGGTCTGTTGGAATTCCGCTTTGGTCGTATAACTTCATGTATGTTGTTCCGGTGTATCTTTGTCGAACTGCTCCAGATCCTGGTCTGTCACTAGCTTTGGGGCTGGATAGTAGGAGCTCTTGATAGGTCAGTCGTCTTCTCTTCAGACGCATAGCTGGAGACATACTAATTGCGAGGCAAGAAAAGCCTAAAATCCCGAAGCATCCGCCGATAAGATGAATACTTGGCCGGTTTCCCGAAGGCGTATGCCCACACACACATCTGCATCGCACATCTTGCTATATTCGGACGCTTTTTTCATTAAGCTTGACTTGCGACGGCCTTGCTTCTGGCGCATGGACTTTTTGACAGATTTAGATCGATTGGACTGGGTGGGAGGTATGGGAGCTATGTTCAGAGATGCTTTAAAGCGTCACTATTGGGAATGGCTGAGGAGAGCAGGGAACTAAATAGCTGCGGGTATAGATTAAGTAGGTCTCAGGGATTCTGAAAAGCTTCGAATGGCTACAGTGTTAGGGCGTTGAAAATCAGTGTCGCTCTCCAGAAACCGTGGTCTTCAGAGTCATGGCCTACGAAGACCTGAAACTGTCCCTGGTGAGTTTATTGCCACGGCCATATTGATGCCTGCCGGACCGAAAAGCGGCTGGTTTCTACAAAGGTTGAGGAGCCGGTCAACGATATCATAGTAACGCATCAAGCTGAGGTCTAGAACTTCGTTTTGGACAGCTAACCGATGTATAAACATTGGAAGAATCGGTCAACTGCAGGTGTGATTAGAGCAACCTTTATTTTCCTTTTAGAAAAATAAATTCTTTTTGTGTTTATTAATTTCACAATTGGCATACCTCAAATTCAGGAGCTAAAGATTTGATGAAACTTCCGTACTCGGATTTCTGAGCCAACTCATCGTTTAATCACCAACCGCAGGCCTACCCTTAATATTTTACCATCATGTTCTCACCACTCCTCAGCTAGTCTTTGGTGTTTCGTTCATTCTAATACTATCATCGTTGAAAATACACAAACCCTACGTTACATCAACATTGTGACTCTACGAGCAGTTCTTTCCTTCTATTGCATGCATTTTGTATTTATTCTCAATTCGGTTAGGAGCACCAGTCCATCCCCAGGATCACCAGTCTGTCCCCAGGATCACCAGTCCATTTCTAGGAATACCGACTCTGTCCCCAGGAACATCAGTCCATCTCTAGGAATACCGACTCTGTCCCCAGGTTCACCAGTCCACCCCCAGGATCACTAGTCTATCCCTAGGAATACCGACTCTATCCCTAGGAACACCGACTCTGTCTTCAGGAATACCAGTCTGTCCCCGGGATCACCAGTCTGTCCCTAGGGTCACCAGTCTATCTCTAGGAATACTAACTCTGTCTTTAGGAACATCAGTCTGTCCCTAGGGGGAGTTTCGTAGATGAATAATCAATTTTAAGAAAAGCTATAGTCGACTCTGATACAAGACGTAACGCGAGGAAGCAAAAGGAAGGTTCCTCGCGTTCAAGGGGAACCCAGATGCATCATGTGGTCCCGCGCAGATCGTATCTCCATCCGTCCTATATGCTTCATAATCCAGAAAGTGTATGCCACATCATGCGTTGTGCATCATGCAGATGATCTGGCAAGAAGCACGTAATTGCGTGCGTGAACCCCTGCAGTCTACATAGGTGCCCTTTTTTTAATTAGGCTGCCTCAGGCTTCATACGAGCCAGAGGTGGTTAGCGTTTCTCCTTACGCTTGCTTAGAGTGACACTTAGCCTAATTAAGACACTACTAACCAGATTTTACCGCGGCAAGACATGCGAGATTTGTTTCTGCAGAAAAGAGCCTGGGATTAGGAACTACGATTAGCTGCCGCCGCATTTACGTATAATCCTTCGCCGCTAATACTTTAATCTTGGAGTACGGAAGCTGAATCTCGACTCGCATTTGAAACAATCGTTGCTCTTAAAAATGGAGAGGAAAAGCCATGTGTAGCTCGAGCAAGTCATCAAAGCGCTCGGTTAAATACGGTGAAAAGCGAACAGGGCGGCAGGGGATAGCGCGCACAAAGAAACGCTAAGCAACTATATAACCGGCCTCTCGAGTCTGCGGGATATCTTGCACCTTGGCTGGTCCGTTCTGCCGAGTGGCTGGATATTGGTTGCCAGGGGAATAAGGCAAAGAGAGGTGCATAGTGACGTCAAGTTTTGGCAATCGGCTGAGAACAATCTTGTAGGAGCGGGGTGAAAAAATACTCGCTGGTGGGAGGGAGTATGGGAATGCACGGATATCAGTGCAAGTGGAGACAAATAAACTAATAACATCTGATGAACACCATCCTCCCTTTTCTGCTAAGGTGATGATCAATTACACAATATGATTTCCCCGACCAAGTAAAACACTTACACTGCCGTCAACAACTTGACTCCGATCCAGAATCACATTTTTGAAGAGCATCCGTTTCCCCACCCTACTATGACGAGAGACCAAACACGTTGAAACGGCCCCTTACGCTATCGAAAACGAGCGGCCTCTCAATTCTTCAACACTACCGTATTCAATTGCGTTTGCTTGTCTTGTTCTGGTCTAAAACCAGCCAGCTGTTTTTCTGGTAAACCTACGATATGCAATTTAGGGAGCTATATTTTATTATCGCTCCTAGGATTATACTCACGGCCTCTGAGAGCTAAATGTCCTCCAGGAACTGTACCTGTCACTCCTGGGAGCGAGACAGATCGTTCCTGGGCTCTCTAACTTAGATCCTGGAGCCACACCCGTCCGTCTACGGGAGCCTCTAGTCGTCTGGCACTGTGTTTAAGCTTCCCAGGATGCACATTCATCGTGCTCCACAGGGGCAAAATGATCCAAGAACCACTCTACTATTACATTCGTATATTGCTAAAGGGTGGGCAAGGGCTGGAGCAGAGAGACTTGCTCTTACCTCGTGGCTGATGTGATTAGCTTCTCTCGTAGCATCGCTCAGAGTACCGCTAGTCCAAATCAGGTTACTAGAGTTAAAATGTAGTTAAGAGCTTTTGTACATTATATTTATCCCGGCTCACAGTAGTATCAGGCTTGCCCCAATAAGGCGACCACATTCTGGGCTACTCGTAGCTGCACATGAGTTGAATATGCATGCAATGACTCGCATTCTCTACCTGGAGGACGGTGTTTAAACCACCTTTCACCTTTTTTTGCGCCCTCTGTTTTGAACCCTCTAATAAAAATTACTGTTTCACCGCCCACCATTTTCTTTGTCCCGCTGACCTTCAGTTGAACTCACAACTAAAAGGACCGGTGCATATTATTCTAATACAATGAAAATAATTCTTGTTAATCAACCGAGTATCAACAATATCTATGACTCGCAAAAATCGAGGGTGGAGGGCTAGTAGGACTATAGCTTTGGGGCGAATCATAAATTTGGGGGGAGGCAGAGCTCGGAGTGCCACTAGTCCAAATTAGGTGCCTAGGAAGAACAGTTTGTTGTTGAGCCATTAATCGTGCCACGCCCCACATTATTTGGCAGTCGGGAAACCCCAACCACCAAAGGTGGTGCTTATCACCAAAACGGACCGATCACCACAACGGACCACTTTGATGATAGAACGCGTTTAACCGCGAATTCTGCTATTATTAGCGTTTTTATCATAAAACCTGATATTGAATTACGTGTCGATGAAGCCCTTACTTATATTGACGATAATCCGAAGGCTAGTATTCGAGCGGTTGCGCGTTAATTTAGCGTGCCGCGCGGGCGCCTTATCTGACGATGTTAAGGGATTTAACCTAAGAATGGTTAGCAAGCGAGTAATACGAAGCTTTTGAACAAAGAAGAGGTTATATTATGCCGCTATATTAACTAACTTAATAATGCAAACCTTACGGTATACCCTAAGTTTATTACAGATACTATAAATTATATTCTAAAGGAGAGGGCATTAATAGACGCGTTAAGCGTTCTATAGGTTATTAGAAAGCTCTAGACTATGCGCTTTCTAAAGCGCTATAGTTATAAGTAATACCTTTAAAAGAAGCTTAACTCTAATTATAAGGTATTAGAAGATCTATAAGTTATTACTTTATACTTTAAGTAACTTTAAGAGGTCCTTAATGCTAAGGGCCTTATTCCTAAAGATATCTAGAATATAGATAAGACTGGCTTTTAAATTAGTATAGGAAAAGATCATATGGTTATAATAAAGAGAAAGAGAGCATACCTCTTTTTAATGCCTAAAAATCGCGAATCTACAACTGCAATTAAAGCTATTATAGCTAGTGGCTAAGTTATCCTAGCCTTCCTTATCCTTATAGGTTAAAAGCATATAGAAAGGTAGTATTATATTAAAGAGCTTAATCCACAGATAAAGATAATGCTATTATCGTTAGGCTACACTAATAACAAGCTTACCTTTAAGTGATTAAAGCACTTTAATTAACACGCTATATCTATTAGTTAAAAACGCTTACTAATTCTTAATAGCCACGGATCATATTACACGCTTGAATTTATTGAATTCTGCGAAGATCACGGTATAATTCCTTTTAGGCTACCTCTATATCTAACATATCTCTTATAACCTCTTAATATTATAGTCTTCTAGCCACTTAAGTATTATTACGCTAAAGCTCTTAATATTATGGTCTATAACAGGGCTATAAGTATTATAAAGATTAAATTCCTTAGCTATATTAGAAGCGTTTAAAAACAAGCATTTAAGAAGTCTATAATAATATCTGCTTTTTGAAAAACCAGGATTTAGCCCTTTAATTTAAAGGTTATAATTAAAGAGCTTGTTAAGCGAGCCCTAGCTACCGTTCGTATGCCCTCTCCGGACTCGTCAATCTACGGATCTTCTGAATTCAAGACCCTAGTTATATTAAGGCAAATTAATAAGGTTGCTAATAAGCTTAAGACTATATTACATAAAGACAAGGACCTTAATCCTGAATTTAGCTATAATCTAGGGCGTTTTATCCGTAGAAGCCTTATTATAGCTACAGAGCTAATCTAAATAAAACAAGACCTTAGGCATATAAAAGCAGCTAAACTAGCATTACAAAAACGTAGGGCTATGAAGAATTAACTACTAAAAACAGGCAGTGTGCTTTCTGTATACAAAGCTTAAGGGATGGTACGTTAAAAAGAGATTAATAACGAGGTATTAGCAAGACACGTGGTTAAGGCAGCGGAGGAAAAGGCCTATAGGTATGCAAAACACGTGTTTTTTAAAGCCGCAAAAGAGGCATATAAGAAGCGTTGTAACCATAGCTTAGAACCCCTAGTTATTTGCGACGAAAAGGGCCTTTATTATATGCGAAAGGGCTAATAAAGCTATTCTATTATTAAAGTGGTCTGTTATGGTGATCGGTCCGTTTTGGTGATAAGCACCACCTTTGGTGGTTGGGGTTTCCCGACTGCCAAATAATGTGGGGCGTGGCACGAGTAATGAACTCATCTGTGGTGAAGCAACATGGACAATGCTTCGAGCTTTGGAAATTCTAGTAGCGGTGAGTTTAGTTGTATATTCTTAGTTGCGTTCAACCTCAATTTGTTGTGGGAGAAGAACGTTGAAATATCTAGGTGGGAGTAGTGAAAATGAGGCAAACAACGCGGTTCCTTTAACCCAGGGGTGTTCCACCAAGTTTCGATTGATGGAGAGGAAGGTCATTTTTGATCCGAGAAATCGTCCCATCAGCGTTTTTCCCTTTTTGTGCTGGAAAGCTTGGCCGTCAACGCCCGCCTCAAGTTGAGGACTCAATCAAGGACTACCGCAATCCAATAAAGGCTTTCGCCTATAAATATCTCGCGCGATGTCGGTCCTCTAGGTAGGAAAACCAGGGAGAAAACCATCCACTTTTCCCATCAAGGCCTACTCAAAACTGACGATTCAATCAAGACCCATCATCAAGCAAGCCCTACCTATAAATACCTCGTCACACGTCGGCTTCGCAGCATTCTTTAGCAAATCACTGTCGCAGATTTTGTCAATGAAAGCAGCTCAATTTGTCTCGCTCATACAGTAGAGCCTATTCAAGATGAGAGATTCAGGTGCCCAGACAGGGAAGGTACGTCTCTTTGCTTTCCATGAGGTCCGTTAGCGAGTGGCTGCGTGACGTCTAATCCCCAAAACTCAGAGCATACCGAAGTGTGTTCCGCGGAACAGAAGGAGATTGAGAGAGGTATACCTATTCTTTCTATATCAGAAGAACTTTTGCTGATTACTAGCCCCGTCTAATGCCTGACCCACAGCGAGATCACACAATATATCCTTCGCAAGCAGGAGCCTTTTATTGAAGAACGGAAAACGAGGTCTCGCGAGTGATATAATCGAGATAATGACCTCGCAACGGTGACTGTACTTGCTAAGGAATTTGAAGTAAGAGTGAATTTTTCTATCTACTAACGAGACCGGTCCAGGTAACCCGAAACCATCGAGTCGACGTATATTCCAAAAATCAAGAGGACTCTGAACGTCAAGAGGCCAAAGCGTGTTGGTGCCTTTGATGCCTGAGGCATGAATTGACTCGAGCCAAGTGGGTGGGTGAGTAAGCTGGTAAACATCAGGACGCATTTCGCCCTGACGGGCCACTCCCCCGCGCCAGACAGCGAACCTCCTACTATGTTGACTTCGATTTGCATTAATCGATTACTTGCTGAGAACTGATTTCAACAAGGGATGGAGGAAACAATCGCCGAGCCAAGACGTCAGCTTGAGGAAGAGAGACAGGCGCGAGAAGACGAGAGAAAAGCGCGAGAAGAGGCGGAGCGACGCCAGGGAGAGGCGGAACGACATGTGCAGCCCAACACACTGTTCACCCTTCTCGATCGCTGCCACAATTCTCTGTCTCAAGCGATCCGAATTGAGACGGATGCAGCTCTCACGACTCAGGGCGACGCGACTAACCCAGTGAACCGACTTTACCCTAAGCGCATAGTCCCTTGGCTTAACTTCCCTCAACTCCAAGAGCAAGTCTGGAGGAAACTCGACCGCACGGATGCCTTCACCTCGCGCCCCCTCTTCCCTTCTGATACCTAAATAGATTATATCGTTACGAATACCCAGAACCGGCCGATTTACTCGGAAGCCTCTCTTCGGAATTTTGAGCGAGACACGGTGGATAACTTTGTCGAAATGGTCATTAAGGTATTGCGAGATAATGAATGCCTTCGACATGAGTTTGGAATCCAGGGCCGAGTCACCTTCTATGACCGCGCGAACCTATCGGAAACTTCACTGGAGAACAGCTTGGAGCAAATAAATCTTCAGGATGCGCGGACACCTCAACGACCAGCGAACGCCAGGCATAGGAGAGGCAGAGGAAGGGGGAGAGGAGCGGCGCAGAGGCAAAAGAGCGCTAGCACTGCACGAAGGCGCAATCAGCGCGCCGACCAGTTCTGCGTGCACAGTGTGGCCAACGAGCGACACAAACCGGCGTATGCAGTGGAGTTCAAAGCGCCGCACAATGTGACAATTCCCGAATTGGTGGCGGGTCTACCAGATAGATCTGGCTCACGATGTTATCGACCAGGAAGGCGACACATTTAGATTTTATGCCACATGCCTCATAGGCGCCGTGGTCACTCAAATATTCTTATACATGATCGACAGTGGAGTTCGGTACGGCTACATCTACACAGGGGAGGCTTTTGTTTTGCTCCATATCCCGAAGGATGATCCCATAATTATTCAATATTTCTTATGTATCCCAAATCAAGACATGCAGGCGGACGATGAATTGCGCCTCTACCGGACCGCCATCGGCCAGGTGCTTACGTTCACCCTTTAAGCGCTAGCCGCCGAAGCTCCGCCTTAAGAGTGGCACGATGCAGCACACGATAAGCTAACGACCTAGAAGGTTAAATATCTAGACGTGTTGAGAGAAATTCCCGAAACTCTCCGTAAAGACCCGCGGGCCCCGTGGGGCCGCAGGAGTTCACACGCCGGCTTCACCGTCAACTTTCCCGAAACCGAAACCATGGATTTAAACAACTTCACGTCTGTGGTCGGACGGGTTACCTCATCAAAGCGACTCTTCTATTACACGGATACACTGTGATAATCAAGGCTACCACGGCGGACAAGCAGCATCTCATTAAAGCAGAGGCAGACAATTATCGTTCTCTCAGGAGCCTGCAGGGGAAACAGATTCCCGTCTGTCTTGGGACATTCACGCCACGAGTCTCATATTAGTAGTATGGCGAATTAATGGCGCAGATGATGATACTGAGCTGGTCTGGAAAACGGCTTCAGCATGTCATCAACGATGAGAATTCCAGATTCTTTCACCAGGAGCGCGACAAAGCTCTGACCGTGCTCCGGTCGCATGGAGTTGTCCACGGCGACAGTGAGTGGCGCAATATGCTGTGGGATGACTTGGGTGTTCGTTTGTTTGTCATTGACCTGGAGGAAGTGAAATGGTTGAAGCGCCCTCGGGCTCTTGAACCAACCTCTGGCAACATGCGGCATGGTCATCGCGTCGGGGTGGGGAAAAGCAGAAAAAAGCTCCTGTCCAGCTCAACTGCTGTCTGCTCTTGACGGCCCACAGACCCATAGACCACTGCGTCAGTTGACGTTACGTCTACACCTTAGATCACTCGTGATACCTGGGGGAGGGGAGTACAGCGTTAGATTCACAAATCGAACTAGGAAATCAAAGCCCTCGGGATAATACATGAAGACCTTAGGCGAGACAATGTCCTTTGGAGTGAAGAGCTTGGGCGTGCTTTGATCATCGACTTTCACCCCTCTACTTTGAAATGTCAACCGACTCTGCAGCGACCTGAGGCAGCAAAACGACGACTATGTCGAGCTGAGACAGGAGACGCAAAACTTCTTCGTGTGTTGTGAGAAGGAAATTCACTTTCTACCTGTTAAACTAGCGATCTTGTTCTTGATATCCACATTTCTTTCGTCATCCATTTATTTCGAGGCGAAATGCGCTTCTATATATGCTTCGACACCACCGAATCATGATGCGAGCTGGGCTTCCGAACTTGAGGCTTTTTCCGATGATATACCATTATGAAAGCATCGCAAAGGTTCATTTAATTTCAATACCTAGCTAAGACTGTCGTGTACTGACCGAAAATATTGCGATAAGCGCCCAACCGCTCGACTACCTTGAGGAACGGGACTTTCCCAGGTATGCTGTTAGACATACATTCCATCAGTAGGCCTCTCTCTGCCAAACTCCTTTGAAAATTTCTTATTTGATTCGGCGGCTAACTTCAAGTATTTGTAGTTCACCTGGTTGACGTCAGCCTCAGCGAGAGCGTGTGCAATTGCTGCGACGTTTTTGATCTGGTTCATGATTGGTCAGCAAGTGAGATGTTCAGTGCCACTCGGACACCCACCTCTCGTCCATTCAGAGCTAAAGACTCCAATCGTCGGAGTTCGTGCTCCTCAACAATGGCAGGTCCTTGCATCGTACATGCCTTGGACAGAAACGTTGACCAGAGATCTCTGCGAAACTCTCTCGTCAAATTCTCATACTCAATGATCAAATGGATCCGGCTGAGAATTGCGTCATCAAACTGGATACCCCGATTAGAAGTCAAGAAAAGAATTCCTTGATAATATTCCAGCTTTCGGAGGAAAATGGTCACAAGGCGATTATGGGTATCGTGGTAAGATGTACGCTGCTCCATGAACGCGTCTGCCTCATCCAAGAGGAGCACGGCATTAAAGTGTTTGGCGATCTTGAATACTGTTTCAAGTTGTTGCTCAAGCGCATTGGAATCTCCGTGGTTGACAACAAGTTCGCCTGCAGATATCTGGAAAAATCAGTGACGCCAAAATCAGCCGAGCTGGACGGTTCATACCGAATAGAGGGGGAGCTTGAAATACTCCGAGGTCGCCTCAACCGTGAAAGTCTTTCCGACTCCCGGTGGGCCACTAGCACAAGTTAGGTTGGGAAGACTTGATAGCATAGACGCTTTGCCGACATACTTCAGAAGAATGTTGAACCCTTGGCCCTTTCCATCAATTACGTCGTCGAACGGTACCGTCGGTATCATCCCTAGGCGGGTTTTCGCCAATGACAAGAGGATGGTCTTGGTCTCTGAAGGGATCTTCAGGCAGTCGAACGACTCAGGTGACCAATCCACGTCCCTAAGAGCACTAACTGCGCACTCCACTGGGTTCACATTAGCCGGAACACCAAACCATTGTCAGTCGTGTCACATACAGAACATTTTCTCCTTGAAACTGAAACAGCAAAGTGTTGGGCAGGAGACCAGTAAATCCGCCTCGCTTAGCTTTTGTGCATCCACACCGTCTCCTCGCATTTTCTCCTTCTCTCGCTCACGGTCCTCCATGAGCATTGCACCAATGTCAATGACTGACATTCCGTCCTTTTCCTTGACCCCAATGTCGCGGAGTGACGGTCGGGAGTAATTTGGCTGCATTTCATGGAAAAATGCGGCGTCTACTGCCACTCGACTGTTGATGTTGATTTTGAAAGCCTTGCCCTTGTTCATAAAGAATGCGCTGCCTTCGCAGTGCCGAACATGTGAGCCGGCCAAATTCCGGAACTTTTGACCTCTCTCGATCAGGTCTTTCCGGGCTTGCTCGTGATTTGGATGGTGGTGGAGAGGGAAGGCCTCAAGGGTCTCGATCGGCTTTGACCCCCGAAACTTTGCAACACGCAGAAAGATTCCGGCCTCGCCGAACTTGACTCCGTCATAATCAAGGAATCGGCACTCGAGATTCAACCACGTCTCGTCATTTTGTGTCATCTCTTCGCCCGCGTCGAATACGACACATCGCGGCTCTTTTGTGCCAATGCATGTGGTATAAACATGGCAACCAGGCTTGAAAAGCGCCCAAAGAAGGTCATATGTAATATGACCGTGCTGCAACATTGATTCGAGACGCTGCAAAGTAGAAGCATATGCGTGCTTGAGGTGGTCGATGAGCAAGAGGAGATGCTCTGCATGTGCCGACTCATGGTCTGAACTGCTATCCATGTTCTCCGCACATTTGTCGAGCTCTGGAAGGAAATGAAAAAGGAAATTTTGCTCGATTTAAATCCACGTCAGCGTGCTCTTTGATGATAATACTATCTGAATTACCGATGGCTTGTCCTCCATCAGGCTAACGGCCTTCATGTCGTGCAGCACGTCTCGCAGGATGTCGCGTAGGCCTTCTGATTTGATGTCTATGAATGGCACTATCTCCTTGGACGCCCGGTCTGATCATACTATTAGTAGGTTTTCGGCCCGTCATGCAAAGGTCTGACGTACCGACACGTTCACGGACAATGAATGCATATTCGGCATAGTCGTCCAAGCCACTGCTGGTCTCCACCGGCTCTGCTATCTTGTATTTGCATGCTTCTTTGTCCCAACTATACCCTTGTCAGCCAGTTTCTCAAAAGGAATGGGAAGGGGAGTTGGTGGCTCATACTGTTGAGGGTAGCGAGAGAAGGAAGAAAGGTGTAGATTGACTATCTAAAGGAGATCTACAAGAAGAGAAAGGAAGCCATATAAATAGGCTTCAACTAGCAAAAGAAGACCGATTCATCGGAAGGTCTAACAAGCGAGAATGAATCAAGGTCTTCCAACGAAGCCTGCAATGAATCCGAAAAAGGTCTACAACGAAGTTCGCGATGAATCAGGGTGCGAAAACTCTGCATCAGAAGTGATGCCTGAGATGTGAGGCTGCATATCTGCCAACACATACGTTTCCAGAACAGTCTTGAATTGGGGTGTCGAGGCCCACTTTTCAAACGTTTTGAAATCATCCGGGGTAGTACAGATCGGACTGTTGAGTTCATTGCTTGCTAGACAAGCCTGAGTAGGCTTAGTTGCCACAGACAGTTCAGCTGAAGCACATTCATCGCGGGTGAGCTTCACTAGCAACTTCTTCAGTCGAACCATGTCGGGGCCGGATGGAGACTGCTCCTGGGAGACAGGAGTGTTTGGAGGTTCTCCTCTTGTAAGTTCGAGCAGCGTCTTCTCAAGAAACACACCAAAGAGATGTTGCAGATCCTCCACGATCGTCTGAGACGTAGCTGTCCCCTTCGTTGGGCTATCTGGAGGCGTCAAGTCTTGGTGACAGGGAGAAGAAATCTCGTTCAATGCCATGTTGTGCAGTTAAATAACTGAAAAATTAGGTGTGTTATGGGAAGTTGGTATGAGTGTGCAAGAGATTGGAAGGCCAATGATGAACAGAAAGGTCGACCGGAGCGCAAGGAATCGCGCCTTCTTATATGTTCACAACCCTGGTTGTCCATCTCTGCCACGCTCTCTGCTCCGGTCAAAATATCTCATCTTCCTCTGAAGATTTGTGCGTACAACAATGTGCATGAACTTGGATGCAATATCCACAACAGCTCTCCAATTATCTCTCGTCCAGCTGTCTTGTAAGAATTGTACGAGATCTCACGCGATCACACAATGACTTGAGCCCGGAGTTTGTCTGTGCAGTTGCGTTGGAATGTGCCACATCCATCCCCGTTGGAGCAAAATATGATGAGTGGCATCTTTTTGAGAGTCATTAAATAATAAGTTGCATCCCGATTTTGCCCTTTCCAGGGTTGGTCCGCAGCTACGTAAGCCGCTACACCCGATAACTATGTTCCAGGCTGACTCCGACTCAGCCTACAGCACGGTGAAGGGTATTGCTCTCAAAGCCTTAACGGGAGCTACTTATTATGAGCCGAGTACCAATTGATCGAGGCTGAGTATGCCTGCCATGATGTCCAGGCCACCAATTCCCTTGCTTACTTGACTTGATAATGGGATGGGGAATTCTTATCACGGCTCATGGATTTTGTCCTCCATGTGTCTCGACTCACCCTTGGGCAGTAGGGTCCTGAAACATGCTTACTTCTAACCTATGGAGAACATTTTTACTAAGAAATTGTATGAATCCTTGAGCAACACAGGTGAAGTAAATGCGCGAGTAGGAAAAGGATCATATTATAACCCTCGGTGTGGAGAAAGGGGATACTGTAGCAGTGGGGTAATGAGACTCTCCCTCAAAATCGCAAAAATAAACGGACAATTCATCAAACCTCTTGGATGTCCTGGTGGTCTGAGATGGTGTCTGAGATGGTGTCGTGGCCAATTTACTCTTGATGCCCAACGCGCTTCCGTGTCAGGAAGTGGGGCAGCCGTCAATCACATGACACAATGTTCTTTAACCCCTCCCGAAGCTTCTCTCACCCGACCATGACGGGAAAAGCCGCGATAACTGAGAGACGTTTCACCAACACCACTGATTTCAATAGCCTTTCAGGTGTGCCGTCTCTGCTTCTTTCGCCCTTTTGGAGTCCTCAACATTCCCGGCATCGCTTGCCCCTACCTCGAGCCAACCGCAAGTTTACATTGCACTGCTGCACACATACAAGCTATACGGTTGAATCTTGATGCTTCAAGCTGAGCGCGGTACATATAAACTCAAGTCTCTCATATTTCTGCCACTGACGCTAATATTCGATGTGCTTCAGTCTTCGGAAGGCCTGTTCTATACCAGTTGACCACGAGAGCGACCGTGTGTACCGTGATGGAGGATGATGTTTGTCGCTACCTTCTAGCATGATGAACAAGTTCACACCTAATTCAAATCAGGTTTCAGTTGGCACACCAGCCGTAGAAGGCCAGGAATACAACATTCGAGGAGCAATATTGTTCAGGGAGGCACATTATGACAGGGAAGTGACGGGAAAAGGCGAGTCAATCATGATCTATGATCCAAGCACCGATAAGGAGTCGCTATGGGAAAATGGTGAGGATCCGGAGATTGAAGAAACGGCAAGGGTTCCCGCAGGGTTTAGGGTTCGTGTGATCGGGGGGATTGTTAAGTTCAAACGCGTATAGCCTCCAGCTCATGGATGAGTCGGAGTCCACTTTCGTGACCGACCAAAAGGGTGATAGATATATCCTGGGTTCGATACTTAGGCACAAGTGCGTTCACACAATCCGAAGTTTGTGTTCCCCCAACCGTACGTTCCCATTGCCATTGGTGGCTGCTTTGGAGAGCATTGAAAAGCCTGGCACCTAATATTGGCAGTTTTGTAATGGGTGAAGCAGAGCATCGGTAATCAATATCTACTTCCTATATTCAGCATTTCTAGTATATGTCACGAAGGGATTTGAAATTGCTCACGCCTGTTTTGCCGTATTCTCGGTATGTCATTGGCAGCATGCTGTTTTATTTGTGGTTCGGTGATTGCTGAAGTCACCCTGGTTCCAGTTTCGTCGCCAGTTTCGGATTCGGTTGAGTATACTGCAATTTCTGTTGTACGTCTTCGCTTGAGGGCCGGTTGTTGTTCAGCGGGGACTTTCGAAATGTTTTCAGCGAACGAAACGAAGAAGTCACATGTGTTCATGGGCTCCTCGGCGGCAAGAGACAGCACAATCTCAGATATTTGTGGCGGGATCCAATCCAATCGTTCAACTCCGAGGTCTTTGGTGAGAAATTCAAAAGTCTTCTCAGTCATGCCAACTGAAGTTTTCCAGGTGGAAGGCTGGAGTGCTATCGCCCACATGAGAATGACATGGCTATGCTGAGATCGAAGTGTCTCACACCGCACTTCAGTCTGTCTGTTTCTCGCCTTCACTTGTTTGGAATCCAGCTGGAAGGTTTTTGGTCCCGTAAAAATAAGAACTAGATTCCTTTTTAGAGTCGTCAGTGTCGAGGGGGTGGTTGGCGGGATATTCTTGGCAGCCCGGATACGATCCGCAAGTTGAACGTCTTGTTCATCTGGGGTCCCAATAGCTAATAATCTCTGAATGCCGGTTTCATAATTCGGTAATGTTGCTTTGAGCCTCGTATGCAGATTTTGAAACTCATTCAGTTGATCTGCCGTTGGGCGGATCCGTTTATTGCAGAGCTTCAACCCGATCGATTCCATCTTGGTCACCAGGGCTTCAAATTGGGTGAGTACCACACTGACAGACATTCCGAAGCATAAGATGAGGCGAAGAAAATCAAAGGGGCAGTACTACTGTGATAGAGGGAGTAAGCAGCAATAAATCATACGCAGTCACCGGACACTACATTCAGGCTATAGTTATGGATTTGGTATAGCTGATTACGTGACCAGGCACTATCCGCCGAAATCATTCGTCAATACTATCCTTAGCTAGTGTGCTTTACTTTGTCTAATCACATTACTGCCTAAGTCAAGTCAGAACAATATTCATCATGGTAAATCTGACACTAATCATTGTTTGATAACGTTTAGAAATGTTGCTTCTGTGCTCCATAAGTGACGTGGTTCCAAAAGAGGGCCGCCGTTATGCCGCCAGTACTCGCTGGCGCTCACGGCTGAGGCTCGTGAGGGGCTGTGTGAGGTAAGATCTGGAGTTGAGCTTATCATTCTTGGCCAATTGGTGATATTTTGTGACAAGTCTCAAATACCTCACACATGTCATAAATGAAGCTCCCGTGCGACTTTTAATAGTTGTTTGGGAAAATGTACCGCTAGGCAATTTTTGGCCAGGCTGTACAGGGATATAACTTGCGGCACACGGACCAGGCAACGAAGCAGCCAGCCAGCCAGCCAAAATTTGGCCCTCTCAGGCCTCGGAAACCGCTTCAAATGACAGGGTTCCCCGCTCGAGGTATAGTTTTCAGAAATACCGAATGGATACTGCTTGCATGTCCGATCGCTAGTTGCCGCGCAATTCTAGCTCGCGGGGGGGGAGGGGGTTGATTGATCATAGGCGGGCCTGGATCCTCGATACTATTTCGGTATACAGACCCACTTAATCGACGCGCCAGTCTACATAATAATACAACCCACAATACAACCCAAACGAGCGGGGTCCATAGTTTCATAGAGTTGAGAGTAGCTCTGACCCAATCTTTGCATTAACACGCATGGTCACAAACACCCCAGGCACGTACGGGGTCTTAGCCCCGCTTAGGCGCTACGTGGCTGGACCACAGAATCCGCAATAACTATGGTGTGTATGTAATGTAAAAGACCGTCACTAAAATTACTTGGTACAAGGAGCCGCCCAAGTGGAGGCTAACAGGCTACTACCAGAGCATCCCGCAGCTCTTTAGCCAATCCTTGTCCGAGGAAGTCCCTCGCCGTTCACGTATGATGTTGGCAACTTGAGGTTCAAGATTTGAGCAAGATCCGTGAGCGAGTTCAGGTATTTTGCAGGTGATTCTTCGGGTTAATGAAACATTCCAATATAAATATCCATGCTCAGCTCCTGGGATTTCTCCCCCAGCACCAAACCGCAAGGGAAAAAAAAAACAAGCCACGACCACCCAATCTTCCATAACTCGTTCTACATTGGATACCATCTCTTGGCATCGCGTAAGTATCGCTGCTTGATATGCTCGCCATAGCTAACACGGGCAAACCTCAGGAGAAACATGTGTCAACGACTCATTGAAACGGTTGAGCACAGATGCGGGTGTAGAATCGATTCCCCCGGCAGTGTCATTGAACTCAATGGCTGCAACAATTGCGGCATCATCAAGCGAACACAACAAATGGGCAAGACGACTAAGAGGGGCCCATGCCCTGATTGTATCGCCAATGGTCTCTGGGTGAAGAGGAATGGAAAGTGGGAGAAGGCTTAGAACACTACCGATGAGTGAGCAAGGATTTTTGGCAAAGGACTGAAAGTCAATTAATCAAAATCAGTCGCAATAAACTGGCCTCTCACTAGTCTGTTGTGGATTTCATTTATGTATTACACTTGTGAACGTTTCCGAGTGTTGTTATCTAGCTGAACTCGATGGGTAAAGGGAGAAGACATCCGTTGAGCATACTTGGGCGACGGAGATGTCACAATGCAACAGGTGGATACTCGGAGGCAGGATATGCTAGTTATCTCCGGCCAAGATTATTCATGTATTAGAGCCCACAAATTGTCAGATAGGAGCCTTTTCGCAATTCAGACCTGTCATTCATCTCAATGGAGCACCCGTATCCCTTTAGGTGCCGTAAGGGAGCAAGCAGGTAGAAGACCCACTTATTGTAGGAACGCGAGAGGTACCTTGCGTCAACCAAAACAATAGGCGTGGCTGCGATGTGTGCAAAGTATCCATTTGTACCTAGCTAGATTGCCGGTACTTCTATCATAGGCTGATTAACGTGCAGGACTAAGTAGCTCAAATCTAGCCTTGTTCTGATTGGCCCACATCCCCGCGAGTGACCAGCTTGCTCCCTTACGGCACCTAAAGGGATGATCCACTTCGCTACGTTCCCGTTAGATTATCACGGAAAACCAGAGGAGTGGATCGTGCGGGTGCACCAATGGAATCAATAACAGGTCTGAATTGCTAAAAGGCCCCTAGCTGGCAATTTGGATGGGCTCTAAAACATGACTAATCTTGGCGGGCATATGTACAGTATTTTCCTGCTCCGGGTCTCCACCTACCCTGCTACATTCCGACAGGATATTTATGCCTTGAAATCAAGGCACTAAGAATTATCAGTTTAGTTAGTTAATTAGCTAGCTTAATCCAGCTATCCAACCTCGCTTGGCCCCCTTTTCTTCTCCCTGCTCACCTCCCTCCCACGCTCAGCAACATTTTTTTCTGCACGACCTCTTCCAACCTGTTACATTTTATTCCTGTTATGGATATCCGGCAGCAGTTCCCTAATGTACACTGGGTCTGGAAAGGAGGCATCTCCTTTATCTATGAGGTCCATCCTCGCATCGTGGTCAAGGTCCCGAAACCTGGCGATTTTGAGAGAGAGCAATTTCGGAAAGAACTCAAGATCTATGAGATCTTCTCTCGACATCCGCCCTGCCTTTCCATAGTCCAGTGTTTCCTCTACGCGGACAACGGCATCTTCCTCGAGTACATGCGAGGTGCGACCCTTATTAGTGCTTGACAATTGTGTCTACTAACCGCCGCATTAGATGTAACCCTCTGTTCGAGAATACAAAATAACCATACTCGCGACCAGCAAACAGCTGTGGTTACTAAAGTGGAGAATCTGGAACCTCTATCCCTACGAAAGGAATGGATGAACGACCTCGCTCAAGCCGTTGCTTTTCTAGAATCGCTCAATCTCGCACATGGCGACCTACGACCCGAAAACATCTTACTTGATCGCAACCGATTAAAACTGTCAGATTTCGATTGTACGGCTGAAATTGGGTCAGATTTTGAAGCTTGCATCGCCCCGTATGGAAGAATACTCAACAGCGACGAGCAGGATCAAGGACGGCGTGGGAGTTCCGGTTTCCTAGGTCCTCGAACCGAACAATTTGCCTTGGGCTCCTTGTACTACCTCATAAACTACGGCTTCGAGGTTTATGGAGATCGACGTCTTACCGAGGATCCTAAAGAGCATGGACGCAAAGTTGTGGAGTTACTGCAGAATATGGAATTTCCGAAGTTAGATGGTGATCCGTTAATTGACGACATCATCATCAAATGTTGGCACAACAAATATGCCACGATTGCGGAATTGGCCGCATGCACAGAGACCCTCCTTCCTGGAAGAAACAACCGGAGAGACACCGAAGCCAAAAAAATATCCACCCCGCAATGGCGTACGTTTATAGGCCGCGTTATTCGCGGATTGTGGAAAAGTTTCAGATCTTGGTGGGTTTTCGTGCTCCGTTGCACCGGAGAGGCAACCAAGCCTGAAGAAGCTAATTACGGAGAACCGGAGGGCTATAGCGGTGGCATCGGACAACACGACTCAGTAGAGGATTTCTCTCCGGAAACAAAATTCTGTCAGAACCTGGAGAAGCGCGGACTTCTTCATATGCTTTCTTTGGGAGAGCCAGAGAAACTTGGATTCAATATCGAGTGGTATAGACATTCCACAAGTTGAAGCAAAAGCTCAGCAGCAGATTTCGACCAAGGAGAAATCCAAAGCGTTGACCGACAACCAACATGGTGGTAAAGCATATCATCATGAAGATTAGTAAAGTAAAATGAAGACTTGTGCACAGAGACGAAGTTGCGACTGGTCGTGGTTGGGTATTGTCCGCAGCACTCTTGGGATTTGCATTTCCCTAATTCTTAACTTCTAAAGATGGATGTTCTAAACCGCATGTCGCCTATACAATCATCACAAATTATCGTATTACACGATTTCTTTTACTTACTGCCAAAAAAAAACAATAAATGTCTTGTTTTGGAGACTTAATGAAAGTTCCTGGCGCTGAAGTTTGACCATGTCTAGATACTGTAATATCAACAGGATTCTTCAGTTCCCTTTGTATACTTGAGAGGCGGTCTTTCCGGGATTTGGTGAATCACCTGCCTTCGAATTAATTAGTTAATTAGCAACGAGCGATGTTAGTAAAGCTGAGGCAACTCATAATGCTCGTGGGGTCGCAGTTTCAAACCGCCAAATAACCATCCAATCAGCATTCGGGAGTTTCACAAGTTCTCTACTAACTTCTCCCGAAGTTCAAGAATACTTTCAAGTTCGCGGTTCAGACCAACCTCATTCAAAACCTCGGCTCTTTATGCCTTTCCATGTGACTCAAGGCTACTTAAAAGAGCGTTTTGTTGACTTCCTATTTACTCAACGTTTTTCGAGTTCGTCGTGTGCAATGGTCAACACACGTCCAGGATCAAACAATCCACCTAATTTCTATAATAACATTTCTTGAAGGGCATCCGTCTATGACGAGAGCTTAAACACGTTAAATCGGCCCCTAATGCCATCGAAAATGAGCGGTTTCTCAATTCTTTAACGCCGCCGCACTTCATTGCGTTTGCCTGTCTTGCTCTGGCCTAAACCCAGCTAGCTGTTTTTATTATTATTACTGTAGTAGGATAGCAGAGAGAGCGCAGATTTTCACGATATTATTTTGACAGAAAAGGATTCGCATCGCTCTTCATTGGAGTATTGCTATTCGTGCGGCCAGAAATTGCTATCGGTGCGGCCGCTCTACTTTTACCCCGCTCTAGACCTATAACTTTTTAGTTAGTAGTAAAAAATTTTTAATCCACCCCCTTTGCCATAGCTTACCACTATAGTGATATATAACTTTATAGAGTTAAGTGTGATTATTAGAAGCATTAAGCAAAAGCCTAGAAACCAGACTCTAGGCTAGAGTCTGCTTATATCCTCTTTTCCCTCCTATAAGCAAATTTATTAGTAGCATTATTACATATGCCTTAATTCTACCCTCTTTATTACTAAAGTTATTAATTCTACCGTTATTATTATTATTAACGTAACCTCCTATAAGGACCTTAATAATCAAATCTAATGAATCTATAATCCTATAATTATTAGCAGGGCTTAAACCACAAAGAATAAGAAAGACCCTTAACACTAAGCCTCTGTAATTAACAGAAGCTAGCAGCCTAGGCAGTAGCTTTAATCCTTATAGCTAGGAAGATCTTACAGCTAGGAAGATCTCGTGATAATAGCATAAGGCAGCTTAATACAAGTATCTAATAAACCCTCTTATAAGATAAGGTAGGAATAGCCCGCGTAACACAGCGTTATTAATAATCTACATAGCGTACAGCTAGCTAATTAAGCAATAATAGGAATAGCATAGTAGAGTTAACGCAAGGAGGTTAGGGTTATAGGAATTTAATAGCCTTATTATCTCTTAACGTTATAAAGGTTATTCCTATAATACAGCAGGTAGCAAAAGGCATTAAATTACGTTAGCAAGCTCCTTAGCAGCCTCTAATGCCCTAGAATAACTAGTTAGGCTAGGCAAAGTGTATACTTTTAAAGAAAACACTAGAAATCGCGTTTTTAAGCAAATTAGCTTAAGAGGCCTTATAGCTATAGTTAAATTCGCAGTATCCTATTGCCTTAATTAATTACTTTAATAATTTAGAAGCATCTATATACTATAGTGTGAAATAGCGAGGGGCATCTAGTAAAAAAAAATTACAAATCAGGAAGTAAGTGGGGCGGCCGCACCGATAGCAATTTCTGGCCGCACGAATAGCAATACTCGATCAAGGGGGCGGCCGAATCCGGCCGCGTCGGCATATATGGTATTTGTACTCTTATATAAGGCCTTATATAACTATACTATACTAGTTATATATATATATTACTTACTTATAACTATATAATTATAAAAAAAAGAAAGAGAGAAGGGCTTAAGTAAGGGAGTATATTATAGACTTAAGCTTAGAAGCTTAGGTTATATCCTAGGTTAACCCTAGGTTTAGAAAAGGCATATAAAGGATATAGTCTATATGTAGCTAGTTTAGGGCTATACGTAAGCTATGTATAACCTATATATATAGGTATAAAGCCAGATCCTATGTAACCTCTAGCTTAGTCCCTTTCTTCTCCTATAAGGATAATATTACTATTTAGGACGCTTACGTGTAGTTGCCCTAAGGCTGTTAGGAGCGGAATGGCGATAGCATTAATGAGGGTAGCGCCCAGCGGGGCACGGAGCTGCGGGCTAGCTACGGGCTAGTTACGTAAGGGCTATGGGATATTTAAAGGAGCTTTCCCTACTAATAAAGGGAAAGGCTAGAGATTAAACCTTTTAAGCACCTACCCCTAACTAGTAGTTTAATAGCTATAACTCTTTAATCTAACCTTTACTTTATTATTTACCCTTAAGCTAAAAGCCTTAATAAATTAATCTCTCTTCCCTTTAGGGCAATAGACTATTAGTTAGATTAAGATATTAGGAATTCACTGCATAATAACCTAATTAGGTAATAGCTATAACTACGTAGTGAATAAGCAAGAGAATGTTATATAACTAAACCTAACTAGAGTAGTCCGCTAGTCCCTATTAGATAACTAACTAAGCGGAATACTTATTAATAATAAGGAGGTATTACCCCCTCCTGGGTACGAGGTAAAACTGCTTATACTGTTACAGGCTAATTCCCCATTCTTTCATTTTCTTCCTATCTCCCTTGCTAATCTTATTATTCGCCTTGCCTTTACTTCTTAGCATTTTTTCCCTTGTGTTATAAATGCTATTAATTATCTCTAGGGCAGTGTCTTTTTTGTCACCCTTGGCCATCTATGATCTGATTAGTTAAGGGTTAATTAGTCAATTGGTAATGCAGGACCTACCTGGTGATTTAGCGAATCAGGTTAGAAGCAAGTGAGAATGAGTTATGTGTGGTGTGAGGGTTCAAGTTCGCCTTAGAGCTTTAGGGCATAAGTGAGTGGTAAGGTATAAGAAGATAGAAGAGATAGAGAGAGGGAACAAACATAGTTATAGAGAAAGGGAGAATTGCATTAATTTATGCTATAAGTAAAACTTAAATAAATTTAAGTTTAACTATAGTTATAACCTATAACTATATCTTACGCTAACGTAGCTATAAAGTTTATTATTAATAAACTTTACACTAACCTTATAGCCCCCTATATTCATGCCCTTAAAGCTTATTCCTATATTAGGCTGCTTTTTTTATTACTGCGGTACTGTTAATCAGTCGTTTATGATTTTTATAATTTTTTTTTTTCATCGGCAGTGGCCAATGCATCTAAAATTCACACATAACATAAGAATTACTAGCAACACCTAGCCAGTGCAATAATAAATGACCGATTAACAGTACCATAGTAATAAAAAAAGCAGCCTAATATAGGAACAAGCTTTAAGGGCATAAATACGGGGGGCTGCGAGGTTAGTGCAAAGTTTATTAATAATAAACTTTATAGCTGCGTTAGCGCAAGATACAGTCATAGTTCGCGACCGCAGTTAAACTTAAATTTATTTAAGTTTTGCTTGCAGGATAAATTAACGCGATTCCCCCTCTATAACCATGTTTATTCCCTCTCTCTATCTCTTCTATCTTCTCGCACCTTACCACTCACTTGTGCCCTAAAGCTCTAAGGCGAACTTAAACCCTCACACCACATATAACTCATTCTCACTTGCTTCCAATCTAATTCATATACCCAAGTCCTCATAACACACCAAGTAGGTCTTGCGTTATCAGTTAATTATCATCCTAGCTAATGGATTTATAGAATAGCAAAGGATAACCTAAAGCCAGGGGCTATAACCACTAGGTTAAAGAACCAAAAAGACCTATTAGAAAGTAAGGAGAATTATAATAGAAAGGAGGTTAGGAAGTTAGTAAAAATAAGGGAGGATTTTATAAAGAGTAAGAATAAGAAAGGTAATAAGAGCTTAGAGAAAACAGCGAAAAAGATGGACAAGATGTTGAAGAAAAACGGGTTGTAATAATATAAGCAGTTTTACCTCGTACCCAGGAGGGAATCAGTCGTTTATTATTGCACTGGCTAGGTGTTGCCAGTAATTCTTATGTTATGTGTGAATTTTAGATGCATTGGCCACTGCCGATGAAAAAAAAAAAAATTATAAAAATCATAAGGAGGTATTACTAAACTAATATCTTAAAGAAGCTATAACCTAGATATATATTATAGAAAAAAGATAGAAACTTACGTAATTATAGCAAAACCTATAGATAATAGAGAGGGCTATACCCTTAGGTAACTTAGATATAAGACCTATAAATACCCCTCCTTTAGTGCCTTAGGTAATACTTACTATATAGTAATATAGCCTTATAAAAACATAATTAAGAGCACCTATATATAAAGGGAATACCTTTAAGAGTCTTTAGAATTTCCTAGCGGATTTAAACATAGCTTTTACTATAGATTATAAAACCTTTATAAATAATATAACTAAGGTTACCTATGCTAGTAGCTGCCTAGTAGATAATGTAAAGTAATAATAGATATATTATATAGCTACAGATAGTTATATAAACTACTAGGGTTATACCTAGGATAGATTTATAGATTAGTTAAAGATAAGGACTATAGATAAGAATGTATAGTGCTTAGAAGTAATAAGGATACTAATAGGTCTTAGGTAAGAGAATTACTAATTATTCTAGATATTTATAAAGATCTAGGGCAAGGCAGAGGCTAAGTTACCTAAAGTAATTCCTAAATGCCTATAAATCTATATATTTATTAATAGCCTTAATAATGCTATAAAGAAGTAAGTACTTAGCTAAGAGTTCCCTAAGAGTTAAACCTATCTAGTAGGCTAAGGAAGGAAGGTAAAGGTTATAACTAAAGAAAGCTAATTAAGTAATTAAGGTAGTAACTATAAGAGAAGAAAATAGCGTTTTACTTTACTAGAAGCACCGTAGAAATAAAGTAATAATAAAGCAGTAAGTTTATTCCTTACTTGCTTTAAGTGTAATAAGCTAGGATATATTACGCTAAAGTATAAGGAACTAAATTATTCTATTTATAAGAGAAGTAACTATATAATAGAGATATATTAAGGTAGCAGTAACTAGGTTAAAGAGCTATCTAATTTAAATAAGACCTCTATTAGCTTAGTGTAACCCTAGGAAAATACCCTTATTAAATTATTACCTAAAGATCTAAGACTATAAGTTAAGGTAAGGTTATAGTAAGAATATAAATAGGTAGCTATAAAGGTACTATTTAATCCTAGTATAACCTATTTAATTATCTACCTAAAGCTACTAATAGAAGTTAATTAGTCTAATATTAAGAAAGATAAGATAACCCTTAAGAGTGTAGCCCTAACTAAAATAAAACATTAAGGGATCTTATTATAAACCCTATTAATTAAGGATAGTATAGGCTATATAAGGATATATTAAGTTAGCTACTATATAGCTAATACTAGTAAGGATTTGTTATTAGGGTATAATTAGGCAGTTATATATAAACCTATAATTATGTCCTAGATAGATAGTTACTAGAGATACCCTATTATAAAAGAGTGCCTTAGACTAGTAGTAGGGATATAATAGGCATATAAGGAGGCAAAACACATATGTATTAGATTTATCCTATAAGGATTAATAACGGAAATTATATAAAAAGATAATAATATCTTAATAGTAGCTAAAGATAAGCCCTATAATAACCTAGTAACTATAAAGATAGGTAAAGCCTATAAGTTAACTATATAAATACCCTAGGCTTATAAATAGTTTAAGGATATCTTTTTAAATAAACTTATAGGTATTCTCCCTATATTAGGTAGCTAGACTTATACTATTAAATTAGAAGAGAGGAAAACACCCTTATAAGGACCTATATATAATTTAGTAAAGGAGCTAGAGGTACTCTATAAGTACTTAGCGAGTATATAGCGAAAAGGATAGATTTAGAGATCTATTAGCCTAGCTAGGGCCCTAATATTATTTATACTAAAGAAAGGAGGAAAATTACGCCTCTATATAGATTATAGAGGCCTTAATAGGATTACTATTAAAGATAAGGCGCTATTACTACTTATTACTAAGATCTTAAACTAATTAAAGGGAGCAAAGGTCTATATAAAACTAGACTTTAAAGATATATACTACTAGCAATATATCTATAAGGGAGATAAGTAGAAGACTACATTCTAATGTAAATATAGGCATTTTAAATATCTTATAATGCCTTTTAGACTAATTAATACACCCATTACCTTCTAAGAATATATTAATAATACCCTAGAAGGTCTTATAGATATAATTTGTATTATATACCTAGATAATATCCTAATCTATAGTAGCGATATAGCTATGCATAAGGGGCATGTAAAATAAGTCCTTTAGAAGCTTTAAGAGGCAAGCCTCTTTATTAACCTAGAAAAGTATAAATTCTTATGCACTAAGGTTAAATTCCTAGGCTTTATTATATCTAAAGTAAGGATTATAATAGAGCCTATAAGAATTAAGACAATAGTAACCTAGCTAGTATCTTATAGTGTGTTTAATATTTAGTTATTCCTAGGTTAAATAGGATTCTATAGAAGGTTTATTAAGGGCTATAGTAAAATAGTTATCCTATTAACTAATTAACTTTAAGGAGACTAACTAGTAAAGTTTAAGCTAGATCCTAATAAGTTAGCAGCGTTTAGAGAGCTATAAAAATAATTCTAAGAGGCACTAATTCTAGTGCACTTTTATCTATTAGCTCTATTAAGGGTTAAGATAAACGCCTTAGGATATACACTTAGGGCTATCCTAGCGTAGTTAGTGCTAGGTTACTAGTACTTAGTAGCGTATATATTAAGAAAGTTAAATAAGATAAAGCTATACTACATAACCCTAGATATAGAGTTACTAGCTATCTAAGAGGTATTCTAAACTTAGAGGCATTACCTTGCGTATTTAACACACCTAGTTATAGTGGTTATAAATCTGTTGGATACACCAAGGTGCCTGCGCAGGTTGCAATAGATAATTCGTTGTGATTGAAGTCAATGATAATCTAGGAAAGAGAGAGAAGAGAGGGAGGAATCTAGCTAGCTAAAAAGTAGGTGAAACCTATAAGTAGGGCAAAAAAGGGGGTGGCGAAAAGATGCAGCTAATCACGTAGCGTGCGTCCCTTTAGTAGCCTCACTTGGCCTATAATTAGCGGGGTCTTTGGCCACGACTAATCCGATGATAATCCAAAGGAATTAACACTAGCAGTCTCTCTTTTTCTTATGGCTAAAGGAGCCTAAAAACATAATAAAAATCAAATTAAAGGAAAGTATATACTAGTGGATCCCTTAATAGGAATCCAGAGCTTTAATTAGCTTAGTTAGCATTGGTTAATTTAATTAATCTAATCGCAATAGATCCTCCCCTTTGCCTCTATTAATTCCCTCTTTATAACACTCCTAAGGGTCTCTTAACCTAACCTTCCACGTGGATTATTAATTTGTTTGAATTAATTAAGGTTATAAGAGCCTGATTTAGTAATGCTTTTGTTATTACATTAGCTAGGTTATTACTGCTATTAATCCATCTAACCTTATAGATCTCGCGCCTCTTGTATAATTAATAAAGAGCTATAATATTAATTATTAACCTCTTCTCTTTAGTTATGCCTAGCTTTATAAGGTATTTGTATAATAAGAAGGAGTTAGTATAGAGGATTATAGGGATTTAAGGCATCTTTAATCGGTCTGTGATCTAATTAAGGGTTGTAGATATTACGTATGCGATATTAGCACCTTAAACCATGCTATATAGCTTAGAGGTAAGCGCGCTACGTGTAACTTGCTTGCTCTTTGTTAAGCTATATATAATAATATTCCCTTTCGCGATAAAGGTATTATTATCCTGCTTTATCTTGTTACTGATTATAATTACATACCTAATCTGCGAACTAAGATCTTTATTGTTTATAAGCGATCTATCTACGAATATAAAGAGCTTTGCCTCTTTAAGGGATAAGGGGATATAACGTAGTCCTTATTGCTAGTTCTTAATCTGCTATTTAAGGCGTTTGTTAAGACATGCAATGTCTTTAGCAGCGGGTTCTTAGTATTAAGCTGTAATTAATAGATTATATAAGGCTTCTAGTTAGCAGACGGTTATAATATAGCTTCCTTAGGCTTATTGCTCTATGTAATCCTGCTTTGCTATTAGGGATTAAGGATTAATTTCCTTAATCTTCTAACTTTAGCCTTTTTAGGTTAGGGTTAGCGAATTATTAGCATTTTAGGTTAGGATATAGCTATTAAAGATAAGGGGATTCCTGCTTATTAGTTACTGTTTCTCTTTAGCTATAAAGTTAGCCTTCTAGAGCTCTTTTTCTTCCTTATTAAAGAAGTTATTATTGCTTAGGCCTAGCGTGTTATCTATTTACATTCTAATAATCCTAAAGAGGTTCTTATTATTTAGGGCTATGATTAATAAGCAGGGATTATACGTTAAGGTTATTATATTAAGGTTATCCCTGTAGTAATAGAAGTACGTTGCTTACTAGTGAGTTCTAGCCTCTATAATTCCGTAAAGAGGCTTAATTACCTCTATAACCATGCCTTCTAGGAAGAGATATGTGATTTGTTCTAGTAATCTTATAATAATTAGCCTTATAAGCTCCGTTTACGATTGAACGTAGGCTTAAATAATATCGCGAATCTAGAGGCAAATCCCTTTTTGCTTTAACAAAGGAGCAATAGCTATAATTAGCTATTGGCTTGCCCGTTAGATCGTTAGCGATTGCGTTAGAATAAATTCCTTCTCCTTATTATTATAGCCTTATATAATAAGGCGGGACTTCTTATATAGCGAGTCTATGCCTTTGCCCTTAATCTCTCTTACTATATAAGAGTTAAAGATCCTATAGCTACTATGCTTTATTAGATTAAACTTTGTGAATCTAAACATATTACAAGCCTATAGGGCGTTAATCTTAGCTTAATCTAATCGCTTAAAGGGCTTTCCTAGGGTTATAATCTTCCCTTCTTAGCGGAGTTAGAGGGCAAGGTTCTAGTTAGCTTTCTCCTTTACTATTAGGAACGCTTTGGTTAGTAATCCTCTAGCTATAATCTCTTTAATTAACGCCTCTTCTTAGTCCTTATTAATAATTACAAAGCATTCTCTGTGATCCTTAGCTTTTGTAATCTCCTTAGGCTCTTCTATGCCTTAATTAAGGGAGAATTAAACTATTAGGGCTTTTCTTAGCCTTCCTTACTTTCTCTTTACTAGCACTAGGAGTTCTACTTCTTCTTCTACTCTTACCTTAGCCTTTACTAAGGTAAGGGAATCTTTTCTTATAGTAGCTAGTATAGTTATATCCTCCCTAATATCTTAAGGTTTTATCTCCTAGGGTCCTAGCCCCTCTATAATACATAGGTCCTTATAGTAAGGCTTTACTACTGTGGAGCGGAATTTCGCTAGGCTACAGGATATCTAGATAGTGTAGGTCTCCCTATTAGTAGTAATTAGCTTATAAGGGCTATGCTAGCTGCCCTTCTCTCTCTATACACATACATTAGCCTATAGAGGTAGCTAATGTATAGGTAATGTGTTAGGGCTATTCTAGGCGCTAAGGGCATTGCAGACCTGCCGCGAGGCTAGGTAGCGGTGTACCTTATAAGTAGCCTTCTGAATTGCCTTAGTATATTAAATAATAGAGATGCTTAGTGGTAATTTATCTGTTATTTATAGGTAGGCTCTAAAGACTAGTAGGGTTAGCACTAGCCTATTAGGGCCTACTAAGTTATTAATAGCTTTAATAGCTATCTAGAGGCGTTGCTCTAGCGTAATCTCTGCGCTAATTAAGTCTATAATAATCTTATAAGCCTAGCGTAAAGGTCCGTAGTATCTTTTAACCTTTCTAATGCTATTATAGGCTTTAATCGGTATCTTATTAATCTTAATTAATATTAATTAGGCATAGTGCTTAAATTTAGTAGAAGAGAAGTTATTACTAGCATTATAGACAATCTAATCCGGAGGTCTAAGATAGGTATTAATCTAGCATTCTCTAATAGCATCCTAGATATCTTAGGCCTTCTATTTCTTAGGATTAAGGAATTAGGCTGCTTAGAACGAAGTTACTGAATTAATAACGTGAAGGACTAGTTAGTTATTAATCTGCATAATGTTAGTAATAATCTTATAGTTAAAGTTATGCTTATCCTTAATTATGAATTTAAACCGGCTAGGAGCTTTTCCTTTTATCTAATAATAGTGGTAGACTTCGGTTAACTTCTTAATTGCCTAGCGTTTAACATTATGACCGGCCCGCTAAAGGATCTTTGTGAGGCATTAAACAGAGAGGTAACCGAAGCGATAATGTAATTAATAGATCTCCCCCTCTAAGAGGTAGAAGGTAACCGTTTCTTTAGCCTCTAGTAGCCACTAAGGATATCCCTATTATTACACTATAGGCATAGTCTTATTGCCTTGAATGTCAAGGCTTTTAGCTTAGGGGTGAATAACAGAGTGAAGGTTAGATTGAAGTGTCGTAGCTATTGAACTGCTAGTTAGGGGTGGGTGCTTGAAAGGTTTAATCTCTGGCCTTTGCCCCTTATTAGTGGGAAAGCTCCTTTAAATATCCCATAGCCCTTACGTAACTAGCCTGTAGCTAGCCTGTAGCTCCATGCCCCGCTAGGCGCTACCCTTATTAATGCTATTACTATTCCGCTCCTAATATAATACCCCCTCTTACTATAATTATCCTTAATTATGTTAAGCTACTATCTTAGGGTTAGGTTATAGCGTAAGCGTTCTTTGTTACCACCTGCTATGGTAATCTTCCACAAAGCAACGTAGTGATATTAATAACATTAGGCTATATTAGCTTTTTTTATGGTAATTGCTTGCTAATAGTAACTAAGTTATAGTTACTCCTTAACTTCCTAACTATAGGCTATCCTTTCTAAATAATTCTTCCTAGCTAGACTAGTTAGTATAATTTTTTTAATTAGCTTAACTCCGTAGGGTACTGATTACCCTGCTCC
Organism: Epichloe sibirici; assembly: GCA_022702365.1. Lineage (NCBI taxonomy): Eukaryota > Fungi > Ascomycota > Sordariomycetes > Hypocreales > Clavicipitaceae > Epichloe > Epichloe sibirici. The sequence continues at coordinate 1,311,188 of JALAAE010000001.1, read as the reverse complement.
TTCTGTTTTTCTTTAAGCTTATAGTGGTAGCCTAATAAATTCGCAGTAAGCTTATAGCAATAACTTGTGAATTATAGTGATCTTTGTGAATACACTAGTTATAATGCGTAGAAGCTTCTAGTTAGACTATCTTAGATTACTCTAAGGCGCCTAAATTCCTATAAAAAGGGTTAATTCCTTCCTTCTTTTCCCTCTTTTCTTTCTCTTCTTTAAGCCTCTTATTAACTTATAAGTCCCTTACTAACATAATAGTAGCTATAACGCTGCTATTGTGTGATGTCTGCTAACTCTTTATAGCTTAAGCTATTATACCCTATGCTACTGCTATTAAAGATCCTGCTATTAAGCAATCCTATAAGGGGAGAACCTTGCGATTATTAAAGACTGCGTAAGTTTGCTACTTCTTTATTGCTTTTTTGCTACTAACTTAGAGCTAGTTTAATAAAAATTCTATACATGCGTTATGCCTAGTGGTTAGCTATTTAGAATGTAGCTCTAAGGGATAATAATAAAGATAATTAGCCTTAGTATATTACTAAGGGAAAGCCTAAACTAACTAAATATAGTTACTCCTCTAGTATAAACTCGCTACTAGCTTACTACTATTATTACTAATATTTAGCTTTCTCTAGGTAATTCTCTGAAATGCTATTATTACGCTTAAAATAATAAGACTTATGTTAGCGTAAGTTAAGCCTTAAGGGATCGCTTCCTAATCGCTGCTAATTTATTACTAGTATCCTATTTAAATTATAAAGCTATATAAATAGCTTTAGGATATACTCTATAATCTTCTAGAACTATATTATATTAATAAAGTAAGTTATTCCCTAGTCTACTGCTTTAACACTGCTAATACGCTGCTAGGAGTTTATATAAGCTAAGAAGAAACTTTATAATGCTCTTTTAGCCTTAAAAAATGCTAATAAACACGGGCAAGCCTATTACGCGTGTCTTATAGCTAAGGCTTCTTAAGAAGCGGAGTGTAATAAACGCGTTGCTTTTTTATAGCTAGTTAATGTTATTAATCTAAAGACCTAGATTAAAATTGCTAATTATCTTTAGTTTATAGCTACCTATAGCCCTATAGTTAGTACTATTAACTTTACTACTTATTCCTTACTAACTCGCTGCTAGTTTACTACTACCTAAGCTGCTCTCCCTACCTATGTTAGACCTTTAGAACTCCCTAAGGAATTATAAGTTTAAGCCTTTAGAGATAATAAGTCTAAGTCTAATAAAATTAGAAATATCGCTAAAAATGCGCCTAAAAATGTCTCTAAGGAATAGCTATTAGATAGCTATGAGTCTATGCTAAGTCTTTTGCTTTAAATATAAGATTTATTTAGTAGTCTAAATTGTTATTAAGTGAATTATTTCCTAATTAAATCGCTGTAATCTAACGATTGTTTTAAATCTTAATTTAAGAGTTAATTAAGCAGCTAATAAGTCAAGATTTAGCTACTTAGTTACCGCTCGTAATCTTTAATGATTTCTTTCGTTGTAAAGTCTCTTCGCAACACCTACGAATTCTCTGAATTATCGTAATTCTTCTATTTAACTAAATATTTACGCTGTTTTCTATTATATTTGTGAGCGATAATTCGTTTAACTTTGAATTCCTCTTTATCTTCTTTAACATTATCTCGTAGTGAGGTTGTTTTAACTATGTTACTTAGATTTCCTCTAAAGGGTTTTAAGCTTATAATATTAAAAATATTATATAAGCGCGTTCCTTTAGGCAGCTTTAATTAATAAGCTAAACTATAATAGCTAACTTCTTTTTTAATCCTATAAGGTCCTAAGTACTTTACAGCTAGCTTTTAGCTAGGGCGTTATAGGTTAATATTTTTAGTTAAGAGTAAGATATAGTCGCCTATATTAAACTTTATTAGCACTCTCTTCTAATCATAATATTTTTTCTACAGGGCTTGTAAGTTACTTAATAGCTGCTTAATCTCTAAGTGCTTATATCTTAATTCTAAGACCCTATTTTTAGCTTAATTATTAACTATTAGAATTAGCGTAACTGCTTAATCTAGTCCCCTTAGGTTATACCCTCACAGCGCTTCCGTAGGTGTATAACTATAACTTATATGCGCGCTTGTATTGTAAGTAAACTATGCTATTAGGAGATAATTAACCTAATTAGTCTATTCTACGCATATAAATGCTCTTAAATAGTGCTTTAAAACTTAATTTAAGCGTTTAGTCTAACTATCTATCTATAGATAAAACGCGGTGCTTAGTCATTGCTTTATTACTAAGAGGTAGCAGAATATTCTCTAAAATCCACTAGTAAATATTAAACCTTAGTCTATAATAATACCTTCTAGGGCTTTATAGTCTTTAAAAATATGTTCTAAAAAGATTAATACTAGGCTATCGCTAGTTAACCGCATAGACATAGGTATATAGATACTATATTTTATAAATCTATTAACTACCACTAAGATTATATTGTGAATTTTGTTCTACTAATTCTTAACTAGTAAGAGTCTAGTAATAAAATCTATTAATAGTTCTTAAAAGGGGTAATCTAGCACTAGCAGCGTAGCTAGCTTGCTATAAGGCTTATGTATTCTTAGCTTTAATACTTAATAACTAATATAAGTACGTATATATATCTTAATATCTTTTTTTATTCTAGGCTAAAAATATTAATTAGTAACTTAACAGAGAGTTCTAGTAACCCCTTAATGCCTAGCTATAGGGTTATTATAGATTAGCAGCAAGATCTCCTTTCTTATTCCTTACGGAATAAAGACTTAATTCTTAAACATTAATAGCTTAGAGGGTCTTATAGACTATATCTATAATATCTCTAGGTTACTGCTTTCTAGCAGTAATCTCTTCTTCATAATAAAGGCATCCCTTTATTATGCATCTAAAAGTAAGACTTAGATTAGGGGTTCTAATTCTATGTCTTTATTTAATACAGTAGAGTTTAACTTAGCAAAGGTTCTCTATACCACTAAGACCCTTGCTATAATGCTTCTGCTAGGTAGTAACTCCCTAGCTAGTAAATCTAGACTAATAGGCAAATCTCTCCCTACTATAACGCTTCCTTTAAGCGTGTCTAGACTAATAGGCTTATCTAAAACTAATAAAACCCTTACTATAATGCTTTTACTAGGTTATAACTCCCTAGCTAGTAAATCTAGACTAACAGGCAAATCTCCCTATGCTATAACGCCTCCTTTAAGTGCATCTAGACTATTAGGCTTATTTAAGGTCTATGCCACTCTGTCTCTACAAGGTAATAGCTTGCTCTTAAGCATAGGTAGACTAATAGGCTAATTTAGTTAATAGGCAAGGGGTGATTTTATAGAGCACTAGACGTTAGTAGTTCTATTATAGCGTCCTTGCAGCCTATTATCTATAAACTGAACACGCTATAATATCTTAGAGCACTAGATATTAGCAGTTCTATTATAGCGTCCTTATAGCGCGTTATTTATAAACTTAGCAAGAAAGGTTAGTAATTATAAGGACGCTGCCTTTACCTTCCTCTCTTTACTTATATAGTCTAATCTTCTTAATAAAGCATTAGCGGGATTTAATTTACCTGCCCTATGTTTAATTATAAAGTTAAATAGGTAGAGCTTATTTAAAGCAGTGACCTATCTACTAGTTAGCTTTGGCTTCGTGGCTAGATACTTATAATTTAAGTAGTCTATAACCACTATAACTAGGTACGTTAAATATGCGAGGTAATGCCTCTAGGTTTAGAATGCCTCTTAGATAGCTAGTAATTCTATATTTAGGGTTACGTAGCGTAGCTCTGTCTTATTTAACTTTCTTAATATATACGCTACTAGGTGCTAGTGACCTAGCACTAACTACGCTAGGATAGCCCTAAGTGCGTGTCCTAAGGCATTTATCTTAACCCTTAATAAGGCTAATGGATTAAAGTGCACTAGAATTAGCGCCTCTTAGAATCGTTTTTATAGCTCTCTAAACGCTGCTAATTTGTTAGGATCTAGCTTAAACTTTACTAGTTAGTCTCCTTAAAGTTAATTAGTTAATAGGATAACTATTTTGCTATAGCCCTTAATAAACCTTCTATAGAATCCTGTAAAACCTAGGAATAACTAGATATTAAAGACACTACAAGGTACTAGCTAGGTTACTATTGTCTTAATTCTCGCGGGCTCTATTATAATTCCTACTTTAGATATAACAAAGCCTAGGAATTTAACCTTAGTGCATAAGAATTTACACTTTTCTAGATTAACAAAGAGGCTTACCTCTTAAAGCTTCTAAAGGACTTATTTTACATGCCCCTTATGCATAGCTATATCGCTACTATAGATTAGGATGTTATCTAGATACATAACGCAAATTGTATTTATAAGACCTTCTAGGGCGTTATTAATATATTCTTAGAAGGTAGTAAGTGCATTAACTAGTCTAAAAGGCATTATAAGATATTTAAAGTGCCTGTATCTGTATTAGAACGTAGTCTTCCACTTATCTCCCTTATGGATATGTAGCTAATAGTATATATCTTTAAGGTCTAATTTTATATAGACCTTTGCTCCCTTTAATTAATTTAAGATCTTAGTAATAAGCGGTAGCAGTGCCTTGTCTTTAACTGTAATCCTATTAAGGCCTTTATAATCCATATAGAGGCGTAATTTTCCTCCTTTCTTTAGCATAAATAATATCAGGGCCTTAGCTAGGCTAATGGATCTCTAAATCTATCCTTTTCGCTATGTACTCGCTAAGTACTTACGGAGTACCTTTAGCTCCTTCTCCGCTAAATTATATATAGGTCCCTATAGGGGTGTTTTCCCCTCTTCTAATTTAATAGCATAAGTCTAACCACCTAATATAGGGAGGATACCTATAAGTTTATTTAAAAAGATATCCTTAAACTCTTTATAGGCCTAGGGTATTTATGTAATTAACTTATAGGCTCCGCTTATCTCTATAGTTACTAGGTTATTATAGGGCTTGTCTTTAGCTACTATTAAGACATTATTATCTTTTTATATAATTTCTGTTATTAACCCTTATAGGATAAATCCAATGCATACGCGTTTTACCTCCTTACGTGCCTATTACGTCCCCACTGCTAATCTAAGGCGCTCTTTTGTAATAGGGTGTCTCTAATAACTATCTGTTTAGGATATAATCATAGGCTTATATGTGACTGCCTAATTATACCCTAATAATAGGTCCTCACTAGTATTAGCTATGTAGTAGCTAACTTAACATATCCTTACATATCCTATACTGTCCTTAATTAATAGGGTTTATAATAAGATCCCTTAATATTTTATTTTGGTTAGGGCTACACTCTTAAGGGTTATATTATCTTTCTTAACATTAGACTAATTAACTTCTATTAGTAGCTTTAGGTAAATAATTAAATAAGTTACGCTAGGATTAAATAGCGCCTTTATAGCTACCTATTTGTGTTCTTACTATAACCTTGCCTTAACTCATAGTCTTAGATCTTTAGGCAATAATTTAATAAGGGCGTCTTCCTAGGGTTGCACTAAGCTAATAGGGGTCTTATTTAAATTAGATAGCTCCTTAACCTAGTTGCTACTACCTTAATGCGTCTCTATTATATGGTTGCTTCTCTTATAAATAGAATAATCTAGTTCCTTACACTTTAGCGTAATATATCCTAGCTTACTATACTTATAGTAGGTAAGGGATAAACTTACTACTCTATTACTGCTTTATTTCTACAGTGCTTCTAGCGAAGTGAAACGCTGTCTTCTTCTCTTATAGTCACTACCTTAATTGCTTAATTAGCTTCCTTTAGTTATAACCTTTACCTTCCTTCCTTAGCCTACTAGATAGGTCTAACTCTTAGGGAACTCTTAGCTAAGTACTTACTTCTTTATAGTGTTATTAAGGCTATTTATAAATATATAGATTTATAGGCATTTAGGAATTGCTTTAGGCAACTTAGCCTCTGCCTTGCCCTAGATCTTTATAAACGTCTAGAATAATTAGTGATTCTCTTGCCTAAGACCTATTAGCGTCCTTATTACTTCTAAGCACTATGCATTCTTATCTATAGTCCCTATCTTTAACTAATCTATAAATCTATCCTAGGTATAACCCTAGTAGTCTATATAACTATCCGTAGCTATATAACATATCTATTATTACTTTACGTTATCTGCTAGGCAGCTACTAGTATAGGTAACCTTAGTTATATTATCTATAAAGGTTCTGTAATCTATAGTAAAAGCTATGTTTAAATCCACTAGGAAATTCTAAAGACTCTTAAAGGTATTCCCTTTATATATAGGTGCTCTTAATTATATTTTCGTAAGGCTATATCGCTATATAGTAAGTGCTACCTAAGGCACTAAAGGAGAGGTATTTATAGGTCCTACGTCTAAGTTACCTAAGGGTGTAGCTCCCTCTATTATCTATAGGTTTCGCTATAATTACGTGAGTTTCTGTCTTTTTTCTATAATGCGTATTTAGGTCATAGCTTCTTTAAGGCGTTAATTCAGTAACACCTCCTTGTTATTAATAAGTATTCCGCTTAGTTAGTTATCTAATAGGGACTAGCGGACCACTCTAGTTAGGTTTAGTTATGTAATATTTTCCTACTTATCCGTAGCGTAGTTATGGCTACTACCTGATTAGGTTGTTATACAGTGGATTCCTAATATCTTAATCTAACTAATAGTCTATTACCCTAAAGGGAAGAGAGATTGATTTATTAAGGCTTTTAGCTTAGGGGTGAATAATAGAGTGAAGGTTAGATTAAAGTGTTATAGCTATTAAACTGCTAGTTAAGGGTAGGTGCTTAAAAGGTTTAATCTCTAGCCTTTTCCCCTTATTAGTGGGAAAGCTCCTTTAAATATCCCGCAGCCCTCACGTGACTAGCCCGCAGCTAGCCCGCAGCTCCGTGCCCCGCTGGGCGCTACCCTCATTGATGCTATCGCCATTCCGCTCCTGACATTGAATTAGCACGTTCGCGAGGTTATTAATCTTAACTTATATCTTATCCATGTTAGTAATAGAAAAGAGGAAAGGAGTAGCTATGTTAAGAATATAGAATTTAAGCTTGCTAAGTTCTATAGGCATATAAAGGATGCCTCTTGCGGTTGCTAATCTAGCACTGAATTTAACGGTTTATGGCTTACAGGGGATTATCTTTAATAAAGGCATTAATTATAATAGAGCCTTTGCTTATGCCTAACCTACTGTTAATTTGCTCGCCGCGCTAGTGTTAGGTATAATCCCTCTAAAGACTTCTTTAGAATAGCGTTCTTTAGAGATATAGTAAGTTAAGCCCTTATTAGATTCTTACTATTAATATAGTTCCTGCTTTAGGAAAGCATGCTAAAAAGCCTGGTTATAAAGGGTAGTAAGAATATTAGCATTTATAAGGTTATGGTTAGCCTATGGTTTTAAGTAGAAGAATTATGTAATGCTTAGATATGCCGCTAGTAATGGTTCTTTATTATCCTTATTGTTATCTTAGGCCTTTATATAAGCCATAAGATGTGGCTCCTATCCCTAGCTAGGGCCCTTATTAGGCTTATTATTGTCTAGCCCTTTATAGGAGGTAAGAAATGCCTAGAATCTCTTCTCTAAAGGGGGTGTGCAATAGGACTTACTAGCAAACTAATAGTTCTTTTCCTTTTAGCGTTCTTTATTAGAATAATTAAAAGACTAATAGCTATTCTTACTATATATAAAGCAGCGCCTAGGGCTATGTCTTAGGCTCTTCCTATAATAGCTTCCCTTGCCTTAGGGTTATTACCTATATTAATAGTTAGTGAATATAGCCTTAGAGGAGTTCCCTTGTGAATATAGGTATTAGGTAAATCTCTTATTTAATTCTAAGATTATGATTGCCTTATGGAGGTCTCTGGCAAGACTCTTAAAGCCTAGGGAGTGAATATATTCTACTATCTAACACTTAGGTACGCTAGCTATAGTATTTAATATTTACTTATAAAGCTTAATATCTACTATATTAAAGGGGTATAGGCCTTAATAGATCTTCTTAAGGGTAGCTAGTATAATCTTAAGGCACTCTAGCCTGCTTTTATTAGGGTTCTTCGCAATTATATTATTTAGCATTATGCTACTCTATTTATAGCAATAGAACTGCTAATTGCTTTCCGTCTTAAAGCGTTAATAGATATGGCTAATTATCTCTTTATATAAAAGGTTTTAACTAAAGAGGTAGTTAAGGTAATATTGCTTAGTATTATTTATTAAGATAATTAGGAAAGCCTTCTAATAATGCGTTTAAGGGAGGTTAATCCTATTACACTTGTTCTTAAAGAGCGTAACCTTAGGGGTAAGGAAGTTATATAGCTTTCCGCTATAGCGATTACTGTCCTTATATATCTTTATAAGTTCTGAGATCTTCTTTGTGATCTAGTCCTTAGAGGGGAATTACTGTGTAGAGGGCATGTTTTGCTATGGGTAGGAATCCTTAGGGTAAAGTAATTAATATGATTAGGTTTGCTATAAAGGAGGCTCTCTAGAGGGTTAGGGAGGTTAAAGAAGCTATTAGGGTTAGGAAGGATAAGCTTCTAGGGTAGGTAGTTAAGGGGGTTAAGGAGCTTAGTGCTCTAGGGGTTTAGAGGATTGTAATCTCCCTTTAGGCTACAATAGCCTTGTTTCTTGTTAGACCACTTCTCCTAGAGATATTATAATTAGCAGTCCTTAGCCTTATCTTACAATAATACTATAGTCTTATAGGGAATTCTATAGCTCCCTAATAATATCTCTATTAGCTATAGCGAAGGTATCCTTAGACTATCCTTTAAAGTTCTCTTAAAATGATTCCTAGAGGTTATTATCCCTCTAGTCTTAATGCTTACTAAGGTTAATAAACCTTATAATATAGTTATTAAGCTTAGACAGTGTGGTGGCATTAGGGTTTACTATAATTCGTTCTTTCTAATCTTTTATAAGGGCATGGGAAAGAGGCTATAGTTATAATAGTAAATCACTCTTTTAAGGTCTTTTAGGCGTAATTATTAAGATCTGGGATAGCTTCTTATTACTAGTAATTTAAGGTTCTTCTCTTAGTAATAGTCTAGGTAATTATATAGCATTTGCAGTAGCTTAGGTCTTCCCTCTTATTGCTAGTCTAGCTTCCTGACTTATTATGAGTAAGGGTTATTTAACGTCGGGTTTGAAGTAAACGCTTATGGCGATTAATTCGGTTATTCGGTTAGTTTTCTTATAATAGGTATAGGATTAGTTTCTCTGTTAAAGATAAAGATAATAACAGAAGAGGTTAATCCCTTGGTTTGTGATAGACGTAGAATTAATCTCTCTATTAAAGATAAAGATAATAATAGAAGAAGTCAATTCCTTAGAAGTCTAACAAGTCCATAGCCGGAATTTAAGTCTCTTCCTTTAGCACACTCTTATAGCCATGCCCCTATTCCTAAAGGTCTAGATAATAGGAAAATAACTATAGCGTCTGCAAAAATGTCTCTTCTTATAATACCTAACTTATCTATGGTTGTAATTAACCACTGATTAGTGTTAGATACACTAAGGTGCCTGCGCAGGTTGTAATAGATAATTCGTTATAATTGAAGTTAATAATAATCTAGGAAAGAGAGAGAAGAGAGGGAGGAATCTAGCTAGCTAAAAAGTGGGTAAAACCCGTAAGTAAGGCAAAAAAGGGGGTGGCAAAAAGATGCAGCTAATCACGTAGCGTGCATCCCTTTGGTGGCCTCACTCGGCCCACAATTGGCGGGGGTCTTTGGCCACGACTAATCCGATGATGATCCGAAGGAATTAACAAAATCACTTAAATCATAAGTATTTAGCTATAAAGCTAAAGCTAACTAATAAATAGGTTGTTACTCTAGATAAGCTCTGCTTATTTAACTTTATAATTAAATATAGGGTAAGTAAATTAAATCCTACTAACGCTCTATTAAGAAGATTAAACTATATAAGTAAAGAGAGGAAGGTAAAGGCAGTGTCCTTATAATTACTAACCTTTCTTACTAAGTTTATAAATAATACGCTATAAGGACGCTATAATAGAACTACTAATATCTAGTGCTCTATAAAATCGCTCCTTATTTATTAACTAAATTAGCCTATTAGTTTACCTATACTTAAGAGTAAGCTATTACCTTATAAAGATAGAGTGGTATAGACCTTAAATAAGCCTAATAGTTTAGACATGCTTATAAGAGGCATTATAGCATAGGGAGATTTACCTATTAGTCTAGATTTACTAGCTAGGGAGTTATAACCTAGTAGAAGCATTATAGTAAGGGTCTTATTAGTTTTAGACAGAGTATTGTTTGTAGTTAATGTAGTGTGTTTTGTAGTTTTTATATTTAATTTTATATTTAGCTTATTATTAAAGATTTTATCCTATAAATTACGTAATCGTATAGAGATAAATCCTAAGAAAAATACTATATTTAAAAGTGGACCTAAAAGTGGGTCATTCGTCTATAAATTAGAAACACTACATTTGTAGTGTTTTTTTAGTGCTAAAATGTAGTGAAATGTAGTTTTTCTAATTTACAGCCAAACGACCCACTTTTAGACCCACTTTTATATGTAACTACACTGTAGTTTTTTCGTTATCTATCTAAAAATTAAAACCCCGTGGCGTGGTGATTACACGCTGTGGAGACCTGTTCCAGGTCGCAGGTTGTGGGTTCGAATCCACACGGGGCACAGTTTTTAGAGGTCTTGGTCACACCTCTAAAAATTGAACCAATCGCAGTATAAGGAAAAAGTGGGTCCGCGGCCCCCACTTTTCCTTGTATTGCAAGCGAATTAAACAAGCTACTTCGCTATATAAATTAGCTAGGATACCCAGAGCTCTAGGGTCTAATTTTAAGCTAGGGTTTGCAACTATATTGCATAACTAAGGGATTTGGGAATTAGATTGAAGAAGACGGGGATAGTCGGAGGGGAAATATCGTTATAAAGGGTATTTTAGGAATCAAACACCTACGAGTTGGAACCATGTAAGTAGCGTAACAAATCGTTATAGGTTTTTCACCCAACTAGGCAACTAACTAGTTATCTAGTTATCTAGATAACTAGTAACCTAGTACGGTTTTCCTATAACAAAGCGTTTATCACCGCAGAGGTACTAGTAAAGAGCATAAATTGCCATCTAGCGTAAATAATATATATATCTAAAAATTAAAGTCTTATTTCTTTATATATTTTCTAAGATTAGATATAGATTATTTGTTAAGAAAAAAAAAACTACAAATTGAATTGTAGTGCAATACTCTGGTTTTAGATAAGCCTATTAGTCTAGATATGCTTAAAGGAGGCATTATAGTAAGGAGAGATTTGCCTATTAGTCTAGATTTACTAGCTAGGGAGTTACTACCTAGTAGAAGCGTTATAGTAAGGGTCTTAGCGGTATAGAGAACCTTTACTAAGTTTAACTTCACTATATTAGATAAAGACATAGAATTAAAACCCCTAATCTAAGTCTTACTTTTAGATATATAATAAAGGGATACCTTTATTATAAAGAAGAGGTTACTACTAGAAAGCAATAACCTAGAGATATTATAGATATAGCCTATAAGACCCTTTAAGCTATTAATATTTAAGAATTAAGTCTTTATTCTATAAGGAATAAGAAAGGAGATCTTACTACTAATCTATAATAACCCTATAGCTAGGCATTAAGGAGTTACTAGAACTCTTTATTAAGTTACTAATTAATATTTTTAGCCTAGAATAAAAAAAGATATTAAGATATATATACGTACTTATATTAGTTATTAAGTATTAAAGCTAAGAATATATAAACCTTATAGTAAGCTAGCTATGCTACTAGTGCTAGATTACCTCTTTTAAGAACTATTAATAGATTTTATTACTAGACTTCTACTAGTTAAGGATTAGTAGAATAAAACTTATAATATAATCTTAGTAATAGTTAATAGATTTATAAAATATAGTATTTATATACCTATATCTATATAGTTAACTAGTAATAGCCTAGTATTAATCTTTTTAGAATATATTTTTAAAGACTATAAAGCCTTAGAAGGTATTATTATAAACTAAGGTTTAATATTTACTAGTGGATTTTAAAGAATATTTTACTACCTCTTATTAATAAAGTAATAACTAAGTACTATATTTTATTTATAAATAAATAGTTAGACTAAACGCTTAAATTAAGTTTTTAAGCACTATTTAAGAGTATTTATATATATAAAATAGACTAATTAGGTTAATTATCTCCTAATAGCATAGTTTACTTATAATATAAGCGCGTATATAAGTTATAGTTATATACCTATAGAAGCGCTATAAGGATATAACCTAAGAGGACTAGATTAAGTAATTATGCTAATTCTAATAGTTAATAATTAAGCTAAAAATAGAGTCTTAGAATTAAGATATAAGCACTTAGAGATTAAGTAGCTATTAAGTAACTTATAAGCCCTATAGAAAAAATATTATAATTAGAAAAGAGTGCTAATAAAGTTTAATATAAGTAATTATATCTTACTCTTAATAAAAAATATTAATCTATAATACCCTAGCTAAAAGCTAGCTATAAAGTACTTAGGACCTTATAAGATTAAGAAAGAAGTTAGCTATTATAGTTTAGCTTATTAATTAAAGCTACCTAAAGGAACGCGCTTATATAATGTTTTTAATATTATAAGCTTAGAACCCTTTAAAGAAAATCTAAGTAATATAATTAAAATAACCTTACTATAAGATAATATTAAAGAAGATTAAGAGGAATTTAAAGTTAAACAAATTATTACTTATAAATATAATAGAAAATGGTGTAAATATTTAGTTAAATAGAAGAATTATAATAATTTAGAGAATTTATAGGTATTATAAAGAGATTTTATAATAAAAGAAATCATTAAAGATTACAAGTAGTAACTAAGTAGCTAAATCTTAACTTTTTAGCTACTTAATTAACTCTTAAATTAAGATTTAGAATAATTATTAGATTATAGCGGTTTAATTAGGAAATAATTCACTTAATAATAATTTAGACTACTAAATAAATCTTATATTTAAAGTAAAAGACTTAGCATAGACTTATAGCTATCTAATAGCTATTCCTTAGAGACATTTTTAGGTATATTTTTAGTGATATTTCTAATTTTATTAGACTTAGACTTATTATCTCTAAAGGCTTAAACTTATAATTCCTTAGGGAGTTCTAAAGGTCTAATATAGGTAAGGAAAGTAGCTTAAGTAGTAGTAAACTAGTAGTAAGTTAGTAAGGAATAAGTAATTGTTAGAACAAGCATGATATCAATCGCGGCACGCAGCCGCAATTACCCGGCAGAACGTCAAGCCGCGAGGGGGCGCGCGCGCGCAACGTAAGGAGCCCCACTTGTGACCCATAAGCCTACCCTCTGATAGGGCAAGGACCTACAAGTTAGGTGACCCACAAACGCTCTACGTTTATAGCCACTTCTCACAATCCGAAAAAGCCTCTCTTTTCCTCTCTTCTACACACACACTCATAACTATAGATTATAACGCCTAGAATAGAAGAACAATTCCTATTCCCTAGGCTATTAATCCTAATATTAGGTACCCTGTAATTCTAATACTAATTAGTGATTAACTTTACAGATAACCACACGGTTTTTCCTAACCGTAGATTAGTAAGGTTAATCAGAAGAGATAGCTATACTATGAACCCGCTCTATAAAATAGGAGGGCCGCTAATAGTAAGTATAGTTATGCTAAGGAAGTCTAAGCACTCTCTTATAACGTAAAAGGAGCCTTATAACTCCTAAGATCTAATATCCTAAGACCCTATAAAGACTTTAAAGCTATTAAAGGATTAAGGCCTAGTTAGTAACTAGTCTAACCTATCTTTAATCACTTAGTTAGTGTGTTCCACCATGCACTTAACCCTTAGAAGGCACTCTCTTATAATATAAAAGGAGCTTACTACTCCTAAGATCTAATACCCTAAGAACCCCTAAGGGATAAAGATAATAGCTATGCTTATAATCCTTTAACCTATTATATAACCCTAACACTATATCTCTATTCTATTTTCCTATAATAGAGATAAGAAAGTTAAAAGCTCCCTAATAAGGAGAACTATTAAAAGCCTCTTTCTCTAATCCTAACTTAAGTAATACTAAAGAAAGCACTAAAGTTAAAAGAGACTAGAAAGGCAAAGGTCTATAAGTTAATAACCCTCTTCTAAGATATATCCCGCTAGAGATATAAGATTATGTTACGCATAAGACATTATAGCTAGCGAAATCATTTAATCTTAACAAATAAAGTGATAACCCTAAGGCTATTACAGCCTATATCCTCTTTAAGATAGTAGCATATTAATTAGAGGGCCTTATTATAAGAAGCCTCTTTACTAATTTTAGCAAAGACTTCTATGGATAGATAAGAGAGACACTTATAACTATAGACTAAGCAGTTACTAAGTATCTACGCGATTTCCTTCTCTTCTATAGCGTGTATATAGATATAATAGCCTGTAAGAAGATAATTATAATGCTTAAGGAAGTTATTATCTATAAGGGATTCTAAGATTAGCAAGAAGAAGAGATATAGGAAGCTATAAGGAAGTATATACCCTTCTAAAGACACACTAAAGACTAAGACTTCCTTAATAATCTTCTTCTAATCCCTCTAATTAGGTTAAGATTATAACACTGTTAATAGAGTAATCTACAAACCTCCTAATCCCGCTAACATCACTCCCCTAGCCTAATACCATTAGGCTAACTAAATAATAACCTTTAGGATAGCCCTTGTTAAAGGTATCCTACACTAAGATAGGACATACTACCTCCTATATCTCTAAGAGTACTTTTTCCCTCTAGACCTATACTAAAGCAAATAATTAATCTCATAAAACTCTATATAAGCAATATTTAATATAGTGTAAATAACTATAAGGTTCTTAACTTAAAGTTAATAATCTTCTAAGGGAAATGCAAGATGCTAGGTATTAAACCCTATAAAGCTAGGTACGCTCTTAAAGCTATACTTAAAGGGAAGGCTTTAATATACTACTATAAGCACCTATGC
Organism: Epichloe sibirici; assembly: GCA_022702365.1. Taxonomy (NCBI): domain Eukaryota; kingdom Fungi; phylum Ascomycota; class Sordariomycetes; order Hypocreales; family Clavicipitaceae; genus Epichloe; species Epichloe sibirici. The sequence goes on along the minus strand of JALAAE010000001.1, from coordinate 1,296,170 downwards.
AAGCTAAGTAACCCCTAAGACCTTAAGACTCTTATTAGCTATATTAAGAGAAAGTTTAAGACTAATAATATAAAGCAAAGGTATCTCCTTAAATAGTAAAACACTAAGTTATGCTAAATTATATAAGAGAACCTAGAGAAGTTAAAACTTAATTGCTTTAAGGAACTTATAATAAAGCTTATAAACCTTTAACAAGCAGTCCTAGATATTGCCTAATCTAAAAGAGCACTCTAGAATTAATTAATCTCTGCCTGTTATGGCATAATAGAGTGTAGAACCTGCCTTATTAACCCTCCTGCTAATCTATAATAATTCTACGAACGCATAAGGATATTAATAAGAATAACTATAGAAGAGTTAGATAAGAAGCATTAATTCCTGTTAATGCCTAATGCAAAAGAGTAGTACTAGACTAACCGTAAGTATAATAGGTATGGCAAGGAAGCTCACTACAGATAATCATAATCCTAAGGTAATAAAGGCGCTTTACGTACAAAGAAATGCTACGTATATAGCAAAGAAGGTTATTAGTTAACTAAACACTCTAAGAAGGAATGTAAAAAGGCGTATTAACGCTTTAAGAACCATTACCTTATAGAACTAATAACCCCTTCCTATAATGCTTTCCTTACCTAGTATAAAGGCAAAGAGAATAATACTACTCCTTCTAATAAAGATAAGATTTCTACCTATATAATAGAACTTAGATTTAAAGAAAAAGGCTATAAAGGCAAGATACTAATAAGCTTCTTTATATAAGGCATAACAATTAATAGCTACGTAACTACAGAGATTCTCGCGAATTAAGCAGCTACCCATGCCCTTATAAAGGAGAATCCATTTAATCTCTAATAACTAAAGGAAGCCCTAACTACCTTCCTTCTTTAAGATCGCTACTCTTTGGGCGTGTTCTAAGGCATTATTCCTAATACTAGAGCTATAGGTTACTTATTAGCAGGGCACCCCTAATTCCTTGCCCTATAATAGTTAATCCCTAAGATCTAGCTTAATAAATCTAAAGCTAGGGAGGTAATAATTCGATTTGGAAGTGGCAAGCTAATCCCCTTAATTAGATTAATTAATATGCCTACTCCCTTTAGCATTATCCTATTCTATATAATGCCTATAAACACTCCCTTCTTACTATGCCTAGCAGATATAGACCGCCTTAAGATTGATTTCTATATCTCTTAGAACATCCTTTAATAAGGTAATATTAAAGTCCCTGTTATCCGTAAATAAGGACATCCTTAGATGCTTCTATAAAAGGAAAGATTAATTGCTTAGAGCTATCTAACTAAGGTTAAATTACGGCGCTTACATCGCTAATTCGGTTACCCTTCTATTCGCTGACTTCATAATATGCTTTCTAAATCAGGCCACAAGGTAGATTTCGAAACCATTAGATAATTAATAAGGATCTACCATTAATGTCAAATGAATGCAGATAATCCACATCGCTTTAAATTCACCCTGAAGAATAAATGTAACTTTAACTACGAAGTGATTATGGATATTATATATCTAGATAGCAATCGCCCTATCCTCCATGCTATTAATATAGCTATAGCGTTTAACACGGCTAGATTCCTCAAAGATATCATAGCAAAGGCAACCTAGGAAGCCCTTTAACTCTACTAGATTAATACCTACTAAGGTCCCCTAGATTAGATTATGACTAATACTAGCATAACATTTAGAAGCAAGGAATTCCGTTAATTTATAGCTTTAATATTAATCTTAATTAAAGAAGTCCCTATTAAAGCACACTATAGCATTAGTAAGGTTAAGAGATATTACAGGCCGCTCCAAAGAGCCTATAATATTATCTAACGCAAATGCCTATTAACGCCTAAAGCTATAGCCCTATAAATAGCTATAAAAGCCCTTAATAATACCACAGGCCTAAACAGCATTGTCCTAACCCTTCTAGTCTTTAGCGCCTACCCTTAAATAGTTAATAATTCTCCTCTATTACCTAATATTAAGCAATAAGCTCTTATAGTGTAAAAGGCAATAAAGGAGATTAAGAGGTTACACGCGCTATATAAAGTTAATAAAGCACTTACTATAAGGAATAGCCCTAATACCTTGCTAACTCTTAAACTCTCGCTTATATTACTAGTCCTTATCTAGTAAGAGTATAAGGGATAGCAAGGCCTATATAAACTCCTTATAACGGATAGAGAGAGCTATACTCTTAATCTTCTATAAGGCCCTAAGGTCTTTAGATTAACCTCTATTAAGCCCTATAATAAAGACCCTAGTAAAGAGAAGCTATTGCTAAAAGGAAGCGCTAACCTAAAGGTAATTAAGGGAGAAGACTAAGAGGCATAGATTAATAACGCAATGCCTCTAGCCCCTCTAAAAAGAAGGCCTAGAAGACCCTAAAAGAACCCTCCTATAATTATTAATTAGGTAAATTAATTAACAGATAACCTTAAGACCTTTATATTAAGCAAGGAGGAGGTAGACCTTAAGCTTACGATCTAATTACGTAAGGAAGGCATAATTACGACTCCTAGCATACCCTTTAAACTCTTAACAAAGGCTAAGATTAATGCCCTAATTAGCTAAGGCATGTTTAAATTTATTGCCTTTAATCTAAAGAAGCACTAAGGGATTTAAATCTTTAATTCCCATATTATTAATAAAGTTAAAGAAAGAATAGGCTAGCTATATAAGAAATCAAGGCTTATTATCTAGGGCTTTAGCAATAAAGCAAAGCAAGCAATCCTTACGTAAGCTCTAATAATCTAAAGGGCAAGCTAATAATTAATCCTTGTAATTACTCCCTCTCTTCTTATAAAAGGACTTCTTCTCTAGATTTAAGATATTACATAGGCGTACGTATAATCTAAATCGCCGCTAAATCGCATAATCCTTGCCTAACTCCCTATCTAAATTCGTAATTAACACCCTAAAGGCATAATCATAAGAGTTATTAAGCCTCTCTACGGAATTGCAAAGGCTAGTACGCACTAGTGGGTGACTTACCATAAGCACTATAGAGAAAACCTCTAGATAATAACATTAAGTTATAATCCGTGCTTGCTAGTAATATCCGCTAAAAGCCCTCACTTTAGATATATAGGAATGCAGACTAATAATACCCTTAGTCTATTAGATAAAGGATTCTTATAATAAGAAGAAGATTAACTAGCTACTGCTAAATTCGCTGTAAAACCAAAGTAGTTTATTAAACCTAATAACCCTCTCGTATTTAACGGTGGAATTATTTAACTAACTAATAACACTATTAAGATGTAATAAAAAGGGCAAAGTAATAAGCTATAGTTAATCCTACTAGAAGAGCTAGAAAAGAAGTATATTAAACAAAGGGCTTAAGGTGTCTACATTACCTTAATCTACTAACCTAAGGCAAGCTTTAATCTATCTATTACTACGTAATATTAAGAGCTAACTATTAAGAATATTAAAGAACTTAATTATTATATTAAGTGGCAAATAGATCACCTAGATTAAGGGTTAATCTTTATACCTCTTAACCTTAAGAAAGCAAAGCTATTTATATTCATTAATGGATTATTCACTAATAACAAAGACCTTACTTCGCAACTAGGCTACGTGCTAATCCTAGCTAATAAAGAGTATAAAGATAGTAAGTTCACACTATAAGGCAATATTATACACTATAGCTTAACAAAGAGCAAGAGAGTCATAAGAAGTGTGCTTGCTTTAGAGGTCTATAGAATAGTAGCAGGCGTTAACATAGCTTATGTAATTATAATAATGCTAAAGATTATCATAGACTAGTTAAACCTCTCTATAATCCTAATTATAGTCTGTATAGATTTGTACTCGCTATATAAATGCCTTATTAAGCTTAGGACCACAAAGGAGAAGCAGCTAATAATTAACATCATAGCCCTTTAGTAATTATATAAACACCGCAAGCTCTGTAAGATTAGGTAGATTAATAGCGAAGATAACCCAGTGGATATATTCATAAAGGCAACGCCTAACAAGGCCCTAGAGAGATTTATCATAGGTAACACAGCAACGGTCTAGATAGAGGGATAGGTTACCCGCGCGTAACACCGCCTAAGCAGGCCACGGGATCAGAGGCCCTGAGGGGCTAATAGAATAGCGCCCTTAGGGCCCTAATAACGAAATAGCACTATCACAGGCCCTAAGAGAAAAATAGCGCCTTTACGGGCCCCTAGGGTAATCCTGCCCTAAGCGGCTAATAAAAACAGCACCCTTAGGGGCCCTAGCGAATGGAATAGCGCCCTTAGGGCCCTGGCAAACGAAATAGCGCCTTTAGGGCCCTAGCAAACGAAATAGCGCTATCACAGGGCCCTAAGGTAACATAGCCTTAGAAGAAGGGTATCCCTCCTAAGTCTCTATAGAGGGAAGGGAGAAGAGAAGGGAGCGTAAGGGAGCATAGGAAGGTATAATCTAATATTATACCTTTAGAAGGGAGAGGATTATAGGTAACCTTCCCCTAGAAAACGTAATCTAATATTATGTTACGGTTAAATAAAGGGCCACGGGGAGGGATAATCTAATATTATACCTTTAGAAGGGAAAGGGATTATAAGTAACCTTCCCCTAGGAACGTGATTTAATATCACGTTACACCGGTTAAATAACAAGGCAAAGGCAAGGGCGGAAGGCAGAGGTAGCCTTCCGTAAGGAAGAAGGATAAGCAATTAGAGAAGCTAGTTATTAAAAGCCAGCGGCGCGTAGGGGGAAAGGGGACTATTATTATTATTTTTCTTTTGTTAACTCTTCCCTTTATATAACACATTTATTTAATCCCTTATATCTTCCCTTCTTAGATTAATATTATGCGTTAATAATCATATCAAAAAGAAAGAGGTTCTAATGTTAGAACAAGCATAATATTAATCGCGGCACGTAGCCACAATTACCTAGCAGAACGTCAGGCCGCGAGGGGGCGCGCGCGCGCAACGTAGGGGGCCCTACTTATAACCTATAAGCCTGCCCTCTAATAGGGCAAGGACCTATAAGTTAGGTAACCCACAAACGCTTTGCGTTTGTGGCCACTTCTTACAATCCGAAAAAGCCTCTCTTTTCCTCTCTTCTACACACACACTTATGACTATAGATTATAACGCCTAGAATAGAAGAACAATTCCTATTCCCTAGGCTATCAATCCTGACGTTAGGCACCCTGTGATTCCAACAGTAATAAAGTTAATAGTACTAATTATAGGGCTATAGGTAGCTATAAACTAAAGATAATTAGTAATTTTAATTTAGGTCTTTAGATTAATAATATTAACTAGCTATAAAAAAGTAGTATATTTATTATACTTTACTTCTTAAGAAGCCTTAGCAATAAGATATATATAATAAGCTTACCTATATTTATTAGCATTTTTTAAGCCTAAAAGAGTATTATAAAGTTTCTTCTTAGCTTATATAAACTCCTAGTAGTATATTAGTAGTATTAAAGTAATAGACTAGGGAATAACTTACTTTATTAATATAATATAGTTCTAGAAGAATATAGAGTATATCCTAAAGCTATTTATATAGCTTTATAATTTAAATAGAACACTAGTAATAAATTAGTAGTAATTAAGAAGTAATCCCTTAAGGCTTAACTTATACTAATATAAGTCTTATTATTTTAAGTATAATAATAGTATTTTAGAGAATTACTTAGAGAAAGCTAAATATTAGTAATAATAGCAGTAAGCTAGTAGTAAGTTTATACTAAAGGAGTAATTATATTTAGTTAGTTTAGGCTTTCCCTTAGTAATATACTAAGGCTAATTATCTTTATTATTATCCCTTAAAGCTATATTCTAAATAGCTAACTACTAGGTATAATATATATATAGAATTTTTATTAAACTAGCTCTAAGTTAATAGTAAAAAAGTAATAAAGTGTTATGGACTCGAGCTTAGGAGCTTGGGTCATGTCCCGGGTTAACCCTAGGTCTGGAAAGGGCGCGCGAAGGACGCGGACTGTGGGCGGATAGGTTAGGGCTTTACCTAAGCCCTATATAACATATACACACACTAGTATAAAGCTAGTTCCTATATAACCTTTAGCTTAGTCCTATCCTTTCTCTTTAAGGATAATATTATCTCTTAGAACGCTTATATATAGTTACCCTAAGGCTAGTTTATCACATATATTATCCTTTACTATAAAGGCATAATAGCTAGCGAATATACCGCTACTATTAGAGAGAATAGACACTAATAAGATAGCAGGGCTATAGGAGCTTATTACTTAGTAAGTAAGATAGATTTAGAAACTTGCTAATAGGCAAAGAGTTAACCTAACTAGTTAACTAGTCAAACATAAACCCTTACTAATAGGACCCCTATTTAATAGCAAAAGGGTCCTTTTTATAGTATAGTAAAACCTTATATCTTATAAGCTAGATATAGATAGGGGGTTTATTAGGTCCTAGTAGGACTAATAGTGCTTTATTTACTAGAATCTATTACTAAAGGTCTAGGTATAAGTTACCCCCTTCTTTAAGAAGGGACACTTAGTATATTATAATTTATAGAAATTCTTAACCTATCTTAGTAAGATATTTAATAACCCTTATTAATAGGAGCTAGTAATTATAGAGCTTAACTAGATTATATAACACCTTAATAAGCGATTTAGTAACTTTTATATTTATTTTAAATAAAAATTAGCGCTAGCTAAGGGATTAGATTAAGAGGACTCTATAAAGCTTACTAAGCTACGCATAGCCCTTAACAAATAGATAAGGGACTATAGCATTAGATAGGATATATTACAGATAGACTACTTAGCAGTAATAGCTTATTATTAAAGCATCTTATTAGATATTAAGTTATATTACTTAGAGAAGAAAAATTATACGTAAAGGCAAGTATATATACCTAAGGCCCTTGCTTAGGATAAAGACACTCCTATAATAGATATATAATCTATACACCTAGAATAGGCCTAAAGAGGATGCGGAAAGTTACTAGGATATTAGCGCAAGGTAAAGCTAAGTAATAAGGCTAGCGGCAAGTAGGCTAAGTAGGTTAACTAGGCTATACGTAATATATATTATAATAAGGGCAAGTGTTTGTAATATAGCTTAGGAAAACACTTTATTTCTAATTACCCTTTGCTTCCTCTAAGACATTAGTAAGGAAAAGCAGCTATTAATATATATAATATAAAGAAAGAGAAGGATAACTCTAAGGAAAAGGAGAAGGCAAATATATTAGAAAAAGAAAAACCCTAGCATTAAGTTATTTAACTAGGGTTATAGGGAGGATAGATAGAGAGGTATTATAGTAAATAATTATTACTAATAAGGACTTTAAATAGATCTAATCTAATATAAATTCTTTACCTTTTCTAGTTCCTGCTTTAATTAATAAGACTACCTTTATAGATACTCTTATTAATATAAGCTATAATTACTATACTACTATAAGCAAATGCCTTATCTAGAAACTCTAGTTAGAATGCCTCCCTCTCTTAAAGAAGAGATTAGTTTACACTATAGTTAGTGTAAAATAAGGGGGAAAAGAGGGTTATAAGAAGAGATTATATATTACATATATTATCCGTTTTTAAGTAGATTTAGATAGATAGGAAACACCTATAGTTACCTATGTGATCCCTAGGTTAATTGTCAAGGCTTTTAGCTTGGGGGTGAATAACAGAGTGAAGGTTAGATTGAAGAGTCATAGCTATTGAACTGCTAGTTAGGGGTGGGTGCTTAAAAGGTTTAATCTCTGGCCTTTCCCTTTATTAGTAGGGAAAGCTCCTTTAAATATCCCGTAGCCCTTACATAACTAGCCTATAGCTAGCCCATAGCTCTATGCCCTACTAGGCGCTACCCTTATTAATACTATTACTATTCCGCTCCTAATATAATACCCCCTCTTACTATAATTATCCTTAATTGCTTTAAGCTACTATCTTAGGGTTAAGTTATAGCGAGAGCATTCTTTATTACTACCTTCGCTATAGTAATCTTCTATAAAGCAACGTAGTGATATTAATAACGTTAGGCTACATTAGCTTTTTTTATAGTAACCACCTACTAATAGTAACTAGGTTATAGTTACTCTTTAACTTAATAACCATAGGCTATTCTTTCTAAATAATTCTCCCTAGCTAGACTAGTTAGTGCGATTTTTTAATTAGCCTAACTCCGTAAGGTACTAATCACCTTACTCCTTCTGTTTTTCTTTAAGCTCGCAGTGGTAGCCTAATAAATTCGTAGTAAGCTTATAGTAATAAAACTTATAAATTATAGTAATCTTTATAAACACACTAGCCCTAATGCGCGGAAGCTTCTAGTTAGACTATCTTAGATTACTCTAAGGCACTTAAATTCCTATAAGAAGGGTTAATTCCTCCCTTTCTTTTCCCTTTTTTCTTCTCTTCTTTAAGCCTCTTATTAACTTATAAGTCCCTTACTAACATAATAGCAGCTATAACGCTGCTATTATATAATATCTACTAACTCTTTATAGCTTAAGTTATTATACCCTATACTACCGCTATTAAAGATCCTACTATTAAGCAATCCTATAAGGGGAGAACCTTATAATTATTAAAGACTACATAAGTTTACTACTTCTTTATTGCTTTTTTACTACTAACTTAGAGCTAGTTTAATAAGAATTCTATATATATATTATGCCTAGTGGTTAGCTATTTAGAATATAGCTCTAAGGGATAATAATAAAGATAATTAGCCTTAGTATATTACTAAGGGAAAGCCTAAACTAACTAAATATAATTACTCCTTCAGTATAAACTTACTACTAGCTTACTGCTATTATTACTAATATTTAGCTTTCTCTAAGTAATTCTCTAAAATACTATTATTATACTTAAAATAATAAGACTTATATTAGTATAAGTTAAGCCTTAAGGGGTTACTTCTTAATTGCTACTAATTTAATACTAGTGTCTTACTTAAATTACAAAGCTATATAAATAGCTTTAGGATATACTTTATAACCTTCTAAAACTATATTATATTAATAAAGTAAGTTATTTCCTAGTCTACTGCTTTAACACTACTAATACATTACTAGGGGTTTATATAAGCTAAGAAAAAACTTTATAATGCTCTTTTAGCCTTAAAAAATGCTAATAAACATAGGCAAGCTTGCTGCGTATATCTTACGGCTAAGGCCTCTTAAGAAGCAGAGTGTAATAAACGCGCTGCTTTTTTATAGCTAGTTAATATTATTAATCTAGAGACCTAGATTAAAATTACTAATTATCTTTAGTTTATAGCCACCTATAGCCCTATAGTTAGTACTATTAACTTCGCTACTCTTTCCTTACTAACTTACTACTAGTTTACTACTACCTAAGCTACTCTCCCTGCCTATATTAGTTCTATAGAACTCCCTAAGGAATTAAGAGTTTAGGTGTTTAGAGATAATAAGTCTAAGTCTAATAAAATAGGAAATGTCGCTGAAAATGTGGCTAAAAATATCTCTAAAGAATAGCTATTAGATAGCTGTAAGTCTATGCTAAGTTTTTGCTTTAAGTAATGAGATTTATTTGGAATTATTTAAATCGTTATTAAGTGAATTATTCCCTAATTAAATTACTGTAAATCTAACAATTATTCCAAATCTTAATTTAAGAGTTAATTAAGCAGCTAAAAAGTCAAGATTTAGCTACTTAGTTACCGCTTGTAATCTTTAATGATTTCTTTTGTTATAAAATCTCTTTATAATACCTATAAATTCTCTAAATTATTGTAATTCTTCTATTTAACTAAATATTTACGCTGTTTTCTATTATATTTATAAGCAATAATTTGTTTAACTTTAAATTCCTCTTAATCTTCTTTAACATTATCTTACAGTAAGGTTATTTTAACTATATTACTTAGATTTCCTCTAAAGGGTTCTAAGCTTATAATGTTAAAAATATTATATAAGCGTGTTCCTTTAGGCAGCTTTAATTAATAAGCTAAACCATAATAGCTAACTTCTTTTTTAATCTTATAAGGTCCTAAGTACTTTATAGCTAGCTTTTAGCTAGGGTATTATAGGTTAATATTTTTTATTAAGAGTAAGACATAGTTACCTATATTAAACTTTATTAGCACTCTTTTTTAATTATAATATTTTTTCTATAGGGCTTATAAGTTACTTAATAGCTACTTAATCCCTAAGTACTTATGCCTTAATTCTAAGACTCTGTTTTTAGCTTAATTATTAACTATTAGAATTAGCGTAACTACTTAATCTAGTCCTCTTAGGTTATACCCTTATAGCGCTTCTATAGGTATATAACTATAACTTATATGCGCGCTTATATTATAAGTAAACTATGCTATTAGGAGATAATTAACCTAATTAGTCTATTCTACGCATATAAATGCTCTTAAATAGTGCTCTAAAACTTAATTTAAGCGTTTAGTCTAACTATCTATCTATAAATAAAACGCGGTGCTTAGTTATTACTTTATTGCTAAGAGGTAGTAAAATATTCTCTAAAATCCACTAGTAAATATTAAACCTTAGTTTATAATAATACCTTCTAGGGCTTTATAGTCTTTAAAAATATATTCTAAAAAGATTAATACTAGGCTATTACTAGTTAACTATATAGATATAGGTATATAAATACTATACTTTATAAATCTATTAACTACTACTAAGATTATATTATAAGTTTTATTCTACTAATCCTTAACTAGTAAAAGTCTAGTAATAAAATCTATTAATAGTTCTTAAAAGGGGTAATCTAGCACTAGTAGCATAGCTAGCTTACTATAAGGCTTATATATTCTTAGCTTTAATACTTAATAACTAATATAAGTATATATATATATCTTAATATCTTTTTTTATTCTAGGCTAAAAATATTAATTAGTAACTTAATAGAGAGTTCTAGTAACCCCTTAATACCTAGCTATAGGGTTATTATAGATTAGTAGTAAGATCTCCTTTCTTATTCCTTATAGAATAAAGACTTAATTCTTAAATATTAATAGCTTAAAGGGTCCTATAGACTATATCTATAATATCTCTAGGTTATTGCTTTCTAGTAGTAACCTCTTCTTTATAATAAAGGCATCCCTCTATTATATATCTAAAAGTAAGACTTAGATTAGGGGTTCTAATTCTATGTCTTTATTTAATACAGTAGAGTTTAACTTAGCAAAGGTTCTCTATACCGCTAAGACCCTTGCTATAACGCTTCTGCTAGGTAGTAACTCCTTAGCTAGTAAATCTAGACTAATAGGCAAATCTCTCCTTACTATAACGCCTCCTTTAAGCGCGTCTAGACTAATAGGCTTATCTAAAACTAATAAGACCCTTGCTATAATGCTTCTACTAGGTTATAACTCCCTAGCTAGTAAATCTAGACTAATAGGCAAATCTCCCTATGCTATAACGCCTCCTTTAAGCATATCTAGACTATTAGGCTTATCTAAAACTAATAAGACCCTTACTATAACGCTTTTACTAGGTAGTAACTCCCTAGCTAATAAATCTAGACTAATAGGTAAATCTCCCTATGCTATAACGCCTCCTTTAAGCATGTCTAGACTATTAGGCTTATTTAAGTCTATACTACTCTATCTCTACGAGGTAATAGCTTGCTCTTAAGCATAGGTAAACTAATAGGCTAATTTAGTTAATAGGTAGGGGGCGATTTTATAAAGCGCTAGATATTAGCAATTCTATTATAGTGTCCTTATAGCCTATTATCTATAAACTAAACACGCTATAATATCTTAGAACACTAGATATTAGTAGTTCTATTATAGCGTTCTTATAGCGTATTATTTATAAACTTAGTAAGAAAGGTTAGTAATTATAAGAACGCTGCCTTTACCTTTCTCTCTTTACTTATATAGTCTAATCTTCTTAATAGAGCATTAGCAGGATTTAATTTACCTGCCCTATATTTAATTATAAAGTTAAATAGATAGAGCTTATCTAGAGTAATAACCTATCTACTAGTTAGCTTTAGCTTTATAGCTAGATACTTATAATTTAAGTGGTCTGTAATTACTATAACTAGGTGCGTTAAATATATAAGGTAATGCCTCTAAGTTTAGAATGCCTCTTAGATAGCTAATAACTCTATATCTAGGGTTATGTAGCATAGCTTTATCTTATTTAACTTTCTTAATATATACGCTACTAGGTGCTAGTAACCTAGCACTAACTACGCTAGGATAGCCCTAAGTGTGTGTCCTAAGGCATTTATCTTAACCCTTAATAAGGCTAATAGATTAAAGTACACTAGAATTAGCGCCTCTTAGAATTATTTTTATAGCTCTCTAAACGCTGCTAACTTATTAGGATTTAGCTTAAACTTTGCTAGTTAGTCTCCTTAAAGTTAATTAGTTAATAGGATAACTATTTTACTATAGCCCTTAATAAACCTTCTATAGAATCCTATAAAACCTAGGAATAACTAAATATTAAGCACGCTATAAGGTACTAGCTAGGTTACTATTGTCTTAATTCTCGCAGGCTTTATTATAATCCCTGCTTTAGATATAACAAAGCCTAGGAATTTAACCTTAGTGCATAAGAATTTACACTTTTCTAGGTTAATAAAGAGGCTTGCCTCTTAAAGCTTCTAAAGGACCTGTTTTACATGCCCCTTATGCGTAGCTACATCGCTACTATAAATCAGGATGTTATCTAGGTACATAACGTAAATTATATCCATAAGACCTTCTAGGGCGTTATTAATATATTCTCAGAAGGTAATAGGTGTATTAACTAGACTAAAGGGCATTATAAGATATTTAAAGTATTTATATTTACATTAGAACGCAGTCTTCCACTTATCTCCCTTATAGATATATAGCCAGTAGTATATATCTTTAAGGTCTAGTTTTATATAGACCTTCGCTCCCTTTAATCGGTTTAAGATCTCTATAATAAGCAGTAATAGCGCCTTATCTTTAATAGTAATCCTATTAAGACCTCTATAATCCACATAGAGGCGTAATTTTCCTCCTTTCTTTAGCATAAATAATATTAAGGCCCTAGCTAGGCTAATAGATCTCTAAATCTATCCTTTTTACTACGCACTTGCTAAGTACTTACGGAGTACCTCTAGCTCTTTCTCTACTAAATTATATATAGGTTCTTATAGAGGTGTTTTCCTCTTTTCTAATTTAATAGTATAAGTCTAACTACCTAATATAGGGAGGATACCTATAAGTTTATTTAAAAAGATATCCTTAAACTCTTTATAGGCCTAGGGTATTTACATAGTTAACTTATAGGCTCCGCTTATCTCTATAGTTACTAGGTTATTATAGGGCTTATCTTTAGCTACTATTAAGATATTATTATCTTTTTATATGATTTCTATTATTAATCCTTATAGGATAAATCTAATGTATATGTGTTTTGCCTCCTTCTATGCCTATTACGTCCCTACTGCTAGTCTAAGGCGCTCTTTTATAACAGGGTATCTCTAGTAACTATTTATCTAGGACATAATCACAGGCTTATATGTGACTGCCTAATCATGCCCTAATAATAGATCCTTACTAGTATTAGCTATATAGCAGCTAACTTAACATATCCTTACATAGCCTATGCTATCCTTAATTAATAGCATCTATAATAAGATTCCTTAATGTTTTATTTTAGTTAGGGCTACACTCTTAAGGGTTATATTATCTTTCTTAACATTAGACTAATTAACTTCTATTAGTAGCTTTAGGTAAATAATTAAATAGGTTATGCTAGGATTAAATAGCGCCTTTATAGCTACCTATTTGTGTTCTTACTATAACCTTACCTTAACTTATAATCTTAGATCTTTAGGTAATAATTTAATAAGGGTATCTTCCTAGGGTTATACTAAGCTAATAGAGGTCTTATTTAAATTAAACAGCTTCTTAACTTAGTTACCGCTACCTTAATATATCTCTGTTATATAGTTACTTCTCTTATAAATAGAATAATTCGGTTTACTACACCTTAGTGTAATATATCCTAGCTTACTACACTTAAAATAGGTAAGGGATAAACTTACTACTCTATTACTGCTTTATTTCTATAGTTTCTCTAGTGTAGTAAAACGCTATCTTCTTTTCTTATAGTTATTACCTTAATCGCTTAATTAGCTTCCTTTAGTTATAACCTTTACCTTCCTTCCTTAGCCTACTAGATAGGTCTAACTCTTAGGGAACTCTTAGCTAAGTACTTACTTCTTTATAGTATGATTTTTATAATTTTTTTTTTTTCATCGGCAGTGGCCAATGCATCTAAAATTCACACATAACATAAGAATTACTGGCAACACCTAGCCAGTGCAATAATGAACGACTGATTAACAGTACCGTAGTAATAAAAAAAGCAGCCTAATGTAGGAACAAGCTTTAAGGGCACGAATACGGGGGGCTGCGAGGTTAGTGCAAAGTTTATTGATAATAAACTTTGTGGCTGCGTTAGCGCAAGAGTCATAGTTCGCGACCGCAGTCAAACTCAAATTCATTCGAGTTTTGCTTACAGGATAAATTAACGCAATTCCCCCTTTCTCTATAACCGTGTTTGTTCCCTCTCTCTATCTCTTCTATCTTCTCGCACCTTACCACTCACTTATGCCCTAAAGCTCTAAGGCAAACTTAAACCCTTACACCACACATAACTTATTCTCACTTGCTTCTAATCTAATTTAAAACCTACTATACCTAATACAGTCCCTATAACACACTAAGTAGGTCTTGCGTTATTAGTTGATTATTATCCTAGCTAATGGATTTATAGAATAGCAAAGGATAACCTAAAGCCAGGGGCTATAACCACTAGGTTAAAGAACTAAAAAGACCTATTAGAAAGTAAGGAGAATTATAATAGAAAGGAGGTTAGGAAGTTAGTAAAAATAAGGGAGGATTTTATAAAGAGTAAGAATAAGAAGGGTAATAAGAGCTTAGAGAAAACAGCGAAAAAGATAGACAAGATGTTAAAGAAAAACGGGCTGTAATAATATAAGCAGTTTTACCTCGTACCCAGGAGGGCTTCTTTATAGTATTATTAAGGCTATTAATAAATATATAGATTTATAGGCATTTAGGGATTGCTTTAGGTAACTTAGCCTTTGCCTTGCCCTAGATCTTTATAAACGTCTAGAATAATTAGTAATTCTCTTGCCTAAGACCTATTAGTATCCTTATTACTTCTAAGCACTATGCATTCTTATCTATAGTCCCTATCTTTAACTAATCTATAAATCTATCCTAGGTATAACCCTAGTAGTCCATGTAACTATCCATAGCTATATAACACATCTATTATCGCTTTATATTATCTACTAGGTAGCTGCTAGTATAGGTAACCTTAGTTATATTATTTATAAAGGTTTTATAATCTATAGTAAAAGCTACGTTTAGATTTGCTAAGAAATTCTAAAGACTCTTAAAGGTATTCCCTTTATATATAGGTGCTCTTAATTATATTTTTATAAGGCTATATTACTATATAGTAAGTACTACCTAAGGCACTAAAGGAGAGGTATTTATAGGTCCTACGTCTAAGTTACCTAAGGGTATAGCTACCTTTATTATCTATAGGTTTCGCTATAATTACGTGAGTTTCTATCTCTTTTTTATAATATATATCTAGGTTATAGCTTTTTTAAGGCATTAGTTTAGTAACACCTCCTTGTTATCTATAAGTGTTTCGCTTAGTTAGTTATCTAATAGGGACTAGCGGACTACTCTTGTTAGGTTTAGTTATGTAATATTTTCTTGCTTATCCGCTGCGTGGTTATAGCTACTACCTAATTAGGTTATTATACAGTGAATTCCTAATATCTTTAATCTAACTAATAGTCTATTACCCTAAAGGGAAGAGAGATTGATTTATTAAGGCTTTTAGCTTAGGGGTGAATAATAGAGTGAAGGTTAGATTAAAGAGTCGTAGCTATTAAACTGCTAGTTAGGGGTAGGTGCTTAAAAGGTTTAATCTCTAGCCTTTCCCTTTATTAGTAAGGAAAGCTCCTTTAAATATCCCGCAGCCCTCACGTAACTAGCCCGCAGCTAGCCCGCAGCTCTGTGCCCCGCTAGGCGCTACCCTCATTGATGCTATCGCCATTCCGCTCCTAACATTAATAAGGTAGCTTATCTTAGGGACGCTATAGATAGAATGGAACAAGGTTAACTTAGATATAGCGTAATGCTAACTCTACGTAGGATTAGCTAATAACCTATAAATTTAGGCATTAATTAACAGGAAGGTTAAGCATCTAATAATATCTATCCTAGGCTCTACCTTTACAGGAATTATAAGGCATGTAAAGAAGCAAAGAGAACATATCTAACTTTATATTACTAGCCTATAAGAAATTACATTAATTTTACAAATAGATATAACCCCTAAGGTTATAGAATAGGACTTACTATCCTTATTGCTAAGCACGCTATAGGACTTTATAGATCTCTTCCTAGAGAGTAAGGTAAACGCCTTACTACCGCACTAGGGATAATTAGATTATTATATTTAGTTAAAACGTAACCTAGATAGATCTAAACTAGAACTCCTATAGGCCCTATTATATAACATGCCTTAATACTATCTTCTTAAAATTTAGAAATAAGTAACTAACCTTATAGATAAGGGCTAGATATAGGCTAGCTTCTCTTTAGTAATAGCCTTTATATTATTAGTAAAAAAGCTAGGAGAAGGATAGCGGTTTTACGTGGACTATTATGCCCTTAATAAGATTATAGAATAAGACTATTACCCCTTACCTCTAGTAAAAGAGACACTATAATTATTATTAGAGGTAAAGTAATTTATAAAGCTAGATATATAAGCAGCGTTTTATTATATCTATATTGCTAAGGGTAAGGAACATTAGATAGCTTTCTAAACGTGTTTTAGATTATTTAAGTGGCTTATCTATCCCTTTAGCCTAGCTAGTGTACCCGCTACCTTTTAGAGATATATTAATAGCATGCTTAGCGAAATCCTAGGGGACTATATAACTGCTTATCTTAATAATATCTTAGTCTACTTAGGAGGGTCTTAGAAGGACTATATATAAAAGGTCTAAGTAGTGCTTATAAGGCTATAGTAAGCAAGGCTAAATCTAAATATAAAGAAATGCATATTTGTAATAAAGGAAGTTAAGTACCTAGGGTTTATTATTTATATAGGGAAAGAAATTTGCTTAGATAGGGAAAAGATTATAGCTATCTAGGACTAGAAGGCACTAAAAAGGGTTAGGGGAGTATAAGGGTTTCTTAGATTTACTAACTTTTATTAGGACTTTATACTATACTTCTTAATAATTATAGGCCCTTTAATTAAACTTATAAAGAAGAGCATTCTATTTTAGTAAATAGATAAGTATAATATAGCCTTTAAGACGCTAAAGATAGCCTTTATATTATACCCTATGTGATAATCTAGGCTTTGCCTAGACCTAGCAATATAGGTGTCAATTGAGCAAGTCAGAGAGACTTGTTCAATACGTATCCTTTTGCCTATGGCGCAACTGGATCGGGCATATCACCCGTGCGTGCGCGCTTGACACCCGCGATGGCCCCTGTGGGGCTGCACCGTAACACCCTATCCTAATATAATAGGACCTTAATAAGGACACTATAGTAAAGGCTAACTATTTAGGGATAGCTCTAGGGGGATACCTCTTATAGTTTAATAATAAAGGCATTTTACACCTAGTTACTTATTATTCTGCTTAACTATAGCTAGCTTAATAGAACTACACTATATATAATAAGGAGCTATTAGCAATTATATCCTGCCTAAAGGTATAGTTAGCAGAGTTATATAGTATTAGTAAGCTATTTATAATACTTATAGACTATAAGAACTTAGAATACTTTATAGCACTAAGGGAGATATTAGAATAGTAAGCAAGATAGGTAGAGATGCTATTACTATTTAATTTTCACTTATAGTATAGACCTAGCTTATAGGTAATAAGACTAAATACGTTATTAAGATATTTCTAAGGGAAGGAAAATAAGGGAGAACTAGAAGAGCTAATTATATGGTTAGTAATAACTCTAGGCCTATACTATTATAAATAAACTAGACTTATCTCTAGTGTAAACCCTATATTATTATTAGGGGGTAATAAGGCTAAGGATATTATAGTTAAATTTATAGGTTTTCTAATAGGGGTAATAATGTTTATAGATACATATCTCTAATCTCTATAGGATTAGTCCTTAGTTTATAATATAATATATAGAATATAGCTTAATATAGTTAGGGAAAGGGCCTAGAAGTTTCTAGAAGCTACTAATATAAGGGAGTAAATAGTAGACTATTAGATTAGCGCTAAAGGTATGCTTTAATTCTAGGGCTAGACTTAGATCCTAAACTAGGAACCCCTTACTATAACTCTAATATAATAGGTTTATAATTTACCCTTACTAGGCTATCCTAGTTATAATATAACCTTTAAGATACTTTAAAGGGATTTCTATTAGGATAGCATATTATAAGGTATTGCCTAGTTTATAAGGAACTACTACTATTATAGGGGGCAAAAGAGCTACTAGCTAAGATAAGGCTTATTAAAACTAATCCCTTTACTAGATTATTACTAGTTATAGATCTCTATTAACTTTATAATAGACCTACTAGCTTAATACCTAGATAACCTATGGTTTCTTATAGTTATTATAAATAGACTCTTTAAGTATATTTAGCTAGAAGCTATAATATTAATAAGGGCTAAAGTATACGCGGAATGGTTTAAGTAGTGCTAGTAGTAGTTCTATAGTTTTCCTATATAAATTATTATAGACTATAGTTTAGACTAGTTAAGTAACTTTTAGATTATACTTTATAATTAAGTAAGTATATAATAGTTATTATTAATAGCCTATTATCTATAGATAGATAGTAGTATAAAAAGGGTAAATTAAGAAGTATAGGCTATTCTAAGGGTAATACTATTATTTTTATAATTTAAATAGCTAGACTATCTCCCTATATATTAACTTATATTAAATAATAGGGACTTATTAGTAATAGGGATTAGCATAAACATAGCCCTATATAGATATAACCTAGTAATAATTTAGGAACTACTAGATAAGTAAGTATCCTATACCTTATTAAAGGGAAGGGCTTAAGTATTCTTATAATATCTTAAGGAGGGCTTAGATCTAATATAGGCTACTATAGCGTTTATTTAGTAATAGTAATAGAAGGAGATAAATAGTAGCTATTACCTAGTAAAGCGTTTTTAGGTTAGAGACTATATATAGTTAAACCTTTAAAACTTTAAGATAAATAGACTATATAAGAAATTAGATTAGGTTATAGCTAAATATAGGGTACTAAAGGTCCCTATACCTTTAACTATTAAGTTAGATATACTAAGGGGACTTTACCCTATCTTCTATGTAAACTTAGTATAATAGGTAGCTTCTAACCTATTACCTAGTTAAATACTAGCGGATAAATATCCCTTACTAGAACTAATAATAACTAATACTAACCCTAATCTCTTAGAGTATTAGGTTAAAGAGATACTAGTAGCTAAGAATATAAGAGAATAGGGGTTAAACTAAAATATACTAGTTAAATAGAAAGGGTATATATAGCTAACTTAGGAACTACTAGAAAATATATAAGATATAAAGGCATTAGATAGATTTAAAATATAATAGGGTAATATAATAATATATAATAGGCCTAAAAGAATATATTTTTATTTAACTACTAAGGAATAGTAAATCTAGTTTCCTTTGCTCTATGTATATATTAGTGCTAGTATTTTACTATATTAAAGAGTAATTAATTCTAAGGGGTAGAGAGAGGAGAAGGAGCTAGGTTATTCTAGTTTAGTCTAGGGGGAGGGCAGTGCTAATAAGTAGGTAATTAGTAAGTAAGGGCCTTATTAAACGCACGCTACTTAGTAGTAGTAATCTCCTAAATAGAGGTAATATAGGAAAGATTATTATTTATTATAAACATATTATAAAAAAACTCTATTACTATATTATTACTATATTAGGTAGGAGTTATTTACTAGGCTAGGGTAAGGGCCTATAATTTAGTAGTGCCTTAGGTATATGCTACCCTAGTAAGAAATAATAAAAGGGGTATTACTATAGTAGGATTAATATAGGTAGTAGCTAAAATAGTATTAAAATGTTTTTAATAGTAAATAAAGGTTTTTATTAGGATAGTATAGTATTCCTTTTTAGAGATAGTATGCCTTATAGCTAGTGCCTTAATAGCTTTATTAATAGCTAAAAGATTTATAAGGTACTTATATATATATCTTAGTTTTAGATTACCTAAATATAAGTATAGCTCCTAGCTATATAATTAATAGGTATACTAATAAGGAAGATAAGCCTAGTAAAACCCTAGGATATACTCCTATATTCCCTTATTATAAAGGTTATTTATATATTAAATACATAGGATCTCTTACTCCTTATTATTAGAGTTATTAGAGTTATTAAAGTCTCTCTCTAAGATATAATTACTAAGATAGCTTAGCTTTTTAGAGAGAGAAGGGGGTAGTAGTAAAGGGAGAGGGGTATTACTAGAGGTAGTAGTAGTAATAGCACTTAAGGTAATAGTAGTAAATATAATAGTAAGTAAACTAAATATAAAAAGAGGGATTAATAGAATATTTAGATAGAGGTAAGTAGTAAATAACTAATAAGATAGTAGAAATAAGGGTATAGAAAGGAAGAGAAAGGGAAAAGTATAGGGAATATATAGGAATATTTATATCTTAATATTAGCGTAAGATAGCTATAATTACGCACTTGCTTTAGAAATAGGCTAGGAGGGGAATGTAAATAGCTAGCTATAGAGAGATTAGAGAGATAGGTAATAGCTAGGGGAAAAGGGGGATTTAATAGGTAAAAGATAATATATAAAAAGGAAGTAATAGTAACTAGGTAAGTAAAGCTTAATATTAGCTAGTGATAGGTAGGAAAATAGGCTAGGCTAGTGTTATAGGGGTTAGAGTTAGGTAAGGGCTAGTTATTTAAAGGGCTAAGGATAGGGTAGCTTATAAGGAAAAATTTTTTAACCTACTAGGCTATGCATAAGCCTTACACTAGGACCTATGCTAGCATATAATACTAGTTATATATATATGCTACTTACTTATAACTTTTTAACTATAAGAATAAAGGGAGAGAGAAGGCCTAAGTAAGGGGGTATATTATAGACTTAAGCTTAGGAGCTTAGGTTATATCCTAGGTTAACCCTAGGTCCGGAAAGGGCGCGCAAAGGATATAGACTATAAGCGAATAGGTTAGGGCTTTACCTAAGCCCCGCATAACATATACACACACTGGTATAAAGCCAGTTCCTATGTAACCTCTAGCTTAGTCCTATCCTTCCTCTCTAAGGATAATATTATCTCTTAGAACGCTTACGTGCAGTTACCCTAAGGCCAGTTCGTCACATAAAGAAGTAGTAAACTTATATAGTCTTTAATAATTATAAGGTTCTTCCCTTATAGGATTGCTTAATAATAGGATCTTTAATAGTAGTAGTATAGGGTATAATAGCTTAAGCTATAAAGAGTTAGTAAATATTATATAATAGTAGCATTATAGTTACTATTATATTAGTAAGGGACTTATAAGTTAATAAGAGGCTTAAAGAAAAGAAAGAAAAGAGAGAAAAGAAAAGGGGAATTAACTCTTCTTATAGGAATTTAGGCGCCTTAGAGTAATTTAAGATAGTCTAACTAGAAGCTTTTATATATTAGGGCTAGTGTATTTATAAAGATTACTATAATTTATAAGTTATTACTATAAGCTTACTATAAATTTATTAGGCTATTACTATAAGCTTAAAGAAAAATAGAAAGAGTAAGGTAATTAATACCTTATAGAGTTAAGCTAATTAAAAAATCACGCTAACTAGTCTAGCTAAGGAGAATTATTTAGAAAGGATAGCCTATAGTTAGGAAGTTAAGGAGTAACTATAACCTAGTTACTATTAGCAAGTAATTACTATAAAAAAAGCTAATATAGCCTAATATTATTAATATTATTATATTACTTTATAGAAGATTACTATAGTAAAGGTAGTAATAAAGAATGCTTATATTATAACTTAACCCTAAGATAGTAGCTTAAAGTAATTAAGGATAATTATAGTAAGAGAGGGTATTATATTAGGAGTAGAATAGTAATAGTATTAATAAGGGTAATGCCTAGTAAGGCATAGAGCTATAGGCTAGCTATAGGCTAGTTATATAAGGGCTACGGGATATTTAAAGGAGCTTTCCCTACTAATGAAGGGAAAGGCTAGAGATTAAACCTTTTAAGCACCTACCCCTAACTAGCAGTTTAATAGCTATGACTCTTTAATCTAACCTTCACTCTGTTATTCACCCCCAAGCTAAAAGCCTTAACAAAGGCCAATTCTTAACAGGTTTACTCAAATCTTCACATAATAAGAGGGATTTTCAAAGCTTACTAAACGGTACATTTATGCCGACGATGTGATCATATGTCTAATAGGTGTGAAGGAGGCGTAACCTGATTCTGATGTGATGCAAAAAAGCAGCCTTGGATCTCGACCTTGGCAAACATTTACCCAACAGGAACGGAGTAGATTATACTGGAAATTCGAAAGTCCAACTTGACCGCCTTCTCATATTTTACCTTTTATTTGCAAACCACCCTTTTGCGCCAAATTTGATCCGATCGTATAGTACGCCCTCTAGATTTTCACTTGTACAGTAGCATACTGACAATCATGGCATTAGCCTTGGATAATTTGGTAGTTATACTAGTCTCGTTCTTGCTTGCAGAAAACTCAAAAGATGCGTTTCCTCCTTTTAAAACTCATTCGAAGAAATTCACCTCCTCGTCTTCTTGCAGTACTAAACTACAAGAGTCACAGCCAGAACATTGTTGGTGATATTAGCCTCTTCGTCGTTGGAATTTCACCATCTATCACCACTAGACTTGTCATTTTTGGAAACTGGCCACAGGTCACCGTCTAAGGAATCCTTTCACTTTGAAGGCAGTACATTGTCTTTCCATTGCCTATATCAGCCCTGTCCACAGCTAAGCTGAAAGCTGAAATGTGTCCAATACGTAAATTTAGCATCAAGTCATGTTCAAGAGACTGGAAGGAGGTCAACTGGTCTCCCGTCACGACAAGGCGTTGAGTAAGCTGCTAACCACATTGATTAAGATCCTCACCAGCGGTTCTGCCCGTTGGATCCAGTGGGCGCACCTTTCGACTGCGGCGAGCAGCTTCAACGAAGAGACGGGAGGAAATGAATTCCTGCGTACGGAGTAGTCGATCAAAGAAACCACGATAGTGGCGCTAGAAGGGTGTGTAGGGACTAATCTTGCAAAGAACCCGAACCCCGTGCTTGGTACATCCAAACCCGACCGAACAGGTTCGATTCAAACAAAGACCAGCCTGGTGCTTCTGGTGGGGGGTTTGCGGTGGCACACCTTACAACTCACAAGGACGGTAAAGAGATTTTGCTGGTCTGCTGGGCCATTGTCATCCATTGTCATTATCAGCAGCGCAGTCTTACAACACGACCCCATCAAGAGGTATCCTGATGTGAAGGACCCCTTGTGTGAGGAAGCTCTTGATTCGGCCTGCATATTTTGGGATGTAACAGTGTACATCTAGTGCACAGAGAGCGTCTCGTCTCAAGGCGCACATGGGAACAGGGAAATAAGCCAGAAGTCTAAACCCATACCATCCAGGGCATGATGAGCTTCGAGGATAGCGGTACACCGCGAACGATCCAGCCCCGGCAAGTATATAAGACTACGATGCCTTCGCCTCCGATTTGCTAATGCTGTATGATAATCATCTTCTTCACAATTCCCACGCAGTGCGAAACGCAGACGATGCGCGAGAAGGCATGACAATGAGGACATTACTCAGAACGGTAATGCATTACTTCATCTTGTCCGACCGCAGAAACGGGCCTTTCACAGATCGTGAAAGCCAAAGTAGTCGACGAAAGAATAAGTCTCAGGCAAAGCCCAAGTCACTTTTCGACGAGGATTATCGAGAAATTGGTTGTAATTGTGATTGAAATTGACTACGAAATGACATAATGTTCTCGTTTGGCCGCCGGGATTTCTCGCAGCCGTTTCTGTGCCTTTTCTCTCCCTTACCCATAACTTAGCGGCATAAGGGCGTTATACCAAAGAGTGAGTACACGATATCCTCCTCGTGTTTTGTTTGGCTCACATTTCGGGACAGGGAAGTTAGACAAAGGTATACCGAGTGTCGATTCAGAGGAATTGCAACCCGTGCCGTCTCGCTTGGTTGGCATAGAACTCGAAATCGCTCTCGACCTGGGCATCAGAGTCGGATCGTGCGATTTTGTGTCAGACCCTATTGCCAGGTATTTGCAGGGTGCTGCTTGACATGTATCGTGACAGCTGTTCTGTATGACCTAGTCAGGCGACGATGTCGGTTGATGCTGGATCTGCCCCTCGACTTCGATTTCCCGAGCTGGTATACTAAAATCAGTCGATGGCTTGGTTTTTTGATACGGCTCCGGCGTTACCCCATATTCGGATCCGACACGGTATCTTCCGGATTCTCGGAAGACCGATGCAATGAACTCGGCAGTAAGGCTCGAAACAGACGGAAATTGAGGGCTTTCGTTGGCCTTCATGAGAAGGCGCCGGCAGGATGGAAAAGTTGAAATGGGAAGAGAACCACGCCGCATCAGTCTGAGATTATCTGGGTGAAGGAGATGATCAATAGCTCGGTAAAATCTAGGCTGGTAAGCTTGAAACGCACTGCTCTGAGGAATTGACAGGAGTTTCTCGCCGTGGCCTACGAGAGGATTTGCGTGGCGCATTAATCCAAGCAGCCTTAATACCGTGCTTGAAGCACCGCAAGCAAGGTCGAATATCTTTACAAGTGTTAGTGTTAGGATCTCGCGAATTTCGTTCCTCTCACCCTTGGAAGCATGCATGTTGCCCCCTTCCTCGGGCACGGGGTTTCCTACAAATCATCGCATCTATACAAAAGCAGTCAACGAGGATATAGTTTCAGCGAAGTCAAGGCTATCTCAGCTCGATAACCAAGGCAATCTGGCCAAGGTTACAGGTTCAGAGAGGCCTCGCTGTTGGGAGCTTATTGGCAGCTCGGATTGTTATACTCCCGTCGCATTCACTTCAATATATTGAGACCTGCGTCTTAATTCGATCTGACCTATGCAGACTTGGGTGGATCATGGCTCCAAGCGGTCGGGTCGATACCCTTGCCAGCAGGGTTGCTAGAAGTGGTCTATTGTGGTGATATTAAGCACGTGTACCTTTGGTGGTTGGGGGGACCGGATAACCAAAAAAGTGGGACGTGGCACGATTAGTGTATTGCAGTGACTCGTCTTCTTTGATTTTCGCATTGATGGCCAGGTTATTAAGGCGAGGCATCTGCACACGCGTCTGGCATCATGTCTGTGAGCTCTCCTGCTGCCGAAGACAATGCTATCTATTCAAAGCGTATCGTGTCGTGTCGTGTCGTGTTATATTATGTCAGGTCGTGTTATATCGTGTTATTATGTTGTGTTATATTGTGTCATGTCGTGTTATGTCGTGTTATATTGTGTCATGTCGTGTTATGTCGTGTTATGTCGTGTCGTGCTGTGTTGTAGTATTTTACTAGTTCAAAGCATTATTTTCTTTCTCGTATCCAAACAATACAGGACGGACAGTCAGCCACGTAGCAGGGCCGACGCCATTCGAATGCCTCTATTCAGAACTGACCTCCTATTTCTTGTGCAGGTTGAAAATCAAGATGCAACAAATGTTATCAATGCTTTTCTCTCGGCTCGAAACTTCACTGGCGAGCCGTTAGCGCAACGAGCGACCAGACCAGTCGTGCGGCTTTTCCGAGACCCGCTGGGACTTCTGTAACAAGGTCTTGCGAGAACACTTGAGGGGCTTCATCGTGCTTTCATCGTGCTTTCATCGTGCTTTCATCGTGCTTGCTGTGGTCGAGCGGTCGAGTCTGCTCCAAAACGTGGGGGGACCTGAGACAAGTGATATGGGTGAGCAGCTGAATCATTCATCTTGCATGAACAGAAAAGGCACACACCTTGACGGGGCTGTCGGGCCAGACGTTACAGCACGTACCTGCCTACGGACTACTCACTAACTCACTACGGTTTAGTAGAGGCGCTACCGGTAGCAGTTCTGTCTGCCGTCCAAGGTCCACGCCAAACTAGC
Organism: Epichloe sibirici; assembly: GCA_022702365.1. Taxonomy (NCBI): domain Eukaryota; kingdom Fungi; phylum Ascomycota; class Sordariomycetes; order Hypocreales; family Clavicipitaceae; genus Epichloe; species Epichloe sibirici. Next base: position 1,270,023 of record JALAAE010000001.1, on the reverse strand, counting down.
CACATCTGGTTAGTCGTGGTGCCTTCACTCCCAGAACGGCGGGCTGCCCCTAATTAATATTCTAGCTTTGATAATCCACACTGCTCCGTAATTCCTTTTCATCCGTTTCTGGTCTAGTGTCCCTCCCGTGCAAGTTCAAGTGGATTTGGGTGCCGGGGTTGATAGATATGTTGTAGTACAGGGGCGCACGCCGGATAATAATACTGTATGTACGGAGTACGGAGTAGAGACCGTAGGAAAAAGAGATAGCGCAAGATTTGTCTCTCATCTTGTCTTTCGTCTTGTCTAGTCTTGTCTACAGTATTCTTGTCTTGTCTCGTCTTATCTAGCCTATAAATTAATCTAATTTTGGCTTCTTGGTGCATTAAGCTTCCGAGTTTCTTAGTCCTTGGATCAGACCCCTTCCGCGTCCCTTTTGTGTCCCATCTTTGCCATCGCGGTTCCAGTCGGCCATTCATGCATGCATCCATGCCCCTGGAATCTTCATCGCTCTGCTTAACAATTAGTCCCCTTTTGCTTCTGTTCTTTTGCTTCTGTTCTTTTGCTTCTGTTCTTTTACTTCTGTTCTTTTGCTTCTGTTCTTTTGTCCTCTTGTCCTTTTGTCCTCTTGTTCTCTTGTCCTCTTGTTCTCTTGTCCTCTTGTCCTCTTGTCCTCTTGTCCTCTTGTCCTCTTGTCCTCTTGTCCTCTTGTCCTCTTGTCCTCTTGTCCTCTTGTCCTCTTGTCCTCTTGTCCTCTTGTCCTCTTGTCCTCTTGTCCTCTTGTCCTCTTGTCCTTTCTTCCCCTTTACTCGTTGAATAATCTCCCACTGGCAATCTGTCCCGCGAAGCGTTTTGTCCGCTTCTATTCTAGTTTCATCCTAGCCGCATTGATCTAGCCTGATCGGTCGTTGCTCCCTACGGAGCACGGAGTATACATACATAAACTCTTTCATCTTGCGGCGGCATAAAAGAAGATTAACCAACACTTTAGGCGACCCCTACTCATTTGCTGCCCCCCCCCCCCTCCCCCAAACAAAGTGGCCCGAGTGCCTGCATCGGTTTTGTTGATTTGGTTCATTCTCTTTCCCATGCCAAGTGCACCTCGAATCCTCCTGCCATCAGACACCCCCGCACCCATTCTCTTGATTCTCTGATTCTCTCACCTCACATCATCTTCAAGTCGGGTATTATTAACCGGTCTCTCGAAATTCACCTACGAGCCACTGAGCGAGCACCTGGGCGCCAGTTTGCCATTCGCACCTTCTCCATCTTGCTTACCTTTTTTCCCCTTTGCTTCAAACCGGCCACCTGCAACCCACCAACATATCTACCTAGGTACGGCGTACTTCCTCTACTCCGTAAGCGCCTCTGATGATACCCTCTGACACCCTCTGACACCCCCCGTGGCGCTTGCAGCAACTTCACACCTACCCACCAGTTTGACCTTCCCCTATTTGATTGACCCCTGGTTGGCCGTCCTCGTTCACTCCTTGCGCCTAATACTTGCGGCATTACATGCTGCGTGGACCCCCGTGGATCCGTGGCCCGTGGCTTTAATTGTGAGCTCCTTCTTCGCTTTCGATTGTCTGTCCACACCTCCTTCTCAACTTTACACCTGTTATGACCGAACAGCGTCCTCGACGCTCTAGCTTCGGAATGTTGCTTCGACGAAGTAAAAGTGGCGATTTGGGCAAAGGCGGCAGGAAGGCTCAGGCCCTTAAGGAGGCCGAGCTGGAACGTCAGCGTCAAGCATCTCTGCGCGTGCCTCCCAAGATACCCGAGTTCGCCAACAACACCGAGCAGTTGTCAAAGGCGTTCCCTCAGGAACTGCAACCTTCTGAGCCCGCCTACAGCCTTTCCAACTCTGGCTCTGGTGGCTACTATGTTCGTGCCTCTGCTGAGCCTCGCAATTACGTCGCCAGTACAGTTCCGCCGGTGCCTCCCATTCCCAACAACATCACGTTCGATCCGTATGCCAGAACGGAGAGCATGACGCACCGGGGACGATATAGCTATGCTAGCAGCGCCATTAGCTCCATAAACAGCCCTAGGAGGGTTCGCAGAAGAAAAGACCCCACCCCATTCAAGTGAGTTGACCCTCCCTGTCATGTTTGTGGCAGCTTCGAGACCGTATGAAGCATTCATACCTTTTGACGCATTAGCGTGGCGGGGTACTCATCTATCTCTTTCTTCTTCTTCAACGTCTTCAACATCTCTAACGGCTTGGGGCAAAATCAACAGCATCCTGGTAATTGGGACCAGCGGCGCCGGCAAAACATCGTTCCTTGAATTCCTCAAGACAGCACTTGCACTGCCTCCCAGAAAGCGATCCAGGAAGACGGATGAGGATGACTTCCGGCTCCCAGCCCCCGCGTCGGGGAATTTTGTCCCTCACTTTATGGAGACTGAAATAGACAATGAACGCATCGGCTTGACATTGTGGGACTCGGAAGGCTTTGAGAAGAACCTGGTTGATCTTCAGCTGAGAGAGCTCACTGCCTTTCTTGAGAGCAAGTTTGAGGAGACTTTCGCGGAGGAAATGAAGGTTGTGCGCTCTCCTGGAGTTCAGGACACTCATATCCACGCCGTGTTCTTGGTTTTAGACCCTTCACGACTCGACCGCAACATTGCAGCATCTCGACAAAGGGCAAGCGGTCCTCTTGGGGCCGGAGGCTATGATTCGCGCCGGGCAAACGGTGCACTTGATGATGACATGGACCTCCAAATTTTGCGCAGTCTTTACCGAAAAACCACTGTCATTCCTGTGATCGCCAAAGCAGACACCATCACCACGAAACATATGAACGTGCTGAAGAAGTCTGTATGGGACAGCATCAAGCAAGCAGATTTGGACCCGCTTGAGGCTCTGGGGCTGGACGACGACGTTGACAGTGTCGGCAATAGAATTGACGAGGAAGAAGAGGACGAATATTCAGCCGAATATAGATCGAAGAAATCGACATCATCGCCACCATCTCCAAACCCAAAACGCTTGTCCAACCACTCCACCCGTCGCCACAAAGCCCAAGAAGACACGAAAGAAGAAGAGGTTCCATTTATGCCTCTTTCCATCATCTGCCCTGACTTGTACGAGCCATCTGTTCTCGGACGCCAATTTCCATGGGGGTTCGCAGATCCTTATAATGACGAGCACTGCGATTTCACGCGTTTAAAGGAGGCTGTCTTCTCAGAATGGCGCGGCGAATTACGTGAAGCCAGTCGTGAACAGTGGTATGAAGGGTGGAGAACGAATCGGTTGAAGTTGAGAGACTTGCCTTTTCACCGCCGATAAGTAATGCGATTTCGAGTTTTGCTTGCGATTGTATGTTGGGGCAATGATCGAGACTATGCCGCTTCAGTCAAGCCTCGCGTTAGCTTGACCACTATTCTGGATAACTATATACCACGCCTCTGTGGGATGAGGAACCATTACCATTGGCTACGAACTTCACCGAACTTCTTCGATTACATTGTTGCATTGCCAGCCGAGAGTATCCTCTCCCATATTCCTTTGTTCGTACGCAGCTTGCGTCCTATCTCACGCACCCCTCTTGTTTGTTTTGTCCTGTTTTTCTTGTATCTGTTTCTGCGTTCCGACATTTGCACCAAAGTCAATAAGCCGCCTCCAGCAATGAAGTGGTCATCCTGTATCGCAGTATCCAGAAAATGCGGCATGCGTGCAAAGGAAACTTGGTTGGGGAGGGCCGAGATACCACCGGTTCTTCAAACTTGCTTGATCGACGTCAAGGCTATTTGGTGGTGCATACCAAGGAGTTTTGCTCAGTCATGAACTTCAAACTCCCTACCTGACAGCCGCTTTGGTGTGACACTCTTGCATGGACTTGCATGGCTTGGACATGCATGTCTACAGGAACGACCGTTATGTTTATACCCCTACACTACGACTTGACCTTTTCTTTATACCTTCTTATTTTCCTTGCACCGCAAGTCATTCGGTGCCTTTTCGCCATTGACAAATATGCCAATTTCCCTTTGCTATTTTACACTATATTCCCTTGGTTTGGTATCTATTTTGTGACATCACCAAAAGAGTGATTGGGAATTTTCGGCAAAGTGACCATCTGATTAGGCTGTAATTTCCTCAGATATGAGTTCGGGCAGTCTTGACGCTGGGCACAGTTGGATTCCAGAGTGAATCGGGAGGATGGCCTTGCTTCGCTGCCGAACAGAGTAACCGGATAGAGGGAGCTGGGCCTCTGGAGTAACCCGTGTGCGAATGGTGTGGGGTCGACTACGATTTGCCTGTATTAGAGTAGTGAATTTTCGGCATGTCTTCTCTTCACCCCTTTCACACAGCCGACTTGGGGTATGATTCAAGCCCGAGCAATCAATACGACAAAAGATACCTTGACGAGCAGATTTTTACAGAATGTGATCAAAATCCATGGCACTACTCTGAATGATACATATCCCTGCATATCTTACGAATGCCCATACTTGTACTCCGTAGATACCCAATTCCACAAAAGCAAAAACAGAAAAAGGAAAATGAAAACTGGGGGATCGACCCCTTCCTGTTTACTCAAGGAGCGTATTGATGGCCATGCCTCTCGCGTCGATGTCGCTTTCCTTCCTCCATGGATTTTTGCGTGCACGCATTATTGTCTCGTTTTCCTTCTTGCTGAGGATGACGAGATCAAAGCAAGGAGGCAAGACGGCGTCAGTCAAGAGGAAATCGACTTTCAGATTCCGTGCTTTGTCGCGATATGCCTGCTGGTTGCGAGGGTGGTGGAATTCATGGTTGTGTTTCCGCTCAATGGTGGACCATGAGGCACGTTCTTTGGCTATGAAACCGATGAGGAGGTCCGAGTCCGCATCGGACCATGGATGGCGCTGTTTCTGGGAAGAAGCGACGCGGTTGGTCGATGGAGGCGCCGCCGGGGCGGAACGTGATGACGAGGAAAAGTCGCGAGCGCGAGCGCGCTCGTTGACGACAGCTCTTCTGGCTCTGACGTTGTCGAAGTCGGGTCGGGAGGTGGAGGAGGACGGGTCGGCGGCAGGATAGGCCAAGGATGCGCTGGGATGGAAAACAGGCGAGGAGGGCGGCGGCAGCACGGAGCTTGCGGGTGGTTGATTGGGGAGACGTAGGCGTTTTCTTTCGGGTAGTGGGTTGTTTGCTTTGAGTCTTGCTCTTCGGTCATCTGGATCGTGGTTGCCCCGGGTATCTGTTTCGAAGACGTCGTCCTCGTCGTCTTCATCTTCGTCAAAGTCGTCATCTGGAACCCGTCGTCTCTTGCCTGGCGAGCGCCTGGTAGGACTTGTGCCTGCCTCGCTTGCCAGGAGAGCTCTGTTCCCCTCGTCGCAATCGGTTGGTGCATCCGAAGGTGGTTCTTGGTCTCGTGGCTTGATACCATTGCCCAGAGCTCTCAACTCTCGAACAGCATTACTCTTCACATCGACAAAGGAACGCTCCCTGGGTGGATGACACGAGTTAGCGAGTGGGCAGAGAAAAACCAGAAACCTTCAAGGCTTGTCAAGATTGTCGAGATTGGCAGACCCATTTGACAAAGCGAGCGAACAAAAAAATACACTTACTTCTGGACACCTGCTGGCCGGCGAATAATGTGCTGGAATTCGGGCTGGGACTCGGGCTGGGACTCGGGCTGGGACTCGGGTATGTCATCCAAAGTATGCTGCGTGTCTTGAACGTCATGCCCTCCAGCATTGACTAGCTCGTTTGCGCTCGACTTTTCGGCGGGCTCTGCATTGTCCAGTAGAGCATAGTTTTCAAGGCACCATTTGTCAACCTTTTCAAGCAGGTCTTGCAAGGGGTATTCTTGACGAAGTTTCTCTACCCCGTGTTGCTTCTCGTCTTTCAAAGCCACGGTTGCTAGATGTCCAGTTCTCTGAGAGATTTGTTCCAATTCTCGACTCTCCTCTTCAAACTCATTGATGCCAGCGAGGCTCTTGAACGGTCCCGATTTTACGCGGGCGGCATAATCGCTGTTGTCACTGTCTGCGCAGAACACCGAGGCAATGACTTGGGCAACGTTGACCTTGTCCACTTGGGCAGCAAGCGACTCGATGAACAGACACGTGCGAATAGCAAGTGCGAGATCGAAATGCTGAGCGTAGTCTCGAGATGACCCGAGAAGTCGTGGAAACGCGGCGTCCAAGGCCGTGAGAAAGGACAAGACGGCTGGGGAGCTTTTGTCCTCCTCGCCTTGCTGCATGTAGTCTTGGCGAATGAAATCGAGTACAAGCACTTGATTCGCCTGCGTCGAAGCACGGGTGACAGATCGCGTGTCGATTCCCGTGCGCTGGCCGAATTCCTCCAGCCAGGCAAAGTCAATAAATGGAGTCTCTGAGCCAGGCTCCTCGTATGCCTTGAGAATAGCACGAAATGCACTGCGTTTCGTCTTGAGAATAGTAGCAAATACCCTGTCGTCGTAAGTCCCGTTCGAGAGTCGGTGTTTGACCTCACGGGTCGCGCTTTTGAGATCGGGTAGTAGAGAATTCATGACTTGGCATCGGATCTCCTGTTCTCGTGTGGCAGCATGGTCGTCTTGTGCCCCCGGCCCATCCGACACGCCAGAGCCATCTTCATTTTCCTCCTCGCCAAATTCGGTTTCCTCTTCGTTTCTGGTGGGACTTGTTGCTATGCTAGCTACACTGACGGGCTTGCCGTGCTTTGGGGCACCCCGGATAGGGATAGGGTCAGAGGAGAGGGAGCCTGGCCTGGCGCGTGTCTCTGTACCAGAGTTCTTCGGAGTAGTGGCAGCAGCAGAGGCAGCAGCGGTGGCGGCGGCGACAGCGCCAGCACGCGTCAAGCGCGCATCTGGGGCCCCTGATCGAGCATCACCATCAGGCGTGCTCTGTTTGCGACCTCTTCTGCGTGTTCGCATGGCTTTGCCGGTTGGATGGATCCGGTTGAATGGACAGGCTTTGACTGAGGAGGGATGAAGGAAGGAGTGGGAGGAGCAAAGTGAGTGAGGGCCGATACAGTCAGTGTCTTGCCCCTCATGCCCAAATCAGGTGCGTGCTCGCCGTGTGGCTGAATTCATTAGCTGACCCTGAATCTTCGAATCACGTGATGACACTGTGATCGATCTAACCCTAACCCTACCGAAGGCCGTGGTGTTTTGTGTTTTGCTGTTCTTTCCCCCCCAGGGCTGAGGGAATAAACTACCCCCGTCTTGGCACGTCGCTCGCCTTGCCCAGGCAGGGAGGGAGGGGTATTACTGTGATTGGCCCATCTGGATACCACACCCAATTAATTGGCTGGTGGGCGTGAAACAGGCACTTGTGTACAAGTGTCAAAAGCCGGCCCATCGGGCATTTTCTGTTGTGTCCCTTCCGCTAACCGGACTTGCTATTCATTTTAAAGAGAGAGCCGCTAATACTTCCTTTCCTAGTCCTCGGTGTCCTCGGTATCCCCATCCCAGCCGAGTCCGAAGGATAAGGTAACTTGTTTAGCGCCTGACACGTGCAACTGTGCAAATAGAAGTCATGGCAAGACTTTTGGATGACGTTTTATGCACATCCGTGAAAAAACGCCTCCAATCACACGTTCACGGCGAAGACAGCACAAATTACGAAGATGACGGCTTGTTCTTTTAGACGGCATGTGTTAATAATACAAAGGCTTCACACCATTTGTTGCTGGCCTCACAACACATCGACGTCGTTCTTGCATATTCCGAAACATCCAAGAATGTGCCACGTCCTGAACACCCTGCATTGAAGATAGATGAGGAAAAAAAAAAAGGCAGGCCGAGGGTCTCTAGCACAAGCTGATTCTCAAACTTCACCTGTGTGCCTGTCCCACATGTTTGACAGGCGACAGCCCGGCTCGGCTACCAGGGTTTTGTCTAGGTAGACTTCTTTCGGGTGGAGACAATAGGCTTATCTGGGCCAAAGATGCCAAGAAGGTAGGCAGAACGCATCGAGAATAACCAGACCTGTGGGGATGTCCAATGATTTTTTTTTTTTTTTTAGCAAGGGACACTGGATGACGGCACACCAACCAATTGACTCATGAGACTTTGTCAGTGGCGTTTGGAAACAACCACGATGGAGTTTTTGGCGACAATGAGCAGAGGACAATTCGGCGCAACATGAGGGAGGGAGGAGAACAGTATTGTACTGACGGTGAAGACGATATTTCCCCAAGCTAGAGCATTCCACTCCCATGGATTCATCATCCGCTCTTTTCCTAAACCATAGCAACTGAAGGCCACATGGCCGATATCCCCGAGCCACAGGGCCCATAGGTAGCTGCGTACAACTTTGACCTCGGAAGTAGAGTTGAGCACGAATAGGCCGATAAACGCCATCAGGAGGTATAGATTGCCGAGCTGCCATGCTAGGACGATGCTGTTCTCGGTGGCGGTGGTTGCCGAGACTGCTTTCTGGGGGACTTGCCCAGTCACAAACCAAACGGGGTCTTTGACGGCGCCGAGGAAGCCAGCCACGCTGTTGTGGGTAACAAGGACCCGGACAATTCATTAGCTATCAACAGCCCTTTCGTGCATATGTATCGTGGTGCGTTTGCCTGCGTGCCTGCGTGCCTGCTGAGCTGTTGTTTCGGCTGTGCTGCCAATTGCAGAAAGAGGGCCATGAATGAGGCGAGTGCGGGTCTGGGTTCTGGGCCTTGGGTCTTATCGTCTACTATGTAATATCGTCTACTATCGTCTGTCTGGTCTTGTGATGCGGAACGGAGGCGGAGATTTGGCATCCTTGGACATTGCGTGTCGAGAGATACTCACAGTGAAATGGGCTCGAGGATGGTGAAGACCAACCGAGGGATGGTCGGTAGTGAGGAGGCCATGGTGCAACTCGCACTGGAATTCGAAAATAATAAATAATATACGGGTACGACGTACTGATGGGCAGGCACTTATCGGCGACGAACAAGTCCGTGTATGTAGTAGGCTCCCAGCTCCGTCTTGATGGGAGATTGAGGGTGGGTGAAGGGTGAAGGAAGGGTGAAGACGGAATCGTAGCCTCGGCGGCGCGATGGCCAAAAGACCGGACACGGCACGACGCTATAAAAATTTGTATGTATGGGATGTATGTATATATGTAACTCCGTAATACCCACTGGTGGGCCAAGGTCCCAAGGTGTCGGTCACAACAGGCCTCGACTCTCTGACGCCGGCAGGGGCCACTCCACTGGGGACTGATGACTTTTGGGGGGGGGGAAGGGGGGGAAGGGGGGGGCCACCTGAACTGCCCCAGCCGTATTACCCAGCCGAACCCAGCGGGAACCGAGCACAGGGTGGGTGGGTCACTGACTCACTGGCCAAAAGGCTCGCTCGCTCTCAACTCATCCATCCGTCCCATGTGACGGTTTTCACGTGCTTGCAACCCGACAGACATCCTGAGATTTACATATGTACTTGAATGCCACTCACCTCGTCAAAAATCCCGAATACGTCCCGAGCATGTCTCTAGCTTGCCTTTGGTCTATCTATCCATCCATATATCCTTATATCCTCCCCTCTCCCCATATCCTGTCTCATCGTTGAAATCCTCTGTTCCATGCAACCGACATAAGCAAGCCAGCAAGGCCCAGGCATCCAGGCACCCAGGCCATCCACGCATCCACGGACCACACAGCCCAACATGGCCACAATCGAACCGCGTCTCATCCATTTACTGAATGAACCAGCTTCTTCGCCTCAGAATTACCATGCCGATCTCCCCCCCCTGCATGCCTTGCCTCTACACTCGTCATCGGAGCGACCGCTGCCCGCAATCGAGCTAGATGCCGCATACCGAGCTGATCGATCCAACGCCACCTCGGCATACCCACTTCGCATCGTCTTTGATAGAGATGCCGCCGATTCATCAGGCAGCCGCTCTAGAATCTTCAATGATTCAAGTGATGCATCAGATGATGCCTACACAAAGAAGAGGGGCCGAAACGCCCACGTCAAGGATGACTTCGTTCAGCTTCCTCACCCCATGAATCGCCCCATGAATCGCCCCATAAACCACCACCCCACGAAGAGGCAAAAGTCAGCCCAGCAGGCGCCCGCCGTGCCGCCCATCATCAACGGCTTGCTCGAACCACCACCACATGCTGCTCTCTTCCCTCCCATTGCCTCGAACTCGGATCATGAAAATGATGCAGGCAACATCAGGTCCCTCAACGACTATGCCTATGGCGCGTCAGAGGATCGCAGCCGGCCATCTCCCGACGCCGACAAGTCATCTGGTAGGAACAGGAAGCGAGCCGCCAAGCCGCGTAGAAAGTGGTCCGACGAGGAGACCAAGCACCTTCTTCTAGGTGTGAATCGCCATGGCGTCGGCAAATGGACAGGCATCCTGGAGGATGCAGACTTCACCTTCAATAACCGAACCGCCGGCGATCTCAAAGACCGATTCAGAACTTGCTGCCCAGAGGAACTTCGAGGCTCAAGCAAATCATCCTCGCAAGCAGGCTCTCCCAAGGCGTCATCTCAACATCTGGGGCGCAAGGCCAAGACGGGGATCCACTCCGAAAACATTCTCATCCAAGACTCACCTTCGCCAAAGGATGATTCCGACTCGACTCCCAAGCCCAGGAAAAGCCGTGCACACCGAAAAAAACTCGAGGACCTCGCAGAACTAGGCATTCATGGCCCCTTTAAAAAATCACACAGACGTGAAAGACGTCCTTTTACCGAACAGGATGATGGCGAGATCCTTGAGGGACTTGATATTTATGGCCCCGCGTGGACCAAGATTCAGCGCGACGCTCGTTTCCATCTGTCCAGCAGACAGCCGACCGATTTGAGAGATCGAGTCCGCAACAAGTATCCGAGCATTTACCAACGCATCGAGAAGGGTACATTCCACTCCAAGGACGGAGCTCGTGGTGGCAGTGTCCTTGAGCCTTCAGTGGACATGTCCATCGACAGCTCGTTGAGGCGTCACAGGGCTTCCTCCAAGGTCCCTCGGTCCAGCCGCCATAACCCAAAAGATGATCTTCCTACTTGGCCATCGCAAATGACCGATCCGGCCAGCATTGCCCCTCCGCCTTACGGCTTTGACTTTGCCGAAGCCAGTGGTTCTCACTTCATGGGTGGTGAGATGGACATCGCAAGGCTTTTGCTGGATGACTCCAGGGTTGCTCAAACATTATCACGACATGGCGCTGACTATTCCCCCGGCTCACCCTCTCCCCCGGGATACGTCACTGAACCACGACCGGAAAGGCATGGTCACCACTCGATCAGATGTTGATGAAGTAAAAGCCATTCTCGCTCAAATGGCCTTGTAATTCTATGAATGTACGAACTTGGGCTTGCGGTTGGGGCGAAGGGGTAACGAATGTACGTTGTTATTAGACTTTTTGCAGGAGACAACGGAGGGAATACCAAAACCGCGGCTTATGTGTGTGGATGGTCATTTGTCTTCTAGAAAACCAATGATCCCAAGGCGTTTCGGGATGACACCCAGCAAGCACTGGAAAATGTCAGGAAATAGATTTAATATCACTTGAGCAACACTGCTCAACTTTTCACGCCACTGTCTCAACAGACAAACCGCAAGAATGGCATCAGTTGACTAATTAACAAGCACGTTGTCTGCCGCCTCTCCTCGTGCGATTAGAGCATGTCCCGCCTTCTTTTTCTATACTTTCGTATACTAAACCACCTTATCTCAGAGGAAGATACAAAGGCAGAGATTTGTCCACGCGCGCCGCCACCAGATGTTGCCCGCCCAACGCTTGGCGGACGCTGAATCTCTCACCAAATTATGACGCCTCAGAGACCCATAACACGAGTTCTTTATTCGAGTAAGCCTTCATGTCGTGATCAAAGGTCATCATCTGGCCCGCGCCCATATTCAAGTTTCGACCAACTTGTTCGCCAGCAAGGGTATAAATACTAATTAAAATATCCTTCAACTGATTGTTATAAAATATTAATCGATGACAAAAGCTTTCGGTTACGGGTTCTCCGTGTTGTACCAAGCGTGTGACCTGGGTCATCAGAAATTTTACGGTGACTCCAATAATGGGCATAACACCTTCGCTAAGTGGCGTTTGATTGAAAGGAATTGTTATTCTCCCGGTCCAGGTTTCGCGTTTGTCGAGGGACATGGCTTCTGGCTCTTGTCTATAAAGAAGAGAAGAGAACCATGTGAACAAGATGGAATCCAAAATTGGGCCTTTTTTTGTCGTGTTCAACGTACCTAGTAGTCACAGCAGAGATGTCCTGTGGGTTGGTTTGAAAATCAGACACGGAGATATCGTGCTGCTTGTTGCTGGATTCCTTGACAGGGGTTGCGAGCGCCATGGCTCTGGCAAAGAAGCCGAGAGCAACGAGGAATTTCATTTTTTTTTGGATGGAGTTATGTACGGGCTAAGGTGATGAAGTTGTATGTTAAAACTCAGGATGGCTATGCTGTCATGTTTTGCGTGACAAAAGTCGGGCGAAAAACTGACTTTATGTACGGAGTACACTTGACGCCATGGCTAGAGAAAATACAACATACATATTAGCCGGACTACATGAGCTGTGTTCAGGCACCGCATCTAATACTATAAACAAAAATAACTCAATTACATACATACATATACTCCGTACTCCGTACATACATACAGTTTAATCCCTGTTTGATCTCACACAGGCACAAGGGTTATTAGGCCAATCATTAATTCTCCCGTGGATCAGCGTAATGGTAGGCGGAGAAAAGATACATTATCTTCCCTGCAATTTACTAGTAAGCTGTAGTATCCTTTACTGGCGTTAGTACCATCTCCTTAGCTATAAGACTTCCTAACCGCTCCACTCCCTGTAACTAATGGCAAGCTGTTGTCGGCTAGTTAACATGGGGCTTGTAGTCGGATTAATGGCTAAATTGGTGAGCAAAGCAAAGGCACCGCATCTTCTATACGAGAACGGAGTACATGCGTTAACATGCGGTAGCAACTAAGCCTAGAGTGGAATTAAGGGGATCAGGGCTGCGGGGAGGCGGGAGGTCCCGATGAAACATGTACATATGTATTACAACAAAATCAAAGCAATCGTTTACATATGTAATCTTGGGAGTTGACTTTTGCCTAAGATTAACGGCTAAACTAACGAGCAAAGCAGAGTACGCAAACATGCAGCAACGGGTTCTTGAATGCGCAGCAGGCTGAGTCAGGATAGCCAGATGGCAAATATCATTGTTACGTGCTGGCTTTGCACGTAAGGGGTTGATTTCGTCAGAGGGGCCAACGGATTCAACTGGTCATAAATCGTACTTTTTTCACTTGAGCAAGCTACTGGTAGGTATTAAATGATAAGAAGTAAGTTACCTCCTATCTCTGGAGTGCTGAATCCGGCCTTACATTTGAAGGTTGCCTCTGACCACAGCTTGTTTGGTATCGTAACAATTATGGAGTGCTCAACCCAGTCACGTGAAATGTCACTTGATTGCCATCTCTTTCGCCACGCCCCCGCCGAAAGAAAAAGAAATAAATCGCTTGCGCTGGCAAAATTAGGCGGTAGGGCACAAAGCCCCTCGACCCACCTCGACCACCGACGCTAACGAAATTTGGCAGGGAAAAGTTGTGGCCCTGCGTTTTGCACTTTGGTCCGCAGGTCCGCGACGACTTCTTGGTTCAATCTCCTACCTTTTCCTCATCCGCGATATCGCCAACAGCCAGTCGACACAATGGCCCGAGGAATGTAAGTCAACAACAATTCAGACAACGACGGCCAAACAAGTGCTCTACAGGACAGGACTCGGATCGTTCGTGGTCTTACCACGAAACGAACAGTGTTCCTCCCATACCTTGTTTCGTCGTTACCTGGACTGAAGGCGAATATGTCGGATTGAGAAAACTTTCGCTAACCTCTTTATCGCAATATAGTAAGAAGCATCAGAAGCGCCTTAGCGCACCCTCCCACTGGTTGCTAGACAAGCTGTCCGGTGTCTACGCCCCCAAGCCCTCGGCCGGTCCTCACAAGCTCCGCGACTGCTTGCCCTTGATCGTCTTCATCCGCAACCGTCTCAAGTATGCCTTGAACTACCGCGAGACCAAGTCCATCCTCATGCAGCGCCTGATCAAGGTCGATGGCAAGGTCCGCACCGATATGACCTTCCCCGCCGGCTTCATGGACGTCATCACTATTGAGAAGACTGGCGAGAACTTCCGTCTTGTCTACGACACCAAAGGTCGCTTCACCGTCCACCGAATTCAGACCGAGGAGGCCGAGTACAAGCTGGGCAAGGTCAAGCGCGTTCAGCTTGGTCGTGGTGGAATCCCATTCTTGGTCACGCACGATGCGAGAACGTGAGTAGTTCTGTCAGACATCATTCAGCCGTTGGATCAAGCTTTGGTCGATTTTATCGAGCCCCTGCCCCCGAACTCTTGTGATGCAAACACATGGTCCCCCCCCACACAAGAAAAATAATGACTCGGGAGCGAGCTTTTTTTAACGGCTGTAATGTATTACCATGGAAAGAACCCCCCCCCGTTTGGCTAACGTTTTTGTGTGTTCCGATTATAGCATCCGTTACCCTGACCCCTTGATCAAGGTCAACGACACCGTGAAGATTGACCTCTCCACTGGCAAGATCACCGACTTCATCAAGTTCGACACTGGCTCCGTCGCCATGGTCACTGGTGGTCGCAACATGGGTCGTGTCGGCGTCATCACCCATCGTGAGCGTCACGATGGTGGCTTCAACATTGTCCACATCAAGGACGCCATTGACAACAGCTTCGCCACCCGTGAGAGCAACGTCTTCGTCATTGGCCAGGAGAAGCCCTGGATCTCCCTGCCCAAGGGCAAGGGTGTCAAGCTCAGCATTGCTGAGGAGCGTGACCGCCGCCGCGCCTTTGCCCAATCTCATTAAGTTCCTTCGGTGCACTATATACCCTAAGTAGTGTGTAGGCATGGTTGGATGGTAGACTGCAAGGGGGCAAGAGAAAAGGCGGGAGAGAGAAAAAGGCAAAGTTGAAATAAAAATCATTTTTTTTTCGGCATGTGGACTGGAGTCTCGGATCTGATGAACTTCCTTGATATCGGGGGCCGCGAACAAGCACTGGAAAATTTATAGCCAGCCGTTTTGAGGCTTTACGAGCAACAAGAACAATTAAGCAAAGAAGAGCAGAGCGTTCGTGTCAATGTGATGTCACCAATTGCAGAGTGACTTGTGTGACTCCCGAATCGTCGTACACGAATGAATGCCTTGACTCGACGAGCGAACATTAGAAACTTGTAGATATTATGTACTGACACGTGAACGGAGTCAAGACGCTCAAATTGCAAAGATGGAGAGCGCTTTCGTGAAACCCCAGTGCGGTAATAACATGTCAGATCTCAACCTCGAGTCATGGAACATCCAGTCTGCCCGGGGCATCGAAGAACCTCGGCGTCCTGAAAAAGTAACATGTTAGCGCCGCGTGATGAAGAGCATGTTCTGCCGCAATGCTACGTCGGCGACAATCGACAATCCGTACACGGGCAGCAACACAGCGTAGAGAGCAGTGTGCAGTGCTTGTAATAGCCCCCCCATCCCGCCGCCCACGCAATTACCCGCCAGCTCGTGCCAGCAACCGGCCCCCTCCCGCCATCTACATAATTCCAAATACTTCCAGCACGCACAACTCTGAATTATTTTACAAATCTACTTATATACATGACCAGGTGCCGAGTCCCCCTAATAGGCATTGATTTAAAAAACCACGCAGATTAGCCACTATTAGAGAGTCACACGGAGAGAATACAGGGGATTGTGCTGTATAGCGATGGCGTCTTCCCTTGTCTTGGGCTCCCAATTGGAGAACCCTGGAGAAATGCCCTGACGGGAACAAGTTTGCCGATCCAACTTGCCTCCCTCGGGGACCGGACCCAACCTTCTTTTTTCTCCGAGAGTAAACGGAAAGCTATGCTGTTATAAACCCTGCCTTCTTTCCTCCTCTCCAAAGTCACAGACCCCTTCCCTCTCAACACAATTGTACTGTGATAACATCTCGATTTGTGCAAAAACCCGTCAGAAATCAATAAAGCTCGCTCCGTACTCTTCTTTCCAGTCAATTTTTTTTTTCTTTTCAAAAAAAAAGATTCCACCACTACCCCTCCCATCACCACCATGTCCGGTCTCAAAGTGGGCGATTCCTTCCCCGAGGGCGTCAAGTTCTCCCACATAGCTCCCTCGGGAGACGACATCTTGTCCTGCGGTGTCCCGGGACCCTACGACGCCAGTGCCGGTATGCGTATTCGTCCTCCTTCCAACCCCCCCCCCCCCCCCCCCCTCTCTCCCCCATTTGCCGGCCGCCGGGCACGATTCCGGGTCCGCAGGAACAGCCAGCCGAGCTAAAGCTAATATTAAAAAACCCCCCCGTCCAAGAATTCAGGAACAAAAAGGTCGTTCTCGTGGCCGTCCCCGGAGCCTTCACCCCCACCTGCCAGGCCTCCCACCTCCCCTCGTACGTCAACAACCGCGAGGCCCTCAGGGCCAAGGGCGTAGACCAGGTCGTCGTCATCGCCTACAACGACGCCTTCGTCATGTCCGCCTGGGCCAAGGCCAACAACCTCAGGGACGACTTCTTCATCTTTGCCGACGACAACGGCTTCAGCAAGTCCATCGGCTGGACGCTGGGCGAGCGCACGGCTCGCTATGCCGTTGCCGTGGACCACGGCAAGGTCGTCTATGCTGCCAAGGAGGATGGCAAGGGCATTGACAGGTCTGGGGCTGAGGCCGTCCTGGCTAAGCTGTAGGAGCTGTAGGTAGGTAGATGCCGTGCGTTCAGACTGGCTGTTATAACAGCCCAGGTGTGCAAAAAAGTTGGCTGTTGTAAAAAAAAAGCAAAATAAAATTAAAAATTAAAAATTAAAAAAATAATGATGATGAAAAAAAAAAGGCGCATCTGGCGATAGCTTAGATGAAATGAGAGACGTCTAATCAGCTTGCTCGCTCTTTAGGTTTCCCACGCAGTTTACAGACACGAGGCGGCATGATGCAGGTGCTGTTAAGACCGTTATTGAAACTACGGACAGTTGCCTGTCTCCAATTGATGCCGTTTCATCGAAAAGAGGAGACGACAAGTCACAGAAGCTGTACAAACGAAAGCCACGTAGCAACATGCACGTACTATGAGCTCATTAAAAAAAAAGAACAAATGCCGCGTTGACCCGTTGCACAGGCATGTCATTTGCTCAGCTATCAATGCATACTATATGGCATTCATTTCATGCACCTTAGAATTTGTCGAAGAACCGGCCGGAAAGGACACGAGAACCAATGTACTCCACTCCACCACTCTTCCCAAATGTGTGTTTCTTGTCATCATTCCAGCATCTCCTTTCCACCTCGCGACGCGCTTAGTCTTAGTTACCGTTCAAATGAGAGACCTCTGATTGCAAGACCGCACGAAAAATATATATAGATTTTTTCTTTTTTAACTTTCAATGCGTTCAGCGAGTTCGGGCGGCGACCTTGACAGGCGCACCCTTGGCACCCTGCTTGCTGACGTTTCGCTGGGTCTGGCCCTTGCTGGCAGAGGCAGCGATCTTGGCCTTGTCGGCCTTCTTGGCGGCGGCGGCGGCGTTCTTCTTCTCCTTGCTCTCCTTGATCGCCTGGGCGCGGGCCGCAGATCGGGCCTCGGGCCGCATGGCGCGGCGTTCCTTGATCACA
This sequence comes from Epichloe sibirici, assembly GCA_022702365.1. Classification (NCBI taxonomy): domain Eukaryota; kingdom Fungi; phylum Ascomycota; class Sordariomycetes; order Hypocreales; family Clavicipitaceae; genus Epichloe; species Epichloe sibirici. Next base: position 1,252,455 of record JALAAE010000001.1, on the reverse strand, counting down.
TCGAGGGTGGCACCAACGATGGCACGCTGGGCCTTGACAGTTCGGCGGGTGCGCTTCTTGGCGACGGCCTGTAGATACATGTCAGTTTTTTTCTTCTTCTTCTTTTTTGTCTCTCTAGTTATAGTCGGTTTCGGCTCGGTGAGCGAGAGGGCAAGCAAGCTCTATATGTGGTCACGTCGATGCGAAAACTCTCCATCAACGTTGGCTGCGGTGTCTGCTTCATATCAAACTTCCGGCTCTTTTGGGTGGTCCAAAGGGCTGACGAATTGCAAAGGGGTTCGACGCCGGACAGCCACAAAAGCAACGTTGCGTTGAAGCGATGTTCCGCATCGGGACATATAAACAGGTGGAAAATAATCGAATCGTACCTCAGAAATACCCTTGCGGTGCTGGCGGCGGTACAGGACAGTCCAGGCAATGCGACGGGGATTCTTTCGCTGCAAGAACAGCGACTCTGACTTTCCGTTCTGGAATCGGAAGACCTTGCTGTCGCCGCGGACATAGATTTTACCCTGCAGGCGAAAAAGAAATTGTTAGCCAGCAGATTCTCCCTCAAGTCCATAATTCAAGTCGTCCTCCCATCGAGCGCGTATCCCATCCTTCTTCCCAGCGAAGACAATAACAGCGGTAATGAGCGTATCGCACACCCCTCAGTCTTTTGAAAAAAAAAAAAAAAAAAAAAAACCTCATCTTCCTTGCTCCAAAAAGTCGACCTATCCTCCTCTTCCTAACGCATCCAGACAACCGACCCAGACGACGTGGAAACTCAGATGGGAAGGAAAAGCAAAAGGGAGAATGCGGAGGAAAAGCCGTACCTTGCCAGGGTAAATCTTCTGGCCCGAGAAGGAATCGTCGTAAGTACGCATCTTGTCGCGGTCGTGTGTTTATAGCGACAAGGTGTATGTGTTCGAGGACCGTGGATTTCTTTTGGGGGGGGGGGAGGGGGGCGCTGGACGACGGATTGAATTGACGAAAGTTGAGGCGACGGATACGGGCAATTTCTCGAATTGGAGGTGTGTGCCATCATGACTAAGCGTTCTAGGGCAGATGCGGCGCTAAAATTTGGGTAAAGCCGTCCGTCGCACGTGAATAGTCACGGGGCTCCAATATTTCTCCTGGTCCAAAATTGGCGAATTGACGTTTTGCATCCTCTCCCCTCGGACCCCTTGGTCACGATGACACCTGGGTAATATTATCCAACGACCGATGAGATGCGCCTCATGTACATCTATGCACGATTGTAGATACAGGGACCGTGTTTCTCGTGGCATCTGCGACGGTTGGGGGGGCCTCCTATGAGAAGAGCCCATTTTCCCCCGATGAAATGCCTACAACTCCTCGCGCGAACCTGATCGCCCGGGCGGTCATATCCCAATTCAACAAGCTGCCCGCCAAACGGAAACCCACCGTCCGAGACAACGGGCTGCACGAATGGGTTCCGTTGAGCGGCATTGTTGCCGAGAAGGAGGACGGCGATTTGACATGTCTGGCTCTAGCGTACGCCCTTGATCCATGTTCGCCAATCAATGGAAAACCCCCTTTAGATAATGGCATCTTGTCTCTGAGTAGTTTCTTCTAGCACGGGCATGAAATGCCTCCCAGCGTCCAAACTCGCCGAAGCAAACGGCAATGCCATTCACGATTGGCACGCCGAAGTTCTTGCCATGCGAGCCTTTAATCGCTTCCTGCTGGACGAGTGCAAAGCAGACGCGCAGCATGGACAGTCTGGCCAAGTTGTAGACCTGTCCGACCTCCCCGGTAGCAAGCCGTTCAAAATCAAGGACAATGTGAAGCTGCACATGTACTGCTCCGAAGCGCCTTGTGAGGCGCACCCCTCCCCCTTTTCCCTACTTTCAATCCGAGCATCCTCAGTTGACCCGCGAACAGGCGGAGATGCAAGCATGGAGTTGATCATGGCCGCCCAAGACGACTCGTCTCCATGGCATATACCCCCCTTGCCACCACCACAAGAAGACACACATCCATCCTCCGCTGCCGCGACACTCCCCGGCCGAGCCTACTTCTCTCGACTCGGCGTTGTTCGGAGGAAACCTGCCCGCGGCGATGCCCCGCCCACGCTGTCCAAGTCGTGCTCCGACAAAATCACACTCAAGCAGTGCACGTCTCTGCTCTCGTCGCTGACCTCCTTGCTCATTGATCCGTCAAACGCCTACATAAACAGCCTGGTGCTTCCCGATTCCCAGCATTCCGCCACAGGATGCCAGAGGGCCTTCTCCGAGCGCATGCAGAGTCTGGCCGGCAAGTCTTGGCCCGGCGGGTACAGATTCGCCCCCTTGACGGTCGAAACGACGGAAGAGGAGTTTGCGTTCTCGCGCGCGGCCGTCATGAGTCGAGCGGGCAGGATTGCCCCGAGCAATCTCGCTGCTGCGTGGACGTGCAACGGGGTGGAGGAGACGATCCTGGGAGGCGTTTTGCAGGGCAGAAAGCCATTTGACGAGAAGGGGGCGAGTAACATGTCTAGAAGACAGATGTGGGTGACTGCTCGGGACACGTCGGCATATCTGAACGGTCGCGGGGACATAATACGGCATGGCTTGAGTGGCCAAACGTACCAGGATGTCAAAAATGGCGAGCTCTTGGCAGACAGAAGACGAGTGAAGCAACATGTACGACAATCTGCGCTGGCTGGCTGGATTCCCAACCAAGGAGATTCCAAATTTTCCATGGCGTCAAACAGCACTCGCTGAAATGTAATAAACATCCGTTACGCCGTAACCATGCAGGAAGGTAGCACCCGAGAACATTTGGATAACATCATTAGAGATTTTGGTATTTTTTTCCCCCTAGATGCGAATTCGACGTCTTTGCACAAACCCAAACCAGCCAAAGACAGACAGACAGACAGTGCCACGCTCTGAGTCGCTTTCATCCACCTCCTGTAGTCTACGAGCTCGAAACCCATTTTGCTACGTTTTCTTCCCCTTTCCGCACACTGAGTAAAAAGAAGCAAGCAAAACCGCGGACCAAATACTCTTCCGCCGAGTCAGGAGTACGTCGGTGAGAAAGAGGTGCTTCCACACAAAGTCAAATCCAGAACCAGAAGGGTTTCTCCGCCAGAAGCGACCATCGACAAGGCACCCAGTAGTTCATTCTCAGGCAAGCCTCACGAGGTTTCGTTTCATCCCTGACAGATCAACTCCCGGCCACTGTTCTCATGGTACTAAACCCCTTCTCCTTCTCCCCCCTCTGGCCACGTTCCGTCATGAAGTAGATTCGTTTTTTTTTTTTGGGGGGGGGGGAAAGATCAATAGGTCGCCGTTTACTCGACTTTGTTCTCAAAGTTCTCGCCCTCGACCAGGTCGGGAATCTCGTCGTCGTCGTCGCCCTTCTCGCCCTTCTGCATGTTCTGGTAGCTCTCGGCGAGCTTGCGGAGGGAAGCGAGGGAGTCGGGGCCAAGCTGGTTCAGGATACCAGGGACGAGCTCAGTCAGCTCCTTGTCCTCACCCTTGCCGTAGATGGCAAAGGTGTTGGAGGGAACGGCGGCTTGAACTGTGCACAAAGTTAGCGGGGTGTCCTCGGCAGAAATCTGGGGCGTTTGGCGTATGGACGCGGATTGAACCATTGAACCCGAGACAGGTACGTACCCTTAGGGGCGGAGAAGTGGATGACATTGCCGTCAGACTTGAACATGTTGACCTCTTCTATGGCCTGGATGGGCTGAGTGTTCAACTTCTTCAGGGTCTGCTGAAGCTTCTTGTCGTCGGCGCCAGATCTGGCAGGCGCACGCTTGACCGCTCTGCGGGGAGTACCCTTGCCACTATAAATCGACAAAGAAGTGACCACTAGTTAGCACACCATCTTTGCGAAATTGCGAAATCCGATTCGAGCAGTGGATGGCGAATGGCGATGTAGCGAAACGTTGGTCGTCGGGTGGACTGTCAGAGGTGAAAACTTACCCTGGAAAGTGCAGTGTGTTAGTAAATTCTGCATCTCCCCCGCCTGACATACATTTTCCGAATTCTCGGCAGAGGAAATAACTCACCAGTGCGGGCGCTGGCGCCGAGCTTCTTGAGGCGCTCCTGGACGTCGGCCATCGTGAAGGAAGTTTGAAGGAATTGAAAGAGAAACTGTATCCGCCCGCCATTTCGTTAGTCCAACTCGAACCTCACAGAATTGACAATTTCGGTGATAGTTCGTCGTAGGATCAGCCGGACGGCGTCAGGTCTGAAACAGGGCTTCAGGCAAGCGTGGAGCGTGTTACTACTACATACCGGGAAAGGATGAGGGGGGGTTGCGTCAAGGAGCTGATTTGCCGCCAGCAATGGACTGGTGATGGAGCAAAGTAGGAGTCGTTTTTTGTGCGTGCCAAGAGTTTTCGCGTGTGGAATATGTATTGGCCGACGGGCTGCCCCACCCCAGCAGCCATCAGACAGACGTCTGGTTTCCTTCACATTTCTTGACTCCCTGGGGCTCACTAGCCCCTGCATCGGATCCGAAAAAAAAAAAAGTTCAACATCGGCGAAGGAAGAGCACATCTAAGCGCCATCTGACTGGGTTTGCTTGTACGCCGGGCGCTCGTGACGGGACTTTGGGGACGGGAGATGCGGTTGCTAATTATGATGTTGTACTCCGTCCGGACGCCGTACAGCATTTTCAGAATCTCTCGTTGGAACCAGAAGTTGACGATGATGAACACGCGGAATACAAACTTCACGTCGAGTCTTATCGCTAGAGGGGGATATACCGTCACGCACAACGGGCTCGCAAAGCTCGGCAAGAACTCGTGATAATTCCACTTCGTTTCATATGCACATTACTGTCTGCTATTTACATTTCAAATACGTACACGTTTGAATTTGGATATACGCCCTCACTAACCCCTAGCCCCACCCAAAAAAAAAAACCGAAAGACACCTTCGTTTCCTTTTACCAGCTGTCTGGGCCTAGAGGCTTGGTGACACCCTTAATGAACTCTCGCGTCACGGCAGTAGTGTTGTAATCGAGGGTATTCTGCCAAACCGTAGTACCCCACCATTCAGGCATGCTCGTCTCGCTGAGACCTAGACCCAGACCAGTGACGACAGTGCAGAGGGCGGTACCAATGTCGAGAGCACCGGACAAGGCATAGGTATAACGACTCCACCAGCCCAAGAACATTCTGCGAATGACGAGGTTGAAGGCCAAACCAACAATGACCCACTGGAAGAGGAAGTAGAGAGTAGCAGGAGGAATCATACCGGCAGCACCGAACAGAGCAGGGCTAATGAGATATCGAAGGAAGGTTCGGGGATATCTCCGGGCGATCAGGTACTGGACCACGGGCACAATGAAACCGATGAGCCAGAACCAGTTCGTCCAAGAGTATATTCCATCGGCACCAAACACCTTCTTAGGGCCAATGACGCCCCAAATGACACTGGCGTTGTAAAAGGTTCGAGCATTAGGGCAGGTTAGACCCTGGGATTGCTTGGGAGTGCAAATCTCGTGAATGTTACCACGAAGAAAGTTGTAGGCGGCGATCTGGACAAAAGACAACCAGATCACGGCGAAGGCCTGCGCGGCGAACATGCTGCGAGGAGGGACCTTCATGTAGTGGCCGACCTTCATATCAGAGATGTAGTTCAAACCGTTGAAGGAAAGCATATACCCGTAACTCTTGAACAGCATCATGGCAACGGGTCGTCCGGGCATCATGTAACCGACGATCATTTCGGTAATGATGTTCAAGCCGGTTTGCTGGTTGGTAATGGCCTGAACCATGCCAATGGGGATGAAAAGAACGGCACCAATGAGGATACATATGATGTATGCCCACCAAGGCAGATGTGTGTCCCAGACCTGACAGGCGATCATGCCGAAGGCGAAGCTCACGGCAAAAATAGTCGCGAACCACCACTCGGGTGCTTCCTTGTACTTGTGCATGAGTTTCATATGAACATCGGGCTCATCATACTGAGAGTTCTTGGCACGGTTCACGACGTCCCTTCCGTAGAAGAGGATGACATGCATCACGGTAGACATGAGACCGGCAAAGCCCATGCCGTAGGAAATGGAGAAAGTAGGGCCCAGAATGATGGGGGAGTAAGCTTGATAAGCCGTCACGTTGACAGTGAAGTCCTTGGTCAAAATACGCTTCAGAACCGATGTCAGTCTTGGTTGGTTCATCAAGTCGCAAATATCATCATGCACGGAACAGGCAGGCTGCTAGCTCAGTCCATTATGACACTTACCGAGGTATTGTAGGGCTCCGCAAATCGATCGAAGTTCTGGTTGGCGCTGATGGGGAGATATCGGTAGTACTCGGGGCCAGCAAAGGCGAGACCAGCGGCGCCGATGGTCATGACACAGATGCCGGCAAGAACATTGAGAATAGCGAAAGCAGGAGTCTGTAGTGGCGAGTTCAGAAAGGCGGTGACGGTAGACCAATCGAGAGACATGGGCATGAGACCAAAGCCAGAGTTTCCGCCAAACATCTGGTTGACGACGACGTTTGAAGGGGCAATCCAGGTTGGCCACATGAAGTAACTCAGGAACGGAGCGATAACAAGAGGGAACCACTCCCAAACGAAGGTACTGCACGCGACGAGAAGAAAGAAGCTGTATCGTCCAATCTTCCATCCATTGGTGGCTGAGGGATCTGAAGCTTGATGATCATGGAGCGAGTACATGACGGTGCAGGTGATGAGGGTCGCGGGCCACACCATCGAGGAGGGCCAGACGAGGAATCGTCGAGCAACACCAGCGACGCCAAAACCCATGGCTTGGGTGGAGACCATGAGAAGAATCTGGAAACCCCACCTATAGTGTAGAGAGAGAGAAGAGAATAGGAGTCAGTATGACGCAAGTTGCAGAGATTGGAGGGTCTTGGGTCTTGAGTCTTGAGTCTTGGGGGGTCTTGGGGGGTCTTGGGGGGTCTTGGCTCACCTGAATTCCTGCTTGTAAAAGATTTCCTGCGCAAGCAAGATGTCGATGGCGTAACTCAGAGAACTACCGGCAGCAGTCATCATGGTGATGATGGTGTGCTCCTTGACGTTGAAAGGACCGGGGTTGAGCTCGATGGCGCGGCCGAAAATCTTGAACGTCTTGGCAGGCATGATCTTGGCCCAACCAACACCGATTCTGTCGTCCAAGATGTGGTCAGAAAACGGATGGATGGTTTGAAACCGGGGCGGCTGCTTCCAATACTCACGGGTATGCGATAAGCTGGACAACTGTAGATGAAATGGAAATGGGAGTGCGACGCATGCTGAGCAAGACGTTGCAAGCAGCAACAATGGTGCAGAGGAAAGCTCCGATGCACCAGGCGCGCAAGGTGTTGATAGGGACATCAATGTCGGTAGGAGGCACCTGTCATTCATTGCCTTCTGTCAGCGTGCCGACTATAGATAGATAGGGTAATCATCTATCTTATTTCAGGGTGGTTGGTTTCTCCATTTGGAAGTTTGGCTACGAACCGAGTTGCGGACTTCTGGGTAGGGAGAGTCCTCCTGGATCAATGACTCGTCGATGGCCGCCTCCTTCTCGGCGTTCCCCGAGGCGAGGGCATCGTCAATGTTGTCAAGCTTGTCAACGTCCAAAAAGGGATCCCACTGATGCTGGCGTCTGAACCGGCGCAGTTCGCGCTCAGTGGTCTCGGCATTGGGCAGGACGTCAGCGCCAGTGGTCTCGGCGGTGGTCTCGGTGGTGGTCTCGGTGGACTTGAGTCCAAGTCGATCCTTGAGACCCATGATTGCCGTCTCGTGCCAACACCGCGGTGAATAGTATATGTGAATGTTCCCGGGGAGAGATTCAGAGGGGGTTGGTGAGAATGGGCGGCTACCCAAGACAGGACGGACGGAGGAGGTGAAGCAGTGGAGGAGGAGAAGGAGGAAGAGGAAGAGGAGGAGGATGAGCGAGTTTATATTCAGGAAAGAGGTCAGCCCACTTGGATGGATGAGTCGATGGCCGATGGTCCACACACCCGTGCGGATGACTAGAAACGAGAATTATGAAGATAAATGATAACCTCGTCACCAGAAACTCGAAACTAGAAATGCTGGGGTACCACTGTGTGCAGTGCAGTGCATGCAGCCATCCTTCCATCCACTTGCATCATGAGTACATACATGTATGTATGTAGTGCCAATGGCAGGCACCTGAGGTGTGGCTTGTCGCCTTTGTCGCATCCCGCTATCTATGTAGTAGCCGAGAGCAGCACAAAAAAGAGGGTATAATAAAGCGTATAAAGTCTGGTCTGGTCTGGTCGACAGCACAATTGCGTGCACCCACTTGCCCACTCGCCACCCTTCCCCCCCCCCCCCCCCCGGGGACAGGGTTTGAGCACGAAGCGAAGCGTGCAGACGAAAAGAATCCGGACCGGGGTGCAGGCGGAGGCTCCCTGCAAGCCAGTGCCGCTTCTGGAGCGTCTTCCCTCCTGCACGCACGCGCCCATGGAGTATGTACTCGGGCGAAAAACATTGACCACAGTGGAATCTGGGCTATTAGCATCTACAGTAATACACGGGCACGTCGAGGTGGACGGGGTGGAAAGGAAAAGCTTCTCAGGGCACCTGCCTGCCTGGATTTCACCCATTGCCGGTGCATCAACAAACTCGTGCGATATACATACACACATACATACTCCGTGCTAGAATCACCTCACGTCGCAGCTCAGCCTTATTAGGAAGGTCGCCACCGCGTTCTGCCTTCCATATTGTCGTGCGTGTATTATTATTACTATTATTACTCCGTACGTGTATGTATGTATGTATGTATACATGTATGTATGTTGCAATCCGTAGAGAGAGCCTCGTTCGTCCCGCCTGCAGTTCGGTGGGACCACGGACCACTTGCAGGGGTCGATCACGAAGGGGCCCTGTGCCCGGCTGGTGGCTTTCTTATCTGGAAGTGGCCGAGCTCCGAGGATCTTTTGCAATCGGGCTTCCCTCTCCCTATCGAGGAATGAGGCTACTGAAAGAAAGGGCCGTCCGTGCTCGGCCTGTGGCTGGGGCCCTTCGTGTTTACGGGGCATGTACATTGTACATTGTACATTGTACGGGTTCAATGTTTTGGTGAAGAATGAAGAAATGTTTGGCATGCCTAGTGGCCCATCTGGAACAAGAACAGACATTTTCTACTCGATGGATACCGAGGTGTTGATGACATTGACACGGCGTCGGATTCGCGTAAGAGTTTCTTCCTCTGTGTGCTACGGCTCTGTGTGCTACGGCTCACTAACTTACTAAGTTATTACCCCAAAGACACAGAACAGAATCGTGGGGTCATTTTGCGGAGACACAATCCGTATGTACAACCCAGCCAGCAGCATGGTTGCTCCGACTCGTGAGCTGGTCTGTGGTGAAGTGCCAGCCTGTCGCCTTGTCGCCTTGTCTCGTTGTCTCGTTGTCTCGTACAAGAATTTGCATCTCATGGCTTGCCAGCGGGGTAAATGGCGTCGGCCTTGCTCGAGGGCATTCATCTCCTTGCTTTCCAGCATATTATTGAATTTCTGGTCCCGTTTGCGCCAACGACAAAAAAGGCTCTCACCGTACGATAGTGTGCTGTGCGCAGCATCAAATTTAAACATGGAATACCTACGGATTTTTGCCCTGCTGGCCGCTCTCACTCTAGCCATTTGGCATCGGGCCTGGATGAGCCGAGAACAATAGGAACCGCCCACAATACCAGAGCATCTCTGGGGCGTCGCTGGGCATCGCCAAGGACCATGTGCTCGGAAAGCTGGAATGCCGTCTGTCTTTACGGAGTACTCCGTACCAACTAAATGCGCATATCGCGTTTCTTGAATGCGCATATCGCGTTAGTCCCAAAGCGGAAGAAGTACCTTTCTACCTAATCCCCCGCTAAATATACCAGCTCTTTCTACAAATACAGGCAGCTTACTATAACGTGTAACGCTTATAACCTCTTCTAACGCAACGTAAGTAATACCTAGCAAGTAAGCGAGGGATTCACAGTGGTTAAATCCGCCGTCAGGGCAGTTATAATAGCTTTAATAAATCAATACCTTTAAATAATATCGCACATAGGCACCTCAATTGATAGCGAAAATCAATAGACGTGAGCCACACTAAAATCAGGTGCGGGGATCGTCCTTCCGGATTAGGACTAACTCAATATGCGCATTCAAAAAACGCGATATGCGCATTTAGTGACCCTCTTTCCCTCGTGATAAGTAATCCCTGTTTTTTTTTTCCCGGCTTTTTGGCTCAGTCCGATGATAAGACGTGGTTGCACTCCTGATACGGCGCAAAGAGCTGATTTTAGCCAAATTTCATTTCCATGTGGCGCTTTGGGGAAGGGGGGGGAGCATGCAAAGATTCTAGCGCATACATACATACATGCATACATACATAAATTATCAATTGGATAATCCCTCGTAACACCCCTCCCCTCCCCTCCCCTCACACCCCTCGCCCGCCCTTGCGACCAGCGATAACGAACCAGAACCCCAATATTCGTAATGATCGACTTGATTGCAGTGTACGGAGCACAATTCCAGCATTTCGGGTTATTATGTATGTTCGCTGGAGCACGTGTATGGGTGGGAATGGGGAGCCGGCTCCCAATTCCGGCCAGAGAGAGAGAGAGATACAATAACCATTCAGCGGGGTTTGCACCACCATTGTTCTGCGAGAATAAAATCTAAAATCCCGGGGAAATCACCATGTCAATTGGCGCCCCAACAATATCACCAAAGTGCCAGACATCAACACCTTCATCCCTGTGGACTTTGGGATCCCCCCGGGAGCTGGACTAGCACGGGCACGCCACCGCGCTCACCTCCGGGGAACTTTTTGTCCGCTGCCAAGACGGCAGTGTTCTTCTTCTTCTTTTTTTTTTTTTTTTTTTTTTTCGTTTGGCGCATTCCCCATGTTTTCCCATCCGATCGTGGGCGGGGTTGCCAAAAGGAGCAAGGTCATGCTCACACGTTGCGTCTGTCAGACAAGACATGCCACCGACAATCAACCCGTCTTGGACCATCTGTTGGTTCGCACCTCCTTCTCAATGTAGCAATTCCCTGATTTTCAGCTCTCCAGCTCTCCGGCTCCCCGGCTCTTCCACACAGCTTCCATGACTTCTTCCACGCTGTTTGTTTGTTGGTTCTTGTCTTGTCTTGCCCATGCCATGCCATGCCAGCCACACCCTCTTAGTGCCTGTTGGGACACTTTTCCCCGGAAGCTCCCTATCGCGATGTCGGTGATGGGCTCGTCTCAGCTCAAGGACACACAGGGGTCCGACTCGTGCCCCGTTTCCCGTTGACCGTTACCATCGTGACATGGCAACCCGCATTGCTTGCTTACTTGCAGTGCTTCCAAGGTGGCTGCCACACTCCCCCCCCCCTTTTCCTCCTTTTGACCCGTCCAAAGTATGAGTGAGGTCCGTGTGTACATACATACTTACTCCGTACCCGCCTCCGCATATTACCCCAGGTCTCTCCCGCTTTCATCAAACCACATGATCGTTCGCCCCCTGCCTGGTCCCTACCGATGCACCATGCCCTTGCGAAAGCTTGTTCCTATTCGGCAATGATCGTACAACGTGGTATTGTAAAGAACAATAGAATGTGCCAACAGAGTGGCCATATCAAAAGAACCCACCACCGCTTCAAACACACTATCGAGTTTCCCTCCCAGGACCATCCTATGTCTTTTCAATCCTCCTCCCCTTTACGTCCAACGAGGGAAAAAAAACTGCTTCATTTGACGACCAATACCAATCAATACCTGGACAGCCCCATCCCATCATGACAGTGTTCAGTAATGGCCCGTCATTTACAGCTGCCATGTAACTTCCCCGCGTGTACCCGATCTCCCCCCCCTCCCCCTCCCCCTCCCCCAGATTCGCAGACCTACCTAGATTCTAGACCAACCTCGCGTCGCATCTCTTCCCGTCGTGCATCCGCCTCCTTCTGCTGCACCTTGGCCGCACCGAGAACGGCCTTCTTCCTCCTCTCCTCTTCCTCCTTGACCACGACCCAAACTGTGAGAGGCAAAAAAACAACGTTAGTTCTCGCACTCTTGCTTCTCGTTTCCACAAAAAAAAACAGGAATATGTCCTGTTCCCGTGCTCTCTTCCTCCCTCCCCCCCACCCGACGCGGAACCATCGCCCGCGCATCCCGTTGCAAACATGTAGCACTTCCAAGTTCGATTCAAACGCCGAATGATATCCCCAAAAAAGCACATCATCTAGCATGCGTTGATCACACAAAAAGGAAGTTGAATGAGAATCAAACCGTCTCCTCCTCCTCCTCCTCCTCCTCCTCTAAAAAAAAAAAAACATACTTGGCTTATCCGACTTGGAATACTCCTTCAACCGCGTGACAAAGTCATCGAATTCCTGCTGTCGCTCCTCTCGCCCCTCGATGCTCTTCTTGAGTAAATCGGGGTTATATCGCGATCGAACCTCTTCTTCCGTCGGGGTGAGGCGCATCGTGAGAAGAGGTCCGCCGACGCTGATTGCTATGCCGCTGTTTTTGGGGGGTATTTGCGTCAGTCCCAGTAGCATGTGTACTTCGCCTGCGGGATCGCGCGCGGTTGCCAAGGGGGGGCACGTTACCCTACTAGGACTTTTGTCCAGAGCCTCCAGTTGGTGGGTTGTTTGGCCATGGCTGGCTACGCTTGATTGATTGCCCTGGTGCTCGTGACGTAATGGTGACTTGGTGGAAGTAGCGTTGGCCGAGTGCTCTTACTTCGCTGATAGGTGTTCGCTTCGACGGGTTTCGTGTATCGATCGATTTCTCGTGGGCTGATGTGCTGGGGTTGGAAGTGGTGATGGGTTTGGGGGATGTAAGTTTTGCCGTACGGTGGGTGGATGGATGGGGTAAGCGGTCAGAAAAAATGTAGACATCATCGGTTTGTGTTGGGAAAGCTGTAGACCATGTATTAGATGGTGGCGGTGCGGGCTGGTTAGTGGCTGGAGCTGGAGCTGGCAAGTAAGTGGTGGTCCGTGACTAGGTTTTTTTTTTTTTTTTTTTTTTTTTTCAGAATAACTGAGAATTTGGATCAGTCATTTCATGTGTGTTGAGAGTCCTGTTCGTTTCCTGGCCGTATTAGTTTACCAACATCTCATGCGTGAATACTACGTTGAAGAATATTTCAAAGATCAATCAACGTCGAGCGTTTGGTGATGAGAAGAATTCCATGCCTTCTGGGGACGAGATGAATTGTCAAACAGAATTGCCAGAGCTATATAAAATCCATATGATGTAAGTTAACGAGTTGCCGTGGTTCTAATTTTTTTTTTTTCTAAAAAAAAAAAAAATCAACAGAACTGGCATTCGTTGTTGGCACAATACAATGCGTTCCTCTTTCCGCTTACAACTTGGAGCCTGGCGCATTGGTTCCCCGAGCAAACTGCGCGACAATGTGCTTCGCACCACCTTCAAACATGCTCTTCACATCCTTCACCAACGCCTCGGGCCGCTCATAGGCTGCAAAATGGCCACCAGAAGTATGAACCTTCTCGTACACCACGGGTCCTAGGGTCCTGCCCCATGTCAGGGGGGGTAGGAACAAATCCTTTGGAAAGTACGACAGTCCCAAAGGCACGTTGGGCACATAGTCGTGCGCCTTGGCTATGGTTTCGAGTTCTGCATGCGTGGTTTCATAGTAGATGCGCACGCTGGCGGCAGCTCCGGCCGTGGAAAACTGGTAGATGGAAATCCAGGTCAAGATCTCGTCGTCTGTCCAGGGATAACTGTCCGTCCAATCGTGCAATTTCTCGTAGATCCAGGCGAGAAGGGACACGGGGTCAGTGAGAGCAATCCCAATAGTGGAAGGGCGAGTGCTTTGCTCGACATTGTACCCTCTGCCTTCGTTCTGGAACCATTCAGAACGCTGACGAAACTCGTTCTCATGGCTGCCGGAGGCCATGAGCTTGTCTTGAAGGTAAATGAGCGGGTTCCTTGTAAGACTGGGAGGCTTTGTGGCTCTGACCATGTTGACGTGTGATGCGAGGCAGTGGATCGGGTAGAGCACGCCGATCATGCGGGTGATCAGGTAGCCCCAGTCGCCGCCTTGAGTGACTGAAATTGGAGTAAATTGTCAGTGCAATTGCAAGAAGGAGAAGTGAGTAGGAAACGGGAACAAGGTATTCATTATGGTCATTGCTGCAGAGAGTCATACCATATTTGTCGTAGCCCAAGCTCAGCATAACCTTGTGACAAACCTCTGCATATTGAGGGATACTGAATCCCCTCTTCTGGACGCCGTCTGAGAAGGCGTAGTTGGGGAGAGACGGGGCAACGACATGGAACGATGGTCCGCCCGTGGCTTCTGTCAGAAGTGGCAGGATCTTGGCAACTTCCATGAAATGTCCTGGCCCTGCAGAATCCGACGATTAGTATCAAGTATTGGTCTCTTGACTCTGAGTAGGCAAGACCTACATCCATGGCAGAATAACAAAGGAACGCTTCCAGATCGAGGGCTCTTCTTGTGCACGAGGTGGATGTTGAGTTCTCCAAAGCCCTCGACGTTGACTGTTGTCTTGAACTGGGGCAGTTCGGCGTTCAGCTTCGCTTCCTGCTCACGCCAATTGAAGCCATCCTGCCAGTACTTTGCGAGACGCTGAACGTCATCGCGTGGTGCGCCGTACGCCCAATCATTGGAGAAGTCAACCACGTCGGGGAGGTCGGACACGGCTAGTTTGTCTTTGAGCCTGTTGATGGCAGCGTCGGGCACGTCAATTTTGTAGGGGGTGACGCTGCTGCTGGCCATTGTGAGATGGATTATTTTGGATATTGCGTCGATAAGATTTCGTGTGGTGTACGGTGCCAATTCAATTCAATTAAATTCAATTCTCTTTGCAAGTAAACAGGCTGATGGAAGTAGAGTGGGACAAGGTGACGTGCCACGTGCCTGCATTACATACTGTGTACATAGATGGCTGTGTCGCTTGTGTGCAGTTGCCTGCCTGTCAGTCGATTACAAATAATGGTCTGGTCGCATCGTGCCTCGATGATGTCAAGTCGGCGAATGTGAGAAGGCGGGCTGCAAGGCGGGCTGCGGGGCGTGAAATAAACATGCCGTCCGTGAATCTCAAAAGCACAAGCCCGTTTCAACATTCACGACACGCCCTCGTGGCTCTCACGCATCGTGACGTGTCAGAGCTCATGCACATTCGACACGCGTCGTCCTCTCTAGCTTCGGAGTCGGTTGCTCTGATGCAATAAGACATAATCTCGATACCGATGCGTTTATCTGGCTGTTCAAGACCCAGAAATTGGTAAAAGAAAGATTGTGTGTAGCAGCATCTGGTGCCGTTTGACGATACCATGGCTATCTATAAGTTTATGCCCAGCAGTTTTTGATTTCGACCCGGCACGACCCCGAATTATAGTTCACTTATTCCCGCCACAACCATCATTCTACTATTCCCAGCAAAGCGGTCAATCGATCGATCGCAGCTTCTCCCGCCAAACCCGCACGCGAACTCTCAACAGAGTCTGGATCCCCCTCTGCGTCATCATCGATATGAGCAATATTCTCAGCTACCTCCCGTACTGCATTTCCTCCTTTGAGGTTGTCCTCTTTCATCATCGAACCCTCTTTCAATTCGAGAGACGTTTTTTCAACCACGGCCCCGACATTCGCGCGCGACTTGGGAGACTTGGAGTTTCCGAACAATGACTGCATTTTGTGGTTGACCGCAGGTATACGTCGAGCTGCCGCAAGAACAGCCTTTCCGGGTTTGTAATTCTCACCCATGGCAAGTCGTATCATGACCCAGTGAAAGATCCATGGGAAGCTGATGAGGGGCATAACGGGCACAACGGGCACAACGGGCTCGGAGCCACCGGATATGCCGTTGGACAGGCCGTTGTTTGCCAACTCCTCTTGGTCTCTCAGTGCAGCCTTCACATCTTCCTCAGTAACCTTGTACATGGCAGCTACAAACTTATCCAGTTGCTCAGGCTCGTTCCCATCAAGCATATTGTAACACTGGTCTCTGAAGCGCTGCTTCACAGCGTCATATTCATGTCCAAGGCTTTCTTGTCTCTTGAAATCGCTGCCAATCCTGGGCCTGGACATACACCAGCTGGTGTAAAGCTCAAACTCGGTCTCAACCTCATACTGAGCGAGGAGACGACGGACCGAGATATCGTATTGTATCTTGATTACCTTTGCCGCTTCTAGAGTATCTTCCTCGATTTCAAATCGCTCCGTGATCCTCTTGTCAAACGCATGCTCCCAGCTAGGATCGAATTTGGTGCTGTGCTTCACGACTTCGTCATATATGGCACCCAAAGCCTTTTCTGAGTGGTAGGTCCTTTTCCTTTCCATGAAGTGCGGCCAGCGTCTAGGTTGCTCTTTAGGACTAAAATCGGCGGGCTCTCCAGTCTTTGGGTAATCCACAGCCCTGGAATGTTGATCTGCCAAATGTAAACCTTTGAGAGTCATAGTTAGCCCCAAATGAGAGACCAACGATTCAAGAAAAAGAAAGAAAAGAAAGAAGACAGAAAAAAAAGAAGGCGGTGATCATCGTTCTTACATAGCTGTGACTTTGGTCCAAATTCATCCGCAAACGCCAAATGCGAGACCGCAATCAAGGCAAGGACGTCGTTTTTCATGTAGTTGACGAAGAAGTCTCGCAAGTCGTCAACAGCAACGTCTCGATCTAACTTTTGCGGGTTTGGGCCTTCATAATCCATGGGAGGGTAGTTCCATTCGCGGGGAATAAGATCACCGTCCCAAATAATGAAGAAGTCGTCTCCATCGAGGTCACCCCCGGACAACATGCTCGGAACTGGGCGATCGCCCGTTGAGGGAAATACAACAACATCAGTCAAGTGTCTCAATCTGGGTTCATCAACTGCATGCACAACCCGAATATCTCCGGGATGAAGCGACGGATTCCGTCCCACAATGCAGACACCTGTCACGACCGTCTTTTGGTTGTAACGGTCAGGGTCCGTCAGCTGCAAGAAAATTTGAGGCAGATGATCAACGTCCTTGCTGACAGAACCTTCCGTCTCGCGGGAATGCCCCTGTAAAGTCCCAGTTTCATCGACGCATCCAAGAACGAACGCACTCTGGGTCACATGTATACGAGCCTTTTCTTTTAGTAGCTTGAATGACCACGATATCCAGAGTTTCAAGAGATTGGCAGTGAACGGCTCCTCGGCTGTTTTAAACCCGGCCTTCAGAAGCTCAGCAAGAACAAGCGTGTTTTGGTTCGCGTCAACGAATTTCGTGAGCAACTCAACAGCCGCCGAGCTACTCTGTGCGGCATTCTCAAAAGACTTGATCTGCTCACGCAAAAGCTTGAGGAACGTAGAGCGAGGCACTCCAAGACTCTCCAAAATGGTAATTGTCTGGCGATTCAGAGTTGCAGTGGCACGGCTTGCGCAGCGTACTACCTCTAGACCTTTGGACTTGGACTTGAACTTTTCTTGTGAGTTCCGAATATGAACTTCCTGCCATTTGATTTGAGGCCAAACAGCAAGCATTCCTTTGCTACCTCCCATGCGAAACTGAAACGCAGTTGGTTCGCTGAGCACATCCAACGTCATATCCTGCGTAATGGCTTGCGCAAAAAACTTCGAAATGAGACCCACACCATCCGTGAAACAATGCCCATTTCGCTCTACATCAGGTATGTATTTGACCTGAGGCATTCCTGTGCCTCTTATCTCTCGTGTTGTAGAGAAACATTGTCCCAAACGAGCGGCATATTTAGCGACGATTTTGATGTGGTCGAAATCACCCATCCATGCGCGAATATCATCACAAGAAACATGGTCCGTAGGGCAAAAGAAGTAAACGCCGCATTCTCGAAGCTGAGAGCTTCCAAAAGCAAGGAATTCGTATACACGAGACCCGATACGAATCCCTTGAAAGAGAGCTCTTCTCACACGTTTCCAAATGTCGTCATTTTGTTGATTAAATGCATGAATGCGGCCGAACTCGGATTCCCCAAGGAATTGGACGCGCAAGAAGCGATCTTGGAGCTGACTGTACCTTCGGAAAACACGATTCGACATCTCAACTGTTGGCGAAGACAAGAGTATGGTCGTTGGTGTAATCGATGCCTTTCGAACATAGGCACAGTAGTAAGGTAGTCTGGCATTGGAAACGTAGAACTCAGCGTCTTCTATCTCGAAGAGATCCATGGGCTCTATAATCCTCTGCTTCTCGTCTGCAATGTATTCAAGTCGCCGAGTCGCGTCTGAAGGCGAAAGCGTAGCTAGGCGCCGAAGAAAATCGAATCTGATAGTATACTCACTCAACAGCCCTCGCGATATGCAGACCTCTAGTTGATAGCGGACTTTGGATTCCAAATGAACAACAGGCATCAGACCAAGTAGGGTCGATGGTTGTTGACCTCCTGTAGATGGATGATCTAGGTATTCCCATGCGCTGACAGCCTTGCTTTCATCAAACTCGCAATTCGGATGGCTGAATATATTGGACTCTGATAGAGTCGACTGGATGACTTTGTATAGGCTGTTGTTGCCCGCAAGCCGTCTGGCATCAAAGGACAAGCGAAAGGTTGTCCATCGTCCAATGTTTATGTGTGAAGGGTTTTCCATGTCATCATGAAGGGCGATTGGAGGGCATGTCTGAGGATCCTCATCTTGAAGTCGTATGTTTGTAGCCCGATACCAAGTCCTGTCTGCACTCCATCTTTGCGGATTGTCCTGAAAGGTGTCTAGAATAGTTTCGCATTTTCGAAAATACTCGGGTGGATGAGGAAGAACGACAACCAAGTGTTGCCGTTCATCATCATTGGCTTCTAGGACCACTTTGATAGTAGAAATTGTGATAACAGCTTTGAACTCTCTTGAAGTGGCCCAGTCATTCGATTTCGTAGGTTCCGTAGAGTACGAGAAGAATATATTCATAAGCTTTCTCTGTTTATCAAGCTCAAGCCTAATATTTTGCTCTGAACGAATCAATTTCATCACATGCATCACCGTCGGTTTAACCATGCATCCAAAGCCCAATGAGCTTAACGGAAGATTGACCTTGCCCAGATGATTGTGGGTAGCATCGTTGGCCGAGGGCCCGTTCGTCTCATCGTCTTCATAAGCAGACAGGTTCATGCCATGGGGGTATGATGGATGTTCAACTTCGACGCCGTTGGACCAAAACTTGCGAGAGGGGGGAGGCTCAAACTTAACCTTGGCAGACATTGTGCCACGGTTATTCTTGGGATCGAACAGATTGATCAAGGCAATAGTGCCCTGTGAAGAGAACCACTCCCACAAGTGCCGTGCAGAAACATCAAGAGGAAGGCCATCGAATCTGACGGTCAAGTTGGGTTTCCTGCGCCATTTGTCTGGTGATGTAGCGGGGGACTTGGCCAACGTCGTCGAGCTGGGAGCCGTCCCAGTGCCATTGCGCCGTTTCCGGCCTGATAAGACCATTATGCAGATTTGATGGACGAGTTTCAGCGTGGGATAGAATCAATGGTTTGGGATGAGCTGGTCGAGGGATCTAGTTGGGAGTGTAATTGTGTGTGTGTGTTTGTGCGCGTTGTTTTGGCAGTTCGCTTACTGTGCAGTTCATTCTTCTCGGGAGAGAAATGTCAGAATCACTGCAACAGTGAATCAACGGCTCAATCTAGCTCTGTTGATGACCCTCAAAGAAGCGGAACCCGAAAATAATCGAATGTAGGCCAACCGACCCTGCAGCATCGTTACTGCTCGCATGAATAGAACTGGAGATGTGTACACCATTAGATGGTCCTTTTGTTGTAGAAGCAAGGGGAGAGCTTTGGGGAAAGTGAAGGCAAGAGAAATGGAGCGAGCGTGTGCAGAGCCAGAATTAAACGCAAACGAGAGAGAGGCAGCTGCACCTACCTCACTTGGCGTTCACCTAGAAGGGGACGACCTTGTTGAAAGGCCTCAACACTTCCCACCTTAAATTCTACCCATGTGACATATCCCTAGCCTCCATCTTCTTTTCTTTTCACATTGTGGACTCTCCGTGTTACCAAAAATTTGGCCTTCGCATCACCTCTTCTTTCAGACATGATGGATTGCATGCTTTGCTGAATGAAGCTTCTCACGTACGACGTTGTACTGGAGGAAGGAAAGAGGGAAGGAGAAGTCGATTGAACACTGGGAGTCCTGGCTCATTGGCTCCTATCTTTGATCTTGATCGATAACGTCCTCGGTCATGCGGGTCATGGTATCCACACATATCAGACCAGAGTGTAGATTGATTGAATGGCTGCTTTGGATGGCCTGCTAGTCTCGCACAATGATGAACAATGAAGTCTGCAGGTGGTCATCATGTGTATCGCGTCGCGTGATACAGCCATCATCACATTCCGTGACGCAGACAGAAATTGGCGTCTGAGACACGTGGAGTCGGCGCCTGAGCTGGAAACGTTGAAAGAGTGAGTGCGCACCATCAAAGTCTATGATTATGTCTGGTATTATTACGGAGTAGATTCTGCAAAGTATTCTGCTGCCCTGATTCCGTGGACCTGCATATTGGATCCAAAAGCGGACTAGCGGACTCGCGGACTCGCGGACGGCCCAGGGGAAATGACGTTTGCCGTCGGGAAGCCCCCAAATTCATGTCGCGGCCCTGCAGGCAGAGGCCAGAGTGGGCAGGAACGACTGACACAGCGCTCAAGTGCCCACCCCCATCCCCCCAACAAAGTCATCAATGTCCCCCCCACGCGACACAAGGAACAAAAAAAAAAAAAAAAAAAAGACGAGAGAGAGACGGATGAGGCGGCGCCCTCTTCAGTTGCCCGTCCGCAATATTGTCTTCTGCAACCCACTAATCTGCAGCACCCCTTCTGCCTCGACGTGTCTACAGTCAGTCCCTCGACTCGCGGCCGCGCCTCTCGTGAAAGGGCAGAGTGCCTCTGCGTTGCATCCCATCGCATTTTGCTTACTTGCTTCGCCTTCTCCTCTGCGTCGTTTTCCTCTTGTGTGAGCGACTGCATGAATCCGCTTCAAGTCTCACCCACCCCTTTTGACTTTCCAACAGCGCAACCATACCACATAGATAGATAGCACGGCACGCCGGTAAGTCTTCCATCGACCTACGAGAAGCATGCAACCACTTACGCTTTCCTGCTCGTAGGCTCTGTCTTCATCATCGTCACCATGGTTTATCTCCGACACAATCAGCTTCCGGCGCTGAAGGAGTACAAGTACTCCGCTGTCGATCGGTCGCTGACTTCCAAGTACATACTCAAGCCGTTTTACAACAACTTGGTCATCAAACTGTTTCCGATGAGCATGGCGCCGAATCTGATTACATTGACGGGGTTCTCGTTCGTCGTCATCAACGTCTTGACTTTACTGTGGTACAATCCAACTCTCGATAAGGACTGTCCGGCGTGGGTCTACTTCAGTTGGGCTGTCGGTCTCTTCCTCTACCAGACTTTCGATGCTGTCGATGGCGCTCAAGCGTGAGTACATACCCAGCGATGCATTCCAGGGCGCTGAAGTGCTGTGTTTTTCAAAATATCTCAACGGAACAGAATTCTGTCTGCCAAAATTTTCATTTTGGCGGCTAGATACTGCCTAATCAATCATGACATCAGACGCTAACGTCACATGCAGACGTCGCACCAAGCAGTCCGGTCCCCTCGGCGAACTTTTCGATCACGGCGTGGATGCGCTCAACACCAGTCTCGAGGTTCTCATCTTCGCTGGCTCCCAGAACATGGGACAAGGATGGGTGACAGTTGCGACTCTATTTGCTTGTGCGTTGCACCGGCCCAATTCTTGACACGTCTCCCACAGCCTGAGCTATGATCGCTAACTGGGACCTGTTCCGTCCATGCAGCTCTCCTTACATTTTATGTTCAAACCTGGGATGAATACCATACCATGACCCTCACTCTCGGCATTGTCAATGGTCCCGTCGAGGGCGTTTTGGTTCTGGTGCTCGTCTACGCCCTGACTGGTATATGTGGCGGAGCCCACATTTGGCAACAGAGCATGTTCCAGACAATTGGCATCCCCCAAACCCTCGGCATCCCGAAGGTCGTCTACGATCTTTCCTTCACTGAATGGTATTTAGTTCAAGGCACCGTCGTTCTTGTTCTCAACACCGTCGAATCCTCATTCAACGTCATCCGAGCCCGTCACGATCGCGGAGACCGCTCTCGAGGCGCTCTCGCTGGCTTGTTGCCATTCTTCGGTGTCTGGACCTTGATTGTGACCTACTTATACCTGCAGCCAATTATCTTGTACCACCATCTGGTGCCGTTCGTGCTGTTTGCTGGCATTGTCAACGCCTACAGCGTCGGACAGATGATCACGGCTCATCTAGTCAAGCTGCCTTTCCCGTACTGGAACGTTCTGGCGATTCCTTTGGCATTCGGGGTTGTCGACTCCCTTGCTCCTATTTTCCTCGCGCGATATGGCATTGGGTGGCCTAGTGCTCTCGGGAACGACGAATACCAAGTTTCTTACAGTTTTCTCATGCTCGGTCTGGCCTTGGGTGTTTATGGCAGCTTTGTTGTCGACGTCATTGTTTCGATCTGCGACTTCCTCGACATTTGGTGCCTAACCATCAAGCACCCACATGAAGAGTTTGGCCCAAAGGTCAACGGTGAGAAGATCCACTAGAGTGTCAAGGCTCCATACATGAGCTATTGGACAATTGGAGCAAAAACAAAACTCCCCCCGACCCTCTTGATGTGGCTGAGGCGGTTTTGTGGGCTGATTCTCCAAAAAGGAAACGAATTTTTTTCAAAGTGAAGACGTCAAAAGACACGAGACATCAGAGTAGAAAGCAAGCAGGCATATATTGGATGGACTGAGATGCGGGTATGAAGGTCATGAGCGCCTGCGTCACGAGTGTCCGCTGGAAAGTATGCGTTGCCATGTACGCCATGAAGAAATGCGGCTGGGAGTCAAGTTTGCTGTTGCTGTTGTAAAGATAGGGACGCGTACGAAGAGCGAAGATGTGGGTTGCTATTTATTACAGAGCGAGACTTTTTATTATCATTATTATATAGGAGTTTTTCGGTACGGAGTACTAGTTTCATTAATTAGTCTTTGCTGCTTGCTCCTTGTGTGGCAGTAGCGCCAATACATTTCAACAATGATTGCATTCATTCGTCTGCGTTGTTGTTGATCCATGTCTCTGAAAAGGTCTGGTGATGAAGCATGATTCGCGTTCTCTTTGATCCATCGAAAACCCCCATCGCCTACCCTTCTACGGGGGTACAGGACCAGGAACAGCTTTAGCAACTCTGCAAGTACAAGAGTCAAAGCCTGCCGTCAGATGGATTCGAAATCATTTCGAAAGTATTCCCTCCTTCAACTTAGTCCAGCTTGGTATTCTTTTTCCATCCCTCCCCTCCCATGTTTCCTTCATCCACTTGTCCTTACCTCTTTTCTCTTCCAATACTTGCCACCAAAGCCTTGACTCCCCCCACCCAACTGCGTCGTGATTGGCGCAGTGTCCCGTACCCTCCCCATCTGACGGGTCGTGAGGGAACAGGTTGCTTCGGGCCGGGCATGGTGCAGCCAGAATGTATTTTTTTTGTACATCTTGAAAGATCAAGTGCGTCAGCGGACTTGCGAACGAGCACTGGGGTAGAAGGCGATTCAACAAGTACTGTGTAGGAAAAAGAATCACCCTGACAGTTTTCAAAGCTGGAAGGCTGCCATCGGCGTCTCGTAGCAGTAACTGCTTCAGAAAGAGATCAATGTCAGATTTCTTTCATTCAATGCTGCAAAGTGAAAGGAATATGTCGTCATGCATGTTCGCATCATGACAAAGACCCTCGGTGCCACGGCCAGTCAAATGCAGGTGATCAATCGCAGGTCCGCAAAGTAAGACTTTTTTTTTTTATTGAAAGTGCATATTGTAATTCGAAGAAGACTGGTTTGACTGACGCCTTTGTGACGCCCCTAAGATCCCATATTGTTTTTTTTTTCTTCCAAAAAACGCCCTGTTGAAAGCTCGGTCTTGATAGCGTGGTACCGTGTGTACTGAATGAAACCACAATCTTGCCGGTATCACAAGCCTGATTGGCGTTGGAGGTCATACCCAATCACGTTACCATCCGTTGCACACGTTCCTTCATGATTGCAAATAACTACAAGAGGTCGTCGGAGCCGCTTGCGACACTCTGCTCCATGGCACGAACGATGGCCTTCTCGGAGAAGACAGGACCTTGACCGTCACAGCGGGCGCACGTCTTCAGTCGTTCACTGACGTCCTCGACGTCGACCAGGCCCTTTTTGTAGAGATCGTGGTTTATGATGAAATCCCAGGTGGCACCCGCGGCCAGCAAGCGCTCACCGTCGTCCGACGTGACGATGCGGTGTGATGGAAACTTGTTCTGATGATTCTGGAGAACATTGGAATAGAAATCGGTGGGGTTGTACTTCATTGGGCCGGTGGTGGTAGGTTCGGGGGAGCGTGAGCCGTTGTGCCCATTGCTGGCAGATGAAGTCGCGCGCAGAATCTCGTTTTCGGTCGACATCTTGTGCAAATCCCTCTTTAAACGTTCGTTCTCAACAGAGGCCTGTCTTCGCGCGGCCTCCATGTCGGCCAGCTTTGCCTCCAGGTCCTTGACATGTTTCTCCTTGCGTTCCCGAAAAGCGCGTTGCCTGGATGAAGACTGGTGGTTAGCTCAGAGCTTTAGCGGTCAGACAGCATGGCAGGCAGGCAGGCAGGCAGGTAGGCACACAAGAACTCACGCAGCTCGATTCTGGGCCTTCCTCCGTGACTGAGCAGGTGTTAATGACTCGTCATCATCACTGCCGCCTCGGAGCTGGTTTGGATCCTCAACACCAACACCAATCTCCGCCTCTAGTGCAACTGCGTTACCATTGACAAGCGCACTTGCAACAGAAGCTTGATGGTGGATGTGGGATCCCTGCGGCGCACCGTGACCCGGTGGTTGGGTCGTAAACTGGGCGGGATTTGGGTTATTTGTTGGGGGTGTCGGAGGACCTGGAAAGTTGGGGGCTTGTTGGTGTTGGTGTTGAGAGGCATTGTGAAAAGTGGGGTTGTAATCGAAGCCTCGGAATTGCTCCGGGTGGTTGCTATTGTGGACAGGCTCAAATACATCCTACGAATGGATGAATGTACATACAACATACATCATGTTCAGCGCAATACCAGTTTTGGGGGGATCCGATGATGGATGGCGAGGGCGGAAGAGACTTACGGGAGGGGACGTGGTGTTGAACTCGTCCGACGTTGCAGAGTGCGAGTTGGACGGCGTCAGCGAGGGGATGGCCATGAAGGCGTGGTATGGCGGCTGCCCACCAGCAAACTGATACTGAGAGGTGAAGTCCATGGCTGACCGGCCGGCAGATAGGCAGACGGAGTGAGAGTGAGTGAGTGAGGCTTGTCGATCGATCGGCCGTGCTGTCGAAGCTTGAGATATTCTAGCTCAATCAAGAATTGTTAATACAGTGGGGACAGACTGGAAGTCGTACATACATGTAATAGAGTGATAATAAGCAAGCAGTCTGGGAAAGGAGGGGGTGGAGGGAAGGGGGAAAAAAACAAAAAAGACATGCGAGGGCAAAAGCTAGAGAGAAAGGCGGTGGCGTTGGAGGGCTGAAGTAGTCAACAACTTCTCTCCCTCCTTGACCTTGCGACCTTCTTCACCTTCACCTCCTCCAGAAATCTCTCTCCTATCGAGGCTGTCCCCGGCCAGCGGGAACCGCTGAAGAATCTTCGGCTGTAGTCGGTGGCGTCCAGTTGCACGTTGCACAATGCAAGAATGCAGGGTGCGGACGGGGCGCGGCGGGGGCTTGGTTTGGTGGTGGGGGGTATGTACACTCCGTACATGTACATACATACATATAGTACATAATAGATGTACACATGCGCCACGCAGCAGCACAGTGCAGTGAAGTGTAGCACTGGAAAAGCAACCAGACGGCAACCAGACAGCAGTCGACAGCACAACACAGGGCATCACGGGGCATCACGGGGCACCACAGCACAGCACAGGGCAGCGCGCACTGGCTCCAGCAGCGGTACACACTCCGTATTAACATGCGACGTTGACCAGGGTTTGGCCCATTGGCCCAAAGCACGGAGATAGGTCCGAAGCGTAGCCTCCAGTTGAGTGGGTTGGTCGTACCGTGCAAACTCCGTACCCGTACCTAGGCTAATTCCAGAATTTGCTGCAAAGGGCCTTACTCCGTGATCCCGTATGTACTCCGTAGTAATTAGTAATTGCAATGGACAAACGCTTCAAATGCTTGCCAACATATAATAGTGGGGCAAGCGAACATCCCCCCCCCCTCCTCCCCTGCATGACGGCCACAACGGCAGCCGGACCGGCCGGGGGGTGAAACATCCGGGGATGCTCCGCCGTCAACCTTCTTCCCGAGTCGAGTCCCCAACAGCTTTCCCGTCCAATTTACGGTTTCAGGTTCCGGCCCCCGTCCGTCAAGTTCTAGACTAAACCCCTGCTTTTCGGCGAGCCCCGGCGGATGGAACGATCAAATTCTTTCCATTGTCCCGCCATTCGCAATTCAGCCAACTCTTTCCGTACGGAGTATTCCGCAACAAGGAACTATGTAGTCAGGCCTCTCCAACTAATGATGGGCCTTGCACCAACCAGCCAGGATCCGCAACGGGGCGGCTTCCAAGTTCTACCCGACCCGATGTCATCGTCGAATTACATGTATGTACTCACTCCTTAGCGTAGCATGCATATGTACATGTATGCAGCAAGACCGACCAGTCACCGGTCTGACGCTCGCTCAACCACGCGCCGCCCACGTGGCTGTTGGTGACGAACGCTACCGAGTACGTATGTAGACCGATCCTTGTTCGCCACCCATCATGACTAGTGTTTTTTCGATGAACGTGGTAGTTTTTGTAGTTGCGGTATGCAGCTGGTCTTCTTGAGAGTCGACGACACGTCGCCGCATTGACGGCTTGCCTTTGGTCTGCGGCATCTAGGACACCACGCATGGTCTGGTCAGATCAGATAGATACTATGTATTGCAACAGGAAGCAACTTTGCATGTTTTGGCAAGTCGTAAGGCCTCACTCGGGCACGTACCGGACCCACCCGCCCAACTTTCCTTCAATTCACGTGGATACTACTCCGTAGAAACAATACCCAAAACAATAACTGACCCCTTCGTACAGCTGGTAATCCGTAAACAAATCAGTCCCTTTAATCGTGGCCTGTCCTGATTAGTAAACATCGGGGTTCGTGACATGCCTGAGGCCTTACGACTGCCAAAGGGCATCTTGGGTTTGAATAGTATATCACTGCTCATGTGTTCAAATTATATTTTGGAATTGCACTGCTCGGGGCACCTCATGCCACTTTTATATTTTTTTCCTCGCCTGCTTAGCAACCCATCCCTTTGTTCCACTTTGATCTTTGCTTTGTGCTGGTAAATTCTTTTTTTTTTTTTTTTTTTTTTTTTTTTCAACGTCCATTTTACTCTTTTGCGGTTTCCACCTCTCTAGCTTCAAACAAGCCTATTAAGCCTATTAATAAGCTTATTACTAGAGCCTATTGATAAGCCAAAGAATGGAGCATCTAGGGCATCAATCTCTTGGGCGTGCGAGGATAGTAGCTTGCCAGGTGCACACTCGGCAGGTTCAGATACCAGGCGACGACGCGGTCGAGACCAATGCCACCACCGCCGTGCGGAGGAACACCGGCGCTTCGGAACACGTCGACATACTCCTTGATACCAGGGCTGTTGGGGTCGACGCCCTTCTTTCGGATGCGGGCCTCGAGCATTTCAGGCAAGTGAATGCGCTGCCCCCCGGACAAGATCTCCTGCGATCGCATAAAGAAATCGAACGCGTTGGTGACCTTGGGGTTCTCAGGGTCCTCGATGGCATAGAATGGCCTGGCGCCTTCGGGGAACTTGTCGAGAACGTAGAAATCCGTCTTGTACTTTTGACGGATCAGGGCTCCGAGAGCCTTCTCCTGGGGCGTTGACATGTCTTCATCATCAGACACGTTGCGGTATTCTTCTGGTCCTTCGGCGCGGAGCAGAGCCTGGCCCTCGGCAAAGGTCAGGCGGACTTCCTTGCCAGGCTCGGGAAGGAGAAAATCCTCGGACGGGTAGACAGTTCGAATGAGAGCGATCTGGTCGGCGCACCGAGTGGCAAGACCACGGAAGACGTAAAGCAGGACCTGCTCCAGCATTTCGCGGACCTCGACGTAGTCTTCTTCGATTTCCATTTCTAAATCGAGACCGGTGAACTAGGATAGAGCACGTTAGACCAAAACACCGGTGTGGAAAAGATTCAATGGCTCCCCCCCCCCTCCCCGGGTTCTTCTTCTTCTTCTTCTCCAAAACTGACCTCGGTCATATGTCTAGGGGTATTCGAGTTCTCGGCGCGGAAAACGGGTCCAATGCAATACACGCGCTTTCTCCCACCAGCAATTTCAAACTGCTTGTAGAATTGAGGAGACTGCGCCAAGTAAGCCTGCTTGTCGAAATATGTCATGCCAAAGACGTTGGAGCCGCCCTCTGACGCAGCGCCAATGAGGCACGGTGGCTCAAATTGATTGAAGCTCTTCGAGTCGAGATACTCCGCGAACAGCTTCCGCGTGGCCATACGCACATCAGCAATAGCTTGCTGCACAGGAGCACGCTTATGCATAGCTGGGTTACTCAGATGAGTAGCCATGCTCGCGCTCGGCACGTTGTCAATCGACGTGGCTTCGACGCCCTTTCGAGCCTCCTCTACTGCAACGTCCGCGCCGCCATCTTCGTCGTCAAAGTTCATGACGGGTTTCCCTGCGGCCACAAGACCCATACCGAGAACCTCGGGGCCCGGCGCAACGCAGTAACACTTGGTGATGTGCAGCTCGTAGTTGGAAACGCGAACGCTCTTGACGGGCTCCAAGGGCTTCTCCAGCTTGCCCTCTATGAGCACAAAACTCTCCAGTGTCAGTCCCCCGATCCACTTCACCATTTGCTTGGAAACGGGCTTGCCCTCGGGACTGGCGGCCACGACGCCCTGAATCGCCCAGTTTCTCTCCTCGCGCAACTCGACAAATGCCATCTTGGCGCCTTGCATTCGCGAGTTCTGAATCCACCCTCTCACCTTGACCGTTTTGCCAAGATGTGACTCGTTCACATCCTTGAGATTGACTCGTTCAGCAGTCACCTTGGTCTGACGCGTAGCAGCACCGTAGTTCTCCTTTGCAAGATCTTCCGTGTTACCGGCAGCGGCCTTGGCAGCAGCCTGTTTGGCCTGGTGTTCGGCCGCCCGCTTCGCCTTTTCAGCTTCCTTCTTAGCCTTTGCCTCGGCCTTTTTCAATGCTTTTTTCGAGGGTCCTGCCTCGCCCTCGCCCTCGCCCTCGGCACCAGCTGCTTCACCAGGCGCGGCGGCCGCATCGGCAACGGGCTTGGTCGCAGCTTCGGGCTGGATCGTAGGCGGCGTAGGGATGTCGGCCATGATGGGCTTCTTCTTGTGCGTGTGTTTTCAGTCGTCGCGTGTTGCCGTAGGGTTCGAACTCTGCATGAGGGGGGTAAAGGTGAGTTGCAATTCAATCAATGTGGTTTTCTAGACACTCGATTCTCAACTGACCCTCTCGCACATGTGGATGTATTGCAAACACCTCTTGTGCAGCTCACGTGTTGTGTCGCGGTATCTCAAGGAACTTCAGACAGGTGAGGTCGAAGGAGGGGCAGAAAGTGAGTCGGACGTTGTCGATCGATAAATTTCTACGTGTATCCAAACATGCTGCATCTGAGCAAGTCAGGTCCGTCAAGTTTGTTGGATGGCGGGGCATTTGCCGCAGCCCTTTTTGCGGCGGACCCCCCCCCCCCCCACCATAGACCAAATAACCATGACGCACCCGCTTCCGGTGGCGGAGCACAAAGTCGAGTCCATCTTTGACTTCTTCCCCCTCTTATTACCGACAGCACCTCCTTTCTCGCCCGAGTCACGATATCGACAGCCAAGGCTCATTCTTTACGTATACGACGTAGTATTATCCGGTCTCGGTACCGAGGCAACAAAGTTATCAATGTTCTAAGTAAACAGCGTGCCAACCAGACAATAGAAGAACTAGCGAACCAGAAAAGAAGAGAAAGGGGGGGGGGGGGGTGGGTGAAGAACAGTTGACGATGCCCAAGTCCTGCCCTCCCTAACAATATCTTAAAGTAGGCAACTGAAAAAAGAAAATAAACGCCCCAACTCCTGCGCCTTCCATATCAAACGTCTTGTGCCGTGGTGAAAAGCAGAGTCAGTCATCAACTCCCGCGGATAAGAATAATGAAAAAGAAGACCAGAGAAGAACTAGCGGCATGCCGCAGCTAACGCAGACGATAAAATCGTGGGACGGGGCATGGTTTGGTTTCATCGGTTTGTATGTACAAATACAAGACGTGAAGCATATAGACTGCCTGCCTGCCTGCCTGCCTGCGGCCCAGGGGACCGTCTGATATCAATTACAGCAGCCAAAGATGGAAACCCCAGTACCTCTGATGGAGGATGCGGAGGGGATATCATAGTGAGTTAGATCGCAATAAGTACGTTTTGGCACTTTTAACGGATGGCTTCTAGCCAAAGTGCAGAGCCTCCGCCTTCTCGCACGTGAAGAGATTGATGTGATGATCGCCACGGGCTGCACAACCCAAGATCGGCCGGTGTGGATGGAACGCCGTCGCTGAGATGGGACCACCTCGGTTCTGCTGTAGGAAACTAGAGTAAGGCTCGAGCCGAGAAAGCTCGTTGCCATCCAGGTTGAATACCTTGACGGCATGCTGCGATGTGCCCCTGTTCATAAACATGTTAGCAAGTCTGTAAGTCAGTAGTCGGAAATAGTTTTTGGTACTGGGTCAAGCCATACACTGCAAAAACGGGCAAATGCTCGTGCGTGCTGGCAGTTCGCAGCGTATCCCGCGTCGTTTGGAATGAGTGCAGTGGCCTATCCATCCTGATGTCCCAGACCTTGATCTTGCCATTGCGGCTAGCACTGACCAGCTCGCGCTGTCCGCCTCGTTGCATGTGCACGCTCTTGATCCATTGTCGGTCTGATTCATCTTTCCACTTGCGTACCATGGAGTCCTGGGGGCGCTGTCTCGTGTCGAATACTCGGACAGCGCCGTCACCGAACCCGGCAACAAAGATGTTGCCAGTCATTTGATCCGAGGTCAAGGATGTGACACATGAGCCAGATCGAGCCGGTATATCCATGATGCAAGTCTCGTGCGCAGCATACCACACGCGAATCACTCTCACATCCCCTGCCACGAGAACCCGCCCAGTAACCTGCTGCCAGTCAAACACCATGCCAGAGTTCACGTTACTGGGAACCATGTGCGTCAAAGCTCGCCAGGAAGTCGCAAGCTCAATCTCGTCATCCGAGTGGTAGTTGCGATAGACGCGAACCACACCATCGGAAGAGCCAGTCATCAAGAATGCCTGGTCGTCTTCGTTGATGAACCTCATATCGCTGATCTTTGACCCCTGGGGGTTGCCGTTGGAGAATCGGCTCAGCCTGCTCTGCTTTTTCCAGTCCCATAGGTACACAGTGTTTCCTTCATCCGAGACGGCCAAATGATCCTCGTATTGATGAAATGTCATCTTGGCTGGCTGGGCACCATTATTCACCATGCCCAGCTGATTGTTCCACTTGTGAGTGCCCGCGATCTGTTTGAGGGGTTGCGTCTCCCGGAGCATATTCTCGTTGCGAGCTCTTCTCCACAGACGCGCATTGTACTCGGTACTACCAGGCTCTTCTGCCTCGCTCGGCTTCATTTGTGGTTCGCGGAAATACTCAATGGACCACTCGAGAAACCTGCTTTTGCGTGGCAGACTAGGCGGCTTGGAGAGGTCCCTTTCCTCATAAGCACCAGTAGTTGGCTCGCGCGCAACATTGTATGTCGCTGGTGCTGACGCTTGGTCAATCTGTTCCGGAGGAGCAGCCATCTGATCCGGACCGGGCTTGGACGACGGTGATCGCGGAGGAATCGGTGATCGCGGAGGAATCGGTGATCGCGGAGGAATTGGGCTTGCAGGAGTGGTTGGCCTTGATTTGTCCTCGCTTCCAACAAGCGATTGGAAGAGCAGACTGGCCGTCCGCCGAAGCAGCCCGGGTGATGGAAGCGGAGCGATTGCCTGTCCACCAAGGTTGGATCTTTGCGGCGTGTGTGCCGCATTTCTCAGAAAAGCTGCTTGCCTGGCTCGAGTTTGGATTTCTCGCATCGCCATCTGGGCGGCCTCTCCTACGGTGGAATTGATCAGGGCATTGTGAACGTAGTCGACGACGAGTGTGGCTTCACGCTGGACCTCGGGGTGCGGGTCAACGCTGAGGATCAGTGCATGCTTCCAGCAAGCCATGTAGACGGTATTGTGAGAAAGTCCCCGGGCTGCTGGCTTGATCGTGCCGTCCTGTTTCCTATTGTCTGGCCGCGCGTAGTGCAGTCCCATCTTGTAATCCTGCCCGTCGTCTCGCGGTGGGTAGGTCAGATACTCCTTTTCTTCTTGCAACTGTTCGTAAGCAGCCACGAGGAATTTGCTCTCGAACCGAGCAATGAACTGAGAGAGGAAGGAGAGAAACTCTCTTCGAACCATTGGGCTGCCATCCGTGCCCATCTCCAGGATCGTCCAGGCTATTGACTCTTCGATACGGGCCACCTCTTCCGTCAAGTCCGGGATGCCCAAGAATGTAGTGAGTGCATGGATCATCGCCGCGCGAACTTCACAGCAAGGGTCCCGCATCAGATATGCCAACTTCACGTAGGCGTTTTCCCTGATGCCGCGCCATTTCGCCTCTGGCAGATCTTGCCACAACTGGCTGATGCATAGGCAAGCCCATTGTCGGAGCAGTGGGTTGGTCTCATTTTGTAAATGAGCAAGACAGTAAGACATGATGTCTGTTTGGTTGCACACCATTTGCCCGTTCTTGTAATCCTTGCACAGCATCGCGAGGATGAAGGCGCACATGGCCTTGTGCTCGTCACTGTCAACAACGGGGAGACCCTCGGAAGGTTTCAGGATTTGCGCGAAGTAGCTATACCCGCTATCCTTGATCAGATCTTGTTGGCAGGATATGTCTACCGCGATAAGCCTTGCCCAGATATAGACCATAACTGGTTTGAGCTCGGCCGCGGCAGACTGCAGAAGCTTGAGCACATAGGGGAATATTCCTATACTAAGGGCCAGTTGGACTGACCATGGCCCGAGATCCAAAAATCTACCCAACAGAATGAGAGCCCGTACCCGATGCTGCTGACTGAGCAGGACTTGCAGAACGACGGGGAGTTGGTCCGGTGGCTTTTGTGCCATGGCATCTCCCCTCGTCAAATACACGTCAAAGGCAGTCAACTGTTCTGTGAAGAAGGTGGAGTTCTGGTATTCGTAGTCCATACCCTCGCTCTCCTTCTTCTCCAGCATAGGCAGTTGCGCCAATGCCATGTCGACGGCCAAGTCCCACGTCTCCCATAGCGGGTGCTGATGGGTGTCGGGCAAAGCTGGGTAAGATTGAGGATGACAACCATACACAGTCATGACTCGCTGTGCCAAGAGGAAGTTCCTGAACAGAGCAGCAACCATCAAATCTTGACGGAAAAATTTACGAAACAAGTCTCGGGGTAGAGTTGTCCATGCAATGCTATCAGTAATAGCAGTGAAAATCCAGTTGAGCTCTCCGAGTGGTGTCCGTCTCTCCTGAAGACGTCCTGGAAGCTGCTTGGCACGTTCAGGTGTCAAGTTGGTCTTGAGTGGGTTCTGAAGCACGAAGAACCACAAGGCCATCTCTATGGGCGTGGTCAAACATGCTGTAAAGAGATCAGCGGGCAATTGCGGGTTGGTAGGGAGATTTTCCTTGACGGCGCAAGCAGCCAGATGTATGTAGGGTCGGAAATTTGTCTTCTCGTAATGAGGATCTCGGTCCGCTGCTTCCTCCTCCTCCTCTTCGTGCTTCTCCACAAAGCGGTGGTAATTGTTGAGAATGTTTCCGGCTTCTGAGCAGTCCCAGACAAAGATTGTTGGGGCCTGCAACCAGTGCTGCAAGTCATATAATGACACGGGAATATACTGTGTATAGTTCTTGTTGAATACCCATATTTCTCCTGACGCAGTAGGCTTGGGCACACCGTGGCCATTGTAATGCAGCAGAACTCGTTCGTCTTTGGCATTGCGGCGCAACGACACACAAAACTTCTTGGTTTCCTCCACTGACGGATCGAGGTACTGCTTATAGCGAGCCCGAATGGCCAGGGTTTCGTACTGCGCTTGCAGCGCCTTGCCAATGTTCTCGAGCGCTTTTTGAATGGGGGCTACTGTCGGATCAGTCCAAGCCTCGAGTTTGGCACCCGGGGTTGTCTTGAGTTGGTCGGGCGGTTCAACCCCAATGTTCAGGCACACAGCCAGGGCAGCGGAAACGGTTTTGAGCCGATCTCTCTGTCTCCAATCTTGAAGCTCGTACTCCAGACGCTTCGGCTTCCCGGTCGTCTCGTGCCGCTTGTCTGTAAAATACATGTACCAGTTCTGATTGGGCATTGTTAGCATGTGGCTAGAAACAAGCAGCGCAAAGTATAGGCTGTCCCAATAGGTCGTGTCATTACATTGCGGCAGCATGTCGTGTATATACTGGCCACTCGCGATTCTGCATCCGCACCGCAGGTGGTATCACAACCATGACATGACAGGCACGTGTCCCATCTGCGCGACCCGAGCAGCGGCGACCAGCAAGACTCGGGACATGTGAGCGAGGAAAGGGTTGCGTACGTACACTTGCTAACTGTGAGATAATATGCTCGGATTGATAATGGTCCTCAAAGCCATGGCGCGCGCCCCATTCACGAATCTCTTCCTCGGTGTCGGAATCCTCGACAGGGCGTGGTGCGTGATCACTCTTGGATCGCTGTAGCTGTGGTTTAAACGGTCGTTTGGGCCTGTCGTGTTCCAGGTCATCCCGCACGCCAGTAGCGGCCACGCCATTTTTCCGACCGGGAACGCTTGACGGCCGGACGTTATCAGCGGTGCCGTTGGAGAGATGGTCGCGGTCGGGGCTGCTGTCACCTTGGCCACGGAATCTCGAAGTCGATGTTTCGCCATTGGTAGTCGGGGCCAGCGGCAACGACCCATTGGGGTCGGTTCGTAGTGTCATGGCCGCAGAGCTTCCATGGGTCGCGCAAGAATAATCGTCTTGTCGCGCGGGCGACGACGCTTCGTGGTGCAGGCTAGCCGAGCGTGAGGAAGCCGGTTTGGAGGAGCTTGGTCCTGGATGATAAGGATGGCACAGCTGGTGGTGGTGCTCACACTGCTGTTGCGGACTGTGCGGACTGTGCGGAGGCGATGGGACTGGAGCTTGCTGCGTATGCGTCTGGGTCTGCGTCTGGGTCTGCGTATGCGTATGCGTGTGCTGATGCTGATGCTGCGCCGGCAGCCGCTGCTGGGTTGAAGCGGCCGCCGTCATTGCGCCCGCCGGAAGGTAATACGTAATTAGTAACAGTGAGTGAAGTGACTTGTCAGTGAGTGGTCTTTCCTGATGGCCTGGCCTCGGTCCGATCTGGGCCCAGCCTTTCATTCCTATTCTTCTTTCTCTCCTTCCGTTCAACGTCGGATCGACTGACTGGCTCACGCAACACTCAAATTAACACCCAACTTGCAATTTGCAATATCTGTCAGGCCTCTTGCTGGTCTGTGATCGGTCAATGCAAGGCCAAAGTAACTGCACATGGGTGGAGAAGATACAAATATATCATGACATGCACAAGAAATAAATGCGTCTACGACACGACACAAGAAGCAGGTGATTCGCCACCAGAAAGAGGTGAATGAATGGCTGGATGTGACTCGATGTGACTCGATGTGACTCTTGATAATAGCCAATACATGAATCCCAAGTCGTGGTGCAGCTTGGGCGGACGATATGGGCCGGATGAGGCTGAAGCCGGCCAAGCTTGCCGGCCAGCTGCCTGCCAGTTGTCCGCCAATAACTTGCAAACTACCACCAACCACCACCAACCACCACCAACCCACCAATCTCAACACCCTCGTCTGGTGGCGGTTCTGGTGGCGGTTCTTCCAAAATCCAAGTACGGACGGAGTAGGGGCCACAAACCTACTCCAGGCCACATCCACCCCTCGATTTTGGAATCCGGCGTTGCCTGCGCAGTGCTTGCGTAGTGCTTGCGCAGTGCGCAGCTATAAGATGAACAAAATGGGCCAAGAAAAGTCACCCTGCTTCTTGACCGACTATGACCGACTATAAAATGGCGCTCTATTGCCTAGTTATGTTGCTTACCGATTGGGCGCATCTCACACAGGAGGTTGACACATGACGACGGCCTGCAGTTCAAAGACGCAGAACGATGTTGGGCAGCTTACACGCCATCACCGAGCAATCTGCTCTCATTTTATCCAACCTGCCGAACTATCTGGCCTATCTGGGTGAACTGAGTCAGAATTGATCCCCGTCCTATCTTCAATATGCAACACAGTCGTTGGCTTGAAACCCGATATTCTTGACGCCCGGCGCAGGAAACACCAACGCGAGCATGATGGCCAACACTTGTTGGGCTCATATCCAGGGACATGATACTGATTTCACTCCCAGTCTGACTATGAGGCCGCTAAACTTGTGCTGGACAAATACGCATGGTATCATTTCTTTTTTGGCACTCACTCTGCAGACCCTGATTGTATACCATACATCTTTGCTGCCACAGGTTCATGCTTCTTTTGAGGTGCCGCAGGTGGGCTGTGTAGAAACGACGGGTGATGTTCACGGTTGGTCGACTTACCAGCCTCAACCACGTCTGTAAATCTGTAAATCCCGGGGGACCAAAATAGACGTGCCGTTCACCATCAAGCGGTACGAGCAAATGGCCAAATGTCAAAGAATTGCACCCAGATCCGGCATCTGACCATGCACTTTGCCAGCATCTTGAAGCAAGGGGTTTTCGCGGTATAACATGGAGTTACTCACTCCGTACATAATCCGTATGTACATTGTATGATGTTGAAGGTGGATGCCGCCGCCGCACCCCTCCCTGGCCAACCCCTTGATTTCCAGATTGGTGGCTTCGATATATTGTCGCACACGGAGGGAGTACCGGTTCGTCGTTTCTTCATAAAGACTTGCTTGTCTATTATATAATAAAGTGACTCCGTACGGAAGACGAGAAGTGTTATCAGGCATCGTGCGCGTCACCCGAGACCCCTGGGGAATGTCAAAGGACCGCCAAGGATCTGCCTCTGCCTCCGTGCATGTGCTGGCTGCACTAGACTCCAGACGGTTTCTGTTTGTGCGTATCCGTGAGCTTGCATCGACAAAGGACGCTTCGCTGATGAGGGAGGTGAAACAGGCGCCGTCATTGGCCAGGCCAGCAGGACTGTCAACGTGTGGTGTTACGGTATCTTGCGCCGTGCGTGACGTGCCCTGATAGATTAATCCGTGGCCCTCCGTGGCCCTTTTTCGAAGGTTGTCGAGATAATAGTACATACAGTGCAATCGCACGCAGGAGGTGAGTCCTCCCCAAAATCTCCCCGAATGCCCCCTCCCTCACCTCACTCACTCACTCACTCACCAGTGTCACCACCCAATACCCAACTTTGATGAGGCGCCATCAAATGAGACCACCATCTGGCCCCCCTTTCTGTGCCTTGTTTCCCCCACTGGCCAGCTGCCCGGCCCAAAGGCTCGTTCGTATATATATGTAGTAGTCGAACGTGGGCCAGACTGACTTGACTGCACACTTCCAAATGGACGCATGCTCTGTATTCAGTATGTTCGTAATGATGACGTGCATGGCAGAAGAAGGTGCTTCCGTCAACAGGTGGAAGAAGCAGAGCACTCCGTATTAGACTCCGTATTAGACTCCGTATTAGAGATGAGAGAGTGAGGGACCTGGAGGAGCCTCACTGATCATCATCCACCAACCGAAACGACACTAATAATAATAAAGGACGGAAATGTGGACTGGACTGAGCACAAGCACAAGCACAAGCACAAGCCAGCAGACTACGGAGCAGACGGACCCAGCAACTCCTGAACTTCCAGAATTGATACCACAAGCCCCCAGACAAACCAGCAGGCTCTTTTTGCCTGCCACCTGCCACCGGCCACCTGCCACCCGCCTTCTTGCACCTCCAGTCTCTTTGGCACTTGAAGTTGTGCGCAACACAACAAGAGCTCGCCTTTTTTTTATTCCTATTTTTGACTCCCCGGGGGCGGTCGACCTTTTGCGAAAGAACAATTCTAGCAACCCTGCCTGCCTGCCTGCCTGCCTGCCGCAACAGCACCAGACGTCTTATCTTCGTCATTGCCCATTCATCATCGTCCTGTGCCCTGCGGCCTGCTGGTGTCGAGGCTCCCCAGGTGCCAGTGTCGCCTCCACCATCCCCTGACACCCCCGTCCGTTCTGGAATCCACCCCCCAAAAAAGGCGGCTGGCCAAAATCCCGTTGACAACCTCCCAGCTCTGGCCCACTAGATGCTCACCCAGCCATCTTCAGACTCGGGCGCTGGTTTCCTTGCTCGCGTCTCCGTCTTTACCTGGAATTGACGAGTCGCTACTTTTGGTTTGGCGATTAGCTGAAGTGCCTCGTCGTCTGTGTCGTCTGTATCGTCTGTATCGTCTTCCGTCCTCCGCATCCTCGACACCGTCTCTCGTGTCCGACTCGAGACCTCTCGTCCGCACCATACTCGACCTGACCTGTTCGCTCAATATCTCGATCTGATTCTCGGGGTGGGCAGCGCATCGCTTAAGACGGCATCCCCAATTCCATTTGGGCAGTCCTATCGAGCCTCTGTATCCGATCTACGCTCACGACTCGACGAATTATCGACTACGGAGCTTCTGTTTCCCCCCCCCCTGAGCTGACCGGCCCTCCGGTCCCTGGGCAATCATGGCCTTCCTGTTCAAATCCAAGAAGAGCCACGACCGCGCCTTGTCGGGTCGCGATGGCAACTCAGGGTCGCAGGGATCCATCCAGAGCGCCGGCGCTCGCATCGCTCGCGATGATAAGAATGCTGCTGCTCAACGAGCCACACCTACCGGAAGCTTGAACTCTGTCGACGAGATCGCTACTGGCAGCCCTGAGCAGATCCGTCGCGGTGGAAGTCTAGAACAGGTGCAGCCCTCGGATTTAGCCGTAAGTCACGTCGGCCATCTCATTTCTATCTTGGATTTTTTTGCTTTCTTTGCTAATCTTCGTCGTTTTCGCAGCTTCGTAATGGCCCACCGACGTCGAATCCCAATGCCTCCTTGTATCCCTGGTCGCAACGGCGGCTAACGTACACACCCTCGAATCCAACCCCATTCCCTCGATATGGCGCCGCCGTCAACGCCACAGCATCAAAAGAAGGTGACATATACATGATGGGCGGCTTGATCAACAGCTCGACAGTCAAGGGGGACTTATGGATGATTGAGGCTGGTGGCAACCTGGCCTGTTACCCTCTCGCAACAACTGCCGAGGGCCCCGGCCCTAGGGTCGGCCATGCTAGTTTACTTGTTGGCAACGCCTTCATTGTTTACGGTGGTGATACCAAGATTGAGGAGTCTGATGTTCTTGACCAGACATTGTATCTACTGAACACATGTGAGTGGAACAGGCGTCGTCGCTGTCTTAATCAAGCAACAATGACACAAGAAGCTAATGATACCATGACGACCAGCCACGAGACACTGGTCTCGCGCATTACCAGCCGGCACTCGGCCTCCTGGACGTTACGGTCATTCCCTCAACATCCTGGGCTCCAAGATTTACATATTCGGAGGTCAGGTTGAGGGGTACTTTATGAATGATCTCTCTGCTTT
This sequence comes from Epichloe sibirici, assembly GCA_022702365.1. Taxonomy (NCBI): domain Eukaryota; kingdom Fungi; phylum Ascomycota; class Sordariomycetes; order Hypocreales; family Clavicipitaceae; genus Epichloe; species Epichloe sibirici. The sequence continues at coordinate 1,212,827 of JALAAE010000001.1, read as the reverse complement.
TGACCTGAATCAATTGCAATCCCCCAACTACATGTGGGAGATCCTACTGCCGAGTGACACCTCTAATAAGACGCCAGCTGCCCGTACAAACCATTCCATGGTTACATTCAATGACAGGCTGTACTTGTAAGTAGGAAAAGCCTTGTAAAGTTTGTGCTCTCGAAAACAGGTGCAGCATACTGACCCGATCGTCTCCGTGAAAGATTTGGTGGCACCAACGGCTTCCAGTGGTTCAATGATGTCTGGTGCTACGATCAAGCTTCAAACTCCTGGTCCCAGCTGGACTGCATTGGCTACATACCCGCTCCGAGAGAAGGCCATGCCGCTGCTTTAGTTGATGATGTCATGTATGTGTTTGGCGGTCGCACGGAGGAGGGAACCGATTTGGGAGATCTAGCTGCCTTCAGGATCAGCTCGCGGAGATGGTACACCTTCCAGAATATGGGACCATCACCTTCTCCACGATCCGGCCACAGCATGACTACGGTTGGCAAGTCGGTCGTCGTTCTCGGTGGCGAGCCTAGCTCAGCCACTACCACCATTAATGACCTAGGCATCATGTATGTTCTTGATACGACTAAGATTCGTTATCCCAACGACGGCCAGCACGGAGCCCAGCGCGCACCGCAAGGACTCCGCCGACCTAGCACAAGCGACGCCACAACTCCTGCGAATCGGCAATTACCCCCAGCTGCTGTCTCACAGGATTCACGGAAACCGGGAACAGCTCCTATGGTCGCTGCCGCTTCCGCAGGAGCCACGGCAACTCCTGGCGCAAAACCCACGAATGGTTACAGCTCACCACCCCCCACAGGACCCGATCCGATTACTTTGCAACAAAATCTAGGCGCTCCTCTAGCCGCTCCATCAGCTCCTCCATCCAAGCTTCCTAGAGCCGGGACCTCACCCAGTCCTGCTGGGCCACCTCCCCAAGGGCCAACTCCAGCTAAACCGACGGTCGCAACTTCAAGCATTGGTCGAGTCCGAGGCGCCTCCGCGGACCGGGCTGGCGCATCTGGCTCTCCGCAAACAACGTCAACCACCTTCGTTCCTGCTGCTCCTGCTGCAAACCCTGGCGGTGCGGCCGAGAATGATGCAGCCACCGTCAATGGAAGACGGACACCTACTCAGGCGGCTCAGGCTGCGCAGTTGGGAAGGAATGGATCGACGCAGGAACATCCCGCCATTGAACCTGGCAAGGGAGGCCAAAGAGGACATCGTCAACTACAAGGCTCTGTAGACAGCTCGGCCGAAACAGGAGCGAGGGCCATGCGGCCTTCGTCTCCTCCCCCTCCCACACGACAGCCGAGCAATCCGCTTTCTCGGCGATCATCAGGCAGAAACTCACAAACCGTTGCCCTGCTTAAGGAATTAGACTCGGCAAGGAACAGAAACGCGTGGTATGCCTCTGAACTGGAGCTGGCGCGGAAATCAGGATATGTCTCCGCGGCCACAATGAGTCCTCTTGACGCCAAAGCGGCCGAGACTTTTGACGATGAAGATCGGCCGCTTATCGAAGCCCTCTTGGCTATGAGAATGGAGTTGGCAAACGTCCAAAGCGCTGTAGACAAGCAAGCAGTTCTTGCTGCCAAGCAAATTGCCGAGGCAGAGAAACAACGCGATGCAGCCATCCAGGAAGCGGTGTATGCCAAGGCCAAATTGGCTGCGCAGACGGGTGGAAGCGTGTCGAGTACTCCGCAGCTGGATGGCGAACGCGATGAGCCAGCTGATCGATCTAGTGAAATGGGCAGGAAGCTGGCTACGGCATTGAACTTGCAAAAGGATCTCAAGTCTCAGGTCGAGCACCTCAAAAGTGACTTGGCGGCAGAGAGGAATGCGCGCCAGCTGGCAGACGATACCGCTTCTGCGGCCCAGAGGCGGTTAACGGACTTGGAGACCTACAAGCAGCAAACGTCCTCCGAAGTCGGTCAGTTAAAGGCAGAGCTGCATATGGTGCAGCGGGAGGCCCGTGAACAATCCGTAATGTGTGCCGAGGCCGTGGCCGAGCTAGAGTTGACCAAGGTGGAAAGAGGCGAGTTTGAATCTAAATACAACGAGGCTGTTGGCTCATCAAGGAATCATGATGAAACGTTCGAATCGTTGCGAAACGCCGTCACCGCATCACAGGATGCCAGGTCACATCTTGAGAGGAAGCTTGAAGAAGAACGCGCCGCTCGCGAAAACGTCGAGGACAAACTGAGCAAGCTGAAAATGGAACACGAGGCTCGTACAACCGAGTTGATTGCATCTACCCAGCGCCTGCGCGATGCCGAGGAACTTGCCGAGAAGCACGCCAACGAGGCGCGTACCCACCGCCAAGCACTCTTATCAGGACTCGACAAGATTTCCACTCGAGAAATGGCCGACGGAGGTAAAGGTGACAGCGAACGTACCTTGGCCCTTCAAAAACAAATTGCAACCGCCAACGAGTTGGTCAAGAAGTATCAACAAGACGCCAACAACGCGGCGGACAAGTTGCGAAGTGCCGAAGAGCGGATTGCCGGGCTGGAGCAGTACCAAGAGCAAGCTAGCAGGGAAGGTGTTGCCATAAGAAGACAGCTTCAATCCTCTCTGAGGGAGACGCAAAGCCTGATGGCCGGACACAATGATCTCAAAAACCAGCTTGCGGCGCAACAGCTTGAGACGAACGCGATGACTGTGCAACACAATGCACTCAAGGAGATTCTGGCTGAACGCGGCATTAGCCCGACCACTGCCGTCCGATCTCGGGGGCTCACTAGTCCAAGGACGAATTCTCCTGAGCAAACACGCCTGCGAGACTTGGAGACGCAGCTTGCTAGTGCTACTGCGGCTCACGCGGAGAACAGACGGCAATTCGCAGCTCAGCAGCAGGAGTCTGAGATGGCCTACCGCGAGAAGCTCCAACAGCTTGAGAGCGACTACATGTCGGCAGTATACTGCTTCAGAGGCGCAGAGAAGGTGTTGAAGCAGCTCAAAGACCAAATTTCCCAGTACGAAAAGGACAATGGACGCCTCAAGGCAGAGAACGAAGAATTGGAAGGCGAACGAGATGAGCTGAAGAGAAGGGTCGAGGCTTTGATTTCTGAAACACAGGCATCTGGGTTCAAGCTGGAGAAGAATCTTGAAACCTTGAAGAAGGACGTGGCCGACAACAAGAAGCAGCGCGATGACGTTCTCAAGACGATGGAGCAACTCAAATCGGAGAATGCGCTTCTCGAGCAGCGTGCCGGCGATGCCGAGCAAAAAGTAGCCTTGCTTCTTGACCAAGTCGAGCACTCAGTTGACAACTATCGACGACGCAGCCGCCAAGCGCCCAGCATGAATTCAGAAAGCACCAACGGCCTGGTGCTTGGGCATAGCCGCAACGAGAGCTCGGAAAACGAGAGCGAGTACAGCGGGAACAACCTGGATGCGAGAAACAGCACCGCGCTAGACAATCTTGCCAGCGAGCTTGAAACGCTACGAACTCACTGGGAGGCCACCAGCAAGAATTATCGACTGAGCACCAACTTTGACTTTGACACTCCTGCCCTCAGCGGCAAGAAACCTGAAGAAGGCGCCGCAAATCCAGGCCTCAGTGAGAGTCTTGCTGACTGGACAAAGAGACTAGATACGGAGAATCATGGCCACGACGGAGTTGACAAAGCTTAGAAAGGAAATTTAGTGTTTGCTTTCTCTCTCTCTCTCTCTCTCTCTCTCTCTACATGATCAAGACAAATTGCCTCCAGAGGCGCCCGGAATTCGCTACGCAATCATGACAAGTCTATATATACCCAGTCGTCCGCTTCAGTTTTATTATTATCATTATTCTGCTTGCTTGCTTGCCTGCCTACCTTGCCAGCCAGGGGGTGCGAAGAGAATCATGGCTTTCGCGGTGGCACTAATGCGTGTTTGTACATTGGTGCGGTCCATTGGTTTTTTTCTTGCTCTTCGTGGCCGGATCCTCAACGAGAGAAAAGTCAAAGGCAACTGGGTTTTGGGAAGGACTTGTTCGATGATGTAAACTTTTTGTTTTCGGCCATCATTCTTTTGTCCTTTTTTTGTGTGTGTGTGTTTTTTTTTTTCTTTTTTTTTTTTCCTTTCTCTTTCTTTCTCTCCCTCGTTCAACTTGATCACCAATTTACGTCTCACACGAGAGTCTTGGTGTGAGTTTCCAAAGGGTCCGGATCATACCCTTGTTTCTAAACATCAATGTCTAAATTCTATTCATGCTCGCAGCTTCTGCTCTGCTCATTTCATCTCATGTACTGCTTCCATGTACAATTCGTTCCTCACCGCCTTGCCAGTGCTGAGCTGGACCGAGTTTGTGTTCCCTCATATTCTCTGTAATGCGAAGAAGTATGGAGTATGGCAGCGGGATGTATCTGGAGTTTTTTTTTTCTTCCTTTCTTATTCTTGTTCTTGTTCTTGCTAGGCCGGGGGTGTTTTCGAAGAAGAAAAGTAGGGGGGAGTGCCGTTGAGTTGCTTGTGAGTACATTCTGTCATGTGTGTCTATTTTTATTTATCGTTTGCGATGATGAGATGTTGCTCAGGATGATGAATTGACTACAACTGTTGTTCGCGTGATGGAAATAGATGTATGCCTTTTGCAGTGTGATGTGCAGATGAAGAGGGTGACTAGCACGCTGTTGTAGTGTGCTTGATATTCCGTTGATAATTTCGTAGATGGGAAATACGTTCATTGACGACGGGACGGACGTACCTTGACTGGACTGGACTGCACGGGCTTGGCTCCATGTATTCTTGTATGTGGCAGTTTATAGTACAATCTGAAGCGTACATGTTTTTGCCACTCATCACCGTCGACGACTTGGAACCCAATATTCAAAGACTTTTGTTTTCAACCCAGTATTGTCTTACGAACAACTATATACCAGCCCCCGCGTCACGGAACATCAGCGCCTTCGTAATGCATGGGGCTCCAAGCAGCCCATTAATAGAATAGAACAGTCACGCCGATGCCGCCATCAATCGCTTCTGCACACGAATGCACCTCGAAAAGTCAAGTTTTCTTCCTTCCTGGGGCATGTGCTCCCCGCTGGCAATGCACAAGACTCGCATCTTGGGATCGTACCGCAGCCCAGTCAGCAACTTTGGCGTGATTAGGAAGTACTGGCTCGAGTGTTCACGGCACGCAATCTCCACCATGCGTTCGTGGACCATGCGTTCGTTGCGGGGATCCATGCCCTGGTTGATCTCGTCAACAACGCGAAATGGTGACTGGGCCATGGACTGGAGGGCCATGAGGTAAAAGATGGTTGAGACGGCTCTCTCGCCGCCGGATTGGCGGTGGGCAGTGAGCTGTTGGAGGGCTTCGTTTTCTCTGTGTAGAATAGGTCAGGTTAGCATTGATGTAAGTCATGGCTGGCGTTAGCTTGGGTGTTTTTTTTTGTTTTTTTTTTTTTTTTTTTTGGGGGGGGGGGGGGGGGGGGGTTGATGGATGGAGTTGATGTACCGGAACTTGACCATGATGTCTAGTGCCCATTGCGAAAAGTCCTCCTCCTTGTGGACACGCACCTCACCCGCACAACTGATCTGCTCAAAGTTGTAGGCAAACGCGTCGTTGATCTGTGACACGAGTTCCTCGAGCTTGGGCTCCCATTTTCCCATGATCTCCGCGAGCTGCGTACTCAGCGACTCGAGTTTCTCATTGGCACTCTCCATCTTCCGCTTGAGACGAGTAATTTCTTCGGCGCGTCTCTCGAATTCCCGAATTACGTTTGGGTTGGCAGCGTGGATCAGTTCGAGCTTGGCCTCCTCTGCTGAAATCTCTATTTCCACCTCCTCGGCCGTTTTCCCTTCCGCGAGCTTGGATAAATGCTCACGCAATTCATCGTTGGACCCGAGAAGCTCGCGAACCTCTTCGCCTAGCCGTCGACCGATATCCTTTGCTTTGTTCGCTTCCTCTGTGACCTTCTGAACCCTTCGTCTTTCCTCCTCCAGTTCATTCATAATGCTGGCATTGCGTTCCTTGAGTCCATCGACATCCGACTTTGCTTCGATTAGCCAGATCTGGGCCTCGACTAATGCTAAATGATCCTCTCGGATCTTGTCGGTGAGCCTCTTGTGTCGATTTGCCAGCCGGGCGCGCCGAACCACTGCCTTGTCCCAGTCATACTGGATCTCTTGCAGGGTTTTTCTGGCGTCTCGAATAGCCTGCTCGTGCGTGGCCTTTTGCCGTTCTTCCTCCTCTAGTTCATGTTAGCCTGCTTTTGCAAAAGAAAACACTGGCCGAACCCATCTGAATCGCTCACCTATCTTTTCTGGCAGTGATTGCCACTTTTGGTATTCCTTCTGCAAAGCGCTCTTTTCGCTTCGCAACAATTCCTATTCTCTCTTTAGCATGGAAACGAACCTGCCAAATCCGACATCGTCTTAACTAACAATTCTCTGAGCGATGCTCGACTTCTGCGATTCGATGTCATTCCACTTGGCGTCGAGTGCGTCTCTCTCTTCCCTGAGTGCACGTCTCCTTTCGTTGGCTTCCGCCAAGCCTCGCTTCAGCTCCTCTTTTTCCTCTTCGTCAACTGGTTGCAGCGTCCAGAACCTTCCCTTATGGATGTTCTTCGTAATGGTCGTCATAGCTTGGGGCCCATATTCTCTTCGGCGACGAATAGAGAACATCTGCCTTCCAGCAGCCCACTGGTTGATCTTGCCGTTGCTGACAAGCCGCTCGTAAGCTTCATCGTTATGCTCGCCTTGCGCCACACCAGATTGATGCAGTCGTTTCTCCGCACACAGCATTGCCAGGACGGGCTCAGGTCCAGTAAGGTAGTCTATGGCGAACCCATCCAGGCCGAACTGTGCCGCCTCTTGACGTTCCACCGGAGGTCTATACGCAGACAATGGATTTGAACAAGTTCGAACGACGACTGATAAACTCATGGCCCGGTAAAGCTGATCGGTCAGTTTCTTGTAATCGTTCTTGGTCTGTGCAGTGAAGCATGACATGTCATCATGCTGGAGCATGGCTTGTATCTGATCAGAGTAGCGCTCATCCTTGACTGAGCAGCTAATCATTGGCGGCCCAAATACTTCTTTTTCAAAGTCTTCTCGGTGCTCTTGTATCCATTTCCATCCTGTTGCCACGTCTGGAAAGTTTCTACGCATCATGGTCTCCTGTTGACCTTGTTGCGTGTTGAGGTCATCCGCTTCTTTTTGTATCCGCGTCGATTCAATCAAATTGGCCTTCGCCCTTCCTTTCAAAGTAACGCGATCTGTCTCAATTTGACGCTGCTCAGCTTCGAGCTCTCGAGAAGTATGTTCCTCAGCACGCTAGGATTCCACTCGTATTAGCCACGTACATGACGTTTGATATGCCTCCCTTCCGGAAACCCGTCGCTTACAATTCTTTGGTTCCAGTCAGCAGCATTAAAGTCGCCAGGGCGATTCTTTAGATCTGCTTTAAACGCTGTGATCTTTGAACGAGAGCCAGCTAGTTCTTTTCTCTTCGCCTCGAATCCCTTTTGCTCCGCTTCTAGTTTATTGTTTATCTCTTTGATTTCATCTGCTGCATTGCCGATGTCGCGAGCCACGCTTTGGGTTGCAATTTCGGCGCCCTTGAGGGCCTTCTCTTTAAACGGCAATGCTTCCTGGATCTGCCGAACATACTCCTGCTTCTGATTGACGGCCTCCAACGACGGTCCGCTCTCTGATTCCAGGCGTCGCAGGGATCGCTCGGCTTCTTTTTTGTCATGTTTGGCTTTGGCAAACTTGTCGCGCGCCTCCTGGTATTTCGCCACGAGTAGCGCTGATTGGAGGTCTCGCACCTTTTGCTGAATCTCCTCTCTTTCGCGGATTCTATCCACGTCGGCTTGAAGTCCTTGCTGTCGGGTTTCCAAAGTCCTCAGTGTGTCCACATCGGTGTGAACACCTTGGGCTACCTCCTTCTTGTCCTTGTGCAGCTCCTGAAGTTGCCTTTGCCACTGCAACATCTCCTCTGGGGCTGCAGCACGCAGAGTCTCATGAAGCAGGTCAATGGGAGTACAAGCAGCAAATTCAACAACTCGATCTTGAGGCAGGAATTGGCAAAGATTGTCGACTTGAATCTTGAGCGACCGCATCAGGTCTTGTATTTTTTTGTGGGTTGTCTCTTTCCCGTTGAGCCACCATTTCTGGTTGTTTTGCTCGCGGCGAATCTGAACCTTGATGACAAAATTGCTTCGGTCAGAGGGCTTCCTGTGCAGCTCGATCTCGATCGTCGCAGAATCTTTGCCGTGCTTGACAAACTCCTTGACAGACCCAGCACGTCCTAAGTGCTTGGGACTATATCCGAGACTGAGGCAGATAGCGCAAACAAGGGAGCTTTTGCCAGTGCCATTGGGGCCAATGACCATGTTTAAATGAGGGCCAGGGAAGAACTCTGCCTTTTCATAGGTTACGAAGTTTTGGACAGTGACACGAACGATGGCACCGGGTTTGAATTCCTTCATAATGTCGCTGCTGGATACAATGTTTAATGATCTAGCTCCCATGTTGGAAGGGCCCGTATCTCCATCGCTCTCTGATTCGGAATCGAGTCGTCGTCGCTTCGGCGAGTCGAATGTCGTGGCATCAACGCCAAACCTCGCATCGTCGCTATCTTCGGCGTCTCCCGTTTCGGAACGCCGTCGTCGGCGTGACGACAAGCGCGGCATAGCGCCCGAGTGGTATGAGCCTTTTTGCTGGACGGTGATGCGAATACCATAAGTGGGTTGAAGCCGCGAATGGAGAGGTTGAAGGAACCTATCGACGACGGACCAGTCAGTCCCTGGTACTTTTCGACGCGTGACCGCGCGTTGAGTACGCGTGGGGCTCCTTCTACTTTAAGTTTTCAACTTTATTGTCAAACGTTTGTACTCCGTGGAGTTGCTTAAATATCGTACATAAATCGACCAGGCATATTCCGGATATGATCATATATCTCGCAATTGCTATAAGCCTCAAATTACCCCGAATTCAAAGAGGTCTACAAAGTTGCAAAAAAAATAGCAACGTTCAACTTGATATTGATAGCGCCGTCTGGGAAAAAGGATGCGTAATCTGGGAATCGAACCCAGGGCTCCCCGACGCTGCTCGGATGGCAACGGAGAATTTTACCACTAAACCAATTACGCTGTTGTATTTTATGCATGGAGATTTGTTAAATGCATATTATATCCCTAAGCCCGTCTCACTGGACCAAGTCCTATGTACAATGGTCGCATCCGTGGTTGAGTGAGAAATCGTGCAGATGCTCCCAGCAATATGTCATTCTCTTCAAAGATAGCATTCGCTCCAAAACTAATCTACATGTCGATTGCATCATTTAAAATGCCGACCCGAAGGTCGACGGACCACACGGCTCGTCCCAATGACAACGTTGCCAACGGGGCCTTTCATGAAAACCAACAAGTCAAAATGCTGCAAGATGAGTCCATCGCAATGGATTGTCTGACGGACTCTAGTTATCAAGGCAAGATCTACGAAGTGAAGTTAATCAATGCGACAACGTTCTACTTCCAATCTGGAATTCTGCACGCCAATGACTAAACGAGAACTATACGTTCAATTTACCGTAGGGTAGCATGAAGATGAACGGCCTCGGCTGCAGTCAATGTGTTGACTTAAAGCACTAACACTGCTTGATATATCCTTCACTGGTATCGAGGGAAGGTGCAGGTTTCCCGAATGTAAGATGGACGATTTATTCGCCCCCCGTAATACTAATATTCGTTGCAAGACAAACTGAACATGCCAAGGCAGATTTTGGTAGTATGCGCGTGAGTTGCAAATAATAATCACTTAATACATGGCTGTCGGTAGTTTCGGGACGGTTGCTTAGTAATGTCCCAGACCCCATGGTCCAGTCATTCGCCACGTTGCCCATCCGGACCTTTCGCTCAGACCTATCTGTCGGACTGCATCCCTTGAATTCCAGTCGTGAAATTGAACTCGACAGGACAACACGTCGCCCTTGAGACTAGCCTGGACGCGCCCTTTTCCTCTTTGGCCAGATTTACGCTCGTGTGTTTAGGTCCAGGACAGAAGTGATGCACAGTCAGCAAAATGCAACGAGCACTTTTTTGGCGGATGTTCAAAAGGACAATAAGCAAATGAATGATAAGCGTACTGTCAAAACGCTGGGATATCCTGCAGCAAGGAGAGAATAATATTCCCCACAGTTACCTTGCACTCAACGACACAAGCACCTGCCTCCAGCTGACGGTGGAATCCAATGTTATTGTTGTACAAAGCCTAAAAGAAATTACGAGAAATTACGAGAAATGCCACGACTTTATCTTTGGCGGTCGGCCCGTTATAGCCCTCCCTCCCTTGCACTCTGGCACCGACCCCGAAGGCAGACAGACAGACAACAAAGGTCGATGTTGAATTTTGGCCCAATTGTGGTCACTGTCTGGAATGTCGTCGACGACTGACGACCTACATGGGTAGTTATCCATGATGAAAGCCTTTGTCGGATCCATCGCTTCGGGCTAATCGACCTATTCGTGACAATAGAGCCCCAAGGACTACTGAATATCAAAAAGCACGCACTGCCGCTCCATTATCACACCACGCAACGGGGTTACGCGCCCGCACCCAAATCAAGACATGTCGCGCACGTCGTAAAGCAATCAGTTAGTCAGTCAGTCAGTCAGTCAGTCTAGGAGATCACCACAGAGGTTGTCATCGGTGGTGTCGCCCACTACGATTTCTTCGCCACCGTCAGTGACCATCTGCAGCGGGTTGACCATTGAAAGTGCACTCGAGTGGTCGGGATGTGTGGCCAGTCTCTCCTGCAGCGCTATCATTTGTCGCTGCTGGCAACTGGAATGCATGTAGATGGCATCGTGTGCCTTCTCCACCCTCGTCGGTCCTGGCAGCTGGCAGCTTGGCAGCATCGTTCCGTCAGATGCCAGTCACTTGTTCTAGTCTCAGAACCAGTGTCAGTGTCATTGCCAGTGCCAGCCAGCCGTCTCCCTTGCGCCGGTTCGTCATTTGTTCATTTGCTCACTTGCTCACTTGCACTTCAGGTCCAAAAACACCAGCCGCCACCAGCCAAGTAAACATTGCATTCCAGATCCCGTGTCCGTAGTCCGTTGAAGCACGTTGCGCTTTCGCTCGCTCTGCTCTGATCACACTTCTTTGTCCTCTCCATGCCCGTACTCATCTATCTTGGACTCTTCTGCTCCTCCGCTGCTTTCCCCAGTTTCCCCAGCTCACCACAGTGTCTTTAGGTTCCTGACTCCTGTATGCGACACTTTGTGCTCTCCTTCCTCCAAATTCTTTCCGGTCCTGTAGTCATCAAGCCTTGAACCTGACTGCCCTTATTACCCGACCTTGGCTCCTGCTTCGGTCCAAGAGGGCAGCCTTGCATTCATCTGGAACGCGTCCACCTCTCACCTCGACTTGCACCACGCATTTTTATAATCGACGTCGAAATTTTCTACCAAACACGAGTGCGACGAAATCATACGCGCGAAATAGCTTGCCGACATATTATGTGCTAATTCCCTCATCTCCACCGATATCATCATGGCAGAAGCAATGGCTGCCAAGGTTCGGTCGCCTCTTGCTGAGACAACAAACCGCATGAACTCGGCATTTCCGGTGTTGGACCAACAAAGAACCAAACCGCGCTACGATCAGCCCGAAGCCGCTTACAACACAAATAATAACCAAGATGCACATGGAAGGACAGACAGTCGACGGGCTACAACAGCTCCCAACACAGCTGCCACTACGCATCATCAATCTGCACATACTGCCGAAGAGGACAAGCGCATGTCCCAAGCTTCATATGCGTCGACGTCAAGTAGCCGAAGCAAGAAGAATTACAAAACTCACATTGGACCATGGCAACTAGGACGCACACTAGGCAAGGGTTCGTCAGCCCGCGTAAGACTATGCCGTCACAATATCACCAATCAGCTTGCAGCGGTAAAGATTGTGAACCGACGCATGGCCTACCTTGTCCAAGATAGCTCCATGGCCGCTCTGAGTAAATGGGATAGCAGTTTGCCCGATAAGATCAATGGCGAAATGCGAGTCCCCATGGCCATTGAGCGTGAAGTTGCCATTCTCAAGCTTATCGAACACCCAAATATCATGAAACTCTATGACATATGGGAAAATCGGTCCGAGATGTGAGAAGCCCCTGGCTTATCAAGATCTATTACCAGTCTTTTTTTTGAACTAACCTCGTTCAATAGCTACCTCATTCTCGAGTACATTGACCAAGGAGACCTCTTCACTTTTATCAACTCTCGAGGGCGCCTACATGAGGAACTGGCTATTTGCTTCTTCAGGCAAATGATGAGTGCCATATCGTACTGTCACTCTTTCAATGTGTGCCATCGTGACTTGAAACCTGAAAACATCCTGATTGCGGCAGACTTCCAGATCAAGATTGCTGACTTTGGCATGGCCGCTCTCCACCAAACTTCTACTCACCAGCTTGCCACGGCATGCGGTAGTCCTCACTATGCTGCTCCAGAGCTGTTGAAAAACAAACAGTACCGGGGGGATCGGGCTGACATCTGGAGCATGGGCGTCATATTATACGCCATGCTGTCCGCAACGCTTCCTTTTGACGACCCCGATCTGCGCTTGATGATGGCCAAGACGAAGAAGGGGCAATACGAGATGCCCAAGGGTCTCAGCCCCGAGGCTGAGGATCTCATCAGACGCATGCTGCAAGTCAATCCGGATCGCCGGATTACTATGAAGGACATCTGGCGACACCCTCTAGTCCAAAAATACAGCTACCTTGACGATTTTGGAGACAACACTGGACAATTGCCAGACACCAGAAAGGGCTTTCAGTACTCCCCAGTCCCTCGAGCGGAGATCGACCCTCAGCTCCTACGGCAGCTTCGCTCGATGTGGCACATGTTCAGCGAACAAGACCTTGCCCTCAAGCTCACATGTGAAGAGTAAGTCCATTGTGGAAAATTTCTGGCATCAGACTTGGTCATGAATCTTTTGCGACTGACATCATTCTGCTTAGGTCTAATGATCAGAAGGCCTTCTACTGGTTGCTTTATAACTATCGGAACAAGCAACTAGAAGACTTCAAACCCGAATTAGCTCGCTCAATGAGCGACTATCACCATCTCGAACCTACCATCTGGAAGAAACGCATCTCCACTTGCCAATTTGAAAAAACGCGAGCAAACGGCCACGGCCGCTCGGTCTCCCGTTTTACAGTCATCTCAACAGCTGCTGACACCGAGACTGACAATTATGATCCATATCGGGGTAGCCGCATGCTGCAGAAATGCGACTCTCAAATCAGCCAGGCGAAGATTACCGTACATCGTGATGGCCAAGTTATCAGTACGACTACTGCCACAGGACCAACCAGCAGAGTGCGCAGCGGCTCGAATAGTCGTCGAATGCGAGCCAACTCTACTCGAGCCTCACTCACCAGCCGCCCACAATCTTCTCGTGGATCTCTGGCGTCTTTGCGCAGCGGCAGACAAGGAACACCCCAAATACGAGTACCTAGTCTCCGCCACAAGCGCGGTGTAGACTTTTCTCACGTCCGCAAGAGATCAAATTCTGCCGGAGGTGGCCACCGTTCTGCTGCCGGCGGGACAAGATCGAGTTTGGTCAATGGAAATGGAGCTGCGCAACGACCATCGGCTCCTGCAGCCAGATCGCCTAGCCCGAGAATGACCAGACAGGTCGATGGAACGTTCCCCAAGGCCGTTGGCGCTCCCGCCAATCGAGTATCTCATAAAAGTGGTGTTTCCATGATCTTTAATGAAGAGCTGCGTCACTTCAGCAATGGAATCGCCAAAGATTGCGACGCAGCCTTCAAAACCACTATTGTGGTTGATGACTCGGAGTGCGATTCGTCAGTAACTGATGCGGATTGTAGACGGGGGTCCAACCCATTCTCCCTGTCTCTGGACAGTCCAACAACAACCATATCGCCTGCAACAGAAGTTTCCACATCATCTTGGCATACTCGTCCCTTGCCGCCGCTGCCCAAGAATGTCACCACCCCCACGCAGAAACGTACTCAGGATAGACAAACTGAGCGGCCAATGTCTCCGGGCAGAGACGTTGAAATGGATGACATCATTGAGGAAGCCAGTAGAGTCACTGTCCTCCTCCCCAGGCAAGCAGACCGGCGCATCGTCTCTGCTCCAGCATACGGCCAGCCCCCCCGAAAGTTGTCTACTCTGCCTTCGATTAATGAAAATGCCGGGGTTCATGGGGACGGGACTCGAATCGTCTCAGCTCCTCCACACAGCCCAATGAGAAGGGCAAACGAGAAGAACCATGGCATGGAATACCTCAGCAAGGTTGAGCGCACGATCCGAGTAGTCAATTCTCCTGCTCCGGGAAGCCCTCTTCGATCACCAAATCCCATGAACGCGCACACGAGGGATAGTGAGGATAGCTTTGGACCTCCGAATCATCAGAAGTCAGTTCTTAGTAGCGAGGACGTTGATGATCATGTCTACGATGCGGACCAAGGGCCCAAGAAGAAGAAGTCTTCGTGGTTTAAACGGGCGTCGAGAGCCGAATCTAGCACCATGTCTAGCACGGGCGAGGCAAGACGGGCGAGTAGCTCGACCAACTCGAAGCAAACTCGCCCCAGCGACGAAGGCAGCGAGGACAACAAAAAGAGGAACTTTACATTCCCATTCTGGAAGAATAAAGGAAGAGACTTGACGATGAGAGTTGAGGGTAAGATTTCTCCTGTGCTCTGTTTACCCCTTCCTCTCAGCATGAATGACTAACGTTTCAAAAGACAATCAAGACAAAGACGAGAGGAAGCAGATGAGCGCCCATCCAGTCGTTCGAAAGCGACGCTCCGGGATGCCATCATTGAACTCTGGCAGTAGTCGCAACATTGAAGTCAAACAGAATTGGCTTACCAGACTGTTCCGCGTGAAACCAGCTACCAGCTATCTTTGCATGACTCTGTCTAGCAAGAGAGCTCGTCAAGAGGTTGTCATTTTGCTGCGAGAATGGCGACGTTACGGATTGAGAAGTATTCAGGTTGACACGCAGCGCAATATTGTCTTTGCAAGACTGGGGGCTAAGAACTGTAAGTCGTCGCGCCCGATGTACGCAATGCCCAACACATGGGACGCAGGCTGATTACAGGATGACAGACTTGAATTTGAAGGAAGTCGAATTTGCCGCCGAGATTATGACGGTCATTGAGCACGGCAAGAAGCGGCCACTGACTATTGTTCGGTTCACCCAAGAGCGCGGTGCTGCAAGCAGCTTACACCGCATTGTTGAAACAATGAAGATTACATTTGACAGCAGACATCTTTTGGTTACGGATAAAAACAAGCAGAAAATGATGATTAAAACGCTCAATTCATAGCGTTATTGAGCGTTACAGCAATGAGCGGCACCGATGGCGACACATGCACTCTTCTTATGATTAATACAGGAGCAAACACTTTATCACTAACCGCCCGAACACAAAACTACTTCGGTAATTGGGGGATTGGCGATCTGCTCACCGGAGAAAGACGATGGGAAGAACCCATGGCATCATCTGCGCTATGGCGAAGTGCTTATCACTACCTGTTGTTGGATTAAGGAAATCCATTTTGTTGTAGCTTTCTTCCCGAATGCGGACACACTCACTGTATAATATTTGCCCTCTCTTGCTCTTTTCCTCCTCCTCCTCCTCCTCTTCTTCATTTTCTTTTGGTTTCAGGCGTTGGATCATGGACTGCGTAATGAGGTTGAGAGGAGGAAACATTCTGGAAAACGTGCCAGACAATATCCTACTTGTTCTTGGCTAATGGCGAGTGTTGGGAAGAAGACATTCATCGGCCACGTTTAGCTCTGCATGGCTATTTATTTGATGTGGTACAGGGGCGGGCTGACTACTTGTTTTGTTATTGTACGTACTTAGGGTCATTGTCATCGCTTCTCAGTCGATGTGTAATTTTTTATGTTAGGCTGGATGAACAAATATGGAACTTCAAGGAATAAACAGAGTGTATCAAGTGTTGATGTTATTCGACGATGCCGGATGCCGGAAAGACCCGGCTTCCCGGAGGACGCGAGGTTCTTGTCGTGTCTGGCAGCCTCGGCTAATCCATGGGTTGGCGCCACTACCCCGCGTTGGGTCTGGTCCGATGACGCCCTGCCCTGCCCCTGGGAAGCAAGTGCATTGGTACGATCGAGTACCTCTGCTTGTCTCGCTGTTTCTAGGGTGCCGGCAAGTCGTTCCTGTTAGAATCTACCTCCAGCCACCGGGTCATCACCATGTAATGTCACATCGTGCCCCGTATGCTGCACAAAGCTGTGGGCAAAGCTGCTTGAGCCGCTTCTTTTGATTCGATGACTTTCTGGCGGTAGGTAGCCAGCTTTACATACTTGGTAACCTGTTTCATCTCCGTCCGCCCGAGCAAAGACCGATGGTGGCCGAGACGAGGATCTGTTCGGGTCGGGTACATGGATGATTGATGGAACCACATGTGGGTGGAATGGATGGACAGACCCAGACCCAGACTGAGACTGAGACTGGCTGGCCCGTTTTGACACGTGAAAGACTCGACAGCCTGTGACGACGTCGAAGCCGGGAACCGCTTCTGTCATTCGTCATTCGTCATTCGTCGTTTGCCGTTTGCCGTTCGTTGCTCGGCAATTCTCGTCTTGGCCGTTCTTCTTCCCTCCTCTACATATCCATTTGCCTCAACTCACTCTGCAGATTCGCCTGCTTCATGTCGAGGAAGCTTCTAAAAATCCAAACAAAAAAAAACAAAAAACGTCGTTGCTTTCCAAGACAAGGAAAAAGAGAAGAGAGAGCTTGTGAAATAAACCTCGCTCGTTCCAACAACCCCTCGGCTATCCTGTAATACACACACACATACACACACACAGCAAAACACCTCACCACCAGAATGACAATGGCTGCCATTGACGCCGTTCTCCAAGGCGTCTCCGTCAACGGCAAGGTTGACGAGGCTCATCGCAAGATCCTCACTCCCCAGGCTCTTGCTTTCCTCGCCCTCCTGCACCGCTCATTCGATGCCACGCGCAAGCAGCTGCTGGAGCGTCGCAAGATCCGCCAGGCCGAGATTGACCGAGGCGTCCTGCCCGACTTCCTCCCGGAGACGAAGCACATTCGTGAGAACCCGACCTGGAGAGGAGCTCCTCCTGCTCCTGGCCTGGTCGATCGCCGTGTGGAGATTACTGGTCCTACTGACAGGAAGATGGTTGTCAATGCCCTGAACGCTGATGTTTACACTTATATGGCTGATTTCGAGGGTGAGCCATCTCCTTACTCTTTGATCGTTTCCCCACAGACACCTACCTGCTCACCAAGTCAACCTTCAATGCAGACTCCAGCGCTCCTACCTGGGAGAATATGATCAACGGACAGGTGAACTTGTACGACGCCAACCGCCGCCAGGTCGACTTCAAGCAGGGCCAGAAAGAGTACAAGCTTCGCACGGACAGGAAGCTGCCTACTCTGATTGTTCGTCCCCGAGGCTGGCACCTCGAGGAGAAGCACGTCACCGTCGACGGTGAGCCCATCTCGGGAGGTCTCTTCGACTTTGGTTTGTACTTTTTCCACAATGCCTTTGAGCTTCAGCGCCGAGGCTACGGCCCATACTTTTACCTCCCCAAGATGGAGTCTCACCTCGAGGCTCGCTTGTGGAACGATGTCTTCAACTTGGCCCAGGACTACATCGGCATGCCTCGCGGCACCATCCGTGGCACTGTCCTGATTGAGACGATTCTCGCCGCTTTTGAGATGGACGAGATCATCTATGAGCTGCGCGACCACAGCTCTGGTCTCAACTGTGGTCGCTGGGACTACATCTTCAGCACAATCAAGAAGTTCCGCCAGAACCCCAACTTTGTCCTACCGGACCGATCCTGCGTCACCATGACTGTGCCCTTCATGGACGCCTACGTCAAGCTTCTCATTCAGACGTGCCACAAGCGTGGAGTCCATGCCATGGGCGGTATGGCTGCTCAGATCCCCATCAAGGACGACAAGCAGGCCAACGACAAGGCCATGAATAATGTTCGCGCCGACAAGCTGCGCGAGGTGCGTGCCGGCCACGACGGCACCTGGGTTGCTCACCCCGCCTTGGCCTCCATTGCCACGGAAATTTTCAACAAGAACATGCCCACGCCTAACCAGCTGTTTGTGCGCCGCGAGGACGTCCAGATTGGCCAAAACGACTTGTTGAACATGAACGTGCCCGGTAGCATTACCGAGGATGGCATAAAGAAGAACCTCAACATTGGTTTGGGATACATGGAAGCTTGGATCCGTGGCGTCGGTTGCGTGCCCATCAACTACCTCATGTAAGCCTCCCCCCCCCCAAAAAAAAAAAATCTTTCACGAAGCAATTGCAGGTTCATTGCATTCTTGGTTTGTTTTTGAAAAGCAACAAGTAAAACTGACGGCGAACCAAAACTTTCAAGGGAGGACGCTGCCACTGCCGAAGTATCTCGATCCCAGCTTTGGCAATGGGTCAAGCACGGCGTGTCGACCTCGGAAGGCAAGCGAGTCGACAAAGCTTATGCCCTCAAGCTTCTCAAAGAGTGCGCCGACGGTCTGGCCTCCAAGGCCCCCAAGGGTAACAAATACCATCTTGCTGCACAATACTTTGCCGGCCAGATCACAGGAGAAGATTATGCCGATTTCCTGACGTCGTAAGTCCCCCCCCCCCCCCCCCCCCCCCCCCGCCCCCCTCCGTTTCACTCGTCTCTATACCGCCTTGCGACGCGAAAAATTTCCATGTATTGTATTGTATACCTTTTCGGTTTTATCCGCCTAGGTCTTTGGTCTTGTGGATAAATCTGGGGTTTTTTCTCCTTTACACTTGGCTCCTCCCCGATTCATCATATAACACGCCAGGCTATATATCACGGGCTCTTACCTGCACCTGAAGACTCGATGGTCCCTTCACCACCGTCTCGTCCAATACATGCCGGCTAATTCTCTGAAACGCAGATTGCTCTACAACGAAATCACACAGATCGGCACGCCCAACCCTGCGTCTAAGCTATAAATAAAAAAGAAGGTGGCGACGAACAAGGGGACAAAAATGACAAGATTTGCGCCAGACGTTGGGGCTGAAATATGGGACACCATTTTTCCACGTGTATGCTACTACTTGCTATGTCGGTTCCATGTCTGAATTGAATAGGCCATGTATGCTGCTGTTCAGTTTTCGGTCATTGTGAGACGGGTCATTGGTCGTGTCAATATAAATCAAGGGATGGATGAGTACCGAGGAATCAATCCGGGCCGCAAGCCACCCACCCTCCTCGTCGTTGCGTTGCGAGTTCCGAGAGTTTCGGTGCGGTCTGGATCTTGGACCCTGAGAAGAAGGAATGGCGCTACCGTTCTGGTGGTTCGGGGGCACCCGATGGGAGGAATCGATATCCCATATTGATTAATTCCAAAGTCTGACCATGCGCAGACTGATGTACTGAGCAAGGCTGAGTGCCATTGTCGTCTGGTCATGCCATTCGCACTGTCTTGTCCGTTCACTGTCCAGCTTATTCAAACCATTGCAGCCAACCAACCACGTTGCAGCGCAGGCGAAAAGGCGCGGCGGTGCCTTGGCGAGACCCCCTTGTCAATGTGTGAATTCACCCGTCTGTACTGTGTCTATCTCTCCCAGCTTTCTTTCCCCCTAGCGCGCTTCTTATCTTGTAATTACCAACTTACTAGTACATAGCACCAGCGTAGCCTAAGGTGGGGGGGCCCTGGCCCTAGCCATTTTCCATCTGGCAGGTTTCCGTGGCTGCGGCGCCGTCGCACGCCTCTCCTTTTCGTGCCTCTGCTTTCGACAGACAAACTTGGTCCAGACTACCGAGACCCTCACCGACCCTGCTCTTGTCTCGCGAAGGGAGGAAAAGAAAACCAAAGTAGGTCTGGCTATGCCGCGTGGTTTTGGTATACCTCCTTACTTGGACATCTATGATGGGGGGAATTGAGCGAGGTATTGGCAGGGAAATAATAGGGGCGCAGGGGGGTATCATGAGTACATAGTCTACCTTGGATTACATATGGTTACATGTGTATTTTATGGTGGCGCTTAATCTCCCTGTATTCTCTCCGCGTAACTCGGATGGTGGCTAGTTTGCGTGGCTTGAGTGCTTGTTGGAAGGGGACCTGGCACCTGGTCATGTAGATTTGTAAAATCATGCAGGGGGTAGAACTGTACTGAATCACAGAGAAATCTCTTTCCAAGGTCGAAACTACCCATTATTAGTAGCTGAAAAGAAACTTCCGAGTGGAAAGATGACGCTGCATTTGCAAATCCATGTTCCAACAATTCAACAGACGTCCGACGCATGGATTGAATTAAGCATTTGTTAGTGTACGGAGCACGGAGTAGCACCGAGCCAAGTGCGTCAATATTTGCGGAGCCTACGGAGTAACTTATTTAGTAACTTCTGCCTGTCGCGGTGGCGTTGGTAGCTTCGGAACCTCGCGTGGCACGCTGCACAGATGGCAGGCAGGCAGGCAGGCAGGGGCATCAGCCACCATCAACCACATCTACATACTCCGTATGTACTCGGTGCAAATAATCCAATACCACCGCAACACAACACCGGCACTTGATGCCTTGGGGCCGTCCAAGGGATGCACCAGATCCCAATGGCAGAAGTGGCAGAAATGGAAGAAACTGTGCTTGTTGTGTGCCCGCTGGTGATGAAAAAGGCTTCCCAACATCTCTCAAGGCGCCCACGCCCCCAACCAGTTTGCTGGGAAGTGGCTTGTTCTTTTCCACCACGAGAATGCGGTCTAAGATAAAATGCAGCCGTGGACAGACACTACTCCGTACGGATTGGAAACTACCATCTGACAGGTTAGGTGACAGGTTAGGCGCCTTCCGATCATGAGGCTGGAAGAGCATGGATGCAACCACTTCAGCTCTTCTTGTCCCAAGGGCCAAGACGCTACCAACTCCACGTGTCTGCTTTTAATTCCACCCACCTCGAACCCAGAGCCTTGGTGTATGCATACCAAGCCCGTTGTTGTGCAGGATAGTGTTAGAATGACTCCATGCTGTAAATGTGATTGTGATTGTAATACGGAGAGTATGAGAGCGTGAATGAGCGAGAATGGTGAAGTTCTGGCAGCACCATGATAAGCAGGTATCTCAGGCGAGCATGGTAATACGCTCTGTACGGAGTCCGGATTAGTAGTAGGCCTCGTCACTACTCCGTAGCGCTCTACATGTACCTGTTAATTTCCAAAATCAGTGGGGACCAATATCGAGAAGAGAGAGAGAGGGAGGGAGAGGCAGAGGCAGAGGCAGAGGCAGAGGCAGAGGCAGAGAGGAGAGGAGAGGAGAGAGAGCGCTGACATGAGATGAGCCCATGGGATGGGGATAATGGTCCGTCGGGACATGGAAGGAGGGATGTTGCACCTGCATCTTTGGTTTCTTGCCCGACGTTGTACGGCATCCACGACTGTCAGAGTTGACTAGTCACTTGGGAGAGAGGGGAGCTGGGAGCAGGAAGCAGGAAGCAGGCAGAAAGAGGGAGAGAGAGGACAGGGGCAGGGGGCAGGGGGCAGGGAGGTACGGAAGAAGGAGGGGGGGTGGTAAACCACGCACACACTAATGTACGGAGTCGACAGACGTGCAGACACAGCGCATGAGCTGGTCCCGAGAGAATGGGATAGATTGATGGTACCGAGTACATACGGAGTAGATAGCAGATGACTTGGCCTTGTTTCTCCATCCATGCGGCAATCGGCTTCATCTCAGGCCAAGTCAGCCGCGGATCGGTGGCGGGATGGATGCACACATTTGGTTGATGTACTCGGTACGGAGTACATGTACACATTTGGCTTCTCTGGCTAGCAAGCAAGGAAGCTGCTGCGTCTGCAGCAAGTTGGCGAATTGGACGACGAGGAGAGTTTCTAGCCGCAGCCCTCTGAGGTAACCCCGGCGTGGCGGGTTTGACCAGTCTGCTGGGTACCGCGAGGGCAGCCGTTGTCTTGCCTCCGGGGCTGGAGCTTCATGCTCATGCCTGCCTTGTGCCTGCCTTGTGCCTGCCTGTGCCTATGTATGTATGCTTATGCCTGTGCTTGTGCTTGTGCTTGTGCTTGTTGTACCTGTACCTGTGCTTGTGTTTGTGCCCGTGCTGGTGCATGTGTGTGTGATACAATATCGAGGTGATGGCATCACCCCGCGGCTGTTTTGGAGGGGGGGGGGGGGCTAACTCGGACATGACAGCGTCGCATATCGCCAACAAGGAACTAAATATTCCTCGAATGACATTTCCATTTCCATTTCCATTTGCAGACTCCCATGACCCGTCGTCTCTGCTTCGCGCCAAGTTGCTGACTACGTCTGTGCGTACGATTACGGAGTACGTACATTCCCAAAATCTCCCAAATCCATGGTAAGCTTCAGCCGACGCCAATGATAATAATTTGCGATTATCCTCATCTCCGAAGACGCTGCAACGCGAAATCACCTCGACCAGGTGCCAGATATTAATTACTCTACTCCGTACGTACACAGCAGATGCACTCAGTCATCAGCGATCATCTGTGCTACCTAAAGGGGACTTTGCCATCATCTCCTTTAGTGTGTGGCTGCAATAGCGGCTGCGCCCCCGAAGCCTCGATACAAGGAACAAGGGGGGAAAGGGGGGTTCAAGGCTCAACATTGTCCCCGTTGTCCCGTTGTCCCGGACCCGTTGACACTGAGGGCAATTTTCAATTTGTTCCGAAAAAAACTCCATGTCTTTACTTTACTCCGAGCAAGAGGCTGGCTGTCCTTGGCCTCTCCTGCCGCGATTGCTCGTGCGATTGCTTCAGACAGGATGAATGATGCATGATATCATGCATTTGTTGGTGGTTCAAGAATCAAGGCCAACCACGACCCAGACAGACACTTTCCACTTTTCACTTTTCACTTTCCACCTTCCATCATCTCTTTGCTGCCCATAAGGCTACACTTCCGTACCGACCCACTTTTCCTGGCTGGCTAGAGGGGGCGACCTCAAGTGACCTTTGGTATAGCTAGAAAACCTTCCACGCCAAATCCCTATACTACACGTTCTGGCTAGTACTGGCGATGATAGATTAGCCTTAAGCCTTCCAGCAACACCTTAACTATCGCGATGCATCGCGAGCTTCAGCTGCAGAGGCCTCGCAGGCCACGGAACCCGCGATAATTAAGGCTTTTAACCACGAATTTATCGTTAATAACAGCTGTAGCAGCCGTGATGCCCTCAATCAGGGTCGGAAGCGTGTGCTAGTGCTGACGCGATGGGGTTGTGAGACGTGTAATGTTGCTCTTTGTAACTCGGACCGTTGTTAGTACTTGTATTATAGCATAGATTAGTATGTAAGGTAATGTAGCTCTTACAGTGATGATCTCATTGGTCCAAGACCCTTGTCGGTACGGAAGTGTAGCCTTATGGGCAGCAAAGAGATATTGTCAACCAAGACCGACCAACCCACAGCAGACTATTAAGGTTTTTGAGTTTGCGCCACTCGGAGCCGCCTATTTTCATGGGCCCAGAATTGAAAATCGCCCGTTGCACGAACTCATCGTCATCTGCAGTTGGCAGCGATGGGTTGTTGGTCCACGACTCAGGTGCCAAGCATCGAATGGCGACCCCCCACAAGGAAGCCCCATTGGGATTCTGGGGTTATCCAAAAAAACAAGTCAAGTTCAGCGTACTTGTTGAGACGTTCCTCTCATCATCATCTCGCGGGTGGTCTCTCCCCTGCTGGTGGAAAATTGACCCTGGCATCCGATCTCTTCTCCATCAATCTGGTCTCGGGTGGTCTGGATTCAAGCCAAACCGTTGCATCGACGGACTTTTGGAGGGAACGTACGGAGTACTCCGTACAGTCGGCGGCGACATTTTTGCACAACTGCACGCATCTCTCTCCATCCGGTCTGTGGCAGATGCCTCCTCTCTCCAACCTCCAACTACTACTCCGTGCTCGGTACTACTTGGTACTGTGAAATCATGTTACGCCGTGCCCTGCGGGGGCAGCTTGTTGACTTGGTCGGTAGTAATCATCTGTATCGCGCCTGGAACAGAGTCCCCATATATGATAATCATCCTAACAGTTTCTGTGCGCGATTTCATGGGTCCGACTACCAATCCCCCCCTGCACAATGTATATACATTATGTATGTATGATGCTGCTGGTGTCGAAACAGGGCGGTAGAACCAACCAGATGATATTAAGTCGGCTGGGAGTATAGCTGGCAGGAAAGTACTTGTCAGTCCAGTCATCAAAAGACAGGCTCAAATTCTTGCAGGCGTTTCAACACAAATTCGAGGAGTGACTGGTCACAACACGCGCGGTTACTGGTCTGTCTGTATGCGGACTGCACACCTCCCTATCGAGGAGACGGTCCACTGGTGCGGTGCTTGATACGCATTTATTAGCAGCATAATGTACGAATTACGGAGTACGGGGTACGAAGTACAAGTCCTCCGTAGATTGTATTATTGTGTACGTACATACTCCGTACTAGCTCGCAAACAAATCCATCCATTCAGCGTGGGTCAGTCCGCGTGGTTTTTGCGCCGGGGGTGCTTGCACCAAACCAGTTAGCAAAACACGCTAGAAATGAGCCAAGGTTCGACGTTGAGGTTGAGGCGATGCTGGGATGTGATGTGATGTCGGACTTGGGCGTGTGTTTTATGTGTGTGTGTGTGTGTGTGGAGCCACAACACCAACAACTGGACAAAATACTGAGGTGATGATTGGGGACTATTGATGCCAACTCTCTTCGAATAGTATTGTTCTTGACAATCCAATTCCCCAATAAGCGGTTGGGCCCCCTGGCTTAACCTAGATCCAGACAGAGGAATGCTCTCGTTGCGAGAATCTCCAGAACCTGTCAAGTTACGCACCTGAGACCTGATGACATGGTATTAGTAAACAGGACCACTCTCAGCCCTGCTACGACTTGTTCAAGCCACGACTTGATTTTTGACCACTAAATGTTACATACCTTACCCACAGAAATAACAATCAGTGCGGTGCTCAACTAGACAGAACCAACGTTCGCTTGACTCCTGTACCATGCCGACATGACACATGACGACACATGATGTCCCAAAGACAGTTCAATTCTTCTCTTTCTTCCCAGAACGCGCAGCTAGCTGGCGGCGGGCTTACGAACCTTTCACTCTTGACAACTTCAATTCACGCATGTACAAATCAGTGGGTTTGTGGGACGTGAGAATCTGGGCAAATATCTGCTGCCATTGACGATGCTCAGTCTACTTCTGTGCACCGCCAGACGAGTTACTCTGGATTTTGCTCCTCCTCCTCCTCCTCTTCCTCCTTTTTCTTCTTGCAATTACCTCTTTTCCAATTGTCAAGAAATTTTGCCACTGCTTGAACATCACAATCGTCGTCTACTTTGATCCCAAGCAGCGGATAGAAGCTTTGACACGACGACCCCTTACAATGGCTTCGAATTGGCGACATGAAGCGAAGACACGGTCGGCTGATGGAGCAACGGGTTTTTTTTTTTTTTTTGTTTGTTTCCATCGTTTCTACGTGCGCTCAGATGACCAAGACATGAGCTGATTCTCAACCACTTGCCAAGGAGTGTGTGCATAACGAGGACATTCATCGTTGATCGACTTGCTTTTAGACTCTGACACGCCACAGCTGGGCTCGTGTGAGTGTGATGAACGTGATCGCTGCCCGGGATCGGCACCGACTGGTCGACCGTCTTTCCAATGCTGTTGTCGCCTTGCAAAAAAAGCGTTGATCGGGGAAACATTGCCTCGAACACCTCGAGCAGGAAGAGGCAGCTTGATACAGCTTGACGGACAGCCCATAGCATGACTTATTAATAATCTATCCGAAGAAACAGGTTCGGTTCAGCTGGCCACTTGAACTGAACCCCTTTGAGGTATTGGTCCAAGACAAAAAAGCAAGTTGGGTAAGCAGGCATGGATTCGTGTCCGAGCCCTGGTTCGTGCGTATGTACCGTCCAGTTGAAGGAAAAAGGGGACCAGGACTTTCTTTGCACAGAGCAGGTGGGAAAGATAGGTATGCATGCTCATTGCTGAGGGGCAACAACATGACAATGTGAAAAAAGCATGCGAACAAACCGCAAACCGTAGACCGGAGGCGACTTGTCTCGAGTGAGATTTTCTCCGTTCCAGCCCTGCTCACCAGATGAATGTTGACGAGCGAGAACTTCTCAGCCCAGCTTTCTCTGTCTCGTGCTTGCGCCCTGCCTGCCATTGTTGCACACTGCCATTTCATTCATTGGCTTGCCCGCTTTTTGGTAAAGAACAAGAGGGACGGACTCGCTCTTCGAGGCCAGATCCGGCCCAAATGAGATGCCACCCTGCCACCCCCCCTACGCAGATGCAGACAGAGACGAGGTGTACGGAGTAAGATGCGGCAGAACGAGGATGAGCCTATTACATGTCCGCAGTGACCTACAATTACGGAGTACAGGTAATAGAGCTCATATCATTCAGTCCTTCCGTCAACCCCAAGCAATGAATGGCATTCACTTGCTCCGTACCCGAGACTACTTACCATTATTTCGGGCTCCACTTATCCCAATTTTCCTGAGGGCCCAGACCTTGCCCGCACCCCCCCCTCCATCTCTCCCCGGCTGCCCCCCCCCCCCCTTCTCTTTCCGGTCCACACCTTGTGGTACGCCCCCGGCTTGTCCGTCATTGCTGGGTCTTGTCTGTTCAGCCCTTCCGAGCTAGTAGCAGTAGTCTCTCTATTAGTGGTTGCTTGACACTTGACAACTCCTCTGGATATTGGTAGATTGCGAAGAAGACGGACATGGGGCGACATGGGGCGACATGGGGCCCGGTTAGCTCTACATTGGCATCCCGTCGGAGCCCATGTCCAATCGACGACGCTAGGACGCAAAGGTCAGCCCCCTCCGATGTCCTGACAGTACGGATTACAATGTACATGTACATGCGTAGACGCGCAAGTCGTCGTCTCAGTCAACCAATCCCGGCCACAGCCCCAACCCTAGTACCCAGCCCCGGTCGCCTGTCCGTCGCCTGTCCAAGGTACCTGCCTGTCAGGCCCCAGATCACTTTTCCCAGCATTCTGTCTGGGTCTCCCAGTCTGTCAGATGGCGAATGGGGATGGGGGAGACAGGGGCAGGCAGGGTCAGGGCGATGGTGGTGGTATTAAAAGAAAAGAAGAAAAAGAAAAAGAAACAGCGAAAAAAAAAGTGGTGAGCCAGGGTGATTGGGGTTACGGGGGTACGGACCGGAGTGCATCCATCGATACGATGGGGGGAAGGGGGGGGGAGAGGGGAACTCGGGATCCCACCTGGCGACTTCAGCTCAGGGTGAGAGCATACATATAATATACATTGTGTGTGACGCCCAGGAAATGCACAAAAGATTCCGTCTTCTTCGAATCTTCACACTTCCTCGCTGCCCGGCTCTCCCTTCCCTTTGTATTCATTCCAAGGGAGCAGAGGCACAGGCATCATCGTATCGCCCACGCACGCACGAACGCACGCACACACGCATACCGACAAGACAAGTTCAGTTCTGCACGCACGCAAATTGGTTTCTCAAGAAAAAAACACATCAAGGTGCCCAGGGGACTCGACCAAACCTTATCCAACGCACTAAATAAGTTGCCCGACTTCGTTGTCCCCAGGTCGGAGAGATCATCGGCAGGACGAGAGCAATCCGCCTTCTTGCTGACAGGTCCTGGCATTGGTTCGAACAAGCTTGGAAACGAACGACAGCGAAGTCTCGACACATATCTGGATTCATTGGCGAACAGAAGCAAAAATTTTGGGCCCCGACCTTGTTCTCATCGCGAAGACGTATCCATCTACACGGAAATCTTGGAAACCTTGAACCTTGGCTAGCTCTGTGGGCATTTGTGCAGTGCAATTGGTAACTCCACGGGCGACATCCGAGGATAAACACGGCTCTCGAATTCTCCAAGAGTCATCCATACGACACGAACAGATTTTGTGTTTTGGAGCACACCCCCCCCCCCCCTCTCCTCCCCTCATTCTCCCCCAAACAGGCTCAGGTGGATTTGGGGACATATTTTTTTAAAGTTCAATCTCGACCCCCACGACTCGCATTCTCCAGAATATTAGTCACGTCTTGCCACCAAGAGACTTTGGTCCCGTCCTTTGGTTGGAGTCCAGGCTGCGAGATCGCATACCAACCACGCCTTACCACGCATCGCTTTCGCATCGCTTTCGCATTACTTCGCATTACTTCGCATTACTTCGCATTACTTCGCATTACTTCGCATTACTTCGCATCGCATCGCATTTGCGCTGCGTTGCGTTGCGTCGTGTTGCGTTTGCCTTGTCGCAGTTGGCCAAGTCCCACTTTCGCCGAGCTTGGAAAGCAGGATCCACCATTCAGCCCCTCCCCCTCCCAACACGGCACGATTACGAACCATATTACAGCGCTCCACCGTGGAGTAGTCGCCGTTCCCGGTCTCTCAGTCCTGTCTTGTCTTGCCTTGTCTTGTCCGTCTTGGCCTTGTGTGCTACCAAAGGCAGGTGCCAGTGACCAGAGAGAAGAAATCGTTGAGCGCAAGAGAGCAAGAGGGCAAGAGGGCAAGAGCAAGAGAACCCGACTCAGTCGCTCTGTTTGCGCCCGCATCTGGAGGTTGTTCACTCGGTCCGTCACTTGGTCGGCCACTCGACACTCGACTCATTCGGATTCGATTCCCTCTCATCCGCTGCGAACGGCTCTTCCCATTCATTATTGTCTTTCCAAACTCGCTCTCTCCGTGCACGCTTCTGTCCCCCTCTGCCTGCGTTCAGACCATCTAGGGGAAGGAGACTGCTGCAGGCTACATTGTCGCTAGTGCTGCCGCTGCCTGCGAGCGAAACTTCCATTCTCTTTTAAACTTCTGCGACACGCGCCAACAAGCTAAGATTGTCTTCGACGCTTCTTGCCAACCCCAACTTAGCTTCGCCGCTCTATTTATGTGTCGCTAGCACCAACTATCCAAAGACAACAAGACCCCAACTTCTCCTGCTCTTGCCAGCGACTCCATCAGACGGGCCTCCTGCACCCCCCCCTGTGGTTGGATTTTTTGGACGCCTCATCCCGTCCATCCCTGGCCCACCACCTGCAGCTCACTACGGATTTTGCCTTTGAAGCTTTTTTTTTCTCTCCAACAACAAACACAAAAAAAAAAAAAAAAAAAAAAAAAACGCTTCGGGCAAGGGCTTTATTAGTGACTCGATTGTATTTCTCCTCCTCTTCCTTTCTTGATATCCTCAACTCCTCATCTTGTTTGGGAGGAACTTGTCATCAGCTTTTTTTGCATCTTTTGTTTATTGTGGCGTCATTCTTTCACGAAGCCAATCTCAACTCTTGGTGCCGACGTCAGCACCAGCTTGACTGACATATTTGCGCCTGCAACGACAAGAGCCGACGAAAACGAAATTGCCATACTCGTGACAGTCTTACCTCGATATACTACCTCGATAAACCAGCCCCCCAGGACCGTTCTACGGACATCCCGCTGGTATTGATACAACACAATGGAGCTGACAAGTTTTTCATCACGACGACCAGCGGCAGGTGCTCTGCCTGCCTTTTCTCTACCACCACCAAATTCTGAAGTTCCCAGTATGGCTCTGTTTACCCATCGTTCCTCGTCCCCGTATGGTCTTTTGCCGTCCAGCCCTCTGACCTCCTCTCCAGGAGCTAGCGATGGCCTCAGCCCAAGCCTGTCTAGCGTAAATACCGCCAGCTCTCATGGTTCGCAAGCACACGGAAACATGCAGTATACGTACAGCACAGCCCAAGTCCACGGAAGTTGGCCAACACAAGCCAGCTCAAACTACCATGTGGGCCCAACATCTCCAGACCAGCCTTATGGCAGTCGCTCGTCGATGTACGGCCAGCAACATATGGGCTTCGGCAATCCACGCAGCTCACAATCACCAGCTACCGGCGGTGGTGAAGGACTGCCCCCTCCACCTTACAACAACGTGCATCAGCCGTTCCAAACTTCCATCTCGGGAGGCGGAAACGGTGGTCACGATGGCCATCACATGTCGTCGGGCCAGGGGCCACATGGGGCCATGCTGACCTCGACGCAGCCCCACGCCTCGCCAAGCGCTCCCGCCCCGGTCGACCCTTATGCTCACTCGAGAGCTCCCAGCAACGCGACTTATTATCCTGCATCGTCAACACCACAGCAGCACCAAGGAAGCTTCCCATCGTACGCTGGCCATCAGCAAACATCGCCTACCGGCACGAGCCCGGGGTCGAGGGGCATGGGTCATCACGCAGCCATGGCTCCGCCTCCAGGATCGTATCGACATTATGGCTCATACCAACCACTTGCGGCCATGAACGGCCCTGTCATGTCCAATATTCACCAACCCGGGTCGCAGCTGTCCATGATGCCGGCCATGGGAGTACCGCCAGGTTACGGCCACCAGATGATGTACGGCCACCACACTCAGCCGCAGCCCCAGTCGGAGAGACCCTTCAAGTGTGATCAGTGCACCCAGTCCTTTAGCCGAAATCACGACTTGAAACGACACAAGAGAATTCACTTGGCTGTCAAGCCGTTTCCTTGCTCGTTCTGCAGCAAAAGCTTCTCACGCAAAGACGCGCTCAAGGTTAGTTGAGCCACTCTCCCCTTTCTGCCCCCCCGGGACGACTTGCTGACGGGAATTTGCACTACACAGAGACATCGTCTCGTCAAGGGCTGCGAGAACAAGAGCAACGAAGCTGCCACTGCCGACGACAACTCTCAGGACCGAGCAGGCGAAGTCGACGATGATCGATCTTCCATTGGCAAGGAGACATAGAGTCCGCCAAGTTCGGTACTTTTTTTTTCGCGCGATGCTATGCGTTAGACGAGGAGGGTGTATATTTCACTGGATTCTCTGGGAAACACGGCGAACACGGGGCTTCTTGATTTATGGCGTCTTGGATCATGAATCTTTTCCTTACTTTCAGGGCAACGAGGGTGGTACTAAATGGGTTTTCCCCCCTTATGAAAGGGGGGAGAGGGGAGGTATGGATGGGTTGCTATAATGTCTGCAAGGGAATCACGATACCACCACTGGAGAACGAGATACGTGTCGGAAGAGGATTTCACGACGTTTTCTCCATGATGGACACATTTTATTTGTCGGGTCTACATTTGATCTGCTCGCACATTATGGTGTTTCATGGAGGGCGATTTAGAACAGTTGGCCAGATGAATGGGTCCGGGTCTCTTTGCACTCGGGTCACGGAAAGAAGACGGAAACCGAGACGAGGACCCGGCGGCAATGCGTACCTCGCAGCTGGTGGGCGCAACGCAATTCATCCTCTGGGTAGCGACTGTTGGGTTCAGACAGGGTTTTGTTGACATTCGGCATGGTCGCCGCAACTGTATGTTTGTACGTATGCATGTATTGGTGCGCACGGGCGCTTGTTTGCACATGGGTCTCGGTATTGGCATGACAAAGTCACTGCGTTTGGGTATGTGAACATTTTCTGGGGCAAACGGTGTTCTGCTTATTACTAGTGGTGTCGCTCCAAGGAGCAGAGTTTTTAGAGTTGGGCGATTCGGCCCAATGGAATATTTGACATGTCTGACATGACAAAACTGACTATGTGACACATGATGGCGTTCGCGTATTTGGCGCGGCAAAGAAAGGGGGATCAAGGGTCTCCGGTGACGAGGTGCAATCCAATCCAATCCAATCCAAATCCAGGTCGATCCGATCAGATCCGATCTGATCCAGCCCAAGCCTTGGCACAGATTCAACCTGACACGCAAGGGTCATGAGGTTGCATGCAGAGATGCTCAAGGCATGGGGCAGACACTTTTTTTACACTTTTTTTTTTTTTTTTTAAAAAAAAAAAAAAAAAAAAAAAAAACTTTACATCTCCCTTCCTTTTCTTTACCCTTCTTTGAGCGGGGACTTTTTGCTACAGACGTGGATGTGTAATAGATATCATGAGCTCAGCTGGATTGGGTTCAATACAAAGTACAGGCCCAAGGGGAACAAGGGAACAAGGGGAACTAGAATCGGCGCGGCGGCAAGCGAACACAGTGGGGGGGTGGCTGGGATCAATGAACGGATGGAAGAGGCTTAATTTAAGCCAAGACAATGTTTTTATTGGAACAGCAAAAAATCCCGGGATTGGATTGGATTGGATTGGATTGGTATTGGATTGATATTGGTATGAGCGAGAGCCGGAGCTGGTTCCGGGGCCGGGGCCGGGGTCGGGGCCGAGGCCGAGGCAGGGAACTTGAGAGATTTGGGTTGAGTTCTAATTTCTGGGTAGGATTGGGGTGGGATTGGGGTGGGGATTGGGGAACCTTGTTTTGTTGAATACGGGATGTACGTATGTAGTATTAGTGCGATTGGGCGGGGAGGCGACAATGGCCACATTTGGAAAAAGATTTGTTGTTGCCTGGAGGTTGATGATTGGAGTGAACTGGGCCGGGAGCAATGAATTCGTCATTTTGCTCGTCTCGGTGAGCAAGGATATGTATGCCCTGTCCTTGCAAAGGGCTCAGCTAAGGGGTCTTGCCATGGAGTAATAGTCCCCCTCATGTACGCCATTTTCGCAGTAACGCTTGTGCGACGCCAGATACGAATAAAGACGGGGCGAGGAACGCGCATCTCGTTGTTTGGGAAGGGAAGCATATGCACGCTCCCGACCCGGCTATTTTATTTATTTATTTTTTTTGCCAAAAAAAAAAAATAAACATACAAAGGGCCCTCATGTTCATCACTCTGCGGCCTTGCCCCTGCTCAACTCACCCTTGCGCAAACTGAATGCAGAATAGGATTACCCATCAGGCGCATGCTCGCTCGCTCGCCTCGTAGACATCGTGGCACCGGTGCGCGAGCGTTTTGCCGATGGCAGGCGACTCGGCTTCCTTTCTTGATGGTTATGTACCACGATCTGAATCACGTCTCTTTTCCCTCTCCCTCCTTTTTGTGGCCACGCGCGGTACACGCCGTGAGGCTGGGTCGTACGTTGGGACCGGCCGGGGATTTTTGATGTACAGAGGTTGGGGGGGGGGGGTGTGAGGGAGGGGATGAAGGATGAAAAGCCTTGGGTGGCACGGAGGGGCGAATGGTGGTCGTGACGTGATGCTGACACATTCGTATTTGGATGACACGAGCTGGTTGTTCGTGCTGGGATGTAGGGGTCTATGTATGTAGTCTGACGGAGTATGTAGGGCTCGACAGGACCGAGTAATTATGTCGCGGATGTTTCTGACCTTGCGAGGAGGGCGAGGGACCATGCATGTCATGGCCTTGTCGACTCGATGAGGAATTTTATTCTGGCGCGTTTTGCAGCATGTTATATACGATTGGAGCAATATTAATTTAATCTGCAGCATATTATATATAATAGCAGCAATATTATATACAATTTGCATCATATTATATGTCCTCCGTAGTCTCGTGGGGAGAACCCCGGGCGACTCGTTTGCCCATCTTGCTGATCAGTGTCCGGACATCCGAGCCGGTGCAGATACACACTGTGTGCGGTTTATCACATATTTACTCGTATGTAGAGTAGATTTGTGAAGAAGCCAGCGAAGAGGTGTGTTGTGCGCAATAGAACATGACATTTTGTATCCGACTCATGTCCGGATCCCTTTGGGGCTTGAGACGTTTGCGCTGGTTTCACCATCTTTCCCTTCCCTGCACTTCGCTCGTCAGCCACGAGGGCCCGGCCATGTTTCATCACCGCGGGTTTGGCCAAGCAGCAAGCAAGCAAGCAACCTGAGATTTGTCGACATGGTGAGGCTGGCTGTGGGCCGAGTTGGTCGAACAGGGCTCTAATCAAAGCAATACAGCCTTTTTTTTTTTTTTTTTTTTTTATTGTTGTTGTTGTTGTTCCCGGGCCCGACCGAGTTCGAAACATTCTCAACTCAGGACCGGTATCGAAGAACTTGCTCAATCGGGCTCAATTCGGTCCATGGGGGCAGGGGGCAGCTGCCGCCGGAAGAATGGACAAGTACGGATTGGAAGAGGCGTATTTATAGTTGACCTGGTTCGTTCATTCATGGGCGTTTACATTCCCGCAAAAAAAAAGCAAACTTGTCGTGATTGACTGGACTGGACTGGACTGACTTTTGTGCGACGTTGCCAGAACAAAATAATACATGATCCATCTTCGCCTCGCCCCGCCAGCTTCAACGTCACCACCACCACCCACCCTGATCCGTACATACACATACACAAGTTGACTCCCCCCTCATTAATATTTAATAATAATAATAAAAAAACCAACAAAAGCAACACCAACGGCCCCAACTTCTCTCCCATGTCCGCCTACCCCCGTCACGCAGGCCACATGGACGACGGCATGGACGGCAGCTCCGGCACCGGCCACCACCACCAAGAAGGCACAACGTCCTCGTCGACCATGATGGCCATGGTCTTCCAGACAAACAAGGCCACTCCTCTGTACGCCAGCTCGTGGACCCCCCAAGGCGCCGGCGCCTACGCGGGAACATGCATCTTCCTCGTGGTGCTCGCCATCGCCGCCCGTCTGCTGCTGGCGGCCCGGACCGTCCAGGAAGCCCGCTGGCTCGACAAGGACCTGCGGCGTCGCTACGTCGCTGCCCACGGCAAGATGCCGCTGGCCGAGGACGTGGCCAGGGACCCGCGCGCCAAGCAGATGATGGCCCTGTCTGCCAATGGCGTCGAGGAGACCGTCTTGGTCGTCGCCCGCGGGGGCTGCGAGGTCCGGCCCTGGAGGTTCAGCGTCGATCCGCTGCGAGCCGTCATGGACACTGTCATTGTTGGAGTCGGATATCTGCTGTGCGTGCTCTCTCTCTCTCTTTGTGCTCTCTCTCTCTTTGTGTCCCCTCTCTCTATTGCTAATATTTTCCGCCGCAGCATGTTGGCAGTCATGACCATGAACGT
Organism: Epichloe sibirici; assembly: GCA_022702365.1. Lineage (NCBI taxonomy): Eukaryota > Fungi > Ascomycota > Sordariomycetes > Hypocreales > Clavicipitaceae > Epichloe > Epichloe sibirici. The sequence goes on along the minus strand of JALAAE010000001.1, from coordinate 1,178,019 downwards.
CGGTTACTTCCTGTCCGTCCTCGCAGGTGTGTTTGTGGGCAGTCTTGCCGTCGGTCGCTACAGCAGCGTGGGCGAACATTGATATCGACGTGGAAACTTTGGGGGGGAAAGAAGGAGATGTAAAATATGTCGCTTCCTGGCCATGATTGACACGATTACATGCGGCTGCAATTACAAGAAATATTGGCGTTGAGGGGAGCTTTCCCTTTTTTTTTTTTTTTTTTTTTTTCGCAAGCAGGACGGGTATTAAAACTTTCGATTACAAGGCAATCAATCGCTTTCACACAACTTGGCCGTTCTGGAATTGCAATGGCTGGCTTCTTTCTTAGCCAGTCGAGCAGACAGTCGATTCTTTCCATCACTTGTATAAAATCTACAGATCTCTCTTCTTGTAAATAGAGATGGCCCCCGCTGGTACAGGGTACGAGGTGGGTCGAGTTGCAGAAACCTTCTCAAATCTGCTCAGGTGCGTGCCTCACGCGGGGGAAGCCACTTGGAGAAAGTGTATGATTAAGGGTGTGATCCAAGTCGGCGCAGTCTCGTAAAATTCGTCGTTTTTAGACCCACTAGCGCGGAATAATTAGTACCTTCTTAGACGTATTTAGCAATTTTACATTATATACCCTAGGTAATTACTATACCTCTAAAAGCCCTTATTTATAATATATCTTTTAAGTAAGGGCTAGTTAAATAGCTAAAAGAGAGAAGCTATAGAAAAAAAGTTATATTTCTACTACTAATATAGTAAAAAAGAGTATACTAAAAATTTTAGTATACTCTAGTTAATTAGCACACTCTATTAGCATACTTTACCTCCCTTCTCTAATATATATTATTATAAAGATGTTGGAACAAGCATGATATCAATCGCAGCACGCAGCCGCAATTACCCGGCAAAACGTCGGGCCGCGGGGCCACGCGCGCGCGCAACGCAGGGAGCCCCACTTGTGGCCCACAAGCCTGCCTTCTAATAGGGTAAGAACCTATAAGTTAGGTAACCCACAAACGCTCTGCGTTTGTGACCACTTTTCACGATCTAGAAAAGCCTCTCTTTTTTCCTCTCTTCTTTTAAAGAAAAAACTAAGCCTAGAATAGAAGAATTATACCTATTCCCTAGGCTATCTAATTAATCCTAACGTTAGGAACCCTATAATTCTAACACTAATTAGTGGTTAACTTTATAGATAACTATATGGTTTTTTATAACTATAGATTAGTAAGGTTAATTAGAAGAGATAACTATACCATAAACCCGCTCTATATAATAGGAGAGCCGCTAAAAGCAATATAGTTATGCTAAGGAAGTTTAAGTATTCTCTTGTGATAAGAAAGGAGTTTATACCTCCTAAGATCTAATATCCTAAGACTCTATAAAGACTTTAAAGCTATTAAAAGATTAAGGCTTAGTTAGTAACTAGTCTAACCTATTCTTAACTATTTAATTAGCGCGTTTTACTACGCACCTAACCCTTAGAAGGCACTCTCTTATAATAAGAAAGGAACTTATCACTCCTAAGATCTAATATCCTAAGAACCCCTAAGGGATAAAGATAATAGCTATACCTATAATCCTTTAACCTACTATATAAAAGCCCTATTTCCCTAATCCTATATCTCCCTTTTATAGTTTTCTATAATAAAGATAAGAGGATTAAAAGCTTTTTAATAAATAGAGTAGTTAAAAGCCTCTCTCTCTAACTCTAAGTTTAGTAATACTAAAGAAAGCACTAAAATTAGAAGAGACTAGAAGGGTAAAGGTCTATAAGTTAATAACCCCCTTCTAAGATATATCCTACTAGAGATATATAATTATATTATATAAGAAGCACTGTAATAAGCGAAATTATTTAATCTTAATAAACATAATAACCCTAAAGCTATTATAGCTTATATTCTTATTAAGATAGTAACTTATAAATTAGAAGGTCTTATTATAAGAAGTCTATTTACTAACTTTAGCAAAGACTTTAATAGATAGATAAGAGAGGTATTTATAACTATAGACTAAATAGTTACTAAATACCTCTGTAATTTCCTCTTCTTCCGCGGCGTGTATATAGATCTAATAGCCCGCTAGAAGATAACCTTAATGCTTAAGGAAGTTACGAATTATAAGGGATTCTATAATTAGTAAGAAAAAGAGATATAGGAAGCTATAAGGAAGTATATACCTTTCTAAAAACGCACTATAGAATAAGACTTCCTTAATAACCTTTTACTAATCCCTTTAATTAGGTTAAGATTATAATACTATTAATAGTATAAATAATAGACCCCTAAAACCTATTAATATTATTCCCCTAGCCTAACACTATTAGGCTAACTAAATAATAACCCTTAGGATAGCTCTTAATAAAGGTATCCTACACTAAGATAGGATATACTACCTCCTATATCTCCTAGAGTACCTTTTCCCCTTAGATAAGCATACTTTTACCTAATATAGCTTAAATCTCCCTTAATGCCTAGAATATTAAGACCTACCCTAAAGCAAATAATTAATCTTATAAAGCTATATATAAGCGATATTTAATATAGCATAGATAACTATAAGGTCTTTAACTTAAAGTTAATAATCTTCTAGGGGAAATGTGAGATGCTAGGCATTAGACCTTATAAAGCTAGATATGCTCTAGAGGCTATGCTTAAAGGAAAGGCCCTAATATACTATTATAAGTATCTATATAAGCTAAATAATCCCTAAGACCTTAAGACTCTTATTAATTAGATTAAATAAAGGTTTAAGACTAATAATATAAAGTAAAGATATCTTCTTAAGTAGCAAAATATAAAGCTATAACAAATTATATAAGAGAACCTAGAGAAGTTAAAACTTAACTATTTTAAAGAACTTATTATAAAGCTTATAAATCTTTAGTAAGCAGTCCTAGATATTACCTAATCTAAAAGAGCGCTTTAGAATTAATTAATCTCTGCATGCTATAGCATTATAGAATACAGAACTTGCCTTATTAACCCTCCTACTAATCTATAATAATTCTATGAATGTATAAGGATATTAATCTAAATAACTATAGAAGAGTTAAATAAAAGGCACTAATTCCTATTAATACCTAATGTAAAAGAGTAGTACTAAACTAATTAAAAGTATAATAGATATAGCAAGGAAGCCTATTACAGATAATTACGCTCCTAAGGCACTAGAAGTGTTCTATATACTAAGAAATACTATATATATAGTAAAGAAGGTTATTAGTTAACTAAATACTTTAAAGAGGAATATAAAAGGGTATATTAACGCTTTAAGAATCACTACCTTATAGAACTAATAACCCCTTCCTATAATACTTTCCTTAACTAGTATAAAGGTAAAGAGAATAATAGTGTTCCCTCTAAAGAAAACAAGATTTTTACCTATATAATAGAACTTAGATTTAAGGAAGAAAGCAAAGAAAGTAAAATACCTATAAGCTTCTTTACATAAGGTATAACTATTAATAGTTACGTAACTATAGAGATTCTTGCGAATTAAGCAACTACCTATGCCCTTATAAAGGAGAATCTATTTAATCTCTAATAACTAAAGGAAGCTTTAACTACCTTTCTTCTTAAAGACTATTACTCTTTAGGTATATTCTAAGGCATAATTCCTAATACTAGGGCTATAGGCTACTTATTAGTAAGGTACCCCTAATTTCTTACTCTATAGTAGTTAATCCCTAAGATCTAGCTTAATAAATCTAGAGCTAGGGAGGTAATAATTAGATTTAGAAGTGGAAAACTAATCCCCTCTATTAGATTAATTAATATGCCTATCCCTTTTAGTATTATCCTATTTTATATAATGCCTACGAACACTCCCTTCTTGCTATGTCTTATAGATATGGATTGCCTTAAGATTGACTTTTACATCTCTTAGAACATTCTCTAATAAGGCAATATTAAAGTCCCTGTTATCTGCAAATAGGGATATCTATAAATACTTCTATAAAAAGAAAGATTAATTACTTAGAGCCATTTAACTAAGGTTAAACTACGGTGCTTGCATTGCCGATTTAGTTACCCTTCTGTCCGCTAACTTTATAATATGCTTTCTAAATTAGGCTATAAGGTAAATTACGAAACTATTAGATAATTAACAAGGATCTGCTACTAATATTAAATAAATGCAAATAACCCACATTACTTTAAATTCACCCTTAAGGATAAATATAACTTTAATTATAAAGTAATTATAGATATTATGTATCTTAATAGTAACCGCCCTGTCCTTTACGCTGTTAATATAGCTATATTATTTAACGCGGCTAGATTTCTTAAGGATATTATAGTAAAAGCAGGGGGGATGAATTAGAGATATTGACTGGAAAATAAAAACACGAGATGAAAAATCAACTAGATAACACATGAGCGACCTAGGCCTAGAAACGCCTAGGGCCCGAATTGGGACTGTCCTCCCCCTATAGAGGGCAAATAACACTAGGTGCTTAGGCTTCACGAGACTAATAGGCTAGAACTAGGCCAGAGATGGCTAAAAAGTAGGGCCACGGAGGAGCTGGCTAAAAAGTGAACTAAAAGTGAATCACTACCATAAAGCCGAGTCCACCACGCTATAGGGCGAAGAGAGGAGGTCTGGAGCAGAAACGGAGTAGGGTTAGACTAGAGTTAAAGAGGGCTAGGGACTCTATTTCCCTATTTTTTTTTCTTTTCTTTCTTTTATTTCTAATAGGATAAGGCTAATGTAAGCTAGTAACAAACACCTATGACTGGCCACACACAAAGCGACGCAGGCCTGGGTTAGGGTTGGCGTTGGCCTAACCATAGATGTAAAGGGGTTTTTCTTCCTAATTAAGGGTTTTCCCTTTTAACTAAGCAGCTGGAGTACTAGTACTAGCTATACATAAAGAGCTAACTAGCGTAAATAATATATATAGTAAAAGCAATATAGGAAGCCCTTTAACTATGCTAGATTAACACCTACTAAGGTCCTCTAGATTAGATTATGACTAATGCTAGCATAATGTTTAGAAGTAAGGAATTCCGCTAATTTATAACTTTAATGTTAATCTTAATTAAAGAAGTCCCTATTAAGGCATACTATAGCATTAGTAAGGTTAAAAGGTATTACAAGCCGCTCTAGAGAGCCTATAATATTATCTAACATAAATATCTAACAACGCCTAAAGCTATAGCCCTGCAAATAGCCGTGAAAGCCCTTAATAACACTATAGGCCTAAATAGCATTATCCTAACCCTCCTAGTTTTTAGCACTTATCTATAAATAGTTAACAAATCCCCTTTATTGCCTAATATTAAGCAATAAGCCCTTATAGTGTAAAAGGCAATAAAAGAGATTAAAAGATTATATACCCTATAAAAAGTTAATAAAGCCCTTACTATAAGAAATAGCCCTAATACCTTACTAACTCTTAAACTCTTGCTTACTTTGCCTATACTTATATAGTAAGAAAAAGTAGGATAGTAAGGCCTATATAAGCTCCTTATAATAGATAGAGAGAGCTATACCCTTAACATTCTATAAGGCCCTAAAGTCTTTAGATTAACCTCTATTAAGCCCTATAATAAAGACCCTAATAGGGAAAAGCTACTGCTAGAAGGAGGTATTAATCTAGAGGTAATTAAAGGGAAGAACTAAGAGGCATGAATTAAAAATACAGTGCCTCTAGTTCCCCTAAAGAGAAGGCCTAGAAGACCCTAAAAGAACTCTCTAGTAATTATTAATTAGGTAGATTAATTAGTAAATAACCCTAAGACTTTCCTATTAAGCAAAGAGAAGGCAGACTTTAAGCTTATAATTTAATTGCATAGAGAAGGCACTATTATAACCCTTAGCAAACCCTTTAAACTCTTAATAAAAACTAAGATTAATACTTTAATTAATTAAGGCGTGTTTGAATTTACTACCTTTAATAAGAGGAAGCACTAAGGGATTTAAATCTTTAATTCCTGTATTATTAATAAGGTAAAAGGAAAGATAGGCTAATTATATAAGAAATCAAGGCTTGTTATCCAAGGCTTTAGTAACAAGCAAAGCAAGCAATTCTTACATAGGCCTTGATAATCTAGAGAGCAAGCTAGCGTCTAATCCTTGCGATTGCTCCCTCCCTTCTTAGTAAAGGACTTCTTCTATGGATTTAAGACATTATATAGGTATACATGTAATCCTAGACACCGCTAAATTAAATAATCCTTACCTAACTCCCTATCTAAATTCGTGATTAATACTCTAAGAATATAATTATAAGAGTTATTAAGCCTCTCTACGGCATTATAAAGGCTAGTACGCATTAGTGGGTGACTTACTATAAGCACTATAGAGAGAATCTCTAGATAATAATATTAAGTTATAATCTATGCTTACTAGTAATATCTGCTAAAAGCCTTTACTTTAGATATGTAGGAATGCAGACTGATAATACTCTTAGTCTATTAGATAAGAGATTCTTATAGCTAGAAGAAGATTAATTAATTACTGCTAAATTTACTACAAAACCAAAGTAATTTATTAAGCCTAATAATCCCCTTATATTTAACAGTGGAATTATTTAACTAACTAATAATACTATTAAGATACGGTAGAAAGGGCAAAGTAATAAGCTTTAATTAATCCCACTAGAAGAGTTAATAAAGAAGTATATTAAGCAGAGGGCTTAAGGTGCTTATATTGCTTTAATCTACTAACCTAAGGTAAGCTTTAACCTCTCTATTACTATATAACACTAAGAGCTAACTATTAAGAACGTTAAAGAACTTAATTACTATATTAAGTAGCAAATAGATTATCTAGATTAAGGATTAATATTTATATCACTTAATCTTATAAAGGTAAAGCTCTTTATGTTTATTAATAGATTATTTGCTAATAACTAAGACTTTACCTTATAGCTAGGCTACGTATTAATCCTAGCTAATAAGGAATATAAAGATAATAAGTTTATAGTATAAGGCAATATTATACACTATAGCTTAATAAAGAGTAAGAGAGTTATAAGAAGTATACTTACTTTAGAGGTCTATAGTATAGTGGTAAGCGTTAACATAGCTTACGTAATCGTAATAACGCTAAAGATAATCATAGACTAATTAAATCTCCCTATAATCCTAATTATAGTCTACACTAATTTATACTTATTATATAAATACCTTATTAAACTTAGGACTATAAAGGAGAAGTAGCTAATAATTAATATTATAGCCCTTTAATAATTATATAAACGCCATAAGCTTTATAAGATTAAATAGATTAATAGCAAAGATAACCTAGCGGATATATTTATAAAGGTAATGCCTAATAAGGCCTTAGAGAGGTTTATTATAGGTAATATAGTAATAGTCTAGATAGAAGGATAGGTTACCTACGCATAAGGTTACCCGTATAGGTCCTAGACCTAAACTTAGCCCTAAAAGGAGAATAAAATAGTACCTTTATAGGCCTCTAAGGTAATATTACCCTAGAAGGAGAATAAAATAGCGCTCTTATAAGCCCCTAGGGTAATATAGCCCTAGAGAAAGAAAAAAGGGCACCCTCCTAAATCTCTATAGTAGTATACCCCTAGAGGGAGGGTAAGATAACACTCTCTAATAGAGGGCGCCTAAGCCCCTAGGATAGTATAGTCCTAGGGGAAAAGAGAAGAGAGCATAAGGGGGCGTAAGGAGGTATAATCTAATATTATACTTATAGGGAAGAGATTATAAGTAACCCTTCCCTAGGAATATAATTTAATATTATATTATAGTTAAATAAAGGGATAGGGGAAAGGTAACTATAGATACTATAGGTAGTATTATATAAGGAAGAAGGAAAGGGGATTAAAGAAGCTAGTTATTAAAAACCAGTGATAAGCAGGGAGAAGGGGAGGATAGGGCCTATACCTATTGTTTTTCTTTTATTTATTCTTTCCTTTATATTATATATTTATTTAATCCTTATCTCTTCTCTTCTTAGATTAATATTATGCGTTAATAATTATATTAAAAAGAAAGAGGTTCTAATATTAGAATAAGCATAATATTAATTACAGCACGCAGCCGTAATTACCTAGCAAAACGTTAGGCCGCGGGGCTACGCGCACGCGTAACGCAGGGAGCCCCACTTGTGGCCCACAAGCTTGCCTTCTGATAGGGCAAGGACCCACAAGTTAGGTGACCCACAAACGCTCTGCGTTTGTGGCCACTTTTCATGATCTAGAAAAGCCTCTCTTTTTTCCTCTCTTCTTTTAAAGAAGAAACTAAGCCTAGAATAGAAGAATCATACCTATTCCCTAGGCTATCCAATTGATCCTGACGTTAGGAACCCTGTGATTCCAACAAAAGATAAATATATAATTCTTTTCTTTAGAGTAATTCCTATTTAAATTAGTATAAGATAATAAGGATAATAATAACCTATACCTTACTATTATTATATTAACCCTTTATAATACTTTTTTATATAATAACTTACTATAAAATAATACCTATTCTCCTATAACTAGCCTTATAAGGTATAGTTTACTAATAGCCTTAATAGCTTTTTATAAGACTATTCTTTACTTCTTTAATTTATTCTTTAAAAAGATTTTTTATATACTAAAGACTATATTTTTTAATCTCTATTAATAGCTTTAAAATAATATAGGAGTTAAGCTTACTAAATACTAGTTAGTTAAGTAAATAGTAATAGTTTTCCTATAGATTATTATATTTAATAAGCTATAGTAAAATATAGCTTTTTATTTTAAAATAGTATAGTTATTAGTATTAAGAATATTCTATAGGCTAATTAATCTAATAAGGTATTTATATACTACTTTTATTTATTAACTAAAGCTAGATTATATTTCTATATATATTATATTAGATAAAAGTAAACGTAGGTTCTATAGTGTAATTAGTATAATTAATAGTATATATATACCTATATTTATCCTAGTAATAAAGTAATAGTAATTCTTCTCTTAAAAGAATAATATATCTTAGTGTTAAGACAAGCATGATATCAATCGCGGCACGCAGCCGCAATTACCCGGCAAAACGTTAGGCCACGGGGCCACGCGCGCGCGTAACGAAGGGAGCCCTACTTATAGCCTATAAGCCTGCCCTCTAATAGGGCAGGGACCTATAAGTTAGGTAACTTACAAACGCTCTACGTTTATAGCCACTTTTTACAATCTAGAAAAGCCTCTCTTTTCCTCTCTTCTTTCTAATTAGATACTATGCCTAAAATAGAAGAATTATACCTATTCCCTAGGCTATCTAATTAATCCTAACATTAGGAACCCTATAATTCTAATGCTAATTAGTGGTTAACTTTATAGATAATTATATAGTTTTTTATAACTATAGATTAGTAAGGTTAATTAAAAGAGATAACTATACTATAAACCTGCTTTATATAATAGGAGAGCTACTAAAAGTAATATAGTTATACTAAGGAAGTTTAAGTATTCTTTTATAATAAGAAAGAAGTTTATATCTCCTAAGATCTAATATCCTAAGACCTTATAAAGACTTTAAAGCTATTAAAAGATTAAGGCCTAGTTAGTAACTAGTCTAACCTATTCTTAACTATTTAATTAGCGTATTTTACTATATACCTAATCCTTAGAAAGCACTCTCTTATAATAAGAAAGGAACTTACTACTCCTAAGATCTAATATCCTAAGAATCCCTAAGGGATAAAGATAATAGCTATACTTATAATTCTTTAACCTATTATATAAAAGCCTTATTCCCCTAATCCTATATCTCCTTTCTATAGTTTCTATAATAGAGATAAGAGAATTAAAAGCTTTTTAATAAATAGAGTAGTTAAAAGCCTCTCTCTCTAACTCTAAGTTTAGTAATACTAAAGAAGGCACTAAAGTTAGAAGAGACTAGAAAGGTAAAGGTCTATAAGTTAATAACCCTTTTCTAAGATATATCCTGCTAGAGATATATAATTATATTATATAAGAAGTACTATAATAAGCAAAATTATTTAATCTTAATAAATATAATAACCCTAAAGCTATTATAGCTTATATTCTTATTAAGATAGTAACTTATAAATTAGAAGGTCTTATTATAAGAAGTCTATTTACTAACTTTAGCAAAGACTTTAATAGATAGATAAGAGAGGTATTTATAACTATAGACTAAATAGTTACTAAATACCTCTATAATTTCCTTTTCTTCTATAGCGTATATATAGATCTAATAGCCTGCTAGAAGATTACCTTAATGCTTAAGGAAGTTATAAATTATAAGGGATTTTATAATTAGTAAGAAGAAGAAATATAGGAAGCTATAAGGAAGTATATACCCTTCTAAAACATACTATAGAATAAGACTTTCTTAATAACCTTTTACTAATCCCTTTAATTAGGTTAAGATTATAATACTATTAGTAGTATAATTAATAGACCCTTAAAACCTATTAATATTATTCCCCTAGCCTAATACTATTAGGCTAACTAAATAATAACCCTTAGGATAGCCCTTAATAAAGGTATTCTATACTAAGATAGGATATGCTACTTTCTATATCTCCTAGAGTACCTTTTCCCCTTAGATAAGTATACTTCTACCTAATATAGCTTATATCTCCCTTAATGCCTAGAATATTAAGACCTACCCTAAAGTAAATAATTAATCTTATAAAGATATATATAAGCGATATTTAATATAGCATAGATAACTATAAGGTCTTTAACTTAAAGTTAATAATCTTCTAGGGGAAATATAAGATACTAGGTATTAGACCTTATAAAGCTAGATATACTCTAGAGGCTATGCTTAAAGGAAAGGCCTTAATATACTATTATAAGTATCTATATAAGCTAAATAATCCCTAAGACCTTAAGACTCTTATTAATTAGATTAAATAAAGGTTTAAGACTAATAATATAAAGTAAAGATATTTTCTTAAGTAGTAAAATATAAAGCTATAATAAATTATATAAGAGAACCTAAAGAAGTTAAAACTTAACTACTTTAAAGAACTTATTATAAAGCTTATAAATCTTTAGTAAGCAGTCCTAGATATTACCTAATCTAAAAGAGTGCTTTAGAATTAATTAATCTCTATATACTATAGTATTATAGAATATAAAACTTACCTTATTAACCCTCTTACTAATTTATAATAATTCTACGAATATATAAGGATATTAATCTAAATAACTATAGAAGAGTTAAATAAAAGGCACTAATTCCTATTAATACCTAATATAAAAGAGCAGTACTAAACTAATTAAAAGTATAATAGATATAGTAAGGAAGCCTATTATAGATAATTACACTCCTAAGGCACTAGAAATGTTTTATATACTAAGAAATACTATATATATAGTAAAGAAAGTTATTAGTTAACTAAATACTCTAAAGAGGAATGCAAAAAGGCATATTAATGCTTTAAGAACCACTACCTTATAGAACTAATAACCCCTTCCTATAATACTTTCCTTAACTAGTATAAAGGTAAAGAGAATAATAGTATTCCCTCTAAAGAAGATAAGATTTCTACCTATATAATAGAACTTAGATTTAAGGAAGAAGGTAAAGAAAGTAAAATACCTATAAGCTTCTTTATATAAGGTATAACTATTAATAGTTATATAACTATAGGGATTCTTATAAATTAAGTAGCTATTTATACCCTTATAAAGGAGGATTTATTTAATCTCTAATAACTAAAGAAAGCTCTAACTATCTTTCTTCTTAAAGACTACTACTCTTTAGGTATATTCTAAGGTATAATTCCTAATACTAGGGCTATAGGCTACTTATTAGTAAAGCACCCTTAATTTCTTACTTTATAGTAGTTAATCCCTAAGATCTAGCTTAATAAATCTAGAGCTAGGGAGGTAATAATTAGATTTAGAAATAGAAAACTAATCCCCTTAATTAGATTAATTAATATACCTACCCCTTTTAGTATTATCCTATTTTATATAATGCCTATAAACACTCCCTTCTTACTATATCTTATAGATATAGATTACCTTAAGATTAACTTCTATATCTCTTAGAATATCCTCTAATAAGGCAATATTAAAGTCCCTATTATACATAAATAGGGATATCTATAGATACTTCTATAAAAAGAAAGATTAATTACTTAAAGCTATTTAACTAAGGTTAAACTATAGTGCTTATATTACTAATTTAGTTACCCTTCTATCCGCTAACTTTATAATATGCTTTCTAAATTAAGCCATAAGGTAAATTACAAAACTATTAAATAATTAATAAGGATTTACTACTAATATTAAATAAATATAGATAACCTATATTACTTTAAATTCACTCTTAAGGATAAATATAACTTTAATTATAAAGTAATTATAGATATTATATATCTTAATAGTAACTGCCCTATTCTTTACGCTATTAATATAGCTATATTATTTAATATAGCTAGATTTCTTAAAGATATTATAGTAAAAGTAATATAGGAAGCCCTTTAACTATGCTAGATTAACACTTACTAAGGTTCTCTAGATTAGATTATAACTAATGCTAGTATAATATTTAGAAGCAAGGAATTCCGCTAATTTATAGCTTTAATATTAATCTTAATTAAAGAAGTCTCTATTAAGGCATACTATAGCATTAGTAAGGTTAAAAGGTATTATAGGCTGCTCTAAAGAGCCTATAATATTATCTAATATAAATATCTAATAATGCCTAAAGCTATAGCCCTATAAATAGCCGTAAAAGCCTAAATAGCATTATCCTAACCCTCCTAGTCTTTAGCGCTTATTTATAAATAGTTAATAAATCCTCTCTATTACCTAATATTAAGTAATAAGCCCTTATAGTATAGAAGGTAATAAAAGAGATTAAAAGATTATATACCCTATAAAAAGTTAATAAAGCCCTTACTATAAGAAATAGCTTTAATACCTTATTAACTCTTAAACTCCTACTTACCTTACCTATACTTATATAGTAAGAAAAAAAAGAATAATAAGGCCTATATAAGCTTCTTATAATAGATAAAGAGAGCTATACCCTTAACCTTTTATAAGGCCCTAAAGTCTTTAGATTAACCTTTATTAAGCCTTATAATAAAGACCTTAATAGGGAGAAGCTATTACTAGAAGGAGGTGTTAATCTAGAGGTAATTAAAGGGGAGAACTAAGAGATATAAATTAAAAATATAGTGCCTCTAGTTCCCCTAAAGAGAAGGCCTAGAAGACCCTAAAAGAACCCTTTAGTAATTATTAATTAGGTAAACAAATTAGTAAATAACCCTAAGATTTTCCTATTAAGTAAAGAGAAGGTAGACTTTAAGCTTATAATTTAATTATATAGAGAAGGCATTATTATAACCCTTAGTAAACCCTTTAAACTCTTAATAAAAACTAAGATTAATACTTTAATTAATTAAGGTATATTTAAATTCATTACCTTTAATAAGAGAAAGCACTAAGGGATTTAAATCTTTAATTCCTATATTATTAATAAGGTAAAAGGAAAAATAGGCTAACTATATAAGAAATTAAGGCTTATTATCTAAGGCTTTAGCAATAAAGTAAAGCAAGTAATTCTTATATAGGCCCTAATAATCTAGAGAGTAAGCTAGTATCTAATCCTTATAATTACTTCCTCTCTTCTTAGTAAAGAACTTCTTTTATAGATTTAAGATATTATATAGGCATATATATAATCCTAGACGCTGCTAAATTAAATAATCCTTGCTTAACTCCCTATCTAAATTCGTGATTAATACCCTAAGAATATAATTATAAGAGTTATTAAGCCTCTTTATAGCATTATAAAGGCTAGTAAATATTAGTAAGTAACTTACTATAAGCACTATAGAGAGAATCTCTAGATAATAATATTAAGTTATAATCTATGCTTACTAGTAATATCCGCTAAGAGCCTTTACTTTAGATATATAGGAATATAGACTAATAATACTCTTAGTCTATTAGATAAGAGATTCTTATAGCTAGAAGAAGATTAATTAATTACTGCTAAATTCGCTATAAAACTAAAGTAATTTATTAAGCCTAATAATCCCCTTATATTTAATAGTAGAATTATTTAACTAACTAATAATACTATTAAGATATAGTAAAAAGGGTAAAGTAATAAGCTTTAATTAATCCTACTAAAAGAGCTAATAAAGAAGTATATTAAGCAAAGGGCTTAAGGTGCCTATATTACTTTAATTTACTAACCTAAGGTAAGCTTTAACCTCTCTATTACTATATAATACTAAGAGCTAACTATTAAGAATATTAAAGAACTTAATTACTATATTAAGTAGTAAATAGATTATCTAGATTAAGGATTAATATTTATACTACTTAATCTTATAAAGGTAAAGCTTTTTACGTTTATTAATAGATTATTTGCTAATAACTAAGACTTTACCTTATAGCTAGGCTATATATTAATCCTAGCTAATAAGGAATATAAAGATAGTAAGTTTATAGTATAAGGCAATATTATATACTATAGTTTAATAAAGAGTAAGAGAGTTATAAGAAGTATACTTACTTTAAAGGTTTATAGTATAGTAGTAAGCATTAATATAGCTTACGTAATTATAATAACGCTAAAGATAATCATAGACTAACTAAATCTCTCTATAATCCTAATTATAGTTTATATAGATTTATACTTATTATATAAATGCCTTATTAAGCTTAGGACTATAAAGAAGAAGCGGCTAATAATTAACATTATAGCCCTTTAATAATTATATAGACACTATAAGCTCTATAAGATTAAATAGATTAATAGTGAAGATAACCTAGTAAATGTATTTACAAAGGCAATGCCTAATAAGGCCTTAGAGAGGTTTATTATAGGTAATATAGTAATAGTCTAGATAGAAGGATAGGTTACCTACGTGTAAAGTTACTTATGTAAGTCCTAGAACTAAACTTAGCCCTAGAAGGAGAATAAAATAGTACCTTTATAGGCCTCTAGGGTAATATTACCCTAGAAGGAGAATAAAACAGCGCCCTTATAGACCCCTAGGGTAACACAGCCCTAGAGGGAGGGTAAGATAACACTCTCTAATAAAGGGTGCCTAAGCCTCTAGGATAATATAGTCCTAGGGGAAAGAGGAGAGAGCGTAAGGGAGCGTAAGGAGGTATAATCTAATATTATACCTATAGGGAAGAGATTATAGGTAACCCTTCCCTAGGAATATGATTTAATATTATATTATAGTTAAATAAAGAGGTAAAGGAAAGGTAACTATAAATACTATAGGTAGTATTATATAAAGAAGAAGGAAAGGGGATTAGAGAAGCTAGTTATTAAAAACTAGTAGTAAGTAAAGAGAAGGGAAGGGTAGGGCCTATACCTATTGTTTTTATTTATTTATTCCTTTCTTTATATTATATATTTATTTAATCCTTATCTCTTCTCTTCTTAGATTAATATTATATATTAATAATTATATTAAAAAGAAAGAGATTCTAATATTAGAATAAGCATAATATTAATTACAGCATATAGCCATAATTACCTAGCAAAACATTAGGCCATAAGGCCACGCGCGCGCGTAATAAAGGGAGCCTTACTTGTGGCCCATAAGCCTGCTCTCTAATAGGGTAAGGACCTATAAGTTAGGTAACCTATAAACGCTTTGCGTTTGTGGTCACTTTTTACGATCCGGAAAAGCCTCTCTTTTCCTCTCTTCTTTCTGATTAGATACCATGCCTAGAATAGAAGAATCATACCTATTCCCTAGGCTATCCAATTGATCCTAACGTTAGGAACCCTGTGATTCCAACACTTATACTAATTTAAATAAAAAAACTGAGATTTCTTCCGCACTGAGCTAAAGGTCCGGAATCGCCTCTAAAATACAAACCACATTAATATTCAAATTCTCTACCTTTATTTACCCCTCCCTATAATATCGCATTATAATAGAGCTAGAGGCAAGCGTAAGGGTAAGATGCTAATAGTAATTAATATAGGAGAAAGGGGGCTAGCATAGAGCTATCACTACCTTAACATAGGAATAGGATAGTTTAATATCTAGAGAGGTAAGGATAACCTAATAATAAACTAGAACTAATTTAAATATCCTAATAAGATAAAATTTTATAATAAGATAGCTAGCCTTATCCCTAGTAATAAAGTTACCTAGGTATAGCATATTACTAAGGCTATAGCTTACTAGGTAGTAAACTATGCCTATACTAAGATTAAAATAATAAATAATAATAATAGTAATATCTATACTACTAAAGAAGCCCTTAAATAAGCCCTTAAGAAGGCTATTAAAGAAGAAGCTAAGGATAATAATACCCTAACTTAGGTAAGCATTATAGCTAGACTAGCGCTAAGAAGACTAAATAATAAACCTCTCTCTCTTTAAATCCCTAGTAAATAGTATAGAGAAATACTTATTAAAGGAAATACTACCTAATATAAAGAGAACTAAAAATAGATTACTAAAGCATTTAGTCTAGAGATAACCCTTTACTACTATATACTTAGTATTATTATTAAAGGATTCCTAATAAAATATACTTTTATTAAAAACCTAGTAACTAAGATTAGAAAAGTAAATAAAGTAAATATAATTAAGGTAACTATAAGGTACCCCTAGGGAAAAGGTGCTTAAAGAACTACCCTAATTCTTAGACTAGCTAAGGTTAAAAACACTAATAAGATATACTAAGATAGAATAGTTTTTAAAGTAAAGCTATTCTAAACTAAACTATATAATAAGACTTTATAACCCTAATAATACTATAACTACTTCTAAATAGGCTATATTATAAAGTTTTATAAGGTAACTCTAAGGTATAGTAAGTATAGTGCTAGCTAGTATAAAGATAAAGAGATATCTTACCTAATAAAAAGTAAATAAATAAAAGAAAACTATATCCTATACTTTAGCCTATACCTAGCCTAGTCTAAAGACTATCCTATACTAAGAGAGAAGTAAAATATAGTAAAGGTAAGATATCTAGAATAACTATTATGTTTTATTATTAACTCCCTAGATAGAAGCCTAATACTACCCTAAGAGAGGCCTAGTATAGCTATAAAACCTATTATTATAATAGGAAGAAAAAAAGGCTACCTTATAAATATAGAATAGAGTGCTAAATAGCCTAGAGCTAGAAGTATTAGGTAATATATAGAATAACTTAGAACTAGATTAGAACTAGTATAAGGTAGCAAAAACCTACTACCCTCCTAATTAATATAGTAATATTATAAGTCCTCTTTTAGAATATAAATAAGAGGGATAGCCTAATATATATTACGCTCTATTACTAAACTAATATAGATATAATTATAATCTAAGAGTAAGAATATATAAAGTACCTATAGCCCCTAGCACTAGGCCTTATCTAGTTTTAACTAGCATATTATAATAGGTAAAATATAGTATATATAAATAAGAAGTATAATATAGGATTATAGTTAGCCTAGGGAAAAACTAATTAGTTACTAGTAGAAATAAAAGGAGTTAATATTTATTCCCTTTACTTAGAAGGGTATACTAATAACTAAAACACCTCTATCTATACTATTAATATAGAAAAGCCCTATAGCTAAAGCATATTTATAGGTAACTTTAACTAAAAATACTCTCTCTAGGATAACCTAAATAGGATAACTAAAGAAGCAAAGAAACTACTAGACTTTATAAGCTAGTAAAGGCTTAGTTTAGTAATGCCCTAAGGGGAACCTATAAGATAATATAAAGATAATAAAGATAGCACTATAGACCTAGTATAAGTAACCCTAGACATTTAAGTCTACTATAATAGCGTAGAAAACCTTATAGAATTTAACTATATTCTATAGCTAATTAGTATCTTTACTATGTAATAAGAAAATACCCCCCTAGTCCTTAGATATACCTAGAATATAATAAATAAACTATATATAAAGGTAAAGATAGTAGTATAACTCTAAGTAGAAAACATACTAAACCCCTAGGATAAGAAAGGGATTAATATATATATAATATAGCTTATTATAAACCTATAATAAATAGTAAAGAAAGTAGCCTTATAGAAGCGCTAGGGACTCCCTAGCCTAGAGGTATAGTAATTAAGAAAAGTAAAAAAAGTAGTTACTAAAGCTAAATAAGCTAAGAGATAATAAAGACACTAGAGAATAGATATAAATTAGCAGGCCTATTCTAAGGTAAATAAGGATTAAGAATATATTATTAGAGAGAAGAAAAGGAATATATAAAGAGAGGCCTTATAGAAGGCTAATATATAGGAAAAAGATAGTAAGGTATAGAGACTTAAGAGGTAGGCTTAGCTTTATAGCTAGGCCCCTCTAGAACTCCCTAGACTTCTAGAACTAGAGAGGACTAATAATAACCCTAACCTAGCTACTACCTATAATAATAAGGCTAGTATACTAGCATAAAGATTCTTCCCTAAACCTATAGTAAACCTCTCCTATATCCTAGATCTTACCTTCCTAGAACTTAATAATATACTATTCCTAAATAAAGAATAATTTAGAATAAAGAATATTATAAATATCCTATTAAATATAGCTAGCTAGAAGGCCCTAGGAGATAATAAACTCCTAGTAAGCCTTATTAAAGCCTATAAAGAACTAGTAAAAAAGGCTATAGCCTAACTACTAAATGCTATCCTTAAAGTAAGGTACTTCCTAACCTAGTTCTAGACTATAAGAGTAATAGTAATTAGAAAACTAGGTAAAATAACTAAAGAGATAAGAAGAGCTAATATATAAAGACAGATAAGAAGAGCTAATATATAAGACCTATCTTACTACTAAATATAGTAAGAAAGATTATAGAAGCAGTAATTATAAGGTAACTTATAGCCTTTGCTAAGGCAAAGGGCTTTCTCCCTAAACTATAAATAGGTAATAGGATAAATAGGTTAATAAAAACCATAATTAGAGCCCTTATAGAATATATAAGAGAGGCCTAGGGCAGAGGCAGTATTGCCTTACTAGCGTAAATAGATATTTTATTAGTATTTAATAGAGTTAGCTACTTATACTTAATTAACCTATTAATCTAAATAGGTATACTATATTAGCTAATAGCTATAATATATAGCTTCCTTATAGATAGAATAAGCTAGCTTAGCTTTAATAGTAAATTCTTAAGACTCTTTAAGATTAAAGTAAGTACCTTATAAGGCTTACCTCTCTTACTAATCCTCTTTCTCCTTTACTTAGTAAAGCTTTATATATACCTCTAGGCTATCCTAGGCATAGTAGCTATAGGATTTACTAATAATATAAATATAGTAGTATTTAGTAAAAACATAGCCTAGACCTAGAAGAGGCTTAAAACTATATATATATTATTTACGCTAGCTAGCTCTATGTATAGCTAGTACTAGTACTCTAGCTGCTTAGTTAAAAGGGAAAACCCTTAATTAGGAAGAAAAACCCCTTTGCATCTGTGATTAGGCTAACGCTAACCCTAACCTAGGCCTGCGTTACTTTGTGTGTAGCTAGTTATAGGTGTTTATTGCTAGCTTACGCTAGCCTTATCCTATTAGAAATAAAAGAAAGAAAAAATAGGGAAAATAGGGTCCCTAGCCCTCTTTAACTCTAGTCTAACCCTACTCTATTTCTATTCTAGACCTCCTCTCTTTGCCCTATAGCGTAATAGACTTAGCTTTATAGTAGTAATTCACTTCTAGTTCACTTTTTAGCTAGCTCCTCTATAGCCTTACTTTTTAGCTATCTCTAGCCTAGTTCTAGCCTATTAGTCTTATAAAGCCTAAGCACCTAGTATTATTTACTCTTTATAGAGGGAGGATAATCCTAATTTAGGCCCTAGGCGTTTCTAGGCCTAGGTTACTTATATATTATCTAGTTAATTTTTTATCTTATGTTTTTATTTTCTAGTTAATATCTCTAATTTATCCCCCTCTCCCTTATATAAGTATAAGAAAGGGCTTCTCTCCTTAGAGAGGTCTAACTTCTTTTCTCTTTCTTTATTAAACTTCTTATAGGTTCTTTTTCTCTTTAGAGCTATTTAAGGCTCTCCTAGGCTAGTTTTAGTTTAATTACTAATATTTATTATTAGCTATATATAATTCTAGTATAATAGTATTAGAAGCTATAAGTATTCTAGTATTTATACTATTCTAGTTCTAACCTGCTTAGGAGACTATGGATTTAGAGCAGTATCTAAGGAAATCCCTAACTAAG
Organism: Epichloe sibirici; assembly: GCA_022702365.1. Lineage (NCBI taxonomy): Eukaryota > Fungi > Ascomycota > Sordariomycetes > Hypocreales > Clavicipitaceae > Epichloe > Epichloe sibirici. Next base: position 1,157,913 of record JALAAE010000001.1, on the reverse strand, counting down.
AAGTAGCTAGAGTAGGCTATAGCAAAGGATTTAAAGGTATATCCCCTTTACCCCTATTTTGCATCTATTCTAAGCCTAATCTATAGTAGTTAGGTAATCTATAAGGGATTTAGTGTGTTTCTTATAAGTCTTAGTTAATTAATTATCTAGGGTATTAATGCTATAATGTTATTAGTAAGTTAGTTTAATTTAGGATTAGAGATAAGGCTAACTAGTTTAGGTAGGGTTAGCTACTAATACTTATTTTAACTATTAGGTTTAAAACTATAGGTATTTAAAGGTAGTAAACGTATTTATTCTAGGTCTAATTTAACGCTAATTTACTCTTAGCTAGACTTAACTAGCTAGCGAAATAAGCACTAGTAGTTAGTTAAAATCTAAGTAGCTATAGTTACTAAGGGTAGTATAAGTGCTACTATATTAGTTTAGTGGCATATCTAGTCTAGGTCTAATGTCTCCCTAGGTCCTAGATAACTATTAGGACTATATTAAGAAACTTTATACTAGGAACTATAGTAAAAAAAAATAGAGTGTGTCTATAGTAGGTTTAGGCTAGGCTAGTGCTAGTAAGGATTAGTATAATAAGATTATTTTCTAGTTATAGCATTTAGACGCTTATATAGCAGAGATAAACTAGCTTCTAGACGCTGCCTTACTTACTAAGGTATAGGCTAAGATAATAAAGGATATAATTCTAGTTTTAGAGAAGGAGTAATATAGCTATTAGGTTATAGTCTAGGGGGGGGGGGGGGTAGAGGTAGGTTAGCATAGGTATAATACTAGGAGTTAGTGATTAAAATTAATCTAAAAACTATTCTAGATATTATAATTCTATATTATAGATCTATGCCTAGCCTGCCTCTATTCCTATACTATTTAATCTAGCGTTTCCCCTTAGTTATTTTCTATATCTATTCTATATTAATTAACTCTAGCGCTTTAGAAATACCCTAGGTTCTCCACTTACTTATATAGATTAAAGGCTAGGTCTTACGCTAGGGTATAGTATTAGAGTTATCTTATGCCTAGGAATTATCTAGCTAGAGATCTTACCTTTAGGGGATTGTTTAGGGCTAGCCTTGCTTCCTATATATCTCTAGGCTAGCGTAATTAGGGGTATCTATAGTTATATTTAGTATAGTTAACTATTATGTAATATTAGTCTTTAACTACTTAGCTATAGCTATATAGGGGCAAAGTTACCCTAGGAATGCCCCTTTAGAATAGGAACTTATTAAGGCTAATCTTCCCTATGTATAATTAGACTAGTGTTAAAGAGACATGTTTTTCTAGCCCTATATAGAATTTTTAGATTTTCTTTAGATTATAAGTAAGTAGGCAGTCCTTAGTTAGTTCTCTTACATGTCTATACTACCTTAGTTATCCTCTGCTATGCTAGTCCTCCTAGCGTTATTTCTATTTATTATATAGCTTTACCTCTAGTTTATTATTAATAAGGAGGGGTTTTCTCCTATATTATAGCACTATCTCTACTAAGTTAGCTATAGTTTAGATCCTTATTACTATTTTACTATTTATAATTCTCTCTTTAAACTTCTATTTTATCTTATTAAGGTATAGGTCTAGGGAGGGGATATAAGTCTTAACCTTTAGCTAGGTAATAGGTATAGCCTTAAACACGCTAGCTATAATTTAGAGGTAGGTTAATTAGTCTACTATAAAGCTTCTAACTATTCCTCTTAGTTTTCTACCCTTCTTAGTTAGGATATAATAGGCGCTTGCCCTATAGGTAAGAATAGGTTAGACTACCTATATATATAGGAGTTAGGCATCTCTAAAGCTATAGCCCTAAGCTAATGCTACTAACGTAAAGAGTGCAAGCCACTGCTAGGTAAGCTTGCCTTTAAGGATATTCTTATAGGCACTCTAGTTAAGTTTTCTATCTACCTAAACTCTAAGGAACCTATAGGACTCTATAAGTACTATCTCTTCTATTCTAAGCTAAACCCTAGCCTAGGGGGGCTAGTAAGCCTTACTAAAGTGTATAAGTTTAGTTTTTACTAGGTTAAATTTTACTCCTGCTTTTTTTACCTATTCTTTATAGACCTTCTATGTAGTTTTAAGCTTCTTCTAGGTCTAGGCTATATTTTTACTAAATACTACTATATTTATATTATTAGCAAATCCTATAGCCACTATGCCTAGGATAGCCTAGAGGTATATATAAAGCTTTACTAAGTAAAGGAGGAAGAGGATTAGTAAGAGGGATAAGCCTTATAGGGTGCTTACTTTAATCTTAAAGGGTCTTAAGAGTTTACTATTAAAGCTAAGCTAGCTTATTCTATCTATAAGGAAGCTATATATTATAGCTATTAGCTAATATAGTATACCTATTTAGATTAATAGGTTAATTAGGTATAGGTAGCTAACTCTATTAAATACTAATAAAATATCTATCTACGCTAGTAAGGTAATACTACCTCTACCCTAGGCCTCTCTTATATATTCTATAAGGGCTTTAATTATAATTTTTATTAACCTATTTATCCTATTACCTATTTATAGTTTAGGGAGGAGGCCCTTTGCCTTAGTAAAGGCTATAAGTTACTTTATAATCACTACTTCTATAATTTTTCCTACTATATTTAGTAGTAAGATAGGTCTTTACGTATTAGCTCTTCTTATCTCTTTAGCTATTTTACCTAGTTTTCTAATTACTACTACTCTTATAGTCTAGAACTAGGTTAGGAAGTACCTTACTTTAAGGATAGCGTTTAGTAGTTAGGCTATAGCCTTTTTTACTAGTTCCTTATAGGCTTTAATAAGGCCTACTAGGAGTTTATTATCTCCTAGGGCCTTTTAGCTAGCTATATTTAATAGGATATTTATAATATTCTCTATTCTAAATTATTCTTTATCTAAGAATAGTATATTATTAAGTTCTAGGAAGGTAAGATCTAGGATCTAGGAGAGGTCTACTATAGGTTTAGGGAAGAATCTTTATACTAATACACTAGCCTTATTATTATAGGTAGTAGCTAGGTTAGGGTTATTATTAGTCCTCTTTAGTTCTAGAAGTCTAGGGAGTTCTAGAGGGGCCTAGCTATAAAGCTAAGCTTATCTCTTAAGTCTCTATACCTTACTATCTTTTTCCTATATATTACCCTTCTATAGGGCCTCTCTCTATATATTCCTTTTCTCCTCTCTAATAATGTGTTCTTAATCCTTATCTGCCTTAGAATAGGCCTGCTAATTTGTGTTTATTCTCTAGCATCTTTATTATCTCTTAGCTTATCTAGCTTTAGTAACTACTTCTTTTGCTTTCCTTAACCACTATATCTCTAGGCTAGGGAGTCCCTAGCGCTTCTATAAGGCTACTTTCTTTGCTATTTATTATAGGTTTATAATAAGCTATATTATATATGTATTAATCCCTTCCTTATCCTAGGGGTTTAGTATGTTTTCCGCTTAGAGTTATACCACTACCTTTACCTTTATATATAGTTTATTTATTATATTCTAGGTATGTCTAAGGACTAGAGGAGCGTTTTCTTATTACATAGTAAAGATACTAATTAGCTATAGAATATAGTTAAATCCTATAAGGTCTTTTACGCTATTATAGTAGACTTAAATATCTAGGGTTACTTACGCTAGGTTTATAGTGCTATCTCTATTATCTTTATATTATCTTATAGGTTTCCCTTAGGGCATTACTAGACTAAGCCTCTACTAGCTTGTAAAGTCTAGTAGTTTCTCTACTCCTCTAGTTATCCTATCTAGGTTATCCTAGAGGGGGTGTTTTTAGTTAAAGTTACCTATAAATACGCTTTAGCTATAGGGCTCTTCTATATTAATAGCATAGATAGGGGTGTTCTAGTTATTAGTATACCTTTCTAAATAAAGGGAATAAATATTAACTCCTTTTATTTCTACTAGTAACTAATTAGTTTCTCCCTAGGCTAATTATAATCCTATATTATACTTCTTATTTATATATACTATATTATACTTCTTATTTATATATACTATATTATACTTCTTATTTATATATACTATATTTTACCTATTATAGTATGCTAGTTAGAACTAGGCAAGGCCTAGTGCTAGGGGCTATAGGTGCTTTATGTGTTCTTACTCTTAGATTATAATTATGTTTATATTAGTTTAGTAATAGAGCGTAATATATATTAGGCTATCCCTCTTATTTACGTTCTAGAAAAGGACTTATAATATTATTATATTAATTAGAGGGGTAGTAGGTCTTTACTATCTTATGCTAGTTCTAATCTAGTTCTAAGTTATTCTATATATTACCTAATGCTTCTAGCTCTAGGCTATTTAGCACTTTATTCTATGTTTATAAGGCAGCCTCTTTTTCTTCCTATTATAATAATAGGTTCTATAGCTATGCTAGGCCTCTCTTAGGGTAGTGTTAGGCTTTTATCTAGGGAGTTAATAGTAAAATATAATAGTTATTCTAGATATCTTATCTTTACTATATTCTACTTCTCTCTTAGTATAGGATAGTCCCTAAACTAGGCTAGGTATAGGCTAAAGTATAGGATATAGTTTTCTTTTATTTATCCGCTTTTTATTAGGTAAGATATCTCCCTATCTTTATGCTAGCTAGCGCTATACCTACTATACCTTAGAGTTACCTTATAAAACTTTATAATATAGCCTATTTAGAAGTAGTTATAGCACTATTAGGGTTATAAGGTCTTATTATATAGTTTAGTTTAGAATAGCTTTGCTTTAAAGACTATTTTATCTTAGTATATCTTATTAGTATCTTTAACCTTAGCTAGTCTAAGAATTAGGGTAATTCTTTAGGTGCCTTCTCCCTAGGGGTGCCTTATAGTTACCTTAATTACGTTTACTTTATTTGCTTTTCTAATCTTAATTACTAGGTTTTTAATAGAAGTATACTTTATTAGGAATCCTTTAATAATAATGCTAAGTATATAGTAGTAAAGGGTTACCTCTAGACTAAAAGCTTTAGTAATCTATTTTTAGTCCTTTTTATATTAGGTAGTATTTCCTTTAAAGGTAATAATTATATCCTTACTAAGGAGTTATCTAGCTATTACTACTATAGCTTAGCTAGTAGCTCTATTTACCGCTATTATTATATTCTTAGCGCCTCTAGACTAGAGTAATTCCTAAATAGTGTTTCCTTTAATAAGTACTTCCTTATACTATTTACTAGGGATCTAAAGAGAGAGAGGTTTATTATTTAGTCTTCTTAGCACTAGTCTAGCTATAATGCTTACCTAAGTTAGGGTATTATTATCCTTAGCTTCTTCTTTAATAGCTTTCTTAAGGGCTTATTTAAGGGCTTCTTTAGTAATATAAATATTATAGTTATTACTATTTATTATTCTAATTTTAGTATAGGCATAGTCCGCTGCCTAGCGGGCTATAGCCTTAGTAATACGCTATACCTAGGTAACTTTATTGCTAGGGATAAGGCTAGCTATCTTATTATAAAATTTCGTCTTATTAGGATATTTAAATTAGTTCTAGTCTATTATTAGGTTATCCTTACCTCTCTAGATGTTAAACTATCCTATTCCTGCATTTAGGTAATGGTAGCTCTATACCAGCCCCCTTTCTCCTACGTTAATTACTATTAGCATCTTACCCTTACGCTTGCCTCTAGCTCTATTACAATGTAACATTATGGGGGGGGTAAATAGAGGTGGAGAATTTGAATATTAATATGGTTTGTATTTTAGAGGCGATTCCGGACCTTTAGATCAGTGCGGAAGAAATCTCGAATTTTTTTTTTGCTTAAAACTATATAGAAGGTCTATAAAGAATAGGTAAAAAAAGTAAAAATAAAATTTAACCTAGTAAAAACTAAACTTATACACTTTAGTAAGGCCTACTAGTCCCCCTAGGCTAGGGTTTAGCTTAGAATAGAGAAGATAGTACCTATAGAGTCCTATAGGTTCCTTAGAGTCTAGGTTAATAGAAAACTTAACTAGAGTGCCTATAAGAATATCCTTAAAGGCAAGCTTACCTAGTAGTAGCTTATACTCTTTATATTAGTAGTATTAGCTTAGGGCTATAGCTTTAGAGATACCTAACTCCTATATATATAGGTAGTCTAACCTATTCTTACCTATAAGGCAAGTGCCTATTATACCCTAACTAAGAAGGGTAGAAAACTAAGAGAAATAGTTAGAAGCTTTATAGTAAACTAATTAACCTATCTCTAAATTATAGCTAGTGTGTTTAAGGCTATACCTATTACCTAGCTAGAGGTTAAGACTTATATCCCCTCCCTTAGACCTATACCTTAATAAGATAAAATAGAAGTTTAAAGAGAGAATTATAAATAGTAAAATAGTAATAAGGATCTAAACCATAGCTAACTTAGTAAAGATAATGCTATAATATAGGAGAAGACCCCTTTCTATTAATAATAAACTAGAGGTAAAGCTATATAATAAATAGAAATAATACTAGAAAGACTAGTATAGCAAAGGATAACTAAGGTAGTATAGATATATAAGAGAACTAACTAAGAACTACTTACTTACTTATAATCTAAAGAAAATCTAAAAATTCTATATAGGGCTAGAAAAATATATCTTTTTAATACTAGTCTAATTACATATAGGGAAGATTAGCCTTAATAAGTTCCTATTCTAAAGGGGTATTCCTAGGGTAACTTCACCCCTATATAGCTATAGCTAAGTAGTTAAAGACTAATATTATATAATAGTTAACTATACTAAATATAACTATAAACGCCCCTAATTATACTAGCCTAGAGATATATAGAAAGCAAGGCTAGCCTTAAATAATCTCCTAAAGGTAAGATCTCTAGCTAGATAGTTCCTAGGCATAAGATAACTTTAATACTATACCCTAGCATAAGACCTAGCCTTTAATCTATATAAGTAAGCAAAGAACCTAGGATATTTCTAAAGCACTAGAGCTAATTAATATAGAATAGATATAGAAAATAACTAAGGGAAAGTACTAGATTAAATAGTATAGGAATAGAGGTAGGCTAGGTATAGATCTATAATATAGAATTATAATATCTAGAATAGTCTTTAAATTAATTTTAACTACTAACTCCTAGTATTATACCTATACTAACCTACCTTTACCCCTTCTTTAGACTATAACCTAATAGCTATATTACTCCTCCTTTAGAACTAGAATTATATTCTCTATTATCTTAGCCTATACCTTAGTAGATAAGGTAATAGCTAGGAGCTAGTTTATCTCCGTTATACATATATCTAAATACTATAACTAGAAAATAATCTTATTATACTAATCCTTACTAGCACTAGCCTAGCCTAGACCTACTATAAATATACTCTATTTCTTTTTACTATAATTCCTAGTATAAAGTTTCTTAATATAGTTCTAATAGTTATCTAGGACCTAGGGAGATATTAGACCTAGACTAGATATATTACTAAACTAATATAGTAGTACTTATACTACCCCTAGTAACTATAGCTACCTAGATTTTAACTAATTACTAATGCTTATTCTACTAGCTAGTTAAGTCTAGCTAAGAGCGAATTAGTATTAAATTAAACCTAGAATAAAGGTATTTACTATCTTTAAATACCTATAGTTTTAAACCTAATAGTTAAAATAAGTATTAGTAGCTAACCTTACCTAAACTAGTTAGCCTTATCTCTAAACCTAAATTAAACTAACTTACTAATAATATTATAGTATTAATATCCTAGATTATTAATTAACTAAGACTTATAAGAAATACACTAGATCCCTTATAGATTACCTAACTACTATAGATTAGGCTTAGAATAAGTATAAAATAAGGGTAAAGAGAATATACCTTTAAATCTTTTACTATAGCTTACTCTAGCTATTTCTTAGTTAAGGATTTCCTTAGGTATTACTTTAAATCTATAGTCTCCTAGGTAGGTTAAAGCTAGAATAGTATAAATACTAGAATACTTATAGCTTTTAATACTATTATACTAGAATTATATTTAGCCTATAATAAATATTAGTAATTAAACTAAAACTAGCCTAGGAGAGCCTTAAATAGCTTTAAAGAGAAAAAGAACCTATAGGAAGTTTAATAAAGAAAGAGAAAAGAAGTTAAACCCCTTTAAGGAAAAGAGCTCTTTTTTATACTTATATAAGGGAGGGAGGGATAAATTAGAGATATTAACTAGAAAATAAAAACATAAGATAAAAAATTAACTAGATAATATATAAGTAACCTAGGCCTAGAAATGCCTAGGACCTAAATTAGGACTATTCTCTCCTTATAAAGGGTAAATAATACTAGGTACTTAGGCTTTATAAGACTAATAGGCTAAAACTAGGCTAAAGATAGCTAAAAAGTAAACTAGAAGTAAATTACTACTATAAAGCTAAGCCTATTATACTATAGGGTAAAGAGAGGAGGTTTAGAATAGAAATAGAGTAAGGCTAGACTAGAGTTTAAGAGGGCTAGGGATTTTATTTTTTCTTTTCTTTTATTTCTAATAGGATAAGGCTAGTGTAAGCTAGTAATAAATACCTATAACTAGCCACACATAAAGTAATGCAGGCCTAGGTTAGGGTTAGCGTTAGCCTAATCACAGATATAAAGGGGTTTTTCTTCCTAATTAAGGGTTTTCCCTTTTAACTAAGCAGCTGGAGTACTAGTACTAGCTATACATAGAGCTAGCTAGCGTAAATAATATATATTATTAACTTCTATATAAGGGAAAAGCCTTAAATAATTAAATTAAGGGGTTAGGGTAGTAAGATTTTTTTACCCCTAATAGTATAAAGTAATCTCTCTACCTATCTCCATACCTAACTTGTACTAAGTCCTATCTCGAGTGCGCCAGCGTTACAAGACTGCGCCGACTTGGATCACACCCTAAGCATCCTCGGCAGATCTTCCCCAAACGTTGCTTGCAACATGCAATGCAACTTGCTTCCAAAACGTATGAATAATTCTCACCATGTCCCCAGCCTCAAAGAAGTGGAGGGCCACCGCAAGAACTGGACCGACCGACCGACACATTTCCATTTCCATTTCCATTTCATCCCCGTCCCAACTTCCACGAACGACTCCGCTCACACCTCTCCATGACAAACTTGTCAAGTCTCCATACCAAATCTCGATAGATTCACAAACCGACCTCACTATCCACCCCCAAATATCAACAATCATCTTGTCCCAAAAGTCCCCCCCCAGTCCAAAAACCGCCATCAATCATCAATCATCAATCCTACTGCCGCCCATCCAAGCCCTCCCCACGTTCCACCCCCCCCCCCAAAAACCCCCTCAATCTCAAATCCAATCACGCATCCGCGCGTCTCCCAAAAAGGCAATTCTTCCTAATCCGGAATCGACCCACGAGCTACGAGCCACGAGAGAAAACAAATCACATCTCCGAGTTGCGAATAAATTGGATGGATACGGATGCTCGAGGAAATACAAAGTCTTTTGTCCATGGAACGCCGTTGCAAAAGGTAGTGTTGCGTGTCCGTAAACTCCCTGTTCACAAGGGGCATCGCCGATCCCTCCCTTACTTTCCTCCATCGAGGATGGGCTGATGATGCATGTTTTTTTTGGTCCAGGACTCTTGCCTCATCTGGATGCTTGGCGCCGTGAACCACGTCTCTTTCTATCGCGCAAATTTCGAGACAAAAGCCGACTGGGATTTTTTTTTTTTTAAAAAAAAATATATATCATACATTTTAATTTTAATTCCTTTGACGCTCGAATGCCCTCCCTCCAAATCTTCCATCATTCTCTTTCCCTCGGAACAAGAGTGGAAGATGGTTGGCAAGAAGAAATAATGCAAAAGACAAACAGAGAGCCCAGGAGAGAGGCCTTCGCCCCCGGCAGATCCTCACAATTAGACTGACAATGCGCTCGCTGGTTTCTTGGCCTCACCACCTTCTTCTTCCGACCATCTTGGGGCGTCCCCCCGCGCATTATTCATGTAAATATAAATGTAACCCCATCATACCATAGAAAGTCCGCATCGAACCCAGTCCGACAGTCAGCCCGATTCCTCGCATCAGCCAAAGTTACAGCAAGTATATCTGGCGGCAAGGCACAATATAAAACGAACCAACGTCGTGGCCAGAAAGAATTGTTTTTTTCTGTCTCCCTTGACGACCGGAAAGAAGAAAGATGTGACAAATGTAAACCGAAATAAAATGTTTAAAACCCGCATAACACATCGTCAACGCCGAATCCTTCAGATGCCGCAAATAAAATTGCAACCTTCAGGAAATAAATCTTGGGTTACGCAACGATTTGTCAACTCGTGCATCGTCTCGCACCTCCCAGTGACTCCAATTACCCACACGCTCGCAAATTTTCCACCCCCTTTCATATCGTCTCAATCATGATTGATGGTGGTTACTAGGAGGCATGCCACCTTGGGGAGGCATCCCCGAGCCGTAGCCCTGGTTGCGTTGTTGAACATAATTCTGGTAGGCAAGAGCCTGCTGAGCTTCCATGGGCATGTTGGGCATGTAGCCACCTGGCGGCATGCCATGCGGGTTTTGTGGCATGCCTGATCTACCACTTTGAGGAGGAAGATGCTGAGCGGCGGATTCTTCTGGAGAGTCGCCCTGGTCGCCACCGTCGACCCCATTCTCGTTGCCCGGAGTTGGCTCCGGCGCGTTCAGGCACGCCTATGAGTTGTATCAACAAGTTAGTGCAAGTTCGAGCATCGAGAGAGGATCAGGGAGTAACATGTCAAGAGAGCGAGGAAGAAGAATAGTTATGCAGGACAACGCTTCTCCAGGAAAGAGTAGGGTAGGGAAAACCGAGAGCTCGGTTTAAAGAAGTGGCAGCGATTATAATGTGCCACAGCACCCAGTTGAAGGGCATTGCGACAGACCAAGTTGTGACGCCATCACGTGCAACATCAGAGGACAGAAACCTACCTGAATCAGATTCTTGCCCTCAGCCTTAGTGACGAGCGGTTGTAGTTTCGGCGTGGTAAAGGTGTATACGAGACCGGTTTCGGATACGACGAGAAGCAGGACTTGGGTGCCAGTCAGGACCGACAGCTCGTAGGCCTGTGTGCACAAAAAGGGTTAGCAAAACGAGACTGCAATTGAGATGTGTGGGCAAAGGAAAGAAAGAAGAATGACAACGTCGAGAGACTGCTCCCATGGCCATGGCCAGTTTGAAGATGCGCCAATGCCTTGGTTGCGCGACTCTCTCTGAACGAGGTAATGAAACGGCGTTGGGTAAAGAGGCGGGCTAGCCAGACCTTCTTCATAATTCCAGCCTTGCGCTTGGAGAACGTAATGTGGCGACGAGACTTATCGCTAATAAACTTGATCTCAATCTTGCGGCGCTCACGGCCACCCTTTTCGTCGTCGTCGTCGTCGTCGTCGCCAGCTGAGGCGCGCTGGCGTTTGATCCCGCGGTTATCGGCAGCGCCGCCGCCATTGCCAACAGACTGCGACTCGTCGAGCTCGGTCGGCGAGGTTTGATCGTGTTGGTCAGTGATGTCGGCCATTGTTGCCGGTTTTCTTTTTTCGGTCCTGTTTCGGTTTGAATTCAAGGGACCAACGAAAGTAGCTCTAGTCGCTCAGCGGTTCACGACGCGGTCGTTACTGTTTTCGCGGGCGGGGGGAGGAGGATAAGATGGGCAGAGAGAAATCGAGTGGCGGGAAGAAGACACGTCAAAAGTCAATCAATCGCGGTCGCGCGACGAGGTCGAGCTCAAGGATGCAGAGACGAAGTGCAACGCAGAGGCCCAAAGAGCTTTGCAGCAATTTCAAGCTATCCCAAAGTGACGAGAAGCTCTCGTGCACGTCGACGTCTTGAAAGTCGACTGAAAAGGGAACAAAGTGGTGGAGATGCTGTTTTGAGCGTGGTGCCGATGGATCTATACTGGATCTGGCGGTGCGAGCGGAGGAGGGAGGGAGGTGCCTTGCGGTGCCTTGTAGTGGCCCTTGGGTGCTTGTGTCACAGAAGGTCCTGGTTCAGGGCAGTGGGCAGGTCAGGGCAGGTCAGGGCAGTCAGGGCAGTGTCAGGGCAGGCCTGGTTGGGGGCGCGCTCTTCTTGATCGAGTCTGGTCTGGTCTGTGTCGTGGGAGTGGTCCAGATGTGGGCGCGGAAGGAAGCGAGCCAGGCAATTTAGGGATCGCTCTGTCTTGGGTTCTTATTGCTTTATTCGGCGGCACTCTTCAACGGCCTTGACGCATCCTCTGTGAATATGACGGGGCGCTTTTACTTAAGCGAAATATCCGATGACGGGTAGGAGCGAGACACCGGTTGCTTGACTGGTCAGTGGTGACAAGACTCAAGGTACTACGGAGTACGGAGGGGCTGGCCTGGACGACTTATTTAGCACGTCGCGGACATGATGGGGGAGGGTACTAGGTACCTCGCACGAAATGGAACCCCAGAGGGAAGGAAGGAACGGCCTGGACTTGCGTCTACGGAGTACATAATGGAAGATGCATCTTTCGAGGTTGCCCCCCCCTCCCCCCCCTTAAAAAAAAAAAAAAAAACGCTATGTACTATCCAACGTGTACATACATGTACGGCATTGAACATATAATCGTTGTATAACATACATTCTAGACGAACATTCAGGTTCCAATTCAACGAGCGACGAGCAGGATCGGGACCTAAAACTTGCCACCGCAAATCCTTTCGGTTGTGGAGCAGGACGACAAGCACCAAGGGACTGGAGGAAAAAAAGCAGACTGGAGGGGCGCAAGGCAGGGTAAAGAACCGGCCGGGGCCCTACATACTTGGACGGGGTGTCGCTGGGGTCCGAATTTGCCGCCTCGTCCTTCTCCAAGAACGTCCGGACAGCTTGTTGTTTTGCAAGTTGGAGGAGAGCCAAAAAGTAATCACCCGAGTAGCCTTACTAATTACATACATGATACACACACAGTACGGAGTATTAGAACCAAGCATTGGAGATGGCGTTGGAATGAAGACTCGGCGACAAGGTGGATCCCAAGTGGGCCGGAAACAAGCATGGACGCATGTCAGCCGCGTCTTGACAGTACCGATACAGTGCTAGCACCGTACGTGCCATTGCCGTTGCCATGTCCGCCGACTGCTTGCAGGTTGCTGCTGCCTGCGCACGAGCGGGAAACCACCACATGCGCGCTCGTTCATTCATTCGCCTTGTTCGCGGCCTTGTTCGCGGCACAGTCCAATTGCTGTGTGTCGATTGTACCACCAGTGCCAGTCTCCCTTCAAAATTCTCCGGGCGGGTTGCCCTTATCTACTACCGATTACGGAGTACATACATTGCGCTGGATTCTGCAGCGTCTCTGGTTGGCTCTGCCGAGGAGTCGAGTCGAGTCTAAACTGCTTGTTCACACAATCTCGTTCATTTTTCCTGACCCCAGTCGCCCACCCACTCCAGCCGTAAAATTCCTTCCGAAGTTCCAGCACAGAAGACAGAGACAGACAGACAGGCAGACAGGCAGGCAAAAAGACAGGCAGACAGGCAGACAGGCAGGCAGGCAGGCAGACCACCCCAGCTTATCCGGGCGCAGCAACATGGAAGCAAGACACCCGGGGTCATCAACCCCATCAACCGCACCCCCGGGGGGGCAATCCTGCCTAGCCTGAATACCATGTCCCATCGCGGACACACGTCCGGACACACGAATTCATGATATAGAGAGAAAAGAGACAACTTGCGTGCTCGTCCACCTCAGGTGTCAAGTACGAACGCTTCGCGCAGTAGGACATCGCATCAAGCAGCATGAGAATGTAGAGTCTCTTTGACTCTCTCAAAAATCGTCTCCGATAAAAAAGACCAGAACATACGGATCACTCGGTATGTAGAGAGACGATCAAAGCGACTGATAAATGCCTCAGGCTGCAAGCTCATCCGTCAAGTAGTGACCATCGTCTTGTCAGATATCGGCTTTGAGTCTGCGCCATTAGCACCAAAAGGAGCGACAACTGATGGCCACTATCTCGTATTGCTTTTTTTTTTTTTTTTCTCATATCCACTGCAAAGTACTCCGTACATACGGTAAGCCCAGCATGTCGTTCGCGCTAAAGTACCGAGGTATTCGGGACGTATTCGGGACATACCATGTATTATTACTTATTAGCCCAACAAATTCTGCTACCTGCAAGGTCACAACCGTGAACATTGGGCACTCAATCTGTTGGAGTTGCCCCGTTCGAGCGTGAAACAAAACTCTTGTGGGAGGCCGGCCCTGATCAACATCAAGCACTCTCGAATACTGGCAGTACAACATGACCAACGTATCGACGACTCGCATCGCGTTCTCTGATAGCCGAATTCCCGCGAAAGAGAAACAGAGGCATACATATGCTCATCGCAATTGCTCACCAAGAATAATATTTGACACAGAACCCAGCAGCCCAGGTCACCTCGACCAGGCTATTAGCGGCCACACTACTCCGTACTCCGTACCGCTCGCTGGTCTTTACATATTACATATGTACAAGGTAAACTTCACATCTTGCCCACCACCCGCCAAATTCCCCAGAAGGCCCACTCGCACCATTCGTTCATTTCCTTGCTCCAGAGGTTTTTTTTTTTTCCAAGCCAGGCTGCCAGGGTGGCAGGCAGGGTCACATTGCCAATCACTTTCAACGGAACAGAACTCCGTTGTAAGGAGGTTTTTATCTTGGCCCGTTCTATAGTGGAGGCATTCGGCTCAGTCTCTCACCCGCATGTGCGTGGAATTATGTATGTTTACATCGATGCGTTGTTTCATGTGGAACATACATATGTAATATATTGTTGATCAACAGTTGTGAGTCAACTTTGAATCATACAATAATACATACTACCCGGCACCGCATCATTGTGCCTACCTTTCGATGGTGGCTGACAATCAGGCCGTCATAATATTGCTTCGTACCTTCACTCCGTACAGCACCCCATGACCCCCTCTTACGTCGCTACTCGACTAATGGTAGGATCTAATCTTCAACACTGAGAATGTGGGCTACGACAACCGTTGGTTCATTGCGACTTGATACGGAGGAGTCGCTCATCCATGCCATTGTCATGCCATGCCAAGGAAACAGAACCCTAATGATCAAACAACAGCGATGATGACAATACCTTTCTACCAGCTGATGGAACGAACAAGTCATCTCTAGGATGAATTAGTTGCGCCTCAATATTTGTCGCAAACACCTTGGAATTTAGCCAGCTAGGATTGCAGCCGGGCTTTGTGGTGCAGAAATGCAGAATGCGCGGATATGAGGCAACGTGGTGAAACACCCCGCACATTTATACACATTCGAAATGATTGAATTCTTGCTGTAATACCAACAAGCATGCAACAATAACAACACGAACACGCTTGCCTATCTATCCAACTGACTTGAGTGGTAGCCCTCTTTTTCAGACAAAGAGAAGCAATTCATTGTCGCGAGCCAACAAGACGATAGAGACCCTAATGCAGTTTCCATGTGGGGAGGTGAAGTAGCACCATACATGAAGAAGAAGTCTACCTCGCCGCAGGCCGGACGCAACGCGAGGGTATTATTATACTATTATTCGGAGTCACCGACTTGTTCATTTTTCCATCCGCAGCGGAGTTTATCCCTTGAAAGTTACATATGGTGGTCGATGACGAACAAAACAGCCCACAGCCCATGAATGAGCCATGGCAGAGCCATGCAGAGCCAATTCTGACCGTTGATGGTATCATCATCATTTCTATACGCTGTGTTGCACACTGACCAGTGACGGCCCTCCGCATGAAGGAGGAGCGTGTTATTAATTAGTGCCAGTATTACGTAGATTGGTACCGTGGGCTGTATGTAGGACAACCACACGTGTTGTGAATCTTGTGACGTACATGAGCACACCTCGACAGATTGATTGCACACGGCAGCAGCAGCCTTGCATTGAAGCTCATAAAAGCCTCTAGCAATTGCGGATCACGTCTGATAATAATCCTCGGAGACGTCTCGACCAGCTGTCTGTTTGGTCGTTTGCTTCCTAGCTCTGGCCCGTCGGTATCATGCAAGCCAGTCGGTACGGAGTCAATGTGACATGAATCAACGCGATGCGTTTTATCAGGAGGAACATGATGTGCACTTGATATCGAGTGCTTGCATACATTATGCTATTACTATGTTATTCACGATGAATGCATGTCGAGATTCCAAGGCAAGGGCCAAACCCCCTTGTGCGTGGCCTCGGATTCCCTACGCCGAGTTTCCCTGCTAATAGTAATAGTTCTGCACTGCTCACACCAGAGCGGCCGAGACATGCACCTTGATTTCGCAGGTCCAAAAAGTTAAAAAGTATCACGACATTTTGTTGAACGGACAGGGTCGACAGTGGGCACAAAGTCTGCCTCCCGTGCATGCTCTTTGGGCGGAAAGAAGTAGCAACACCACAGTGTGTGTGCCCAGCGCCCACGCGATGGTAGCAGAATGTTTGAGCAATTAATAAAAGCAAGATCGCAGAGGACCGCCATATAATAGGATACGGAGCATAAAGACATGTACGTATATACAGCAAGACCCCAAGACCGCACCTCCTAATCAGGCGACTTGGGAGGAGATGCAGGGTATTGATTGGCCGCCAGCCCGGAGCGGGCCTGTTGCCAGGTGGCGCGCACTGGGCCCTGACTCCTGACACGGGCCTGAAACGGTTTTTGTCTGATCGCGCCCACTTCCTGCCCACTTCCTGCCCACTTCCTGCCAACTTCCTGCCCATGCCCGCCCCACGCCCGCCCACGCCCACACACGCCCACACACGAACAACGTCCGAACCGTCTCAACGCTGCTATCATCAGTTGATGGCCACGCGCGGCAGGAGAAGTCGGGTGTTTTGACTAGGAGGTGCATTCTGCGCTGGCTGCCGCCTTTGACACGGTGTTTTGCCTCTCCTTCTTCTTCACTCACTTTGCCTTTGGCATTACATTCATTACACACGCAGGCGAGGTATCTGGATGCCCTCACCATTTCCTTTGTCGCCTTTCTATCTTTTCGAATTTTCGAATTTTGAATTTTCCAACTTTGAACTTCGTATTCCATATTCGCATTGACCGCCGCCACCTACCGCTCGATTGATTCTCGATTCATCGGGGCGCTTTTACTTCGAACTCTAGTCTTTCACACTCTCCAGTTTCCGGTCAGTAGATCAAACAATCTACGCAACCTGTACAGGCGCGGGTCGTCGATAATCGGAAGCGGCGTAATCTCCTCAAGAAAAATACTTGCACTGGGTATCACTCCATGTTTGTGTGGATAAATAACCAAAGTACGAGGACATCTCAGCACCGCGTGTACCCGGAGCAAGCAGGACTTTGATAACGACCAAACAAATTATCTACAAGACATCCAAAGAAATTATACTATCGAAGGGGAAAAAAAAAAATGGCCAACAAGGTCTTCATAACAACTCTCGGCATCAACATTCTCTTTCTTGCCACCGGCGCCCTGCAACTCGGCTTCTCACTCATCGCGCAGTCGCAAATCGGGAACCAGCCCAAGGGTGGACATGAAGCCATCCTCACTCTGCTCTTCGGCATGTTCCCCCTCACGGCGGGCATCGTCAACGGCGCCTTCATCCTCGCAACCTTTGCCATTACCCTGCTGGGGCTCATGTCACCCATTAGGGCGTGGCTCAAAGCAGGAGGATACATGATCGTCCTATGCGGATTGTTCACCCTCTGTCTGGGCGTCTATCTCTGGGTCATGACGCTGCGCATCAAGGATGGATTTTTCCCAACATACCTGATGTTGAAGCCTGAGGTGCAGTCTTTGATTCAGCAATCTGTATGTGCCGTGCTGCCCCCTTTGACCCGATATGCTCCATTGCTACTTGAAGAACAAAACCACCCCCCCTAAAAAAAAAATTTCACAAATTGACAAGAGCCGGAATC
The DNA here is from genome assembly GCA_022702365.1 of Epichloe sibirici. Taxonomy (NCBI): domain Eukaryota; kingdom Fungi; phylum Ascomycota; class Sordariomycetes; order Hypocreales; family Clavicipitaceae; genus Epichloe; species Epichloe sibirici. The sequence goes on along the minus strand of JALAAE010000001.1, from coordinate 1,140,100 downwards.
ACGTAACGGGGTTGAAAAAAAAAAAGCTAATTTGAAAAGTTTCAATGCTGCGGCTACTACAATGCCACAACACCCGCCTTCATCACCGACCCAGCATGTCCTAGTCCTGCAGCAGCAGCCCTCGTCCGCGGCTGCGGATCAGCCATATCAAGCTTCTCCAACATTTCCATAGACAACATCTTCACAACTCTCTTCGGCATGGTCGGTATGTTGTATCCCGGCGATCCCCTATGACCGGTGGCACCTACTCCTACCCCTTCCACACATCTGTCCAGTCTCCAAAGTACTAATTAGCGCAGGCGTCGATGCCATTCTCATCCTCTCCATTGCGTGCCTCCTCAAGGACCGCAAGGAGCGAGAGCGATATCGCAATATCGATGAGAAGAGCGGGTACCGCACCATTTGAAAGACGAAGAGTTCATGCTTGAAGGTGGTTCGCATGGCCACGCGATATTGATGAAATGGAGAGGATAGACGGGTTGAGAACAGAATTTGTTCTGCTGTGCAGGACAATGACAATGATGTTCATGACATTTATTACTTTTTTTTTTTTTTTTTTTTTTTTTTTTGGCATCTTAAAAACTAATTAATAGATTGGCGCATAGCATGGGTTTCCAAGCGGCGGCCATTACCCATGGAACTCGCATCTTGAAATCATTTAGTGCAGACAGATACTTCATGTGAACCCTGTGAAAACGCAGTGAAGAAATTACATGATGTACCAGACGGTGTGCAGTACTCACGACATGACTGGTGGGTTCCATTCCTTCATCAATGCGTGTATGGGAATGCTTGTTTAAAATAATGGTCGAGTGAGATGATATTACGCGTTACAGGTTGATGCCGTGCTTTCAACGCCAATTCGCAAATGCCCTTGCTTTATCCGCCGTCACCTTCAGGGAACTTAAAAAGAAAGGAAAATAAAGGAAAGGAATATTAGTTAGAGACTACCCAATTGTGACGAGATTTGTGTGCAACATGTCCAGTACGCCTGTTCGCCGCGCCACGCCACGCCACGCCACGCCACAACGCACCGTACCGGAACGGGTCCGGACGGGCGAGGAGGCCTTCACCACCCACACCATTCATACAGCCGAGTCGTTGCCGGCTGTTCTAATGGGACTCGACGGCCCGCCTGCGCTATTAGGACGGGACCGTCGTGCTGGATCGTCTTCCGTGACGGAGCGGCTGATTGACGAGCGCTGTTGTCGACCACCACGCAACCAGGGCATCGACTGGAGCAGTCTGCCCAACGATCCTGAGATGGACGACTGTCGCTGTCGGAGATTTCTTCGGGCTACGATGCCAGGGAATCCTGTGCTCTTTCTTCGCCGACGACCGAATCTGTGAGGGCCAGATTCGCTGCTTGGGCCAGCTTCTTCTACGGGCGTTGTCGCCGAGCCACTGACTGGTCTTCTCCCGGCGCCGAGAAGCGGACTTGATTCTGATTGCCCCGGCAGCGGCGTTGTTGACAGCAGCCGCCCGGTTGGCGTCGTAGCCTCCTCCTGATCCTCTAGCTCGCCCCAGATTTCGGCTCGCTCCGCACACCGGAACTTCTTCTTCTGCGTTGGCGTCAACGGCTTCTTCTGCGTTGGCGTCAACGGCTTCTTCTGCGTTGGCGTCAACGGCTTCTTCTGCGTTGGCGTCAACGGCTTCTTCTGCGTTGGCGTCAACGGCGTCGCGTCACCATTGGCAGTCGGGAACGTGAGATAACCATTGGCGCCATCCGCTTGCTCCTCCTCCGCAGCCTCGGAACTGAGTAGAGATTCCTCTTCTCCTTCCGTGTCATCAACGAGTCCAAGCCCTGGCGCCAGCGTTGACTGCCCGACGCCAGGCGCATGTTGCTCATCGCTGAGCCGCCAAGACAGAGCGAGAACGCCAGAAAGTAAAATGACGGTTCCAACCGCAATGAGTCCGGCATGTAGGGGCGGAATTAAGCTGACTTGGTTGAAGTATATCAGACCATCTAAAATGGCAACAATGTTGTATACGCAGAATACCAGAGGATAGAGAACCGAGGTGGAGACTAGCTTCAGACCTCGATGTAGGTAGTAGAGCTGGCAAAGAGCCAGTGAGACTAGGCCGAGGACGATTGCCCACGCCTCCCAATGCGAAAACTGATTGCTGCCGCCGATTGTCTTGATGCACAACTCGACGGCCGACTTGGCAAACAGCAGCGCGTGGGCTGAGATATCGCCGCTTATGACGCCATATATGATGCCGCGAACAAGCCTGAAGCGAGAGTTGTGTGACATGCTCGACATGTTGTTCACCAAGTCCGTGGCGGTGCCGAGACCCACGACGAAAAGCGCCTGGAGTATCATCCATACGACGAACGGCTTCCTGCTTAACAAGACGAGGAGCTCATCCAGATCATGCGCCGGCGATGGGATGGCCCCGAATATGGCAATCAAAACAGCCCCCGTCGTGACAAGCAACGTGCCGCAGAGTGACCATCGCGTAAAAGGTTCACTGAGTATCAGCGTCGCGCATATCGAGTTGAAGACGAGCCCCGCGGCTTGCAATGTCGAGAGGACCGGCAACGGCAGGGTGGAAATCTGAATCGTACTGCCGAGCAGATTTGCTATAATGAACATGCCCATTCCAAGCTGCCATCTGCGCCGTCGGTAGGGCGGCCGCCGGACATCGTGAGGGCCCTTTTCGTCCTCGAGAATATGCGACTTTCGTTGCAAGGTTAGACCCAGGCTTTGCACGCCTGTCGAGATCAGGCCGACGAGAATTCCAAGCTACGGCATCGTGAGGTCAGCATTGGAACACAATAATCAAAGGGATTATGCATACAGCAATACTCCCGCCAGGGGAGTTGGCCTCAACGTATTTCATCGCGCAGCACCCAAATGCACCGTCATCTGGCAGATGCACGTAGGACTAGATGACATTGACGATGGCATGGGCAATGCTCAGCGATTGCCTCTATAAGCCTATGCCGAGCGAACGAGATAGGGAAACCATGCGAGTCGAGGCTTGGAGATCGTTGATCGACGTCGAGGCTCGTGCTCCAACGTGTCTGTCAGTGTCTGTCGTGGCGTTGCGGTGTGCGAGTGTGCGAGTCGCGGGGCAGGAGGTGGAGGACAAACGAGGGACCGACCACACTGTCGAGGCAAAGACGGTAAGAATAATTCATGAATGAGAGCGCTGGCGCAGGGACATGTCAGTACGCTTCGCGGGATGTATAACGCAGGACGTATAACGCAGGACGCAGGATGCAGAATGCAAAATGCAGAAAGAAACAAACCTCTTCTTCGCCTGTTGCAGCTTGGTCGGCATGCGCCAAGATTGTTCCGGCAACAACAACCAACTCCTGGTTTCGTGTTGTTGTAGTAGCTAGTAGTAGGTCTGGTCAATGCGGCGGCGCATTACAGTGGGTTGAAGGCGACAGGTCACAGGCGACAGGTCACAGGCCACAGACCAGACAGGCAGGTTGGCAAGGCTTTGTGTGTGTGTTGTGCTCTCGTAGCCAGTCATGTGATGCACGTCATGCAGCAATAGCGGGGTTCTGTATGTGGACGTTGTGGCTGATGTTGCTTGTGTGGCTGCCCTGCAACTTCGCGGAATGCTCACCCAAGCTAACTGACTTGGCGTAGAACCTCAAGCGTCACAGCTCCCTCTGGCCTCGACGTACCTCTACCCCCAGCCAGACGCCATATCCATCAACCTCTCATCGTCAGGCTGCACGGTTTCCCAGCCCGACGTGATAGCTACAACACCTCGAATCCCAGCAGTCTCTTCTCCGCCTCTCCAACCTCCTCTCTACAAAGGTGGCACCGTCGCCCAGACAGTCGCCCAGCATGTCGCAACGCGCCTTGTCCGACCAGCAGGTACGCCAGGCTTGTCACCGTCATCATGATTCGCATGTTGACATCCAGCATCGACACATACATGTCTCCCACATGTACACTTGCGCTTCAACATGCGGGCATCATGCAAAACCGTCATTAGAAGAGAAAATCCCTCCGACTAACATGCTACTTCGTCTCGTGTGACTAGGTCGACAATGAGCTCCGCAAGATGACAGCCTTCATCAAACAAGAAGCCATGGAAAAAGCTCGCGAGATTGAAATAAAAGCCAACGAAGAATTCGAAATCGAAAAGTCCAAGCTTGTCCGCCAGGAGACAGACTCCATCGACAGCCAGTACGAGAAGAAGTTCAAGCAGGCCACCATGTCTCAGCAAATCACTCGCTCCACCGTCGCCAACAAGACGAGGCTGAAGGTCTTGAGCGCTCGCCAGGAGCTTCTCGATAGCATGTTCGAGGAGGCCCAGAAGAAGTTGACGGGCGGTGCCCAGGACAAGGGCAAGTATCAAAAGATCTTGAAGGGTCTCCTCCTCGAGGGCTTCTATGCTCTGAACGAGCCCAAGCTGCTGGTCCAGGCTAGGAAGAAGGACAACGACGTGGTCAAGAAGGCGATTGAGGATGCCGTCAAGGAGTACAAGAAGGAAGTGGGCAAGGATGTTGAGGCAAAGATTGACGAGGCCCACCCATTGCCTGAGGGATCGTGAGTATTTGCCCTTCCTTTTACCCACTACCAACCGGCTCCCGCCTGCGTCCCCGTTCCCAAGTCTTCGAGTAAACACTAAAATGTTGCAGAGCTGGAGGCGTCGTAATTGTTAGCGGCAGCGGCAAGATTGACATCAACAACACCTTCGAGACTCGACTGGAGCTTCTCAAAGACTCTTCCGCCCCTGCTGTCCGAGAGGCCTTGTTCGGGAAGAACCCTAACCGAAAATTCTTCGACTAGCCGTGTTACAACCTCGTCCCGGTGGAATGGAGAAGAGCGTGCATGGGCTTCGACGGAGTGTAGTCCGCTTGCTGACAGGCCACTTATTGGAGTAATGCTGAGCGATTGGCGAAGGCAAAGGAGCTGTGAGACACAGAAACAAACGCCGTGCTTTACGGGGTTCGGCATCAAGACTTGCATGGGGATTCCTGCTATGGGAATTTTCTTCTTTTTTTTTGACAGCTGTACCTCTGTCCATGCAATCGTAGCTTAGAGGCTGTATTATAAACTTGATCAATTCATTCGTAAATGTCAACTGTCACACTGGCTGGGTATCGCCAGCAATCCCGATGTCTTCCCAAATCCGTGCCACAACCAATGAGCAAAAAAAATGATAATAGTAAAATATAATAAAATTCAACAAACTTGATCAAAATATGGATGTACTGTCCATAAAATACGTCTTATTGAGGCTCGTCATATTGAGTATTTATAGACGCTGTCATATCAATCATATCACGTCTCATTCCAATTTCCAAAACGTGATACCATCCAGTCTCTCTGCACGGGTAGATCTCATCCCCCGGTCACGACAATTGTATCATGATCAATTTCAAAGGCATACGGCCACTCATCCTCCTCACCCCCCTCTTCTGCCTTGTCCGCCACGTCCACCTCATCCGCATGCTGTTCCGCAGCCGCGATCGCAGCCGCAGCCGGCGCCGCTGGCGACTTGGGTTTTCTCTGCAGAAACTTGTGCATATAGTCCCTCTGACGAGGCAAGACAGGATCCTCCCGCTGACCAGGTAGATCAAAAACGCTCTTCCTCGCCTCCTTCCTCGTCCGTACGCTGTGCAACAAGCGTTGCTGTACCCATTCCACCACACTCTTCGCCTCAGTGCGCGCCAGTCTCATCCCTGCATCGTTTGTCTTGCGCCATATTTCGCGAAGCTTGCCCGCTAGCTCGTCTATTTCCTCGTTGAACTTCTTCTCATCGTCACGATCATCAAAATGAATAATGGTCCCGTCGTCGACGGCGATGTCGAGCAGAATGATACTGGCGCGTAGTTCGGCAAAGTCAGTGGTCGGTTTGATGGCAAAGCTTTCACCGTGAAGGCAGTCGATAATGGTGCGGAGAGTTACTATGTCTTCCGAGTTGTGGCGAGCAAGGGCATCGTCTTGGAGCAGTGTTGAAACGGCTATGCGTCTTCGGAGATCGTGTGTGCGTTTTGAACCGATGGGGATGCATAGCAGAGCCGTGACTTTAATGTTGCGGGTCTTGATCCCCCCCAGGAAAGCACTGGTTTCGAAGCACTTTTGTTCTGGTTAGAGATTTTGGGGATCATGCGAGAGGAGAGTTGGAGAAACTTACAAAGGTGTCCCAAGATAGAGTTGGGATGGCAGCCGTTAACTCTAGGATTGCGTATTCAAAGGCTGATAGTACCTCGACATTGCAAATTAGGAATTTATCTAGCGCCAGCTGAACGAGCGTCTGGATGGCATACATTGCAGCATGGATAGATAATTGGCTGGCTGTAATTCCAAGCAGAGTTATGAAAGACTGTAGGCAGGACCAATCTCGATCCTCGTATGGTTCATGCCCTATGTTGAAGACGCTTTGGTCCGAAGTTGAACGGTCCAAGTTCCTCGCTCCCAGGAGAATGAACAGCTGTCCAATGCGCTCGGCCGTCAGGAGACGGTCGATCTGTTCCGGACAACCAGCAATCATGTTGCAGTACTCTTGCCTCGCAATAATGGAGGGCTGAAGACACAAAGAATCCAGCATCCATTCGAACAGCGAATCTGGTAAGCCGCCGTTCATGCGTAGGATAGTCTGCGGTACACCTGATGTGAGGTGCTGCTCTCTAGTCTTGGCACTACCTTGGGTCAAAAGGCTCCAGGGCGAATTTCTGGGTAGTGTGGGTGCTCTTGGCAACGAAGATGGTTTGTACGTCTCCTCGAAAAACAGGTACCGGTTCTGGCACTGAGACTGTTCAGACCTCTGGACAGCCCGAAGCACTTTTTGGGCATCCTGATCCTGGCCGCCCTTTTCTCTAACGATTCCAGCGATGGTATCTCCTGTAGCCGAGCTGTTGGAAGGGACTTCCTTCCTTTCCTTGGCCGCACTGACCGTCTGCTTCACTCTCAGAGAGCTCGCCGTGGTGGCATCATCACATCTTGCATCATTTGCCAAAGCCTTCAAGTCAAATTTATGCCTGGGGATAGGCGCCGGTGGTGACGAATGGAACGCGATTGCAGTCCTCTTTGCCCTTGGCGTAGCATACGGATTGTGAGGGTTGTGAGGGGACTTCTGAGGCGCTGTAGCAGCATTTTTAGTGTGGCCGAGAAGACATGAGAGGTCTTCAAGCGACTCATCGGAATAGTCTCCATCACTGCTATCATCATCAGACGCACATATTTCCGTCCTGATTGTTTCGGGGGGCGTGCTGGCTAAGCCTGGCGGCGAAGAGGGAGGAGGCGGAGACAGAGACGGAGACGGAGACGGAGACGGAAGAGATGGAGACGGAGAGTTGACTGGCTGTTGTGAGGCACTCGGAGTTGGCGTCGATGATTGTGGAGGCAAACGTGCAACCGGTTTGAAGAAGCTCAGGATGCCTGCCCCGCCAGGTCCAGATCCAGGTTCTTTTCTGCTTTTTCCTGTGGTGTTCCTGCCATTTGATGTTGACATGATGATCTGGGTAGGCAAAGCGCCGTTTGAAGCTGGCTGTGACTACTATCAGCCAAGTTGAGGTCTCTGGTCTCTGGTCTCTGGTCTCTGGTCTCTGGTCTCTGGCGAGCTTGTTCCAGTTTCGTGAAGTTCAATGCAAGTGTGTCATTCTTGACGTTTGTTGGTTTCGGCGCGTCTCAGCGGTCGCAGGCGCGTTCGGGCCAATCAGAGGGGCGGGGTCAACCATCTCGACTGCTAATTTAATGATCTGCCGGACGCCATTTTTATGTACGATTGCTTTTACATACAGGCCACAATTCGGACTGGAGAGTCTGACTCGCAGAACGATGAATACCATTTTCCAGCGTCATCGTTGTCTTCTTCCCTGACATTCTGAAAGGCATCAGCACTATGTCGGGGAAGGAGTGCCATCTTGCTGATTGTTTGCCCAGCCCAGGAATGAGGACAAAACGAGGAGCAGTAATGCATGAGATATGTCTCGCATGCAGCTGAGACAGTGGTTGAAGAGTCCTCCTATCATTCCTACTAGCAGAAATCGGCATCAAGTTCGGTGCAGACATCGTCATCGCCGTCAGAGGCACGACAAAGCAATCGCTTATTAACTCAGCTTTTGCGCCGTTGAAGAGCCGCCGGGAGCACAAGTGGGGAGAGGCTCCCAGCTCCCTCCATCGATGACGGAGAGTGGAGAGTTGCAGCAGTGAGTGAGGCGAGTTGGACGTGCGCAGCTGCGTCACTGTGGAGATTTCTCGTCGAACAGAGACCACGAGGAAATACACAGTGGGGATGCGCTGGGCCAGCATTACTCATCAGCTTTTATGTGACGAGAGGTTTGAGAGGCGACGAGAACAACTACAGATTTCGCAAGTTATCGGTGAAGCAGGAAAGAGGACCAGACGAAACGTCAGTGAAGTGCTCGTCCCAGCCCCATTTGTCCACGACGGAGCTATTTCATTATCCTATGCATGATGGAGCAGCGGCAATGTATCGGAGCAGAATATAAGCATCATGCTGCATATCATGTTGAATATCTTGCAAGTCTCTGATTTTTTATTTTTTGCATGCCAGGCGGCCGTCTCGTCTCTGTCCTGTCCTGTCCTGTCGTAAGTACATATGTACATAAAATCATAAGACCAGGGTCCGAACTCCGTAAATCTGGGTAAATTAATAAATCAGGGGCTTGGCCAATTGACTGACCAGTAGAGCCCAGCCCCGGGATGTTTTTTTTTAACGTTTTTTTTTAAAAAAAAGAAAAAAAAACCCCTGCTGGGCATTGGGCAACGCGGCTGGCAATTCTCACAATTCCTAGGCAGGAAGAAAGGGATTACTCCCGGCCTAGCACGCGTTTGCAAGTTGGCAAGTTGGTGTGAACCGCATCGTGGGCTCGCAATAAAAGGGGCCCTAAATAATGAGGGTCTCTTGAATGCCAGTGGACGCGCAGGCACGACATCGAAACGAGTAGTCGCGACGCACACAACTGACTGACTGACTGATGGGCCAATTGCTCCATGGGCGAGTTTGAGAGCCAATGTGCATCGCGATCCGGCTGTCTGGTGAGATTGGCGGCCCCCTCCCCCTCCCCCCCCCCCCCCCCCAAAAAAAAACCATTGTGTTTTGTAGATTTGAGACGGATGGCCCGGGAGGAGCGAGGATCCGCCTCGGCTGGAAGGTGGAATGGGACACCCGAGTATTACGGCAATATTGGGCATTGTTGCACCGAGTATTATTATTAATCGCTGCCCGCCAGCCGCCCTCGAGTCCAGCAAGCGAGGCTTCCATCCGCCATAACTGCTTGCTAGCTAGTCCCTCCCACGGTCTTACTGTCTCACCCTGGCCAAATGCGCCCATTATTGCTTACTTGCTTGCCAAAGTAGGGCTGGGGCGGGCTGGGGCATGATATGTTCATGATGGCGCTATATTGTACATGTATCGCACCAGTCTCCGTACTTGGTATCCGTATGTATATTGTAGATGGGTGTTGCTTGTTCAGGAAAAAGCCGTCGTGTCCGGGCGGTGGTGCGCCCATGTCCGAAGTGCCATTGCTCCACCAGGCGAGGAGATCCCATGTATCTTGCCGGCGCATCTGTAATGACTGTGTACCTCGTGCCACCCACCCCTTCCATCCCAATCAACCGGCGCCCCCTTTGACTGGCCGCAAAGTCCGGAGCCGCTGTACATGTATGTACGGTGTAGGGCGAGGCCCACTGGCCAGTTCCGGTGTGGCCAGTTCCAGTGCCAGTGCCAGCGCCTGTGCCAGCCCAGCCCAGCCCAGCCCAGCCAAGCTCCAAGGGGATTGCAGAGCCTGGCTTGCCGTGTAGCACTCCGTAAACTAAACTGCCGGCTCTTTTTTCCCTCCTTCCGCTGGCAGAATCGTGGCATCGTCAACCCGTAACGAACCTTTTGTTGCTCCTCACTCGACCTATTACCACGACCACCGCGACCACCACGACGAAATCTTGCTCCCGACCCGAATACTCAACTCGTCGCCGGTTACTGGTGCCGTTTCTCTTGTTTTTGCTTGCTCCAGCACCAGCGGCTACCTTGATTCGCGTCGACCGCGCCAGAGGTCTCCTATCTGACACGACGCCTCCTTTTTCTCATCCCCCCACCACCCGCATCCTGGCTGGTGTACTCGGGTTGAACGGGCATTCGCCCGCAAATACACACTCATCATGAGCCCCTCTACCAGTCCGGATCCCAAATTGTTAAAGACTCATACTCAACGGGCAAGATGGGCGACTCGCAAGATGACGGTCAAGAGCAGCAACAACAAGCGGCTGTCTCTCCTCAACCGTATGCAGCATAAACGAACACAATCCGAAAAGGACGCTGCCGGAACCGATGGAAATGGTGCACTCTTTGAGGACCGTGATCCTGACCAGGACGGTGACAATGATCCAAGTGCAAATCAAGGTCAAGACGAAGACGAGTCTGATGACGAAGAGGACTCGGTTCGAATGCTGTACTTCAATCTACCCCTACCTGAGGAACTTCTCGAGGATGGGGATCCTATACACACATTTCCTCGTAACAAGATTCGAACGGCAAAATACACGCCACTGTCTTTTATCCCCAAAAATTTGTGGTTTCAATTTCACAACGTGGCCAACATCTTCTTCTTGTTCTTGGTTATTCTAGTGGTATGTCCAACTCTCCCCCCCCCCGGCTTGCATTTTTCAAATTATGAATTGTCGTTTGCAATAGGCTGCAGATGTCTAACTATTCGTCGTATAGATTTTCCCCATCTTTGGAGGAGTCAATCCCGGCCTGAGCGCCGTTCCATTGATCGTGATTATCGTCATCACAGCTGCCAAGGATGCCGTCGAAGATTATAGAAGGACAATCCTCGACATAGAGCTGAATAACGCCCCTGTTCATAAGCTGCATAACTGGAACAATGTCAACGTTCGGGAGGACAATGTTTCCACTTGGAGAAGGTTCAAAAAGGCAAACACTCGACTTTTTGGTGGCATTTGGCATGCCATTGAGAGCATGTGGTCTAAGAAGGCAAGGAGGCTTCGAGCCGAGCGCCAAAAGCTCAAATTGAATCCCGAACAGGAAGAAGGGGGCCGGCCCTCAGTTGAAACGGTTCGAACTCGACAATCGATCCGCAACTCACTGGCTTCGCCCTTTGGAAACCGAGAGTCTTTTGTTGACGCACGCGAGGATATCCAGATGACGCCAGTGCCATCGCCAACCCCTGCGAACGGTGTTCCGCATATCCGGTTTCCTGACGAGGAACTGCCAAACGAGGCAGATGCGCAGCGAGCAGCAGCCATTCGGGACATGAAGTCTGATTTGATCAACTATGCGAGACGTACCCAAGGCGCTCGCTTCAAAAGGGATACCTGGAAGGATCTTCAAGTGGGAGATTTCGTGCGAATCTACAATGATGACGAATTGCCCGCTGACATTATCATCCTTTCCACATCTGATCCCGATGGCGCCTGCTACGTGGAAACCAAAAATTTGGATGGCGAGACTAATCTCAAAGTTCGTCAGGCTCTTCGTTGTGGTCGTCCCATGAAACATGCCCGTGATTGCGAGCGCGCCGAATTCCGAATTGAGAGCGAGGCGCCTCACCCTAACCTTTACAAATACCACGGTGCCATTCATTGGCAGCAGCCTGTTCCTGGCCTGCCCGACGATGAGCCTGAAAAAATGACCGAGCCGATCACCATTGATAATCTCTTGCTTCGTGGTTGTCACTTGCGAAACACGGAATGGATTCTCGGCGTCGTTGTTTTTACCGGCCACGACACGCGAATCATGATGAATGCGGGCATAACACCCAGCAAACGTGCCAGAATTGCAAGAGAAATGAACTTCAACGTTGTGTGCAATTTTGGCATTCTCATCATCATGTGTCTGATTGCCGCCATCGTTAACGGCGTTGCCTGGGCAAAAACGGATGCCTCGCTTCATTTCTTTGAATATGAGTCAATTGGTGGCAGCGCCCCTATGAGTGGCTTTATTACCTTTTGGGCCGCGATTATTCTGTTCCAGAACTTGGTTCCCATTTCCCTCTACATTACCTTGGAAATCGTGCGAACACTGCAGGCTGTTTTCATCTTCAACGACGTCAAAATGTACTACGAGCCAATTGACCAGCCGTGTATTCCCAAGTCCTGGAACATCTCCGATGATGTCGGGCAAATCGAATACATCTTCTCTGACAAGACGGGCACTCTGACCCAAAATGTTATGGAATTCAAGAAAGCCACAATCAACGGTCAGCCTTACGGTGAGGCGTACACGGAGGCTCAGGCTGGCATGCAGAAGCGAATGGGCGTTGATGTGGAGAGGGAAGCCGCTCGTATCCATGCTGAAATCGCCGCAGCGAAAGTACGATGTCTTGAGGGCTTGCGTAAAATCAACGATAATCCATACCTTCACGATGACGCCCTAACTTTCATCGCGCCGGACTTCGTGTCGGATCTGGCCGGAGAACACGGCCAAGAACAGAAGTCTGCCATTGAGGAATTCATGTTGGCTCTTGCCCTGTGCCACACTGTCATTGCTGAAAAGACCCCTGGCGACCCTCCCAAGATGACGTTCAAAGCACAGTCCCCTGACGAGGAGGCTCTCGTTGCTACTGCCCGCGACATGGGTTTCACGGTGTTGGGCCATTCTGGTGACGGCATCAATTTGAACGTCATGGGCGAGGAGCGCCACTACCCCATTCTTAACACGATTGAGTTCAATTCCACTCGGAAGCGAATGAGCTCCATTGTTCGCATGCCAGATGGTCGTATCGTCATGTTTTGTAAAGGTGCCGATTCCGTAATTTATGCTCGCCTGAAGAGGGGTGAGCAGCAGCAACTCAGACGCGAGACAGCGGAGCATTTGGAGATGTTTGCCCGCGAGGGTCTGCGCACTCTTTGCATTGCCCGAAAGGAACTCACCGAGGAGCAATACCGCGAATGGAAGAAGGAGCACGATGTGGCAACATCGGCTCTTGAAAACCGCGATGAGAAGCTCGAGAACGTCGCTGAACTAATCGAACAAGATCTTTACCTCCTTGGCGGCACGGCCATTGAGGATCGTCTGCAGGATGGTGTGCCCGATACGATCGCCCTGCTCGCCAAGGCTGGCATCAAGCTCTGGGTTTTGACCGGTGACAAGGTCGAGACTGCCATCAACATCGGCTTCTCGTGCAACTTGCTCAACAACGACATGGAGCTGATTCATCTACGGGTCGACGAGGATGAGAGTGGAGAGGCTCAGGACGAAGCCTTCCTTGAGAATGTCAAGAAGCAGCTGGACCAGCACCTTCAATTCTTTGGACTGATTGGCAGTGACGAAGACCTCGCAGTGGCCAAGAAGAGCCATGAGCCTCCCGGCCCAACTCATGGCATTATCATTGATGGTTTCACTCTCCGCTGGGCCCTCGACGACTCGTTGAAGCAAAAGTTTTTGTTACTTTGCAAACAGTGTCGGTCGGTCCTGTGCTGCCGGGTCAGTCCCGCACAAAAAGCTGCCGTCGTCGCCATGGTGAAGAACGGATTGGATGTCATGACGCTCTCCATTGGTGACGGTGCCAATGATGTTGCCATGATTCAAGAAGCTGATGTTGGCGTTGGCATTGCCGGCTTGGAAGGTCGACAAGCCGCCATGTCGTCTGACTACGCTGTTGCACAGTTCAGGTATCTGCAGAGGTTGCTGCTCGTGCACGGCCGATGGTCCTACCGGAGGCTGGCGGAAAGCATCAGTAATTTCTTTTACAAGAACATGATCTGGACGTTTGCAATCTTCTGGTACGAAATCTTTTGCGACTTTGACATGACGTATCTCTTCGACTACACCTATATCCTCATGTTCAACCTATTCTTCACTTCAGTGCCCGTGGCCATCATGGGTGTCCTCGACCAGGATGTTTCGGACACGGTCTCTCTGGCTGTGCCTGAACTGTACCGACGAGGCATCGAACGGTTGGAATGGACACAGAGAAAGTTTTGGTAAGTTTGAATAATCACAAGCACTTTCAGATGACTGAAGGCAGCGAACATTCTTTACCCCAGCTAATCATGGTGTACATCCATTAGGCTCTACATGATGGACGGCATTTACCAATCCGTCATAGTCTTCTTCGTTCCGTACTTGTTATTCATCCCTGGCAAGTCCGTCACCTTCAATGGACTCGGCCTTGAGGACAGACTGCGATTCGGCGCCTATGTTGCTCATCCTGCCATCCTGGCCATCAACGGGTACATCCTGATGAATACGTATCGATGGGACTGGCTTATGCTTCTCATCGTGGTGATCAGTGATGTCTTCATCTTCTTCTGGACCGGAGTCTACACGTCTTTTACCTCGTCGGGCTACTTCTACCACACTGCCGCCCAGGTGTACGGGGAAGCAACATTTTGGGCCGTGTTCTTCATTGTCCCAGTCATTTGCCTGTTTCCTCGATTCGCCATGAAGGCTCTCCAGAAGGTGTACTTGCCTTACGACGTCGACATCATCCGAGAACAGGAACTCATGGGCAAGTTTGCGCATCTCGAAGACAACAAGCCTGCCCCCGATGCTGCCAGCGAAAAAGCATCCAGCAAAAAAACAGGAGCGGAGAGTCCGAAGCGAACGAATCACGTTGCCTATGGCAGCGTCGACGAAGACCTTCGACCAATCTACCCTCCATCGACAGCTACTCGCACCACGGCACACAATCGGACACAGAATAACAGCGATTCAACCAATTTCACAGCTAACCGCATGTCACTGGACGTCCCTGCACATGGCCGCCCCTCGATAGACCGAGCCAGACCGTCGTACGATCGGATGCGTGCATCGATGGACCGCGTCCGACCAAGCTTTGAGGCCATCAACGATTTCACCTCGGCAGCGCGACTGTCTCGGATTGAGTCGAGCCATTCGCTCGCCCAGCCTGGTGGTGGTCGGATGAGAGCAAGGCTTCGAGGACTGTCTCTAACCAAGAGTGCCAACATGTAGAGATGAGAGACCATGACCAGGTTGGACTCGGCCTGCGCCATCCCAGGCACTGAACTTTTTCTTGTCCTTGTATATTAGAGCCTACATCCACAGCCGCCGTTGTGCCCTTGATTGATGGACTAACATGACTGGCGCCATGTCACCCAACCCCTCGGTTGGTTTTCATGATCTGCATGAACGATCTTTGAGATGTTTGAGTTGTCGTCGCAATACCCAAGCATTGGCCCACACAACACCTACCTACCTGCCTACACTTTGTTCATTTCATTGTCTGTTCAAGCCTACGTGCACACATTACTACTTATACACACCCACATCCGACCAACAAATCAACCACTGGCGGCACACCAGGAGATGTTTTCCTTTACAAAAAAAGTTTTCTTCCCATTGTGTGGAAGGAAAATTTGTCTTTGCATGGCGTTTGTCGGAATGGAGCATGACACGTTCACTTGTTTGTTTTTCTTTCGTCGGGAGTCTGTTCATTTTGCTCGTTTCGCGCCGGATGACTTGGTCTGCGCACTTGGAATTTCTTGGTGGAAGAGATGGAACTCGAGGAGGGAACATTGGCAATCTACTGCGGGCGACGCAGACAAAACACTTTCGATCCCGCCCTCGTGTTGATCTGCTCGGTTTTCTTTGCCACTCGGACTCGGCGTTGCTTTTGTCATGGCCAAAGCAGTCACAGGGCCATGTTGAGAATATGTCTGGTGTTGACGCGGGCGTATTACGGGCGGACGCATTGATTGATGCATGCATGGATTGAGGAAGCCCCTGGATATCGGAGTGTTTACATGTGAATATCCCCCGATTTTTTTTTTTTTTTTTTTTGTCTTTCATTTTGGAGAAGATGAAAAAGAAGCATGAATGCAAACATGAGCAATTAATAACTTGCTAGTGTCTCGGTACATCATCTCTCCAGTCTTTAGTCGAGAAAAAGTCTAGATCCTGCTGGACTCTCAGAGGGTGTACATGTACTCTGGTGTGCCTGGATTTGTGGGCCTGTCCTGTCCCTGGCTGGAATGGCTGCCGCCGCCCCACACAAGCTTTTCTTGTCAAATCGTCAGATTTCAATCAAGTTGAGCTTCACAAGTTCATGAAATATGTATTAGGTGGCTTCTGTTGCCTGTCCCTGTCCCCAACTGCCTCACGATGGAGTATCTACCCGTTGAGCAGCTGCGCGCAGCCTGGCTCGACTTGGACGACTATGCAACCCGCCAATGGAACATATCGTGAGTGCGCTTTCAACCAGGCCCCCGTCACAGAGCAACAAGAGCACATCTTAATCAATCTTAATCCGTACATATCTCACTTGCCAAATTGGTTCCGGTTCCGTGTCTGACCTATTCGAGTATGCAGAACACCCACCTTGCAAGTCGCCTGTGCCATCACCGCCGTCCTCCTCACCACCTTGCTCGGCCGCGTCTGCCTGTCCGCCCACGGGAGCTCTTCTGTCCCCCGCCCACGACGATACGCCGTTCCTCGGCCAAAGTTCCCGGATACCGAGTCCACCGTCGACGAGACCAGCGTCAAGATCCCCGGCAGTTCCGCCATCCAATGCTACGCCCCTGCCACGGGCCGATTCCTCGGCCTCGTCAACCCCTCCACGCAGGACGGCATCGACCGCAGCATCGCGGCCGCAGCAACGGCGCAGAAGTCATGGGCCGAGACGCCCTTGGGCGAGAGAAAGGCCGTGCTGCGCTCCCTCATGCAGCACGTCATGGACAATGCCGACGAGATATGCAGGGTTGCGGGGCTCGACAGCGGAAAGACGCTGGTCGACGCGCAGCTGGGCGAGGTTCTCGTCACCGTGGAAAAGATCCAGTGGACGCTGTTGCACGGCGAGGAGGCGCTGAGGCCGTCGCCTCGCCCGACGAACCTGCTCATGGCGCACAAGCGCAACACAGTGCACTACGAGCCCCTGGGCGTGGTGGCCGCGCTCGTCAGCTGGAACTACCCTTTCCACAACATGATGGGCCCCATCGTCAGCGCCCTGTTCACGGGCAACGCCATTGTCGTCAAGGTCTCGGAGCAGACGGCCTGGTCGAGCGCGTGGTTTGCCAGCATCGCTCGCGGGGCGCTGGCCGCCCACGGCCACGATCCCCAGCTGATTCAGACGGTCGCGTGCTGGCCCCAGACCGCAGGCCATCTTACTTCCCACCCGGGCATCAGCCACATCACCTTTATCGGATCGCAGTCGGTTGCGCACTACGTCGCCGCCAGCGCGGCCAGGAGCTTGACGCCCGTGGTGGCGGAGCTCGGCGGCAAGGATCCCTTCATCGTGCTCGACTCGGCCATCAAGGACCTGCCTCGCATAGCCGAGGTCATCCTCCGGGGCACCTTCCAGGCCGCCGGCCAGAACTGCATTGGCATCGAGCGCGTCATCGCCGCCGCTGGCGCCTATGCCAAACTCGTGGAGATGCTGACCCCCCGTGTGCGCGCCCTTCGCTTGGGTCCCGACGCCGACGTCGGCGCCATGGTGTCCGACGCCTCTTTTGATCGACTGGAGGGCCTCATCGCGGATGCCGTCTCGCAAGGCGCCCGCCTCCTGGCAGGCGGTAAGAGATTCGTGCACCCCGGCTACCCCAAGGGTCATTACTTCCAGCCCACTCTGCTCGTCGACGTCTCCGCCGACATGAAGATTGCTCAACAGGAGTGCTTCGCCCCGGTGCTGACTTTGATGCGTGCCAGATCCTCGTCAGCAGAGGACATTCTGGCCGTTGCCAACGCCCCGAACTTCGGCCTCGGCGCTTCTGTCCACGGCTCGGAACGCGACCCCGCCATGAAGCCCATCGTTCGCGGCCTCAAGGCCGGCATGGTGGCCGTCAACGACTTTGCCGTCTACTACGCCGTTCAACTGCCCTTTGGTGGCGTCGCTGGCTCGGGCTACGGCCGCTTTGGCGGCGAGGAAGGCCTGAGGGGCCTTTGCAATATCAAGAGCGTCTGCGAAGATCGGTTCGGATGGTTGGGCATCAGGACTGGTATCCCGCCGCCCGTGCAATATCCCGTCGCCAGCCAGGACAAGGGCTGGAGGTTCATCCAAGGCGTCGTCGAGCTTGGCTACGGCGACGTGCTAAGAAAAGCCAAGGGGCTGAGGGAAATAGTGAGGAATATGTAATGGGAAAATCATCACTTTCTTTGTTGACGCGGACCAACAATCGAGTGATGTATAAATCAACAAAAAAAAAAAAAAAAAAAAAAAAAAAAAAGAGGCAGGGCAGGGGCAGAATTCGATCAAATCCCATTTTCCCCGTTAGCCGCACTATTTAAAGCTTCGAAAGCAGCCAATCAATCACACGGAATCTCGGCCTCGGAGCTCGAACTCGCGTGTCGCGTGAACATGTCACGACTGACTGTCCAGACATTGGGTTATGGAAATCAGAAACTACCAATTATATCTACCTGTTCTTGTCTGTGAGAGCTATCTTCAGTAGGTCGCGAAATTTTCTTCTGCTTATTCTGTCTCAAAAGGCCAGTTCCCTTGACTGTAAGCTTGCATTCGCCTCTACCAAATCCTTGCAACCCTCAAATCAACATTGCTCGGCGCATGTCTGCTCTTACCAGCCAGCTCCAACAGCAGCGGGAGCCGAGGTTCCCCATCCGTTGGTAGCAGGGGCTTCGGCAGGCTGGCCCCATCCGTGAGGATCATCAGGCTGACCACCCCAGCCAGAAGAAGGAGCAGCAGCTTCCTCTTCCGGACCAGCACCGCCGCCCCAGCCGTTGCTGTTCTCACAACCTTCGTTGCCAAAGGTAGAAGTCTGCACTCCCTGGGCTTCGTCAGGGTCAAAGTCCGATTCCGTCTCAAACTTTGGCTTCTTGGCAGCCTCACCCTCCGGGATGTACATTTGCAGAAACTCGGGGATCTCCTGGTCCGTCTCCAAGAGGGTCCTGGTGAGAACGCTGGCGATGCCGTCGTCGTGAGTGGGGTTAAAGAGTGACGTGGCGACGCCGCGATGTCCAATTCGCCCAGTTCGACCTACAGTTTCTCATTAGAATCGTCTCGTTAATTTGTGTAAATCTTACGTACCAATGCGGTGGGTGTATTCCTCAATGCCCCCGTGCTCAATAGATGGCAGGTCGTAGTTGATGACGTGCTTGACATTTCGGACATCAATGCCACGAGCAGTCACTCCCGTGGCTATGAGTATAGGAGCATTGCCGGATCGGAAAGAACGCAGCGCGGCTTCGCGTTCTTTTTGAGTTCGATCGGCGTGGATGGATGTGACTGGAAGACCGATGTTGTACAGGAAATCATCAAGGTTGTCAACCTCGCGGCGACTATTGGCAAAAATGATGGTCCTGACGCCAGTCATTTGATTCAGCAGACCGAGCAGAATGTCGCGCTTCTCTTCGCGCTCGGTCTGGATGATAGTTTGCCTAATGTTCACTGTAGTGCTCCCAGCTCTACCCACCCGGAATCGAACGTGAGCTGCGGATAAATTTTCCTTGGCAAGTTCACGAGCAGCCTTGGGAAAGGTTGCAGAAAACAAGCCATATTTGATGTTGCCTTCGTCCTGCTCTGCAATCTTTCGGTCAGTTTCATTTGTTTTCGGTAGTACGAAAACAAAGTGACTTACCTCCACCAGTCAGAATCTGCCGAAGTTCATCCTCCCAGTCAGCCTCAAGCATCTCGTCAGCTTCATCAATCACAATGTACTTGAGACGTCGAAGAGTCAAGACATTGGGGCGAGAAATGAAGTCAACCAAGCGTCCAGGAGTACCGACGAGAATGTCGCAACCCCTGTTGAGGAGACTAATTTGTTCTTTGACTGGCAATCCCCCGTATACAACGCAAGGGCGAAGCATGGTTCGATAGCAAAACTTGCGGGCTTCATTGAAAATTTGAACGGCCAATTCACGGGTGGGCGCAACCACCAGAACCAAGGGCTGGGCCGTCACCTGATCGACACCTTCACGGAAAGTGGCCGGGTTGGGACGAGGCGCCGCCAGCTTTTTGGCTTTCCCCATGAGCTTGCTGAGAATGGGTATCAAGTAGGCGGCAGTTTTGCCCGAACCTTGGTTGCACCCGATATGAGCTTCAAACACATTTCAATGAAAGGGTGTGAACTTTTACGTACCGGTCTGCGCAATACTAATAACATCATGACCCTGGAGCATGGATGGAATAGTGTATTTCTGGATGGGGGTTGGGAAATCGTATCCCATCAGCTGTACGTTTTCGAGCATGATAGGATGAAGGCCAGCATCTCGAAAATGACGGATGGGCTGGATTCTTGTTGGACCTTCCTGTTGGACCTCGATTTGGTCGATCCTGTTTGTGTCAGTCTCTTCTCAGAATTGAAGTGAGACGATGAATGAAGGGTCATACTTGGAAAAGTCCAGCCCTGCTCGTTCATGACGAGTTTTAGGATCGCCAAAGAGTTCGAGCTCAAGCTCCGCAAATTTTGGACCAACATCTCCAAAATCTTCATCCCATTGGTAGATCTTGGCCTCTCCGTCATACTTCTGCGGATTCTCGCCCCCAGAAAGGGCTGTATAGTCGACTTTCTGACGTGCGACCCACGCCGCCGAATCACCTTGATTTCCATGGGCTCCTTCCATAGTGACGGCTTGCAGTGTCGATTGTGCGAATGGGTAAGGCGCCGGCAACCCAAGTTTTCTTATCTGGAAGAAAGAGAGAGAGAAAAAACGCCAAAGGGACGAGGGAAGATCTATCAGTCTGCCGGAGTAAGTTCTGGGTAGCTGCAAGGAAGACCTCGGGTGGCAATGGAAGTTGTTCACGGCTTTTGTGCCGGAAATTTTTAGTTAGTAAGTGGTTAAGCAGAGACGGAAGAAAGTCGTGGAGTCGAAGAAAGAGGTGGAAGATCAAGTTGGCAAAAGTTTGACGCGCGAAGACGAACACAAGACATATGCAGACACTGGCAGCTGGTTGCCAGCTGCCAGCGGCCAGGTGTGCGGAGCGCTGGCACTCGAGTGGCAGTTGTCCGATGCCAGATTGGCATTACTAGACTTCACACTTCCAATAGCAAGGCTGGAATCGTTTTTCTTTTTGTCAAAGTGCGAAAAGCCTTGGCAAGATATCATTTCGCAAGAAATAGAGTAATGTCTCTTCTATGGAGACGTCTCTCTTCAAACTGGAAGAGCCAGAGTCCAGCCGCCTCTCTGAGTAAGCTCCGTCAACGTTTACTCAGGTACCTGCTACCTAGATAGTCTGTCACCGGCTGGTGGCGCTGCCAAACTTCGCAATATCCCTGAAGCAACTGCCTAGGCCTACTCAAGGTATTCAATAAGTACACAGGCTGTAGGCACTTCGTAAACCTTCACAAACCAGTCGCGGCGTTCTCTGACCTAACGCGGTGACTTCTCCCGGCACAATCTGGGGAGCGGATTGGCGATGATGATGGCACATCGCCTCTGAATGGTCGAAGCTGGAAATGGGTGAGTATATTGCGGGCACATGCTTTCCCTGAATGCCGGACGTTGCCTGACGAGAAGGTGATAGGATAGACGCGCTGCAGCTGACCAGAGAGGTTTTCGTCGCATCGTTTCCGCATTTGGCGCTCACTTCGGCCTGGAATCACAGCTGTGATAACGAACCGCACATGCAAGGGTCTTCACATTAACAAAGACTGCATCCCGTGCGTGTTTTGGACATTCACCATAAGTCGAGAAGGTCTTGTGTATCCAACGCAGTAGATCGCGCGACACCAGGCATAGCATCCTTCAACACCTGTTCCATGGACGAAGCTGCACGTCCCGTGGCACCACCTTCCTTCTTGGCTTGGTCTAACCCTTTTCTCACAGCGTCAAGGAATCTTTTGTGGAAAACATGCTGACGGGCTTCTGAATCGGAGTACATCTCTCCCTCTTCATCACGCCGAGCGCCTGACAGATTGAGATAATCATAGGCATTTGGTGCCCGTGATATCTTGTACAGAGTATCCCAGTACTGTGGAGGGATTTCCACCTCTGACAAATCGTCTGTTATCCCAGCCTGAAGAAATTTTGACAAAGCATTGATCTGTCTGGCAAGCGTTTGCGCATCCTTGGGTTTCATTGATGTCCGGGCAGCTGACGTCCAGCCGCCATTAGAAGAAGTGACGGCCCACCCCATCATTGCACAAAAGGTGTTCAAAGTTTTGACCCAGCCACCTGGGCAGTTGACTAGCTCGGTTCCCGCGACGTCGAGCAGCCACTCCATAACTCTAAGGGAGTCATTACTGATGTCAGCTGACAAGTGCGTCATCCCTGCCCTAATGTACATCGAAGCATGCTCTGTACTGTGCTTGACTTCATCCTCGGGAAGCGCTCGCAGTAGTTTGATCAGTTGAGCTCGAACTGGCGTTGAACTGTCGGAAATCAAGGGAAGAAGTTTGTTGAGGAGAGCATTGGTGCCTACGGGATTGGTCGGGGGACTGGTCGATAGCTGACTTGTCAAATATGCCAAAGCGTCTCGGCGCTGCTTATCAGACTTTGACGAGGATGCCAGAGACAGATTGTGTTTGAACTGTTGGACAAAGTCGGGCGCATCTGTTGACAAGGACTGGTGTCCCATCACAATCGCTAATGTAGGTGAGTAACGTGTGGCTGATTTTGGTATTATTACAAGACCTTGTACATACCTTTGGACTTGAAGCTTGTGTCTGTAAAATTTGAAGCTTTGGCCTGTGTTTTCCCGACCTTGTACTTGGGTTTCTTGACCGTCTCTTAGCTCGACTGGGTTTCGACGAAAAATTGGGGAATCGCATACCTGGAAGTCTTTTTGCTTCTCCTTCTTCTTCTTTGTGCTTGAGCCCATCTTGAAACGTCCTGGAGGTTCAGCACCTCTGCCTTTCAAAATGAAAAAAAAAATTCCGGAAGATCTCGGGTGCCTTTGGCAAAAATACTGTTACCGTCCTGTTTTATGGATCGGAAATGTCGATATGTTTTGCCCTGTTTGTTCAATGGAGGCAAACCCGCTCAGTGCCAAGTGGTGGGAACATGTAATTTCGGCGGTATATGGAGGCAGAATTTATCGCGGGTTGGTGCGTCACTGTCCAGGAGTTCCCCACAAAGACCAAGCTACGTGGACGGCGACTGAGATGCTGCCGACCGCTATTGATCGACGGTTACAACAACTATTATCTCGCAAAGAGTACCCAGACGCACTATGCCAGACTCCCCGATGGTAATCGACTTTGAGAACTAAATGCGCTGACAAGAGCACTGACATTCGTGCAGAAAAATGGTCATGATGCCCTCGAGGAGAAGCTGGGGCGCTTGTCAAAGAAACCGGGAGTTCGAGCCAGTATTATACTTGATAGAGCGAGTGGTGCCATCCTCAAAACCAGCGGTGAACTATCTGCCTTGAGGACAGCCAAGTCCCGTGATGCCGCCACGGCGGCTTCATTCTCCAACGAAGCACCGGCGGCCGAAGCAAGCGAGTCGCAAGGGGTGGAAGATTTCGCGGCCATGATCTGGAATTACGTCAACGCTTCGGGCCAGCTGGTACAAGAGGTGGATAAAGAGGTACTGAAACATTTCATTGATGTTATCTGTGTTGAGCTAACGATTGCTGGCTGAAGGACGAATTACGCCTCCTCCGATTACGCACGAAAAAACAGGAGATCGTGATTGTGCCTGATGCCAAATACGTCCTCACTGTGATTCACGACACGCCATCAGCATGATGAAAAGGGAACACGGGAAGCTGAAAAGGTTGCAGTTGGGCTTTATATGGAGGTTAATCGGGAGACCGACGGCAAAAAGGGTTACACATTGAAACAATGAGCACGCAATTTTTAGCGGGGAGCTTTTGGTTGTAATGAAAATACAGTACGGCGTACAGGATGACGGCGTACAGGATGAATGATACCCTACAGAGGTCGTGTATACAGTATAGTCCGAAGCAAACTATATACACATGATAATAATGACTGCCAAATGCGTGCGTGAGGACTGAAATGATACAACATGCATTTGCACAATTTGGTGGCTCACAAAAAATCAAACAAGCCACGTGCCATTGTCCTTCAGCTGTTGTCATGTTGTCGCTGCATGGAGCTCTTTTGATCGACGCATTCTCTACTCTTAATAAATCGACGGTCTTGACGAAGTTTCCCGAACCGGTGCCACATTGCGGGGAAAGCAACAATACATATGTATGTAGGGGACCGGGGCCTGGACCATGCGCATCCTGCAATCCCGCACTTTGGCATCCTGCATCACAATTCGCACATCGGCCATCATCAAAGTCACGCCACTGGGGCTCCCACTGCGGAGTCAGGAGTCAGGACCACCCCGAGAACTCTGTGTCTCTCTCTGTTTGTTTCTTGTGCTTGTGCCTGCGCCTGCGGACCGTGAATTCCGCTTTCCCCCTGTCTGCCCATGCAATCCTGCGAGACAACAAAGGCATCACTGCTCTCTGACCTCCGACTTCTGGCCCGCTCGGAGCGCTTTCAATCATCATCGCGAAACGATTGCTGGCGCTGACCATAGTTGGTTGGTGCCATTGTCACACCATCTCGTGCCTACGAGTCTACGAGTCTACGACCGGCGCTTCGTAGGCAGTCAGTCAGTTAGTCACTCCACTCACGTTGTCCCGCGGTGAACTTCTTCGTTGAAGTGTCTGTCGGATCTCATCGGCGACGACGATTACCCATCTCCTTTGCAAAGCCCATTCATGGCTCCGGGTGAGAGTCATCGGTGACATTGACCAACAATCATGTCTGCCACCTTGAGCGAAGATGACATCGAGAAGCTCTTCTCTGGCGCGCCGCAATTCTTCGCCCGAAACGAGAGCCACTTCTATGGCGCACCACACCCCAGCATAGCCTTTCCATTTGACGAGGAACTTGAGATCAGAGACTTGACCGACCATGTTCAAATTCAAGACAAAGCCTGGGGAGCCATCACCACGTGGCCACATCTTACCAGGGACGTGGAGCATGATGCTGCGGCCCGGAGACAGGAGCATGATCAACACAAGGCTCATTTCCATGTCAAATGTCGGGAACGGCCAAACATGATGAGCATGTCAGGTCTGGAAAAGGGCACAATGGGCTACCAAGCCGCTCTGGAGCTACCCACTGGAGATTCGCTCGAAGAGGAGCAATTCGGTTTTGAGAGCCTGGGAACGAAGGCCAAGGTAATTGTGGATGCTAGAATTCACATGATGTCGCATAGCGGAATGCTACGCCGGATCTCAGAGCCAGAACTCTTGGATAGACTTCGGCGAAACAGCGATATCTATCGAAATAATGACATAAAGACAAGGACCTCTGCAGAGACCTACAGGGATCTTTTTCACAACTTCATGCGTCCTACCAGTACTGTCACCAATCAGACCGATCATCATGGGCTCCACAACCAAATCCGCGCTCTTTTGAAATGCCTTGGTGTCGCCAACGTCTGGATTGATTTCTCGCGCGTTGAGTGGAGGATTCGTCTGGGCCAAGTCCTGTGGGGAGAGAATGACGGCGACGAGCTTGATGATGACACAGCCATCCACGACACGGATGATTCGAGGGAGCGTGCAGAAGAAAAATACTGGCTACTACTGCAAATTTTGCTCGCCACCGAGCTACTCATCAGATTAGATGCTGTTACCGAAGGTATAGAGTACGGCGTCACCGGCATTCGTCCCATTGATGTTGTGCACTTTGAGCGCGCAGCCTCTCAGATGGTCAAATGGTCCTTGCTGTTGTCTCGAAGCTGGCTGGACAATATTGAGATTGTCAAGGAGGAAGATCCAACATCTCAGCGCCCGCCTCCACCACGACGTGGTAGCAGTTGGCTCGCGACTCTGGCGAGCAAGGTAACGAACAGATGTAACAGAAAAAGTCCAGTACCACCCTACCATTTCACTATCAGGGGCCGACATGGTCAACGGCAAGTCGATGGGTTAACTCACTTTGCCAAGAGATTGATGTGGCCAGGAATAGACAGATACGAGACCAAGATTTCTGAGAATGCACAGTTGGCGGTTGAAGAGGCTTCTGGTCGAAGAACAAGCTCTCTGTCTATTCGATCTTTGCAGTCATCCTACTACGGAGCTTGGGACATTACATGTAACCATGGAAAACACAAGAGTCGCGCGCAGGCCCAACGCAGAAGATTGGCTGCAGCCTTGCACGAGTCCGGGTGGCTAACAAAATCTTACGTTTTCGGACTGGTTCTTCCCGGCGATTCGTTATATCATTATCTCATGGCGACGCTTCTGGAAAATGACACGGAGGCAATGACGAAGCTTGGTCCTTTTGCTAATCTTTCTGGAGGCTTTGTGTATTCAGGTAAGAGCTTTTGGAGCACCAGCTGTATCGTTGGTCGTGTTCTTGCGGCAGGCAAAGGGGCGGCTGATTGCATGGGATGGATATCTACAGACGTCTTGCCGGAAGGTATAGAGGACGGGTGGCTGACGATAGAGGTGGAAGATGTCGCTGGTAAGTGGGAACAAGTACGTATCCCAACACTGAAGCTCTCAAGAGACTTACATCATTGCAGAAGACATGGCCCAACTCGGTAAAAAGGCCAGACTATGGGGCAAGAAGAAGGTGGAACGCGAGTCTACCATTCTGGGCAATGGCAAAGAGAACTGGGTTCAAGCGGCAGACTTCATCATTCCACACGAGAACAAATACGCCACTCCTCCGCCAAGTGTTTACACCGAACTGCTGTCCCTTGATCTCAATTCCACTCCGGAGCCTGTTACTGCCACCCCACTGTCGGAAATGGTGCCGACACCAACAGTTGAGCATTGCACCAAATGTCCAGAGTTGATATCATACCCGGCACGTCTCAATTTTTTTGTGTCCGTCGATGGAGGCAAGGAAGAAGAGTACGAATACCCGCTCACGTATGATGTGAACTTTGTTACGGCACATCCTTGTGCCCCTTCACAAAGAGTGAGGGTCGTCAAGTCCCCGGCAAGTCCCATCGTTCAGAGACCGGATAGTTTTGGAGATGGCACGGGAAACGGTGCGAGGTCTCGCTTCAGGACTGGTAAGTAACTCCACGCTTGATGATCTTGGGCCCAGTTGCCTCCCGGCCGCTCACAGTTGACACGATCAGGCCACCCTCTTCACAGCTCCTACGAGTTCACCGTGATCCATATATCAGAGCTAGTGCAGAAACCACGCACGACACTGTCCGAGTTTCTCATGGACCCTTCCTTCGGAAAGTCGGGATCGAACAGGGTCCTTGTCATTGACTGCATCACTGGTTTCGCGGAGCAGCCACAGTCACCCGCATTCGAAAGGATCATGACACCATCCTCATCGCCAATATTGGACAGGAAGGGAAGCTTCTCTGCAGCAGCTCGCATGCATTTAGAGTCCCAGAAAATGCAATTTGGTTCTGACATGGAAATCATGGTAAGAGCCATCTGTGCACAGAGGGGATGGAATGCTATCATAAGCAGAAGGAAGAGAAGTTGCCTCGCGTGTGCGATCCGGGAAGCCGGCGCATTAGCTTGGAAGGTTATTGTCCGTGTGCCATAAACGCAAGCAGGACGACGACAATGTTTGTCAATATCGCAAAAGGGCAGAGACAGCAGTATTAGTATCATTTGGTGTATAGGCGCAGTGGCTTTCATGTATAGTTGATGAGCATGGGTTTGACGAAGTCAGGAAGCATGGAAAACAGCTGGATGGCTGCTGTGGATGGCCGCTGTGACTGTAGTAGGCAGTAGAGCTATGAATATCTGTGACAATTCAACTCTTCATATGACATGATGGTTTGCCAATTGTCGCTTTTTTGTCTGGTGCTTACTCAGTGCTCACTCGGTAGCCTCTCACCAATCAATGTCCACGGCGGACCCGCTTTATTTTGACACACCTCGGTGAGCTCTGTCTGCAGCGAATCCAATCCAAAAGTCAACACCATCCATCCATCCATCCCCCTTCACATCAGCATCACATGGTCCAGCGAGCAATCATGGCGCCAAACAAGGACATGCGACGGGCGGACTTGAGTACGTCCCAAGCCAGGACAACTGGGTGACACCATTTTTCATCCCAATCGGGACTCACACGATGCGCTCGCCAGAGGCAACGCTAACGTGGCGTTTGCGCAATTAGTCGTCCCCTATCAGGAACCCGCCGCCTCGAGCGACAAGACAGAGTTCTCGTCTACGATTTCGTCTACGCTTCCCATGGCAGCCATGTTCACTCGAAACAGATATATCGGATGGTACGTGGTGCGTTGGATGTTCGAGTTGCGTATTTGGACAAGGAGCATGGACAGCTCCGGCGCAGCCGATGGTGCACCGTTTTTGCAACCAACGCGATGATGCATGCATGACGAAAAACGGAGGTGGGAGGATTTCTTCATGCTAATTTTTTTTATTTTGGCTGCGATGCAGGGCCGCCGTCGTCTTCACCGTCCAGAACTGGCTGGGCGAGAGCGAAGATGCGAAAAAGAAGTCGTCCACTCCTGGTATCTTTTCGGTTCTCATGTCCGGTACGAGACTCGATCCGAGGCGATGCAACATCTGGGTGGGAGAAGAGAATACGCTAACGAAGCTGTGGTTGAATCAGCGATGGCTCTTGGTGTTACCTATATGCCTATTTTTCTTCCTTCTGCCAAGGGCGCTGCGGGGGGTTCGGGCACCGAGGCTCCTGCTCCGGTTCCCTCTTCGTAGAAAAGGACGATTTAGGAACTGGGGGGTTAAAAAAAAAAAAAAAACTAAAAAAAAACTTCAAAGATGGAAAAGGGGGCTGTTGGATTGGGCTGGATTGGGGGGGTATAACTGTGGTCATGGGGATGACCGCTTACGGGGAAAGCGAAAACCAAAGGAGCATGATGGAATCTATACATTCGGCAACCCCTTGTGTATTACGTATCTGAATCAGAACAAATAGGACAACACAGAAGATGTTCAAAGACTTGTGGTTGCACTTCTGTACAGGCTTGACGGCACCCGCCAGTCCCACCACGCGCGATCAAAGCGTTTCAGTCCTGAAACTTGACCGGAAACCCTCCCCCCCCCCCCTGTTCCGGCGACGAGTTCCCGTCGCAGCAGAAAAACTAGTTGACGCGCTGTTGTTCGCACGACGTCGACGTCGGTTGCATCTTTTTCTTCTTCATTCTCGAATTTTAGTTCTCAATTTCTTCCTGGCTGCGCCATTGTCATTCCAAGTCCCGAAGCATCGAAGTCCCGTCCTGTTGAACGCCCATCCACTACATATCTTGGAGAAAAATGAGAACCTCACTAGCTGTGCTTCTCTGCGCAGCTGCGTGTATCGTCAACGCCGGAATTGTCATCACACCGATCAAGGACGATCAGATTGTGGAAAAGACCTCGGGAGATTGCTTCTTCGGCGTGGTCACTCCGCAGGGGTGCGGGTGAGTTTTCCCTTCTCCCATGAATAAGTGCTGGATGGGACTGGGCGCTGACACGTTATTCCATAGGCCCAAACGTAGTTGATGAAGCACGGATTGGCCAGACAAGACAAGACGGGGATAGTCGTTGAATACTCGACGACGACGAGGATGGGCGGTCGTAATGGGAGACGGGGGTCGGATGAGAGGCGGATTTGTGAGAACTGCATACTACTAGCTAGCGTTGAGCGCCTTCGATAAGTTATAACCATGAGTGCACGAATCAGGCAAGTTTGATCTCGTTCCGGGGTACGGCGGTAATATGAGGCTGTATCGTGTCGTTGGCGAGTAAACGATTTGGATTCGTTCGATTGACCATGAAGTCAACACTCCATGCCGGGGTGCATGTGTATTATGTAGCCCCATTTTGAAGCACTAGATGGAACTTGAACGGTGAAAAATTGATGACTTGTTCTGTCTGTGCCGGGCAGCATATAATGGATGGCGTCGAAGGCCCTATTCGAGACGGGAGTGATCCAAAAGTCAGCCCCCGACCCGAAACAGCTTCAGCTCGAGATCTCCCATTGGCAGGTTGGCAGGCTGAAAGAAGATCAGATCAGACGCAATGAACTCGGTAAATCGATATGGAGGAGAACGAACGCAAGCTGCCAACCAACCGCTGTCAGCGTTCGATGATCAATTTATCCGTGACAATCTCGAGGTGCAGTTGGGATGCCCGATGGCGATGGCGATGGCGATGGGGTCTGACGAACGTAACGCCATTATTGCTGCCGACTCATTCCCCAGTTCTCCAAGATGTATTGAAGACTCAGTGTCTATCTATGTATGTAACTCGGGATAAATGCATTTCTGTGGAGCTGGCCTGAGGCCGCCAAGTCCATCTCTTTCTTGTAAGAAAAAAGAAAAAAACAAAGACAAAAAATCCTAAAAAAAATTCAAGTATTTAGACGAGAAATTAGATGCTGGAACTCTAGACACACATACCCGAGACAGCAAGTCGAGAAAAAGGCGCATATTGTTAAAACTTTCGCAGCATATCATGGGAACAAAGCCTCGTCCATTGCGATGCAATGCGAAATGGAGAATTCTCTCCCTGAAATTCTGCTGACAATCCGCTCAACTAGTTCCTAGGCGACGAATGAACGGAACGGAGTTGGCATAACAAGTCGAGGTGGGTTTTCTAAGCCATGTTCCGGGTTTCATATTCGCTGGATGAGACGTTTGATGAGTCGTGCTAGACTTGCCAGTCTGTCTGTCCAGGCGACGACAGGCTGCAGCCTTGCGGAGACGGTCTACAGTTTGATTACAAGTCGACAAGATTTCATATCAATTTTCTTAGTCTTGTTCGATATTAAAAATGAGCTGAAAAGCAGAGAAATCCAGTCAGCTCAGAGCTGGAATTGCCTCTCAATAGACGGAGAAGAACTTCATCCAAAGTACTCATCGGAAATGCCACCGAAGTTGACCAGAACCCCGAGCAGATCATTCCAAGGCCAAAAAAAGGGGAAAAGAGAAAAATAAAACAAACCAAAAGATAAAATGAAAATAATCGGAAAATCTTTTGCGGACATAACCCTGTGCCTCGCGCTACCAAAAAAACCAGTCTAGCTCTCCTTGCCAATTCCAAATCGCGGAATGGTAAAGTAAATCGTCTATCTAGGAAATGCTTCATATTAACACAGCTCTAAATACACATCGACCAACGCGTATTTACTGTGCTTATTATCGAATAAGCACCCGTCAGCACGTTGTCCTCTCAATAAACAAAGTCTTTCTTCTCCGTGTCATCCTTGGGAGAACCAGCTGTGTTTCGGAGGCTGAAAACAGTTTGAGGCATAGAAGGTAGAGACTAGCGGGCACAGATGTCATAAGCACGCCGGATACGTAACAATCCAATGATCTATTAGTCGGCATCGCCATGCTCAGCATAGGGAGTGACACAAGGCAAGAACGAAAAGCAACAAGGTCAGCTTAAGCGATTGCAAGGTTGAAAGAACGGCGTTCTGCTTTGCACAACATTTTCGCTGTACAGGTCCTGGATTGAGCGTCGCAGTCAGCAATATCGATTTGCATGGCTTCATTGTTCGCACGGACATTACGCTGGAGGTCGCAGGCTTGCTGGACGGCCTCAGCCTGTGTCATTGCAGTATTAAGTCTTGGCTCTTTAGACTCTTTGACCTTGCCTTTGCCCTTTCGATCGCTATTCGACATTTGTGCTATTCTTCGAATTGTTCTGAATGGTAGACGTACTGCTTCCGACTGCAGCACTGTTGAAAATACCAGCGCCGGTACGTACTCCCTGTTGAACGCCTTGTCTGCCTCCTTGCTGACCACCTTGTTGGCCGCCGACCTGTCCAAGACCTTGGTTGCCGTTTTGAGCGCCGCCACGGTTACCGCCTTGGGCACCGGGAAGTTGAGCATTGTTGGTTCCGCCGTTACGACCGCCAGCAACTCTCTGGCCGCCTTGCAGACCTCCCTGCTGACCTCCGCGTTGGCCGCCGACCTGTCCAACGCCTCCGCCGACCTGGCCTCCCTGTGGACCTCCGCGTTGGCCGCCAACCTGTCCGACACCTCCGCCGACCTGGCCTCCCTGTTGGCCTCCGCGTTGGCCGCCAACCTGTCCGACACCTCCGCCGACCTGGCCTCCCTGTTGGCCTCCGCGTTGGCCGCCGACCTGTCCGACACCTCCGCCGACCTGGCCTCCCTGTGGACCTCCGCGTTGGCCGCCAACCTGTCCGACACCTCCGCCGACCTGGCCTCCCTGTTGACCTCCGCGTTGGCCGCCGACCTGTCCAACACCTTGGTTACCGTTCTGGATGCCACCCCGGTTACCGCCCCGATTACCGGGAAGTTGAGCATTATTGTTTCCGCCGTTGCGACCGCCAGCACCTCTCTGACCGCCTTGCTGGCCTCCTCGTTGGCCTCCTCGTTGGCCCCCGCCGTTATTACCGCCGTTGCCACCATTGCCACCACGACCGCCGACTGTGAATCGAACGCAA
Source organism: Epichloe sibirici (assembly GCA_022702365.1). Taxonomy (NCBI): domain Eukaryota; kingdom Fungi; phylum Ascomycota; class Sordariomycetes; order Hypocreales; family Clavicipitaceae; genus Epichloe; species Epichloe sibirici. The sequence continues at coordinate 1,107,950 of JALAAE010000001.1, read as the reverse complement.
TCATCTTGGGCACCTCGCTGAGCCACTGGCATCAGAACAGGTTGGTGGTTAGCAGCTGAAGACATGCTACAGAGACGGTAGTTGCCGGCCGGAAGACCGCCATCAACAGCGGCAGAGAGAAGTCCTTGACCATTTCCAGCATCATTGATCCCTTTGAAGAAAGCAAACTGGGTGGGGTCAAGAGGACGCTTTGGGTTTAAGCCTCTGCCGGTGTTTTGAACAGTGACATGGGTGTGACCGATAATATTGCCCTGCGCATCAAGGTCTTGCGGCGCAGTGTAGTACGTCGATGTAGCGTTGGTGAAACTGCCAGGGTTGATGTTGATCATCTGTACCTGTATTGTAAAGTCTTGATTGGCGGGAAGATTGGCGCCGTTCTGAGGGTTAACAAAGACGGTTGAAACCATTTTGTTGGTCGCAGGGATTCTACCCATGGCTGCAAAGTATTAGTGTGGAATTAGAATCTGAAGACTGCCTCGATGTCAACTTACGAATTCCATTGCAAGAGCCTTGCTTGATCTGTTGGCCATTGGTCAAAGTTCTACCTTGGCAGAAGTCGATGAAGTTGTTGTCAGACCTACGCTGGTTAGTTAGTCTCTCCTCCAATTGTCTACAGGCCCGGGTTTGCTTCGACGTTACTCACGTAGCAGATGCGACTTGGCCATCTTTTCCAGGATTGTTGCCATCGTCTTGAGAGCCAGTCTGAATAAGATTGGCGGAGAGAGTTCGGCTACCGCCGCCGCCGCCGCCGCCTCGGTTGCCGCCTCGATTGCCTCCTCGATTGCCTCCTTGGTTGCCACCTCGGTTGCCACCTCGGTTCCCTCCCCTATTACCACCGCCCAGAACCCCTCGCTGTTGGCGACGCTCTAAAGCTAGCGCAATGGGTGATCTGTAGGAAGCCTCGGCAGCCTCGACTGCGGCGGATAGCCCCACGAGGGCTACGAGTAGAGTCTTGACATGCATGTCAGATTATTGTTATACGAACGTAGTGCGAGAAAGCCTTGTCCGGTTGTGTAATTTGTTCAGAACAAGCGAGTTGGAAGGGAAGAAGACCAAATGGTTCCAGACCAAATGATTCCAGACAAAGAAGGTTAAAGAGAGAATAAAGGTAAAGGAGAGTAATTGAGAAAAGGCAAAGAACGAATGAAGACTGCACACTGCCAAAACCGCAAGTAGGGGAACACGGCCGGCGAGTCACTAAAGAATGATCGGGGTTTGGACAAAAACAGAATAAGAGAAGAATGGAAAGGACCAGATACAAACGAAGCGAGGAGATAGCGGAACAAAGTACTCGGCAAGATGCCAAGAAGACAGGAACCAGGGGATAAGACGGCAAACCGGCATGATCACAAGCTGGATTCACGAAACTAGTGTGGCGGCGCGTATCAAACGACCAACACAAGGAAGAGGGGTGTCTGATTCCATTCATATTTGGTCAAGTTCTGGTGATGAGTCTCCGCCTTTGAAACTCCGAGGCGGATGGAGAATAGATGAGACGGACGATACGGACCTAGAGGAGCAGACAAAAGCAAGGTTCGGTTAAGAGGCATCTGACACGGCCGATAGACGTGACAGCCATGCGCACACTTCGGACCTCTTTCACGATACCCGGGCGGGCTGGTGCTTCTTTGGCCGACGATTGACAGCTCCGTCCAGGCCAGCCAGCCAGGAATGACAGTAGTCAAGTTGAAGAGACTCGGTGCATTTCCCGAAGCTATTGACGGAATTCATATTCCGCAGAAACAACTTGATTTTTTTTGTTCCCTTTCTTTTCGGGCTCAGAAATGCACACTCAGAAGTCTCCAGAGTCTACATTGAGTAGAACTGGGTAGAATTGATGTTGGAGTCAGGGCGTCTCACGCTTGTCGGGCAAATCCCTGTTCACAGCAGCTCCTTCCCGATTCAATATCCCGAGTCCCACCAATGACAGGCCGCCGGCGCTATCGCCCCAGGCAATCGTCGTTTCGCCTCCTCTTCTTGAATCACGCCCCAGACGAAAGAAAGCAGTGCACCAGTGTTTGAGCGACAACATTTCGGCAATGCCCTCTCATGCAGCTCCGTGACGCCGATGTCTAGAAATTGAAATTATGTGTTGCTACTCTAATGCAGGTTTTTTTTCTTCTTCTCTTCCCATGGGCAGCTATCCATGGCGCAATTATCTTGCTAACCGGAATCGCCTCACCCCTCCTTCAAGTTCGATTATCATGATCATAATCGAGATCACACACTTTTTTTTTTTGCGAAAGATTATTCCCGGTGGGTCACATCCCGCCGTCGCGTAACGCCGGGGGTCTATTACTGCGGTTCGTAACATGAATATCAATATCAATTTTCCCTTGGCTGGGTACAGCCGGCAATAATAAGATATACAAAAAGTACTAGATATCGAATGCCTTGGCCACAATCATTTGTATAGCGAACTCTGTGTACGGAGTACCTGTGGCCTGATCGGAAATATCTTACAAACAGGTGTGTATTACCCAAAAAAAAAAAAAGTATCACCAGGTTTCGCGCCAGGAGTAAGAATTCCTGGGTCGCCTCCACCATGAATCCATGTTTGTGGACGTACATTACATGAACACGTCGCGCCGCGCCTCACAGTACCTCATGTAGACGTCTGCTTTCATCTGCTGATTGACGATTGGCGGCTAGCAATAAGTAAAGTCGTCTTGTATGGCTACAAGGACTGTCTCAAAGAACCAATTTGCCACAAAAAAAAGCAAATCGTTTTGTGGGTTATCATATCTGGTTCTCACCAGTCGAAAAGTCTAGCGACATCGACAGACGACATATCCTCTGGCTCTAACGGAGCCCGTTCCCATTACTCGTGCCGAAATCGATCGCCTGTCCTGAGAGTTCCAGGCAGGACAGATTTGACGATGCGCGTCGGATACTTTTCGTCCCATCTGGTTGAAACGTTCACTTTCTCTGCTCGCCGTGACTAGCCATTTTCGATTTCTTTTTAGAGTAGTTGCTGGCTATATAGTCAGGTGGACATTGACTAACTTTTTAAGATGCATATTGATTCGCGTCGTGTCGCGCGATACAAGTCACCCCGGAACAGAGCTAAGAGCCACAGAACGGTACAAAATGCAACAAAAGTTCGCTTTGGCAGTGACGAATCCGACTATAATAACGCGCCAACTTCGTAGATACAGAAGTTATAGTTTGCTCAGAATAATCGGTCTCGCTACGCTGAACCACATCTAGCCAATTACTTATAGCTGTATTCTTGAATAGGGCAGCGGGAGTTCTACTGCGGCTAATGGGCTATGTCACTATTGCAAGCCAGTTAGTTCTATGTACTTCGTTCGTACAGAGCTGCAATATCAAGGTCGTGAAGTCATTGACAGCCGGACAACAGACAACAGACCAAATCACCACGGTGACTGATTTTACGTGACAAGTGCGGATCTCAAGTTATAAGATTCTGTCCTGCCCGCGCTTCGTGCATCGCCTTGGTGAACATCAATCCGTCGATGTCAAGCAACAAGATTATTTGTCCGCCACTTGAAAAAAAAAATGGAGGCAGCGAAAAAAAACAATCCAGAGCCAAAGAAATAAAATAAATTAACTCTTATTGTTTAATTGTGCCTGCTCTCTACAACTCAAGCGACACCTGTTCTTCCGTCTTGTCAGTCTTGGACCCCTCGGCAATCTTATCCAACCAAGCGGCCATGCGAAATCCAGCACGAGCAACCTGGACCTCGATGACCGGTCCAGCCTTCTTGAAGTAGTCACCGCCAAGTTCTTGGTTCTCGATAGCCTTTGGTCCTTCGGGAAGCACTATTTTTCAATGTCAGTATTGACGCGGAGGCGTATGAGTCGGGGGGGAAGGGGGGGGGAGCAGAGCAGAGCATTTCGATGGCGTCTTGATTCAACCCACCGTGAGTGCACACAAAGGCATTCGCTTCCCTGGACCAAGCCATAGCCGTCTCTGTAGCATCCTGGAAGTTCAGATCCTTCAGCCATGCCTCTCTCTGAGCGGCAAACTTGCCAAGCTCGATTTCTCCAGCCAGCTGTTTTGCCCACTTCTGCGCCAGGGGGTACGGCTTCCCGCGCGGCCCGCCCAGCCATTTCTCTGCAATAGAAGTATCCCAGACATGATGCAGATTGAACTCCTTGCCATCCCACAAGACGTGGATACGGTTCCCGCCCAGGGCGACATCTTCATTGTGCAAGGGCTGATGCAGGTCGCCGACGAAGTGGACGACAAACTTGGCCGCCTGGGCGCGACGCCATGCGGGCAGAGATGAGTCAAGAGACTGCTGGGTGTAGTTGGCCAAGGCGCTGATGACGCACCCGTCCTCCTTGCAGTCACGCTGGAAATCGACGTTGCATGAGTGAGGAGGGCTGTCGTGCGCGTCGATGAAGTGGAAATTCTTGGTGAACCTGCCCCATTTCGTATAGCGTATGGAATCTGCCCACGAGGCCACCGAGGCCAGGTAATCGTCGTCGTCTCTGCGCAGCAGTTCCTTGAAGAAGACCTCTGTTGAGTTGGCGACGAAATGGCTGGCTAGATAGGCTGTGGTGACGTGTCCCAGTGCTGCGTAAATGAGTGAAGGTGGTGATGATTAGCATTTTTTTTTTAATTTTTAATTTTTTTTTTTTGGCGCAGAAATCGGTGGACAAGAAGGTCTCGTCTCAACGTACATCCCCAGGCAGTGGCAACAGGTGCCGAGGCAAGGCCTACTACAGCCAGAGCGGCAAATGAAGTCTTCATATTCATGAGCGCTTGTATGAGGCAAGGTGCTTCACGGGTGACGAGAGGATAAAAAAAAAAAAAACCTTTGCCGCAAGGAGAGGGTCGAGAATCGCAGGAAAGATGCAAAAGCTGATCTGGCTACTCCGTATATGTACAATATTTGGTTTTGACTTTAAGCACCCAAGGATGACTACCTACTCAACAACAACTCGAGGCTGACTTACTATAAGAAGAGGACGCGTCGGTAATGTTCAGGCGCGTGCTCACTGGGCCGCTGCTCACTGGGCCGCTGCTCAAGTGAGCAAGTAATAATGGGCTGGTTGGCGGAGGAATGACGGCCCTGTCGCTGTCGAAACTGGTCATCTGGGGCCCTGGAACGCTTTTCGCAGCGTCGCAGCGGGTGGGTGGATGCGCGCCGCTTGCCAGGCCCCCCTCCCCGCTGTAGCTTATTGAAGCCAAGCGGCCTAACTTTGAAAAAGGTCAACTGGTGGTCGGCTGGGTTGACTGCGCGCAGGGTTGTGCGGCAAAGCGGCGCCAGCATTGCACGGCGATAACGAGAACTTTCCTGGTTGATGGTTTGTTGTGCGCTTGCCTCTCATGCTGTGCCACAAAAAGAGCCCTCATCAAACATGTGTCTGGTCAATATTCCCGCCTGCTGCTGCATTGTTCCTCAGTCACACTCAGTAATAATATCATCAGCACTGATACATAGATAACCTTGCCTGCCCCCGTTGCCCATTGGAACCTTGGCTGCAGGAAGAGCCCACCCACCCACTTCGTGCGTCACACGCCCGAAGCCGGACGAGACCGATACGCAGGCAGCCAATCATACTTCATGGATTCGTCAAACTGCGACCCTAGATAGCAATTCCATCGATAAGAAAATCGACCGCCTGACGCCAAACCAACGCCCACGCTCTAATCACTCAACGATACTCATCGACCTGACCCTCCTCTCTCCTTCAGCTCTGTCAAGTTGATCTCATGAGCTGTTCATACAAGAAAGGCTCCAACACCCTGCTCAGCTTGGCATTAGGTCCCTCGCACCTAAATGATTTCAAACACATCGCCCTTGTCGCATGCCATCCATCCATCAAACTTCCATCACCTAATCTTCAACATCGAGTCTATCTCTTTTGAACCTGGCTCAATTGCCTTGTGTTGTCCGCCATTTTTTTTTTCCTAGTTGCGAACCAGGCAAATAGTGCTGGACTGGAAAGGACGGAGACGACTTTGATATGGCTTCCTTTGTGCCGGCAGCGATTGCTGGCGTGAGCCAATCCATGTATTTGGGACAGGCTCTTTCTGGTATTTTTGGCAGCGTTAGCTTGACAGCTTGGATATGTCTTTTGGTGAGTTTGATGTGTCGCTGCATCTGAAATGATAAAAAGCGTATGCCCTCGCTGGCCTCGGCCTTCACAGACGAACAAGCCTGGTTGACTGGGTTGATTTGCAGCTACCTCAATTGATCGCCAACTACAGGGCGAAAAGCGCCGATGGCCTCAGCATGGCCTTTCTCATCGTGTGGCTCCTAGGTGATATCTGTAATCTCACAGGCAAGTCATTACTCCGTCTCTTCTTCCTTTTCGTCATGTCTCTCTCTAATGACTGATATGTCTGGAACAGGAGCGCTCTTCACCAAGTTGGCTCCCAGTGCTATCGCGCTAGCCACATACTTCTGCTTTCTCGACGTAATCCTCATTTCCCAGACCGGCTACTACAAAGCGAAAGCTGTCCGTCGAGGTGCTGCTGCCAATGACGAAGCACTTCTCGGCGCCCGCAGCGCCTGCGAAGAGTCCCCCCTTCTCGGACGACGACGAAGTTCAACTGATCTCCCTGGGTCCCTCATCCGACACGATACTCACCGGGAGTCGGCTCTCGAGCCCATTCGAAAGGTAGTAACTGGCCAGGATGAGACGCATGAACGTCGACCCTGGCTTAACAACCTACTTGGTTTAATGGCTGTATATATCGTCGGCTTCGTAGGCTGGTTCATTTCGTACAAGGCTGGCGCGTGGGACGGCGATGATGGCATCCCCGACAATGGACCGAGCGTGCCCGATCCTTCTGATGTAGACGAGTTGAAAGCCAAGTTCGGGCTAGCCCTTGGTTACACGAGTGCTTTGTTTTACCTCTTGTGAGTGTATATTGCCGAGAACATGCAGAACATGCTGTCCCGTAGTAGAAACTTGAGGTGGCTAATTGAATCCTCAGCGCGAGAGTGCCTCAGATATTCAAGAACTACAGAGAAAAGTCATGCGAAGGTATGTATGCTCAATTCGACACATGTCGAGTTCAGCTGACACAAGATCCGACCAGGCCTCTCCCTTCTTTTCTTCATGCTCTCGCTCACTGGGAACATGACATACGGACTCAGTCTGATCGCGTACTCCCAAAATAAGGAATACCTGCTCACTACGCTGCCCTGGCTCCTGGGTTCTCTCGGCACCATGGTGGAAGACTCGACTATATTTGTGCAGTTTCGCGTCTACGGCGACAGTGCGCGTCGGTCTTCTGTTGACCAGTAGATCGCCCTGTTCGCATCGCCACGTCTGACGAACTATTCAGGATGTCATGTGTGTCTTTTATCCTTTCCTTCGTTCTTCTCTCATCGAGACTTGTTATGAAATCGCAATTTCGCATTCTTAGGGCGTTGAGGCCATTCGCACGTATGAGTCCAGATTGTGCCTGGAAGGGGGGGTGTATTTTATTTTTTGTTTCCATTATCGGGCTTTCGGGAGCATTGGGCCTAATTAGTCATTGCATAGTGTCGCTGCATGGGATACGGCCCTCATTGATAATTTTGATCCTTTATTTACCGTCCCTTATCCGAATAAACTCGAAAGTGCACCAAGACTCGTCACGCAAAATGTGCATTCATGTTAGCATTACCTGGCAACCAACCTGGCTGGTAGTACTCCGTATTAGTATCCAAGCTCTCTCCGATGGCGGGGCACTCCAAATATTGAACCAATGGACTCAGCCAGCCATCTTAGTCCTGGGCTTTGTTTTTACTTGCATCCTCTTCAACAACGCCATCAAATTGTTCTTCACTTTGCGTCTTTCTCTACCTCTGTCAACATCCACGGAGCACTCAGGATGGCTACTCAGTTCCCACCCAAGAAATGCGGTTCGTCCTCGCTCGTCCCACCTTGTCAATCGCAATCGCAACGATACGCCACCTCCCCATTAACCGACCCATCATCAACCCATCCATACACTTCATCACTTCACTCCCTTTTCTTTTTTTGAAAAAAAAAAAAAAAAAAAACAGACAGTACCACTCATAACCTAACAATGCTCCCCAGGCGTCCTTGGAGCCACAGGCTCCGTCGGCCAGCGCTTCATCCTCCTCCTCGCCCAACACCCGACACTCAAGCTCCACGCCCTGGGAGCGTCGTCCCGATCCGCCGGGAAAAAGTACAGAGACGCCGTCCGATGGAAGCAAGCGTCGCCGATGAGCCCGTCCCTCGCGGACCTCGTTGTGCGGGAATGCAAAGCCAGCGAGTTCAGCGACTGCGACGTTGTATTCTCCGGGCTGGATTCCGACGTGGCAGGAGAGATAGGTAACCCCCCCCCCCCTAAGGTGTTTTAAAAAAAAAAACGCAATCGCACGTGATAATAATCGAGAAAACAGAACAGGAGTTTGTCAAAGCCGAGATCCCCGTCTTCTCGAATGCTAAAAACCACCGGCGCGATCCTCTGGTGCCGCTCGTCGTGCCGACGGTCAACCTCTCGCACCTGGACCTCATCCCGCACCAACGGCGCACAAACAAGCTCGAGAGGGGCTTCCTGGTATGCAACTCCAACTGCGCCGTCATCGGGCTCGTCGGCCCCCTGGCCGCCCTCCAGGCGGCGTTCGGCCCCATCACCACCGTCAGCATCGTCACCATGCAGGCCGTCTCGGGCGCAGGATACCCCGGCGTGTCGTCCATGGACGTGATTGACAACGTGGTCCCCTTCATCCAGGGCGAAGAGGACAAGCTCGAGACGGAGGCCCGCAAGATCCTCGGCCAGCTCGACGACGCCAAGTCGGCCTTTGTCGAGCAGCAGGGCCTGCGCGTCTCGGCGACGTGCAATCGCGTCCCCGTGCTGGACGGCCACACCGCCTGCGTGAGCCTCAAGTTCGATGGCCGGCGGCCTGCCCCCTCGGCGGAGGAGTGCAAGGCCGCCATGAGGGCCTACGTGGCCGAGGCGCGGACGCTGGGATGTCCCTCGGCTCCGGACCCTGCCATCTGGGTGTTTGACGAGGACGATCGTCCTCAGCCGAGGCTCGATAGGGACCTGGGCAACGGCTACACGGTCAGCGTGGGTCGCTTGAGAGAGGACGAGAGCGGTGTTTTCGACATCAAGTTCACGGCTCTCAGCCACAACAGTACGTTACTTTCCCTGTTTTTTGTTTTCTCAACTCCCAAGTTTTTTATATCATCAAATTTGCCGGGAAAAAAAAAAGACCCAGTACTAATGCGTCATAGCCGTCATCGGAGCCGCCGGCTCATCGATATTGAATGCCGAGGCCGCGGTCCTCAAAGGCTACATTTAAATTAAACGATGTATACACAAAAGTTTGAATAGAATGAAATGGCATGCGCAGGGGTGATTTGTGCAGCGATTCCAAGTCTAGCGACATTGATCAAAGTGTCGTGATGGAATACCTAAAAGAGATATCACGTGTACAAGCCAACGTAATATCCACGTCCAGTGCCAGAACCCCAGACATATCCGCATTCGTCATCGTTATCCTCACGCGAGTCACAGAATGATAATAAATGCACATGATCGTAGAGTTCTATTCACGGCCAAGCTAGACAAGGGAAACTCCCAAGGGTATATATAATGCCGGTGTCCATCTGTCCATCTGTCCTTCTGTCCAACAATAAAAACAAGACCCTTCTCGAGCCATTCGATTCCACATCTCACACGCCTAGTGATGGACTCGACCACAACGGATAATATAACAAGTCGTCTGGTTGTTAGGGACGTTCATCCTCCGACCTGTTCCTCCCCGAAACAAGTGCTCGCTAGTGAGGAGATCGACAGGAGACCGCCTGAAATATTCCGGTTCCCAGAGCCGTGAACGTCAGAGGAGATTTGAAGAGAGGGGAATGCAAGAAGAGGGAAGGCCAAAAAAAAAAAAAAAAAAACGTAAGAGGTAATATGTGAGATGCTTTGTACGTGAATTCATCGGCTTCGATGCTCAGGAGAGGGAGAGCGGTGTTCTGGTGTGCTTCGTCCATTGAAGTTGCTCGAAAAAATGCCCAGCCAGCCTCCGCCTTCTCGCTGCGTGGCCCGTGGGCTTGTTCTTGCTTCTGCGTTTGCTATGCCTTGCTCGAGGTCGACATTTCTCTCCCTCTCAGCGAAGCCGGTTCCCGAAGCTTCGGCCTCGTCCACCTCGTCCTCATCCTCGTCCTCGTCACTATCCTCTCGGTATGGCTCATATCGAGGACGGTTTCCTCTTCCGCGTTGCAGCGACTGAACCACATCGCCTTTGCAAATGGGGCATGTTCGTCGGCGCGTGGTAAGCCAGGGTGTACTGAGAGCCAAGTTAGTTGTGCCAGCAACAGGCAGGAAAAAGAAGCAAAAAAAAAAACTTACATGCAATCAACATGGAACTCGTGGCCGCACGGTAAACTCATAACCCTGCTCACACCGTCGACGTATTCCTCCAGGCACACAACGCACTCGACTTGCCGACCCATATACTTCCTCCACTCGGCTGAAAACCCTCCGGCTCCCTTCTCAAACCCAGACCGACGATTCGCCCTAGACGGCTCCTGCGGCGCGGGTATTGCTGCGCTCGGCGCCGGGAAGTTGGGACTCTCCATGACACCAGTGGTAGTCCTTGAGCGGGGGCGAGATCGCGACGGACCATGCTGCAGCAGGGGCGTCATGGGTGTTGCGATTTCAGGGGAAGGTAGTCTGGGCGACAGGTTGGAGGTAGTCGACGAAACGGTGTGATATGTTCGCACCGGCAGCTGATCTACAACCGATTTTGGTGCTCTCCAGCGTCTTCTGCGGATCCTAGCCCGCAGGATGAGAAGCGCATACACAACAGTCAGTGTAACTAATGGACTGATGACCAGCACGAGCAGAGTGTCGAAGAAGGGGCTTGCGCTGCTAGTTGGTGTGATGGTCACCCAGAGGCCCTCATGAGTTGGTCGCTTGCCAGACTGTGGTGGTGGCCCTTGAGGATCCGCGCTCTCGTGAGAAGCTGGCAGCGGGGTTTTGGGGTCGTCTGGTGCGGTATTGGAGTCACCACTGCCGAACAATTTCGACATGAGGCTATGGTTCTTAGAGATACCCTCGGACTCCTTGCTACTGGCCCGGTCGGAATTTGAACCTGTGCTGCCGCCTTTGTTCGCCTCGGTCTGTTTGGACGTCGCCTTCTCCTCATACTCATGTTTGCCTGAGCTGACAACCAGATCAGGGTCTCGCCAGTCATGCACGCCAATGACAAACTCATCACCATTAGACTTATCCTTGGGTGTCTTTGCTATTCCATGGCCTCGCTGACCATCTTGTCTTTTTCGTCATTCCAATCCTCGACTAGCACCCAATCCAGACGTCCACTGCTCGGAGGCCGGCTCTCCGGACTGACATGGTGAGCCGAGTTGCTCTTGAAGACGCCTTGAAGAATTCCGCGGCCCTGTCCAGTTTTTGATTTCGCCAACGACGGCTTCAACGGTTGCTTCTTCTTCTTTTCGTCGGTACTTGGTTTGGCTTTCGAATCTGCAGCATTTGAATCAACAGGAGATCGCTTCCGATGTTTCGCCGTCGCAGATTGTTGCACTTTCAGCATCGGATTTCCATCGTCATCAATCGTGTCCTCGACGAAACTCCCCAGCTGCGTCAACGACGACAGAAGCTGTGCAGTTGTGCGGGCTGTAAAGACCGAGGGTACAGTGACGTTGTCGACCTCATCACCGTGCGCAAACATTTGAATCAACGGGCCACCCTTCTGGTTATCGCCCACGATGACGGCAATGGCTCCCCTGCGCTGCGCCCACATGACTTTTTCGAGAAAACCACACCCCCCACGCTTCAGCAGGACAACCTTGCCCTCGATTTCCGCAGCTTCCTGAATGGACTGGATATCGGCATGGGCGGCATGGGCGGAAGAACCGCTTGAAGCATCTCGCCGGGGGAGTGTGCCCGAGACCTCTTCAGTCAAATAGTCATCTGTGTTATCATACTTGTCATTTTTCGATCGCGCTTTAGCCTTGGCGACGGAGTCACGACGGTCATCCGGGTCGAGGAGGCTACCACCATTCTTCGGCACCTTTGATCTCACCGAGGTAATCCTCGTTGATCCAGCCTTGAACGAGTTCCTGAGCGATGCCCGCGTGTTCGAACTACCCCAGCCGGGCAAGTCGCTGCACCCAAGTTCCCCATCTGTATCCAATCCGTCATCTCCAAAGCCGCTTCCCACCCAGAGCTGCGCACTCAAGCCCCTAGAGGCCAGTTTAGGGCCAAAAGCGGCGGGCCGGGCAGCGAACGATGTACTATTATCATCGGTCAAGCTGATGGCAGCATTTGGTGGGAAAAGAGAGAACGGCGTGTTGTAGTACATGAAGCCAAAGACCGACCTGGACGCTCGGACGGTAGATGGATAAGAAGCGACAGCATTCGGACGAGTGGTCGTCAAGCCGCGGTATAAGATGAAGAGGGATGCAGCGATAGAAAAGACAAGTATCGCGATCCGGGGCGGCCGCATTGTGGTCCGATGTCGTTTGTACCGTAAGGGAAAAAAGTCTGTGTCTATACTATATCGTTGAAGGGCGAGGATGAGGGAGATATTCTGAGGAGAGAAGCCAGGGTCGTCGTCAAGTACTCGTAGCAAGGAAATGCAATCGTAATTTGTTCGCAGAACGCGGGAGTCTCAGTCGTCGTCGTCGTCGTCGTCGTCGTCGTCGTCGCCGTCGTCGCCGTCCAGTCGACGACGATCCGGTCAGCCAGTCATCTGCGAGCCCGCGGTGTACGGGACAACAGGAGAGGGGCCAAGTTGATAGCGGTGTTCCGAAAGAGAATGGGAAGCGAAGCAAATGAGCTTGCACACGAGGGAGGCAGGAAGACGTAAGCGGGAAACAAACTAATAGAAGGGCAAACAACAAACGCAGAGGGGAGGGATGAGAAATGAGAAAGAGGGTCACCTGTCGTAGCGTTGTATGTACGGAGTATGTAGGCTTCGGGGAATGGCGGCGGTGGTGGCCCTGGCGGGTGCTTTTGGTGGTCAAGTGGTGGGTGCTTGGGGTGCTTGGGGTGCTTGGGTGCCACTGGAGTGGCCACAGTGGAGTCTGGGTTCAGGGGCAAGGGCAGAAGGAAGCGCCGCCAGTGGCGTGAGCGGCCAAGGCTGATCCAGAATGTGGGCACCTGGGCAGTGGGGCGACGCGGCGGCTGCACGATTTGCTAGCACCACGATGTGTCTCAGGTGTTGAGCTCAGGTCGACAGCCAAGCACCCATTGGGAGCTACTCACTCACCCTGTGACCCCGTGACCCCGTGACCTGGGACCTGTGTGCCTGTCGCACCCAACAAACGTGGGTTCGAGCGATAAACATAAACATTAAACATTGTGCGGCGGGCGGCAAGGAAACAGAAACGGACGAAAAGACATCCAGGCGGCCGCATAACCATAACCATAATATCCCGTCTCCTGCTCGTCATGCCTCCTCGACACTTCCAAACTTTGCAACGATAGGCTTAGCCACATGTCCATCTTTTTTACGACAAGGCATCTCAACAGTCGTTCGAAAGCAGAGCTGAAAATGGCTCCTTTCCATCAGACTATGAAAATACCTGGCTAGTTTTACATATGCTCGCTAACTCGCTTGCCTTCTCACCTTCACACTCAAACGCTAAAGCAAACAAGTCCAGCTCTATGCCTACCACGGGGGGTTCATCAGGTGATTCTGCGGAATAGCTCCAGTCTCGAACAGCGGCAATGTTTTCATCGCGGCGTAAATGGCCGCTACGTGATCCTTTTCCTTCGGTATAAGCACACCCAGAAACTCGGCCGAAACATCATCGTGTATAACTGCTGTTTTGCACCATTCATTGAAAACGCTCCGTGTCATCCGCAACCGCCAAGTGCCTAGCCAGTAAATGCGTGGGCGCGTCTGTTTTTTTGGATCCCGAGTCGTATACTGGAACAACCCCCCAGAACTTTTATCAACTCGAAAGAGCTCCATGGCTTTCAGTGCTGGCAATCGTCTTGCCACACGGGCTGCCTGATGCATCATCACATCTGCACGGTGTCCGCTGACAGGGTTGAACCATTTTGTCGTCAGCGTCACCTGTCTCAGTAATTCCCAAGGCTCCTAGGCCAACGGCACCCGCAGAAACAACATGTGTTCCAGAAGTGTCTGGGCCTCGATCATGTTGCAAATGAATAGTTCTTCCAGTGTTAAACTTGCACGAGCAAACATGGCAGCCAATGAACGGTACTCTAGCTCTAGGTAGGGTCCAGGAGCGAAAAGAATGTTCGGGTTCGTCCCCCAGCAAGTAAGTTCCTGTTGCTGACCAGTGGCAGTCCGAGGATGCTTCTCTAGTTGTAGAATGTGTATTTTCCGGACATGATTCGATCTCCGAGATGCTGTGAGCGCGGCGAGACCACATCCTAGTATCACATCAGCTTTGTAACGCGAGCCAAGGGTGCATAAGATGGAAATCACGCACGCACAGTCTCTACATCCCCACACATTCCGCGTAGCCGACTTGGTTCGTAGCGGATGTCTGATAACCAAGGCAGTCTGTCACAGATCTCGAAAACTGCGGGCGGAGGGATCTCCAAGTCGTTGCTTTGTTGAAGGAGATGCAGCTTAGTAATGAGACCGACATGCCAATCGTCCCTCAAACCACCCTCTGTTCGAATTTGGCCATACGTTCGTTGCCAATCCGGTCTCGATGTTGGTCGTGCCAGCTTGTCATAAATCGGTGGTTTCTTGACTTCAAACCATTGCACGGCAAGCTCCAACGTCACTCCTTTGAATTCTGGTTGAAGCATCTTGATCAGGCCGAGGTTCCAGCAGCTCAAGTAGTTCAAGAGTTCCCAAGTGCTCTTCATGATGATGCGTATAGTTATGTCATCCGCGCTCTCTTCCTGTGCGTCCTCCCTCCGGGAAAACTTCAGTCCATCCACCCAGAAAGGGACTCTGATGATGAACTTCAGAGATCGTAAACAAGGGTGTCGGCGGGGGCGGCTATGGACCACCTCTCGGAAAACATCAAGTTGGTCAGACTTTACTACCAAGTGTTTGAAGGTTATTTTTTCGATGAAATGCGACCATTCTCGGCACACGGTGGCCAGTTTAGGGAGCACGTGGTTGTCGTTTGGAACACTATGGACGATTCTTCTCCGCACGGCCGGCGGCAGTTGAGACCAGGATTTCATTCTATCGAACTGTGACACAGTTGACGGGAGGCGGAACGAATTGTGAAGATCTTTCGGACGCGAATATATCGGCAGAGACCCGAGACCAATTGCGATAAGGGATGTTAAAGTCTATGCCCGAAGCAGTTGTTCAAGCTCGTCAAAATTTTGAGCACCACATGAACAGACCACGAGGAGTGCACCATCGAATATCTAGGTGGAAGAAAGGCATGTTTCGGGGAAGTTGCAACATGCATCGATGAAATGTTCCTTTACAGGGTAAGAGCAACAAGTGGCAGCCGCCGCCGCCGCCACCGTCTGGTTTGCATTCAGCCAAGACAAAATCTCCATAAGCTACTGCAATCAGCCAAATGCCCCAAGTATGTTCGCAATCGGCGAATGGACGCGAGAAACATGCTGTATAAAACAGTCAATTCGCAATAATATCCAAGTCGTATCCAAGAAAGAAAGGGGGCAGAGAGACTGCCAGAACAAGTGTCTTAGAGATCCTCTGAGAATAATGTTGGTTGCTTTGCCAAGAAAATTTCGCCGTCGCCGTCGTCATCGTCATCACTCTCAACCGCGATGCCTTTTCCCTTATCCCATTCCCGTTTTTCGCCGGCTTTTGACCATACAACTTCTAGCTCCTTCTTTTCATCTGACCCTTTGGCTCGTTGAATCTGTTCAGCGGTAAAACCTGCGTCTTTCATCCGCTGATCCTGGTTCAGCAGCATTTTTTGCCGATCTCTGAATGATTCTACTGCATCGTCCCAGGGATCGCCTTCGTCCTCCACTCGCACATCTAGCTTGGGGTCATATGACTCTGAGAATCGTCGGTCGAGCGCAGCGGCACCGCCAATCATTCCTCGACCACGATATTTCGGCGGCGGTGGTGGTCCTATGAAATCTTCCAGGGGGTCTGAGTCCTCCTTCTCTCGAGATGAAGTAGGTTTCGGTTCTCGATCGGGTGAGGCACGGCGGGTCTGGAACTGGCCACGAGAGCGATGCCTGTGCTTTCGTCTGCGCTCATCGGGGGAGCGTGATGACCGATGCCACTGAGGTGATCTGGACCTTTCTCTCCTCGACCTTTGACGCCTATCCTTGTCATCATCATCATCAGATGATGATGATGATGATGCGGCATATCTACGTCTCCGCGACTTCTTCTGCTTGTCTCGGTCGGATGCTTTGTCTTTTTGGTCATGGTCGCGCTCCGAAAGACGGCCGTGATGCCTTTTGTCGCCACCACGTCTGAGCAAATCGCTCCCTCTTTTGGAACCTCGGCTCCTGTGGCCGTCTTGAACATCGTCTGCAGTCCTTGGCCGTGGAGGCTCGCGGTCCTTGTCTCCCCTCGGTCGCCTCTTGCCACCTAAGATTGCCTGGATAGCACCCATTTGCCTTGTTCTTATGTCGCGCGAATTAGGGTTCGACTTCCTCCTCTTTAGGCCCTCGGCATATTCGAGATCCTTTAACCGCGCTTTTGACTCGGCGGCTTCTTTCGCAAGAAGTGCTTTGTTGTGGGTATCCGTGTCCTTGATAATGTGGCGGAGGAACCGAGTGTTTGGTTTTAGCATAGAGGATGGTCTTTGGATCATATTAGCAGCAGTCCGAGACAGCACAAACATGAGCTAGCCAATTGCCGACATACTTTTTGTTGTCGCGGAAGGCTTCCATGCCCATGGCTGAGTACTTAAGCGAACAGTCTTTGGCATCTTGCGCCAGTAATCCAGCGACATAATCGTCCGTGAGAAGCTCATCGTTGGACATCTCGATATTGGTAGCAATACGATCCTCTAAAATAACCAGCAGCGAACAGCTTTGACCGAGCCCAGGCCCGATCACGCCCGGCGCACAAGAGTTAGTTGTGTCGTTGCAAGTACTGGGCAAAGTGGAGAGAGAAAGAGAGAAAGAGAGAAAGAGAGAAAGAGAGAAAGAGAGAAAGACCAGGTTGCCAGTGACACGGCGTATGTACCGAGTAGGTTAGTTTACTATCCGCTATCCGGTGACGGTCGGGGGTCCGATAAGCGATAACGTCGTGCTAGCCCGTTTTGGGTCCAAAGTAAACACATCATCCCACCGCATCTCATCCTCACATCCACAAACGTTGAACCATTATCAATCACCTATGCAAACTTTAGAGGTAAACAGTCGATAAAGTACCTGTATTTTTTCCTCTTCAAGGATATAATACAATCGACCGGTATCAGACATAATCGACGGGCCGCGGATATGCCAGCTACCGACGCGACACAAGCACTAGAGACGCTCCGGCGCTTACAATCAAAACAAGAACTATCGATCATCAAGCTCAGCGAAACTATTACCGATCCAGCAGAACAAGGCGCACGACAGCGCGCATCAGATGCCTCCAACTCTCTTCTCGATGGACCTACGCCGGCCAGCCTCGAAGCCGACCTGGCGCATTACACAGAGCTCTTCGCCAAGCTCAGATTCTCCTACGTCGAACAGGTCACCAAGGAAAAATTCATACGCGCCATCGTTGGCGATCCACCGCTGATCGTCACTACGCAGGAAAATTCGGAATTGGAAAGGGACAACGCAGAAGCCAAGGCAGAGCTCAAGTCCCTCAAGCAAGAGGTGGCCTTGATGGTGACGGAGCTCGAGCGGAGAGGGCGTGAACTCTGCCAGCGCTACGAATCCATACAGCTTGACACTGCCAAGCTGCAAGACCTCCCAGACAAAACACAAGAATCAAGAGCACGGATCGAGAAGCTGCGGTCTCTCCAGGAGAAATCCGACGCCGACGCCAACCCCAATCTCAATTTACCACTAGCCAAGACTCTCAGCCTAGTAGCACGACGCAAAGCGGAGCATCAAGAACTGGCTCGAGAATTGGAAGGCCTCCAAGCCAAGGTGCCGAGGAAACGCAAAGAGGCAGAGCGCTTGCACGCGGAATTGGGGTCATTGGAGGCCAAGCTTCACACAAGCTCGGCGGCTGCGCGTGAAGCCCAGCGGAGAAAAGAGGCTGCTGCTCTTGGCGGCGTGGCAGACGACTTGGAACAGCGAGCGCGATGGTGGAAAGCAAGCGAGAAGGTGCTCAAACAAGTTTTGTCTCTGAAGACTTGAGTTGTTCTTTTGTCCCAGTCATTCATTCTCGTGCTATAATTTTGGACACTTTGTTTTTTTTTTTCTAGATTCTTTTATTTCAGTTAAAAGCAGGGTGATTATGCATGCAACTGGAGCAATGGACATGGATGATGTGATCTTGGTTGGGGGTGGGCACACGACTTGTCCTTCCCTGCAGCAAGGGAAGGTCAATTCGATCGGGATACCTGGGTAATTTCCGTGCATCAAGAGTGAATTGCCATACATACATACGGAGTAGAAACAAAAACATTGGATGAGTTGAACGCTAGCTACGAAATAGCATTGAAGAACCAAAATCGAGCTCTCTCTCCCCTGCCTCGTCACGAGCACCGCTTTCGTTTCCACGCATGGCCGGAGAGAGACAACAGGGGTTTACCCGCCGAGTCTCGACGCCAACGCCTTTGCCCATTTTGGGGACAGACAGACGGACGTCTGACACATGTGCTTGCAGGGGCGTTGATGCTCCTTCGTTACGGATGATGATCAACGTACATAGAGCAGACAGAAGCTTGGAACAGAATACGCGGAATGAAACCGCCCCCCAAGCGATTCTACATTCATTAACGAATGGTACTGTACGGAGTACGGAGCACAATGACCAGGTCTCTTCCGCCCTATGTACGGAGTACAATTAATTACCAGGCCTCTCCCGCCTTATGAACGGAGTACTACGCCCACCCGCCTACAAGGGAAGAGGGTGGGGGTGTCGAGCCCGTCTGATCCTTTTATTTTCTAAATTAGTACATACACGGGGAAGTTGCAGAGCCAACGTTGTTTATAAAACTAGCCATGTAGGAACAAAATGCCACAACGAAAGCAGGCAGATTTGCCAGCGCAGCAACAAAGGCCATCGATGTCCTTCCTACATGTACATACATGCAATTTTCGTTTAAATCACCCCTTGCCGCCCTCCCTTGCGTGCTTGTCGTTTTTTTTTTTTTAAAAAAAAAACTCTCCTTTCCGCATCACAGCCCTCTTGGCACGGGGGGGTGGTGGTCTCGCTTCGCCTCGTCTTCAACATTAACCGTTAACCGCGACACACCGCATGCACGGAGGTATTCCGTACATACACAGCCTCATATAGACATCCCGGGCTATTATATGAGGGCGATGAGCTTTTCTTGGCAAATTTTCAATAACGATCGTCATAAGTACCCTGCCCCCCCCCTGCACACGCGCACACGCGCACACATCCGGTGGACTTTCTTGGGGCCTAAGCCTCGCACATGGCGAAGGGAGATTGTGGCAATGCAGGCGGGCTTGTACATGTATTATTGTGTGAACACATGGCCACGCGTCGGGCGATGGAGATAGCGATGCTACTTTTGATGAAATTGATAATACCGGCACCTCGACGTGACATTGGTTGAAAGCGTTGTTGCCATTACGGAAGTAGTGGTGGCATTTTTCGCGCAGCGTACATAGAGTTCTACTTGGGCATCCGGCGAGAATAAAGTGCAATTTTTTTCTATTTTTTTGTACGCATCACTCACGGCAATATCTCTGCATCTTGTTCTTCTAACAACAAAGTCAAGGTCAAAACAGGTCTGGTACTCCGTAATACACACAACGCTTCCAGTCGGCATCTTCCGCCCATCTGTCGCCGATCCCACGTCGGCACGTGCTGCTTTCTGCCTTGCACGCCAAGTGAAGAGCAGATGCAGGGAGGGGAAAATACATACCCAAGGAATGGAAATAGATTTGTACTCCGTACGGAGTACGCATCAAGGAGAGAAGCAAAATTGGCACGGGGGGAGCATTCAAAGCATAATATCATGCAGCAGTGAGTACGTAAGTACTCCGCAGATCATTCCCGAAACAAGGTGACAATGGATAGGGATAGCCAGTTCTGCCAAGCGAAAAAAAAAAAAAAAAGCCCCTCTGCTCTCACGATTGATCCTCGAAGATTCTGTCCACCGGGCCTGAACTGCCGCTGAATGCGGAGGGAGTACTCCGTCACCACGGCTGCAAATTGAGGAAGAAGCCGTGGACGTTGGGAGGGTTTGGGGGAAGGCCACCCGACGTCCAACGTGCGGGAGGCCGTTCGTGATCGGATCGCACAGCCTCGTGATAAAAAAAAAAAGTCGTGTCGAATCTCGTGGCCTCCCTCCCCCCCGCGGGCGTTTCCCCCATGCCATTGCGGATAATAGAGAACGGCAGAAGTTCAGTTCTCAGGCAATGAAATGCAACCCGAATGAGGCGGGTCGGTTATGTACGTACGTGGGACTTGCCGTTGACCCGTCGAGGTGGGGTGGGGTTCGCGAGATTGCACAAAGTGACAAACAAACAAGGACGTTAGTACATGTAAGGAAGGTGGTTCCTTCGAGTTCTACCATGTACATGTGCGCAAGTTGCTTCGTGATCGGCGCGGACGAACTAACAGCCCTACCAGAAACTCTTTTTCCATCGTCTTCTAGTCCGTCGCACCGACCGGCCGGGGGCTACTGATGTGTACAATGTAGAATTGTAACCCCCCCTCCCCGGTCTGTAGAAGCTCGTCATGTTGCGCCGCCGCCAGCCAATCACAATTGCTTGCTTGCATTCGCCCAAAAGCCAGCCATGGATGGCTTGGGCGAATGGCCTATTGCCGTAGGCGAATGGCCCAACGCCGTATCCGTATGTAGTATGTACATGTAGGCGCATTTGTCTCCTTATCAGATGTCCAGTCCATCAAGAAAGTTAGGCAGGCGGAATAACCGCCAATTACCCAATTTGGCAATGCGCCGTCTAGCCGGCCCTTGCTAAGCGCACACCCCCCCCTCTCCCCCCCGAAAGCAGAAAACACCTTCCTCCGCAGCGCACGTCGGCGCGGAGCTTCGCGGGAGCCCGAAGACCCCGGGGGGCGATGGAAGCAGTTCCCGCGGTGATGAGTGGTGGAATTATTAGTATCAGTGTAATAAGTCTGGCCTTTGCAGTAATAAGTGTCTGTCTTGTATTCAGGAAAGGCGGGAGAGAAGAAGCTTCGCCAGAGTGCGCATGACCTGGATTAAAAAAAAAAAAAATCCAGAGATATACATACGCACTCCCCCCCCCCTTTTTCCCATGGATGAATCAGCATAATGATTAAGCGACTTCCTGCAAAATGCAAATGTCGCTGATTGGCCTGCCAGGTTCGGCGCTAAGCCACTTTGCGCCCAGAATATTGCGTTGGACATTTGTTTTTTTTTTTTTTTTTTTTCGCGGGAGGCGCCCTGCCACCCCCCACCCCCCGTCCCGGCAAGGCAAAGTCCGCTTGGTTCCCGCACTTTGTGTCTAACTAGCAGGACTTCGTTGTAGATTCTATCAAAGTCCGCTTGGTTCCCGCACCTTGTGTCTAACTAGGGCTTCGTTGTAGATTCCATCAAAGTGCGGTGACGGGTATGAATGTACATTACAGACGACCCTATGGGCCCTTGCGACCTGGTAAATCATCATCCCCATTGCCGGTGCTTGGAAGATGCCCCCTCCGTCCTTGACTCCTTGGCAAGGGGCGATGCAAATGCAATTTGGGCTGGTGGTCTGGCCCTGTATTTTTTGCAGCATCTACTCCGTATGTACAGGACCATGGGACTAATATGCCCCCCCTATTTGGGTGGGATTTGGGAACCCGTGCATTCAAGTGCCGGCCAAGTGTCCGGCACCCCTGTAATTCACAGCCATGGGGGCATTATGCATTTTATGGATTATAGCAGGCAGCACTTGCAAGGGTGGCACATTGTCATTTGCGCGCTCGTCTATTGCAACTCGCTCCGTCTTCGCGGGGGGAGTCTATCGTTGGGCTGGTGCTGCGCTCCTTGCCCGTCTTCTATAAACCTTTTACTCGGGATATTCTGCTCGCAAAAACGCCCAGCCAAATTCTCGTGAGTGGGAAAAAAAGAAAGAAAGAAAGAAAGAAACCCCCGATCCTGTCCCTACTGTAACGCCATCTAGGGGTAAAAAAAAAAAAGACCCCGTACCCGTAAACCGTATTGTACTGTCCGTAAGCCCGAGTCATGTACATCCATCCCTGGGAAGACTAGTCCCAGCTAAGAAATCGGCCTGATTAAAAACGAATGGGGCTCTTTTTGCGAACCAGTTCGTCCGAAGATCCTCTACAGCCTTATTGTCTCGCCGTCATAGCCGGAGAAGATCATGGGATCGGTCATGCCCATCATGACGTCTGCGTTGGGGCAAGACAGGATGTCAGGCTTGATGTTGCTAAATTGAGTGCCAATCATGCAGTGACCCATCATGTCCATGTTTTGCAAGGCATCAGCATGTGTATGTTGCAAGAACTGCATCGACATGGGCATCGCTTGCGCCTTGGGCATGGGCCAAGCGGCGTATTCGGGTATCGACTGCGCTTGCGAGGCATACACGACACCGGGATCAATGTCGGGGATCGAGGGGCTCAAGTCAAAGTCGTAGTCGTTGCTGCCAGCGAAGCTTTGGGGCGAGAGTGTAATGCAATTACTGCGGCTGCCGTTGCCGCTGCCAAAGGCCGCTCTCCTGTAGTCCTCGAAATCGGACTGGTCGAGCTCGGACGAGGAAGCGCGGTCGTTGCGTGGAATCTCATCCCTGCTGTCTTTGTGGCTATCCGAGCCGTCTCTGCTCTGCTGCTCTTCGAGCCGGCGGGCGAGCTCCATCATACCAGCTTCGTCCTCGGGGAAGACGGAATGAACGGGAAGGTCGATGTCGCTGTTGGGTCGGATGCAGCCGAGCTTCTGGGCAATGTCGTGGATAACAGGCAAACCCCGGTCGTTGAGGTCGGGCTCGCCCAGGTCCCAGGATTGTGAGTTGCGCACCATTTTGTACAATTTGTGAACCGTGGCAATGAGGGCGAATTGGGTGTTTTCGAGAACTTCTGCGTATCTGATGACGTTTGCTGTCAGCTAATGCCACGATTCCGTGCGTTGACGTGTGAGTACATCTGGGGACCTTGGAACATACCCTCGAGGCAGCTGCTTATACTCAACCTTCTTGCGCACACCAGCTGTGCAGACAAGGCCATCGTCCTTGCATCTTTTGCAGGGGAATTCGCCGTCACACTATGAACGCCGGGGGGGGGTTAATGTCAGCAAATCGAGAACTAGTGCTTATTGCGGAGGAGGGGGAATATATATGTTCCCCTCGTACAGCATACAACACCAGACTAGAGTTCAATGTACCTTTGTCTTCTTCATTCTACACCTCTCACAAGCCTTCCACACTCGTTTGTGTCGGCCATCCATGCCAGCGACGTGTGAAACATGATCATGGTGTGCAGCACTCGCACTGGCTCTCTTGGCAACACGGCTCATTGTCTTTGCGGACTTGGAAGCAGATGAGGGTTTCCTCGGAGCACCCGACTTGCTCGTTTCCGCAGGAGATGAGGGCAAGCTGTGGGAACCCATGACGGACAGAGGCGGTTGTGGTTGCGGGTGGTTGTAGTCGTGGTTGTGATTGTGATTATGGTTATGGTAATGGTAGAGCTGCTACTCGCTTGGCGGTTTGAAGGTCCCTTGACAATCAATTTAGATTATGTCCAGCAGCCCTTGGATGAGTGAGAGGCAACTGGTTCGAGTACTTTATTTTTTTTTCTTATGTGATGAGACGGGAATGGGATTTGCAAGAGGGAGGTGAAGGTGCCACGAGGCGTAATATATACAAACAGGCAATGCGAACATACATGATGGGGAAGAGGGGCGTGTGTTTGTCTGGTCTGTGTACGTAGGCAACGGTCAGGATGACTCGAAGTGACGGGGGTTGGTTAATGAAAGGAGCAAAGTATCATTAACCAGCTACCTGCTCCAGGTAGGTACGTGATCCCTGGCTTTCCCTACGGACCTTCTGGCTGGATTCGTTTCCCCGGAGGGCGGAGGAGGCGTGGGCACTGGGGAACGGCAACGAGAACCGACCGCAGTGGAAGGGGGGCGTGTTGATATTGAGTTGAGAAGCCATTTTGTCCTTGTTGTCGGCGCGGTGCATGTCCGAAATGGCGAGGCACGGAGAGCAAAGGCGGGAGGCGAGGAGGCGAGGAGCCCAGAGTTCATGGAGCATGGAAGTATGGCCATGGCATCTGCAGGGTGCGATGGTGCACGTGGTTGGGGGGGGAGCAGAGAGAGTTGTACGTTAGGGCCACCCCCCCTTTCCCCCTTCCCCCCTTCCCACCTCCCCGGCGCATGAGCGAACTTCAGCTCGGCTCGGTTCACGGGAATGGGCTCGTCGAAAGGGGGGGCGGAAAGCAACTGCGGCATCCCTCTCAACATTGCCATTGACAGATGATGCTTCATCGCTTCGCACAATCCTTCGCGTCCTCGCGCTAAGAAAAGAAGAATGAAAATAAAAAACGCCGAGAATGATGTGTGATGTGATGTCAACCCCCAGACTCCCGCCAGCGCCCGGTGCCGATATCCGTGGTCGATCATCCATCGTGGCCGAAAATGCATGGAGGAACCTTTCAGCGATTGGCATTCTCGAAGCGAAATATTGCCCTTTCTTTTTGCCGCCACGATAGTGGCCAGATGACTGTCACTCGTGATCGTACACGGAGTTTTCTATATATATACATACGTACTTACATGTACATACTTACTCCTACATATAGTCCCGGACATGCGATCCATACGGTAGGTTATTGTCGATTGATATTACCTACCGAGTGCCGAATAGGAGCCCGCCGATCAGGGCCCCGGCCTCTCGCAAGCCTCTCTCTATCAATAGCTTCGTATGTACATGATTTATGCCAATGCCAATGCCAATGCCAATGCCATGAAAAGTCCATTGTCGGATCACGGCAAATCCGCTTAAATGTACAGCGGCCCGTCGACCGCGCCCACCGCCACCAGCTATTCACGTCTCTGCTGTTGAACCAATCATGTTTGTATTGTATTTATTCTTGGGCGTCTTCATCTTATTTTCAACAGTGCTAGGGTTTGACGTCTTGCTCCTGTTACGAACACACAAGTATGTACTATCGTGACAATATATGCGTCTTATTCTATTCTGCCTTTACAGAGTAGCCGTGAGTCCGTGACAACACCAACAATGCCATATTTGTTCATTCAGATCGACGTCATAAGATCGATCCATCACTGTAACCCGCTTTCGTCTTCATCCATTCTTAGCAGTGCCTTCTAGTTCTGGCGCGAACAATGAATGGAATCGCCAGTCTAGATAGGGTCACGACTGTCTCCCTTCATTAGACGCTACTCCGTACTTGAGTCTACTAGTTGATACAAGTAGTGTTTTTTTTCCACCATCCTCTCACTTCTCTTGCCAGGGTAGTTCCATAGCTGGCTGCCTTGGAGTTTCAAACCCTTCACGAAGTTTTGTGTTGAGTCGGCACAGGACAAGCCCCACAATATACAATGGGACTTTTGTAGTTCTCGCTTCGTGGCGGGGCCCCTTGAACTCATCCGTTGACGAACTCGAAAACGGGTCCCGACATGTGATGTGTGTGATGTGTTCGTTTGGTCGACAGGAACGCCTATATATGTACGTCCGCACATTGTCATCATCAACGAAGCCAGTCAGCACATGTCAAATACGACACTAGAGAGGCTCGGCAAAAGCGAATGTACATGACAATAAAAAGTAAGAGAATGAAAAATTGTAACTCTAACTAACTAATAAATGCATCCCTGATGAACTTTCTAGTACTCCGTAGCCTAATTAAATCACTGACTAGCTAACTAACTAACTAGCTAACTAACTAACTGACAACTGGCTGATTAACTAACTGATTGACTGACTTGCTTACTAAGCCGCTACTCAAATACAGCACTAGATAGACTACTTAATACGCTGCTTAATATGCTACTACTCCGTAATGGTAATCAAATCTGTTGATTCATACATGTATGTATGTTGACCACGAAGTAGTGCGGAGTTTTTCCAACAAGCCTCTCCAAAATGTGCGACCCTGTGGCGCCACTTTCCGCTGGGTTCCTCAGCCTGATGAGACCAATTTTGGTGAGACAGCAGCTAATATGTACTGGCTGGCCATTGGTAATGTGGTTTGTATAATAATAGTGGAAAGACGCAGGTCGTGTCTCACATAGTTCTAGTCTCAACTGCTTCTCCGGTGGCCGTGACATACTCGATATCTCACCGTCATGACAAGTACAGCGACACAGCGACCAGCCATTCCAGCAACAATTAGTTCTCCGGAATCTCGATTCCACGATGCATGTCGACGTTTACTTTTGAACATGGCACATGGGCACATGGTCCGGGGCGTGTGGTTTTACAGATCGTTTTGAGATGGGTCGTGTCCCGTGGGGGCTGCCCGGAGATTTCTAACAAGCCGACCCCGATTGACAAAGTCCGCGGACGTTGAATAATAGGGGAGGGAGGGGGCCAAAAGTCCCCATATAGTACGGAGTAGGATAAGCCAATATTGTCTCCCGAGTCCCGACCGCGTGTAGAAAAATGGTCCCCATCCGGCAGTTGATGTCTTGGAGGCACCGACACGTGGTACATACGTGTTGTGTATGAACAATTTCGACAGTGTGCAAGGGAGCAAAGCTGGTCACTAGGGATGTGGGCCAATCAGAACAAAGATAGATAAGGAGTACTTCGTAGTGGTGACTATTTGTAATTTATTACAAGACAAGTTTCTACGGGAGTACGGAGTACATACAATGAGGTTCCTTTTACTCCGTACATAAAAAAGCCATCTCGCTAAAACAAGGCCAGGATTTCTGCTAAATTTAGGTGCTTGCTCCCTTATGTACAACTGTCAAGGGGATGGAGGTGCGCTGGGAAATGCTGGTTGCTGGCTGCTGGCTGATAATCATCTTTCTGCAGCCGCGTCTAACGATTGACGCAAGGACTCGAATTCATCCAATCTAAGCCAAGCTAGGACGGTGGACGCGCTTTCGGTTCGGGTCAGGGCCAGGAAAAGACGAGTTTCTCGTTTGTTCGTCGGTTCGTCGGCTCGTCCTATTTAGGCTCAAAGGCCTTCGGCAACAACCGTACATACGCGACTCGTGGTGGAGGAAGCGACTCATGTACATTAATCTCGATGGTCCAATCCGAACCCGTAACCACGTACACTGTTTGTCCACGGGTTTCATGTAAGATTTCGATTCTTTCGTCTTGCAAATCTACTCCGTATTCAGCAGGTCACAAACAAGTTCTTCTGGTCAGCACAGCATTGGCATGTTTTCTTCGTCAATGCATTCCCGGATCGTAATCCGTACTCGGTGCGAAGTCAACCGGCCGAGAATAATTAGCAAAACCTGGGGAATGATGTCGGCCATCATGCGCTCTCCTCTCTCTCTCTCTCTCCCCTGTCTCCTCTCCCTTCTCTCTCTCACCCTCTCACCCCTCACCACTGACCAGACCCTGCAAGATGAAGCATCAGTGCATGCCAAGCGATCTGTACATACATGTACGTACTCTGGTAATGTTCATGTCAAAAGGCTGGGCACCGCATCATCACCCATCACCCCGTCGACCTTGTAAGGCCACCTATTGCGAGCTATTGCGAGCGAGAGTGGGAGATTGGGGAGATTGGGAGATTGGCAAGCCCACGCCCATCCTGACGCTCCTCCGTAATAATAAGGCGATACATTAACGCCAGGTGGAGCGCAGTCGCATTCGGCTGGGGTCCGTGGTCCGTGCCCGTGAACGACGGGATGAAGACGTCACAAGTCAGAACTCAGAACTCAGGAGAGCTTTCTTCGTTAAACAGTCCATTTCATTCGTTGGCGGCTCGCCTCGCCTACCTCACATGCCAGGCGCTAGCCCCAAAAAGAACTGCCGCAGAGCCCAAACCGGTTTCACTCCACGCTCCTGTCAATTTCTATCTACAAGTTTTCCATCTTGTCCCGCTGGGAAAACTACAATGCTGAAATTCGATCAATGCCCTTGATCTTTTTCATTCTTCTTTCTTCATTCTTCATTCTTTGTTTTGTCCTTCATAACTTGCGCTTCTTTTATGCACCGACAGGGATTGCTCACCAGCAATATTCCTCGATAGTGAGTATTAATCTTGCACGCTACTACGGGGTATATGTGATGCTACGTATACGTAGTACGTAGTACGGAGTACATACATCTCCTCTGAGACGATAAGGCTCCAGGTACGTGGCAGACCCACTTTTATTGCTGGTGATTGGGCGCAGCCCGGAGTGACCTTAGGTGACTACCGACGATAATGGATTAGCCAGATCGATTCCAGCAATACCTTTAATTCAACCATCGCGATGCATCGCAAGCCATAGCTGCAGAGGCCTTAGAAAGCCCTCAAAAGCCTCTCTAACGATGCCCTTAATTAGCTAGCACAGGCACCTTAAAGCCAGTGGGGTTGTAAGACATGCGATATTTCTCTTTATAACTCGGACCATTACTAGTACTTGTATTATAGTGCAATTTAGTATAAGAAAAGATGTACCTTTCCTAGCGGCGATTTTGATTGGACCAACCCCTGTCACCTATGTACCTGGAGCCTTATCGTCTCAGAGGAGATACATACATATGTACACAGAAGTGCTGGCTCTATAAATATATCCCTGTAATTACTCACAGGTCTTTATGTATGTGTACATACATATGTACTGTTAATAACAAGGGCACTGAGGATCCTTGGCACGCAAAATGTAGCCTTACGGGCTCCGAGGAGATACATACATAGATCGTCTGAATAAACCTCCCTCTGCGTAGACCTGCGAGATCCATTGTGCACGGTGCATCACGATTCACGGCGCATCACGATTCACGGCGCATCACGATTCACGGCGCATCACGATTCACGGCGCATCACGATTCACGGCGCATCACGGCGCATCACGGCGCATGTCCGCGCATGTCCGCGTAGAGCAGGATGGCCCGGGTGCCCGCCCGGATGCCCGCCGGTCAGGCAGAGAGCTTCCTCCAGGTGAGGCAATTAATTACTGGAGCCAACGTGCTGTGCTCTCCCGGAGCGAGTTCTCGGCACCGAGGCGCGAAATCGTCACCGGAGACATGTCCCGAGCGAATTGGCCTAATATGTCCGGGTGTGTTCCTCGGCTTGCATGCGCCTCTAGATCGGTACTGGCTACGGATGAGACGTGTTTCTGCGAGGCGAGACAATCCGGGCCTCGGCGTGCTCTTCTCGCACATCGGCCCAGAGAGATTGACATGCCTCGTTCTAAGCCGGTGTCAAATTGTCGGTCTAGCGTCACTTGCCGAGACAGCAATGACGGTTTCATAATACGTAGGAGATTTTACACGAATGCATTGCCGGCTTCTGATGTCGGGCGGGACTGAATGCGTGTCGTACTTGTCAAGAGCCTCCCTCGGAAACTCGGAATCACACAGAAACCACCAAGGAAGTCAGTTGATTTTGTCTGTCGGCCTGATATCGTAGCAGGCAGACGAAACCGGAGATGAAGGGGGTGAGTGAGCATGTATGTAATGTATGTGCCTTGGACTTTGCAACGTCGTCCACGATCGGTGGGTGTGTTTTGTTGTTGGCTTCATTGTCACGACCGATCTACCCTACGTCTAGCTGTGGCTGGAGAACAAAAGAGCATGACGGCAAAGGCGCGCTGTCTCTCCAGAGAATTCGATGCGTCGGATTTTGGTGTGCGGCATGATACTGCCATGACGATGTGGTGAAACTGCTGCTATATTGTTCTTGTATGATTTGGCTCGTAAATGCTCATCTCTGCCATTCGCCTGATAATAAGAATGGAGGCAGGTAATCCAGTAGTCAATTAATTACTAATCACCCAGCCCAACAAGAAGAACTCATCTCGCACCACTCAATCTCCGGGAATCTCTGGGCGCATTTGCTGTCGCGGGTCCGTATATGGCCTGGTATGCCAATATCATGCCCCGTAGCCTCCATCAACGAGCTATCTGAACTTGTAGTCCGGTCTGGTCAACAGTTCTGTTTGCATATGGCTGGCTACCATGGCAAAACGTGACGCTTCCAAACATGATGTACAGTCAGTGAGTGACTCGGTGTCAGTGACATACATACATACCAGAAGATGCAGGCACTGGGCACTGGGTCACTCCACTGGGTCACTCCACTGGGTCACTCCACCGGGTCACTAGCGGCTAGTCTCCACGCCCATAACGTACGATTCGGTACGAGTAACGCGCATATGAGTCATGACGACATGGACTGACGATGTGACTACGTTTACACGTATGTAGAGAGTCCTTGAGCTCAACCCAACAAGCTCAGCTTTGTGCATTGTCTCTTGTTACTCAAAACCAGTTCCTTGATTCCGTTGCGAGCTTTTGCCATACACTCTGTCCGCGCATCAACTTTCTGGAGAATTCTCTTCGCATATACAATCTCGCACCATTTTGCCACAACCCTAGTTTCAACACACAACAAACGCCATGGCCGAATCATCCCAGGACAAGACATCCGCAGCAAATCGAGCTGTTCAATCGATCAATGAGAAGGCGCAAGGAATTCTGTAAGTCCTTGCAAACGAGAGCCTGTGCAATTCCAGCGCTTCATACTGAGCTTCACGTAGGAAGCAAGACCTGGCCAAGGCCAAGGGCGTAGCGTATGACGCACTCAAGAGCAAAGCATACCTTTATCCACTCAAGGTAAAGCTTACTTACATCACCTCGTAAAGGGCCGTCAGTCACCATGTTGTCTTTTTCCTTAACAGTGCACACGGCAGGGCATCTTCTACTTCCTATCACATAGGTCGTTATGGAAACCGTTTACCTCCAAGATCGGCCAATACCTTGCAGTGTCTGCCGCCATTGTGGGAGGCATGTTCGCCCTCACATATCTCCCACAATTAGCTGTCCTTGTCTTCACGAGCGGTCCCTTTGCCGTTGTTACGACGGTCTTACTTGTCCTCAACGAAAGCTCGACCATTGTCAACATTATTTCGAGAAACTGGATTCTGCAGCAGGCCATTCTGGACACCTTTGATGGCACTCTCATCTCTAGAAACGCCACAACCATGGTTCGCGAGGGCCGTGAGGTCAGCTCTGGGAGCGATCCTATTTCGAGACTCGGCAAGACGCTGAAGAAGCCCTTCTCGAAGTTCAGCCCTACGGCTCTCGTCAGATACGTCATGTATTTGCCCCTCAACTTTATTCCTGTTTTTGGCACGGCTGCGTTTTTGTTTCTCCAGGGTATGTTCAGGCTTTTTTTTTCTTCTTTTCTACTGCTTGCGTCGAGATTCTCTACTAGGTAGTAGTTACTAATGGCTTCGACAGCTCGAAGCAGAGGGCAGATGGTGCACGGTCGAGTAAGTTGGCCTTTTGTGATGTGTCAATTTTGGCAAGGTCGTTCGCGTATTGATAATATATATCACTTCAGTACTTCCAACTCAAAAAGTTGTCCGCCTCTCAGAAACAAGAATGGCTGGAAAAGCACACCGGGGCTTATACGGCGTAAGTCGTCTTTCATCGTCATATCACACTCAGTTGCGACGATAGCTGGCACTTATGTGTGGTCCACCCCATTAACCCCATTGTCTACAGGTTCGGCATGGTCGCAACGCTGTTGGAAATGATCCCTGTAGCCAATATCTTCTTCACATACACAAATACAGGTGAGATGCGCTATTCCTTCAATGTCTTAGTTTCTCCGTCTGACCTTTACAGTCGGGGCTGCGCTGTGGGCTGCGGATATTGAAGAGATCAATTCAACCATGACGGATGAAACGGCACCTACACTGAGGGAAGCTGCCAAGAAGATTCAGTAGGCGAATTCTTGAACCACGAAGCCAAAGCGCAGGACCCTTTCAGCCGCCTTAACCTCTCTGTTGTCTGGTCACGTTGCTCAAACCACGCTGCCATGTCGAACGAGTTTGTCCAATTAAGCGAGGCTGAGGATTCCTATTCTATTTGTATTGTGATACAGTATTGGTAAGAGTATAGGCCGACTTAATTTGACTTGTATCGTATTGAAAGAGTAACATCGTTGCAGTTTGTCTTGGCCTGTTACAATACATCCCGTCGTCCGTGATCAATCAACTACTGTCTGTTCAATCATTGGCCTAAAATGAGGAAGTCATGTACATCTGTTCATGGTCATGTATGCACGATTCTGACTGCAACCCGTTGTTGGGCTTGCACAACATGTGTCTTTCCAGAACTTCAATGAGGAGAGCTGCCACTGTGAAACAATCAGAGGCGAATTTACGGTAGTGCGTCGCAACTATCAGCCGTATGCAGGTACTCCATCGTCTTGTGTACCCGTCAATCGCTCTTCATGACTGTTTGCGCATTGTGATACTCGCCGTTGTAGATCGTTACACCGCGAACTGCAAGGATACGCCAAGGTCGTGAGATTCTGCAATGCAGCCAGGTCCCGATCGATTGTGTTGCAAACATTCGGTCAGTCCAAAGTTTCGCAGCCAACGTGATGAGCCAAAAGTGGTCATACTGAAGCAGGATGCCTCCCGAATCCGATACGAACAACCCGCGGAGGGAAGCTCTGACTTATGGCTTCGTCCTTTTCAAGTGCCTCCATCCTGTTAGGAGAATCTTTAGTCGTCTTGGATTGGTTGCGTAATGCCGACAAGCCGAGTTACTAGGCAGTTTGCCTCATTCGCAAATTTCTGCAACGCGCCGCACTTTGCCTCGTGTTACTGTGGATGGGGTCGTAGAGATGGTTGAAACTCGGCGAGGTGCAAAAGAGCCTTGTGCAAGGAGTCAAGGACCGTCGGACGATGTCATGCTCTAAAGTGACTCCGGAGGAAGCAAGACTCGGTCGACATCCAACAATCTGTATACCAACCATGTCTGTCGAAAGCCGCTGGCTGTGCTTCCCCTCGTGTATGCCATGAGTCAGTCTGGTCAATCCTGGTGGCTCGTGCCTGCCGTAAACAGCTGTAGACGATATTGGCGTCCCGCTGACAGCTGATAATACGGACTGGACGCTTCTTGGCCTGGTTGTGCTTCCCCTCGTGTATGCCATGATCGTGTATGCCATGAGTCAGTCTGGTCAATCTTGGTGGCTCATGCCTGCCGTAAACGGCTGTAGACGATATTGGCGTCAGCTGATACGGACTGGACGCTTCTTGGCGTTCTTACTTGAATGCCGGAATCATTTTTCCGTCTTTAATTGTCCGCTTTTCTATTCTGTTATCAATCTCGTTTATATCCTTCCCTCCCTCCTCCCCTCCTCTCCCCGTCTCTTTTCTCTCTCATCCGCCATCGTCGTTGGCGCCCCTATAACTTTTTTTTTTGGTAGTCGTGTGTCGCGACGTTTTGGTCGTTACCTCGTTGCCTTTCATTCTTTTCTGTCCTGAGATTATCCCTTTCCTAGACCGTCAGTGTCTCAGAGCTTCTCAGACCACTACACTCTCGTTATTTTGAAATAGTTCTTGGGTAGTTCCTCGGATATTGTCTCGGTCTCGAGATACCTAGCACTTTGCCGATATAGGCAAACTTAATCACACCCAAACCCTCATTCGTTTCTTCAGCTGTCTGCAAGATGATGCTGCGCGGCTTGTCAGTTGGATTTATACCAACAATCATCTTGGGGTGTTTGTTATCCTGTATCAAGGCATCCCACGACGCTTGGAACGACAATGTCGATTTTGGCCCAGTTCGGCAGCTTCCCCATGTTGTTCCTCGTGAACTGCCTCCAGATTATGAGGCACCTACCTATGGTTACGATTATCCGCCACCTTATCAGTACGGCACCTCAACTTCGACCAGTCTTTCAGTTGTTCCAAGTTGTGAGTGAGCCAACAGGAGATATTTCCCATTTTTGCTACTGACAATTTCTCAGCGGTGGAATCTCTTCCAATCACAGTCACCAATACAGCCATTGTGACGACGACTGATCAATCTTCGTATTTTTCTGACACAATCATTTCAACCACCGACAGCCACACTGTGACTTTCTCACATACATCTCAAAGTAGAGACGTTTCAACATCGTCAACATCCAAAAGTTGGGTTGATAGCTCGGTTTTGGGTATCACAGGAACATCATCTCGGACGACCTCTGTGGGCACGACTTACACAACTGCCAACACATCGGCGACCTCAAAGTCTGCAAGCAGTATCAGGTTCTCATCAAGCCTCCTAATTTCCACGGGATATCCGTCAACAAATAGCAGCGTCATTGCCTCTTCGACGTCCCATGTTAACAACACGCTGACACGGACCATGACGGTCACCAGAAAAGTTTCAGCAACTGGTTCGAAGCCATTACCAAGTCAATCTACGGTGACGTGGCATCCAGTATCCAATACAACGTCCTCAGCCCCGACCTCACCGATTGTTAGCACCGTTCATTTATCCTCTGGAATCCAAACAACTACAAGTTCTGACACAGAAACGACTGGAGGGCCCACAAGGTACAGTCAGACAAATACATGGGGCAACAGTTCACAAACTATGAGCTCTGCAACATCATCCTCTATTCAATCTCAAACAATTACCGATGGCAACCCGAGGACGAAGACATATTTTTCTTCTCAATGGACCAATGGTACATCGGTCAGTACTCAGGATGGTTCGAACCCCGGCCCCACACAGATCTTGACAAGCCGCACCTCGATGTTTTTTTCCTTCCCGACTTCGATTCCACTGACGACCCGGTATCCTGCTTCAAAAGGATCGACGTCGGTAACCGCAACTCAAGAAACCCATACAATCTCTCTCTCTTCTGGCATCAATCGGAGTACCGCTTCAAAAAGCTCTCTCAGTCCGCCATTCCCAACCCCTTCCAATTCAACAACATCACAATCCGCAAGCTCTGGATCCACATGGATACGATCGTCAATTTTGGGCACTGATATCTCCTTGACCAATTCGAGACCTACTGTGAGCGCACCCACTCAAAGCAGGACCGGTATGAGTTCTTCGTTTCCTCCATTCCAGAACTCAACAACCACAGTGATCCTCCCCGGAACAGGTTCCTCCTCCAAATCTTTAGCAGGAAACACGACCTACCATGCTCCATGGACTCCCTCTACGACTCCATTGCCAGCCATCAGCAGTAATATCCGGAGCTCGAGTCGACCGCAATCCACCCAACAGAATTCATCAGACAGTACTGTTTGGAGCACTGATCTTTCTCACAAGTCGACCTCGACTCAGAGAACCCGATTCACTTACCAATCCAGTTCAGTTCTACTATCCACAGGTTTCACGTCAGGGGTCCTAACGACATCAACTTCACCTAATTCTACTTACCATTGGCCAACGACATCCAAGTCGAGTCTCTCTTCCGTACGTCCTAGCATGTCATCAGGCCATTTCCCGTCGTCCAAGACCCTAGACCCCAGCATTACAACGATGCTTAATTCATCAACTGTTCAGACGTCGGCCAGGAAGTTGACATTTACTATGCGACAATGGCCAAACTCGACGTTTTCCTTGCAACCAAGTCGGTCCTCAAGTATTTCCTCCGCATCGAGCGCTGATACGTCCTCCAATTCGCCCAGCTCAAGAATTGTGAC
The DNA here is from genome assembly GCA_022702365.1 of Epichloe sibirici. Lineage (NCBI taxonomy): Eukaryota > Fungi > Ascomycota > Sordariomycetes > Hypocreales > Clavicipitaceae > Epichloe > Epichloe sibirici. The sequence continues at coordinate 1,072,436 of JALAAE010000001.1, read as the reverse complement.
GAACACCTCTTACGTGCCCTCTAGATCGACCTTCTGGAGCGAGACCAGCGCGCAGCAAACCACCAGACTATTCACTTCGAGATGGGTCAATTCTACCATGAGTGGGGATCCAGGCTCAACAACTACAGCGACAAGTAGGACCTTAAACACTACCTCGGGAAGAATAACAGCAACAAGTTCTGCAGCAGACACGACTAGCGAGACAACGTTATGGCCAACTACCATAACATCAACCAATAAGACGCAGCCTGTGAGCACGCAGACTCGTTCAGAAGTCACGAGAACAGATCACTCGGATTCTATGACGTCTCCTGCGACTGCAAGTAGTGCACCATTCACCACGTCGACGAATTCAACAAGGTGTGCACATAAAACGATCAAGCACTCATCGGGGTTGAAAACGCAACCGGGCACAACAACAAGTAGGTTGCGCAATTCCAGAGCCTCGCTTCATGGGAAAGAACTTGACTGACCTTTGCAGATTCGCACACTGTACTCACCACATTGAAGACCTTGATCTCTACTGAAAAGGGCACCTCGCAGCCACAAGCTTCCAATGATCCCGCATCTGCTCCTACGAAGAGGCCCCAGACACCACCAGAGCTACCCAATAATCCCAATTTCCCATGGGGTGGTGATTCGCCTATTCATCGACACCAAAGTGTTGCTGCGCTTGGCGCAGGCGTGCCGAAGGGAAGTCTTTGGACAAGATGGACGACCAAGATCAGAAATAAGATGCGATTCGTGCGACTCTAAGGGAAAGCAAGTAGTGATTGTCTCTGTGGTGTCGAAACTGGCGATGACTTGAACGACAGGTGCAGTTCCAATCAGGTAGCTATCTGCAAGGCAACACATCGGGGGAGCAATATCTACACTGATGGATGCTTTAATCTTATAGTTGGTTGTTTTGGTTAACTCATGTGGCCTGTAGGGCATTATCTTAGAATGGTCATTCATATGTTTGTAGAACAATTGAAAAGGTTTGCTTGCATACTATACTCTATCGGTAGAAATGAGGCCAAGAACAAGGTCAAGCATAGCATTGCCATGTCGCATCGCGGCATCGCGAGAATACAACACGGATTTTCTTGAGCTGGGGCCCGATCCGTACAGCCTGAGGCCCCTCTCAAAAAAAAAAAAAAAAAAAAAAAAAAGAGAGAGAGAAGCAATGACGGTCACGACGTTTGCACACAGTGTGGGGATGGAGCACGACACGAAATACTGGGGAACTTGGCTTGCAAACATGCCAAATCAGGACGAAGGATCGAGGGGCGATGTGGGCCCGAAACGGCCGGTGCCCAGTGCCAAGTTCCGTAGACGCCGGAGGGAAGGTGCATTCGGATTGTACATGTGTTTTGCAGCCGATGGAAGTCCGCGGCGTTTGGCCAAGGGCACTTGCAAAGGTGGTGGCCCGTGGAGTGGGGGCGCACGAGGGCACACGGCACTTCAACGCAGAGTTCTATTGCAACTACATAAATGCCAAGTCCCAGTCCGCTCGACTCCCCCGGTGGCACACAGCCACACAACGCACCACTGCGTACAGTGTGCACAACTAGCCGGTCTACAGTCCTCGTACTGCCGTTAGTGTCGGGATTGATGGTCCGACTGACGCAGTCGCGGGAACAGTTACGAGTCCGTTGGACTTCACTGACTCTGGTCAAGTTTGAATCATCAAACGCCACCCTCGCATCGTTTCTCTGCCTCCCTCCCTCTCTCTTTCTTCCCTTTCTAATCCCTCATGTCAGTTTTTCTCAATTCAATTCTTTTGCTTCTACATTGACGAGAAAACCGAAAGCGACCGCGAGAAGATCCCCCCCTCAAAAAAATAGAAAAAAAACAGAATCCCACCACAGAAATGCAGCTGACGTCGCTTGCTTCTGCTTTTGCTTTAGCGGCCACGGCTGCTGCCTTTGTCATCATTCCCGAGCTATCCGAGCCAGACGCGTCCCTGCTCAAAGCACTTCCCATCTTCGACGAAGCCTCCTCGCAGCCAATACAGGCTGATTCGCACGTCGTCATCGTCCCCTGCAAGCAATGCGAGGGTGCAGACACCAATTTGCACTTGAATTTCAGCGTTGTCGACGACACGAGATTGCTGCTCAACGGGTTCGAGCTGTACCCGCACGCCGATCCGTGGCATGGCGACTTGGCAGCGCCGGTGGCCAGCGCCGACCGCGAGACGAGTCGACAGAAGTTGGGGTACAGCTTGGCTGTCGTTCCCGAAGCCATCGGCAAGGGGTCGAGTCTGCAGCTGTTGGATGTTGAACTCAGAGTGATTGAAGTGGGCGAACGGTTTGTGGATCGCGTCCCCGCTGTCAATGTGAAGCTATTCAAGGCGCCTTCCAAGGAGATCATCATTGCCGATGTGGACACGGCGCCGTCAAAGGTCTCGGGATGCAATTCCATGGCGTGCCATGCAAAGGAGGTGATGGCTGATGCCCTCAAGGCTTTCAAGGGATTGAGACCTTCCAAGAACTGTCATGGTCGCCTGCATCACGGCCAGGACCAGGCGCTGCCGCATGGGGGGCGCCCTCAGTCACTCGACCAGGTTATGGGTGCTGAAAACCAGCAGCCTCATCCTCATCCTCATCCTCATCCTCATCCGCACCGTCTTCTCAGACATGGTCATGAACTGGGCCAGCTGCTCACCGGTATTGCCGCGCAGATCCTTTTGCCTGTTCTCATGGGCATCACTGCTGGTGTTGGCGTTGCTTTGTATGTGTTTCTCCCGCGCTGTGTAGAGCCAAATCCTACTGTACTACGTACGCTCTAAACTAATACTGACGTCACTAGGCTCGCCATGGGCGTATGCAGCCTCTTTTTCCATTTCGCAGCCTTGGTACGAGGCAGGCGCGTGAGGCGTTTGGCTGCTCTAGGCGTGCGTGAAGAAGCTTTCGCGTCCGAGAAGGCTCGATTGACGGAAGATGCTGAGCTTCCACCTCAATACCAAGACTCCAAGCACTGAAATGGTAGGAGCGGCAGATGTCCAACTCGACTCAGACTGCGTGGTTATTATGTTTGGAGACGCTCAAGTCTAGACGGGACTTGAGGATGTGGTGGGAATCGATGGAAAGAGAGAGGGTTTTCAACGGACGAATGCAAAACAATGCACTGCATTGGAGGAATTTGGAGGAATATGACTCTGGCGTTTTTGTTTCAAGGCACGACGGCTTCTAGTGGTGGCTTCGAGCGGCAGACAAGTGTCGCGTCCGGTCCTTTGATAACCATACATTTGGCGTTTTCTGTCTCGGAAGATGGCAGCGTATCATCTTTTTACTTTTGGCTTATCGCATATATACCCAATCAGACGCTCCTTTTTCATCTATTGCCATGTCACCCACGACGCTTGCTGCTTAATGTTGGCTGGGAGGGAGGGAGGGAGGGAGACACGCTCAGAGGGAAGGAACGTCGGCCGCTACAGTGGGTGTGTAGTACTCGTTAGTACGGAGTGGTGGCACTTGCACACTTGCACTCGCACTCGCACTCGCACTCGCACTTGCATTTGCATTTGCATTTGCATTTGCACATCAGCCTGACGTGATTTCTGGCTGTCTGGGCTCTACATGTAAGCCATCATTTACCTAATGACGGGCATTTGTTGACGTTTTTCTCGTCTTCTAATGCGATGATTTCCCCTCGTGACTCTGCAAACCGTCCTGATCAGTGATCGCTGACAATTTCGTGAATCTCTGATGCGACCTAGTTGGTCAGCGAGTTGCCAACATCAATCAATAAAAGCGCCTGCATGCCACGCGAGTGGGGGTTGGGCAGCGTCGTGGTTTCAACGAGAAAAGAACCAGACCATCTTCTTCCGCGCTCGGGTCAACCAAAATACCAAACCATCACCGCCCCCCCCCCCTTCCCGCCTAACTCGTTTCCCCGTCCAGAGGTTTAATTTTCTCGCCTCTACTCACTCAGGCTCAAGCCGCATTGCGTTCTCTTTGGGTCGCATTCGGTAGCCATGTGGAAGGCCTCATCTCCGACCGAAGTCCCGCAGTCGCCGCCTGGCACAGGCTTGGCTGCCACGTCGACATCGACTGCCAAAACGAAGAATCCGGGTCGGCGGTTCGCGCACGTCGTTAGACTCAAGAAGGAGTGTGTGGATGAGTACAAGGCGTGCCACGCGAATATTTGGCCCGAGGTCGCCAAGCAGATTAAGGATTGTGGAATCGTAGATTGTGAGTCATTTGCTCGGGGACTGTGTGTGTTTGTTCGCAGAGGATGCCTTGCATGATCCAGACTAATAGTGGTTCACAGACAGTATATATTATGACGGCGGCATGGGCCTTCTCTTTAGGTCCTACAAGTACATTGGCTACGACTATGCCGGCGACATGGAACGTATGGCCGAGAACCCCAAGGTCAGGGAGTGGTGGAGAATGACGGACAGTTATCAGGAGTCTGGTTCCTGGGGCTGTGAGTTCCGAGGCTGGGACGCCGAGTTGGTGGAAGCCATTGGAGGAGGTTTTTTACCAGGCCTAAACTCCGGATGAACAAGTACGACGAGAGCCTCATAGTACAATGGATTTATTTTGGGGGGGGGCTATGAACTTGATGGTCATGACGAGATAAAATGACCAAACTTGGGGCTTCATTTCATGATGGCGGTAGCCTCTTATGGCCAATGTCTGGATGAACTCTATTCCTCTGTAAACGTTTGTGACCCAAAAAACATGTGAGTGTTGAGAAATAACGACCCGTTTCAATTTGTTCGTTCCCAGAACGGAGCTAGGCTATCCGGAACTTCCACAAGCCAGCCAGTTCAGAGATTCAGACTATTGCCAGGGACGGAAGCAAAGGAAATGGAACCAAGCGTCTGACCATCGTGCCAAGCCACCATCTGGCATCTCTGATGAAGCCGCACCACGGTTTGCTCGGCTTTTCCGCATGCGTATGCGCATGTATGCATGTGCTTGGGCTGAACTAGACTGCTTCTTTTCCGAATTCATGGTCCAACTTCCAACTTCCATCTCCACTTGACCACTTAGCCCATTCGGACGGAGTAAGTCCATTATGGCATCTGCGCTAGCTGGTAGTGCGCGAGAGAACGTGTTGTTGTTTGTGTCTACGAGGGATATACGAAGTAAAGAGCCTGGAGCTCTTATTGTCCATGTGCCCATGAGTGCGCTTCCATGTGCGTCTGGACATGAATCACACAGTCACACGTCCATGTTACACACCACAGTACGGAGTACCTCGTATGCCCACGTACCAAACCTTGTCATGAAACTCTCCCTGGTAGCAGTCAGCCTCCTTCCGCCGACGCCGCGGGCTGAATCGCCCGCGAAGACAACGACTGTACATGTATTATGTATGTACTCGTGCCGGAGTGCAAAGCATTCCATCCCCCCCCCCCCGTTCGTCACGATGCATGCCCTAGGCTTGAACAAGAACTTTGGCCTCGACTTCCTGGCGGCGCGGATCATTCCCCGAGGCTTCTGCACCTGGCTCCCTTAACGGCAACGCGCTGGGCTCATATTCACGTCAGGTTCTTAACTGACAAGTCAGTCCCACCTACCCTGCACCTCTAGTGCAATTCAATCGTAGGAATTGACAATGGGCCTGGCCAACGACGACGCGATATATGTACACGATGGGAAATACTTCATTACCCGCCGCTTGAGAATCTCGTAGCCATAGTTCTTCTTGTCGGTCGGTCCGTTTCCCGGCAGAACGAACGACCTGGGTGCGCTGTCGTGGGCGGCGAAAATAAGCTCCGCGCCAAATTAGCAGAGGTAACTACGGAGTAATATGCGTGGCTCTGCGAAAGCCGCTGCATCTGTAATAAATGCTTTGATCCGCCGCCAAGCTGTGCAGGAGAAAAAAAATCTCCTAGCAATACAGTAGTACAAAGGGCAGGTTTGGGCTCGAACAAGTGACTACGGTTGATATCGTCGGTCAAAAAAGGTGGTTCGAAAGGGTGGGCGTCAGGCGGATCAGGCCCTTTGAAAAAAGTATAGGCAAACAGGTTTAATTGTACGACTTGCACCTACGGGGTACAACACACGGGTTTGCTAAATCTTGGGAGGAGGAAACCTAGCGGGGATTTTTGAGGCAGAAAGTGTACCCAAAACACAGGCTCATTAGGGCAAAACAGATTCAACCAGAATCGTTGGCTCTCGCTGCCTCTCTTTCCCCCCCCCCCCCCCAAAATTCGATCGATCTCCCTGGCGGCTTGCAGGAAGACGGCCAAATTTCCCTCATCCTCACGCTCTCTCTCCGTACGAAGAATGGCCTGACGGAACCTGGGTCGTGGCGACTCCAAAACAAACTGTGATTACGGAGTATGCACATGCCCACCCCCCTTTTATTACGGAGTACTGGGAAGAAATTTGACAGGAAGTGGAAGAAGAATTTGTGGGCTGGTCTTCGCATGCCTGGATGGGCCAAGGGGGGGCATCTTGACGTTGTGAAGCCTGATGCTCTGAGGACTGTACTCCAAAAGGGAGGTGGATGGACGCAGACGCTGTTATACATATAATAGTCCCATTCGTGACATTCGTGATCGGATACGGCACAGTTGAGTGTCATTTTTAATTTTCATTTTCCTCCGTACTCCGTACATACATAGACGCAACTTGTCATGCGTTTTCTGCGAGTGAACAACCCCCCCTGGCCCTTTGATGATTTTCTTATCTATCACTACTCCGTATTACCCCGTACATCTCATCCCATGCATGTCGGACATGATGGTTATTAATCAATACTCCGTACGAGATGCGGCTGACCACATTAGGGATTCCCACTCACGGCACGCCGTCATGGCTTTGAATGCTCGTCTGTTTGTGGGCATGCATGAAATCCTTTTATGCTGTGGGACGCTCACAGCAATCCTACGTTTTGGCCTGGCTTATCTTCGTGTCTTCATCTTGCTAAATACGATCCGTACTGCGTGCTTTGCGAAGAAACATGGTAGCGAAGGTTCGATGTCTACTCTGCCTTTTCCCGCAAGGCAAGGAGTACCCAGACAGTGGATACATGGCAGAGATGAGGTAATATCGACACGCTGCATCCATCCATGTATTTCATTCAGCCCGTCCAAGCAAAGCACCCAAGCCAAGGAAACAAAATCAGTCATGAACCACTGAGTCTGCAAGGGTAAGCACCAAGGTCATCGTCGTCGAGCTCCCTTTAGCTCCCTTTAATTTTTGACTCCAAGTCTGAACTTTTAATTCTGTGTCCAGTGCCAGGTTCGGGCATCACTGTCATAAGGCCAACCGTTGGTTCACCCGAGTGATGTAAGATTAAAGGCCTCTTGGCAAGGATTGCCTTGCTTCAGAATCACAGAGGGTACGGAGTACGGAGTACTTCCAACTATACCGCGAAGGGCGCAGAGATGACCGGCTGAGTGAGAGGGATGCATGCTGGGAGAGAAAAGAGAACAAGACAATTAAAACGCATGTAATAATGGTAAGGTTGCGTTCCCCGGGATAATACCATTGACACCATTGACCAACCGATCCGTGGCGCTTCTCCATGCCGGCGCTATCTCAAGCTATTCGCAGACTACGGAGTACTTGGCGACTGATGGAACACTTGTCCTTGTTGGTTGATTCAACGAGCATCGTCTCGCGGCATTCCTCTCCCGCCAAGTCCAGAGGTCGACTACTCCGTATAAAACCATCGTACAGAGTAATCTGTCTTGTGGGTAAATATCCTAGCCATTAGGCCATCATATAGTATTTGTATGACAACGTGGAATAACTCGATATAAATCTTCAGGCGTACAGGTACTCCGCATTACTCGCTGGATCTGCCGTGCATGTATGTAGTACGGTGTACTCTGTACTCCGCAGCAAGAATGGGATCGGAGACCAGGTAAAATAGCATCGCACGTACTCGGATTCGCAGCATCGTACGGAGTACGCAATTTTCTATTCGTCCCACGAAGCCAGCCATGCATCGGCGCATGGGTAACGTCGCCCCATGCATTTCTAATAAAGATTGAACAGAAGCTGCCAAGTCGATGTTAAGACGAATCCCTTGCATACCTGGCGCATGATCAGCTGGATGAAGACTCGGTGGGTCGGGTCAAGGCGAGCGTGCGATGGCGTGGATGGTTCCTGCTTTCTGCTGGATACAATCAAACGCAGGAACATGACGCTAGTGTTTCCAGTTGACAGGATCTGTGTTGCAGCTTGAGTTGGGGGGGGGCTGAACTCGTCCGACGTGATTGGTCGTTGACAACGTACCCCTGCTCTTTCCAACGGAGGCAACGAAGCAAAACGAACCAGGCATCTGGCACTGGAGGTATTATTATTGTGTATGTATTATTAGCAATCATATTCTTGCTGTCTGCTTTCTACTCCGTAATGGTGACAGATATTCAGCATTCAGTTCAACGTCTACGTGTCCAGGTGCCGGTGTTGTGCAGTACGGTGAATAATAGCCCTATACTCCGTACTCGGTAAACAATGCGCAAAGCCTGTCTCCGCAACCCATCTGGGCTTATTGCGACTCAACAACACCAACAACACCAGACGCCCGAGCGTCTCTCAGGCGTGTTAGTCGACCGAGTCACACCTCAGGTCCCGCCCGCCCGAGCGTTACTGAGGCCAAGGCCTAGGTTCCAAGGTTCTTAGCCCACCAGACACCAACGTGTACCTTGGCGGTGGAGACTCGCCTGCCGCCGTTGCGCTCGCAGGGTTGTTGATCGCATCATCAACAACGTGGGAGTCGGTTTTGGAACCCATTTGTTTGGTCGCGAACCAGGAGAGAAAGAGACAGAGAAAGGTGCTCCGTCAGCTGCGACCAAGATGGCCCGGATGGCCTGGACGGCCTAGATAATAGAACAGAACAGCATGTGGCGGGCCTTTGAGATTCGCCGCATGCCAGAATTCATCACCATCTCAACCGGAACTGATGCGACGAGTGATTAATTAATACATATGCGTTGCTCGTTCCACCCCTGCGTCATTTGGGGATTGTGGCACCGCTGCCTCGCGGACAGGACCCATCCTGGAATTGCAGGGACCTCTTGCGCATTCGGGGGTGGTGCTTATCGTCAGGTATTAGGAGAGAGGTGGCTGGAGTCTGTTAATAATCTGTCTGTCTGTTAATAAAGAATAAACGGAACCATCGTACTGCATACACGGTAGCTTCTTCCGCTCTTTTTCCTTTTCTTTTTTTCTTCTTTTGCTGTCCTCGCCCCTCCGTTCTCGACCGCCCTCGCTTTGTTGAGCAGACTGCGTTGCGACTTCCTCCTTTGCACGGCGGCCTCGTTAATACGACTGCCTCATTGGCAACTTATCTTCTCTTCAGCATCCTGTGGATGTTTGACCCTCCCACACTCCAACGCTCTCTTCCGTCCCGCCAACACCATTTTGTGACATCGCTGCAGGCAAACGTTGTCCAAGAGACTCGGCCCAGGCTGAAATTCTCTCAACAACAACAACAACAGTAAGTGAGAACCCACCTCTGGTGTGTCTGCACATTTTTCTTGGCTTCGTCACTCCAACTGTTGAGCCGGACTCTGCTACCCAAACCGCCCGATCCTGCAAACGACTCAACCCAACTGAAATGTCTTTTTTCTTCTGCTTCAGCAGAGAAGATCCGATTTTCTGCCTTCCAAGGCCCAGAAAGCGCTGCTCGGTACTGATTTCTTTCCTTCTTGTTAGCTCTGTTATCAGAATTTACCCGTCGCTGCCAACACAGCATCTGAAACACGAGCCTCACAAGGTCATCTGCGACAAGGGGTCGAAGTACACAGGAAGGTCTTGCATGCACGATTCCGAACGCCCGGCGGTCCTTCTAGTTGTCAAGTGAATGAATGACTCGATCGGTCGCGACCATTATTCTTAGGCCCCTCAATTTTTCTTCGCAGTAAACCTTGAATGCTGTCAACACCTTTCGATTGTTCATTTCCGGCTTGCTGGCAACGCTTTCACTTTTCTATTCTTTCTCGGCAACCGCTGTCTGTTACCTGTGGAGGGCACCTGAGACCATAGACGTCTCCTGTATGTGATCCATGTCCCCCGTTGCTTTTCAAATATTTTCCCACGTGGCAGTCCGCGCGCTCTCTTGTGTGTTTCCGTCCGTGAGGAGAAGAGGAAGGAAGAGTCATTGTTCTCGTTTTCAGTCCCGACTTTTGCTTCAGAATATCTTCACGGCCGAGTTGTCGCCCCAAGTATGCGAGAAAGGATACTGACTCTGGTTCAATAGATTGAAAATCAGTGCTCGCAGGACCGTCTCTACGTTCTCTACGCTCTTTTTTTTTTCATCCTATTCTCAGTTCTCATTTGAAAAGCCGACGGCAGCGCTATCGACCACGTAACACATTGATTCGTTTTCTTTCACGACATTTTTCGTTGATCTTCAATATACGAAATATACTCCGTTCACTCTATTCGCCTACTGTCTTGATGCGACATGGGACTATATTGAACGAACAAACTGCCTTTCTTTTATTTCCTTCACCTTTTCGTTTCTACAGCTCATCATTGGTCCAAACAACATTGATGCAACTCAGCCACATAGCCATCTTCAAATCGCAAATTTATCGCATCAGCAGTGCAAAATTATAGTGTTCCAGCCATCTACGTGATTCCGACGATCAGGAATCGATTAAACGTTTTATACATCGCCGATTTACGAACATATCATCGAAGCCCTGTAGGCTGTGTGGGCTTTGTCGATTCGAGAACCGCTCTGTTCGTGCACACAAATTGCGGTTTATGATTTCGCGATCCGCTGTTTGAAGTCCAATGAGTAAGACATACAATGGAAAGGATATGGACCGGCCCTACAACACCCCAGGTTCTGTCAAGAGGGCCCGGGAGCAGGCTCAGGGCATGCTAGCTAGAGAAGGCCATTTGAAGCGAGCGCCACCTCCAATAATTACAGAACCAGCAGAAACGGAACCGAGATCACGGCCATTTCAGGTCCAACCTGCATCACAGTCGATACCAGTGAAGAGCAGAGCTCCCCTCAGCTACGAATCAAAACCGGGGCAGACAATCTCAAGACCAACGCAGGTACCACAATGGCCGCTCCCTATCTCGAGTGTATCGTCTCCAGCCCATGGGGATTCAAATTTGCAGTCGCCGCCCCAAACAAAGCCTCATCAGACCCCTCAGAGGCCTCCGCGTCCCAGTCAGAGCCGCATTCCGTCAATGCTTGACCAGTCACGACCACAACAACCTACACCGGTCTTCACCTCGCAAACGATTGCCCCAGAAAGCCCACAGGACTCTACTATTGACAGCTATAATGGGTCATCCCCGTCAAGCAATTCAGCCCGACAGACCATGTCGTCCGTGGGAACAATACCGGAATTTCCAGCACCTGCCCTGGCAAATACATCGGGAACTCCCCGCAAAGGTGCTGCTTTGGGACCACCACCATCAAGCCGGAGAGGAGCGTCATGCTTCTACTCCAGTGCATCTTTCGTCTCTCCTATCCCGGAAGAGAGCCCTCGCATGAAATCTCATGGATCATATGCCTCTAGTGCCGCAATGCCAGATTCCTGGGGACGGGGTTCTTCTCAGACCCCAAGTCCTCCATATGGCGAAGCCTTTGATGAAGAGTCAATGACAGAGAAAAGCCCAGAGTCTACGTACGATGACTACGGGGACGAGAGCCAGTTGGTCCGCAGCGCTAGTCTGGGCAAGAAGGGCAAGCCGGAATTGATCAACACGAAGTCATCCGGCGAAGGAGCAAACAATGCCAACAATGGACCTCTGACTGAAAATGATGTGCACTCCGGTGCAGGAACAAGTTTATTTGAAACGAAGAAACTGCAAGCGTCCCGAAAGCATGCAGCAAACGCCGAGAGCCTTTCATCCGACGCTTTTTTGAAAGCATTTGCGGCAGCGAGCTCATCAGATGTGAAAGAATCGATTCCTCTCGCAGAAGCTCCTCGCCAGCACAGCCGTTTATCAGCCATGAGACGTCCGCCGCGCATTGACATCGATGCTGTTCGTGCTGCCGAAGCCAGGGGTAGTCTGACTAGCCTGCCAGACTTGATACGTCGTGCTACAAGGCTTGCAGCTATGATCGACAAAGGAAAACGGCCTGCGAGTAGACTTGACGCACTCGATGGATATATGAATGAAAAGGGTGAGTCTGCTGAAGGAACACGCGGTCTTTTAGATGGTCTTCTTTGCTTTTTTTTTTTGTTTTTTTTTCAATTGCTAACCAGAGTTGTATAGACGACCGCCATCAATCCGGATTCTCGGACATGCTAGCAGCCTTCCCCCCCCCCGTCAACACACCTCGCAACAATACTGCCCCTCGTAGCTCCTGGCTGAGGAGCAATTGGGCGACTGTCCAAGGTTTACGTCAACCGACGCACTCGCGATCACCCAGTGGCCAAGTTGTAGCCAAGCCCAAACGTCGGTGCTGTGGACTCCCGATTTGGGCTTTCAGTCTACTAGTTTCCCTGATGCTTTGCCTCATCGTCGCTGCTATTGTGGTTCCACTGGAGTTCTTTGTCTTCAAGAACCTGGGCAATAATGACAAGCAAGAACCAAGCTTGAGCCAGTGTCAGAACACCTTGACCTGCTTAAATGGAGGCACTAGTGTCATTGTGCGGGGAAGCTGCTCCTGCATCTGCACCAATGGATTCACAGGTTCAACCTGTGGGGACACTGGCGCAACCGGATGTGCCACGACCAATCTTGTATCCGCAGACGGCCGGTCAAACATCAATAATGTGACTCTTGGGAAAGCCATTCCTCGATTGCTTGCCGAAGCTAACCAGAACTTTTCTGTGCCACTTTCTGGGACAACGATATTGGCCAGTTTCAATGCAGGAAACCTCTCATGTATCGCCCAGAACTCCATAGTCACGTTTGATGGTCGCTCCACCAGATCTGGCCAGCCAACGGACGTGGTAGAGGACGTATCCCAGAAGCAAGCCAATGTGCTCTTGAATGCGGAACGATTCCCGCCAATCTCGATCATTACTTTCACACCAACCACCACGACCACCATTACTGTGCCCGCCAGTGGACAATTCTCTACCCCTAGAACTAGTGCCACAACGACAGCAGCAACGACAGCAGGGAAATTGACAATAAAACCAGGTCCCGGTGTGACCTCGGCCACCACGTCAACGTCGGAGGCCGTCCCAACATCAGGACAAGTAGTCTTGCCCACTACCTTGGTCGTCGATACTGGCACAGCTACAGCCACGAGTATTGCCCCAGTCACGTCTGCATTTGTGCTCACTGAAGAAAAGGTCGATTTTGCTCGCATTGCCATGCTCTACATCTTGCAGGAAGAATCCGTAGACAAGGCGATCTATGCGCAGGGTGTGCTTCAGCAACTATTCGGCAGGATGACGAAAAGTAAAAAGCAACGGGGAAACGAAGTTACACTTCGTGAGGCTTCGAACGTGAATCTCGGCAGTGCCAACAGCATCAACTTGGTGGACTTGACAGTCAATGTTGGAAAGGGACCCATCGGACGAGAAAGGATTAAACGCCAATCTGAAAGCGGCCAATTCTAGCTGGATGGCAACTTCGAAAAAACACAGGCACGTTGCTGACGAAGAACTATTTTGCAAGGTTGTCATTGACATGGCGCTGTGTAATTATATCGGGATACCGCTCTCCGCCCGGTTCCTCTACATGTACCATAAAATAGCGATTTCAGCGAAGGCGTTTTTGAACGAGGTAAATAAGATGGGTGTAAATACCATGGAAGCATGGAGAGGAAAGACATGGAACCTAAGTAAACCTGAGTTAATCGAGTAATATGATGCTGAAGCCCTGTGCTGAATATTCATCATCAGACACATGATCCCTGATTCACAGATGCTGTCATGTAGATGGTCCAAGAAAGAGCTTGTCGGTCGTCTGCTGCTTCTTGGACTGGTGGAAGCTTCTATGATGAGATGTATACAGAAAACTCGAATAATGTGGGGGGTATTGCTAGACTGTGAGTTTACTTGACGTTCATTTGATCTTCTGCTCTTCCCGGAAGGGCTTGCTGTTTTACAAACATGATTGATTTTTTGAATTTTTTTGCCTTTGCTTTTTCTACATCCTGAAGACGCCAAACTTGGTGTCCCCGGCCCTGACCTCGTTGCGTCCACCCATGGCAGCCTGCAGGCCGAAGCCAAGATAACGTCGAGTATGTTGAGGAGGAATGATGCCATCATCCTGTACATGCCAGAGTTAGTCGGCCGTGCAACGGTTTTGAAAAAGGGGGGGAGGGGGGGGGGGGCAGGATGCAAAGTAGTTACTTACCCATAGTCTTGCCGAAGAAAAGGTGGCCTCAGTCTCCCGATCAATACGAGCCTTGAGCTCAGGGTCGGCCTTCTGCCCGACAGTCTCCATGACAGCAGCAAGCTGCTCGCTGCCCATGACGCCAACGCGGGCATTGGGCCACATCCACAGGAAGCGCGGGCCATAGGCGCGCCCGCACATGCCATAGTTGCCGGCGCCGTATGAACCACCGACGACGACGGTGAACTTGGGCACGTCGGCGCAGGCCACGGCGGTGACGAGCTTGGCGCCATGCTTGGCGATGCCGTCGCGCTCAGAAGCGGTGCCGACCATGAAGCCGGAGATGTTTTGGAGGAAGACGAGGGGGATGGCGCGCTGGGAGCAGAGCTGGATGAAGTGGGCGCCCTTGACGGCGGAGGAGGCGAAGAGGATGCCGTCGTTGGCGACGATGCCGACCTTGTGGCCGTAGATGGAGGCGAAGCCGGTGACGAGGGTGGCGCCAAAGTCGCGCTTGAACTCGGAGAACTCGGAGCCGTCGACTACACGGGCGATGACCTCGCGGATGGGGATGGGCTTGCGGAGGTTGGTGGTGGCGACGCCCATGAGCTCCTCGGGGTCGTGGAGCGGCTCGGAAAAGGTGCTGGCGGGGGGGGTTTGGGTCGAGGTCGAGGTCGAGGTCGAGGCAGATGGGGCCGGCCAGTTGAGGTTGCTGATGGAACGTCGAGCGAGGACAATGGCGTGGGCGTCGTCAACGGCCAGGTAGTCGGTGACGCCGGACACGGAGGAGTGCATCTTTCCGCCGCCGAGCTCCTCGGCGCTGACGACTTCGCCGGTGGCGGCCTTGACGAGGGGAGGGCCCGCGAGGAAGATGTGGCCCTGCTCACCGACGATGATGGACTCGTCCGACATTGCGGGGACGTAGGCGCCGCCGGCGGTGCAGGGGCCCATGACGACGGCGATCTGCGGAATACCCTGCGAGGACATGCGCGCTTGGTTGTAGAAGATGCGGCCGAAGTGGTCGCGGTCGGGGAAGACGTCGGACTGGTGTGGGAGGTTGGCGCCGCCCGAGTCGACGAGGTAGATGCAACTTTTTTTTTTGTTTCGGGTGTCAGCTCTCGGAGATCTTTAACTCGACATGTAGACCCCAGGATGCCACTCACGGCAATTTGTTCTCCTGAGCAACAGCCTGTGCGCGAAGATGCTTCTTGACCGTGATGGGATAGTAGGTTCCTCCCTTGACGGTGCTGTCGTTCGCGACAATGACGCACCTGACGCCCTCGACGACGCCCACGCCGGTGACGATTCCGCCGGCCGGAACCTCGGCCTCGGGATACAGCTCGTAGCCGGCCAGGGGGGACAGCTCCATGAACGTGGTGCCGGGATCGATCAGCGCCGCGATGCGATCCCGCGGGAGCATCTTCTTGCGAGCGAGGTGCTTCTCGCGCGCCTTGTCGGGGCCCCCGCGCTGCATCCTGCGCGTGAGCTCCGCCAGCCTGGCCGTCACCTCGCCCATCTGCTTCTCGTTCTCCCTGTACTCGTCCGACGACGGGTCGACGCTGGTCCGAAGGCGCGATATCGCTGCTGCTTGGTGGGGGGGCGTCAGGCTGGCGACGGCGCGGATGGGCTGTCGCTGCGACGGGGGAGGAGCTCGGCGGCGGCCGAGGCGGAGCGCCTGCTGCGATGATCTGCAGAGGGACATGGTGACTCCGGGTGCTTTGTTGTTGTTTGGATGTTTTATGTCGGCGGGTTGACCGGTGGGAATGGATCAACAGCTTGGAAGTTGGAGCAACAGCAAGAGCAAGAAAGAGCATATGTAATATGTAAAAAGGAAAAACCTGGGGTTCGTGGCCCGCGTTCAGCCGCGTTCAGCCGCGCTCAGCCGGGGGAATATGTGGGGAAACTAATAAGCCGCAGCAATCCGGGCCTTATCATTGCTTCCTTCCTTCACCTTTGACGACGCATCGCAGACTCCAATCATCGGTTTCTTCTTGCTCATTTCACACTTTTGCACCAGAGAAGTGCGCTTGGTTCGTCCTTTGCACAAAATCTACTTCACAATGGCCGCTAGCTTGAGAACACTCAGCAGGGCTGTCGCTCGCCCCGCCATCCGACAGTTACGCCCGTCGCCGTCGTCGTCGTCGTCGTCGCCTTCGTTGTCGTTGTCGGCCGTGACGCTCTCTACCGTCCAGACGAGATGTCACTCGTCCAAGCACCCCAAGGGGTTTGAAGCTCCGTCGACCGAGGAGCTCGAGGAGCTGCGGGAGCGGGTGCAGGAGTTCACGCGCCGCGAGATCACGGAGGAGGTGGCTGCGCACACGGACAGGAGCAATGCCTTCCCCAACGAGATATGGGAGAAGCTCGGAGAGGCCGGGTTCCTGGGCATCACGGCCGACGAGGACGTCGGCGGCCTGGGCATGGGCTACCAGGCTCACGCCGTGGTCATGGAGGAGATGTCTCGCACGTCCGGATCCATCGGTCTGAGCTACGCGGCGCATTCGCAGCTGTGCGTCAACCAGGTGCAGCTGAACGGGAACCCGGGCCAAAAGGCAAAGTACCTGCCTGGCTTGGTCTCGGGCAAGACGGTCGGCGCGCTGGCCATGTCTGAGTCCGGCGCCGGCAGCGACGTCGTGAGCATGCGCACGTCGGCGAACAAGGTCGACGGCGGATTCCTGATCAACGGCTCCAAGATGTGGATTACCAACGGGCCCGACGCGCACTTGATTGTCGTGTACGCCAAGACGGAGCCCGGCAAGGGCTCCAAGGGCATCACGGCCTTCCTCGTCGACACCAGGAGCGAGGGGTTCAGCTGCGCGCGCAAGCTCGACAAGATGGGCATGCGCGGCAGCAACACGGGCGAGCTCACGTTCGACAACGTCTTCGTCCCCGAGGAGAACGTCCTGGGCAGCGTCAACGGCGGCGTGCGCGTCCTGATGGAGGGCCTGGACCTCGAGCGCCTCGTCTTGTCCGCCGGTCCTCTCGGCATCATGCAGGCCGCGCTCGACGTTGCCTTGCCGTTTGCCCATCGGCGCAAGCAGTTCGGCTCGCCCATCGCCCACAACCAGCTCGTCCAGGGCAAGCTGGCCGACATGTATACCAAGCTGCAGGCCTCGCGGGCCTACACCTACGGCACGGCCAAGCAGGTCGATGAGCAGGGCATTATCCGCACCCAGGACTGCGCCGGTGCCATTCTCTATGCTGCTGAGCGCGCCACCGAGTGTTCCCTGGACTGCATCCAGTTGCTGGGTGGCATGGGCTATGTCGAGGAAATGCCTGCCTCGCGATTACTCAGAGAGTAAGGCCCCCCCTTTTTTTTTTTTTTTTTTTTCCAATAACCCCAGATCCCTCCCCCTTCTGATTCTACGTATTGGCATTGCTAGAATGCGTTTACTAATACAATGTCTCCATCAAACAGTGCCAAGCTATACGAGATTGGCGCGGGAACGTCGGAAATCAGACGCATGGTCATTGGTCGCGCTTTCAACAAGGAGTATGCCAATGCTTGAAGCAACACTGTTGGAAAAGTTGGAAAAGGAAGAAATTCGACTGTACATAATACATTTGAAACCATGGTGAAAATGACGGGGCGTTGGGGAGGGAGGGAGGGAGGGAGGGAGGGATGCAGATCCAAGATGGCTGGTATGTACATGTATTTCAACCAACCGCCACATTTTTCGTCGAGTCAAAGTAAAATAGCTGGTGCGAGCCATGCCGTGCCGTGCCATACGATGCCACCCCCCACTTGCCACATCTTCCCCGCTCGCCCCAGGGCGCCATCGGGGGCTGCCATGTCCTTGGCGGCTCCATTCGTAGCTCCAGGGGCGTGTGACAACTGATGATAGGCAGGAAGCTCAAGGGGTGCGCGTCCAGAAATGGTCGGGCAAAAAAGGTGCGTCCACCTTGCTCCGGATGGATGGGCCATGGAATATAAACCTCGGGCCTGAGTCGATTGCTCACGGCTGCTTTCTCGTTTCTTCCCACCCTGCTCTCTTCTCTTCCGTCGCCGAAACTCTTCCCTCCCCCCCCTCCTGGCCCCGTTCCCGCTCCGCTCTGTTCAATCTTCACATCCTATCGCGGGACATCATCCATCCTTTTTGCCATTCGGCTCGTCGTTTCTCGACAAGAACAATCGCCGCTTTCGAATTGAGCCGTCTCGCAACCGCAACAAAATGGCTGCCAGACCTACTACCAGCATGCTCGCCCCGATGCTGCGACAAGCTGCTCGGCGGTCTGCCGCCGCCGCCCTGCGACCGTCCTTTGCCGTCTCACGCAACCTCCACAATGCGCCCCCCCGTCTCGACAAGCCTGGAAACTACGCTCGTACCGACTCCGACATTGAAGTTGAGCACCCGGCGGAGCACGAGCTGCCCTCCAGCAGACCCGTTCTGGGCACCGGTGGACAGTTCGTGAAGCCTACCCTCCCCAGCTTCTCCCTTGACGGCCGCGTCGGCGTCGTCACGGGCGGTGCGCGAGGTCTGGGTCTCGTCATGGCCCAAGGCATGGTCTTCTCTGGTGCCGACGTCGCTCTTGTCGACATGAACAGTGTGTGGGACGCTCCGCTCCGTCTATTTCAAAACACAGCGCGTCTGCCAAGCGAAAACCCCAAGCTGACACGGATTCTGCAGAGGAAGAAGCCCAGAAGCAAACAAGACTGCTCATGGATGCCTTTATTCGCGAAAACCCCAATGCTGAGCGGTACGTCACATGAAAAAAAATACATACTTGCTGCCCAAGGTGCTCTCTCCCGTCTTGTGGATTCCTACTAACAAGCCGGCAACAGCATTCCCAACGTCACCGCCCACTACGCTGATGTTTCTGACCCCGAATCTGTCCAAGCTTGCATTGCCGAAGTGGTTGAGCAACACGGCAAAATTGACCATCTCGTCACCTCTGCCGGTTTCACTGAGAATTTCGAGGCCGTCAACTACCCAATCGACCGGATGCGCAAGCTTTGGGCTGTCAATGTTGACGGCACATACCTCTTTGCGACCTCTGTTGCCCGTCACCTAATGGCACGCAACGCCCCTGGCAGCATGGTCATGATAGGCAGCATGTCTGGTGCCATTGTCAATGTTCCCCAGCCTCAAGCGTAAGTCACAAGTCCTGGCCATCAAAGTTGTTGTCGCTGGCGTGCAGTGCATCCACAGCCGAGTGCTTCACTTGTTGTTCTTCCACCCCTCCTCTCCCCCCCCCCGCGTGGTATGACGAAATATAGGGTTCGATTTTCGCGGAAGAGGGGCACACACACGTGTCAATTTGCCACTTTTTAAAAAATAACCATCTTGTCAGCCGAACCAAATTTCTGACATGGCACGATTGACAGTCCTTACAACGCCGCCAAGGCCGGTATCCGTCATTTGGCTGCTTCTCTGGCCGTTGAGTGGGCCAGTGCCGGCATCCGCGTCAACTGCATTTCTCCCGGATACATGCTGACTGCTCTGTAAGTTATTCTGCGATGCTCCCATACAAATAAGCCCAAGAAACTAACTCAATGGGCTCTCCCGCAGTACCGAGAAAATCCTCGATGAAAACCCCGACCTCAAGCAGAAGTGGACGTCCCTCATTCCTCAGGGCAAGATGGGTCAGCCCCAGGACCTCATGGGTCCCGTCTCGTTCTTGCTGTCCGATGCAGCTGGTTACGTCACCGGCGCCGACATTCGCGTGGACGGCGGGTACACCGTGACCTAATCAGACGTCATCCCCCCCTCCCCATGGGAAGAAAAAAAAAAACATACATACTTGATGAAATTACACCCCAACGAGCGAGGGGCGACGATCAGTATGTAAAAACAACATCAGTAATGATGCACATTGCCCCAGAGAAAGCGGGCCAAGGAATTTCCCAGAGTTCAAAGGCGTTACGGTGGTCATTATGCATTACCAAGCTAGACACGGCTTTCTTTGAAATGTTGTATTTTTGGGGGGTTTCGAAAATAATAATGATTTGACGTCTCTCCGGATCGGATTGAGACTATGACGTTGTGTCTTCGTCACTTGTTTCTATGAATGACGCGCCCCTCCTGTGTTCGTGATGCGTTCGTACATGTAACTGCAAAAAGCAATCCACCCTGGACATCTCAAGACGGTGCACCATGCCCAGCGACCTATGAGCACTTGCCGACAAGACGAACAATTATTCGGTGAACGGGGAAATGCAATCTTGCATACCGTCTGGCCCGAAAAAGAATATGAAGAATTGTGTACCCTTTCTTGATTTGACAGCAGACGTCTAGTGCTTGAACGGCCACTCCGTTCCACGCCGTGTTGACCCTGCTTTTCGTTTCTTTTGTTCTTCTCTTTTCCCCTCCCAAGAGGAGAATTGTGGTGTGGTGTTGAGCTGCAAGCAATCGAGATGGATCAATGAGTAGCAGTGTGGCGCTCTAAGCGACCATACAAATCACAAGTCGGGCCTGTGTGGCGGAGAGAAGAACAAAGGAAGGCGAGGGGACCAGAAACTAAGACGCAACGCCGATCCATCGCTTGATTGGCGTTGTTCTGATCTGGACTGACTGGACTGGGTTGGGTTCATGTCTGCATCCATGTTGGTTGGTGATGGGCCTAATCTGCCAGGCGCTCATGTATGAAATGCGGTGAGTGTTGAGACGCTGACGAAGATGTGTGGTGGCGCGGACATCCCTTCTTGGTTTTTGAATAACATGTACTCCGTAGAGCTGATATGGATTTTACACGGGGCATTGGGTCCGAGAATGTGAAAGGATACTGATGCGTCGGTGGAATTGGTGCTATCCTGCTGCCCTCAAGTAGCTAGGCACTTGTATCCGATTCAAGTGAATAAATAGGTGTGTAGTTGCCAATGTTCAACAAGATAACGAGGAAGGGTGGCCATTCGTTGTTGTTGGCAACCTCAACGGGCCAGGCCGGGTCCGCGGTCCGTGTGGATCGCGAGGTTAGAGCGACTGATCAGATTAGGCTGGCGATACGACGACGCCAGGGCAAGGCGTGGGTGCCAGGGGCTCTGTTTGGCTGGACCAGCCGGACGGGAATAAAAGCCAAGTCAAAGGCTTCCAATGTTCCAATGGTTCCATCTCCCAGTCGTTTTGAGGAAATGTGCGACCCAGCGGCCTGGCACACTGCTGATCACCAGGGGCGGCCTGGCCAGGCTCAAATAGCCAACGAGGCACGTTTTGTTTGTGCGGTGTGCGGATTACCGAGTGGGCATGCTTTGCTCTTCCTGGCAGACAACAAAAAACCATGTCGTTTCTATTCCGGCTTCTTTTGTGCCCTGGAAGACCGAGCCCAATTTACACCTAGTTGATGAGACGGCGGACTTGTGACATTACTCCGGATGTTCAGCCGAGACAGCCGTCCACGACCAAATCGGCCCCCAGTCCTGTCTATGTATGTAGATGGGCATCCCGTGGCGACGAATGACGCCGCTCTAGAACGTTCGACATTGAACCCCATTCAAGCCTCGGTGATTGTCGCGTAGGTTCCCCTGGCACACTGCTTTTAATCTCTCCCTCAGCCCAACTTTGCTGCCCAGCCACCAACCACAATCTCAGGGCAGAAAAGACCCATCCGGGCTGTCACAGCCGAGCAAGCAGCCAGAACACACACCGGCAGGAGCTTGGCCCTTGATGCATCATCACGCGGTCGGCGCCATGGCCTGAAGACTTGACAAAGCCCAAACGAAGTTGCTGAAGTCATGGACAAGAGTGCTTGCTCTGTAGACAACGCAACAGTGATTTGATATGTCCTGCCTCCGCTTGACCTGTGGCGAGGGTTGTCGGGTTGCACTTTCGAGCTGGAGCAGTCAGTCGCGCAACAGCAACATTTTGCTCACTTGAGAACCCCTCCCTCCAGCCTAAAAACCCCAGCCTCCAATGCAATGCAATGGGCTCCATTGGACATCGTCAACAAGGACAGGTAAAATTGACTTTAGCAACTCGGGGTCTTCGGACCCCTGCCCGGTCTGGCTGCCCAGTGGCCAATCTGGAGCCGCGAGGTAAGTAATGATCAGCGAGCGTTGGTTGGTAGCTTGGCCCCCAAGGATTTCTGTTCGTCATGTTGGTCATATTCAGCTTTGTCCCCCCTGCCCACCGCGACTTGCCCTGTCAGTCCCGTCGTCACGAGACCCCCTTCAACTTGAAAATGTCAAGGTCCCGCCAAGCTCTCGGCCGTTCTCTTTTTTGTTTCCCTCTTCTCATTCCGCATTCCAAAGCTCGATAACTGTTGATTTTTGTGTTTTCTGCTTGTGATTGCTCCCGCAGGCCAACGGGCTGAGGTTGCAAAACGTAGCGACGCCTTCAAAATCCGAGACTTTGTATCGCAGTCCCTGCCCAACGCAAGAGGCCGGATTCTCAGAGAGGCTTGAACATCGAAAGCTTGTGACAGCTGGCTGGGGAGGGCAAGACAGCTGCGGGCTTCTAGCGTCCAGTTCCGTGTCAACTGCTTGCAGCAACCTTGGCAGGTGCGACTTGGCGGACTACCCGCTGCGTCATACTTGATTACCGTTTTGTTCTGACGTGCAAGTGCAACAAGAGGCGCAAGGGCGAATCGAGGGCTCCTTCAGCGGCGCGCCTATCTCATCTCCATCTCCATCTCCATCTCCATCAGAATTTCCATCTCAATTTCCATCTCAATCTCAATCTTCATATTAGAAGAAGGGGAAGGTGAAGGACCGGTGGGATAGGCAAGAGGCAAGAGACAACCAACCACCAGACCGGCCAGAGCTAATAAGCTAACGGTAGAGCTAAAAGGGATAATCAGGACTTGAGCACATGGCCACCTGCTCTCCCCCTGCTCCTTCCTGCTCCCGCTCCTGCTCCTGCTCCATCTTGGCCTTCCGACACCGCACCACGTTGTTACTCTCGGAATCCAGAACCCCAAAAAATCCCCACTGTTGCGACGCAGTCTGCTCAACTCACCATCTTCGCCGTCGCGCCTCACCACCAACGCTTTATCTTGCACAGCAATTGAGAGAAATCTTTCCCTCCCCAAAACCTTGATGCCTGGGTCCTTTTCGTCAAACTCGAACCTCGGCGCACTCAGCATTCGTCCTTGCGCCTGAAACCGACCTGCCCCGCTGTAGTCTCTCTTACAACACGAACTTGGTTTCATCAACAACTCATTCGGTCAGCTCATTTGCGCTCAGTTCGCGCTCACGCCCCCTCCACTTCTCTCTCAACCGACCGGGCAACTCTTCTCTGGTCTTCGCAAATCCAAAATTCTTCATTTGGACTGCTTTCCTTATTGGCAATCATGATCACTTGGTCAAGTCAAATATAGTTACATACAGTGCCAGAGAGTCAGCCTCAACAAGCACAAGCCCAGTACACATCACTTGGTCGTACTTTTGCTGTCCAAGATGGACTCGAGTGTGCCCATGATATTGCCGAAAGGTATCGTCATCAACACCCCGAGCATCTACAAAGAAGTGGCCAGCTACACTTTAATTCCAGCTGACAAAATATGGGAATATTGGCATGGTAAGTAACCCCTCCAGTCAAACAGGATGGCTTCGCAGTGCTGGCCTCGTGGGATAACTTAACTCACATGGCACACTTGGCAGTATATACAACAACCAACAAGAATCTCAAAGACCCCACAGCCCGACGTCTCGAAAATTTCTGGTGGCAAGTCTGGGGTAGTGATCGCAGGTATCTGAGTGGCCAGGCACTTGCCAGGATTTACGAAGACATCTCCGTTGGTCCTACTTTTGTTCCTCTCCATGGACCCCCCAATCGCTGGGAAGGCCCCAATGTGAGTGGTCTTGATCCGTTTCCATTGCTCTCTCTCTGTTATTGACAATCATGATCCAGGTTCCAGCGTTGACCAAGCAGCTCATCGTCGCACACCTACATCGCGAAGTTGACTCTACACCGGACCGTCCGAAAGCTCCTCGATTGAAATCAAACGATGCATCAATCAGGAGTATGTCATCAAGTGCATCCAAACCTCCACCGTCGCATCCTATTTTGAAGAAATCTCGAAGTCCGCTCGCCACAGGCCTGCGCCCAACAGCTCGATTCGTGTCCCCTCCCGAGTCTGGTGACGAGGGCGTTAAGGAGAGTGACATTCCTTCGTCAGGAAGTACGGCCACGACGGGTTTGGAAATGCACATCAGGTCAAATAAACTGCCGTCTGCCACTCAAAGGCTGATAGCAGTTTCGACATCATCATCGACAACAGCGACAGCCACGAACCACCCGACCTCGAGAAGAAAACGCAGTGCTCAAGCTTCCGCCGCTGTGCCGAGTAACATTCCAGAGGATCCTCCTCCAGAAGAGTCACGAAGCGATCAAACACAACTAAGGGCACATCCACCCATATTAGAGCGTCTGGCAAGTGGTACAAAACAAGAGCCAGGGGAGACGGAAGACAATATTCGCACGAAGTCGTCACCTCAACCTAGGCTCAGCGCCAAGGCAGCAGGAAAGCAACCTGTGCCTTCGAGTACAGCCGCCGATGACATGTCCAGAATATCTAGTAGTTCAAGTCGGCCGACATTGTCAACGTCGACGGCAAACTCAGTCTCCCTAGCACGAAACACCTCTGAGCTGAGGTCACCTATTTCTGCCAGATCTATATCGCTGACACGAACCGAAACGGACAATTCATCTACCACGGGCTCAGTCACCGATTCTTCGGCCATGATGGGCCGGTCCATCACTCAGAATGGTTACGTGCGCAAGAATTCCACTCAGGGTTTGTTTACGGGCGCAACTGCCACCACCACAAACGTAGCAGCTCATGGTCAGATTATCGATCAAGCCGGCTCCTTACCAGCGTCCCATATCTTGGATCCGCAAAGGGACGGAACAAGCCTCGCTTCTCATCCGTCCGTCACCTCCCTGGTAGATTCACGCATGGAGCCTACGCAACCTAGTCATGCTGCTAGTGTGCCCATGGGCAGAACCAGAAGTCAATTGACGCTGTTACTGGAACGAGAAAAGTCCCGTGTCAAGGACAAATCCCGTTTTCGAAGCTAGATTCTACGATTATGTGTCAGAGTTCTCCCACGTGATCGAGACAACGCAACTATATTTGAACACCACCAAGTGGCCAATATTAGTATGTTTCACCGCTTTGCCATCGGCCGTTCAAACTCTATCTGTGTGTCCATGGCTCCCAAAATATGACCAACCCATCATCACATGTCACCGAAACTTCTCTCAATACAAACCTTTTAGTGTACATACCCTCTCCTTCACAGCAAGACAAGGCTATTCTGTTTTATTGGGAAGTCAAGAGCAACCATAATAGGTTATACATCCTAACACATTGTTTCTGCTCGTACCTATTGGCTTTTTATTCCTCTCATTTCATCATTTTTTTTCTCATTCCATTCTTCATGACCGAATGGGCAGAAAGCAGCGCACAGCTGTCGAGATGAGATCTAGCAACACAACGCGAAGACAAAAGGCATCTGAACCGCGGAAAGGAAAACATGACTGCAAAATGCATCTACTCTGGGATTGAGGTATATTATTGTTTCATTTTATAATTTTTCTAATGCCTAGCCAGCCACGAGCTGGCTCGGCCATCTATCTGTAGCTTGGATTAATAAGGAAGCGTGCTCGGTCTTTTCTTCTTCTCTTTTTTTTTCTGCTGATATTTATTACAACGGGTTGGTTAGGGTCAACGCAAACATGGGGTTCGCCTTGTCGGAACTGTATTTAAAAGGAAGTACATTCGAAATAGCAATATGGTCGGTCGGTGCTCGGGATTTACTGCTTATAGCAATGGCACTTGTGTTCCTGGCGACGTGTGAAGTGACGAGTTGTAAGACTGTATGAATGGTCATGGGGATGACTACCTTTTACCGTCATGTTGGGTAAGTTGGGATTTAATACGCCATTGTTGCATGTTTTCGGGACCAAGGTCTACTTCGACGATGGCCCGTCTGTTAGTTAATCTTTCGAAGCGTGCCAGTAAGTGATCAAGGTACAATCTCTTTTGGCAAATTGGGACGGACAGTCTTGATCAGCCGATCCGTATATATAAGAGGCAATATATTACAGTGACATTGCAGCGTAATAACCCGCACGAGGGTAGATATAATTCAGGCCCAGACTCCAAACCACTCTATTCAACGTCTCCTTGCAAGAACAATTTGCCCCCCCCCCCCCAAAAAAAAATCCCCCTTTCAGTTCCAGTGGTAGATGGCCCATTCGTGTCCCAACCTGGTGTTGCAAAAGGGGGACAATGAATTAATCCCATAACGAAGTTGGAGGCAGAAATAAGAAAAAACTCCATGAACCCGTGAGCTAAACAGGTATTTGCTTGATCCGCGAGAGAAGACTCCAAGACACTCGCCAGATGAAGGTACAAAAAGAGTATCTGATAAGCAATATTTTACGTCAAAATTTAAGAAGGGAAACTGAGGGCAATGCGACCGGATGAGTAAATATGTCGAAAGGAGAGCCGTCAATTTGTACTATGTAGACATGAGTCGTAGAAAGAGTTAAACAGAATGGCTGATACAGGTCTTGGCTCGGGGAATCACATTATGCAAGCCCTCCCAGGCAGTTGATCCAGAATCTAGTAAGTCAGAACAGGAACTCGGATGGCTGGAAAACCACAGTGCGACGAGATGATACAGCTCCACGCTATCTAGTCATGGATACCAAACATCTTTCGCAACGCTCCAAACTTCTTCTTCTTGGTTTGTTGAGGTTGCTGTGACCCTGTCTGAGCAAATTCGGCGGGGATTGGTGGAACAGCTTCATTGGCATCAACTTCAGCATGGCCAAGACCAACCATGCCCTGCGACGTACTTCGACGGCGCAAGAAACTGCTCGTCTTCGAGGTAGAGACTCCACCAGCAGTGGATGGTCGAGATGGCTCACTTGGTCTGCCGTTCGCAGTACCAGGACCCTCTTCGTCAGGTAGCGGCCAACTGGGACCGCGCTTATGGAAAAAATTGCTGCGGAGCTGGGCTAACTCTTCGGGGCTCCGTTCCAAACCAGTATCTTTTCGTGCCACACTCTCACCCACGTCCTTTGAAATCTTGTCTGACGTGTCCTTTTTGCGGCGGAGGATGGACATTAAACTACTTCGGCGAGAAGCAGCAGGTCGAGGCACGTCGTTCTGAGGCAGAGGCTCCAGAGTGCCACGACCGGATCGGCTTCGCCGGATTGACGACTGTCCATTGGGTAAAGACCCGCGCTTAGGCTGTATAAGCCCGCCATCATCGCCAGGAAGTTCTGGTGATGCCACCATGCGACTCGGGATGCTAGATGTTGATTCATTACCATTACGAAGGGACTTGGGTAAGCCCTTGCTCTTGGGCAATGGTGCAGGCTCCTCGTCGTCACTGGAGTCAGCAAAGCGGCTTCTGAAGAGCGAGGGGCCACTGTCTTCTTCGTCACTGGAGTCGGCAAAGCGGCTCCCACCCTTGGACTTCTTGCCAAGTCCCGAGGGCTTCTTGAAACTGCCTATTTTCAAGCGTGAGCTGGCAGAAGTTGGTCGATCGCGCAAAGACTGGCGCATACGACCTGGGCTACCCGTCATTGATGATCTAGCCTCAGGGGGCAGAGACGAGAAAGAGTTTCTTCTGAAGCCCGGGGGAGAGAGAGAGCGCAAGCTGAAGCGCTTAGCAGGGTCTGAGGGCGAAGATGGTTCGCGCAAACTTGACCGCATTGACATTCGGAATTGATGCGCATCACTCGACGCTGAGCCAGATCTCTTGCGCTTAAAGCTGCTCTCGCTGTCGTCTGAGCCGCGGCGTCGCAAGGTTGGCTTGATGACTGTCGAGGAGGCCAAGTCATCGGATGACATGTTGCGCTTGTGGTTCTTTGAGAGGGTCTTTGTAGGTGGATGGTGATATGATGTGGGCCTGCCAGAACTAGACAATGTCGGGCGAAGAGCATCCCCATTCGATCTACTGGCTCGCAAAGACTGTCGCATTACTGGGACTGCAGCAGACCCGGATCTTGTGACAGGTGCCTCTGCCGTTCGTTGTCTGACAGCGGGAGTCTTGGTGACCGGCCCATCCCTCATTGACCTTCTCATCCCTCCAGACCTCTCGAGGCCCATGTCTGGTACCGGCGCCGGCGGACCCGCTCGCAATGATTGACGCATTGATGTACGCATCTTGGGGTCTGGAGCGTCTGTGGTAGTCTTTGCTCGAGTTGAAACAAGCGAGGCTCGTTTAGCGGGCAGGGCCACTTCCGGCTCCAAATCCTCATCGCTGTCGTTGTCCTTTTCCGACCACTTGGTACCTGGTTTGATCTGGTAGGACCTCTCGGTGCTCAACACTGGCGCCGTGACGATTGATGTAGTGTTTGCTGGTTTCTTTGGAGTGCTAGCCTCCTCGCCAGTTTCTGACAACGCTTCAATTTCAAGCTGACGGCGTTTTTCGAAGGACAAGCTCTTCCAATAGGCTTTCGCGTTTTCCCAGTCGTCTGGCACCTGCGTGTCTTTTTCTTCCGGTGTGGCCATCGCCGGCTGTATTGGCTCATCCTGATGTGGTATTGTCGTTGTCGCCGCAGGCTTCTCTTCGCCCTTCTTCTTGGGCACCTTGTTGGTCGTAGGGCTATCGACGACTGCGTCCAGGGACAAAAATCCGTCGCCATCAACCTCTTCGAGGTCCTCGTACGCATCGCTGAATCGATCGTTCTCGGTTTCTTCATCCTCTTCCGCTATATCAGCCATGACGACGCCAACAACGGCAGGCTCCGCAGGTTGAGTCGGCGTTGACATTCCTGATTCGTCTGATTCGTCATCGCTACTCGTTTTGTTTTCGGAGCCAACTTGGTCGTTGGGAAAACTGCCAGGAGGGGAAGTGTCGGATAAGTCAGTAGCGCGGGGGCTAGGTTGGGACACTGAGATGGTGGGCACGACTTCATCCGCCTTGCGCTGCGTACGAGTATTTTTGGTCGGGGTGGTAGGGCCGACAGCTACGACTTTCTCGAGTTGGTTTGCAGTTGTTGGTTCTGCGCCATCTTCAGGCTCAGTTGTCACATCAGTGTCGAAGTCATCGTCCGGACTCTCTACGGTGCCGTTCGGGTCTGTTTTGTCCTCAATGGATGGTAAGACGGCTGGGAGAGGCTCTCGGTACTTCGAGATGTTAGCAGCATTCTTCGATGCCAAGTCCTGCGAAATGGCGCCTCCAAGCATGGCGTCCGTAGTTTGACGTACACCGGTGGCCGCAGGTCCATTTTCAGCAGTGAATGTACGCTCAGAGGGACGAACCAACGGCCGTTCTTCTGGCTCTTTGACCTTCTTCTCGCGAACGCTGCCAAACTGAGGTAGGGCCGGTCGAGGAGTCATAGTTTCGTCCTCGGCTAGAGTGACACTCTCCTTTTTACCAAACTTGGACACGACACTGTGCCACGGTTTCTTGGTTTGGGGGCTCGGAATCATGGGAGAGTCTGTTTCTTGAGGCTGTGCAGCCTCGCCAACGACAACAGTGTTCCTGTCATCCCAACTGACTCGCACGCTCTTCTTTCGTGCCAGTGCTGGCTCCCCATTCTCCTGTGGACTGAACCTTTGGCTGCCCGAAGCCTCTGAGCCGTCGTCAGATGGGGACACACCCCTGGCATTCGCAGCCAATTTCAGAGCCGACTTTCGTGGCGATACTGATCGGGCCGGTGGTTCGTGCTTAACAGCCAGTTGATCACCAGGCGACGCGCCAAAATGGGCGGATCGTGCTGGGCTCTCAGATTGAACTCTGATCTGACGGACTTTCTTCTTGGGTTTGTTGTCTGGTGTCTGGGCCTTTGGATGGGACACAGTATTGTTCGAGATGGCAGCAGCAGAGGCCGTGGCACTGTACCCTTGTTTGCTTTTTGGCTCCTCCACTTCTTCGTTTTCCGGCTCTTCCTCTACTACTGACACCTTCTTGACAAGAGCAGGTCTTTCGGTTGTCGGCTCTTCGTCTACGAATGGCTGACTAAGAGCCATGGCTCCAGTCTGCGGAACAGATGATTGCTGCCTGTTCTTGTTCTTGTTCTTCTTCTTTTTTGGAGTGACCTCGGGTGAGTTGACAGCGGCTTCTGCAGCCATAGTGGGAACGGACATTGACTTCTGGCCAATAGCCTCTTCGAATTCGAGTTGGGAAGCACGCCTCTGCGCTGCCTGATCCTCGAGCACAGGAGCCATGGTTCTTCCACCGACGGTGCCTTTGGTGAGATGCGAGCCTGTTCTATCTAGACTAGCGGCCTTCTTCTTCTTCTTCTTCTTCTTCTTGGGATTTTCCGATATCTCACCCACACTTTGCAAGCGACCTACCGTGGCTTCTCGAGTAACCATTCGTCGCGAATTTGGATCGTAAACGAGAGTATGTTCGTCGACGGAAGGGGAAGGGGACAAAGCCCTAGCTCGGGGGTAAGAAAAATTGATGGAGGGACTGACGCTACCAGGACGCGGCTCAGGAACATACGTTGCAGAGTGTATCGCGGCATCTGAGGTTCGGGGGTTGGCCTCTCTCGCGGTTGCACCGCTGAACCATGATGGTTGGCCACCGCCGTCTGTGAGCTTCTGGCTTGCCGTCTTGAACGGTTGAATCTGCAAGGCGGGGCCCCTGGAACCCTTTGTCTGGCGGTTAGTTTGATGGTTGGCCATTATCTGGTCAACACTGGGCATGGAGGGGACAGGCGGCACATGCTCCCTTGGAGCTGGGCTGCGACCGGGAGAAGGTGTACGGAAAGTTCGCTCCATCATCGAGCCCACACTAGGGGTTCTGGTGAGCTCGCGGCGTTCTCTCACACTCCCAGTGAGGGAACTGACGGAAGGGCTTCTCCTGCTGACTCTTTTTGACTGTACCTCTGCGACATTCGTCGGGGTCATCGGCCGTGCCCTGAGAGCTGCAGCGGCCGCGGCCGAAGACAGGGACGAATTGGAGTCGCGTCGACTCATGAACACCGCTGCTGCTGCGGTCGCGGCACTAGGGTTCGCCGTTTCCCTAGTTAAGGGCTGGAGACAATGTAATTAGCATGGTGTCCGCAGCAAGCGAAGGCGTACATGCTCAAAACCATTTGCTGCTACGCAACAGACTCCGTGGCAGCAGCCAGGCTGCGTCTCAAACTTTGTCGCGAGCGCCAAGTGCATGTCCACGCAAGGATAGGCAGGCCATTGCGCCAAGACTATGCAAACGTGGAGTGATTCGTGCAGGGATTGAACATTTCCCATGAGACTAGGGCGCAACTTACTTGGGCGGGAGGCTGCCGCCTCCGTGAGCCTCCAAACATCGTGACTGGTACGACGAGAGAAGAGAGGCGCCGCGGCCGAAAGGGACGGTGAGCTTTCTCAACAGCAGCAGGTGGGCATGAGAGTCAAGAGGTATATGGTGTTTGGAGTGAGAGCAGGAGTACCTGACGGGGAAGGTATCAAGGGAGAATGGGGGGATTAAGCAAAGAACAACAGATGGGATAGAATGGGAAGATAAAAGAGACTGCAGCAGGTGCAGCATAAGGCAGGATGGGAAGGGAGGAAAATTAGAACAAAAAAGGGAACGCTGCTGAAGAGAGGCTCGGCGAGACAAGAGGAACGATGAAGTGAGGTCTAGTGCGAGTCGTGGCCGTAGCGCATCTCGGACCGGAGCGATGGCAGGATGGCACGCACGATGGTAGCCAACGAATCAACGATGGCAGGTGGGCTGGAAGATCAGGTCTTTAGGTTAGTGACTTAGCATGAGGTTAGGGTCAAACCAAGCTGATTTGAGTTTTGGTCTGGTCGTCGTTGTGACGGTGACGAGTGAAGGCGCCACGAGGCGCAAGGCGTGAGCGAGGAGCGAGGAGCGAGGTATGAGGTGTGTGTGAGGAGCGAAGTGCGAGGAGGTACGGATAAGGTATGAGGTATGGGTGAGGTACAGAGGAGTATGGCATGGCAATATTACTTATTACGCCGCCGTGGACCTCCAAGCAAGTGCACGCACGCTCTTTCCCTGATGGATCCACCATGACGACACCTAGACAGGATAAGCCTCCTCCACTCTTCATTGAGTCTTTGATGCTCGTGCGGACCGTCCGGCCATCGTGCCCATCCGATGCATCCATCATATCCATCACAGACGCATTTCACTTTTCCATTCACTTTTCCAGTTGCCGACTAACTAAGAAATGAAGTTACAGTCCATATTATGAACAGAACAAGTAAAATCTTAGCGCTCGAGGAAACTACCTCCTCCAGTCAGCAACTATTACTACTCCTTACGACAATGACGTCTTGCCGTTGTTCCAAGAACACAACTTGACGCAACGCTACTCACGCACCATCATCTCAAGGGGGTTTGGTCTCTCTCCTCTTTCTTTGAGTGTCGCCAATTGTCATTTGTCCAACATTCCTTGCCGAAAATATTCGCTTTACTCAATGGTCCATGTGCTGCTAGCCGATTATACTCCGGTACGAGGTGTGCGAGCACCATCAATCACCAGATTCACCACACGTCGTGCTATACCATCAGGGTGAGATATGTTTTTCTGACAAGATGGGCTGCAAGCGAGAAATCGCCGTTGCCCTAAAACTTAGCATCCTCTTCGCTGCCACGACGATACAGCATTCTGTTCGGCCGGGCGACGCCCTCGCGACACGCCCGGGGAAAATAGTCAAGTTTCGAATTTCTACTCTCCCACACATGAGGTCGGGGGGTTTGACTATCGTGATTGTCTCATGTCTTACTCCATGTCCCCATCTGTCTGGACCCGCATCCCTGCTTTTGGTGCGTATTAGATCGATCTAGCACGGGAGACCAAGGAAATGAAATTGCACACGTTGCCCCAAATAATGGTCGCATCTTTCTAGCAAATTGTTTCCAGAAAAGGTACTACTTTTCGTTCGTGCATTCCTTTTAATTGGTCAACAGGAAGCATCATGCCAGCACACTGCGAACGCTTCTAGCTTTGCAGATTAGATGATCACGGCAGGCTCATGAAGAGCCCGTCCTCTCGTCGTCATTGCCCAGATGCCGCCAAGCACCAATGACGTAATATGTTCAGGTTCCACCACCAGCCAATTGTCAATTGTCTCTGCGGAGGGTTACTTCAAGACTTCAAGAGGCAGACATTGTTCCTTTTGGGAAATGGCATTCAAAACAACGGTATCATTTGGGCGCTTTCGTGGCAGATGTCCAGCTTTTAACCTTGACTGCACTGCACTGCTGCAAAGGATGCACCTTCTAAAAAAAGCTCACGCCTTGCAATATCAAAATTGAGTTGGCGAAAAGTCCCGCTCTCGCCCAACGTAGCTACGGCGCCATCTGCCGACATTGTTGTTCGTCCATCAAGTCACAAGAGTTTGCGTTTCCTGTTGCAGTCAACTTTCGATACCAGTTGACTTAGCCTGCCACATGCGCGGTCTATGTTAACATGCTAGACATAATGGACCCCTAGGCCCTTCTGAAATCCATTTTCTGTGCTTTTCGGTTTGGCAGTGTGCGCAACACAACCAGTATATAGTCATCATAAGTGGTATCAATATTAGCCTAAAGTTTAAGCTATCGCTACAATTGTAGACAGACAAGCGCTGGCCAATGCTCGTACTCACGCGAGAATTCGGATCGTACGCAAGCCGTTCTGCGTGCCTATCAT
Organism: Epichloe sibirici; assembly: GCA_022702365.1. NCBI lineage: Eukaryota > Fungi > Ascomycota > Sordariomycetes > Hypocreales > Clavicipitaceae > Epichloe > Epichloe sibirici. Next base: position 1,038,775 of record JALAAE010000001.1, on the reverse strand, counting down.
CATGTTCCTCCGACAATACGTTTGCCCCCTCGTTCAATGTAGAGCCCTTTCCCCACCGATCAGGCCTACTTTTCTTGTCTCCCTTTCCGAGTATCCAGCGACCCAGGCCGCTGTCGAAATGGCCCTACGTCCGAAGCATGGCTCACATGGTTCGACAACACGGCCCATGCCTGCCCCAATTTGAAGTAAACAAACGTGTCAAGATTGCTTACTTGCTAAGTCTTGGCTCGATTTCGCTCCACGTTGCCAGCTCCTTCGCTTGGCGGATCGTTCCGGTCAGGCAATGGATTATGGTAATGCGGTTCAAGTTCGTCATCATATTCTTCTTCCGATTGTGTCGAATGACTGTGATCATGATGTATTGGAAGCGTTTCATGATCATCTGCCAAATCTGTCGGATGATGTTCATCTCGAGGTTGACCGCTCGAGCCACCCTTATTCCATGCTTTCCCGCTCTTCTTGCTTTTCCTACTCTTTGCTTTGGCCTTTTCCAGTAGCCTCTTCCGCTCGGCTTCTTGCTGGCGTTGGCGGCGATCTTTGATCTCGTAAACTCGGGTCAAGACGCGAGGAGGTTGGCCAAAGATTCGTTCATACTCGCAAAACTCGCAGATCCACATGTCCTCAATCTTGGGCGGGTTGTGGTGAAAATTGTCAGCGGCTATGAGTTTTCGTTGACGTGCTGCCGACGCTAATTCTTTCTCTAGGCGGCGACGAGCTCTCCTGCGTGACTGAGCGTTTGAGGCATTGACGGCATCGGCGTTTGAATTGTTGACTGCATTCACGTTTGGTGGCATTTCGAGAGTCTGTGAAGGGAGATCCTGACGTGACGAGCTGCCTGCTGTATCTCGTAAGCACGGACAGATATGTTGTGGCCTTTTTGTGTGGAGAACTTACCCGGCCATTGCACAGTCCCTGGCACTTGGGAGTTGCATGTAAAAGTGAATTGGGCTGAAGCCGGCGTATTCTTTGGATAAAGAGAATGTTGTTCAAGTAGACTGACGCTCTCTGGTCCTTGGGGCGGAAGTTTCCCGGCGTTAGCAATGGCGCTGGATATGATGCCACCACGTTCGGTCGCTGTAATAATTCAACAGTCAGTATACAAAGCCACAAGTGACTAGCACGTGATTGAGCCATAATCACAGATCTTTTGGAAAAGAAAGGTTTCTTTTTCCAGGATTTGTTGGGAAGCAGGGAATAGATGGGAGACAGAAGACGGGAAACGCCTGTAAGGAATTAATTTACCTGGGAACCACTGAATTGCTCCACCTTTTGGCCCTCGGATTGGCCAGGTATTATTACAATCAGGGAGCGTTCGCAAGGGGCTCCGGCCGTTCCTGGAGCGTCCCAACCTGCCTCTTCCAGGTCCTGAAAAACCTTGGTTGTTGTCAACGTATCCTGTCGATGGAGCATGGCTAGTAGACCCATGATAGGCCCTGTCTATTCCGTGATGGCCCTCACTGCTAGGGGTTGTTGGACCAGTAGACAAAGCAAGAGCATTGATATCACTGCTAAGTGCATGGACCCCATTGACAGACAAGTCTCCAGCAGAAGGTATCTTCCTCTTTTTCTTGTTATTGGTGTTCTCGAATGAATCATAGCCATCGACAGATGAGCTGGCAGAATGTCGTTGTTGGGCAACCTGAGATTCTATTTGTCGAGACAGCTCTCGTTGAACCGATTCTCGGCTACTCCGTGATAAAATTTCCGGCCGAGATCTAGTCACCACCGTGCTTCGATGCTGCAAGTACTTTTCTTTCTCATCGTCCGAAACGGTGCCGTTCCGTTGCAAGGCATGACTTCGGCCGGTGGCCTCAATACTAGTGCTTCTTATTGGAATTGAAACGTCGATAGTGAAAGGGCTGCCCCCACGCTTCAGGATATAGGGAGGATAGTGAAAGAGGGGTAGAGAGCTTTGCGCAGAGGGCGGGTAGGAGATAGAATCAGCGACTTCTGGAGACAATCGTTCGCGAAGTCGACGTTTCGGCAGCGGCCGTATCGGCCGATCTGGGAATAGAGACGACACGGTATCCGGTGACATCATCTGACTTGGCTCTGTTCGACCCCAACGAGTTCGCAATGTTAGCCAGCAAATAATGACAGAGGTAATTAAATTGGGGAGGTTCAAATGTGGTCTAATGGTCAAGGCAAAACGAAACCAAGGAGGAAGTGTTACAGCCATGGTCGGGTGCTGCCCCCGCACTTTAACAAAAGTATGAAGCTCATGACCAGAAGCGAAAAGAAAGTAAACGTTGTTTTTTGAAGGATGGGTTGCGTTTTTTGAACCACAGGTCGACGTAGGGGAAAGAGGAAAGCATACCCATCCAACATGGCTGATCCGAAATCCCACACCCCGCAGGAGCAGTCGGCGTTTGTGGAAGCAGCGTGAAGCGAATACCCCGGCTTGCTGCAGCTACAATATCGGTTGACGGCCCGGAACTGAACTTTTTTACGCTCTTTCAAACCTGCACCTCGAGTATCAGGGACGACGGGCGTTCAACACAATCTCGTTTCGGTTGGGCTCCGGGGACGATTCCTGGTCGTCGTTAGTAAATCATTCGTCACAGCGGAGAGAACAATCCCACAAGCTTTTTACAGCATGCAAAAAGACCACTACTGAGTGTAGAGAGGGGCCTTGTAGAAATGTCGACCTTGCGGAGAATGAAGGCCGTGGCGTTTAGGTCATGGTCTTACCAAAGAGGACAGGGACACCGCCAGCGAACCAAAAGGAGGGTGGTTCAACAGTTGAGGCAGAGAGCCCAGACAGACTGGGAGGGGATAATGATATGCAAAACCGAATACGTTTGAAGCCAAAAAAAAGAAGAAGAAGAAGAAGAAGAACAAAAGGCGAGAAAACTACAGGAAGAGCAAACAAGGGTTAGATAGATCGGCTCGTCGCAGATGTGGCCATTACCCGCACACTTCTCGTTGCAAATGACAGCATTTGATGCCGTCCAGGCTGCTGCGTGTGGTTATTAGGTGGATGTGCCAGGTATGCATTAGGTAAGCAGAGTGACTGACTGCCTGCCGGGTTGTTTGTAATCCATGTCACAAAAAACTGCATGTCGGAAAGCTGGCACGAAGATGCATGTATACGATGTCAAGTCAAAAGGGGTCTTGATCTTCTATTTATTTAAGTTGTCCGATTACCTCTCAGGTTTGGCGATACAGTTTCTCAGAGTCACATAATCACAACCTAAAGGGCATCGAGAACTTCGACATTCCCATCAATCGACCGACGACCGGCGGCAGGGTGGGCGAGCCGTCGATTAATAATGGGAATGTCGAAGACTGGTTTTGGGGCACCGAGGCCCTGTAATCGATTAGCCGAGTATTTTCCTCGCCTGAGTCTGGCGCGCAAGTGGGTGGCCAGATTTCCCCTCGATGATAAATTAGTAAGTGCCCCAGTGCCCCAGTGCCCCAGTGCCATGGCCAGTCAGTGAGGGCACAGTGGTCTCAGGCTCTGTGCTTATTGCTCGCGGGCGGTACCAAAGCAGCAAGTGGTGACTGACTGGGGGTGCTCACTGGGGGTGCTCCAGTCGATGGTACCAGACCCAATCGTCCACATTCGTGCCGCCGCCGTTCATCAGTCCAGCAGACTGCGTCGGCCGCCCTCTATGACCAGCCAGCCTTCCACCTTCTCCCACGTCCGCGCCTTCGCACCTTCACCTTCCCCTCCTCTGCAATCCCTTCATTGCCATGAGCGCGCTGCTTCGTCCTCTGGCCTGCTACGTCATGACAACTCGCCAATCTCTACTACTTATTCGCTGCTCTTGCCTCACGCCGTCCTCGCCGTTGTGACCAGCTCGCAACCACAAGTATTTTCTAAGGTGTCGTGTGGGAAACCGGTCATTAACATTCCATAAGCTACGAGCTCGATTCTTCTCTGCTTATTGCACTGCCGCGCTATCTTTACGATACATTTTCATTCATCTCAGATCCCAATTACAAGTTACCCGCCTGCTAACGAACGAGCCGTACGATCATCTACTCATCCGAGTTCCAGCCGCCCTCCACACACACGCCATCTCTTCAATGGCACCTTCGTCGCCGAGGCGATCCTCGAGAGCTCGCGCGACCAATTCTCTGTCCCAAAATTCTTCTTCATCTTCAGGAACATCTGGGCGTGTTGAAAGAAGCACCAGATCTGTTAATAAGCCCTCGTCAGAAAAGTCGACGCCAAGCGCCTCCCTTTCCTCAGAGCCACTTGACGATTTTGACGATACCCTACTTGGGAGGAGACGCAAACGCGGCCAGAACGACGATAGCGATCGAAATCCACCGATAGATAACTTAGACATGGCCAATGGCAGTGACAATATGCAAGACGAGGAGGACGAGGCGGTTCGCTGTCTCTGTGGCTCGGAAGATTATCCTGGCCCTCCTCCCGTTGACGGCCCCGACGCCGACATCTTTGCAGCCATCGAGCTCACTGATGAAGTTACTGGCTTTTTCGTCCAATGCGACATTTGCAAAGTCTGGCAGCATGGCGCTTGCGTGGGCATTTTCAGCGCAGAAAGCTCACCAGATGAGTACTTCTGTGAGCAGTGCCGCAAAGATTTGCACAAAATTCATACTGCAATCAATGGGTAAGTGTCTTCATCCCCACGACGTGTTTCAGTGTCATTCTTTTGTCGGTCACAATTGTGCGCGAAACTTGCCAGCAGAAGGCCTTGGTCACATCACACACTTCTATGAATTTCGGTCCAGCCAGACGCGCAAGTTTTACGTTGCTCTCCCACACAATCCACCGGCCAACACTTCCAACAAGTAACATTATGCTGACATAAATGTGTGTCACAGGCAAAGGTATTCAAAATACCTCCCTCTGAATAGACAATCTCGGGCCACGTCGAGGGCCACGTCGAGGGCCACGTCGATCGCGAAAGACGACAAGAATGGATCCAAAAACTCCCGTCCAAGCACGGCGACACAGTCCTCCAAACGACGCTCTACGATGAACAGCCGCGATGCGGCCTACGATGACGAACAATTACGCCGAGCTATAGAAGCCAGCAAGGAGGTAGGCGGTAGCCAGGATGCACTAGAGCTAATAACTAGGCGGGGTAAAAGAGGACGAAGTGACAGTGAAGAGTGGGTTTTACTCAATCCTATCCTCTCGGGTCGGCCAAGTTGCAGTACTGATCTTTCGGTATAGGAATAACAACAATGTGAGTGTCAAGCGCCAACGCACAAGTTCTCGATCTGCCTCCCCGCCCGCTGAGAAGCCCGACGATGCGGAGGGTGATGCTTCCGAAGACGACATGGAAACACGGAACGGATCCAAGAAAGCGAGGAAAAACAGACATCAGCGGGAAAAATGCGAAAAGGAGGACAAGGATCGTCAACGACAAGAGGCCGCAAGCAAACGCAAAGGCCGGGCGGAACGTCGCAGAGCAGATGGTAATATCCCTATCTTCTGGCCCCGCTCACCGATGTCCTACAGTCACTGACTTTTTACAAACTGCAGACTCGGATCTTTCGGAAGAGACACCCTTAGCATCTGCCATATCAATCCAACAGAAGCCTCTCGGGTCACCGACCAAAGAAGAATCGCCTTCACTCGCTCCAGCACCAGGCACCCCCCCGACAACCCATCCGATAGGCAGCAGTTCCCATAAGAGAGGAGCTCGAAGCAATAGAAGGGGCAAAGGAAAGAATCAATACACGAAAGATCGTGACGTTGAAGAAGGCTCACCACCTGCTCGCTCCATGTCCGGAGACATACAGAAAGGGGACGAAGCAACAACGACGGGCCATTCAAAATCATCTGTCAATGAACACAAGACCTCAAAGGGAAAAGCCAACATGGCCAACAAGATGAGCATGCTCGACATGAAACGTCGTGTGGCCGCTATCATGGAGTTTATTTCCCGAACTCAAGTGGATCTTGCTGCGGAAGCGCCCCTGAGCCAAAGCTCCAGTGGCCGAGAAACACCCTCAGAAAAACCAGAATCCGCGGAAACAAGCGGCGAAAATGTCAACAGCGATGCGCCAGGTTCTCTTGACACGATTCGGTTCAAGGACTTGAATTGCATAGAGATGATGGATGTTCTGACACGAGATATGATTAAATGGCAGAACCACTACGCATAACAGTTGTCATGAAGCCGGTTCAACTTATGACCCACATAGGTTGAAAGAAACTGAAATGCCCCGTCGCTTTGCACTTTGGCATTTGGAGTTGGTTTTCATTCACGCGGTGTGAACTTTTTTTGTATGAGTCTGGCATGAAATATCGAATGACGGCGTTGAATCGGTTCCTGCATCGTGTGGGACACGGCAAAATATTTGAGAACGGATGATGCGGCAACAGAAACAGCTGTACTGCACATTTGAAAGATCTACCGCAGACGATCCAGATGTGTACAAGAGGGAGCTATGGGCCCAAACTTTATCGATGTGATTGGATTTGGTTTGTCTGGGTTCCATTCTCGCCCACCGGTTTTTTCTTCTCTCATTTTTCTCTAATATACCCTGTTTGAACTTTGGGTGGGCAGATCACTCATGTCATTTGAAGGTCAGTAAAAGGCCGGGGAGTTGTCAATCACAAAATCTTTGTTGTCTTTCTCAGCCCATGATAGAGGCTGCATGGCGATACGTTTCATCAATACACATACTGTACAGTTCTTCTCTTCCAGAGGCTGGTCCAACAAAAAAAAAAAAAGGAACCGACCATGCTGCTTTGGTGTCATTATTCTCCCGTGTTATCTCGCTTTCTCGCCTCTTTATGTGCCTTCTTCGCCTGGTGTAAACTGAGAGCTGGCTGCGCCAACATCAGCTCGTGAGCACGAATATCCGCCTCCTCCAAGTCATCCAGGACATATTTCCCGAGCTTCCCGTCTCGCCAAACCGAAAGCACTCTCGCAGCCGCTTCTTGCCAATTCGGAAAGCCGCCGGCCTTGAGTTTCCCGTCCCGCTTCGCCACAGCCGTGAGGAACTCGTTGACATCATTCGTGGGCTCGCAGTAGCGACTGTAAAGCGAAGGGTCCCATTGGTTCATGCGAAACAACAAGTAATCGGCAAGCACTTGATCTGGGATGAGGCCCTTTTTGATCCCATGCGCAAGAGCAACTTTCAACATGGTCTCCCCGTCATCCACGTACGGTTGAAAGATACCGGGGGTGTCCAGGACAAAGACGCCGCCTCCCACACCGCCTCTCTCTTCCGACTCGACGATGCGTACTGCCGTGCCGACTCTGCGCGTAACGCCAGCTTGATCGCCCGTCCTGGCCGCCTTGGTCTTCTTCCCCGGCGTGCCGACTCTGCGCAGGGCATTGAGGAGGGTGCTCTTCCCGACGTTGGGCATGCCAACCACCAGGGCGCGCAGGCCCGTCAGGGAGTAGTCTTGCTGCCTCGCGGTGTACCTCAGCCGCTCCAGCAGCGACGCGGTCGTGGCAGGCTTGTTCTTGTCCCAGAAGACGACCTTGTCGCCGTGGAGCCTCCGTAGCGTATGTCTCGCGCGGGGCGTGTCGGTTCCCAGATCGGACTTGGTGTACACTAGGAGACGCTCTCGGCCGGCGACGGTGCCTTCCAGTGTCGGGTTCTGCGTGGAGAGGGGCAGGCGGAAGTCGCGGCATTCTAGGACGAGGGAGATGGTCGAGAGGAGGGACTTGATCTTGTTTGCGCCGGCGTGGTGGTGGCCTAGGAAATAGGTCTTTGGGATGGAGGAGGGGATGCCGAAGGAGGCGCGAGGCACGAATTGCGCCATTGTGGAGGGGATGGCTATGATGTCGGGAATTTGAAGGACTTTTTTTTTTTTTTTTTTTTACCCTGTTTGAGGACTAGTGAGAAGAGCCCCCGTAGCCTGCCACCGTGAGTTTCGGGTTTCAAGAATTCCTGATATTCGGATTTGTTATAAATTCCGATGTCGATGGCTAGTCGGTGGGCAGGGGGAGCGTCCCACGGGCCCAGAACGCACGTGCCGATAAGATAAAGAGCCAGGTTCCAAGTGGCAATTGAAAAAAAGGGAGCTGACGTCATGCCTTGACGAGTTACTCATCGGCGTGCACTTCACCACGCCGCCCTGGCAAAGGCTTCGTTGGCTAGATGCGAAGAGAAGAGCGCAAAACTCAACATTTAGGTCTAAATCAATAGTTGGTTCTCGGATGTTTTTCTTCTTCTTGCTCTTTCGACCTAGTTGGTCATTGATTAGAGCTGGTGCCTCTAACGGCGCGTCCCCCCTCGAGGCCAAGGGTCTGTATCCCTAACTCTTATACGCTTGGTCTTGGCCGAGGAGTGACATGAACTGGGAGATTCTGCGCCGCTCGCTATATACCTGCATATGTATTGGATGAATATTTTCTCATCTTTTTTTTTTTTTTGTATCTCACTAGAAGCGAAACCCATGGTCCACCATGCAAGATGAACCCTCGGTTCGAAGACACGGCGCATGACACAATTCGCATAGACTCGCGGGCACAGGCACAGGCGCAGAGTCGAACACAGGGATGGAGGTTCGAATCGAAGAACCACTTCGGTCTGGGGGATCATCGAGGTGGTGATTCGGTACTGGTCTTGTTGGTGTCATACTTGCCTTGTTAGCATCGTGTTTGGCGACTTCTCTCTTCTTCTTTTTTTTTTTTTTTTTTTTTCTTCTTATATTGCTACACACGCTGGCAGACTCATCACTTCTCCTTGCTCATTTCTCGGCTCAATCATCCATGATCCTCGGAGTGACTGGGCTGTTGTCGTTCTGGCCGAAAATGTCTTTAATCTGCGGCAATCATTTCGAGGTTGGCCAAAGTTTCCAACTTCTGAATCTGGTGAATCACTGTATCAAAGTGAGTTCGCAGTCTTTGGAGAAGCGGACGTGAAAACTCCCCGTTGTACAAATACAATATAACGTGGTCGCAACAAAATCCCAAGGCACCTTCACTTCCCACGGTGCATCAACCTGGTCACCAACCTCTTTCCGTGCCCTGAAGAGAAAAGAACCCTCCGATTTGGTGAGAAAAGAGCTCAATAAGCCAGGACACCATGAGGTGTGTTGGTTTAGTGCTATTCTAGCTTCGCCTTTGCCTGTTCTTGCTGGCTTCTCGCCTACATCAGAGGCATTGTGATGAGAAGCGAGGAATCTTGCTTAGATGCGTACATTTGCATATTCACACGAAATTCGGAAGGGGGCACAGGGGCACGGGGCAAGGATGTGGTTTAGACAAGACAACGACCTGCGTGATCCGAAATGGTAGAAAGTCTTGATCGTCTAGAATCTCGTTCCTGGCTTGCTAGGCTTTTGAAGTAGGTGCAAGAGCTGGTACATTGTCGCTCATTATACCTAACATCCCAAATGATCCCTTTCTTGGCGGAAATTATACACCCATGTATATGGCAGGGGAGACATGTTCCACTCACGCCCATCCACCGTTCACCGACTCTCAAATCGGCGGTTTTCATGTCTTCCTCCTTCAAGCCCATAGCAAATCAGTCAACAGGTAGCATTGTCTCCCACCAATTTAAGATGCAGGCGACACCAAGCAAGCGCTTAGCAAATTCGAACACGATACACAATTGAGGGGTAATTGCGCGTAAACACAAACAAAAGAGAAAAGGGTGGAAAAGAAAGATCTTGCAAGTCGCATGTTAGGCAGATGAACAAGCCCTAAAGAGAGCTGGGTATCTTGATCAACCACTTCGAAGTGTTGTATATCGCGCTACCTCTCCCCACATCCTTCGTACAGCTGTTGATTCGTATGTCGTCGCAGTACTGTGTATTTATTTTCATCTTCGGGCGCGTCCTGGTGGGAGTCTCGGTGAGGAAAAAAAGTATAGTAAAACCCGAATACAGGAAATTTTGGCAAAGAAAGCAGGTTGAGAGGAAATTGTTCGACAGGGGTCGCCTCGGACGAAAATCGTCGCTCGTCCCAATGAATAGATTCGGTACCTGGCACGGTTCCAGTATGGGTAGTGGTTGAGTATGGGTGATTGGTACGTCGTAAGTATATATAGAACTATACGGTGCCGTAGGAACAACAACTATGGCTGGCCAATGCCACGTCTATCCCCTGATGTTCTTGAAGAGATCATGGCCGAGGCTACCCTCATCTTTTTCGAGGTCCTTGAGCTCGGGGATCATCGGAGGAGGGGGACCGGATTGTTTCCTGGGTAATGTGCAGTCGTCGAGGAACACGCTGGAACGCTTAGACTCGCCACCTCTAAAGAGCTTGAACCAGCTGTTCCGTCTCGATTTTCGCCCGCCGTTGACGCTGCTGGCACCGCGACTCGGGGGTCTGCTGCCATTTTCCAACGATGTCAAGTTGCCGTCTGTAAAACTGGCATTCAGCATATTTTTACTAAACAGTCTGCGGAGGCTGCCCTGCCGAGTAGAGCCAGCGGGGCTCAAAGGCGCCTCGTCGGCGGTTCGTTTGGGCCCAATGATATTACCATTTGGTGATGTAGACTTGTCAGTCTGAGTTTCGTTGCCGACCCCAGTCACAAGCCCATGTTCATTTCCGATGCCGTTCCCATTTGCAGTTGCATTGTGGACGATAGCGACGGGTTTCCTGGTGGGAGGAGGTGTCTGTGGAGGCGTTGGCACCTTGGGAGACACAGGAGGAGGCGGAATGTTGGTGCCGTCGGTGATGCTACCAAAATTCAGATCAAGCACAGGAAGCTCAAAGCGAGGCTTGCCGGAACCATTGACGTGTGCAGACATGGCTGAAATTTTCGAGAGGCCCCGGGTACGGAGAAAAAAAAAAAGTCGTGGCAAAGCAATTCGAAAGCTGCTCCAAGGAAGGGGTCGTGAGTGAGTCGTGACGGATGAATATCAGGCTGCTGGATAGGGAACTGAAATGGACGGATAAGAAGGATGACTGATTAAAGTTGCGAGGGTACTAACTAGTATCAGGAAGATGGAAGGGCCACAAGGAAAGGGGAGCGAGCCGACGTTGTCGTCGTTGGCCAGGATGATTGAGAAAAAACTGGAGCTCTGGACGGCTTGTGGATTGCCCAGGCAGTGGGCAGTGGGCAGTGGGCGGTGGGCACTGGACACTGGGCACTGGGGTCCAGTCGTCTGGTGCTCGGGTGGTGCCGCGCCGCCACTGGTGCCACTGCGCGCTGATAGGGAAGGAGGCCAGGGTCAGGAGAACTGAGCACCTGATCAGTTGTGATGCCTCTAGGTCTGGCACTGATTTAAAACTTATTTTAATGCTTGATTTGATTTATAGACTTGGCTGCTTCGGCTCATCTGGAAATTGGGGGACGCGAGCGGCGTTGGTGCAATCTGCAATCTGCAATCTGCAATCTGCAGGTTCGTGCTTGACCGATGGGGTGCGGGTGCATCGTGTCGCGTCACACAGCAAATTGGCGCATCGTGGCTCTCCTTCTCCTCTCGCTGTGATTAGCAGAAGTGTACGGAGTATGTGGTACGGAGTACGGAATACTACGAAGTGGGCTGCTCGATTCCCTCTCTCATCAGGGGTCTATGTATTCCCTTTCACTTTCACCTTCACCTTCACTTTCACATTCCCACATCCCCCTTGTTATTTGTTCACACACTCGCATTCATCTTGCCGTCTCGTCCCAGATTCAACCCAGCTGCAGTTTCAATGTTTTAAGCGGCACACCTTGCCAATTTTATACCTTGTCACTCACTTGTTTGTACCTTGCAGCTCAGGTCGGTATTGACCGGTCATGCAGCTGTTTGAACCACTGCGTTTCACTGCAGATAGCCGCCGTCAGCCATTGCTGACCAAGTACGGACCGGTATTACATACACCAATAGCCGAGGCCTGTTAGCCTGTGATTTTGAGACGGACAAAAAGAAGAAATGTCGAATTTGTCATTCGACCTTGAAAAGCGGCTGGCCCCACAGTCCACATTATGTAAAATATTTGTGTCACGTCCCGTCCCGTCCCTTCTGGCTCAAACGTCATTGACAGATGCATCCGAGGACGGGCCGAGAGACGGAGCTCTCTCTAGACGGAGCTCTCTCTAGACGGAGCTCTCTCATCACTGCTCAACCGCGAGCTCGACAACACCAAGACAGCAGAATCTGCAGCGACTAACGGCACAGCGAATTGAGTGCGACATCTGCCATCGCACGATTCCACAATGGCAACTCAAAAGTGTCGTCGATGGTATTCGCTACCATGGAATTCTACACGGCCATCGGCCAAGCTTCAATCCAGCTACCTGAGCAGACTGCCCAGATCATCAATCCGTTGCAAATCGGGTCCTTACGGTTACACGCAGGCGAAAGCTCTCGTGTACTCCAAGCATGGAGAGCCATCAGACGTCCTAAAGTTAGTCAAGCTTCGAACTTCAACTTTGGGTCGCCTGGCCCATTCTAACGTCGCCTTCTAATGCATGCTAGACTTCACACGCACTCCATCTCTCCATCGATCCCGAGCTCATCCGTCCTCGTTCGTACACTTGCCGCATCAATCAACCCCGCCGATATCAACACCGTTCAAGGCACATATGGATCGAAACAGCCCATGTCTTTGCTGATTGGCACATCTGAACCGTCCGCTGTGCCTGGCAACGAAGGCGTCTTCGAAGTTGTCTCCACTGGCGGCTCATCATCGTCACTGGAAAAGGGCGACTGGGTGATCCCAGCCGCACAACAAATTGGCACCTGGCGAACACACGCAGTTCTTGGGACCAACGACGTTCTCAAAATCGACAAGGATCGCTTAACCCCCACACAAGTTGCGACTGTCAGCATCAACCCTTGCACTGCGTATCGAATCCTGAGAGAGTATGGCCCGAGTGCCGGGCTGAAGACTGGCCTGCCAATGAGACCGCTTGAGCTCGGCGGCGGCGAGTGGTTCATTCAGAACGGGGCCAATTCCGGCGTGGGACGAGCTGCCATTCAATTCGGTAAGCTCTGGGGCTTGCGAAGCATCAACGTCATTCGCGACAGGGATTCAATGGAGGAGACCGAGGCGTTGAGACAGGAGCTCATCGGCCTGGGCGCGGATGTTGTGGTACCAGAGTCACAGTTCTTGTCAAGAGAATGGAAAGATCAACTTGCGGAGATGACTCGCGGTGGGCGTGAGCAGGTTGGGCTTGCGCTCAACTGTGTGGGCGGAAAATCTGCCACCGCCCTGGCGAGGTCCTTGGGCGAAGGAGCATGCTTGGTTTCCTACGGAGGCATGTCGAAGCAGCCGGTCGCATTACCACTGGGGCTGCTCATCTTCAAAGACATTCGGTTTGTGGGCTTCTGGCTCTCCAAGTGGAACCAGAAAGACCCTGTTGGTCGCAAACACATGGTTGACGATATTCTCAATCTCATGCGGCTGGGACACTTCAAGGATGTGCCCGTCGACGAGATCGAATGGAATTGGGATACAGAAGAAATTGCGCTGAAAGAAGCCGTGCAGGGAACACTCAAAGGTTTCAGAAAAGGCAAAGGAGTTTTTTTGTTTGGGGAAACATGAGATTCAATCAACGACCATATGGTCATGTACATAGACAGGCTGTATTTGTCAATAAAGAACAATGGACCCAAGGATTAAAGGTTTGTTGTTTAAGCACGGCAGCTCATGCACAGATTGCTGCTTCAATTTGGCACCAACACATGAAGCGTCGTTGTTCCACCTATTATTGAACCTTGTCCCTTTAAGAAGGGCTGGGTTTGCCTTTTCTGCCGATGGCCAACATGTCGACGGACGCCACGCCACGCCCATCCGCATTTGTGAAGACAGCAGGAACCAAGCAAGGTGCCAAGCTGGGTTGCAGCCGGCATTTGGCGCCGCGCAGAGACTTGGCATTTCAACTTCCGTCTTGTTGTATCAACCCGTAACTTTTATAACTCATCACAATCACTCACTTCCCGTTTGGCACGCCACATCTTTCGTAGCGTTGTCGCACCCCCCCCCCCCCCCCCCGGCCCCACACACACACGCGCGCATGACCCTTGGCTAGTCTCATCTTGTACTTTTTACTTTTTCGTGGTGGGCACGACTCCATCCAGAAGGAAGCTCACATCTCGAGATCCAGGCACAGAGAGAATCTTCGACTGGCTCGCTGCTGACGACCAAATGCGCCCCCAGCCGCAGCTCGGGCAGCATGGTCTGGCCCAGATTTCGAACTCGACGTCGACCATCAGCCAAGAAGCCACCCTGCACAAGGGCACTGCTGACAACCATGCTCTCATAAACACAGTTCGCAGTGCGTTCAGGTCGATACCGCTCGTGGCCAACGCATCATTGTCGACATGGCGGTTTGCCAAACCACGGGGGTCCTGGAAAGCCGAGATTGCTCAGTTGTTCACTCCTTCAAGGCGCAAGAGAAAGCTAGGCGAAGCTGCGGACAGTCCGCAGCATGTCTCTGCGAAAGACGAAGCCTCGCCCGGGAGTGTGAAGCGACTCAAGGTGACAGGAGCCTCACCCCGTACACGGCGCAACGGCAACGGTATCAGGAACGGTCCGCTCAATAGCGCGCCTACACAGCGGCACGACGTGGTCGTTTTCGGCTGCGGAGAAGACGGAGAATTGGGCTTGGGGAGCATCAGGTACGAGAGGAAGAACCCGGCTGTGGCGGACAAGCCTCGCATCAACCATCTGCTGCGTGCCGAGCATGTTGGGGTCGTCCAGGTGGCTGTTGGGGGCAGGCATTGCGCCGCGCTCACCCATGATGGGCAGGTCCTGACGTGGGGAGTCAATGACTCCAGGGCGCTTGGTCGGGATACCAGGCGTGAACATTCGAAACACAATGACGGAGATGCAACCGGCTTGAACCCTCTCGAAAGCAGTCCCATGCCCGCTGAGGGATTGTCGCGCTCGGGATTGAGCATTGCGCAGGTCGCCGCTACAGACAACGCCACATTCGCCTTGATGGACTCGGGATTCGTCTATGGTTGGGGAACATTCCATGTAAGAACATGACGCCCTCTTGCCTGCCACTCACATTGCTGGCCTTTTATTTTCGTGCTGGACGTGGACGTGGACGTGGACGTGGACTTGGTCTGCTCTGGCTGGATGCTGACTTTCTTCTCAAGGCAAGCGATGGTGTATACGGCTTCCTACGAGAGGAGATGCAGAAGAGAAAGACGCCCAAGTACGACTCAAGGTTCCAGGTCGCGCCGGTGCGGATCGAGGGTCTCAGAAACATCAAGGAGCTCTCGGCTGGCATGAACCACGTCCTTGCGCTGACCGAGTCCGGGGACGTCTACGCTTGGGGATCTGGCCAACAAGCACAGCTAGGTCGCCGGCTCGTCCAGCGCCACCAATACGAATCACTCGCTCCCCGCATGGTCGATCTGCCCAAGAAGGGCATCGTCAAGATATTCGCCGGCTTCAACCACAGCTTTGCTCTCGATCGGCGGGGCCAAGTGTGGACATGGGGTCTCAACAACTTTGGCCAGACGGGCATTCCAGCCAACGACGAGAACCTCCACATTGGCAATCCCACCCTGGTCCAGGGTCTGAAAGGGTATGCCATTCGCCATATTGCCGGTGGTTTTCATCACAGCCTAGCCTGCACAGAGGAAGGGCAGGTCCTGGCCTGGGGGCGCTGCGACGGCAGCCAAATGGGCATGAGCACGTCCACGATACCAAACGACAAGTTCCTCTTCGATAGTCGCGGACGGCCTCGCATACTATTGAATCCCACCATTATCCCAGGTAAAGTCTTTCTTCTGCCCCCCCGGCCCCCTGCCCCCCCAAAAAGTCTCGCTCTCGCATAAACCAACACGTTACGTCCAAGGCATCACCGCCACCTTTGTCGCCGCCGGCATCGACAACTCCCTCGCCATAGACACAAACGGCACCGTATCATCCTGGGGGTTTTCCGAAAACTTCCGCACCGGCCTCGGCACCCAAAAGACTGTCGATTCACCCACCGAGCTAGTTGGCAAGGGTGTTGCCAACAGGGCCTTTACATTTGCTGGCTGCGGCGGTCAGTTCACCGTCATCACTCGGCCGCATGTGTGAGAACTCTTCGTTGGTAGAATATGGTTTTACGACGACGATGAATGTTGGAAGAATTATGACCCCCTTTTTCCAGAGAGAATCATGTTTAGAATTTGCTGTTGAATGACAATGATAGCACGTTGCTTCGGGTCGGGAGCTCAGTTGCTTGCTCACCGTTTGCTTTTACGAGGCTTGTACATTTTTTTTTTTTTTTTTTTTTTTTTCACATACACCGAGGTAGATTCATGGCCTACGAGTTTATACAAGAGTTTTATTTCGTCAAGGTGTAAACGTGGGCGTGAAGTACATGCAGGTTTGTCGTCTGAGCCGTCATCTGCATGCGGTCGAATCGTAGTGGTCTTGTCGTTTGCGGGTCGAGTGAGACCTTTGTCGATAGGAGGGAGTTTTGGTAGTCGAGGGGTTTCTTTCTTTGCTCGATAGATTAACTCTTGGACGGGTTCCATCTTCTACTTGTTTCGGATGGGGGAACAAGGCCAGGCTCGTTGTTTATAAACAGGGAATGAATGCGCCATGTGTCGTTATTTCAAAAAAGACACACGAAGACGATGCAGCGCGGGGTAAAGTCTCGAACAAAACAAACAGGGACATCATCGTAACGTCATGCATTAGGTTTAATCATCAACAACATCCAGGATGCTCTACTACGCCCGCAACGCCTGTGCCCACTCGTGGAGCTTGTCAATCACGACGGGAGCAAACGCCGTGAGCGCTCCCTCTATGACATTCCCAAGGTACAGGATGGCCTCCTCCTCGCTGAGCTCTAGGTGAAACCTCTCGCGTACCTTCAGCACCGCCTTGTCGGGTTCCAGTCGGATGTCGGGGATGTTGGCATGCAGCATGAGGCCGAACAAGTTCAGAATCAGGTTCGAGGACTTGCGGAGGGCAGTATACGAGAGGAAGCAGTATTGCTTGAATCTGTTGTACAGTTCGGAATTGGCGCCTCCCATGCATTCGACCATTTCTTTGGACAGTTTCATGAGCGGGGCAAAGGGTTTGGGGTCTCGGCCGAGAATGAAGCCAAAGTCGGCGTGAAAGAAGTGACCATCGGGGGCCAGGAGAAGGTTGTCGAGGTGGCGGTCGCCGACACCGAGGATATAAGTGATCACGCAGTAGCCCGCACATGACTTGATGTACGTGTCCAGAGTCTCTTGTCGCACGCCCAAAGGTTGTTTGTCGTCGGGGTTGTGGTGCTTGAGGTAAGCTAATGCCGGGTTGGTCCGGTATTTGCTGGCAATTGCAGACAGACTCTGAGATTGAACGAACTGCGAAGCACCGGCCGTGGTACTTGTCGCCAGGATTTTGTACGGCGATAATTTCAAGTCAAGATTCTCCTTTTGAAGGAGCTTGTCCATGAGAGTAATGATTTGAATGACGAGTTGATCCTGTCGCAGATCGTCACCTAGCTTGAAGATGATGGGGTACGTGCTGCCGCTCGTGGTCTTGAAGGTACATTTGATGGGGTTTAGCGACGACTTGAACACGGCAACTTGGTCTGGCACCACACCGGTGATCTTAACGGACGGATCCAGGGGCATTGCCAGGGGAGGATCAAAGGCAAGCAGCTCATTCTTGGGATCTGCCAAGAATTTCTTGAGACGATCAACCTTCTTGACAATAGACTCGCCCGACGCCTTGATCTCGCTCGCAATCTTGGACAGAATTGCCACCATTTCGGCTTGTCGCAAAAGAGTTTTCCTGTCCTCAGTCCCCGTGGGCTGTTTGACCAGCTCCAGCATGAAGTCGTACGCAACCTTGCGATATACGTTCCTGTAGTCGATGCCTTGCTCGGGACTGTGGTCGTCACATTCGACCATGAGGTACCAGTAAAAGTAGTTGCCCAGCATAAAATTGGCCGCAGCACGCTGGATAAGGAACCGTGCCAGGGACGAATCCTGGGTGCTGCTCTCCTGTTCCGAGTCGGTGTTTATGTGCTCATACTTGAGAGCTTGTACGAGCTGGAGGAGATACAAGAGAAGCTCTTGGTCGTCGGCTTTTCGAAGACGATCCACGGCATACGATCGCACGGCTGGATTGTCGAATGATGGCCCTAGCAGCTCGAGAGCATCATCTACGTCAATTTCAGTCCATCGACCGAGCACTTGTATGGCTTGTTTGGACTCGCTCTGGTCGCTCCAGTTGACGGACTTGACGAATTTGGTCAAGGCCCGCTTGTCTCGAGTCAAGTGATATCTAAACTTCCACACCAAATCGGCCTCCTCGGGCGATAGGACATGCGTTGGCGAATACGACATGATCAGATTGAGCTCGTCACGAACTTTGGAGTTTGGCTTGAGGTCCTTGTCCAAGATTCCATGTCGGTGTGAGCTTCGGAACAGACGTCTATGTTTCGCCTCGGCAGGATTGTCTCTCTGGCCGACTTCTGGGTCATACACCTTGATCAATCTCGAACCAAGTCCGTCGGAGCTTTCCCCCATGGCGTTGATGCCTGGCCCAAGTTGAACCTGGGGCTGCTGAAGCGGCGGCAGTGTTCCTTGAGATGCTGAGAGCGGCTTCAGAGCTGATATCGGCGGAGGATCATATTCGTGATCGGCGAACACGACTGGGAAGTCGAATCGCGGCAGTTCAACGTTTAGCAAAAATGCGGGCGTGTCGCTGCGTCCATCGTCTGCCTCGTCACCGTCACTATGAGATTCGCCCTTTATAGCGTCGTCGTTTCTATTGTCTCCATGAAGAGCTCGCTGTCGTTGAAGCATCTTCATGGAAGATTTGGCTGCTAGAAGGCCCCTTTTTTCAAAGCTTCGGAACACCATCTGATCGAGCCAATCCACTCGAGGTATCTCTCCCATTTCGTGTTTCTTGAACAACTTCTCCATTCTGTCCAACTCCTCGGCGTCCTTGTCAAGGAGAGGACCACCTCCATTCTGCAGGGTCGCCTTCTTTTTGGTCGCAACCAAGGCGGGTGTGGTAGTGTTGTCGGTTCCGTCGGCGAATTTGTGTCTATGGACTAGGCACTTCTGCCGCCCTTTTTGTATTTGGTTGTCGCTATCAAACATGGGTAGCGTTGTCCCTCCAAAGGGAATGGAATGTCCGACCGCTTTCTTGCCGCCCGTTGGTGATAGATCCCATATTGTGATGGCAAGACGAGCGTTTGCTGGGAGTGACTTGTATGTTATCGGCAACTCCAGCCACTCGTTCCACCTGATCATCCGCATCTTGTCAGTATTCTTTACACACGCGCACTCACTGGAGGGGCGGGATGAACATGTGATGCCACGCACTTTCGCTCGGATCGGAAGGGCTTGTATGCTGTTTGCACAGGTACGGTGAGAGGTTTCGAGCCGGCCCAGACTTGGACCGTCACAAAGAGATCGGAGTGTGGGCTATGAGAATAAAGTCAGTCTCGTCATCTTTGGAGTTATAGTAGCGGTACCATTGGTACAAGCTTGCTTACCTGGTGTTGGAGCCAACATGTCGAAGATCCGGTCTCTCGAGAAGGGTGGAAAACTTGACTGGGGGTTCTTCCCCTTCCAGATTTATTCTGGAAATGGCTGTTAGCAAGAAAAGGGGGCGTTTGCATGAGCAGCAAAAGCGTAGGGAAAGCTGAGGAGGCAGGCATACATTCGAACACTGACTGGATGGTCTACATCCTTGGATCCCGCGAAAGAGAAGGGATCCATTCTCCCGTAGTCAGCCATGATGACGGCTCATGGCATTCTGGCCGCCTCCTTTTTTCATTCGGTAGAGAAGGTGTGGTGCCTGGGTGCGCGCGCTGGAATATTTCGTCGTCGAGGTGTTCGGAGTAGGAACGAAGTTGAACGTTGCGAAGCTCGACGCGGCGTCGCAGCTGGTTGCAGTGACGTATCCAATTGGTGGAGGGACGGACGTGTTGCACGAAAAAGAAAGGCGCAGCCGACTGGCCACTAATTTTCTGCGTTAGTTCCCCTTATACCCTATGCAACAGGACGGACCACCTTAGCACCCCCCCTGTAGAAGCTAAAACTCACGTCCGTCATCATGCAAGCAAACGAACCTCACCTCAAGTCATCAAGGGGAATTCTGGAATTTCGACTCTTCCATGGATTACATTAAAGTGGTTATTGTAGTGCCTCTTCATCCTGCCCGTGCGCTGTCAATCTCCAGCATCGAAAGCATCAAACCACCCACTGTGCCAACAGATTTCGCAGCTGCAATTGCAACACGGCGTCTCACACACCACCAACTAAGAAACTCGTATTATAGCAAGTCGGGATTCCAGCTCATCCTTCCTTGGGTCATCTTTGCCCTTCGTTGTAGGATACGTAGCACGTGGGGCCCGGTACACGACAACTTCTCACGATGGCTGTTGGCATGTCTGAGACGAGACGCCGTTTCAACTCTCCCTACAATCTGAAATGTGGAACGGAAAGATGCATCACAAACAGCAGCCACAGGTTGTTTGTCTGTTGTGTCGAGACTCTCGAGTCCAAAGCCATGTACTTCGTATGACACAGACACAGCGGGTATAAAATAATCTATCTACTGAATCTCGTCTTCTTCTCAACAACGCCAGTTCCCCATCGGCTAGCAACAACAACAACAACTTTCCCTCCCGCAATTTACTTCTTCCCTAGCAAATGCCATTGAAACACCTTCCTGAATATTTCCTTGGCGTTCCCCTCGATAACCTCGCCATGGCAGGGAATCAGCGTGGTAAAGTCCCACTGGTCAATGACCTTGATGCTCTCATTCACACTGTCGCGGTCCTTGGCAGCAAGATACCAGTTGAAGCGCTTCATCCACGCCGCGTCGCCAGCGGTGCTCTGCGCACCCTGGAACAGCTTGTCGGCAAAACCACTTGGTTTGTGGCCCTCGGGCACCCTGCTGTACTGCTCAACGGCAGGCAAGTTGAACATGAGATCAGCCTCGATGAGGACCTTGTCCGGCCTGTAGTTGAAGACGAGTTCCTTGTTGGAGTGGCCGTCGACGTACTCGTAGTCAAAGTCTGCGTCGAACTCGTCGCTGATCCTGACATTGCGCTTGCCGTCCTTTTTGAAGACGACGGCGAATTCGTCATTGTTGATTTTTGGATCGTCCAGCTGCTTGGCGCGCTTCTCGAAAAGGCCCTCGGGTGCGATGAGTTTCGCGCCAGGATACTCCTTGGCCCATTCCGAGATGAAGATGTGGTGCTCCAAGTCAAGGGCAATGATGTAGGCTACCCGGCCGCCCAGTTCGGCGACCTTGGCTTTCGATTCGTCCGTGAGGGCAACGGGAGAGAAGACGGCGAGATTGCCAGAGGTGAGTTTGACTGAGGGGCCGGGAGGGGGGGGGGGGGGGGGCAAAATTGGTCAGTAAGTAATCAATTAACGAAGGCAGTTGGCGGGGGAAAAAAAAAACAAAGAAAAGGAAAAGTGCTCAAGTTTGCACAGCTGAGGGTGAATGCGGAAAACATACCAAGTGTGCCACGACCTCCGATTTTGATTTTTCCGAATCGCGAAAAGGGCACTGAAAAGGTGACGACGTTGGGCGTGACATTGCGGATGACCATGACGTCCGCCGGGTTGGACGGAATGAGCTCAGCCGACGTCATGCTGCGGGACGTTGGGCTGCTCGACGTGAATGAATAAGCGGGCGGACGCGGTGATGCGAGAGATGTAGTAGACGGTGTTGGTCACTGAAGAGGAGCGGTTAAAAAAAAGAAAAAAAAATCCAGAATATGGACGTCATGTCGAGAAGAAAAAAGATGAGGCGACGCGGCGACTATTTAACTCGGTACTCGGTAGTTCGTGGGCGAAGCTGAAATGTGGTCATCAATGACGCCAAACATCCACCCGTTAGCGGCTCGGCAATAGCGCACGGCGCAGTGGAGGAATTGCAACGGTGTGAACGATTATTGCATCATGTGCTCCGTATTACAATGATTCAAACACGGGGAGATGGCGCGGGGGATTCCAACTTCCAAATATCGCAGTCTTGGGTGGTTCTTCTGATGGAGGCTCTGGCTCTGGCTCTGGCTCGCGATTATTATATAAAGGCAGCCGAGTGGATAGCGCCAATTTTCTCAATGCACACTGCTTCCACGTCCGTAAGGCTAAAGGAAGCTTGTCAGGAGGTTTACAAGGTTAGAAACAGAGACTTTAACAATCAGGTGGAGCTTCAGTCTTGATTAATACTGTCTAGGATATCATCTGTATGATCGGTTCGAAAGACGGCGAGCTAGAGTCCAAGGTGTTTTCCAAACGGGAACATACTAAGGGTCCGCAAGACACTCGAAAGAACTAAGTCACGAGATTACAAGACGAAACTTTACTTTTCAGGCTAACAATGCTGTAGACTAGAGCAAGGCGATGACGGACCACCACCTCTGTTTGCTCAGCTAATCCTATACTGGCTGGCAGACTTTCTTTCCTCTTAAGCGTTTAGAGATTTCAAGCAAGACCGTGGATGAAATCCTCGCTTTGAGGCCTTGGCCGGGCGAAAGTTATCGGACTCTGGAAGTGGGCGTATGATGAGCGAGACCAGCCAGTCTTTCCCGAATGGTTCTGCCGAGGGGTCGAAAGATAAAACTGAAGAGTGCTAAATCTTGGGGAACACAGGCCTCCGCAGGGGCGACGCGCGCTGGTTTTCCAGAAAGGCATGATGGGGTTACATGCCCGCTCGACGTGAAGTATTGAAGTATTGATTAAAGTGGACGGTACGTACTTTCCGCCAGTGCAATCCAATATTCGTGGCTTGACGCATCCCCTTCATTAGATGATGGCTATTCTGTCGGCCAGGTCATGAAGTTTGCCGCACATCGGAATCCAAGAGCCCTGGTCGGGCATTACCTTTTGAGACGCCACGTGCCAACTTCTGACAACGCTACTTTCCGATCTACAAGAGACAGAAGGCCTACAATAAAGTTCCATCGTGTCTGCCAGAGTACCTAGCCCGCATTGTCGCAGAGCTCAATGTATTCCCCCTCAAAGCGCGAGGAAGGCGTGTACTCCCAAGGCAGAGGAAGGGTTCCTTTGTACTTCTTCCCCTTCTTCCCTTTTGCATACGAGATGTGGTTCATCATGATGTAGCCCACGGCTCCCTCTTCGTTCTTCTGGCGCTTGCGCTCCCGCCAAACTTCGTCGGAATCGGACGGGTCGCGGAACCGGCAATCGCCAAAGTCCAAGTAGAATACCTGGTACGAGCCCTCCTCGCCGCGTCGGACAAGAATGTTTCTGGTCTTGATGTCAAAGTTGATGAAGTCGTTATCGATAATCTTCCTAATTACCTCGATCGCCTGGTCGCAAATGGGCGCCCAGTCCGACTCTGGCGTCTCTTTCACGACGTCATTCAGAGGGAAGCCGGCGATGTATTCCATGAGAATGGCTCCGACTTCGGTGTACTTGGTCGAGCTCTCCTCGTCCCTCCCTCCCGTTGCAGCAGCGTGCTGTGGGACCAGTCGGACATCTGCAAAGAGTGTCGGGACGTGAATGCCTTGCATATCGACAAGGCGGTCGTATATCTCGAGCTCGATTTCGTGACTGAGGGCGGAACTAGCGTAGAAATATGCCTCCCGCTTCGGCACATCCCATTCGTCATACGCCCATGGTCCATTCTCCTCATAATCCGCCAAGAACTGAGGCATACAGCCCTGGCGCACAAAGGCGGTGAATTGCTCTTCGCTTGCACTGGTCGCCGGGCCCGTCTCCTTGAACTCCCGCAGTTGGGGAGAGAACAGACGGTCGTACACCTTCAAGACCATCCTTGGGGCAGGAGCAGTCTGCTCTTCCTGTTCCTGTTCCAGTTCAACCTGGAGAACGATAGACATTGTTGAAGGTTCCATGACATCAATAATCTTGGCCCGCACCTCTCCGACGTGGCCGTCTAGCTGCGGTGGAACATTTTTGCTTCCGGGGCGATGTATCTTGAGGGTCAAGGTGTTCCCCTTGGTGTACGGGCTAACACATGATGATTAGCGTATACCGAGTTACGGAAACGGGTGCATGTATACCTTGTAAGTGGTTCGGCCATGTGTACGACCAACGATGAGTCAATGTTTGTGCAGTTGGATGAAGTCTCGGGGGAGGATGAGTCTCAAGTTCAGTAAGGCTTTCTACTTTCGGAGGTGTAAGATTAGCCAAGTATTGAATCAATTGGGATTTTCATCCCCTGGATCTTCTGGGACGCTAAATTTGTAATGGCAATCGATCACATAGAGCAGAGAGATGAATGAATGGGTTTTATGATAGATTTCCCATGAGCTCGTTGAAATCTAGTAGTTGTAGTAGTGATAATTGCTCTCTAGCAAAGCTGATCGTGGGTGAGGTGGATATGGTCGACCCTCACGTGACAATATATAAAACAAACCTGCTTGAATAGAGATGACGGATACACATGAATAGACCGACTCAGCCCCCAAAACCGCCATTCACCCCTTTAGCCAGGGCCGAGTTTCCTATCCCAACGTTCCCGCCCCCAGCCCGGTCTGGAGTCCCTCATACCAATATGCACAGGAAGTATTTACTAAAGAGGGTCTTGGTAAACCATCATCACTATGCCCTGGACGAGCGGCAATTTTTTTACCAATACATCTGTAATGACTGATCGACTGCTTATGTGACTGTCGTACACGCCATATCTCGTGAGCAAAGCCCCAAATTCTCCAGGAGCAAGTCTGTCAGATGTGGTAGGCTTACTTTCCGGGCGCACGTCAAGTAGTACGAAGTGCCCCAGATTACTCCGAGAGCAAACTTCTAGAATAATCAGCTTACGTGGAGTAGTACAAAGAGCCACGGATTCATTGAAAGTGAATTTCTAAAATAAGCAAAGACCTGGGTTGCTCCGAGCCTCCGAAGCAGAAAGACATGTATCCATTCCGTCTTACGTGAGAAACCAGCCTCGGATCGATTGCCTGGGGGCCAGATCGACGTCGATTCCGTCAATCAGTAAGAACAGCCCTAAATTTCTCGGGAGTATCTCGCCGATTATGTAAAATTTACGTCGAGTAGTGAGCAAAGCCCCAGGCTGCCCAGGAACAGGCCGGACATGTGTTGATTCCTCTCACGTCGAGAAGTCAGCAAAGACCCAGATTGCCCAGGAGCAACATGGTCGATGAGGGAGTAAAGCTCCCGAGGATTACTAGGCATGGCAAGAGCTTGTGAAATGAAGTATATAACCTATTGAACCCTCAGGGCATCTCCTCGAAATCAGACTTCAGTGTCCCATCATATACTACTACATAGAATCTACTCTGCACATCTTTCGACTCACCTCATAAAACCTCCTCGGAACAACTAAAAGTAACCATGAAGTTCAGCAAAGCGACCTCAATCCTCTTCTTCTGCGCCTCGGCCGTCAGCGCCTTGCGCCTGCCCATTGCCGAGCGCCGTGTCGACGTCTTGCAGGACGAGGCTCTCGCCAAGCGCGGTGCTGCTGAGGTCGGCTTGGACTACGTGCTCGACCGCCGCGAGGCTTCGGCCGAGCCAGGCGTCCCGTCCGTGGTCGGCGAGCACGAGGACCTCGCCCGCCGCAACGAGAAGAAGGACGCCGAAAAGGAGATTCTCCAGTATCTCCGCAACATCAAAACCAACAGCATCGGCGGGCCGTCGTCGTGGCCTACGTCGAAGTGGGAGGACCTGCACGGCGACAACAAGTCCGACTTCGGCGGCCGGTACGTCTGCCAGGTCAAGAAGTCCGGTAAAGAATATGAGGCTCGCGTCATTGCTCACAAGAGCTTTGGGAAGAATATCAAGCAAGGCCATGTTTTCAAGACCACCAAGGTTAACGCATGCAAGGACAAGGAGGGCAAGGAGGTCCCTCCCACATATGGCCGTGCTGTTCACTTCTTGAGGAAGGCCTTCGGTGGTGACAAGCCACCCGCATGCTAAAGAGCCGTGCCAGCCTTCGGACGGTTTTAGGAGGAGATTCGGAGACGCAACGTTGGGGCCCAAACGGCGTTGTGTGGCGGGCAACAAGAAGTCACTGGCCAAGGATCAAGGGGTCATGTCTATCACATTCGTTTCCCAGTTTCAGAAATATGTGTCGCTCCTGCATCCATCATGGGGTGCGGAGAACAGTTCTACCCGTATGTATCGAGGCCTGTGACTTGCTATGTTCTCTCGGTTCCCATAAAATTGCATTCCCAGCGTGCCCACGCGCGCACTGTAGCCATCGGAAAAAGGTGATGAATTTGAACTAGCCAACCTCAAGGTATGTTGTTGCACTAAGTTTCAAGTCCCACGTGCCTGAATGACCGTATGTAGACGACGATCGCAAAACACCATTGATTCTTCCTCGCATACAGAGGGACGAGTACAGCCACAGCTTACACGACCCTTGTGACGGACGGCCCCTCCCCGCCTTCATGAAAAAGAAGAAGGTACCGGCCGGGGGTTGGCCTCACGGCTACCGGCCTGGAGGCGACTGTGACGGAGAGGCCGGCAAATATCCTGGCCTATGTCCAGGGACTGCGACTCGAACGAGCAATAATCACTCAGAAGACTTTGCCGTCGATAGACATGCTCGGCTTCCCATGACAGCCCACCAACCCACCCGACGACTATGACTCCTCCCTCGTCCCAAATCGCCCACAGCCACCAACCATCATCCTCGAGCACATTGACCACAGAGCCATCATCCGCCGCGAATTGAGCATCATGCACAGAGCCAGAGTCCGGACCTCCCCTATCCGCCTCGGGCCTAGCCCCAGATTCGAAAGCCAGACCAGCTCGCCGCGCGGATAAGCTATCAGCTGGTTTCTCGTCAGGCCGTTGGCCTGCAGCCATATGTCCCTCTCCAACTGACATGAGAACCAGCTGAGAATGGAAGCGACAAGGACAATATGGGTAAGTATGTTGAAGAGCGCACTCCATGGTATTGCCCCGTCGTGCTTGCCTCTGCTACCTGTTCGATATGTGTTTTGTGCCTGATGCCGAGGCCGACGTGCTTGTTGCGTCTCATTTTCGCCCGACGGTTGAGCGAGAAATAGCATGGTTGACCAGAGAAGGTCGTACATGGTGATCCAGGAATGCCATTGGTTCGACACAAAGCTGTAGAACGTCTGAACTTGGCATCCATGTACGTCCTCGGCCTCTCCGACGGATATCTCAAGGCCGAGAGCCGGGGACGATGGTCCCTTCGCACTTGTTCGGAATGGTATGGCTGTCTTGGGACTCACACACGGCGACTCCGTCCTATCGTGATTGCTCCCGTTCCAATGCACTCCAGACGTCCTGGTCACGTACATGGCCGTCACCCTGTTGTGAATGACCCGTTCGTAATCATGTCGCCTCCTCAGCAAATCGTACTCCTCCAAGACGCCTTCGAATTTCTCCTTGAGGACGTCATATTTCTCAATCACGTGTCCATGAGTAGCTGCTAGAACATTATACTCTTCTGATAGTTGTCGAAAGTCTGCATCCAGAAGGCGGCTCTCCTCTGCTAGGTCGTCATACTTGGCTTCCAGGCCAGCGCTGGGTTCATGGAACGACCTTGCATCAGCTTGCGATAGCCAATCTGATACAGGGCACGGTTTGTTCCGTTGTCTCGGCTGCTGCAACAATTCGGCTTGTCCTTCGGAGAACGTATCCGAGTTTCGTTGATGCTTCAAAGCGAAACTCTCCTCCACCACATCCGCAATGTTTTCCCGCCTGGGTGTCATGCGGTCAGCGGCAAATGGTATTGACTGGTCACTGAGAAAGGATGAACTGGACTGTAGCTCCGAACTTTTCACGCTCCGCACAGAAGACGCTGCTTCCATCTCGGGTTGCGTTGTGGTCTTACAGCACCGTCGTGGGCATGACCCCTCCCGCGATCTAGAGAGAGTGGTTCCCTCGATAGACTCACTTTTTGGCGGCGGTGCCGAGATCCGACGTTTCATCTTGAAGTTTTCCTCCTTCAGCTTGGCAATCTGCCCAAGAAGATCTCGTACAATGTCTATCTCCGCATCCCCTGCTGTCCTGTTGCCTTCGGTTCCCCACGGCCCCGATTTGTACTGCGCATCCACATGTTTTAGCATCGAAGCCAACATGTCAAAATACTCCATCATGGTAAATAGTGTATCATGTGCAGACCGCACCACAGCCGTTTGGGTATGCAAGAAGCGCTCCAGACTGTCGACAGTCTGCTTGCCGTACTGCTTCGCGAGAAATGACAGGTCTAGGTGTTCCGTTTTTGCAGCAGTCTGGAACTCCTCCATGGCGTGCCATCCTGTTTTACACATCTTGTGGGGCGGGTTCAAGTCATCGGGCCTCAAGCAGCGTTGTACTTGGGGAATACTCTCGAGAAGTTGCCGACATGCAGACATGCTGTCCTCCCATTCCTCCAGAGTCTTGGTGAATTTTTCAAAGCCGGCCAGGGCTGAAGACTCGGCCTCCCTCTCATTCGGTCCTGTTTCGTCGAGTCCGGATTCATGCGTGTACTCGATATCGATCGTCGTATTCGCGGTATCTGTTTCTGGTGATCTCGTCTCGGTGTTGGGTTTTGAGATGTCCGATGAGGAAGTCTCATCTGCGCTTGGGAAGAAGCTCGATGAGTCCTGTTCGAAACTACTTGGTTCATCAAAAGTCGACATGTTTTGCTGTGTAGTGTCGTAGAGTGAATGGAAATGCGGGCGAGAGAATAATATGTCTCGGCAAAGGGCAACTTTATTGTATTAAATATTCTTTGAAAAGACTTTGCGCAATGCTTGTCGGTTATCCTTCTTTCAAGCGCACATGCCTCAGAGTCGGTGAGCAACGAGACTTGGTTCCTTTGTTCTGGTTGTGAGTACTGTTGGTTCAATTAGGTTCACTTGATTGAACAGGGAAACGAACCCGTTATTAAAGAAAGAAAAAACAGAAAAAAAAAGTAATGAATGTACACACCAGTAATAAGATCTGTTGGTTTTTCAAACATGACTTGTAATATGCCTGTACGCGAAACATTGCAGGCCAAATTTTCAAGGTTGCGGAGCATCTGAAGCAGATTGCCAGAATGGAAAAGACGAGTACTGTTAGAAGCCATGAATTGACCATGAGATGGCGACTAGATTGGTGTAGACGTAATTGTCTTATCATACGGCGATTCGCGCTGCTTGCAAATTTCTTGTATAGCAAGGAAACATGGACGGTGGTGAGGACTTGACACGCAAGGTCGGCTGCCCTTTTAAAATGGAGTGAAGGGGTTTTCATTTCTCCGTCGATAGGCCAATTCGGCTCTGTAAATCACCCCTGCCGTTCGGAATTTACTCTAAAATGCGTTTCAACTTGAGGAAAAACCGCCTTCCAACACTAACTATACCAGCCCCGTGCCCCTGGTGCAGAATGGTTTGCTTCCTGGCGATGAGGTATCATCGGATTGGTGATGTTGAATACCTCGATGATTTCTTGCCATGTCTGTTCATCCATGGACAGAATCGCCTGATGTTTTGATGCGCCGTGACGTTGGGTCCCGTCATCAGCTGGTTCTCTGTCGACGGGGGCTGCAACTGAGGATCAGGATTCGCTCACAGATTAATGAGACAGATAAATGGGGCACGTACCAAGAGCAGGAAGGTCGTGTTCGTCAAGTTCGATCTCGACTCTACCATCTCTGATGAGAAAACTAACATAGAACATGTTCTCCACCGTCTGTCCGAACGAGTGCGGGTTCACTACAAATCGCATCAAATCTATGCCTCCAGTACTTCGAAGTCCGTGCTGATGCATTAATCTGGTCTTTTCTTCGTCGGCCATATCATCCTCTATCAAGTCAGCAACGACTTCTTGCGTTTCCGCTTGGATTGTGTGCAAGTGCTGCAAGATATGGGTACATATGGCAGTGAGATCATTCTCTTTCTTCGCCATGTCGTCGACATTGAGCACCTCAGGCCTCGTCTCCGTCAAATTGCTAGGTCGAAACGGGGCACTGCGCTTGATTACCCTGCGTGCTTTCTTTTCCACGGATAAGGGTCCCAGCAGAAATCCCGGAAGCGCTGGCCTCCGAACATGCGGTAAACACGCAAAGCGACCGAGATGTGGCCAGTTCATCATATCTCCTTCGTCACCGATGTCATCATCATCCTCGTCCTCATTCCCTCTCCGTTGCGACACCGTCCTCCGGTGACGCTGCGTGCTTGACAGCTCCGGGGCATTGTCGTCGCTGATTCCCCCTCCATGTCGCATGTACGTTATGGCTTTCGAAACGAACTCGTCGACATCAAGTCCTTGTGATAAGCTACCTTGGGCGAGGCGCAAGGTTTTACGATACGAAAGATCGGTTGTGCTGACAAGTAACCGTGAATCTATTGTCGCCTCCGTGGTTTGTTTCACTTTTTTGGAGAGCTCGTTTGCTTTCAAGATGGCCTCGTGCAAACCACGGGAATCGGTTTGCAAGTATTCTTCGGAATTCTCATTGATGTCTTTTAATAAATTGCGCAGATCCTTCTGTAAAATTCGGCGCTCTTGCAAGGGTTGATCTGGATCATAGACATCGGCGAATTCGTCATCATCGCTGTTCTCATCGTCGTCCGGTCCTATCGTCCTCCTCCGGTTGTTTGACGGCTCGGAAGTGACTGTGCTGGCTCTTTTCCGCTTCGAGCCAGACGTAATTCGCGCGTCGGGCTTTTGTCGCACAACTAGGCGATTTCGCACAGACGATGGTGTTTGTGATGGTGATGGTGATGGTGGTGGTGAACCAGTTTGAGACTCTGCATCCTCCGGACTGTCACGAACGCGGGTTGGCATGGCAGTAAGCCACAGGCAACGGCGCAAGAATCACTTGAATGTAGAGGGTAAATTTCTTTGCGTCTTGACCTTTGCGTCGAATCTCCGGATACAGTTTAACAATCGTCGTGTCGTTGAACGCGAAGTGGCCTGTTGTGGTGCACTTTGGGAAGTCGCGTTGGGTGACGCGATTTGTGCGGGCTTGCTAATTAAACGTCCCACGTTTGCCTTTGCTTTTGCCTGACGCACATCGCCATCTTGCCTTTAAGTACCTACCCTACAACAAAATAGCAAGCTGGGTATTTGGGCCAACTCTTGACCCAACTGTCTTTCGGTCTTTTGTTTTGCTCTTTTTTTTTCTTGGTCCTTGTGTCTAGGAACTCAATGCCTCGTCACAAATTCACAGCGTCTTCTTATTGTGGACAGCTTGATTCAGTCAAGTACGAGGTCCATCCCGATTCACAGCTGACGATCGACCCGCAGAAGTGCCCGGAAACACTCCTTGCGCGCTCGAACAAGTGTTTGCATTCGACGCAATCACCAAAGGTAGATCAGATGTCATGCCGTGCATGTTCAACGTCATCGACAACGACTTGTTATTATTCGAGAGTCAAACTCGGGAGGAAATGAGAGCGATTCACAGCTTGCAGAGCATAGCAATATTCGACTCGGACATCGACGGTTTAAGCGAAGTATGCCCAACCCAGCAATTATGCGTGTAAAGAAATGGGAGGTCAAAAAAAAAAAAACACAGCCATGAAGTGAGAAGAGGCCATCTTATCACCCCGAGGGCCTGGAGATGTTATTGTGATGGCAATGTCCTGTACTTCCATCCTGAATCCATTCACCTATGTAGACACTCCCCTGACTACCTACCTAATAGTAACGGCGATCTCGGAGAATGCACCAGCTTTGACTTCTGAAGCCGCACTCGCAACCTGTTTTGTTCATGTCACGAACCAATCAAGACGTCCAGTTCGGACTGGGTGACAAAGCTCATTGTGGTCGATCCAAAGACATCTCGATGACATGCTGCGGCTACATCATAGATACGAAGCAGCCCAGCCGCATTGTAATTGTAGGAGCAGATGGGCCAGTCGGCGCAAATAACCTCATGCAACAATGTGTGTTATGTTATGTATCTATTTATGTATGTATGGCGTGGTGTAGCCCTGCAAGACACCTTACGAGGCTCCACATTGGAATCGCCCATTGTAATGACTGGACACACATCAACCGTCAGCACCTGCAGAGTTTCCGCGGATTGCGTACATGACATGCACTATGCACTATGCACTATGCACTGTGGTATGTGTGGTACATGTGCGGAGCCTGGGACAATTTTTCGAGACCAAAAAAGCCTGGTCAGCTTGTTGACAACGCGCGCTATTCGGCATAGTCCCTACGGAGTATGTACTGTTTTGATTGTATCAGCATGACTTTTGCTCCGCTCAAGATCCGTAAACCCCGCCATCAATGTGCCAAGGTGCCAAGGTGGCCGAGTCCAGTATTGCCTAGTATTACCCCGCCCTGGAGTCAGTCAGTCATTGACGAGTTCCCGTTGTCACGTCACGAGAGGCCTTTTTTGAAAACGGAACCGAATACATATTCAATATTGTGCGCATTTGGTGTCAACAAAATGGCGACGGGTGCTTGAACGCCATCTTTCCAACCCAGAATGCCCAGAATTGCTTGCCCATGACCCTGCCATGCCGGTGCCAGAAGAAGCCATGCCAACCAAGGTTGCTTATTTCGGGCCAGACCTCCAATCTCAGCCATCCTAGTGAAGCAAGGCTACGTACGGGCTACGGGTTATCAAGATTGGGCCTGCTTGCCATTCAAGCCCGTGTCATGCATGTCCGCCTTTCCATGACGGTCATCGTACATAAAAACCCCCCGAGCCTTTCTCTCTCTCCCATGTGACGCTCGAGTTGTCGTCCTCTTCATCTTCTTGTCCCCTCGCTCGTTTCTCATGAAGTCTTGTCAGAATCCACCCCGTTCCTTGCTTTCGAGGCGTACGCTTAGTAGTCGCACTTTCTTCCGCCCGAGACAATAGGAGCTACTTTAATTCTGTCTCTATAGTATCGAGACACACACACACACACACACAAACCCTCCACGCGGCAAGCTCAACATCCTCACGTGCCGTGCTCGTGACAGCACCAAGTAATAAACCCAAAGTGGCACAAATATACGTCTTTACAACGTCACTCCCGGAAGTGATCAGACACTTGGGAGTTAAAGCACTTCTTGGCATTGTCTACGATCCGCTCTTTTCTCACCCCGCCCTACATACTTTCCTGGCAGTCGACTCCTCCTCCTTCGTCCTCCGCCATCGATTGAAATCGATTCTTGTTTGATTATTCCAACCGTGCTGTTCCGCACTACCCCAAGCCGGCCCTCACATTCAGGCTTGTCAACAAACAAGCCGCGCCGGGATTTTCTCCAGTTTTTCCACGAATTGCTGAATCCATGGTCGTGTTGGGACTGCGCCAACGAATAGTTCAGAGCATCTCATCTGCGTCCTCGAGAGCCATATCTTGCAGCCCGAAATGACTGGGTCTGTTTTAGCACCGCGGTACAGCACCGAGGACTTTGAGACAGCCTCGATTCGCTCTGCTGCTCCTTCATATAGTGAGTGATCCTCTGCCACCTCTGCCAACATGGTGTTGTTCCCTCGAATCTCGAATCATTGCTGACAGTCATCAAGTTTCCGATGTCCCGTCGTACCACACCCTCCCCTACAACCACAACGAGGTCACTCCGCCTTATAGCCCTCCGGCGCCTCGAACTGCCAACCTGGTGACGAGTGCCCCTGCCCCGTTGTTTGCCCCTGGCCGTCAGAGAGCCACTACATCTCGGCAGCAGACCATTGGTCTGCCCCCTCTGCCGCCGGCTCCAACCCAGAGTTCCACATCGATGCAGAGCTTCCATCTACCGACGTGGTCTGCCAGCAACGCGCCCGCAGCCCGCCATTACCGCAACGTTGCTGAGCGACGCATCACGTCCGGGAGATACGCTGGATCGTCGGAGCCCATGGCCCGCCAAAGCTCGAATGACAGAGTCTTGGAAAACCACTCGGACAACGAGCCCGAGACGCGACCACTGGAAGATCCATACCTCGTCGGAGAAGTGGCAGCAGCGCAGGCTCGCCGCGACAGGCTGCTCCGCGAAACCGGCGAAGATATTCTGGTGCGAGAAGATAAGCAGTGGGACTGGCTCCTAGGTTCGTGCCATCTTCTTTGAACTTCTGCCCTCTCTCCCATCAGCAATAACTGAAGACAACTGAAGAAGGATTTGTTTGATACTTAACTGACTGTCCGTCCGCAGCACAAATGAAGAGCTGGGATGAACGTGAGAGAAGCTGGGCTCGATTCCGCCGTGACCTTGAGAGTAACCAAAGAAAGAAGCTTTTCCGCAGAATTGGCGGCCGACTATTGCCAACATAGGAGGACGTCCCAAGGATGCTGAGTGTTTTGATCGTGGCTCACATGCATCATCACCCTCAACTGATTGGGGGGGGGGGGGGCATCATTCACCAACTTTTCGCGACATATCTTATGAATTCATGATGCATCTTTGGCGCAATTGACTAGATTTGGTTTTTTTTTTGCTCTTTTCTTCTCCATCCCTGCTGCGCCATTTCGGGTTGCCGGGTTGCATTCTTCATTGGGAGAGGTCACATTGTCGCCTGTCATGCTCATCAAGATTAAAATCTGGCATCAACGTTTGTGCAATCAAAAGCATTTCTTACAGTTGTGAAGCGCAAAGGCCCCTGGTGATGTTAGCTTGGCCAATATTTGAATGTATAGTTCTCACGATACATTGACATCGTAATTGCGACGCATTACATTAGTAAAAAGTTGCATCTCACATGAACGGCACAGAGACAATTTCTCCAACGAGACGCAAACATAATTTCAACTTGAAAGGTTTTGCTTTCCGTCTCTACCTCACAATGTAAATATACACGGTCCCAAAACGCCTTGCCCAATGCAGCTAGTAAGACATTGCTCGCGTTGCTTGCCAACAGCATGCCCTCTTTTAATGTGTTTTTTTCGTGCGAAAGAATTACAGTTGACCTTTGAAAGGGTCGCATAGAAGTAGTGTGACAACGATAGAAAGTCTGATGTGTCAACCCTTGCTTCGGGAGTTGAGCAGCAGGGCCACAATCAAGCTGTTTTTATGTTAGCCATCATCACGGCGTAGATGGATGCGGTTACTCTGTGGGCAAACATACCCATAAAGACCGAGGACTTCTCCAAAGATGAGAATCAACACCATGCCAACGAAGATCCTCGATTGTTCCATGTATGCGCGAACGCCCTTGTCACCGACGATGCCGATGCAGTATCCAGCAGCGAGACCGGTCATACCGACGGAGAGGCCGCAGGCGAGGTGCAAAAAGCCACTGGAAGCAAGATAATTAGAATCTAGTTCAACATGTTGCCGTCGCAGGTATTCTTTTGGAGTGGTTGAACACGAACGAGAACAGTGCGTAGTTCTGTGACGCAGATGGTGGATTGAGGTCCTGCGCGATGAGGACGGATATGACGAGGGAATAAACGGCGATGATACCGGACATGACGACGGGAATCAAGCACTACTCATATGACATTTCTTTAGTATTCCATGTAGTTGCACACAGAGCGGAGGAGGAGAAAGATCTTATCCCAACCTTCATGATAAGATCGGGACGGAACGTTCCCACGCCAGCAATACCAATGCCGGACTTTGCGGTGCCGTACGCAGCTCCGATGGCTATGTTGAGAACCGTTGTAAGAATCGATGCTGCATTTGATGAATAGAGAGAGAGAGAGAGGGCACCATCTTACATCCGAAGATCATGGCGGCTGCGATGCCAGCCTAGAGTAGAGATGTCGCATTAGCAAAGGGCGGCTTCATGGCATGACAAGAGAGAAGGTACGAGAGATGCTTACCATCCCGAAGAAGGGGGCAAACTTGGGAGCGAAGTCTGACTCCATGATTTGGGGGAACGGTGTTGCGATGCTGGTTCGGTGGATGAGGGCGATGGATGGCGTCGTGGAGGAGCTCCTACGTCGTGAGTCGTGTATCGCACGGCATCACGGTTCGGTTTGGATGGACAAGAGCTCTCCTGGACTTGGCGTCATGGGGAACTTGGGTGAGCGGCGTGACCTGGCACGTGATTTGGCGAAGTGGCTGCCGGAGCGGGTCTCGTCGGCCCAGATAAGCTCAGTGACGCCTTGCAAATCGATTCATCATGCCAAAATGGAAGAAGAAGAGCGGCGAGAAAAACGGCTTGTATGAAGGGGCATTGTTGTTTATGTAAAGAACCCGCTCGATCGCCCGAAAGAGATGCCACATATTATCTACCTAGAGAAGGCCACATGTCCAAGTCGGAACAATCCGCCGGAACAGGGGGCTATGACAAGAATGACAGTGGGTGCGTGTTTTCAGATTGCAATTTCAGGAAGCCTGGGGAATGAAGAGAGTTCTCTCCCTCTTCGGTACACATGGCCACGGCTGTACGGCATGCGAACAGTCCGTTGGTTGGGACGTCGCCATCTCTGCGCGTGTGGAATCAAGAATGTACCTGGGCATGTATTCTTGATAAAACAAGGGCTATTTGTACGCGTCCATTTCCTAGTGTACATGGAGCCGCCAGGGCCGAGTCTCTCACCTTCTTATATATGTTTTTTGAGACTAATAACGAGCAGTTGTATAACCCACCCTAGTCGCGTAGATGAAAGAAACTCATCCTCGCCATTGGGTAAAATACGCCAGCTCGTTCTAGGAGAGGCTCAAAGGATGGCTACCCTATCGTTGAACTTTTTCTCGTCTACAAAA
This sequence comes from Epichloe sibirici, assembly GCA_022702365.1. NCBI lineage: Eukaryota > Fungi > Ascomycota > Sordariomycetes > Hypocreales > Clavicipitaceae > Epichloe > Epichloe sibirici. The sequence continues at coordinate 1,002,477 of JALAAE010000001.1, read as the reverse complement.
CTTGTGGCTAATGAACTTTAGAAGAGGCTCTGAAGGCAATAAATGAATGAATTGAAGGATCCCCGCTATGACTGGAGAAAAAAAGGTGGAAAGCGAAATCGGATTGTCATCGACAAGGTAGCCATGGAAGTCAGTCAGACGGTAAGACCTCATCCTGCCTTGAATGTCGGTGGCGATTTGGTCGCAGACCCTTATGAATACCAGCCAGAAGTTCAGCCCAACGCACTGGATTACGAAAGAAGTTAGCAGAAGGAGAGAGAGAGAGAGAGAGAGAGAGAGAGAAAGACAAGATAATGTACATGTTTAGCGGTGGGAGAAGAAAACAAACAGGTGGAATTGTTCTTTAGAGATCTGCGCTACGAGGGCCAGGTCAGGATGTAGGGAGCCAGGCTACTTATACCCAAGATGAGTTGCGGCACCATCGCATGTCGGGTAGACTAACAATAAGTTGGATGACCTCGTGGGTCTTCGGCGACTTACTGCCATCTGTCAACCAGTTGACTTGGAATATGAGAACAACTGGGGCTCGGCTCTTTGCGTAGCTGTTTGGTGTGACAATTTGGCCGAAGAGACGATACTGCTCGAAGCTGGTGCAGATACTTTGGACGTGTTATAGTTCGAACGCCCCTGTGTGTAAGCTGCTGAGCTAGGTCTCCTTGACGTCTTCAAGCTCTTATATCTCGACGATGACGAGGACAGCCAGAGCCGCCACTTAGCTGAGCAATTACTGGTTCTTGGCAATGGTGGTGATGAAGATGACGATGGCAGTCATCTTCGTGTGCGTCTCGAGTCCCGCGCTATGCTAACGCACTGCTGCTCTTACACAACGTATCGTGTGTCAAACCAACCATGGGGTTACCGCCTACACTCTGCAGTTGGGCAGCTACACACCAAGGAAGTATAATACCTGATCTTACGCCGCTCAACCGAGCAGCTGAAAATGGCTCAGTCAGCGTTACAAAAGCATTGCTAATGCACGGCGCCAGCCCGTCGATCCTGGACACCCCTGAGAGGACGCCAGATCGCGTGGCTGCCAGGTCAGAACGCCTTGAGAGCAGGCCTGGAGTAAGGGAGAAAATCATCCAACTTATTGAAAAAGCGGTAAACGAGACCTGATAGTAGCAAGCAAAGGCACGGTAGAAACAGCAGTTGTCCGCTTACCTTGAAATCCATCGAAAGCATGAAGCGCTAGCTAGCTCTGAAGAGAAACGTATTCGCTTACGAAGCGTAACTCTGCTTGCTCACATTAACGGTCTCTTTTTTTTTTGGCCTGCTGCTGATGTTCTTGGTATCCTATTTGCCTTTTGTTTCCCTTCTTGACATGAATCGATATATAGCAAATGAGCCCGATGTTTGCGGCAGAAAGAGACGGCGACGAATTGTCGCATAGTAGATCGACTATTTGTGTCTTTGAAACAGAAGGAGTTCGTCGTAAACAAGAACAAGAAAGCTGATAAATGCGTTGGGATACATCGTTGGATCATTGAGCAATATCATCCTTCCTTCCAAGATCCACTTGAAGCAGAGGTTCTCTGTATACGTACCATCAGTTCCGACAATACGTCTGGCTTTTCTTCTCGTCGGGTCAAATTCTCCTCACAACCCTGTTCACCTGTTGACACATCAAGACCAAGGTGGGTTGCAAGAAATTTGACTGTGCAAAGGTTGCCCCCCCATTCGCTGCCGTAGTATGCCCGTATGTAGGTGCGGCCATCGATTCGGCGCAGCCACTCGGTCCGAGGGTTGATGTGAAAGTGAAATACGACCCACCGGTCGGTACGCCCGTTTCTCGGCGTGGTCTCCCTCCCGAGTCCAGATAGATGTTCAGTTCCGAATCGCCGTGGTAGACCCCCCGGCTCGGGCCCGATCCAGCACGCAAAGCTCCAGGAATGGGCCGGCATTTGACTGCGACGAACTTCCTGTCTGGTATTGCCAGCGGGCATAATGCAAAGTCAGATTCCCGATGCGGATGCCTTTCAAGATGACATCAAGATGAGGGAGCCCAGCTACTTTGACTTCCCCAAGCCCGGAACCGCCGAGCTTCGACCGATGCATGATCGTCGTCTGTCTCTTGGTATAATGAAGACTCGTATTTCTATACTTTCTTATATAACGCGCCATCCCTTCCTTATTCAACTCCAGTCGCCTCGGCTGCGAAAACCTTTGCGACCCTGCGCGTTGATGATTTTCGCGTCAGAAAAGATCAGAAAATATCAGAAAATATCCGAGTCAGTCACGTCTGTTGAGCATATGTATATGCTCGTATAACCGCAGCCATATTAAGGGTGCGCACTCCGGTTTTGGCCGTTTGGCCCAGCTGCTTGTTAACTGTCCCACTACGGATCTATATGACAAATGCAATAAAAGCGCCAAGTTCCGTAAGTCATCCCATCATCTAATACGACAGATCTGAAGTTTTGTCTCCGGGACAAAGATACGGGGGAATGGTGCAGTGGTACGTTTCCTCCATAGGGCTTGGGGTGGAATTTTCCAGGTGGTGGTTCGATATCTCTTACTAATCTGCCGGCGCCGTTTCTGCTGCCTAGACTTGATGGACTCATGGGATATCTATGATGAAGTCACTGGATCATCGTCACGCTAATTAGAGTTCCGAGACAGAATGTGGCGTAGACAGCCGGGAGCCCAACGGTACCGCAGCCCGCCCTCGTTCAAGGGCATCAACAAACGTGAGATAGGAAACGGCAACATCGGTGGTCACGGAGGGGTCCGGCGGCGGCTATTCGAATGACATGGTCGAGCCACAAGACTAGGGTTATTAGGCCAATCATAAATTTTCCTATAGAATAGCGTAATAATAGTTGGGGAGAATATTACCTTTCCTATAATTTAACAAAAAGCTATACATAGTATCTTTTACTAGTATTCGTAACTTATAAGACTTCCTAACAGCTCCACCCTCTAGAGCTACTAGTATGTAGCTACTGGTGGTTAGTCCACGTGGAGCATGTAGTCGTGTACATGATATAATTCATATAGTATTATATGCACACTACATGTACATACGTGTAATGCTTTCATCACGGATCCTTCCTTTCTTAATGCAGAGGGGCCACGTTGAAATCTCTGCAACAGGTCGTGGATCTGTTAGACTCTGCTGCTGAAGCGCCAAGGCGTCGTGGCCCAAATACGGAATGATGAACCTGGATCCCCTGTCCAGTGTTGAGAGAGGCACAGAGATGGGAACAGAAGATGTATGGTGAGCAGTTGGTCACACGGTACATATTCCAGGCTCGCCTCAACCTCACGACTCACGAGCCTTGAGTTGGTTTGTTTGTCCTTGCCATAATCAGGATACACATAACTTCGCCTGCTTCCCCCTTCTACGTCCGCCAAAGGCACAACACCTGGGCAATATGCGCTCAACATCGCTTCTCGCCGTGTGCGTGTGCGCTGGTCTGGCCCCTCTACTGGCAGCCGCAGCCGCAGCCGCAGCCGCTCTCGAGATTGTAGGAAATGCTGAAGCCAGAGTCCGGGGGCAAGGGAACGCTCTCACCGCCCATGACATCGCATCTGATTGCACCCTTTTCGAGATCGTCAGGGACAGTTCGCAAGACTGCAAGCACCTAGAAGCCAAGTGGTCAGTCTCGCATAATAAGTTCATCAAATGGGTAAGGATTCCAAGGAAACACAAAAAGCCCCCCCTCCCCCCCCCTCCCCCCCCCTTTCTCCCCCCCCTTCCTTCTCTCCTCTCTGCTGTCAGATGCTTCTCTTCACCACAAGGATCATCACTGACGAGGTTTGGCATCCATTCTTTGCTGGTATAGAACCCCGGTGTCAAGCCAGACTGTAGTGGTCTCGAGGTTGGCAATTTGTATTGCGTCCAAGTCCGTTTTGGAACTCCTCTTGTCACAGCAACGTCTTCTTCAGCAGCACAGATCGAAAAGCCGACAGATGCCTCCGAGCCTGGACTCGTTCAAGAGGGTGTTGCGAGAGACTGTACTGCCTTCTACGAGGCAAAGCCTGGCGATACTTGTGATAAGATTGTCACCGCGCACGCTGCTCTCACTCTCGACGACTTTGTCCGATGGAACCCAGCAGTAGGGCGGCGAGCAGGGCGGCGAGCATGCACGAGTCTCCCGGCCGGCCGCTACTACTGCGTGGGCGTGGAAACCCGAGGCTCATCCTCCTCCAAGACAAAATCTGCCTCTGGCGCCTCTCCCATGCAGGCCAGCGTCGCAAAAGAGTGCAGTAGCTTTTGGAACTGGTTACATCACATCAAGACCCAACCTTGCGGTGACTGGAGGGGCAAAGACATCCGGTAGTAGTAGTCTTCCAGTGTAGATTGGCTGTGGCAAGCAAAAAAATAGACTTGGCATTAGGGTCCTATGATGCACGTCAAGCAGTTGAATGACGACTAATACTTCTTGGTTTTTATGGGAATAACTACTCCGTATAATATGGGTGGTAAAGAGAAACCACTAATAATAGGCCAAAAACAGGACGCGCAAAGACGCGCACCCTTGTCGTTAGAAGGACTGCGGCCATGATCTCTTTTTATTCAACAGGTGGCTAATAGTAATGGCTGTCCTAGGCCACACACATAAGCAGCCACGATGGGCGCCAAATACTCCGTATTAACAGAGGACGTGATGATGGGTGCCGGATAAATACTATGCATGTATCTACTCCGTACATGTATTGGTTTTATCCATTTCAAAACAAACCAAGTTGCCAAGTGACGACAACCAATGAAAGAGCGCATAATGACCAGACGTCACATCACTGCCACGATCCACTGCCGAAGCACCCCCCCTCTCCTCCTTCCTCCCTTGAATTATTTTACAAATCTACATGCCCCAATTTTTCGTTCCTCTCTACAGTAACTACGGTAACAGCTGCGATCAGCTCCATGCAATACTACGGAGTATTTATTGGAGAGTTACAAGGAGAATGAATGCACAGGGACCATTATGCAGCGCTATAACGGAATCCATCCTTTTCACCATGCACTCCGTCAAGCCAAGACTATTAGAAACAGGTTCTCCAAAAAGAAGAATCATGCAGGTAGGTGGTTGACAGCTCGGTACGTTCGGCTAAGGCATAGATAGGCATCACGCATCACGCATCACGGTGTCTCACCAACGAACGAACGACTCGCGAATCTTGTAAGAGTCGATGTCGCGGTTTCGAACAAGGGTCAATGCATGCATGCATGAGGGCAGGGGGCATTCGATGTCGCTGCGCCCCATACATACATGTAAGTTGAAATGAAATGAAGCCACAATTGAGAAATCTGCTGCGACTTTGACTGGCTGCCTCTTTGCCAACAAGAGATACGAGGGGTGAGAGGGAGGGTCCCGTCTGTTTTGTCTCCACCCGCCCGTTATTAAGAGCCAACGTTGAACTATTATAGGGCCGGCCGTCATGGCAGCCCCCCCCCCCCAAAACCAATTCCACAGGAGAAAAACAATGGGGAAAAGAGGAAGAAAAAAAATAACAATTAATGCCGTTCTGTATTGTCGGCAAGAGCCGAGATTGAACGACTGGTCGTCGAGGTGAGAGAGAGGGATTATCGGGCAACATATATCTATATGTCATGGCCTTTCCCTTCATCAATCCATTCCTTTGCCCTCCGTTTTCAGGTCTTCAGCCTTCTTTCTGCTGTTGCCAACAAACTTCACGTCAACTTGCTGTTTCCTATTTTGACAGCACTCATTCGAAGTATACATACATCATAATCATGCTCTCCAACCTCATCCCGGCCGTTGCCGTGGCGCTCGCCGCCTCTTCCCTCGTTTCTGCGCAAACATCCACCGACTGCAATCCCCTCAAGAAAGGTGCGATCTCTTCTTTTTCTCGACGTCTTCATCGTGTATTGTGTGTGTGTGTGTGACGAGTGTATAATAAAACGAGTGTACACTTTTTGCTAACCGGGGGAAAAAAAAATTATTTATATATAAAAATTTGCGTCTTGATCTTCAGACTGCCCTCCTGACCCTGCTTTTGGCAAAACAAGTGCCACCTGCGACTTCACTAAGGGCCCATGCGATATCTTCGAGGCCTTGGGCACCACTCCGGTCAAGTACGACTCGCGAGGCGGCGTCTTCGAGATGAGCAAGGCCGGCCAGGCGCCGACGCTGCGTAGCCGCCAGTACATATTCTTTGGCCGGGTCGAGATGGAGATGCAGGCTGCTCCCGGCCAGGGCGTCATCTCGTGCGTCGTGCTCCAATCGGACGACCTCGACGAGATCGACTTTGAGACGATTGGCTCCGACACCAGGCAGATCCAGACCAACTACTTCTTCAAGGGCGACACCACCACCTACGACCGGGGCGGCTTCTCCCCCGTCGACGACATCTTGACCATGCACACCTACGCTCTCGACTGGACGCCCGACAAGCTCGAGTGGCTCATTGACGGCAAGGTGCACCGCACCGTCACGCGCGCGGAAATCGGCGAGCACAAGTTCCCCCAGAGCCCCATGCAGGTCAAGCTCGGCACCTGGGTCGCCGGCTACGAGGGCAACAACCCGGGCACCATCAAGTGGGCGGGCGGCATTGCCGACTTCTCCAAGGGTCCCTCCTCGGCCGTCTTCAAGACCGTCAGCATCACCGACTACGCCGGCGGCTACGGCGCCACCACCAAGGACGTCAAGGAGTACGTCTACGGCGACCGTTCGGGAAGCGCGTCCAGCATCCAGGTCAAGCTTCGCGACGGAAGCAAGGCGGCTGAGGCGCAATCCAAATCCACCTCGGCGACAACCACCCCCCCGCCTGCGAGCCCTGCCATGCCATCATCATCATCATCATCATCATCATCGTCATCATCATCGACCATGGCGAGTCCAAGTCACGCCGAGGCCAATAGCTCCGTCGCGACTACCACAAGTTCTACAAGTTATACTTCTGCTTCCGCCCCGACCACCAACACCACCGTCACCACCGCTGGCACTGGCATTGGCACTGGCCTTGTGCCGACTTCCCCTACTTCCTCGCCCGGTCCGCTTTCTGGCGCCGCGGGCGGCAACGCCAAGGCCGTCGGCGCCGTCTTGGCTGCCATTGTCGCTGCTTTTGCCCTCTAATGGCATTCTGGCCAAGTTTGAACTTTAGCTGGCGAGTGTCTGTGTTTGGTCTGCCATTCTACCTACATACAGTAGTATTTGTTGCATTGTGTAATTTTTGTTGCGATTTTTTTTTTTTTTTAAAAAAAAAAGGCAATGGGCGTATATAGAGTGGCAGAAAATGATTTTCGGGGGGAAAAGAGACTCATCTTTCATTCCAGGTAGCCAATTCAGTAATACGACTTGTCGTTGGTCGTCGTTGGTTTTAGAACTATTTCCATTGTCTCCACAGCGACAGGGCTGAGCTGAGCTATGCGGAGTACAACGGCTGCAGGACCCAACTCGTAGACGTTAGTGTCAACGGCTTGTCAACAAGATTTATCACGGAGTACATCAAACTAGATCCATGAGGATTAGTGAAGGCATCTTCGGGGGGGGGGGGGGGCAGATTATTCTAGAATGTTGGACAAAAAATTTCTCTCACGCCGCAATTTAGACTGGTCAGAACCGTTATGTAGATGGATGGCCCGGGCCCCGTGCCGCCGCGATTTCCATGACGCGCGGGTATCCGACCAATAGAATGGTCTTCTTGGTCTGACACAAAGTCATGGGGTGGGTGAACATGGGAGCTTACGTAACTAGGCGGCGCCATACCCATATTATGCTACGATCGTCCACGACTTCACCACCACAGCTGGAACCTGCGGGTCCTGTCTACCTTCCTCACACACCTGCATCATCAGGACTCACTGCAGTTTCTGTGACTTGCCAGTGACGAAGAGAACGCCATCTTCGGCTCTGCGGGGCTGTCAAGGTTTGCTTTCTCCTTTAATTCCCCCCCCTAGCAGCTCTAGCTTGCGGCTTCCGCTGCCCTTCATTTCGCCTCAACCCATCACATTGGCCCTCGTCGCGTCGCCCCATGAGCAAACCAGCAACACAGTCCCCAGATGGGAGTGGGACGCCTGACTCGGACTCGGACGTCCGTTTCCATGCCATCGACGACGCGGAATCTTTTTACAGATATGGCCCTGGCGGCTAACATCCCGTGGCCATCGGCGATCGACTTGGGGGTCATTACCATATATTGCATAAGCTCGGCCACGGAAGCTATTCCACTGTCTGGCTCGCGCGCTCCAGCGACTCGTTGCGGTCAAATTCTGCACGGCGGATGCGAGCCCGCGTGAGTCTGAGATTCTGTCCCTTTTAAGGAATCCGTCCGAAGTCGACGATGGCGACGACGGCGTCTTGGGGGCGAGGCATGATACCCACCCACACTTCTCAACACGTTTCTGTCGCCCGGGTAGCAACGGGTAGCACGGGGATTGTGATCATCCGTGCCCACACGAGCGTTGGAATGCAAGGGGAATGCATATAACGCACACGACTTTAGCTAGATAGGCTTTTTCCCTCTACAAAAGAGAGATTACAAGTTATAGAGGGAAAAGCCTATCTAGCTAAAGTCGTGTGCGTCATATGCATTCCCCTTGCATTCCAACGCTTGTGTGGGCACGGATGATCACAATCCCCGTGCTACCCGTTGCTACCCGGGCGACACACCCCCCAATTGCAGTTGAGGTTATCGAGACCTGCAATTGTGCTCTTCGTACGGGATATGTGGTGTTTTTGGGTCTGCAGAGTGAGGTGATGTTGCACGAAAAAGAGAGGCGCAGCCGACTGGCCACTAATTTTCTGCGTAGTCCCCCTTATATCCTATGCAACAGCTTCACATCGATGGCCCCCACGGCACCCATACGTGCCTGGTCACTGACGTTGCAGGGGACAGCGTGATCGAGGCAATACGCAGAGGGTCCTACGTACCTCTCATGCTGTCCGTTGCGCGTGCTATCGCCGCTCAGTCAATTCTTACGGTTGCCTGCCTCCCGCCCACCAGAGAATAGGTTTGAGCTAACGAAGCCGAAGTCGTTCCCTAGTGACATCTGGACCCTCGCATGTGCCGTCTAGGCCATCCTCGCCCAGCGGCCCTTGTTCGAGATGCTCTGGTGTACCGAGGACAACGTGACGTGGATGCAGGTCCAAACGCTCGGAAAGCTGCCTAATGAATAGTGGGAGAAATAGGATGCGCGCTCAAAGGACTTTACGGAGGATAGCTAGCCTATCCGAGCCGATAACAGTCCTGTCTATATATTTAACTACCAGTTTGAGGACGCTATCCAGGAAGGGCGTAGAAGATATAAAATAGAGACAATAAGTTCGGCCGAGAAGGAGGCTCTGCTTGCCATGTTGCGGCCGATGTTAGCGTACAGGCTGGAGCAACGTTGCAGCGTCAAGGAGGTTCTTGGCTCGGAGTGGATGACCAGGTATTACGCGATGCGGGCCGGGGGGGATCTCCCCCAACTCCAGAGGCAGATGGCAGGAAAAACTCGCCAGATGCCACGGCTGTACTGTGCAAGAATGCACCCATGCGCGATTTTAGCTTTTTTTTTTTTTTTTTTTTTCAGAAGCTGAGGCTGCGACTCTGGGGGATCTGTCAGAGAAAATGTTGACATACCGGCCGGAAGAACGGCTGAGCGCGAGGACGTGTCGAAGCACGAGTGGTTTCACGCACAATATTGCCTTGGAGATGGCCGTTTCCCCATTGCCTGAACGGGAGGCCTGCGAGGACACGTACAGATAAAATCACCAACGTAAGCTTCATTTGGAAGCGTCTTTATCAACTCCCACACATCTGAAATATAACCTTCTTCCGTAGTACAAAATACATACCTCAACTGTGCGTATTGTGTTTGATTTCTTACGCCACTTTGCGTAGGGTATCTATGTGTATTAAACCAAATCAACAACCCGTAACTCGCGGGGGCCGTATTTTTAGCCAACTGCTTCCATCAGGTGTGACATTTATGCCTGATGATCCTAGATATCAGCGGCATGGATTGGGCTCACCCCTTCTAGAGCAGGCGTGTACGGAAATAGATCAACTGGGGTGACCGGCTTTTGTCATGACCTCACCAAGTGGTGTTCCACCATAACAAGAAATTTGGATTTAAAAATCATTGGAGAATTGCCAACTGGTGGTGCTCAATAAAGAGATGTTTACGCTAATTCAAATGTTCTGTTCTTCTGTAAGGACTAAAATGGATCGACTGATCTTGGCAAGATCTTGGGCTGAGCGGATGTTGCTCTGGCAGTAGTAAAAGGAGGCGGAAGTAGATTGCGAGCATAAGATTCTAGTTTTTTTTTATAGCTAAGACATTTATGCGCGACTTGGATCACAACGATTTGTATGATCGCGTGAATGGAACTTTCTGCCCCTTCAGCGGCCAATTCGAAGGACCCCCTCCTTGGCCAACGTTAGCTGAAGCTATTGAATTTGAGTGAGAAATGTTTGCGTGCTCTTCTAATGGATGCTGACTGTGGCAAGGTCTCGGATTCTCAAGGATGGCTAAATGGAATTGGATTAGATGATGTTTGAGATTTAGTTAGGTGTAGGTAGGGATGCGTGTATGTTGCCTTGTATTAGTGTTGTTCTGAAATAACAGATTGGGTAAGTAATCACTCAGATTCTTCCTACTCAGTGACGTTGCTAGCTCTTGTGTAGAAAACGCTGACGGAGTTGGGCTGCTGTATGTACTCGCTGTGTCAAAAGAAGGGATATTATATATGTACATGTAAATTAGCGAGCAACATTTCAAGTCTCAAGTGCGCCCTAAATCCACATGAAGCCTTACAAGATGATGAGCTTATTAGGAGGAACCATGATTATAATGGTATAATATATCTTTGATAGCTTTAGGCATTTATGTTAAATTTTTTTTTTTTTGGCTATATACTAGACTACCAAGCATGGCCTCACGGCGAGTCCACAATGCCTTGCTCCGAGGCATATGTTCTCGTCGCACAACAGAACTTCCAATGTATGGGGAATCAGGGAGACATGTCCACCTGGCTATAGAACGGCTTTCGCAAGTCTCTTCAACCGGGTGAGGAATCGTGTTCAAGCAGATATACTATTCAGACCTCTGGCATTCGTCATCGACGCCTCATTCCAAGTTCCGACAGATGCGGCACCTCAACGATGATGATGTCTGGCAGATGGAATATCTACATACTTTCATCATGCGTTGATACCCGTCTTCTCTGCCTCGAAATGGTACTACTCATTGCAGGTCAGGGGCCCAACGACGGGGCAACCTGGGCAAGTGCGGGAGCATTCTCATCTCTCGATCTGAGAAGCTCTTGTTGAGAGCGAGCTGACGTCGGGGTCAGAGCTGAGAAACAGCACGCAAAGGCCGTGGGCCGCAAAAAAAGCAGGGCAGGAGGTGCGGTGGGCAAGATGAGGCTGAGCTGTTGGACAGTCGGGAACGGGGATGGCCTTATTCCCGTTTCATGACTTTTTTTTTTCGACCTTGTTCAAAACTGACTTGTTTGATTTGAAGCCCTGCTTGTTCCCTTTTAACGAGAAGAAACATGGCTTTTCTTTGACCTCAATTGGTCAATCTGCTTGTGCTTTGTACTGCCGCCAACGCCAACGAGAACTGTCACTCTCTGCTGCTTTGTGCTTGCCAGAGCTAGAATGGTAGAAAACGAGAGACACTGGCGACCAGGCCGTCGAGCAACATGATCGTCGTCGGCTATGCGATGACTTGCAAGAGCATTACATTCGCTTGGCTTTGTGTAAATTGTAAATTAGTGTACTAGGCCGTCGTCAGGCAGGCAGAGCTTTGGAAAAGTACAGGTCAACTTATTTATATATACGCAAAGTAGTTGCAACCCATCGCCCGCTAAATCCTAAGCTTGCTTGCTCCCTTGGATCTTTTTTGAGATGCTTAATCATTGGATGACAAACGTATGTTCCTTGTCTACCAACATTTCTACATCAAGAGCTCTATACGCAACAGTGAATGCGCACCCCGGCAGTTATAAGCGATTCTTCCGATGGGTATTCTTTACATGTCCACTCTCCTTTGCTGCTTTTCCCTCTTGCGCTTGGTTCTTGAGCTCGGGATCCGTCGCTTGTTTGGGAGGTTTCGATGCATTTTCCTGGCTTGTGGCTTATCAGTCCGAGACGCCATTATTGCGTATACTTGCAACGGAATACTACTGCAGGACGAACCTGGGTTCATGAGACGATTGCGATGCTGCCACCGCTTTGAACTGTCCCTCTTCGCCACTTTTGCCGCCCTTGGAATGAGCCATTCTCTGCGAAAACTTTGGCGACGTGATTCGATTGATGCGTGTTCGCGAGATGACAAACGCACCTTGTAAATACCTGAGGTTTGGTGTCGTTGCCATCATGTTGTTCATGCAGTTTTCCTCTCGAGAGAGCGATGCGATTGACTTGGTAGCGAGGAAACGAGATGGGAGTGGTAATTTTTCCGCTAGCGCGACAAAAAAACCATCAGTTGAGGGGATTCGACCCTAATTTCGTCACCTTGTCGTCATTCAAAAAAAAAGTACTTGCCCTCCCCTTTGCACCCAGTTTATGCATCGTGGTTGCTGGCGACCCATATTTTGAAGCGATCATCGATTTTGAAGTTTCCAAGGGGATCAGTCAACGAGGGTGATGTCAGCAACGACGGACGGGGTTGCCACAAGTAACCAGCACTAGTAGCATTCAGACAAAGAAGTAAAGATGTGAGTCTACGATGGTCAAAGACGAGGGAGGCAATCTTCATTGTGTGGTTGCCTTGATTGTGTGCCTTGCGAGTTAAGAGTCAGACGGCGGGATCATCGAATATATCCTCTCATGGTACATTGTTTTGTTTCATCGATTGCCATGATTTTCAGAAATGAATCAACTTCAGTAGCGGTACCTTGGCTTTGATGTAGTCTTCACTCACTACTCGCCCGTTGGCACGGTATTCTCGAGCTCGGCTACACACTGCCTGTAATATTACGAGGGTTTTTTCTTTTACAAGAAGAAAATGGCATTGATAATATTGGAATGCAAACATATGAGTCTCGCAGGCATGCCCTGTCAGCTCTCGTGCTTCTCGGACCTGCGATTGGCCTGCGATTGGCCTGCGCCACAATCCCGACTCCCCCACGAGCTGCGAACTTGGCATCCCCTAATAATATGTAATGCCTCCAGAATTATTAGTCAGCATGCAGAAAATGGGTGAGGACGACTCGATGGACCGGTCGATCGAGGTACCAGCGGCTTGGGACTTTTCTAGGGGGAGCCGCTAGACGCGCTGAAAAGTGAAAGGGGTCCGAAAGGGATCCGAAAGGGATCGGGAAAGGATCGGGAAAGGACCGTGTATTGCAATCTGTAGACTGTTGAAACTGTGGTGTGGACTGTACATAGACATCTCGCATTTTTATTATCCTTGTTCTAGAACGAAGCACGGGGACCAGCCAGTCCCGTCTGATTCCTACGGGTGACCCATTTTTGTCGACTTTTCCACTCCACTCCACGCCACTCCATGCGCCACACCTCGACTACCCACCACAAATTGACCACCACCCAGTGACCACCCAACTTGTGACCCGAGCCCGGCCCAGCCAGCCCAGCCAAGCCAAGCCAAGCCAAGCAAGCCCTGCCGTCCGCTAAATTCGACCTCGTTGCTGCTGCTGGGGGCCAATGCTCCTGCAGAACTCCCTCAACTTGGCCAACGGACGACGTTTTTTTTTGTTTTCGCCGACGTAGACGACCCACGATAATAAGGCCAGTAGGACCACGGCCGACCGAAATTTACCAACTGCCATCCAACGTCGTCGAACCACCGCGCCTCCCTCCCTCACCCGGTACTCCCTCACCCGGTACGCCTGCTCCGCGCGAGGAGGCAGAGTCTCGACTCTCCTGCGCTCTTTGAACCACCGCCTTGCTCGAATTTGCCTCTGGCGTCTTGTGTGGACTGGCGACAACGTCCCAAGTCCCCCCCCGCCGCCTATCTTACCCGCACGCAGGGGAGGGAGGAATACATACATACAGTAGAAAAGTAAGAGGCCCAAAGGGTAAAAGGGTAAAAGGGAGCCGCCGACACCGAGTCCCCTGGCCATCCCCAGCATACTTGGCAATTTTGCCTCGCTTTTCACTGCTGGCCGTTCCCAACGGCTTCGCACGGTAAGCCTTGTCCTGTTTCTGGATCGGGCCGCACGAGCCTTTCTCCTCACCAACATTTCAGTTGGCGGGTGCGGCTTCTCGGCATGAGAAACTTTTCATTTGTGCAGTAGCCAGGTGATTCTAACATCAAGCCATCTTCGCCCTTGGACAAAAGAAGACATCGTCTCAAAGTTTCATGATGGCGGATTACCAGTATGATCCTCGAGCTCAGCAACGGCCGCCGCCCCCTCGCGGTGGGTATCCCGAACAGAGCAATTTCCAGCGAGATGCCGCCTTCTCCAACATCTTCGGCGCTGCACCTCCTCCGGGACGATCTCAAACCATGACGTCGTCATCTACCGTCCCCTCGATGATGGATCAGGGTCGGACCCCATCCATGTCGTCGACAACCTCCGGCATGCAGCGTCAACCTCCGCCGCCGCCGCAACAAGGTTTCTACGGCGAACGAGACCCTACAGCACAGAGACGTCGGCATAATGAGCCCAACATGGGAGGCGGATACCACCCGGGGCAGCGGTCCATCTCGGGAGGACAACAGGTTCCTTCCCCTCAAGCCCAGTACATGCAGCAAAACCAGCCGAGACGAGCATATCCGGGCCCTGGCGGCCCTCTGCCTCCTCGAATGGAGTCCCGAGGACCTCCGCCTCAGGCCGCGGGAGCACGATATGGCCCTCAGGCCAGCTATCAAGGCGGTGGTGGCCCGAGACCTGCTCTCAACAGCGATCCTTATCGTTCCCAGTCCCTGGCTTCTGCTCCCCGTCAACCAATATTATACCACCCGTCATCCGGCTCACACCAACAGTCACCAGCAAACCAGTTTCGTCAAGCCGCCTATTCGAACCAAAATTCCGCGAGGACGACGGCCCAGGGAAGAGTCGTCCCTGAACGTCACCACGAGGACCGCTCCATGTCAATGACCGGCTCCTACTACCCCATGGCAAATGATGCCCATCAGACAATGAGTGGCCGAGTCATCCCCAATCGGCGAGCCCCGAATGATGCGTCCATGTTCAACGGCCTCCCGCCCAATGGAGGTTATCAGACTGCCCCCGGGACTCAGACTCGCACCGCTAGTATGGCATCATCGTCTACTGGTCTTCCCGGGCATGCCAGAACAATGTCGATAGCTTCGACCACTGCCTCCACAACAGGGCCCCTGGAGTCTGATGCGTCTACACTGGGCGGGGGGCCGTCTCGAAGCAAGTCCGTCGAGAGCGAGCGACCGCACACGGCGACCAAGATCCGACCGCCCCTCGTCTATCCTGCGCTGCTGTCGAGGGTTGCCGAATGTTTCCGCAGAAAGATCATCACTGGAGATCGAACCAAGAACGAGCTCACGTACAAGAATGCCTTTAGTGGCTCAGAGGCTGTGGATGTCCTTTCGTATATTATTAGAACGACTGACCGAAATCTTGCCCTACTTCTCGGTCGAGCCCTAGATGCCCAGAAGTTCTTCCACGACGTCACCTACGAGCACAGATTGAGAGACTCACAAGCCGAAATGTACCAATTCAGAGAGAGCTTGATGGAAGAACCCGAGGAAAAGCCCCCCGTGGACGGAGTTTTCGTATTGCTGTCCGAGTGCTACTCGCCGACTTGCACGAGAGATCAGCTTTGCTACTCAATTGCCTGTCCCCGACGTTTGGAGCAGGTTTCCAGGCTCAATTTGAAGATCAATCCCGGCCTACGGAAAGACGACGCCACCAATGTCAACGACGACGAAGTTGACCAGACGGACGAACAAAAACTTTGGATCAATTCCGTTCCCAAAGAAGTTGCCGATGCGGTCGACGAGCGCGAGAAGAAGCGCCAGGAGGTCATTTCCGAAATCTGCTACACTGAGAGGGACTTTGTCAAGGATCTCGAGTATCTGCGCGACTTCTGGATTCTGCCACTGCGTACCAAGGCCTCGCCCATCCCGGTGCAGCGTCGTGACAAGGTTGTTAAGAACATATTTAGTAACATTGTTGATCACCCGAGCATCCACACCGTCAGCTCCCGATTCGCCCTTGCGCTTACCACTCGACAACAGAAGGATCCCATTGTGCACAACGTTGGTGATATCTTTCTCGAGTTTGCGCCCCAATTCGAGCCATTCATATGGTATGGTTCCAGGCAGTTGGAGGGTAAATTCGAGTTCGAAAATGAACGATCGGTCAATTCTCAGTTTGCTAAATTCGTCGACGAGATTGAGCGACGCAAGGAATCGAGAAAGCTGGAGCTGAACGGCTATCTCACCAAGCCAACTACCCGTCTGGCTCGATATCCATTGCTTCTGGAGAATGTGCTGAAGTACACCGAGGACGGCAATGCAGACAAGGAGGACATACCCAAGGTTCTGACCATGATTCGCGACCTTCTCGGAAGAGTCAACGCCGAGTCTGGAAAGGCAGAAAACAGGTTCAACTTGCGGCGACTCCACGAACAATTGCGATTCCGACCCAACGAAAGAGTTGACCTGAGACTCACCGAGGACGGACGAGAGTTGGTATTCAAGAGCCAGTTCAAGAAGTCTCCGACGGATCCGGCGGAAATCACGGCCTTCCTGTTTGATCACGCTGTCCTTTTGGTTCGCATCAAGCAGAATGGCAAGAACGAGGAGATCAAGGCGTACCGACGACCCATTCCCTTGGAACTGCTCGCCATCCGCGAAATGGATGAGGTCATTCCCGCACAGGGCTTCAAGCGTTCTTCGTCCAGTCTGATACCATCAATTAGGACCAATATCGCTGATACCAAGAAGGGCGAAGGATGGCCCATCACGTTCCGCCATTTGGGCAAGGCGGGCTATGAGTTGACCCTTTATGCTTCTAACCAGGCTGCCCGGAAAAAGTGGTTGGAGTTTATTGACAATGCCCAGCAGCGCCTTCGTGCTCGTGCAGACTTTTTCAACACCACAATCATCTCGAGCAACTTCTTCGTGGGTACCAACCAGATCAATTGTGTTTCGCCCTTTGGTATGTCTGTTCTGTTCTGTTCACTCTTGACAAGAATCCGTGATGCCCTATTTTTTTTAAGAGAGAAAAGAATGAAGCTAATGACAAGGGACAAATGTGCAGATGGTGGGCGAAAACTTTTGTACGGCACCGATAACGGTATCTATCTGTCTGATCGCAAGAACAAGGAACAGATTCCGAGAAGGGTGCTGGAGACTCCCAATGTGACACAGATTGACATTTTGGAGGAGTACCAGTTGCTGTTGGTCCTGTCCAACAAGACTCTGCAGTCTTATTCTGTGACGGCACTGAATCCCGACGAACCTGCCACGACCAAGAGGCCCAAGAAGATTCAGAACCACTGCAGCTTCTTCAAGACGGGTATCTGCCTGGGCAGGCATTTGGTGTGTTGCGTCAAGTCATCCGCATTGTCAACCACAATCAAGGTCTTTGAACCCAATGACGCCATGACCAAGGGCAAAAAACAAAAGGGCCTTGGCAAGTTCATGGCAGGTGGGCATGATGAGCTAAAGCCATTCAAGGAGTTCTATATTCCTACTGAATCATCTTCGGTTCACTTTCTCAAGTCAAAACTTTGCGTAGCATGCGCTCGAGGCTTCGAGGTTGTGTCACTCGAGACGTTGGAAACGCAGTCACTTCTTGACCAGGCCGATACTTCGTTGGACTTTGTCGCTCGCAAGGAAAACGTCAGACCAATCCACATCGAACGCCTCAACGGCGAATTCCTGCTCAACTACTCCGAGTTTTCGTTCTTTGTTAACCGCAACGGTTGGCGAGCTCGACCGGAATGGCGTATCGACTGGGAGGGAGCACCTCAGAGCTTTGCTCTCAGCTACCCCTGGATCCTTGCGTTTGAGCCCAATTTCATCGAGCTGCGCAACATTGAGAACGGCGCCGTACACATCGTACCTCACAAGAATATTCGCATGCTTCACAGTAGTACACATGAGGCATGGCTTCCCCTCCCCCGCTGAGATTATGGTGATTCCAATCGTGTAAACGTTGCTAACGTCAATTTCAGATATTGTTCGCTTACGAAGACGAGCGGGGAGAGGATGTCGTCGAAGCTATTGACTTTTGGAAGAATGACGGACGATCCCAGATCCTGGGTGGGCCGTCCTCGACGCATCTAGGCAACCCGTGAGACCCGACTCCAGAGACCAGAAATGACGAGCAAACAGCGTGCCTCGCAGTCTCGAGTCGAACAAGGCTGACTGTGGCGGAGTTATTCAGCTCCTCCTGCAGAGATGGAGTCTTGCTTGTTGTACAGCTTGCACTTGCGGGGAGCTGGCTAATTAATACCACATGCCCTTGTTTTCTCAATGCCGGCGGGAGCCTTGTTTACATTGTTTTCTCCCATTTCTTGAGAGGGCTTTCCGCTCTCTCTCTCTCTCTCTCTCGTTTTGATATTTTATTTTTTCGGAATCGGCAAGGCGGAACGAAGCTCATTCTGCAGCGTTATATGGTTTACTTTTCGTAGTTTATACTTTCCCGCGGAACTTTTGCTGGGCAAACAAGTTTGCGTGGGCATGCCAAGAGCTGCGAGGCACAATGAAGAACAAAGCTGGCCGCGACAATTACCACGCGTTGACTCTCGGGTACGCACGAGCAGCTGTGGAAAATTTTTGTAAGACATTAAGAGCCGACTTTGCTGACCTCGCCCAGCTGGTCCTTGGTCCTTGGTCCTTGGGTCCTTGCTAGACCCCATTTTCTCTCTACGGTGTTTCTTTTCTCGAGCCGAGGAAAGGCATGGACGGAGATGGCAAAGGTTGTTGAGTCCGCAATGAGGGGGCTCTACGGGAAGGACAAGAGGGAAGAGGAGATGATTGATTGATACGGCGGGAGAAGGGGAGGGGGAGGGGGAGGGGGAGGGGAGATGTGTGATGGGCGCTTGGCAGAGACAGAGAAGACAATTGGAGAGGAAGGGCTCGAAGGCAAAAAGTGTTTTCGTTGGCAGCATCCAGGCGCACAGTGATGATCATGTCGGTCGGTGCCCAGCCGTCCGCCACGAGTCAAGTACATACAGTACAGTACAGTACAGTACAGTACAGTAAAGTGAAGTGAAGCAGGCGCGGTGATGTCAAAAAAAGCCCATTCATTCCTTCATTTCCTGCCTGACATGTCCTCCGACATGTTCACACGTGCGTACAACACGGCTTACATGGCACAGGTTATTCTCCCCGAGACCACGTCCACAGCCGTCCACCTCTGCTCTCTACTCGGCCGCGGGCCCCTCTCCCCCTGCCACAGCCCCATGTCATCCATCAAGACCTCCACGACAGTCACGAACCTCGCCCGTCCGTCGCCGTCGCCGTCGCCGTTCCTCGTCCTCGCCACCCGCGAGCAAAGCAGATGCAGGTCAAGGAGCTGCGTGAAGACGAGCCCAAACGAGGGCTTAATCGCCCGTCGTCGCGCCGGGGAACGATGGAATATACTTTGTAGAGAAGGGTCGAGGGTCAGCCGGCCCCTCTTGCTCCCGTTCCCGTTCCCGTTCCCGTCCTGCGCAACCGAGTTGACCACCACCACGAGCGGGCGGGACGCGAGCCCGCGCGAAAGGCGGCGCAGGCGGGCGCCGAGCAGGGCGAGCGCCCCGTGGACAGCCTCCCTCGCGCGCTGGGCGAAGAGCGCGCCCAGCAGTGCCGAGAAGTGCGTGATGAGTATGACTGTCGGCCCCGCGGCGTCGGCGTCAAGATCGGAGAGCACCTCCCACAGCCCGTCCATGTCAAACACGCGCGAGAGCATCACCCTGTCCAGGCACGCCTCGACGTCGTCGTCGTCGTCGTGCCCCCCTCCTCCCCTCCCGGGCGGCATCTGGGCTCCCAGGCTGTCGCGCAGGGACCGCAGCGCCTCGGACGCCGGTCTCGGCGTGACGAGGAGCGCCTTGCCCGACGGGCTGTCGAGCACTTCTCGCGAGAGCACCTGTAGGCCCAGCTTGCCGAGGGAGGTGGGTTTTCCCTGGTCAGCAAGGATGGATGGATGGCCATATTGGAACAGAAAGAAATCATCCAAAACCCATCTACAGCAACAACATGTACCGAGTAAGACAACTTGACAAGTAAAAGTACTTACTGCCAAACCCATTCCATCATCCTCGGCACTCACGCCCACCACGGACCCTCGTTCAAACCCGCCGCCCAGCAGGACATGGTCGTCCAGCTCGCCGCAGCCAGACCTACACGGGCCCAGCTGGCGCACAGCATTCCTCCTCTCTACCTCTCGCGCGGCGAGAATGGTAGCCGGGACGGGCGAGAGCGGGAAATGGGTGCTCGTGCTCGTGCTTGTCTGGGAAGAGGCCGATGCGTCCATTGGCACAGCACACAGCAAACTGCACACTGCACACTGCACAAATGCACAAATGCACACACAAGTTGACGAGTTTCTTCACAGTATTACAGAGTAGTTTAGAAAAAGCTGGCTTTGTGACGTTGACGTGCATGTGTATGGGCACGTGTTCATCCAATCAGACGTGTCTGCCACTACTCGGCCCCAGCCAACATAACACCAGCATTCACGTGCATCTGCGTTGACGATTATACTTCTCTCAACTTATATAAACCTTACTCGTAGCAATCTGCCTAGGTATGTTTCACGGCACCGATACCTTTGGTCCCACAACGCCCATTCCCATTCTCCTCTCTCTCTCTCTCTCTCTCTCTCTCTCTCTCTCTCTCTCTCCCCTGTTCCTTTCGTCCAGTACGTTCAGCTTCTTTACGATCCCGGGCCCCATCCCCATGTCGATCAAATGAACGTTCAAATGAGCCTCGACACCCTAGCCAGCCCCCGAATGCTCTTCCCCAAACTTGTCCATAATGTCTTGCTTGGCCGTGACGACAGTGCCCATCAAGTCAAGTAAAAATATTTCCTTCTTCAATGTTCGGTAACGCATCTGTTGCGGTTGCGCAAGGTTTCTCAGTCCCGACAGTACTTCAGGTCCCAGAGTCGGAAACTTCAGACAAGCATCGCAAAATCTTGTCTTGTTGGTGAGTCTCGTTTTGCGCATGGGCAATTATCGAGACTCTCGAGAGACTTTTCCACTCATACTCGGCCAGCTTGTCCATGCATCTAACTGCAGGCTTTCTGCCAGCAGCGAGGCTATAGTAAATATAAGCTCACTCCCATGTGCACCCAACTTCCATTTACATTGCCATTCCAGGGGCCGCAGATTGGCTTCCGGTGTCCGAGTTCTTAGGTCTTCGTCCACCCTTGAGGCTCTTCATGCGACCCAAGAGGCCCGAAGGTTTAGCAGGAGCCGCATCTTCGAGACTCGGAGTGGCCTCTGTGGTGGCTCTGCGCTCCAACGCAGAACCTGACATGCGGCGTGGAACAGATGGTGGACTGACGGGAGACATTGTTCTCTCTCTCCTCTTGCCCGTCATCTTTTCCTCATCTTTGGTGAACTCGGCAAAAAAGGGGTTGGGCTCGAGACCTGCACTGGATGCCGCTGGCACCGGATCTGGTGATCGCTTGCTACTTGTGCCTTCAGGATTGGTCATCCTACCCGATGGTGCGAATTCGCGCGTAGCTTTGTTGATGTGACGGATACGTTGAGCCAAGGACTTCTTGCGCT
This sequence comes from Epichloe sibirici, assembly GCA_022702365.1. Lineage (NCBI taxonomy): Eukaryota > Fungi > Ascomycota > Sordariomycetes > Hypocreales > Clavicipitaceae > Epichloe > Epichloe sibirici. Next base: position 980,907 of record JALAAE010000001.1, on the reverse strand, counting down.
GTAAACCACCGTTCGACGTCTCCTGCTGCTGTTCTGCTTGCCGTCTGACTATGGCAGCTCGTGCGGCGGGTGTGCCTTCCAGGAATGTAGATGTGCCAAGCCCATAACTCTCGTCGCCATGGACAATGTCGCCACGAGAAATTGGATCGAAAATGGCTGCTTCCGTCGACGACGAGGTCGGATAATTGTATCCGTTCTTGATCTTGCGGCCGGTAGCGAAGTCACGGAACGCCTCGTCAGTACCATTGCCCATGAATTGCGCATGATCTGGGTTACGGTTCAAGGGACCAGCGCCACCGAGTGAGTTGTTCAGAGAGTCCTTGGGGAATGCTTGCATGGGAGCGCGGCGACTGCTCTTGTTTCGATGTGGGTTCAGGGCGTCAAAGGGCCCGTCGTGATGGAACACTGCGCCAAGTAGGTTTTTTTGTTAGCAAATGAACGCCATTCCCGGCATGGCTCGTGGTACTCCTTAAACTTACGACCCGTGCCATATATGCTAGTTGCATCTAGCTGGTCGATAAGATCCATTTGCCGGCTTGGGCGACCGGATTTGCTCCTCGACTTGGCATCTCGTCCTTTGTCCCGAGCTTCTCTCCCCTCTCGTCCATTGTCCCGAGCCTCACGGCCTTCGCGAGCTTCGCGAGGCTCTCGACCTTCTCGAACTACCTTTTCGCGTTGTCGATCGCGAAGGCGCTTCGCCTCAATCATCTTCATCTCCTCGGGGGTGATGGACAGAGAACTGAAGTCCATGGCTGAAGACTCTGAATTTCGTCGAGGTCGACGTTGTGGGGGCGGTCTGCGGTGAGGCGATCGCGAAGCCTCGGGGCGAGGACCAGGCACGGGCTTCTTTGCTCTCATGGCCTCTTCTTGCGACTTGGTTGGTCGATGTTTGTTATCGATCTGTAGGGTTTCACCAGTGCGAGGGGCGATGGGCTGTTTTGATGGCTTTCGCTGAGCAGTGAGCGCTGGAGGCGCTGGAAGCGCCGGAAGATCTTTGTCGTTGGGCATCTCGTCTTCGAGTGTCAGAGAATCCTGAATTGAGGGATTAGCATTCGCAGTCGCACCGTGTAGAATGATGCATGAAAAGAGAGGGTTGCATTTGATCCACAAGCAAGTGCGATGGCGTGCACAGGGTAAATTGGAACGTACGAATATGTCTTCGGCGGAGAGCGACTGGTGTTCGGGTTTGTTTGGTGCAAAATCCGGTGATCTGTCCAAGAAAGGATTTCGGGACACTGGTCTTTGTCGGCTAGCGGTATCATCGAAAGGTGAGGTGGTTGGGGAAGCGTAGGCGGCATCCAGGCTGGCTGGAGAAGCGGCGCGATTGCGAAAGGGATTGTTTGAGGATAAATTGACGGATAACCCAGGAGAGGGTAGTTGCCCTGCGCACGAGAACTATGTCAGCTGGTTTTAGGCTCGATCGGACTGCATGCACACCAGCCCAAGGACTTGAAACACAACAATCTCCTCCCACATGACACAGCAGAGAGGTCATTCCATCTCATGTGTGGGCCAGGAGACAATGCGCGCGACAAGGTCAGAGAAAAAAAATGGACAACGAATAACGAACAGCTACCGCGGCGACGAACACTCTGCTTGCTCCTCTTGGCAAGGAGACGGGGAGGTTCATGGCGAGACAAAGACACAACATACGGCGCTTGGTGAGCGCAGCTTGCTTACCTTGCTGGAAAGATCCGGGGCCAGACATTTTGACTGGGCAAAAAGCAGTGGCTGGCGGGCAGGCTGCAAGGCTGGAAGACGAATTGCCCGGCGAACAAGAACGGGCTACAAACACGTTGTGTTGCTGACAACAGAAATGTCTTTGGCGGATATTAGTTGATTCAATTCCTTGAGCCTTGGTAGATAGACAGGCCCAACTTGGTGCCAAAAAGGTCGAAGACCACTCGACACAATGGTACGATTAGTTTACCCTCCCCGAGTTTCCCCCCCCTCCGTTGCGGTGAAACTGGCGGAAGGGCGGCTACGGCCAGTGGACGGCGGGGGCTTTCTTTGCTCTGAAATCCAGGCACCCAGAACCAGGGGAGCCGAAGGATGGAAAAGGGCGAGTCGACGCGCCGATCGACAAATCGATGGCGATAATCGTAAAAATGGGCCGGTGTTGGGCGACGAATAAAGTGTGTTTCGCAAGCCCTTGCTTGTTTTGGAGTCGATGGTCCGCCAAAAGGGGCGCGAAACCCAGAGAGGACACGAAGTAAGAGGCCAAAGGGGGGGGGGGGTTTGGTCGTTTGACGGTCAGGCCCTGGTGCAACTTGACCGGAGGTGCGGTGCTTCGTACTTGCCCCTTTCGCTTGGGCGATCAAAGGACACAGTTTAACAGTCGGAGAAGACAGATGGTCGGGGCAACAGGTCGGGCCGTCACCGAGATTTCAATGAATGCAAAGCCGTATTATCCTGTCAGATCGACGCCGTCAAGAAAAGACCGAGGGGTTTATCCAGAGAGAGGGGTTGTGTTAATAGTGTACGGAGCAGCAAAGGTAGGAAGATGGGAAACCCGCGTTGAAAGCTGAGCGGGCGGCACTCAGGGTCTAAAAGGTAATAGGCCTGGCTAATGTGTAAGGTCTACTCCGCTACTCCGTAGTTAGATGATGCATGGGCTGAAGTCATGCGCAAATGTTCCCAGTCACTCAGAAGCCAGGTGCCGGGTGCCAGACAGCCAGCCAGCCTTTTCCCCAACGAGGCAAATAATTAGTAGCGTGGCGAGCGGGTTCAAGGCGACGCAAAAGATAGACCAGACGAATGATTGCTCACGGGGTTGCTCACGGGTCCACGAGTCCACGACGCTTGCAGCAGGTCGAGGGTACCGAGGGCAACCTCTGTTGTGGTCCCTGTGGATTCCTCCCCAAGAATTTTGACTTTGTTGTTTGGTCCAGCAGCTGGCACATGTGCCAACCCCAACTTTCTGCAATTGATGATGACTGCCAAATCGTTTTCGCGTCGACGGCTTCGAGGCCTGGTTGATATGTTGATATGCCCAGATGTCACTAACAGACCAACAGCCTCTGTGGTCTGTGGTCTGTGGTGTCACTGGTGTACACCGACAACTGGTGGCTCGTACCCGTCCACGGTTCTGCTATCGCTGCCGCTGTGGAAATTATCGAGCAAAACCTTTATTCCGTATGTATGCTGCGATGGATGGTATTGATAAGAAGGAGACGGCGTCAAGGCTACTTGCTTGCGAGTCGTTTGATACAGCTTTTCCAAGTGGCAGTCTAGTCTGTTCTGTAGCCAGGCTGTTGAGTTCAATGATGCAACATGATGACGATGGAAAAAAGGTCTTGCCAGGTCAATTTACCTACCTACCATTTTACAATTTACAGGAACGGGCCAGAGGAGGTGCCGTATTAGCTGCGTCATACCTACCAACCTGGGTTCCTGTATTACTCCGTGGTAGTCCGCACGGAGCATGTTACTTGCCTTTGTACCACCTACCTACATGTACATACAGTGGCCCGGTGGGTCACCCGTACAGGGGTGCACAGGGGCTGCACAGGGGCTGCACAGGGGGCTTGACTGCTCCTGTCACTTCATCGGCGGTGCATTTCGTTACATACATATAATAGTCTTGTTCTGCTTGTCAGTACATATGTACGGAGTACGCCGTACTGTAATCTACATACATACAATCGACAGAGGCAGAGAGGAAGGATCCTGCCTGACTCACTCACCATCACTCCTACGACCTGAGGTGGCGCCACCAGGGACTCAACAGGAGGATTCAGGAACAACCAGTCAGTCGACCCTTTACCCTTGCCAGCAAGTTCAAATCGCATCGTGGGTTCGAGGTACCCATTGCGGCGCACCGCGCAATCCGTGCGTGGTCTTGATCAATCCTGAGACCTCCCCCCCGGCCATCATTTAGATGTAGGACAATCTTGGCATCTCAATCCTTGATAGCACGTTTTTCACCCTTGGTCATGATATTATCTCCCTCCATCTTGATTTGGTTCCCTTTTGTTGCGCCAACTTATAGGTTCAACTGCCTGTTTGTGCAACAGTCCCTCCTTCCCTGGTTGGAATACGGCAACCCATTTGCAGACAATTATTTGCAGAGGCAGTCGCCGGTCGGTGACGCACAGCTGATTTGCCAAGCCGTGATTGGCCGACCTCCGCTGAGCTCTGTCCGCTCTGTCCCAGTAAATTCAAATTCACCAACAACAACTCATCTCGTACCCATCGTCTCGACACTAGAGAAGCCGTCCTTCTGCGTCCCGTCCACACGTGCAAGATACTTATATTGCGAATCTTTCCACAATCTGCAAAAATGCCAAGTACGGACGGTCTCCGTGAGTCCGGCATCTGATGCATTTCCAAACCCCCCCCCTTTACCTTCTCCCCATCCCTTCACAAATACTGACAAGTCCTGCAGAGCCCCCGCTGACTCCGAGCGAGCGTGCCATCTGCAAGTCTTACGGCGGATGGACCAACTTCATGGCCTCCATGGGCCTCAAGCCGTGGGAAGATGATGATGCAGCGGAGGGCAAGGCCATCATTGCGGCATTTGCGAGCAGCGATAAAGAGGAAGAGGATAAAGCTGCTGCGGAGAAGCAGTCTAGTGGCTGAGTTTTGCGGTGGCCGGCAGTCGAGTCAACGACAAGTCAGAGCTGGCAAAGATGAAGGGCGAGAAAGGGCTGCTGTTTCTTCCGTCTCTTACGGAGTATTTTCTAGCTATTGACTGATTGGAGGGGAGGCGTTGATATGTATGTCCCTGCTACAGCCTGTGCGTGCCCCGAATACATATATATCATGACTCCATGCTCGCTGCGTTGTTTGCGCAGAGTTTCAGACTGTTCGACAGTGATGTGCAGCCGTGGTGAAGTGCTCTCGCCCTTTTCTCACTTCAGACATGGAGCATAAATATATCTGCCTCTCGGTTTCGCCCCGTCTACGGTGATTGCAGAGGAGTAGGCGAATTCTGGCCCAGAGCAGCATCCGTCCGCAGTACCAACATTGCTCGACAGACCAGACAATCATCAAAAGCCAGCACAGCTACTCCGGTGTTTTTTTTTTAAAAAAAAAAAAAGAATAAAAAAACAGAACAAAGAAGATAAAAAGTCGTCGTAGCACAAAGTCTCTACTTACCAGACCTCTCGGCGCCCAATACTTCTTTTCTGGCGGCAGAAATTTGGAGCTCTCGCGGGTGAGATGAAGAGTATATGGTGAGTCGATGGGAGTGACGTGAGGCTCAACGACGTAATGCATCTATCTGATGGATGGATGGTTGACCAACCCACTTGACATGCGAACATCACACTCCCACTTATTCGCAGATGAAATACAGCGATACAAACGCCTTCGGGAGTTCCGGAATTCCGGTATTCACGAGACGTTGGAATTATATATTATGATACCTGCGTTGAAACAGACGCTGAAAATATATATATATATATATATAATAAGACTTGGGGCTGTCGGTGAGCACGAGACACATTGTCCTCAGTCAAGAGAGAGTATAGTGTACCTCGGCGTTAGTATCGAGTTTGCGAGGCGTCTTCAACAACACGCTTGTTCAACACGGTTGGACTGAAGTCATCACTTCAAGATGAGAGGTAAAACTGAAAAGAAAAAAAAAAAAAGTTTTCAGCCCCCCGTCAGTCATGCTGTTGTGTGTCGTAGCTAATACTCCCTGCCCTGCGCCTTGGCCCATATGAATCCAATATAGTCAGTCCCTTTGCATGCCATACCTCCGCTGCTCTTGCCAGCAAATGACGCCGTCTCAGGAATCTCTCGCACTCACTCATACATCGTCTTCATATTCACCCTTGCTTGTCCAAGCTCGTTCCCCCTCACACATCCTTTCTTCACCCTTCAAACTCAACCACGCCTGTTCCCGGCGGTGCCACTGTCTCTGCCCGCAGTCGTCCCTCTCCAGCACCAGCATCTATGAGACTCTGGTCTTGTTCCTTTGATGTACCTGCTCCGGCGTCCAATCCGTCCAACAAGTCACGATCCGAGCTCTTGACGGATCGGTCGTCCCCACTGGGACCACCGGGGGGCCCCTTTCTAGCGCCGACAGAAATACCAATGTCGTCATCGTCTTCCTCTTCTTCGTCAGGGCGCTGCTGTCCGGGCAGAGCGTTCTTCTCGAGCTCCGTTTGGGCTTCTTCCATGCGGCGTCGTACCTCGGTTGCGACACGCATGCCGTCCGTGACGATGTTGTCCAGTACGCCACGTAACCCTCTTCCTGCGCCGTGAGGACCAGGGTGGATCGGAACAGGCGGGCGGGAGCTGAAGCCGAGACTGGCGAATGTAGTCAACGACGAGCTCTGCGGTGTCAGGGCGGCATTCTGTAGGCCTTCTATAACGTGGAATGATGAGGGGAACGAGGATTCAAAGAACTGTTCCAATAGTTCATCGGCCAGGACGACCATTCTGAATGTCGGCAAAGTCATGTGCATCGGCTGAGCTGGGTTGAGCGCCGCATTGGCGGCTTCTGATTTTGCTTTGGACACCTGACGCCTTTCTGCGGATAAGTTTTCCGATCCGTCGGCTTCTGAAGGACAAGGTTCAGAGGTTGTTGACTCGAAGCCTATAAGATCCTCCTCATCCTCGTCATCGCCAATGGCAAATGCGTTTGCGTCTGTTCCTGTGCCCGCGTCACCACCACCACCCATCGATGCTGATGTGTCTTGAGAAGTTTGGTTTTGCGGGTGATCCCGATCAGCGTATTCGAAACACCGGCGGATAAAGGCGCTGACACTGCCCAGAAACCTCTCATTCACTGGCGCGCTCGCCGGCAAGCTTGCCTGGGAATCCTGGACATTGCCTGCATCACTATTCAGAGCCACGCTGGACGCATTCGGGCTGAGAGATCCTTCGAGACCACGGCGCGACAAAAATAGTAGCGCCTCCGAGATGCGTAGAATGCCTTCGCGGTCTACTTTCCCGTCACCGTCGTCGTCGTAGAGCTCGAAGAAGTAAGTGATGGTGCCCATGATGTCTGTTCTGCCCTTGATCCCTGCCAATCCAGTGACGACATTCTGCAGAGTAAGAGCGGCGTTGCCATCCACGTCCCATTTGTTGTACATTCGCCGGAGGAACTCGTGCTCTGCAGGCTCTGGGCCCGACCCCCATGGTGAAATGTTGTCTGGGGCTCGTCTCGCGCTATTGAATCTCGAGAATATGTCCTCCCCAGACCCGGTGTGGCTTTGCGAGTGCCCGGGTGAGTCGGAAATAGCCCACTTACACATGCTGGCCAGGAACTCCCTGAAAGCATCATAATCCATCAGGTTGGTACTGGGGCCGAGTCCAACACGACCCTTCTCTACTTGGTTTGGTGTTGAGGCGAATATCTCCGACGCTCGCATCCTGCTTGTTTTGGCTCGTCTCTTGGCTTCTTCCTGAATCATGAGGTCGCGCTGTTGCCTCTCGTACAAAATGCTGTAGAACCTGTCGTACAGTGCGCCGAGCTCCTCATTTCCGAGTAGCTTGCTGTCGGGTCCAAGATTTCGAATAGCAGTCCGCTTGGCGAAATTTTCAATATTGTTCAGAACAGCGTCCTTCTTCTTTAATCGCAGTGCTGTAATGCTGCTGTGCGTGATGCCAGAAAACTCCTTGAAAGCAACCACCATAAGCTCTTGGAACCTGGTGACGGCTCGAAGCTTGGGATTTTCTGATTTGGGATGGGCCGACTCGTCTAGTCTCGCAAAGTATGATTTCAGGACAGAGATGAAGCCTCCGTCATCAGCAGCATCCAGTAGTTCTTCGCCGTTGATGCGGAGAATCGCCAACCCAACTTGGAACAGCACTTTTGGACCCTCGACAAAGAAGACGTCCAACACGCGAAAAGCGAAGATCAACGGCATCGAGTTGATGTACAGTGACAAAAACCACGGTAGTGAGACGACTGATAGTTGTACATCGCTCTTGACCAGATGCTCCCACAGAATGGGCATGGTTCTCTCAACCAACGATTCAAACACTTTTTGGTCCAGCAATGTTCCATACATGGTGGTCGAGTAATAACCGGGTACAAGCCGATCGCATAGGGAAGAAAGCAGGAAGAAAGCTTGAGCTTCGGACATGTAGATGAGTAGAGCCGCCACAACAATATTCATGGCTTGGCAGTATCCGACATCAGGGTTCACCCAGCTGTACGCTGTTAGGACTCGGCGAAGTCTGCCAATGCCTTCTTCACTCTGGAAGCCAGGGTATTCTGGCAAGCTTCGGTTCAGATCCTTCTCAATCTCGTCGATGGCAAGTGATTCCTGTCCTTCAAACTTGTCCAATGTATCGGCAAAGAGATTGGGGTTTTCCAAGCGCAGGTATAGGGAGCCGGACGTGAGCTCCCAAATCTCTCCTCGTAATCGATTGGGCAGGCCGACTCGAATCAGTTTATGAAATGTGGGTTGACGGATCAGGGTCAAATTTCTGCCATTGTCCCGCAGGTATTCGGCCCAGAGTCGCATTTTTGCTCTGTCTCGCAGCTTCTTCGGGTCACCAGGGTATCTGAACATCATTCCCAGGCCAGCGTCCGGCGGATCGGCACCCTTTTTGTCTTCGGTTCGAAGCAGATGCTCGGAGTAGCATTCCGCGACAACCCTTCGCAGTTTCCCGACGTTGCCCACACCAGACCTCAATCCTCTTTTGAGGCCGTCGCAAAACCGTTCGCAGGCGGGTCGGGAGTCGGCCAAATGAATCGCGATGCGTTGTTCTCTGCCATCTTTTGCATTTTTGCTTCCATCCTTGTCTTTTGTGCTATCGGCCAACAATCCATTCCAGGTCGTGATAGCAAGTGCAAACTAGGAAGCAAGAGAACGTCAGAAAGAGCTGTTGCAGCACGCTCGCGTGAGGGTAGGGAGTATGAGTATGAGTCTCCCCCCCCCCCCAAACACGCGTGATGAGGAACACATGTAGATGACAAGATTACCTGAAAGTTTTGACTGTTCAATCTCTCGACTCTTCTGATAGCACATAGTGGAAACGTGAAGCCATTCCCACTTGGACCAGCGCCGTGGGTCTGCCCAGCAAAGGTCAACGACGTCGATGTGCTAGCGGTTTGAGCAAAGCTTGACGGCGTGGTAGAGAAACACAAGTACGCTTCGGACAGGTGGAGTTTGCCAGCGTAGTGCCATCCTCGGTCACGGTCCTTGTCGCCCTGAGTAGCGTTGGAAGGCGGGATGGTAAGCTCGGCGTTGATCTCGTATAGGGGGTTCTGGGAGGCGGGCAGGCGGAACTGGCTCTGAAATAGGGACGCTTTGGCGGGATTCTTGTCGGAGCTCGAGAGATTCAGGCCTTGAGTCGGGTCAATCAGCTGCTGGGCCTTTTGCACGATATTCGTGAAATTGGAAAACATGGTCGCGATCACCAGCGCCGCATGGCGGTATCAAAGGAAGCGAGCGGCTTGGCGCAATGGGAAAGATGCTCAAAGCAGGAGGGAAAGGGATCGGTTTCAGAGTCGAGCTGAGGACAGGAAGCGAGCGACACGCCAAGATAATTGTCAAGTTGTTGACGGATAGTGTTGCTTTCCAAAAGGAGGGTGCATACGCTTCAGGAATGCACGAGGTGCGATGGCATGAGGACGGGACGGAGGTGACGGCCGGCGGTGCTGGTGTAGAGGTGACGGTGGATGCGGCTGTTGGATGCCAGTGCTTGACTGGCTGAAAAAAAAAAAAAGGTGAGGCGACCTCAGAGCTGAGTTTGCTGGCACCGGTCGCCAAGACACGGGGCGTAGCAACCACCAACAAACAGCTCCCAGCAGAAGGCAGAAGGGCAGCGGGTGCTTTTACAGTGGGCGAGTGCGTTGTAACTTGGAGCTTGGCGGTCGTCGATTCGGCGTGCGAGCCCCTCCCCTCGCACCTCGCGATGCTGGCATCCCCGCATGATACTTTTTTTTTTTTTTTTTTTTTTTTTTTTTAAATCTGCTCAATCTCCTTCCTTCTTTCTCCGCGAATAGTGCGCCATATTGACTGGAATCGAGTCGTCTGAGAGCATTTTTATTTTGTACGGGAATTCAATCAGCACTGAACAATGATGAGATAGCTTGACGATCCGGTGGTGTGACATCATAAGCCCCTCCATCCCCTCGCCTGTTGCTCTTCGTGGCGGACGAAATGAAGTTCGGACTCGAGTACATGAACGTAGCCAAAGCTAAATTCTCGCGTCATGCATTGATGGATCTTCATCAAGAATCTTGCCGTCTTTCTTTGCCCCTCATTCACTCACTTGGAGTTACGGAACTTGTGATAAGGGAAAAAGCAAAAAAAAAAAAAAAAAAAAAAAGCAAAGAGGAAACAAAAACCTCAGACCTGTGACTGTACATAATCCGGGAATATGGAGTAGGCAAAGAAGACAAACACAGGCGACAGCTTCAAGTTGCACTATTAGTATGCAGGAGCTGTGTTGCGGTTGGGTGATTGAGACCTGTTTGCGAAGGAGTTTGCGATCCCCGCCGCCCATGCGGAGTACATATCCCTACTCCGTACAATGTACATGGCATCCAGTTCATGGAACGAAACGCTATTGCTGATCTAATTTTGCAAGGCAAGTACTCCGTAGTGCAAGTATAATGAAAGTAACAACTGATACTCTACACCGGGTCGAAAGTCCACCACTCTGCTTCTTTATTCCTATCTGGCCTTGCTTGCAGGATATCCGCAAAAAAAAAAAAAAAAAAAAGACGAGAGATACGGAACTCCAAAAAAAAGCGACTCCGATGCGGGGAATCGAACCCCGGTCCCTGCGGCACTCCCAGGAAACCATGAAAGCGCAGTATGATAGCCATTACACCACACCGGATATTGAACGTTGGACAGAGGACATGATCAGGTTATAATGCAACCTCTGGATGTCTCTCCGAAATACGGAGTAATTCCATCACGTCGATTTTTGGCCCGCATTTACAATCCGTCTCATAACGTCGGCCTGCTGCAGTCATGTCTTGGCGGGCGATGTGGTTGTCTGACATGTCTGACATGCATGTCTTTTCGAAATGTCTGCTCCATCAACTTTCAACTTGAACGCATCACTCAAGATACCCGCGGGTAATCGAGCACCCCCACCATTCCAGCCAAGCCCAGTCAGCTATTAATTACATGCATGTGTTACTGACAGGACCCCTCCTTTGGTTCGCTGTTCGGCTTATCATGATCCATCTACAATCTGGTGGGTGGTCGATTCCTGAGCCACCCATTCCACCCATTTCCACGAATCCACCCCCTCCTCCTCCGTTCTCCGTCCTCCGTCCTTCCCCCTTCCATGCTTGCGTCATAAGTATGTGTATGTATGCAGACGGTTGGTTGGCTTCGCGGGCCGTGGTCACCCATCATCCATCGGACCATCGATGGGCAGGCAGGATCCGAACCCCGTACGCCCCCCTCTTCCATGTGCTCAAGTTTTTGACTAGTTGGGACTCGTTGGGTGCCATCGGCTCGAGGCTCACGCAGCATTGATTGCTGGGAAATGCTTGCGTTTTCATACCTTTGTGGCTCGTCTCATTCGACTTGCTTTCGTCCTTTCATCCCCATTCCATAGCCGTCTCCCCCTGTTGCTGGGCAGACCGCCGTCTCTTGTCACTGGTCCCAACGTTCTGAACCGTTGCTATTGCTCCTCCACTTGCCGCAAGCCCGGAAGAGCGTCACTTTTTGTGGCCCGCTTCTGCCCCTCTCGCTCTGTTGAGCAGCGACCGAGAGTGAGAGAGTGGGTGAGAGAGTGAGAGTAAGAGTGAGAGAGGGAGAGGGAGAGAGTGTGTGTGTGTGTAAGAGAGAGAATGAGAGTGAGAGAGTGAGAGAAGAGCGTGTCTAATTCTGTGCATTCTCTGGCCCAAAGTTTCCATTCAAGCAAAAACGCATTCCACCAGACTCACGATCCGCCAAAGATAAAAAGGAAAAGAGACCGCATGCCGTGTACATAGCACATAGCTTGCCGCGACCCAGTCAAGACTCATTCTCATCCTTGCCGTGTCCAAGTTGGCGATGAGCCGGACCTGAAACCAAAAATCTACATACGCAAAACGTTCTTCCACACGCACCTTAACCTTATTTTCTCTTGGAACCGAGGTTACTAACTAATGCATCATCGATACATCATCAGTGTCTTTTGGAACACGACCTAAATCCCGACGACATGGCCGCAACGGTGGCACAGTCGCAAGCGCATGGCGCCTTGTCTTCTTCGAATAATCTAGCTCCGCCGCCGGTGTCTGGCTCTCACATGGCGCACGACCAAATCCATCATCGTCATCAGCATCGGCATCAGCATCGGCATCATTCACACGGCCATTTCCAGTCACAAGACTCGACGACGAGCAATGGACAAATCGGGTCGTTACCGAGGACACAAAAGTTCAATCCTAGTAACTTCAAAGTTGTCCGCACTCTGGGAACAGGTTGTTATCCCAACCCACGACAAGTTTTCAACAACATTGCTGGAATATCGCTGACCTCGAGGGAAAAAAAAAAAAAAAAAAAAAACTCTCCTATGCAGGCACCTTTGCGCGAGTCTGTCTCGTCCGACCGTCAAGCGCCCCCGACACGCCCCTAGAACAAGACACCACAGGCAACGCCGAGGTCTACGCCCTCAAGATACTGCGAAAGACCCAAGTCATCAAACTAAAGCAGGTCGACCACGTCCGCCACGAGAGATCCGTCCTCGCCGACGTGGCAGGCCACCCGTTCATCACCAGCCTCCTCGCCTCGTTCTCGGACCACGACTCCCTGTACATGCTCCTCGATTACGTCCCCGGCGGCGAACTCTTCAGCTACCTGCGCAAGTTCCGGCGGTTCGACGAACCCACCGCCCGCTTCTACGCCGCCGAGATTGTCCTCGTCCTGGAGTTTCTCCACGAGCATCAAGGCGGCGTGGCGTACCGGGACCTCAAGCCCGAGAACCTCCTGCTGGACAGGGACGGCCACATCAAGCTCGTCGACTTTGGCTTCGCCAAGCGCCTGGGCCACAGGGACGACCACCCGGTCGAGACGTACACCCTCTGCGGCACGCCAGAATATCTCGCCCCAGAGGTCATCCACAACAAGGGCCACACCACGGCAGTAGACTGGTGGGCGCTCGGCATTCTGATGTACGAGTTACTCACGGGCTATCCGCCATTCTGGCACCAGAATCCCATTGAAATCTACAAGCAGTAAGTACGCGCCGGCTTCAATCAACAACAACCCCCCCCCCCCCCCCCCCAAAATCAAACTAACCCCAATCGTCAATTGCCAGAATTGTAGAAAAACCAGTCACATTCCCCCAGGACCCCCCCCTCTCCGACGAGGCCAAAGACATCATCCGCTCCTTCTGCACAATCGACCGATCCCGACGCCTCGGCAACATCAGCGGAGGCGCCAGCCGCGTCAAAGACCACCCCTTCTTCCAGCACATCCACTGGGACGACGTGCTCAACCGCAGACGACAGGGCCCCATCGTCCCGCCGATACGGTACCCCGGCGATGCGCAGTGCTTCGACACGTACCCCGAGGACGACGGCAAGCGGGACGAGTACACCAAGGACATGGCGCAAAAGTATGAGCAGTACTTTGCCGATTTTTGACGTCCAAAAAAAATACATTCCTTCGCGGCCGTGTCTCTCATACACATATTCTGTGCTCCGCCCCCCCCCCCCCCCCCCCCCCCTTTTTTTTATTTTTATTTTTTTTTTCCATAAAATCCACACGCCGCATCGCAGTATACGTACTAAGGCCCCGTCACGACGAGCATCGAAAATACAGCGCAAAGAGGAGGGAACGTGGTGTCTTTCTTCTCCTTCTCTTCATGAACGTACCGTTGGGCGTTTTGATAAATTCTATTTAGATACGCAGGCCGTCGCCATTTGAGCATGATTAAAGTTGAAAAATCCCCACCATGACCATTTATACTCAAGTGTGCTTCGCTTTCGCTGCTCATCTCGAATCGTAATGTTGTTCACTCTGACGGACCAGAAAAAAAAAAGTACGTCTTTTTCCATCGACACATCTCGGGTAAGAAAGAATTCAGGGACCTATTAGCAGCAATGCCACGAGGAGCCCAAGCCAAGGTCAGGCCAATCGTTGCCAACCAAACGAGAAGATGAGCGAGTACGCATCGAAAAAAAAAAAAAATTGAACCGACTTTCGACCCCGTGTTTATTCTACGCTTCGCTTGACCATTCATTTACAAGTGAAATAATTTACCAAGAAGCAATCATGTCCATGTGTCCCCGGCGCCTTTAAACGCAATATACCGTGCGTGTTCGCTCACACATCATGACTAAAGGAAGAGCAGAGAGGTGGTTCATCACAAGAAGAAGAGGGAGAGGGAGAGGCAGAGGAAATAAATAAGAAAGAAGGACCTCTCTATGCCGCCTTGTAGAACCACCAGGTTCCCATGCCCATAGCCAGCAATGTAGCCAACACCCAGGCTCCCTCCTTGGTGCTCCACAGAAAGGCACTCCATCCCGTCACCAGTTCCTTGCGCCGGGCAGCCCTTCTGCGGGCCCATGCCTCGGGATCAACTTCGATGGGCAACTTGACGCGAGGATCCGACGACGTTTCGCGCTCTGAATCCGGCGGCGTCATGCCCTCGGGCGGTATGAGGGGTACTTGCGCTCTGGGGTAGACAGGGCGGTGATCACTGCTTCTGAGGACGGGAAGAGCGTCGTAGGCGAGGACTTTGATGCTGGGTGATGACTCGCCGGGTGTTTTTGACTGGACCCATGGGGGAACGTCGAGGTACAATACGCGGTCTGTCCAGCTGGGATATCGATGGGATGCAAATTTCCAGGGAACCTGGCCCTCATCCTCGTCGTCTACGGGAGTTTGCTTGGGGAGCACCTTGTATTTATAAGTAGGTGGAAAGCTGACATGTGCTTCGGAGAGTCCGTGCATGGTCCGGCCAGCCAGTCTCTCGCGCGTGAGCTGGTCCAGGGGCAGGAAAGTAGGGTAGTAGCTTTCTGAAGAGGGATCCAAGCTTGGGAAGGCGGCGTTGGGTGGTGGGGATGATGTTGATATTCTATAGTTGAGATCACCAGCGACAAACAGGTGAGAGGATGGTTTGAAGACGGATATATCGTGCAAGCGCTCCCGGACTTGGAGGTGCTCCCTGTGGTGTGCGTCGTGCAACAGACGGTGTCGCTCACCGCCGTCCTCATCACTGCCATCATCCGAGTCGGCTGGCGTTGGTGGTGCAGGCGTTCCCTCGGGCCCCCTGAGCTCGTCGAGTACGGCGTCGGGGTCTCCAAACGTCATGCCTCTCATGATGGCAGCCCAGTTGGCATTCCTCCGCGGCAAGTTCCACTCCATGGCAGCCAGATGAGTGGCCACAAAGGTGAGTTCCGTCGCTTCCTTCCCATCGCCCTTGATGTCGTACAGCGTCCGTAGACCCACGGCTCCCTTGTTGCCCATCTCGGCGGCGCCAAAGCCAACTTCGGCGTCCTGCAGGTTCTGTATGCTTTGAGGATCCTTGGCGAAGAGTAAGATGGCCGTGTATCCAACGTTGTGGGCCTTCATCAACGTATACGCTCGTTCGGGCTTGCCTTGTCGTCGTCGTTCTGGATCCGAATGAGTCGGCGTGACAGATAGCACGGGCTCAGACGCAGCTTCTGCAGCTCTTGTTTGAGCACCATGTTGTTGTAGTCTTTGGGCAGCAGCAAGGTTGATTGCCTCGTCGAATCGAGAAAAGTACGGGTTGAGGAAGTAGTCCCCGATAAAGGACTGACTTAACGGGGCAATTTCCTGTAGAGATCTGCGAGGCGTTCAGCGCAAAGGTACTCCGTATAGACTATTAGAGATTCGAGATGCAAGATGCAAGATGCAAAGGTTCCAAGATCCAGGGGCCATGCTTACAGGACAACAATGTCGGGTAAAGTGGTAGCATTGTTCGCAAATGCAGTGTGCAAGTGGTTCGCAAACACGCTGACACTAATAAAGGACTTTGCGCAATTGAAGGTAAGGACCAGCAGGTCGACAGCGGACGGAGGCATGGCTGCTGGTGTTGAGATTGCTGCGTCGTTGGCGAGATGCAGGTTGAGGCTCGTCGACGTCGCCTTGAGCGCGTACTCTGTGCAGAGTACGAGGAGGGGTCAGAAGAAGGAAGTGATGGCAGTGTTGGGAGACGACGTTCTGCCGACTAAAGTTGGTGGGTTGGACGATGATGATGATTGCAGTGTAAGCGCAAGTGTACATGGCGTAGCGTAGCGGCAAGGACGTCGGGGTGCGTCAAGGTGCGTCGAGGAAGAGGCGGGCTGCCTGCCCATGCCATCTGGAGATTCCAGTCCGACGTCACCCACGTCACCAGTGAGAAAAAAAAAATGGGAATCCACGATCTCGGCCTGAATGGGTCATGTTCACCATTTTGACGCCAAAACCACCAGACAGACAACAATGTTTCCAGTAGATCAACTTCCATGAGTCGCAGGCAGGTGTGCGCCTTCCATTTATGTCACTGTTCAACACCACAAGTCGTGATCCGATGCCGGGCAAGTTGGGTCTACGTAACATGGTTCAACCGTGCTAGCCTTTCCTTTCCTTTTTTGTCACACCCCCCCTTTCATGCCATGCTACACTTCGCCCTCCGCGTGAGTCTCCCCCGCTTGTTTGTCCCTGCTCACGCGACAATTACTGTCAGGCAGGAAGCCCCGTGCTTTTTATACACCATCAATCGCTTGGAAATCTAGGCCCGGCCCTTGACGTCAGTCACATAGATCAAATCACGTTGGCCTGGACGTCATGCTTGATTGCGCCCCCACGTCGACATAATTTGGAGCATCAATATAGCAAAGAAATTAACATGCAATCAATTGTTGAAAACTATTTAATGGAATACTGGCCAGCTTGGACATGATCCACTGCGTTGGCGGCAGAATGGCAATAGGCAGTCTGACTCGACGATGGTTTGCTCCTTGCAAGTCAGCGCGCCTACAGTCGCATTCATATTAAAGCAGACATGTTCCGATGCATGGCGTCAACCTCCTGCTGGACCTCTTGTGTGCACATGGCCATGTCTCAACTATGTTTGCCCGGTCCAGCACCGCCTAATCAAAACTGTCCAGAGCGTGTGGTGGTAGTAATGACTTATACCAGACTGAGGTGGGCAATGTGGTCACGGTACCACGATTTTGGTGTTTTCCCTGTCGGACCCCAGATTGGCTAATAAGGCGGACTCTTTCGACTTCTCAGACCTCCCCAGAAGCTGTCTGGTGGCGAAAGCCCAAACCCCAGAATGCAAAAGGAGAAAAGTGTTGGAGGGCGCAGAAGTAATGACCAAAGAAAGATAAGAAAGTGCCGAAAACGAACTGTGGGACGAAACGCAGCTGTACCACAATGACTTGGAGACCAGAATTCCGAAGTGAACGGATAAGTTTTGGAAGACTCCAGATGTCATCTTGCGTCGTGAAGGATTCCTGATGCCATGCAAAGCTCTTCATGGCTCGCGAAACACGGACCCATAGCAGCACCATGCATCGTCGCAAAAATAACATGCTCGTGTAATCGGTCTACGGTAATCCGCCAAGTCGAATTACCGGACATGCCGTTCAGATGCGGCTGCCGATGACAAGAGAATTGCCTAGATGAGTGATCAAGCACAAGTTGCTTCACCATCAACACCAAGAACAATTGCCTGTCAAGCGGGAGACCATCCGAGCCATGCGTCAACTCATAAACCCTAACATGCGTCGAAGAACGAAATATAGCAATGCGCAACGATGAAAATGCAAGTTGACAGAAACAATTCGCGAAGCCCCTGGAAAAACACCCCCGAGCGTCAAAAGACACGCCGACGCACTGTGAGCCCTGATGTGGTTAAGAGAATGGCAGAAGCTCCAGTTTCTCCAGTCTCTGGGCGGTGTCTCTTCAAATCAAATTTGTTTGTTGACCGTGTGGGGGATATGAACGGATAAAAGTCCATGTCATCGTTGCAGATATCTAGACCAAGGTTTCCATTTGAGATCCCGTGAAGCGCGGGAGAGGGGTGGGGTAAGCCATTTTTCACGAATCATTTCGGCCGGTAACTGCCAGAGGCATAAGCCGCTCCCTTTGAAGCAGAGCGAAGCCTGTTTATCGTCCACTGAGTCAGCCATAGATTGTCAGCACATTTTCCTTCCGGCCAGCGGTTATCAAGGACAGTCAACGCGCGCAGGAAAATGACTCCTTACAAAGAGAAAATTTTTGTCGTTGAAGGCTGGGCTATTTCTAAGACACTCACATCCTATCGCTACCGCCGATTGCACGGTTGGTGTCCGGGTTGTCCACACCGGCACCGGATCCGCGTTCAAGCATCTTGCGGCGAGAGCTGGGAATGGCGTTGGGCTTGGCAACACCAGACTGGCCGGCATTGGCAGCATTGGTGCGGGATGCACGAGCCTTCTCGTCCTCCTCCGGATTGGCCTGACCAGCGGCCTGAGCAATGGCCTGGGCGTTCTTCTGGTATTTGTAGACAGTCCAATCAAAGACATAGTCATACTGGAAGCCTTCGCGGACAAAGAGATCGCGGAAGATCTTACGGAGATAGCTATAGTCGGGCTTGTCGTCGAAGCGAAGGGAGCGGGTGTAGTTGAGGTAGATGGCAAACTCATTGGGGAAGCCGCGGCAGAGCACCTCAGTAGGGGTCGTCATCTTCTTCTCCATGATGCGATCGTATTTCTGCTTCTTGGTTGCTGCCTTGAGACCCTGCCAGGGGAGAGAGCCGCGGCAGAAGTAAAGCATGACGTAGCCGAGAGACTCCATGTCATCACGGCGAGATTGCTCGACACCCAAGTGGGTGTTGATGGAAGCGTAACGAGCGGTACCGGTAAGGTTCTTGTTCTCACGGTAAGGAATGTGAAAGTGAGTCTTGGGGTCGCGGTACTTCTTGGCCAGACCAAAATCAATCACGTTGACCTGGTTGCCACGCTTGCCAATGCCCATGAGGAAATTATCGGGCTTGATGTCACGGTGAATAAATGACTTGGCATGAATATACTCGATGCGGGAGATGAGCTGGTCGGCAAGCAGTAGAACGGTTTTCAAGGAAAACTTCCTGTTGCAAAAATTGAAAAGATCCTCCAGACTGGGGCCGAGAAGGTCGAGAACCATGGCGTTGTAATCACATTCAGTGCCGAACCAGCGCACGAATGGAATACCGACACCACCGGCGAGCGACTTGTAAACACGAGCTTCATACTCCAGCTGGGGGTGCTTGGCCTTGACAGACTCCAGCTTGATGGCGATTTCTTCTCCAGAAATGATGTTGGTGCCCAAATAAATGTCACCGAAAGAACCAGAACCGATCTTTCGGCCGATGCGGTACTTGTTACCGACGCGAAGATCCTGTAAGCAATGAATAAGTAATTGTCCTCGATTGACCAAGCCGTACGAGTTTTAGCTGCAGACGACTACAGCATGTACACACAAAGGTGCTGCTGCATGAGGCGGTGAATCTGCCATGAGATTCGAAAGCACCTTGCTTCAGGACAATCCCCAGGAGCTAATGTGCGATCTCATGACGTATTTGCTTTCGTTAGAGTGATCCGAGTTGAACCACTTACCATTGTCGTCATGTTTCCGTTCGGCTGCAGGAGCTCCTTTTCCTGTCGGAAGAAACCAAACTGTTCGAGGTCGTGATGAGAGAAACGATCGATCGCAAGTACGGGCCTATGCAGTGCGGCTGGAAAGCGTCGGATTAGTAAAGCTGATAAGGGTTGGTTGTGAGCTCAAGCTCGAATTGATTGAACGTCAAACTTGAGCTTGATGAAAAGAAAAACTGGTCAAAGACGACGGGTGTGATGATTGAAGAATGGAGCAATGGTGGTGCACAGTTGTGGAGAGTGAAGGTTTTGAAGGCTGCAACGCCGCCACCGGGCCAAGTTCGGTGCAGGCCTGCGTCGGCCGAGGGTCTGTCTCTGCAATTGTGGGCAGGCCAAAATGCAGGCGCTGGCAGAAATGCAGGCGCTGGCAATATGTAGTGCACTGGGTACGGAGTTCATACAGGCTACGGAACCAGAGAACGATGCACTCCGGACCTAGCAACGCAGAACCCACCGGAAGAGCAGGATCAAAAGACGAATCATGAAACAAAACACACAAATTCAGGCTGTGGACGCGTTCTTTGCTACATGGAATGAGGGTTATAAATGAACGCAAGGTTGTGAGGAAGTTTTTGTGATGTGTTTTCTTTCCTTGAGTCCAAATCAGCTTACCTGTACTCGTGGATGAACTGTCTGCAAGAGGCGGTCAAAGGGCGTGATTGTCGTGGCACGTCTTGCTTTAGTTAGACGTCGGGTTGGGCGGTGACGGGAAGATGGAGAAGTCGACGAAAAGGCAGATGTCACAAGTCGTCGTCTGCCAGCTGACCGATGAGAGAAGATTGAGTTTCTTGAAGCTCACGAGAGAGCAGTCGAGCGAGCTTCTTCGCGTCGTTGACCAGACAAAGCTGGCGAGTGACGGGGAGGAGGAGGTGGTGGTGGTGGTTGTGTGGGGGGTGTTGGATGATGAGAGGAAGAAGAGAGAGGGAAAAGAGGCGCGAGCAGGAGGAGGTGAGGAAAGGGAGGGGGCAAAGCGGCCAACAAGGGAGGATGTTTAGGCAAGCCAAGGCAAGGCGAGGCGAGGCGAGGCGAGGGTGTGCAGGGTGGCAGGGTGGCAGGGAAGCTCGGGCCGGGACAGGTAAAAGCGAACAGAGCAGAGGGGCCCGGGCCACTTCTGGCATGGAAAAAGGAAATTTCCAAGGACCTAACATGTACGGGTCTACGGAGTACAAGCTCCTCAGTCTCCGTCTCCAGACAGGTATTAATAGCTGCCTACTGTATTACGGAGTATATATTATGTAGTGAACTGGTTGGCTGGCAGCGGATTGGCGGATTGGCGGACTGGCGGGTAACGGGTTGGCGGGTTAACAATTTTGGGGGGGTTGGGGGTTGGGGAATTGGCCACATTGATCATTTGCTGGGTGGGGGTTTGATGGTTTGATGTTGAACAAACACTGATGCAATGCTTTAGCCATCAGCCCCGGCGGTCCCAGTGTCTGTCCCAGGCCGGTCTGGTGGCACCCGAGGGCCGCTTTGGGGGGGAGCGCTGAAGCGAATTGGATATTTTAATTATTAGAACGTCAACTTATATAATACTCCGTATGTAGTCCGTACTGACTCTATTACATGTATGTATTACTGAGGGCGCTTTGCTCCTGCCCGGCTCAAAGCGTTCTCCTGCCTTCTCTGCCTTCCCTGCCTTCCTGGCTGAGTGGGTCGGGCCGCCCGGTTGGGCAGAGTCAACAAGATGCCACGGAAGTACTGCTATTGACATACTAATAATAATGCCACCTTGATCAGAGCGACCTCATTTGATCAGTAACCGCGACAAGGCCACATCCGACACGGAGGCAAAGAGGCAGTGTCGATGAGCTGAGTTCACTCCGTACAATAAATGAGGGAGGAATGTACATATGGGATACATGTTTGCTCATTCTACTCCGTACCTCGTGTCGAGCCTCCCGTCAGCTCCCGGAGCCCGCCCTTGTTTCAATCCAACGCAAAGCCAGCTGGCTACACAAACAAACGCCTGGACGGGAACGTGGAACGGGTAATAAAATTCCAACGGGCTGCCTATCAGCCAGCCCTCCCCCCCCCCCAAAAGCGGTAGCCTGCCTGCCTGCCTGCCTCGCAACACGTTACTCAGTAACGAAGAAGCCGTCGTCAACTCCGTATTACTCTCCGCTGCATCACGCTGTACAACTCGGTTCGCCGTCCGTCTGGACGGAAGGACACATGATCCCTTTTCTGAATTCCTCTGGGCGAGTCAGCTTTTTTTTTTTTTTTCACCGCCGGGCCGCCCACTTGGTATCTGGGCGCGGTCGGAGTATGAAAGCGTGAGTCCAATTGTGCAGCTTTTCCAAGGTCAGGTAGCAAGAAAGGAAGGAGTCTTCGTTCCTACCAAGATGGAAAGGGACGTATCATTGCTGTGTATGCCGTATCGTATGCCGTATGCCTTTGTTGTTGGTGCCCAGCATGAATTTGTCGAGGAATCATGGCCGCAGCCTAAGTGTGGATCACGCACGCCCTTGACGTAATGGGGTCACGAGTCACGACGAGCCGATTCGCATCCGCATCTTATCAACCAACGAATTCATACATGTAGGTTTGTTTGTACATACAAGTCGTTTTCTATTTTTGGCGGCAACGCCCAGGCTGGCAATAATATTGAAGAATACCCATGGAATACTTCAAAATTCCATAAATACATAATATATTGTGGAGTTTCCAGTTGAATTGCTTGCATCAAGAGTTGTGTGAGCAAGGTTAAGGTACTGATTTCATAGTGTTGGATCAAATGTAGCTTTGCCGGCTAGTGCATACCCGGCCAGATGAACCATACCAATCGCACGATTTACTTTGACATACAGGGACGTCACGGGCTGACTACCTCCTCGGCTCTGACCTAGCAAACATGAATGATATCAATATCAGAAGCTCCCTATGCCAACGCCACGCTAACGCTGAAGAAAACAGCCACGGCAGCACAAGACAAACAAGAATAGCCACCCCCTCTGCTACGGCCCCCTCCACCCCGGAGGAGGTCCTTGTCCCCAAGGGCCAGGTCCCGGAGCGCATCCATTGTAGGAGCCCGCCGGCGGCGGCGGCGGCGGCGGCGGTGGCATTCCGTGGTGCTGAGGTGGTGCATTTGTCGCATACGCAGGTCGGTACGCAGGTCCAGATGGTCCTTGCAGAATAGCCTCCAACTTACTCTCCAGAACTTGGCTCGTCTTGTCAAACCACTTCTTTGCAGAGGACGCACTGAACAGTGATCCGCTGGTCAGGGGACTCGATCCCGGGCGCGGCGGATACGCTGGCGGCATGGGGTTGTGGTGTGTTTTGGGCGGACGAGGATAGGCAGCTGCGTCGACAGGACCACCTCCGAATCCGCCATAATACTGAGCTTGTGGTCGCCTTGGTGGGAGGGGAGGAGGCGGGTTTCCTTTTCCCGGGGGAAAGGGGGGATTTGGAGGTGTGGTGTCGGGAGCATAAACGGGCTGTACTGGATACGGTGATGCTAGGGGTGGTGAGCAGGCCGGATATTGGTGTTGATAGCCTGCTGGGTTCGGATTTGGCTGCGAGTCTGGCCGGCTTTCGTTCGGAAAGGGATATGCTACGCCCGAGTTGGCGTATTGGGCGTGTGGCCCTGGGTAGTTTGGCGGGGGGGACGAATGAGGAGAAGGCGTATAAGTCGGCTGGTGGGCGGTGTACGAGGACGCTGGCGATGGAGGAGGAATTTGAGGTGAATGGATAGGACGTATAGGTGTCGGAAGAGGCGGGGATGGCAAAGACGTCGTCGTTGTAGGTGCTGGTTCCGAGACTGGGACCAATGCCGGAGAAGCCGCACTCTGCTTCTTGGGAATCTCGCTCAATGATGGAGAAGACGTAGTCGCCGTTGTATCAGCCGGCGGGGAACATGGCTTGACATGGGCATGCTCATGCTCGTGCTCGTGCTCATGCTCTTCTTCACCTGTCGCCTTGACGGGAGCCGGACTGCCAGGTTGAGGATCAGGATTGAACGGCCTGTAAGAGTGATGCGGTGCTGGCCCCAAGCTATTACTCGGCGATGGTCCAGACGGTGGTCTGTAAGGTCGATAGGCCACCTGGGCCGGTGACTTTGGGCCTGCAGAAGTACATGTAGGGCTGCTCAAGCCGCCGGCGGATATATCGTGTCTTTCTGGCGGCGGACAGTATGGCTTGATTGGTGCAGGCGTGGTTTTGGTGTCGCGAGCAGCAGTGCCAGCGACAGATGCCTTTTTCCCATCTCCGTCTCCGTCTCCGTCTAGTCCATTTGTCGACAGCCCTCCTGGCCCCTGATGCTGAACCGTAGGATATACCGTCGCACTCGGTCCGTTCTCGTCATCCCCGAATCCAGGACCATGGTATGGCCACGGATTCGCCTGCACCCCGTCCCCCGCCTCGGCCGTCCTCGCCATCCGTCCATCCGGCCCGTCCTCTACATGGGATGGAGCAGCCACGGGCCATGAACCGGAGCGGCATCGAGCTCGGCGACGAACAACGGCGGTGAATGGGCATGGCTCGGTCTGCGATGGAGACGGTGGGACATTGTCCGTCTGTTCGCCAGATACTCTCGTTCGTGCTTTCTCGACGCAAAGTGGCGAGGGCGCCAACCCGGGGCTCACAAGCCTGAATGGGTGGGTGTTGGGTTGGTTGGAGTCCGATCTGTCTGGCAAGGAACGGAGAGGCATGTTGGTTTCTTTTGTCTTTGTCTCGTCTGACTAATAATTATCGACAGCCACCGCAGACCGTCGAGCTTCCACCAACTTGGGTTCGCCAGAAGGGGTCCACCCGGGTGGTGGCTCCTCGTAGTATGACTATGACTAGGCAGCTCATTTCATAAATTAGAGAGCACTGTGGCCTGTTTTTTTTTAAAAATATGATCTAATACAACGCCTTAAGCATTCTTAATTAGCGATAAATCTAGGCTTTAGGGGCAATTAAAGAAGCAACAAAGACCGTGTTTTTCCTTCCAGTGTAGGTGGGTGGACCGCCAGGTCTCAATTAAAAAGTCAGGTGAGTAGCAGGTCCAACCACCACCAGTTGAACCACCCTTGTCTCTCCGTCTCTCTCTCTCTGTGTGTGTGCGTGAGACTTGCGTTTATTAACTGATTAGTTCCCGAACCGCCGCGGCATGGGGCTGGCACAGAGCATAAATAATATTCAAACGGCCGTGCAGGTGGCATTAGTTCTTGCGTGGCTTTGACACCATCTGTCTGCTAATTTACTAGGCCTTCTCGCCTCTTTTGGACTCTGACCCGTTGTCTGGCTCTTCCAAGGCGTACAAGAATATCAAAACACTACTTTGTATACATGGCACATCTTCTTTTTATTTCCCACATGTTTCCAACATCACTCCACATCAGGCCGGTCCATGTACACAAGGATTAGATCCCCCAACATTCGCACAAACAAAACACCAATACGAACTCAACACACAGATAAAGAAAGAGAAAACGATTCTCTGCTGCTTGCACGGAGTAGACTTGCGCACAGAGGATATGGCACGCCAATGCTGGTGAGAGAAGAAAAGAAAAGAAAAGTCCCTGCCTCTGTCTCTGTCCTTGTGACTTGGCAACACAGGTATGCGTGATGCGGGATGCGTCAAGAAAGAATTGCAGGTATTATAGTACTTCAGTAAATCGTTCAACGACGATGTTGTAAGCGCAAAAAAAAAAACAGCATGACGAAAACTACCAGAAGGAAACGGCAGTAGCAGACAAGTTGAGTAGCCAGCCAGTCGCAAAAGCTAGTTTGCGGTGCCACCCGGGTGCGAACCAGATACAAGCTGGTCGAAAGCATATGCAGAGGTTGTTGCCGTCCATCACATTGATAACGGAACTCAGTCATCATTTGTTGCCTCTCCACGTCGTCGCCTGTCGTTCCACTTCCGCCTGCCTGCCCGAGTTTCGTAGTGCGGCGCAAGAGCGACAACGTCTTGCATCGTGCCTTCGATGGCAGCTTTCGTTTTGTTCCGATAAGTATCCACTAAATCATGCCAGGTCAGCTTTGGCATTGTTCTACTGCGTGTCTGACACGGAGGTGGGGATGATGCTTACATGCGCGCTGGAGAAAAACAGTCCGACCTGCGAACACACGGCTTTGGAGCCATGCCATTCGATAAGCCAATTCATTTAGTTTCACCTCCTTACCGCGGCGAGTCTTTCCCATTCTGGGAACTGCGACTTCACCACTTCCCCCGTCCCCCAAAGTCACCCTGACTGCTTGACTGGCTGATTTCGGGATCCCACCACGACCGGGGACTCGACCCTCAGTCTCCTGAATTCCATCATCAGACAAATCCTCGGAGAAGAATTGGGAGCCAGTCGCACTGGGAGGGGGGCTTTGCATTTCGCGGGGGAAATAACTCCGAGGGAAAACGCTGGCACCTTTTCGAAAGCTGTCGGGGATCTCGTTGGTATCGACACCGTCAAGAGTGACCCGAACTCGAAGTCTTGACCCCCGCATGTTGTCGTCTACCAGAATGAACTTTCGCTTCTTGGCCTCGGGAATGTTGGGGAAAAGACCTTCGGGTTCATCCGCGTTAGGTCGACTGTGTTTTCGCGTGGCAATGGCACTTTCGCCTACTCGGGGTGCCATGTGAGACATTGGCCCGCCCTGAGCAGTGGCAGGGTAGCCTTGACCGACGTAACCAGTGAAGACATGCGCAGGTCTCACATCGTCTCCTCCGCCATGAGATCCGTGAGCTGTTGCACTTGGGTGATGGTGGTGTTGGTTTTCGTAAGCAACGCCGTGGCCTCATGAATTTCGTTAGCTTGGAGCCCACTGCCATGATTGAACGAAGTGATATGATGGTCTTGGATTGGAGGAAAGGGGGTTTCGGGAGAAGGGCTGGAACAGCAAGCGAATTGATTTCGACGAGGCCACAACAAAAACATGACACTCTGCTTTCTCATCCTTTGTCTCATCTTCTTTGCATGTGTCTCATGAAAACAACGATTTTTTGGAGGTGAAAAAGATATTTGATTGCCTGCGCAGGTAAACTTTGTTATAGCCAAATCAGGCACAAATTGAGCTTTGTCTAATCAAGAGTCGCATAAAAGAAGCAACAGCAGCAATGCAAAAGATCTGACAGCAGCGCACTTGAGGCAACTTTTATGGTAATGTACAGGAAATATTTGCAGTGATCTCGGTCTTGCAGAGAGACACCCAAGGGCGAAGATAGATTCTCCATCTTCCACACACTCAGAGAATTCAGGTCATGAGGCAACTTGGGCCAACAACATGAGCCGTCATGCCACACATGTATGACGAAAATATGAAAACAAGATGTTGAGAAAAGTGGCACAATATAATGAGACAAGATTTGGCAAAATGTTACAACACCCGTTCCCAACCGAGGAGAATATAAGAAAAAGACAGTGAGGGAGCAAAACACGCGCAAAGGTCAAGAAAAAGATCAAAGAAAATCCGCCGATAGTGGCTAGCATAAATTTGTCCAAAGCGCAAAGTCTTTTTTTTTTCCTCGCAGTAACAATAAAGGGGTATGGAGGATTTGGTATCATGAAGCAAATCAACGCAGTAGTGAGCCGGGCAAGCCCGTACGGTGCAATTGTGGTGCTAGGAGGCAAAAGAAGCAATGCAAAGGCAGGCAGATGCGAGGATTCAAATCACATCTGGTGGTGGAACATACCGACTTCATCTCCTCCGCCGGGGACGCCTCCGTCATGAGCCCCAGCATGGTGGTGCATAGGCTGGCCCATGTTGCCCATGCCGGGCTTACCCATGGGCGGTGCCCCATGCATGGGAGCAGGAGCCGCTGGCATCCCTGATGGTCCGCTAGGTCCTGGCAAGTGAGAGGCACCTGGGTGCGGCGTAGGCGTTCCTTGGACTTGCTTGCGATTGTTCATCTTGGCCATGCGGCGAACTCGTCGACTTCGAAGACGGGGGTCCTGGTTGCTGTTTCGCCAGCTATCAACCGCTCTCTGAATCAAGCCTCGCTTTCCGCGCAGCGGTGGGTTCAATTGCGCCAGAGCCCAGCCCACCCGATTGCAGTCTGTTTCATACATCAAGCGATTTCCGCGGTATTGATCCTTGGGGCAACAAGCTCGGGGATAAACGCAATTCTCCTGTTTGAACTCGGGAGACAAGTCATCGGTAGTGACCGACTCAACATCACATCTGATAGTGTACTCCATCTTGACACGATCGCGCGAGTACTCGAACGCGATCCATTGGACGCCATTGCCGTCCTGCCTCACAACCAGCGGGGTGGTTGCTGGGATGGGTCCGGGTGCAGCGTTTGGGTTGACACCAGGAGCCGTACTTCCCGGGCTCTGCAGCTGGGGCGCATTGGGCTGATGCTGTTGATTCTGGGGCATAGGAGACGTCTGGGCCGGTTTCTGGAGCTGAACAGGTACTTGCGGCTCGATCTTGGGTCGGGGGCTGCCCGACATACCAGCTTGAGCATGTTGCGCGGCATGTTGTGCCATCTGATTTTGAGGCGCCGTGTGCGACATCATCATGTTGGGTTGGGAAGTCAAGGATTGTTGTGGGTGATGAGCATGCTGGGCATAGGGAGAAGCCGTAGGATGATGCGGCATGGGTTGGTAATGCGATTGAGGCTGATAATACATCGACTGCTGAAGATGCTGAGATGGCGGCTGGCCATATAGGCTTCTGTGCTGGTCATGTTGGGATGGCGAGGCTACCGACGCCGGGGAGTTGGACTGCGGCGTATGATAGGACATGGGAGGGTAAGGAGGGCGAGGCATTTGCGCGGCGGCCATCATGTCGGGAGTATCTACATGGTGCGAAAAAAGAAATTAGTTCGTCAGCTTCTTGCAGAGAAAATGTATACAAATCGACAGAGGGTTTGGTTGTTGACCAGGCATGACATGAGTGAAAGTATCATGGTAAGACATACCTGCGGATGTGTATCCGCTGTTAGCACCTGGAGTACTGTAAGGACTAGGATGACTGTAGTAACCCAGGTTGTCTTGAGCACCACCCGCCTGGCTGCCGGTTTGATATGCCTGCGGGAGAGAATGAGTGGACGAGTATGCGCTCTGTTGGTGTTGCGGCGGCGGAGGCAACGAGTGATGCTGCTGCTGTTGTTGATGATGTTGTTGCTGCTGCTGTGCCTGGTGTTGTTGATGTGCCTGGTGCTGCTGGTGGGCCTGGTGGTGATGCTGTTGGTGTACGATGCTCGATGGTCGCGAATGAAGATGATGCTGTTGTTGGGAAGGAGGCGGACCCTGTTGCTGGTGGTGGGGATGATGCTGCATAGAGGCAAGACGCATCAGTAAGACATCGGCATAGGGAAAGTGCTCGAACGAATGAAGAAAAACAATGTTATGTAGGACGCGTTGGTGTTTTGTTCCCCCCTGGCCTGGTCTGGTGTCAAGGTCTGGGGAGCCGTGGCGGGGTGGGCGGTCGTGGGCGGTCCCCTGGTGAGGAAGGACGGGGATGCCACGGGTGAGGCGTGAAGCAACCAACCCCTGTGCTGTTTTGCGCTTGCTTGTGGCAAAGGTTTTGATGGCCAAGAAGTGAAGCGAGGGTGAGAGTAGGGCAAATGACGAATCGCCAACTTCGGCGGAGCGCAGGCAAACCAAGATATGCTGTCGAGCAAAGAAAGCAGAAAGGGGTTGAGTTGCTGACAGGTACAAACAGGCAACCAGGATACTCGGACTATAAGCGGCACTGAAAAAACGCTAGAAAAGCCAGGCGCCAACAAACGCAAAAACGGATTCAGAACAGAAAGCAGCGGATGAAATGAGCAGCGTAGAAATAGAGGTGGGTATGGAAATGGGTTGACCATGTACCGTTGTATTCTGGGCAAACTGACTGATCTCTGAAGTAGCCTCCTGAAAGCTTTGCAAAGCTTTTTTTTTGGGGGGGGGGGACTGACTTCCGAGACGGGAGAGAATCGCTAACAAAGAAAAAGGATGTGTTTGCCAAATGTCAAAAAAATGAAGACAGGACGCCGTGAAGGGCAGCCGAAGTCAGGGCAGAAGGAAGATATGGCACCAGGTAGACCTCGGAGCTTCCCAAGCTCATGTATGTATATTATGCGTCGACCAGTTTTCAACAAGAAAAAGAAGACGAGACGAGAGGACGCAAAGAGTCCAAGACAACCGGAGAGGGAGCGCTCCAGGATGAAGAGCCGCCTCCATGTGCCTTTCCTGACTTGAGCCGGGACGCCGGCCGGGGGAGGGGGTGGGGTGTGGCAGGGCAGGGCAGGGCAGGGGTGCGCTGAAAGTCCTCGCGGGCGCAACATGGCGCTCATGGAGGGTGGAGGGATAACGAGAGGTGGTGGCCGGGGGAGGGCCAACACATGGAAGAAACGTGACAGGGGTGGCAGCTTCTGATGAAACGGCCAATCACCAGCACAGCCGGGGAGTCAGGGAGCGCTATCCTCGGGGGGCCATCCTTGGGACAAGCTGCCCAATAGGGCATTCAAGAACCGAGCTAAAGAGCGGGCCAGGACTCAGCCGGGACTGCGTCTGGCGGACCCTGACTGGCTCAAGCTGGTTGGACGTGGCTCAGAATGGCTCAGAATGGCTCTCAACAACGTTCTGGTCTGGTTGGGCTTCGCTTTGTGGCGCTCTCATTTCTCGTTGCTGCTTCATGCTAGCTGCCACCATGACGCCGCGGGTCGCGCTGGGCTATGAGCGGTGTGGGTTGACAGCGCCATCAGCGCCATCAGCAACCATCACAGACGACCGCAAAGAGACGGACCATGACATCCACGCTTATCCACGCTGGTGATTGAGCTTGATGATTGCTTGGTTGACCGTTGACCGTTGACCGTTGACAGCTGGTGGCTGGTGGCTGGTGGCTGGACGGCTGGCAAGGTTTGGTGTCGTCGATGATGGCTGTCGGGGGAAGAAGCATGGGACATGGGAACCAAGCCGTTCCCACAGATCCTTAGTGAAGCCATGTCCCCCGTTGCCGCCCCTTGTTCGAGAGAGGGCCACACACCCACCCACCACCTTGCTTGTACCTCGCCCCGGGTTCATGTCGATGCTGGATGCTGTCGACAATGGCAAGGACCGAGGGAGGCCTGCGCGTGCGCACACGTCGGCTCCAGCAGACAGGTTGCAGCGACCGGGTCGATAGTGTGTAGGGGCAGGCAGGCAGCCAGCCATGCCGCTCATCCAGATCAAGCATGAAACTCCCCGTTGAGAACAGACAGGCTAGATAGCCGAAGCCTTGTCTTCTCATTCTTCC
Organism: Epichloe sibirici; assembly: GCA_022702365.1. Taxonomy (NCBI): domain Eukaryota; kingdom Fungi; phylum Ascomycota; class Sordariomycetes; order Hypocreales; family Clavicipitaceae; genus Epichloe; species Epichloe sibirici. The sequence goes on along the minus strand of JALAAE010000001.1, from coordinate 950,264 downwards.
AATCTTTCTGCGCATGCTGTGTTGTGTTGTGCGTTTTGCATGTTTGTTGGCCGGCATGTCCATATGAAGGCCGGGACCGTGGACGAAGGAGCATCGATCGCTTCGAGTTTACGGCCACAGCACTTGCCGGTCAACCTCAAAGGTCCCGTCGTCAAGGTGAGACTTGTCTGGGTCGGTATGTACATCTGCAGCGACAGTGCCTGTTTAATTTGTCCTGAGAGCAGATGATGTGTGTTGGTGGTCCACTCGGGGCACCTCACGCTTTCGACCTTTTCGTCGTTCGACAGCCACCGCTATTGTGAGAAGCCCCACTAAGCATAAACGCTGGCGTGCGATTGCCAATCTCCACTGACTTGTGGTCATATCCGCCGCGTCCTTGCGCTCACTTTCCGAGAGAAATATTAAGCGCGTATGCCATGCCATGCCGCCAGGCTTCGATGTTTGTCAACTTCCTGATCGGCGACGGGACAGGGTATGATGAGAACCTTCCACGCAGGCTTCTCCCTTGTGGCAGCTGCTAAGCTCTCCAGGTCCAAGCACTGGCCGGCCTCCTTTGCCAAAAGGCGCCTTGTTTCCCTGGATTTTGTATCTACTAGACAGCAGGTACAACCCAACAGTGCATCTGGGCGGCGCTGTACATATGTACAGGAGGGGGGAGAGACAACAACGACGATCAAGATAAAAATAAAATCGTATGAGTGTACGGCCATGTCGCGGCAGTGGCTGCGAGGCTGCTGCTTCGCTCGATGATGGTAGCGATAAAGTGCGCTTTTGCGACAACGGAACTGATGGGAGGAAGGCTGACGACATTCGGGCTGGGTGTCTTGCACGACACAAACCGTACAATGCTCACACCGTCGGCCCACCCCCTCCCTCCCTCCCTCCCTCCCTCCCTTGTCCGAGGCGCCTACCCTAGTCAGTCGTGAAACAGGAGATGTCCTGTCGAATCCACTACGGATTCCCGACCTGGTCAAGCTTGCGACTAGGTTGGTTGCCTGCTTGGAACATTTCTCAACCCCCCCTCAGGTACAAAAGAACTCTGAATTAGGCCCCTGTTGCTTGCCTGCCTGTTGCTCGACAAAGCGCATCACTTGATGGGCGGTGTGAAATGACTTCATTAGGTTTGCTATTGCCGTCGGTATGTGAAGCTGGGAACTTTCCGCAGCGAATCACCTAGACCATGTTTCATGGCGTTCACCGAGAAGTGTGCCATTTTAGCTGGCCTCTCGGGTAATCAAACGAAGATGTAAGAACTGCACAACTCACGGGATCGGAGACTGATTCGTCCTTGAAATGACCGCGTACTTGCGGATGCGAAGCCATTGTGACTGTCATGGAGGCGGCGCTGGGGCGTTATGAGTGTCTAGCCGAATTTGAAAATTAGCTTGATCCATGGGTTTTGTTTGTCTGATGCTTGCAGATGACAACCAGCGTACAACGTGAGCGTAGGTTTCGAAAGTCGTAAAGCACTTGATGTGATATTCAAAGCCAACAACAGTCATCTATACCACCACTCGATAAGCGCCATCTGGGCAACTATCAGTGAATCGGGTGGTGGTCGGAGTAGCACTGACATACCTCCAAGATTGTCAGCGAGGGACGATCCGCATAGACAGTCAAGACTTCTCGGGCTATGATGAGGGGCTGTTCAGGTGTGAATTCTAATAGCTTAGAAGGGACCGATGGAATCTTCATAGACTCGCGAATTAGGTCGTGTATCTCGGTGTAAGGAAAACGGATGAAGACGAGGCGTTTGGGGGTATTAAAAAAAATAGCAAACAGATAGACCGGTGACAGCTCTGTCGTCTTGTCGAACAGGAAAAGGGAGGAGCATCCTTTGCTAGATTGCCGCAGGTTTGCAACTCGATTGTGATAAAAGTGCATTGATTGGGCAGTTGGCGTGAGAAGACAATATCGGAGCCATGGATGTTCTTCAGCTGCTTTCTTTTGCTGTGGATTTGCTCATTGCAATGTCATACCATTGTAGAATCTGCACGAACGTACCTTTCGCGATCCTTACTTGGTTCAAAAAGGAAAGGGGGGCCTTGGCTGGAAGTCAAGACAGGGTTCTGCCTGTTTGGTGGTGGTGCCCCTTCCACGTGCGGGGAGCCTGCCTTTATGTGTTGGTTTCCGAAAAGTCTAATATTAAACTATTGCTGGACTGCCATTGACAGATTAGTCGTTGATAGAAGAACATGGGCTGGGTGAGCAGACAGAGGGGGGGAAACACATTGGACAGATTCGCGAGCACGTCTCTCCAAGGACCAATCCCCGAGCACCACCCCTCGAGGATGATGCTCAGAGTGGTTGCTGGTTCATGCACGTCGCCCTCGAATCCGCGTGCGGGTGCTACACCGTACTTCGGCACACCAAGGACGGGATATACGTACATACCTACGACAGAGCTTGGGCCGGAGAGGTACCAATCTGTCCGCGCCGGGGGGGGGATAATGTTTCTATAATATCAAGTAGGGACGTCGACACATAAATGTGAGCAAGTCTCGTACTCTTTTCGAAGAATGTTAGCTCGAGGGCATAAGCCGGTAAGACGACTAACTGTTCGAAGAGAGGACCGGGATGGTGCAACATCCTTGTGCTCAACGTGGTAAGCCCGGGTCGGACGCGGGACGTGTGATGTACACCTGCGCTGCCCGGATTGCAGATTGCACGGAAACAACAAGACGGCTCCGCCATCACGCCCAAGACGAAGCACATTGTGTTTTCCTTGAAAACTCTGCAAAAAAAGCTCCTCGTGATGACGACGGACCAGCGATCCCGACAAATCGGCGCCAGCCCAAAGATTGATGGGCCGGCCGGTCGGTCGGTCAGGACATGGGTCGCTGCTGGCGCAAGGGGGGGTGGGGAACACAGAGGAAGACTGGATCTGGATGCTGAGGTTCGATTCGAATGATGGCTGATGGCTCTGTCCGAGGTAGGTAGTAATAGCCCTTGGCCAACGTACATACGTCGCAGATGGCACCAGATCCACAGCTCGCAGTACAAAAAGGTGCAGTTACAGCATGCACAACAGCACTGATCATGACCTTGCCTTGCATCCAATTCAAAAGCCCCCGGGGCAAGCCCAGAGCATCAGAAGTAGCATTGTACGGCGTTAAGCCAACAGTAACATGACCGAAAACACAGGTCTTACCTAATCGGGCCTCTTTGTATCCAGAGACCAGAGAGAGTGCTTGCTCCTCACCGAGTCCTCGGTCTGATGATTGTCGATGTCAATTGAGCTCGTCTGGTTTCGGAGTGGGATGGAGTGGATCCGACGACTGCGAGTTGAGTGGTGTCAGCGGCCGGGATCAGCACTAAACCCTGGTCTGGAACAAAGGAGCGAGGCAAGCCCTGCAGCCCAAAAAGAGCACATCCGTACCTGAGCGAACCCGCGAAGGTTTTCCACCGGTGGTGGGGGGCACAGCAAGCGACCTGCGACTGACGGCGCGATGTAATAGCCGTAGTAAAAAAAAGTTAAGGTCGACAAACGGTTGGTCAAGTGGAAGTTCGTCGCGAATATGTCGGAGATGCGTGTTCGAATTGGCCTCACGAAATTAATGACAGAGCCGATGAGTGTAGCCTCGATGGTGCCAAATTGATGGCGGAGCTGTTTTCGCTGGACAGCAAGCTGGAGAGCCAGAATCGCACAGTCGCTGGGACGTGTTCTTTTTTTCCTTTCAACAGAGCCGTTGTCGTGAGCAGATCGATGCTGTGAATGACCAATGAAAGCGAGCGACGCCAGCGGCAGAGGCTTTTGTGGCGAGAGTCGTAGTGCCAGCAACTAGTATAAGAATGTAAATATGGTGTTATCTCGACATCGGGCGGGCGAAATGTCGTAGACGAGGGCAAAGCGACTTGGTAAGAAAAGGTAGAGAGTGTGTAAAGGGAAAAAACAAAGACGAAGGGTATTACAGTCGATGCTGATGTATGGCGTTCGGTGGCTTGTCTTGTTGGTTTGTCTTGTCGGCTTGGCTTGTCTTGTCGGCCGAATTTGCTCGCCAGACGGACAGGACAGAATTCGTCACAGAGCTGACCTGATGTTCAGGACGCAACGTGGTTCCAGCGTTGGCCAAGCTCACGGCGCGAATGTGACAGCCTCGTTCGCAACGACAAGAGTCTGGTCGCAGAGATTGGAGAGGTGCGAAAGAGAGGAAGGATAGTGTAATAGTCCGTACCTTGGATGTAGAAAGGTCGAACAGGGATGGACCAGGCTTGAGAAGGGGGCTAGTCTGTCCTGGTAAAAGACAAGTCCCTCGGGGTGACTAGGGTCTCTGGGTTTCTCGAGTCTGGCTGGTGCCGATCAAGTTTTGCAGCAGACGACTGGATTGTTCCAGACGGGGCCAACAAGGACCGCAAAGGGCTGTGAGCCTGTGAGGGACGCACAACCAAGTCCGGCTCTTATGTATGTGCATTATGTATGTATGTATTCATGAGTCCATGACTGACTTGACGGCTGGGCGTGTACTCAGTCAGTAAGTCTCACCCCGTTCTGCCGAATACGAGTACAATGGGGCCATTCATTGTACATTACGGAGAGATGTATTTGCACAGCAAAAGTAGCCTGGTAGGTACCTAATAGACCAATACTGTACATGTCCAGCTGTTCCGAGTGCCGAATATTGCGCGAGTATCATTGGCGGCGATATTATCACTCTGGATTCTTGCGTCCTGGTTGACGCCGTCTTCGCTAATGAGCACATTATGATAATAGCAATCCGTAGTAATAACAGCAACATCAACAGCAACAGCGACAGCGACAGCGACAGCTGCCTTGCTGCCCTGCCATGTCCATCCGCCCACATCCATGTGTGTCCCAAAAGTAACGAGGCGTCGCGCGCCAACAGGCAGCCCGGCTGCGTGGTGGCTGTCATGGCCATCTGCCCATTGTGGAGAGACGAAACAAGTGGCAAGTGGCAGGTGGAAACGGTCTCCATCAACGGGAGGCCAGGGGGGCCATCACAATCTGCAAACCCACGACCCTGCTGCCCCTCCCACCACAACGGGCAAAAAGGCGTGAAACCTTCGTAGCGGCCCCAGTGACAGAGGGCTACGACGGGAGTAGCAGACGGCATTATTGACAAAGGGCCGCCTCGATTTGGCATGCGCCCCTTTGGACAGACAACAATCCGAGCTCCATATTGGGAGAGGGCCCTGAATGCGATTACAAGTTCCATGCAAAAGTCCAAAAGAAAAAAAAAGTCTACGCCGACATGCGCTGAAGAGATTGTCGATGATTGCCAAAAAAAAAAACGCCGGTCAACTAATAATATGCCGTACAGTTCATTTGCAATACACAGTTTGGGCTCTCCGTACTCCTGAGTCTGCGACCAGGCTCTAGTGGGCGTCTGGGCCGACGGCATTTCTACGTCATATGTAAGTTTTCAGTCTTGGTAATGGCAGATACCTAAAGTGTGCTCCGTATTTGGGACAAGTGACTCGCTCACAAAATTCGCAGGCACTTACTCGTATAATAGGAACTTCTCCAATGTCTTTTCGACTTGCAGACAAGATCTGGGTACCGTGTGTGCTGTGCGTTGACGCACATGGTCTGACGCAAGTTCGTGCAAATTTTTCTCCGGCGGCTCTTCATTCTTCAGCCGCCGCAGCTACTATGTAACGTACTTTATGTAAATGCACAAGCACTCGTGCCACACACACACTCCGCTTTTCTTACCAAGGTAGTGTTCATTTGAGCAAAACAGCCACATTGGCAAAAAAGCTTATTATATTGAATAGCAAAATGACATTCGGGTAGCGTTGAAGCCATAGAAACTAACATACTCCGTAGAAGCCTGCATATTTCTCAAAGTAGCCGTTTTGCTAATAAGCATAACCTTTAGTGGTGCGAGGGAAATGAGGGCCAGAAAAGCGGGGCGTGGCACGAGTACGTGCTCCGTACAAAGTACAAAGTACAAAGTGCGTACCCCCGTTTTTTTGCAGTGCTGGACCCGCCCTCATGATGAGAGGCCCATTTTTCTGGTCCTTTTAGCGAATCGGCTTTCGGCTCTCGCACCGTGCTCATTTGACTGCTCAATTTATCTCTTTGAGGACCGTAAGACTACACTTCCGTACCGATCCACTTATTTCACCCAATTAAAATTATCATATTAAAAGATACTTCTTATGCACTACTTATTTATACTACGATACTTGTACCGGCAAGCATCTGAGTTACAAAGAGCTACATCGCTCGTCTCACAACCCCACCGGCTTAGAGGGGGCTTCTTACGATTAAGGGGTTACTCGAAGTTGCTCTATTGAACCAACGCAGAAAAGTGGGTCGGTACGGAAGTGTAGTCTTACGGTCCTCAAAGAGATCAAGTGCATGCCTGCCTCCAATCTGCTGTCAAATTAATTCTACCGAGAACCACTCGTGCCTCTTTTGCCTGAGGCACTTAATCGCGCATTGTTCAAGCTCCGAGCCGAACCCTTCACAAGGCAAGCTCAGGGGCGCATCGTGCATCATGTCAATCGCCTTTTCACTATGAATGTAGCTTTCTACGGAGTATGCAGCGTCGGCAAATATTCTGCCCAGCCAGTCACTAAACAACCATTTGCCTGGATAGGTGCTCGAAGTATTGGCAGGGTCTGCAACAACCAAGCAGGCCTGTCTTTTCCCGCATCGAGATGCGTCTGTCAGAACACGCACATGTGCTCCGTACATAACTCCGTCCAGGGTCGGACCAGTCACACTTGAGCCCAATACAAATCTAGAATAGCATGAGGTACATGCCAGTTGCACGTGGGGTTTGTGGGAATGAAGCTGGGCCTGTTTTTTGGCCCTTGGTAAACTCACTACATACACACACTACAGCCCCTGACTTATTTTATGTACAAGCCTACATGACAGGGTGAATTTTAAAGGAAAAATATGTATTTATGTACTACGCTATATGGGGCAAGTAGATTTGTAAAATAATTCAGGGGTTGTAGTGTACATGGGAGTCAGGGACCGGGGCTACCGATGGACACGTACAGTGCTGTAGGGGTAATTGGTCCCGGATCCACAGGTCTTGTCAGGGGAGGGAGGAATGTACATATTGTAATCGAGCTATAGGGCTATTGAATTCAATGCTAGGTGAAATTCGCCGCTGTTAATAATAATAGCAGCGAAAGAAGTCTCTAGAATTTAGCTAGCTAGGGTAGGCTATAGGTGGGTCGGGTACGAGAAGACCCCCCTGCAAAATACCCGCCCCACTGTGAATAATTATGCCTGAAGATCTGTACATACTACTAATACATCGACCCACTTGCCATCGTCGTTCGAGGTTCTCTCAATCTTGCGTCTTCTACATATGTATGTATGTACCCTCATCAGGGACAACTCCCCACCAGACGTGCCTGAGTTCGCATGTTGGCCGCAGGGTAGGTCGTGGACTACATAGAAAAGGCAATGAATGAATGGCCTTATCAATCAAAGTTGACCGGCTGGCTATTAATAGATAAAGGACAGGCAGTCGATCAATAATATCTATCAATCATTGATAGTCGGTGACTGGGATTGATTGGGTATTTATCCATTAGTGCGACCTTTCGACGTTTACAGCCGTACATAGCATGACTCACGGAACGCATATCATCAGGCCAGTTTTGCTACAAAAGTAAAACGTGCATTTACATTGTAATCTCACGACCTGTGGTGGACCATGTTCAGATGCACCACGGCATCCGCTGTACATACATGTACATGTCCCCAGGAAGTCAAGGCAAGTTCCTGGCTTGCTCAACTGACACGGCTACGATGCGTGGTCTAATAATACCGACTCGACGCAAGTTCAGGGTCGGCCCGTGTGTACATAGGGCTGACGAACTAGCAAAGATGCATGCGATGAAGACATTCCAACCAGCTTGTTCGACGCAGAAGCCTGGGACCCCCCTGGCCTGGGTGTCTGCCGTGTGCTTCTGGGATGGAAATTGACCAGTGACCACACATTGGCGGGAACTGATGCGGAGAGCACCTGGCCGGCGGCAGACAAGGGTGCAGCAAAAACACCTGGCAACACCTGGCAACGCCTGGGTACACCTGGGTACATCCCTGCAAAACAGTCATGCTCAACATTTGAACCCCTCAAGGCAGGGTCTTCGGAACAACTTGAAAAGACGCGATTTTATGGAGCCCGAAGCAGAACTTCATCTACGAATCAACTATTTGCCAGAGGTCTTCGGGAATGTCTCTTAGAGACTGGCTCTACCGGCTCTACCGGCTCTACAGGCAAAGAACCCATCCTGTTCCACAAGAATACATTGAATCGACATATGGCGAACACTTTGTGACTTTGTTTCGCCGGACACCGAGCGGAAGACTTCAGCAGGCCGCCATTAATATCTTGTTATATTTATTTTCCTGCATTGCTCTCTGCTGTAACGAACGATGCTGCAAGCCAGGTTAGTTCGTGGCGGCTTGCGATCTTGAACGAAATCGTGACGAGAAAGAACGCCAAACTTATACAAAGTTCTGACTCTACGGAACAGTTGCTACAGCATTGCTTAGCGCCATGACCCTACCTTGTTCCCTTATATTCTTCAATTTATGTACATGTACATATGACACAAGTGTTCGATTTGTCTTGGCAGACTGACGTAATAGCACAAAATCCATACGGAGCAGAGAACAGGGTTAGGACACGTCTAGGCTGTGACGACCCGACACGCGACGCGAAAGACACGACACGACATGCTCCATCGACTCAAATGTCCCAAATGGGAAGAGCACTCTGCGGAGTAAGAAAAGGGACGTGGGGGTGCAACTGGCAGGAGGTGACCGATTGATGGCTCCGGGGAAGCCATGGAGCAACAGGTCCAGGTCTTTTTGGCAATTGCAAATCACCAACCAGGCAAGTGTGAATACTTGTTGGTGCAAACAGAGTTTGGGGCCGGAGCATTGTCGCTAGTAGGACAGAGACTGGTAGATCCCGACACACCACCAGTGGATCCATCCGTCTTCCTAGCAATTTACACTCCCAGCCAGCTTGTGACGCGATCGCGCGATAACGCGGCAGTGTCGCGGTAAAGCAGTTCATCAGGACATGGCGGAGACCTTGTCCAGCTCTGGCGATGGAAGTCGATTGCACTTATCTGATGCAAATCGAAAGATGTTGTCGGTTTTGTTTTACCTGATCACGCCGTTCTAGGTTATAACTCAGGTCCATCAGGCTCCATTTCCCTCGGTGCCGACCAGCACATTTACTAAATCCAAAGATGATCCTCACTCACCACGACCAAACCCGAAATTGCTGCCTTATGAACGCCTGATGTTGAACGGCTCATGCGAAAAGAAAAGTGTTCTACGGAGTACGGAGTACAAGGAATGCATTCCCCCGAAATTCACCAGGCGGTTATCACTTGGAGCTGATCTATATCACACCGATTACGAAGCATCGCGAAGTCGGAATGGCCGGTTAGTTGTTCCGCCCCAAAAGTGCAGTATCGTCAGACAAAGAACTGGGCGTATGATGAACCCTGGCATAAGAAAAAATAAAAAGCCTGACACGCCCCCCCCCCCCCCCCCCCCCAAAAAAAAAAGAAAGGTGTCCTTAGGAGGCAAATCTAGGTTTAATGCCTCACATGTGATGATAATGATGATACAACGTATCGTGATGAAACTCAAATAACAACTACATATGTTTCGGTCAGATTGCCAGGCACGCGATTGGGATGGGATTATTCATAACGGGGACTTGACGAGTCTTCTGCAGCAAGAACCAAGACAACCCAACCCACATGAATCCAGAAAGAGACAGAAGCGAGTGTGCTCCAGGTGGGACAGAGTACGGAGCATGTACGGAGTACATACGTATGTATATACCATGTACATACCATGTACTATGTACGGGAGAGTCTGTGGTCGGATCCCACGCCCTTTTACTGGATACAGAGAACTGACAGATTCAGTCAAGGATTCGTGATCTGCAGCGTCGAGACAAGAATGCGACCCACATGTTACCACTGAAGATGACTCCTGGTCGTCGATGAGGAGGAAAAGAGGGAAAGCAAAGCCTACGGATTATTCCTCTGATACATTGCGGAGCTTACGGATTCAAAGTATGTCGAGAAAAAAAGAAAGGAAAAAAGCATCGTCAAGCTTGCCTTTTTTCGCGCTGGAACGTTCATCACAGTTTTCCTTGCGGATGTGCCTATTATTATGTTCTTATCGCGGAATCTGTCGGAGTGACGTGATTCCGAGATTCGTGCGCGACGAGAGTGAAGGGACCGACGGCACCATTTGTTCACGTACTGGGTGGATTATGTGACCGTCGGACATTTTCCACCGCCGTGATAATAATAGTACGGATGGATGGATCACTTTATTTCTTCACGGACAGGATAGGCTGCCTCGGGTCTGGTGCGAGATCAGACTAATCAATTTCCCGTCAACAAGTGTTGAGAGCGTGAGGCGTAATAATAGCTGCTGTCACACACTTTCTCGAGCAACCAGTCTATACTCCGTACCGAGTACATACGCTTGCATATGTGGTAATTATCCCCAGCATGCGTGTTTTTGAATTGATTGATTGATTACCGAGCACGCCAGGCGATTCTACTGGTTCTACAAAACGCCATGGTCGCTTACGAGGGGGGCGCAAATGCACAACAGGCTTGCTTGCATCTGGTCGTTTTTTATTTTCATTATTTTCATTTTATTTTCATTTTATTTCTTTTTCGGGTCGGCTCTCCGGTGTCATTGGAGGGCAACGATGGACGTGCAGAAGAACAGATGGCCTGTCCCTTTGCCATATTCAGGCCCGCGGCGTCGTTTTACGCGTTGAAGCAACAATTGGATTGGATCGGACTGCTTGTGGCGTCTGCAATCCATTTCATCTCACTTGTGTGTTTCGGGCAAATGAAGTTGCTACGTTGAAAACCACCATTTCAGGATGAAAGGAGGCGACCCCCCCCCAAATCCCATCACCATCCCATCCCATCCCATGGCATGGCATGCATGCATGCATGCATGTATGGCATAGAGGCCTGGTAATAAGGCATGCAGGAGAAGGAGAAGGAGAGTCAGACAACAGAGTCAGCAATCAGCAGTCCGCCAGCCTGAGCAACCCCCTGTTCCAGATTGAAATACCGCGCGCGACAAGAAGCACTTCAGGCTGTATGCCAATCCACACAATCCAGCCACAAAAAATCAACCCAGAGCAGATGCTGCAAAAGTCCGGTGTGGTCACTGGACGGGACTGACTCGTCCGAAGTATGAGCGTCAGGGTATTTCGTATGTGTCTCCTCTACTGACTCATGGGGCCATCCCATCTGACGAAGGAGTGAAATCAGATATGGTACGGATTAATTAGGTCATATGACGTGTTCTTTGTTTCCAACTCTGAACTCTCATGCCGAGATCATCGCCCGGCCCAAGACGTCTGTGCAAAAACAAGTAAGTGGAAGAGGACGGATATTACAAAGGAGCGCGCCAGCATTTACACCAGACGCTATTCCGCAACTGCCGCCACTGCATGTCTCATAATTTAACCTCGATAAGATCAAGATAAATTACACCGTCTGTTTTTTCCCATCTCCCACCCCCTCAGACTGCTGAAATGTCCCGCGTCTCATCTCAGTCTTGAGCTCATGCAGATCAACCACGTGAATCCATAGGCCAGCCAGCCATTTTTTTTCCCCTTCCCTTTTATAGTGTAGTGCAAATTTGGGGCATTTCCTTGTGGGCAGAAACGAGATCGATTCGGGGTCGCCATAGTGAGGCTGAGAAATTGGGTGAGAAAGACGCCTAGATTAAAAAAAAAAAAAAAAAAAAAAAGGGAAAAGGGCGGTCAAGTAAAGTCTTTGACGAACAGCCAAATGGCTTCACTTAACTTATACTGTTTCCTTGTTCCTTTTTTTTTTTTTTTTTCAAAAAAAGCTATTAAAGATGGGCTTGGCGAGCAGCGAGATGAGACTTAGGACACTCACCAAGATTATCAGTCATCAATCGAAGAAAATTGGGGGGGGGGGGATTCCGTAGTGTTTCTTCTCTACGCTCTAGGGTAGGAGGACTATTACTGTTCCAAATCTGAGTATTCCGTCTTCTCATGAGATTTATTCTCAGACGAACACTTATCCAGTAGCTACGCCCGTGTCTTGACAGAACATCCCACCAGTGCTACCAACTCACCAGCTTCACGAACACTTCAGATTATTTTCGAAAAGCTAATAGATATGAGTAAGAGTCCCGGGCTTTGGCACCGCACAGAGCAATCATCACCTCATACGTCTGAATCCAAGTCTTGACGAAAAGAGGTCCTTGTCCTCACGTGGCACGACAATAATCAAAGCACATCACACACACCAGAGACAAGTTCCTCAAACCTCGTATAATATCCCCAATCCCCGATCCACGTGCTCACCTGGGCGTCCTATCCCCCCCCCCTTCTCCCTCCCGGACACGCAGGAACTGTAGGCCTCATGTTCTCACGTCACCTTGCACAAGTATGACCTCTCACGAGGCCTGGGTGTTCGGTGCAAGTATGGAGCCGGGAGAAAAACCGAAACTCATCTACAGTTCGGCTTGTTACATGAGAGGATCTTCGTTCCACAGGGCTCGAATCTTGCTGTATCTGGCGGTGACAGTGACACCGGAGACTGGGCAACACGGGGACGATGCGTTACGTGGATGAGAGGAAATGGCTCTGATGAGGCGGCTTGGACCGTTCTGCCGAGGAGGCGATGGATGGGTCGCTCGTGCCTTGGGGGCTCCGAGGAAGTATCAGTGATGACGGGGATTGTGTGATACGGACCGGTCCACGATCACCTGTATGTGGTGTGTTAGTCGTCTGTGTGACGAGCCTGAGGAGGATTGGTTTTTTTGGGGGGGTGAAGTTGTCCGAGTCGTCACGGCAGTGTGAACTGGATGAAGAAGCGAGTTTTCCATTGGAACGAGCAAAAGAGGCGCGTGTTTTGATTCCTGAATTCACAACCCATCTTGATACAAGAGGAAGAATGCCTCAGCTATGAAATCGAAAACTTGTCAGGTATCCGGTCATACCACCCACCCACTTCTTGTCCCAAAAGTGCCGCTGTAAGCATCGCTGATTTACTTGATACATGACACAGATTTCTTCCACGCCAGCTCGCGCCAACATGAATGCATGACGCCAGAATATCCCCCCGTCCTTGATCTTTAACCACAAATCCCAGCTATTCAGATATTTTCGGTCCTGTCAGGCGCGGTCTTTGGAACGCCAACGTTGGCATGTTTCCCATATCCCGAGAGATGGCAACCTCTCTCCTCTCTCCAAATATCTCTCTGGACCCCCCCCCCAAAGTCGATAGGAAAGCGGGAGGAAGGGTGGGCAGCGGGGAAGATTGGATTGCGTCCAAGAAGTGGGCGAAGCTGATGCCCAAGTCACTACGGTCCGAGGGCGCGGTGGAAGAAGCGCAGGGCCTGGATACGACATCGAGAGTACGAGCCCTGTTTTCGTGACGAGTATGGTGTGTTATGCAGCCGTGGGCGGCGCTCATGGTCGCTTCATCCCCTTTGCCGCTTGCAAGTATGGTCATCAGAGATGTTGGTTATGGAGAGGCAAATGGAAAGTTTCGAGGTCAAGTGGAGATTGGGGCCGAGACAAAACACTTGCTTTGACCGAGTTTTCCCCAGGCAGATCGTGCGTAGTGTTTCTTGGCGTACGTACAATGTAATTCGAGGCAGGCCACCCGGTGTTTTCTCCCGATCCTTTCCTCTCATCCCACTCAGCAACTGCTCAACTTGTACATTATTAGGTGTAGCTTGCTTGCACACCCAAAGCAGGTTGCTTCCAACGACGCGATGTATACATACGCCCGGACTGGCTCGGCCAGCCCTTGCCGGTGCTGTCGTGATGTATCATCTGTCAAATTTTTCGCGCGGTCGTGCTTATTTCAGTGCCCTAGGCAACGATATACAAGACCGCGAGGGTTACTAATATAGGCCGCAATAGGCTTAAGAAGAAAAAGAAGAAGAAGAAAAAGAAGAAGAAGAAAAAGAAGAAGAAGAAAAAGAAGAAGAAGAAAAAGAAGAAGAAGAAAAAGAAGAAGAAGAAAAAGAAGAAGAAGAAAAAGAAGAAGAAGAAAAAGAAGAAGAAGAAGAAGAAAAAGAAGAAGAAGAAAAAGAAGAAGAAGAAGAAGAAGAAGAAGAAGAAGAAGAAGAAGAAGAAAGAAAATAATTTAACGCGTTATAGTACCGTTCCACTGTGTATAGAATATCGATATTGTAAGCTAAGCAGCCTTGGTGACATGTAAGTTGTCTGTGTCCTATTTAAAATCACCCTTTCTCATTGATCCAAGTGAACAAGAAGAGTGCTCTCATTATTTGAGTTCACCGTGATGAGTTGAAATACCAGCCATATGAAACACGCTTCCATATTGTTTCGTTTTACGAGTGCTTCAGCTTTGCCTTTGCCTTTGCCGAAGCTCAGTTGATGGAATGGTTCACCCCCTGGGACTTGCGAGCCATTTACTGAGTTGCAGTCTGGAGCGAACTTGGAAACATCTGCCACTTTTTTCTCCTAGACCACACAGGGCTTGTATGCAAAAATGTAACATTTTATTTACCAGCGAGCGAGTCATCTCATCCTACAACCTGAGGACTTGGGAGCATAGCATCAAGATGGGACATGAACACGAGGTCAACTTGCCATCAATCGACTGCTTCAAGTGCGGGTGCCTAGAACGTGATACTATTATTCGAATTCGAATGTTGAATGATGCATGTTCGATCATCATGGGATCCAAGGCTGCCGATTTTCTCTTGACGCTGTTGCCCCGTTGGAACTGTTTTTATTTTATTTTTTTATTTGGCTGTGTCCAATTCATTGTTGGACTTGGGAGAAGCGTATAATGTTTGGAACAAACCGTCTCGATTGTTTCCATCTTCTTATCGGGATCAGGCGTCGAGATTTTACTCTGGGACTTGATGACAAGTGATGCTCTATGCAAATTCCATAAAAGCAACGTGCACGAAAGCTATTCATGGTTGCAGATTATAAAAGGCTCCCAGTTTTGTGCAGAAAAGAAAGGAAACGAGAACTCTTTGCATGCTTTGCCATCTGGCGCTCGAGTTCTCTTGGAAAACGAACGGGACTAGTCGATGTGGTGAAATATCCATCCGGGGCAACTCAGTAAATCCATCTACTAACTACCTAGATGTTGTCAGAAAGAAGAGGAAATCCGAGCTTGGCAGGGTTGCCAGGGAGGTAGGGGTGACGACATTCGCAAACAAGTAGTAGTGTCTACGGATTACTACGACGGAGTAATCCGAACTACTAGCATACTGACGGATGGGCTCGTGTCAAGTGCTTTCAATGTTCTTTCTCGAGGCGCTAGAAGCCAACAGAGATCAGACATGGTCATCGTGCCAGGGTTAGATCGGGATGCTTCGTGTATGGTCTGAGTCATTTCGGGATTTGCACGACTCCATGGAGCAGTGGTGGCTGCATAAGGTGCAATCTGGCAAACTGGATGTTTCTTCGTCTTCTGCATTTACTAATTACTAACTTAACCCATCGTCCTTCATGCTTGAATTTCTGGGAACCACGTGACATCAGCAGGGGGCCGGTCTTAAGTTAGGAGGTCTTATTAGTACGACGCCAGATACGCACGCACGTCCCTACATTGTAATTAATGCATATGAGCCTGCCGTACTCCGTACTCCGTATTGTTGTCAGAATGAGAGAGAGCACTGCGTGTCTGCCTGAAGTCATGCATCTCTGTCAGCGCCTAATCCGTGTTGTCCGTATTGCCCGTGTCGATCGTGCTGTCAACTTGTTGGCAAGACTCACTACCCCCAAAGCCTTGGTCATCGACACAAAGGGACCAGGTAGGGGTCTTGAGTATCGTGAGAGGTGTCATGGTGCGGCCAAGTTGCGATGCGCAACGTGATAAAATGGTCCCATGAGGATGCCCAGCAAGTAAGATTGGCTGACGCGTTCGATTCATTGGCGGGCACGTTGGGCAAGCAGTCTGTCTGAGAGCGTGCATCCCTTGCCATTCATTGTTTGAACGCGATGGCTCGCTCCCTCGAGAATGACGGTGTACATAGACGACGGACCATGAACCATAGCATGGTGTCGAGTTCCTCGTCGCATGAACGGGCAAAAGCTCCTAGCACCAGAGGTCGGCAACGCCGTTGAGAATGTCAAGCAAGGTCTGGTTCATGTCTGTGCCTGCATCTGGAGTAGCTCGCCCATGACTTTGATGCGATGCGACCAAGGCACGACGGCATCACGAGTGTGGATGGAACATGGTGAATGGTGAATGGTGGATGGGGGATGGGGGATGGGGGATGGGCGACGGGCGGGCGCGACCTGCCCACCTCGTCATGTTCCTGGCACTGGCCCCACCACAACCCACCACAGCCAACCACAACGCGTGGAAGGAACGGGTAACTACGAGTAACGGGCGCTGGGGGCGCTGGGGCTCATCAATCTCGCCTGGAACTCGAGCCCAGCCCAGCCCAGCCCAGCCCACCAGCACAAGACGTTGTTGTCATGCTCATCTTGTGCGCTCGCCGGGTCCCGAGTCTGGTACTTCAGGGAATCTTTGTTGATGAGCTACACTAGCTAGGAGGGCTTGTTGGAGTGCATGTCGGTAGTCCAAATTATCCCCTAATAGTAGCCGTGTCTATGCTGAACACCGTCTGAAAGCCGCTTAACCGATCCAATCTCCCTCCCTCGGAGCTAATGCGCGCCCAGTCGCCAGCCCATCTTGGATGTCAACAATCTGACTCTTTTCAAAAAGTGCGACTTGTCTCCCTCGCCGAAGAAAGAACCGGCGGTTCGCTCCTTCTTTCCACAATAAGTAGACCATCACCAACTTTTTCTGGACTCCAGCGCGTCCAACGCTCCTGCCTCCTGCCTCCCGACTCCCGACTCCCGACTCCCGACTCGTCGACGACAAAGCTCACTGGTCTGCCCAAAGCCAGACGGGCCAGCTGTCCACATCTGCAACCAGAAACCTTCCGAGAATAATAGAGAATAATATTGCAGGACGAACAGGACGAACAGGTCGCAACAGACAGCCAACAGACAGACAACAGATAGACGAGAGTGGATTCGACGCCCCCCCCCGTTGAGGTTACCCACCCGCGTTCTGCACCACAGTTGGACGCCCACCACCCCTGGTCCCGAGTCTCGTGAATATTGCCGTACATATTACTTATCAACCAGAACGCCTGAGCCAGGCATTCCGACTGCTTCATCTGAATCATCACAGGCGCTGAGAAACAGTCAAATCACCAGCCCGCCACTTGTTTGGCCTCGAAAGTGCTGCCCTTGCCCTTCCGCCCTTCAAGCGACCCTTCCTTCTCTTCCAGTGAGCCGAGCGCGCGCGCCTTCGTCTCCAGTGGCCCGTTTGCCCGTTGCCCGTTTTTTTGCCCGTCTCCCGCGACGCCGCCTCGACTGACTGCCAGGCTCATCCCATCCACCACTCAGGGGCTCTCGCTCGCAGCATCTTGGCCTCGACACTCGACGCTCGACGAAACAACAAATCACCAATGCCCGCGGCCTCTCTGCTGAAACAATGAAATAACGTGCCTGCATCCTTGATTGGTACAACTCTGACCCGGATTCCCTGGAAGTCCGCCTTCAATCCTGCATACGTTGCAGACACTGCACGCTCCAGCAACCTGCCCGGCCAAAGCTCGTGGATTTGTTCTTTTGACTGGTTTCAGTTTCCCCGTGTTGCGTACCGCGCGTCGATGCAAAGCAGAGCAACACCGCGCAACATCGCGCAACACAGACGCACCGCAGCGCCTCGCAGCTGAGGAAACGACGAAGCAACCACCTCTCTCACTACGGCCATCGCGCCATCTGCTTGCTTTGCAACAAAGAATCACCGACGACTTGTTTTTTTTTCTTTCTTTTGCGTGTGTTTGTGTTTGTTCTTGTTTGGCCCTTGCAATCGAACGCTTTTGCGCCCTTGTCGATTGAAACGCCACCGACAACATCCTCACCGTATTGCCCCATCACTTTGTCGCTACCGAGGTCGTCAGCTCGCAACGTTTTCGGCAACCCAGGTGCAGCGCGAAAAGATGTCGTCGGCAGCCCTACAATCAGCCCCCCATCAACCAACCGCCCTAGCTTCTCCTCCACTGCCCTCGACCTCCAGCAGACAATACGGCTCACCGCATACTTCCCCAAGCCGGGAAGCCTATAATGGCCATCAGGCCGCAACATCATCACCTTCATCGAGGCGGCCTCCCTCACGCAAGACGAGCGGAAACCGCGGCCCTCCTCCGCCTGTGGACCTGAGTGTTCAAAGATCGAGCCGTAACGGCACAAACACTTCTGCACAGGACCAGCGAACGTCCAGGTCCGAACGTCCGACTACAATGCCTCCTGTCGCTCCTCCGCGGACGTCTTCGTCCGGCCAACAGGGTTCGAGCACTACAAGAAGAAACCAATACTCAAATGAAGCACTGAATAGTCCCCCACGTCATGCACAAGCCGACGCATCACAAACTGGTTCGCGCGGTGACACAAATGGTTATTCTGATGCCTCGAGGAGCAAACGAGCAACACAATCTCACCAAAAACAAGAGCAGACTCGCCCGTCTAGCAACAGCAGAGATGATCCAGCACAGGATATGTCGATCCCCATCCGCACGAATCCCGCGACGAGCTCAAAACACGCGCACGACGCGAGCGATAATCTGGCTCGCGCCATCTCCAGTGCTCAAGCACCAAATGGTCGCGGAAGCCACCATGACTCTCCAGATCATCATGACACAGCACCTGCGCCTGTCGTAGCTATGAACCCCACCACTGAGGAGCGTCGTGGCGGTCGCAGTAGGCAAGACCACAGCCGCAGCCACAAAGGAACGACCAAGTTTGGTGATTTTATACTGGGAAACACAATTGGCGAGGGAGAGTTTGGCAAAGTCAAACTGGGCTGGAAACAAGATAGCAGCGTCCAGGTATGTGACGAAACACTAATATGAGATGGTAGATGATTTGGCAACGTGCGGATAGTAGCTAATGATCATGCCCCCTCTAGGTTGCCATTAAATTAATCAAGAGAGACACAGTGGGCGGGAACCCATCTCGCTTGGGCAAAATCAGACGCGAGGTGACGATCCTGCGCGGAGTTCACCACCCCAACATCGTGCGATTGATAGACATGTTAGAGACGGATCGATATATCGGCATCATTCTTGAGTACGCATCGGGCGGAGAACTTTTTGACTACATCCTGAATCATAGATATTTGAAAGACAGCTCAGCGCGTCGGCTATTCTCTCAACTGGTCTCTGGAGTTGGCTACTTGCACAAAAAAGGCATCGTCCACAGAGATTTAAAGCTCGAAAACCTATTATTGGATCGCAATCGAAATATCATCATCACCGATTTCGGCTTCGCCAACACTTTTGATGCCAACGAAGAGCTTCTAGAGGAGGAGGAGCTCAACCTGACAGATCGTGATACTGTCAAGAGGATGGGTCTCGATAAAGTCAAACCCAACGGAATGAGGACGGGAGACCTGATGCAGACAAGTTGTGGAAGTCCCTGTTATGCCGCCCCAGAGCTAGTCGTGAGCGACTCTCTCTACACTGGCAGGAAGGTAGATGTCTGGAGTTGTGGTGTCATTCTGGTATGTGACTGGATCATGTCTACCTACACAGGTCTAAACAAGAGTATACTACTAACTGCTCGCACAGTATGCTATGCTGGCAGGTTACCTTCCATTCGACGACGACCCGGCAAATCCCGAAGGCGACAACATCAACCTGCTATACAAATACATCGTCTCAACCCCTCTCACGTTCCCAGAATATGTCACGCCACATGCACGAGACCTGCTTCGACGAATCTTGGTCCCCAATCCCCGAAAGCGAGCGGACTTATTCGAGGTAGCTCGTCACAGCTGGCTGAGCGAATATGCGCATGTTGTCGAGTTCATCACCAGCTCCACAACCCTCCCCTCGGATGTCCAGAATGCCACAGCTGCCCAGGAGTTCATGGACCCGCCTATGGTGACGAGGAGTGCTTCTGTTCGCGAGACTCCCAAGCAAAAGTCTCCCTTGCAGGCTACCGTCGGCGGACTCGCCAAAGCGCACGCCAAAATCGACGCCGAAGCAGAAACTGCCCATCGCACACCCAAGGATGCCAAGCGCCGAACGGTACAGGTGGAGTATGTTGCGCCTATTACGCAGACACAACGCGGGACAGATCCTATCGTTTCAAGACCACCTGTTTCTCTCAATCGAGAACACGATGCAAGCCGCCCAAGCTCCTCCAACAAGGATAAGACTCTACCCCAAGAGCCTCGGGATGTTTACGCCCGATCATCTCAGTCCAAGCGGCCACCCAATTCCCAGACTTCTGGAGCAAGCCGTCCCCGGGAAACCCGTGCCACCACGGACCATGCGTACATGGCGGGAACGGCCACTGCAGCATCGAGACCTCGAACCGGTGGCTCCATGCAATCAGCCGCCTCCATGAGCTTGCAATCACGAGGCAACTATGGACGGCCGGCTCCACCTACATTAGCCGACACCAATGTGCAGGGACGCATCCAACAGCCAGCAAACGCTGATGATGACGACGACGCAGTTGGCCACACGAGCATGAGCGTGCCACCGAAGTTTGCCAGAATGTCAGGCTTCCATGAAGGACGAGGCAACGAGGGGCGAGGCCACAAGAGATCGAGCACAATAGGAGACCTTGGATCTAAGCTTTTGGGTCGCAGCGGCTCCGTTTTCGGAGGACGAGGCAAGAAGAAGCCAGAGCCTCAGCAACCCGAAAAGTCCAAGAAGTATCCCCCAGTGAGCATGTCCAATGCCGTGGCACAAGGAGAAGACTCAACGGGGAGGACCTCGATGGATTCGCGGGCTTCTCGGCGATCATTTTCTCTGGGAATCGGAAAGAAGCGAAGTGGCAGCATGACAGGGTCACAAGGTTCCGGGGAGAAGAAAGACCGAAGACGATTTTCCCTTCTGCCAGCATCCTTCTCACTGAATTCCATTGGACTAGGCAAAGAGTACTCGGAGCCTACATCCTCCGAGGTTGGCTCTCACACGGACCTGCCGACTCAGTCTGGACGGCTTGACCCTCCAAGGAGCGTCACAGCACCCGGAGATGCCAGAGGCAGCACTCCCTTCTTTGACAACGTGTACGGAAACAACGGGCGACAGGATACCGCCAACTCTAGCCCTGTCTACCACCAACCATGTGCGCCAGCGCAACTGGACAACCGACGAACCAATGCCGTCCCGCCCTACCTGCAGTCTGGCTCCCACTTCAACAGCGGCTCGGATTCATCGGTGGACATGCGTCGACCGCCAACAGAGCCGCAGATGAGATCGCGAAGCCACGGCTTCTCAGACGCGGAGAGCCATGACGATCGAAGAGCCACTTCAAGTCGAGGAACACGGGGCGTGTTGCAGAAGAACCACAAACGGTTCACGGATGCATATGACCAAGACGAGTATCGGGGGCACGAAGGAAGCAGCGGAGCTGCCAAGCGAGTCATGGACTTCTTTAGGCGACGAGGCAAGGCTCGAGGTGGCGTGGACGAGCGATCATGATGAGCTGCGAGGTCTCGAAGTCAAGTCCATCGTGTTTCCGTTTTGGATTTTGGGGTTTTTGGTAAAGAAGCAGGATCCGCTCCGCTCCGCGCCCTGCCCAAACAGAAGGGAGGACATGTCTGTCCTTTATGGTTCGTGCACGCAGTAGCGACACCGAGCTCTCGACAGGGAGCATTTTCTGATGCTGTCGAGTGCTTCACGAGAGTTACGTGGGCGAAACTCACTTCACTGCACACACGCACTACATTCCACACACCACTTTGGCACCATTATCTAGGTCCTCAATGCACTCCGCAAAAAAAAGAAAAAAAAAAAAAAAAAAAAAAGAGGATATTTGTTTTCAGCATCAAGCCTCGAGAAATACGACGGCCGTTGTCTTTTCCATGACATCTCATAGCGCCGGGAGGAGGTTGGACGTGTCATTGCTCCATCTTCAGGACTCGAAACTATCCTGATTTTTGTGTGTTCCTGCCTCTTTTTTTCCGATTTGCGTCGCGATTTTGTTTTTTATTACAATTTTCAAAGTTTTCTTTTACCCTCACTTCTCCTTTATATGTAAATCCGATCAGAGTGATAGCGCGACATTAATGGCCTGGTTTTGCGTCGTGAAGACGCGCATGGCCGACTATATCGGTCCCCTTTGAATGATTGGGGCCCACGTTGGACGCATGTGCGACTTGGCGGTTGGAGAAGGGCTGGTTCTTTTGATAACAAGCAAAAAAAAAAAATAACAAACGTCTCTGTAGTAAGTGTGTGTGTGTCTGTGGAACGTGTATTTGACGACAACATTGTTAAAGTTGGCAGCCCGAGGCGCTAATTTCTTCTTCTACAATGGTTTCCCAGCCAGCATAGTCTGATGAAGTGGGCTCAAGAGGGTAAAGGATGGAAGGTCGGCATGTTTGAGACACATGGTAAATAAGATGCGTTGTACTCGGTTTAAGAGTTTTTCGAGTTGAAAAGTTGATGATTGTGGTACATGTCACTGACTAGTGAGAACGTCGCAGCGATCAGATACCGCCCAGACACGGACCGCAGGAACATGGCCACCAGGGACAGGGAACTCATGATGCTGCGTCGTCCGCGGACGGGCATTGTACATGGTAGATGGACTGTTTTACCACGGGGACATGCCACGCTCTCTTGGCCCCTTGCGGTCAAAGGGCTGAAGAATCGCGCGGGACTTAAAAGTTTCGATGGCCGGGGGCCGTGTTTTGGGGACGACAATATACGGGGTTTGTCCAAGTGGATTGATTGAATTGTCGTGGCTACAGATGTCGGATGTGGTGCAGTTGCAGTTGCAGTAGACTGTACAATGTGTGTGCAAGAGCTGGTTGAGGCTTTGGTTCTGGTCGTTGAACTACATATGTGCGTCATGAGGATCAGATTGCTGCATTGACGCGTGGAGCGTCTCAACTTTGCATGATGAGTTGTACATTAGTGCCCAGTGCCAGGAGTACCTAAACGCGCAGTAGTGAAAAACCAAGGCTGTGATCCACGAGCCGGTGCAAACTTTGCGCGAGTGCAAAATGCATGTAAACGGACGCGCTAGCCGTTTTCGTCAGCTGTATTACATAGAATTCTGTCCAAATTACATAAGCACCGCTTTACCCCTATCTCCCCCCTGCTTATAATATATCTTTTTAACCAGGGCCGCGTAAATGCCTGTAATAGGCTAGGATACCCTACTTTTACCCTACTTTTCCATTTTTTTGCTAATTTTTAGGTGCAAAGTTAGCACTTTGCGTAGTACGCTTACAAACCTTACATAGGTGCAAAAGATAGTACAAAGTAGCCGCCCTATACAAATCCACATACAACTTATACCGTGCAAAGTCAGTGCATACTTTGCACCGGCTCGTGGATCACAGCCCAAATGCGCAGTAGTAACTAGGCCTAAAACAGAAGGAGTATCCCCGCACCCTGTTATAAGGGAAGGTACCTCCTCCGTTTTTTTTTACGCATTCTACACTATTTACCTCCGCGGATTTACATATTAGTCTAAATAATTATAATTATAAACGCGTTTTTAGCCTCTTTAAATCCCTCTATTATAGCTACTATAGTCCTAGTAGCGGGAAGGCAGCACTAGGGACTTAATTATAAAGAGAGGCACCTATGCCTGCGTTACCACTGCGGGTAAGGTGGTTACTACTGCGCATTTGGTTTTTCACTACTGCGCGTTTAGGTACTGAAGTTAGTCCTATTGGTTGGGGGTATTAATGATGCTTGTATTGTCAAGTAGAGCTAGCTAGTGTTCTCCATAGTAATAGCACTCCTAATTACCTAATCCCTTTCTCCACCCAATAGACTAGCCTATTTTTAGATAGTATTAACCATAATACTACGAATTAATTTTACATTATTAATTACTATCTTCTAAGCTATAATATTTTAGTGTCTCTAGCTCCTAATCTACTATATCCTAGGTATTTAACCTTAGTGGTTAGAGTTATTTATAGTATAGGATATATATCTTTAGGTTATTAATATGAATTTTCCTTCTAGGGCTGCCCTTAATAGGTTTAATTTTATATAATACTAATAATAATTTCTTTATTACTATTAAAAGCTTTCCCTAGGTTTTATAAAACTTCCCTTTAAGCTTATTCTTCTTATCTATTTTTTCCTATATAATATTACTAACCTTAAACTAATATAGGGGTTTTAAAGTGCCTTCTTAATTATTAACTTTATAAGTTTAAACTAATTCCCTTTATTCCTCCCTTAAATCTATATACTATAAGTTAGTTTCTTAAATAAACTCTAGATTATCTAATTCTAAACTTAATAACTCTAATTTATCTAGGTTATAGACTCTAGTATGCTTAGTAAATAGATTAAATCCTAATATTAATATAGCTAGGGTTATCCTAGTGCTAGATATAAACTAATTATTTAGTATTACTATAATGCTTAGGATAGCTTAGTTCTATAAATTAAGTAATACCCTATCTTATTCTATAGCCTATTTTATTAATTATTATTTTACTAGTTAAATATTTTGCTTAGTAAGGCCTATTAAAGCTAGATAAGAAACTAGTCTAAATAAAATAGTAGTACTATGTTTTTCTACTATAGTCTTAAAAGTTAGATTCTTAAAGTAGGAATTATTATTATAATAGATTCCTCTTAGCTAACTAAATATTAAGCTCTAATATTTATCCTATATCTAAGTAACTAAATCCCTAGTAGCTTTAGTATAGGATTAGCCTAGCGTAAACCTTATTATATAATTAACTATAATAAGTATATATAAGTCTCTATTATAGGCCTTAGGAGTAATAGGTCTAAGGTAATCTATTATAACTAAAGCCTAAGGTGTCGGAATAGTCAAATCCAGCCGCGCACGGAAAGTGGAGCACAACGCAAGTGCTGCGCTGTGATTGGGTGCATCGCACAAGTGGGTCAATCACGTGACCCACAATGCCCTTAACACCTTTGGCCACGTAGCCTGTTAGCTAGAAGATTATCATTAATTATTATTACCACTTTAACCCTGACTGCACTAGTGCTCAGACCCTTGCCTTTATAAGACCTCCTAACACTAATTAGTGGTTAAAAAACCATAGATAAGCTAGGGAACTACTAAGAAGAGATAATTCTATTAGGTTTGGCTTAGGTTCTAACTGCAGAAGTGTGCTAAAGGAAGATTATTAATAGCTCTAGTTATTAGGCTTCTAAGGGATTAACCCCTTCTATCTTAGAGTTATTAAGGACCTCTACATAGAAGAATCAATCTTATTATCTATCACAAGAAAACCAATCAACTAACCAGGAATTATAGCTCTAGAAGCATCCTTCCTAAACCAGAGATTAAATCAGCCCCTTGCTAGCTAACAAAAAACATAACGCAAGAAAACATAACACCCACAATGTCTAGACCTAAAAGACCCGAAAAGTCTAGCCTACTACCATAACTTTAGAAACACTTCTAGATTATTATAACTAACTAGGGGAGCTCTAAAGAGCTAGATCCTTAGATCGCTAAGGATTAGCAACTTAATGACTAACTTGCTTAGCTAATTAATATCTATAATAGCGGATAATATAGAGATCTTAAGCTCTAGGAAAACTTCTAAGATAATCTCTAAGATTAGACCCTTAAGACCTTTAAACGCGCCTTAAGACACTTAGTGTGTGATTTACAAGATATCCTTCGTAAACATAGCGTTTACGTTATATAAGACAAATCTAGCAAAGTTACTAACTCGCTAGTATACATTCTTAATAAAGAAATAAAAGTACTATAGCCTAAAGAAGAAGTTAAAAAGCAATTATTATTAAATAAATTTTTCTCTGCCCTTAATCTTATACTTAATTCCCCCCTTACTAAAATCCCTTATAATCTACCTTTAAGGCAACCGCTATTAGAAGTTAACACTCCTTTATAACCTTAAGAAACACCACTATTCACACTACTATTAGCTTTGTAATAAGAGGATTAGATTATTAGGAAGATTACTAAGCTTACGAAGACCTATAAAGATAATAATCATTACAGTAGAAAGATATATAACTTTCTCACGCTAAAGATTAATCTCTTTTAGAATAAATATAATAAGCTTAATCTTCCGTAGGAATACCTCTATAAAGCCCTTCTAATTATACTTATAGGTAATGCTAAGCAATACTTTCTTAATTATCTAACAAATAAGAACCTCTCCTATAAGCAGATGATTAATAACATCTATTAACGCTTTAAAACAGAAAGTAACTAGTAATTCTACCGCTATAAATAGAATAATACAACGCTAAAGGTAATTATCGCCTAGAACCCTGATAAAACTAAGCTAGAATGCCTTAAGATCCTATTAACTACACTTAAAAGAGTTTATAGAGGGTTATTTCTACCCTTAATAGTTAATATAGAGCTCTATTGTTAAACCTTAAGTGCAATCTCTAGTGTACTAGAGTGTAGGCAAGCTAAATATAATTATTTGCCTAGTTTTAAAGGGCTCGTAGGGGATCTTCGTAAGTTAATCTTAATTGCTAAAGCTAATAAATTAGTGGTTTAATTCTATTAGCAAAACAAAGAGTATAAAGATTATAAAATAATATTCATAGACCGCTGCTATAATTAACTATATAATTAAAGAGGTCGCGGCAAAAGCTATAGCTATTGTTATTAATGCCGTAATAGCGGAAGATACTATGTCTATAATAAAAGCGGCTGCTAGTTAATAAATTACTTAGAAAAAGAGCGCTAATAGGTAAAAGAACGTTAGTGGAAGAGTAAGAAGTATTAAACGCCTCTAATAGAAGAAAAATTCTAAGCATACCTTATAGCGTATAAAGCTTAAGAAGGTTAAGGAATTAAAGAGGATAACAAGCATAATAACAAGGCCTGGAAAACAGCAGAAATCTACGTTAAGGCTAATAAAGAAGAAGATAGTAATAATACTAATAAACCAATAGCGTTAACGTTAAAGTTTAATTAACTTAGCATTATATAATTCTTCACCACAGGGCCTTAACCAAGTGACAATAAGGTAATCGTAACCTTACGAGATTAAGCCTTTAAACATACCTATCTAAAGCATAATCTATATGAGGATTAAAGCATAACCTTTGTTTTAGAGGAACATTACTCTAACGAGGTCTTTAGAGGTATCTTACTAGATATAGGAGCTTTAGGATTATTAACGGTTAGACTTAAACAATTATAGGCATTAATAAAGCTAATGCTATTACTAAAGATTAAGCTAAGCACTAAAGCAGAGATTAAATTCGGTGCTAGATTAGCAAAAACATAAGGCATAGTAAACGTACCTACTAAATTAGGCATAATACCCTTCTATGTGGTTAAGACTACAATACCTTTCCTTTTCTTAATCACTAATATAGATAGAATAAGCGTTAAGTTAGATAACTTAAGGAATCTGCTAATTTAAGGCAAGAAAACCGTGCTAATTATAAGAAGATAGGGATATCCTTAGTGGATTCTAGAAGCTAAAGAAACAATTGCATTCTATCTATTAGAGATAGAAATTCATTAATTGCATTATTAATTCGGTTATCTATTAGTTAAACAACTCACAAGACTGCTTTAAAGGGCTGGTTATAAGGTTAAAAGAAGAGCTATCGAGAAGTTAACTAAGATTTGCCACTATTATTAATTAAATAGAAGAGCTCTAGGCAGATTCAGGTTTACTATTAAAGATAACCATGAATTTAACTATAAGATTATTATTAACATTGTTTAAATTAATAATTAACTAGTGCTTTATGTGGTTAATTCAGTAACTTTGTTCTAAGCCATATAATTCCTTAATCCTAACAAGTAGAAGGCTTGTAATATTTAGAACGCTCTGCGTAAATGTTAGATTAATACATACCTTAGTCCTCTAGATTAGATTATTCACAATGCTAGAAAGAACTTCGCTTTATTAGAATTTAAACACTACACATAATTAATGTTAATCAAGATTAATAAAGTGCTAGTGGAAGCTTATAATAGTATTAGTAAAGTTAAACGCTATTATAGACTATTATAAAGAGCATATAACATTATCACGGACTTAATAGGTTAAGAGCTTATGCAAGAGTAATGCCTTTAAATAGCCGTTAAAGCCATAAATAATTTAGCAGGACTAAATAGCCTTATTCCTATGCTTCTTATCTTTAAAGCATACCTATAAATAACTAATAAGTCTTCGCTAAGTGTATCTATTATTTAATAGGCTAAGTTAATCCGAAAAGCTACTAATAAAGTCTAATAATTCCTAGCGAAACGGTAAGTTTATAATGCTCTAAACACCTGTAATAGCCTGGATACGTTACTAATGCACTAACTTCCACTTTAATTAGATATATGCGTTTAGAGAGAGAAAGATAGCTAGCATAGCCCTTATAAGCTTCTTAGAATTAACCATAAAGCCTATATCCTCTAAATGCCACATAGACTAACTAGATTCCGAATAACAGTGGTTAAACCATACTATTATAATAATGCTAATCCCTAAGAACTAGCTAAAGAGCATAAAAAAGAGCCTAAAGAAAAGGAAGAGGAAGTTATATAAGCTATTAAAAAGATTACTAAAGAAAAAGAGGCTCTATAAGCTAAGAGAAAGTAAGGGAGACTAAGAAAGAAGTTAATAGTTTAATTCTTGCTTTCTAATTATAAAGAAATTCATACTACTAGTTATAAATCTAATATAAACAATCCGGCGTTATTCACCGTGAACAAAGATTAAGAAAATGCCTTAATTAAGAAGCTTATAGCTATAGGAATACTCTAAAAAGCATTTCTTACTGTGAAAGAAGAAGCTAACTAGAATCTAGCCCTTTAGTTACGTTAAGAAGGGAAGATAATAACCCCTAGCAAGCCTTTTAAGCAGTCTAATTAAGCTAAAATCAATGCCTTATAAGCGCGTAATGTTTTTAAATTCATAATGTTCAATCCTATAAAGCATAGCACTAAGAGACTCTTTAAATCTCGTATAGTAAGAGAAATTAAAGGCAAAGGGATAGTAGTGCCCTATAAGAAATCATGACTTATTATCTAAGGGCATAATAACAAGGGCAAAGAGCTAATCTTAACTTAATCCCTAATAATACAAAGAGCAAGCTAATAATTAATTATAGCGTTAGCACTATTATTAAGATCTAGAGGAATTTTCCTATAGATACAAGACATTACGCAAGCGTACGTTTAATTAAACACGCCACTTAGCAGACTTATTATCGCTGCTCTACCTAAACAAATAGCTTATTTATTCCCTAATAGCATGATAATAGAAGTTATTAAGCTATTATACGGAATTACAGAGGCAGGAACCTATTAGTGAGCGACCTACTTCTATTATTATAAAGAGAAGCTTTAGATAATAACCTTAACGTATAACCTATGCTTGCTAATAACTAACGCGAGTAATAATAACCTCTTTAGAGTAGTTAGAATATAAACGGATAATACTCTAGGCCTTAGTAATTAAGATTTCTTCTAATAAGAAGAAAGAGAGCTCTAGAAAGCGGAATTCATAGCAAAGCTAAAGCAAATTCTTTTAGCTAAGAATCCCCTTATCTTTAATAGCTATATCCTTTCTTTAAATGCTAATAATACTATGGATTTACGTTAAAAAGGGCAAAGCAAAAAGATCAAGAGCATTAACCTTAAATCACTAACCGTAAGGCAGGATTATATTAAACAAAGAGCTTATGGAAGCTATATTGTAACCGTCTATCAACCAGAGGCTTTGTATGACCTTTTAATTACGGCATAACACTAAGACCCTATAAATAATAATATAAACCGATTAAATAAAAGACTCGAATAGCAGATCTAATAATAATAACAAGGGATCTATTACATCCCTCTAGTCCTTAAGAAAGCGAAGCTATTCGTGTTTATAGATAGATCTCTTACTAATAATAAAGATCTAAGTTCCTAGATTGGATTTATTATTATCATTAGCAATAAGGAAGAAAAAGAGAACGTTTTCATAATATAAGGCAACATTATTATATATAGCTTAATAAAGAGCAAGCGTGTAACTTATAGCGCTCTTGCTTCCAAATTAT
Organism: Epichloe sibirici; assembly: GCA_022702365.1. NCBI lineage: Eukaryota > Fungi > Ascomycota > Sordariomycetes > Hypocreales > Clavicipitaceae > Epichloe > Epichloe sibirici. The sequence goes on along the minus strand of JALAAE010000001.1, from coordinate 920,248 downwards.
ACGCAATGGTTTAAGGTGCTAATATAGCCTATGCAATTGCTATAACCCTTAATATAATCACAGATTGGTTAAGAATTAATCAGATCCTAATGATTATCTGTATAGATTCTTTTTTATTATATAAATGCCTTATAAAGCTAGGCATAATAAAGGAAAAACAACTGATAATTAACATTATGGCCCTCTGCCAATTATACGAGCATCGCGAGATCTACGAAGTCTAATAGATTAATAGCAATGATAACCCCGCTAATGCGATAACAAAGGCATTGCTGAACAAAGCTCTCGAGACCTTTATTAATTTAAACAAAGCCATAATCCAGGTTAAAGGCTAGGTAAAGAGGCCTAAGACCTAATAAGCTAGATGAAAAGTCTGGGGTCTAGGAGAACTTACAGCCGGACTAATAAGAGACTTAGATTCGATTAACGGGATCCACTTATGTTTATTTTCGCTTAACTTAATTTTATTGCGTTTTTAAAGCTTTTAGAGCTTCTAATCTCTCTTATATCTTTTTCCTTTAATCCTCTTCTAACTCTCTCTTCGAATTACAACCGACTAATAAGAGTCGCGGATCTCTTCTTTTATCCCCACTTTTGTATCCACTCTCTCTTTACTTTTCCCCACTTTCCTTCAAAAGAGAAAACTACTAATATTAGGATAGTCAAATCCAGCCGCGCACGGAAAGTAGAGCATAACGTAAGTGCTGCGCTGTGATTAGGTGCATCGCACAAGTGGGTTAATCACATGACCCACGATGCCCTTAACACCTTTGGCCACGTAGCCCGTTAGCTAGAAGATCATTATCAATTATTATCACCACTTTAACCCTGACTGCACTAGTGCTCAGACCCTTGCCTCTGTGAGACCTCCTAACATAAGGTTCTAATACTATAATAGTTTTAGGTTTAGCTTTTATTAACCTTAGCCCTATTTGCTAATAGATAAGATAAGATTAGTAGTAAGATTTAATATCTCTTATTCTATCTAGCTAAAAATACCTTCCCTATAATTTCTATATTATAATAGTTAGACTAAAATAACCTATAGTATTATAGACTTATTAAAGTCTTATTAGAATATCCTTATTAAGTATATACTTAGCTAAGGATTTATCTAGCTCTAGATAATAGAGTTTTTGTTCTATAATCTAGTATTTTAGGGACTAATACTAAACTAGTTTCCGCTATTTAGCTAGGATTATATAGTAACTATAAATAATAGTAGTTAGTATCTCTCTATATTACTTAGAGTTTAGCTAGTCCTAAAGTTTATTTATAATTATTTCTAAAGTTTTATTATCTAGTCTCTTCCCTTCTAGTAAGATTATTTTAGTATTTATGTTTATTAAGATTATAACTAGTTAGTCTTTTATTGCTAGTAATATATTAATACTTATTCTTCTCTTTACCTTAAATAGATTTAATCTAAGTTTATCTAGTAGTTATAATATCCTATTAGCAATTCTTATAATCTTAGTTATATTAGGATAGTGTATATATTCTATATTTAACTCTTATAGAATATCTACCTATTAAGCGACTTTCCTATAAACCTTAGATAAGTTTACTATAGAGTTAATAATTCCCTTATAATCTATATACACTTTTAAAGGGTATAGGGATCTATTTACTAGCTATTATATCTCTTTTAATCCTATAATAATAGCTAATATCTCCTTTTCTAGTATTAAGTATTATTTCTTAGTATCCCCTAGTCTATATAATAACTATATAATAATTCGTATTTTTAAGAAATTTATATTAGTTATGCTTATGCTAGCCTTAATATTATCTATCTAAAATAGGACTTCTCTAGTTCTAGTATCTAAAGCATTAGTTACTAAATAGAACTATGTCCCTAGCTAAGCCCTAAAAGTAACATTCTCCTAAATACTATAATAGCTCTATAGTAAGGCATTTTAAGCTTCTAGTGTCTATTTAGGGTTTTTCTCTAGAACTTCTCCCTTTTAGACTAATAGTTTGCTAGATTTTATAGTCTTTTAGATATCTTAGAAAAAGACCCTCTTAATTTCTAGTACTAAGTCTAACCTTCCTAGAATAAACTTCTATAAAAAGGGTATTAAATAGATTAAGACTAGAATCTTATTCTAAGAAGTTAGTAGTTACTATTTAAAATGCTTTACTAAATTAGCAAATCTTTTATAATATTTCTAGGTAGGCCTAATCTTCCTATCTTCTAGGGAATATCTAATACACTTAACTTCTAATAAGAATAAGGTTATCTTATGTTTACTTAATCTAATTAGTACCTATATAATTCTTAGAAAGTATTATTTCTATAAGAAGTTAAAATAATCCTCCTATATCTTAAAACCTAAGTAGTAATTATCTATATAAATTAAGAATAATATTTATATATCTTCTATATACCCTAAAATTAATTTGCTTTTAGTTCTATCCTTAAAGAATAAATAGCTAAAAGTTAAGTTACTAAATCTAGCATAGGTTAATAGTGCTCTAGTTAGACCCTAGGCTATATTATTATAATAATATATACTATAAGGTCTTAAAAAGGCTATCTTATATTTATTAGGTAGGTAAACTCTAACTACCTAGAATTTATTTAAAGTATTTATTTAAGATAGAAATTTTAATCTTCTATAATGTAATAAGTCTAGATTAGCTTCTATATTATAATATAGATAACCTATCTTAATGGTTTTACTATTCATGTTATAGTAGTTATATATAACGTAAAAAACCTTTTTATCTAGCCTAGGTATAAAAATCATTAGTATAACCTATACTAAGTCTCTATAATAAATAATACTAGCCTTTTCTATTGCTAGAAATACCTTCTTTAAAAACTTATAATATCTAGCTAAGTATTAGAATTACTTCCTCTTCCTAGGTTATATATCTAGGATTAATAGGATATAATATTAAAGAAGGTTAGTTATATAAATGCCCTTAAGCTTCTAAATAAAATAATCCTTAAATATATAGTATAATATTATAATTATTATCTATTATAAGGCAGTCCTTATATAGTCTCTAAGCTTAATATTAGACTTATTAAACTATAAAATAATGGTTTTAGGTAGGGTAGTGAATAATAGGTGGTTTATATAGAGATTTTAGAATCTATAGGGGTAGGCCTTAATTTCTAATTTTCCTATATAAATTACTAAGTCTAACTATCCTATGTTATTATGTATAGCTCCTAACTTATCTATATCGCAAACTACTATATAACTAACTTTACTAGAGTATACCACTAAACCCTTACTATAATAACTACTATTATAGGTTTAATTATTTAATTATTTAATTTATTTATTTATATAGGGATCTTTAATTATCTAGGGAGAGGGCTTAATTTATTTATTTCCTATATAAATAAGGCCTTAGTTATATTACAATGTATCTATAGCTAAATACTAATCTTTCTAATTACTTATATGTGGTAAATAGTATTTCCTATTATTAGTTTTCCTAGATAAGTCTATATTTTATATATTTATATAAGAGATTTAATTTATTAAGGGAGTTCCCTTAATTTCTAAATTTCCTATATAAATTAGGTAACTATTATATCTGTGCGTATCTATTCCTAGTTCTTATTCTCCCTAAATAACTAAGTCTATAATATTATATATCCTATGGTTTACTTCTTAGGTTAAGTTCTGTTTTAAGCTATTTATATAGGGATTTTAACTTGATAAGGGGGAGGCCTTAATTTTTAATTTTCCTATATAAATTAGACCTTAGTTATATCTAGGCATATTTATTATAAGTTCCTCCTAATGTTTTATAGTAACTAGCGCGCTACTTAAGACTTTAAATAGATTAAGATTATTAATCCTATTATAATCCTAATCTTCTTCTTCTAAGCCTTTAATATTAAGTTCTTCCTATTCTTCCTTATCTAAGTTATCTTTCCCTAATTCTTCCTATAGTATTAGGTAAGTCTAAGTTCTTATCTATTCCTAATTATCCCTAAGGTTATAGTTAAAGTTTATAACTTCTCTTTTCTATAAGGTTTATTACTATTTAATTTAACTCTAAGTAATTTTCTAGCATATTAATATAGGTTTTAGTTAAGGCATTCTAGAATAGTAAGGGTTAAATAATTTAATTTCTATCTTATAATCTAACTTAGTAATTATTCTATCTATAGTAACGTTTCTTATTAGGTTCTAGATAACTATAGCGGTTAATATTAAGTTTAGCTTATATTTAAGTCTATTTAGTCTAGTTCTATTAATAATAATATTATTCTCCTTACTAAGGTTTCTCTTAGTTCTCCTATCCCTTTAATATACCTTCTTATCTAGCTTTATTCTCTAAGTATTCTCTAATAGTTTACCTCTAAGGTTAGCTATTCTAATCTTATCTAGTAGTAGTAATTTTTAATTTTATAAATAATTACTAGTATTATTATTTATAATACTTAGTTTTCTAACCCTTAGTTTTTAGCCTTATTAAATAATTAGTTATTTAAGCCTCTTAGGATCTCCTTTATCTCTTCTAAGATTTTATAATTATCCTTAATAAACTCTATAGCCTTATCTAGAGTTATTCTCTATAGTAACTAAGCCTATATATTAGATTTCTAGAACAGATCTAAATATAGATATATTAGTAGAGTTTATGTTATCCCCTTAGTACCTATAATAGTAAGTTTCTCTTTACTATAATATTTAATAGCATTAACCTATTAGAGCTAAACCTTTCCTAATAGGATATTCTAATCTTATTAAGCTAGTATAATATAGCATTTTACTAATGCTAATATTCTACTAGTAATAATCTAGAGATAAGCATAAGAGGTAATAGGATAATTAATATTATTTACTATCTAAATAAACCTTCTTTTATAGAGTTATACTAATAGAAACCTATATTTTTTTTTAGATAATTCTTATTTACTAGTTTTACACTAGAACCTCTATTAATTAAAGCTAAGTTATATTAAATGCCTTTAATATAAGTTATAATATATCCTAGTATTATGTTGGAATCACAGGGTTCCTGACGTCAGGATCAATTGGATAGCCTAGGGAATAGGTATGATTCTTCTATTCTAGGCTTGGTATGATTCTTCTAAAAAAAAGAGAGGAAAAGAGAGGCTTTTCTGGATCGTGAAAAGTGGCCACAAACGCAGAGCGTTTATGGGTCACCTGACTTATGGGCCCTTGCCCTATCAGAAGGAAGGCTTGTGGGCCACAAGTAGGGCTCCCTGCGTTGCGCGCGCGCGTGGCCCCGCGGCCCGACGTTTTGCCGGGTAATTGCGGCTGCGTGCCGCAATTAATATCATGCTTATTCTAACATTAGAACCTCTTTCTTTTTAACATAATTATTAATGTATAATATTAATCTAAGAAGAGAAGAGATAAGGATTAAATAAATATATAATATAAAGGAAGAAATAAATAAAAGAAAAGCAATAGGCATAGGCCCTATCCTCCCCTTCTCCCTACTTACCGCTAGTTTTTAATAACCAGCTTCTCTAATCCCCTTTCCTTCTTCCTTATATAATACTACCTATAGCATCTATAGTTACCTTTCCCCCGCCCCTTTATTTAACCATAATATAATATTAAATCATATTCCTAGGGAAGGATTGCCTATAATCTCTTCCCTATAGGTATAATATTAGATTATACCTCCCTATGCCCTCTTACACTCCCTTCTCTTTTCCCCTAGGACTATGCTATCCTAGGGGCTTAGGCGCCCTCTATTAGAGGGTATTATCTTACCCTCCCTCTAGGGCTATGCTACCGCAAAGACTTAGGAAGGCGCCCTTTTTCCTTCCTCTAGGGCTGTATTACCCTAGGGGCCTATAAGGGCGCTGTTTTGTTCTCCTTCTAGGGTAATATTACCCTAGAGGCCTATAAAGGTACTATTTTATTCTCCTTTTAGGGCTAAGTTTAGGTCCAGGACCCTATGCGGGCAACCTTACGCGCGGGTAACCCATCCTTCTATCCGGACTATTGCTATATTACCTATAATAAACCTCTCTAGGGCCTTATTAGGCATTGCCTTTGTAAATGCATCCGCTGGGTTATCTTCGCTATTAATCTATCTAATCTCACAGAGCTCGCGGCGTTTATATAATTATTAAAGGGCTATAATATTAATTATTAGCCGCTTCTCCTTTATAGTCCTAAGCTTAATAAGGCATTTATATAATAAGTACAAATCAGTGCAGACTATAATTAGGATTATAGGGAGATTTAATTAGTCTATAATTATCTTTAGCGTTATTATAATTGCGTAAGCCATGTTAACGCCTACTACCATACTATAGACCTCTAAAGCAAGTATACTTCTTATAACTCTCTTACTCTTTATTAAGCTATAGTGCATAATATTGCCTTATACTATAAACTTATTATCTTTATATTCCTTGTTAGCTAGGATTAATACGTAGCCTAGCTATAAGGTAAAGTCTTAGTTATTAGCAAATAATCCATTAATAAACATAAAGAGCTTTGCCTTTATAAGATTAAGTAGTATAAATATTAATCCTTAATCTAGATAATCCATTTACTACTTAATATAGTAATTAAGTTCTTTAACGTTCTTAATAGTTAGCTCTTAGTGTTACGTAGCAATAGAGAGGTTAAAGCTTGCCTTAGGTTAGCAGATTAAAGCAATATAGGCACCTTAAGCCCTCTGCTTAACATACTTCTTTATTAACTCTTTTAGCGGGATTAATTAAAGCTTATTACTTTGCCCTTTCTGCCGTATCTTAATAGTATTATTGGTTAGTTAAATAATTCCACCATTAAATACAAGGGGATTATTAGGCTTAATAAATTACTTTGGTTTCACAGCGAATTTAGCAGCAATTAATTAATCTTCTTCTAGCTATAAGAATCTCTTATCCAATAGACCAAGAGTATTATCAGTCTGCATTCCTATATATCTAAAGTAAAGGCTTTTAGCGGATATTACTAGCAAGCATAGATTGTAACTTAATGTCATTATCTAGAGATTCTCTCTGTGGTGCTTATGGTAAGTTACCTACTAATGCGTACTAGCCTCTGCAATGCTATAGAGAGGCTTAATAACTCTTATAATTATGTTCTTAGGGTATTAATCATAAATTTAGATAGGGAGTCAGGCAAGGATCATTTAATTCAGCGGCATCTAGGATTGCACGTATGCCTACGTAATGTCTTGAATCCATAGAAGAAGTCCTTTGCTAAGAAGGGAGGGAGCAATCGCAAGGATTAGACGCTGGCTTGCTCTCTAGATTATCAGGGCCTATGTAAGAATTACTTGCTTTGCTTTATCGCTAAAGCCTTAGATAATAAGCCTTAATTTCTTATATAGTTAGCCTATCTTTCCTTTTACCTTATTAACAATACAGGAATTAAAGATTCAAATCCCTTAGTGCTTCCTCTTATTAAAGGTAGTAAATTTAAACACGCCTTAATTAATTAAAGCATTAATCTTAGTTTTTATTAAGAGTTTAAAGGGTTTGCCAGGGGTTATAATAGTGCCTTCTCTACGCAATCAAATTATAAGCTTAAAGTCTACCTCCTCTTTACTTAATAGGAAAGTCTTAGGGTTATCTACTAATTAATCTACCTAATTAATAATTGCTAGAGGGTTCTTTTAGGGTCTTCTAGGCCTTCTCTTTAGGGGAACTAGAGGCACTGTATTTTTAATTTATACCTCTTAGTTCTCCCCTTTAATCGCCTCTAGATTAATACCTCCTTCTAGCGGTAGCTTTTCCCTATTAGGGTCTTTATTATAAGGCTTAACAGAGGTTAATCTAAAGACTTTAGGGCCTTATAGAAGGTTAAGGGTATAGCTCTCTCTATCTATTATAAGAAGCTTATATAGGCCTTACTATCCTACTTTTTCTCGCTATATAAGTATAGGCAAGGTAAGCAGGAGTTTAAGAGTTAGCAAGGTATTAGGGCCATTTCTTGTAGTAAGGGCTTTATTAACTTTTTATAGGGCATATAATCTTTTAATCTCTTTTATTACCTTTTACACTATAAGGGCTTGTTGCTTAATATTAGGCAATAGAGGGGATTTGTTAACCATTTATAGATAAGCACTAAAGACTAGAAGGGTTAGGATAATGCTATTTAGGCCTGTGGTATTATTAAGGGCTTTCACAGCTATTTGCAGGGCCATAGCTTTAGGCGTTATTAGACATTCACGTTAGATAATATTATAGGCTCTCCAGAGCGGCTTGTAATACCTTTTAACCTTACTAATACTATAGTGTGCCTTAATAGGGACTTCTTTAATTAAGATTAATATTAAAGTTACAAATTAGCGGAATTCCTCGCTTCTAAACGTTATACTAGCATTAGTCACAATCTAATCTAGAGGACCTTAGTAGGTGTTAATCTAGCATAGTTAAAGAGCTTCCTATGTTACTTTTACTATAATATCCTTAAGAAATCTAGCCGCGTTAAATAATATAGCTATATTAACAGCGTAAAGGACAGGGCGGTTGCTATTAAGATGCATAATATTCACAATTACTTCATAATTAAAGTTACATTTGTCCTTAAGGGTGAATTTAAAGCAATATAGGTTATCTACATTTATTTAACATTAGTGGCAGATCCTTATTAATTATCTAATGGTTTCGTAATCTACCTTATAGCCTGATTTAGAAAGTATATTATAAAGTCAGCGGACGGAAGGGTAACCAAATCGGCAATGCAAGCGCCGCAGTTTAACCTTGGTTAAATAGCTCTAAGCAATTAATCTTTCTTTTTATAGAAGCATCTACGGATATCCCTATTTACTGATAATAGGAACTTTAATATTGCCTTGTTAAAGGATATTCTAAGAGATATAGAAGTTAATCTTAAGGCAATCCATGTCTGTAAGACATAGCAAGAAGGGAGTGTTTATAGGCATTACATAAAATAGGATAATGCTAAAAGGGGTAAGCATATTAATTAATCTAATAAAGGGGATTGGTTTTCCACTTCTAAATCTAATTATTACCTCCCTAGCTTTAGATTCATTAAGCTAGATCTTAGGGATTAACTGCTATAGAGCAAGAAATTAGGGGTACCCTGCTAATAAGTAGCCTATAGCCCTAGTGTTAGGAATTATGCCTTAGAACACACCTAAAGAGTAGCAGTCTTTAAGAAGAAAGGCAGTTAGAGCTTCCTTTAGTTATTAGAGATTAAATAGATCCTCCTTTACAAGGGCATGGGTAGCCGCTTAATTCGCAAGAATCTCTGCAGTTACGTAACCGTTAATGGTTATACCTTATGTAAAGAAGCTTATAGGCATTTTACTTTCTTTGCCTTCTTCCTTAAATCTAAGTTCTATTATATAGGTAGAAATCTCGTCTTCTTCGGAGAGAACACTATTATCCTCTTTACCTTTATACTAGTTAAGGAAAGCATTATAGGAAGGGGTTATTAGTTCCGTAAGGTAGTGGTTCTTAAAGCGTTAATATACCCTTTTACGTTCCTCTTTAGAGTGTTTAGTTAACTAATAACCTTCTTTACCACACACATAGCATTTCTTAGTACGTGGAACACTTCTAGTGCCTTAGGAGCGTGATCGTTTATAATAGGCTTCCTTGCCATATCTATTATACTTTTAATCAGTCTAGTACTGCTCTTTTGCATTAGGCATTAACAGGAATTAGTGCCTTTTATTTAACTCTTCCGCAGTTATTCGGATTAACATCCTTATGCATTCGCAGAATTATTATAGATTAGCAGGAGGGTTAATAAGGTAAGTTTTACATTCCGTAATACCGTAGCATATAGAGATTAATTAATTCTAAAGCGCTCTTTTAGATTAGGTAACATCTAGGACTGCTTGCTAAAGATTCATAAGCTTTATAACAAGTTCTTTAAAATAGTTAAGTTTTAACTTCTCTAGGTTCTCTTATATAATTTATTATAGCTTTATGTTTTACTACTTAAGGAGATATCTTTGCTTCGTGTTATTAGTCTTAAACCTTTGTTTAATCTAATTAACAAGAGTCTTAAGGTCTTAGGGATTATTTAGCTTGCATAGATATTCATAATAGTACATTAGGGCCTTTCCTTTAAGCATAGCCTCTAGAGCATATCTAGCTTCATAGGGTCTAATGCCTAGTATCTTACATTTCCCCTAGAAGATCATTAACTTTAAGTTAAAGACCTTATAGTTATCCGCGCTATATTAAATATCGCTTGTGTATAGCTTCGCAAGATTAATTATTTGCTTTAGGGTAGGTCTTAATATTCTAGGCGTTAAGGGAGATTTAAGCTATGTTAGGTAGAAGTGTACTTATCTAAGGGGAAAAGGTGCTCTAGGAGATGCAGGAGGTAGCATATCCTGTCTTAGTGTAAGATACCTTTATTAAGGGCTATCCTAAGGGTTATTATTCAGTTAGCCTAATAGTGTTAGGCTAGGGGAATAATGTTAACGGGTTTTAGAGGTCTGTTGTTTATGCTATTAATAGTATTATAATCTTAACCTAATTAGAGGGATTAGCAGAAGGTTATTAAGAAAGTCTTATTCTATAGTGTGTTTTTAGAAGGGTATGTACTTCCTTACAGCTTCCTATATCTCTTCTTCTTACTAATCACGGAATCCCTTATAATTCGCAACTTCCTTAAGTATTAAGGTCGTCTTCTAGCAGGCCATTAGATCTATATACACGCCACGGAAGAAGAGGAAGTCACAGAGGTATTTAGCAACTATTTAGTCTATAGTTACAAATACCTCTCTCGTCTATCTATTAAAGTCTTCGCTAAAGTTAGTAAATAGACTTCTTATAATAAGACCTTCTAATTCGTAAGTTACTATCTTAATAAGAATATAAGCTATAGTAGCTTTAGGGTTATTATGTTTATTAAGATCAAATGATTTCGCTTATTACAGTGCTTCTTACATAATATAATTATGCATCTCTAGCGGGATATATCTCAGAAGGGGGTTATTAACTTATAGACCTTTGCCCTTCCGGTCTCTTCTAATTTTAGTGCCTTCTTCAGCGTTACTAAACTTAGAGTTAGAGAGAGGGGCTTTTAACTACTCTATTTATTAAAGAGCTTTTAATTCTCTTATCTCTATTATAGAAAACTATAGAAGGGAGATATAGGATTAGGGGAATAGGGCTTTTGTGTAATAGGTTAAAGGATTATAGGCATAGCTATTGTCTTTATCCCTTAGGGGTTCTTAGGATATTAGATCTTAGGAGTGGTAAGTTCCTTTCTCATTATAAGAGAGTGCCTTCTAAGGGTTAGGTGCGTAGTGGAACGCGCTAATTAAATAGTTAAGGATAGGTTAGACTAGTTACTAACTAGGCCTTAATCTTTTAATAGCTTTAAAGTCTTTATAGGGTCTTAGGATATTAGATCTTAGGAGGTATAAACTCCTTTCTTATTGTAAGAGAATACTTAAACTTCCTTAGCATAACTATATCGCTTTTAGCGGCTCTCCTATTATATAGAGCGGGTTCACGGTACAGTTATCTCTTCTGATTAACCTTGCTAATCTGTAGTTATAAAAAACCATGTGGTTATCTATAAAGTTAACCACTGATTAGTGTTAGAATCACAGGGTTCCTAACGTTAGGATCAATTGGATAGCCTAGGGAATAGGTATAATTCTTCTATTCTAGGCTTAGTATAATTCTTCTAAAAAAAAGAGAGGAAAAGAGAGGCTTTTCCAGATCGTGAAAAGTGGTCACAAACGCAGAGCGTTTGTGGGTCACCTGACTTGTGGGTCCTTGCCCTATCAGAAGGAAGGCTTGTGGGCCACAAGTGGGGCTCCCTGCGTTACGCGCGCGCGTGGCCCCGCGGCCCGACGTTTTGCCGGGTAATTGCGGCTGCGTGCCGCGATTGATATCATGCTTGTTCCAACATATTATTACTACTTTACTATCTAGTTTAGTAATATTATTCTAAGTAATTACTATGTTAGCTAAACCTAGTAACTTATCTAGTTTTATATTAGAATATACTACTTCCTAGTAAGGTTCTATAAGATAAGAAATAATTAACTTAGCTCTATTACTCTTTATCTTTTAGTAGTATTATATTAAGTAGCTTAGTTATTAATAAACAATAGGCGCTATTTAAAGGAGCTATAAAATACTAATAAGGATAGTGGTTTTCCCTAAATATTTACCTAAGTTAAATAGTAGGATATTATATTCCTTAGTAACTCTAATATTCTCTAATACTAGTCTTTAGTAGGGTTAAGTAGTTAGAGTAATGTCTTTTATTAAAACTTCTTTAGGTAAGGCTATTACTAGTCCCTAGGGATTTTTTATAACCTTTTCTAGATATAGTCTTAGTACTAGAAGTAACCTTTAAAACTCCTTAGGACTTATTTTCTAGAGTAGCTAGGTTATTTATAGCCTAGAATTATTCCTATTATCTAGAGTACTATCTAAGTTAAGGATTTCTTTAATTTATTATTAGGCTAGTTTATTTATAACTATTCTAGGTTTTAGAGTAGACTTTATAACCCTTTTATTCTATCTATAAGTTAATACTAGCTTAGTTATCTCTTTTGTCTTTCCCTTTAGCTAAGCAGTAATATTAGTATAGTTAATATTATTCTCCTTATAGATATAACTTAAGGACTAGTAGTTTAAAGATAATACTATAAATAATTAAAGTCCTAGAGTTAGAATAAAGCCTTAGGGAGGAATTAGGTCTATTCCTAACCTACTAATATAGTTTAACTAATTTAAGTTATTTAGTTCTCTTTATTAATCCCTCTTTATTTATATCCCTTTATAGACTTATTAATCTTATTACCTTTTAAAATCTTCTAATAATTATTTATCCTTCTTTAAATAGTTATATCCTATATACCCCTATTCTCTATAAGAGAAGTATTAGAAGAATTTAGAATCCCTCTAGATCTAATCTCCCCTTAGGTTTATCCTACTAATATTTCTAGATTTACCTAGGGATTAGGCTTTATTATTTATACTATATCTTAATTAGTTATATTATCCTGCTATTTAAGCGTGGTTACTAGTAGCTTAAGCCTAGAATGCTTCTAACTATCTTACTAGTTTAGCTATTTATGTTAGAATAGTCAAAATCCAGCCGCGCACGGAAAGTGAAGCACAACGCGAATGCTGCGTTATGATTAGGTGCATCGCGTAAGTGGGTTAACCACGTGACCCACGATGCCCTTAATACCTTTGGCCACGTAGCCTATTAGCTAGATTAATCCGAATATTAATAACTATTATTACCACTTTAACCCTAATTGCACTAGTGCTTAGACCCTTACCTTTATAAGACCTCCTAATACTAATTAGTGGTTAAAAAACCATAGATAAGCTAGGGAACTACTAAGAAGAGATAATTCTATTAGGTTTAGCTTAGGTTTTAACTATAGAAGTATGCTAAAGGAAGATTATTAATAGCTTTAGTTATTAGGCTTCTAAGGGATTAACCCCTTTTATCTTAGAGTTATTAAGAACCTTTACATAGAAGAATTAATCTTATTATCTATTATAAGAAAACTAATTAACTAACTAAGAATTATAGCTTTAGAAGTATCCTTCCTAAACTAGAGATTGAATTAGCCCCTTACTAGCTAATAAAAAATATAATATAAGAAAACATAATACCTATAATATCTAGACCTAAAAGACCTAAAAAGTCTAGCCTACTGCTATAACTTTAGAAATACTTCTAGATTATTATAATTAACTAAGGAAGCTCTAAAGAGCTAGACCCTTAGATTACTAAGGATTAGTAACTTAATAACTAACTCGCTTAGCTAATTAATATCTATAATAGTAGATAATATAGAGATCTTAAACTCTAGGAAAACTTCTAAGATAATCTTTAGATTAGACCCTTAAGACCTTTAAACGCGCTTCTAGATACTTAATGCGTAATCTATAAGATATCCTTTATAAACATATATATTATTTACACTAGCTAGCTCTATGTAGGGCTAGTACTAGTACTCTAGCTGCTTTATTAAAAGGGAAAACCCTTAATTAGGAAGAAAAACCCCTTTATATCTATATTTAGGCTAACGCTAACCTTAACTTAGGCCTGCGTCGCGTTATATGTGGCTAGTTATAGGTGTTTGTTACTAGCTTACGCTAGCCTTATCCTATTAAAAAATAAAAGAAAAGAAAAAGTTCTAGGTTACTAGCCCTATTTAGCTCTAGTCTAGCCCTACCCTATGCCTATTCTAGGCCTCCTCTCTTTATACTATAGTATAGTAGGCTTAGCTTTATAGTAGTAATTTACTTCTAGTTTACTTTTTAGCTAGCTCCTTTATAGTCTTACTTTTTAGCTTACTCTAGCCTAGGTCTAGCTTATTAGTTTTATAAAGCCTAAGCACCTAGTTTTATTTGTCTTCTATAAGGGGAGGGCAGTCCTAGTATAGGTCCTAGGCGTGTCGTCGGCCTAGGTTACTTATATACTATCTAGTTAGTTTTTTATCTTATATTCTTCTTTTCTAGTCTATATCTCTAATTTATCTCCCCTTCTCCTATATAAGTATAAGAGAGAGCTCTTCCCCCTAAAGGGGTTTAACTTCTTTTTTCTTTCTTTATTAAACTTCCTATAGGTTCTTTTCTTTCTTAAAGCTATTTAAGGCTTCCCTAGGCTAGTTTTAGTTTAATTACTAATATTTATTATAGGCTAGTTATAATTCTAATAAAATAGCGCTAGAAGCTATAAGTATTCTTATATTCTATACTATTCTAGCTCTAATCTACCTAGGAGACCCTAGATCCTAAGTATTATCCTAGGAAGTCCTTAACTAAAAAGTAGCTTAAGCAAGCTATAGTAAAAGATCTAAAGGTATATCCCCTTTGCCCCTATTCTACCCTTACTCTAAGTCTAATCTATAATAGTTAGGTAATCTATAAGGGATCTAATATATTTCCTATAAGTCCTAATTAATTAATAGCCCTAGGTACTAGTGCTATAATATTATTAGTAAGTTAGTTTAATTTAGGCTTAAAAGCAAGGCTAACTAGTTTATATAGGGCTAGCTACTAATGCTTATTTTAACTATTAGGTTTAAAACTATAGCTATTTAAAGGTAGTTAGCGCCTCTATTTTAGGCCTAATTTAGTGCTAATCTACTCTTAGCCTAATTTAACTAGCTAATAGAATAAACACTAGTGGTTAGTTAAAGTCTAGGCGGCTATAGTCGCTAGGGGTAGTGTGAGTGCTGCTGTATCGATTCGCTATTAACTCTGGTCTGGGTCTAACGTTTCTCTAGGTCCTAGATGACTATTAGGACCGCGTGAAGAAACTCTGCGCTAGGAACCGTAGTAAGAAGAAGAGGAGTGCGTCTGTCCTTTATAAACATAGTATCTATATTATATAAGATAAATCTAGTAAATTTACTAACTTACTAGTATATATTCTTAATAAAGAAATAAAAGCACTATAGCCTAAAGAAGAAGTTAAAAAGTAACTATTATTAAATAAATTTTTCTCTACCCTTAATCCTATACTTAATTCCTCTCTTACTAAAATCCTTTATAATCTACCTTTAAGGTAATTACTATTAGAAGTTAATACTCCTTTATAACCTTAAGAAACACTACTATTTATACTACTATTAGCTTTATAATAAGAGGATTAGATTATTAAGAAGATTACTAAGCTTATAAAGACCTATAAAGATAATAATTATTATAGTAAAAAGATATATAACTTTCTTATGCTAAAGATTAATCTCTTTTAGAATAAATATAATAGGCTTAATCTTCTATAAGAATACCTCTATAAAGCCCTTCTAATTATACTTATAGGTAATGCTAAGTAATACTTTCTTAATTATCTAATAAATAGGAATCTCTCTTATAAGTAAATAATTAATAATATTTATTAATACTTTAAAATAGAAAGTAACTAGTAATTCTACTACTATAAATAGAATAATATAATACTAAAGGTAATTATTACCTAAAACCCTAATAAAACTAAGCTAGAATACCTTAAGATCCTATTAACTATACTTAAAAGAGTTTATAAAGGGTTATTTCTACCCTTAATAGTTAATATAAAGCTTTATTATTAAACCTTAAGTATAATCTCTAGTATACTAGAATATAGGTAAGCTAAATATAATTATTTACCTAGTTTTAAAGGGCTTATAGGGGATCTTTATAAGTTAATCTTAATTACTAAAGCTAATAAATTAGCGGTTTAATTCTATTAGTAAAATAAAGAGCGTAAAGATTATAAAATAATATTTATAAACTACTATTATAATTAACTATATAATTAAAGAGGTTATAGCAAAAGCTATAGCTATTATTATTAATGCTATAATAGTAAAAGATACTATATCTATAATAAAAGCAGCTACTAGTTAATAAATTACTTAGAAAAAGAGTGCTAATAGGTAAAAGAATATTAGTAAAAGAGTAAGAAGCATTAAATACCTCTAATAGAAGGAAAATTCTAAGTATATCTTATAGTATATAAAGCTTAAGAAGGTTAAGGAATTAAAAAGGATAATAAGCATAATAATAAGGCCTAGAAAATAGTAGAAATCTATATTAAGGCTAATAAAGAAGAAGATAGTAATAATGCTAATAAACTAATAGTATTAATATTCAAGTTTAATTGCCTTAGCATTATATAATTCTTTACTATAGGGCCTTAACTAAGTAATAATAAGGTAATTATACTTATAAGATTAAGCCTTTAAATATACCTATCTAAAGTATAATCTATATAAGGATTAAAGCATAACCTTTGTTTTAAAGGAATATTACTCTAATAAGGTCTTTAGAGGTATCTTACTAAATATAGGAGCTTTAGGATTATTAATAGTTAGACTTAAATAATTATAGGTATTAATAAAGCTAATGCTATTACTAAAGATTAAGCTAAGCACTAAAGCAAAGATTAAATTCAGTGCTAGATTAGCTAAAACATAAGGCATAATAAACATACTTACTAAATTAGGCATAATACCCTTCTATATAGTTAAGACTATAACACCTTTCTTTTTCTTAATTACTAATATAGAAAGAATAGGCATTAAATTAAATAACTTAAGGAATCTACTAATTTAAGGCAAGAAAACCATACTAATTATAAGAAAATAGGGATATCCTTAGTGAATTCTAAAAGCTAAAGAAATAATTACATTCTATCTATTAAAGACAGAAATTCATTAATTACATTATTAATTTAGTTATCTATTAGTTAAATAACTTATAAGTGTTAAGAACTGGCCTTAGGGCTGCTGCTCGTAAGCGTTCCAAATAGTAATATTATCCTTATAGGAGAAGAAAGGAACTAAGCTAGAGGTTACACAGGATCCGCCTTTATACCGTTATATATGTGTGTTATGCGCGGCTTACGCATAGCCCTAACCTAGCTATGCATAGCCTGCGGTCTTTATATGCTCTTTCTAGATCTAGGATTAACCTAAGATATAACCTAAGCTTCTAAGCTTAAGTCTATAATATACCCCCTTACTTAGGCCTTCCCCTCCCTTTCTTTATAGTTATTAAGTTATAAGTAAGTAGCATATATATATAGCTATTATTATATAGTTATATTATACCCTATATAGGGCTAGTATATAGTCCCCTTAGCAAACCTATAAGTAAGTAGCGTGTTACGTAGCTAGTGTTATGTATATGTATAGGGCCTATATAGGTCTTATATATAGCCTAGTAGGCTAAGAAATTTTTTCCCTATAGGCTACCTTACCCCTAGCCTATTAAAAAATAGCCTCCCTTACTAACTCTCCTCCTTATAATACTAAACTAAATTATTTCTATATTATTACTAGCTAATATTATACTTTACCTACCTAGCTACCTTTACTTCCTCTTTATATATTATTCTTTACCTATTAAGTTCCCCTTTCTTCCCCTAGCTATTATCTATCTCTCTAACCCCTTTATAGCTAATTATCTAATATCCTCTCTTTACCCTCCTTTAAAGTAAGTGTATAGTTATAACCCCCTAGTGCTATTATTAGGATATAAATACTCCTATATATTCCCTACTCTTTTCCCTTTTTCTTCTATTTTATACCCTTATTTCCTCTATCTTAATAGTTCTCTATTACTTACCTTAATTAAATTATCCTATTAATCTCCCTTTACGCTCCCTTTCTATACCTAGTCTGCTTATTATTATATTTACTACTATTACCTTAAGCGCTATTACCACTATTACCACTAGTAATACTCCTCCCCCCCTACTACTACCTCCTCCCCCCCTACTACTACCTCCTCCCCCCCTACTACTACCTCCTCCCCCCCTACTACTACCTCCTCCCCCCCTACTACTACCTCCTCCCCCCCCTAAAAAACTAAGCTACCTTAGTAGCTATATCCTAGAGGGTAATTCTAATAACTCTAATAACTCTAATAGTAAAGAGTAAGAGATTCTATGTATTTAATATATAAATAATCTTTATAATAAGGGGACGTAAGAGTGTGTTCTAGGGTCTTATTAGGCCTATTTACCCTGTTAGCATGCCTATTATTTATATAGCTAGGAGCTATATTTATATTTAGGTAACCTAAAGCTATAATATATATATAAGCACTTAATAAACCTTTTAGCTACTAGTAAAGCTATTAAGACTCTAGCTATAAAATATATTACTTCTAAAAAGAGATACTATACTATTCTAATAAAAACTTTTATTTACTATTAAAAACATTTTAATACTATTTTAGCTACTACCTAAATTAATCCTACTATAGTAATACCCCTTTTATTATCCCCTACTAGCATAGCTTATACCTAAGGCACTACTAAGTCCTAGGCCCTTGCCCTAGCCTAGTAAATATCTCCTACCTATTATAATAGTAATATAGTAATAGAGTTTTTCTATAGCATAGCTATAATAAATAAGAATCTATCTTATATTACCTTTATTTAGAAGACTACTACTACTAAGTAGTATATATTTAATAAGGCCCTTATTTACTAGCTAAATACTACTTATAATTATTATCCCCTAGGATAGAACTAGAATAAAGTAACTAACCCCTCTCCCTTACCTTTTATAGCTTAATTTGTTTTTTTTTTTTTTTTTTTATTATAGAATACTAGCTCTAGGCCACGCGTATAATAGAGGAGAATAGGATTTGCTATGCTTTAGTAGTTAAATAAAAACATAATTTCTTAGGCCTATTATATGTTATTATATTACCCTATTATGCTTTAAATCTATCTAGTGCCTTTATATCTTACATGCTTTCTAGCGATTCCTAAGTTAGCTATATATATCCTTTCTACTTAACTAGTATATCTTATCTTAACCCCTATTCTCTTGCGTTTTTAGCTATAAGTATTTCTTTTACCTAATACTCTAAGAGATTAGGGTTAGTATCTATTATTATAAGTTCTAGTAAGGGATATTTATTTGCTAGTATTTAACTTAGTAATAGGTTAGAGGCTATATATTATACTAAGTTCACATAGAAAATAGGGTATAGTCCCCTTAGTATATCTAGTTTAATAGTTAAAGGCATAGGGACCTTAAGTACCTTATATTTAGCTATAACCTAATCTAACTTTTTGTATAGTTTATTTATCTTAAAGTTTTAAAGGTTTAACTATATATAATCCCTAACCTAAAAACGCTTTACTAAACGTTAATCACTATTTATCTTCTCCTATTATTATTACTAAATAAACGCTATAGTAGCCTATATTAAATCTAAGCCCTCCTTAAGATATTATAAGAATACTTAAGCCCTTCCCTTTAATAAGGTATAAGACGCTTACTTATCTAGTAGTTCCTAAATTATTACTAAGTTATAACTATATAAGGCTATATTCACGCTAATCCCTATTACTAATAAGTCCCTATTATTTAATATAAGCTAATATATAGGGAGATAATCTAGCTATTTAAACTATAAAAAAGATAGCATTACCTATAAGATAGCCTATACCTCTTAATTTGCCCTTTCTATGCCGCTATCTATCTATAGATAATAGGCTATTAATAGTAACTATTATATACTTACTTAATTATAAAGTATAGTCTAAAAGTTACTTAACTAGTCTAAACTATAATCTATAATAATTTATATAGGAAAGCTATAAAACCACTACTAACACTATTTAAACTATTTTGCGTATACTTTAGCCTCTATTAATATTATAGCCTTTAGCTAGATATACTTAAAGAGTCTATCTATAATAACTATAAGGAACCATAGGTTATCTAGGTATTAAGCTAGTAGGTCTATTATAAAGTTAATAGAGATCTATAACTAGTAATAATCTAGCAGGGGAATTAGTTTTAGTAAGCCTTATCTTAGTTAGTAGCTTCTTTACCCCTTATAATAGTAGCAGTTCCTTATAAACTAAGTAATGCTTTATAATATGCTATCCTAGTAAAAGTCCCTTTAAAGCGTCTTAAAGGTTATATTATAGCTAGGGTAGCCTAGTAAGGGTAAATTATATACCCGCTAGGTTAAAGTTATAGTAAGGGGTTCCTAAGTAAGGATCTAAGTCTAGCCCTAGAACTAAAGCATACCTTTAGCACTAATCTAATAATTTGCTATCTGCTCCCTTATATTAGTAGCCTCTAGAAACTTCTAGGCCCTTACCCTAACTATATTAAGATATATCTTATAAGTTATATTATAAACTAAGGATTAGTCCTATAAAGATTAGAGATACTTATCTATAAATATTATTGCTTCTATTAGTAGGCCTATAGGCATAGCTATAGTATCCCTTATACTACTGTTTCCTAATAATAAGATAGGGCTTATACTAGAGCTTAGGATAGTTTGTTTATAATAGTATTAGGCTAGCCTTATTACTAAACGTATAATTAGCTCCTCTAGTCCCCCCTTATATACCTTCTCCTAGAAGTGTCTTAATAGCATGTCTAGCCTTACTACCTATAGTCTAGGCCTATATTATAAGTTAAAGTTAAATAGCGCTAGTGTCTTTGCCTATCTTACCTATTATTCTAATATCTCCCTTAGTGTAGTAAAATATTCTAAGTTCTTATAGTCTATAAGTATTATAAATAGCCTACTAATACTATATAACTCTGCTAACCATGCCTTTAGATAGGATATAATTACTAATAGCTCCTTATTATATATAGTATAGTTCTATTAAGCTAGCTATAGGTAAGCGGAATAGTAAGCTACTAGGTGTAATATACCCTTATTATTAAACTAGGAGAGATACCCCCCTAGTGCTATTCCTAAATAGTCTGCCTTAATTACTATGTCCTTATTAGGGTCCTATTATATTAAGATAGGGTATAATATAAAGGCTAATTTTAAGGTCTTAAAAGCCATGTTATATTTATCTATTTACTAGAAAGGAATTCCTTTCTTTATAAGGTTAATTAAAGGGCCTGTGATTATTAAGAAATATAGTATAAAATCTTAATAAAAGTTAGTAAATCTAAGAAAACCTTAAACTCCCTAGACCCTTATTAGTGCCTCCTAGTCCTAAATCGCAGTAATCTTCTCCCTATCTAGGCAAATCTCCTTTCCTATATAAATAATAAACCCTAGGTACTTAACTTCCTTTATTATAAAAACGCATTTCTTTATATCTAGGTTTAGCCCTGCTTATTATAATCTTATTAATACCACTTAGACCTTTTATATATAATTCTTTTAAGACTCTCCTAAGTAGACTAAGATATTATTAAGATAAGTAGTTATATAGTCCTCTAGTATTCCGCTAAGCGCTCTATTAATATATCTCTAAAAGGTAGTAAGCACACTAGCTAGACTAAAGGGGCATATAAGCCACTTAAATAACCTAAAATATGTCTAGAAGGCTATCTAGTGTTCTTTGCCCTTAGTAATATAGATATAGTGAAACGCTGCTTATATGTTAAGCTTTATAAACCACTTTGCCTCTAATAATAACCATAGTGTCTCCTTTACTAGAGGTAATAGGTAATAGTCCTATTCTATAATCTTATTAAGGGCTTAATAGTCTATGTAAAACCGCTAGCCTTCTCCTAGCTTCTTTACTAATAGGACTAGGGCTATTGCTAAAGAGAAGCTAGCCTATATCTAGCCCTTATTTATTAAGTCTATTACTTACTTCTAAATTTTAAGAAGATAATATTAGGGTATATTATATAATAGTGCCAAAAAAAGATTTCTTCCGCACTAATCTAAAGGTCCGGAATCGCCTCTAAAATACAAACCATATTGATATTTAAATTCTCTACCTCTGTTTACCTCCCCCTATAATATTATATCGCGATAGAGCTAGAGGCAGGCATAAGGGTAAGATACTAATAGTAATTAACATAGGAGAAAGGGGGCTGGCATAGAGCTACTACTACCTAAATATAGGAATAGGATAGTTTAATATCTAGAGAGGCGAGGATAACCTAATAACGGATTAGAACTAATTTAAATATCCTAATAAGACGAAATTCTATAATAAGATAGCTAGCCTTATCCCTAGCAATAAAGTTACCTAGGTATAGCGTATTACTAAGGCTATAGCCCACTAGGCAGCGGACCGCGCCTATACTAAGATTAGGATAACAAATAGTAATAATAATAATATTTACACTACTAAAGAAGCCCTTAAATAAGCCCTTAAGGAAGCTATTAAAGAAGAAGCTAAGGATAATAATACCTTAACTTAGGCAAGCATTATAGCTAAACTAGCGCTAAGAAGACTAAATAATAAACCTCTTCCTCTCTAAATCCCTAGTAGATAGTATAAGGAAGTACTTATTAAAGGAAACACTATTTAGGAATTGCTCTAGTCTAGAGGCACTAAGGATATAATAATAGCGGTAAATAAAGCTACTAGCTAAGCTATAGTAGTAGTAGCTAGATAATTCCCTAGTAGGGATATAATTATTACCTTTAAAGGAAACGCTACCTAATATAAAGAGGACTAAAAATAGATTACTAAAGCTTTTAGTCTAGAGGTAACTCTTTATTACTATATACTTAGCATTATTATTAAAGGATTCCTAATAAAGCATACTTCTATTAAAAACCTAGTAATTAAGATTAGAAAAGCAAATAAAGTAAATATAATTAAGGTAATTATAAGGCGCCCCTAGGGAGAAGGCGCTTAAAGAACTACTCTAATTCTTAGACTAGCTAAGGTTAAAGATACTAATAAGATATACTAAGATAGAATAGTCTTTAAAGCGGAGCTATTCTAAACTAAACTATATAATAAGACCCTATAACCCTAATAGTACTATAACTGCTTCTAAATAGGCTATATTATAAAGTTTTATAAGATAACTCTAAGGTATAGTAGGTATAGCACTAGCTAGCATAAAGATAGAGAGATATCCTGCCTAACTAAAAGCGAATAAATAAAAGAAAACTATATCCTATGCTCTAGCCTATACCTAGCCTAGTCTAGGGACTATCCTATACTAAGAGAAGTAAAATATAGTAAAGGTAGGATATCTAAAATAACTATTATGTTTTGCTATTAACTCCCTAGATAGAAGTCTAATACTACCCTAAGAGAGGCCTAGCATAGCTATAGAACCTATTATTATAATAGGAAGAAAAAGAGGCTACCCTATAAATATAAAATAGAGTGCTAAATAGCCTAGAGCTAGAAGCATTAGGTAATATATAGAATAACTTAGAACTAGATTAAAACTAGTATAAGATAGCAAAGACCTACTACCCCCCTAATTAATATAATAATATTATAAGTCCTCTTCTAGAATATAAATAAGAGGGATAGCCTAATATATATTACGCTCTATTACTAAACTAATATAAATATAATTATAATCTAAGAGTAAGAACACATAAAGCACCTATAGCCCTTAGCACTAGGCCTTGCCTAGTTCTAACTAGCATACTATAATAGGTAAAACGTGGTATATATAAATAAGAAGTATAATATAGGATTATAGTTAACCTAGGGAGAAACTAATTAGTTACTAGTAGAAATAAAAGGAGTTAATATTTATTCCCTTTACTTAGAAGGGTATACTAATAACTAGAATACCCTTATTTATGCTATTAATATAGAAGAGCCCTATGGCTAAAGCGTATTTATAAGTAACTTTAACTAAAAACACCCTCTCTAGGATAACCTAGATAGGATAACTAAAGGAGCGGAGGAACTACTAGACTTTATAAGCTAGTAAAGGCTTAGTCTAGTAATACCCTAAGGGAAACCTATAAGATAATATAAAGATAATAGAGATAGCACTATAGACCTAGCGTAGGTAATCCTAGATATTTAAGTCTACTATAATAGCGCGGAAGACCTTATAGGATCTAACTATATTCTATAGCTAATTAGTATCTTTACTGTATAATAAGAAAACGCCCCCCTAGTCCTTAGACATACCTAGAACGCGATAAATAGACTATATGTAAAGGCAGAGGCAGTAGTATAACTCTAAGCGGAAAACGCACTAAACCCCTAGGATAAGGAAGGGATTAATATATATATAATATAGCTTATTATAAACCTATAATAAATAGCAGAGAAAGCAGCCCTATAAAAGCGCTAAGGACTCCCTAGCCTAGAGGCATAGTGGTTAAGGAAAGCAAAAGAAGTAGTTACTAAAGCTAGATAAGCTAAGAGATAATAGAGACACTAGAGGATAGACACAAATTAGCAGGCCTATTCTAAGGTAAATAAGGATTAAGAATACATTATTAGAGAGGAGAAAAGGAATATATAAAGAGAGGCCTTATAGAAGGCTAATATATAGGAAAAAGATAGTAAGGTATAGAAACTAGCGAGGTAGGCTTAGCTCTATAGCTAGGCCCCCCTAGAACTCCCTAGACTTCTAGAACTAGAGAGGACTAATAATAACCCTAACCTAGCCACTACCTATAATAATAAGGCTAGCGTACTAGTATAAAGATTCTTCCCTAAACCTATAGTAAACCTCTTCTATATCCTAGATCTTACCTTCCTAGAACTTAATAATACACTATTCCTAAATAAAGAATAATTTAGAATAGAGGATATTATAAATATCCTATTAAACATAGCTAGCTAGAAGGCCCTAGGAGATAATAAACTCCTAGCAGGCCTTATTAAAGCTTATAAGAAACTAGTAAAAAAGGCTATAGCCTAACTGCTAAACGCTATCCTTAAAGTAAGGTACTTCCTAACCTAGTTCTAGACTATAAGAGTAGTAGTAATTAGAAAACTAGGTAAAATAACTAAAGAGATAAGAAGAGCTAATATATAGAGACCTATCTTACTACTAAATATAGTAGGAAAAATTATAGAAGTAGTAATTATAAGGTAACTTATAGCCTTTGCTAAGGTAAAGGGCCTTCTCCCTAAACTATAAATAGGTAATAGGATAAATAGGTTAATAGAAACTATAATTAGAGCCCTTATAGAATATATAAGAGAAGCCTAGGGCAGAGGCGGTATTACCTTGCTAGCGTAAATAGATATTTTATTAGCATTTAATAGAGTTAGCTACCTATACCTAATTAACCTATTAATCTAAATAGGTATACTACATTAGCTAATAGCTATAATATATAGCTTCCTTATAGATAGAATAAGCTAGCTTAGCTTTAATAGTAAACTCTTAAGACCCTTTAAGATTAAAGCAAGCACTCTATAAGGCTTACCCCTCTTACTAATCCTCTTCCTCCTCTACTTAATAAAGCTTTATATATGCCTCTAGGCTATCCTAGGCATAGTAGCTATAGGATTTGCTAATAATATAAATATAGTAGTATTTAGCAAAAACATAGCCTAGACCTAGAAGAGGCTTAAAACTGCATAGAAGGTCTATAAAGAATAGGTAAAAAAAGCAAGAGTGTTAAGAACTGGCCTTAGGGCTGCTGCTCGTAAGCGTTCCAAATAGTAATATTATCCTTACAGGAGAAGAAAGGAACTAAGCTAGAGGTTACACAGGATCCGCCTTTATACCGTTGTGTGTGTGTGTTATGCGCGGCTTGCGCATAGCCCTAACCTAGCTGCGTATAGCTTGCGGTCTTTACACGCCCTTTCCGGATCTGGGATTAACCTAAGACATAACCTAAGCTTCTAAGCTTAAGTCTATAATATACCCCCTTACTTAGGCCTTCCCTCCCCCTTCTTTATAGTTATTAAGTTATAAGTAAGTAATATATATACATAGCTATTATTATGTAGTTATGTTATGCCCTGCGTAAGGCTAGTATATAGCCCCCCTAGCAAACCTATAAGTAAGTAGTGCGTTGCGTGGCTAGCGTTACGTGTATGTGTAAGGCCTATGCGGGTCTTACGCATAGCCTAGTAGGCTAAGAAATTTTTTCCCTATAGGCTGCCCTACCCCTAGCCTATTAAAAAACAGCTTCCCCTACTAACTCTCCCCCTTATAATACTAAACTAAATCATTTCTATATTATTACTAGCTAATATCGTGCTTCACTTACCTAGCTACCCTTACTTCCTCTTTACATATTATCCTTTGCCTATTAAGTTCCCCTTTCTTCCCCTAGCTATTATCTATCTCTCTAACCTCTCTATAGTTAATTATCTAATATCTCCCCTTTACTCTCCTTTAAAGTAAGTGCGTAGTTATAACCCCCTAGTACTATTATTAGGATATAAATACTCCTACACATTCCCTACTCTTTTCCCTTTTTCTTCTATTCTATACCCTTATTTCCTCTATCTTATTAGTTTTCCACTGCCTACCTTAATTAAATTATCCTATTAATCTCCCTTTACGCCCCCTTTCCGCGCCTAGTCTGCCTACTATTATATCCACTACTATTGCCTTAAGCGCCATTACCGCCGCTGCCGCTAGTAGTGCTCCTCCCCCCCCGCTACCGCCTCCCCCCCCCCCCTAGAAAAACTAAGCTACCTTAGTAGCTACGTCCTAGAGGGTAATTCTAATAACTCTAATAACTCTAATAGTAAAGAGCAAGAGGTTCTATGCATTTAATACATAAATAATCTTTATAATAAGGGGACGTAAGAGTGCGTCCTAGGGTCTTATTAGGCCTGTTTACCCTATTAGCGCGCCTATTATTTATATAGCTAGGAGCCGTATTTATATTTAGGTAACCTAAAGCTATAATATATATATAAGCACCTAATAAACCTTTTAGCCACTAGTAAAGCTATTAAGACTCTAGCTATAAAGCATACTACTTCTAAAAAGGAACACTATGCTATCCTAATAAAAACTTTTATCCGCTATTAAAAACGTTTTAATACTATTTTAGCCACTACCTAAATTAATCCCACTATAGTAACACCCCTTTTATTATCCCCTACTAGCATGGCTCGCGCCTAAGGCGCTACTAAGTCCTAGGCCCTTACCCTAGCCTAGCAAATATCTCCTACCTATTATAGTAGCAACATAGTAATAGAGTTTTTCTATAGCATAGCTATAATAAATAAGAATCTATCCCGCATTACCTCTATTTAGGAGACTACTACTGCTAAGCAGTATGCATTTAATAAGGCCCTTATCCACTAGCTAAACACTACCTATAATTATTATCCCCTAGGATAGAACTAGAATAAAGTAACTAACCCCCCTCCCCTACCCTCTATAGCTTAATTTTTTTTTTTTTTTAATATAAAATACTAGCTCTAGGCTATGCGTAGAATAGAGGAGAATAGGATTTGCTATGCTTTAGTAGTTAAATAAAAATGTAATTTCTTAGGCCTATTGTGTGTTATTATATCACCCTATTATGCTTTAAATCTATCTAGTGCCTCTATATCTTATATGCTTTCCAGCGGTTCCTAAGTTAGCTATATATATCCTTTTTACTTAACTAGTATATCTTATCTTAACCCCTATTCTCTTATGTTTTTAGCTATAAGTATCTCTTCTACCTAATACTCTAAGAGATTAAGGTTAGTATCTATTATTATAAGTTCTAGTAAGGGACATTTATCTGCTAGTATTTAACTTAGTAATAGGTTAGAGGCTATACGTTATACTAAGTCCACATAGAAGATAGGGTGTAGTCCCCTTAGTATATCTAGTTTAATAGTTAAAGGCATAGGGACCTTAAGCACCTTATATTTAGCTATAACCTAATCTAACTTTTTACATAGTCTGTTTATCTTAAAGTTTTAAAGGTTTAACTATATATAGTTCCTAACCTAAAAACGCTTTGCTAGACATTAACCGCTATTTATCTCCTCCTATTATTATTACTAAACAAACGCTATAGCAGCCTATATTAAATCTAAGCCCTTCTTAAGATATTATAGGAATACTTAAGCCCTTCCCTTTAATAAGGTATAAGATGCTTGCTTATCTAGTGATTCCTAAATTATTGCTAAGTTATAACTATATAGGGCTATGTTTACGCTAATCCCTATTACTAATAAGTCCCTATTATTTAATATAAGCTAATATATAGGGAGATAATCTAGCTATTTAAACTATAAAAAAGATAGCATTACCTATAAGATAGCCTACACCTCTTAATTTGCCCTTTCCGTGCCGCTGTCTATCTATAAATAATAGGCTATTAATAGTAACTATTATATACCTACTTAATTATAAAGCATAGTCTAAAAGTTACTTAACTAGTCTAAACTATAATCTATAATAATTTATATAGAAAAGCTATAGAACCGCTACTAACACTATTTAAACCGTTCTATATATGCTTTAGCCCCTATTAACGTTATAGCCTCTAGCTAGATATACTTAGAGAGTCTATCCATAATAACTATAAGGAACTGTGGGTTATCTAGGTGTTAAGCTAGCAGGTTTATTATAAAGTTAATAGAGATCTATAACTAGTAATAATCTAGCGGGGGAATTAGTTTTAGTAAGCCTTATCTTAGTTAGCAGCTTCTCCGCCCCTTATAATAGTAGTAGTTCCTTATAAACTAAGCAACGCTTTGTAATATACTATCCTAGTAAAAGTCCCTTTAAAGCGTCTTAAAGGTTATATTATAGCTAGGGTAGCCTAGCAAGGGTAAATCATATACCTACTAGGTTAAAGTTATAGTAAGGGGTTCCTAAGTAGGGATCTAAGTCTAGCCCTAGAACTAAAGCATGCCTTTAGCACTAATCTAATAATCTACTATCTACTCCTTTATATTAGTAGCCTCTAGAAACTTCTAGGCCCCTACCCTAACTACATTAAGACATATCTTATAAGTTATATTATAAACTAAGGATTAGTCCTATAAAGATTAGAGATGCTTATTTACGAACATTATTGCTCTAGTTAGTAGGCCTATAGGCATAGCTATAGTGTTCCCTATACTACTATTTCCTAATAATAAGATAGGGCTTACACTAGAGCTTAGGATAGTTTGTTTATAATAGTATTAGGCTAGCCTTATTGCTAAATACATAATTAGCTCCTCTAGTCCCCCCTTATATGCCTCCTCCTAAAAGCGTCTTAATAGCATATCTAGCCTTACTACCTATAGTCTAGGCCTATATTATAAGTTAAAGTTAAATAGTGCTAGCGTCTCTGCCTATCTTGCCTATTATTCTAATATCTCCCTTAGCGCAGTAAAATATTCTAAGTTCTTATAGTCTATAAGTATTATAAACAGCCTGCTAACACTATGTAACTCCGCTAACCATACCTTTAGATAGGATATAATTGCTAATAGCTCCTTATTATATATAGTATAGTTCTATTAAGCTAGCTATAGGCAAGCGGAATAGTAAGCTACTAGGTGTAATATGCCCTTATCATTAAACTAGGAGAGACACCCCCCTAGTGCTATTCCTAAATAGTCTGCCTTAACCACTATATCCTTATTAGGGTCCTATTATATTAAGATAGGGTATAACATAAAGGCTAATTTTAGGGTCTTAAAAGCCACGTTACATTCATCTATCCACTAGAAAGGGACCCCTTTCTTAGTAAGGTTAATTAAAGGGCCTGTGATTATTAAGAAATGCAGTATAAAATCTTAATAAAAGTTAGCAAATCTAAGAAAACCTTAAACTCCCTAGACCCTTATTAGTGCCTCCTAGTCCTAAATCATAGCAATCTTCTCCCTATCTAGGCAAATCTCCTTTCCTATATAAATAATAAACCCTAGGTACTTAACTTCCTTTATTATAAAAATGCATTTCTTTATATCTAGGTTTAGCCCTACTTACTGTAATCTTATTAACACTACTTAGACCTTTTATATATAGTCTTTTTAAGACCCTCCTAAGTAAACTAAGATATTATTAAGATAAGCAGTTATATAGTCCCTTAGTATTCCGCTAAGCGCCTTATTAATATATCTCTAAAAGGTAGCGAGCGCGCTAGCTAGACTAAAGGGACATATAAGCCACTTAAATAACCTAAAACATATCTAGAAGGCTATCCGGTATTCTTCGCCCTTAGCAATATAGATATAGTAAAACGCTGCTTATATGTTAAGCTTTATAAACCACTTTGCCTCTAATAATAACTATAGTATCTCCTTTACTAGAGGTAATAGGTAATGGTCCTATTCCGTAATCTTATTAAGGGCTTAATAGTCTACGTAAAACCACTAGCCTCCTCCTAGCTTCTTTACTAATAGGACTAGGGCTACCGCTAAAGAGAAGCTAGCCTATATCCAGCCCTTATCTATTAAGTCTATCACTTACTTCTAAATTTTAAGAAGATAATATTAGAGTATATTATATAATAGTGCCTATAGAAGCTCTGGTTTAGTCCTATCTAGATTATATTTTAATTAAATATAGTAATCTAATCGTCCCTAGTGTAGTGGCAAGGCATTCGCTTTACTCTCTAGGAAAAGATCTATAAAATCCTATAATATACTTAGCAAAGAGAATAACAGGTCCTGCTCCGTAACCTCTAGTATCGCATCTATCTATAGGATTACCGTGATTTCTTGCAGGCTAGTGGCATAAAGCTAGATATATTCCTTCTGTTTCTTTACGCGCTATACTATACCTATAAAGGTAAAGCCTAGGATAGATATTATTAGCTATTCTACCTTCCTATTAGCTAATGCCTAAACTTATAGGTTATTAGCTAATCCTACGTAAAGCTAGCAACGTGCTATATCTAAGTTAATCTTATTCCGCTCTATCCACAGCGTCCCTAAGATAAGCTACCTTATTAACCTAGGGATTACATAGGTAACTATAGGCGTTTCCTATCTATCTAAATCCACTTAAAAACAGATAATATATATTATATATAACCTTTTCTTATAGCTCTCTTTTCCCCCTTGCTTTACACTAACCATAGTGCAAACTAACCTCTTATTTAAGAGAGAAAGGCATTCTAACTAGAGTTTCTAGATAAGGCATTTGCTTATAGCGGCATAGCAGTTACAGCCTATATTAACTAGAGTATCTATAAAGGTAGTCTTATTAATTAAAGCAGGAACTAAAAAGGGTAACAAATCTATATTAAATTAGATCTATTTAAAGTCCTTATTAGTAATAACTATTTGCCATAAAGCCTCTCTATCTATCCTCCCTATAACCCTAGTTAAACAACTTAATGCTAGGGTTCTTCTTTTTCTAATAAGTCTATATTCTCCTCTTCCCTAAAGCCCTCCTTCTCTTCCTTTATATTATATATATTAATAGCTGCTTTCCCTTACTAATATCTTAGAGAGAGCATAGGATAGGTATAAATAAAATGCTTCCCTAAGCTATAACGTAAACACTTGCCCTTATTATAACACATATTAAGTATAGCCTAGGTAATCTACTTAGCCTGCTTACCGCTAGCCTTATTACCTAACTTTACCTTATGCTATTATCCTAGTAACTTCCTATAT
The DNA here is from genome assembly GCA_022702365.1 of Epichloe sibirici. NCBI lineage: Eukaryota > Fungi > Ascomycota > Sordariomycetes > Hypocreales > Clavicipitaceae > Epichloe > Epichloe sibirici. The sequence continues at coordinate 888,644 of JALAAE010000001.1, read as the reverse complement.
CCTTTTTAGGCCCTTACTGCGTGCATAGATTATATATCTATTATAGGAGTATCCTTATCCTAGGCTAGGGCCTTAGGCATATACACTTATTTTCACGCATAATTCTTCTCCTCTAAATAATATAACTTAATGTCTAATAAAATGCTACAATAGCAAGCTATTACCACTAAGTAATCCGTTCGCGATATATCCTATCTAATGCTATAGTCCCTTATCTGCTTATTAAGTGCTATATATAGCTTAGCAAGCTTTATAGAGTCCTCCTAATCTAATCCCCTAGCTAGCGCTAATTTTTATTTAAAATAAATATAGAAGTCGCTAAATTATTTATTAGGCTGTTATGCTATCTAGTTAAGTTCTATAATTGCTAATTCCTACTAATAGGGGTTATTAAATATCTTATTTAAGTAGGTTAAAAATTTTTAGGGATTATAATATACTAAGTGCCTTTTTTTAAAAAAGGGAGCAACTTAGGCCTAGACCTTTAGTAATAGATTTTAGTAGATAAAGCACTATTAGTCCTACTAGGACCTAATAAACCCTCTATCTGTATTAAGCTTATAAGATATAAGGTTTTGCTATGCTATAAAAAGGACTCTTTTACTATTAAATAGGGGTCCTATAGGTAAGGGCTTGCGTTTAACTAATTAGTTAGTTAAGTCTAACTTCTACCTATTAGCAAGTTCCTAGATCTGTCTTAATTACTAAGCAATAAGCTCCCGTAACCTTACTACCTTATTAGTGTCTATCCTATCTAGTAGTAGCGGTATATTCACTAGCTATTGTGTTTCTATAGTAAAGGATAATATATATTAAGAACTAGCCTTAGGGCTACTACTCGTAAGCGTTCTAAATAGTAATATTATCCTTATAGAAGAAGAAAGGAACTAAGCTAGAGGTTACATAGGATCCGCCTTTATACCGTTATGTGTGTGTGTTGTGCGCGGCTTACGCATAGCCCTAACCTAGCTGCGCATAGCCCGTGGTCTTTACGCGCCCTTTCCGGATCCGGGATTGACCCGAGACATGACCCGAGCTTCCAAGCTCGAGTCCATAACAAAGAGTAAAATTTAACCTAGTAAAAACTAAACTTATATACTTTAGCAAGGCCTACTAGCCCCCCTAGGCTAGGGTCTAGCTTAGAATAGAAGAGATAGTACTTATAGAGTCCTATAGGTTTCTTAGAGTCTAAGTAAATAGAAAACTTAACTAGAGCGCTTATAAGAATATCCTTAAAGGCAAGCTTACCTAGTAGTAGCTTACACTCTTTACGTTAGCGGTATTAGCTTAGGGCTATAGCTTTAGAGATATCTAACTCCTATATATATAGGTAGTCTAACCTATTCTTGCCTATAGGGTAAGCGCTTATTATACCCTAACTAAGAAGGGCGGAAAACTAAGAGGAATAGTTAGAAGCTTTATAGTAAACTAATTAACCTACCTCTAAATTATAGCTAGTGCGTTTAAGGCTATACCTATTGCCTAGCTAGAGGTTAAGACTTATATCCCCTCCCTAGACCTATACCTTAATAAGATAAAATAGAAGTTTAAAGAGAGAATTATAAATAGTGGAATAGTAATAAGGATTTAAACCATAGCTAACTTAGTAAAGATAGTGCTATAACATAGAAGAAGACCCCCCCCCTATTAATAATAAACTAGAGGCAAAGCTATATAATAAATAGAAATAACGCTAGGAGGACTAGCATGGCAGAGGATAACTAAGGTAGCATAGATATATAAGAGAACTAACTAAGGACTGCTTACCTACTTATAATCTAAAGGAAATCTAAAAATTCTATATAGGGCTAGAAAAACATATCTCTTTAACACTAGTCTAATTACGCATAGGGAAGATTAGCCTTAATAAGTTCCTATTCTAAAGGGGCGTTCCTAGGGTAACTTTGCCCCTATATAGCTATGGCTAAGCAGTTAAAGACTAATATTATATAATAGTTAACTATACTAAATATAACTATAGATGCCCCTAATCACGCTAGCCTAGGGATGTATAGAAAGCAAGGCTAGCCCTAAATAATCCCCTAAAGGCAAGATCTCTAGCTAGATAGTTCCTAGGTATAAGATAACTCTAATACTATACCCTAGCGTAAGACCTAGCCTTTAATCTACGTAGGTAAGCAAAGAACCTAGGGCGTTTCTAAAGCGCTAGAGTTAATTAATATAAAATAGACATAGAAAATAACTAAGGGGAAACGCTAGATTAAATAGTATAGGAATAGAGGTAGGCTAGGCATAGATCTATAACATAGAATTATAATATCTAGAATAGTCTTTAGATTAATTTTAACCACTAACTCCTAGTATTATACCTATACTAACCTACCTCCGCCCCCCCCCTAGACTATAACCTAATAGCTATATTACTTCTTCTCTAAAACTAGAATTATATCCTTTATTATCTTAGCCTATACCTTAGCAGGCAAGGTAGTGGCTAGGAGCTAGTTTATCTCCGCTACGTAAGCGTCTAAACGCTATAACTAGAAAACAATCTTATTATGCTAATCCCTACTAGCACTAGCCTAGCCTAGACTTACTATAGATACACTCTATTTTTTTTTACTATAGTTCTTAGTATAAAGTTTCTTAATATAGTCCTAATAGTTATCTAGGACCTAGGGAGATATTAGACCTAGACTAGATACGCTACTAAACTAATATAGTAGCACTTATACTACCCCTAGTAACTATAGCTACTTAGATTTTAACTAACTACTAGTGCTTATTCCACTAGCTAGTTAAGTCTAGCTAAGAGCGGATTAGCATTAAATTAGACCTAGAATAGAGGTATTTACTACCTTTAAATACCTATAGTTTTAAACCTAATAGTTAAAATAAGCATTAGTAGCTAACCCTACCTAAACTAGTTAGCCTTATCTCTAAACCTAAATTAAACTAACTTACTAATAATATTATAGTATTAATGCCCTAGATAATTAATTAACTAAGACTTATAAGAAACATACTAGATCCCTTATAGATTACCTAACTACTATGGATTAGGCTTATAATAGATACGAAATAGGGGCAGAGGGAATATACCTTTAAATCCTTTGCTATAGCCTACTCTAGCTGCTTCTTAGTTAGGGATTTCCTTAGGTATTGCTTTAAATCTATAATCTCCTAAGCAGGTTAGAACTAGAATAGCATAGATACTAGAATACTTATAGCTTCTAATGCTATTATACTAGAGTTATATATAGCCTATAATAAACATTAGCAATTAAACTAAAACTAGCCTAGGAAAGCCTTAAATAGCTCTAAAGAGGAAAAGAACCTATAGGAAGTTTAATAAAGAAAGAGAAAAGAAGTTAAACCCCTCTAGGGGGAGAAGCCCTCTCTTATACTTATATAAGGGGGGGGGGGGGATAAATTAGAGATATTAACTAGAAAATAAAAACATAAGATAAAAAATTAACTAGATAACATATAAGTAACCTAGGCCTAGAAACGCCTAGGGCCTAAATTAGAACTATCCTCCCCTTATAAAGGGCAAATAACACTAGGTGCTTAGGCTTTATAAGACTAATAGGCCGGAACTAGGCTAGAGATAGCTAAAAAGTAAGGCTATAAAGGAGCTAGCTAAAAAGTAAACTAAAAGTAAATTACTACTATAAAGCTAAGTCTACTATGCTATAGGGTAAAGAGAGGAGGTCTAGAATAGAAATAGAGTAGGGTTAGACTAGAGTTAAAGAGGGCTAGGGACTCTATTTTCCCTATTTTTTCTTTCTTTTATTTCTAATAGGATAAGGCTAGCGTAAGCTAGTAATAAATACCTATAACTAGCCACACACAAAGCGACGCAGGCCTAGGTTAGGGTTAGCGTTAGCCTAACCACAGATATAAAGGGGTTTTTCTTCCTAATTAAGGGTTTTCCCTTTTGACTAAACAGCTGGAGTACTAGTACTAGCTATACATAAAGAGCTAGCTAGCGTAAATAATATAAATATATATAATAGTGCCTATAGAAGCTCTAGTTTAGTCCTATCTAGATTATATTTTAATTAAATATAGTAATCTAATTATCCCTAGTATAGTAGCAAGGCATTTGCTTTACTCTCTAGGAAAAGATCTGTAAAATCCTATAACATGCTTAGCAAAGAGGATAATAGGTCCTACTCTATAACCTCTAGTATTATATCTATCTATAGGATTGCTATGATTTCTCGCAGGCTAGTAGTATAAAGCTAGATATATTCTTTCTATTTCTTTACGCGCTATACTATGCCTATAAAGGTAAAGCCTAGGATAGATATTATTAACTATTCTACCTTCCTATTAGCTAATGCCTAAACTTATAGGTTATTAGCTAATCCTATGTAAAGCTAGTAACGTGCTATATCTAAGTTAATCTTATTCCGCTCTATTTATAGCATCCCTAAGATAAGCTACCTTGTTAACCTAGGGATTATATAGGTAACTATAGGCATTTCCTATCTATCTAAATCCACTTAAAGACAGATAATATGTGTTATATATAACCTTTTCTTATAGCTCTCTTTTCCCCCTTACTTTACACTAACCGCAGTACGAACTAACCTTTTATTTAAGAGAGGGAGGCATTCTAACTAGAGTTTCTAGATAAGGTATTTGCTTATAGTAGTATAGTAGTTATAGCCTATATTAACTAGAGCATCTATAAAGGTAGTCTTATTAATTAAAGTAAGAACTAAAAAGGGTAAAGAATCTATATTAAGTTAGATCTATTTAAAGTCCTTATTAGTAATAACTATTTGCTATAAAGCCTCTCTATCTATCCTCCCTATAACCCTAGTTAAATAACTTAATACTAGGGTTTTTCTTTTTCTAACAAGTTTATATTCTTCTCTTCCCTAGAGTCCTTCTCCTCTTCCTTTATATTATATATATTAATAGCTGCTTTCCCTTGCTAATATCTTAGAGGGAGCATAAGATAGGTATAAATAAAATACTTCCCTAAGCTATAATATAAACACTTACCCTTATTATAATATATATTATATATAGCCTAGGTAACTTACTTAGCCTGCTTACTACTAGCCTTATTACCTAACTTTACCTTACGCTATTATTCTAGTAACTTCCTATATCCTTTTTAGGTCCTGCCTAATAAAAAGCGGACAAATAAAAGAAAACTATATCCTATGCTCCGGCCCGCACCCGGCCTAGTCTAGGGACTATCCTATACTAAGAGAGAAGTGGAACGCGGCAAAGGCAGGATATCTAGAACGACTATCACGTTTCGCTATTAACTCCCTAGATAGAAGCCTAACACTACCCTAAGAGAGGCCTAGCATAGCCACGGAACCTATTATTATAATAGGAAGAAAAAGAGGCCGCCCTATAAACGCAGAACGGAGTGCTAAATAGCCTAGAGCTAGAAGCATTAGGCAATACGCGGAATGACTTAGAACCGGATTAGAACTAGCATAAGATAGCAGAGACCTACTACCCTCCTAATTAATATAATAATGTTATAAGTCCTCTTCTAGAATGTAAATAAGAGGGATAGCCTAATATATATCGCGCTCCGTTACTAAACCGATATAGATATAATCGTGATCTAAGAGTAGGAACACATAAAGCACCCGTGGCCCCTAGCACTAGGCCTTGCCTAGTTTTAACTAGTATACTATAATAGGCAAAACGTGGTATATATAAATAAGAAGCATAATATAGGATTATGGTTAACCTAGGGAGGAACTAATTAGTTACTAGTAGAAATAAAAGGAGTTAATATTTATTCCCTTTACTTAGAAGGGTATACTAATAACTAGAACACCCCTATCCATGCTATTAACACAGAAGAGCCCTATAGCTAAAGCGTATTTATAGGTAACTTTAACTAAAAATACCCCCTCTAGGATAACCTAGATAGGATAACTAGAGGAGCAGAGGAACTACTAGACTTTATAAGCTAGTAGAGGCTTAGTCTAGTAATACCCTAAGGGGAACCTATAAGATAACACAAAGATAATAGAGATAGCACTATAGACCTAGCGTGGGTAACCCTAGACATTTAAGTCCACTATAATAGCGCGGAAGACCTTATAGGATCTGACTATATTCCGTAGCTAATTAGTATCTTTACTACGTAATAAGAAAACACCCCCCTAGTCCTTAGATATACCTAAAACGTAATAAACAGACTATATATAAAGGCAAAGGCAGCGGTATAACTCTAAGCGGAAAACGCACTAAACCCCTAGGATAAGGAAGGGATTAATATATACGCAATATAGCTTATTATAAACCTATAATAGATAGTAGAGAAAGCAGCCCTATAGAAGCGCTAGGGACTCCCTAGCCTAGAGGCATAGTAGTTAAGGAAAGTAAAAAAAGCAGTTACTAAAGCTAGATAAGCTAAGAGATAATAGAGACGCTAGAGGATAGACACGAATTAGTAGGCCTATTCTAAGGCAGATAAGGATTAAGAATGCGTTATTAGAAAGGAGAAAAGAAATATATAGAGAGAGGCCCTATAGAAGGCTAACACATAGGAAAAAGATAGTAGGGTATAGAAACTAGAGAGGTAGGCTTAGCTCTATAGCTAGGCCCCCCTAGAACTCCCTAGACTTCTGGAACTAGAGAGGACTAATAATAACCCTAACCTAGCCACTACCTATAATATAAGGCTAGCGTACTAGCATAAAGATTCTTCCCTAAACCTATAGCAAACCTCTTCTATATCCTAGATCTTGCCTTCCTAGAACTTAATAACACACTATTCCTAGATAAAGAATAATTTAGAATAGAGGATATTATAAATATCCTATTAAATATAGCTAGCTAGAAGGCCCTAGGAGACAATAAACTCCTGGCAGGCCTTATTAAAGCCTATAAGGAACTAGCAAAAGAGGCTATAGCCTAACTACTAAACACTATCCTTAAAGTAAGGTACTTCCTAACCTAGTTCTAGACTATAAGAGTAATAGTGATTAGAAAACCAGGCAAAATAACTAAAGAGATAAGAAGAGCTAATGCGTAGAGACCTATCTTACTACTAAATATAGTGGGAAAAATTATAGAAGTAGCAATTATAAGGTGACATATAGCCTTTGCTAAGGCAGAGGGCCTCCTCCCTAAACTATAAATAGGTAATAGGATAAATAGGTTAACAAAAACCGTAATTAGAGCCCTTATAGAATATGTAAGAGAGGCCTAGGGTAGAGGCAGTATTGCCTTACTAGCGCAGATAGATATTTTATTAGCGTTTAATAGAGTTAGCTACCTATACCTAATTAACCTATTAATCCAAATAGGTATACTACATTAGCTAATAGCTATAATACATAGCTTCCTTACGGATAGAATAAGCTAGCTTAGCTTTAATAATAGACTCTTAAGACCCTTTAAGATTAAAGCGAGCACCCTATAAGGCTTACCTCTCTTACTAATCCTCTTTCTCCTCTACTTAGCAAAGCTTTATATATACCTCTAGGCTATCCTAGGCATATTAGCTATAGGATTTGCTAACAATATAAACATAGTAGTATTTAGCAAAAACATAGCCTAGACCTAGAAGAGGCTTAAAACTACATAGAAGGTCTATAAAGAATAGGTAAAAAAAGCAAGAGTAAAATTTAACTTAGTAAAAACTAAACTTATACACTTTAGCAAAGCCTACTAGCCTCCCTAGGCTAGGGTCTAGCTTAGAATAGAAGAGATAGTACCTATAGAGTCCTATAGGTTCCTTAGAGTCTAGGTAAATAGAAAACTTAACTAGAGTGCCTATAAGAATATCCTTAAAGGTAAGCTTACCTAGCAGTAGCTTACACTCTTTACGTTAGTGGTATTAGCTTAGGGCTATAGCTTTAGAGACGCCTAACTCCTATATACATAGGTGGTCTAACCTATTCTTGCCTATAGGGCAAGCGCCTATTATACCCTAACTAAGAAGGGCGGAAAACTAAGAGGAATAGTTAGAAGCTTTATAGCAGACTAATTAACCTACCTCTAAATCGTGGCTAGCGCGTTTAAGGCTATACCTATTGCCTAGCTAGAGGTTAAGACTTATATCCCCTCCCTAGACCTATACCTTAATAAGATAAAATAGAAGTTTAAAGAGAGAATTATAAATAGTAGAATAGTAATAAGGATCTAAACTATAGCTAACTTAGTAAAGATAGTGCTATAACGTAGGAGAAGACCTCCCCCTGTTAATAATAAACTAGAGGTAAAGCTATATAATAAATAGAAATAACGCTAGGAGGACTAGCATGGCAGAGGATAACTAAGGCGGCATAGATACGTAAGAGAACTAACTAAGGACTACCTACCTACTTATAATCTAAAGGAAATCTAAAAATTCTATATAAGGCTAGAAAAACATGTCTCTTTAACACTAGTCTAATTACATATAGGGAAGATTAGCCTTAATAAGTTCCTATTCTAAAGGGGCGTTCCTAGGGTAACTTCGCCCCTATATAGCTATAGCTAAGCAGTTAAAGACTAATATTACATAATAGTTAACTATACTAAATATAACTATAGATGCCCCTAATCATACTAGCCTAGAGACATATAGGAAGTAAGGCTAGCCCTAAACAATCCCCTAAAGGCAAGATCTCTAGCTAGATAGTTCCTAGGCACGAGATAACTCTAATACTATACCCTAGCGCAAGACCTAGCCTTTAATCTACGTAGGCAAGCAGAGAACCTAGGGCGTTTCTAAAGCGCTAAAGTTAATTAATATAGAATAGATATAGAAAATAACTAAGGGGAAACGCTAGATTAAACAGTATAGGAATAGAGGCAGGCTAGGTATAGATCTATAATATAAAATCATAATATCCGGAATAGTCTTTAGATTAATTTTAACTACTAACTCCTAGTATTATACCTATACTAACCTACCTCCGCCCCCCCCCTAGACTATAATCTAATAACTACATTACTCCTCCTCTAGAACTAGAATCATATCCTCTATTATCTTAGCCTACACCTTAGTAAGTAAGGCAGTGGCTAGGAGCTAGTTTATCTTTACTACGTGAGCGTCTAAACGCTATAACTAGAAAGCAATCTTATTATGCTAATCCCTACTAGCACTAGCCTAGCCTAAACCTACTATAGACATACTCTATTTCTTTTTACTATAGTTCCTAGCATAAAGTTTCTTAATATAGTCCTAATAGTTATCTAGGACCTAGGGAGATATTAGACCTAGACTAGATACACTACTAAACCAATATAGTAGCACTTACACTACCCCTAGTGACTATAGCCGCTTAGATTTTAACTAATTACTAGTGCTTATTCCGCTAGCTAGTTAAGTCTAGCTAAGAGCGGATTAGCATTAAATTAGACCTAGAATAGAGGCGTTTACTACCTTTAAATACCTATAGTTTTAAACCTAATAGTTAAAATAAGCATTAGTAGCTAACCCTACCTAAACTAGTTAGCCTTATCTCTAAACCTAAATTAAACTAACTTACTAATAATATTATAGCATTAATACCCTAGATAATTAATTAACCAAGACTCGCAAGAAACACACTAGATCCCTTATAGATTGCCTAACTACCGCGGATTAGGCTTATAATAGATGCGAAATAGGGGCAGAGGGGATATACCTTTAAATCCTTTACTATAGCCTACTCTAGCTACTTCTTAGTTAGGGATTTCCTTAGGTACCGCTCCGAATCTATAGTCTCCTAGGTAGGTTAGAACTAGAATAGTATAGATACTAGAATACTTATAGCTTCTAATGCTATTATGCTAGAATTATATATAGCCTGTGATAAACATTAGTAATTAAACTAAAACTAGCCTAGGAGAGCCTTAAATAGCTCTAAAGAGGAAAAGAACTTATAGGAAGTTTAATAAAGGAAGAGAAAAGAAGTTAGACCTCTCTAGGGGGAGGAGCCCTCTCTTATACTTACATAAGGGGGGGGGGGGATAAATTAGAGATATTAACTAGAAAATAAAAACATAAGATAAAAAATCAACTAGATAATATATAAGTAACCTAGGCCTAGAAATACCTAGGGCCTGAATTAGGACTATCCTCCCCCTATAGAGGGCAAATAACACTAGGTGCTTAGGCTTTACAAGACTAATAGGCTAGAACTAGGCTAGAGATAGCTAAAAAGTAAGGCTATAGAGGAGCTAGCTAAAAAGTAAACTAAAAGTGAATTACTACTATAAAGCTAAGTCTACTATGCTATAGGGTAAAGAGAGGAGGTCTAGAATAGAAATAGAGTAGGGTTAGACTAGAGTTAAAGAGGGCTAGGGACCCTATTTACCCTATTTTCCCTATTTTTTCTTTCTTTTGTTTCTAATAGGATAAGGCTAGCGCAAGCTGGCAATAAACACCTACAACTAGCCACACACAAAGCAACGCAGGCCTGGGTTAGGGTTAGCGTTAGCCTAACCACAGATGCAAAGGGGTTTTTCTTCCTAATTAAGGGTTTTCCCTTTTAACTAAGCAGCTGGAGTACTAGTACTAGCTATACATAAAGAGCTAACTAGCGTAAATAATATATATATATCCTTTTTAGGCCCTTACTATGTGTATAGATTATATATCTATTATAGGAGTGTCCTTGTCCTAGGCTAGGGCCTTAGGTATATACACTTATTTTCACACATAATTCTTCTCCTCTAAATAATATAACTTAATATCTAATAAAATACTATAATAGTAAGCTATTACTGCTAAGTAATCCGTTTGTAATATATCCTGTCTAATGCTATAGTCCCTTATCTGCTTATTAAGTGCTATACATAGCTTAGTAAGCTTTATAGAGTCCTCCTAATCTAATCCCCTAGCTAGCGCTAATTTTTATTTAAAATAAATATAGAAGTTACTAAATTATTTATTAGGCTATTATACTATCTAGTTAAGTTTTATAATTACTAATTCCTACTAATAGGGGTTATTAAATATCTTATTTAAGTAGGTTAAAAAATTTTAGGGATTATAATACACTAAGTGCCCTTTTTTAAAAAAGGGGGTAACTTAGGCCTAAACCTTTAGTAATAGATTTTAGTAGATAAAGCACTATTAGTCCTGCTAGAACCTAATAAACCCCCTATCTATATTAAGCTTATAAGATATAAGGTTTTGCTATACCATAAAAAGGACTCTTTTGCTATTAAATAGGGGTCCTATAGGTAAGGGCTTATGTTTAACTAATTAGTTAGTTAAGTCTAACTTCTGCCTATTAGCAAGTTCCTAGATCTATCTTAATTACTAAGTAATAAGCTCCTATAACCTTGCTACCTTATTAGTATCTATCCTATCTAGTGGTAGCGGTATGTTCGCTAGCTGTTATGTTTCTATAGTGAAGGATAATATATGTTAAGAACTAGCCTTAGGGCTACTGCTTGTAAGCGTTCTAAATAGTAATATTATCCTTATAGGAGAAGAAAGGAACTAAGCTAAAGGTTATATAGGATTCGCCTTTATACCGTTATGTGTGTGTGTTATACGCGGCTTACGCATAGCCCTAACCTAGCTGCGTATAGCCCGCGGTCTTTACGCGCCCTTTCCGGATCTGGGATTAACCCAAGACATAACCCAAGCTTCCAAGCTCGAGTCCATAACAATAAGACTGCTTTAAAGAGCTAGTTATAAGGTTAAAAGAAGAGCTATTAAGAAATTAACTAAGATTTATTACTACTATTAATTAAATAGAAGAGCTCTAGGTAGATTTAGGTTTACTATTAAAGATAAACTATAAATTTAACTATAAGATTATGTTAGAATAAGCATGATATCAATCGCGGCACGCAGCCGCAATTACCTGGCAAAACGTCGGGCCGCAGGGCCACGCGCGCGCGTAACGCAGGGAGCTCTACTTATAGCCTATAAGCCTGCCCTCTAATAAGGTAAGGACCTATAAGTTAGGTAACCCACAAACGCTTTGCGTTTATAGCCACTTTTTATAATCTAGAAAAGCCTCTCTTTTTCCTCTTTTTTTTCTAATTAGATACTATACCTAGAATAGAAGAATTATACCTATTCCCTAGGCTATCTAATTAATCCTAATATTAGGAACCCTATAATTCTAATACTAATTAGTAGTTAACTTTATAGATAACTATACTATAAACCTACTCTATATAATAAGAGAGCTACTAAAAGTAATATAGTTATACTAAGAAAGTTTAAGTATTCTCTTATAATAAGAAAGGAGTTTATACCTCCTAAGATTTAATATCCTAAGACCTTATAAAGACTTTAAAGCTATTAAAAGATTAAGGCCTAGTTAGTAACTAGTCTAACCTATTCTTAACTATTTAATTAGTATATTTTACTATATACCTAACCCTTAGAAAGCACTCTCTTATAATAAAAAAGGAACTTACTACTCTTAAGATCTAATATCCTAAGAACCCCTAAGGGATAAAGATAATAGCTATGCCTATAATCCTTTAACCTATTATATAAAAGCCCTATTCCCCTAATCCTATATCTCCCTTCTATAGTTTCTATAATAAAGATAAGAGAATTAAAAGCTCTTTAATAAATAAAGTAGTTAAAAGCCTCTCTCTCTAACTCTAAGTTTAGTAATACTAAAGAAAGCACTAAAGTTAGAAAAGACTAGAAAAGTAAAGGTCTATAAGTTAATAACCCTCTTCTAAGATATATCTCACTAGGGATATATAATTATATTATATAAAAAGCATTATAATAAGTAAAATTATTTAATGTTAATAAATATAATAACCCTAAAGCTATTATAGCTTATATTCTTATTAAGATAGTAACTTATAAATTAGAAGGTCTTATTATAAGAAGTCTATTTACTAACTTTAGTAAAGCCTTTAATAAATAGATAAGAGAGGTATTTATAACTATAGACTAAATAGTTACTAAATACCTCTGTAATTTCCTTTTCATTTATAGCGTATATATAGATCTAATAGCCTACTAGAAGATTACCTTAATGCTTAAGGAAGTTATAAATTATAAGGGATTCTATAATTAGTAAGAAGAAAAGATATAGAAAGCTATAAGGAAGTATATACCTTTCTAAAAATATATTATAAAATAAGACTTTCTTAATAACCTTTTACTAATCCCTCTAATTAGGTTAAGATTATTATACTATTAGTAATATAATTAATAAACCTTTAAAACCTATTAATATTATTCCCCTAGCCTAATACTATTAGGCTAACTAAATAATAACCCTTAGGATAGCCCTTAATAAAGATATCCTATACTAAGATAGGATATACTACCTCCTATATCTCCTAGAGTACCTTTTCCCCCTAGATAAATATACTTTTACCTAATATAGCTTATATCTCCCTTAATACCTAGAATATTAAGACTTACTCTAAAGTAAATAATTAATCTTATAAAGCTATATATAAGTAATATTTAATATAGTATAGATAACTATAAGGTCTTTAACTTAAAGTTAATAATCTTCTAGGGGAAATATAAGATACTAGGTATTAGACCCTATAAAGCTAGATATACTCTAGAGGCTATACTTAAAGGAAAGGCCCTAATATACTATTATAAGTATTTATATAAGCTAAATAATCCCTAAGACCTTAAGACTCTTATTAATTAAATTAAATAAAGGTTTAAGACTAATAATATAAAGTAAAGATATTTCCTTAAGTAGTAAAATATAAAGCTATAATAAATTATATAAGAGAACCTAGAGAAGTTAAAACTTAACTACTTTAAAGAACTTATTATAAAGCTTATAAGTCTTTAGTAAGTAATCTTAGATATTACCTAATCTAAAAGAGCGCTTTAGAATTAATTAATCTCTATATACTATAGTATTATAGAATATAAAACTTACCTTATTAACCCTCCTACTAATCTATAATAATTCTATAAATATATAAGGATATTAATCCAAATAACTATAAAAGAGTTAAATAAAAGGCACTAATTCCTATTAATACCTAATATAAAAGAGTAGTACTAGACTAATTAAAAGTATAATAAATATAGTAAGGAAGCCTATTATAGATAATTACGCTCCTAAGGCACTAGAAGTATTCTATATACTAAGAAATGCTATATATATAGTAAAGAAGGTTATTAGTTAACTAAATACTCTAAAGAGAAATATAAAAAGGTATATTAACGCTTTAAGAACCACTACCTTATAGAACTAATAACCCCTTCCTATAATACTTTCCTTAACTAGTATAAAGATAAAAAGAATAATAGTATTCCCTTTAAAGAAGATAAGATTTCTACCTATATAATAGAACTTAAATTTAAGAAAAAAGGTAAAGAAAGTAAAATACCTATAAGCTTCTTTATATAAGGTATAACTATTAATAGTTATATAACTATAGAGATTCTTATAAATTAAGTAGCTACCTATACCCTTATAAAGAAGGATCTATTTAATCTCTAATAACTAAAGAAAGCTTTAACTACCTTTCTTCTTAAAGACTACTACTCTTTAGGTATATTCTAAGATATTATTCCTAATACTAGGGCTATAGGCTACTTATTAGTAAGGTACCCCTAATTTCTTACTCTATAGTAGTTAATCCCTAAGATCTAGCTTAATAAATCTAGAGCTAGGAAGGTAATAATTAGATTTAAAAGTAGTAAACTAATCCCCTTAATTAGATTAATTAATATACCTACCCCTTTTAGTATTATCCTATTTTATATAATGCTTATAAACACTCCTTTCTTACTATATCTTATAGATATAGATTACCTTAAGATTAACTTCTATATCTCTTAGAATATCCTCTAATAAGGTAATATTAAAGTCCTTATTATATATAAATAGGGATATCTATAAATACTTTTATAAAAAGAAAGATTAATTACTTAAAGCTATTTAACTAAGGTTAAATTACAGCGCTTATATTACTAATTTAGTTACCCTTCTATCCGCTAACTTTATAATATGCTTTCTAAATTAGGCTATAAGGTAAATTATAAAACTATTAGATAATTAATAAAGATCTGCTACTAATATTAAATAAATATAGATAACCTATATTACTTTAAATTTACCCTTAAGGATAAATATAACTTTAATTATAAAGTAATTATAGATATTATATATCTTAATAGTAATTACCCTATCCTTTACGCTATTAATATAGCTATATTATTTAATGTAGCTAGATTTCTTAAGGATATTATAATAAAAGTAATATAAGAAGCCCTTTAACTATACTAGATTAATACTTACTAAGGTCCTCTAGATTAGATTATAACTAATGCTAGTATAATATTTAGAAGTAAGGAATTCCGCTAATTTATAGCTTTAATATTAATTGTTGGAATAGTCAAATCCAGCCGCGCACGGAAAGTGGAGCATAACGCAAGTGCTACGCTGTGATTAGGTGCATCGCGTAAGTGGGTTAATTACGTGACTCACAATGCCCTTAACACCTTCGGCCACGTAGCCTATTAGCTAGAAGATTATTATTAATTATTATCACTACTTTAACCCTAATTACACTAGTGCTTAGACCCTTGCCTTTATAAGACCTCCTAATACTAATTAGTGGTTAAAAAACTATAGATAAGCTAGGGAACTACTAAGAAGAGATAATTCTATTAGGTTTAGCTTAGGTTCTAACTATAGAAGTATACTAAAGGAAGATTATTAATAGCTTTAGTTATTAGGCTTCTAAGGGATTAACCCCTTCTATCTTAGAGTTATTAAGGACCTCTATATAGAAGAATTAATCTTATTATCTATTATAAGAAAACTAATTAACTAACTAGGAATTATAGCTCTAGAAGTATCCTTTCTAAACCAGAGATTAAATTAGCCCCTTACTAGCTAATAAAAAACATAACGTAAGAAAACATAATACCTATAATATCTAGACCTAAAAGACCTAAAAAGTCTAGCCTACTACTATAACTTTAGAAACACTTCTAGATTATTATAACTAACTAAGGGAGCTCTAAAGAGCTAGATCCTTAGATTACTAAGGATTAGTAACTTAATAACTAACTTGCTTAGCTAATTAATATCTATAATAGCGGATAATATAGAGATCTTAAGCTCTAGGAAAACTTCTAAGATAATCTCTAAGATTAGACCCTTAAGACCTTTAAACGCGCCTCTAGACACTTGGTGTGTAATTTATAAGATATCCTTTGTAAACATAGTGTCTATATTATATAAGATAAATCTAGCAAAGTTACTAACTTACTAGTATATATTCTTAATAAAGAAATAAAAGCACTATAGCCTAAAGAAGAAGTTAAAAAGTAACTATTATTAAATAAATTTTTCTCTGCCCTTAATCCTATACTTAATTCCCCTCTTACTAAAATCCCTTATAATCCACCTTTAAGGCAACCGCTATTAGAAGTTAATACTCCTTTATAACCTTAAGAACCACTACTATTCACATTACTATTAGCTTTATAATAAGAGGATTAGATTATTAGGAAGATTACTAAGCTTATAAAGACCTATAAAGATAATAATTATTATAGTAGAAAGATATATAACTTTCTTATGCTAAAGATTAATCTCTTTTAGAATAAATATAATAGGCTTAATCTTCTATAAGAATACCTCTATAAAGCCCTTCTAATTATGCTTATAGGTAATACTAAGCAATACTTTCTTAATTATCTAATAAATAGGAATCTCTTCTATAAGCAAATAATTAATAATATCTATTAACGCTTTAAAACAGAAAGTAACCAGTAATTCTACTGCTATAAATAGAATAATATAACGCTAAAGGCAATTATTACCTAGAACCCTAATAAAACTAAGCTAGAATGCCTTAAGATCCTATTAACTATACTTAAAAGAGTTTATAAAGGGTTATTTCCACCCTTAATAATTAATATAAAGCTCTATTATTAAACCTTAAGTATAATCTCTAGTATACTAGTGTAGGCAAGCTAAATATAATTATTCGCCTAGTTTTAAAGGGCTTGCAGGGGATTTTCGCAAGTTAATCTTAATTGCTAAAGCTAATAAATTAGCGGTTTAATTCTATTAGTAGAATAAAAAGTATAAAGATTATAAAACAATATTCATAGACCACCGCTATAATTAACTATATAATTAAAGAGGTTATAGTAAAAGCTATAGCTATTATTATTAACGCTATAATAGCAGAAGATGCTATGTCTATAATAAAAGTAATTACTAGTTAATAAATTACTTAGAAAGAGAGCGCTAATAGGTAAAAGAACGTTAGTAAAAGAGTAAGAAGCATTAAATACCTCTAATAGAAGAAAAATTCTAAGTATACCTTATAGCATATAAAGCTTAAGAAGGTTAAGGAATTAAAGAGAATAATAAGTATAATAATAAGGCCTAGAAAACAGTAGAAATTTACATTAAGGCTAATAAAGAAGAAAATAGTAATAATGCTAATAAACTAATAGTATTAATATTAAAGTTTAATTAACTTAGCATTATATAATTCTTTACCATAGGGCCTTAACTAAGTAATAATAAGGTGATCATAACCTTACAAGATTAAGCCTTTAAACATGCCTATCTAAAGCATAATCTATATAAGGATTAAAGCATAACCTTTGTTTTAGAGGAATATTACTCTAATAAGGTCTTTAGAGGTATCTTGCTAGATATAGGAGCTTTAGGATTATTAATAGTTAGACTTAAATAATTATAGGTATTAATAAAGCTAATGCTATTGCTAAAGATTAGCTAAGCACTAAAGCAGAAATTAAATTTAGTGCTAGATTAGTAAAAACATAAGGTATAATAAACATACCTACTAAATTAGGCATAATACCCTTCTATATGGTTAAGACTATAAT
Source organism: Epichloe sibirici (assembly GCA_022702365.1). Classification (NCBI taxonomy): domain Eukaryota; kingdom Fungi; phylum Ascomycota; class Sordariomycetes; order Hypocreales; family Clavicipitaceae; genus Epichloe; species Epichloe sibirici. The sequence continues at coordinate 870,925 of JALAAE010000001.1, read as the reverse complement.
ACCTTTCCTTTTCTTAATTACTAATATAGATAGAATAGGTATTAAGTTAAATAACTTAAGGAATCTGCTAATTTAAGGCAAGAAAACCATGCTAATTATAAGAAGATAGGGATATCCTTAGTGGATTCTAGAAGCTAAAGAAACAATTACATTCTATCTATTAGAGATGGAAATTTGTTAATTACATTATTAATTTGGTTATCTATTAGTTAAATAACTTATAAGACTGCTTTAAAGAGCTAGTTATAAGGTTAAAAGAAGAGCTATTAAGAAGTTAACTAAGATTTACTACTACTATTAATTAAATAGAAGAGCTCTAGGTAGATTTAGGTTTACTATTAAAGATAACCATGAATTTAACTATAAGATTATTATTAACATTATTTAAATTAACAATTACCAGTGCTATATATGGTTAATTTAGTAACTTTGTTCTAAGCTATATAATTCCTTAATCCTAATAAGCAGAAGGCTTGTGATATTTAGAACACTCTACGTAAATGTTAGATTAATATATACCTTAGTCCTCTAGATTAGATTGTTTATAATACTAGAAAGAACTTTGCTTTATTAGAATTTAAACACTACATATAATTAATGTTAATTAAGATTGATAAAGTGCTAGTAGAAGCTTATAATAGTATTAGCAAAGTTAAACGCTATTATAAACTGTTATAAAGAGCGTATAACATTATTATAGACTTAATAGGTTAAGAGCTTACGTAAGAGCAATACCTTTAAATAGTTATTAAAGCTATAAATAATTTAGCAGGACTAAATAGCCTTGTTCCTATGCTTCTTATCTTTAGAGCATACCCGTAAATAACTAATAAGTCTCTGCTAAGTGTATCTATTATTTAATAGGCTAAGTTAATCTAAAAAGCTACTAATAAAGTCTAATAATTCCTAGCGAAATAGTAAGTTTATAATGCTCTAAACACCTGTAATAGCCTAGATACATTGCTAACGCACTAACTTCCGCTTTAATTAGATATACGCGTTTAGAGAGAGAAAGATAGCTAGTATAGCCCTTATAAGCTTCTTAGAATTAAGTATAAAGCCTATATCCTCTAAATACTACATAGACTAACTAGATTCTAAATAATAGTAATTAAACCATACTATTATAATAATGCTAATCCCTAAGAACTAGCTAAAGAGCGTGAAAAAGAGCCTAAAGAAGAGGAAGAGAAAGTTATATAAGCTATTAAAAAGATTGCTAAAGAAAAAGAGGCTTTATAAGCTAAGAGAAAGTAAGGGAGACTAAGAAAGAAGTTAATAGTTTAATTCTTACTTTCTAACTATAAAGAAATTCATACTACTAGTTATAAATCTAATATAAACAATCTAGCGTTATTCACTATAAACAAAGATTAAGAAAATGCCTTAATTAAGAAGCTTATAGCCATAGGAATACTCTAAGAAGCGTTTCTTACTATAAAAGAAAAAGCTAACTAGAATCTAGCCCTTTAGTTACGTTAAGAAGGGAAGATAATAACCCCTAGTAAGCCCTTTAAGCAGTCTAATTAAGCTAAAATTAATGCCTTATAAGCGCGTAATGTTTTTAAATTCACAATATTTAATCCTATAAAGCATAGCACTAAGAGACTCTTTAAATCTTATATAGTAAGAGAAATTAAAGGCAAAGGAATAGCAATGCCCTATAAGAAATTATAACTTATTATCTAAGGGTATAATAATAAGGGTAAAGAGCTAATCTTAACTTAATCCCTAATAATATAAAGAGTAAGCTAATAATTAATTATAGCGTTAGCACTATTGTTAAGATCTAGAGGAATTTTCCTATAGATACAAGATATTACGCAAGCGTACGTTTAATTAAACACGCTACTTAGTAGACTTATTATTACTGCTCTACCTAAACAAATAGCTTATTTATTCCCTAATAGCATAATAATAGAAGTTATTAAGCTATTATACGGAATTATAGAAGTAGAAACCTATTAATAGGTAACCTACTTCTATTATTATAAAGAGAAGCTTTAGATAATAACCTTAACGTACGACCCATGCTTGCTAATAACTAACGCAAGTGATAATAACCTCTTTAGAGTGGTTAGAATGTAAATAGATAATACTCTAGGCCTTAGTAATTAAGATTTCTTCTAATAAGAAGAAAGAAAGCTCTAGAAAGCAAAATTTATAGTAAAGCTAAAGCAAATTCTTTTAGCTAAGAATCCCCTTATCTTTAATAGCTATATCCTTTCTTTAAATGCTAATAATACTATAGATTTATATTAAAAAGGGTAAAGTAAAAAGATTAAGAGCATTAACCTTAAATCACTAATTATAAAGCAGGATTATATTAAATAAAGAGCTTATAGAAGCTATATTATAACTATCTATTAACCAGAGGCTTTGTATAACCTTTTAATTGTGGCATAATACTAAGACCCTATAAATAATAATATAAACTAATTAAATAAAAGACTTGAATAGCAGATCTAATAATAACAATAAGGGATTTATTATATCCCTCTAGTCCTTAAGAAAGCAAAGCTATTTGTGTTTATAAATGGATCTCTTACTAATAATAAAGATCTAAGTTCCTAGATTAGATTTATTATTATTATTAGCAATAAGGAAGAAAAAGAGAACGTTTTTATAATACAAGGCAACATTATTACGTATAGCTTAACGAAGAGCAAGCGTGTAACTTATAGCGCTCTTGCTTCTAAATTATACGTAATAGTTTAAGGTGCTAATATAGCCTATGCAATTGCCACAACCCTTAATATAATCACAGATTGGTTAAGAATCAATTAGATCCTAATAATTATCTATATAGATTCTTTTTTATTGTACAAATGCCTTATAAAGCTAGGCATAACAAAGGAAAAACAACTAATAATTAACATTATAGCCCTCTAACAATCATACAAGCGTCGCGAGATCTACAAAGTCTAATGGATTAATAACAATAATAACCCTGCTAATGTAATAACAAAGGCATTGCTAAATAAAGCTCTTAAGACCTTTATTAATTCGAACAAAGCCATGATCTAGGTTAAAGGCTAGGTAAAGAGGCCTAAGACCTAATAAGCTAGATAAAAAGTCCAGGGTCTAGGAGAACTTATAGCTAGACTAATAAGAGACTTAGATTTAATTAATAGGATCCACTTGTGTTTATTTTCGCTTAACTTGATTTTATTGCGTTTTTAAAGCTTTTAGAGCTTCTAATCTCTCTTATATCTTTTTCCTTTAATTCTCTTCTAACTCTCTCTTTAAATTATAACTAACTAATAAGAGTCACGGATCTCTTCTTTTAGACCTACTTTACAAATTTTTATTACCCCTCTTTTATTCCTACTTTTATATCCACTCTCTCTTTACTTTTCCTTACTTTCCTTTAAAAGAGAAAACTACTAATATTAGAATAGTTAAATCTAGCCACGCATAGAAAGTAAAGCATAACATAAGTGCTACGCTATGATTAGGTGCATCGCGCAAGTGGGTTAATCACGTGACCCACAATGCCCTTAATACCTTCGGCCACGTAGCCCGTTAGCTAGAAGATTATTATCAATTTTTTATCACCACTTTAACCCTAATTGCACTAGTGCTCAGACCCTTGCCTCTGTGAGACCTCCTAACACTAAGGCTTTAGTAATAAAGCAAAGCAAGTAATTCTTATATAGGCCCTAATAATCTAGAGAGTAAGCTAGTGTCTAATCCTTATAATTACTCCCTCCTTTCTTAGTAAAGGACTTTTTCTATAGATTTAAGACATTATATAGGTATACGTATAGTCCTAGACACTGCTAAATTAAATAATCCTTGCCTAACTCCTTATCTAAATTCGTAATTAATACCCTAAGAATATAATTATAAGAGTTATTAAGCCTCTCTATAGTATTATAAAGGCTAGTATATATTAGTAAGTAACTTACTATAAGCACTATAAAGAGAATCTCTAGATAATAATATTAAGTTATAATCTATGCTTACTAGTAATATCCGCTAAAAGCCTTTACTTTAGATATATAGGAATATAGACTAATAATACTCTTAGTCTATTAGATAAGAGATTCTTATAGCTAGAAGAAGATTAATTAATTACTACTAAATTTACTATAAAACTAAAGTAATTTATTAAGCCTAATAATCCCCTTATATTTAATAGTGGAATTATTTAACTAACTAATAATACTATTAAGATATAGTAAAAAGGGTAAAGTAATAAGCTTTAATTAATCCTACTAGAAGAGTTAATAAAGAAGTATATTAAATAGAGAGCTTAAGGTACTTATATTACTTTAATTTACTAACCTAAGGCAAGCTTTAACCTCTCTATTACTATATAATACTAAGAGCTAACTATTAAGAATATTAAAAAACTTAATTATTATATTAAGTAATAAATAGATTATTTAGATTAAGGATTAATATTTATACTACTTAATCTTATAAAGGTAAAGCTCTTTATATTTATTAATAGATTATTTACTAATAACTAAGACTTTACCTTATAGCTAGGTTATATATTAATCCTAGCTAATAAGGAATATAAAGATAGTAAGTTTATAGTATAAGGTAATATTATACACTATAGCTTAATAAAGAGTAAGAGAGTTATAAGAAGTATACTTACTTTAGAGGTCTATAGTATAGTAGCAGGCATTAATATAGCTTATATAATTATAATAACACTAAAGATAATTATAAACTAACTAAATCTCCCTATAATCCTAATTATAGTCTATATAGATTTATACTTATTATATAAATACCTTATTAAGCTTAGGACTATAAAGGAGAAGTAGCTAATAATTAATATTATAGCCTTTTAATAATTATATAAACACTATAAGCTCTATAAGATTAGATAGATTAATAGTAAAGATAACCTAGTAGATATATTTATAAAGGTAATACCTAATAAGGCCTTAGAGAGGTTTATTATAGGTAATATAGTAATAATCTAAATAGAAGGATAGGTTACCTATATGTAAAGTTACCTATATAGGTCCTAGAACTAAACTTAGCCCTAGAAGGAGAATAAAATAGTATCTTTATAGGCCTCTAGGATAATATTACCCTAAAAGGAGAATAAAATAATATCCTTATAGGCCCCTAAGGTAATATAGCCTTAGAGAGAGAAAAAAGGGTACTCTCCTAAGTCTTTATAGTAATATAGCCCTAGAGGGAGAGTAAGATAATACTCTCTAATAAAGGGCGCCTAAGTCTTTAGGATAATATAGTCCTAAGAGAAAGAGAAGGGAGTATAAGAGAGTATAAGGAGGTATAATCTAATATTATACCTATAGGGGAAGAGATTATAGGTAACCCTTCCCTAGGAATATAATTTAATATTATATTATAGTTAAATAAAGGGGTAGAGGAAAGGTAACTATAGATACTATAGGCAGTATTACGTAAGGAAGAAGAAAAAGGGATTAGAGAAGCTAGTTATTGTTAAGGCTTTTGGCTTGGGAGTGAATAACAGAGTGAAGGTTAGATTAAAGAGTCGTAGCTATTGTGCTGCTAGCTAGGGGAGGGTGCTTAAAAGGTTTAATCTCTAGCCTTTCCTCTTATAAGTAAGGAAAGCTCTCTTAAATACCTCACGGTCCTTACGTAACTAGCTTATAGCTAGGTCATAGCCCTATGCCCTGCTAAGCGCTACTATTATTAATACTATCACTATCCCACTCCTAATATAATACCCCTTCTTAATATAATTATCCTTAATTACTTAAGCTACTATCTTAGGGTTAAGTTATAGTAAAAACATTCCTTTATTGCTATATTTACTAGGGTAATTTCTGTGGTTACTCACGTTTGTGAAAGTAATGCAGTAATATTAATAATGCTAGGCTATATTAGCTTTTCTTATGGTAACTGTTTTCTCATAGTAACTAGATTATAGTTACTCCTTAACTTAATAACCATAGGTTATCTTTTTTAAATAATTCTCCCTAATTAGACTAATTAGTCTAATTTTTTTAATTAGTTTAACTTTATAGGGTACTAATTACCTTACTCCTTTTATTTTTCTTCTAACTTATAGTAATAGCTTAATAAATTCGCTATAAGTCTATAGTAAGGGACTTATAAATTATAGTAATCTTTGTAAATGTTAGATTTTTTAATTAGCTAATTTAATTAAATAAGCCCTAACGCATAGAAGCTTCTAGTTAGATTATCTTAGATTACTCTAAGCCCTTTAAATTCCTATAAGAAAGGTTAATCTCTCTTTCCTTTTCCCTCTTTTCTTCCCTTCTTTAAGCCTCTTATTAACTTATAAGTCCTCCCCTAGCATAATAGTAGCTATAATACTACTATTATATAATATTTACTAACTCTTTTATAGCTTAAGTTATTATATTATTTAAAGCTACTATACTAGATAAACCTACTATTAAGAATTCTCCTAAAGGGAGGACCTTATAATCTTCTAAGACTATATAAGTTTACTACTTATTTATTAATTTTTTACTACTAACTTAGAGCTAGTTTAACTAAAATTCTATACCTTTATTATACCTAGTAGGTAGCTATATAGAATATAGCGCTAAGGGATAATAATAAAGAAATATAACCTTAGTATCTTACTAAGGGAAAACCTAAGCTAACTAAGTGTTATTATTCCTCTATTATAAACTTACTACTAACTTACTACTATTCTTACTTATATTTAGCTTTCTCTAGGTAACTCCTTAAAGTATTCCTACTATACCTATAATAATAAGTCTTATATTAGAGTAAGTTAGACCTTAAGAGATTACCTTTTTATTTACTACTAACTTATTACTAGTACCCTAGTTAAATTATAAAACTTTATAAATAATTTTAGAATATACTCTATATACTTCTAGAACTATATTACCTTAATAAAGTAAGTTATTCCTTATATACTACTTTACTATTACTAACTTACTACTAGGGGTTTATATAGGCTAAGAAAAAACTTTATAATACTCTTTTAGCTTTAAAAAATACTAATAAACATAAGTAGGCTTATTATATATATCTTATAGCTAAGGCCTCTTAAGAAGCGGAGTATAATAAATAAGCTACTTTTTTATAGCTAGTTAATATTATAAACCTAGAAACCTAGATTAAAATCACTACCTCTAATTTATAGCCTACTATAGCCTAATAGTTAGTATTATTAACTTTACTACTTATTCCTTACTAATTTACTACTAGTTTATTTATATATAATTTAATCTCCTTACCTATATTACCCCTATAGAACTCCCTAAGGAGTTATAAGTTTAGGCATTTAGGGAGGATAACTGTTGGAATCACAGGGTTCCTGACGTTAGGATCAATTGGATAGCCTAGGGAATAGGTATGATTCTTCTATTCTAGGCTTGGTTGCCTCTCAAAAAAAGAGAGGAAAAGAGAGGCTTTTCTAGATCGTGAAAAGTGGCCATAAACGCAGAGCGTTTATGGATTACCTAACTTGTGGGTCCTTGCCCTATTAGAAGGAAGGCTTATAGGCTATAAGTAAGGCTCCCTGTATTACGCACGCGCGTAGCCCCGTGGCCTAACGTTTTGCTAGGTAATTACAGCTATATGCCGTAATTAATATTATACTTATTCTAATATTAGAACCTCTTTCTTTTTAATATAAGTATTAATATATAATATTAATCTAAGAAGAGAAGAGATAAGGATTAAATAAATATATAACATAAAGGAAGGAATAAACAAAAGAAAAACAATAAGTATAGGCCCTATCCTCCCCTTCTCCTTGCTTATTACTAGTTTTTAATAACTAGCTTCTCTAATCCCCTTTCCTTCTTTCTTATATAATACTACCTATAGTATTTATAGTTACCTTTCCCCTACCTCTTTATTTAACTATAATATAATATTAAATTATATTCCTAGGGAAGGGTTACCTATAATCTCTTCCTATAGGTATAATATTAGATTATACCTCCCTATGCCCCCTTACGCTCCCTTCTCTTTTCCCCTAGGACTATACTATCCTAGAGGCTTAGGCACCCTTTATTAGAGGGTGTTATCTTACCCTTCCTCTAGGGCTATGCTACTATAGAGACTTAGGAGGGCGCCCTTTTTCCTTTCTCTAGGGCTATATTACCCTAGGGGCCTATAAGGGCGCTATTTTATTCTCCTTCTAGGGTAATATTACCCTAGAGGCCTATAAAGATGCTATTTTTGTTCTCCTTTTAGGGCTAAGTTTAGGTCTAGGACCCTATATAGGTAACCTTACGCATAGGTAACCTATCCTTCTATCTAGACTATTGCTATATTGCCTGTAATAAACCTCTCTAGGGCCTTATTAGGCATTACCTTTATAAATATATCCGCTAGGTTATCTTCGCTATTAATCTATCTAATCTTATAGAGCTTATAGCGTTTATATAATTATTAAAGGGCTATAATATTAATTATTAGCCGCTTCTCCTTTATAGTCCTAAGCTTAATAAGGTATTTATATAATAAGTATAAATTAGTGTAGACTATAATTAGGATTATAGGGAGATTTAATTAGTCTGTGATTATCTTTAGCGTTATTACGATTACGTAAGCTATGTTAACGCCTACCACTATACTATAGACCTCTAAAGCAAGTATACTTCTTATAACTCTCTTACTCTTTATTAAGCTATAGTGCATAATATACTAATACTACTGTAAACTTATTATCTTTATATTCCTTATTAGCTAGGATTAATACATAGCCTAGCTATAAGGTAAAGTCTTAGTTATTAGCGAATAATCCATTAATAAATATAAAGAGCTTTGCCTTTATAAGATTAAGTGGTATAAATATTAATCCTTAATCTAGATAATCTATTTACTACTTAATATAGCAATTAAGTTCTTTAACGTTCTTAATAGTTAGCTCTTAGTGTTACGCAGTAATAGAGAGGTTAAAGCTTGCCTTAGGTTAGTAGATTAAAGCGATATAGGTACCTTAAGCCCTTTGCTTAATATACTTCTTTGTTAACTCTTCTAGTGGGATTAATTAAAGCTTATTACTTTGCCCTTTCTACCGCATCTTAATAGTGTTATTAGTTAGTTAAATAATTCCACTGTTAAATATAAGGGGATTATTAGGCTTAATAAATTACTTTAGTTTCGTGGCAAATTTAGCAGTAATTAATTAATCTTCTTCTAGCTATAAGAATCTCTTGTCTAATAGACTAAGAGTATTATTAGTCTACATTCCTATATATCTAAAGTAAAGGCTTTTAGCGGATATTACTAGCAAGCATGGATTGTAACTTAATATCATTATCTAGAGATTCTCTCTGTAGTGCTTATAGTAAGTCACCTACTAATGCGTACTAGCCTCTGTAATGCCATAGAGAGGCTTAATAACTCTTATAATTGTGTTAGGGTGTTAATCACAAATTTAGATAGGGAGTTAGGTAAGGATTATTTAATTTAGCGGTGTCTAGGATTATATATATGCCTATGTAATGTCTTAAATCTATAGAAGAAGTCCTTTGCTAAGAAGGGAGGGAGTAATTATAAGGATTAGACACTAGCTTACTCTCTGGATTATTAGGGCCTACGTAAGAATTGCTTGCTTTGCCTTATTACTAAAGCCTTAGATAATAAGCCTTGATTTCTTATACAATTAGCCTATCTTTTCTTTTACCTTATTAATAATACGGGAAGTAAAGATTTAAATCCCTTAGTGCTTTCTCTTATTAAAGGTAGTGAATTTAAACATGCCTTAATTAATTAAAGCATTAATCTTGGTTTTTATTAAGAGTTTAAAGGGTTTGCCAGGGGTTATAATAGTGCCTTCTCTACGTAATTAAATTACAAGCTTAAAGTCTGCCTCCTCTTTACTTAATAGGAAAGTCTTAGGATTATCTGCTAATTAATCTGCCTAATTAATAATTACTAAAGGGTTCTTTTAGGGTCTTCAAGGCCTTCTCTTTAGGGGAACTAAAGGCATTATGTTTTTAATTTATACCTCTTAGTTCTCCCCTTTAATTACCTCTAGATTAATACCTCCTTCTAGCGGTGGCTTTTCCCTATTAGGGTCTTTATTATAAGGCTTAATAGAGGTTAATCTAAAGACTTTAGGGCCTTATAGAAGGTTAAGGGTATAGCTCTCTCTATCTATTATAAGGAGCTTATATAGGCCTTACTATCCTACTTTTTCTTGCTATATAAGTATAGGCAAGGTAAGTAGGAGTTTAAGAGTTAGTAAGGTATTAGGGCTATTTCTTATAGCAAGGGCTTTGTTAACTTTTCGTAGGGTATATAATCTTTTAATCTCTTTTATTGCCTTCTACACTGCAAAGGCTTGTTACTTAATGTCAGGTAATAGAGGGGATTTGTTAACTATTTATAGATAAGCGCTAAAGACTAGGAGGGTTAGGATAATGCTATTTAGGCCTATAGTGTTATTAAGGGCTTTTATAGCTATTTACAAGGCTATAGCTTTAGGCATTATTAGATATTCACATTAGATGATATTATAGGCTCTCTAGAGCGGCTTGTAATACCTTTTAACCTTACTAATGCTATAGTGTACCTTAATAGGGACTTCTTTAATTAAGATTAATATTAAAGTTATAAATTAGCGGAATTCCTTGCTTCTAAACGTTATGCCAGCATTGGTCACAATCCAATCTAGAGGACCTTAGTAGGTGTTAATCTAGTATAGTTAAAGAGCTTCCTATGTTACTTTTGCTATAATATCCTTAAGAAATCTAGCTGCGTTAAATAACATAGCTATATTAATAGCGTAAAGGATAGGGCGGTTGCCATTAAGATATATAATATCCATAATTACTTTATAATTAAAGTTATATTTATCCTTAAGGGTGAATTTAAAGTAATATAGGTTATCTATATTTATTTAACATTAGTAGCAGATCCTTATTAATTATCTAATAGTTTCGTAATCTACCTTATAGCCTAATTTAAAAAGCATATTATAAAGTTAGCAGACAGAAGGGTAACTAAATTAGCAATGCAAGCGTCATAGTTTAACCTCGGTTAAATAGCTCTAAGTAATTAATCTTTCTTTTTATAAAAGCATTTATGGATGTCCCTATTTACGGATAATAGGGACTTTAATATTGCCTTATTAGAGGATGTTCTAAGAGATGTAGAAGTTAATCTTAAGGCAATCTATATCTACGAGATATAGCAAGAAGGGAGTGTTTGTAGGCATTATATAAAATAGGATAATACTAAAAGGGGTAGGCATATTAATTAATCTAATAAAGGGGATTGGTTTTCCACTTCTAAATCTAATTATTACCTCCCTAGCTCTAGATTTATTAAGCTAGATCTTAGGGATTAACTACTATAGAGTAAGAAATTAGGGGTGCCTTGCTAATGAGTAGCCTATAGCCCTAGTGTTAGGAATTATGCCTTAGAACATACCTAAAGAGTAGCGGTCTTTAAGAAGAAAGGTAGTTAGAGCTTCCTTTAGTTATTAGAGATTAAATAGATTCTCCTTATAAGGGTATAGGTAGCTGCTTAATTCATAAGAATCTCTATAGTTACGCGACCGTTAATAGTTATACCTTATGTAAAGAAGCTTATAGGCATTTTACTTTCTTTGCCTTCTTCCTTAAATCTAAGTTCTATTATATAGGTAGAAATCTTATCTTTAGAGGGAACACTATTATTCTCTTTACCTTTATACTAGTTAAGGAAAGTGTTATAGGAAGGGGTTATTAGTTCTATAAGGTAGTGGTTCTTAAAGCGTTAATATGCCCTTTTGCGTTTCTCTTTAGAGTATTTAGTTAACTAATAACCTTCTTTACTATATATATAGCATTTCTTAGTATATAGAACACTTCTAGTGCCTTAGGAGCGTGATTATCTATAATAGGCTTCCTTACTATATCTATTATACTTTTAATCAGTCTAGTACTGCTCTTTTGCATTAGGTATTAATAGGAATTAGTGCCTTTTATTTAACTCTTTTATAGTTATTTAGATTAATATCCTTATACGTTCGTAGAATTATTATAGATTAGTAGGAGGGTTAATAAGGTAAGTTCTGTATTCCGTAATGCCGTGGCATACGGAGATTAATTAGTTCTAAAGCGCTCTTTTAGATTAGGTAATATCTAGGACTACTTACTAAAGATTTATAAGCTTTATAATAAGTTCTTTAAAATAGTTAAGTTTTAACTTCTCTAGGTTCTCTTATATAATTTATTATAGCTTTGTGTTTTGCTACTTAAGGAGATATCTTTGCTTTATATTATTAGTCTTAAACCTTTGTTTAATCTAATTAATAAGAGTCTTAAGGTCTTAGGGATTATTTAGCTTGCATAGATGTTTATAATAGTATATTAGGGCCTTTCCTTTAAGCATAGCCTCTAGAGCATATCTAGCTTTATAGGGTCTAATACCTAGTATCTTACATTTCCCCTAGAAGATTATTAACTTTAAGTTAAAGACCTTATAGTTATCTATGCTATATTAAATATCGCTTGTATATAGCTTTGTAAGATTAATTATTTGCTTTAGGGTAGGTCTTAATATTCTAGGCGTTAAGGGAGATTTAAGCATAGGTGGAAGTATGCTTATCTAAGGGGAAAAGGTACTCTAGGGGATACAGGAGGTGGCATGTCCTGTCTTAGTATAGGATACCTTTATTAAGGGCTATCCTAAGGGTTATTATTTAGTTAGCCTAATGGTATTAGGCTAGGGGAATAACGTTAATAGGTTTTAGGGGTCTATTATTTATGCTATTAATAGTATTGTAATCTTAACCTAATTAGAGGGATTAGCAGAAGGTTATTAAGGAAGTCTTATTCTATAGTGTATTTTTAGAAGGGTATGTACTTCCTTATAGCTTCCTATATCTCTTCTTCTTACTAATTATAGAATCCTTTATGATTCGTAACTTCCTTAAGTATTAAGGTTATCTTCTAGCAGGCTATTAGATCTATATATACACCGCAGAAGAAGAGGAAGTTACAGAGGTATTTAGCAACTATTTGGTCTATAGTTACAAATGCCTCTCTTATCTATCTATTAAAGTCTTTACTAAAGTTAGTAAATAGACTTCTTATGATAAGACCTTCTAATTTATAAGTTACTGTCTTAATAAGAATGTAAGCTATAGTGGCTTTAGGGTTATTATATTTATTAAGATTAAATGATTTTGCTTATTATAGTGCTTCTTATGTAATATAATTATATATCTCTAGCGGGATATATCTTAGAAGGGGGTTATTAATTTATAGACCTTTACCCTTCTAGTCTCTTCTAATTTTAGTGCCTTCTTAGTGTTACTAAACTTAGAGTTAGAGAGAGGGGCTTTTAACTGCTCTGTTTGTTAAAGAGCTTTTAATCCTCTTATCTCTATTATAGAAAACTATAGAAGGGAGATATAGGATTAAGGGAATAGGGCTTTTTATGTAATAGGTTAAAGGATTATAGGCATAGCTATTATCTTTATCCCTTAGGGGTTCTTAGGATATTAAATCTTAGGAGTAGTAAGTTCCTTTCTTATTATAAGAGAGTGCCTTCTAAGGGTTAGGTATATAGTAGAATGCGCTAATTAAATAGTTAAGGATAGGTTAGACTAGTTACTAACTAGGCCTTAATCTTTTAATAGCTTTAAAGTCTTTATAAGGTCTTAGGATATTAGATCTTAGGAGGTATAAACTTCGTTCTTATTACAAGAGAATACTTAAACTTCCTTAGCATAACTATATTGCTTTTAGCAGCTCTCCTATTACATAGAGCAGGTTTATAGTATAGTTATCTCTTCTAATTAACCTTACTAATCTATAGTTATAAAAAACTATGTGGTTATCTATGAAGTTAACTACTAATTAGTGTTAGAATTATAGGGTTCCTAATGTTAGGATTAATTAGATAGCCTAGGGAATAGGTATAATTCTTTTATTTTAGGCTTAGTTACCTCTTAAAAAAAGAGAGGAAAAGAGAGGCTTTTCTAGATTATAAAAAGTGGCTATAAACGCAAAGCGTTTGTGGATTACCTAACTTATAGGTCCTTGCCCTATCAGAAGGAAGGCTTGTGGGCCATAAGTGAGGCTCCTTGCGTTACGCGTGCACGTGGGCCCCGCGGCCTAACGTTTTGCCGGGTAATTGCGGCTGCGTGCCGCGATTGATATCATGCTTGTTCTAACAATAACTTTAAGAAGAATAATATAAGTAATATTATTACTAAAGAGTAGCTACTAAATAGCTATAAGTCTATGCTTTAAATATAAAATTTATTTTAAATTACCTAAATTATAATTAAGTAAATTATTTCTTAATTAAATTATTATAAATCTAATAACTTTTAAATTTTAATTAAAAATTTAAGTAAATAGCTAAAAATTTAAGATTTAGCTACTTAGTTACTACTTATAATCTTTTATAATTTCCTTTATTATAAAGTCTCTTTATAATACCTATAAATTCTCTAAATTATTATAATTCTTCTATTTAACTAAATATTTATACCGTTTTTTATTATATTTATAAGCAATAATTCGTTTAACTTTAAATTCCTCTTAATCCTCTTTAATATTATCTTATAGTAAGGTTATATTAACTACATTACTTAGGTCCCCTCTAAAAGGTTATAAGCTTATAATATTAAAAATATTATATAAGCGTATTCCTTTAGGCAGTTTTAATTAATAAGCTAAACCATAATAGCTAACTTCTTTTTTAATTTTATAGGGTCCTAAATACTTTATAGCTAGCTTTTAGCTAGGGTATTATAGGTTAATGTTTTTTATTAAGAGTAAAATATAGTTACCTATATTAAACTTTATTAGCATTCTCTTTTAATTATAATATTTCTTTTACTAAGCTTATAAGTTACTTAGTAGCTACTTAATCTTAGAGTGCTTATATCTTAATTCTAAGACTCTATTTTTTACTTAGTTATTTACTATTAGAATTAGCATAACTACTTAATCTAGTTCCCTTAGGTTATACCCTTATAGCGCTTCTATAGGTATATAACCATAACTTATATACATACTTATATTATAAGTAAACTATGCTATTAGGAGATAATTAACCTAATTAGTTTGCTTTATATATAAAAGCTCTTAAATAGTGCTTTAGAACTTAATTTAAGTGTTTAGTCTAACTATTTATTTATAGATAAAATACAGTGCTTAGTTATTACTTTATTACTAAGAGGTAGTAGAATATTCTCTAAAATCCACTAGTAAATATTAAACCTTAGTCTATAATAATACCCTCTAGAGCTTTATAATCTTTAAAAATATATTCTAAAAAGACTAATACTAGGCTATTACTAGTTAACCACGTGGATATAGGTATATAAATACTATACTTTATAAATTAATTAACTATTACTAAGATTATATTATAAGTTTTATTTACTAATCCTTAACTAGTGGGAGTTTAGTAATAAAGTCTATTAATAATTCTTAAAAGGGGTAATCTAGCACTAGTAGCGTAGCTAGCTTACTATAAGGCTTATATATTCTTGGTTTTAATACTTAATAACTAATATAAGTATATATATATATCTTAATATCTTTTTTTATTCTAGGCTAAAAGTATTAATTAGTAACTTAATAAAGAGTTCTAATAACCCCCTAATACCTAGCTATAGGGTTATTATAGATTAGTAGTAAGATCTCCTTTCTTATTCCTTATAGGATAAAGACTTAATTCTTAAACATTAATAGCTTAGAGAGTCCTATAGACTATATCTATAATACCTTTAAATTACTGCTTTCTAGTAATAATCTCTTCTCTGTAATAAAGGCATTCCTTTATTATATATCTAATAGTAAGACTTAGATTAAGGGTTTTAATTCTAAGTCCTTATTTAATATAGCAGAGTTAAACTTAGTAAAGGTTCTTTATACCACTAAGACCCTTACTATAATGCTTTTACTAGGTTATAACTCCCTAGCTAGTAAATCTAGACTAATAAGCAAATCTCCCTATACTATAATGCCTCCTTTAAGCGTATCTAGACTAATAGGCTTATTTAAGGTCTATGCTACTCTATCTCTATAAGGTAATAGCTTACTCTTAAGCATATATAAACTAATAGGCTAATCTAGTTAATAGGTAAGGGGTAATTTCATAGAGCGCTAGATATTAGCAGTTTTATTATAGCGTTCTTATAGCTTATTATCTATATACTAAATATGCTATAATTTCTTAGAACACTAAATATTAGTAGTTTTACTATAGTATTCTTATAGCGTGCTATCTATGAATTTAGTAAGAAAGGTTAGTAATTATAAGGATATTACCTTTACCTTCCTCTCTTTACTTATATAGTCTAATCTCCTTAATAGAGTATTAGTAAGGTTTAATTTACCTACCTTATATTTAATTATAAAGTTAAATAGGCAAAGCTTATCTAGAGTAGTAACCTATTTACTAGTTAGCTTTAGTTTTATAGCTAAATACTTATAGTTTAAGTAATCTATTACTACTATAATTAGATACGTTAAATATATAAGGTAATACCTCTAAGTTTAAAATACCTCTTAGATAGCTAGTAGCTCTATATCTAGTATTATATAGCATAGCTCTATCTTATTTAACTTTCTTAATATATATACTACTAGATACTAGTAACCTAGCACTAACTATGCTAGGATAGCTCTAAGTATATAGCCTAAGGTATTTATCTTAACTCTTAATAGAGCTAATAGGTTAAAGTGTACTAGAATTAGCGCCTCTTAGAACTATTTTTATAGCTCCCTAAACACTGCTAGCTTATTAGGATCTAGCTTAAACTTTACTAGTTAATCTCCTTAAAGCTAATTAGTTAATAGAATAACTATTTTACTATAGCCCTTAATAAACCTTTAATAGAATCTAGTAAAACCTAGGAATAACTAAATATTAAATACGCTATAAGGTACTAGCTAGGTTACTATTGCCTTAATCCTTATAAGTTTTATTATAATCCTAGCTTTAGATATAATAAAACCTAGGAATTTAACCTTAGTGTATAAGAATTTACACTTTTCTAGATTAATAAAGAGGCTTACCTCTTAAAGCTTCTAAAGGACCTATTTTATATACCCCTTATGCGTAGCTATATTACTACTATAATTTAGGATATTATCTAGGTATATAATGTAAATTATATCTATAAGACCTTCTAGGGTATTATTAATATACTCTTAGAAGGTAGTAGGTATGTTAACTAGTCTAAAGGGTATTATAAGATATTTAAAGTGCCTATATCTATATTAAAATATAGTCTTTTACTTATCTCCCTTGCGAATATATAGCTAGTAGTATATATCTTTAAGATCTAATTTAGTATAAACCTTTATACCCTTTAATTAGTTTAAGATTTTAGTAATAAGCAGTAGTAGCGCCTTATCTTTAATAGTAATCCTATTAAGGCCTTTATAATCTATATAAAGGTATAATTTTCCTCCTTTAGTATAAATAATATTAGGGCTTTAGCTAGGCTAATAGATCTCCTAATCTATCCCTTTTGCTATATACTTGCTAAGTACTTATAGAGTACCTCTAGCTCTTTCTCCGCTAAGTTATATATTAGTCCTTATAGGGGTGTTTTCCCCTCTTCTAATTTAATTATATAAGTCTAACCTCCTAATATAAGAAGGATACCTATAAGCTTATTTAAGAAGATATCTTTAAATTCTTTATAGGCCTTAGGTAATTAGGTGATTAGTTTGTAAGCTCCGCTTATATCTATTATTACTAGGTTATTATAAGGCTAATCTCTTTTAACTGCTAAGATATTATTACCTTTCTATATGATTTCTGTTATTAATCCTTATAGAATAAACCTAATATATACGCGTTTTACCTCTTTATATATCTATTATATCCCTACTGCTAGTCTAAGGCGTCCTTTTATAATAAGGTGTCTCTAATAACTATTTTCCTAAGATATAATTATAGGCTTATATATAACTACTTAGTTATACCCTAATAAGAGATCCTTACTAGTATTTGCTATATAGCAGCTAACTTAGTATATTCTTATATAGCCTATACTATCCTTAACTATTAGGGTTTATAATAAAATCCCTTAATACTTTATTTTAGTTAAGGCTACACTCTTAAGGGTTATATTATCTTTCTTAATATTAGACTAATTAACTTCTATTAGTAGCTTTAGATAGATAATTAAATAGGTTACGCTAGGATTAAATAGCGCCCTTATAGCTATCTATTTATATTCTTATTATAATTTTGCCTTTACTTATAATCTAGGATTCTCTAGTAGTAATTTAATAAGAGTGTCTTCCTAGGGTTACATAGAGTTAATTAGAGTTTTATTTAGGTTAGATAGTTCCTTTACTTAGTTACTACTACCTTAGTGTGTCTCTATTATATAATTTCCCCTCTTATAGATAGAATAATCTAGTTCTTTACACCTTAGCGTAATATATCCTGGTTTACTATACTTAAAATATATAAGGGATAAACTTACTACTCTATTACTACTTTATTTCTATAATTCTTCTAGGGTAGTAAAACGCTATCTTCTTCTTATGGTTATTACCTTAATTATTACCTTAGTTGCTTAATTAACCTCCTTTAGTTATAACCTTTGCCTTCCTTCCTTAGCCTACTAGATAGGTCTAACTCTTAGGGAACTCTTAGCTAAGTACTTGCTTCTTTATAGCGTTATTAAGGCTATTAATAAATATATAGATTTATAGGCATTTAGGAATTACTTTAGGTAATTTAGCCTTTGCCTTACCCTAGATCTTTATAAAAGTCTAGAATAATTAGTAATTCTCTTACCTAAGACCTATTAGCATCCTTATAGCTTCTAAGCACTATATATTCTTATCTATAGTCCCTATTTTTAACTATTCTATAAATCTATCCTAAGTATAACCCTAATAGTCTATATAACTATCTATAGCTATATAACACATTTACTATTACTTTGCGTTATTTACTAGATAGCTACTAGCATAAGTAACCTTAGTTATATTATCTATAAAGGTACTATAATCTATAGTAAAAGCTATATTTAGGTTTGCTAAGAAATTCTAAAGACTCTTAAAGGTATTCTCTTTATATATAAGTGCTCTTAATTATATCTTTATAAGGCTATATTACTATATAGTAAGTACTACCTAAGGCACTAAAGGAGGGGTATTTATAGGTTTTATATCTAAGTTACCTAAGGGTATAGCTACCTCTATCTCCTATAGGTTTTGCTATAATTATATAAGTTTCTATCTCTTTTCTATAATATATATCTAGGTTACTACTTCTTTAAGGTATTAGTTTAGTAATACCTCCTTATTATCTATAAGTATTCCGCTTAGTTAGTTATCTAATAGGGATTATTAGACTACTCTAGATAGGTTTATAGGTATAGCATCTTCTTACTTATTTACTATATTATTATAGCTACTACCTAATTAGGTTATTATATAGTAAATTCCTAATATCTTAATCTAACTAATAGTCTATTACCCTAAAGGGAAGAGAGATTAATTTATTAAGGCTTTTAGCTTAGGAGTAAATAATAGAGTAAAGGTTAGATTAAAGAGTTATAGCTATTATGCTACTAGCTAGGGGAGGGTGCTTAAAAGGTTTAATCTCTAGCCTTTTCCCTTATAAGTGGGGAAAGCTCCCTTAAATACCTCACGGTCCTCACGTGACTAGCTTGCAGCTAGGTCGCGGCCCTATGCCCCGCTAGGCGCTACCATCATTGATGCTATCACCATCCCGCTCCTAACAGTTATTAAAAACCAGCGGTAAGCAGGGAGAAAGGGAGGATAGGGCCTATACCTATTATTTTTATTTGTTTATTCCTTCCTTTATATTACACATTTATTTAATCCTTATCTCTTCTCTTCTTAGATTAATATTATACATTAATAATTATATTAAAAAGAAAGTGTTAGAACAGGCATGATATCAATCGCGGCACGCAGCCGCAATTACCCGGCAAAACGTTAGGCCGCGGGGGCACGCGCGCGCGCAACGCAGGGAGCCCCACTTATGGCCCATAAGCCTGCCTTCTAATAGGGTAAGGACCTATAAGTTAGGTAACCTATAAACGCTTTGCGTTTATGGCTACTTTTTACAATCTAGAAAAGCCTCTCTTTTTCCTCTCTTCTTTTAAATAAGATACTAAGCCTAGAATAGAAGAATTATACCTATTCCCTAGGCTATTTAATTAATCCTAACGTTAGGAACCCTATAATTCTAACACTAATTAGTAGTTAACTTTATAGATAACCACACGGTTTTTTATAACTATAGATTAGTAAGGTTAATTAGAAGAGATAACTATACTATAAACCCGCTCTATATAATAGGAGAGCCGCTAAAAGCAATATAGTTATGCTAAGGAAGTTTAAGTATTCTCTTATAATAAGAAAGGAGTTTATACCTCCTAAGATCTAATATCCTAAGACTCTATAAAAACTTTAAAGCTATTAAAAGATTAAGGCCTAGTTAGTAACTAGTCTAACCTATCCTTAACTATTTAATTAGCGCGTTTTACTATACACTTAATCCTTAGAAAGCACTCTCTTATAATAAGAAAGGAACTTACCACTCCTAAGATCTAATATCCTAAGAACCCCTAAGAGATAAAGATAATAGCTATGCCTATAATCCTTTAACCTATTATATAAAAGCCCTATTCCCCTAATCCTATATCTCCCTTCTATAGTTTTCTATAATAGAGATAAGAGAATTAAAAGCTCTTTAATAAATAGAGTAGTTAAAAGCCCCTCTCTCTAACTCTAAGTTTAGTAATACTAAAGAAGGCACTAGAATTAGAAGAGACTAGAAGGGTAAAGGTCTATAAGTTAATAACCCCCTTCTAAGATATATCCCGCTAGAGATATATAATTATATTACATAAGAAGCACTATAATAAGCGAAATTATTTAATCTTAATAAATATAATAACCCTAAAGCTATTATAGCTTATATTCTTATTAAGATAGTAACTTATAAATTAGAAGGTCTTATTATAAGAAGTCTATTCACTAGCTTTAGTAAAGACTTTAATAGATAGATAAGAGAGGTATTTGTAACTATAGACTAAATAGTTACTAAATACCTCTATGATTTCCTCTTCTTCTATAGCGTGTATATAGATCTAATAGCCTGCTAGAAGATGACCTTAATGCTTAAGGAAGTTACGAATTATAAGGGATTCTATAATTAGTAAGAAGAAGAGATATAGGAAGCTATAAGGAAGTATATACCCTTCTAAAAACGCACTATAGAACAAGACTTCCTTAATAACCTTTTGCTAATCCCTCTAATTAGGTTAAGATTATAATACTATTAATAGTATAAATAATAGACCCCTAAAACCTATTAATATTATTCCCCTAGCCTAATACTATTAGGCTAACTAAATAACAACCCTTAGGATAGCCCTTAACAAAGGTATCCTATACTAAGATAGGACATACTACCTCCTATATCTCCTAGAGCACCTTTTCCCCTTAGATAAGTATACTTTTACCTAATATAGCTTAAATCTCCCTTAATGCCTAGAATATTAAGACCTACCCTAAAGTAAATAATTAATCTTATAAAGCTATATATAAGTAATATTTAATATAGTATAGATAACTATAAGGTCTTTAACTTAAAGTTAATAATCTTCTAGGGGAAATATAAGATACTAGGCATTAGACCCTATAAAGCTAGATATGCTCTAGAGGCTATGCTTAAAGGAAAGGCCCTAATATACTATTATAAATATCTATATAAGCTAAATAATCCCTAAGACCTTAAGACTCTTATTAATTAGATTAAATAAAGGTTTAAGACTAATAATATAAAGTAAAGATATCTCCTTAAGTAGCAAAACATAAAGCTATAATAAATTATATAAGAGAACCTAAAGAAGTTAAAACTTAACTATTTTAAAGAACTTATTATAAAGCTTATAAATCTTTAGTAAGTAGTCCTAGATATTACCTAATCTAAAAGAGCGCTTTAGAATTAATTAATCTCCGTATGCTATAGCATTATAGAATGCAGAACTTATCTTATTAACCCTCTTACTAATCTATAATAATTCTACAAACGCATAAGGATATTAATCTAAATAACTATAGAAGAGTTAAATAAAAGGCACTAATTCCTATTAATACCTAATGTAAAAGAGTAGTACTAGACTAATTAAAAGTATAATAGATATAGTAAGGAAGCCTATTATAGATAATTATGCTCCTAAGGCACTAGAAGTATTCTATATACTAAGAAATACTATATGTATAGTAAAGAAGGTTATTAGTTAACTAAACACTTTAAAGAGAAATATAAAAAGGTATATTAATACTTTAAGAACCACTACCTTATAGAACTAATAACCCCTTCCTATAATGCTTTCCTTAACTAGTATAAAGGTAAAGAGAATAATAGTGTTCCCTTTAAAGAAGATAAGATTTTTACCTATATAATAGAACTTAGATTTAAGGAAGAAAGTAAAGAAAGTAAAATGCCTATAAGCTTCTTTATATAAGGTATAACTATTAATAGTTATGTAACTATAGAGATTCTCGTAAATTAAGCAGCTACCTATGCCCTTATAAAGGAAGATCTATTTAATCTCTAATAACTAAAGGAAGCTCTAACTGCCTTTCTTCTTAAAGACTACTACTCTTTAGGTGTGTTCTAAGGTATAATTCCTAACACTAGGGCTATAGGCTACTTATTAGTAAGGCACCCCTAATTTCTTACTCTATAGCAGTTAATCCCTAAGATCTAGCTTAATAAATCTAGAGCTAGGAAGGTAATAATTAGATTTAGAAGTGGAAAACTAATCCCCTCTATTAAATTAATTAATATACCTACCCCTTTTAGTATTATCCTATTTTATGTAATGCCTACAAACACTCCCTTCTTGCTATGTCTTATAGATATAGATTGCCTTAAGATTAACTTCCACATCTCTTAGAACATCCTCTAATAAGGCAATATTAAAGTCCCTGTTATCTATAAATAGGGATATCTATAGATACTTCTATAAAAAGAAAGATTAATTACTTAGAGCCATTTAACTAAGGTTAAACTGCGGCGCTTATATCGCTAATTTGGTTACCCTTCTATCCGCTAACTTTATAATATGCTTTCTAAATTAGGCTATAAGGTAGATTACGAAACCATTAGATAATTAACAAGGATCTGCTACTAATGTTAAATAAATGCAAATAACCTATATTGCTTTAAATTTACCCTTAAGGATAAATATAACTTTAATTATAAAGTAATTATAAATATTATGTATCTTAATAGCAACCGCCCTATCCTTTACGCTATTAATATAGCTACATTGTTTAATACGGCTAGATTTCTTAAGGATATTATAGTAAAAGCAATATAGGAAGCTCTTTAACTATACTAGATTAACACCTACTAAGGTCCTCTAGATTAGATTATAACTAATGCTAGCATAACGTTTAGAAGCAAGGAATTCCGCTAATTTACAACTTTAATATTAATCTTAATTAAAGAAATCCCTATTAAGGCACACTATAGCATTAGCAAGGTTAAAAGGTATTATAAGCCGCTTTAGAGAGCCTATAATATTATCTAACGTAAATATCTAACAATGCCTAAAGCTATAGCCCTGTAAATAGCCGTAAAAGCCCTTAATAACACTATAGGCCTAAATAGTATTATCCTAACCCTCCTAGTCTTTAGTGCTTATCTATAAATAGTTAATAAATCCTCTCTATTGCCTAATATTAAGTAATAAGCCCTTATAGTATAGAAGGCAATAAAAGAGATTAAAAGATTATATACCCTATAAAAAGTTAATAAAGCCCTTACTATAAGAAATAGCCCTAATACCTTACTAACTCTTAAACTCTCACTTACCTTACCTATACTTATATAGCAAGAAAAAGTAGGATAGCAAGGCTTATATAAGCTCCTTATAATAGATAGAGAGAGCTATACCCTTAACCTTCTATAAGGCCCTAAAGTCTTTAGATTAACCTCTATTAAGCCTTATAATAAAGACCCTAATAGGGAAAAGCTACTACTAGAAGGAGGTATTAATCTAGAGGTAATTAAAGGGGAGAACTAAGAGATATAAATTAAAAACATAGTGCCTCTAGTTCCCCTAAAGAGAAGGCCTAGAAGACCCTAAAAGAACCCTCTAGTAACTGTTAATTAAGTAGATTAATTAGCAGATAACCCTAAGACTTTCCTATTAAGTAAAGAGAAGGTAGACTTTAAGCTTATAATTTAATTACGTAGAGAAGGCACTATTATAACCCCTAGTAAACCCTTTAAACTCTTAATAAAAACCAAGATTAATGCTTTAATTAATTAAGGCATATTTAAATTCACTACCTTTAATAAGAGAAAGCACTAAGGGATTTAAATCTTTAATTCCTATATTATTAATAAGGTAAAAGGAAAGATAGGCTAACTGTTGGAATCACAGGGTTCCTAACGTCAGGATTAATTGGATAGCCTAGGGAATAGGTATGATTCTTCTATTCTAGGCTTGGTTGCCTCTCAAAAAAAGAGAGGAAAAGAGAGGCTTTTCCGGATCGTGAAAAGTGGCCATAAACGCAAAGCGTTTGTGGATCACCTGACTTATAGGTCCTTGCCCTATTAGAAGGAAGGCTTATAGGCCACAAGTAGGGCTCCCTGCGTTACGCGCGCGCGTGGCCCTATGGCCTGACGTTTTACTAGGTAATTACGGCTATATACTACGATTAATATTATACTTATTCTAACATTAGAACCTCTTTCTTTTTAATATAAGTATTAATATATAATATTAATCTAAGAAGAGAAGAGATAAGGATTAAATAAATATGTAATATAAAGGAAGGAATAAATAAAAGAAAAATAATAGGCATAGGCCCTATCCTCCCCTTCTCCCTGCTTACCACTAGTTTTTAATAACTAGCTTTTTTAATCCCCTTTCCTTCTTCCTTATATAATACTACCTATAGTATCTATAGTTACCTTTCCCCTACCCCTTTATTTAACTATAATATAATATTAAATTATATTCCTAGGGAAGGGTTACCTATAATCTCTTCCTATAGGTATAATATTAGATTATACCTCCTTACGCCCTCTTACGCTCCCTCCTCTTTTCCCCTAGGACTATACTATCCTAGGGGCTTAGGCACTCTCTATTAAAGGGTATTATCTTACCCTTCCTCTAGGGCTATACTACTATAGAGACTTAGGAGGGCGCCCTTTTTCCTTCCTCTAGGGCTATATTACCCTAGGGGCCTATAAGGGCGCTATTTCATTCTCCTTCTAGGGCAATATTACCCTAGAGGCCTATAAAGGTGCTGTTTTTATTCTCCTTTTAGGGCTAAGTTTAGGTCTAGGACCCTATGCAAGTAACCTTACGTGTAGGTAACCTATCCTTTTATCTAGACTATTGCTATATTACCTATAATAAACCTCTCTAAGGCCTTATTAGGCATTACCTTTATAAATGCATCTGCTAGGTTATCTTCGCTATTAAGCTATCTAATCTTATAGAGCTTATAGCATTTATATAATTATTAAAGGGCTATAATATTAATTATTAGCTACTTCTCCTTTATAGTCCTAAGCTTAATAAGGCATTTATATAATAAGTACGAATTAGTATAGACTATAATTAGGATTATAAGGAGATTTAATTAGTCTATGATTATCTTTAGCGTTATTACAATTACGTAAGCTATGTTAACGCCTGCTACTATACTATAGACCTCTAAAGCAAGTACATTTCTTATAACTCTCTTGCTCTTTATTAAGCTATAGTGCATAATATTGCCTTATACTATAAACTTATTATCTTTATATTCCTTATTAGCTAGGATTAATACATAGCCTAGCTATAAGGTAAAGTCTTAGTTATTAGCAAATAATCTATTAATAAATATAAAGAGCTTTGCCTTTATAAGATTAAGTGGTATAAATATTAATCCTTAATCTAGATAATCTATTTGCTACTTAATACAGTAATTAAGTTCTTTAACGTTCTTAATAGTTAGCTCTTAGTGTTATATAGTAATAGAGAGGTTAAAGCTTACCTTAGGTTAGCAGATTAAAGCAATATAGGTACCTTAAGCCCTCTGCTTAATATACTTCTTTATTAACTCTTCTAGCGGGATTAATTAAAGCTTATTACTTTACCCTTTCTACTATATCTTAATAGTGTTATTAGTTAGTTAAATAATTCCACTATTAAATATAAGGGGATTATTAGGCTTAATAAATTACTTTAGTTTTGCGGCGAATTTAGTAGTAATTAATTAATCTTCTTCTAGCTATAAGAATCTCTTATCTAATAGACTAAGAGTATTATTAGTCTACATTCCTACACATCTAAAGTGAAGGCTTTTAGCGGATATTACTAGCAAGCATAGATCATAACTTAATGTTATTATCTAGAGATTCTCTCTGTAGTGCTTGTAGTAAGTCACCCACTAATACGTACTAGCCTTTACAATACTATAAAGAGGCTTAATAACTCTTATAATTATGTTCTTAGGGTATTAATTATAAATTTAGATAGGGAGTTAGGCAAGGATTATTCCATTTAGCGGCGTCTAGGATTACATATACGCCTACGTAATGTCTTAAATCCATAGAAGAAGTCCTTTGCTAAGAAGGGAGGGAGTAATTATAAGGATTAGACACTGGCTTGCTCTTTAGATTATTAGGGCTTGCGTGAGAATTGTTTGCTTTGCCTTATTGCTAAAGCCTTAGATAATAAGCCTTAATTTCTTATATAGTTAGCCTATCTTTCCTTTTACCTTATTAATAATATAGGAATTAAAGATTTAAATCCCTTAGTGCTTTCTCTTATTAAAGGTAGTGAATTTAAACATGCCTTAATTAATTAAAGCATTAATCTTGGTTTTTATTAAGAGTTTAAAGGGTTCGCCAGGGGTTATAATAGTGCCTTCTCTATGTAATTAAATTATAAGCTTAAAGTTTACCTTCTCTTTGCTTAATAGGAAAGTCTTAGGGTTATCTGCTAATTAATCTGCCTAATTAATAATTACTAGAGGGTTCTTTTAGGGTCTTCTAGGCCTTCTCTTTAGGGGAACCAGAGGCACTGTGTTTTTAATTTATACCTCTTAGTTCTCCCCTTTAATTACCTCTAGATTAATGCCTCCTTCTAGTAGTAGCTTTTCCCTATTAGGGTCTTTATTATAGGGCTTAATAGAGGTTAATCTAAAGACTTTAGGGCCTTATAGAAGGTTAAGGGTATAGCTCTCTCTATCTATTATAAGGAGCTTATATAAGCCTTACTATCCTACTTTTTCTTACTATATAAGTATAGGTAAGGCAAGCAGGAGTTTAAGAGTTAGCAAGGTATTAGGGCTATTTCTTATAGTAAGGGCTTTGTTAACTTTTCGTAGGGCATATAATCTTTTAATCTCTTTTATTACCTTTTACACTACAAGGGCTTATTACTTAATATTAGGTAATAGAGAGGATTTGTTAACTATTTATAGATAAGCACTAAAGACTAGGAGGGTTAGGACAATGCCATTCAGGCCTATGGTGTTATTAAGGGCTTTTATAGCTATTTACAGGGCTATAGCTTTAGGCATTATTAGACATTTACGTTAGATAATATTATAGGCTCTCTGGAGTGGCTTATAATACCTTTTAACCTTGCTAATGCTATAGTGTGCCTTAATAGGGACTTCTTTAATTAAGATTAATATTAAAGTTATAAATTAGCGGAATTCCTTGCTTCTAAATGTTATGCTAGCATTAGTCATAATCTAATCTAGAGAACCTTAGTAGGTGTTAATCTAGCATAGTTAAAGAGCTTCCTATGTTGCTTTTGCTATAATATCCTTAAGAAATCTAGCTATATTAAACAACATAGCTATATTAATAGCGTAAAGGATAGGGCGGTTACTATTAAGATGCATAATATCTATAATTACTTTATAATTAAAGTTATATTTATCCTTAAGGGTGAATTTAAAGCGATGTAGGTTATCTATATTTATTTAACATTAGTGGCAGATCCTCGTTAATTATCTAATAGTTTCGTAATCTACCTTATAGCCTGATTTAGAAAGCATATTATAAAGTCAGCGGACAGAAGGGTAACTGAATTAGCAATGCAAGCGCCGTAGTTTAACCTTAGTCAAATGGCTTTAAGCAATTAATCTTTCTTTTTATAAAAGCATCATAGATATCCCTATTTGCGGATAACAGGGACTTTAATATTGCCTTATTAGAGGATATTCTAAGAGATATGAAGTCGATCTTAAGGCGATCTATATCTGCGAGATATAGTAAGAAGAGAGTGTTTGTAGGTATTATATAAAATAGGATAATGCTAAAAGGGGTAGGCACATTAATTAATCTAATAGAGAGGATTAGTTTTCCACTTCTAAATCTAATTATTACCTTCCTAGCTCTAGCTTTATTAAGCTAGATCTTAGGATTAACTACTACAGAGCAAGAAATTAGGGGTGCCCTACTAATAAGTAGCCTATAGCCCTAGTATTAGGAATTATGCCTTAGAACACACCTAAAGAGTAGCGTCTTTAAGAAGAAAGGTAGTTAGAGCTTCCTTTAGTTATTAGAGATTAAATAAATCCTTCTTTACAAGGGCATAGGTAGCCGCTTAATTCGTAAGAATCTCTGTAGTTATGTAACTATTAATAGTTATACCTTATATAAAGAAGCTTATAGGTATTTTACTTTCTTTACCTTCTTCCTTAAATCTAAGTTCTATTATATAGGTAGAAATCTTATCTTCTTTAGAGAGAACACTGTTATTCTCTTTACCTTTATAGCTAGTTAAGGAAAGCGTTATAGGAAGGGATTATTAGTTCTATAAGGTAGTGGTTCTTAAAGCATTAATATGCCCTTTTACATTCCTTTTTAGAGTGTTTAGTTAACTAATAACCTTCTTTACCGTATATATAGTATTTCTTAGTACGTGGAACACTTCTAGTGCCTTAGGAGCGTGATTATCCGTAATAGGCTTCCTTGCTATATCCGTTATACTTTTGATTAGTCTAGTACTACTCTTTTATATAGGCATTAACAGGAATTAGTGCCTTTTATTTAACTCTTCCGTAGTTATTTGGATTAATATCCTTATATGTTTATAGAATTATTATAGATTAGTAGGAGGGTTAATAAGGTAAGTTCTGCATCTATAATGCCGTGGTATATAGAGATTAATTAGTTCTAAAGCGCTTTTTTAGATTAGGTAATATCTAGGACTACTTACTAAAGATTTATAAGCTTTATAATAAGTTCTTTAAAATAGTTAAGTTTTAACTTCTCTAGGTTCTCTTATATAATTTATTATAGCTTTATATTTTGCTACTTAAGGAGATATCTTTACTTTATATTATTAGTCTTAAACCTTTATTTAATCTAATTAATAAGAGTCTTAAGGTCTTAGGGATTATTTAGCTTACATAGATGTTTATAATAGTATATTAGGGCTTTTCCTTTAAGCATAGCCTCTAGAGCATATCTAGCTTATAGGGTCTAATGCCTAGTATCTTATATTTCCCTAGAAGATTATTAACTTTAAGTTAAAGACCTTATAGTTATCCGCGCTATATTAAATATTGCTTATATATAGCTTTGTAAGATTAATTATTTACTTTAGGGTAGGTCTTAATATTCTAGGCATTAAGGGAGATTTAAGCTATGTTAGGTAAAAGTATGCTTATCTAAGGGGAAAAGGTGCTCTAGGGGATATAGGAGGTAGCATATCCTGTCTTAGTATAGGATACCTTTGTTAAGGGCTATCCTAAGGGTTATTATTTAGTTAGCCTAATAGTGTTAGGCTAGGGGAATAATGTTAATAGGTTTTAGGGGTCTATTATTTATGCTATTAATGGTATTATAATCTTAACCTAATTAGAGGGATTAGTAAAAGGTTATTAAGGAAGTCTTATTCTACAGTGTGTTTTTAGAAGGGTATATACTTCCTTATAGCTTCCTATATCTCTTCTTCTTACTAATTACGGAATCCTTTATAATTTGCAACTTCCTTAAGCATTAAGGTTATCTTCTAGCAGGCTATTAGATCTATATACACGCTATAGAAGAAGAGGAAGTCACAGAGGTATTTAGTAACTATTTAGTCTATAGTTACAAATGCCTCTCTTATCTATCTATTAAAGTCTTTGCTAAAGTTAGTGAATAGACTTCTTATAATAAGACCTTCTAATTTATAAGTTACTATCTTAATAAGAATATAAGCTATAGTGGCTTTAGGGTTATTATATTTATTAAGATTAAATAATTTCGCTTATTATAGTGCTTCTTACATAATATAATTATATATCTCTAGTAGGATATATCTTAGAAAGGGGTTATTAACTTATAGACCTTTACCCTTCTAGTCTCTTCTAATTTTAGTGCCTTCTTTAGCATTACTAAACTTAGAGTTAGAGAGAGGGGCTTTTAACTACTCTATTTATTAAAGAGCTTTTAATCCTCTTATCTCTATTATAGAAAACTATAGAAAGGAGATATAAGATTAGGGGAATAAGGCTTTTTATATAATAGGTTAAAGAATTATAGGCATAGCTATTATCTTTATCCCTTAGGGGTTCTTAGGATATTAGATCTTAAGAGTGGTAAGTTCCTTTCTTATTATAAGAGAGTGCCTTCTAAGGGTTAGGTGCGTAGTAAAACGCGCTAATTAAATAGTTAAGGATAGGTTAGACTAGTTACTAACTAGGCCTTAATCTTTTAATAGCTTTAAAGTCTTTATAGGGTCTTAGAATATTAGATCTTAAGAGGTATAAACTCCTTTCTTATTGCAAGAGAATACTTAAACTTCCTTAGCATAACTATATTGCTTTTAGCAGCTCTCCTATTATATAAAGCAGGTTTATAGTATAGTTATCTCTTCTAATTAACCTTACTAATCTATAGTTATAAAAAACCGTGTGGTTATCTATAAAGTTAACCACTAATTAGTGTTAGAATCACAGGGTTCCTAACGTTAGGATTAATTAGATAGCCTAGGGAATAGGTATAATTCTTCTATTCTAGGCTTGGTTGCCTCTTAAAAAAGAGAGGAAAAGAGAGGCTTTTCTAGATCGTGAAAAGTGGCCATAAACGCTCTGCGTTTATGGATCACCTAACTTGTAGGTCCTTGCCCTATTAGAAGGAAGGCTTGTGGGCCACAAGTGGGGCTCCCTGCGTTACGCGCGCGCGTGGCCCCGCGGCCCGACGTTTTGCCGGGTAATTGCGGCTGCGTGCCGCGATTGATATCATGCTTGTTCCAACACTAACTATATAAGAAATTAAGGCTTATTATCTAAGGCTTTAGTAATAAAGCAAAGCAAGCAATTCTTATATAAGCCCTAATAATCTAGAGAGCAAGCTAGCGTCTAATCCTTATAATTACTCCCTCCCTTCTTAGCAAAGGACTTCTTCTATAGATTTAAGATATCACATAGGCATATATATAATCCTAGACGCTACTAAATTAAATAATCCTTACCTAACTCCCTATCTAAATTTATAATTAATACCCTAGGAATATAATTATAAGAGTTATTAAGCCTCTCTATAGTATCACAGAGGCTAGTACGTATTAGTAGGTAACTTACTATAAGCACTATAGAGAGAATCTCTAGATAATAACATTAAGTTATAATCTATGCTTACTAGTAATATCCGCTAAAAGCCTTTACTTTAGATATATTGGAATGTAGACTAATAATACTCTTAGTCTATTAGATAAGAGATTCTTATAGCTAGAAGAAGATTAATTAATTACTACTAAATTCGCCGCGAAACCAAAGTAATTTATTAAGCCTAATAATCCCCTTATATTTAATAGTGGAATTATTTAACTAACTAATAACACTATTAAGATATAGTAGAAAGGGTAAAGTAATAAGCTTTAATTAATCCTACTAGAAGAGTTAATAAAGAAGTATATTAAGTAAAGGGCTTAAGGTACCTATATTGCTTTAATCTACTAACCTAAGGCAAGCTTTAACCTCTCTATTACTATATAATACTAAGAGCTAACTATTAAGAATATTAAAGAACTTAATTACTATATTAAGTAGTAAATAGATTATCTAGATTAAGGATTAATATTTATACCACTTAATCTTAAAAAGGCAAAGCTCTTTACGTTTATTAATAGATTATTCGCTAATAACTAAGACTTTACCTTATAGCTAGGCTACGTATTAATCCTAGCTAATAAGGAATATAAAGATAATAAGTTTATAGTATAAGGTAATATTATATACTATAGCTTAATAAAGAGTAAGAGAGTTATAAGAAGTGTACTTACTTTAGAGGTCTATGGTATAGTAGCAGGCGTTAATATAGCTTACGTAATTATAATAACGCTAAAGATAATCATAGACTAATTAAATCTCCCTATAATCCTAATTATAGTCTATAATAATTTATACTTATTATATAAATGCCTTATTAAGCTTAGGATTATAAAGGAGAAGCGGCTAATAATTAATATTATAGCCCTTTAATAATTATATAAACGCTATAAGCTCTATGAGATTAGATAGATTAATAGCGAAGATAACCTAGTAAATGCATTTATAAAGGCAATGCCTAATAAGGCCCTAAAGAGGTTTATTACAGGTAATATAGTAATAGTCTAGATAGAAGGATAGGTTACCTACGCGTAAGGTTGCCTGCATAGGTCCTAGACCTAAACTTAGCCCTAAAAGGAGAACGAAATAGCGCCCTTATAGGCCCCTAGGGTAATATAGCCCTAGAGGAAGGAAAAAGGGTGTTCTCCTAAGTCTCTATAGTAGCATAGCCCTAGAGGGAGGGTAAGATAATACCCTCTAATAAAGGGCGCCTAAGCCCCTAGGATAGCATAGTCCTAGGGGAAAAGAGAAGGGAGCGTAAGGAGGCATAGGGAGGTATAATCTAATATTATACCTATAGGGAAGAGATTATAGGTAACCCTTCCCTAGGAATATAATTTAATATTATATTATAGTTAAATAAAGGGGTAGGGAAAAGGTAACTATAGATACTATAGGCAGTATTATATAAAAAAGAAGAAAAGGGGATTAGAGAAGCTAGTTATTAAAAACTAGTAGTAAGCAGGGAGAAGGGGAGGATAGGGCTTATACCTATTATTTTTCTTTTATTTATTCCTTTCTTTATATTATATATTTATTTAATTCTTATCTCTTCTCTTCTTAGATTAATATTATGTATTAATAATTATATTAAAAAGAAAGAGGTTTTAATATTAGAATAGGCATGATATTAATCGCAGCACATAGCCGTAATTACCCGGCAAAACGTTAGGCCATAGGGGCATGCGCGCGCGTAACGCAGGGAGCCCCACTTGTGGCCTATAAGCCTGCCTTCTAATAGGGCAAGGACCTATAAGTTAGGTGACCCACAAACGCTCTGCGTTTGTGGCTACTTTTTACGATCCGGAAAAGCCTCTCTTTTTCCTCTCTTCTTTTGAATAAGATACCAAGCCTAGAATAGAAGAATTATACCTATTCCCTAGGCTATCCAATTGATCCTAACGTTAGGAACCCTGTGATTCCAACAGAAAGAGATTTTAATATTAGAATAAGCATAATATTAATCATAGCATATAGCCATAATTACCTAGCAAAACATCGGGCCATAAGGCCACGCACACGCGTAACATAGGGAGCCTTACTTATGGCCTATAAGCCTGCCCTCTAATAGGGCAAGGACCTATAAGTTAGGTAACCCATAAACGCTCTGCGTTTGTGGCCACTTTTTATAATCTAGAAAAGCCTCTCTTTTTCCTCTCTTTTTTCTGATTAGATACCATGCCTAGAATAGAAGAATTATACCTATTCCCTAGGCTATCCAATTGATCCTAACGTCAGGAACCCTGTGATTCTAACAGATTATTATTAATATTGTTTAAATAAATAATTAACTAGTGCTTTATGTAATTAATTTAGTAACTTTGTTCTAAGCTATATAATTCCTTAATCCTAATAAGCAAAAGGCTTATAATATTTAGAACGCTTTATGTAAATATTAGATTAATATATACCTTAGTCCTCTAGATTAGATTATTTATAATGCTAGAAAGAACTTTGCTTTATTAGAATTCAAATACTATATATAATTAATGTTAATTAAGATTAATAAAGTACTAGTAAAAGCTTATAATAGTATTAGTAAAGTTAAATGCTATTATAGACTATTATAAAAAGCGTATAATATTATTATAGACTTAATAGGTTAAGAGCTTACGTAAGAGTAATACCTTTAAATAGCTATTAAAGCTATAAATAATTTAGTAGGACTAAATAGCCTTATTCCTATACTTCTTATCTTTAGAGTATACCTATAGATAACTAATAAGTCTTTACTAAGTATACCTATTATTTAATAAGCTAAGTTAATCTAAAAAGCTACTAATAAAGTCTAATAATTCCTAGCAAAATAGTAGGTTTATAATGCTCTAAATATCTATAATAGCCTAGATATATTACTAACACACTAACTTCCGCTTTAATTAGATATACGTATTTAGAGAGAGAAAGATAGCTAGTATAGCCCTTATAAGCTTCTTAGAATTAACTATAAAGCCTATATTCTCTAAATACTATATAGACTAACTAGATTCTAAATAATAGTAATTAAACCATACTATTATAATAATACTAATCCCTAAGAACTAGCTAAAGAGCGTAAAAAAGAGCCTAAAGAAGAGAAAGAGGAAGTTATATAAGCTATTAAAAAGATTACTAAAGAAAAAAAGGCTCTATAAGCTAAGAGAAAGTAAGGGAGACTAAGAAAGAAGTTAATAGTTTAATTCTTACTTTCTAACTATAAAGAAATTCATACTACTAGTTATAAATCTAATATAAATAATCTAGTATTCTTTACTATAAATAAAGATCAAGAAAATACCTTAATTAAGAAGCTTATAGCTATAGGAACACTCTAAGAAGCGTTTCTTACTATAAAAGAAAAAGCTAACTAGAATCTAGCCCTTTAGTTATGTTAAGAAGGGAAGATAATAACCCCTAGTAAGCCCTTTAAGTAGTCTAATTAAGCTAAAATTAATGCCTTATAAGCGTATAATATTTTTAAATTTATAATATTTAATCCTATAAAGTATAGCATTAAGAGACTCTTTAAATCTTATATAGTAAGAGAAATTAAAGGCAAAGGGATAGCAGCGCTTTATAAGAAATTATAACTTATTATCTAAGGGTATAATAATAAGGGTAAAGAGCTAATCTTAACTTAATCCCTAATAATATAAAGAGTAAGCTAATAATTAATTATAGCATTAGCACTATTATTAAGATCTAGAGGAATTTTCCTATAGATATAAGATATTATATAAGCATATATTTAATTAAATATACTACTTAGCAGACTTATTATGACTACTCTACCTAAATAAATAGCTTATTTATTCCCTAATAGTATAATAATAGAAGTTATTAAGCTATTATATAGAATTATAGAAGTAAGAACCTATTAGTAAGTAACCTACTTTTATTATTATAAAGAGAAGCTTTAGATAATAACCTCTTTAGAGTAGTTAGAATATAAATGGATAATACTCTAGGCCTTAGTAATTAAGATTTCTTCTAATAAGAAGAAAAAGAGCTCTAGAAAGCAAAATTTATAGAAAGCTAAAGCAAATTCTTTTAGCTAAGAATTTCCTTATTTTTAATAGCTATATCCTTTCTTTAAATACTAATAATACTATAGATTTATATTAAAAAAGGTAAAGTAAAAAGATTAAGAGCATTAACCTTAAATTACTAACTATAAAGCAGGATTATATTAAATAAAGAGCTTATAGAAGTTATATTATAACTATCTATTAACTAGAAGCTTTATATAACTTTTTAATTATAGCATAACACTAAGACCCTATAAATAATAATATAAACTAATTAAATAAAAGACTTAAGTAGTAGATCTAATAATAATAATAAGGGATCTATTATATCCCTCTAGTCCTTAAGAAAGCAAAGCTATTTATATTTGTAAATAAATCTCTTACTAATAATAAAGATCTAAGTTCCTAGATTAGATTTATTATTATTATTAGTAATAAGGAAGAAAAAGAGAATGTTTTTATAATATAAGGTAATATTATTATATATAGCTTAACAAAGAGTAAGTGTATAACTTATAGCACTCTTACTTCTAAATTATATATAATAGTTAAAGGTGCTAATATAGCCTATATAATTGCTATAACCCTTAATATAATTATAGATTAGTTAAGAATTAATCGGATCCTAATGATTATCTATATAGATTCTTTTTTATTATATAAATACCTTATAAAGCTAGGTATAATAAAGGAAAAATAACTAATAATTAATATTATAGTCCTCTAATAATTATATAAGCGTTATAAGATTTATAAAGTCTAATAGATTAATAGTAATAATAACCCCGCTAATATAATAATAAAGACATTGCTAAATAAAGCTTTTAAGACCTTTATTAATTTAAATAAAGCTATAATCTAGGTTAAAGGCTAGGTAAAGAGGCCTAAGACCTAATAAGCTAGATAAAAAGTCTAGGGTCTAGGAGAACTTATAGCTAGACTAATAAGAGGATTAGATTTAATTAATAGGATTTACTTATATTTACTTTCACTTAACTTAATTTTTATTACATTTTTAAAGCTTTTAGAGCTTCTAATCTCTCTTATATCTTTTTCCTTTAATCCTCTTCTAACTCTCTCTTTAAATTATAACTAACTAATAAGAGTTATAGATCTCTTCTTTTAGGCCTACTTTATAAATTTTTATTATCCTTTTTTTATCCCTATTTTTATATTTACTCTCTCTTTACTTTTTCCTACTTTTCTTTAAAAGAGAAAACTACTAATATTAGAATAGTTAAAATCTAGCTATGTATAGAAAGTAAAGCATAACGCAAATGCTACGTTATAATTAGGTGCATTGCGTAAGTGGGTTAACCACGTAACCCACGATGCCCTTAACACCTTCGGCCACGTAGCCTATTAGCTAGATTAATCCGAATATCAACAACTATTATTACCACTTCGACCCTGATTGCACTAGTGCTCAGACCCTTGCCTCTGTGAGACCTCCTAACAATTTATTTAAATACTTATTTCTCTCTCTTAGACTATTCCTTTATCTATTTCTAAAGTAATCCTATTCTAGCTATTAAAATAGTATCTTTAGATATTTATAATATCTTCTTAGAAGCTAAGGATTAATAATTATATAAGATAATCTTTAAATTAGATATTATTAAGTCCTTTAAAGCTATACTATCTATTTATTTATTTAAAGTAAATAAATAATTAAATACTTTTTCTTATAGTCTTATATCTATCTCTTTATCTACTAAATGTAAAATAAAGTTTATAAAGAGAACTTATTATATATTTAATTTTGCCTTTAAGGCTAAATACTTAGCCTATTAGATATAGGTATTTAGTATCTTATCCTTTTCTCTAGTAAAACTAAATATTTCTTATTATATAGAGATCTTAATAAATAGGTTTAGATTTTTAAACTTAGCTAGGAATTTAGTAAATATTACTTCCTAGGAGCATTCTTTATACTCTAAATCTTTATACTAGATTACTACCTTTCCTTATAAACCTTAAATAAAGGTTAAATAGATAAAGGTATTATAGTATTCTAGGGGAACTTAGGCTATTATAGCTATTATTTTATAATGCTTTATATATTCCTTAGCTAGCCTATCTTTTAGTAAACCTAAGAATATAATTCCCTTACTACCTAGGCTAGGGTTTATAGGGAAGAAAGGACTATTTATTTTAATAGCTTATCTTATTTTCCTAGTATTAATAGACTTAGGTAATTAGAGGGATAGAGAAGGGAAGTAAGGTAGAATATAGTTTATTAGATAAGATAGCTTTAGGGAATAAGTAAGGCTTAGAATAAAGTCTAATAATCTTTTATTATACTCTAATTATTCTAAGTCTAAACTTAGGATTAAATCCTCTTAAGTCCTTAGGTTTAACTCTCTAGAAAATAATAGCTATATAAAGGAACTAATCTAGGATAGATTATTTAAAGTTAATAAGATAATAATAGTTTCCTAGATTCCTCTAAGATAATAGAGTAATAAGAGATATAAGGGTTAAAGGGTATTAAAGTTTAGTAAGAATTAGAAAGGAGTCTAGTTTATTAGGAAAAATTAGATAGGTATTAAATAAGAGGCCTTAGAAACTTTATTATAATAAAGTTTTTAAGGGAAGATAAGAAAAATAAAGTATAAGAATAAACTTAATTATTATATAGTTAATTAATTTATATCTACCTAAAGAAGAAGAAAAAGAAGAAGTCTTTATTCTAAAAGTCCCCTAAGAAAAATCTTTTATATTCTTCTTAAGTTCCTAAGTGCTTCCTTCCTCCTATATTATATATTAGTTATTATAGACACTATTCTTAGTCCTCTTAAGCCCTTCTAATTTATAGCTAAGTTATTCTAGACCTAGTGTACTAATTATAATTATACTATATTAACTAATCTAGAGTAGTAATAAGCAATAATATAGAGTTAAAAGTAGGGTAAAAGTAGGCTAGTAGTTTATACGCTCCTTTCTATCTATAGTAGGCTAATTACTCTAAAAAATTAAGATTTTTAAGCTCTAAAGGTACCTTAGCTAGGTCTTTATAGCGAGAAGTTTAATTACTTATCTATATAGTATCTTATATGCTATCTAGGGCATCTATAACCCTAATAGCTAATAAACTAGTATGTAACTATTACTATATAGTTATTACCTAACTAACCTAGTAAGCAAACCTATTAATTATTTCTTCCTATTATAGTATAATTTTTTAATCCCTTAAAGTAATAAGTTTAATGCTTATATTATATTATATCCTTAGTGGTATAGTATATGTTTTTATTATATTGCTTATCTAGAGAGGAAATCCTAATTTTACTAAGTGTAAAAATACTTAATTCTAGGGTTGGTTTTTAAGACTTAGAGTAAGTTTTAAGGTCTAAATTTTTTCTAAGGTTAGGTTTATTATCTAGCTATATCTATCTTCTATTTATCCTAGTATTATAATATTCCCTAGTCCTTAAATTCACTAAGTATAAAAATATTAGTTCCTAGGATAGGATTTCCCTAGTTAAATTAGTTTTCTAGTATTATATAAAGTCATAAGTTTAAAAGACCTATTTAGTAGTGTTTAGTCCTAGTTCCTAACTATTCCTTTCCACTAGAGTGGTTTATAATACCTTATAATCTAAACTACTATTATTATACTATCTTAACCTATAGTATTCTAATTAATACTTCTAAATTCTAGTTCTCCCTTTCTTCCCTTATAGTTTATAAGTTTTCTATAGCTCTATAGTTCTATATTTATCTTATTAAGTCCTATAATTCTTAATATTCTTATATTATTAATAGTGATATCTCTAACCTTAGCTAGATAACATTCTTAGGTCTCTTTTAAGTCTTATTAGTAACTATAGCTATATTTAATCTTCCCTTCTTAGTTCTAGCTATAATTAAACTTTAATAAAGGTTTATTATCTCTATTTATATCTGTTGGAATCACAGGGTTCCTGACGTCAAGAACAATTAGATAGCCTAGGGAATAGGTATGATTCTTCTATTCTAGGCATAGTATCTAATTAGAAAGAAGAGAGGAAAAAAGAGAGGCTTTTCCGGATTATAAAAAGTAGCCATAAACGCAGAGCGTTTGTGAGTTACCTAACTTATAGGTCCTTGCCCTATTAGAGGGCAGGCTTATAGGCTATAAGTAAGGCTCCCTATGTTATGCGCGCGCGTAGCCCTATAGCCTAACGTTTTGCTAGGTAATTACGGCTATATACTACGATTAATATTATACTTATTCTGATATTAGCATCTCTTTCTTTTTAATATAATTATTAATATATAATATTAATCTAAGAAAAGAAGAGATAAGGATTAAATAAATATATAATATAAAGAAAGGAATAAATAAATAAAAATAATAGGTATAGGCCTTATTCTCCCCTTCTCCTTACTTACCACTAGTTTTTAATAACTAGCTTCTTTAATTCCCTTTCCTTCTTCCTTATATAATACTACCTATAGTATCTATAGTTACCTTTCCTCTACCCCTTTATTTAACTATAATATAATATTAAATTATATTTCTAGGGAAGGGTTACCTATAATCTCTTTCCTTATAGGTATAATATTAGATTATACCTTCCTATACCCCCTTATACTCCCTTCT
The DNA here is from genome assembly GCA_022702365.1 of Epichloe sibirici. Lineage (NCBI taxonomy): Eukaryota > Fungi > Ascomycota > Sordariomycetes > Hypocreales > Clavicipitaceae > Epichloe > Epichloe sibirici. The sequence goes on along the minus strand of JALAAE010000001.1, from coordinate 830,816 downwards.
CTTTCCCTTAGGACTATATTATTCTAAAGGCTTAAGTACTCTTTATTAAAGAGTATTATCTTACCCTCCCTTTAGAGCTATATTACTATAAAGACTTAGTAGAGTACCCTTTTTCCTTTCTCTAGGGCTATATTACCCTAGGGGCCTATAAGGGTACTATTTTATTCTTTTCTAGGGTAATATTACCCTAAAGGCTTATAAAGGTACTATTTTATTCTCTTTCTAGGGCTAAGTTTAATTCTAGGACCTATATAGGTAACTTTATATATAGGTAACCTATCCTTCTATCTAGACTATTACTATATTATCTATAATAAACCTCTTTAGGGCCTTATTAGGTATTACCTTTATAAATATATCTACTAGGTTATCTTTGCTATTAATCTATCTAATCTTATAAAGCTTATAGTATTTATATAATTATTAAAGGGCTATAATATTAATTATTAGCCGCTTCTCCTTTATAATCCTAAGCTTAATAAGGCATTTATATAATAAGTATAAATCTATATAGACTATAATTAGGATTATAAGGAGATTTAGTTAGTCTATGATTATCTTTAGCGTTATTATAATTATATAAGCTATGTTAATGCTTGCTACTATACTATAGACCTCTAAAGTAAGTATACTTCTTATAACTCTCTTACTTTTTATTAAGCTATAGTATATAATATTACCTTATACTATAAACTTACTATCTTTATATTCCTTATTAGCTAGGATTAATATATAGCCTAGCTATAAGGTAAAGTCTTAGTTATTAGCAAATAATCTATTAATAAATATAAAGAGCTTTACCTTTATAAGATTAAGTAGTATAAATATTAATCCTTAATCTAGATAATCTATTTACTACTTAATATAGTAATTAAGTTCTTTAATATTCTTAATAGTTAGCTCTTAGTATTATATAGTAATAGAGAGGTTAAAGCTTACCTTAGGTTAGTAGATTAAAGTAATATAGGTACCTTAAGCTCTTTACTTAATATACTTCTTTATTAACTCTTCTAGTAGGATTAATTAAAGCTTATTACTTTACCCTTTTTACTATATCTTAATAGTGTTATTAGTTAGTTAAATAATCCTACTATTAAATATAAGGGGATTATTAGGCTTAATAAATTGCTTTAGTTTTATAGTAAATTTAGTAGTAATTAATTAATCTTCTTCTAGCTATAAGAATCTCTTATCTAATAGACTAAGAGTATTATTAGTCTATATTCCTATATATCTAAAGTAAAGGCTTTTAGTAGATATTACTAGTAAGTATAGATTATAACTTAATATTATTATCTAGAGATTCTCTCTATAGTGCTTATAGTAAGTTACCTACTAATACGTACTAGCCTTTTTAATACTATAGAGAGGCTTAATAACTCTTATAATTATATTCTTAGGGTGTTAATTATAAATTTAGATAGGGAGTTAGGTAAGGATTATTTAATTTAGTAGTATCTAGGATTATATATATGCCTATATAATATCTTAAATCTATAGAAGAAGTTCTTTACTAAAGGAGGGAGTAATTATAAGGATTAAATGCTAGCTTACTCTCTAGATTATTAGGACTTATATAAGAATTACTTGCTTTGCTTTATTACTAAAGCCTTAGATAATAAGCCTTGATTTCTTATATAGTTAGCCTATCTTTCCTTTTACCTTATTAATAATATAGGAATTAAAGATTTAAATCCCTTAGTGCTTTCTCTTATTAAAGGTAGTAAATTTAAATATACCTTAATTAATTAAAGTATTAATCTTAGCTTTTATTAAGAGTTTAAAGGGTTTACTAGGGGTTATAATAGTGCCTTCTCTATATAATTAAATTATAAGCTTAAAGTCTGCCTTCTCTTTACTTAATAGGAAAATCTTAGGGTTATCTACTAATTAATCTACCTAATTAATAATTACTAGAGGGTTCTTTTAGGGTCTTCTAGGCCTTCTCTTTAGGGGAACTAAAGGTATTATATTTTTAATTTATACCTCTTAGTTCTCTCCCTTAATTACCTCTAGATTAATACCTCCTTCTAGCAATAGCTTCTCCCTATTAAGGTCTTTATTATAAGGCTTAATAGAGGTTAATCTAAAGACTTTAGGGCCTTATAGAAGGTTAAGGGTATAGCTCTCTCTATTTATTATAAGGAGCTTATATAGGCCTTACTATTCTTCTTTTTCTTATTATATAAGTATAGGTAAGGTAAGTAAGAGTTTAAGAGTTAGTAAGGTATTAGGGCTATTTCTTATAGTAAGGGCTTTATTAACTTTTTATAGGGTATATAATCTTTTAATCTCTTTTATTACCTTTTACACTATAAGGGCTTATTACTTAATATTAGGTAATAGAGAGGATTTATTAACTATTTATAGATAAGCGCTAAAGACTAGAAGGGTTAGGATAATGCTATTTAGGCCTATAGTATTATTAAGGGCTTTTATAGCTATTTATAGGGCTATAGCTTTAGGTATTATTAGATATTTATATTAGATAATATTATAGGCTCTTTAGAGCAGCCTATAATACCTTTTAACCTTACTAATACTATAGTGTGCCTTAATAAGGACTTCTTTAATTAAGATTAATATTAAAGCTATAAATTAGTGGAATTCCTTACTTCTAAATATTATACTAGCATTAGTTATAATCTAATCTAGAGGACCTTAGTAGGTATTAATCTAGCATAGTTAAAGGGCTTTCTATATTACTTTTACTATAATATCCTTAAGAAATCTAGCTATATTAAATAATATAGCTATATTAATAGCGTAAAGGATAGGGTAGTTACTATTAAGATATATAATATTTATAATTACTTTATAATTAAAGTTATATTTATCCTTAAGGGTGAATTTAAAGTAATATAGGTTATTTATATTTATTTAATACTAGCAGCAAATCCTTATTAATTATCTAATAGTTTTATAATCTACCTTATAGCCTAATTTAGAAAGTATATTATAAAGTTAGTAAATAGAAGGGTAACTAAATTAGTAATATAAGCGCTATAGTTTAACCTTAGTTAAATAGCTCTAAGTAATTAATCTTTCTTTTTATAGAAGTATTTATAGATATCCCTATTTATATATAATAAGGACTTTAATATTACCTTATTAGAGGATATTCTAAGAGATATAGAAGTTAATCTTAAGGCAATTTATATCTATAAGATATAGTAAGAAAGGAGTGTTTATAGGTATTATATAAAATAGGATAATACTAAAAGGAGTAGGTATATTAATTAATCTAATTTAGGGGATTAGTTTTTTACTTCTAAATCTAATTATTACCTCCTTAGCTTTAGATTTATTAAGCTAGATCTTAGGGATTAACTACTATAGAGTAAGAAATTAGGGGTGCCTTACTAATAAGTAGCCTATAGCCCTAGTATTAGGAATTATACCTTAGAATATACCTAAAGAGTAGTAGTCTTTAAGAAAAAAAGTAGTTAGAGCTTTCTTTAGTTATTAGAGATTAAATAAATCCTTCTTTATAAGAGTATAGGTAATTACTTAATTTATAAGAATCTCTATAGTTATATAACTATTAATAGTTATACCTTATATAAAGAAGCTTATAGTTATTTTACTTTCTTTACCTTCTTTCTTAAATCTAAGTTCTATTATATAGGTAAAAATCTTATCTTTTTTAGAGAGAATACTATTATTCTCTTTACCTTTATACTAGTTAAGGAAAGCATTATATAAAGGGATTATTAGTTCTATAAGGTAGTAATTCTTAAAGCGTTAATATACCTTTTTATATTCCTCTTTAGAGTGTTTAGTTAACTAATAACCTTCTTTACTATATATATAGTATTTCTTAGTATATAGAATACTTCTAGTGCCTTAGGAGCGTAATTATCTATAATAGGCTTCCTTACTATATTTATTATACTTTTAATTAGTCTAGTATTACTCTTTTATATTAGGTATTAATAGGAATTAGTGCCTTTTATTTAACTCTTCTATAGTTATTTAGATTAATATCCTTATATATTTATAGAATTATTATAGATTAGTAGGAGGGTTAATAAGGTAAGTTTTATATTCTATAATACTATAGTATATAGAGATTAATTAATTCTAAAGCGCTCTTTTAGATTAGGTAATATCTAGGACTACTTACTAAAGATTTATAAGCTTTATAATAAGTTCTTTAAAGTAGTTAAGTTTTAACTTCTCTAGGTTCCCTTATATAATTTATTATAGCTTTATATTTTACTACTTAAGGAGATATCTTTACTTTATATTATTAGTCTTAAACCTTTATTTAATTTAATTAATAAGAGTCTTAAGGTCTTAGGGATTATTTAGCTTATATAAATACTTATAATAGTATATTAGGGCCTTTCCTTTAAGCATAGCCTCTAGAGTATATCTAGCTTTATAGGGTCTAATACCTAGTATCTTATATTTCCCCTAGAAGATTATTAACTTTAAGTTAAAGACCTTATAGTTATTTATGCTATATTAAATATTACTTATATATAGCTTTATAAGATTAATTATTTACTTTAGGGTAGGTCTTAATATTCTAGGTATTAAGGGAGATATAAGCTATATTAGGTAGAAGTGTGTTTATCTAAGGGGAAAAGGTACTCTAGGAGATATAGGAGGTAGTATATCCTATCTTAGTATAGGATACCTTTATTAAGGGCTATCCTAAGGGTTATTATTTAATTAGCCTAATAGTATTAGGCTAGGGGAATAATATTAATAGGTTTTAGAGGTTTATTAATAATACTACTAATAGTATTATAATCTTAACCTAATTAAAGGGATTAGTAAAAGGTTATTAAGGAAGTCTTATTCTATAGTATATTTTTAAAAGGATATATACTTTCTTATAGCTTCCTATATCTCTTCTTCTTACTAATTATAGAATCCCTTATAATTTATAACTTCCTTAAGTATTAAGGTAATCTTCTAGTAGGCTATTAGATCTATATATATACTATAGAGGAAGAGGAAATTATAGAGGTATTTAGTAACTATTTAGTCTATAGTTATAAATGCCTCTCTTATCTATTTATTAAAGTCTTTACTAAAGTTAGTAAATAGACTTCTTATAATAAGACCTTCTAATTTATAAGTTACTATCTTAATAAGAATATAAGCTATAATAGCTTTAGTATTATTATTTTTATTAAGATTAAATAATTTTACTTATTATAGTGCTTCTTATATAATATAATTATATATCTCTAGCGGGATATATCTTAGAAAGGGGTTATTAACTTATAGACCTTTACCTTTCTAGTCTTTTCTAACTTTAGTGCTTTCTTTAGTATTACTAAACTTAGAGTTAAAGAGAGAGGCTTTTAACTACTCTATTTATTAAAGAGCTTTTAATTCTCTTATCTTTATTATAAAAACTATAGAAAGGAGATATAGGATTAGGGGAATAGGGCTTTTATATAATAGGTTAAAGGATTATAGGTATAGCTATTATCTTTATCCCTTAGGGGTTCTTAGGATATTAGATCTTAGGAGTAATAAGTTCCTTTCTTATTATAAGAGAGTACTTTCTAAGGATTAAGTACGTAGTAAAATATACTAATTAAATAGTTAAGAATAGGTTAAACTAGTTACTAACTAGGCCTTAATCTTTTAATAGCTTTAAAGTCTTTATAGGGTCTTAGGATATTAGATCTTAGAAGGTATAAACTCCTTTCTTATTATAAGAGAATACTTAAACTTCCTTAGTATAACTATATTACTTTTAGTAGCTTTCCTATTATATAGAGTAGGTTTATAGTATAGTTATCTCTTCTAATTAACCTTGCTAATCTATAGTTATAAAAAACTATGTGGTTATCTATAAAGTTAACCACTAATTAGTGTTAGAATTATAGGGTTCCTAACATTAGAATTAATTAGATAGCCTAGGGAATAGGTATAATTCTTCTATTCTAGGTATAGTATCTAATTAGAAAGAAGAGAGGAAAAAAGAGAGGCTTTTCTAGATTATAAAAAGTGGCTATAAACGCAGAGCGTTTATAGGTTACCTAACTTATAGGTCCTTGCCCTATTAGAGGGCAGGCTTATAGGCTATAAGTAGGGCTCCCTGCGTTACGCGCGCGCGTGGCCCCGCGGCCTGACGTTTTGCCGGGTAATTGCGGCTGCGTGCCGCGATTGATATCATGCTTGTTCTAACAATATCCTTAATTATAATTATTTATCTAATTAGTTTGATATTTTATTAGAGGTAATAGTTTATCGTTCGTTAGTTAAATATAAGAGTAAAAGGTCCTAGTCTTATTACTATAAAGTTAGTCCTATTAGTTAGGGGTATTAATAATGCTTGTATTGTTAAGTAGAGCTAGCTAGTGTTCTCTATAGTAATAGCACTCCCGATTACCTAATCCCTTTCTCCACCCAACAGTACTCCAGTGCCAGTGCCAAGAGGGGTTGCTCAGCCACAGGGCCACAAGTTGTCAGTGGTGGCTGTAGTCGGCGTGGATGGTTCGGAATAAAAGAAGGCGAAATTCTCGTTTTGTGACGGTGGACGGAGCGCCACAACAACACGGAGTTGAGAAGTGAACAGGTCCCGCGTGGGCGTGTTTCTGCCGTGGTCTGGGTGCTCGGCCGAGAGAACAAGATGCCATGGCACTTAGGGACGCGCTGTCCGGCACCCGTCTTTTTGTTGTTCATTCGGCATCCGACGGTGTGGCTAGAGGGCCTAGCCATCCGGAGTTAGTCAACGCATGGAAATTAGCTATGATGGAAAATAGGCTTAGCATTAGTATCCTAGACTCTTATGTGTTACTAATTTAGGACCAGGCAGGCGAAGAATTAAAAAAAAAAGGGATATATTTGCAAACTACAAAATTCCCGAAACTTGGTCGGCCGAGACTAGTTCTCTTTGGCCCAATCTGGATCAATCTCAATATCCTCAGCACCTAGACACCCCGCGACCTTTCTGGAAGCAAGCTCGTCGTCAAGAGCCTTGAATATTCGTTGAAGGTATATTTTCTCACCGGGTATGGCAACACCGACACATTGTCCCGCATTGATCATTTGCTCAAAGCAGCCTCTACCAAGCTTGGAGACCTCGCCCGAGCTTGCTGTGTAAATGTCTCCCGCGCGCTTCCTCCAAAACAACCACCTGGCCAAGCTGAACCCGTTGGGATTCTCATTGTCGGTAATGAGTGGCCCTGTGACATACAAAGCGGGGTCATTCTCGACGGATGATGAAGGACAATAGTTTTTGCTCGATAGCTTCACAAGTTTCGTCTTGCCATATTTGAGCCACTCTTGGCACGCAGGGAGCAAGTCAGCTAGGGCCTCGGATTGCAAATCCGTTTCCAGTGCCCTCTTGAAGAGGAAGAGTGCACAGCGAGATAATTGGGGTGTCCCGATGCCAAGAGCACACAGCTTGCTTGTGAAGGCAGCGAGGCTTGCTCTTTCTACGCTGGTCAGCGCTGACGACTCCTTGACCCAAAACTCGAGGAGGTCATGGGCGAGATAGGGGAGGTCAGCCCACAGTCGCTGGCCGTTGGGCATGATGGCTTCTTCTGCCTTTTGATCGGCAGTGCCTTGCGTCGTTCGTGTGAAGTTGCCGAGCTCCCTCACTTCGAGAATAAGTGTAACGAGCCTGTCCACTTCAGGACTGTCCGCCGGTTGCATCTTGGCAGCATGGATGAACTCGTCCCAAGCATCGTGAAGAAACCCCTCGATACTAGGGATATCGTATGTGGAAGCGAAGTAATCATGGCCAATGCGAAAGAGATCGTCTCGAAGACCTTGCGCGATCTCGCCAGCCTTATGGGGATCTCGTTCATAGTTGTTGCGTTTCTCGGCGCGGGATGTGGGCGCGATGAAGCAACCTCCAGTCGGACAGTCAGCCATTTCGATTTCGATTTCGATTTTTTTTTTTATTGAAGAAAAAGAATAGCAAAACGTGGAAACAGAATGATATGTAAAGCAGGGAGGGCCAGGCAAATACAGTCTGCTGCTCTCAAGATTGTCGTGTCGTGGCTTGTGTTTGGAAAAAAAAAGTGAGATTGAAGCAGATGCTATCTTTGATGACTACGGAGGAACGGAGAGCAATAGTCGACATCGCCCAGCAGCAGCCGGATATCTGAATATTTTTTGAAATGACAGTGTGCACTACATGATATGGTCCCACCCCATTTCAAGGTCCCCGTAAGCTGATGACGTCTGGTCTGATCGACCTCGGCGACGGCCCGCGCGGGACGTCGCACCCAGTTGCTGCAGTTGCTGCACGAAAAAGAGAGGCGCAGCGGACTGGCCACTAATTTTCTGCGTTAGTTCCCCTTATACCCTATGCAACACCAGTGGCACTGTCTCAGTGTCTCATCCTCAATGACGTTGCAGACGGCGGACAGTTGCCGAGATGTCAGTTGGTAGCGAATACCTTGTCTTTCCTTTCCCTCACCTCGCACCATCCAAGGCGCGTTGGTAGTATTGTGGTAGTTTTGTACTCGAGTAACGTCACTTGTATTCGCATTGGGTTGGTTGCACGGACAATGATTGTCTTCATGAATAAGCAACAAAAGTAGATGAAAAAATGAAGATGAAACCATCCTGTTATCGTTTATGAATTTTAGATGGGGTTCAAGTTCTCGCATTGAATTGCACTGATGCCTTCTCTTGATTCATAGTTATTCCTTCCTTCCTCTTTCCGCATGCCATGAACTGCCGTATCATCCTCCTCGTGCCAGAAAAATCGCACCCGAGCTTATCGAGTACGTATCTGGGACTTTTCATTCCATCGATCGGCATGTTCGTGATTTCATTACCGGCGAAGCTGACGTGGCCGGTTGGCCTGGATGTAGCTCCGGGTCGTGCCGACATGCATATTGAAGACCTCGTACAGTCAGCTCCAAAAATGGGTTTCGCGCAAGTCTCATCACACTTTATTCCCGCCGTTTCATCCAGCGAGAGTCAAGAGTGAGATGCAACACAACTTGTTCTCGGCTGACTCAGCTGAGAACTACCTCAGTGATGATGGACAATACATTTTGCTCCTTGTAGTCCTCGTCCGTAATATCGGGCATTGTCACGACAGTACGTTTCGGCCCAAAGCATCTTCGCTTTGGGTTACGTTTCGAAGTAGGAGCTCAATGCAGGCGCTGGTGGACAATGATATCGGTATCACAAGATGCTTGCCAGGCCGAGGGATTTGTGAGGGAGTGAGCTTCTTTTGCACTTAGCCAAAGAAAAGGTATAAATATCTAGTCTTCTTTCCCCCTTTCCTCTTTCCAAAGACAATTCTTCAAGCACTAATCAGTTCATATTCGACTACCATTCCGTCTTATTGACTTTATAAACTACTCAAAAGATTCAAAATGAAGTTCTTTGCTACCATCGTTCTTCTCGGCGCCATGGCGTCTCCAATTCTCGCCAGCGCCATCCCCAATAGTGAAAATGCTGTTGGGTCTCCTGACAACGCGGAAGTTGAGAACGGAGCCAAGATCTTTGCCAGGAAGGCGGTGAGTCTTGTAGCGTTTCATTGTGCCTTGTTCACATATATGTTTGTTATCGTATTGAGTCACTGTTTGTTACCTTGCTGATTTTCGAATCTTGTTCAAAGTGCACTGGCACCTGCAGTGAGAACGGATGCCATTGCACCAACCCCGTCCGCGCCTGCACTTGCCCTAGTGATGACATAGGCAAGTCTTGCAAATGCAAATAGACATTTTGAAAGAAGTGCCTGGATCTGGCAAAACGTTCTGGCAAAACGTTTCAGGAACCGGATGCATGTCCTCGGACTGTGCTAAATCACATTCACTGTTTTGTGGGAGAATAAGTGATATGACATGTCTCTTTCTTCAGTCGCTCGTTTAGTTATTACCAGGAGGCTGGTGGCTATGCTTCCGAGCCCAGATGAATAAATTGAATCCCTCTGGCAAGATAAGGACAAGAACAACAGATGTCATGACATGTAGAACGAGAGTGCTATGGTTCTGCGTGCCTGCGATTAAACATGGGTCGAATTTTCCCACAGCATATATTCACTGACACAATGCCCAGTATCGTTATATCTGTAGCTACTCAAGGCCGCAAAAGCAGTGGTAGGTTACAGTCGTTCATCACTTGAGCCGAGGGCTGTTCTAGCTGCCAGGACGGCAGGCACACACACGGCGGGCTGGAAAACGTGGTTCAGAGTTGTGTGGTGAAAGTGCCGAATTCATATTGCACGGGCACGCAATGCATAATGCATGCACCTTTTTGTGCAACGTGCCCAGAGTGCCAGAATGAACAAGTACATGGAGAAAACATGGCCGCACGTCGGTTCTGCCGTGCGATTGAGTTGTCCAAGTTGTCGATCGTCCGTCCGTTCTTCAACGTCCTTCAATGTAATTCGCGGCTGGGCGCTCGAGCCCTCGAAGGCGCTGTGACTGGGGGTCTGGCTGGGGGTCTGTCTGGCCTCGCCCGGCTGGTTCCCTTATTCCCCGACGCCGGAGTGTGTGTTAGAGTGCCCCTCAGACTGGCGCTGCACGATGAATTCCAACTGCTCTGTCCTGCATTTGAGCTCGGCGCCCAAGTCGTCGACGTTTTTGATTCACTCGCCACCTCTTTCTTTACTTTCGCCTTGCTTTGTTTTCGCACTGCCGACTGTATGGACACGCACGCACCCACGTCCGGAGAGGACACGCGCATCCCGGACCGCCACCCCGGCAATGCACTACATCATCACCCATCCACATCTACATATGTACGTGTATACAGGCTGATACAGGCTTCAAGCGCTCCAGCTCTGCTTCTATCATCAATCTTCCCACCTTCCCTCGTCGTAATCGATAATAGCTGGAATTCCAGGTTTGCCTCCTCGGCCAGTAGCATTGTTTGTCGACCGTCGAGTGGATCTATCATGCGCAATCATGCGCACTGCTCCAACGCTGCTTCCCTGAATCTGGATCTATCCCTTCCTGGAGATAGCGTGCCTTCCTCACCACGTTTGACATCGAATTTCTTGTTTCTGGGTATTGGGTACTGGGTATTGATTGGGTACTGGACATTGGATACTGGATACTGGGTACTGGGTACTTGTGTATTAGTGCCATTTCGTAGCGTAGGTGATCCGCAAAGTGGTGACTGATACCACCTCCCTTCCTCCCCCCCCCCCCCCGCGGGGAGGAAGGGATTCGAAATTCAAATTACCCATAAAAGACACTTGCCCCGAACCTCTCCCTTTTTGCACTCACTTCGCATCTGCCCGTCCACTCCTTGCTGGCTCATCCGTCTTTGCCTCCATCAGCAGCCTTCCCTCAAAAAGAGATCCTAGCAAGCTCTACAAGATAGTAGGCGCTTGCTCTCGCTCCTCGGCATACGTAATCGCTTTGTCGCTTGCGTTTCGTTCCGGCAACTCACGCTCTTCGGCGCGGTCCTCGTGCTTGTAATACCTGCTCGATGAAACAAACTTCCTCTGATCCTCCCGATATAGACAACAAACGCCCTGGCGCAATACCTCAAGCCCATGGAGTGTTTGATGATCGTCTATCGTCTCAACAACCCACCCAAGACGCATCGTATCATCTAGACAACACGTCCTCAACCGCCCACACAGCGGAATTCCCAACTGCTCCCTTCTCATCATCCATCAGAAACAACAATGGCAGCACATTGCGCGAGCCACCCAACGGTGTCGTCTTTGACGACGAAAAGGCCAAGCCTGCCAAGCTGGATCTCGGTTACTCCAGCTCACATGTCGTGCCCATCACATCTTCGCAGACTGAGGGGCAGGGGTCTGTCATAGAGACCAAGGAGAGCCGCATCGACGTGGATTCTGCACACAACACAAACACCGGCGACAATGGCAATCGTGACGGCAATGATACCGACGGTCCAAGTAAGAAGAAGCGAACCTTTTTGGAGGAATTTCGTAGATCCTTTTGGCTCGTCGCCACCCACAGCTGGATAAATGTCCTGTTGGTTTTTGTACCGATTGGAATCGTCGTTGCCAATGTGAGTGGCGTCCATGGTGGCATTGTGTTTGCCATGAACTGTATTGCCGTGATACCCCTTGCCGGCCTGCTCAGCCATGCTACCGAATCGGTCGCCAGTAAGATGGGTGATTCTCTCGGCGCCTTGCTCAATGTGACGTTTGGCAACGCTGTGGAGCTCATCATCTTCATCATTGCTTTGGTCAAGAATCAGATTCGAATTGTGCAAGCATCGCTCCTCGGCTCCATCCTGGCCAACCTCTTGCTCATCTTGGGCATGGGCTTCTTCCTGGGTGGCCTTCGGTATCGAGAACAGGTACGTTGTGTTCTTTCCTGACAACACCCGTCGTCCGCGAGCATGGCACGACTGACGAAGAAATTTCGATGTAGATTTATAATAGCACCGTGACCCAAATGAGCGCTTGTTTGCTCAGTCTGAGTGTCATTAGTTTGGTTCTTCCTGTGAGTAAAACTCCCACCTTTAGGCTAGAGGCGGCGATGCGGTCATTGTTTTTATACTAACTTTGCTGTGAGACCGCTTTCCATGCGTCATTCAAAGACTCGGTCCGTGCCGATGCTCAGTCTCTCAAAATCAGCCGTGGTACCAGCGTTGTAAGTAACTACTACCCACGTGACTTATTTAGCTGTTGCACCTGCATGTAACTCACGAATGCTGACATGTTTGGTTTGCAGATTCTGCTGCTCGTATACATCATCTATCTGATGTTCCAGCTCAAATCTCACGCCTACATGTACGAGTCCACGCCGCAGCACATTGTGGACGCTGAAGCAACCCCCGGCCCGGCAGCAGCATGGCTGGATACCTCCAGCAGCTCGGACTCGGATTCTTCTTCCTCGAGCTCCGATTCTGACTCCTCAGGACACTCTCGCGACACCATCGGCCGTAAAATGAAGAAGGTTCTTCGTGGTGGTCGAAGACGCAAGTCGTCCTTCACCTCGACGGACACTAATGATGCCAAGGCATTGCGAAACGGCTCTGTTGTGTCGGGAACTGGAAATCCTAGCCCCCAAGAGGAAGCCATATCGGAGGCATCATTGTCATCCCGCAAACAATATTTCCCTCGCTTGACTTCCAATGAAAATGGTGATACTACGGACGATGAACAAATCAGTCGTTATCGAAAATACCGAAAGCGTCGACATTCGCGCAGGAAGCATAAGAAGAGGAGCCGTCACGACAACAAGAATACGCAGCAGACAATAGGCAACAACCATGACAGTGGGAACCAGGCTGGTGAATCTTCAAATACCCGACGGGTCGATTTCGCCATTCCCTCGTCTCCCGACGCAAATTCTTCTGCTACCGCCGCAGCCGCAGCTGCAGCCGCCACCGCTGGTGAAAGTGGCAATGAATCTGGTACACCTAAACGGCCGCTGGCGGCTACTTTCCGTTCAATATCTGTAGTCAAGACACTGGCTCCGGCGGTCTTTACACAAAGGCAAAATTCGCAGGCCCTGCCCCCTGCGACACCAACGGGACATGTGCCTAGGGTTCGATATGGAATTCGACGCACCAATTCACTACCCGACAGACTCGGTCAGCAACAACAACTTCGTCCTGCTGGAGCAATGTACCCGGCTCAAGTCCCGCTCATGTCTTTGAACACTGCTGCCGCTGCCACCAAAAACTCCGGAGATGACGAAGACGAGCACTTGACCCGAACGGCTGCAATCATTTTGCTTCTCGCAACTACAGGACTGGTTGCCGTGTGCGCCGAGTTTCTCGTTGACTCCATCAAAGACGTCACGGAAAGCTCAGGCCTCGGGGAGATCTTCATTGGTCTCATCATCCTTCCCATTGTTGGAAACGCCGCAGAGCATGTGACGGCTGTGACGGTGGCTATGAAGAACAAGATGGACTTGGCTATTGGAGTCGCTGTGGGGAGCTCCATTCAGATTGCCCTCTTCGTCACACCGCTGGTCGTCATACTGGGATGGATCATGGACAAGCCGATGACTTTATATTTCACCCTGTTCGAGACGGTCTGTCTTTTCGTGTCGGCGTTCATTGTGAACTTTTTGGTCCTGGATGGGCGCAGTAATTATCTAGAAGGTGCACTCCTGTGTGCAGTTTACGTCATCATTGCTGTTGTTGCATTCTTCTTTCCCGATGAGCAGGATGCCAATCACTTGGGACATTAGGCAGATTCAAGAATCCTTGGCTGCGCCGGAAACCGGGTGTATGTATGTGTGAGTAAAGTCTTTCATATATACGGAGTAGTTGGAAGGGTGGATAGATTGATATGTACGGCGTACTCGTAATAAATACTCCGTACTCCGCAGTGAACAGAGAAAACAGTACAAACATGTCCCACCCACCGGCAACTGACACAGCCACTGACACAGCCCCAGCCACACAAACAAGCTGACACCAAACCCCCCCCGGTCTTTCTTTTTGTGGTCTGACTCACAGACAAAAAGTGACCCGTACCCATCGCATTCAGAACAACCACGACAACAAACAAGTATATTCGGCCAGAGCGATGTGTTTTGGTGGCAAGAATGATAAGAACGACGAGAACGATGACCCCGCGCCGGCACCGCGGATGGCCCGGCAGCAGGATGTGAAGAAGCCGACTGCGCACGATGGCTACGGCTCTGCAGCATCATCCTCTGTTGCTCCGTATCAGCAGAATGAGTATGCTGCTCCTCAGGGCCCTCCGCCATCTCATCAACAGCATCAATACGCACCTCCAGCGGGCCCGCCTCCTCAGCACCAAGATTGGGCAGCTCCTCCTCCTGACGCACCGCCGTCACAGAAGCAGGCAGGCCACGATTGGGAAGCAGCTGTTCCTGACACGTCCATGTTCCCACCACCCCCGGACCTCTTCAGTGGCTATGACGCCTCGCCAGCAAACAATGCCACCGAGGCAGAAGCCGAAGCGGGAGAGGAGTGGTGTGCTCAGTATCCCCTCGCTCCTCCCATGATGCCTGATGCCGCGGCAAAGACTGCTCTCCAAGCAAACAATATTCGACTTATCGAGCCTTTCGGCTTCGATGGGAAGCTGAACTGGCTTGGTCCCGGGCATTGGGGCGCATCGACGGCGAAAAAGTCACCCGACAGGTGTATCATTGGCTATCCGCCCCTATACCTTGTGAATCAACACGACCCGACCCGATCCGGCAGCCCGAAGACCATATACTACGAGGTCAAGATTCTTCCCGGCAGCCGCAGCAACTCTGTAGCAATTGGCTTCACGGCACTTCCATACCCTTCCTTCCGCCTTCCCGGCTGGCACCGCGGCAGCTTGGGTGTCCATGGCGATGATGGACATAAATACATCAATGATCGATGGGGTGGCAAGGACTTCACGCACGAATTCAAAAAGGGCGAGACACTGGGCGTTGGCATGACACTCACACCTACAGGCACATGCCGGCCAGAGGTTTCCATCTTCTTCACCCGGGATGGCGTGCGGACTGGCGGATGGAATTTGCATGAGGAGACGGATGCTGAACAAGACTTGCCAGTGACAGGGCTGGAAGGATTTCACGACCTGAGCTGCGCCATTGGATCGTTTGATGGTGTTGAATTCGAAGTGATTTTTGATCCCGCAAAATGGAGGCACCAACCTGCGTGATAGGAATGCACTCCGTAGGAATGGGGACCATTTTCAGTGTACGAGTAGGATAAAAAAAAAAAAAAAACTAAACGAGTATGATTAATGAACTCTGCGTACCTTTTCTTTCAACCTCTTTCTTCATTGTACAGTGTAGCTCGTAATGAATAAGAGGAGGGTCGAAAGTGACATGCTCATGACATGAGGTTGCTAATTGATTACATGAGGTATGTACGTAGTACGGATACGGAGTACGAAGATGCATTTACTTACATATGTACGTATACATCCGTACCCACCCATCAAGACCAATGCATGGGCGATGATCCCGCTTTAGTTCAGCCCCACTTGCTGGCCCGTGGTTCGTGGCTAAGTCGACGCCAAACACAGCTTCACCATTTTCCATCATCCCGTTGCGTAGATTGATTGCTTCACAATGGAGGTGGACAGCGAGAGTGAATGTCTACACAAGATCGCCGCTGGAGAAGACATAGACGAGTACGTCTGCTCCATTCGACGTTGTACCAGCGCCGTTGTCGCTCTTTGCTAATAATCGTGACTGACTTTTAGAGCCACCTGGCTGGACCTGCGAGCCGATTTCATCGCACGACTTGACAAGGTATGAATATGAATGACTCTACAATTCCCTCCCCTCTCCTAGTCGCAGCGTCGACATTTACAAAAAAAAAAAAGCTCATATATTGGTCTCAAAAGATTGCGCGCAATGACTTTCCCATCCCCAAACTACCACCGCCACCCCCGGCACCAACAATAGAGAGTCGCCTGCTTTCTCCGCTACCCTCGTCACCTCTGGAACACTCTTCGTCCCAAGAAGCCAAAAAGGAGAATGCGCTGTCGGAGCAGACAGAGGGGGAACCTCGCGATCTCGCACCGGGCGAGCTACCCAAGCAGCTTGACGACATGCTGGCCGACATCAAGAAGCACCTGGACACGTTCAAGAGATACGCGCCACACACGGTCCAACGCCTCGTGGAACTGCTTCTCCGACCAAAGGCGTATTACAAAGCCCTCGCACCGTACTTGAACGCCGTCGATCGAGTAGTCCGCGTCACCTCTGGGACCAACACGTACCCTCTGCCGCCGGCCGTACCCGACATGTCGAGCATGGAGCTGAATGGCGATGACGCGCGAGATCCCGCCGCGAGCGTGTCATGGAGCAACCCCACGGTCGCGGCGCTGGGCACAGACGAAGCCCTCGGCGGCGCTCTGCTGACGCCGATTCCATGGCTGACGAGACGCAGCCCAGAGGACAACGACGGGGAAGCGACGCCGACGCCGACGCCGACGACGCCCGTGGCAGGCGCTCGGATTCACAGCGAAGCCACAGAGACGATTGACGGACCCAACGGCGCAGGAAGCATTGAAACAGTCTCTGTTAGTGTGAATGGCATTCCGTCCACGGGGCACCACACCAGGGGCGTCACCCAGGGAGAACTCCTCCGCCAGGAACAGCGTGCCGGCGTCGTGCCCGTCAGTCAACTAACGCGTGCGCAGGAGTATTCTGTGGAAGAAGAAGCACAGCAGCAGCAAGAAGAAGAAGGGGAAGAAAAAGATGAAGAAGACAGGGACAGCATGGACCAAGCAGACGAGGACGAGGTTCCTCACGCGCGGGGCCCCGAGGAGATTGGCGTCGGGGACACCGGCCTCCAGGGCGTCACGACAAGCTACATAGGCGAAGACGGCGGTGTCTCCATGCAGGGAATCGACGTCGAGGCAGCCGTGGGGCGCAAACACGAGGATGACCAGACGGCTGCGAGGGCAGCAAGGGACGACGACGCCAGCAGCACGTCCAGCACCGAGAGCACGGGGACGAAGAGAGAGGCCCAGCAGGAGTTGGAGGGCGAGCATGCCAAGAAGATGAAGGAAGAGACGCCCTTGGCGGGTGACGCAGGCGAGGAGGCTTCCTCCCCACCTGCGTCTTCTGCGCCGGAAGAGAACAAGGATGGCGATGGCGAGGAAGATCGGGGGAGGACGGAGGCCATGGTCGAGAGTGCCTAGAAAGTCACTTTGGTCATGAGGTGGCGAGGGATCAGACGGCGTGGATGATGGATGATGCGGGAAGATGGAGACGGAGACGGGAATGGACATGGAGTTGAGCATCTTTTACACTACGAGCTTGATACCCCCCTGGCGTTGTTGGGGAGGCAGATTGGCGGAGGAGAGGAGATGGGGCAGTTTTTCGTGTCTTTGGCGTCCACGGAAAATGCTTAGATGATGAAATGCGCTCACGAGAGCATTTGCACTTGATGAGACATGCATGGCACGGCACGGCACGGCACGGCACGGCACGGCACGGCACGACGCTGCGAGGCAAGGAAGAGAATGTGGATGTGGACGGGACGAAAACATTTGGAATCTGGAATTTGGCATTTGGTATTTGTACATGTGTCGTCGCAGATTACATCTAATTTACTCAAGTTGATAAAAATATACATGGAGAGATCAAAATGCGATGTGATGCTGTAGAAACACCAGGCTATGAGTAAATTTAAGAAAGATAACCCCCTCCCCCCCCCCCCCAAAAAAAAAAAAAAAAAAAAAGGAATTGCTCCGAGCGAATGCATTCATCTATCTCATGCTTCTTATTTCTTTGGAAAAAAAAAATATTCCCCCCCCCCCCCCCCCCCAAATTTTTTAAAAAATCTTGGTGATGCTCTCCCGGACAATGACGCTATTCTGCCTCTCGTCACGCTTGACGCGAAAGAAGCTGTCGCAGAAATCGCTGCACCGCATGTGACGTAAAAAGTCTTCGTCGTGCGTAATCACGATGAGCTGGAAATTACTCTGCGCCTGACGCGTCTTGATGATGGCGTGGAGGCTCTCGGCCAGACTCTTGATGTTGTCGCGGTCCAGGTTCGTCGTGGGTTCGTCGAGCGCAATGAGGCCGCAGTTGACGCCAAAGGACTCGGCGAGCGCAAGACGGATGACGATGCTGGCCAGCACTTTTTGTCCTGCCGAGCAGCGGCCGCGCATGTCCATTTCTGTGTCCTGCTTGACCATGCAGAGACGGTAGTTGTAGTTGCGCTTGCCAGAGTTGGATTCGTTGTCGGACCGGATGAGGATCGTGTCAATGTCGGTTCCTTGGTACGTGCTTTGCCAGAGCTCGCCCGCGATGCGGTTCACTTCGGCCATCTTCATCGAGTGGAATTGCATCACGGCTCGGTCCACAGCGGCGCCGCACTGGGCCAGGTCTTCTATCGCGGCTTTGGTCGTCTCGACCCGAATGTGAGACTCGCGGTACTTGTGCTTGGCGTCTTTGTAGTCCATTTCCCATTCTTTCAGGAGCCGGCCCAGCTCCTCGTCTTTGGACTTCATTATGCCCATGACGGATCCTCGCTCGGCTACCAGCCGGTTTGACTGGTTTTCTAGAACCTGCGCCTCACTCACAAGACGTTCATAGTCTTCATGGGCGTTGCGCTCCTCGAGATCTGCAATATCCCGTCGCAGGACTTCGAGCTGGCGCAGATGCTTGCGGTAGTTGAGGTTATCGGTAATGTTCTTCTTCTTGCGATCACCGCTGTCGATGTCTTGCTTCAACTTGTTCGCCCGCACGGTGAGATCCGCAATGTCCCTGTCCAAGTTGGTGATGGACTTCTCCAGGGCTTCAATCGCACGCTCGTTCGACGCCAGGTTGGAAGGGCCCCCTTGGTCGATGTAGGCCTGGATGTCTTTATCCAGCATCTTGATTTCACTGACCAAGTTGGAAATCACGTCTCGTTTCTCGACAATCACCTGTTCTTTGGCACGCCCTTTTTGAAGTGTTTCGTCGCGGGCCGATCTGGCGTCCTCGATGCTTGGCTCGATTTTTTCGAGTGCTTCGTCAGCGCGATGGATAATTTCTCGCTGGTGGGCCATGTCTTCCTTGAGAGACTGTATTTGATTCTGCATGTCAACCTTTTTGTCCAACTGTCCTATAGCAAGGCCGATTTTGTTTCTGAGCTCACTTCGTTCGAGCTCCAGAGAGCTCAGCTGGTCCTTCATCCGCTGTCTATCCGTAGTGAGCTTGGAAATTCGGGATTTGAGGCCCCTGAGTTGTTCCCCAATGCTAGCTTGAAGCTCATGAATCTCGTCTGCGCTTCGGGTCGCACCGCCAGACATTTGCTGCGACATGATACGGTCCACCTGCCCCTCGGACTCTTTGATATCTTTGCTCAGCTGGGACATGGTTGACACGGTCTTGGCAAGGTCATCCAAATCGCGAACTCTCTCTTCTTCGCCAGCTACCCTGGCTTCGTGCTCCTCCAGCTGGCGTTCAAGAGCATCGAATTCTGCTTCGATGGACCTGCTTTCGTCGCGGACTGAGGGCAACTCCGAGCTGAGTCGCTTGTACGTGTCGTAGGAGGACCGAACCGCGCGGAGAGCGTCCAAGCTCACCATGGAGTCCTTCAAATCCTGTTCGACGTCCACTTTGCCTTTTGGGTTCAGTTGCTTTTCAATCTTCTTACTAAGACGGTCCAAGCTGGCACTCTGATCATCATCAAAGTGGCGTTCACACAACAGGCACCTCTTTTTCGACTCCAGCATCCGCCTGCATTTGGTGTAGTAGTCCACAAGGGCATCGAAAAGACTCAGCTCGTTGCGATACTCCTCCACTTGTTGTTCCATAGCTGCTACCTCGCCCGGATAATCACCAATAGCCACACCATCTCTTATCTCCTGCAGTATCTTGAGGACGTCTTGCTCGCACTTTCCAGCGTCTCGCGTCTTTGTTTCCAGCGACTCTTTGGTATCCTTGAGCTTGTATTCCACCTTCTGTTGCTTCTGCTTGGTGTGCTCGAGGACTTTACGGGCTTCTTGAAGTGACTTGTTTTGCTGGCTTAAAATCGCTTGAAATTTGGATTCCAAAGTGTCAATTTCCCAGTCGTTCCCGATGGCGGCAGAGAATTTTGGCTTCCAAGTGGTAGTGAGTGTCTCCAGCTTCCTCCTTCTATCAGCAACCTCTTTTTTCCTGTAATCGAGCTGCGCTCTTTCCGATGCTTGGCGTGTGCACTCGACGAGTTCTGTGCCCAGCTTCTCATTATCATTTTCCAACTTGCGCAACTTGTCATCTTCGTCAGATATTTGCCTGTCCCAATTTGCCTTTTCCAGCTCGGCTTGTAATCTGTCGAACCTTGTGCTGATGTCCTCGAGCTGTCCGTCTAGGATAGCCTTGGCACCTTCATCAACGTCGATCAGGCTGGCTTCATTCTGCAAAATTCCAATGCGCTTTTCAATAGCCCCAATACGTTGCTTGGCCGATACGCGGTCCTGGGTTCTGGCAGCCTTTTGCCCCTCCAATTCTGTGATGACACCTGTTGCTGCATCGAGTTCCGTGGCATTTTCCCTTTGCAAGCACTCGATATCTCGTTTCTTGTCGCCTAGTAATTTTTGGATCTTCTCCTTGAAAGACTTCACATGTTGGTCGGTCAGGTCCCCATCGTAGCCGCGAAAACCGTGCGTGCCGGCCGCTTCCTGGATTAATTCCATGCGAGCTTGTATTTGTTGCTCATATTTGTCTTTATCAGACCGGTGTTTTCCCTGCTCTGATAATTTCGTAGAAAGGTTCTTGCGTGCACCGGCTAGCTCTTCTTGCAAACCACTGTACTGAGACTTATTCTGTTCGGCTTCCTCGCGATACCGCTCCATACTCTGCTCATATTGTCCCAAAGAGTTCTCCAACGACGCATCGTCACCTGGTAACTCGTCAAACGTTTGCTTGAGCTCATTGACAGCATCCTGACGGTATGTCAACTGCTCTCGCTTGTTGTTTAGGTTCTGCACTATCTGAAGATAGCTATTTGCCTGTTCATGTTTCTGGCGAACCTTGTCACGTGTTTCCTGCATTTTGGAAGAAAGGGTTTCGCATTTCTCACGGGCGTCTTCGATTTCGGACTGCAGGCCAGTCATCCGCTTCTCGGCCTTCTCGCCCCGATCCTTATTGACCTTGTTGTGTGCCTCATCGTTTTGTAGTTTCCCCAGTTGTTCCACATGTTTTTTGCGGAGGACTTTCAGGTTATCGATAGCTTTGGTATATTTGAGAGCTTCAAAAATCTCGTCGAATCGTTTTTTCAGTGCAGCTGGCTCGCTGAGTGGCCAGAGTGATTCATCTTGGTGACAGAAAATGACCGCATCGAGAATGGCAGGAGATACACCAAGTCGTTCTGGGATCATTTCGTCCAACTGCGCTTGTCTGGTAGAAGTTGTTGTCCTCTCGCCATTGTTCACTACGACCAGAGAACAATCGAGCGTTTTCTGAGACCTGGTTGTCTTCTTGACCGTGAGCTGCATGCTTCGAGTGGCAACATGTTGGCGATCGTTGATGGAACGAAACTGCAACTTCACTTGGGCCATCACCTCCTTCTCTCCACAGAGCTTGGGATCGTGAATAAAAGCGCCGCCCTTGCTATTGGGCGGCAGCTCTCCGGTGGTGGCATACTTGAGACACTCTATGATGGTCGTTTTTCCGGATCCATTGTACCCCACGATCAGGGTCAAGGGAGTGTTGAACTGTATCGCCTCCCGCACAGATGGACTAAACGACCTGACTCCTGAGATGGAGAGCTTGTCGATTCTCGACATCGTGAACGGCGTGATGCATTGATGTGAAGCAAGCTCTGTGATGCACGACCGTTAATAATACCGAGTCGGGCTGCCAGCATTCGATTCGACGAACGCGCCAGACAGCGAGCGGGTCACGCGTTTGAGAGAGAGAGAGCATGGTGCGTTCTCACGTGAGCAGCGAACGGAGTACGGAGTAAATAATACATGTAACATGTACGGAGTACTCCGTACATACATTACCTACATATTCACTGCCCAGCGGCGCCGACTGCCTGTAGATTCGCCACCGTACATGTACAAGTTACAACCCAGCTAACCCATTTTCGCGCCGAGTCTTTCCTCCCAACTTCTCCCTCCTCTTACCCCGGCTCAGTCCTCTTCTCTCCTTCCTCACTTCGCAGATCTTTCTCTCGTGTTGTAAGCTGCTGTCCGAGTTTTGCTGAGCCTCCGGATTAGTAGACAAGCGATGGCAGCAGGATTCATTGCACAGCAAGGTAATACTAGGTGAGACTCGGCGCTCTATCCCTAATGTACAATGACCAATTTTGAGAAACAGCCGAGTGGACGAGGAGAGAGGTGGTGGGGTGGGTCACGGCCAGAGGCGAAGAGGGGCCGAGCCAGGGGTGGGTCGCTGCTGGACACTGAGACAACTGAGCCAGACCCCGGGCAGTCGGGCTGCTCAGTGGACAAGGTGGCAAGACAATCAATCACAGAGTGGCAGGACAGCTGGCAGGGGCGCAGGCGGGCAAGTCGTCCATACGTTCAGAACATGGACTTGTTTGCTTTTCCCCATGTTTTGCCACATCGCGAATTTGCTTGGGAATCGGCTAATAACAGACCTTGTCCTTCTTTTTTCGGTCGCCGGTTCTTCACTCTCCTCAGCTGACTGCTACTCAGCTACTCAGAGCAAGTCGCTGCATGTGGACTCAATGGCTGCAATTCCTCTCATGTGGGATGCCGCAAGGGTCATTTTGGTTTCTACAGGGGCTTCGTGTGACTGCGGCTTTAATATGTGATCTTGACGAAATTTTCTTGTATTATTTATGCAATCTGTGTTAATATGCCAACAATATGTATCTATCTTCCTTGGCGCCGGTACAGAGTACACAAGGCCACAATCGCGCACCGACCGGGATTATTCATCAGTAATTTATTAGTAGGTATGGAGAGCGAGTACCGCTGTATTATTTATTACCTATATCAATACATACGCGCACCGGCGGCACCGCAGTGAATGGTGATTTATCCATCTTCCATCGAGGGTTCTCAGAAGGTGTCCTTGCGCATTGTCGCCACAACATGACCGTGGCGCCTCAACACGCGCCTTTAATACAAGGACCGAAATTCAAGACTCGGCAATTGACACTTGACGTGTAATCTTATCCGAGTACGAAGTACGGAGTATTACGGAGTAGCACGACAAGCAAGAGCGAACTCACTCTGAGTGTCTGTTTCAGGGCAAGGCTCCCCTCTCGTAAGCCCTCGAAGCCCTCGAAGGCCTCGCGAGCCCCGAAAACCCTCGCACCCTCGCACCCAACAAAGCACCAGGCCGCATGCAGGGCAGGGGACGGTAAGGGCAGATCAGAACGCAAGTGGACAAGTGGGCAGAGACAAGCCAAAGGTCACCCCGTTCAAAGGCTGATGCTATTGGCATTACAGCCCGCTTTTTAATTGGAGGCTTTGCTCCGGAGTACTTCCGTCTCAGTGGGCTGAGCCGCAGGCGGGCAAGTACCTGATGCAGCCGTTTCCTCCGCCTAGATGCCAGCTAGCGCGCACAGAGGCAACATGGAACACATTACTAATTTAATGGAGCGTACATATGTACATGTAATACGTACCGGGGGGGGGGGAGATTACATACATAGCACCGGGCAGCACCGCTGGAAGCAATGCTGTGGCCGCCGCTGATGCCCCCATCTGGTGCCTTTGCTCTCGTAAACTAAAAATCAATTCATGTCTGGTCGGGCCAAGTCGTCTGGATTAAATTAGCTCCCTCATGGCCTTCTTGCTCCAGCACACTTTGTCTTCCCTAGGCCTCGCCGTTTTTGCATCCTGCAACTTCGTTTTTTTTTTTGTGTTTGAGTGTGTGCGTGCGTTTTTTTTTTTTTTTCACTTCCGGGTTCCCTTCCTCTCGTTACCCCGGTCTCTCGTCAACCGCCGTTGATGATTCAGCGCCCGCCCCTCCTCTCCTTCACGTACCCACGTAATACCCACGCACGTTACGGACCACTCACCCTCGGCCGGCCACTTGTTACTGCACGCAGCGAGCGACTGCACCAGCTCCACAGCCAGCCAGCCAGCCAGCCTGCTCCAGGCCAGGCCCGACTCTATATTATACCGTTGCTCTCGCTGGAATCGCCCAGATAGCCGGGTTTGCACTCGTTCTGTATTGGAACTGGGGCGTCGCAAAATTGAACCCTCGCTGCAGCTCCTCCAGAGGCCAGGCGGCCTGCCTGGTATGCCCGCGCCACATGCTCACGCCACGGTTCTAGACTTGGGATGCCTGCTGTCGATTCATCCATTCACCAAATGCAATACGTCGAGCGGTATATGAATCATCTAGATCACTAAAACATCATGTCCCACGGGCCTCCACCACCTCCGCCGCCATCTGGCAACTTTTACGGCTTTGCGCAATACCACCAGAATTCCTTTTCTAATTCCTTTTCTAATGCGCAGAATGATCAGGTTAGCAGTCGCATTTCCATCACGCCTCCATCCTGCTCTGATCTACCCCCTTCCTCCCATTGATCTACTGATAATACTCAGATGGGCTGACGGGATCACTTCTCTTTACTCTTGCTCTAGTGGCCAGAGAGCGGACAGGAGAGCTTCGATCTTATGTCCTTCTTTGACGATGGCGACATACCGATGAATTTTGACACGGGAACAGGCGCATCAGGCCTTTCCATGGGGGATTCAACAACTATGAGCAACGGCAATGGCGACATCACCATGAGCAATAGTCCCGACGCGCAAGACCAAACTCCAGCAGCTCGTTCGCAGGATAATTCGATGGTCAGCACGGCAGACAACGTCCCTGGTGGCGGACCCTTGCCCCCCGGCTCCTTTGCACAGATGAGCTTGTCAGGGAACGGCGGCGGCAACGCCAGCACACTGACCGACTTCACCAAACGGCGGAATTGGCCTGCCAAGGTCGTTGAGGAGCTCAAAGACTTCTTGCACATCCTCGACGCCAATGGACGGATAAAATATGCATCCAGCAGTATCTTAAATATCTCGGGTCATTCCTCAGAAGAAATTCAGGACGTCTTTTTGAAAGATCTTATCCACCCCGATGATCAAGGCGTCTTTGTTTCGGAGCTCAACGAGTCCATTGCCTCGGGCATTCCTTTACGACTGTTTTACAGATTCAAGGTCAAGGATGGCACGTACGCCATCTTCGAAACAATCGGACACGCCCACATTGCTGCAGCTCGATTCGCACCGAATCCTAGTAACCAATCCCCATTTTGTCAGGCGGTCTTCATGATGTCGAGGCCGTACCCGACAAAAAACGCCGCTTTACTCGATTCATTTTTAGAACACAAGATGGAGAACGAGCGGCTCCGACGCCGCATAGCCGAGTTGCGAAGAGAGGAAGAAGCTGAAACAGAAGAATCGAGCCGACACTATCAGGAAGGCCGCTCAGACATGACGCCATCAGAGACTACGGGAACCTCGGCAGCTACTCCGTTCTTCTTCCGCAGCCATAGCTCAAGCGGCGACAGGCACGACAGGATAAACCCCGCCTTAACTAGGGAGAATCTCGAAGGTGCCGTGGCCGCTCGACGCTCCGATTCGCTAGGCGATAAGATGGCGCGGTACGAAGGCAACTCACATGTCGAGACCATCGAAATGTTGACAGGCTTGCGATATCTGGAAGGCGAGCGCAGTAGGGGTATTACCACAGGCGGCAGCAGCCCAACATTGATCAAAGGCGATGCCGGCATCGCCATCCCCGCAGATCGAGATTCGAGAGCTGGCGAGAAGAAGAAGAAGTTGAAGACGGCGGAGGAATACGTGTGTACAGATTGCGGTACGCCCTCACCCCTTTCTCGCCCCCTTTTCTTCTTCTGGGTCTTAATCTTATTCCTTCCCGGACCTTTAACTTTAATGTTGTTCTTTCTCCCGCACATCATTTTTTTCTCAAATGGCATGCTGATCGATTTTCAGGAACTCTTGACTCCCCCGAATGGCGGAAAGGACCCAGCGGACCGAAGACCCTATGCAACGCGTGCGGCCTACGATGGGCCAAGAAGGAAAAGAAAAGAAATACGGCTTCGCACAAAGTTCCGCAAATGGATCAAGCTATGGGCTAGACGTGTCCATTACAATAATGGTATGATGAGTTGAATTTCGAAAATGGAAAGTGCATCATAGCAAGGCGTCACCCCGGCCGCAGCCGGCGTTTGGAAACGTGGTTTCCTTAGAAGACATGAAGTGTATGAATTTTTTTGAATTTTTTTGGAAAGATGGCATGGACAGCAGCTCAGTACAAGATATTCTTGACATTTAGGCAACGAAGAAGGCTTACTCTTTTTTTGATCACAAAGCGGGCAGGGGGATTCTTAGGATATATATATATGTACATTTTTTTCATTTCTGTCCGAGGGCACACGACATGATGGATCAGATACTTCTGGTATGATGGGCAGGACTTGTATTTTTGGGCAACGTGTTGGGTAGCGAGAGCCAATTCTGGTAACCTGAGATGTCGGTCGGCATTAGCCATGAGTAAATAGAAAAGGCGAGGAAGAGCGATAAAAAAAAAGAGTAAGATTCCATGAAACTGATATGAACACGAGCCAAGTCATATTTGACGTAGGATTTGAAATTTTGATTATCATCAGCGCCACCCTGGTCCGCCCGCGTCGTATGTACATTAGCTTCGGCGTGCCCCGCAATCTGCGCGTCATTAACTTTATTGAACGGAAAACGACTGGGCTATTCGGGGCGATGGACCGACGAATAGAACCAAGAGGAACGGCAGGCCGATGAAACTCAAGGGACGAGGACACCGACTGCTTAAGTAATTGGGGCACCCAGAGAGTTTGACGCGGCCTTGGCCGAGTCCTTGATCATCAACTTCGTCATCAACAAACGCTACGAACCGCATTGCCAGAACACACCATCACACACACAAAATGGACAAGCTGATGAGCATGGGCAAGGAGATGCTCCAGCAGCAACTTTCTGGGAAAGACCAGAACCAGGATCAAGGTACGCAGCGCTTGTTCGACTTCAACGGAATCCCACTCTGCCCTGCTTTGCCATTCCCGGCCGGCTTCGAGGTGTAATAGCTCGGATCTGGGTGACCGCCTCCATGCCTTTTCTGAGGTGATTACCCCGCCATCCGGGCAGCCAAAAAAGACTCAGCGCTGTGAAGAAACGGCAGGAGCTATGAACGAACCAGACCCGTCGACAATTTGTCGAATAATTAATAATTCACCACTTCGTCTCGCGTAATACAAGCTAACCCGGTCTCTTATTCATTGCCACCCTGCAGCCCAGTCAACCAGTGCGTATTGCCATCGCGTCCAGTAAATCGACGAATATGCAAAAGTTTCTCACCTTTTTTTCTTCTCCATCGACAGACCAGGGCGGCGGCCTGCAAAACGATGTCCTCAAGATGGCGCAGCAGCACGCGTCCGGATCGGCTGGAAGCTCTGGAAACAGCGACCTGTTCTCCAACATTATGAATGCAGTTGGTCAGAAGCAGGACAAGATTCAGAATGAAGACATTGACGAAGAAGGTGCGTTTTAAGAGGGGGGGGGGGGGGGGGGGGCGGGGTCTTTGACCACCTGGTTTTTCCCCCTTTCTGGATTCGCAGAGGCACCAACCAACCGACTGACTCTTGGGTGTTCAAACAGACGCCGTGAAGCAACACCAGCATGCGTACCAGGACGATGGAAAGGGCAACTCCAGCAGCCTTGGCACGGCGGCCGCCATGCAAGCCCTCAAGAAGTTTACGCAGTCGGACAACAGTGCGAGTTCTGCTTCCGGCCAGGGTGCGTTTTTGGGCATGGCCATGGCGGAGGCGAGCAAGGTGCGTTTTCTCCGTTTCTGCTTCCGAAGCTCGTGTCTTGCATAGGGGACGTGTTGTCGGGGTTTCCCAGACTGTATGTTTATCGCTACCACTTGCTAACGTAGCCTATCTTAAAGCTGTTTGATGACAAGGCCGCAAAGGGCAAGGTCGAAGGCGGCGCCAGCAAGGAGAATGTCGTACAGCAGGCTGTTGAGACGGCTATGAAGATGTACTTCAAGAGCCAGGCTACTTCGCAGGGTGGGTTGGCCGGGATGGCCGCCAAGTTCCTTTGATAAAGGGGAGAAATGTACGGTTTAGCCAGTGAGGTCTTGTCTCGTCGGGTGCGACTGCAAAAAAAAAAAAAAAAAAAAAACCAAATCATGCCCCTGAAGTGAGGCTATCAGATTTATGAGTATTCAGTCAAAAAGTAGTAACAACCCTGATTTCGGGCCACCATATATCAGGAATCGTTGAATATTTTTACGAATTAGTGATGACCACGCTGGTCTTTGAACAGCCTTTAATTACCATGACTGACTATAGAGAGAAGCTATCGCGCATGGACATTTGTATCACAAATACGCTCAAATGGATACATGATTATATCGCAAGACTTGACTGGAAGTCAAGAAAGAAAATCGCCATTGCTCTTTTGCCCTCTTCTTGCCCTCGTCATGTCGCGTCCCCTCAGGACCATGGAGACAGACCCGACGACTCGATCCCCACTATCGCCCGCTCCTGTTCCTCATCCTCGCAAATCCTTGTGCCCCCCCATCAGATCTGGAGCAGATGGACCGAGGATACGTTTGGTTCACAGTTGGACTAACCTTCTTGCGCTGTCGACACGTCTCACCTCACCGGACCGGCTTGGCACAGTGGGCAACTTTGTCGGTATACAGAACGTGTCCGTCATCTCTGGGTTGATGTGGATTTCTAGGCAGACTGGGAGAATGAATGTATTGCAAGGGCATTGACGAGCTAAGTTGTTACTGAGAGCCTGCGGGTTCAGGCACCACGACTCTCGCCGCTACAGTGTGATGAATTGGTAATATACGTGTGTACTACGTCCTGCCTTTTATACGTCAGAAACTGACTTGTTATTCCTTCTCATCCTCTCTTGTCTGTCCGAAACTAGGCATCGCCTCTCGCCAGGGCCATCACGTCCAGCCATGCGTCGGGCCTCCTGCGGCCCTCCTCATACTTGGTATGCAGGTACTCCTCTGCCTCTCCTGCAAACGCCAAAAGCTGCTCTTCACTTCCCCATTCTCCTGTGGCCAGCAGCCCAATGGGGACCTTGCCTTCTCCCTTCTTGGGCGTGGCGTATCCCACGGGGACAGATACCGAGGGCGTGCCCGTCATGTTGGCCAGGAAGATGTACATCATGTTTCTAAAGGTAGTGTTCGCATCGTTCAGACCGTGCGTCTCATCACCGGGCGTCTTTGGCCATCCCGCAAGAGGAGTGGTCGGGGACATGATGAGCAGGCCGGGGTATTTCTGGAACAAGAACGCAAAGTGCCGCATGATGAGGGTACGCATCGAGTTGAACTTGAGAAAGTCTGCTGCAGGAGTTGCCGTGCCAATCGACATGAGAAGTCGGTTGGCAGAGCCAACGAGGGATAACCAGTCTGAGGGATTGACTGTTCTACGACGGGCGGCTTCCGACATTTCGGTGATGCAAATGATGCCGTGGGAGAGCTGGGCTTCGCCGAGATGAGGAATGGAAATGTCGACAATTTCGTAGCCTCGTTCCTTGGCAAAGTAGTCGATGGCATCGTCGCAGTGCTCGGCAACCTCGGGATCCGCGGCATTCCACCAGTCCGATAAACGCCCATGATTTTTTTGGCGGACGGCTGGGGAGGTAGCGAGCGTCCAAATGCACCCTGGACTCCGTCTTCGGGATTGGCCTGGGACATGAAGCGATAGGCAATGGTCAAATCGGAAACATTGGCGGCAATGGGCCCTGTGATGCACATGGTGCTGCCCATGTAGCCCGTACGATGCTGGGAGGTCTTGAGGCCGTACAGACCATTGAAGCTCGCCGGGATGCGAATGCTGCCTCCGGCATCCGTCGCGACAGCGATGGGCACGATGCCGGAACACACTGCCGAGGAAGGACCAGAAGATGATCCACCAGGATAATACTCGTTGTTCAAGTGATTTGTAGGCGAGCCTTGGGCGATCTGTCAATCAAGGTTAGTAGGGAGGACGAAGGACGAAGGACGAAGGACGAATGGGCATAGAATTCAAGCTGGAAACACACACATTCAAACCACAAGTATCTGTACAAATGTTTACGTTAGTATCATAACTCGTCGAATCTACTTGGGAAAGGGGGGAGGGGGGGATTAAGGACAAACTCACCCGATCCAAGTTCATGCATACGATTCTTGCCCAGGACTATTGCGCCTGCATCTTGAAGCGCCTGTACACACCACGCCGACTTCTCCTGTCTCTTGAAATACGGCGATTCCGCATTGTACTTCATCCCGAAATGGTTTATGTAGCCCTTGGTGTTGACATCGTCCTTGACTCCAATGGGAACACCATCTAGAATGCTCAAAGGCTTTCCGGCGGACCATCGAGCGGTAGACTCCTTGGCAGCCTCGAGAACCAGCTCATCGTTACCGTGGTTGTCCGCCCAGGCATCTTCATATTTGGTCTTCTTGTCTCCTCCCGGCTTTGTAAGTGGGAGGAGGGCCTTGACCACGTCAAGAGGTGTGAGTTTGCCGGATTTGTAATGCTCATGATAGTCATTGATGGAGTAGTACTTGACTTTGGGGTCGATGTGTTTGTCAGCCAAAAGGGCAGGTTCCAACTCCATCATTGGGCCATTTGGACCTAGGGGCGTAACGCAGGGCTGTTCTCGGCTCGTTAGACTTTTGACCTTTCCCGAGTCTCAATCGAGTTATCAATCGAGTTGAATGGCAAGAACACGACGAAGCATTCTATGCAAGATGGAACATCAAGGGTACTGACATCAAACGTTTGCGGAATTCCATCAAGAGCCGGCAAGTCTTTGATTTGGCCGAACCCGGCATTGTTCCAGAAGAATCTTTGGAGGATCCCAGATCGTGATACTCTCCACGTCGGGTCAAAAGTCAGCATTTGTCAGTTGACACGTCAAATGTGAATGAAGGTTGTGCTGGGACATGAGTCACATGACTTGACGTACAGTGCGCTGGCAGCAACCAGCGAATAACCACGCAAAACAGGATTGCTTGCTGGGGGAGGCGCATATGTTGTTTCTGGGCCTTCCACGGGCTTGGGGTAATTGGCAAATGCCCGTGCTGATGCCATTGTCGTTTTGGTGTTTTAATCTTTTGAGCAGAGTTGAACGGTCAATTGGCAAATGAAACAAACTGTCATCAATTTTTGACTAGTGGCGGACTACGCACGGAGTTTATAACCCTGACTGCCGTTGCAGGGGATGGATGATGGATGACACACCTTGTTTTGAATCTCACTGGCTGGCGAGGCAGACAGAAAGATGGCTGGGCTGACGGAGACGCAGATGTTCAAGAGTTGCCTCGGTTCATCATCAAACATGGATTATACAACACTATTAGTGTCGACTAGCAACCGGGACTGAATTAAAAGAGTGGAGGCGCCGGTACACGTTGTTGTCTGCTGCGTGTGATTAACTTACTAATAATTGTGAGTCTTGACGTCTTGACCCCCGGATTCCCAGACCCTCACATTACGATAAACTTCGTCTAGGCTCCAAATTTCAGACCAGTCCTATTGATTGATTCTCCTCTTCCTTCTCCTTTCTGTGCGCGCGAATCACATCCACTGAGTATCGCAGTTGAGTTGACTTTATTTCATGGGCATGAGGTCAACATTGGCCATGTACAAACCTTCTACCGAGGAAGGTACGTACCTGGTTATTGAGATGTTCATGGCTGCTGCCTGCTGCATGTTTCAGAGTCAACCAGAGTAATCCGTAGAGACACATGACGATGAAGCGGGGATCCAGTCTGCCCACCACATTCTTCCACCACTGTATTGATTGATTATTTACTCGGTATGTATGATTTCTTGTATTTCTATCCAAGGCCAGTCTCAGTCTGATCAGTCGTCCGAATGTACGGACTATTGGTTCCAGAATGACCTTGCCAACCGCACGCGCCAAGCACGATGAAGCTGTACTCCCGCAGAGCAGAAGCCGTCTGATTCACAATCGTTTCACAATTTCCGCGCCGAACACCATGACACAACGGGCGGTCCTCAAAAGGAAACTAGTCCCGTCCAATGTTGGCTTTGAAACCAGTATTTCCCCCCTCATTCTGATCTCATCGATCATCCAACGAGCCTCGCCTCGTCTCGTCTCAACTGAGTCTCATCTGTCAAACGACGACAACAACAACGTGATGAGTGATGATGCCAACAGAAACAGTGGATTCGACTTGACATGGATTCTTTGTGATGCGGGATTCCTCCCTCCGTGCCTCCCCAATCTTCCCAATGAAGGAAGAAACTGTACCAAAGGGCGTGATATGATCTTGCACCTGGTTTGAAGACCATCTTAATCGACATGGCGAGAAGCATGGTAAGGTGACCGCATTGCAATTGTGTCCAGCCGAGAATGCAGCACGGCCGACGGTCTTGTGACGGTCCTGCGGAACGGTTTAGAGCCCCTTTGACAACTTGGCAACCATGCCCACTTCCGCGTAGTGATAGTTGAGTATATAATCTTTTGGATAACACCCTGCAACTGAATGCCGGCCAGGCGACGAAGACAGCAACAGCGCCACCCGGGATGATGATGGCTTCTCTTTTCACTTCGGCCAGCCGCCATGATGCATTGGATTCATGGACCCCACGGATCGGCGGGCCAGGACTGGCCCAGATGGCCTCTCAGCGGGGCCATGCCAGCCAAGCACAGGCACGAGCAACACCACGAAATGGCGTGTCAGCCCAGCACTGGCGCGTGCTGTGATGGTGTGTCGCACCACCAGACTTCTGGCAGAGGATTGCGTAAACCTATTACCTGCACGGAGTTTGGTTCTGGTTTTGGTTCTGGTTTTGGCTTTGGCTTTGGCTTTGGCTTTGGCTCGGCTTCGGCTTCGAATCCAAGCGTGCGGAGGACTTTTGATTGCCCCCATTGCCAAAGCCAGTCCGGATTCTATTGCTTGCTTTTCTCTCCCCCACGGCGTGTGCCTCATGGCGAGACGGCCTCATGTGTGGTCCAGTGTGGATGCCCTCAGCCCCTGCTACCCACCCCGTTTCAGTGCTTACCTCGTACCAAGCAGCCATTGGAATCAGCCCTCGACCTTTCTTTGGAAGGTTGCGCCAGACACCAGACACCAGACACCAGACACCAGACGGAAGTGAAGTGAAGTGAAGTGAAGTGGTGGGTTATTACCGTGGGTACAAAAGCAGGCTGTGCATTGATTGCTGTGCAGGTGCAATCCGTTGTTGGGCAGCCGGCTGGCACGCTGGTCGCTTGCCCTGTGCTGGCACAACCCGCTACTTCCTACCGCCCCGTACTAGCATCAACCTCAAACCTCGAACAAACATCTGAGTTGAACTTGTCCCTACTTTGTGCCGCCTCTACAATCCACCCGTATCTTCACTTCATCTTCTTCCTCAACCCCAGTCTCTCGTTAATATCACTCTACTCATATGCTTCCCTTGTCTCCACTATTGACCACTTCTCTTTCACGTCCGTCGTCCAACGGAAAACTTTTGATCATCTTTCCAGCGACGTTCCGCAAACATTCATAGACTTGGACTCAGCCTCTGCGAGTTGATCATTGGCTACCCATTTTGTCGACTGACACAGATCTCGTTATTGGGCGCGCGATTACTTCGCCAATCTCGACACCATCCTCTTTCGCAACCCCCGGCGACGAGAAAACCGAACAAATCTTCGAAAGCACCATTGAGCTTCCCGTTCTACGTCAACTCAGCCCACCTCGATCACTGATATTACACATCCGCCAGACTCCCGGTTGGAGTCTCTCAGCTGCCCATCGTGGCTCGACTCGAATCTCGCAAGTCTCTGCTGGGTGCCGACCCAGGCTTTTCTCAGCAGGCCCCTCAGCATCATTCACATTACAGTCAGTCGTCATCACACGGTGGTCGAAGTAGCGACTATGGCCAAGCCTATCCTCAACCCGCTTATCCTTCACCTGAATACTCTCAGCCCACCTATACCCAACCAACATACGCTGAGAATGCAAACCTGCACAATTTCGATCAAGGCTATGCAGGACGGCAAGGAATAGCATCCTCTGCGCCCGCCATGAGTATACGCCATGACACATGGGGTTTCCTCAAGACCAAATGGTCAGCAGCTTTCATGGGCGTTACTGCACTCCAGGCCATCATCTGCTTGGCGTTCGAAGCCTATGTTTTCGCTAGGTTCCAAACCAGCCTCGGCGCCCATATGGATGCTCCCAACGTCCAGTCCCAGTACAAGACAATTCCTACTTTTTTAACTCTCTTCATTTTTGGCTTCTTGTACGAGCTCGTTGTTGTTTGGGATGCTCTGCGCATGAAGAACACCATCCAAGTCATTGGCGTGTGCTTTGCCAACTTAGCTCTCCTGGTATATACCGCTATCCAAGTCGACCAGATCTCTGGCGCCATCGATATCTTGTTCACTTTTAATGCGCTCGAGCCCGGCGCCACGCACATGTCAGTGTGGTCGAAAGTCAGGGTATTCCTCATCGCCATCCCTGGCATAATTGCCCTCGCCACTCTTCTCATGGTCTTCATCTCTTGGAAACTGTATCAGGAATTTGCGTGGGACATCTTGAAAAATATTGGCGCTGATTATCGCATGAAGAAGCGTTTTCTTCATTACCAGGTAGGAGCTTCACCGAGGCGACAGGTTCAACATTTCACAGACACGACAACTAACACCGGACTTGCAGATCTACATCGCTCTCCTAAAATTCGATTTCTTCTTCTTTCTGGGCTTCATCATCCAATTTGTCGTCGTCGTTGCGGAGAAATCCGATCCCGAGTTCGCCTTGACCATCGCTACGATCCCAATCACGATTTTCATTTTGCTAGCCGCCGCTTTCTTCACTCGTAGAGAGAACAAGCCTGGCATGATTTGCATCATCATTCTCTTCCTTGGCGGACTGAGCTACTTTGCCTTCAAGTTGGTGCGAATTTATCAACCAAGCCACGCATCGTCCTATTTCGCTGTTCGCAAGTCGCTGTCTGCCTTTGCGGTCATCACCATCCTGTTGATTATTCTCACCATAATCAACGCCATCATTTGCATGGCCAATTTCAACAAGGGCTTGAAGCCACATCTGTCAGCTTCCCGCAAAGTCGAAGAAAAGCCCGACGCGACCTCGATCAGCCTTCACGATGTCAAGCCTCAGATGCCCAGTCGCATGACTATCGACTAAAGTGGAGGCCACGAGATGCAACAAACATGGAACAGCCACTCTCCTTGTTTAACAAGACGAAAAAAAAGAAGACTGGACAATCATCCTTTCTCGAAAAAACCGCAAATTTTACTTGCGAATCTGTACAAAGATATGAGCTTACGAAAATTCAAACAAGATACTCCCTCTTTCCCCTTTTGTGCCGTCCGTGAGGCTGGCTTCACGGTCGCGATAGTCAAGGGTAAATTTAAGCGTGCTTTTCATGTAGCGCCAAGTGATGACAATGTCTGGGGTGGATGGGAGACATTACCATGGGTCATTATAATCTTGGTGCTGTTGCCATTTCAAAGACTTTTTCTTTGACTTGAACGATCTACAGTGGCTGAATTTGGCGTCGGGTACGGAACGCTGTATTGCCACGCATGGGTCAAGGACGACGACTCTCTTTTTAGACGTGTGACCATTGTCAGGGGCCGTTTGCGAATACGACGCATATTGAGGACCCAGGCTGGAAAAGAAGGAAAATCCAGCATAATTAACGACTTTGTCTAGCCTGGTGAGATGGATTGGGCTGGGTCCACGAGGATTAAAATAGCTGAGGCCGCGGCTCACACGGACACATCATTTCTTATGGTCTCTCGCTTACAAATTCATATTCTCATCACCAAAATAAAAAATAAAATGAAAATGAAAATGAAAACATGTCAAGATACGCCTTGGTCACGCACATGGTACATTGCTCAGGGGTCGAGGTAAGTAGATGCTTGTTCAGAGACTATCTGGTCTGTCGTAGAGTGAAAAAATTTCCAAAGAAAAGGCCAACGCCGGACACCCAACAAGTCGAAGGACAAAGACAGCGAGCGCATGGATAATGAAATGCGAATGCGATCCGGCAATCGAGCCAGACGCTTGAAAGAAACATGAAGATAGGCCAATTTACAATCCAACAATCCCGCTGTAGGCTACCATTCCGCCCTGTGCTGGTTGATAATTAACATACGAAAACGCTTCACCACGTGCAGAGCAGAGCATGCTTGCGACTGTACTCTCATTTAAGTAATGGTACCCCAATGACCTTCCTACCAATGCAATCTCTTCATCGTTGCAAATAGTCGGTCGGAGACACAGTCTACAGTGTGATCTTGATGGCATCACGCAAGTGGCCTTCGGTCGGACAATAGGGGCATTTATACCGCGACCCCTTGGCGGCAATGTTGTGCAGACTGTCTCGGCAGAGGACGTGTCCGCAGGGTAGCATCATAGGCGGGTTCTGCTCGGTAGTCTGTTCTTTGCTGACGGGGCACACGAAGATGGGGTGGTAGATCATGGAGGTGGGGAGGGGTGTTTCGAAGGCGAGTTCGTTCTCGGTGGTCCATTCCGTCTTCTTCTCCTTCATGTACGTGGTGTACTTGATGAGGCGGGGGAGGGCGATGGAGCCGGCCGTGACGGCCATGTAGAGGGGTGATTCGGCGGAGAGGCCTAGCAGGGAGCAGAACTCGCGGGTGAAGGAGGCGGAGACGTCTTCGAAGGCCGAGTCGGTTTCGAATATGTGGCGGTATGGCGACTCTTCGAGGTTGGAGGCGTACACCATGGCACAGCAGAGCTGCTGGATTTCCTTGATGTGGCGAAATTGGAAGCGGGCAAAGTGTTGGCGGGCGTAGGACAGGGCGCCCATTTGGCCGTTGTTCTGGTCGTCGGGGAGGCCGTTGATGGAAGGGCCCTTGAAGAGCCATACGAATTGGAGCTTGCTCAGTTCGAATTCCAGGTTGCTGCCTTTGGCCTCTAAGTTTTGGTTGTTGGCACGGGCCCATTCTATGGCGGGCACGAGGTTGCGCTCCTTCAGCTCAGCGAGAATTCGGTACATTTCGGAAAACTTGTCCTGCAAGTCTTCCGAATGTAGCCCCTGCATGTCCTCGTCGCCTCGCTCTGCTCCCTCTTCGTCGTCGCCATCTCTGTTCATTTCGTCGTCGCCGTCTTGGTCGAGTCTGGAGGACTTGTGGCTGGCTAGAGATGACGCTTGCTTCTGCTCGCAGTGTTCGTGTTCCTCACGCAGAAACGTGGACGCTACTGAGAACTGGCCCTCCCGGAGGAGGTGCATGGCTATCGCGCGGTTGATAAGCACGGAATGGTCGGCCATGGCATCGGCCTCCATGGGCAGCTCTCGATGCGGAAGGGCCTAGGAACATTGTAAGAGTAATGTATCTTGTATTGACGAGACTGCCAGCTTTGGCGACTGTCGCCGAGACGGAATGTTGTGATGATTTATCAGCAGCTTTCGGGGCACATGTACTCACTCTGTCCAGCGCTTTGCCGTAGTTCCTCTGCGCTTTGGTTACGTTCTTTAAATCATCCGTTATAGCTTCCAGGCGGGCTTTCACGGGATTTTGTAATGTTGTCATGGCCATGCTAATCTTGTGGGCATCACCATCTGGTATCTGAGGGTCAGCCAATCGTTTCATTTTGTGCGCCATCAGCTGTGACGATTGAAAAAGAGGCGGCGGGTTCAGAGGGGAAAAATTCTCCCGTACCACCAGCTACTTGCTCTCGTGCGGCCATGAGCAAATCAATGATCGAGTCGACATCTTGAATGGCGGCGTTCAGATTCAACTTTCGCATACGGGCTACTTCCGCCAGCAACGGCCCAAATGGCGACGAAGGCATGTCGTCCTCCGCTCCGGCCATGGCTGCCGGATGTGTATAGAGGTTGAGGGCAAGAGCAGGATAAGGCGGTGATCCCAAGTCGCGGAGGGTTTCGAACAGCCTTGGGGGGACGGCAGATGTCGGAGTTTTGTATCGTCGTTACACAGACAGGGAGACTTTGGTTCGTCGACCAGGGAACTTTTCGCAGATGATGGAAAGCGAGTGGTCGTGTTCGTATCCCCAGCTTGGTAGTGGTTCGTATGTGGTGCTTATCGATGCTGAGGTCGGTAGTTGTTTTTGGAGGGGGGGGGGTGGAGTTCTGTTCTGGTCTGGTTGTGTTGGTGTTGACGGCCCCGCTGCAAGCCCGAGTTTCGGTGACTTCAAGCAAGCAACTTCCTTCCACTCAACACCGACCCTGACACTCGTAAACTTTCTACGTCTAGCTGAAACTGTCCATGCTGATCATCTGCCGAGCTCGCCAAATGTCGGTAATCTGATTGCCGCACGTCGGCAATACCTTAGTGGCCCTACCTCGGGGGTTTGAAACCTGAATGACATCACCAATAAGCTTCATGTTGCCCTTGCCCCAAGAGGGAGGCCGATTCCAACGAGACGATGACCTCCTCCCTGGCCCCTCCAGGGGTACGTCCACGCGCAACTCCCGAGATGCAGCCATGGGATGTGCAAATACTCAAGATCGTATTCGCACACGAGACGGCTTGTCGACCGCTTCTACGACTCCTCAGTCCCCCCAACGACGTTTGGTTCTACCCGATCCTCTGACTTTCCGGTAAACGCTTGCCAACCTTTGCTCTCCTTCGTTGAACAATTTGGCGCATGCTAATACATAAGCTCCATGCAGATTTCTTGAAGATGATCCTTGCGTGACAGTCATCGAGCGACGTTGTGTGCTCAGTGGTTATGAGTTGTACTTGGTTGAGCAGTGGACTTGCTCTCGGCAGTCACCCATCATCGTTGTCACGACTTATACTGGAGACGAGGAGCATTCTATAGTAGCTGGAGTCATATCCATTCCCGAGTACCAAGCTCATTGGTCTGCGAGACTTCGGTTATACTTCAACACGGCCGGCCAGTACAACGCCCGCCCAAAGCACACAGAGTTCGGGGAGTTGATGGTCACCAACCTGAGCAGTTTTCCATCGGCACTTACTGTCATTTCGGTTCCTGATGGGGACGTGCGCAAACACCGACAGCTATTCATCGTCAATGAAGATCTCAAAAGACTGGGGTGCTCTGGCCGCTCCGGTTTGGCACTTACAGACCCTACCGAAGCGACACAAGTAAAGTTTCACCAGCTGTACAAGATCAGTGATGGCATTCCTATCCTACAGTCTGTCATCGAGCTCATCAAACTTTGCCAAGTCGCACTGTACATGTTCGAGAAACTAGAATACGAATATATCGATGGACTGTTGTGCGACGTTACGGAAAGAGCGATTGGCAACTGGTGGACAGAGGTTGGAGCAGAGCACTACAATTTTGAGCCGACAGATGGCATTCTGGGACCTTCTACTGTGTCTGCCTTGTTGGGAATGTTGATGGGGGCGAGGAACCGGCTTCACTGGTTTGGTGCACCCGTGTCCAAGGACGTCTTCGAAATCGAGGCTACGAAGCGAGGCGTTGCCTACTTCCAGAAGCAACAAAAGCTGGACAAGACGAGGCGCCTCGATCGACAAACTCTCTTTAGACTACACACCGCCACAGCCAAGGGGGCTGCGGGTGAAGGATGGGGCGTGCAAAAGGCCGTGAAATCTACCGTGACGGAAATTGGCGGTAAGAGGGGGGAGATTGTCATGGACATGGTTTCTGGCAAAGACAAGGGCGGCCTTGCGGATATCGAAACCCTCGACATTGACAGGTTCGTCAATTTGGCATACGGCGATCGCCCCAGGTGGCTATGGCACGGCAAAGCTCGGAGGACTGGAAATGACGAGTTTGGCAGCGTTCAAGATCTGGGTAGTATGCTTCTCGGACGAAATGAGACCGCCAACTACACAACAAGACGCACGCATTCTTTCCCATTAGATGAGGAGCTAGACGCAAGAAGAAGAAGAGAGGATGACTCTACCGGGCCGTACTCTGCCGTCCCCGCCGGCTCGGTCAACAACATTGCAGATGTCTCTGGTGATAGAGACGCTCTTCGAAGGGGAGTCTTCAAAAGTGTCACAGGCAAGATGAGCGACGCCCGTTCCGGCCTCGGTCGCATCAAGGAGGCCGTAGGTGGTAATCGCCGGGGCCACATGAGCAAGCTCTCAATATCTACCAAAGAAGAGTTCCCTGACGCTGGCAATACCAATGCCGCCATTTCATCAGCCGCTCAGGGTGCAACCATGGCCTCAACTCCCGCCATGGTTGGACGCGCTTTGACATGGAAGAACAAGCCAGAGGAGTATCTTGCGACTCTAAACCGGGGCGAAGACGCGCTCCCAGGGCAAACTGATGAGACCGTGTATTCTGGATTATCAGCAAAAGGCTCCAAGCCAGACGAGAAGTCTGGGGATGAGCTATTGACAAACCTGGAATCCCAAAAAAATAACACCGATCGCGCCGGCTCCGAAATTCGCAAAGGCATTAGTCGCAAAGGGTCATCCACAGGACCTCGTGTTGCTGACGACGGTGATGTCCGCGGTCCACTGCCTGTAAAGGAACAAAAGGCAGGCAGCAAAGCCACTGTCATAGCTCGACGTCGCAGCTGCGGGACAGCCGACCTTGGCCTCGAACATGTTGCAAACGAGATTCGTTGGCCACGCCGGATATCATTTAGCGACGCGGAAGAGGCCATCCTCACGTGGGAAGAAGTCATTGACATCACGGAGACAGCGGACTACCTCGCATGCATGGAGGCTCATGCAGGAGCGGCAAGTCATTTGAACCACTTGATTGAAGAGATTGTCACCAGCATTGGACCATGGGCCCGAGACAAAGTCAAGGCCGTGGAGTCTCTGAATGATCGATACGGTCGAGACAAGGCCGAGCTGCAAGGCCTTCATCACCAGCTTGACGAGGCATGTCAGCGAGTGCGGCACAATGCAGACGAGCTTCTCGGTGAGCAACGCGAGAACCTGACGGAGAGCGTCAAGGAAATTGAGGTCCTCGTCGCGCGGCTCGACTACGAAATCAACGGTCTAGTCCAGAAAGTGCTTGACGTCGAAGACAGCGTTCAGAATTTCGAGAGGCAGGTGGACGATGTGGAGAGCAGAGCGGCAGAGCTCAAGGTGACGTTGGAGACGGAAAGCTGGGCGCATTGGCTAGTCCGAACGTTGACGGGGGTGGGAACCGGTCCCAACATTACGCGTGAGACATGATGTTCAACTGTATATTTGCTGCCAAGCTCAGTGGAACGTTGACTCTCGCACAGCTACTACTGTATATTGTATACAAGCTTGAGTGGATGACATGGGGATGTCGTCTATCTATCACTTTTTTTTTTTTTTCCTGTTTCGTCTTGTACATTCACAGCATCTCGGGCGTTTTTTTTTTGTTCCCCGCAAGACTAGATACCATATTGCTGTTACTTACTGCCAAGTCGTTAGAGGGGCGTAGTAGACAGGTCCCTCTTCCTCTCAAATCATGATGGTTTAGATGTATCCGAATAATTGTACAAGTCTCCTCTCATCCTCAGTGCCAGGCCATAAAGTCGCCCGCCCCGATGGCATCACGTCTATATTCGTACAAAAAGGGGGACCCTCTCCATCACCAAAGGACCATTT
The DNA here is from genome assembly GCA_022702365.1 of Epichloe sibirici. Lineage (NCBI taxonomy): Eukaryota > Fungi > Ascomycota > Sordariomycetes > Hypocreales > Clavicipitaceae > Epichloe > Epichloe sibirici. Next base: position 789,013 of record JALAAE010000001.1, on the reverse strand, counting down.
ATATTCCTCTCAATTCCCCCCCCCCCTTTTTTTTTTCCTTCCATCCACGCACGTCTCGTCACCAAAATCGCCAATCCAACCCTTTAAAACATGCCGCCGCCAGTGGAGGCTCCTCCGCCCAAGGCCTGTCCCTGCTGCTGCATAATCTCACTGACCTTCATGGACGTGTCGAGGAACTTGGCGGTGCATCGGTCCAGGCACACGGATTCGCCCTTGTTGAGCTCCCCCTCGCGGTAGTCGGTGGGGATACACTTCTTCTGGCACGTCTTCTGGAGGCTGCCACGACGGCCAAACACACCACGTTAGCTCTCTTGTCAGATATTCTTGGACGGACGTCCAGAGGGGCCGCCGACGACGCACCGGTTGTAGGTGTCGGCCATCATGCGCATTTCGCCCTCCACTGCGGCAATCTTTTGCTCCGAGGTGGGTTGCTGGCGTCCGATTCCGAGGAAAGACATTGTTGATGGGGGGGGCTGCGCGGGTTGTGCAATTGAGGGGGGTTCTGTGGTTGATGGGGATGGCGATGGCGATGGCGATGGTGGACAAGGAAGGTTTGACGTAGGTGGGTTTGGTAGGACAAAATTTCCCTGGTGGTTTGTTGGCGTAGGATACTTTGTCTTATCGATAGGTTGGGGGGATGCTGCGGTGGGTTACCCTAGACTTGGTTGGGTGCTTCCCGTTCTTGTGGGTTGATTTTCTGGGGTTCCTTCAGGGTTATCTTGTGATTATTTGTTTGGATTGGATTATTGGTAGTGGCAGGTGTGTATTTTGGCTTGGTTTGCAAGGACATATGTAATGAGCAGCAGTCATGGGTGGAATCTTGGGCGTCTTTTTTAGAATCACGAGATACGGAGCAGTTCGAGGTCGTGACCGCCATGTCAGTTATTTATTTTTTATCAAGAGTGCAACAACTTGATAGACGGGAATACAAAATCAGCGGTCAAAGGTGACGTTCTTGGTCCTCGTCCACTCATCCAGCCCCGAGGAGGCGTTGAACCGTCCATAACCACTGGACTTGGCACCGCCATGGGGCAGGGCGCCCTCATCATGTACCGACATGCTGTTGATGTGGACCGCCCCCGTCTCAATCTCCTCGGCAAAGCGCAATCCTCGTCGCAAATCCTGCGTGAAGACGGCAGATGCCAACCCGTACTCGGTGTCGTTGGCGATGCGAATGGCCTCTTCCTCGGACTCGACGTCCATGACAGAAACAGTGGGCCCGAACGATTCAATCTTGTAAATGTCCATGTCGGTAGTGACATTGTCGACGACAATGGGCCGCAGTCTCGTGTTGCTGCTCTCGTGCGCGTTCGCGTCTCCGTGTAGGATGGTGGCGCCGCGCTCTGTGGCATTCGCAACGAGCTGCTTGTTCTTCTGAGCGGCGGCGCTGCTGATGAGAACGGGGGCTTCGCCGTCGGCTGGGAACATGGCGGCGACTGCGGCGGTGAACTTCTCTCGGAAGGTGTCCTTGACGGCCTTGTGGACGAGGATCCTCTCGGTGCACATGCAGACTTGGCCGCTGTGGATGAAGGAGCCGAGGGCGCAGTGCTGGGCGGCAAGATCCAAGTTGGCGTCCTCCCACACGATGGCGGGGGCCTTGCCGCCCAGCTCCAGCACGATGGGCTTGAGGTGCTCCCCTGCCTGCTTGGCAATGATTCGCCCGACGTTGGTGCTGCCGGTAAAGTTGATCTTCTTGACGTGGGGGTTGGCGATGAGTGATGAGGTGACGGCCGCCGCGTCGGATGGTTCGTGAACAATCATGTTTAGCACACCTTTCGGTAGCCCCGCCTCACGGAGGATATCTACAATTGCCCATAACGATCTGGGGGAGATTTCAGAGGCCTTGAAGACGACCGTGTTTCCGGCAGCGATGGGGAACGCAACCGCTCTGGTACCGAGGATAAACGGGGCATTCCTGCGAGCCATGTAAGGACAGTATTATTAGAGGGGACACGAGGTAACAAGGTTACGCTCGAAGCAGACAATGAGAGGGTGTGCCATACCAAGGAGCGACGGACAGCACTACGCCGTAAGGCTCTCGCAACACAATGGCACTCCGGCTAGGGTTCGCAGTGGCTGGGAACGAGCCGGCCAGTGTGGGAATGCGGCCGGCAACGTCTTTCAACATGCCGACGGAGATGTTGATGTTGAAATCTGCCCATCCCGGAGCAGATGCAGTTTCGTCCACCATGTACTTTGTCAACTCTTGGCGGCGACTGGACATGATCTCGGCGGCTTTGAGGAATATGTCCTGGCGCTCCTGGGGTGTGGTTTTGCGCCATGTCTTGAGAGCCTCGGCGGCTGCATCAACAGCTTTGGCGGCATCAGCTACGGATGCACCGCCGCTCCTGTAGACAACTTCCCCCGTGGCCGGAGACTTGATCTCGAACGTCTTCTCGGGAGCATGGTCTTGGCCGTCAATGACGAGAGGCACGGTAGTATCTGCTGCTGCCATTGTGCGTTGCCTGTGCTATTTGAATTTGAATATGGAGTGCACCGTGATGGTCTTGGACTCTTGGTCGAGAGTTGATCAAGTTCGATGAGGATAACCAGCAGGGGGCACAGATATATACATACATGTTATACGGAGTACATACATACATGTATGTACATACGTATGCATGACAGCCCCGCTCGCTGCAACTTCTCGGGAAATCGGCATTCAGATAACACTCTTGGCTGACATATGTATTCTCAGACAATACGGGATATGTACTCCGTACGGAGTAGACTAACCTAGGAGATGAAAGAGCTTCCGACGCCCACGTGCGCCCGATTCAAGACAGTTCGGGATGGTGTATTATGCGTGGGTTCACGAGTTCATCGAATGATGCTGCCGACTGGCCACGGGGAAATGGGACGAGCGGGATATCCCGTACAAAGAAAGGCACGACGGCAACGACGAGTACTCCGTACATCAACCGTGCGTCTGATCACGGTCGAAAGCTGGGAAGCGTGTCGGCATCTAGGAACGGCTGCGACACGTTGGCAGTGTTGATGCGGATAGTCTCTTTCAGCCATGGTAAGCAAGGTCATAAATAAGCAAGGGGTTTGCGGTGTTTGCGGTATTTGATGACGACGGACGGGGGTCTTGCTTGTTGATGCGACGACGAGAGCAATGCACCTACCGACTTGAGGTTGGTTGGCTGGCAGAGCATATTGAACGTCTGCTTGGGTCCTTGAGGATTCTACATGTGTCGAAGTGGGTAGTGGCGGCTTAAGAGCTCTCTTCTCGGGTGAGCGGGAGGAGGAGGATGATGATGATGATGATGATGATTGCTTGGATTCGGCCATTGTTGGAGGAGACGATTGGGAAAGGACAGGATGAAGTTTGGTCCCCTGCTTCACTTCACAATGAAGGCGGAGTGAGTATTAGTTTATTGTCGGTCCGCGCTGGGGAGATATTTATTAAGCTTCATTCTGTGTCACCTTGATGTCGGCAGCAAGTCCCGATGAACCAATTGATAGGGCGGGATAAGAGCAACAAGAACCCCCAGCCTCGATCGGCACAGAAACAGAAATTCGGTGGCCTGATAATAACTCGCTGCCACCGACTTGACTTGAAGTAAGGTACATACATAGGTGCTGCTGACTGACTCACGAATCGTTGACGCCGTGATTGGGCCGTCGCGCCACATTGCACCACATTGCACCACATTGCACCACAGTGGCCCCACGGCGCGGAGCCTGGAGGTCTGAAAGGCGCCGATGACTTTTGTTTTCTATTTTGTTTTTAGCTGCCAATGCCAACTGGCCTGTGTTCCCAGATGGATCCTGAAAAAACGGCAGATGATGGGACGACAACGTGGAGCCGGCGGGAGCACGCACGCGCCAGACAGCTGGCGAACAGCTGGCGAACAGCTGGAGAAGCTGAGAGAGAAATGGTGATGGAGATGGAGATGGGAAGAATCCGTCGAGCCTTCGAACACACGACTTGCGATTGCATCCTCCGTACTTGCTCATGAGGCTCATGAGGTGTCAAACACAGAGTAATAACGCCATCTGGTTGGATGAGCAACAATAGCTCTTCTTGTACGGCCAGAATCGACAGCCTCATTCCAGCCAGCCTCACGAGAGACGAACATCCTTCTTTGTCTCTACATCTCCTTTTTTTTTTTCCTTGCTGCAAATAGCTCGGCAGCCCGAGTCCGCGAACTGGCAGGAATCTCCCTATGGTATAATAGCGCACCTTCCCATTATTTGAACCAACTGTCAAGCCAGCCACGTGAGCGAGCCCACTCGGGGCGCAGTCAAGGGCCCACCCTACCACCCAACACCGCGCATGGCGACCCCGACCCCACAGAACATTTTCCAAAAGTCATCAGTCACAGCAGCAGCCCCGCTCCCGGCTTCAACGGCCGGTGTTGCTAAATGCTAAATCCCTAAAACCTAGTAGGCCAAATTTTCCTCCGTCGCGGCCAATTCAGCCAGCACTTTTTCTACACCATCCAACGATACATGTTCGACACTGCCTCCGCGGTCGGCGCTCTTGGCTGTTGCTCGTCGTGAATTGTTTGTTGCTTGCTGAAGCTCTCTGCCTCCAACCATCGCGGCCAATTCATTCATTCATTCGCTCCCCCTCCGGATACACACTTTGGGACTTCACATCACACGCTGCTTCTTTTTCCCTTTTTCCCTTTCGCCCATCTGCCCGCCCGCCTGCGCAACGCAACGCAACGCAACGCAACGCAACGCACGCAACGCAACGCAAAAGAAATCCCGTGCAACTACCCCGCCAAGCGCACAACGATTCCTGGGCCGCCGGCTCCCTGCGCCGGCTTCCTTCGCCGACTCCGGCCTTCCGGCCTTCTCGCCTTCTCGTTACTGAAACTACGGCGACCTTGATCAAGTCGTCGCCCCTCGCAGGTGCATGGACGGTTCTCCAATCGCCCCCCGCGGAGGGGCGTCTCTCAGTCCCACGAGCCCGGCCAGCTCTCGTCACGGAAATGGTGGCCCGAAGCGGAAGAGGAGCGGCCCTGTTACCCACGAGAGCAGCCCCGGCAGTGCTTTAGACGACGATCACGGTGACCAGGGCGATCATGACAAGAAGCGCCAGCCTGGCGTCAAGAGAGCTTGCAACGAATGCAGACAGCAAAAGGTGAGTTCGTTCCCCGCATACGCTCTCATGCATTTAGAAACAAGCGAAGGAAAACAAACAGAGTTTTCCAATCCTTCTTGAAACCACCACAAAGTTGGCCTGCCAATGGCTGACTCAATGACAATGATTGTAGCTGCGGTGCGACGTTGTGCAAGAACCCTTTCAGAGCTGTTCTCGGTGTAATCGTCTGAAACTCGATTGCAAGATTGAATCCAACTTCAAGCGCGTCGGCAAACGTTCAAAGCATGCAGAAATGGAAAAGGAAATCGACCGTCTGCGGCGCAACATAGCTCGAGCCAAGACACAAGGGTTCATGGCAGACGAAGACGAAGACGTCAACTCCCCCGTGGCCCCCAGCACAGCAACCTACACGCATACCCGGAATACTTCCCTCATGGGCTCCGACGAAGCAGTGTCTTCCCTGCTTCATCTCAAGCGAGGCGGCGCCTACGCTGTACCGCATTACTCTTACGAGCTGGAAGGCGTTCGGTTGACAGACGACAACGTCACCCATCTTTTCAACGAGTTCTTTGCCTACTACCACCCGTTTCTGCCGTTTCTCAGCCCTCAACAACCCCCAGATCAATACAACCAGCAGCATCCGCTGTTGTTCTGGTCCATCATCGCCGTTGCGGCACGTCGCTTCAGTCCGCTGGACTGTCCTAGCCTTCTGACAAACCTGTCGGGACCCATGACCCGGTTCCTGTGGACGACGATTGGCGAGGTACCTAGCAACTACCACGTCGTGAAAGCCATGTGCCTGCTCTGTACCTGGCCTCTGCCCACGAGCACCACAACGTCGGACCCCACTCACATCCTCTGCGGTGTCATGATGAAGACGGCGACTGGCATTGGGCTCCACCGACCCAATCACATTAGGGATTTCTCGAGGGTGTCGGTTGAGTTGAACAAGGAGCAGTTGGCGGATCGTGTCACGACGTGGGCGGTCTGCAATATCGTGGCACAAAATGTCGGAACAGGCTATGGCCAGCCCGCGTCAACACTGTACGACTGGACTCTGGCTCTGCGGCCCGGCGATGACCCTGCACTGCACCTGTCCACGGATCTCGAGGCGCGACTTCAGATTGAACGCTTCTGCGACAAGGTGTCCAAGGAGATGTACAGCAACGCCAGCGATCCCAGAGGAGTGGCGGGAGACGAGCATCGTGCGATGCTGATGCGAGTTTATCGTCGGGACTATGGCGAATTGCAAGCCTCTGTCATGTCGCAACAGCTGGGGCCCATTGTCAACCTGCACCTGCGTGCTGCCGCACTTCACATGAGGTTGGCTGGCTTCTTCGACTCCAGCAAAACGCCCGGCTACATGGACGACCTCATGGGCCTCTGGAGAGCGGCGAGCAGCTTCTTGGACGAACTACTCGAGGTCGACAAAGTGACGTCGCCTCGCGATGGTGTCCGCGGCACCATCCTGCTCTATGCGACCAATTACCTGCAACAAGTGCTCGTGGCGGCCGGCTTCACCTTGTTGAAGCTGATGAGGTCCTTCTTTTGCAAAACCATCGACTTTGACCGCGGACGAACCCTGTTCCACCATTCCGTCAAGGCCATTCGTGCGACAAGCGTTGTCCACAACGACCTGCAGTGGAGACTGGCCGAGCTGATGGTACAAATGTGGAATGGCGCTCGCCTGGATAGTCGAAACAATGCGTACAACCCGGACGATGACACTGCTGTCCAGATGGATGACAGTTTGCAGCTAAAGGTTCGATGTCGTCACAGCATGAGTTTGGTATTCGACTCGGTCTGGCGGTGGAGGGAAGAGTATCAGTCTGCAGGCAGAGGCAGCCTCGAGAGTGAGTTATATTTTTTTAAAAAAAAATTTTAAATTTTTTTTTTAAATTTTTACTTTTTTGCATCAAACATGGCAGTTGGTTGGTTTTTGCCCCATGATTTACTAACATGATCCTTTCGACGCCCAAGACATGAAACATGTCGTTACCAATCCAGAGTCGGCGAATGAGTCGTCGGCGTCGTCGTCCCAGCTTGACAGCACCCTCATGCCCCCCCATCCTTTACCGACGTCGTCGAATATGCTCAATACGAATGGCGCGCTGACACCTACCGAGACTGCTGGTTTGCCGGCGGCAACGGCAACGTCAACGGCAACGGCAACGGCGGCCCCGAATCCCATGATCGGAGGCTTGCCATACGGAGGCGAGACAAACTACGACTTCTTTGATCCTCAACACTGGATGCTTGATGGATTGGTTGACTTCAATTATGGAGGCACATTCGTACCTCCCTTGGAGGGTGCATGAAAAGTCCCCCCCCTCTCTCTTCGCGAGGTGCATAGCGTATTACGTAGCCTTTGCCATGAGGGCATTGCTGCCTTGCTTCACAACTCATTTCCTTTTTTTTTGTCGCTCAGCCTCGCCCATCGATTCTTTTTCTTTTTTTCTTCCGCGGCGGGCGGCGATTGTTTCGGCTCCTGCTCAACTTGCATGGTGGGGAATTAGAGTTTGCTTTCACCACGACATGCTCATGAGACTTTGTACAGGAAACGAAGCGAAGAGACGAATGCTTCTATGTTGTTTGCCGTTGTTTCTTATATCCGTGCAGCGAAACCTCCTTGACGACTTTTTTTCTTCTTTTTCTTCCTCGTTTCTGACATTCTGACACACCCGACGTCGACTTGTCCTTGGGCCTTGTTTCTATTCATCAATGATTTACAGGGCGTTGTTCTTGTTTACTCTTCTCAGCGGAGCGGGAAGGAAAATAGCCAGTTTGGGGGGGTTCGCCGCTTGGAACCAATTAGCACCAGCCAGAGCTCCCCCGTCAGATTGAGATTGATTGCAACTCCTCGTATTCCCCCTCCTCTCCATGGAGGGGCGATGATGATACCACCTTTGTGTGAATGATTGTACAATGGGATTTGTTCCCCATAATTTTCTTCTTCTTCTTCTTCTTCTTGGTTGTTCAACAAAAAAGGAGGTTGGCATCCTGATTGCGAGTATCTCCACTATTAGTCTTGACGGTGAGGCAAGAATGACGATTTCAAGTTTATATAAACATGCATCTACTATCTGACGGCTTTGTGGACCGTCGCTGAGGATGTAGTCGAGTTGCCACATCGAGTGACTTTCCTCTGTGTGTGTGTGTGTGTGTGGATGTGGACCAATCTCGCCAAAACGCACGGTAGAAAGAAAGAGTGAGTGCGAATGGTGGCACGGCCCAAGAAATAAGAAATGTGGGAGGGATCGACTACGAGTACGGACGAAGTCCTCGTCACTTGATGGACTTGACGGAAACGGAGGGGGGGGGGCTGGGGGCCCGCCTTGATGAGGGCTAGCACGGATCCCATGCTGTCTGCACCAGTCAAGGTGAAACCTGGGCCATCTATGACGTTGTCCCTGCAATCTTGTCAAAGGAGAAGGGGAATAGGAAAACCTTCTATTGTTAGCAATTGCCGGTGCAAAGCCAGAAACGGTTTCAAATCGGAGCGAGGCCCCTCTCATCGGGAAGCTACATGTATGGTTATTATTGGGGAAAGCCCTAAAGCCGGGCGCTTAAGCTTGCCTCCCTTTCTCGTGTTAAGTGTTGGTGTTGGTTCTGGTGTTGGTGTTGGTTCAACGGCCAGAATTGTTTCTCGATGAGCACGGAAAAGTCGACGCGCACAACACCCTGAGCCAAAACCAACGCTGCCTGCCCGTTTGCCTGTTGTTGTAGAAGTTCGCAAGGGGCATAATCGACAGCACAGATAGATGCCCGGGCGGAGCGAGCCGCTCGGTAGTTGGTTTTCTTCCGAATCCAAATCATGGCTGTCCCAACTGCGGGTGTTGTAATGGAAAGACAGAACGTCGTCGGTCTGACGGAATTTGCATCCCGCTTCCTATTCCCCCGCTGGCTCCTGCGCTCCCTCGCTCCCAAAAAACTCCCCGCAAGCGCTCATCCTGGATTTTTTATTCCACTGCTGTCGTTCGTCCACTACACGCACACACACCACCCCCAAGTGAGCCGACACGAACGCCACTCTCGGTAACCTCGTCTCTTCTTCTTGTCTTCGCAACACCAGCAATCAATCACTCCCCTGCAACCCCCTCCCCCTGACAAGTGATTGGGGGAGGGAGGGTGGTGTTGGAGCCAACACACTCTTTCGGGACCCGTCGACATACCGCACTCGGGGCTCAATACAACAACGGGTGTACCGAGTAGTAAAGCAGCACCAAAAGACTGCAGGGCGCTTCTCATTGTGGCTGGGCAGCCCAAGGGGAAATAAATGAATGGGCAGTGATTGTGGACAGGACCAGCCCGGCCCTACCTTGAATTTCATGGGGGCACTTTTGGCCCGCACTGGCCCCGACAACCCCCCCCCCCCCTTTTCTCGAAGTTGACAATGCGTGCGTTCATCGAAGAGCAGGGTGAACCAACATGGTAAATACGAAACACATCCTGAGCTCCAATGGGAAGTGATCCACTGCTGGCGCTTCGGCGCGTCGATGCTCGTCTCATCACTGCAGCAACTGCTGGTGGGAAGATGGTATTAGGAAGCATCTCGTACCTTGATGGATGGAAAAGACGTCGACTATGGATGGATCCAATGAGAGAGGCATGAGGCTTCGACCATGAGCTGCCGTGTTTCCAACACAAGAATGCACACGCTTGACAATGTGTGGCCAACCAACTAACTGCCTGGCGATATCTAAGCGCTTCGCGCCATGGGCGGCTGTTAGTGTCTGTGATACTGTGTGGCCCTTTTCTCACCAAAAGTTGGCCATGTAATCACTATTACTGAGCCGGGAGTATCGGTACTTTGTCAGCTCCTGCCGTTCAGGTCCGGGCTTGAAGAAATGGGGGAGGGGGGAGGGGGGTCATGTGGTTATTCGAGGGCGAGATTTTCGAGTCACCATCCATTGCTTCTCTTTCAACATGTCGCAGCTTGTTCCAAACCATCGGTAGCCGCCCATTGCCCCCCCTCTCCCCCCGTCAAGTCTGCGGTTTTAGGCAAGCTTGCTGCATGCAGGAAGAACCAAGGATGGGTGGATGAAATTGAGGAGGATGAAAATGGGACGTTGATTCTTCCCATCAGCCAGGCGCTTAGATGTGGAAAAAAAAAAAAAAAATCGCTCGTTCATCTAATGCACGTTGAAAGACACCCTGCAAGCGGATGGTACCATGAGAAGAGGGGGAGGGGGGGGGGAGGAGAGACCGAAGTAGAGGGCAAGGACAAGTTGGGTTTTTTTTTACTTGTCCATGTAATCCGTTCTGGACATAGGAGGTCATGTTGGGAAGTTGGGGGCGGCTGAGCAGCAGGGCACACACGGCTTGCTGGCCGCATCTCGTGCGACCGGCCCGTTGCTGGTGGCCAGGCGAACTAGAGAAAGAACGGAGTACGGAGTACGGAGTAGACCAAGGCTATTTTGGTTTGTGTGTTGAAGTAGCTGATTCAGCCTCGTACGCTCACGCTCGCTTGCTTACATCTATTCCCGTCCTTTTAGCTCCAGAGAAGGTGGCTACTACCGGACCTTGTCCGAAGTACCTGCCAGAGCGACCAGCAATCGCTCGTTATTGCAAACAAACAAGACATTTCCCCCGCGAGGACGCCATGATGGAAGTGGCTCCTTCTCCCACCGCAACAGGTTTTGTTTGCTATTCGATCCAGCTAACAAGGAACAGAGAGAGAAAGGGGAGGGGGGAGCCAGGGGCGAGCGCGGGGGTGGCTGTCGACAAGACAGACATCAGTGCGATTTGAGGCGATGACTTGTCAACAAGGCAACGAACGACCCAGTGAGCGGCGAGCGGCGAGCGGCGAGCGGCCAGGACGATGCCCTGCGTGAGTGTGTGTGCGTGTGTCTGCTGTAATGTGATGTGATGTGATGTGCTGTGCTGTGCTGTGCTGTGCTGTGCCGTGCCGTGCTGTGCCGTGTGTTGGCAGTGCAGTTCAGTTCGCTTCCAGTAGCTAAGCCCTTCCTTTCACAGCAACCAGACGCGCGCGCGTACGGGTTCTTGTGTTGTTGCTCGTAGTAGGCTCGTAGCGGCGTCTTCCGGAGCCGACGCCTATTGGGTCGAGCAGGGCGTCCCCCCCCCCTTTGGGCGTGGCGTGAGTAAAGCCAGGGTAGCCCTGCGCTGGGGATTGCCCAATGAAAGTGCCGAAAGCCCCTGCTAGCGTGTCCCGACAGCTCGGTTCGTCCCGGTCGGGTCTGACGTTGCTATTTCCCATGACTGGTCAAACGCGGGACCGCTAGCACTAGCTCTTTCGCTCTGCCCCTCCCCTCACCATCCTCACCCATCCATCATTCCTGAGCTTGCGCTGCACATGAATGGAATCCCTGTCGGTTTGCGGTGAGAGTTGTTCCTCGCCGTTTAAATACAAGGCAAATTGCACTGTACCTGGTGCATTTGGCTGGCTCTCTCAGGTTGCCTACTCTCATGATTGAGATCCAAGAAAGAAGGTGGGTGAGTGCCTCTCCATGAACTAGTCGCTTGTCTCTCTCCATCTCTGTGCATTCCGTTTTCACGTCTTGCTAGTCGAGTGCTGCTGCTCCCCATCTCTTGTAATCGACAAGAGGTGGGTGGTTAGGCAATGTTTCAGGAGCCAGAGATGCGTAATCAATAAGAACATCAACCACACCATGTAATAATATGGGCGGGGGTGGTCCAGAAACTAATTTGCTCGCAAGACACACAAGGATTCCGTTTTCCTCAACAACCCCCTCCCTCCCTTTTCCCCCTTTCAGCAGCTTCATGGAGACTAAATTTTACAGCGTACGGCGTGCGTTCTTCGATTATGATACATGTAGAAGGGGCCAGACCTGTACCGTGTGAGCGAAAAGTAGCCTCGTTCACCACATAAGCATTCATTTAATTATACAATGTTGACCAAAAGAAGCGTCAGGGGTGCACAATCCATAGAAGTTAGAGTCCGGATTGAACGAAATTCAGGCAGGAGCGATGATGGGCGCCCGAGGAACTTGGGCCCCAAATTCGATTCATGTAACAATCTGCTCGCGTGGCGTTTCGCATTGTTCGCAGCCAGATGGCGCTCTCGATGTCATTGTTGGAAGATGCACTGTGTTCGTATTAGCAGCAGTCACTTGATCGTTCGGCTCCATGAATCAGATCGTGCATGGTCTTGTCATCGTTGATGCTGGAATGAACAGAAGGTTGAAGTTGCTGAGCTTTTCACCATGGACGACGCCATTCGCACTCGGCGACTGACTCGGCAGAGAAACCGAGTACGTCATGGCGGCAATGTGTGAAATAGACGACGCAGGGATTCGATTGAATGTGTGTCTGCAAATGAAGGAACGAACAACAACTGGCTCGGACATTTTGGTCCCTGCTGCAAGTTCTCTTGTCTGTCTGTCTGTCTGTCTGTATACTGTCTGTCTGTCATCTCCCGTGACTCACGCGTCCTGCCGACCAATTCCTCACTCGGCAAGTGCCCGGGGTTTGACCGTCACCATTGTCTGCAGGTTGCCATTCGGGAAACAAAGAACTGATCGTTTCCCTTCTGGTCCGAATTAGCTGCGGAACACGACCGCCGCCGGGTGGGATGGGTGAGCGTTGACGGGCACACGGGGTGTCTCTGAGCCGACGTGAGATCAGCTAGCTATAATCGGCTAGCTAATCGTAATCAGGAGCTCAGCTACCCGCAGAATGCGTTTCGTCGATTCCGCATGTCCATTTGCTCCATCATCTCATCTCTGCTCGCGGTCCACGGATGATGGAGATCAGTGGCTTGTATTCAACCAACCCGGAGTTCTCGGCCGCATAAAGCACAGCACAGAGCAGAATGGCTTCAAAGCATTTCGAGATGGACCAGAATACACGCCCCCTTCATGATTCGTTCATTATTCATCGCCAGTTGTTCCTCCGTTCTGCATGGACTCTGTCTATCTTGTGCAGCTGCCGCCGGCTCAGACCGAGTGCGACGCACTGTGTGGCGGCGGCCCAGATCAGGGCAGGCACGCTGGCATGAAAGCGGGGAGGGGTACGAGGGGGGGCCCGAGGGGGGCGGCTCTTGGGAGGCTCTTGGGAGGCTCTTGGGCGGGTCTCGCTATGCTCAGTTGACCCATGCACCACCCACCATGCATGCATGCATTTGAATCCATCCTCGTCCCCTCGTCCCCTGTCTGCTCGTCTGTCCCCTGGTTTTTTCGTCCCCACCAATTCTTTTCTTCGAATCCGTACTCCGTTACTCCGTACATGCCCTCATGCCTCGATCTCAGCCTGGTCGCCTGGTCTCTCTCTCATAACGGAGTAGACGGTCCTCCGTCCCATCGTCCCATAGTCGCTTGATCGTTTCACTGCATTTTCACCGCCATGCCTGCTGCTGGCCTCGGCAAGAATGTCTGGCCTCAGATGCATTCTCTCGACATCCCCCATCTTTTGAACACGCGTCACTTGGTCACTAGTCACGACTCACCCACCTACCTTGGCAACTTGTCCTCATTTGAGATGTCGCTCTGGTCCGAGTGCCCCTCAATGACCTTTTCTGGGAAGATCTGTCTGTCAGTCATTGCCACTCTATTGTCGTTGGTATTGTCTTCGCTATTGTTGAACTTTTAGCATCGAGCTTTGCTTCCGTGCGAGGGAAAAAAAAAAAAAAAAAAACTCGTACGAATAATAACCTGATCCTCATACAGTTCAGCGATGCGTCATTCGCGGCACTACACTTGACTCTGCGATAGTCTGTCTGCCAAATAAGAACCATTTCCCTGTCCTGACAGGCACATCATATTCAAGTCCATCCACGTCGCGGCCAACTTTTTTTTTAATAAAAATCCGGCCGAGATGCGAATTCGCCGTGGGTTCCCCGTTAGCGCTCTTTTCCTTCTCTCTCGAATAAAGAGAACTAAAGAGATGGACATTTGCTGGCCATGGTGCCATGCTAGCAGCAGCACTGCGGAGCAACGGCCATGGTCCTTTCTAATTTGTGTGAGGCGATTCAGACACCACGCATTCTAGACTAATCATGCTCAGTATTCAGTACTAAGAATTAACACCTCCCGGTTTTTTCACCATGACTCACCATGTCATGTAGTTCAACACCACCAACCACGGTCATCTGCTTGACAAACTGACTCGACTGCGGAATGTAAGCCCAGCTACGAAGAGTGTCAACTGTAACACAAGCTCCTGCAGAAAAAGGAAAGCTTTCATCGTCTTCTCATTCTTTCTTTCAAGGTATAGCGCCACATTCAACAAAATTTCAATTCACTTGGGTAAATCGTATCAAGATAATCCACAACCTCTTCCTCCCCCCTCTAATCCCCGAAATCCCCCACGCCTTTCTCTGCTCACTTCAAGTTCTCATTACTCGTCGTCTCCATCATCGAGTAAATGTCACTGAACTGTATGGCTATTCAGAATAGCCACGTTTCAACTTGACGCAACAAGGGACACCGGGCACATTGCCATATTCTTCTGATAGAGTTTGCCTCAACGCTTACTCTTGAAGTCGTATCAGTATGTGTAGACTGAAATACATTGCTCCAAGTTGCAAGTTATGCGTACTCGCAAGTCGGTTTCTAATCATGGTCACATGGACATGTTGTATGGCATGACCCGTGTAGTGGCGTGGGGAGCGAGGTTGTTACGAGAATGCCGTCGCTTGATCCCACCATATAGAAGACACATATTCCAAAGACTTATGGACTTTATCAAAGGGAACAGCAACGTTTGGCCAAAGCGACTGTGTGCTGAGAGGCTCCAGGGCACACGCACCTGGTCTCGCATACTAAACCCCGGAAGCCAGAGAACATGATACATCATCGCCCCCATGGCCATATGGAGTTTTTAAAGCCCTATAAGCTCTCTTCGGAAGATGACAGGGTACGCAGCAGTCCTTCGGCGGCTATTCGCATGCACGACAGCACGAGAGCCCAGGCAGGCCGAACTCATCGGCGTCGACCGCATCGAAACGAGAGGTTTGGATGCCCGGCCGTGCTGTGCCCTGTCTTTTCCTTTCCTTTCCTGCCCTGCCCCATCACCATGCCACGGCCCATGACCATCCATTGGCAGACAGTTCATGGCGAAACCGGCGGAGAGAGAGTGGACGTGTAGTACATATGTATGTACATACATGGACGTGGACTGGCGGCGTCTTATCCCCACCCCCCTCCACCTCCACCCCCTGTCCCCCATGTCTCAAGAGTCAAGCCAGAAAGGCTTCAGGACGCAATCAGTGATCACACACACCCTGGACGATAGATACCCTGTCTGTCGTGCCTTGTCGAGGCTCGCTCGTTTCCATAATGCTCCCCCCCTGCCCATTGGAAAGTGTCTTTTGTAAAGTCGAGGTACATGGGCCATTCTTTCCTGCCTGCCTACCTACCTACCTACCTACGTGCCTAGCTCTTCTGCTCGATCCAAAAAGATCTGCACCGCATCTAAACTCCATTCCATTCGCCATTTATAACAAAGAGGCCGGACCGTCTGCGATCCGCCAGGCCTGCCTTGTTCTCCATCTCTTTCTTCATTTCTTCTCGTCGACCCTCTACCATTCCCCCCACCAGATTCAAGCAGACAGCTGGCGACGTTCAAGGCTTAGACAAGGTCGCGACCTCGTCTCGTCATCAAGGCTGATCCCTTCTCAATCGGCTCCTGGTTGTCTTGCTCTGCCTCATTCAGCTATTGCTATTCCCATCCACGTCCATCACATCCGGCCAACGTTTACACTATACAAGTGCATGCATTTAAGAAAGAAATCAAACCTCCCCGAAAGGACTGCTGCTGGTATCAGAACAAACTGGTCAATAACTTGTTCCAAGGTGCTGAGTTAGCAACTACACAAATCAAAAAGCACAGTCACCGTCTCGAAGCCATGGTCGAGCAACAGCCATACATGGAAATTGACTCTGTTCTCTCGCCTTCGGACGCTCTCTCAGAGGACCCCCCCGGCCTTTCTGACTGCGCCGGGTCTTCCACATCTAGTTATCCAGACCTCACACCATATACAACAGTATGCGTCAGCTTCGTCCCAAACATCCATCCTCACTGCATCATGAATACTTGGCTCACATCTGACGGCATCTAGGTCCTTGCCTTTACTCTTCCCGCTCATTGCGACCCAGGCCTTCGGACGCCGATTTCCACGGCAGACTCCCCTCCATTCCATCACGGTTTCAAACTAATGGGCGATTATCCTGCCCCAGCCAGCCCAAACGATCAGGATCAAACTCCTCCGGGAAGCTTCACAATGTACAGCCATTGGAACAACCCTCAATTTGAGATGAACAGCCATCCTAGTGAGATGGGCTCTCCCATGCATGCTCCAAGTCACATGGGAGCCGACTACTTCATCGCGGGCAGGCGCACTCCGATACCTCCGGAGCCCTATCTAGGAGTCTCCGGAGTGTCAGACTCTCCACACCCGGCTCCAATTTCCCAGCCCAGGCCGCCATACTATCTTCACCCGATGCCCGACCAGCACTCGCTTGTTCTCCGTGCTGGACACACCATGTCCATGGAACCACATTCACGAGAGTCAAGCCGTGACATCACAATGCCTGCGCCGATGCCGCAAGACGTTCCCAGGGACTCATCTTATCGTCACTCTGGTAGCCGTCGCAGTCCGCATGACGTGCCCACCAAGCAGGAACGCCATTCTTCCGAGAACATGTGCACTGCACGGGACATTCGCAAGCACCTAGGGGTAATAGGAAACCATGGCGTCAGAAAGTCAAGCAGCAAAAACAAATCAAACAAGCAATCAAAATCAGTGGAAGATCATAGAAACTACAATGGAGACGAAGTACCACCCTCGCTCAAGGACCAATGCCCTGATGAGGAGCGATGCATTTTTGATTCTCGCTGGCGTCATCGCAATAAGAGAGGGCAGGACATGTGGGACAGCATTCAGAGTGACTTCCTCAAGCAGTTCGACAAGAATCATGGCAAAGAAATGCTTCAGATGAAGTTCAAGCGCGCTCGCTCCAAGTACATACAGTGGCTTCCCAGAGATGTAAGTTGACAGACGTTTAAACCCCAACCCCCCTCCCCCCCCCCCCCAAAAAAAAACAATCTCCACCCTCGCAGACCGGCCAACAAAGGAAATCGAGAGCAAAAGCAAGTTGATACTGACGGTTTTTTTTCTCGTGCTCACAGGAAGACATTCTTCGCGAAGCTTGGAAAAAGGTAGAGCAAGATCGTTACCAAGCGATTCTTGACCTCTTCCACGAGATGGGAGGGTCTCGGAACATGCGTCTCAGCCCAAGCGACATTGAGGTCAAGCTAGTTCATGATTTGAAGCTTGAAGAGCACCTCTTCTTAGACTGCTTCCGAGACATTGATGTCCGACGTCGTCGGAACGTATCAACAAAAAGTCACACGAGTAGTGGTCGTAGAGGCCCTGACAATGCGTTCACGGCCAAACTCATGACGAGTATCGACCCACGTGATGCTTTGGACGAGGACGAGCTGATTACGCAAGTACACCTGGCCAGAGAGTTTCCCTCACCCTGGGAGACACCTTCAGTCGGCTATGGTGAGATGATGGACATGCACATGTGGAATAATAAAGCACCCGTGAAAGTCGAACCTGGTACAACACCATGACTACTCGGCGGCTCTTATTGAGGAAGTCGATTTCTCCTGGTCCAATGTACTTGGCTCATGGTAGCCGGCACATACTCACGTGGGATGGTACCGACTTGACGGTGGGGGGTTCTCTGTCCCTTGACTTATTTTCTGTCTGATGGATTGCCAGGAACACGTGGAAAATCTTATGGTGTTGGGCGGCATGAGAATTCCAACAACGTTTCAACGTTTTTGTTTTTATTATACTACCAAATCTCCCAGTTTCTGTGTTATTATTCCTCCTTTACAATCATTTCCCCTTTTATTCCAGGTGCTTTGGTTACTTATTTATGCGGTTGGTTTGACAAAACACGTTTCTGGTCGTTATGCAGATTGCTTTCCGTCTTCTCGAGAAGAGCCACCACTCTCTTTATTTGACAATGAGTATATTTTTGGGATCTATCCATTTCGGACTCGGCAATTTTTTTATTTCTCATGTTGCCAGTATTAGATCCGTGAAGAAGTCAAGTTGAGAGGCGCCCCCCCCCCCCCCCCCCCCCCCCCCTTTCTTCTGCCAGGCGTTTGCAAAGCCCCGTGCCGTGCTCCCTGTTTGATTTTGCTGCACATGGCGCTTGTCCTAGGGAGCCATCTTTTGGACCTCATTTGACTCGACATCAAGGCTGAATGAGTGAACCTTGACAGCGGCGATGCATTTTCGTAGAACGGCTTATAAGATAAGATGAAGAGTTGGAAGGACTGCGGCTATGATGTCTTTTTATTGTATGTATGGAAGCAGCAGGCCGAGTGGACCATTTCTGCAGCCACTTCCGCCCCGCACTGGTCAACTTTGCATCCCACGAGGGGTTGCTTGCCCGCTTGCCCGCTTGCCCTGCTCTAATCGACCAACGGTATCCTACCCCTCCGACTGGTCAGAGTGATGAACAAGTCTTGGGAGCTTAATCTTGGATTTTCTCTTTACAGCAATGAAAGCAGAGAGGGCGATTGAGAAGTCGCACCTCAAGGGCTCCGTAGACACAGACAAGACAGCAAGCAGGATGAAACCTGGCCTCTCATGTGTGTTCTGCAGGGGTGTTTAGTGGGACTCTGCGGACCCTGCGGACTCTGTCCAATAAGGGTCTTCCCACGCTTAGCTCGCGCCTGTGCTAGCTGCCCTACCAATCATCAATAGGCGAGGCCATCTAACGGAAGGCACGTTAAAAAGGTACGTACATACATGCATGAATCGTGATGAAATTTTTAGAATGGAACTTCACACTGCGTCGATTCGCTTCGCAAAGATCGGGACATTTCATCACCCGGAGCAATGATGGAGATTTTGACACGGGGCCCTTTCCTACCATTGGCGGGCCTTTCGAAACAGCAAACAGCACAGCTTTCTCTCGGGCATGCGCACCCAGACTTTGGCCACTTCCGTCTCTGCCCCTTCTGTCCAAGCTGAAAGCGCGGCAAATGCAAGTTGAGCGAGGGCGGGGGAGGGGGGTGGTGACTTTTGCTTGGCAGCAGGGGAGTGTCGAGTGAGACAAATCACCAGACATTCGGTCACTTCCTGTTCAGGAAGGGTCCGAGCATCCATTTGACAACGGTAGGCGGGGTGTGACGGAACACAGCAACGGAGGCAGCGGCACGAGACAACGCGTTCTGGCTAATCGTGCCACGCCCCACTTCCTTTGGCAGTCGGGGAACCCCAACCACCAAAGGTGGTGCTTATCACCACAACGGACCACTTTAACGATAGAACGCGTTTAACCGCGAATCCTACTATAATTTATGTTTAAATTATGAAACCTGATATTAAATTATATATTAATAAAGCCCTTACTTATATTAATAATAATCTAAAGGCTAGTATTTAAGCGGTTATATATTAATTTAGCATGCTATGCAGGCGCCTTATCTAATAATATTAAGGGATTTAACCTCAGAAGGGTTAGTAAGTAAGTAATATAAAGCTTTTAAATAAAGAAAAGATTATATTATACTACTATATTAACTAACTTAATAATATAAACCTTATAGTATACCCTAAGTTTATTATAAATACTATAAATTATATTCTAAAGGAAAGGGTATTAATAGATATATTAAGCGTTCTATAGGTTATTAGAAAGCTCTAGATTATATGCTTTCTAAAGCGCTATAGTTATAAGTAATACCTTTAAAAAAAGCTTAACTCTAATTATAAGGTATTAGAAGATTTATAAGTTATTACTTTATACTTTAAGTAACTTTAAGAGGTCCTTAATACTAAGGGCCTTATTCCTAAAGATATCTAGAATATAGATAAGACTAGCTTTTAAATTAGTATAGGAAAAGATTATATAGTTATAATAAAAAGAAAGAGAGCATATCTCTTTTTAATACCTAAAAATCGCAAATCTATAACTATAATTAAAGCTATTATAGCTAGTAGCTAAGTTATTCTAGCCTTCCTTATCCTTATAGGTTAAAAGCATATAGAAAGGTAGTATTATATTAAAGAGCTTAATCTATAAATAAAGATAACGCTATTATTATTAGGCTATACTAATAATAAGCTTACCTTTAAGTGGTTAAAGCACTTTAATTAACACACTATATCTATTAGTTAAAAACGCTTACTAATTCTTAATAGCTATAGATTATATTACATGCTTAAATTTATTAAATTCTATAAAGATTATAGTATAATTCCTTTTAGGCTACCTCTATATCTAATATATCTCTTATAACCTCTTAATATTATAGTCTTCTAGCTACTTAAGTATTATTACACTAAAGCCCTTAATATTATAGTCTATAATAGAGCTATAAGTATTATAAAGATTAAATTCCTTAGCTATATTAGAAGCATTTAAAAATAAGTATTTAAGAAGTCTATAATAATCTTTACTTTTTGTAAAACTAGGATTTAGCCCTTTAATTTAAAGGTTATAATTAAAGAGCTTATTAAGCAAGCCCTAGCTACTATTTATATGCCCTCTCTAGACTTATTAATTTATAGATCTTCTAAATTTAAGACCCTAGTTATATTAAGGCAAATTAATAAGGTTACTAATAAGCTTAAGACTATATTACATAAAGATAAGGACCTTAATCCTAAATTTAGCTATAATCTAGGGCGTTTTATCTATAGAAGCCTTATTATAGCTATAGAGCTAATCTAAATAAAATAAGACCTTAGGCATATAAAAGTAGCTAAACTAGCATTATAAAAATATAAGGCTATAAAGAATTAACTACTAAAAATAGGTAGTATGCTTTCTATATATAAAGCTTAAGGGATAGTATATTAAAAAGAGATTAATAATAAGGTATTAATAAGACGCGTAGTTAAGGTAGCAGAGGAAAAGGCCTATAGGTATATAAAACGTATGTTTTTTAAAGCTATAAAAGAGGCATATAAGAAGCGTTATAACCGTAGCTTAGAACCCCTAGTTATTTGTGATAAAAAGGGCCTTTATTATATGCAAAAGGGCTAATAAAGCTATTTTATTATTAAAGTGGTCCGTTGTGGTGATCGGTCCGTTGTGGTAATAAGCACCACCTTTGGTGGTTGGGGTTCCCCGACTGCCAAAGGAAGTGGGGCGTGGCACGATTAGTACTGGCGACGATGGATTGGCCTTAAGCCTTCTAGTAAGTAATACCTTAAACATAATCATTGTAATGCATCGCGAGCTTTAGCTGTAGAGCCTTGCAGGCCTTGAAACCCGCGATGATTAAGGCTCCTCTACATCACGTAGAACCTCTGCTCATCTGGTGCTCAGTGATTCGAGGGAATCGAGGATAGGCTCGGTGACAGTCTCCTTTACGACAGAAAAATTGGTCCAAAACCGTCGACCGTCGACCGTCGACCGTCGACCGCTGTCCTATCGCACGTCCATGGTGTATATAGCTGCTGCCTGCCCGGGACGGGTTATCTGTAGCGGTACAGTCGATGGTACAACTGTCTCGACGGTGCAAAGGGAAACAAAAATAATTCATCAAAAAAAGTGGCATTGGCGAGTCGTTTCAATTCCACCAGACTTGCAGAATGCCCACGGCCTTGTTGCCCCCAAAAGTGTCTTGCCACTGACCAATGAAGACAACCCAATTCCGTCCCTTCAGGACTCAGACGTCAGCTCCGAGAGCCGCGACCGGCTCGGGGAAGTGCTGAAGATGTCTTGGCTAGGGAGAGCGAGGCCGCCTCCAAAGGTGAGGCAAGCATGCTCCAAGAAAGAAGTGTTGAGTGACCGTAAGTGACTGGAGTGAGCAAGCCTCACTACTTCGTACTGGAACTGGTAATATGATACATGTATAATCTCCTTCGAGACGATAAGGCTCCAGGTACGTGGCAGACCCACTTTTATTGCTGGTGATTGGGCGCAGCCCGGAGTAACCTTAACCTTCAAAAGCATTACGCGCTAAAACTCTACATAGCGCGTTTAGGCTACTACTAATAATAATAAAATAGCTAGATTAATTCTAGTAATACCTTTAATTTAACTATTACAATGCATTGTAAGCCATAGGCCTTGGAAAGCCCTTAAAAGCCTTAATTAGCTAGTATAGGCACCTTAAAGCCAGTGGGGTCGTGAGACGTGCGATGTTCCGCTTTGTAACTCGGACTATTGCCGGTACTTGTATTATAGTATAGCTTAGTATAAGCCTAGCGGCGATTTTGATTAGACCAACCCCTGTCACCTATGTACCTGGAGCCTTATCGTCTCGAAGGAGATAGGCTTGAGGTCGAGCGATTGATTGCACGGAGTCACCACAGACGAAAGGCAAATCGCCATCTCCAGCCAACGCATGGAAGTAAATAAGTAAGTCTAATGAAGGCATGATTGAGTATTTCAAGTACTGTAACCATTTTTGTTCATGTTTTGTTCGTCAGCTAGGTTGGGAAAGTTGTATTGCTCCGTAGTCAAGTCTGTTTTGTAATAACCCTCCAGCGCTCAAGCTGAGGTGCGGCAAATCTTCGGCATCCCGCAATGACACCTTGGCAACTAAAATATGTATAAAGGGACGGAAGTGTGGGAAGCCAAGTCTCCATCAACCCTCAACCCCAACGTTCGTTCCTCTTTCAGAACCACCAAATCCTTTTATGCCCCATGTAAGATATTGGACAAGCTGCGGCAAAATGCGCCGTTTCAATCTTGTTCTACTTGCCAGCTTACAACTGGCCGCAGCACGGTCTTGGAGCTTTACTATTCATGATGATCTACTTGCCTTTCCTCAGGTACGTCGACGCTGGCTGAGAGTATCGAATCCCTAGGAATTGACGACAACTGACCAGCACGCGCACAGTTTGAGGTCGTCTTTGCGGAAAAGCGAGTATCCGAAAAGGAGGCACAGGCTCTAGTTGAGCGCAACAACCAACACCCGACATATTCGGCCGAATTCTCGCAAGCAACGGCTGCCGAGGCTCATGCAACAGCGGATGCGGCAGCTGCTGGGGCCTCGGGCTCCGTCGACTCGGACGAAATTGCCGGGTATGCCTACGAGATTCTCAACATGTCCCCGCATCGGTACCTCTGCTCGATACCCGTGATACAGCCGCCTGGTCCGGTGAACGAAACAGAGAATGCGCTAGCAAAGGCCGAGGAGGAAAGGGAACACTACAGGGCTGCCGTTAAGGGCTGGGAGCTCATCAACAATTTCGAAGACAACTGCCTGTACTACGTCTCTGGATGGTGGAGCTACAGCTTTTGCAAGAATCGCGAAATCGTGCAGTACCATGCCACCTCTGTCACTAGCAATGGCCAGATTCCCAAACGCGACCCAAACAGCCAGGAGTATATCTTGGGCCAAGTGCCCTCGCTCCCCGCGACAACAGGAGACAGGCGCTCGAACAAGAAGCGCGATGCAAACGACCCCTTCCGGCCGCCTGCTGAACTGCAGATAAAAGGCGACCAACGGTATTTGGTCCAACGGCTGGAGGGTGGCACGGTGTGCGATTTAACAGGCAAGGAGCGTTCCATCGAGGTCCAGTACCAATGCGTACCGGGTCTCCAAAACGACAAAATTGGTTGGATCAAGGAGGTGGTCACCTGCTCGTACATCATGATGATCAGTACGCCTCGCCTGTGCAACGATGTTGCCTTTCAGCCTCCCGTGGAAAAGACCGCGAATCCCATTAGCTGCCAACTCATATCTGATGTCAGCGATTCATCACAGCCCCTCCTAGAGCAGCATGCCTTATCCTTATCCGCACAGCAGCAAGCAGAGGGCGTCAGACAAGACGCCAACGAGGCAGAAGCGGCCAAGGAGATGACTAGGAATGAAGACGGATCTCCTCAAATTACCGTAGGAGGTGTCGTAGTCGGCGGGAAACGGGTACTCTCTACCGGCGACGATGATGGCAAACCGCTGAAGCTACAGCAACTAGCCAATTTGTTTGCTCCTCAACCCAAGGTTCTGGAAATAATTGCCCAAGCAGCCAGTAAAGCTGACGGGGGCAAGGTCAAGGAGCTGACGGCCGAGGAGCTTGAAAGCTTGAAAATTGACCCCAAAGCCGTGGAAGAAATGCGCGAAAAACTGAAGAAGCTTGCTGGGGATTCCGGCTGGAAAATGGAGGTATTTCAGATGGACGATAACGATGAGAAGGAGCTATTAGGGTATATCGACGAACCAGAGGGGGCGAAGGATTCGAAGGGCAACTCCGACAAAGCCAAGCAGGGGAAGAAGGGCGCCGACGGCGGTCAAGACGCGGATGAAGAAGGCAAAGACTCGTCGTCAAAGGAGAGGAAAGGTGCGAACTCAAAGGACAGGAAGAGGGGAGGTCGAGAGGGTAGTGAAGAAAAGTTTTACAATCGCGATGAGTTGTAGCTTGTAAATTACATTTGGCGTTGAGGGCTTTTGTGGTACAGTTCGATGACGGTGCTCAAGAGTTGGTGAGCGATGATGAATCTGCGAAATTGTCGAGCTTTGGCAGGGTTGGAGCGTGGTCCAGAATGCATCTATACTAGAATGTCATCATCGGGTCTCTCTGCATGATATCTTGCCAAGGTGATTCTTCGCATCCTAGCTTGGTCTGCCGTAGCGATGTGCAGTTCGTGCTTGGTAGATGTTCGCCTTGGTCTCGTACTGCCGCCATTGCGCCGGCACCTCCCTCCCGAGCCAAGGTTTGGACGGAGGAGACGCGGTTAGAACCGTGTCAATCAATTACTTGCTTCCTGCAAAAGGAATGCATTGAGGCCGCGTTCTGTATCTGCATGAGATATGATAAGCTAATCTTCCTTTCTTCCTTCCTTCCTTTTTTTTTTTTTTATACTGGGCACGTCATACTTCCGTACTCGTCTCCACACTCCTCAATGCAAGCACTTTAGCATGGGTTGCGACGGTGAGTTCCGCCGTCGTTGGCCGCCGATAAGTTCGTGATGTCCTAATGAGCGCGTAAACGCGCAGCAGCAACTATTAAGCCCTAGAACAGAAAGAGATGCCTCTGCTTTATCAAGGGAAGATGGACATGAAAGTGGATGCCGCCAGGTCGCCAGACAACAGCCACACACAAGCTTGCTTTACCTTGGTCAAGACTTTCGTCGGTCGGGACTCATCAGGACCTGGTGCGAAAGAATACAAATATAGCACGAGAAATCGCAGAAGCACTCGGTACCTTTTGAACGGAAACCACGTGCAAAAGGTATATGTTGCGTTTTGGATTCGGTTGCTGCGCGTTTCATGATTCGTGATGGTCGGAGAAGTTTCAAGTTTGAAATGACACCCTCTGGTTTGGTGGGAGGAGGACCAGGCGATGAACAGGCGACGTCGTGGGAGGAGCCGTTGTGCAACTTAGTTGTTGCTGTTCTGGATTCTGAGAAGAGAATTTCCGAGACGAGTGTGGGAGAAATGGTCTGAGTTCTGACTGGCCTCAGTGGCCGGGGGTGCGATCCTCTTGGATGCACAGATGAAATTCATTCATCCGTACGGAGTACGTTTGGCCTACAGATGTATTACTGAAGAAGATTGACGAGCCCCGTTCTGGTCTTTAATGAACTGATTGACCCATTGCGGTTGATTCTGTATGTATGTACAGCAACTCCCTTGGGTTTCTAGCCTATCCTAGGCGGCGGAGTCTGGGGACCCCTGATCCCGGACTGGGTAGTTGTGCATGTACTGTATGTCTGTATGTACACATGCATTGTGATTGACTGAGTGGCCAAGCGACTTGTTGGCTGTGGAGCACCTGGGCGTCTGCCGGTTCATCAGGGGAATTCACCCTGGAACAGCTGGGCCGGCAGCACAAAGGGACAAAGGGCAGGTTTGAGCACGAGTGCTTGGAGATGGAGATGACGAGATGTAATACTCGGTAGACAGACTGAAGATTTGTCGAGCGACTGGAGCTTGATAGCGCCGCACCAACACTAGTGAGGACGGTAGGACAGTTTGCTAACCGAGCTTGTTGTCCGGCATCGCCATGTTCAAGCTTTCGAGGGTGTCGGAAGGCCCAGGAAGGGGACATTGAAGGCTCTCTTGGTCTGGAGCAAGACCACCCTACCTACCTACCGGTCTTGTTTCTCGCGAGGTCAGTGCAAGCCGGTGTCGGGTTGCTAGGATGAACCAGGTAAGATATGAAATTGGGTGCGAGCCGAGAATGGAAAGGGGGTTTAATAATCCGTACAATGTATTTCTATCGTCGTATGCCACCGTCTGAGACGGAAAAAGAAAGCAGCTGACTCAGCGGTGAGAGAGAGAGCTACGGAGTACTCCGTGGTGCTGGCGGCTATTTTGCGGGCGTCCCGAGCCCCTCATCTTCATCTTTAGTGACTTGACTTGACTGACTCCAGGGCAACCCCAACGCCTGGCACGCTGAACGAAGCAGCATCCGTTACTATTAGTTGGCCTTCGCAGGCGGCAGGCCACGCTGGCAAGTCAACGTCACACATGGCTGGCATCGTCTCCACTCCCAGCCATCTTCAATTTTCAATTCCCTCCCCCCCTTTTGTTGGCATCCCTGCCCATCTGCTATCCACCTATGTACTCCGTAATTACCTACCACACCCATCATCCATCCGTCATCTCATCACCGAGTCCCGAACCCATCATCCCCACCACCATCCACTATCGCATGGCGCTTGCTTCAAGTTACTTGTCAGCCAGCGTTCGGCGCCCGACGCTGCTCCATCCTTCATCAAGTCCAATCAATTAATCAATTACCTGGAGTCTTGCGCATCTCTTCTCTCACCGTCTCACCGTTCCTTTGCTTCTATTCCGCGCTCGTGCTCGCCTTTGCTGTCCTTTTTGCCCTGTTGCGCTTCATTCCTTCATACCCTTTTCCCCCCACCCCCTTGCTTGATTTTGTCTTTGCATTCCAGTCCCTCTGTTCGAGTCTGCTTGTCTGCTTGCTTGTCTTTGTTGCCGTCCACAAGCAACCGACCGACGTGCGACCCCAGCGAGGATACCGCCTGTCGTCCATCCAACCGTCCTCGCTTTTCAGAATCATCACTTCTTGTCTCGGGTTGCTCTTTGGCCAATCGACCAAACTGGGTCGTGGTGTTTCCATTTTAGCCAGTCGCCGGCCTGTGTCTGTGTCTCTCTCGCGCTCCACGGTTCGACTGCAAGACAGAATTCGTCATGGGCAGCTGGTTTTGGCGGTAACACCAACACCAGCATTTTCATCACACGCATCGCATTGCATTTGACCTGCTCTTCTTTGCAGCTCGGCGCTTCATATCATGATTCCTGCTTTTGACGTCATTGTCTTTGTCGACGGCTCTCTCGCTCTGCCCAATCATACTTGAGCTCGCTCCTTGACGCATTACGTCTTCTTCCTTGACGGAAATCCCCTACCGAAACGAAACCCTGGTCTTCATTTGTCCAAGAAACCTCGCAGGTTTAGAAGTGAGACAAAGAAACGAAAAACATCTGCATATAGATATCAACTTTTCATCTTGTTTTCAACACTCCACTCACTACGCTGTACATCCACAATGGATGGAGCTCACTCGCAAGTTCGCCCGCGGCAATATCCACGCCCTCCATCACGATCTTCGACTCACACCAGCGCTTCCAGAATGACCTCAGTCAGTGCCAACAGCTCGTCTTCTCAAATCGCTGCCTCGCCTCAACTTTCTCAATCTCACTCAACACATCGATACCACCACAATCAATGCTCCACGGGCTCTCCTCGACCGACGTCACGACCTACGCCACCGCTCTCTAGGCAGGAGAGCACCGAGTCGGCACGTCAGCCTACAGTCTCATCTTTTCTATTGGAAAAATTGCAAAGGGAACGTAGAGCCGAAAGCGAAAAATGTAACCAGTCACAGTCGTCGTTGCCGAGGTCCAACCCAGACATGAATGGATCGGTTGAGCTCGGACGAGCCCCGAGCTCTCCCATGAAAACTTCCGCTTCCGAAGCAAATCGACCGTCGTCGAGCGCTGGACATGAAAACGGCAAGAAGAAGGGTCATGGTGTCAAGGAAATGGAACAGGTGATTTCAACTCTTCATAAACAGAACTTCGACTTGAAGCTCGAGCTTTACCATCGACGTGAAAGACAAAGCACGCTCGAGGAGCGGCTCGATGCTCTAGAAAGCGACAGGGTCCGGATGGAAGAAGTGAATGACAAGCTGTTGATCGAGTTGGAGAAACGCGACAAAGCGGTGGAAGAAGCCGTGACAATGATAATCAACCTGGAAACAAAGGTGGATCAGCTATTTCGTGAAAGAATCATGGTGCAGCGAATTGAGGACGAGCCGTTCTTCTGCCCTCGGGATTACGATGTGGGCTACAAGACCCCAGTACCTCAAGGCCCGAGGCTGGACATTGGCAAGATGGATGATGCCAAAGTCGTCAACCGGATGCCCAGCTTTTTGTCCGATAACAGCGAAATGACCAAAAACCTTCGAAACGTATACCTGGACAGCAAAGCCAGTGTTCTGAGTCTTCCACGCGTGGCAGGAAGCTCCCCTGAAGCGGACAACGTGCAAGCTCTGGGCAGCCCTACGTTGAGCGTGCTCAGCGAGAGTTCGTTTGTGAGCGTCTACGGGCGAAAGGAGAAGGGTACCGATATGGATCAGAATGACACGGATGTGGATGAGACTTTGGTCCTGGACGGCACAGATTCCTCTTTCACCAAGAGTCTCGCCGAGAATCCTGCACCGCGCGAAATGGCTCGTTCAATGTCCTCCAGCAGGACCACGGGCTCACGAACTAGCTCCACAGGACAATACCAGTCAATCACAGACGTCATTGAAGAATCACCCCTGCAACGACTAGAGCGACTTGACATGTCTTATACGAGCAGAAGGGAACCGAGACGACTGGGTCAAAGCCAAGGCAGGGACTTCACAAAGGTTCAACTCGTCTCTCAAGATCGACCGGCGGCACAGGGACCTATGAAACAAGACAAGCACGATACTCTGCGAAAGGTATTGACTGATGGACCTGGTGGCGTTAGACTTCACGACCACGGACTGCCGCCAACACCGGACACCATATCGAGCTCGACTTTACGCCGCCTACAGGGCTCCAGCGATACTCTCTCTCAGGAACCAGACGTTCATGAAGAGAACAGCAATGGTGTCTCTTTGAATCCTGCAGGCCACGGAGGAAAGTTGCAAAATAGCCGGACTGTGGCGTTGCCTCAGGTGGGGGGTCGGACGGAGATAGTATGCTGGGCGTCGCCTAGTAGATCAACCATTGATTCGCTATTTGAGCATCGCGATCCCCTGATTAGCCGGCCACGCTCGGCAGATGAGTCTACCATATCGTACGGGAGGGTTCAAGGCTGGGATAGCGACGACGACGACGACGATGATACCCATTCGCTTCAGTCTAGCCTTGATATCTGGATGCGAGAGGGCGCACCCTCGAGAAATAAGGATCAAGGCTCCCCAGATCTTTTCAATTTCCCCTCTGGTGGCGGACACAACGGCAGCTGGAACCCGGAAGCCATGTATAGACAAGGCAGCGTTTCGGCAGGAAGTACTCAACCTCCTCCCGGCTTTGACTACATGCGAGACCTGTTCTCTCTCCGCCAAGGTCTGTTCGCGAATACCGCGCCGCCACCGCCAAACCGTCGATCCAGCTTGCACGCCAGAACAGGATCATCAGAGACCACGTCACAAGCCACGGACCATCAGGACAGCGAGAAAGGATCAACATCGGCAAAACGTCGAAGCTACCACAGCAGACAAAACAGTGTAGACCTTGGTCGAGGGGATGCCTTACGAACTCCAGTCCAGCGAGATCAGTTTGCACCTCCGCCCCAACCGAGTAGTGACCAAAAGCAGAGAAACTACCCTCCAATCTCTGGCCATCAGCACGGAGCCAGGGCTGGCTTGAACAGGCTATTCCGCCGCTCCACCAGCGGTGCACCGGCTATGCCAGCTTCCAACAACCAAACCGAAGCCGCCAGCCCTGAGACGGTCAAGAACCATCACGCCATGGGCCTGCCGTCGTGGGCCAGCCGAAGCTCGGCTGTAGAGGACGACAGAAATGGAGCCACGCCACCGCCCATCACGTTCGATTCACGACAGACGCGGCGGAACACCATGGGAGCAGAGGGTGAATCAGAACGGCCCTCGATGCAAGTCTTGCACAGAAGCAAGACCCCTGGGCCGGCTACTGCAGCGGCAGCAGCACCGGCAGAAGCTGCCGGTACTGAAGAAGGGCCTATGGCACCTTCGGGGACAGGAACGCGGAGAAAGTGGCTCCCAGGTTTCTCGCGGACGAGTAACTCAAAGAACAAAACCGGATAGGGGCTGTGCAAAATTTGAGTCTAGGGGCGATTGCAGAAACAACAATCACAGCGGCATGGGTGCGTTTTTCATCCTAATCGTTGGCACATGATGGAGCGCATTCTTTACAAGCAAGTAAAGGGTTGGTTGGGTTCAGCCAAGCCAACCGTGGTGAAGCTTATCTAGGCATATTTCAGGAGCAGCATTGGCGTCCTCTTTTCTTGAATTAAAAAAAAAAAAAAAAAAACCAACAGCAGGGGACATCTTAGCCTAGAAATCCATCCAATACTTGAAACATACGCTGTACTCCCCGCGTCTTGACGTGTAATAGGCGTGCCTCAAGTCGAATTGAATTTTGATATATATATATATCTATTTATTGCCCATTGGTTGTGGTGGCCAATGCATCGGATTTGGGAAGACATCGGGATTGCTGGCGATACCCAGCCAGTGTGACATCTAACATACGAATAAAAGGGACTGCAGTGAAAGATTTCCGGTGACGCGGGGATGTGATAACAAGCTTGTGCGAAATCGTATAGCATGATCAATATCTACATTCTACAACTTACAGCCAGGGGGGAAAGTTTTGCCAACCAGGTAGTACTGGACAGGTTGTTTAGATGAGGTAGGTAGTCAAAGTCTTCGTGTTTGTTGGGTTCGGGCTTGTTTTATTGAGTGAGGTCGGGGGCATCTATCCATCCACGTACGGAGTGGACAACAGTTCCGTTTAAGAAGGTGGTACCATTTTTCAGGACGCGCGCCCGGCCGGGATGCAGCGTCGCGGGCGGGTCGTCGTCGACCGTGCCGTTGGCATACATGATTCCGTTCCAGGCCGAAGCCAGATGGCGGGGAGGAGGTCCGGACCCTTTATTGGCCGCGGCGGCGAGCAGCGGGGATCGCCGCGGATTGATGTCGCAGTTCTCGCTAACCATGTACAGGTTCATGCCGATGGCAAAGGCGTACATCTCTGCGCTGAGTTGGTCCCAGCCCCACTGCTTGTTGACCACGACGCCGATGAAGTCGACCAGCACGGCTGTCGGCCAGCTTTCGGGGCTCATGTTGTTGATGCCCATCCAATACAGGGCCGGGTTGGTGGGGAGAACGCCAATCTTCTCGATGGACAGCGCCGTCGTGGTGACGGGGTCGGCACTGACGAGCCACTGGCTGATGAGGAACCGGTCGTTTGGGAAGCTGCCGCTTCGGCCGACCGTCTTCCAGCCTGCGACTTGGTCGTCGGCCATCTTCTCCGTGTCGGGCAGGTCGGACCAGTTGTCCCATACGTCCATACGGGAGGTCTGGTAGATTCCGTCGGCGACGGAGTCCTGCGGGACGTCGGCGCCGAGGTTGCCGTCGAGGAGGAACAGGACGCAGCCCCTGCCGCCGTTCCGGTCCATGAAATAGGATGCTTTTTGTTTATTGAACTTGATGGTGGGGTCGAGATTTCCGCAGCGGTTGTCGACGCCTCGGAGTTTGCCAAAGAAGTTGGTGACAATGTCCGTGTTCCAATAGATGGGCCCGTTTGCGGGCATCTCAAGCATGCCGATTAGGTATCGAACTCTGAAGAAGATGATTTCACCTGGATTTTCGGCCGTAAACTGGTTGACTTCCCCGATGACATCGTCGAGGGATTCGCCAGTATTTCCGATGACGACGTCGGCCTTTTCGTCGCTGACGTGCATGGTCCAAAAGCTGTAGTCGTTTTTGTTGGCTAGTCTGTGAACGCTACCCACTCGGAGGTCAAAGACGCGGGCGCCGGCACGAAGCTGGTTATAGATGTTGAGGCCTTGGGTCTGTGTATTGGGTTCGGTGCCGACGGAGCCGATCCTGTTGCTGATTCTGCTCATGCCGGAATCATGGGTGGCAGGCATGACAATGTGCTGGACCTGTCGGTCCTTGATAACATCGTACATGCCTCTCATCCAATTGCCTGGGCCGTGCCGAAGAGACGCGATGAATCCGTACGAGTCGCTCCCTGTAATGACCAGAGTGACGGCAGTCTCCTTTCCCGAATCCAGGTACTCCCGCTGGCCCAAGCCCATGCCGCTCAGGTCGAAGATGGTGCGGCGGGGATAGTCATTGGGGATGCTGGTGCGGGCTCTGACTTCAAATCGTTTATCAGTGCCCTCGATGGTGTAGTAGACCTCGCCGCCGTCGTCCTTTGGATTCTTGCCAAGCTGTTTTGTGTACTCTGCAGTGTTTTGGCGGGCCCGCCCTTGTGGGACATCATCCCAGTCAAAAGTGTCCATCTGATACGAATGCGTGCGGCTTCGGTCGAGGATGAACCGGTGGGGGGTCAGGTTGACTATGGTGATGTATTGCTTGGCGGGGAAGCCGATCTGTTGGAGAGGAATCAGAGCCCATGGCATGTAACTTCCTGCTTTGAGCACTTCCTTGCTGTATGATCTGTCTTCTTTTCGGCACACATCCTGCGCACTGCGGTTGCATTTCTCAAACAGTGTCGGGGTGGGTGCCGTTGACGCAATCTGTGCGTAAAGGAGTATCGAGATCAAGCTCGCGAATATGGTCACGGTCAATTGACTTTGCCGCATCGTGAAAACAGGTAGAGTGGCCCGGACGGCCACAGTGTATCCAGGGGTGAGGATTCATCAATGTTCACGACTGGCTCTGTCCCAGATTCACGACCGGAACGACAGACATGGAGAATTGGCCGAAGGAGACCACGACATATATACACCACCAGACTTCTGTCCATGCGTCACCTTAGTCCCTACTCCCTACTCTCTACAAACAAACGAAGCCATCCCCTCTCATCATCGTCGTCGTCGTGGGGGGGCGTAGTAGCCATGCTGAATGCTACCTCTCCGTCCCAGCGGCGCATTTCGGTCCCGTGAGTAGTACCCAAGTATGGGGAGTCACCAGTGGGACTGGAGGCAACAGGCGCCTCCCGTTTAAAGGCCGCGGCGCCGGAGCGAAGCGTTTGCAACGATGATTGCAAATCAGGTAGCTGAGAAGGCGTCCAAGCACTATTACTGGCGAAACGGCCAACGGTGTGGTGAGATCCAAGCGACAAGATGCAGGAACATGGCCAACTAGTCCGAATGTGGAGGAGCGCCTCCGGTCACCAGTCACCCAGTCTCAAAAACCCCAGGTCACGCCTGGGTCACGCCTGGGTCACGCCTAGGTCCCGGTGTTGTCTGGTTTAGCCCGTCAGAAGACTTGACGGCATCAGGTGTGCTGGCTGTCCGATGGTGAACATGGAACAGCCCAGGCGTTTTGCAGGTTGTTGCAACGTCAGCCGTTCATGCGCTCACGTCTCAGTCTGATGCTCCCCGCCATCAACCGTCGTGGGCGGATGAGCAACTTTGTCCGAAGAGTGCATGCATGTAGGATCGAGACTTCGGCCATGGCGGAGGGTCATGGTGCATTGCAAGCGCGAGGGCGGAAGCGAGGGCGGGAACTGAGCAGTGAGGAACTAGGCTTTGGTTTGTCGCGACATGAATCTGGCAATCTGGCAACCGAGTTACTTGCAAGAGACGTTGTCGCTCATCAAGATGCAATATCGGGGTCTCGAGTCTTGACAGGTCACACAGGAGGCACCCGCTCCGTGTTTAGTGATAAGGCCCACAATAACATGGGTATCGGATTTTGGCCACCTTCGGCTGTGATCCACGAGCCGGTGCAAACTTTGCGCAAGTGCAAAATGCATGTAAACGGACGCGCTAGCCATTTTCGTTACCTAGATTATATAGAAATTTATAGAACTTTATCTAAATTGCATAAACACCACCTCCCTCCCTATTTATAATATATCTTTTTAACCAGGGCCATGTAAATACCTATAATAGGATTAGATGCTAAGAATAAAGCAAATTCTACTAATTTTTAGGAATAAACTATATACTTTATATAGTCCCCTTATAAAGTTTATGCTAGCATAAAGTTTATACCTAGGCATAAGCTATAATAATGTTTCTTAGGGTTAATAGCCTTATAATTAACTAATTTATTATGGATAAAGACACTAAGAATAACCTTTAGCTTATAATATTAATTTTATAGTGTTACTAAAGGCTAGGATTGCTATAAAGAGCCCTATATAGGCTATATTAGCGCCTCTATAAGCATATTAATTATAACACTCTTATTAATACCCTCCTAGGCCTTAAAGGTGCCTATATATTACTAATAGTATTATGAGATTACTATAAAGAGCTTCTTTAATAATTATTAGATAAGCAATTTACATACCTCTTTTAGATGCTAAAGGAGACCTTCTTTAAGCTTTATAACTAGCTTTATATTAATACCTTAGTGGGTTCTTTATAATATTAATTAATTAAGCAGAAGCTAATTATCTTCTTATAGATTTATATATATAATAAGCTATAGAGGAATATAGGGTATTAATTTTTACTATCCTAATTATTAGTATCTTAAATTTTTTATAAGCTTATTAATCTAATAAGGTATTTATATATAATCTTTATTTACTAGCTAAAGCTAGAGTTAGTCTCGCTATTTATAGAGCTAAATAAGAAGTTCCTTTAATTTAATAGTGCTATTAGCGCTATTAATAGCATATATATTCCGGCCTATATTCCACTAAATTAGTAGTAGAGATACTAGTTAAGGAAGAATAATATCTTATAAAATGTGCTAGTAGCCATAAGCTTTAAGGGATTATTCTTTTATATACTAGTAAGCGCTAA
Source organism: Epichloe sibirici (assembly GCA_022702365.1). Lineage (NCBI taxonomy): Eukaryota > Fungi > Ascomycota > Sordariomycetes > Hypocreales > Clavicipitaceae > Epichloe > Epichloe sibirici. The sequence continues at coordinate 754,100 of JALAAE010000001.1, read as the reverse complement.
AGGTTTTATTAATAATAGCACCTTAATATAGATAGTGTTTATAAAGTCTTTTATAATCCCTAAAGGCTAATTTTATCTTAGTAATATAGGATTTAGTATATATTATAGCCTAATCACGCCTTTCTTAAGGGTTTAATATTATTTATAAGACTAGAAAGATGCTTATAAGCACCTAAATAATAAGAAGGAGCTCTTTAACTTCTAGTATATATAATTATAAATGGTTATAGAGCGTGTTTTTAGGTAATATAAGTAAAAGTAGAAGATAATTCGCTATAGCGCTGCTAAATATAACTTTCTTATATAGATTAAGATTATTTATGCTATTACTAGCCTCTTTAACTTTATTAAATTAGGTAAGAAGGAGCTATATAACTTTAAAGCAGAAGAGATAGAATTATTACCTAGAGATAAGCGTAAAGCGCTTAAATTAGCTATTGCATAGGTATCTTCGCTTATTACAGGCCTTATAGGCTATTAGGTTTAAAAAAGGATAGTATAGTGGCTTTAAATAGATTATTAAAGTAGTAATTTTAATAAAAAGATATGCATTTAATAAATTTAATAGCGTTAATAATGAAATTCTAGCTAATGTAATAATAATATTATGGGTTAAAAGGTGATAATATGCATATGCCTATAGACCTTCTTAAAAGCCTTACTTTTACGTATATACTAGATAGTATTAACACTAAAATTTAACTTAATCTACGCTTACTTTACCTCCTTTAATAATAATAAGTTCTAAATTAGAGGATTTAGTTAATCTTACTTTAACCATAATATAACCCTAATAATTATACTTATTCTAAAGTCTTTACTATATAATTAACAGTCCTTAACTACCCTCTTAATATTATTAGCCCCTATAGCTCTTTAAGCAATAATATGCCTCTTTAAGCCTTATATTTAAGGCCTAAGGATATTAGATACTATATCTAAGAGCTCTTTTACCTATACTATAGCCCTATGCTTTTATAAACTTTATAGTAATAAATTTAGCTATACTTTATTAGGCATAGCCCTAGTAGAGCTTAGTTATAAGCGCTATAGGTTTAGCATTAAGGAAATAGCTATATTATTAGTGCTTTACTCTATAATATTACTTAGAGGCTAACTTTAAGGCTATTAATTATTCTTAACTTTAAAGGAATCTTTATTATTAAGGAGCTTAATAATACTATAAGCCTTATTATTAGGGTATTATATATTAGTAATCACCCCGTGGCGTGGTGGTTACACGCTGTGGAGACCTGTTCCGGGTCGCAGGTTGTGAGTTCGAATCCCGCACGGGGCACAGTTTTTAGAGGTCTTGGTCACACCTCTAAAAATTGAACCAATCGCAGTACAAGGAAAAAGTGGGTCCGCGGCCCCCACTTTTCCTTGTATTGCAAGCGAATTAAATAAGCTACTTCGCTATATAAATTAGCTAGGATACCCAGAGCTCTAGGGTCTAATTTTAAGCTAGGGTTTGCAACTATATTGCATAAGGGATTTAGGAACCAGATTGAAGAAGACAGGGATAGTTGGAGGGGAAAAAATCGTTATAAAGGGTATTATAGGAATCAAACACCTACGAGTTGGAACCATGTAAGTAGCGTAACAAATCGTTGTAGGTTTTTCACCCAACTAGGCAACTAACTAGTTATCTATCTAGATAACTAGTAACCTAGTACGGTTTTCCTATAACAAAGCGTTTATCACCGCAGAGGTACTAGTAAAGAGCATAAATTGCCATCTAGCGTAAATAATATATATATATTAGTAATCTCTCTTTAAGAATTAATTTTATTATCTTTAGACTTATTAGAGCTCTCTTCTAATATCTCTGCTTATTCCCTTATAGTAGTAGCAAAGCCTTTAATATCTTAAGCTTTAATAACTATATTACTAGCTTTATAGTCTCCTAAGAAAATCTCTACCTACTCCTCTCTTTTAATAGCTTAACTTATAATAAGAGGCTTTATTATAATAAATTTGCTAAACCTTCTATAAGTCTTAATAATATATTTAGTAGTTTACTTGCTTATTTAAAGCTACCTAGTCTCTTTATTATATATTATGCTAGACCTCTTCTCTATAGCATAAAAAGCACGCTAAATGCCCTTTAGCTACTTATATTAGTTCTTAATAGTATTTAAAGATTACTAATATAGCGGGAATTTCCTTAATATTATAGGAATAAAGCTTTTAAGGATATCTTAAATAATATTAGCCTTATTACTATTAAGCTATTACTTATAGCAAGCTTTAAGTAGTAATTTAAGTAAGTAAAGGGTTTTATTATTAGACTAATAAATTTAGAGGGGGAAGAATGCCTATAATTAAGTGCTCTAGGATATAGTCGTAATAGGTATTTGAATTATATAATATTTACTAGTAAATTATAATAGGACTATAATATTAAAGCTATAGAGGGAAAGAGCTACTATCGCGATGGCTCCCTTGTGCAAAGGCGGTGAAAAAATGCCTCTAAAGTGGGCCACGATGGTATAAAGTAGCCGCCCTATATAAATCCACATACAACTTGTACCGCGAAAAGTCGGTGCAAAGTTTGCACCGGCTCGTGGATCACAGCCTTCGTCGGCCAACAGGATTTCAACCTCTTGCCCAACTCACCATACAGGCGAAAGTGCATCCGCATCTCTGCATACATAGTTCGCCGGCTTCTTCAGAAACGAGTCTTTCAAGGCCGCCATGACTGGGTTCTCCCAGCAAGGTGATGGCGCGGGGATGCCAGAATGGATGAACGACTTGGACATAGGATCAATGCATTGAGTCGACCCCATTCTAACGCTCCATGCCCTGATGCTATTTGAAAACGAGTTCACGCGTCAAAATTACAGTATTGAAGAGAAACGTGGGAAGAGAGTAAAAAGGAAAAAAAAAAGTCATGTCCACATCATACACATCTCAAGCTTCATTGTCGACCGCCCATGCCTCCACAACTTCCGCCAAGGTATCCTCGCTTCCAACGTTGCCAGGGAACACAACAAAAGGCACGCCACGATGCCGACTAGTCTTTTCGTCGCATCGCCAGAGGGGCACACCGGGGGCAGCTTGTCCCAGAACGCGCGCGCGCCTCATTCTCAAGCCCTTTGTAGCAGTGTCTGAAGAGGTGATGCCGCCCTTGGCAATGATGTATCGCGGACGTACATCAATCAACTCGACTAGTTGAACTAGCGCCCTCGCAACCTTTGATCCGATATTCAGAGAACTGAGACCATCTTGGCCCTGGATCAAGGTTCTCGACGTCATAGCCAGGACATCTTGTCCTGAAGATATATGGGTTGAAATCGATGAAGCTGCCTCCCTGATAATCTGCTCAGCGGCATCCTCGGAGGCAATAAGATCGGCCACCTCCAGCTCAATTACGTGCAGCTTGGGTGCTAACTTCTCTCGCAAAACTTTCAATTGAGCCGTCGTCTTGGGCACGTATGATCCCGCGATGATAAGTCCACCTGGCTGAAGGTTCGTGGACGGAACAAGTCCCAGGTCTTGCATCGACAGAGGCGGAATTCCTTTGATCCCAAGCCTTGATGAAACGAAGGCCGCGCCAGTCCGGTAAAGGTATCGCCTGCCACTTTTCTCAGCCTCCAGGAGACCGGTCACGAACACGTGCATATCTGACTCTGCGACTGCGTTGACAATGACAACTCTGTTGGGATCTGCGGGAACGGACAGCAGCTTCTTGGTAACTGCCTCTGGCCCGCCCACCCTGATTTCGTCCAGCGTCACGCTTATAAAGGACGAATCATTGAAGCGTGGGCCGCACTTTTCAAGCACGTACTGGCGAAGATTGGAGTTTTTGTACCCAAAGGTTGCGTCCTGCGCAAATGGCGTCTGGCTGGCGGGCACTAGCACGTCTGCTTCTTTGACGTAGTGTACATCATTGATGGTATATCTTCCGCCCTGTGCGAAGAACGGTGCGATGACCCAGCCGTCAAAACGGCCGAGAGCCGCTTCAACAGCTTCGGGTTCTTCGGGAAGATGACCGCGCAGCGTGGAGTCTCCTCGAAGAACAATCTCAAAAGCCTTGCTCGCTTTCTTCGCCGCTGTTGATACATTTTCGCAAATTTCTTGGATCAGCTTTCGGGCTTCTGCCGATGGTAGGGCGCGTGAATTTGTCAGAATGAAGAAACTGCTTGGGTTGAGGCTGAATTCAGATTCCAGTGTCGCGGAGTCCCACACAGTCAGGACGTCAATCTCGTGGCATGTTTGTGTGCCAGTGGGATCGTCGTCGAGCACAACCAGTGTAGGGACATCGCCGCTGTCGACGACTTTGCGGACATTACTCAACACATCGATACTATATTCTGGGGGGAGGCTCGCAAGTTTGGCTGCTGCTGGGATGGGCTGGGGCTCGCTGGTGGTGCCAGGCTTTGGGTCAGCCCTTGGGTCAGCCTCGTGCGCGTGCATGTCGTGATTGCCAGCTTTGCTTGCAACACTTGGTCCAAGCAGTTCCCAGAGACGCACGACGCCGGCATCTGACTCCTTTGTCCAGCCATGCGCCGCTCCGGAAAGGTACAAGGTATGTGCCGCAGAGGAGATGGGGGCGCAGTACCCCAGATGGGCAGCTTCGTCGAGAACTATGCCCAGATCCTTGACAAAGATGGCCAGGGCAGAGTGCGGGGTCCAATCAGCGTCCAGCATCTGTGGAACCCGGTTCTCAAACATCCAACTCCACGCCCCTGATGATTTGATCATGTCAAACATCAGCTTTGTGTCGACATCGAGGCGCGCGGCAAAGGCCATTGCTTCTGCCGCAGAAGCAATGTGGACTCCCGCGAGGAGTTGGTTGATGAGCTTTACAGATGAGGCCGCCCCTATGCCACCATCTACGTGACACAAATTCTTCACGCCGCCGGTCATGGCGAGGAGTGCAGCATGCGCTTTGGAGACGGCGATGCTTTCTCCAGAGCAAATAATCTTGAGAAGATCAAAATTAGGTTGAGTGAGTTTTTTTTTTTTTTGTTTGTTCAAAAAGGGGGGGGGGGGGGTTATAATGAAAAAGAGGACTCTACTTACCGTCAGTGTACCATTAGCTGCGCGAGCGACACCACCACTGACTGGCGCGTCCACCAGTTTGATTCCCCTACCAAACTGTTTCAACTTAGAGTCGAGTTTCCGTACAAAGTCTGGGGGCACAGTGGAGCTGAGAATTACAACGGCGCCGTCTGATAGCGCTTCAGCACCACGTCCGCTTCCGAAAAGAACATCGTCAGCCTGGGCCGCATTCTGCACCATGAGCAGTACAATATCTGCCTCCCTAATCGCCGCAAAGGGTGTCGCAGCCGCGGTGGCATTTGATTTATTGGAGATGAATCTGTCCACTGCAGGGCCGTAGACGTCGTATCCCTGCACCTGAAAGCCCGCACGTAGCAAAGAACCGGCCATGCCTTGGCCCATTGCTCCCAGTCCGATCATGCCAATCTTGGAAATCTCAAAGGGACTGCCAGATGGAGTCAGCACACTTTCCAGCTTGGCTCTCTCTGCATTCTGCTTGACCAATTCATGTGAGCCAGGTAGGTAGAGGCGAACAAAGCCCGCGTCATCGTCACAGCCGAACCCATGCGAAACCCCAGCTATGAACAGTTGCTCTACCACACTGCTCAGGGGCAGCGGGAAATGCAGACTTCGAGCCGTTGAGACAGCGTTTTTCTAGAATTCCAGACTGTCAGCAGCGCAAATGCGGCGTGCGGAGACGGAAGAAGTCCTACCATTTCATGTAAGGTGGATTCAAGTGATACTTTGGGAGTCCAGCTTCCGGAAAGCATTTGAGGAACCCGAGTTTCAAACGCAGATGAGCTTCCTGCAGCATTGCTAATGATGTCGAAGGTGGCTTTGGTATTGAGGCCAGCTCTGGCTGCGAGAGCCATGGCTTCAGCTGCCGTGGCAGTGTGTATGCCAAGTAGAAGCTGAATCACAAGCTGTGCCTTGGAAGCTTGGCCCAGCTGGCCTGGAATAACGTACAGCTTATCTGACAACGTGTGCATGAAGTGGTTTGTCGATTTGATGGCCTCACTGGAGCCAGACACGAACACTGTACTAGTGGAACCCTCGGCGCGGATTGAGCTGGCGACTATGGCCATGTCCATGACGGAAACATCTTGCCGACCACATTTCGCAAGTTTTTCGGGGAGTGATTCATAAAATGATGGCAGGACTGGCGTACTTATTACAAGAACAGCTTGTTTGGGCAGTGCTGTTTACCTCATGGTTACTTTGTGGGTTCGCTGTGATACAACAACGGCAGCAAAGGATGCCGCTGCGTTTAATTTTGGAAAATCGTACCTGAGATAACCCCCGAGGCTGAATCAAAGAGAAGACGGTTCAATCGTCCCTCGTCCGTTGTTGTACAGACGAGAATGCGACTGTTTTCGGCAACGCCCCTGGGCGAACCAGCTGCCTTGGCTCCCAGGTTGACAAGGTTTTCTAGGACGATGGCATCTTCGCCGTAGACAAGAACGAGGTATTCGGAAGTAGAAAGGAACCTGTGCAATGACTCGGGGTTCAGACCCCCTAGACCGACGGTGCCAACGATGCCAACGCGGGTCGGCTCATTGCCCGATACGGTCATCTTCGCTGGACGGTTGCTTTGTGACTCGGTGAGGATCAAGAGTCAAGACTGACTTGCGGGATACATGGTCAGTCGGGGAATCTCAGACTAGAAATGCAAAATGACGGTTGGTCTTGGGAGATGGATGGGTTCACAAAAGAACCTAAACTCTTTCTGGTATCAGACTTTTGCTGTTCAGACCAACCCAGTCAATCAATAATGGCTCGCTCTTCTCTTGTCTCCCACCTCAGGGGGGGTGGCTGGCTCCGAGAGCAATTATTTGATTCAACAGGCGATTCAACAGGCACACACGGATAGAAACCCGTAGTAGACAAAGCCCCGGATTGTTTGGTGAATATTACCAATTGATGACGATTGGCTGTGGACACGTGCGGTGGGTGTACATATGTACGTACGTACATACGTGGGTGGGTGGCGTGTGCGGCGTGTGCGGGGAAAATCGACAGCGACCCTTGTTGGCGATTTGTAGGGCAAAAAGAGTTCGTCAATCATCGGTCTTTGTCCCGCCCCCCATTTGACTCTTTCCTTCTTCCCAAGATTGATCACTCCAGCAGACCCATTCTTGGGCGCGGACTTCGTTCCATCTCGATATATCGAATGTATCATGAAGCGAGCGAGGTTTGGTTCTTCGCAGGTCAGCCCTCCTAGCGAATCTGGCGACCATCAACCCAAGATCTCGAGGAAGATCCGTGCCTGTAGGTCATGTCCCGGGCAGCTGTCCTACCCTCGCACTGGGCGTGTCTCACCCCGCCCCTTCTTTTGGGGCTTTGGAATTTTGGGATCCTCAAGTCAACGTGTTGCAATTACTTGTGTCTGCTTGCACAGCTTGAAGTTGGTGCTAACATTGTGCAACTTTCAGGCCAGGCATGCCAGAACCGCAAGATCAAGTGTGACCTGGAGGCCGGCCAGGAGCAATGCGCGCGTTGCTCCAGACTTGGCCTCAAGTGCACTGTGAACAAGAGTTTGCAGACGCTTTTGGATGGCGAAAATGAGTGGAAGAAGAGCATTGAGGCTCAGATACAAAGCCTTCAGGCCGCATTGTCGGAAGTCCAGCAGACTTTAACCATGGCGCGTCCATTGCCTGCGCGGCTACCTAGCGTAGAGGGCCAAGACTTCGCAAGAAGCGAGGGTCCAGCCTCGTCAGCGCAGGGCATGCCGCCAATCCATCGTGATGGCATGGGACCAATCCGTCCGACAGGCATGACCAGAGAAAATTCTGTTGAAGCCGAAGCACAAGAAGGCGATGATCAGGCCATGGTCAATGCGCCAATGGCCAGTCTCTTCGAGGTCACCAAGCTGCGCAATGTTCGCAGTGATCCTTGGGCAAGAATCCATCGGCCTCCCAGCCGGACTCAGAAGGCTGACTTCATCACTCAAGGCAAGTTTACCGTTCAGGAGGCGGAAATGCTGTTTGCGAGATTTCGGGAAACTCTGAATGCTTATCTTTGGGGCGGCATTGCACTTGTCCATGACACCTTGGATGAGGTGAGAGCATCGTCATCACTTCTCACTGCGGCCATCCTTGCCGTGACTGCTCTGCACGCACAGGATGATGGCCGCGCATTTGATGTTTGCTACCCGATTTTCCTGGAACTTGTCAGCCAAGCCATGTTGGACCGATATCACGCACTCGACGATGTTCGTGGCCTATGTATCGGAGCCTTCTACCTCTCAGATCTCAGCTGGAAGCTCTCGGGCCTGGCAGTAAGAATCGCCACGGAGCTCAACCTGCACCAGTTCTGTGCCATGGCTTCGAGACATCGGCCAGAGTATGTTGAAGAAGCTAGATTGTGGTATTTCTTGTACGTGTGTGATCATCACTTCAGCATTGCATATGGACGACCACCCGTCATCAGTGAAAACTCGACTTTGTCTTGTCATGAAGATTTCCTGCGGTTGCCGGGAGTGACAATGTCAGATCACCGCCTACACAGTCAAGTTGGAGTATTCATTATCCTGAGTCGAATTTACAATGCCTTTGGGCCTGACCGATCGAGGATGATTGCCAATGATGAATTTGAAATTCTGCGCCGATTTGACATTGACTTGGCGCGATGGCGCGACCAGTGGAAACCACGCCTTGGTAGGCAGCTAAGAGATAGTCAAAAGACAAAACGGTGGTCCAATTGCTAACTCTTAGTTCAGCGCCCAATCCCCACGTCGCGGACTATCCCGCGAAAGGAGTCATTCTTCACTACCACTTTGCCAGAGTGCAGTTGTTCTCCATTTGCTTACGAGGCCTACGTCCTACTGACCAGTATAGAATGTCGAGCGAGCGTCGAGAATTCGTCAACCTTGCCGTCGCTAGCGCCTTTGGAGCCTTGGAGCTCATTCTCAATGACCCTGATATGCGGCCCGCCGTTATTGGGGTGCCGCTGTATTTGCTCACTACGATTGCGTATGCTTGCTTGTTCCTCATGAAGGCCCAAACTCAGTGGAAATCAGCACAGCTCAATGTTCGATACGAGAGTGTGGCCTCCGTTATCGAAGGCATCGTGGTTCTGCTGGAAGAAACCAGCCCATGCGTTCGACACGTTGCTCATCACTTGGGCCGAGGGCTCAATGGGATGCTTGCGAAATTTCGAAAACACAACGCCATGGAAAGACAGCAAATCCAACAAAACGGACAGTCCGTGCCTCTCCCCTATGCGGACGGCGGCGCGTGGCCTGATTGGAATAGCTGGATGTTTGGGACGGCGAACGTGCCCAATCAATTTCCCCTGGACCAAGAACAGCAGTACGGACTTAGTTTTCTGGATGCTCTCAGTTCGCAGATGCCGGGTTAAGCTGTCGGCAAGTCACAAAGGTGTGTGAGAGAGAGTGTGTGTGTGTATGGCTGGTGCATTACGGTGACTTGTAATTATGACAAGGCCGAACGAATGAATATATGACATGACGTAAAACCCACCATGATGACGCCCGCTGAGAAAGAAGCACGGCTAGACTCGTGACATGAGCCAGATGTTCATTGGTAAGCCCGACTAACAGCCGGGCGCCAACCTAATTAGGAACGCCTTCTCGATTCTGTCATTGACGCGGTCGAAACCATTTCCCCTACACACATCAAAGGCAAAAATTGGCGTCGAAAATGGAACAGCCACCACACATAACCATTCATTGCCTTTGTCGTCGAATCTTCAGACAGACAGACACACACTTGGTCCTCGAGCGGGAAGAAGAGCGCGCCACGGATGTTCAAGGTGGGACGGACGCAAGCACGGCATATTGACTGAATAAAGCGAAGAATTGCCGCCCCTTTCACCAGATACGAGGCAGCCCATCCATCGACTTCATCATCAACCCCATCTATCCTCCTGCAACAGCTCGTTCCACTCAAGATGGTGACCGCCGACAGGGTCCAACCGTCGTCATAATGCACGAGGAGAAAAACTCGTCGGGCTTCAGCAACAATAACCAGGCGGAGGTTCTTCGAAATTATGTGCCCAACTCGGCAGAGGAGAAGCTGCTCGTGCGCAAGATTGACATGCTCCTTATGCCGATTCTATGGATTATGTATATTCTCAACTACGTCGATCGCACCAATATTGTACGCCATCACCCCTCTTCTCGCCTCTCGGCATTTGAAGCTACCCCCCCACCCCTTTCTAGTGACTGCCCATGTTCTCAACGTCGCTCACCGTAAAAAAAAAACACAGGGCAATGCAAAGATTGCCGGCATGGCGACGGAGCTGAGTCTCGACGATGACCGCTACGCATGGGTCCTGTCCGTCTTCTTCTTCGGCTACCTCATCTGTGAAGTGCCATCCAACATGATTCTCAGCCGGAGCAAGCCCTCCGTCTTTCTGCCCACCATCATGCTCATCTGGGGCGCTCTCAGCGCGTTGATGTCCGTATCGAAATCATACCGTGCCCTGCTGGGATTCCGGTTCGTGCTGGGTTGTGTCGAGGCGGGCTTCTTCCCTGGCGTTCTGTACTACCTCAGCTGTTGGTACACAGAGGCCGAGCTCGGTAGGCAACCCGCCTTTCTGGATCAACATCCGTCTGTCTCGTGACAAGGCAGGCACCACACGACGGGCTTTCATTTGTCGAGACCTCTGCTGCAATTTGAAGTCGCAGACGCTAATGAAACGTTCCGCTTCAAGGCAAGAGATTCGGCATCTTCTACACAGCTTCCGTGATGTCTGGCGCCTTCGGCGGCATCCTGGCAGGTGCCATCACGGAGCACTTGCGCAGTGCTCACGGCATCCCTGGCTGGCGATGGCTCTTCATTTTCGAGGGCACCGCGACCGTCGGGGTGGCCATCGTGGCTTATTTCGTCCTGCTCGACTATCCCGGCACATCAGCGCGTCTCACGCCAGAGGAGCAGAACCTGGCCTCGATTCGAATCATTGCCGACGGAATCGCAAACGGAGGAGGCTCGGGCCGTCGTCTTACCCACTGGCAGGCCCTTGTCGCTGCTGTCGCTGACCCGAGGACATACATGTTTCTTGTTCTGTTCATGCTGGACGTCGGAGCCGGAAGTAAGTAGTCATGACCCACTCCCTACCCGCCCCCTCCCCCTCTCTTTCCTTTTTACCCACCATGACGGGGAAGATGATCATCTGAGCTGACGTTTTTTTTTTTTTTTTTTTTCTTCAAAACCACCAGCCTTCAGCTACTTCATCCCCACCATTACCGTCACGCTGGGTTACACCACAGTCAAGGCTCAGTACATGACGGTCCCCATCTACGCAGTGGCAAGCGTGTGCCTCAACATCATGGCGTGGTCGTCGGACCGAACGCGAGACCGACGATGGCACATCACGGGTGCGTTGGCCCTCGGCTTCCTCTCGAGCGTCGTCTGCGCCATCGTCCAGACACCCCTTGTGCGCTACGTGATGCTCTGCTTCCTAGCTACAGGCATTTGGTCGGCCCTGCCCCTCATCCTGTCCTGGGCCAGCAACACCGTCAGTCTGCCCCCGGAGAAGAGAGCCATTGTCCTTGCCCTCGTCAATGCGTTCGGCAACTTCTCGAGCGTGTACGGAAGCCGAATCTGGCCCAAGGAGGACAACCCGGCGTTTCATATCGGCTTCGGCGTCACAGCTGGGTTCCTCGGCACGGGCACGATTCTTGCCGCGCTGATTCCCGTCATGCGCAAAGCCGTCAAGTGGAAGGGGACGCAGGCTGAGAAGGAGCTGTGGTCGGGGGCACAACGAGACCAATGATTGATGGGCCTTGTATTTCTCCCTTTCTCTGCAGAATGTACTTGTGAAAGAAATAAATAATCCAACAGCAGGCTTGAAATAACACTACTTTTCTGGAAATATGGCTGACACTATACCAAGATGAGATTTTATCCCCTGGTTATTATTTCTGTTGGATATTACAGCCTCACATCTTAGGCATCACTCCTTTCGCGATACCTTCCCTCTTCGCGGCTGATTGCGAGACCTCGGTTCGTTCATCCGAGATCTCGGCACTCATCAGGGCAAAGACCCTTTTCTTTGCCCTCCTTATATAGCCTCCGTTCGCCCTTTGCGGACAGCCCAGATGGCTGAATTGATCATCACTTTCTCTCCACGCCGTCTCACAATTTCCAACAAAATTTCACAAATACCGCAAATCGCGGTAAACTCTGAACGAGTATTCTTACATGGACAGCTATTTCTCTAGACAAGAAACCCCATGCCAAGAACAACGAATGCGTTCCACTGAAAACGGCAACTCCTCCCATATGTATACACACCGGCTAAATCCCTCCATCCAGCACATACATAGTACATACACCACCCCCTTGACGTCTTTATTTCACATGTGCCCAGGGTCCGGTGTCGTCTTCTAAATAAAGTCGAAATCTAGTTTGAATAATTATGGCTAAGTTACTATGATTCGTTCCTCTATTTCCATAAAATTTTCGGGGGAATAAACTTGAGTGGCAGGGGAAGAGAATTACGTGCAAGAAACGGTATCAGGTGTTACTTTACGCACAAAGCCAAATATAATGAGACTTGCCCGGTTAAATCGCCCACTTTTGTTTTCGATTCAATACACTCAATCATCTTTCTTTTCCCCGTCCATTCGCGTTCAGTCAACGACCTGCTCACTCGAGGTGGGACTCCTCAGCGGGGGCACCTTCGTCCCAGCCGTGCTGCTCCTCATCGACGTCGTCATCATCATCCACAGTGGCGTCCTGGTACTGCTGGTATTCAGAGATCAGATCGTTCATGTTGGACTCAGCCTCGGTGAATTCCATTTCGTCCATGCCTTCGCCCGTGTACCAGTGCAAGTACGCTTTGCGTCGGAACATGGCGGCAAATTGGTCCCCTACACGCTTAAAGATATCCTGGATGGCTGTGGAGTTTCCGATGAATGTGGACGACATCTTGAGGCCCTTGGGAGGTACAGTGCACATGGAGGTCTGCACATTGTTGGGGATCCATTCGACGAAGTAGGCCGAGTTCTTGTCCTGGGTCTTGCGCATCTGGTCTTCGACTTCCTTTCCGGAAATGTTGCCACGAAACATGGCCGAGCAGGTGAGGAAGCGACCGTTGCGGAAGTCAGACTGAGCCATCATGTTGCGCGGGTCGAGCATCTGCTGACTGAGATCGGCGACAGTGACGGATCGGAACGAGTGGCTACCGCGGCTGGTCAAGGGGGCGAAGCCAACCATGAAGAAGTGAAGACGTGGGAAAGGCACCTTTGTGTTTTAGAAAGCGGATCAGCAACGCATTCAATCCTAGGTTTGTAGCACAAGTGGGGGTGGGTTTGCATCATGTCTTACCAAGTTGACACAAATCTTTCGTAGATCCGAGTTGAGCTGACCGGGGAAACGAAGCGAGGTGGACACTCCAGACATGACGGTCGAGATCAGATGGTTGAGATCGCCAGTGGAGGGGTTTGCCAGCTTCAGGGTACGTTGGCAGATATCGTACAAAGCCTGGTTGTCAATGCAAAAGGTTGCGTCCGAGTTCTCCACCAACTGATGAACAGACAAGGTGGTGTTGTAAGGCTCTACAACAGTATCAGAGGTCTGAGCAGACGGGACGACACTGAAGGTGGCCAGCATGCGGTCCGGGAATTCTTCATTGGTACCGAATTAGCCTCCATTCGTTGTGCGTTCTCGTTGAAGCAGATAGCAAGTTGCTTCTGGTGCCTTCTTACCCTCTCGGATCTTGGACAACAGCAAAGTGCCCATGCCAGATCCGGTACCTCCACCGAGCGAATGCGTGATCTGAAAGCCCTGCAATATCTCGCAGCTTTCGGCCTCACGGCGAACGACATCAATGACCTCCTCTACCAGCTCTGCACCTTCTGTGTAGTGGCCCTTGGCCCAATTATTGGCCGCGGAGGACTGGCCAAAGACAAAGTTGTCGGGGCGGAAGAGACGGCCCAATGGGCCAGCCCGCACGGCATCCATGGTTCCGGGTTCCAAATCGACGAGCACTGCGCGAGGGACATATTTATTGTTCGAGGCCTGTTTTTTTATTGGACAAAAGGACGGAGAGTTCGTTAGGAGGCCAGTATATGGGTACGGACGGACGGCAGGTTTCTCACCTCGTTGAAGTAGACACTGATTCGGTCAAGCTGGAGTCGGTTGTCGCCATGGTACCTAGCGCAGTTCCATCCATCACTGTAAGCGGAGGTCTGAAAGGGCTAAGCGGTTGGGACAGCGGCAATCGCAGAAGGACTTACTCGCCGTTGTTGTCAAGGCCATGCTCGCCCAGGATGTTCTGCCAGAATGCGGTACCGACTTGGTTGCCCTACAGCACAAAGAGTCAGGGGCAGATGAGGAGTCGGTGAATCCAAGGGGGGACGAACACATTGGCCAACCTGAAGATGAACCTATGAAATGACAATGGTGTCAGAGGTCAGTCTCAGAACAGTGCCTGCCTACGCGCCAACAGGGATGAACATACAATCTCGGGCATCTTCACGACTCGACCAGACGCGAGGTCAGATATTCCCGCCGGAGAGAGGTGAGAGACTTGAGGGGCGGATGACAAGCAAGCTGGATAGCTTGAAGAAGGGGATTCGAAAGCGGGAGCAGGATGGCCAATATTTCAATATTTGAAAGTCGGACGTTGCGAGCGTTTCGGGGGGGAGAGATGATTAATTAGGCAGCCTTGGTGCCCGTGAAAACGCGATACCTCGAAATATGATGGGTTTTGTGCCAGTACGGAGTACCACTGTAATTACCAGGCACCCAAATCTTGTGAGATGATGCGCCCAAAGGGGTCAGCCACTGGTGCGGTGCTCTGGTGCTGACACAGCAGGCGAGGTCCACTGAAAGGCGCTGGGGTACCAATAGCAATGCGATTGCCTGGGTGCCTGGTTTTGGGCGGTTTTTGGCGGGGTTGGGAGGTTTCCGAATCTGGAAGAGTCTGTGTAGTCACTGGCCACTGGCCAGGCCAGACAGAACCTGGCCATCTGTTGCTGTACAGTGTGCAGTGTGCAGTGTGCGCTGTGAACGAGTGTGAACATGTCGGGATGGCTGATCGACGTTGGAGCGGGTAAATATATAGTGGACGGCCTGGCCGGGCTCTTTTGGATGACAGATGCATCAATCAGTCAATAGTTTGAAATGCCAAATTTTTTCTCCTTTATCCAATTGTAGCGTTATATACAACATGGCTGAAACATGGAGCTCCACGCGTAATAAATATGTACAGAATGAAAGATCTGCTCATGGTGATGAGATCCATTGCTTCCAGAGCATCGTTTCTTTCTTACAACCCAGAACCCATGTATCGACTTTCTACACAATCAGAGAGTCTGTTCCAGACGAACTATATAGACTTATTTTATGAAGTACCAGAGCAGCCGACAAAGTTGTTTCCGCTGGCACCGGAATGGGTGATGACACCGGCGAGCTGGCACCCGTTGGTGATGATGACACGGTCCGGGCCGGGAGAGCCTGATCGAGTATTATTAGCAAAGCCACCCCGTTCATGGTTCTGGGTGCTTCATCATGTGAAGCACACGGATGGGAAAGCTTACCGCCGCCGTAGATCTTGCCGGACTTGATGATGGGGAACTCATTGTAGGGACCCGAGACGCCATTGAATTCGAAGCCCTCGTAGTTGTTGTACCGGTGAGGGTAAGAAGAAGAACCAGCTCGATCATGGTCCCTCACGTAGCCACAAGCAGCATTAGCAGCGGCCTGGACAGCAGAGCCGCTGTATTTGGCTCTTCCGCAAGTGGTGCCAGAGGCCCGGTCTTGGAGATCCGTGGGGGCGGCGGTGACCAGGGCCACGAGGGAGAGCAGGCTGACAACGGAGAACTGCATGTTGGCGGGTGGAAGAGTGTCCGTCTAGGAGGGACAAGAATGGAACCCAAGAAAGGATCAGGAGTAAAAGAGATATGTGCGTAAGTATAGTGACAAATGAAACAACGAAGCAGTGGGCAGGAAGCCATCTTAAATCCCCATTTACACCCGGGGCTCGAGAAGTACCGACTTCACGATAAGACGGCGGGGGGATACAGCCACGAGAAAACATCGAGTCCCCTTGTAGATCGGCGGACAACCGTGTTCCACTAGGAAAGTAAGATGATGCCAAGCAGGGTAAGCACAGTCAGCTCAGCTCGGCTGTGTGGACAGGATGGGATGAGAAGGGTTGGGATGGCGCCTCGGGAATGCGCCACGCCCAACTCGGGGTGTTTGCCAGCCAAACGCATCACCTGTGCCAGATGCCCCTCACCATCTTGGAAGGTCGCTCGTCGCTCGTCGTCGTGGATCAGCATCCTAGTGGCTATATCAGTTTCCTCTCGGGCTTTATCCAGTTGACAATCTACTCGCCCCATGCCGAGAAGGGATATCCCCGAGAGACGTGTTGGCGTGGCCATCAATCGCCCATCCCATTTCAGCTCAGCCTGCGCCTCCTGAATACTGAGTAATTCGAGAAGCATCAACAGGCAGCACCCAATCAATCGCGCTGGACAAAAGCCAGAGGCTTCGGTCTCGTCGTCATGTCCACTTCGTAAGTCGTAACACTCCGAGCAGGGTCCAAGACTCCAAGATGACCCGACCAACTCCAAGAATCCCGTGGCTACCAACAAGAGCCAGAGCGGGCCAAGTCGACCGCTCATCTGTGGACTTGTAAGACACAGCACAACAGGAGAGAGTAAGCGAGGACAGTTCGGTTCGCCCTTGTTGTTGTGTTGCATGCAGCCACTGTAAGCAATCCGCTGACCAAAGGCCAACCATGACGGATCAGGAAGGTGGTGCGGATGTTAGCCGCACTTTCCTATCCACATCATAATATTAGTCCAAGCATACAGGCGTGACAGGTAAACTCTAACAGATAATGATAACCACCACAGAATGCCATCTGTAAAGCGATGGAACCCTGCGTAACATTGAAACTGGATACTCTGACTTCAAGCGACATTGTTCAAGATCCCCGAGTGGGGCGGGGCTCTAGCCATGCCTGCATTCAAGATACGCATGATGTACTTTTGCTTCACTTCTCGATATGGAAGCGGGCAACAACTATCGGGATGATGACATTCAATGACAACTCATTGCATGCGCCCTTCTTCTATTCCTCCCTTTACGGCAATTTCAAGTCTCCGTCCCACGCGCAAATCGGGGAGAGTCGAAGGTCAGATCTCACCTTGCAGAGATGCATTGTTCCAAAGTCGATTAAAGGATCGCATCAAGCTTCTTTTCATTCATCTTTACTTTGACTTGGTCAGCCAGTCATTGGGACCACCTCTCTGTGTGCCGTTGCAGTCCAGTCCAGTCCAGTCCACTTCTGTTCGTCTTCGCAAAGTTCCTGTCATTGCTAGCTACACGTTAAGCGTAACAATTTTACATGGCAAAAGTCTGGCCTGTTCAGTCCTCTTCCTCCTCCTGAATCTGGCTGGTCTAGACCCTTTCACCCTTTTGTGCACCATTTTGTCCCTGTTGACCACGCTGATTCTCGTTACCAGCCTGGCCTTTTTGTGCGCCTCCCTGTCCCTGCTGGCCATTCTTGCTATTACCAGCCTGGCCATTCTTGGTGTTTCCAGCCTGGCCTTTTTGTGTGCCTCCCTGTCCCTGCTGGCCATTCTTGCTATTACCAGCCTGGCCATTCTTGGTGTTTCCAGCCTGGCCTTTTTGTGCGCCTCCCTGTCCCTGTTGGCCATTCTTGTTGTTTCCGACCTGGCCATTCTTGTTGTTTCCAACCTGGCCATTCTTGGTGTTTCCAACCTGGCCTTTTTGTGTGCCTCCCTGTCCCTGTTGGCCATTCTTGTTGTTTCCGACCTGGCCATTCTTGGTGTTTCCAACCTGGCCATTCTTGGTGTTTCCAACCTGGCCTTTTTGTGCGCCTCCCTGTCCCTGTTGGCCATTCTTGCTGTTTCCACCCTGGCTATTCTTGCTGTTTCCAGCCTGGCCATTCCTGCCATTTTGGGCACCGTTCTGACCCTGCTGACCATTCTGGCGATTCTGACCGGTTTCATTGCCGTTGCTTCTAGTCTGGCCGTTTTGGTTCTCGTTCTGGTGTCCACCTTTCTGGTTTCTGATCTGGCCGTTCTTGTTTTGATTCTGGCTCTGGTTGCCGTTCTGGTTCTTATTCCCGTTCTGGTTGCTATTCTGGTTCTTGTTCCCGTTCTGGTTGCCGTTCTGGTTCTTGTTCACGTTTTGGTTGCTTTTCTGGTTCTGGGCACCATTCTGATTCTTGTTTCCATTCTTATTTCCGTTCTGGTTCTTGTTTTCGTTCTGATTCTTTTCGTTCTGATTACCGTTCTGGTTCTTGTTTCCGTTTCGGTCCTTTCCGTTCCGGTTCTTTCCGTTCCGGTTCTTTTCGTTCTGATTGCCGTTCTGGGATCCGTTCTGGTTTTTCCCATTTTGACCATTCTGACCAGCGTCGGTGCCATTGTCTCTGCTGGCATTGTCTACAATCTGGCCGTTCTGGTTTTGGTTGCCGTTGTTGCCAACCTGTCCGCCGTTGTTGTTATTGTTGGTATTGTTATTACCAGCGTTGTTTCCGTTATTGTTATTCTTCTTTTTATTACCAGCGTTATTTCCGTTGCCAGCTCTATTGCCGTTGTTCTTGCTCTTATTGTTGCCCGCGTTGTTTCCGTTGCCAGCTCTGTTCTTTCCATTCTTTCTCTTGCCGTCTTTTTCGGCGTTGTTCTTGCCATTCCTCTGACCAGTTTTCTTGCCATTCTTGCCGTTGCCAGCACCTGCATCAGGAGTAGTGCCATTGTTTCCAACAGCATCGTTGTTCTGCTGGTCGTTTCCTTGTCGTCCGTTTCTCGGTTGACCGCCAACGACAGCACCACCACCATTTTGGCTTACAAAACCACAACCAGTCTTGCCAGCCTGAAACTGGGCACCAACACCAGAGCAAACACCTACACCCCCATTCTGCTGTGCGCAGCAGTTGGATGCACAGTCTTTATTGCTCAAGCATTCTCCAGTAATGAACTGCTTTCCTTGTCCGTTGCCCACGTTGTTGGCGCCGGCAGGATCGGGTCCGGCTGCATAGACCGTCACGGCCACTAATATCCAGTGGTCAGAAGACTGAAGACACATCGAGATTCGATTTCAGAACTTACGGGCAAGAGCAGAGGCCAAGGTGATGCGAACCATGTCGACAACAGTGTGTGAGAGTAGAATCTAAATATATATATATATATATATATATATATACTCGATGTCATATAAGAAGGTAATGTCTCGAGAACGAACAAAAAGAGCTGAAAAGAAACGGAGCACCAGTGCTACCTGTGAAGAAGAATAATGGTAAATGAGGTCAAAATAAAATCGACTCCAGGTCGTTTGGAAGAAAGGTGCGCTAGAGACTGAGAGACAGAGGGAGCGAAAAACAGCATTGTGAACAGAACTGTCTCATGGTATATATATATATATGTGTGTATGTATATACGTATGTTCAGACTGCGGAGACGAATGCCGACCATCACTTCTCGAAGTCGAACTAGTCCGATGTAATGATCCCAGACATCAGACATTTTGGTTTGGGGTGAAACTCGTCTTCCAACTTGGCTTTCTGCCATGCCCTTGTCGTGAACTGATGGGACGAGGCAACCCGCCAGACATGTCTACCTTACCGCGGAATTGGCAAAATCTGCATCCCGTAGCCTGCGTGCGCTGCGTCCATTGTGGCTATCGATGTTTGAGAGTGTAGGGGCGTAGAGGCTGATCCGCGACAAGCGGTCCATTTCTTGCGACATGAGTTGTTGCACCTTGGATGCAGCCACGAGACGACAGATGGACACTTTGAAACCGCCAGTCCCTTGCCGTCTACATGCAGACTCAAAAATAGTTTCCATTCTGTCGTGGGTCTTTGGTTCTGATCAAGCGAAAACTTTCTCCGGAGGTGATACAGGCAGGGCCAGTTACTGAACGATCGGACAGATTCCTGCTTCACATTTGCAGCCTCGTCGAGGTGGACAATGGATTACGTAATAAAAGGGGGGAAGAGAGGGGGGGGGGGCCACTTATCATGACGCGCCCGTCGCACATGATACACGGCAACCAACTTGCAAGATAACCTTTGAACTGGGTCAATAGACTCGATGCAGCAATTCCTGCCATATCTCACCTCGGTCCTGCCGTCCGCCCTACCGTCGACTTTTCACCGTTGGCTTTCATTGGTTGGGTCGCACTCCTCCCGAGTAATGCGTATGCTAACGAGATCTGTTAATGTCACGGATTTCCGCAACAGGTAATATTGTTGTGACTTGTGGGATCCAACGGCACTCAGGAGTCAGGACTCAGGACCCATTAATTCAATATCTAAACATAGCCATGCTAAAAAGCTTGGCTCGGCCATGGCGTCAATCAACCCACCCCGTCTGGGACATGGGCCGAACTCTGGCATGAGTGGGAAGTGAGTGCGTTTGCATCGTTGGGGCCGAGAGACTGAACGTGGAATGTCTCAACTTTGAAAGGAACTGCCAAGACTCAAGAGATTTATCGCGCTCTTGTCACCATGCATAGCAGACTGTTTTGTCCTTTCTTTATTTTGCCTCGAACTTTTCTTTGCTTTTCTTTTCTTTTCCTTCTTCCTTCTTTTTTCCTCTTTGGCGCCGCCATCGAAACAGTAGGGCAAGGAAATGCAAGTCAGCCTGTGATGTTTCAGCCATCGCTCGTTACAGACTTCAGATGCCCTTTTTTTTTTTTTTTTTTTTTTGCCTCGGGCTGTTCGACTGAAAATTTCACACACGAATCGCTCGTGCCTGCGCCAGTCTGCGTCAGAGAGAGGAGCGTACTTGCGGTGAGTCGTGACCATACCTGCTGGTTCCCTGACGTGACATGTGCAATGGAGCGAACTCTTCTCCTTGTACGTTTTTCGCGACAGAAATGCACTTCATGTCAGACCTGGGCCAACAGCGCACTCGGGGCCGGTTTGTGAGACGAAGTTGGCTTCACGGTGACCCGGCCGTAAGTTGAGCTGAACAATGCTCCGAGAGGTCTATTCCCAGTGTATAGGGCCCGCTGATTGCTCATACATCCTTCGTCTTTCCCATAATACAGCAGACTGAGGTGAACGCTTCCAACACATCATTAATTAACCTTGGTGTTTCTCGGAAGTTTCGTAGTTCCCTAACGTGTGTTAGACTCGTGCTCGTGCATGGCTCTCTCCCACGAGGCATGAAAACGCGCATATCAGACTTTGTTTCTGATCGTAGAGGTGTTCACGAATCATGATGCCAACCCTGCTGACCACAAGCATTTCAAATAAACATGCTGGCGTCGTCGTTATCAGGTCGCACCTCGAATATTTGCTTCACTCGTGATCAGTCCACACACGCATTCATCAGCGACAGAGACCGAAATGCTGCCGACAAATATTTCGAGCGCGTAGCATGCATGCATGCATGGCCCTCTCCAGAACATACACGTCATGCATTACCCAACTTCTTGTGTTCACATCTCCATTCGATCCAGTCTCGGGCGCCGCGAAGCGAGTTGTGGTATGAAACACAACAGCCCGACATGAATCTAAACAACAGCATCAAGTGTTTCTCCCCATTTCGCAACTGACTAATGGTGAGGCGAGGCGACAAAAGCCTACACGATCCGTGGCTTGTGAAGCTAAAGCTCGACGATGGCTACGTGCTTTATTTTATCCACTCGACCCACTGAATTCTCAAACCCCGACTCCGCATTGCAAACATACACACGCCAAGCCAGGACCATGACTGGGAAAAGTTGGAAATCTAGTCATGGTTCAAGTCCCATGAAATTTCCAAACGTTTGCAGTCCTGCGTGTATAATCCCGCGTGCTAGCACCGCGTCTCCATGCAGGCTGCATCTTTGTTCTCCACGTCGCCTTTGACGCCGCAACTGGACATCCTTGGGCCCCCGGAATGTAGTTGACAGCTTTTTGATCTCCTCACACAGATTCACAATGGCAGTATGGGCATCAGAGGCCGGCGCATGACCCCAAGAAAGACATGGTAGGAAGCGAAGAATAGAAGCCCAATGTTATCACGTCGCGCTGGAACCACAACCTATTCTTCGGTCAGATTGCGGACGGCTCTTCATCCTTCCTCGTGTTTCATAGGGCCCAAGCTTCCTTCCTCTGTGGCCAGACATGGGAGACGGCCAAGAGATGACTCCTTGGTCGGGTCTTCTAGCCCGAGATACTCTTCGAACGTCGAACCGGAGCTGGGTACTCGGACGAGATTCCGGTCTACATTGCGAGGGTACGCTTCTTTCGTTCTGATCAAGGGATCATGGGCAAGTGGCATATTCCGGCTTTTGAAAACTAGTCCGGCTGGCTGGATGGTGATCGTAGCATAATTGATTATGAGGCCCACATAATCTCGCGTTTTGCGTACTCGAATCGCTGTGCCAGAAACGTTTGTTTCGTTCGCCGCCAACAACGATCCGACGAATACTCTCCACTGAGCGACTGTATCGCTAGTCAAATTCAATTGGCATACTGAACGTGACGCATAAAGTAAATATGAACTGATAGGAGTCAACTTGTGCACATTGACCCTGTGACCATTGGACGTCAGTAGTCTCGTTTCGCATTACAATGGACACATTTGGAGCGCCATCAATCCCTAGTAGGGTTTCTCTACTGCAGCGAGAGTATTCAGTAGCGATAGTAGCACTTCATGCTCCATCCATTCGCATTGCTGCATTTCCCGAACTCCGCCTTACTGCCCAGGCTGGTAATCTTGCTCTGGCAGTTTGTGTCCGAATAGAGGTCGCAGTTTGTAGAGTAGGTGCCATCGCCACTGACCTTGACCGAGTAGAACCTGTCGACGTAGCAGTTCCCAACGCACGTGGGTTTGTAGCCCTTGATATGATTCTGGTCAGCACAGCCTGTGCCGCTGTAGTAGTCGACACATTGGCCGTTGGCAGTACCGGGAATGCCGCCGCACCCTGCGCGTTTGTCAAGGCTGTCTTTGCATCTCAGATCGACAACTCTGGAACCATCCATCAGGTGTGTACTCGGGGAGGGTCAGGTTGTACAAGGTCTCGTCGTCAAGGGGCTCGGCGGTGGGAACAGCGCCGCTCGAATGGATGAGAGCCAGGGAGGCGAGAGCCCAGGTAGAGAAAGATTTTTTTTTTTTTACCGAGGCTGTGAACAAGGGAATGCGATTCTTTTTATTTTGGAGAGAGGTTGTGAGGATTCTGATGTTGAAACAGCTTCCAAGAAGTGGTTCATATAGTTTGTTCTTCATGCCTTTGAACACCGTGCGATTTGTCTTTACAGATGGCCCCGGAGGCTTTATTCTGAAGAGCGGCCACGAATCATACGACACAGTAGCACGGATGTTGACAGCGACCGTTTCGATTCGCGGGATCCATGGCAATGAAAGAGAGTAATGCAAGCCCTCTCCTGCTTAATATTCTGTAGTCATCGTCGCAGGTCCAGGCTTCACTGGCGCGGCACGCACGTCCACCTCCGAGAATCGGGCCGAGCGACGGCTGACGTTGCACAGAGCTGTTGAGTGGCCGTGAAAGCTGCTTCTGCATGAGGGGGCGGCGCAGGATGGTGAATCCATGTCCAAACACAAGTCACCAACAGCAGGTAATGTGCAGGGTCGAATAGTAATCAGGCTCTATTGTTGAGTTACAAGCGAAAGTGAGCATCAGCTCCTCACGCTAGGTATCATGACATGTAGAATATCATCAGTCGTGCAACATAAAGTAGGAACAAGAACCGCAGTTCCTATGATTCGAGGGATTCGTACGTTTGCTCGGCGCGCTCGAAAGCCCTGTGCAGGGGAATGCCGGCCAGAGCAACAATCCTTGTCTTTTTGACGAATTTCCAAATAAGGTATGCAGCTATGACGAGAGGAATGTCACTTTGAGCGAGGTCAGTGCCGGTACCAAAAAAAGTGGAATCAAGGAGGGGGAGAGAGAGAATGTGAGAGAATGAGAAGCTTACAGGTACGCGGAGACGAAAGTGCTGGAGCTCCAGTTTCCCCTGGTGAAGACAGTAAAACCGCTGGTCAAAACGATGATGGCGCACATGACGAGTGCAAAGTACGAGCTGTACACTGCGCAGCCAACGTTAGAAAGTCTCGTGATGGGGGTGCAGTGCGGCGGGATAAAGAAGCACTTACGAGTCCATGAATTCCACCAGGGAAGACGGGTGAGTGGAATCGCCTGCTTTTCCATCGCCAGCCGTAATCGGATGTGGTTGACGAGGATGGAAATCCAAGAGACCAGCACACCGGCTGACGTTAATTTCACCAACCAGTCAAAGACGGTGATGGCGTCGTTGGACAAGCTCATGAAACTTAGGAAGCTGAACGCAATGAACAGGAAGACACACATGTATGGCACACCCCACGAAGTAGTCCTCAGGAAGATCTTGGGAGCCTGCTTCTTGACAGCCAAGGCATACAGGACACGGGTTCCAGCAAGGAGGCTCTGATTGGAAGAGGACCAGGCAGACGTGATGACGACGGCGTTGACGACGGACGAGATAGCAGGAAGGCCGGCAGCCTCGGCGGCAATGACAAATGGACTCTGGGCCGTCTTCGAACCGTCGCCCTGCAGGCGAGGGTCATCGCTTCGAACGAGCATACCCACGATGAGAATAGCCAGCATGTAGAACAAGATGATCCGGATAAATACGTTCTTGCATGCAGCAGGGATGGCCTTCCTCGGGTTCTTGGTCTCGGCAGCAGCCATGGCGATGGACTCAACGCCTGCAAAGGAGAAGACGGCACCAGTCATGACGCTCCAGTAGCCGAGGAACCTTCCCCAACCTCCCGAGGCGATGTACTCGACAAACGGGCCCGGGTCCTTCCAGTACTCAAAGTACACGGGCGGCGTGCCAGGAATACCTCCCAGGTCGATGACCAGGCCGAGGATGATGAGAAAGACGACCAGGAGGATCTTGAGCACGGCAAAGAAGAACTCGACTTCGCCAAAGATTTGGACAAACGAGATGCCGACGATAAAGGTGAAGACGATGAAAACAATGATCCACACCGAGGGGTTCAGATCCGTCCAGACCTGGAACAGAACACAGATGGCGGTGATTTCGGCTGGGATGGACAGGATGTTCCCATAGACCAGATTCCACCCGACGGCGAAACCCCATGCGGGATCAACGAGGAACTCGGCATGCCGCACAAAGCCGCCCGTCACGGGAAGCAACGCCGCGACCTCTCCCAGCGCGAACTGCACAGAGCACACGACAAGACCGACTGTTGCGTAGCCGAGCAACGCGCCGGCCGGGCCAGCCGTGGCCACGGCGAATCCCAGTCCAAGGAACAGTCCCGTTCCAATCGCGCCCGCGATGCCAAGCATGGAGAGATGTCGTTCAGCCAGGCCGCGCTTCAGATCGCGACCCTCGGTGGCGGTGACGAGATGGCCGTCCGGGTCATCGTCGTACGCAAAGGGGGGTCCCGAGGTCGTCCTCGTGAGGCCGTCGGTGGGAGCGAAGCCGGGCGTCGTCGATGTCTGCGCATGCCCGCCTTTGAGGTTGCTGTCTCTGGAGACGGCCTCGAATCCCGGCGGCATGCCGCCAACTGCATTCTCTTGGTCGTTCCCGGCGCCCGTTGCGCGCGCAAGTAATCCTTTCAACGGCATGGCTTGGCGATGATGGAAGAAGAGAGAAGTCTGACCCCTGAGGATGAGCCGAGACTCCGGCCTCGGCTGCAAGGACGGGCAACGTATCGCGACAAGCCACGTGCGACGTTGAGGAAAAAAAAACGCGTCCGAGCGACAAATTGAGTCGTGTGTTTTTCTCTTGTTCATCAATGCAGAGAATTGGATCAATGTTTTTTCGTCCATTTTTTTTCCTCCGCTAGCCCGCCCTATCGATGAGCATCAACGAACCCACTTCACTTTGGACCCTTGTAACCTTGTCTGTTTGTGGCAAGCCGTTATTCGGTTACGTCCGGACCGCGCTGGCTGGCTGGAGAGACCCCACACATGTCGCGGTGGTGTGATTTCTTTCTCTTCTGTAGTCCAGGACCCCAGACCCCTACTCCTTGGAGCAAACGTCATGTTGTTGATCGAAGATGCAGTCCGTCCAAGTGAAGCCTTCTTTCGGGCCGCGTACGAAGAGGACATCGAACCTGGGCCTCGCTTTGGGACAAGGCCGACGCAGAAAAGGACTTCCCCGGCGGTCACCTCACCGACCTTCACTTGGCATTACCCAACCACCCATCTTTCCCAGAAGACCTCGCGCTCGACAAGCCCTTTTCGAACACGGTCACTGTGAAGGGGATACCCACTTGTCCAAGTGCTGGAGAGCCATGCCTTCTGTCGCCGTTCCACGAAGGATTTGGTTTTGCACGCGGCTTCACGTGGCGCAGCAACCATTCTTTTCGTTCCTGACCCACGTTCCGAAACGGGGACGGCAGAATGCTTCGGCAGCACGTACAACATTTTCCCGTTCTCATGCTTGCCTAGGCATGATATATTCTCTCGGCTAGATGGGCAGAGCTTCTTCTTGGAGCACGGGCGCCTACCTACACTAACGCTGAAGATGGACCGAAGGCCGAAAACAGATGGCCTGTGCTGGAGAACGACCATGCTTCGGTTGTGATAGATGTGGGCAGTGTAGATGGAGATGCTGCTCGGTGGTGGACAGCCATTCTGTCTGCAAACGGTGGGTGGTATGCGACAATCACAAGCGATAATACAGGGTCCCATTTCTATATGCCGTAATCCGTGGGCCATCGACATCCGGCCAGGGCCTACCTTTGTCGTCTTGGCCAACATGCAGCCTCACTCACCTGACGCCGATTTTCGTCCCGCATCCTCCAAGCACTGCTGCTATCCGCTGCTTGTCCGACTATTGCTCTCTCCATAATGTGGCCGACCAGAGCCAAGCAGCCCTCGCGGCGGCTTTGCTCATTCCAATGGCCATATTTGACAACAGAAGGATTGAACTACCCATCTCGCGACTTCCACCCAAGGCATCGGATTGTCAGGTGAGACATGAGGCGATTTCGGCTTGGAAGGGGAACCGCTGCTAACTAGACCGACTGCTCACACTGAGTGGCAACTCGCGAGGACTCGAAGCCTTTTGAACAGCGTCTTCTTCGATCCTGACGTGGCGTGTAATGTTTGCGGAGCTTGGTTGCAGGGCTCATTCGCATTCCTCGACTCCGACAAGACGAAAGACCCGCACGTCCGCTTGGGCACCCTCATGCATAGAGACCCCGGCTTGGGATTTCTCTGGCTTGGTGCCTTCATCACAGGCGCCGAAGCACCATGTCTCCGAGAAGTTCGATCGGGGGTGGTGGAAAGTTGATCTCAGCACTGCTGCCTGAACTGGAACATCCTTGTCCTTTATCCAAGCACCCATCACGAAAGCTGCTTCCGTTTCACAAAAGACTTCGCGAGCCGACGAATGCCGACTACTGCATCTTTTTCACGAGCAAGATCACGCGAGGCCACCACTATTTTCCTTTGCGCCATTTGGCTGCACTGCTTTGGAAGACCCGGATCTCAATGTTCGTCGCCATGCTCAATGCTCGGGTGCTCATGGCCTCGCGTACCGAGGTTTTGCTTGGAACTGCAACGGCGACGGCAAGGCACACCAACAAAGGGAGCGAGGGGCACGCGGCACATGTCCGTCCCAAGGCGGCACAATCGCCCGATTGGACGGACTCCGTTGTTTATGATGACATGGATGTCGAGGATGACATGTCGCAAATGATGACTAGGAACATTTTCACCTGGTTCCGAGGCGAAGCCGGGTTTCCTGTAGCAGAAAGAGCAATTCGTGAGCACGAGTGGATTGACAATCTGGACTCGGACGATGATTGTCCAGTAGAAGAATGTCATGTTCGGTCTACAGCTGGAGGGAACCTTGCAAGGCGGTGGTTGGGGATGGCAGCTGGAGGCTCAGATTCGCTGTAAGTCAACGTTGAGGAGCCCAAGAAATGCGGTCTCGACTACAACTTCGAGGGGAGTACTGCCGGCCAGGGAATTTGTCCGGCAGCAACAGTCGTATCATCGTTCCAAAGTCCCAAGTTGGGGCCTCCGCGTCGGCCCTGCGCAAGGAATCCCCGCAGGTTTAGAAAGAAAGATGGCAAGACGCAAGACGGACGGGTACCTATCTGTATGATGCGGTTAGTTATCGTAGTGTGGGTTGTCTGCTGCCTAATAATATGCAGTTGTATGCGCAGTGCAACAACTTGCTTCACTAGTGTCAGTAACAACTGACCATAAGCCTGCGTTGTATGCAACGTCATGTGGGTTTCCATTCCACGACTGATGGGTATGGGAAGAGACATCTCTGAGCCCTGGTAACTGACAATTTTTCACACGGACGTCAATTGTCCCACTGGCTGGGTGTAGCCAGCAACAATGGCTCAATGAGTCAGTCAAAATATCTTGGTAGTAACTCCGTGCATTGGCCATAACCAAAGAAATCATGTGGGGGGTGGATTCTTGAAACAATTCGAGGGTTGTGGCAATGAAGCCGCCGCTTGACTAAATGTAGCTAGGACCTTCCTATGTGGGTACGGCTCCGGTGAGCAAGAAAACACAACTTCGGTGAGCAACGGCTGATTAATATCAAGCAAGTGAGGAGACCGACTGTTCAACATACATACTCATACAAGCAGATTTGACTGTTCGTGTGAAACCGCCTTTCTTGGAATTTGGAAGGCCGAGAAGTCTTGTGGTCTCAGTGGATGGATCATCCGACTATTCCAGAAACTTCCGGCAGATACCCTGAGCCAGAGCAAAGACATGAAACCTAGCTCTGAGCATCGAGAACAATGGACAACATTGAAGCAACTCGATATTCGAGGCCTGTCGGTCCCCAGGCCCGTTGGCAAAAGCCTTCAAACGACAGAAGTGGCTGCTGTTCTTGGTCATTTTCGGAGCCCCTCGTATCCTCGTAAAAGTTTTGCCGCGCATGAAACTTTTGAAGTGCCCAGCTACATGTACAGGGTTTTATGATGTAATTAATGGCTTGATGTGGAGGGGCAGATGCTCTTCGCAGCGACTGATTATGTACACTGACCGCACGGACGGACCTTGCTCCGAGCTGGCCGCCATTTGCCATTGGGTGAAGGAAAGGAAGGAAAACCCAGACCCAACTTCCCTTCAACTCGTGATTGGTCTTGCTGGACGGAATTCCTCTTGCCCAACGCGGTCTGTGGCCAGCACAGCACGGCCACCAAGTGTATAAAAAAAAAAAAAAAAAAAATTTCTTCCTCCCCAAAGTTCGCCAAGGGAATCGGTGACATACATTCATGTCCCATTCACGTTCCATTCACGTTCATCCATGTGCTGACTGACTGCAGGAACGTCTTCCTTCGCACAAGGTCATCCATCAACTATCAATGAGCCCGCCCTACCAATGGCCCGCCGCGCTCATCCGCTCCTCACGGCTGACGGGGGCGTCGTCGTCGTGTCCGGCGGCCCTGTCTCACGACTCACGAGTCACGACGGAGACCATCATGCGACTTGGCAACGGCAGGGCGGGGAGTCATCAGACAAACGATTCACGCAATCAAGCATCGGCGTGGAACCCAAGTCCCTGCGGCAGCTTCCGGGAGCTCAAACATGATGCATCGTGGCTGAACCTCTTTCACAACCTGCATCTGTCTGTCTGCGCGTGTGCGCGTGCCTGAGGGACTGACTGATGGACGGACGTCAAGTCGGATTCACTGCCCAAGCCCGAGAACCCCGCTAGCCGCGATTCAACGGCTTCACTCTGGATGTACGTATGTACATACATGTGTTACATGACAGTGGTGGTGCGAGGAGGGTCGATCGATTATTCCGTAAACCGCCCGAAAATTCGAAACACTGACAAAGAGGGGCGGGGCACGAGTGCCAGAGTGCCAGGGTCCGGGAGGGGTCAAATATTACGACCTGGCAGTGGAAACCTGCAAAATTACCTTATTCGTCCCGCCGTTGAACGGATTCCCCTGATTGGTGCGGAGGGGGACTCCGTGTGGAATCAGTCGACTGCTATGTACGTACATACATACATGCGCATACATGTATTCCGACGTTTGGTTCTTCTAGAAGGTGGCAGCGGCCGTGGCCGTGTCAAGCTCGAAATATATATCCTGTTCTTTCTTCAGGTCCGGATTCTCCATCTAGCACCAGACCGCACAATGCCCACTGAGTCGGTCATGATGGAACAATCTCGGGATACTCTCCGTTCCCGCCTTCGGCACAGACAATCAGAATCCAGTGACGGCTTATTACCGTCGGCATCCTCCTTCAACTGTTGGTCGAGCCTTGATGACATCAGCGTTCAACATCTTAGCCCTCCCCAAGCATCGTTTGACTACAACCAGCTTCTGGTGGGTTTATATTGCAGGTGATACAGTCTTCGCATCACTCAAATTAACAAGGTTTCCGTCTCTGCAGGATCCAGAGCCAGTACTCAGCGACTATAGCCACGTCTCTCAAGCGGACAGCAGTCCAAGTAGCACCCCTGGAAGTGATGTCTCCGCTACGTCGAACCTCGAGTATGTAAAAGATCAATTACCAGACGAGAAGAAACCAGCCACTCGAAGTCGCGAGACTCATTATCATGATGCGCTGCTCAGCGGCTTGAATGTAAGAAATATCTCATATTACACATTGAGGTGGCATTTTGCGTGAAGGAAAAAGAAATCCCCAAATTAGTCCTTGACATCATGTAGGTCTTTTTTTGGGGGGGGGGGGGTTGGCTCGTTGCTTGAAGTTTGTCTCTTCATGCTGACTTTTTGCCTTTTTTT
This sequence comes from Epichloe sibirici, assembly GCA_022702365.1. Classification (NCBI taxonomy): domain Eukaryota; kingdom Fungi; phylum Ascomycota; class Sordariomycetes; order Hypocreales; family Clavicipitaceae; genus Epichloe; species Epichloe sibirici. The sequence goes on along the minus strand of JALAAE010000001.1, from coordinate 723,442 downwards.
TTTTTTCAAACATCTGCAGCGCCGTCGAGCCCAAAATCGAGCCTCGCAAAGAGCTTACCGACAACGCAAAGAACAAAGAATCAGGGATTTGGAGCAGCTCCTTCAAGAGTCGGAGAAGAGGGAAGCAGCCCTCATCCATTCCTTCTTCTTCCTGCAAGAGAAACATCGGCAGCTCTGCATTGAGAAAATGGAGAAGTCGCAGGGCGACGTATCTTTCCCCGTCCAAGACATGTCACAACATCTTGATCCTGCTCTAGGGCCCGAATGGCCGATCATGTGACACTCGCGACCCAAACCAAAGGGTGTCCTTGACCAACAGACCATTTGTCAACACACGTGGCATGACGTAAGCGAAGCTCATCTTACCATGTATTTTATTGATTTCGATTTTTTTTTGTTCATATTAGTCATAGCCAACGCATTGCATTGGATTCGTTTTAATATATTCTTCCTTAGTCTCGCAAGGGTATAGCCAGCAGGATAATCAACATGTAAATGAAGAACGGTAGGAATTCCTAGTGCAACGTGGATTGCAACCCAGCACGGGCACAAGTTTCGTGGCTGCAGGATGCTGCAAGGTCAGAACCAATTCAGCGATAAACTTCGTGGCTGCGTCGTCGACGCAAGCTTCTCCAACACAGAAGACGACCATGTTTTCTGCGCATGGTGTGAACGTAGGACGTTTCCATGGGGCTAGATCAGCGCGAAAGGAGAAAGATGGAAGTGTGTATTTTGGCTCACAAGGTTGACAGATGCATTCAGTTCACATTTGCAGCATATCTGAATTTTTTCAAAGACGTCTGTTCCTACACACAAAGATCCGTGAAAATGAGTGCTCCTTCCCCGTCAACGCCGGGCCACAATACGACAGGTATGTCAATTCCCACTGATCCCACCTGCCTATGCAGGCGTTGCAGTTCCAGTCGTCTTCGAGAATGACGTGGAGATGGTTTTGCCTCCTTTCCTCCGTCCTTTGTCACATCGTATGGCTTTTGGAATCTTGTTCACGAGTCCGCGGGGGAATCACACTACATCTATTCTTACTCTCATGACTAGACCAATCAAACGAAGCACCTGCCATGCATACCAGGGAACCGGTCCATGAATCGGATTTGTACGCAGATGACCAAGATGACCAAGATGCCATACTTCGCACTGTTGCATTTCCTCGTTATGAACTCGCTCGGACCGCCATCACTCTGAACTCGAGACGCGATCACCTCGTCGGTCGTTACCTCGTCAAGTCCTTCTCCTCGACCGTTGTGCATTCGGTCGGGATTCTGGAAGCTCTGCCTATGTCCAGGTCTTCCGCTGCGCTCCTCCAGCTGGACATACAGTCTTATTGGAATCTTCGGCAAGTCAACAGACGAGCTCGCCAGGTCGCCTCGGACATCCACCGATACCGTGTCGTCGCCCACGTGGCAAAAGATGCTCTGCGGGCCATGCTGCGCTCCGGGATGGCGACGCATGTCAGGGTCGTCGATCTATACGACGCTCTCGCGTCATCCGGATGCAGATTCTGCGACGACAATATCGGGGATTTCCTGTTCCTGCCCCAAGTCTCACGCTGCTGCTTCACCTGCCTGCGAACCTCCCCTCGCCTAGACATGGTGAACCTCGACGCGGTGAACTGCGGCCGAACCCAAAAGATGGCTCGCAAGTTGTTCCGCCGCCTCTTCCCCGTGCTGCGGACCCTTCCCGGCAAATATTCGCTGGAGAAAGCCAGCAGAGTAGCCCGGAGCCACTTGGCCCCCATATCGCTCGCGATGGGTCCTCTGACTGCCACGCTGGGCATGAGGCGAGCAGATATCGACAGGATCGGGGATCCTCTAGGACGCTATGCGGCATCTATCCGCTTCCCATTCTTTGACATGGTCACCTCTTATGTTCAGTACGGTGTTTATTGCAAAGGTTGCTACGTTGCTCCGAGAAACTGGGCCTACGCCACGCAGGCCATGCGTGATCGCTCCACGCGCGTGTACTCTGAGCGAGGCTTCATTCGCCACTTTTGGACGTGCTCCAGGGCCATCAGGCTGTGGGAATATAGCAAAAAGGGGAAGCGTACCATAGGGCGGCCTTTGCTGAATTCGCTCCCCTTTATCGTGGGCAAGGAATGACACCAGTGGCCGGGAACGGGACCTCTGCTGCGTCTGAACATCAGTTCTAGCAAGCAATCAATAGTAGTCCCTAGAAACATTGATTGTACTAGGTAGGTAGGCTGTGCGCTGGCCCAAGTTTTTGACTCCAATTTTTGACCATTTTCGTCGTCTCATATTTTGCAAGTGATGCGAGAATATGCCGCCCACGCCCACGGCACTCATCGTTCCAACTTGTCCTCCAACCTACGGAGTCCCGTCGTGATGCATGCTAGTAGCACGTTTCCGCGGACGGCAGCGCAATCTTTGCCGCGCTTGTACATATAGTTCCGAGTTCGGGCCAGAAAATGTCCATCTCGGCCGCCCATCCCTTGCTGGAGCCCCGCCCGGATGTGGATGGATGGTACTGTATTAATAATTCGTACGTGCAGAAGTCGTCGTGGAAGGGGGGGGGGTTTCCGGGCCCCAACTCCCGTTTCAGCCTGCCTTCTAGATCTTTGTCCCCGCGTAATGGGTTCTGCGGATTTTGTACTATATTATGTATCTTTGGAAATTAACACTAGGCTTATGTATGTAGAGAGAATCATGCATGCAAGATGAGCAATGCTCGCAAACATGCTCCCCAGGGTATGTATGCTATCTCAGAATCGAATCGTCTCTAGCGTGGAGGCTTCCCTAGATACTCCTCCTACAATGTCGCATTACGAACAAAGCCGCCTTCCGAGACCAACATGGGCGGTTTATCGCCGGGGGAGCGTCCGTTTCTGTATTTCCAAAGTCTACTGAGTTCCTTAACCTTGACCTTGTCCTTGGTGCGTCTCCTTCTAGTCACCCCGTGTACCTCTACTGGCGTCGAGATATCGCCAGTTCCAAAGCCTTCAGTCCCTAGGTAGGATATTTCGAAGGCCTCTCGAGTTTTCGTCATGTTATCGCCTTCCTTGCCAAATTTGATAACCTCGTTCATAAACTCATTTTCTTCATCGGCGCCGGTGAATTCGCCTGTTTTGGGGTCGCGTTTCAGAGGAAACATTCCACCAAGGTAGTGCTGGTTGAATTGATGGCCGCCACGGCAGGTTGCGCGGCTGAAAAGGCGTCCCAAGAATCGTGGAAGCTGACGAGATCCCATTCTGTTTGTGGCAAAGTGCAGCACGCCCCACAGAGCCACAAAGTCGGTCGAGTGAGCGTAGTGTTCTACGTGGCCGATTGCCCTGTCCTTGGCTGCACACGACGTGCGCGGTGGGGGAAGAGATCCAGACGTCATCTGGCCAAGCAAAGTATTAGGGCTTTGTCCGGCGACAATCCCTTTTCTTGCTTCCGCGGGGCTGCCAGCGGGCGATGAAAAGCTTGATTCGGAATAAAACGTGCTGATCGCAGTCCAGGGGTTGGATACTTCAAGATCCTGAGAGGCGACGTGCCGATGAGGATTGTTGAAGTGATTCGCTGCGTTTCCAAACGTGTACACTTCGAGCTTGGAAAGTAGATCTTGGGGTGTCTCTTGCAACAGCCAGTCGAGCACAAGCCCCCCTACAATGCCTCCTTGGGAGTGCAGGATGAAGATGACTTTAGACTTGCTTGGGTCGTACAGCACATCACGGAGAATTCGATAACAGATACGCACGTCGCTAGTTGCATAGGTAAAGTTTCGTTGGATCAGGCATTCAACGACGTCGAACAGTATTCCTGCCGTCCTGTTGTGAATGCCGAGTACAGGTCGACCAAAGGTTATCGCCAGCCTATTCAAGTTGTTCTTCATCCAGTGTTCTCTGTTGAGACGTGGTTAGTGGTGGCGCTACGACACCTCCCCAAAGGGGGAAAAAAAAAAAGTAAAAAAAGAAAAAAAAAGGGGGAGGGGGGGGGCCGGGAGGACAGCTTCAAATGCATACCCAGCCGCAACGCCGTTGAGGAACACCCATTGCTCGTGCGCATGCTCTGGTCGCGCTTTAGCATACTTCTCGTCCGAATGGAAGGTGATCTCCTTGCTATTGAGCAGCTTGGTCAGAGCCCAGTTCAAGGTCAAGAAAGCCGCCACTCCCAGAGCACTCATCCATAGCGGAAAGATTATGGCCACAGGAAGTACGACGATGAAAGTGAGCTGAAGAATCGCGAGTACAAAGTGGATTGCGAGGCAAAAGATATTCTCGAGGCTCGGGTACAGTTCATCAAGCTCGTTGGACCCGCTTGGCCGGAGCGGCAGAATAATCCATGGCAACGCCCAGCAGTAGACGAAGAAATAATAAATGTCTCTGAGGAGAAGCCTAAAGGGAAGATCCGTGTAGCAGTAATTGATGACTGACGTGCCGCCAATTTGGGATCGATAAAACTCCGTCACCGAAACCATGGTCGTCGCAGGCAGGCATGCATGTGTCGAAGCCAAGAGACTCGGGAAGAAAATGTCGCAGTCTTGTGTCAAGAAAGAGGCGAGTATCGACAACAAGATGGGTTAAATAACATTGGTCGAACTGCGTTGCATCGCCGTGTAGTCATGCGTCGTTGATGCGTCGTGGCTTTCAATGTCATGGAAGGTCAGATGGCAGGCAGCTGGTCAGCTGGGCGTGACGGGTCGTGACGGGTCGTGACGGTCGTGACGGTCGTGACGGGTTTCGTTCTTTTTGGCACCTGCGCAATCGGGTAAAGAAAGAAAGGCAAGGGCGGCCGGCCCAAAGAAGCCGCTTCCGCACCATTCTCGCAACGAACGCGAACGCCCTTGAGAAGCGACCAGAACAACTGGCATTCATTCTCTCCCGCCAAAGTACGGAAAACGCCGAGGATGCCAGCCCGACCGACACAATCGACACATCCACCATCATGTGTAGAGAGAATATGTGTAGAGAAAATGGACCATTGGAAGACGAAACAAACGCAGTCGCATCGCCGCCGTCTGAAGACGACAGTAACGCGAACCATGGACCCAGACTAGAACTACAATGTGATGAAGAGTGAGTGCATGCATAAACGCGACACCCTGTTGAGGTGAATACTTGATGCCCATCTCCCATCTTCGTCTTGTTAACCAATGCCCTACGTTGGCGGGATGATGAGTCTATTATCATTCTGTTCACTTCACCACCATCTGCCGGAGACGCCCATGCAAGGCATTTTTGACCAGGCCATGAGTTTCAAGTACCCTTCAGTAAGTAGTACTCATCTGCGACGCAAAGACTTGCGGCAACATGCCACACTGGAACAGGAATGTTGACGGCCATGGGGATCCAGGTTTTCCCTCATCCATCTACCTGGACGTGTGGTGTGCATACAGGCGAGAAAAGGAACAAGAAAATAATCCCTATTATCCGATGAAGCACGTTTTAGAACTTGCCGAGCACAGCATCAGCATCCTATGCATCATCTCGTCCCAGGGTGTGCATTGTTTCCCCCCTAGATGCTTTATTATGACCATCTATGCTCACCGTAAGTTGCCCCAACCACGCAACAACAACCTCGGGAGTCGTCCCCCAGCATATCAAATGCCTAGCTAGGCCCAAGAAACCCTCCCTCTGGCATTGTGTTGGACGGCCAATCTACTCCATAGGCAACAGTTTATTACAGTACCTCTCTCTCTCCAGCTTGCCTGCAGCCATGTTGCCCATGCTGGCTCGGCTTGTGCACGGGAAAATTGACGGGGATTCAAAAAGACGCTGGGCAAATTACACCGCCGGCAAGTTTGAGCTCGCCAACAGGCCCGTCCGAGAGTATTATGTACATTGCGATGTGCAACGTGTAATCCGTACATGAATGGTTCATCTACAAGGGGACAAGTTGGAGGGAGAATTGATCCGAGCCATGGCCTCCGTTACGGTCTTTGTCGATTTATGGATGGACCATTGAAACCAGACGAGTGTGCTGGGATCTGGTCCAGCACTATGTACGATGGCTAGCGCCCGTCCGCGGGGTCTTCGGGGTCGGATCTGGTTTCTTTTTTTCTTCATCTTTTTTTATTATTATTATTTTTTTTTTTAGGTGTTGGCATTAGTCAATCTGGATTATCGTGGCCCCGCCCTGTCCACGATCGTGAGTTGAGAGGGGCTCTGGCGGGACATGCGTCGTCCCCCGCATTACAAGCGCGGGAGTTGATGCAGGCGGGCATAGTTTTACGAATATTGGGAGGCAGGGGAAAAAAAAGAAAGAAACAAAAAAAGTCCAAATTTCTCTCTTGAATTGCACACGCATGGAGCATAAGACGGTGTGTCCAAGCCATCAACACAATCTGGCCCTTTTGCCGACCACCCTACCCTGGCCATCAGAAGTGGCCGCATGCCCACATGCCCAGGGTTTCGACTCAACATTGAATTGACATGTGCGTTTTTGAAAGCGCTAACTGGTTCTGGTTCTGTCAGGCACTTGTTTGTTTGCACCCATCCCCACCCCCCCCCTCTTTCTTTTCTGCGATTATTCTCCTTCTCCCCCTGCCAGTTCGGTGGCTGCCAAGAACATCGTGCATCATCCGCTGTAACGCAGGTCTAAAGACGCAAAGGGACAGGACAGTCTGTGAGAGAAGAGGGAGGAGGGCCAAAAAAAAAAAAAAAAAAGAGTTTACAATGTGGACCTTGCTGATGAAAACCATGCTCTTTCCCTCTCTCTCTCTCTCGAGTCGTAGTGCACACACAGCACACGGGACCCTCCCTGACCGATGCAGAAAGCATGTATTCTATTGGAAATGGTTTATCCTCGACCCTGACTCGGCCCTGACGGCATGAACAACCCCTCTAGGTCAAACCAAGCGACGCGCCAATGCGTGGCGTCGGCAGACAGACCCCCCCTGAGAAGGCAGTTTGCGGCTCCGGCAGGACACAAAGACGCAGACGCAGACGCAGACGCAGGCGCAGGCGCAGGCGCGGCAGAGAGAGGGGCAAGGCAAGGCAAGGCAAGGCAAGGCAGGGCCAGGGCCAGGGCCCGCATGAGCTGCTGCCTGCTGCCCGTACCTAGGACAAGTTGCCGACGAGAATGTGGAAAATCAGCGGCGGCATTGGCTGGGCCGCGGGCTGCGCTGCGCTGCAATGCAGGCACATTCGCAAATCGCATTTTGCCCTCGCATTCTTTCCCGTTGGCCGATCCCGAGGCGGCATTCGCGATCAGGCCGGCCCGTACTCCGTACAAATTAGTCTTCTGGCCTACTTCCATCATGATGGGTATGTATTATTTTTCCCACACACCTAAAAGTAACCAACCCCCCCTTCGCAACCCTCTGGGCCGTACCACGTATGTACATGGAGAAAAAAAGGTCCCCTCGAGTGACAAAGTCCTACTTCAAGCAGGAGCGTTGGGGGGGGGGGGGGGGGTGGTCGTCGTCGCAAAAGTGGAACCGAAGGGTGGACCAACGGCGAGCTCGGGGAACCCGTTTTGAAAAAAAAGTCCCAATCTCCAACCCTACATGTACATACCCGGCCATGCAAGTGACATTTGTACGAGCTGCTGCGGGAGCATGGCCATGCACGCACGCATCCTAGTCCTGTGAGGCATGTACCATTCCACTGTCACTGCGGCCTGTACGAGAAAGTTGGGACATGGTCAAGTTGGCCCCGGGGGGGGGGGGGGAAGTCGAGATGTCAGGCTTGGGGGAGCAAAGTTTGATTTCTATTCCAGCCACAACACTTTTCATGTGCAAATTGTTTTATTCTCGAGGTGCGAATATTGTAAGCTGTCTAGTTTGCCCAGTCAAGTTCCAGGGAAAAAAAAAAAAAAAAAAGTCCTCACAGTAAAGATCATTTTCAGTTCAGCAAAGAAAAAAAAAAAGAGGGGAAAAAAAAAAAAACGCCTTGCTTCACATCACATTCTAATATGATGCTGGTGGTATCAATTCAATATTGTTCCTTCGACCGAGCCAGGTCGCGACGCGTGGATTCTGAATGCTGGAATGCTGGATGTTCGATGAAAGGTGCCCGTGTGCGTGTTGGCGGTGTTGAATGTCTAGACTCTATGGCCCCCCCCCCCCCCGGGGATCCCCGTCCGAGTATCAACGCCTTTTCAATGAGGATCATGTCCCAATGTCTTCTCGTACCAAGTCGACAATGCACTCTAGTCGGAAGACTTGTGCATGGAACCGGTGACGTAGTTCTCGGAGCCGAGGGCGTTGATGGCCTCGACATCCTCGGCGAAGAGCTTGAAGTCGAAGCTGTCGAGGTTGCTCTGGATGCGCGAGGCGGTCAAGCTCTTGGGCAGGACGACGTTGCCGCGCGCGGCGTTCCAGTTGAGCAATATCTGGGCAGGCGTCTTGTTGTACTTCTCGGCAATGGCCTTGATGGTGGGATCCTCGAGCTTGTTGCCGCGAGCCAGTGGAGAGTAGGCCTCGATCTTGATGCCGTGCTTGTTGCAGAGCTCGACCAGGGCCTCGCGCTGGCAGAAGGGGTGGACCTCGACCTGGTTGACGGCCGGCACGACGCTGGCGTTCTCGAGGAGGTTCTCGATGTGGGCGGCACCAAAGTTGGAAACGCCAATGGACCTGACCTTGCCGAGCTTCTGGGCAGTCTCGAGAGCGCGCCAGCTCTCCAGTCGCTTCTGCTCGTCCTCGGCGGGGGAGTGGATCAGGTAGAGGTCGAGGTAGTCGAGACCGAACTTCTCCAGAGAGGAGCAGAGGGCGTTGAAGGTGGCTTCGTAGCCGTGGTCGGCGTCCCAGAGCTTGGAGCAGATGAAGACTTCCTCGCGACGCGTGCCGGTCTTGTCCAGCCAGCGACGGATGGCGCGCCCACAGGCTTCCTCGTTGGCATAGCGGGCAGCCGAGTCGATGTGGCGATAGCCGGCCTCGAGGGCCGCCGTGACGGCATCTTCGGTCTCTTGGCCGTTGGGGGCCTTGTACACGCCGAGCGCCACCTGGGGGATGGAGTTGCCGTCGTTCAGCCTGATGGAGGCGACGGACGAGACCGAGGAGACGGAGCTGCTGTGAGATCGGGACTGAACGTCAACAATCTTCTTGACCGACATGTTACGCCCGGGGGAGGGCTCAGGGGTGATTGCCGAGGGAGCCATGGTGAGAGCGAATACAGAAGTTGTCTAGATGAGCGCGAAGAACCGGGGGGGAGAAGGGGGTAGATGTTTCAACGAGAAGAAGAAGGAACAGCCAACCTGTCGCATGTACTTGAAAGCAGTTGTGGATGAGGGAGATGAAGATTTGAAAGTGATGAAAGTTGAAATTCATGACTCCTTATATATTTGAGCACAAAACCACAAAACCTGGACCCCCAATCCTTTGAGTATATAACTCGCCCGACACGGAAGAAGGGAAGAAGGGCCCCTAATCCCCCTCCCCCCCCCCCTGATGCCAAGGCCGCCCTCGTACCCGTGATATCTGTGTGTTCCTGACGCCAGCGGGATACCGCCATATGGTTGACGCCCCTTGCTATAATAATCCAGGGACGCCCGACGGACCATTGCGAACGAGTCAGGATGGAAGCAGCCTGGGCGTACATGTAATGGTCCCGGTACCCCATCCGGCGGTGTCTAGGATTCAACCAACTGCACGGGTGAACTTGCGGTGGATGAGATGGCAATGACGCAACTGCGGCATTTTATCAGAAACGGCCCCAATCAATGAATTTTTTTTTTTCTTCTCCTGTTCCTTCTTCCTCAATCGAACGTCGGTCTTTCGTATCTCCAGTGTTTCCAACCGCAGATGTGCAGCAAACCGTCGCATCGTGGGCCAAGATGGAGACAACATGTGACATTATGACGATTTGTCGGTGGAGCTGCGTATCTACACAAGCACGTAACGAGATCCTAGCAAGATCCAGTTCCCCACTCTTGAGATGGGGACACAACCACCTCATTGGCAAATCCAGTGGCCGCTTCTGTGATTTTTTTTTTTTTCCTTTTTCCTTTTTTTTTTTTTTTTTTCTTGGGCCGTTGTTGATCAAGACTTGCTTATCTTGGTACCTGATACCGTAACGGTGCAGTATATCCAATCGTGGCAGTTGCATGTTTTTAAATTTGCCGCTACTCTGTTGTCGCAAAACCCCACCGTGAACTGTTCGGCTTGAAACGTGGATAATTTCCGTGGATAACCAGACCAGACGATGTTTTGAGTACGCTCGGTAATTCGGCGAGCCCGAGCTTGAGAAACAGCAAAGTACAAGTAGAACCAAGTGAAGAACCACAGCCCAGGTCAGTCGGGTAGGTAGGTGCTGATCCGAGCACATGCTTGTGGGCAGGAACGAAGCAGAGATACGACGAGACGCAGACACGCAGACACGACAATGAACAGCGAGGCGTGGTCCGTACACATGGCAAACAAATGCACCGGACGCGGGCCTTTTTTTTCTTTTTCTTTTCTTTTTTTTTTGCCTTGACGCTGTGCAACGAAGCCGTCTGTCTGCATTGTTGGGTCTCGTTGCATATTGTCAATTCCAATCGCTGTCGACTGGCGTGGTCTGGTCTGGTGCTCCGAAGTTGCTGAGGCGGTGGAACTCCCGACACATGCGGCGCAGGGAGTCACTGGGGACCAGGGACAGGGACCAGGGACCACCAATCGTTACAGGCAGCATGGGCACCTGAAAGAGCCCTGTGGTCTTCGGCTTGGTGGCACGGACTCCGTGACCAGACTCAGCCAGCAAGGCCGATTGGCGAGTTGGTTCCTTCCATGCCTGTCTGTCTGTCCCTACATACATACATACTCCGTACGTACATACACACAAATATTAAATGGACCAACAGAACTCGGCGACTTGGGCAATGGGGTCCTGCCATTGCTCAGCCTGGGCGTCTCCAATTCCAATGAGCCTGTCATGGTTTCTCAAAGTATCTGGAAGAGAACAGATGGCAGCCAGATGGCAGCCAGCTCGCCGCATTGGACCTGGACCTCCAGCTGAACTCCGGTTTGGAAAGCCCGACAGTGACATTCTGTGCCCACTTCCAGCGTCTTGGCCTTTGTCCACAATCTACGTACATGTACATGTATGTGCCAGAGCTCATCTCACTGACCTGCCAGGTAATAAGGTGGTGGTGTAAATTTAAATTTAAATTTCACACCGCATGCCTGCCAGAGATCCAATAACAAGAAAGAACACACCCGTTTGCAAACGTGGGTCCCTAGCTATGTACATACGTATACATACATAGTAGGTTCGAATCATCCCAGATTCCCCGTGGGTTTCAAGACCCAGTCAAATGTTGTGTCATGAAACCTTGTGCACGTTGCTTCGCAATCGACTCATGATCCGAATTGTAGCCTTCGCAAGGACCATCTATCATGTGCTCTGTACATAGTGAGAGAATCCTGCAGTCCACAGTCCCCCCCCTTCCCCAGTACCCCAACGGCTAAACAGACTTGCGACCAGATTTGCCTGCTTTGATTCGCCGTCTGTTGCTCCAAGTCGCAGAGCTTGAAACATGTCATCTACGGAGTAGTTGAGACCTTGACTGTGCGATTCGCGTCCTTTAATTTGCGCTGAGACGACTAAATCGCTGCGCCGACAAAATTCGAGAAGGGACGTGCTATCCGGCAACCCGTCTTTTGTCTTTTGTCATTCGACAATTCGACACCCAAGTTTGTGGCTGCTGTGGCTCAAGACAGCCGTTACCAGCCACCTGTATTGGTAATTCACATACAAACTAAGTAGGAGTATGTAAACATTTGGTAATAGCAAAGTTACGATACAAAGGTCTTGACTAATAAAATAAAGTTAAGTAAAGGTCCGCGGCTTATTAGGGTTCGGGCCAGTCTTCATGAATCGCAATCTTCGTATCGTGACCTTTGTCAATCGCAACCTTTGTATCGCGACCTTCGTTAATTAAGACTTTCGTTAGACCTTCGTTAGTCAAGACCTTTACTATCAAGGACTACTACAATTCTAAATATATCTTCTCTTATAAATAAGACATAATAGTATCTCTTCCATTTTACATAGCTTTATCAACGCGCCACGTAGATTTAGTATACCAACACCAACCCTATTTCCCATCACACATTCACACCCGCTACCCAATACCAGCTAGCCAGGCCATCATCACTCCACACTTTCAACACCATCCAGCCCGGCAAATCGCGTGCAAATCACCACCTACCTCATCGCGGCCGCAGAAAAAAAAAACCCCCCGCCATGCCCCGCCGCAGCAACCACGACGCCAACGTAACTTGACCCAGAGGCAGAACCAACCCCAAGCCACTCTCTTCCCCTCAGCAGCCTCCTTCAACGCCCATCTCCTCCTCCTCGAGAAGTCAATCGCTACCCCGCATAGCCCGCAAGGGATATAGCTCAAGATGGCCAAAAAAAAAAGTCCAACCCCGTCCCTGCATCACCTACGACCAGGCCGTCGACACGGCCCTCTGCCACGGCTGGATCGACGGCCAGCGCTTCACGCCGCGCCGCAGGAACGAGCCTGTGGTCTAGGAGGATGCGACCGACTGGCTTGGCCGAGGTGGACGCGGGCCAGGAAAGATAGTCGGTTAGTGGGACGGCGAGATCGCCGTTCTTGTGGAGGATATTAAGTCACGGTCAAGAGGGAGGCAACTAGGAGGAGGAAGGTTGGGGAGTTTGTGGAGATGCTCGCGAGGGGCGAGACGACACTAGCGGTAGTGGTGCCCAACGGTTTCCATGGTATTAACTGTGCTGGAGGCATAGGTTCTATCGTAATATCTTACTCTCGAAAGAGCTTATGGGGCATCCATTAACTAAGTATATTGGTGCAAGATTGGTCCCCTCGCCGAGTCGGCGTCTACCAACCGCCATCTTCGTCGCCTTCGTCGTCTGTCCCTTCGCCAGCCATTGTGTCCAGCAGCCCATCCTCATCCTCATCCTCATCCTCATCCTCATCCTCATCCTCTTCTTCGCCATCTTCGCTATCCACGTCGTCCTCTTGCGAGCCCTCTTCGCTCGCCGACGACACTGGATTCTCATTCCTCTCACGCCGTAGCCGTTCAGCTAACGACAACGTCTTGGGTGGGACGTCCTCATCTTGCTCGTCATCTTCCTCTTGCGAGTCACTCTGGGGGTCTGCGCCATCTTCTTGTGCCTCCTCTTCATCTTCGTCATCAGAAACTGACCTTGTTCGCGTAGGTTTCATTACGCGTCGAGTCGATACAACTTCCACATCACTTTCGTCCCCATGGCTGCCACCGTCATCATCATCTGAATCATCATCTGAATCATCTGAATCAAGAAGCACCCGAGTCTGCCGGGCTCGCTTTGTCTGTGGCTCGCTGTCCTCCTCTTCCTCGTCGTCATCAGAATCCACGACAATAGCCTTACGCTTGCGTGGCCTCTGCATGGGAGCAGCATCGTCCTCACCCACAATTTGGACATCATCGGATTCCGGGCTCGAAAAGCGCCCGGCATCTCCGAAAGCCACTTCGTCCTCGGATGAGCCCTCCGACTCGAGAATCTCATCGTCGTCGATACCCTCGCTTTCATACTCGTCCAAGTTGGTCCACTGTTCAGAATCGTCATCGTCCTCGCGGTCGCTATCATCGACATCCTCTAAATCACTGCCATCGTCGTCGCCAAAGTCCGGGACATCCTTAAGGAGCCTCAGGACATTATACTGCGAAATTCCCTCCTCCAGCTCAAATTCAACCATCGGCCACATTTCGACGCCAACCTCGACATCTTTGCCGCGCGAAAACAGCTTCGGAATCGAGTACTTGGCAAAGTCCGGATGCCCATCCACGTCGGGCCAGCAAAACAGCGACTGCGTATCCTCTCCCAGGCCAGCGTCTTTCTCATACGTCTCCACCATGTACGCGTGTACATAGTCTGTGACACACCACCGTATCTGACTAGCCGTCTGCGACTCGGCCGGTGTGTGAACGTACAGCCTCTTCAGGTTGCGAAATATACCCTTCATCGCGGGGATGGCCTCGTCGACAGGTCCATTGAGCATACCTCCGAAGAACAGCTCCCAGGGATTCACGGCAATGTTCTGTATTTCCTTGGAGAAATCGGGCAAGAAGTAGTCCTTGCCAGCTTTCAAGCCTTGTAGGATGATGACATCCGTCTCCTTCCTGAATCTGATGATTGCATCTCCAGAGCCCGCATCCATGCTCAGCTCTTGGGGAAATTTCTGCACCACGATACTCCTTGACTCCCGATGGGTGGATAGCATAGCCCTCAGCTTCTCCGTCTGATCTGCCAGGGTGTAGTGGTCTTTGACAGAATGATGGTCTGGCCGTTCCACAATGGCCGAACTGGGTGAGAGCGTAAATTGCAACACGCGTGCTTTGGCGGTCAAATCGGGACAGTAGAACTGCCATATGCGATGCCTCAATTCCGGGGGGAGCTGCATGAACTGAGGAAAGGCAGGGTGTGCGGCGTGGCCCCCGTCCGAACTGTCCGACACGTCTGAGGAGTCATTGTCCGACTCTTCAGCCTCGTCGTCGATGAGCACACGACCATTTTGAATGTCGGCATCTGAGGCGTCACTGGTGTTGCTAGTGTCATCGTCTGTTTCGGGATCAACGAAAGACATGATCTCCTCGAGAAGATGTAGCAAGCGTTGTAATTGTATCTGGTTCAAAACAGAGCCGAAGATGGAACGGTATAATGCGCAATTGCGATTTTCCGCGATCTCATCTTCAGCTCTCAACAAGCTTGCTGTTCTCCTGTCCCGGCCTCCAAGACGGGGGGGCTGAGTGGCAGGCAGGCAGGTGGGTGGATGATGATGCAGCTGGTTTGGTTTGGTCTGGCCCGGCAATGGGGCGCCACTTGGGCGAATCGGGCTTGATTACTCAGCATATCCGGCGGCATTGAGCGACCCCCATAAAATCCCTGCGACAGTGAAACGTTCTTTCGAGGACTTCGCTACTTTGCGCGTCCAGGCAATCAAATGTCAAGATCTGATCTGAGTTGCATTCACAACATAATCATTCATTCTGCATTTTGGCATCCAGAAACCGATAGAAGATCCATATCCATCTTGCTCATTCGTGTTTTTCCATTTGACTTCTCGAGAAAGCGGCTGGATGTGACCGTCGTCACCCGTCTGAAATGGGCAGCGTTCCCGGTCACCGTTGAGAAGTGCGATGGAGCAATTGTAAGCCTACTTCTACTTGTTGAAGTGTGTATTGAATTTTATAATTTTTTTATAAACCCCCCCCCCCTTCTCATTGGCTGTGGCCAACACATCTGAATTTGATGGAACATCGGGTTTACTGGCATGCCCAGCCAGTGCAACAATTAACATCCAAGTGATGTTGAATTGTGTATAACTCTACAAGTAGTGACACACGAATTGCACAAAGGGCTGCGCCAAACAAACAGCTAATTGCGTGTGTGCTTGCAACCGTGCCTCAACTATCCCTTGCAGCCGTATAATACACACATGTACTGTCAATTTTCAAGCCCAACGCCGCCCATGTAACCAATATCATTCAAAATATTGCGAGGCTCGAACCGTCCGACACGCTCTGAGAACGCCTATGCCAAAAAGTATGAGGTCAAACCGCGTGGTATGAGCGCAGGGAATGCTTGTGCTCCGTGCCCACCGAGCCACTTCAGGAAACTAGAAATAAAAGCCAACAAAGTAAATAAGTGTTATGGGTATCAGGAACGCCGTGGCATAGATTTCAATGACGCAACAAAAAACCGCCTTGTCTGAAGAGTTTGTTCAGTCAAACGCACTCATCCAGACAAAAATGCCAACAGCACCGCCGAGCATCAAAAATGTAACGAAGCCCGCGCCTGCCTTGTCAGCCATTGTGATAGGTTTCACCTGTCGTTCACCATTGTCTTTGCCGCCGGCGTTTGGATTTCCCTTTGACGTTCCACCTGTGCCATTCGTAACTGGTGGGCCGGTCTCGTCGATGAGAAGACTCGAGACCGCGGCCAACACATTCATTGCTTCACCCGCACCCGTGGTTTTGTCAGCGGCAGGATCCACGAATTTGCCAAATGACCAGTAAAAGCCGCACTGGCGACCTGTTTGGCCACCAGTACACTGCTTGACTGCCGCCTCTGCAGATTTACGCAAAACCGGAAGAATCTTGTCCCTAGTATAGGGGGCAATCTGAGTAACGGATAACCATCGATGAACATAGCCCTTGAATGACAGCATGTCGGGAGTACATGTACCCTTGCCAGCCGTGCCTTCGCAGGGGACCTCGTAAGCAATATCGTTGGGGAAGAAATTCTTCAAGGTGTATCCGAGCAGCCCATCCAGAGCAGTCTTCCACTTGGTGTTTCCATCAGTCTGTTCGAGCCATGTCAGTTCTTGGCATCACGGTGAGCAGGGGGTCGCTCATCACATACGTAATTGTACATGAAAGCGGCACCTTGTATCAGAACACCAGCATTGTATGAGAAAGTGGCCTCGTTGATATCGGTGCAATTCTTGTCAACGTGCGCGCCGTCGTATGCTGCCCAGGATTGGTGATTGATGTATTTGTGATCCCACAACCAGTCCCAAGCCTTTTCAGCACGTCTAGCATAAGTGTCGTTCTTTGTATATCGAGCTAGGCGAGCGCCCATGTTGAAGAAGATTCCGTTGGCAATAGCTGCAGCAGAAAAATTAGCAAAATGTTCAGATTTGAATATCAGAAAAACACCCCGATCCATACTATTCTTGTATCCATATCCCTGATTGGAAAAGGGAATCTGCCACCGCAGTCCTCCACCACATGTCTCGTCGTATCGGCTGGGGTCGGCTTGGGTATTCCATACAGCTTGGGCAAGAGCGAGCCACTGGGGCTGGTCTTGTGGTGGATCGGGAAATTTGTTCTCGGCAGCCAGCATGGCAGACATGCCCCAAAAGCCTTGATCGTCGTTTCCAAGGGACATGGTGTGGTTGCTAGGCATGTAGTTTTTATTCTCGCCAACCTGGTGTAGCATTCCTTGCATAACAACCTTGTTGTAAGTCGAATCTCCCGTTAATTTCCAGTAGTCAATGTATGTGGCCATCATGGCGCCACCTTCCCACCAGTAATACGGACCCTTCCCATCTGCAGGAGGGCCTGGTAAAATCCCGGGAATCTCTCCGGATTGGTTCCCTTTGTAAAAGAGCATCAGGTCGTACGCCAGTGTTCGTGATGATTCGCGGATACTATCTAGTAAGCTGTGTCAGCAATGGCGGCAAAAGATCATGTCGCGTTTGGCAAATTGTAAGGATTGCAAGAGCTCCGAGCCATCAATTTTACCTGGAGAATTGATTTTGTAATACTGCGCATCGACTGCACCCAATAGAAATAGTCCTCCTAGCACGGCAAGTTTCGCCGATGAAAATAGTGATGAAACCATGCTGTCCAGTACCACAGCGGTCGACAAAAGTATGTAGCAAACAGGCTTGCGGGTATCTCAAATAACTCTCAGTGATATTTCGGATGTGGTCAAAGAAGATGGCTGAATGATTTTGCTCCGAATATGATGGAACAAGGTGGGGTGGCAATCGGTATCGATGAGATTAGATGGTTGAATTCTGCGCCCAGCGAATGCGACGGTAGCGAGGTGAGAGCCGTGGATCGAGCGAGTGACAAGTAAAGTTAGAAACGGACAGAACAGAGGGATGGCCGAGCAGAGAAAGTCTCTTGTCGGAAGGAGCAACGTGTGGATGGGAGAACTCCAAGAGTGAGGGCTAGTAATGAAGAAATGTCACCAGAGGGGAAGGGACCCTCTGAACACCAGATACTTGGGTCGACAGGGTTCAAGAAGACGGAGAAAGAAGAGAGAAACTGGGGAAGGGCCAAATGTAGGGAACAAGTTGTTTGGTCTTGGGCAAGTGAGCATTGCTGTGTGCGGCATCTGCCAAGAGCGACCCTCGTGTTGTACAAATTGTTTTGCCATGGTGCCAAGCACCGGGCACAAATTGGCCCCGACATACGAAGTAGACACAGACATAAATACATAGACTCGCGGGCGGCAGACAAAGACAAAAGAGGCTTGGCATTGGCATGCAGGACGCCAAGTGTGGATGGACATTTTTCAATAGAACGCCTCGAAATGAGCTTGAGCAGAGTGAAAGCCAACAAGACTCTGGGCGCCACGGGGCTGTGCATGAGAGGGCACAGAAAGAAATGGAAAAAAAGGTGCGCGATGTGGGTTCCATTTCCTTGGCACCAGCCGGGAAGCATTCATGATGGCCGTCATGACCCGTCATGACCACTTCCGAATCAGCCAGCAGCGACTTGACAGGGCAGACCCAGCAGAGCAGGATAATCATGGTGGTGGCACTGGGAATTATCGACGGGCCCTTCACTCTGTTTATGAGCATGGATGGAAGGTGTCTGTCTGCTGGCTTCGACAACGATTCACCCACACGGCGCCCAGGTCAGTGGTTTTTTTTTTTTTTTTTTTTGGCTGAAAAATAAAAAATTTAAAATTAAAAGGTAAACTAAACTTAAGGTTGATTGATTCCCCGGGCCCCTAGCAAGATCGTCCGGTTCACTCTTGTGCAACACCACTTGGCATTCAACCCCATGCGCAGCCCTCGCAGCACTTTCTTGTCAAGGGCGACGTGTGACGTCTTGGCAGGAGAATCGCATGCGTAATGCGTCGTCGCGACGCGTCACCAGCGACCATGCATCGACGTGTTCTGGAGCGGCGACGGTGCGCGAAGCTTATTCGGAATATTGACAGGTACGTACGGAGGAGCACTGCATCGGCTTCGACGGGTTGTTTAGTTATTGCAATGGCTTTCTCCGTACGTACAAGGGGGATCGATCAATGGCCGGAACAATGACGGATCATCGGATTAGTTGAGACCGGGGCGTGGTCAGTGCAGACAAGCTGTGAAGCGGCAGACCGCGGCCTTCAGAAGTTATTACTCAAGTTATAATTAATAATAAAAATAAAAATAAAGCCTTTGTTTGGTCTCCCTGGTTTCTTGGCTAATTGGCTATAAATTCCCCGTGTGCCTCATCGTCGCCAACCCATAATACAACAACAGCCGTCTTGCGCCGCTTGGTTGACCCCTTTAATACCGGCAGGACGGGCTCTCACGTGCATATCTCGATGGAAATCCGAGTCATGGTCGCGTCGGGTCATTTCCCACCGCGTCTCAACTATTCAGACTGCCGCTTCGGATACATCCACCGCAATTGACAGTGTCGGGCCCCCCTTCTGCGGGTCGCCCGTCGTCGGAGAGATACTGGCTGATATATCTAGAGAGCTCACTATTAGGGGGACGTAAAGGATGCGACGAAGATCACGTATCGGTTCATGATGGAAGCGTTCAATCGACTGGGTGGTGGATGAGGTACCATGTATATTGATTGTATGAAGCAGCTAGATTATATGACGCATATAAATATGGGGAAGTAATGAGCAAGTTGTGAGTGAACACTTTGTTGGGTGGGTTGGGAATCCCCCATGACATGTTTTAACCAAGGGATTGAGTATTAAATGAATTCTTTCATTTCGAGATGAGATGGATTAGGATTATAATGTCGTTGCGTCGAAAAAGCGGCTCGGACAGCCCGGTCTGAAC
This sequence comes from Epichloe sibirici, assembly GCA_022702365.1. Lineage (NCBI taxonomy): Eukaryota > Fungi > Ascomycota > Sordariomycetes > Hypocreales > Clavicipitaceae > Epichloe > Epichloe sibirici. Next base: position 704,009 of record JALAAE010000001.1, on the reverse strand, counting down.
CACGCACTTCCTCTAAGGAAGGTTCTGGGGCTTGTAGCTCTGATCGGGATTGACAACCTTGCCATTGGCAAGCTGGCGGTCGGTATAGCTGGGCCATGTAATCAGGCTGCGGGGAAAAAGAAAAGGGTCTTGTCAGCATGGGGCACTCGAAGCATGTTTCTTGATACTCGGTTACATACCGGTTCTTGTTGTCGACGACGGAAAAGGTGGTGAAGCCTTGATCCTTGCCGAAGTAGCCACTCCAGCCCGAGGTCACGGTGTAGTCGCCGAAGTTCTGGGCAGCGCCGTTGTTGCGAGAGGCGCCCACGTCGCCGCTGCGCTCGGTGTTGAAGTTGACGGTAGTTTTGCCGAACCGCTTGGGGTTGATGGTGAAGTGGACGGTGCACTTGTTGTCCTGGGCGTCGCAGTTGCGGACGACGCCCTCGAAGGTGATGTCGGGGACGTCAGCCGCGGCCATCATGGACACCTCCATGGGGGCGGGGGCGGCAACCGCGGAGGTGGCGGCGAGGAGGGCGGCAACGATGGTCTGCGTGAAATGCATCGTGGTGGATGTATAAGTAGAGTGTTGGTGTTGGGGGGCAAAGTTTCTTGTTCTTGAGATTGGGATGTAGGTTGAAGTGAGATGAGGTGAGATGAGGTGAGGTGAGATGGGATATGGGATAACAGGACGGAGCAGGCCTCTCTCTTTATAGAAATCCCAGAAGCTCTCCCCCAGGACGATTCCCGGCATCATAGGTACGTACGTACGTACATGACGTACATGAGAAATATACGAGGAAAAAGATACTATTACCACCATCATACGTCGTGGTTTGTGGGTTGCCATGACGGACACGAAGCCACCTCAGCCCCAGCCGCAAGCTCGACGCCGAATAGGGAAACAACCAAAACCTACATGTACATGTGTACATATGTAATGTTCCCACTCTTCCCACCTCGTACACGGTTGTATGTACATACAGACGTCAAGACGCATCGTGGCATCGACCCATGATGAACCATGTCTCGGTCCCCATCGCTATCCTCCCCACCACGCGCCCAAAGCGCTCTCACCTGCCGTGCGACACATGGACAAATGTCCCCAGGGATCTCGCACAACGTAGTTGAGATGCCCAGCCACTGCTGCTATGCGATCTTGACAGCCAGGACTTGCTCCGGTGGTTGGTTACGCAACGGGGCGGCGCATATCCATCCCTGGCCTGGGTCACCTGGTGCACACAGGATTTTATTTCAGGCTCTGGCATGTTTCTCATGGATCGCCCCGGGGCGGGCAGGCCGGGGGGGGGGGGGGAATCATTCTGACGGTGACGGCGGCCAAAGGGTTGCCAAGGTGTCAAAACCTCGTATCGATCGGCCTTTGATCCTCCGAAGCGCAGCCCATGTCACGTTTGCCTATGAACTGTATGGTACGGATAGTACGGGGTACGGAGTATTAGTACATAAATGGGAGCGGAGTGATCGGCAACAAGCAATGATTTCAACGGCCGGGCGCGTCTAAAAAAAGAAAAGAAAATCTCCTTGGATATTCCCCATTCTTCGTGTACTGCCTGCCCGCCTGCCTGCCTCAGGCGCCTGCCTGCCCGCCAAAAACTCGAACACGAGCAAGTCACTTCTCGCACGGATAATATCCATCCATCCCCATGCTCCAGGCGGCAGGCCAAAAAGTGGCGCCAAGACGACGATGCGGTCACTGGCAGGCAATCTGTTCTGCAAAGCTCGCCAAGATTGCCGTGCGCCGTGTTATCCGTCGTCTTGTACTCGGTGACGGCAACGTGGTCAATGCAACCAACGGGTCGCAGTCAAGTCAGCCGAGTTGGCTGTGACGAAAGTACATACCGAGTATCCATCTATTATGACAGAGCGAGGCAACGAAAGCTTTCCACGGCATGTCCGCCCCTATTGCTGCCGCCGATTCTCCCTCCGTCCCACGAGCCACACATCTCCGGCAGCAAACACCCATCGTTTCCGTGAAACCCCCCCCCCCTTTCCCCTCGTCATCCGCCGTCAATCGACTGCAGAGAGATAGATGGATCCACGGGGAAGCGATCGAGTTTGCAAAATCGCAACGGCGGCACGGCCAACGTGGACCTTTTTGTCGGTGGCTTTTACAAAACAAACAGCAACCTGGTCGGAGGATGCAGATGCAGCAAAGGTTGGGGTGGGGGTCCTGACTGACCCCTGTATACTACAAACCCTACAAACCCTGGAGTATTTTACAAATTCTACTTGCCCCCACGTGGGGGGGTCAATACATCTTTTTTCTGCTTAAACTACTGATAGTTCAAGGTACCTGCTGATCCTAGCCCATGTCACGTAGATTTGTAAAATATTTCAAGGGTTTGTATTGTACGTGAAGCACACGAAAGTGCCGCAAATGCGTGGGATGGCATGGCATGGCAGGACAAGGACGCTGAGGACTCATGCTTTCGTGCTTTTGAGTAGCTTAAGTACGGCACGGCTTTTGATGCCATGAGAGAAGAGATGGGGGAAAAAGTAAGTTAGAGATGAAGCTGTCAATGGTTTTTTTTTTTTCGTTGGTTTTGATATATATATATATATATATCTTTTGAGGACCGTAAGACTACACTTCCGTACCGATCCACTTATTTCACCTAATTAAAATTATTATATTAAAGGATACTTCTTATGCACTACTAATTCATACTATAATACTTATACCGGCAAGCATCTGAGTTACAAAAAGCTACATCGCACGTCTCATAACCCCACCGGCTTAGAGGGGGCTTCTTACGATTAAGGGGTTACTCAAAGTCGCTCCATTGAACCAACGCAGAAAAGTGGGTCGGTACGGAAGTGTAGTCTTACGGTCCTCAAAGAGATATATATTACAGAATTATCCGTGGCCCACCTAGTATTCACCTCTTTTTGGATACACTTTGAAAAAGAAAGGGTCCATATCCTAGACACGTGGTTGTACAAGTTGTTTTCACACACCAAGTCGTTCGATCGTCATCCAAAACTGCAGATTGTCGATTGCCCGCGTGAAGCTCCATGTTTCACAGCATATTTGCACATTTCCTTCTCATCGGCGTCCCGTGTCCGTGTCCACAGCTTCTGGAATCGAATCGTTTATTATTAAAAAAAAAAAATCATCGAAACATGTTCAGCAACCGCTGTACTGGCCAGGCATGGGTATCCCTATATCTCTCCACCCATGGACCGGATCGCTCTTCTCTCGTAATGGTCCGTGAAAAAGTCTCCATACACTTGGATGCCGAACGCGGCGTGGACGAGAGCAGGCGGCGAAGCGGGATTGCACAAGGCGATGCCACTCTGCTCCAGGAGGAGCAGCCTTACGTCGTTTTCGACTTGTCGCCAGCTAGAGCGGGACGAAGGGTACAGCCTGCGAAGAAGGGGGGGGGGGTTCAGCTCAAATTGCGAAGCAAATAGTGCTCTCAAATTGTGTACCATACCTCAGCTGTGGATTCTCAGCCACCAGAACGGACTTGGCCAGGAGGCTGAACTGTATGCTCGTGACTTCGATGTTGGACCGGTACCAGACGGTTGGGAAGATTTCACCCAGGGCTTTGTCGGCGGGCCTTCTGAAGAGGGGCTGGATATCGGCCAGGACGGCCTTCTCGAGATGTTCTTGCTGATCCATTAACCTCGCTGTTATTCCACATAGTTAGTTGTTCGCGTCGTGTTTCGTTATCAACCGGTTTTTTTTTAAGTTGAATGGTTGGTAGGAATGGTCGGGTTACTTACACCACTCCATTGCCGAGTAATCGCCCCATTTCCATTTCGCGACCTGTACCAGGTGCATGACGCTCTTGTTGGCTGGCGAGGCAATGTGCCAGAACTCCGGTGGTAGGATCAGCTGGGGAGCTTCCAAGCGCGTGAAGGAGTGATAGATTTCCTGCCGCAGAGCCATCCAGTAGCCTGCCTGCATCAAGCTTCTCCGGCCAAAAACAGACTGCGAGGGAAGACTTCTCAAGACTGCGTCTATGATGGCAAGGAAGTTGACCTGTTTGCCAGCTCCCGAGTGGACGGTACTGGATTGGCCAGATGACTGAAGCTGATCGTCTTCGTTGTCAATCTCCTCGAGCTGGCGGAGGATGACGGCAGTCGCCACAATGCTGTCCCGGTACTCGTCGTCTTGCACATGGTGAAACTGTCGAAGAGCGGGCATGCAATGGAGCATGTATTCCACCGCCGAATGCTCGTCCAGATAGGGAAGGAGTTGGCCGTGGTAGAGTATCCCTTGCGGAGTCTTGTACTGGGGGAGACGGCAGAGATGGCGAGCCGCCACTGCGAAGACGGCATTGAGCAGATGAGGATGTTCCCTGGCTTTGGTGGGCACTACTAGATGGAAGTGCCGGCTTTCGTCGCACAAGTCAAACTGCAGCAGCGCCGTTAGTTATTAGCACGGGCGGCCCATGCATGTATCCGGATATCCATCAGCCGACGGGGTTGGACGTACCCAGTGGGAGATTTCCTCGGTCCAGTATCGCAGGAGACAGGCTTCCTGAACATTCTCCAGCGGGAATGCTCGTCTGTCGCCGTCGGTGGAATGTGTATAGGCTATGCTCGATGACTTCCTGGCATGGGGCGAGTGATCCGAGTGATCCGTGTAATCCGTGTAGCCTTGCGTGACGGGGGGTGTGGTTGTGGTACCGCTCTGGCTGCCGCCGTACAAGTTGGACCCGACCTGGGGAAGTGACGATATGAAAGGGGACTCTTGATGGGATAACAACTCTACCGTCGGGAGCCGTGAGGCTCGATCACTTCCGAAACTGTCCGAGTGGTGGTGGTGGTGCATCAGACCTGGCATGAATGTCGCTGCATCAAGGGCCGATGGATCTGTAGGATCCGTAGGATCCGCATCCATTATCTGCGAGTCGTCCGACGAGGTATCTGGTGAGGGCTGGGCAAGTTTGCCCTCCTCCAGGAAGGAGGCATGACTATTCCCATTCCCATTCTTCCCCGCAGAGGCAATCATGGTCGACCAAGACGGCGAGGCACTCTGATCGGGGCTTATGGGCTCGCGGGCAGCGGTGCCACCACGGGCATGATATCGGACTGAACTTGGTCATGAGCCTGCCGGGCACGCGAGCCGCCATCGCCATGTTGGTGGAGGAATCGCACTTACAGTGACGGGCCTCACTATTGACCCATTTCTGATCTCGCGAGAAGCTCGCAACAGAGCCATGCTTGAACACCGTCTTCTTCACAGGCCGCGTGCACGGAAGCTCCTTGATCTGACATCGCCGACATTTTGGCCGCTCTTCGTCACCTGGGGTCACCGCGTGAGTTGCATGTCCATCATCAGACACGCAAGGAAAGAAAAGGGAAGAAAAGGAAAGAAAGAAGAGGAGCAAACGTCCGTAGTCATGGAGACGGACAGACACATGGTTGCGTTGCTTACATTTGACATGTTTTTCTGCTTCAACGTCAGCATGCTGTGCTGTGCTGTGCTGTGCTGTGCTGTGCCGTGCTGTGCTGTGGGGGTCACGGGCCAGTCGGAGTGCAGCCAGAGAGGGAAGGAGGTGTTGATGATTTCGCTCCGACTTACCTTTGCATTGGGTACAGGGATGCTTCACCGCCGGCATTTCCTGCTTGAGCGAACAGGGTTTTTCTTTTGACAACGCGAAATGGGCAGAGCAGAGCCGAATGGAATGAGAAAAGCTGCGAGCGCCGAGGACACACACAATTGGGGCGTGGGACCGGTGGAAATAATAGATGATTGAGGAAAGAGACGGCGATGGACCCAACAAACGGGCAACGGCAAGAAAGGTGACCAAAAAAAGGTGACCAACTTGCAAGCGTGACTGACCCCCAAATAAAGGTGGTGCAAAAGCCGACGACGGTGGGTGGTGGGTGAAGCGAAGAAATCGTCAGCCTGGTGATTGGCACTTGAAGACGGGAGGTGGGACTCCCCGGTTGTAACTTGTGGGACGTTGTCGTATGTATGGTATGGTATGGTATGGTATGCTATGGATACGGAGTATTATCATGTGTTTATACAATCATCATCGTCAACTTGTGCGGGAACAGATGCATGTTTCGCCGGCGACGGATGGAAGAGATGTGAATTCTGCAAATGGCGAACGAACGGGGTACCTGGATTTCCCGACCCCTGGACAACCCAACCAACGGCCAGGCCAGTTGAGCGAGACGAATAAACCGAAACGCAACTTGTTGGCCAAACGTTTCAACCGTCATGGTTGGGGACCGCTCTAGCTTCTTCCGTGGGTCTGGAACGTGGTGGCTTGTTCATCAAACCTTACAAGAAGTCGCTGGTGAGTGAACGAGCATCAACTCCTTGCCTTTAATAATTATTAGACCAAAAAAAAAAAAAAAACCCCCCCACTAACCAAACTCTGATGCAGGGACCGCCAAGTGCCACTTTCTTTCAGGGTCGTCGTCACAAACGATGTGTGCACGGGGCATCGGGGCATCGGGGCATCTCTCGGATCCATGGCGTCCCGCTCCGTCTTCAAACAAGACGCAAGCGAGCAGAATTAATGCGGGGGAGTCGGGAAAATATATATTCTGCTGGACACAGGCCACCTTGTGCACGCACCGACGGATGGACAGACAAGGTTGAAACAAGCATCTTTCCAGTTTCAACGATTGAAAATCTACGAAAATCTACGGAAATCTATCAACGCCTATGTAATGTAACGCCCGCCAGGGGATGGCGAGTTTCAGCCCTGCCTGTCCCCTGTTTGTTGGCGCTTGCTCCCCTCGTTGGCACGAGCCAGCCAATGCCGATGGAGAGAAGTTGCAGGGCCAGTCGTGGCCACCTACATATGTACATTTATTACATGAAGTTATCTTTCTGCAAATCCGGTAAACGAATACGAACCCCGCCTAATCCGTACATGTACACGCTACATATTCCTGACCCTCGCCCGCACCGCCATTGACTCTCACAACATGACATCCGCTCCACCGTCTACTTCACGCCCGCGGGCTCAGAAGCCGGAACATTGAATGGACACAAGATTCAAGATTCTCTACGATGAGGGCTGGAGTCGGAGTCGGAGTCGGAGTCGGAGTCGGAGTCGGGGCGTGGAAGGGCATCCGGGAATAGTCGTCCACGGTCCGTCCCCTGAATTCTGATCTACATCATGCATCACTGGCGTGGCGTTCATGGCCAGGTCACATACCGTGCTTTGTCGCCGTTATATGCCCCTGATGCGTGCCACATCAAGACGGCAAAGGATGGAAGCAGAGGACAAGCGTACCACATCTATTGTTGCTAACAAGAATGGCACTGTCTGCATAAAAGCAAAAGTCACTGCTACGTAGAGATATTGGCAAGTAGAATGAAAACGCCCAGGTCAATCTTGAATGGGCATCGCCAGCAAATTAGTCCGATGCTCTTCTATGCAAACTATAGTTTTTTTTTTAAAAAAAAAGCAGAAAGAAACATCATGCTTCCCATCCCATCCCATCCCATCCCATCCCATCCTATCCCATCCTATCCCTTTCCAGATTTGTACAAGGTATATAAATCATGTGAGGCATCTCATCACTCCGCCTTGGGTACATCAGCTGTGCTCATGACAACGGAGAATTGACCTCCTGCCGCAGCGCCAATGAGTTTTCTGCCCTTGATGTCCTTGCCCCTCATACGCTGGACGGTGTCCACGTCGTCCTCGTTGCCCAGTCCCAGCTGACCAACTGATCCAAACCCAGTGGCAAACCCGACACCTTCCTTGTTGATGAAAATGGTATGGTCTGTCCCACAAGCGACTGTTTCCACGTCGCCAATTTCGGGCACCGCAGTCGGGCGCAGGCAGATGCGCGGCTTGTTGTACTCGTCATGTCGCACGAGGGTGTCGTCCTCAAGTTGGGTCTTGGAAAACTCGATTCCGAGTTGGCCACCGTCTAATCGGCCCCAAACAAAACATTTTCCATCAGAAGTGACCGCCGAAGAATGGTGAGCGCCGCCGGCCAGCATTGTAACACCCTTTCCACAGAGATCGGGGATCTTCATTGGGTACGGGAGAATAGCTTCATCACCGCCGGCTTCCTTGGCATATCCAGCTTCACCAAAGCTGTTAAGTCCCCACGCCCAAACATTGTCTTTGCGGTCGATAGCAAAGGAGTGATATTCGCCAGAAGCAATGTATTTGATGGGACGGGTGCAAACTCGGACCTGGCGGGGAAGAAGTGTCTCGGACTGATAACGCCCAAAGGGTTGGCGGCCAAGCTGATTTTGCTCGTACGATCCCCAACCCCAGACTTGGCCAGATTTGTCCAGTGCCAGAACGTGGTTAGCTCCGCAAGTAATCTGAATGATGTTATCCAATTCGGGAATCAAGACGGGCTCCGTCTGGATTTGGACCACGTCGCCGTCTTTGTCGTAGCAGAATCGGCGGTCTCCTTTAGCGTTCTAAAAAATTGTTGTTGTTAGTTGCATATTATGGACAGAGAGCGCACACCCTCTTGCTGCTGCTGCTGCGACTCACTCGGAAGGCTCCCCATCCATAAACGTTTCCACTCGCAGTCAGCACAAAGCTACAGCTGTCACCAGCAGCTACCTGTGTGAAGACTGTTCCTTTGGCAAAATGCTTGGAAGGGACCTCTGTTGGCGAGCATTCACGAGGATTTAATTCGCCGTCTTCGTCTCCTGTGTCAGACGCCTCGTCGTCCATGTCCTTCAAGCCACCTTCCCACGTGGTGTCTCTCCCCAACGCGCCTTCATCGTTGACACCCCAAGTTAAAATCTTATTGTCGGCAGTGAGAGCGATGGTATGCATGCCACCACAAGCAAGCTGTACAACATGGTGTGTAGATGCTTGGTTGGGATCGAGCGCTGGGTTGAATTTGGGAACCAGGGCGGCGGTGCACTTGGGACCAAGACCAAGCTCGCCACACTCGCCACTGCCAAAGGAGAAGACGGCCATTGGCTCGGTGGGCGTCTTGTTCAAGACAACAGGCTCCTCGGAAGCCTTTTCCTCCTTCTTGGTAGACTTCTTGGGGGCGGCCTTCAGCTTTGGTTTTTCGGCAGGAGCTTCGGTCTTGGTGGTCTTCTTGCGGCGGGCGTCGGTGGCGTCCTCCTCATCATCGGCGGCGGCGCGCTTTCGCTTCGTCGTTGCTGGCTTTGTATCATTACGCGATGTCCCATTAATAGCTTGAACAAAGCGTTAGAATGTATGTTCCGACGTTGAAATAGGCCGCCTAAAGCTGGTTGAGCTCAAGATGCCAGGTCGCGTCTTGAACGTGTCCGTTACTAACCAGGTTTGGTAGGGGATTTCTTAGCAGCAACAGGTGCGCTTCTGACAGCCATTTTCTTGGTGGCCTTGACAGCAGCTGTGCCATTTGGCTTGGCCTTCTGGCTTGTGCTGGTGAGCTTTTTCGACGCCATGGTTGATGGCTTCTAGTGTTGGGTTTGGCAAGAAAAAACAAACAAGTAGGTGTTGGTGACAGAGGTTCGATTTTTTCTTTTAGCAGCTTACTCATTGGAGCACCAGCCTGTTTCAAACAAAGCATTCGTCGCGGGGGCGTGACAGGGGGGTACAGGCCCAGGGTGGGTCAAGCCTGAAAGCCATCGAAGTGGGGCTCAATTGGGCCTTCTGTCTTGCACCTTCAATCATTGATAACATCCATCAGCGCTTTGTTTCGCAGCGGTCAAGAGATGTCATCCTGGCTCAGAGATCCTACAGATGAAACACCATTTTAGCAGTGTCTGGTTAATTCTGGCAGGCGATGTTGATCCTCTTTGCTCAGGCAAGAGGTAGCCAGACAAGCAACTTCGTCTGTTGCGCAGCTTATTTTCACTTTTATCATTTTATCATCCTAGGGGTATTGAATGATAATAGAACGAACGACCAGTGCTGGGCGCCAGTTTCACTGCCGACGTATTCATCCAGATTCGCTGGACAAAGCCCCACGATACGCGAGATTCTCGGCGAGAGACAACGAGATTCTCGGCGAGAGCGCAGCTTCACATCTTCACCCCAGAACCATATGTGGAGAATGCATGTTTGACTGATCGCGCCTCGAAGACCAGAACCTCGGCCCAGGAGTCGGCGAGACGGAGTCTCGGTTACAAGACGCGTAGCTCATCCTGGTCCCTCCAACGAACCCCGGACTGAAGTAAAGCTAGTGCAAGGCCATCATGATTCATGCCGCAACAGCGCAGCTTCATTACCTAGTTTCCTTTCAAGCCTTTCAAGGTAGCAAAATTCGCTTCTAGAGAAGCCGAGAATTAGCACAAGGTTTCGTTCGGATATCACTGCGCTCGCCTCGCATTCTAAGCTTGGGCCATGTCATCTACCCTTCACTACGAACACGTTCATGAGTCGATGACCACAATGGCTTCGAGGCTATCCAGGCGGCTTTGGAGGGCTAATTCAAAGGTGTCTGCACAGAAGCTTTGCTTTGTTGGGGAAACATTCGCCGCTGACCTGCCTCCTATAGCTTGCATGGAAGGAACAGACGCTGCAACTGAGATTACATGAATATCAGGCCCAAAATTTGTTAAGGGATGTACGTCGACTTTCGTGTCCAGAGATAACGGCTTCACACTGACTGACGGACGATTAGCATGGCGTTCCAGTGCCTCGTGGTCGAGTCGTGGGGACGGCGAGCGAGGCTCAAAAGGCTGCTGAAGAGCTAGGTGGGCCCTTTGCGCGAGCATTCCTTCCGTCATGTCATCATCATTCTCGGTATTCACAGACTCGTCTCAGGTGTTCCGTGCATAATCAAGGCTCAGGTACTGGGTGGCGGCAGAGCGGGAGGCAAGTTTGGGAATGGCCTCGAGAGCGGCATTCAAGCAACGTCTACGCCGTCCGGAGCCGGAGAAGTGGCAGACAAGATGCTCAACCAAAGACTGAAGACGAAGCACAGCAGCCCTGACGGAATTGTTGTCGAAAAGCTTCTTGTCACAGAGTTTGCAAGCTGCGATTCGGAATGGTACCTGGCCATGACTATTGACCGTGAACATTATCGACCAGCAATCATCATGTCCAAGAAGGGGGGTGTCGATCTTGACATCCTGGTCCAGGAATACCCCGAGACGCTCTTCACGTTTGATTTCGGCGTCAGCGAAGGAATTACAGATGCCTTGATTCACGGTATTGAACAGCATTTCGGTACAAGCGGGCGAGAAACTGGTCACCTGAGGCAAGTTCTTACCCAACTGCACAAGATCTTCGTCGAACGTGAAGCGACCCACCTAGAAATCAATCCCTTGGGTCGTTCAGCGCAAGGCAGCTTCACGAGTCTAAATGCCTCCTTCACCTTTGACAAGGCCGCCGAAAGACGACAAGCAGCCCTATTCGCGCTGCGTGACAAAGCACAAGAGGTGCAGGATGAAGTGGAGGCCGAGAAGCATGGTCTCGTGTATGTGAGGCTGGATGGAAACATCGGCAACGTTGTGAACGGGGCTGGCTTGGCCATGGCAACCAACGATGCAATCGGCTTTCATGGTGGCGCAAGTGCCAATTTTCTTGATGCTGGTGGCAAAGCCACAAAGGACACGATGATACAAGCGTTTCGCGTCATTACGCGAGACGAAAGGGTAAGGGCCATCTTGGTCAACATTTACGGCGGTATGTGGACTGAGATATTGAAACCACTCGCAAGGGCGTGACTGACAAGACGCAGGTCTGACGAGATGCGACATGATTGCCGAATCCATCATCGGTGCAATTGCTGAATTGGGCATCTCTGTGCCCATGGTGGTGAGACTGCAAGGCACAAATTCTGAAAAGGGATTGAAGATGGTAAGCACCGAAAAAGTCTCTACCTTTGACCTTTACTCTTGTCTTTATTCACGCGCGTTGCACCAGCTCAAGGAAGCCAATCTTGGCTTGTTTGTCGAGTCGGGTTTTGGCGACGCTGCGAAGCGGGTAGTTGAACTGGCTGGGGCTGGGTAGTAGGTACAAGTAGCTACTAGTACTCCGTAGGTGTGACAGATATGTATGAACTAGAATCATATTATCGGGGGGCTCATATCGGGGGGCTCTCCGCTGAGATGCATGCGCCAGCGCCCTAGCCTCGATTCCAGCTGCCCCAGGTGCCCCGTTATCCATGCCATGCCCCCGCTATTAACGGGACTTCACGGCGGCTGGAACACATCAAAGTTCCCTCGCTGAGTGGGGAAGGCGCGACGCAAACCGCCCAGAGTGTATCAATCCATGTTCATAAATTGAACCTCGCCATCCTTACTACTTAGTTGTCGGCTGGCTATATGCATTAACCTACTAGAGTCTAGACCATACTATACGCAAGTCTTGCCATCGATCCTGGAGCCAATTGATGGTTTTTTTTTTTTTTTTTTTTTTAACTTATCGGCAACAACCCGTCGTCACCATCCCCTCTCGTGAAGAAATCCAGCCACACTGCAAATCCAAGATGGCGAGCACGGAAAATGACCCAAAAGCCATTGCTTTCGCAAGGACGCTCTCTAACATCCCGTGGTGCGAACAATACGAAAGGATGATCTCGGGGCAATTGTATGTCACCAGAATGAACAGCATCCCCTTCTGATGATTCCGCACCAACACTGTCCCGACTGCCTAGATACGACGCGCAAGCCAAGGAACTCGTAGAGGGTCGGTTCCGTGCCAGACGCCTCATGCACAAGTACAACAACCACTTCCCCGACGACGCCACGTCGGACTCTCTAGTCGCGGACAGGGAGGCCATGCTGAAGCAAATGTTGGGCAGTGTCGGCCAAGGAGCCTTCGTTGAGCCACCGCTCAGCGTTGACTATGGGTGCAACATCTCCATTGGTCATACGTTTTACTCCAACTTCAAGTAAGCCGCCGAGCGCTATCACCTACTCACAAGACGTGCATTCACCTGATTCTGTACCAGTCTTGTCATTCTGGATTGCGGCATGGTCAAGATTGGAAACCGCGTCATGTTTGGCCCATTCGTGTCCATCTTTGCCGCTACCCACGAGACGGGCGTGCAATCACGACGCGACGGAGTCGAGTATGCCAGTTCTGTCGAGATTGGGGACGATTGTTGGATCGGCGGAAACTCGACCATCATGCCTGGCGTCAAGATCGGCAAGGGGTGCACCATCGGAAGTGGCTCTGTTGTGACAAAGTCGATCCCTCATTTCTCGGTGGCCATCGGAACGCCAGCTCGAGTTATCAAGGCGGTAGATGCTGTACCTGACGTCGAGTAAGGTAAAGATTATGTTGGTTGAAATAGGTATGCTTAGAAGCCGTAGAGGCTATAGCCAGATCAGCATGTGTCCACGTACAACCGGAGGACTGGCGTCGTTATGGTGAAAAGGGACTGTTTATGTTTTAAACTAGGTGAATTTGGCATTCTAAAACTTTCTCCCCGAATATAGACTGATTTTTTTTTTTTTTTTTTTTTTTTTTTTGCGCATTCCAATCTAGTACCTGTACGTACACTTTGAAGAACCTCCGCATCTTACTACCATCCATTACTCATACGAAGATTGTGTCTTTCTTCTTCTTCTTTTTTTTTTTGTCCAGTGCCACGTTACTCCTTCTTTTTACCGACACGAGGAAAGCAAAACCAGATGCCAAGCATAACGAGCAACAAAGACAGCACGATTGGCTGCAAGACCTTTGGACCCTGTGCTTGCGCCAACATGCCAGTCACAAACGGGAGAACGGCAGCACCACATCCGCCAAAAGCAGACGCAAATCCGATGACGACGACATGGTGCTGACGAGGCAACAGTCTGCTCGCGACAAAAATGGCATTAGGAAAAAGAGGACCGAGAAAGAAGCCCTGAAAGGCGACAGCGACAGCGGAGACATAAAACTGGGGAACCAGCCAAAAGATGAGTTCCAGCCCTGCAACCGCTCCAATATACACCTGTCGCACGGGTTAGCGGCCCGTCGCATGCTCGGATGAAGCGGAAGGAAAATTTCTTTCTTACACCAGTGGACAACTTGACGCCCAGCCGAGGAGTCACGAATCCTAGAGTGGCCCGGCCGACAGTGATGCCAAGCCAGAAGCCAACAGCCGACATGCCACTTGCGAACGGCTCGCCATTTCGAACACGCAGCATGAAGACGACGATCCAGCCTCCAAGGCCAACCTCGACACCGACGTAGCAGAGGAGGAACAGTGCTGCTACCCAGGAGACTCGAGCGGACGGCATCTTGAACAAGGCGTCGGTAAGGCCCGTCTCCTTTTCAAGTTCGTTGTTCTTGTAAATCCGTCGGTACTCGGCGCCAGAAGATTCCCAGAACGCCCATGCCAGGGAAAGCGTTTCGACGCCTGCCAAGCCAATCTATCAAGGAGTCAACAAAGGGCGTTTCTCCGGTCTTCACAGAAAAAGGGGAAAGGGAGGGGGGGGGGAAACGGGAAAACAAACCTCACCATGATGTAGTAGAACGAAAACCATTGCAAATTTGCCTTGGTGACAAGCGTTGTGGCAATCAACGGACTGACCACACCACCTACACCATAAAAGGCGTGCAAAAACCCCAACAGCTCACTAGAATTGGCGAGGTTGCCAACCCATGCATTCCACGCCGCGTCGGCCACTCCGTTCCCAAAACCCGCGAGAACGAATGCAAACACAAGCGCCGTGTACGGCGGGTGCAGCGCGATGATGGTGTAGGCCGCTATGTGGCAGCCTCCGCAGATGACGGCGATCCCTCGCTGTCCCAGCTTGTGATGCAGGTAGTTGTTGAGCAGCGCAGACGACACATAGCCGATGAAGGGGGACAGGAAGACGAGGGAAACGACAATGTACGAAAGATGGTAGTAGCTCTCGAGCTGAGCATACAAATTGTCAGTGCTTCGTCGCCAATGCAGACTCCGGGGTGCAGACTCCGGGGTGCAGACTCCGGGGTGCGAGAGAATTGCGTACATATGGAATAAGAGGCTGTCGATTGCGAATTTGGTTCCCCGATTAGCAGTGAGCACGGATTCGTGGTTGGCGGCATTGGGCTCCATGTTGCGACTTACGCCGTAGGCAGAATCGTTGGCCCCCATGACCAGGAAACAAAAGAATGCGGCGGCGAGACGGATCATGCTCGTGGGCGACTCGTTCCATCTCTCTGCGGCGGGCGTAATGGCAGGTGTCGGGCAGGGTTCTGGTTCGGAGCCGCCATTCTCTCCCAGAATAGATGCTCTTCTGGAGGAGGACGGAGCATCTGCTCTGGTGATGCGTCGTGGCTCTTGATCATCCGGCTTGGTGGGCGCTGGCTCGATGGGCAGGTGGTTCGGCTCAATGGCTGGAGCCATGGTTGTGGTGATTTGACATGGCCGTGGTGGTTTGGCACGGCATGATGTGATGAGCTGGAGATCGGGGAGTTCTCGCAGTGGCCTGGCCTGGCCTGGCCTGGCGCTAAAAGGGATCGCCAGGTACCCAGATGCCCAGTGGCTCTCCAGCGGGAATATTCTGGCGCTGATCAGGATCAGGATTGGTTATCGGAGAAATTCTACAAAATTTACTACGTAGGACAATTCATGTACATATTGCTCGACAGGAAGGTATTTTTCACTTCGCCAACGTAGGCTCTACCGACCCAACAATCTCTTCATCGTGGCCCCCATGACGCCCGGGTCAGGAACGATTACGGCGCCAGCATCCTCCAAGGCCTTCGCCTTCTCCGCAGCCGTGACATCTCTCGCTGTCAGTATCGCGCCTGCATGCCCCATGGTCTTGCCGCGCGGGGCCGTCTGCCCTGCAACCATGGCCACAATCGGTTTCGGATGCCGTGTTGATCTCCGGTACTCCTTGATCATCTCCGCTGCTCGTAGTTCCTGCTCGCCGCCGATCTCCCCGATCACGACGATGCCTTCTGTTTCCTCGTGGCCGAAGAAGACCTCGAGGGAGTCGGCTATTGTTGTGCCTGAAATGAGTCAGCTGGTTTACAGCACCCCCTTTCTCCTCTCTCTCTCTCTCTCTCTCTCTCTCTCTCTCTCTCTTTTTTTTTTTTTTTTTTTTTTTTTGATTTTTGTTTTGGGGGGCATCACCCAATTTATAAAACTACAAATGCTGGTGCTCCGTGACGTACCAGGCATGGAATCACCTCCCACAGCAATCACAAAGCTCTGTCCCAACCCAGCCGTGCTCGTTGATCCTACCGACTCGTAGCTCAGCGTCCCTGACTTGGACACGATGCCCACGCAGCCCCTTTGATACTGACGAAACGGCATGATTCCCACGCGACATTGGTTCGGCGCAATGATGCCCGGACAATTCGGTCCCACGAGCCGACACCTGCCCTGCGTCCGCAGCACCTCCTGCACACGGAGCAGATCATGGACGGGAATGTGCTCGGCCACGGAGACAACGACGGGCACCTCTGCCTCGATGGCTTCAATGATGGCCTTGGCGGCAAATTGGGCGGGCACAAAGACTGCGCTCACATGTGGCTTGGCCTGGGCCATTGCCTGTGCTGAAATGTCAATGAATATCGCACCCTGGTCTCTCTGCGTTGCCCGATCTCGTTCCGTTTTGTTCTGCTTCAACAGCCCGATCACCGGGGGGAAAATTGTGTGTGCTGGACGTACTTCTCTCACGGTCCCAAACACGGGCAGATCAAGATGTACTTGGCCGCCTTTTCCGGGCGAGACGCCGCCCACAACTTTGGTGCCATACTCTATGGTATCTTTAGCATTTGAAGTCGCCTAGTTGTCCTCGATGTCAGCATTCGTGTGGCTGTCAAGAAAGGAGGGCTCCGCGACGCGCGCAAACGGGTGTCGCCGTACCGCCTGGCCCGTGAATCCTGCCATAATATCACAATCAGCTTCTCACCGGCGCTCCAAGTAGTCCCATGGTCACTCACCCTGGTATATGATGCGTGTGTTCTCGTCGATGTGCCTCAAATTGTCTATCGTGCGGTCGTAATCCGCCATGCGCATGCTTGATATTGAGAACGCTCGGTGAGTGGGAGACTGGCGGATGCTGGGCATGCGAAATGAGATGCGCAACATGATGCTGGTGTTTTTTTGATCGCCCACGAGCAAATCACATATATGCTGCTGTTGTGATTTTTGATCTCGAGGCCACATCAGCGATTGCCCGTTACAAGAAGGCTTGACGGGCACAAAGGGTGGTTTGGTTCATAATGGACAGAGAGAGACTACTTACTTTCGCAATTGGCGTTTTCATTCCCAGCTTCACCTGGGCTCCCTTTACGGGTTCCTGGGCCGAGGTAGACGTGGACGGCTATGAGGCCGCGGCAATAAAACCGACCCCGCGATCTCTCCCCGGCTAATACGTGGAATTGGAGGAGCTGGGGATATTAATAAGGGACAGGTCTGGTCTGGTACTACGCTCAGTGATGTCACCACCTGGTGGGTGCTACCCGGTGCTCACTGCTACCCAAGGGGAGACTCTAATAGCGTCTTGTGCAGTGAACTCGCGGTTTCTACGGAAGTTTCCGCGTCCATCACTAGCGACTCGATTAATACTTGAGATCCACGACAGACCTTGCTACGAATGAGGTTTTTTTTTTTTTTTTTTTTTGTTCGAGGTCATCTCGTCAGTGATGATATCTGTCTCCTCCACAACTCAACTCGTATCTTCTACCGTTCTTTATTCCCATCAAGTTTTAAAAGAACCTCCATATCGAATCCGCCGATTTCCTGCTCTTAAAACGACTGTACCACCGACATAGGGGCCACATCAATAACATGGTCAGCGCCCAAAACCCAAAATACGCCAACACGCTCTCAATGCCCTTCTTGTTATCGGGGTTCATTGGATCAGGGACATCTGTCTCGTGGCCAAAGAGAGCTACGAAAACGGAGCCAAGGCCGAATAGTACCATCATGTGGACAATGTAGAAGAACAGCGCACTCGTGCCAAAGTCCAGTAGCATGGTGAAACGCTTCCCGATGCGTGGTGGGATGGCGGTGAAGATGGCCAGAACGAGTAGGTTTCCCGCCATGGTGAATGCGAAGAAGGCAACGTCCGGAGGATACTTGACGATATAGAAGAAGGATGCTAGCGATGCCAGATACGGATTCCGTCCTGGGTGGGCGTCCTGGTCGGGAGTTTGGACACAACCTTCGGAGAGATTGCCAAACCGGAGCACGCGGGTGAGCACGAACAGGATGGATAAGCACATGGCAGCGAAGACGTGGCGTAGTGCGGCCGTCCGTCGACTCCATTGCCTTGCGGTCATGATTCTTCCGTATAGCATGCCCAGGATGGCAAAGGATAGCCAGGCCATGGGCGGGAAGCCACTGAGTATGTGCGATCCTGGCTCCATCATGACCCAGAACCAGATCCTCAGGAAAGGATTCGTAGGGCTTTTGGTAGTTGCAGAGACGGAGGACTTGCACACTCCGCCGTCGTCGCTGAGCCAAATGTTCCAAGAGATGGTTATTCCGCAGAGCACCAGCAACAAGAGGTTGTGAATGGTCCATGATATGTTCGCCTCATAGGAAGGTGCCCTTGCTTCGCGCATGGCTTCGCGCTCGCGCAGCAGCGGCTGCGTGATGCTCTCGTCGTCGCTGTCAGCCGTCGTCGCATCGTCGGCAGAGCTGCCCGAGCTCTTCCTTGCATTGACAATCAGGCGAGCCAGCAAGTCCTCCGTCTTGTTGATGGTCAGCCACAACATCCCTGCGAGAAGGTAATCCACAGCTAGTGCCAACAGAACCGCGTTCATCAACCAGAGCTGGCCTGCTGTCATGACGAACCCAAACACCACAGTGACTGCCGTCAAGGCTACGCATCGCACGGCAAAGTATCGGGACAGGCGCATTGGTCCCCAGCCGAGCTTTGTACGCGACAGCCCGAGGTACACGACGCCCATGCCCATCAGAAATGTAAAACCTGGCGCGCAGAGGTGCGTCAAAGTTCGCACAATGTATGCTGTCGTAAAATTCCACTTCTTGACGATCTGACCATCTGCCTCAGTCACCCATCCCGTGCCGTGCTCCCACGTATGCAGAGCCACGGCCGCATGGTCAAAGGCCATGATCATCATGAGCAATCCGCGCGTCAAGTCTGGTGCTAGAACCCGGCCACCACCAGGCTTGCCCCCGGCTGCCGAGGCGCCAGATATTATAGCAGGTCTGCCATTTGGTCCTCTGGCCAAGGGAGCATTGTACACGGGAAACGAGTCGTACCAGTAGCCGTTGTCCTGGCGCTGGCTTGGTTTCGTGGTCGCAGCATGATTGGTCGCCTCGGCCTGGCTGTCAACGGTTTGAGAGCGGCTCGCCGGCGCCGGCGCAGACGCAGACGCAGACGCAGACGCAGACGCAGGACCGCTCCGGTCCGACATCAGCGACAAGGTTGTTTTAATAGCCGTCCTGCCTAGGTAGATAGGTAGATCCAGGGGGGACAAAAGTGCACGTAGACGGCAGTACTTCAGGGGCGGATGAAGAGTTGGGTGAACTCGACGAGTTTCGGCTTGTTTGTAGCGTCGGGTGGTCGGGCCCGGTGGTCGGTCGGGACTCGGGGCTCTCGGTCTTTAGCTTCATGTGGTGGAACAGTCAGATCAATCATCTCATCACATGATCACATCGTCTGGCTGGCCATGATGCCGTCATCCAGGGCACTCGGCCCATCGGCCTCCACTGGAAATCCCATCATGTACGAAGAAGAATTAATCTCTTTCCCAATCCAAGCCACTAAAACCTCGACGAAAATTTGCGCGAGCACTGCCAAGCAAACAATCATGAACCCGCCCCTTTGCAGCTCAATCATTCCTCTTTGCTTGCTTGCAGCTTTGTGCTCTCCCTCCACGACTTTTTGACCGAGATATGAAGAAAAACAAGAGGGCACAAATTCAGAGAAAACAGACAACATGAACGCAAGCAAGCAAGCGGTCGACTTACCCATCTCTGCGTTGAATGAAATCACGGCTCCCCTCGTGCCAGAATCGTACGCGGCAATCCAAGCCGTCTCCATGCCCATATACTGATGGTGTAACCTGCCATCCTCGCTGGCGTTCCATAAAGGATGTGAGGACTTCATGTGCAACAAATTCTCTGTAGGCCAGCTCACGGTTTGTCACGGATCTGAATGATGACCGGCCAGGAGTTTTTGGCGACTTGATCGGCGGCTTCGCCCATTGCTTTTACCGGCTTCGGCTGCGTCTGCGGGCCAGCCGAGCATGAACATATCATTCGACGATGAGACGATGATGAATCCATCATCGTCTTCGCTCATGATATCCGAGTCAGTATACAAGAGCAGGCCTGGGATTTTCCTATCGTCCATGTCTTGAAGAGAGTGGATAATGCCAGCATCGACCTGATTGGAGAAGCAAAGTAACATGTGTATACTCCGTAGTCGCTTGGTTGTCCGCGGCACCCGGCCGGAGACCTCCTTATCGTGATGGACGATGATGGAGCATGAAATTTGGCGTCGCGGATAGGGATAAGAGGGATCGGTCTAGCGAGGGAAGCTGATGGGGTAGGCTTTGTGGTAGGAGCCATGCTCGCTGTTGTCGGGTTCACTGCTTAAGGCTTTTCTGAAGGCATGGCGAACCTTGACCCATTTCATCATGGTTATTGACAAGATCCTAGGATCAACAGCGAGCTGCTGTTGGCCTGTGGGCAGTGCTCTCGCAATCCGATAGAGCACTGGCGAGGATGAAGAGTGGTTATTACAGGCTGGGGCGAGTCTGCAGCTTGGCCGGTGGACTTTGTGCCTTGTGGATGGCAATAGCTAGGTTTTTCGAGGTAGAGGTACCATCAGCATTATGAATGGCGGGGGTGAGCAGCAGGTAGTATCAATCAGTATCGCTTGACTCTTCAACAGTTTTGAGATGAAGCTGCATCCAACTGCAGCAGACAGAAACTGCATGTTACTATGCTCGAGTATCCATGGTGTAGAGAAGAGTCCCGTAATAAGATGACGCTTTGTGTGGTATGTGGAAAGAATGAAAGCAAATGGGCACGGGGTGATTTCTATGCAGCGGCCGGAGATTATCAGCGAGAAGTCAAGTTAGTCCTTGTTGCACCTCGCTCATTCTATAACGACGGGGTTTCCAGACGTCGTCCCAGCACCGTTACTGCCCTTTTTTTTTCATCAAGGCCCGTTTTCCAAACATGAAAACAGCGATTCCTTTCCTCCACATCCCGAACCCACTCGTCGCATTTCCAGGTCACCAAATGATCGACCAAGTTACTCCATAAGTCCATGGGAGCGGTGGCTCGACTGCTTTGGCGAACCTCCAGACCAAAATTCTCCGACCCAGGAACCCCCTATCTGGGGACAGGCAGGCCGCAAAGTCGGCCACTGACTGACTGTGTCGACGACTTGCCATCGACGAATGAGATGTTGACATGTCAAGGTCGCGAGTATGCCTTGCGGGTGTCACATTCTCACATATTCTCGAGATCGGCTTTCCAACATTCGTTCTTTGTATGGCACGTTCTCTTCCTAGAGCTTCACCACCCATCATGGTGAGATATTTATCTAGCAGAGCTCTTGGTGACATTTGTTGCCGCCAACGTCTGCTAGTAGATAGCAGCTGCCAATGTGTTGGTAAATGACAATAGCATTGTCCTCGTCGAGGCTGTACACTCCTTTTTTTTTCTTTTTTTCTTTTTTTCTTTTTCGAGCTTGTTGTTCAGATTACATAAAACAGGGTTTAGTGACCGACCATAGGATGTTCTGGTCCAAGGAGACTCCATTCATCACTGCGTTCTCTGCGGCGTGCTTCAGCCTAATCTGTACGATCTTGGTCATCGATACAAGTCGTACTGGAATCTCCCGAGTCACTGTCTTCTCGATGGCGTATTTCAACATCATCTATATGACCATCGTTGCCAATACAAGTTGTCCTGGAACCGCTCGCGTCATGATTCGGGTCACTCGTGCTTGTAGCATCATCGTGTCCCCAATGCAATTCATCTGAGAGGGTTACTCGAAAAGATATTGTCGTTACGTTGTGCGCTCGTAGCTTGACTTGTTCCGACCGAGGTCGATCCTCCACGAGATATTTGTGGGTGCGGTGGTAGGCTACCCATATTATTGGCTGAATACTCCAAGAAAAACCACACCACTTGACGTATTGGCACCACGGGCGCCTCGAATCTTGATGAAGCTGACACATGTCAACTCGTTTGAGACTATGTAGAGCTACCGGAACAGATTCGAAGTCCTGGAACGGAGTAAAGTCACTGCAGAGCAAGCACATGAAAAGAGCTTGAGTAATGGAGAACACGCCGTGGCCACGGGAGCCTCGTAGACCAGGTTTGGGTCTACGCCTGCAGATGATGGAGAAGACGCGCAGCCGTCCATTGATACATAAGAAAGAGTGGTCAGCCTGTGCTGCAGAGATGTGGAATCAGGCTGCGAGCAGATTCATCGTTTTGTGAACATATGAAATCGGAAACACAACAATGATGAAAAGCCACCAACTGGATAAGTCTGGGCGGAAGTCCCCTTATACCGTGTCTAGTTGCAGGGGTATGGCAAAGTACATTGTAGCTAAATGCCTTAAAATGTCGCAGGATGCCTCAAAGTTGTCTTCGATGTCACATCCCGGCTCACATCTACTTATTCTTTGTTTTCTATTGCCCATCTCTGCCTTTCTAAAACTATCAGCCACCCCCAACAATGACCTTTTCTTTCCACGTACCAGATCGATGCTCGTATTGCTTGGTGGTCTGCTAAGCAAAAAAAAAAAAAAGACACAGCTTGCTATAAGAGAGGCTCTTGGCAAAGAACCATGACCCCTCTTCGGGCTGTTCTATGCCTCTTTGGTAAGTAAAAGTCGAATGAATTTTGCGGTTGTCGAATATGATGGTCTGACCAAATGAAAAAGAGGCAGCATGTAATACTATTTGTCCACGTGCTTCGAGACCACGAAAACCCACCGGTGCACATCTCGAAAAACTACACATGCCTCCGAAATAACCATGAGAGTTCCTACACTCAGCTTCTTCTTCTTTTTTTGTTATTCAACAGCAAACGGGCGAGGTGTACAACCACTGTTCAATATATGCCAGACTTATTGACCTCGATACGTTGAGCAGCCCCAAGCGGATAGTAGGGCAGCGGACTATGGGTTCTCAGTCGTGTTGCACCTACCTTCTTCTTTCCTGTCTCCCGTTGCCTAGCATCCCTTCGGGCAGATGCACCTCCTGTGCCTCCAGGTATGCCCAGGTCCTGCTTGAGCTACCGTAGTCCTCTAAACCCTTGATCATGGCAAATATGGCGGTGTCTAAGTACGCCGCCACTTCTTCTGCAAAAAAACCCTATGTGATATATTGTGGGAAGAAAACGAGCAGAGTTCAGTTTCATTCATGTCCATATCGGTATCGGACTGGAGGATGCCATCTCTGAAGTATGCATTTCAGCGAGAAACTATATTTACATTCATCCTTGCTCTACACTGTCCGGATCCAAACCGCTTTTTACAAGAGATTTATACCCTCAGCCACTTACTAGTGGTCGATATAGATAGCTGGCTAATAGCTAAAAGGAGTAATTAGCGTGCAAGTAATACTACGTCAAACCTCAACCGGGTAATCATCGGCTTGATGCGGGAGAGTCGAGACTGAGGTCGATACTAGAGATATTACCCGAGGAGGAGTTGGGCTACGGGATTTCGTCCTGGGTTTGGCGAGTCGACGGATGACGGCCAGGGCCACGATGCCATCAACCCGTTGTATCTATGGGATCCTGGACGGTCAGAGTGTGCTTCTCCAGTTTACAAACAATGGCTCCATCAGAAAATAAATACTATGCGAAGCACAAGACAAGAATGATGCTCCTGTCCTTCACCCGGACTCTCTGGGCCGAGAAAGCTGCTGCAGCCGTCGCCTTCCTTGACTCCCAACCGGTACTTTCCCAGACCTTCGATTGCTGCCGGCACTACTCCGTAGATGGAGTTATCTTCAAGTGCTGGAAACGGCAATATCACATTCACAGTAGTAGAGGTACTGCGAGCTGTAGAAGAATGTACTGCTATTCTCAGATGCCCGAGGGTTATGAACTAACTGAGCCTAGAGCGTGACAAAATCAGACCTGCCGCGTCTGATGACATACATACACATACTCCGTCAGCCTTTGCCGTAATAGCTCTGAAGATTCTTGGAAGCAATTTTTTACAGACGGTCCACGAAAGAATTAGCTTTCATGCACTTTGGCTCATTCATCAGTCGAGCGGAGCGGATACCTCTCTATCCCAGAATCGAGCTTCGAATCTTGTCATGAATAAGAAAGGCCGTCGATGGGTAGTGAGAAGATATAGAGTCGAAAAATGTCAGAAGGAAACTGGCACCTTCTTTCAATAGATCAATGGGATGTGAAGTTGCCACCTGCCCATTTGTTCGGTCGCACAACAAGTATCATGAAAACTACTTTCCTGCAAAGTTCTAGCAACTATTTCCAGTTGTGTGGAATAGCTCGAGGTCAAAACAAGTGCCGTAGACAAGTTTCAGCATCATATTTCTTATATCACGCGGAGTGATGCAAAGGAAAAGGGAAGAGATGAAGACTGACTATCTAGGAAATCTATCGGAAGGAAAGGAAGCTGTACGGAGTATATAAGCTTCAAATCTATCAACAAGAGACCTGTTCAATGGAAGGTCGGTCAAACAAGTGAGTAGAGGTCTTCGGATAAATTAACAAACGAAGCCTACGATGAATCGCGATAACAGCCGAGATGCGGGAAGCTGCATCGAAAAGTGATGCCTACGATGTGAGGCTGCGATATCTCCAACACATCCACTCCAAGGTATATATGAGTTGGCAGTGGTTTCAAACCGAAAGAAAAATAGGAGGCCATGGCAGCAAACGGAAAAAGCAAACATCTGCTCAGCCCCAACATGTCAGCACCAAGAAGCTTCTCAATATCCAATACCTCCCTCGCCATCATCAATTGGACAGCTCAGGTCACGTGGCTTCGTGGTTTAGTGGTATAATTCTCGCTTAGGGTAACACCCAAAGCCGCCGCTTGCGAGAGGTCCCGGGTTCGATCCCCGGCGAAGCCCCTCTTTTTTGGTCAGAATGGAAAATCCTCACGATGGAAGACGTGACAACGTGACACAGTATTAACTTGATGCACTGGGAGTGAGAGTGAGTGGGGAGGGGAGTGGGTTTGGGTAGTTTGGGCCGGGTCCCGTTTGCGCTAGTGGCGGGTGCGGGCGCAACCAGCCCCTGGCACCCCTCCCTGGCTACTATACAGTGGTCCGTCGTGGTCCGTTGCGGTGGGAGGCCGGCGGTGGGCGGTGGGCGGTGGGCGGGTGTCTACTACTAATACTACGGGTGCCTACGGAGTGTCGGAGGGCATATCCAGTCACGTGCGGCGCCTTTTTTTTAGGGCGTCATCAGGGGAATGGGTGTAAACAAACAACTCTGCGAGTAATTTTTTTTGTACCAGACTTCTTTGTCGCATGGGCTGGGCTACTGGATCGCTGTCCCGAAACGACCAGTGCATCTGCCATTGTGCGATTCGTTCTCCCGATAGCAGGCCATCCAAAAAAAAAAAAAAAAAAAGAAAAGAAAAGAAAAAAGGAAAAAAAAAAAAAAAAGGGAACGAGGGGCCCTGGGCCGATACTGAACAGTGAAATTTGTTGTCGTCGAATCGCCGTTATGAGTTCGATTCTCGCCTCCATGTTCTCTCCCCGCAAGGCTGCGATTGACGGCAATGTTGCGTCGTCGTCACCGTTGGGGCCGGATTCTGCCATGTCCGCCAGAAAGTTGAAGAGGAAATCGCTCCCCGGAATCAAGAAGAGGAGATCTGTGAAATTTGTTGGTTCCCCGATTTCACGCGTGACTCGTGAGCCACAGCGGAAGAAGAAGGCAACGTGTTGTAAGTTTTGATGTGCTCATTTTGCTAACAAAGTACCCTTTTTTGCGCCGTGGAAACAGCAAGACATACTCAACGACGAACCACCGCCAAGCCCCTCTCAGCCCACAAGGGCGGCATCACCACCTGCAAAGTCGCCTAATGCCAACTTGGCGTCTGACGAGGCTGACGAGGCTGACGAGGGAGCTGCTCCACAAGACTCTGCTAGAAAGGAAGAGGAAAAAGGAGGAGGAGGAGGAGGAGTAGAAGAAGAAGAAGAAGAAGAAGAAGAAGAAGAAGAAGAAGAAGAAGAAGAAGAAGAAGAAGAAGAAGAAGAAGAAGAAGAAGAAGAAGAAGCCGCCGTCGTGGATGGCAGAGGTGCGCCGAATGAAGTCGAGACGGGAGAAGCAGAGTACGCGTTTGAAAGACTCGCGCATCACCGATGGGCAGGAAACTCGATTGAGATCCAGGTCGAGTGGGAGGATGGCGATGCGACGTGGGAGCAGGAAGCCGTGCTGCACCAAGACGCGCCGGATGCCTTGCTGGAGTATTGGAAGAGCCAGGGCGGACGTCCTACCAACCCGGATGACCCGGATCTGTTTGACATACACGCGATTCGCAAGCACAGCAAGGACCGCAAGAAGCTGCTCGTCGAGTGGGTAGGCTACGGTCCCAAGGAAGCGACGTGGTTGCCGCGCGCTGCAGTCGAGGAGACTGCGCCAGAGGTGGTGGCTCAGTACTGGGAATCAGTCAAAAGCGCGAAGCCGAGACAACGACGACGACGAAGACGCCGGTGAATGAATCACCCACCCTGAGAGGGGAAATGATGGAAAATGGATTTTTGACTGTTGAATTTTTTTTTTTTTTTTTTTTTTAACTTTTTCTTCTCTTCACATGAACAGTTCGGTCTACAACACGATGGATGGGTGGGTGGGGGGTGGGCTTGGGGAACTGGTGTTACGAGGATAAACCGGCGTCGGCGAATCAGGTGGCCGGGCTGCTTTGAACCACATCATTTGCGGCCACCTTGCTGTACAACATTTTTATTTTTATTTTTATTTTTTTTCCTTATCGCGGGAAGCGCAGATCGGAGCCAGCCACGGGATGCAGGCGTTCTAGGCAACTCGCTGTTCTGCTTGACAGGGGGAGAAGATGAAGAGGGCAAAGAATATGTAACCGAGCGGCCGCGATGGGGCCCGACAACGGGGCTACGCGAGCCAGATCGCAGAGTACAAGTAGATAGAGTACCAAGGCTCAAGCAGGTTCGACTTGTCGGCATCCATCATCCATCCCGGCGTACTATAAACTTGCTCCCCCCCATCGCAACAAACATGACACCTGCCGTGTAGCAGACCCAGGCCCAGTCCCAGTGCGCGTGTTGGGCGTGAGAAGCCATCATGCGGTTAGCGGGAGCTTGGAAAAAATTTTACTTCTTCCGGGATCATGCTAACTAGACGTCTGATTCTAGGTCTGGCAAGGAGGGAGGGGGGGGGTGGGGGGGGGTAGGGGAAACGGTCGGCCGAAACAATGTCTACAACATGCCCTGATCCTGATGATTTGGCCTCGCGCGGAAAGATTCGAAAAGTCACTTCCTCCAACTTATTAACGTGGCTTCTTCCATGGCCCTTCCAGAACTGGTGGCACAATGCCGTAGGTACTAGGCACCGGAGATGCCATCAAAGTACCGGTGAAAGTCGTTACACATGGTCCTGTTGGCAGGATATACCGGCTGACACCTGTGGTCGTCGAAGTGCTCGCCGAGTTTGGGAACCCCGGGGAAACGGGTCTCTACGGCACGGACGATTCTCCATGGGGGCACGGAACCTTTGCCGTCTCACCCGGCCTGCACCGATGAGGGTCCTTCGAGACTGATGTGGATCCCATCGTGATCGGGTATATATGATTACGATAGCCCGTCGGGACTTGCTTATTAGTTTTCATTCGAGGCTTGCTTTTGCAAAACCTAGTCACTACTCTGGGGTGTTATAGAAAGCCAGGTATCGCACAGAGAGGGTTGATATTAGGGCTCAGCAAGCCGGCTGTACATGAGAAAATCATTTACAAGAAGGTACAAGGGTGGCCACACGAGACCTATTACAAAGTATATTCCCGTCCCCTTTTGCCCGTGGCAGTTTCATAATCCCTTTATAATCCCAGGTCGCGCATCATTTTGGCCAGGCGTCTTGATAAGCGGCTGCCAATGGTCTCTTGTGACGAAGCAGTCACCACACTGCGTCCAGTCTCGCTGGACCGCCTCCGTGACTGCATCTCACTGACAAACTTGGGCCAAGTGTTGGTAAGAACCAGGTACTTGACATGGCTCTGGACATTATCGAAGACGTCAATGCGGAACGTCTCGGGCACATCACCACGATATGTGACACGGGAGCCCATGTCAGGGTCGGACATGTTGCGGAGCTGGCCGCACATTGGCGCCTCGATATCAAAGGGAGTGGCCGGGTTCGAACTGGAGTCACCAATCAAAATACGTGCGGCTTTCTCGAAGACGGCCTCGAGGCTCTTGAGCTCTCGAGAAGACAAGTTCAACGGGAACTCGGCATCTCGGGTGCTGATAAAGTCGGTGTAGATGGAGAGCGCCTCGTTGTACACATCCAGTCTCTGCTCTCCCTCTGGCAGGACGGGCCACGACTTCTTGAACTTGGCCATTCGGGTGAGGAAAGCAATGTTTTCGCCGGAGAAGTCGTGAATGGCAGAGAATTCCTGCAACGGACTAGGATTGTCCTTGAGCACGTAGTCCAGGGCCGTCATGGTCAGAAGTCGGTCGCCGAGCTCTTCGTCAAAGTAGTCGGCCTTGTTCTTCTCGGACATGCCATTTGATGAGCTCTGCCAGTCCAGGGTCGATGACCCAACGGAGCTCTTGATCGAGGCGGTTTCCCATCTGCTGTTTGAGTCGTTGACTCTGCGGACGGTTGCCCAGGATCGAATGACTAGGTAAACGGGGACGAAGACGGTGAAGATTTCGAAGACCATGATGGACAAATGAATCCTAGTCATGGTCAGTGACTCTATACACCCGGTCGAGAGAGAGAAAGCAGATTTTATTTTTGCACAGAACTTACCATTGACTGGGAGTATAGTATGCATTGACCTTTTCAAAGGCAGGGACGTACGACGCAATGAGGAACATCGGAATGGCTGGAAGACTAGAAAACGGCTAGCAGTGAGCAATTTGATCCAGGGATGTAAATGCGACGATCAAGGAGACTAATTACCTGGCTAAGCAGCAACCAATGGTCTGCGTGCGCCATCCCATGGTGTCTCTGATCCCCCATGAGCGCCAGACCAGATAAGGAGCGACCTAGACAAGTCAGCACGGGATTCCGGAAATGTACTCTGTACAACGTCTCCTGATCATGCAACTCACCATCCAAGTCCAAACAAATTGCCAAACCAGCGAAGGCCACCATTCCCAGCCACGACCCAAATCATTCAGTTGCTCTGGAAAGGTAGCTCCTTTGATCTCGGTCCCCGGGAGTCCAAAGGTAGGATGATACTTCTTGCAAGCAAACCACATGGCGACTGTGAGAAGAATCTGCGCAACATGTCAGTCAATCAGTCAGTCAGCCAGCCAGCCAGCTGGGGCTTCTCGTCCAATCGAAATGACAGGGATCCAACAAACCTGGAAGATTATGCCGATACCGATGAACAGCATGATGCGCACAGTGTAATTCAGATTTCTGATGCGGCAGAGGATGGAAGACTTGGAGCCATTGCACCCTTCTCTGACGCCAAGTTCAGGATTGGCGAATTGCTTCTGCAACTTGGCCACGTGAAGGAAACGGAGGTTCGAGGCGTGGAACAGAGCCATACCCAGTGGGTAGTAAATGCCCATGAAGAAGTATTGAATATCGTAAGCCAGCAATACTGGCATGGTCCTTCCGACCGAGTACGTAATCTGGGCCAAAATCCAGTATGAGTGAAGCATGAGAATGGAACCGAAAGACAGCGGGATGCAACGGATCTTGATGAGGGGATTCCTGTAGTTGAACGCGCAGAAAATCATGCCCGAGAAGACGAGGAACGTCCATGTTGACCCGAATGCGATGAAGAACCTGCCGATTTGGTCAAAGTTGGGAGGAGCAGGGGGCATGTTGTATATCGTTAGCTTGGCCAACATTTCTGGTGATGGAGAAGCCATGATCGCACGTTGTCCAATGTCGGGCTTGATTGCAAGGTTGTTTATGCGTGAATCTGCCAAGAATATCCAGTGTATCCAAAGAAAGATATATCATCAAGAAACAGAAGGGGGACAAGAGGATATAGATATAAATTAAAGGACCTTCTTGGGGTCTGATGTCTCCGTCACAGGGGTTAAGAACGTGGGGGGCGACGTGTGCGGCGAACTAGGGCAAGAAGCTAAGATTGGCGAACAAGAGTGTCAGTTATTAGTGTTTTACCAGGTTCATTTTGCTTCTTCTCTTTGGAAAAGGCGATGGACAAACCCGGCCGATCTCTTAGCTCGTGGCCCAGGGACACAGGCAGGGTGGCAGTGGTCCCAGGTATCTGGATCTACTGGCTAGTCATTCTAGTGTCGCCGACGACTCGGCAATTGGGAGAAGGCGTTCCGTTCGTTGGTACGGGAAAACCCTGGTGGTCCCATTACGCGGTTCCGTCAATGGCGTTGCTTTTTCAACATCCACGGATGTACTGGCCGTCCGCCGCACTAACATTCCAGCTGGGTGGTTCCTGGACGTGGCCAAATCCGCCATATCCATCCAGCCTGAGAAGTGGCTTGTGTTGGTTGGATGAACATAAACAGGGGGGGATCACAGATGGGAAAGCAGCACGTAGTCAGTCAATTCGTGGGGACGCCATCAACCCACCCAGCTCAGCTGCGAGTGGTGATCTCCAATTTACCGGGTCAAACATGGGAGAGGGAGAGAGAGAGGGGAAAAAAAAAAAAAAAAAAAAAAAAAAAAAAAAAAGGAAGCAACCAACCTCACCTATCGGGCACTCGTGCGAGTCCGACAACTGTCGGCGACCCTGAAGTTCTCGGAGCTAGCCACGATTCGGCGTTTGCCGTTGTTGATCCAAGCTGGGAGCGCCAGGCGAACAAGTCTAATTATCTTGAGTCATTGATAACGTGATCGTGAAGTCGTGACAGGCTTGACATGGGCTCAGAGCCCACTACTTCAGGTTGCTTCAATTCAAATCGCAGCGTCCCGCAGCCTTGCTCCTTGCTTGCAAAATGCTGGCGAAGATGATCGGAAAGTGGACGATACAACATCCCCTTTGGCTTTGGGTGAGCACGGAGTGCAGACTGCAGAGAGATCAAAGCGTCGTACCATGGTTGCGGTTGCGAATCGGGGTAACCGGGAGACTGACTCTTGTTGCATTTATCTCGGACTGCTCCCCAAAAGGAAGGCTATTTGTTTTCTTCTTCTTCGATTCATTCGCGTTCGTGTCATCGCTGATGGGCCGTTGCCTTCGCAGGACAGGCACAGTTAGTTGCAAAGACTAGTCTCAGGATGGCAACTGCATGTTTGCACCACTCACTCTCATCTCACTCGTGCGAATGCGAATGCTTGGTCGGCACCTGCACTCTAGAGCCGACGAAAAGTTCTGCAATTGCGACGCCAATGTGGCCAAGTTCAACCCTGTCGGAGCATACATACTTTTGCACTAGCTTGCACTAGTCGTACTAGGCACTAGTTTTTGACGTTCCCGCCCCCGCCCCCGCTCGCCCCCACCCCCTTTCACCCATGTCAGTCAATCAACAGTGAGCAACACTCGGCCGGGTGATGCTGGGCTGGGTACTGGGCTGACTAGTACGGACGGAGAAGGAGCAGGATTCAAATATCAATGTCAATGTCAATATCAATGTCAATGTCAATGTCAATGTCAATGGCAAGACACACACTCGATTTCTGATTACTACATATCGCTGCCCCCCCCCGCGCTTGTTGCTTTTTGTTTCTCGCCTCGTTGTCGCTCAATGACACACCTCCACATCAAGGTCGAGAGAGCTTTTCATAGCCGATTTTGTCGTCCACTTGCGCACAGTTGTTTTTTTCTTTGCTTCAGCATGCGATGCTAAGAGAAGTACATAAGTGACTTGGTGTGTGAATCACCAGGGCCCCTCCCTTCTGTGGATCCTTCCCATTGAGCCAATCAGACGCTTAGTGCGAGGCGTGCAGGGGTAGGTCTAATACATAGTTCCATTAGATCGATCTGATTGGCCATAGCAGAGTGGTTCGCTGATGGGCCATTGGCCCATTGATCGGCGGGCTCCTCCTCATGGACTGTATCGGGGGAAAGCAGACAATGACTCTCGGATTTTTTCAGACCTCATCCGAGACATGCTCCTGCGTCTCTGCCGGTAGCTGGTGGACCGAAGCCGATGTCACCGGTGAGGTAACGCAAAATCGGGTTACGCAACCGCGAAAGAGACATGTTAGAGCGATTCGCACCCATCACCCCTCGAGGGACGTGTCTCAGGGTCGGGTCGCCTCCCTCAAAGGCATCATGCGGAAGTATTTCGATCAAGAATTGTCCTGTATCAAATACAAAATCCTGATTTGTCGATGATGCACTGCCGCCTTCGGCGAGATGAGAGACAGAAACACCATAGGGTCCAGCCTCAGCACTTCCGAGGAACGAACAGATTTGTACGAGTCCCAAAACAGAGTGTATGTACTCGCTCTGTCCGGGAGTCAGGGTCTCCGAGGTGTAGATGATCTTTGTGATAGCAAGACCATCGTGATGATCCTCCGGCTTCAAAGTAAATGTGTATGTAGTGCGTTATCTGCACCACTTGAGTCGAATCTCCATTAAGGGTATATCGCCTTACAAACAATGGCTAATCGTCCTACAGCAAGAGCCGTTGCTCCGGCACTTTCTACCCTCTCCAATGTTAGGTCCAGAGCTCTAGGACCGACCGACCGACCGACCACAAAAGTCCGGATGTCAGCGCGGCTACACCATCTCATGAGACACAACAATAGCACTCACCGATATAGTTCGCCAGAAGTATGGACCGTCAAAACCCAGTCCGTCTCCTTCACGATCCCGGTCGCATTCAACAGACGACCAAACTTAGCCCTCTGTCTGCGATTCTCATCAACAGCTGTTGCGAAAAATAGTGAGTTTGAGCCACCTCCGCCGCCAGTGACGCTGGTGAAAATTCCACATCGGAAAGTGTCTTCAGGACAATTGATAGGCTAAGCCATGGCTGCCGACTTCCTTTTCAATCTTGCAAGGGCCCGAATATTTCGCAGCTAGCTTGCGGCTAGGGCGTTAAAAACCATGTTTTTTCATCGAGAGTAAAACGTAGTTACCTATATTGAACTTCATAGGCATTCTCTTTTGGTCATAATACTTCTTATACCGAGCTTGGGTGTCACTCAGTAGCACTCTTGACGAAAAACATCAATTTTCGACGCCCTAGCCGCAAGCTAGCTGCGAAATATTCGGGCCCTTACAAGATTAAAAAGGAAGTCGGCAGCCATGGCTCAGCCTGTCAATTGAAATTGCCCGCTGGAACGCGCTTGCATAACGTTTTGAACGTTACCAGCCTGGAGCCTTTAGAGGAGACCCAAACGACGTGGTCGATGCGTCTTTGCTGCGAGATAACGTTCAAGAGGATCAAGAAGAGTTTGAAGTTGAACGAATTATTTCTCATTCTCACAAACACAATTGGAAACGTCGTAAATATCTAGTCAAGTGGAAGAATTACGACGTATCGTTGATGAGGCAGGCGCTGGATTGTCTCGTACCTGATATTCAACAAGTATGGGACGCAAAAGGGCCCGTGCTAAACGACAAGGCTCATGATAGTAGAACACACGTCCTTCTTCAATAGCAGAGGCTGCTTTTGTAGTATTGCGATGTCCACCGACTTGCCTACTACTTGCTTACAGCTTCTATTTCAGCTGGCATCTGAGGAAAACTGCACGTCAGGGTCGTAGAAGGTGTGGGACCTTGCTACAGCCAACACTTCTGCGATTGAGTAGCACGGTCATGTGTCGGCGCTCAACGTTTTCTAAAAGGCGCCGGTGAAGGCTCTTGTTCGCGATGTATCTGAGCCTAGACGGGTACTTCTTCTTCACTGCTGAAGCTTGTAGTACGTTGACGTGAGAAAAACTAAAGAGAAAGACGATGAAAGACGGTATTCTGTCTCCGACAATGTGAGAGACGCACCTCGCGAGATGAACATGAACTATACAAGGATTCCGGCGGTGTAACAGCGCATAGGATTTGTCCCGGCATTGTACTCCGTACTCCCCAAAACAGTTCCAACAGTATAGTTGTGCACGACTTGAACATGGTCAAGCTATCCGATTTGGAAGACGGTGAGGCGGCGAGGGTGGTGGGTGAAGTCCACGGTGAAGTTTTGTTGGGCGTATCAGTGACACAGACATGCAATGAGGCAAAATGAGAATCTGCAACCTGATTGATTTGCAGAAAATGTCTCTCCCGTTCCGAAAAGCACATAAAGGGAGGGTATTATCCGTACCGAGTTGCTCCGTAGTCTATGGGCACGCAAATTTCGCCTAGGAGTTTTCAAATGACGAGCAGGATGGATGTCACTACATCCAGCGAGAAGCCGTGTTAATATAGGTTATATATAACATGATGATCTGCGCTAGGAGTGCCGCTTTTTTTCCGTCAGGGGCGTGAGAGTATGTATCGTCCTGTCCTCGATCCGATCCCCCTGCGAGTACTCTTTAACATCCGATAATCTGTCTGCCAAGCTTCGATGCGTTGATGGCCGGGGCTTGATCAAAACAAGCAACCCTACCAGCAGGATTAACAAAGAACTAGACTTTGCACGGCATTTTTTCACCTCAGCGTTCGGTACAATGTTTCCAGCTACATCAGCGCAGCGAGATGCACCAGCCGCCGCTTCAGAACAGAGACATCATCTAGCAGCCTCTTGGGCAGTATAATTACGAATGGTCCTAGTCAAGATATACCCAAAAAGAGTCCCACCGCTCCCATGACACAGATTCGGCTCAGCTGAAACCACTCTGACTCTCACTACAAAAAAAAAAAAAAGGAACATGACGAGATGGAGGCCTTATTGCTCAGCAAATGCGCTGCCAATCTCTGGCATCACGGTTCCCCATAAAGCCATGTGTGTCCGCGTCCTATCCTCGTCGGCAAGCACCAACTCGCAACGCATGGAAGACATACATGAGGCGTTGAGCGCCGCCATCGTGGACAAGGTTGAGCGTCGGTGGATTGACGCGGAGGCTCCATCTCCGGAGAGGATGCCGTCGGAGCCCGGGAAAGAAGAAGTCTCTGACAGTAAGGAAGCATGTCAACTAATCACGCCTCTGAAAGCTAATCCTGTCGTCATACTGCACAGTGGCTCCAAAGGTGTCATGCGGCAACCATGCCGAATTCATGGAACGCCTTGGCTCCTGGAGGCTAGATTAGACCTTCCTCGTCCAAGACAATCTTGAGCAGAACGGCACGCTGCTACAAGAGAGTTTCACCGTGAAGGAAATTAATGCAAGGTTTTCTTTCCTTCAATGGTTTCGTGCACCAAGTTTACGGGCAGTGGGACCTGCGCCGGCCGGTTTTTTTTTTTTTTTTTTTCTTCCCACGACTTCATCCGAAGGCGAACTGACAAGCGCGAATTAGATTCTAGATGAACTTTTCGAACTGTTCCAACATGACGAGCCACTGCATCTCTCGAAAGATCAGGAAGCTGGGGTTTGATAACAACATGTTCATTGACGCCGTAATGCGACGCCGCTTGGGTGTTGAACCGCGCCAGATTACACCAGACGGCGAACGCGTCGAGCAAGTTTTCCAAGTTGGTCTTGAAGGAGCTCCCTCGCCTCGTTGCCCGCACGGTACTCGCACCCGCGCAAGCCTCTACACTGGAGAGACGCATCGTGGTGGACACACATCTCCCGGGCTCGCAGGAACTGGCCAAGCTCTTGCAAGCTTGTCGCAACAAGCCAGACCTCAAACGCGCATACATCTGGCTGAGCACTCTGGTTCTGATGTTGGGACCTCGTTGCGGGGGTGGCTATTCTTTGCCATGTTGTTGAAGCCGTCAATCGAAGCACAATGGGTCCCTTACGCTTCCGAATTGACTACATACCAACGCGTCCTTTATGGCTTCTTGCCAAGTATTGAAACATGACCGAATTCCCGTCATTGATTCGCTCAGTATCGCCAGCTACTTATCCTTGACCGGGAATCCTTGGCCCCCCCACAACAACCGCAATCGATGACTTTTCAAAGCAAATGATAACTTATTTCATTAAATTTATAATAGACGTATGTACTACTGCTATACAAGTCATTCATCATATCGATATCTACACGCCATTGACATTCTTCTCCAAATGAGAAGTGCCGGGGCTGTATTCGCCATGACTGCCCTTCGTCTCGTCCTCCGCAGCACCTCCCTGTTGAGCAATGCTTTGTCGCTGTACCCAGCTGTTCTGAGGCTTCCAATCCTTCGACTTTCTGGCAGACGATACCTCGGTGTAAAGCAAATCAATCTCTTCCAGGGTGAGACCCTTCGTTTCGTAAATGAAGAAGTAGACAAAGGCAATGCAGATGAAGCAGCACCCAAACCAGATGAAGAAGATCTTCGACTGTAAGTTGGCGTAGCCATCACCATAGTTGACAAGATAAGGTGTTGAGTAGGCAATGGCCCAGTTGAGAAGCCAGTTGGTGGCGGTTGTCATACTGAGAGACTTGGCACGCGACTTGAGCGGGAAGATTTCTCCAGTAACTACCCAAGCCAGAGGTCCCCAAGTAGAGGCAAAGAAGAAGATGTAGATGCAGGAAAACGCCACGGCTACCTTCTGGCCGCCAATGTTCTTCACCGTGACTACTCCATTGGCATCTTGTCCAGAACTTAGGGTACCTGACACTGCGACCACCAGTTGCGAGACGGCCATGCCGATGGCACCAAGAAGCAGCAATGGCCGACGTCCCCACTTGTCAGTCATGTACATGCCTGGCAGTGTAGAGAGCACGTTGATGGCCGACGTAATCATGGAGATGACGAACCCAGACGAGACACCCGAGTTCTGGAAATACTTGGTGCCGTAGTAAAAGATGAAGTTGATTCCCGTCAATTGCTGAAGGCCTTGAAGAGCCATACCAGTGAGCTGTCGTTTCAGAATCGGGCGCTTGAAGCATGATAGGTATGAGGCAGACCCCAAGCTCATCTCATGGTCGTGCGAAGCCTTGATCTCTGCGAGTTCGTCACTGACAGCAGGATGATCTGCGGGAAGTCGACGAAGCATGCCCAAAGCCTTGGCTGCCTTTTCTCCCTTGCCCGATTTGATCAGATACCGGGGTGTCTCGGGAAGGATGATCATGCCGATGAAAAGGATGAGGGACCACGCAAACTGGACGGCAATGGGGATACGGTAGCTGCCAGAGTCATTTCGATCTTTGCTGGAGTTGTTGACGACGGCTGCAAGTAGCAGACCAACGGTAATGGAGAACTGGTAAGCACCAACGATTGCGCCACGAATCCACTTCGGTGCGGTTTCGGACTGATAAAGAGGAATCAGAGCCGAGATCAAACCGACACCAAGACCAGCGAAGAAGCGGCCGGCCAGGAACATGGGAATGGCAGTGGACGCGGTTTGTAAGATGACCCCAAGGTTGAAGACCCAGCACGAGATCATGAGAGCCAGACGCCGGCCAATGTAGTCGCTCATGAGCGGCGATAACAAGGCACCGAAGAATGTACCGGCGGACAAGATTGATACAATGGCAGATTCCTGGTCAGTGGTAACGTCGAGGTGGTTTTTAGGGTTTCGATATCCGGTGCTGAAAGTGTCCTGCCAGTACGGCATGGCCAGAATGCCACTGATTGTGCCGGTATCATAGCCAAAAAGAACGCCACCAAAGGCAACAAAGAAGCCAACAACGATGCCAGGCCAAGATTTGCCCGCCTCGCCAGGAGGCTTGGACAGAGACACCTTTCTAACGACACCCTTGACTGCCTTGACTGCCATGACTGCTTTTTTCCTCAAATCGTTCTTTCGAGGATGAATGAAAGTGTCAGTAAGTAGGGGTTAAGCAACTGAACGTGTCGTAAACGTGGGCAAGACGGCTGGGTAGTCAGTCATGCGGGGGACGGGACCATCTTATACATTGCAGTCACGCCCGTCATCTAACGTCGAAGAGTGAACCTCCGTCCTCAACAAGGTTGGACCCTCTTGAGTCTGTCTTGTGACACGGGTTTGTGAGTGGGGGAGTAAACAGTGTAATGAAGCAGCCATCGTTACAACCAATACCACACCCCTACTGCATTTCCCCATGGGCCTTCATGGACTTGGGGAAGACGAGGATTGCGTGTGGGATTCGGCCTGGGGAGCGGGCCCCGGCCACCTCGGGACTGTGTGCTAGTGGTGGGTAGAGGCAGTAGGGACGAGTAGGGATGGTAGGGATGCATGCCTTCGATGGTGTGTGCGCATCGAAGAAGTGTGGAAAGTGTGGAAGTGGAGAGGGGATCGTGTGGGAACGGGCGCGGGTGGTTTGACCAAAATTTGACTTGCCACTTACTTGTTTTGTAGTATTTCCTGCAACCAAAACCAACAAGTCCGTGTCAAAAGAATTCTCGACTTGGTGCGGGCTGATCGAGTGAAGAGCTTCAGCAAGGTGAAGACTTTTCCCGGCGCAAAGATCAATGTTTAACAAAAGATTCACGGGGATGGTGATGGTCTTGGTGTTGAGCGAACCACGGCCAGGTCCGGGATCGCAGCGACTCGACAAGAATCTGCAACGGACTAACGGTCAATGCAAGCCCCGTTGCGTGACCCAGGAAGGCCCGAAGAGCAAGGATCATTACTCTGGGGCCCGTAAAATACAAAGCAAAACCAGCAAGGACATCAAGAACTCGGAATAAAAGACGAGTAAGTGTTTAGCCGACAAAGGAGGCAACGATGCCTTGGGCTCGGAATTACATATGTCCAACAGGGGATTGAAGAATTCAAATTGACAGATTCGCGACGCAACATAGGTTGAGATTCGATTTTTATGGTAACGGTATTCTTAGGAGCCAAGGAAGTCTGTCTTTGTTGCGCGAGGCGAGATAAACGTCTCAAAACAGACTCAAAACAGACGTGCAAATAAATGGAATAAATGGTCGGGTCTGTCTGCTTCGTGACGGTCGAAGGCGAGGGACGGAGATGCCAAAGTGGACATGGCCGATATTGGGCATGGATGTGACGTGGAGAACGTGGAGAACGTGGAGCGCAGTGGGCAGGGGCGACACGGGCGACACAGGGATCATGGCCCTGTGGGCGGCTCAACTGCTTTCATGAATGGTTCACGGCGTCCCTGCCGCGCCTCTTTCCCTCTCTCTCTCCACGGCACGGGACCAGAAAAGCAACGCTATGTACATATTATTGTCGTCGGCGCCGTCGTCGTTGTTGTTGCCGCAGCGGCTCCAAGCGGTCAGTCGCACCATGCCATGCTCATGCGTTGTGCATCCGTACTCCTACTGGGGGAAATTCGATAATTCCATTCCTCCACCGAATTAGTTCCACGTATGCGTCCTGCTGCATTTGCGGCGTCGTCTGGCACTCTTCGTCCGTTGACAGGCAACGAGGCATAATTAAAATGGCTCAAGCCGTCGACGACACTAGTTTGACGGACACGGCGCTTTCGAAAACCCCCTGTATAATAGTGGCCGATGAGGTTGAGAATTCTTCGTTGTTGTTTTGGGCCATGAGGCGGGGAGGCGGCTGTTGCATCGGCGATGGCCCCCGCAAACAATGCAAATCGCTTGAATCATCAGACGAGAAGGGAAGGGAACAACAATATGTACAATGTACAAGAAACCTGCGCAAGGGTCTGACACGAAGACCTGCTGCACTCCAATTGGCAAGCCCCACCGTGGCTGGTAAACTCCGTTCTAGCACGGCCAGATTTGCCGACTCCCCAGAGATTTTCCAACACGTCGAGGAAGGAGCGGATTTCTCTTATTACGCAACTTGGCAACTGCTACCAAGTATACGCGGCCCTTGTCGGGCCTGCCTGGTCTGGTCACCTGCCACTCGCCCGTCAATTGATTCGTAATAAGGGCTTTTTCTTTGCATGCTCCTTTGCCCTTTGCCCTTTGCCCTTTGCCCTCTATGTAATTACCTTCTTCTCTGGAATGCCGATCGTCGTCTTGCAGCTCAGCAACACTTGCATTTCAGCCATTCGGCTTGCCCCAGATTTCGCAATTTCTCCCATCTCCCAAAAACCGACGCATTAATATGGGCATTGCGGCACAGACGTTCTCGTTCTCGTCGGCTTGTGCTAACCCCCGTGCCACCCCCCTTGAACCAGATCTCTTGGGCGCAACTCTGGGCAATCGAAGACCTTTCCCGCGCAGTGTGCAGCCGCTTGCCGCCGTGCTAAGATTGTCCTTGCCAATTGGTCAGCCGTCAACACTTGAGAAGCCGCAGACTGCCGACAGGATCATCAAGGCTTCGACGGGACCCCCCGCCTTCATCGAGCCGACGGGTTGGTGGCCTGGTCGTATTTCTGTTGGGTAATATCCGGTCTCAATTCCCTGCTTCCGGCTGAACTGCCTTAATACATGTACATAGGCGCCTCGTTTCCACTGCATCCAGGCATTATGGATGGGCGAATCACAGTAATATAATATAGTGGATTAAGAAGGCTCGTGCCCTCAATAGTAATTGTACAACATCCCTTTAGGTGCCGTAAGGGAGCAAGCCGGTCACTTGCGGGGATATGGGCCAATCAGGATAAGGGTGTATGTGAGCTACTTGATCCTGCACGCTATTTAGCCTATGATAGAAGTACCAGCAATCTAGCCAGGTACAAATCGCTACATCGCACACAACGCAGCCAGGCCTGTTCTTTTGGCTGACGTAAGGTATCTATTGCGTACCCAGAAGAAGTGGGTCTTCTACCTGCTTGCTCCCTTACGGCACCTAAAGGGATGGCACAGAGACCTCCAGAGTCACCCACAGGGCGGCTGTAAAATGAGGCTTTTTTTTTTTTGGCGCTGCGTTATGTAGTTCTAGAACCTCGGAGCAGGCAGAGATCGTCAATCCCAAGCTTCTGCAACCTATGTAAATTTGCTGTGATTGAATTGCTAGACAGGATCATACATAAGATTCCAACCATTTTACGCTGTTAGGTCCTTCTTCCACTTCGGTCTAATTCCAGGGTCCCCTGTTCGCATATGTAAGACCGCAAGATATTCAGGCTATTCGTTTGTATGTATGTACATGTAATGTTCATTGTTGTTCTTTGGCCCCCAGATATCACAAACAAGGAAAAACAGGGGTTTATGCGAAAAGGACCGGATTCCCTACATATGTAACTTTCTATGCAAATTCGCTGACAAAAAAGGTTAGCCTGTCCTTTGTGCATTGTTATGCTCCCTGCGAGTGCATTACACCCTTGGTTCAGTAGGGCTATTACATACATAGGCCAATTTTAAATCCCGTGAATTAGCGTAATAATGGGGAGAGACAAAATACATTATCTTCCCTATAATTTACCAGTAAGCTATAGTATTCTTTACTAGTATCATTGCCCTATAAGACCTCCTAACAGCTCAACTCTCTGCAGCTAATAGCAAGCTGTTAGTAGCAAGTCAGCATGGGGCTTGTAGTCGTGTATGTAAAATCAAACCCCTGAGGGGTTAGAGTGTAAATTCGGCGCATCCACAGACATCAACGGAGACGAGACACATGTACGGAGTACATACATACATACATACATACATAGAGATTGTACATACATAATGCATGTCGGACCGACGCTACCGAATCGAGCCGATTTGACCGCTGCTGTACTCCGTAGCCGCCACCTGACCGTTGGGCATCTGGGAAGCGAGATGGATGGCTTCTTGTGTTCGGTATGATTGCGGGGACCATGTGCATGAACAAGCATAGTGAGATGCTTATCATGCAGGGGGTCTTCTCGTACCCGACCCACCTAGCTAGCTAGATTCTAGACGCTTCTTTCGCTGCTTTGCATCGTCAGCGGCGGAATTAAACGCCTTGAGCATCAAGTTCATCAATTTCAAGACCTCTGTCTACAATGTACATACTCCGTATGTACGGAGTAGCATAGCTCGAATACGATACATTCCTCCCACCTGACGAGACCTGTGGATGTACAGACCTTTCACGGCCTCGCCGGATTGATGATAGAAGACTTTACGCCCCCCCTCCCCCGCCCCCTGAGCGGAGCCGGAGCAATATTACATCAGACTCTCCACACCAAAATGGGCCAGAGGGTTTCATGTAATTTTTCCGCCGCCTGCCCCTGAACTTGAACTTGAGCTCGAGCTGGACTAATGACTCGAAGAGAAGAGGGGGGTTCTTGTAGCGTCCATCTGCCGATCCTCTGCCGATCCAACAAGTCATTCCGGTGGCACAACACACAAGCCTATTACTGTCCAAACCAGCTCTCATCGACATCTTCAACATGGGATTATACTCTCGTAACACAATTTACTCCTTCCTTCACTGTGATGATGGTTCGTTTCACTCCGAATCTTAGCTTTTTTTTGTCATGCCTTGAACGCGAACGCCACTATAGCTACTAGTATGGCGCCTGCCAGCCCGCCAATCACGGCATCAACTATTCCGCCCACAATCTGCGCTGGTTAATCTTAGGCAAGCCTCAGGCCTTGTTCACCATGAATCAAATCCAGAAGAAGCAGCCTGCGAACCGGTCATAATAAACGAGCATGCGAGACCACAATACTCTTTGTTGTGTGACCAAATATCGTCGCTGATGTACGTTGGCCTAGGGACGGCTAGATCAACGACATATGAAACCGATGAGCTAGCTGGCAGACTATGCACACGCAGTGCACGCTTAAGATCGGAGATTGGAAACGCGAGAGCTCCAAGATGGAATATAATAACGACTAGAATAACAAAAAGGGGTATGGGGAGCCCACGTGACTAGAGACCACTGTGCCCTCTGCGCGGGCCGACCTTTAGCCAGGTCATAATGAAGGTCACGTGACGCAATTAATATTATGCTTATTCTAACAATGGAAACTCTCTTTTTGACATGACTGTCAATGCATGATATTGATGCTAGAAGGGGAAGAAAAGAAAGATTAAATGATTGTCCAAAGGGAAGAAAACATCAACCTCGTGGGAACTCGGCAATCGACGCGACAGAAATCCAGACGCCGCAGCTGGCACAAATGCATCGCGAGTGTTGACGAAAAGTGATTCAACGCACAAATTTTGTCCAGGACCGTTTTGCGAAAGTAACAACGAGAAGCCTTTTTCAACCCACTATATATACTTGATGCCATCAAAAACACAACCGTACAATGTCTTCCTCCCAGCGTCGCGGTCTATTACCACTGCGGGCGGAGGGGTCTTTACCAGTTGACGGGTCCTGGCGAATGGTGGAAGGTGAACATGACAGCTTCGATACGACGATTTTACCGTCCATGGGCGACGAGGCAGATGACGGACTTGTTCCTCTTTCCAGTCGTCAGCCTTCTTCTGGCTTCCCATCACAGCTCTCCTCGCAAGGGAACATGAGCTCAGGGTCGGGGTTCGGATCTCAAGATAGCATCCGGGATTTCATGAAGCATCAAGATGACGATCAAGTAATCCTACGAGAACCTTTTCGACCAAGCGTTTCCTCGACAGCCAACTTTGAGCAACAAAGAGGATATCGCACCCCAGATCCACAGTTCAAGATGCCCTCGATGGACATAGATGACTCAAGACGAAGCAGCGGAAGCAGCTCCAGAACCATTAAGCCCTTTGGTATGAGTACGAGCCACGAGGATGTGGACGAAGGATACTTTGGTAGGAGACGTGACCGGCCATCCAACGGAGGTCCTGTGAAGAGAAAATACCGCCGACGAAAATCGTCGTCTGACCATGGCTCCCCCGATCAAAGAATAGCTGATGGTGGTCACGGTTCGAATACCCTGGGGGCGCTGGGCAGCAATATGGCAGCACTGCTACCATCTGCCATGCTCGGAATCACTCTTATTCCAAGTTTCATTGTCTCGCTCGTCATTGTTATCACTGTAGTCGCCATAATTAGACCGAATTCCTAGGTCGTTTCAGCCGTTGCATTCATTAACAACCCGTCGTCGAAAGGCTTTCAATTTGTCTAATTTTGCATGGCTTAGTTCCGGAGATATCAAGCTGAAACGCTGACCTGCTTAATCCAGAGTGGGTAGAGATGATTAACCGGTATTGTGTATGCGGTGCGTAAGCATAATGCTTAGACTAAATACCAGCCTTTCATGTTCAAAATCGGGCTCTTCGCTCAAGTGAAATGATAACCAGATAAATCGGCTCTACAGCCACGACTCTACAGAGTATTCAGTCCCTTATCCAGCAAGGATCCTCATCCATTTCCGGGGGTAAGTTATCGCCTATTCTAAACCCTTATTATATGCTCCTTTGCGTAATCATAAGAAGCATGTTCTATCTTCATGCGCTAGTGAGATCCTTCTAGGAGATTAAGTCAACGTCGCTTTTCAGCAGGAACTAATCGGCTGCGAAGCTTCTGGACTCGACCGCAGCTAAGCACTAGTCACAAGACCTTCAC
Source organism: Epichloe sibirici (assembly GCA_022702365.1). Taxonomy (NCBI): domain Eukaryota; kingdom Fungi; phylum Ascomycota; class Sordariomycetes; order Hypocreales; family Clavicipitaceae; genus Epichloe; species Epichloe sibirici. The sequence goes on along the minus strand of JALAAE010000001.1, from coordinate 659,850 downwards.
TTGTTTTAGGTATCGAATTAAATTGCTTCGAAGGATCCCTCTGAACATTGCCATAACCAATTCGTAATAATAAAGCACCTGTCATGTCACCGTCGAGCTGAACACTAACCTAGGCCTTTGTTCCTTGGTCTATGTAAGCAACAAAGAGGGAAAACGGGTCCTTTACTCCAATTCTAGACTTCTCTGGTTTTTAGGGAATCTTAATTTGCACTACCACCTCTGGTCAGCTGGTTACGCTATCACGAAGGTCTGGCCGAGCAAAGTCTGGCGCTTTTCTTTGCGTTGACCCCGGGCTATACAAGCTGCGTTCCGAAGGCAAAATGGTTTGCGAACAGAGATATAGATCTTGTGATGATATCTCGGGGGTCCCGAAGACTCGCAGATCGAGAACACTGCGTCCACTCCTATCTCTAACTCCCTAGAAGGCTTCGATAAGGTTCTATTCTCTCCTTTCCCAAAGTTCTTGCGAAGGCGGGCTCTTTCGGGGACTGGTCGCGAGGCTCTCGACGCGGCCCTGGAGTAATGGTCGGGCTACAAAATGAACCGTGATTCAAGCCGTGAACGATTGGTTTATACCTGGATGTGGGTTTCCAATGGTTTCGAACTCGCGATATATTATTGTTGTGACCGCCCACCGTGACGTACATCGTCACACATGGCGAGGAAGCAGGTGAAAAAAAAAAAAAGTGGCAAGGGACGGTGGTTGTCTTTAAAAGCGGCGTGAACCGAAGATTCCCCATTCGGATAACCACCAGGCAAGACCCACCATTTCCAGAGGCGGGCACGCGGGCAAGCCAGCACATTTTTTACATGGTATTTATAAAGTAAGTATATTATTATTATTAAACTTATTATTATCAAAGTGAACTTTGTTGTATGTATTTTACAGTACTCTATAGATCTTAACATTGTTTCCAGGCAACTTATCATAAGGTGCTATGCGCAGGTACTAGTAGGTAGGAAACCACAAACGTCTTAATTCGCATCCCTACATGTACTAGCTGCGTTGCTTGTTTGCCTGTGCGGACATCTGCCAAGCCGTGCCTGCAGCTCAGGCCTCGGCACAACCGCAACCGCTGCCATTTGAATTATCCCAACCTCGCCTCGACCCATTCACCTCCCATCTCCATCGGACCTACATCAACGATTTGTCCGATGCTCTGCCGATGACAGATTCGAGCTTCATTCAAGCGCAGCAGCGCGTTGCAGCGCGGCGCCAGGCACGCGAAGTCGAAGCCGCAGCAAGACTGGCTGCACGGCGAGAGGCCTCTCGTGCCAGCTTCCAGCTTCAACGCTTGCCATTCCCGCTCAACAGACTCTCTCCAGTATGGGATGCCATGTCCTCGCGGGAGGGCACACGGCCTGCATTCAGAGTTTCACAGGTGGACGCGGAACTCCTCGATGAAGAACTCGTCGATCTCCTGAGGGGTCAGGTGGGCGATGCCCTAAAGTACTTTGCTGGAGGGCACCTACAAGACGACTGGTCCGCCGAGATTATGCTGGCACTGAGAGCCGTTCTCTTCAAGCTCACTGTATGGGATCACGATGCTACATATGGTGCTGCGCTACAAAATCTCAAATACACCGATGCGAGACAATCAGGGCCCGTCTTATCACCACCATCCAGGCTACAAAAGTCAACGTACGGCTTAGTAACCGTGCTTGGGAAATACGCCTGGACGAGGTGGGAGGATTGGCTGCTGGAACAGGACGATGGCTATGGTCAGCCGAGTCCTCGCATTCGAAATCTTTCTCGCTGGACATCGCGACTGACGACCATGCACTCAACTGCAGCCTTGGCCTCTTTCTTGGTCTTCCTCCTGCATGGTCGCTACAGAACTTTGCTGGACAGAATCTTGAGGATGCGACTTGCTCCTCCGACAAGCCAGGTGAGCCGGGAGGTTTCATTCGAGTATCTTAACCGGCAGCTCGTCTGGCATGCTTTCACCGAGTTTTTACTGTTTGTTCTGCCATTAATTGGAATCAACAAATGGCGACGCTGGTTGAGCAAAACGTGGAGGAAGACGAAAGAGATGATCAATACGAACGGACAAGGGGAAAATTCAGCCAATGGCGAGTACGGCTTTCTCCCAGAACGAACTTGTGCCATTTGCTACCAAGATCAGAATGATTCGGCTACGAGTGAGACGGAGATTATGGCTGCCGCTGCTTCTAGTGGCGTCATTGGCTCTGCGCAAACCGACGTCACAAACCCATACGAGACGATTCCCTGTGGTTGCATCTATTGCTTCGTATGTCTGGCCACACGACTCGAACGCGAAGAAGGCGAAGGCTGGACATGTCTGCGTTGTGGCGAGCATGTAAATGAATGCAAGCCATGGAGCGGAGATGTTCTGGAGCCAGCCTTGCCGACCTGCAAGCCTATCTCTACCAAGACTGTCGCATTCACAGACGACATCACTGGTGGTATCCTGGCAGAGGAAGTACTTGGCCGTGAAAATGCCGAGCCCGAGGACACATCTGCGGAGAACTCGGCTGAGGATTACGACGATGGGTGTGATGAGGGCTCTGATATAGTGGATGAGGGTTCTGATCTTGGTTCTGATCTTGGATCAGATGGGGGCGACTGAGAGGCGTTTATTGCTTAGGTATTGGTGTATTTGAGGACTTAATGTCATGCCGTGACGAAACGGCGAAGCGGTGCGCGAGTCAATTGACACTGAACGGCGGGATGACGTGATGAAAGTGAAAGCAAAGTCCCTGCCAAGGAGGACTTCATGTATCATACTGAGAACTGTGATACGAGGTGCGGAACATCTCGACCAGCGCAAGGTAAAACATATCTCCAACTCCACGTTCAAGATTGCATGTATAAGTGAAGTGCATGGTGTCTGCACTAGGCAGAAAACGAAGACAAACAAAAAAATAAAAATATAAAAAAAACGACCTTGACCAGACCCTATGCACGGCAAGACCCGTCTACGGAGTGTACGATCCACAATTGCCGTCACCCGGTGCCTTTTTTGTGTGCTCCACTCCACTGACAGAGCGCCGAGGGGACGCCAGTCGCGCGCGTCACGGAAGCTGCAGCTGCCACGCTCCTTCTCTCCCTCCCTGCCGTGCCTGCCGACGGTTGATTTCATGCAGGAGCATGGAGCCTCATCAGCGATCACCCTGGAACCCAACATTCAACGCCTCGAAGCAGGCCAAATTTTCACGATAATATGTCCCAAAGTACTCCTTAAACGACTTTAGCAATAACTGGCCTGCACTGGCCCGCATTGGCTTCATCGCTCGTCTCCTGATTCCTTACCTTCCGCCGGGCAGGGAGCTTTGGCTCCCGCATCAACTTCCCCGGCACGCGATCCCGGCCATAACAAGCCCTTCGCTCAAATGTCCAGCTTCTTCCAGTTTACCCAAGGCACAGAGTCTCGCGTTCGACCCAACGACTCCGCCCCATTGTTGGGACGTTTCCGTGCTGTCCCTCCGCGACCGGGTTTGTCCCATCGCAGGTCCAGCCAGCTCGGCCTGCTATCAGATCGCTTTTCCGCCTCGACGGGAGATGGAAGAGGCAGCGTACATGTCGGATACGGGGCTCTGGTGGCCTCTCAACTATCCAATGACGACGGCAACGACGCCATAGACGGCGACGACGACGGCGACGGCAACGAAGATGCTTGGGTCGGTCAGAAAGTCTGGCAAAGATGGATCATGGATCTGTGGGTGCATCCGAAACAGACTGCAGTAAAGAGGATGGTGGACAGGTGGTGGAGCAGATATGGGCTATTGGTGTTTCTGCCAGCTGTTCTGGTACGTCCACTTGATTCCTTTTCCTGCTCTTTCTCTTTTGCTGTACACCGTGGTTGCAGGTCACGTCACCGCCAATCTTTCTCTAGATTGCTGGCGTCTGCCATCACATCAATTTTGCGCCATCTGCTCTCCTGTATATCTGTGCTAATCGCAAGGACTGCAGGCCGTTGCATGGTGTGCCATACCCTTCCCTCAATATCCTCTGCCCGGTAATGAAGATGGGCCCAATCATGATCCCTCAGAAGAACCTGGAGATCACCACAAAACCCCAGGTCGTGGTGAAGCGCGCGTACAAGTCAACTTTTGGTTCTTCCTGTTCGTTTACTACGGCTTTTACAACCTCACGGCTTTGATATGGATAACCAAAGTCTTCAACTTGTATAGTCTCAACTGGTGGCCGCAGTCATTAGGGTTCCCGCTCACCGTGTCCCTCATCGCCATCTTGTCAATTGCTGTTCCTATCCCGATTTATTATTTCCCCGAGACCCGGTTTCTCACCATTTACAACACGTCTTGGATCTCGTGGACCTTCATCATCATGGCCACGCCTGTGGCAATCGCTTTTCTCATTCTCATGACAAACGAAAGACACATTGGCCTTCGGCACTCGTTATCTGAGACGCAACGAATCTTTACCACCTCATGGTGGACCGGCGAACCTGATACCCTACCTGCTAGGCGGGACAGGCGGGACAGGCGTAGGCGCAATAATCACCCCTGTGCGGATGCGGGAGGCGACATGCTCCATGTAAACCCGCTGCCCCGTGGCCAAAGAGTGGTGGTCATGAGACGGCGGTGGCTACCAGCTAGTTTCGTACGGTTCCTGTGGTTCTGCGTTGCCCTGGTTGTTGGCCTCATGGTCTATGTCATTGGAGAGGCATACGCCGAGCTATACCTGCGCACGCTGCCCCATGGCAACTTGGAAACCGTCGTGTACGTGTACGGATGGGTCGCAACAGTGCATTTGCTGGATGCTGTAACGGGCTGGGTCCTGGGTATTCGAGAGGGCGAGCGAGTCGGAAGCTACCCGTTGAGTTGGGTCTTCAAGCTGTACGTCTTTGTAGAGAGCGCTCTCCCGTTTTATGCTACTATCAAGGGCCTCAGTTCCCAATATCGCCATCCCACGGCTGGACGTGTCAGTCACGAAAAGATGAAGTGGCTCAGCTAACACGTGTACAACAGATACTTTATGCTGACCTACCAGACCTACGTCCGCGCTCTATACGCTCGACTCCGCTCACCAACACAGTTTATAATTCTTCAAATTCTCTCATCCACCTCTCTGGTCGTGTTGACTCCCATCATGATGACGCGTTTCTTCCATCGCGTTCTCACCGTCCTAGGCCTCAACGGCCTCAGCTACGGCTCATACCGAAAGATACAAGCGCGAAATGTCTTTATACGATTCCTCGCCGAGAACACCTCCATGGCGACCTTTTTGGGCAGCGTGGCCGTCTTGCACTACGGAGCCAACAAAGCCGTGTATCCACACTTTGCATTTGACCACGACGACGAGCCGTACGACTTCAAGCTGACCTTTCGGGCATCCTCGGTGACTTGGGCATGCGAGCTGGTGGCCAGTTTGGCGGTTCGGCTCCTCATCAAGCTTTGCTTCGACGTTGACGTCGGTTTGGAGGGAAAGCTGGACTTTACCGTGTGGCCAGAGCTGTTGCCTACATGTGTGGCTGTTATGCTGCACGTGCTACAGAACATGCTCTTTTCCATCGTCCGGCTCCATTTCCGCTGAGAGGTGTTACGCGCTTGTTGCATGTAGTCCATGCACCCTTGCGAGCAAAGGAACCCCCTCCATCCTGTCTCAAAATGAAAAAGGTCAGTCGTGCTACAAAGCATGCAGCCACCACTCCGGGGGGAAAGCAGAAAACCCCGCGTTTCTTTGCCTCAATGCTGTGCAAACAAGAACGGGGGAATCGAATTGAGGAGAAAGAGCTGAGTTGGATGGTGTTCTTTTTTTTTTTTTTTTTTGGATCTTGCGTAACCATTGTTTATTTCGGGGCCTGATACCTTTTTGTTTTGGGAACATGGATAGATTACGAAGCAGCTTTTGGCCTCTTTTCTTTTTCCGGTTCTGTCAATGACGGAGTAATACCCCAATTTCGTTTCTCCAGTTTTTTCCAGTCTCAGTCTTCTTTTTCTTTTGGCATACTCTGTTGAAGCATTGGCATTAGATTTCTCTCCCGTTGGCTATTTGACAGACTCTGATTGCTGTCCGAAGGCTCTAGATTTTTGTCAATTTCATAAAAGCACGTCTCGCGTGCCAGTAATATAATCACGTCAATTCTATAGGGCAATACGCATACAAGATGAGTGAGTCCTGAAGGGATCTTGATTTATGTGTCTTCAACCATGCAGCATCCGGCTTGCATGACCGCTGTGCCACGACGCACACACGCACACCGTCAAACCGAAAAGCTGGCTCTTCCTACACGCAGCACCCGGAGAATGCAGTCAACAAAGGGTTTCACCCTCGCAGTGCAGAAGTCTGGCGGAGGGCGAGACACAGGACAAGTTAATGGCAAGAAAACGGGCATGAGGTGGTGACTCGGTCAGAAAAGTTTTGTTTGGCGAGGCAGTGAATTGATGATGCAAGTATTTTGAGGTGATGGGCATTCAATCTGCCTCTGCTGTTTTGAGGGACCAAGTCGGTTTGCTCGACGAGGTAGATACATATAATCATATAGACCTTTGTGAAGCAAAAGAGAGGTACCATATGCCAAATGACAGTCTCGTGTGTCGAGTCATTGCCGACCGTGAGATACCATGATTCTGGGCTCCCTTTTCGAAAGTGAAAGTGGGAATCGTCAAATCAAGATCCAGTGGCTGCCGGAATACGGAGTACATACTCTCCGTATTATGTAGATGCCTACGAGGATGGTTCGCGGGGCTGTCACTGTCAACCCACCTCGACCGGCGGCGACGCGCAACAACAGAAGCTATGTTACACTCCGTAGGGATCCAGAAATTGTCAGGTCAGTGTCAGCCAAGCTTTCCATCCAGGTTGTCGGCAGGACCCGCAAGCCTGAAAGTGGGCTCGGCGTCTTTTGCGGCCCCCCCTCTCCTTTTCCAAGGAACGGATATCTCGGTGCTAAAATTGAGAGGAAAATACCTCGTCCGGCGTCAGTTCAAGGTCCCATGCCCATGGTCAGTGAGCTCAGTGGTGGTTTTTCTTCTTTTTTTTAAAAAAAAAATTAGAACTTCTTTAGTGCATTCACAACAACAGACTCGGCGAAGCAGAGGGCCTCGTTGAAAGTCACCGCTGTTTTGAGAGGCCAAAACCCATATTACATGCTTGCTGGGAAAGGCAGTGCCGAGTCCCAGCAGTGAGTTATAAAGATGGGCATGAAAAGCAAAGATGGGAAATAAAAATAGAAAGCGGACTCTGCCGACCCAGCTAAAAAGGACCCAAAAGAAAAGAAAATAACAAAAGAAAGGGTCTGCAGACTCCGTACTCCGGGAATCGTCGTGCCCCTTGCAAGCTGACCCCATATTATTCACCACGCCCTTGTTGGCATCGTTGGAATCGTTGGAGATGTACTACAGCCCCTGAATTATTTTACACATTTACTTGCCCTGTAAGGTGGTAAATACACTACAACCCCTGAATTATTTTACAAAGATACATAACAGGGGATAGCGAGCCAATTAGGTCATAAACGGGAGATAGGGCTAGGATTAGTAAGTACCTTAATTTATAAGCGATTTACATTAGAAAAAGATATATCTTTTAACGGCATTTAGTACCTTGCGTATCCCCCTTATAACGCTCTAATAGCATACCTTTACCCTAGGCGGAACGTAACTATAGGTAGCTGTTATTAGGCAACCTTATGTAGGGTAAGTAGATTTGTAAAATAATTCAAGGGTTGTAGTGTACATATTTTCTTTGTACGGAGTAAATCACGAATGATTCAGTACTTACTAATCCTAGCCCCTGTCTGCTCCATCTCCCGTTTAACGCCTGATTGGCTTGTTATCCCCTGTCATGTATCTGTGTAAAATAATTCAGGGGTTGTAGTGCAGCGGCATTCCCCACAATAGACCACTTACCGCAACGGACCACTTCAATAATGGAACGCTTTTAACCGTGAATTCTACTATAATTAGTGTTTAAATCATAAAACCTAACATTAAATCGTTTTATATTAATAAGGCTTCTAACTGTATTAGTAATAATGAAAAGGCTAGTCTTAGTAGTTCCGCAATTATTTCATATGCTATATAGTTGCCTTATCCCTTTGGATGTGGTAAGGGAGCAAGCAGGTAGAAGACCCATTTTTTTCAGATACACGAGAGGTACCTCGCGTTAGCTTAAATAACACGGCAAGCTGCGATGTGTGTAATATAGCGATTTGTACCTAGCTAAATTGATAGTACTTCTATCATAGGCTGAACAAGGAGTAGAATTAGGTAGCTTAAATCCACCTTTGTCCTGATTGGCCTATCCCCCTGCGAGTGACCAGCTTGCTCCCTTACCACATCCAAAGGGATAGTACGTTATATACTAAAGTTAAGTCATATTAAGGCAAATGAACATGGTTACTAATAAGCTTAAGATTATATCATATAAAGAAAAGAATACTAAATTTAGCTATAATTTAAGGTGCTTTATTTACAAAAGCCTTATATCACTATAAAGCTTATTTGCAATAAAAAAAGCCTTTATTATATGCAAAAGGGTTCATAAAGCTATTCTATCATTAAAATGGTCCATTACGGTGAGTGGTCCGTTGTAGTGATAAGCACCACCTTTGGTGATTGGAGGAATCCGATGACCAAAAAATATGGGGCGTGGCACGAGTAATTACTTGTATATTTGTAATGCACAACATGGCGAACGTGGCGAAGGTCAAACGCAAATTACGTAACCCTGCTCTACGCCGCAGCACACGCCACCACCTGCAAGCCTCTGTCTGTTATTGATACCGAGTAAGTACTCGGCATGTACAGAAGAAATGGAATGTTTGTGCTGTACTGTGCTGTACATACTCGGTACTGTCGGCGGCGCAAGGCAGCCATGTTGTTGCGACATTTCTCTTCTCAGGTCAATCAGGACACTATCATGGTTGGCATCCTGGCACGCCGCCGTGACAGGGTCCATGGTCGGGATCCTTCTCATATTATGATACGGAGTAGATAGTGTGGTTTCAACGGGAAATGCCATTCCAAGCGGAACTGGGCCTGGCAAGATTCTGTTACACATATATAATCGACTTGGTTCAACGCGTCCTGCGCCCACATGCACCCATCACTGGTCTGAAATGCTGGGCAAGTCGCTGGTCGTCCAGGTTGTGTCGCGATCCACGACGAGGTTGCAACCCGCACCCCGTCTGCCTTGTCTGTTTATGTACATGTGTGTACTCCGTATGCTGCGAGCACGATTGCTGGTGGTGGGACTAGTAATCCGTACAAGATATCGTTCATTGTCAGTCAAGACGCGCCGCACATGAGGTGGACAAATCGAGTCACACAACTCCTGTACATAACATTCTGGCAGTCTGCCTCCTTTTTCCTTTTGTTTTTCTTCCCTTAGGACCAAGAGACCACAAGGCCCTTCCCATCATCCATTTGAACGACTGAGTCCGCCAGCAAGGCGTGTGTACATAATATATGTATGCACAGAGCTTAGCTCACAAGGCTGGTACACGTGTTACCGCGGACGAAGGAAAAGCAGGCCGGGGCTAGCTAGTATTACAACCCATGGACATTCAGCGATAACAGTTGACCTCATGCCATGCCGCAGGAGAATTGTGTCATTGCCGACCCTACTACATACAATGTATACAATGTAGCACGGAGCTTTTTCGGATGAAGAGGGGCTGCGGAGGGACTGCGGATTGCGGATTGCGTGCAGCGTCCTCGACCAAGGGTGTGATCCAAGTCGGTAAAAATCGGCGCAGTCTCGTAAAATTCGTCGTTTTTGGACCCACTGGCGCGGAATGATTAGCACCTTCCTAGACACGTTTAGCAATTTTATATTATATACCCTAGGTAATTACTATACCTCTAAAAGCCCTTATTTATAATATATCTTTTAAGTAAGGGCTAGTTAAATAGCTAAAAGAGGGAAGCTATAGAAAAAAAGTTATATTTCTACTACTAGTATAGTAAAAAAGAGTATACTAAAAATTTTAGTATACTCTAGTTAATTAGCACACTCTATTAGCATACTTTACCTCTCTCCTTTAATATATGTTATTATAAAGATAAATATATAATTCTTTTCTTTAGAGTAATTCCTATTTAAATTAGTATAAGATAATAAGGATAATAATAACCTATACCTTATTATTATTATATTAACCCTTTATAATACTCTTTTATATAATAACTTACTATAAAATAATACCTATTCTCCTATAACTAGCCTTATAAGGTATAGTTTACTAATAGCCTTAATAGCTTTATATAAGACTATTCTTTACTTCTCTAATTTATTCTTTAAAGAGATTTTTTATATACTAAAGACTATATTTTTAACCTCTATTAATAGCTTTAAAATAATATAGGAGTTAAGCCTACTAAGTACTAGTTAGTTAAGTAAATAGTAATGGTTTTCCTATAGATTATTATATTTAATAAGCTATAGTAAAATATAGCTTTTTATTTTAAAATAGTATAGTTATTAGTATTAAGGATATTCTATAGGCTAATTAATCTAATAAGGTATTTATATATTACTTTTATTTATTAACTAGAGCTAGATTATATTTCTATATATATTATATTAGATAAAAGCAAATGCAGGTTCTATAGTGTAATTAGTATAATTAATAGTATATATATACCTATATTTATCCTAGTAGTAAAGCAGTAGTAATTCTTCTCTTAAAAGAGTAATATATTTTAGAATATACTAGTAGCTATAAACTTTAATAATAATATCTTTATATATATATTAGTAAGCACTAAGGAATTAATTTATAATAGTTTATTACTTTAAATTACTTTTACTTAGTTATTTAGAATACTAAGAAAGTGTTTTTACCTTATAAATATAGGATTTTATATATAAGCTAGGTTGCTTATACCCTTTATAGGTATTTAATATTATTTATAAGAGAATCCTAATAATAGAGAAAGGCTAAAAATAAGGTCTAAACTCTTTAATCTTTAGTATACTTACCTTTAAGTTATAGTTAAGAAGCTCTTTAGGCTTTATAAGTAAAAGTTTAAGATAATTCACTATAGCATTACTAAGTATAGTTTTCTAGATTAAGTAAAGATTATTTATACTATAATAGGCCTATTTAACTTTATTCAGTTAGCTAGTGTTATACTAGAAGAGTAAAATAGGTATAACTTAAAGGCTTTAGATAAGAAAGAACTCTAGCTTATTAAAGAGGCTTATAAGCTAGTAAATAGCTTTAATATAAGAGAAGGTCTAGTAGTATAGTAAAGTATTATTATAAGGAAAGGCTTTTATTATTATTAGTAATACTAGTAAGAGAATAGTATTAAAATCCCTAAGAATAGAAGTCTTTAATAAGGGAGGAATTAATAAAGAAAGGAGGAATTAATAAAAGAAAGAGGAATTAATAAGAGAGGGAGAAATTAATAGATAAGTAGCTATATTATTAGGTAGATAGCTATAAGCTAAAAGGGAGATACCTTTAAAAGTAGTGTAAATTTATATAGGTAAAATACTAGTAATCTTTATACCTAAGTTAATTCTACTATAACCTTACTAAATTCCTACTTTAATAATATAAAAAGCCCTCTTCTTTACTCTTTTCTTTACCCTCTTCTTTACCCTTTTCTCTACTCTTTTCTTTAATCTCTTTTTACCTTCTTTAATAATATAAGAAGCCCTTTTCCTTTACCTTTATAAGCTATAGCTAAAGTCTATAATTATAAAAGTTACTTTATCCTTTACTTTTAAGCTTATTCTAAAGCACTATATTCTTTAGATCTTTCTTAACCTAATTTATTACTTTTAATATCTAAACTATACTATAGCTTTTATAATATAACTTATAGTTATCTAATACCTTTTTAAACTTACTTTCTAATAGGTTACTTTACTAGTTAACTATAGTATATATATAAGTATACTCTTACTTCTAAACTTAAGAAAATACTAATTTAAGTGCTATAGAAACCGCTTTTATTATTAATTAATTTATATTCTTCTTTTAAGTTCTCTAAATTAGTATATTACTTAGGGTAGATTTACTAAAAGGTAATAATACCCCTCTAGAACTTAATAAGCTTATAATCTAACTAATTTATTCTAATATAAGAGGAGTAGTAAATTCTATTAATTATGCTAAGGCTAATAAGGGATTATCCCTATTAGTTAGATTAATAGTAATAGGTCTAATCTAATAATTAGTATTATCCTCCCTTATTTTAGAAGGCTTTTATTAATTATTATCTTTATTTATTAAATCTCTAAGATACTAGGCTACTATTATAAAGCAAGGGGGGGGGGGATGAATCAGAGATATTGACTGGAAAATAAAAACACGAGATGAAAAATCAACCAGATAACACATAAGCGACCTAGGCCCGGAAACGCCTAGGGCCCGGATCGGGACTGTCCTCCCCCTATAGAGGGTAAACAACACCAGGTGCTTAGGCTTTACGAGACTAACGGGCCGGAACCAGGCCAGAGATAGCTGAAAAGTGGGGCCATAGAGGAGCTAGCTAAAAAGTGAACTAAAAGTGAATCACTACCATAAAGCTAAGTCCACTACGCTATAGGGCGAAGAGAGGAGGTCCGGAATAGAAATAGAGTAGGGTTAGACTAGAGTTAAAGAGGGCTAGGGACCCTATTTTCCCTAATTTTTTCTTTCTTTTGTTTCCAATAGGATAAGGCTAGCGCAAGCTAGTAATAAACACCTATAACTAGCCACACACAAAGCAACGCAGGCCCGGGTTAGGGTTAGCGTTAGCCTAACCACAGATGCAAAGGGGTTTTTCTTCCTAATCAAGGGTTTTCCCTTTTAACTAAGCAGCTGGAGTACTAGTACTAGCTATACATAAAGAGCTAACTAGCGTAAATAATATATATACTATTATAAAGCTTATATTATTACTTATTTCTAAAATAGTATTACTAGCTAGTAAGTCCTTATAAAAGATCTTAGCTTAAGAATTATAGGTAATATTATTAGTAACTAAGAGTAGCTAGGTTATAATCTTTTTTCTAATTATACTATACTTCTTTTTAATTAGCTTAGTATTTATATTACTTATTTTAAGTATATAATCTATATTATTATATTATATACCTAAATAACTTTTAGCCTCTAAAAATACTTACTAGTAGTCCTATAAGCTATAATACTTCTACTTAATTAATTTTATAGTTTATTTATACTAAGGCTAGCGTTCTTAAATATTAGGGATAATATCTTATATAGTTACTTAAGTTATACTATACTTTATACTATTTAATTTACTATTAACCTATGCTTTATAATGCTTTTATAGTAAGTAAAGTGTTTGCTTATTAGTTTACCTTATACTAGTACTATACTAAGAAGATTAACTAGGCTATAAAGATTTTTAATAATAAGAAAAGAGTATTATAATAAGAAGAAGTAAGTAATTTATATTCCTTAATAATCTATTATTAACTTTATATAGGGGAAAAGCCTTAAATAATTAAATTAAGGGGTTAGGGTAGTGAGATTTTTTTACCCCTAATAGTATAAAGTAATCTCTCTACCTGTCTCTATACCTAACTTATACTAAGTCCTGTCTTGAGTGCGCTAGCGTTACGAGACTGCGCTAACTTAGATCACACCCCAAGTGTGATGTGATATTGTGATAGATGCAGGTGCAAGTGTTCCGAATGGTAGTGACGTGAGAAAAAAAGAAGAAAAGAAAAAAAAAAGGCAAGTCGCGACACTCCCTGTTGTAATACGGAGACGGAGTTGTGCATAGAGCCTCTGGCCTGGTCTGGTATTGAATCATGGCATCATGAAAAGAGAATCCCGAATGTACGTACATACATACATACATAGTAGCTTGCTCACCGACTTTGCCAGAGCTGCGCTCGGCTCGGCTGGCGTGGCGCGATATGCATTTGTTGCTGCAACCTTGGACGGGTCGTCGTTGGCTGACAGGCAGTGACAGGCAGACCAATTGCGCGGCCCGAACCAGGAAAATACATGTGTACATAATGTACATATGTACATAGTCGTCTTTCTTGCTTGCCCCTCCTAGTCCTCCAATGCCTGCCTGCCTCTCTGCCTTGCCTTGTGGTGGTGGTTGCAGGTGGTTGCAGGTGGTTCCTGCTCAGGTCGGGATGAGGAGCCCGGGGCCCTCCTTTCCTCCCCCTCCTTCCTTCCCTCAACGTTCTTTCCCCCCCCCACCACCCCTCCTCAGAGCCCTGCCCTGCCTCCTGCCTCCTGCCTCTAAGCTACATTCCACTACATATTATGTAGTCCGGACATGCTGGCCGTTGTCGTTGCGCCCCCATGCGAATTGCTGACCGCTGGGAGCGCTGGAGACTCAAGGAAGGTCCTGGTGTCTGTGTCTGTGCCTGTCGCTGTGCCTGTCGCTGTGCCTGTCGCTGTGCCTTGTCGCTGTGCCTTGTTGCTGTGCCTGGATGCGCAGTGCGCACCCCATCCCAGGCCGAAGTTAGTCCACCAGCCCGCTAAAATTTCCACGCTTGCTTGCTCGCTCGTCCAGGCCGTGACTCCTCTGACTCCTCCTCTATCCCGGTTTGCTCTTCATCTCTTACCTTATTTTTTTTTTTCTTTGGTTTTCTTTTCTTCCGTCTGCTTGACTGCAACGTCTCACCTTGCCTCCTGCCGCCTTCCTTCCCTTCTTCCTTTCCATCTCCCCTCTCCCCTCTCCCCTCTCCCCTCTCCCCTCTCCCCTCTCCCCTCTCCCCTCTCCCCTCTCCCCTCTCCCCTCTCCCCTCTCCCCTCTCCCCTCTCCCCTCTCCCCTCTCCCCTCTCCCCTCTCCCCTCTCCCCTCTCCCCTCTCCCCTCTCCCCTCTCCCCTCTCCCCTCTCCCCTCTCCCCTCTCCCCTTCTCCCCTCTCCCCGCCTCACAATGACCGCGCCCTCACCAAACCTCACATCAGACCTGTCGTCCACTATTCAGACCTCTGCCGCAGCTGCCCAAGATGCCTCGGGACGACAGCCCTCCGCCGCCGCCTCCACCGCCGCCCAACTCGCCAGTGCAAAGATAAGCCTGCGCAATCATCTACGCCATTTCCCCGACTTCCCCATCCCCGGCGTCGACTTTGTCGATATCATGCCCTTGTTCGCCAATCCCGACGCCCACGCCGCTCTCGTCTCCGCCCTTGAATTGGAAATTGCTCAATCTTTTGCCAACTCCAAGCCCGATATCATTGTTGGACTGGATGCTCGCGGCTTCCTCTTTGGCCCGAGCCTCGCATTGCGTCTCGGCGTCGGATTTGCTGCCGTTCGAAAGAAGGGCAAGCTTCCTGGGCCCTGTGTGACTGCCGAGTATGTCAAGGAATATGGCAAGGACTTGTTCCAAATGCAGCAGGATGCCATCAAGGAGGGTCAGAAAGTCCTCATTGTTGACGACATCATTGCCACTGGTAAGCCACTACTGCATTATAAAGACACAGTTCTGCACATATGAGTGGAGAAATGAATGCTGACTGGTGAAATGTTCAGGTGGCTCGGCAAAGGCGGCAATCGACCATTGTACTCAGCTCAAGGGTCAAGTCATGGGTCATTTGTTTATCCTCGAGATTCCTGGCCTCAATGGCCGTGAAAAACTGGGCACAGCTCCTACAACCATCTTAATTAAAGACACATAAACACTCTCGCCATCTTCCGCTGAAATTTCAAATGCGCACAGCCGAGAGTTTAATGATTCAGCTCAGCAGAACGTCAAGACCGACGCTAGCGAAAAGTCTCATACATACATATATATACGCACGACTCACTGGCAATTGCAGCGAAAATTGGTGGCCGAGTTCTCTAAAAAAGAAGATTCAATCTCGCCACTACTAATACCGCACGGATATATTTCAAAGCCTAAGCCACGGAGTTTGAGGTCGCACTGTTTTATTCTTATTCTTGCTTATTGAATTCAAAAAAAAAAAGTTTTCCCCGAGTCTCTTTCACTTTGTTCTGGGAGGTTGCGTATTTTCTTGCTTCATTCGCCACCAGGGTTTTTTTTTTCTTTTCTTTTCAAAACTTATAGACGGGACTATCCTGGAAGGGGATCTTTTTCTTCAAAGCTAGTTGGAAATTCCCAAGACAAAATTGTTGATGGACCTTGATTATCAAGATTTCGTGACGCCAATATGCAGAGACCATGGACCACCGAGATTTGGGGGGGGGGGTTGTCTCTAATGCGATGACTACTATATTCAACATTTGGGAGGAAGACGGGAGAGGGATCTGATGAGGTTCGATGAATGACGGAAAACCTTTTTCCTGTCACTTGGAGTGTGGGAAAAATAAACAACTTGAAGCCTTGTAGAATAATGAGTTTCCAAACCAGCACGTCCCTCGTCGTGCTACTCTTTTGCCGTCTATCGTAGTGTGTCTATGCTTTCGATGATGAAAAGGCAACAAAAACCAGCCATCGTGGCTATACAAGTACATCCACCCACCCCACTATATAAAAAAAAAAATCCCAACGTGGACTATGCACAAGAAATATATATATATGTATATATCACACAAACCACAAACACAGCCAGACATTCTGTCATAATCAACAGTGGCAGAATGAGAAATCAACGTTGGCACAAAGTCCATCTACTATAGCACGACAGCATTTTCGATGACAAGCCCCTGGCTCTGAATAGTATATTTCCTCCTCATGCCCACGGCCAGCGCTCTCCCAAAGAGTTCATACTCTCCCTTGCCAACTCTCATGAGGACCAGCGGGACACCATGGAGCCTCTTGATGCCATTTGGCGTGAGTTGCTCTGATTCGAGGAGCGGTCTGGGCAGATGATCCGTGTGCTGCCCGTTCTCGTCAGCCTCGTCCACCACGATGACGAGCTGCAGGGAGCCTCTTCGCGGGACGAAGGCGGGGATGTTGTTGACTTTTTGGCTGAAGGAGCAGCCGCCCCTGCGGAGGGACAATGACCTGGTTGTCTCGGGGGGGCGGAGTCGGGGAGGGGTTCGTGGCATGCCTGGCCTGCGAGGTGGATTGTCGTCCAGGGGAAGTCGGAGATGGGGTTGTGGGAGTCGTAGCTGGGGCTGTCGGGGAGAGGGGTGTCGAGGACGGTGGGCACCGGATAGGCGCCTGGTCCGACGGACGTGAAGGCTTGCCAGGCGTGGAAGGCGGTTGGGGAGGTTGAGGCTGCGACGCGGGGTGGGTGGTCTCGGAGGGGTCGAAGACGGATGTGACGGCGCGGAAGAGGTGTTTTAGGAGAGACTCGGGAAGGGGGACGTTGTGAGACTGGTCGTCCTCGTCGTCGTCGTCGTCACCGGTTGAGAGGTGAGGTGAGGAGGGTGAAGAAGGACTAGTATGTTCGGGGAGGGGAGTATTTACGGAGGAATTGGCCGGTGGTTGGGGCACACTCGACTAGGAGGTGGATATCGACAATGTCTTTGCGTCGCAGAGCTGTGAATGCCTCGTCTCGAAGGTGGCGTACGTGTTCGCCGTGGAAAAAGACGGTTTCGTGTCGCCCGAGCTGCGTGTTGCCCACGTGGGTGATTTTCCAGACGTGTTCGCCGTAGCGGTCGCTGTATTCTCGCTCGAGCTGCAGTCTCAGGCCTCTAGATTCTTGGCTGTTGGTCCGAGGTAACTGTACCATGCGAGTGATGCGCCCAACCGTGACATGAAAGAGCTGTGGCGTCGGTGGCAGGGAATTCAATGGCCGAGATGATGCGTTGCGGAGGAGCCGCGCATGTTCCGTTGACGGGGAGCATTGTCGGTGGCAGCGTCCAGGGGAAGATGGTGTGATTGGACGTGGCGCGATACTTGGTGACGGGGCCCTTCTTCTCGTCGTGCGCGAGAACTTCTTGCATGGGCCCGTGGATATTCGGTGTGTTGTAGAGGTTGGTGAAGCGAGAGACGCCAAAGAGATCTCGCCTGGCGGCCGTGGAGGATCCCGTCAGGGGCTGGTTCAACGGCGGAGCTGCCGGGCATGTGTTTGTGAAGTTCTCGTTGTAGTAGGGAATCGAGATGCCCCTTTCTTCTTCTTGTCCTTCTTGTCCTTCTTCTTCTCGGCTGGCATGGCGTTTCCGACGAAGGCGAACTGGTGCTACCGCCGCCGCAAAAGCATTCTTCTTTCTCGGTATGATGAGGGGGTGACCCTCTGTGGTGAAGACATAGGCGGCGTCGAGCTTGTTCAGGAGGTGGTCGGGATCAAAGAGAAGATACATGTACTTTGTCGTTTCGCCGAGGAAGAAACTCTCCATGCGGTTCTGTTTCTCGCCAGTGCGGACGTCCTGCAAACCCGCCCAGCCACAAGGCGCGTAACAACGCCGTCGAATGTCCCTGAGCACCATTTCGCCCACGTGGAGATACCAGGGATCCTTGGTCGCCCGGTATATGTGGTACGTGGACTCGATGAACTCTGGTCGACCGGGCCACCAGCCAATGCCTGGCTCGACATTGGTCTCTCGGATAGACCACCTCTCGGGCAATGCGGAGTACCGCGTCCATAGGGCAGTGTAGACGAGATTCGCCTCAATGGCCTCTTCCACCTCCCCCGCCAGGGCTAGCAGACCTGGGTAGAATGCCCCCAAGCTGTCAATCCACATGGTGTATGGCTGACCTGTGGCTCGGTGCGAGTTGGAGTAATAGGGGTAGTGGCTCCTGTCAGTGTATATATGGCGCTTGACTGATGCGTGTGCCTCGTGCCAGGCTTGTAGGAACGCTTCTGACGAGTGCATCTCGAGCGGCAGAGGCTCGTGAAGGGAGTTTGGATCTAACCAGGTTGTCGTGCTTTGCTTCCTGGATGTCGTGGCATTTGGGATGCCTTGTCCAGACAGGAGGACGTGACTTTTGAAAGCATACTCGAAGAAGCTGTCCATGCCCGCACCAATACCAGAGTGAATTCCTATCCAAAGGCCACGCTCGGCATCGATCCCGTTGCCGATCAATCCAATCTCGCTTCTCCTTCGCCAGACTTCCCAGAATGCTCGCTTCGCCGCATGTTCGAATCTCGAATCGCCTGTCAGTCGGCTAAGGACAGTGAATTCCAGCGTCAAGCTGGCTGCTCCAGCGCTGCAAGTCTCCGTGACTTCCGGCCGCCCGCCTTGCCCGCCTTGCCCGCCTTGCCCATCTCGCCCGTCGGGTCCTCCTCCATTCAGCGGAGAATTGACGTAAAAGGGTATGCCTGTTCGAAGGTTGACCCTCGGATATGGAATACCTGTCTTTGTGAAGAAAGCCGGCAACAGCCTCTCCGCAAGATCGAGAGCAAGCCTCAAAAGCTGACCGTCGTATCGCAACCCGTTTGGCCAGGGTATTGGCGCAAGTTCCAGCGGATCATCGCCCGTGGATCCCCCGATCGGCTTCGGTTCGTAGCCCAAGATCGGTAGCTCTCCTGTAGCAAACAGATGCGCGCTTAGGAGACCACCTAGCCCTCTGATGACGGTTTCAAAAACTTGCACCTTGCTGTCGAGATCAAACCCTCGCGCACGCACACCATTTCCAGACGGGCCACGTCGGCCATCGCCGTAGTAGTGGACCAGTTGGGCAACTCCATCTTGAAAGTCGCTCAGCGCCTGTGGCCCAGTATAGGAACCGTCTTGAGGGCCCCCGGCCAGTATCGCAAGTGTCGACAGGCTGTCGATCAGGGTGAGAGAGTAATTCCCCAGGGCGTCGTTTAGTTCTGTTCGCGAAGGGTCGTTGGGATCTCGAGTTAGGGCGCCGCAGGAGAGCGGCCGTAGCTAGTGACCAAACACGAGTTATTAGCTGGCTGAACCATCTAGGCCTAGATACATCTTCGCCGTACGCTCCATCTTGCCATACCTCATCTTCTGGAAACGCATGCTTCATGTAGTTGCTGAAACCGTGATAGAACATGTCCACGGTTTCCTGCCGTAGCTGCCCGAGGCGATCTGCCCGCATCGATGCTGTAAGCCATGGCAGCGACGCGCATAGCCAGAGCAGCACGACCATAAACATGCTGCCCTAGGTCGTCATGAGGCGTTTCCGACGATCGTCTATCGTGTCCGTACCCCCGTATCCAGAAAGACGGGGAAAGTATAGCTATCGCTGACCAGAGCGAGTGAGCGAGAAAACCACCAGGTCATGTACATGTAAATACACGGGGAATCCAGTTCCCCTTGCCAGCCCAGCACAATACCGTGCGTCGGCAATGGGTTGTCGTCTGAAGACCTATTGAGTCGTTCCAAGTGTCATCATTTAGCGCCACACATGAGATCAAAGTTGTTACATAGTTGTTATCAAAGTGTGGCGGGATGCTCCGTGGCTGGTGTGGGTTAGTCAGCGGGCTGGTCACAAACTACCCTGTAGCTTGTAAATCGATAAATCGTATCGTGAAACGCAAGAACAAATTCTGACGTCTTTTTCGAATGCTTCGTCATTGCAGATTCCGTAATAACCGATCCCAACGTGTTCATAATACCCGTCGATGAAGAGCCCATCATGCATCGTTGTTGCAATCGGGGCGCAGCATACATATCGCCAGCCAGCCCGGTGCAACCAACCATATCGCACTATGCACATGTACGGACGAGTACGTAAACGCGCAGCAACGGATTTTTGAATGCGCAGCAGCAGTAACTTAGCCCAATTGGACCAGGTACCCCGCACGCGTTTTTATGTAGAAAGGTACCTTTTTTGATTTTACGCATATTTAGGCATGTATACTAACCCTAACCTAGCGTGTTGACTGCTTTGAGATGCTAAGGGACTTAGTCTCTACGGAGTAAACGCACAAAGGAATTCGCAAAGGAAAGCGTAGTGCGTGTGCCTAAATATGCATGAAATTAAAGAGGTACCTTTCTGTGAAAAAAACGCGTGCGGGGTACCTCATCCGTTTTGGGTTTAGTCACTGCTGCGCATTCAATAATCCGTTGCTGCGCGTTTACGTACTCCGGACGGACGCCATACATACTTGCGCTTCCGAAGTTCCGATGATGCGAAAGTGGAACCTCGCAGAGCCGCATCTTATGACATGGCATCAACGTTGACCCATGTGATTCTCAACACGCACGTGTGGGATTTGGCATTGAAGGTTTTCGGGCTGTATTACCAAAGGTCACTCGAGGTCGCCCTCCCCCCCCTCCCCCCGGGAAAAGGGGGTCGAGTCGGTACGGAGTACGGCGTACGTAGCAGTAAAGCGAAACGGGCAGTATCGCACTGTGACACAAGTCAACTTCCCAGAAAGGCAATTCGTCGACCGAGCTGGTCACTACCAGCTCTCCTGGTCACTGATCACAACCAGCAAGCTGCATTCAATTGGCACACTTGACTGGCTGAGAGAGTCTCGCTGGATGACACTCCGGTTCGCCTCATTCGAACCGCTGCAGGACTGAACTGAACGTCTTTAAATCCGCCCATCTCTCTCATGCCAATCTCTCCCTCCTTCTCCCTCATCTCTTTCCCAACATAATACTTGCTCGCCATCATAAGACGACTGGCAATCTACACCCGGATATTCAAAACCACTCGTCCCCGCCCCGTTCTACTAGTTTTAGTTTTGTGACTTGTTCGTGCGGCCTTGTAACCCCAAGGCCGCGTTAGAACTACACAGTCAGGTCATCCCATCCTTCACCCCGTCCACTCCCATCCACTTTGCAGCGCACCCGTCCGAGACAGCTGCATCTCCGTCGTTCGAATCATGATCAAGACGAGCAACCCGACTGATAGAGAGGAAACGCTCCAGCTTCAGCTACAAGTTCAAAACCTGACTGCTTCTGTCCAGCTGATCCGTAAGCAGCTTGCAAATCAGCATTCGCCCACGCCAGACTCCGGGTGGCGAGCACCTACCTGCCAGCGGCCATGTTCACAAGACCGCCCTTTGCAATACATGGCTCGCAGCTTCTCCAGCCGTTTCGACTTTGACATTGCCTCCATGTACGGCGGTGCAGCCGCTTCCTTCGCCGCTAGCACTTCGGGCTTTGCAGATGAACCCTCTTGTGCCGCCTCGAGCCAAGGCCCTTTGGCCAGCGTTGATGAGAACAGCATGGTCCCCGAAGTTGGTATCCATCCTGGCAGCTACCTTTCCGCCAGATGGTGCGATGAGCATTCCTACCTGGCTTCTGCCGGAACATACTTGCCACCTGATGAAGCCCGCAGCAACGTCGTACCATCTGCTCCTCCCTCTATGGTGTCGGGACGTTCTGCTTTCGAATCTGCCCAGCCGCTTACAAGACAGAACAGTGCCTATGGAGGCAGCAGTGGTGCCAACATGATGAGACTTCCGTCTTCTCATCCCTACCACACCGAGGAGCTTTCTGCCCAGGGACCTATTCAGCCGATCGAAGAGGATGCCCACTGTGCAATGAGTTCTGCTTTCCATACCGATTTGCTTGCCATAGGCTCCAGCTTTGCGCCTGCTCACAGCTATCCCCCGTCTGCATCCAATACTGCCGTGTTTCTTTCTCCCTCCGCCTCGCTGTCGATGCAACGCTCGGTATCCAACACTAGCTCCGCAAGCGCAAGATCATCGGGCTCCAACTGCGAACGTCGCCTCCGCGAGACTCTGACGAAACAACTGGAGAAGGCAAACGTCACCAGAATCCGTCCCAAGCTTGATGGCACATCGAATTCTCTGGCAACCAAAAAACCGTCAACACGTCATAGAGGGGGCAAGTTTGCCCTACCGAAGGCTCCATATCGGCGACCCAAGGGCCCAAAAGTCTTCTGTACCAAGTGCGATGAGCATCCCGAAGGCTTTCGTGGGGGTCATGAACTTCGTCGCCATCTCAACGCCAAACACAAGGGTGTCGTCAAGAAGTATGTGTGTCGGGATCCGGCCACAGTCGGACTTGTGTCTACAGTGATAGCCATTCAGCCATTGTCGAAGTGTAAGTCGTGCTCAAGTGGCAAAAGATATGGCGCTTATTATAATGCCGCCGATCATTTGCGCCGCATCCACTTCAAGCCCAAGGCTACTCGGGGCAAGAACAAGAAACCTCATGATGAGAAACGAGGTGGGAAGGGTGGCGGGGATTGGCCTTCCATGTCGGAGCTGAAGCTTTGGTTCGAGGAGGTTCTCGTCGGCCGCGAGGACGACGAAGAGGCAGTCTCCAGCTCAGTCTCCGTTGATGATGGCGCAAATGCTCTAGGTGTTGACGAAATTGACTGGATCTTGGAGCAAGGCGTGGAAAGAGATGCGTCTGACTACGGTGTCGACCACGACTGGGACTGGGATATGCTGTTTCAGGATGCCGCTCAGGCGCACTCTGCCAGCGCACTTGTTGATGGTGATGGCGCCGCATCGGATGAAGTCGCCCATGTGAATTGACATTTCCTACGACACCACGCCTCACGTCAGCCATCCGACCTTTGTCATTTCTGCTTCTGTTGATGGTGATGTCAACTTTAACCAGACTTTTGCGCCTGCCAACCTTTATAGCCAAGATCAAAACCATCCGTGGCCCATGGACAACATTTAGCAAATTATCTCATTTTATGACCTAGTGGCTTTCTTGCCACTGCTTTTCGCGTTGTTTCAGTCCATGGGCTGGTCGCTTTGTTTCGGAAGGAAGTCTTTCTGATCATTCTGATCGGTGAGTATTGCTTTCTACCATTGATACCACCACCACTGGTCGGACTGACTCCTGCAACTGTCCCTCGCAAAAATTTGCCTCTTTTTTCTTTCTTTCTCCTACACCATCTCATATTGTATTATTTTGCTCTTTTCTTCTTCGGCTAAAGGTTTCGCCTTTGAGTCTTTTTCAAAAAATCTTTCCTCGGACAAGGAGGGATGGACACGTTTGATTCATATTCTTGGAAATCCGGTTGTCTTGTGATGATGCCATGATTGCAATTTCATGATTCTTGGGGATCGCGCTGTTATCTACCACGTTTCTTCGAGGCCAGCTTCGGGTCATAGCCCATGCAGGTACTCTGGAGTCATGACTAGACACTTCGCACACCAGGTTGGGCAACAACGATATGATTCTATTTTGTGACCGGAATGTCATATCATGAATGGGTTTTTTCCGTCGACAGGATGATGACTTTTTTTTTTGCTCTAGTTTTTTTGTTCTCTGTCTTTTACTTATCACAGAACGACATTAATCAGGAACGTGGAAAAACGTGGAAATAAGCGCGGATCTTGTACGTTTGGTTTTTGGATTACTCTTGGGGGGATCATTTTGGCGATGAAAACTTACACTACAACCCCTAATAATTATTTTACAAATCTACTTGCCCCCACGTGGGGCAAGGGATAAATCTTTTCCCTTCTAAATTACACTACAACCCCTGAATTATTTTACAAAGATACATAACAGGGGATAATAAGCTAATTAGGCATTAAATAGGGGTAGGGCAAATAGGGGGCTAGGTACCTTAAACTATAGGTAATTTACTAGGAAAAAAATATACTACCTAGTAGCCTATATATCCCCCTTATAATGCGTTAATAGCATACCCTACCCTAGGTAGAACATAACTATAGGTAGCTATTATTAGGTAACCTAATATAGGGCAAGTAGAGTTATAAAATAATTCAGGGGTTGTAGTGTACGAATAAAACAAGGTACCTGCTAACCCTAGTCCCTGTTTGCCCTATCCCCAGTTTAACACCTGATTGGCTCGCTGTCCCCCTGTCATGTAGATTTGTAAAATAATTCAGGGGTTGTAATCCGTAGTCGTATGTAGTGTACGATTGCAATTTGGATATTAACAGCGACAGCGCAATCATTTTGCAAGCATGCTGGAGCGAAAGACGGAGAATGTGCACATTCGACCATCTGTACTCCCGAGTCTCAAGCCAATTCTCACGCGTGTATGAGGCGTTGAGTGACGAGAAACTGAGTTGCTAGCCAATAGCCCCCCATACTACGAAGTAAGGTCTTTTTGATTCAACTACGTACATGTAATACACAGTTTGGAAAGAAAACCCCCCGACAAAAATGATTTCATCTTCATGGACAGCACCCCACGACCATCGAGTTCCTTGGTACGGGTCCTCATCGCGCAATCCAGCATGCCATGCCATGCCACCCGTCACCACAGCCTTGACCATTCTCGTACCGCTCGCTCACCACCTCTCCGGCAAGCTCAACAGCACCACCAAACCACCTCCTCGCACGATGCAGGTCCTCAAGCAAGTCATAACACCCCGCGATAGCTTCGCCCGCGCCCTCTCCACCGTCCTCGCCGGCCTCCTCATCAACCACGTTCGGCGGCTCCTTGCCCCGCCCCTCGGCCAGTTCATCTGGTGGCACGCCCTCGAGGCGATGAAGTCGGCGCGCTCCTCGCCCCACTCCCTGCTGGAGGAGTCTGCGCACTTCTCGTGGGCGCACGCGTGGACCTGGCTCGCGGCGGATCATGCCGTCGACCTGGCTCGTCGGCTGCTGGGGCGTCAGCTATTAATATCGCGGGGGGATGATGCCGCGGGCCGCAAGAGCGCGGGGGGCGGTGGTGGTGGTCGGCGCGAGATGCTGCTCTGCGCCGTGTTGTACGTGGCTACTTGCGTCGCTCACGCGGAGAAGCTGTATGCGGAGACGTGCTGGGCCGCGGCACATTTGTATGCCTCTGCGCGGGTGGTAGGGAGGGGGGAGGGGGAGGGGGGCAGGTTCTTGGCAGATTTGGTGCGCGCAAGGTGGGCGTGTGCGACTTTCCAGGTCGTCTTGCTGGGTGTTTGGCTTCGTCGGCGGTTTGTGCCGTCGATGAGGAATGCCGTTGGGGGCGCGGCGAGGGGGGAGCTGGGGCCGTTGGTGGCTCACGGCGTGGTTTGGGGGGGGACGGCGTATCTGGTGCGGTATTCGAATCGGTATTTTCTTCTTCTGGAGCTGAGTGATATGTTGGTGACGTTTGGGTGGATGGTGCTGGGGGTGGTGGTTGTGGGATGGGAGTATTTTTTTGGGTGGAAGGGGGGGGGGGCACAAGGAGATGAAATAAATAGTCAGTAATATGGGGGAAATTCGAAATAATCTGCTTGTGGTCATGATTCGTGAAATGCTCCGTCTATGGTATCTCGAATCTCTTCCAACTTCTCTGAACACCAGTCTAGAAAAAAAAAACAAAAAAAAAAACAAATGCTTCAATGTCCCCCCCAAAAAAAAACCCCCCGGGTCTTTCACGCCCTAACCTCACATCTTCACGCTCTCCGCCCATTCCTTGGAGTGTTTGACCCCCTCATGGCCCCTTCTGAACAGCCTCCTCTCCCACTCCTCCAGCCCGCGCAGGAATTCCTCCCCTTGTCCTCCCACGCCCTCGTCCGCCTTGCGCGCATGCAAGCCCACGTCGCCGGCTCTCACGACAAACGTCCTCCTCAACACGGCGCCCAGTTCCCTCTCGTCGAACAGATCCAGCATCCTGACGCCGATGCCGTAGAAATGCGCGCTTTGGTCGCGCAGCGCGACGGCCCGGGGGTCGGCTTTCAGCGCGTTGACGACCTGGTCGGACAGACAGGGCGGGAGGTTCAGCGTCAGCGGGGCTTTGGAGTCGTCGCCTGCGGAGGCGAGGGCCAGCATCTCGGCGAGCCAGAGGGGGAGAGATAGCGCCGTGCCTGGCTTGAGGCCCGACGAGTTGTCGAGGTGGCCCAGGTACGGGACGTCGAGCTCGAATTGACATGGGACTTTCTGGTTTGGATGGGGTTGGTCAGAATCGTTTTTTTTCTTCTCGCTAATCGCCACGTTGACGTTGTACGGCGCGAGTGGTGATTACCTCTGCATCAGTCAGGATGGCGTCCACGTCGTAGTACGACATGGTGGCCGGTGGCTTGTCGAGAACGATGGAGAGAAGTCGTTGTCGTTTCTTGGACGTTTGTTGGCAAGTGTAAGATGTCGCGGGGACGTAAAAGTACGTACCGCGATCTGCCCCCTCCAAGACGCGTCTGGGCAGCAAAGGCATGTGATTGATTACTAAGGGATGCAGTTGTCGTCATTGGATATCCATTTAGACTTAGCACCGTCATTATCACAACGCAGTCATGTTTGATTCTGATGAGAACGTTTGGTTAATACTCCTTGAAAGCTGCCAACACCGGATGAAGTCGCAGATGGTGCTGAGTATTCCTACTTCGTGGTGCACTCGACTGCACGTCTGCACGGTGGGTGGCCTGAGATGCCAAGACACTCACTAACACCACCACTGCGTAACTTCTATAATAAGTAATGCTTGCGCAATGCACTGCTCTTGTGTGATGCGCATTGCCGAAAGGACTGAGAAATCAAGAGGAATAATAGTAATTGGAAACAAAAAAAAAGAAAAAAAAAAAGGTACACCGACCATGACACAGCTAGAAGTAGCATGTTCACAAATTCAAGATCATACATGTAATCTCGCCCACATAGGTGCCCCGCCCAATTCCGCTGTCCACGCGAATCCACAAGTGACGACAAGCTGACGGCAGCCGACGTTGTCGCTCCAAGCCCAACGAAGCTCTCCAGGTCCTCCCTCCTCTCTCCTCCACCCTACATACGCTCGACATTATTCATCCACCGAGCTCTCTGGCTTTCGTCTTTCTCCCCAACTCCAACCCATCAATCATCCCACTTCGCTTCAATCAATTGGTAAGCCACCGACTATCCAACTCCTCACATGGCTTCTATTTCTGCACGCCACAATCTACCCGCGTCTTTGATCCGTCACATCGCGCCCAATTCACCAAAATTCAACCTCTGCTGACATGGCTTGAAAAGCACATCTCATCTCCCCCATCATGTCATCTGCTCTGCTCCGCACCACGCCCGTCGTCCGGGCTGGCCTCCGCGCCGCTAAGCCCATGGCCTCCATGGCCAGCACCAGCTTCGCCCGCGGCAAGGCCACGCTGCCTGACCTTCCTTGTAAGCGACATTTTCTCCTCTTTTGTCGAGACGTAGCCCGTGCAATCCGTCTGCGCGAAAACTTGCGCATGCGCCGCCCGGGGAAAGAACCTCGCCGCTGACGGCTTACACCAAATAGATGACTACGCTGCCCTCGAGCCTCATATTTCCGGTCAAATCATGGAGCTCCACCACTCCAAGCACCACCAGACCTATGTGAATAGCTACAATGCCGCCATTGAAGCTCTGGGTGATGCGCGGGCCAAGGGCGATGCCAAGGCTGCCGCCGCTCAGGCTCCTTTGCTCAACTTCCACGGTGGCGGCCACGTCAACCACTCTCTCTTCTGGGAAAATCTTGCTCCTAATGGCAAGGGCGGTGGTGGTGAGCCTGATGGCAAGCTTCTGGTACGTGGAACCCAGATCCCACCCACTCATGGGAATCTCGAGACGATGACACCTGTCATTGACACGCAGCCTGTATCGGAACATAGACTGCCATCAATGAAGACTTCGGATCGTTCGAGAACCTAAAGAAGCAGACCAATGCTGCACTTGCTGGAATTCAGGGCTCTGGATGGGCCTGGCTTGTCAAGGACAAGACTTCGGGTACTCTTGGACTGGTTACTCGAGCCAATCAGGATCCTGTTACTGGCAATCTCGAGCCTCTTCTCGGAATTGACGCCTGGGAGCACGCATACTATCTGCAATACCAGAACCGCAAGGCAGAGTACTTCAGTGCTATCTGGGAGGTTATTAACTGGGGCACTGTCTCTGAGCGATTTCAAAAGTAATGACGACGGCGACTTGTGCCTGCTAACAAGTTTTTTTTTTATTTTTTCAACATCTGTAAATTACAAAGCTTCTGCCACCACATGTACTTGCATGACCCAACCAGCATAATCAGAAGGATCCAAGTTCCCAAAAATATATGAATGCGCCCATCATAACCATATTGCACACCAAAACACGGCCACGATAATAGGGAATATTTCGCCGATAACGACGACGTCAGACCAGAGAACCGCCCCCCCCCCAAAAAAAACGATAGGGACCGACGTCCATTGCATATATATCAGGGAACATACTTGCCACGATCGGTCATGGCGTTTGGCATCGTACGACCCCTTGGTATGCCGCTAACTCGGCGTGAAACTCCTTATCAAATATCTCCTTTGCGTAATCGTACCAGTCAAGGTTCTTGTCACTCGTCCGAGCTTCAAAAAACTTGACATAGTCCCACCATTCTGGGTACCAGCCAGCGCAGTCCCAACCAGTTACCTGAACAAGCTTGCCTTGATGAACAATGATATTTCTGGGACAAAGCTCCCCGTGGGTGAGGACAACACGGGCGTCAACGCCCAACTCATAAGCCAGCGTCGCCGTGACGGGCTTCGGCACAGTGGAGTAGAAAGAGGATATCAAGAATGCCACGAAATTCTCATGGCTAGGCTTGGATCTCACCGCCCAGTATGTGCTGTTCAAATGTTTGTCGAGCATAAGAGAAAATTGTCCAGAACCTGCCGAGCCGCGCCGCGACGTCATGTCAGCGGATCTAGGCGTCTTCTGCATCTTCTGGACGAACTTTCGAAGCTGGCGTGCCATCTCATACTTCTGATGCGCTGAAAGAGTGCACTAGACATCTTCCAACAACTCGCCACGGGCAACGCGCGCGATAGAGCACTGAGATTCTTTCATCGCCTTCTCTGCCTCCTCCACACTTGGCAGTCGTAGTATAGGCAGGTTCGAATGTTTACGTATGTTTTCTGTAATCAACAGCCCGACTTCTGTGACATGTCGATGGTCCATGACCGCCGACGGTGATGATTTTTTCGTTTCAGCAGGCTCTAGCACAAGTTGCAACGGCCAGCTGCGGAGCAGACCTGTTAGATAGGTTGTGTGTTGATTGGGAGGCGGTGCTTTTCCCGGGAGTGAGAGACATCAGCTGCGTTCGTTCACACCCTGTGGTAAACGCACCTGGAGGGAATAGAGGGGGCACTCTCCAATTTTGTCGCATATCATTGTGTCGACTACGCTTGACTTTTTTCTTGACAACAGCTCCGTCATGTGGTCGTTTCCGGGGGATTGAACGGGACGTCTGGTCATTGGGCTTTTGCTGCGGCTTGCTCAGGGTCGTGCCTAGCGACCCATTTTCGATGTCACTATCCAGCGTAGAAGCCAAAAGATTTGCACCGGTGAGACGAATTGTCTTCGCGTCCAACGGAGCCGGAGATGGCTCGAACGGTCTGTCTGCGTTCTCTTCAAGCATTCGGACACGTTCTGGATTCATAGCCATTTTGCATGAGGATGATAAGTTCTTGCTTATGCAGTGGAACACTTAAAAAAAAAATGAATTCCCGAGATACGCGAGAGGCGCGAGCGTGGAAGCCATAGAGACTGCATAATAGGGAAACAAAAAGGTGACAAACTTCGGCTGCAACAAGTTGCCAGCAGTTGCTGGAGGGACAGGGTAGGAGGAAGGAGCTAGGGTTCTCATCTCGCACACGTGAAGGAAAAGAAACGTGCACGTGACATAGCAATTAACAGGGCCCCCTAATGATAGGATAAAAAGAGAAGATATTCTATATTATTATCTAAGCTATGAAAAGAGAGATTAGAAGTATCATTTTATGGAGGGAAGAAGCCTATCTAGCTAAAGTTATATGCGTTATACACATTCCCCTTACGTTCTAACGCGCATGTGGGCACATGTGATCGACATCTCAGGCTTCTGTTAGCTTCTGTTGTCTGGTATTACTAAGGCAGCCAGCCTGTCAGCAGGTAATATGCCGTCTCGGAGCCTCCCCGAAGAGGGGGGGAAAGGGACATCAGCATCTTGCTTCAGTTGCAAAAGCTAAAGGACCGCTTCCTTTTTACCGCATCCGACTTTTACTGGGTTGGGCGATTCCACATCATGATGTTAACTCCAGGTTCTCTCTTGAGGGTCATTGCCTTCTGGATCATGGCTCGCCGCCCAATACACAACGCCGTCGATGCAAGAACTTCAGCAGCGCCGGACCACCAAACGGCTGAAGAAAACGCCCCTCACATCTTCAATGCAATACACTCTGCGGGCAGGCAGTGGGGATCTGCCATATATCACAATGGATTAAGCTTCATCCCGGCGATAATGCCTGAAGGCACCTTGCTATATCACGGAGCACCAACTGCAAACCGCCCAGCCGGTCCAGAATGGTTGGCTTTCGAAGTTGAACACGCTGAGGGGTTCGCTGTTTCCATTAAGAATGGGACCCGAAATTCTCTTTGGCAAGATGACAGCACAAGCTCCGCGAATGATCAAGCGCAAATGCCAATGTCTGGTATCAAAGGAGGGTTTGCCGAAAACGATGCTTATAACCGGGGATACCTCCACACTTATCGCGCGAACCGCGATTTGAATCTGCTGTACGTTGACGGAATGAGTGCTGGAAAGACCTTGATGGGTACCTTGGACACTCAGGATCTTGTTCTCCGTGAAAATCAGACTTCAGAGTCCTGGGACTCTTTCATGAACGAGCTGGAAAGGGCCGAGAGCATTTGCAATTTGCTGGCCCAATGGGGATACGACGGTCTCATGCGAATGGAAATAGGCTCCGAAGTTGTTTACTGCGATTTTGAAAAAGGGTTGGATCTTGTTATGCAAACTCGGACTTCTTATAGCGGAGATTACCTTGGCAAGGTCAGGGTCAGGGACATCTTTCAATGGGCCAGGGCTGTTTCAGAAAGATATGATGGAATCGGTGGTGACAGAGTTAGGCTCGACTTCTCCTCCATGGTGTCTGGCTACTTCTTCCCAGTCAACATTTCAGGTCTTGATCCAAATCGGCCAGATCTTCATCGTCTCGCTGCTGCCCGTCTTGATGAGCTGAAGGATATAAAAGCGTACCTCCGCAATATCGCGACCAAGGCAAGGAGGTTTACCGTTCACTGGCAAGCTGTCGTGGATATGATTGTTACAAGGTACGCACGCAGATTGTCATTGCTAGCTGAAGCAAAACAACCGTTGGATCTGGTCAAAAGCGAATTGCGGATAGCAACTCAGATGTATGTCAATGCGCCAGCGCGGCCTGGAGATGTGTCCGTACAGGAGAAATCGGGCCACAACCAGACGGCAGAAGCGTTGCGATTATGCCGGCAGCACTATCTGCTGCCGGCGTATATCCATCAAGATTCATGGAGCCTGGAGGATAAGCTGATACATACTGCGATTCAAAGTGTGATGTCGGATATTTGCGAGACTCTCTTCTCAGCCTACGATATTGTGCACAAGGACTCGGCGGATGACACGGCTCGGTTGAAGCAGCTGAACGACCCCCAAAAGTTGGTAGCTGCGCTAAAGAAGAGGCTCGCTTGGACCACGTGGAGAAAGCCAGAGCTGTGTGCGGCCGATGAAGTATTGTTCACAGTTATGTGGCCGTTGGGTAGTAGTGAAGATTATTGGCATCCTGACTGCCGTTCGTATAAAGAAATCAGCTTCAAACGATCAGGATACTGGCAGCCGGATCTATTTCACAAATGAAAATCGAATGAAAAAGCGATTTATTTCTCCCTGAATTCTCTCGCTTGGGGTTTGCAGGGAACAGCGGGAACAGCAAACCTTGATTTGAACCAACCTTCGTGCTGTTGGACAACGCATAGTCAATAGTCAACACCATTTAGAATTTAATAACACCGAAATCTGACGAGGAGGGCTACTTTGGGCTTGCGACGCGCGATTGGCATTCATGATGAAATTGGAAGGAAGAAGTGTCACGAAACATCTCCATTGAGCTTCGGATGCATCCGCATGCCTCGTTTTGCTGCCGTTGTTACACAGATGATCGGTTACCGGCATCTTCACCGCTTCACCGCTTCACCATCACTATCCGAATTCTTGGATGCCGATCTGCTTTCCCAGGCCTCGCTTGAAGATTTAACGCCGCTCGCTTGCTCGTCCCATCAAATGGGGGCAGGACATTGATAAATGCTGACGGACCGGTCAAAGCGGATATCGTTTAAGATTGCAAGTGGCAGACTTCCTGTCAGCTTCCAGAAGGAGCAGTAGGCTTCCAAACTTACGGTTTCATGTTGCAAGTGCCATTATTTGTATTTCTAAAATGGATCGGTAGCAAGTTGTTCCATGTGTGAGCTTTTATCTCTCCTTCATATTGTCACATTCTGGAACCCATTCGAGACACCTGCCACGAGGCTGAGTTTATGTCCTCCTTTGCGCATGACTTTGACCGAGGCATCATAGTCACAGCCTTTCGCCAGAGGTCAAATGTCTCAAACCTGGCGTTGGTCAGGATGCGCTCATCATGAATATGAGGTCGCGATCTCACCAAACGCGTTTCTACATGGCTATAGCATCGTGCAACGCCAAAAGTATTGCATGGACGAAAATAGATTCATCGTCCGTGGCCGTTGAATAGACAACTGTCAAAAAGTAGTACGAGCACCGTTCGGCGATGATATGTTGGTCTTCATTCACCGCGTCAAAAAGGTCTCGGAAGAAGCGCCACTTGAATCAATCAATGTCAGGCTTTCAGTCAATCAATTATAGCTCTCTTTTCAATTACACGATGCAAGCGAGGAGGGCTACAAACTAAATACGTTGACGGCCAGCAAAATTTGGCTGAGGCTCTGAGTAACGTTACACAAACCCTCATAAACTCCAGGTTCGAGCAGTTCTGCGGATTTGGATCCGTCCCGTACGTTGCAGCTTGACATTGCCCGGGTCTGCCGTTCGGGATACAGTGAGACACCGAACCGCTGGACTGGTACACTTGTTGAAGCTTTCGGGCGTGAGACCTTGTATGACCGGCATACGAAAACTCTTGTTGAAAGATTGGTTCATATTTGTTGCCTGGAGCCGAGGGGCTGGTTGGAACGATTCACCTGCATGGCCAGCGATCCTGCCCAAGTCCAGCAAACATCAGAGCGGAAACAAGAATAGGTTCGTTACTGTTGTCTCATTTCATCCAGATTTTCGGGTTCGAGCATGATCCACAAGTTGACAGAACTTGCCATGAAGCCTATCTCGTATAGTCGCGATCGCAATTACGACATAGGGGTTGAGCAGATCAGCCAGGCTCCGGGGCTGCGGCCGTCTGCATTCACGAAACCTCTGGTCGGTAGCCAATTATTTCGCCAAAGACTGTCTCAGTTTCCGACACAGGCATGGCAAAAAAGGTCGGAGCGGCGCCAACACTTGATGGACGTCACATTTCGGCATCATCTTTTTAAACCCTTCCACATATCTTTCGCCAACCTCTCCTTTCCCCGAAAATATGGCTCTTACCATGGCCGATAGCATTATTAGGAAAGCCTGCGACCGTTGTCACTCCCAAAAGTTGAGCTGTAAGCGTGTCGGTGACGAGGCTTGTGAGCGTTGTATCAGACTTCAAACAGAGTGCAAGTCTAGCCCTTCTCTTCGATATAAGAAGCAGCAGCAGCAGCAACATCAACAAGAAGAAGAGCGACAGCAACGACACCATCTTCTTCATCATCATCATCATCATCAACAGCAGCAGCAGCAGCAGCAGCAACAACAACAACAACAACAAAGACAACAAAGACATCATTCGCAAAACCAACATAACCCGCCAGCCCAATCGCAGTCCCAAACACAGCCCCAGGCACATCCGCCTCAGAAATCTGTCGGGGGAAGCAAACCTCCCGTTGGCAGGCGCTCACCAAAAAGGCGGAGAACTGCCAACGAGCTGAATATCGTTCTTGGAGAACAGGGTATGTGCCCTGATACGCAGTTGTCGCCGCTCTTCCTTGATGTGTACTTTTTATCTTGATACTGATCATCATATCACCTTTCAAGGCCTTCCGATCCTTGCCCAAGCAGAGGACACCAGACTAGACGATCAGTGTGTGAGCATAGTTGAAGCACCTCTGGACACAACAGATTTTGATTTTGCTCAATTCGAACAATTGGGTTTTTTTTCTCCTCCAGCGCATGCGCCTTTGGCACAAGGAGCAGTCACTGGCGCTGTTGAGGGTTTTCAGTCAATCCCATCCTTTCCAGATCACTGGGAACATTCTTTAAATCAACCTGCCGAGGCTTTTCATCCAACAAACCAGGCAACTCTTGCGCCACCACCCGCGGCAGACAGGAGTCAGTTCCCCCCCATCATATCTGTCGCTGGTCTCGGGAACGAGGATCAAGGCCACAGCATAGTAGACAAGCGGTGAAGATCACGTCTGCGCAACAGGCCAAGACAAATCGCACTGCGCCACGTTGCCAACGCACCCGCAACCAAGGAGACGTCCCCCAACGTTCACTGGATGGCGCAACTATCCGAGATCAACTCTCGTCTTCTGGACCTCGCGTCTGTCTTGCCGCAGCCGGCAACAGCGCCCTGCAGTATCCAAGTATTTGGCAGGCCAGGGGATGAGACGTTTCCCAACCAAGGATTCCCCATTGACGAAATGTTCAAGCTTACGCGACGAGTTGCTGACGTTCTGGATCGTCTATGCGGTGAACAAGGCTCGATGGTGACGCGTATGGACAATTCCGATCCAGGAAACTCCATGTTCGTTCTGTCAACGTACGTACGCCTCCTCGACATGTACCAGAAAGTGTTCAGTCTCGTCCGCCTTGAGCTATTGCAAGCAGATGCGGAAGCAGCGTTTCGATTCTGGAGACTTCCTGACGTCCAAGTCGGTTCCTTCGCCGTGGACCCGTCTCCATCGCTGCAAATGTCCCTCACCATCCAGCTGGCCGAGGAGTTTCTCGCACGGCTTCGCGCGGCCACCGCGGCGCTGGATCCTGCCCTCGGACACGGTCCCAGTCACAAGAAGGGAGGGATGGAGGAGTGTGGAAACGGCAAGTCCATGTTCTCGGACGTTGTGGACATTTCCTACCGAGCGGTCAAGACGAAGGAAGAAAGCCTTGGCAAGCATCTTGCTGAGCTGCGAGACGAAATCGAGGCTTTCTTGGATCACTGACACGGACGTTAGTGGCGGTGGAAGAGTAGAGAGCCTCGGCGGCTAATCCTTTCGGTCCGGATGACTGACTATATCAGGGGCACAAGATATAGGGGAATGCAGGCCAACAAAGAGTTCCGTTCTGTATCACATTCACCATGCCATTATTTGGGCAAGTGATTGCATCACATTTGCAAATTTTGTAGTGCCATGTCCACTCGCAGAGGCTCGTAATCATCTTGTTCATATACAATACCTTTGCTTCATTCAGACATTTGTTCTTCCCAGGTTACACGACATGGTGACAGATGGCAGTTGACAGCCAAGCAGCTCCCGATCCTTTTCCAAAAAGAATCAGTTCATTTGGATAATGCGGCGTGTCTTGCATGCACAATCCACGTTTCATGTGGCGCGGTTGTTTCTCGAACAATGTCGCCACGAGCCAACGGAGTATGTGTGGGAGCGTTTCGCAGCAAAGTGATGTGTGATGCGGACGAAGAATGAAATAGCTTCACCCAATATATGCATGGCCTGACTGACTCTGCAGGGAACATTTGGAAGCCACGCTCCTGTCCTGCGTGTAGCATGGCAAAGGAAGAATATGTAGGAGGCGTCATGGCGTGTGACATGTCATTGTCAAAGTTCGGCCGCTTACGGAGTACCTTCTGTCATGTGCATTGGATTCAATCAACCTCGTCTTGGAAGAATCTCCCCGCCCCCCACAGCCTCTTTTGTCGAAAATGAAGTTCAATGTTCAGTCAATGCAATACGGTAAAAGGTGAAGCACGCGATGCAGCGTCGTAGCCTCTGGTTTGCCACGTTATCCCCCCCCCCCCCCCCCCCCCCCCCGGCCCCCCGACTCGGTTCACTTCCATTCAACGACCAGCCGGCGAGATTCACGAACAAATAATAGACAAGCTGGGAGCAGGTGAAATTATGCGGATGCAGCGACCTTGGCCTTGGAATAAGCGCACGTATAGCCTCCTCTTGCGGCACGCGCTCAAATCATCATAGATGACGATTTCGAACCTTGAAAGACGACAATTCATCACAGCCCTCGATGCGCACACGGTCCAGCCTTGCTTGGTTGGAAAAATGGGCGACGTGTACGTATTCCGTAGACACGTGCGCAGGTGGCTGTGGCGGCCCGCCGACATGGCACGACACGATTTTCGGTTGCCGCGATAAGCCCGCCGCCACGTTTTCGGCAGATTTGCTCGCAAGCGAAGCTGGTGTGCAGTCTGGGTAGCGAATATTGAGGGTGTCTTGTCTTGTGTCTCGGCGACGTGACGTGACGGGTGGATGCAAACCCCCGACTTTTGTGATGAAACTGAATGCCCGTTTTTTTCGTCTCACGGCGCGAAAGGAAGGTATTGATAATTGGACCGTGCTTCAACCGTTGGAGGGTCATTTTTGATCGTGCCGCTTCCCCCCGTCCCGTCATCTGACAGCCGTTGAAGGAAGAGTGGCGCCATCAGTAAATTGAATGAACCAGACAACTCCGTAGTTGCCGTGAAGTTGCTCTTCCTGGTTATGTTATCAATCTGCGCACCGTCGTATCCAAGGTTCATCGCGTGATGAGAAAAAGACCTACCTACGGAAAAGTCCGTCAACGCAGAGCCAAGTCGGGGAGCGGTCACAGCCGACAGCGACAGGTTCCGTCGTCGATCAGTGGGAGTGGGAGGGGGGGTGTTCACATGGTTGCGTAGCATTCTTACCAAGTAAATGGATTCTTTGCATCACCAAGGAGATGGGTGTTTTTGCTGGTTTTTGGTTTCGCGAAGAGCAAACAATTGACGGAGGGACTGGATAGGACAATACCCCGGTTGGTTCTCGGCCGCTTCTGCCCAGTGCCCACCTACGACCATGTGTCTGATCTGTAAGCGAATTTTTGGCAGGCTGACAGAGTCCAACTAGTGTCATTGGGCTCCTCTTGTTCGTCTTCGAGAAGAGGTCTTCTCGATTGTTTGTTCAAATCCCCTTTCTGAGGTTAGTTCCGCACAGCAAACCAGCATGACATGTAAAACATGCCGCCGCCAACCTTTAGTCCTGCCTTCACCGGTCATAGTCAGGGTTTCGCCCCACAAGAAGCTACCTTCGGATTGGGACTGAAGAGCATGGTGCGAAAACATCATGTTTCCCAAGTCTGTCGAGTGTGCCTCTGGTGGACTAGACTGAGCTAAGCTGAGCTGAGCTGAGCTGAGCTGAGCTGGCTGTGCCTTGTTGAAATGGATCCGGCCACACCGAGACATATCTGCCGGGCCGGCGCGAGACAATAATGAATTACATAAAAAGGGAGATGTTCCGAGACTACGGGGACGAAATTTCGCTCGTCGCCGACTGCCCCAAAAGATGGTGTCTGTCTGGTCACATCGTGTGGGTGGAGCAGTGAGTGAGCTGCGGTGCTATCTCATGCAGTGTTCATCTCATGCAGTGTGCGAGCAAGGCTGGTGAACAGATCATCGGTTGAGCGCAGAGCCGAAGAGACTAAGGTAGAGTCAACGAGGGTTTGTTTAATACCTGTGGGTTTTCAAAAACGCCGACGCACATGGAAAGCGCAAGGCTGACCATACTGGCCATACTGAATAAGAAAAGAAGGGACAGAATGTTGCCGCAAACTATACACATCTGTCAGCTTTGTTCTTAAACCCCAAGTTCATAGCATTCCAGCTTTCTTTCCTTGGGCGACAACCTTGGTCGTTTCTTTTTTTTGAAGCCACCGGAGGGGGCACCGGAGACATGGACTTGGGACTGGAAAGATTGGCTCAGGATCGTTCGCAGCTAACATGAATACAACGCCCACTTACTTGCTTGCGATGAATGCACGTAGATACGAAACAAATCGACATGTCAATGGTCCCTTGCCCACAGCCCGAGATGGACGGCATCCGTGCTCGACTATCCAGCGCCAAAGCCCGCCTCAAGTTTTGAGTTGGAGTTGACGGTATTAAGTACTAGGGACGGGTGGGCCGAGCCGTAGCGGCGGGCCTTAATAACTAGAAAAAAGGATGGAGAAGAGAGCCACAGGCTTTTCGACTTGTCCAGTGTCGACCAAAATGACGACATATTTCTCGCGGTGCGGTGAGCAGCGAACCACGCAACAATTTAGTGGCGGTAAGCTGCGACTTGTTCCGATGACATTTCTCAGAGTAACGACGGTTCCGTGATTGAACCCGAGCCGATCCCTTTCATAGTCTTCTAGCAGTTAGCAAATTAATACATAGACACGAAGAAATCGTTGCCGCCGTGTCTTCGTGTGGTTCAGTCCACGTGTTGACCGGTTCCCGGATTGGGAAGGCCTCGGAGCTTGCTCACAGTGCTCATGCACCATGACATACGCGAAATGACCTCGGTTAATTGCGAAAAGTATTACAATTTGTACGTATGCAATGTATGTGAATGTGATGTACGCCGTATGCTGGTGGGAGAAATCCCTCTTCTTCTACTTCAAGCTTCCGCAGGCCATTCACGTGCGGTATAATCGAGGTGGAGAGGGATGAACTAGAGACGATCCAGCATTGGTCAGATCAGTGTGCCCATGTGAACAGTGAGTGAAGCAATCGTAGGGTTGCAGTGGGGGGAGATGATATGTATGTAATATCAAGATGGAGAGAAATCACAAGCACACGAGTGGCACGACGCAATATCCTACCTGTCAACTTGCTGCAACTGTCGTTGTGGCCTCAAACCTCCTGGAACCCACCCAGCTCGAAAGACGTTGGCGCCGGGGACTAATGTCTTGTTCTGGAGCGCATACGGCCAGAAGGAAGGAGGTGTAGGCTGGGGCAACGGGCAACATGGACCACCTTGTTGGCTGACACGTCTGATGTACGAAAGCGTGACGCTCGTTTGTCCCTTGGATCAAACCAGTCGACGTCGAGCAAGAATGATGATGATGTGGTTCAGGCACAAACGAAACCCACAGACAAGTCGAACCTTCACGAATCATCATGACGATTGTCTTCGGAAATTGGCAAGTGCTGCCCTCTCTTGCCTCTTGCCCTTGCCTAACCCATCCAACTCGACTCAACGTGCCGGCCGGGCGTCCATTGGCCCACTGGCCCACTGGAAGCCAGCCCTGTCCTGTTTCGCTCCTAACAAAGCCAAGCACCCCAAGCACCAGACTCTACTCCGTACTCCGTACTA
Organism: Epichloe sibirici; assembly: GCA_022702365.1. Lineage (NCBI taxonomy): Eukaryota > Fungi > Ascomycota > Sordariomycetes > Hypocreales > Clavicipitaceae > Epichloe > Epichloe sibirici. The sequence goes on along the minus strand of JALAAE010000001.1, from coordinate 620,180 downwards.
TATAGTTGTGAATACTACGGAGTATCAACAAATTTGCATGTGCGTCTTAACGCCGGCAGACCATGTACTTTCCCCAGGGGGTGTCTTTTCATAATACGAGAATGGCCGGCAATGTCGATGGATCGCATCGCATCGCATCGCATCGAATCGAATCAAATCGACGAATGGCACCGTGAGTGCCCAAGCACCGCCAGACTCGAATCAGAGCCACACGGATTCTCAAAAGGCCGGGATTCCATGTTTCCATGTATTTTGTACGGAGCATGCGCACTTCTACAATTCACCTTGGCAATGAGGTTGGCCGTTGGGCCATCGGGTTTCCACATGCCCATGCCCATGCCCATGCCCATGCCCATGCCGCATGCCACATGACAGAGTGCAGAGTGGCCGTTATTAGACCCAGACCTGTGTTGAATCTACATAGGAGGGTACATACAGCATTGTGCCTGCAGTGTCCCTGCGAGATCGAATTGAGCACTTACCTCCAGGGCCATGGCAAGATGCATTGATGACCGGATTGGCGACAACTTGGCCTCTGGATAGAAGCAGAGTAATAGGCAGGAATAGCAGACCGGAACTATTAATAACTAAGTCAACTAACTACACAGACCAGACCAGACCAGACCAGAGCCGAACGGAACCGAACGGAACCGAATCAAGCCAAAGGAGCAGAGTGCGGTCACCGTGTCTGTCTGAGTTCTGGCGATATCGACATACTCGTCCTCTGCGAAACGTGTAGCATGCAGACGCCCGACTGTGTGTACGAAGAAAGGGTCATGCACATTTCCACGTCGTGCAAGTAATATGGCCTTGGGCCATGTTGGATCTCCGGTCTCGTCTCGTCTCGAATTGCACAATTTATCATACAGCGTCTGGCTGGCCGGGTGACAAGCACTGGGGAGCTGAGACACTTGGGCCCGGCGACGAGGAATCGATGTATGTATGAGGCAGAGGTTATTATGACTCGACTATGTACTCCGTATTATGATGGATATTGTCAATTTGGACATGTTTGGTGTCTGGTGTTGGGCCGACCACCGAGTCACCGACACATGTCCATGGCAGCACTGCGCTGGAATGACAGGGGACCGGAGCCGGACCAGCCTGGACCACTGGTGAATGAACTGAACTCTGGCATTCTGGCACTCTGGCACTCAGTGAATCGATCTAGCGAGGTGCCTGATGTGCCTGATGGGCCTGGTGGTATTGGCATGGGGTACTCCGGAGTCCGCATGTACATGTACTCCGTACAGATACTTGGGCACTCGCTGAACTGCTGGCCTGGGATCCACACACGGGGTCAGGCCAGGCACCCCCAGAAACCCGCCTGTCAGCTCTGGGTTCATTGAACGCCGCCGCCTCCAGCGCACGCCCCCCCGCCCCTAGTATGTACTGTACATGTAGGCTACCCCCAAGAAGTCTCAAGAAGTCTGGTGCTCCTGTGAGAGTCCTCAGTCCTGTCCCCCAGTCCCCTTCCCTCGTCTAGTGAAGAATCTAGAATTCTGCCGGGGGGTGCAACAGCAAGCAAGCACCCTGGCACCCAACAGCACCCTCATACGAACCAAGTCTCCCGGCAAACTTATTCATGCGCTAACAGCTGCTTGCCTGCCAGGTTGGCGTTGGACTGCCCAGGGTCCCCAGAAGGGGGAGGGGGGAAGGGTCAAAAAGAGCCAGAGCCAGAGCCAGAGCCATAATACATATGGCGAAGCGGAGACTGCTAGACCCGGCCCATCTTGATGGTAATAAGTACTCCGTACTAATAATAAAGGGTGGCAGAGCTCGGCTTCGATCCAGTCCTTTCATCCGCCTTGACCAGGCCAGACCCTGTAAGGTAGAAATGCAAGAGAACAATCTTCTTCTCAACTATCTGTGCAGTCTGAATACATATACACGCCATCCCTCCTTGAAGAGCCTCTTGTTTTATAGCATATAGGCCAGACCAACTCGATTCCGTCAGTCCATACTCTGTACGGAGTACGTGCATGCATACACATACACATACACAAACACATACACCCACCTCGCGCTTCCTTATAATATCGTCTCACCGTCCAACCGTCCAATCGATCTTCTTGACATTCTTATCGACCGCCTACTCACTCCACCTCTTTTGTTTTCCATTCATCTGCCGTTATCCGACATTCGGTGCTTGTTCTTATATAACACCACTCTCTATCACCCTTTTGGCTTGGACCAAGACTCTTACTTTCCATACCAATCAACCTTTTCTCTCTCTCTATTCTTATCTGAGAACCGTTTTCAACCTCCATCCCCTGGTCTTGATAATTTCTTCCGAATCCGTTCAACAAGGACGTCCTCGGCGAGCCAAGATGTGCAACTACATTTACGTAGGTCATTTTCATACCTTATACATGGCTGAAGATATTTAACCAGCTGGTGTCGTAGAAAGAGCTGAGCTGCCAGCATCACTACCATTTGGTCGAGTCATGGTGCTCCAAGTATATCGAGACCGAACGAAGGTGTCCACCTACCATTGTCAGCAAGCAATACTGGTCAGTCTATCTACAGAAGAGCTGCGAGACACATCTGCGCTCTCTTCACTTTTTTTTTCTTTTCTTTCTATGAATCCCAAATGACTAACCAACAACTGTAATCACAGGGGCGACGATATCTGTTGTATGTCTGGACCAGGCCGCTCACCTTGCCTATCAAATGTCATACGCTTGTCCATGTTACATCATGCTAACCTTGTTCCAACTACAGCGGCCTGCCGCGAAAGGCAGCAACCAAGTAATCACCCTTGGGCCAAAATGATTCGACGACCAACTTCCAAGATAGCGTCGCATCCGCAACACATATCTGCACAATAGCAGCGTATTCGTGCCCCCGAATGCTCGTCGCCTCCCACGGTTTGCTGCGGACCACATCACCAATACATAACATGACACTATGGGTGAATATAATGACCCGTTCGGCACCCAGTCATGAAGCGTCTGCCGCCGTGGCAGACAAAGACACCACCAACGTCAAAGCACTCCCCGAACTCACCCAAAGACAAAAACAAGGCACTGAATCGTACGCGGTGAAGCGTCAACGACCACCGCAAAGCGGGTTACGCGCAATGATACTCGAAAAAGACAAAGACCGGTAAAAAAAAAAAAAGGAACTGTTTGAATTTTTACATCTCATTACACTCATCATGGTCGGACAATGGCCATGCAATCTTATCATCGGCGCAAGGATCGGAAACACTACATACACAAGACGGGATTTCAAAAAGACTGGGAAACCTCTAGGTGCGAACCTGCATTGTAAATTTATTTTCCCCTCGCTTAGTAGGGGCGGAGTTTCATGGTTGGCAATGGAGTCATTGATTCTTGTCCATTTTTTGTCTCCCTTTTTTTTTTTTTTTGAAGAGTTTACTCGTTATTGGCGCTTCTTGATTCCCAAGTGGCCTTGTCGTGGCGATCTCTCCGTCCGCGACAAGGCAACATGGAGGAGGGCCTGACCTGGCTCCTGCTCCTGGGCTCCCAACTCCTAAGTTAGAACCAACAATGCTGGCGGGCGGCTGATTGGCGCCCCCTTTTCTGTGCCACTTTAACCCCCCACTTGTCTCCACCCGCGCATTCGTCAGACAGCCAGACAGCCAGCCAGTCCGTCATCTTCATCACAGCAAGCTGTCCCTGAATCCGCTTTCGATAGACAAAACAAGATGGGTTGTTTGCTCAAGGGATTTATGTCTGTAATTTTTTTTTTCTTCGGACCTTCTCGCACGACACTGTTTGGGGCGAGACGGGACGGCGTTGCGAACTTAACGTGTAGACTGTTCTTAAATTTAACACTTTATACAGCTTTTCTCCCAGCTGCAGAACAGGACCGGCATTGTGATGTGCAAATTGGGCCGATACTGATCACTCTTACCGCACTACTCCGTATGAGCCCGTCTACTCTACATACGTCCACTCCGGTGCATAGAAATAGAAACAGAAATAGAAATAGCATGGTCGAGGAGAGCGTGTTCCAGCCAAGCATAACTTGCTCACCGATCTACCTGCAGCGCCATCAGGAACAGCAATTGGCTTATGCCGCAACGACGGGCCGGACCGGCTATGCGTGAGCCCGGCGGTCGCAGGCAGGCCTTGTGTGTGTGTGTGTGTGTGTGTGTGTGTTTTTTTAATTTTTTTTTTGGAGAAGCCAAGGACTATTTCCTCGATCCATTTATATTCAAACTTCGTATCACAGGGTTTCAACCGCGACAAAAGTCTCATCCTCTCTGTGCAACATTTCCTCCGGCACCGGCTCCCCTTCTCACCGAGAAGCATGGGTTCTCGCCATGATGGACATGGACCATGTGGGTGGCTCGTGCGATGGCGAATCCAGACAGACGCAGCGTTACCCCGAATCGCGTCATATTTTCTTCTCGTCATATGATTCGCAAAGACGGGAAACCCTTTGTTAAGGAAATGCTGCAACGTAGCACGAACGTTTTTTGCCTTGCATCCTGGGTTCTAATTGAGGGGGGGGGTCCTTCTGGACAAGAGCTGAGTTTCAGGGCCGCTGCTAGTAGTAATTTGCGATCATTACTTATGGACCGAAATGGTCATCTTGACGGCATCAGGACTATGTTCTCAAGGCTGTTTTTGAAAAAAAAAAAAGCACTTTTTTTTCGCATCAAATTACGCTTTGAATTACACTCGTATCCTCGGTCCCAGCGTCTTGGAACCAAGGAACGCGCCATCAAAGCTGACCGAGCCTTGTCAGCTGTGCTTTTTTCTTCCCTAGTCCTGCCGTTGCGACCCCGACGTAAATCGGCTTTCCTCGCTTCTGGCCGCGCGGAATATAAAATAAAGCCCTGCCTGCCTGCCACTTGAAGGGGACGGGGGGGCCAGGGGGGGGGTTCTTGTGGTTCTTGTGGCACGGGTCGGTCGTGGCACGGCAGTGGAAAGAAGGTCAAATGTCCAGCCAATGCTGGAACTTTGCTGATTTTAGTTTGGTTGGCAGCATGGAGGAAATGATGGTGTTATTAGTTGCCGGGTGGGTGCGGTTTTTAAATGTCCGAGTCGCAGTTATTGCGTCAAGACGATCATCGGGCTAGTTCTGCCCATTCTCCCTTCCAGAACCAGCGTAGTTCCAGATCGCCTTGCGGAGCATTGGCCGCACAAGGAACAGAGGTAGTATATTCTCCGTAGAGTGCATCTCTAATTCATTAGGTAATAGGGAACTCTTTGAATAAAAAAAGCAAGTAAATGCATTCCCAATCCGCAAGCCACTTAACCACGGCTTCTGGGGACCAAGATGATACCCCCCACAAACTGGCTGTACGAGACGTCTGCATGCCGTACCTGTAGTTCGGGGGGTTTTTTTTTTTTCACTTTTTCACGATCAAGTCATCCCATGGTTGATGAGAGGCTGTCCCAGGGTTTCGTGTTTGCAGTCGAAAACCAACGTTTTCTTCCGTCAGTACACTACGTCGGGGCAGGGATTCAAGTCCTGGTTGATGCTTCGATGCGCGCACTCGCGCCGTAGACTACCGATCGGGGAGGGACAACGATCACTCATTATGCAGGGAATATCGATTCGAAATTCGAAATGTGACATATCTGAAGCCACTGTTGATCTTCGACATCCTTTCTTCAACCCTCGCAACCAAAGAGAACTATTCCAGGCGCGAAAGGGGGGTGTACCACGTTGATTAGAAACGAGTTAGCAATTCGTCCCAAAGAAATGCAATTAATTCCAGGGGACTAGAAAATTCCGTTACCAGTTCCGCCGTTATGAGAAAGAAAAACCTCCCCCAAAAAGAAGAAGACAAAAGACGTCACATCCCGTACTTCCTTGATGTGACGATTATCAAACCCGTTCCGTTAGGGAGCTCTCCACACCCTCCGCTTAACAAAAGGAAAAAAGAAAAAGAAAACAACGCTAAGCGAGAAAACAACGCTTGCGACGTTCTTTGTTTTGATCGTCATTTTAAGATTCTCGGGATGCGCCTCGTCACGAACCTGTGGTCGGCTCCCCCGCGACCAATCAATCACAGCCCCGGACAGCGTGAGGGACGCCGTCTTCAAGATGGCACGGCACGATGGGTAGCGCTGCTCGATTAACAAGTCCAGTTTTTTTTTTAATTTTCCTTTCCTTTCCTTTCTCTCCCCTTTCCTCACATCGCACGCACCACTGCGCCTTGGCTTGGAGAGTGTGTCCAACTAGACTGAGCTAAAGCTGATATCTGACGAGTCTTGGGGACCCGGTGGTTTGGGCGGCTTGCAGTAGTGAAGTCTTCTCATCTTTGGGGAGAGGGAATCGCCTCTCATTGGTGATTTGGCAATCTGGCCGATTTTTTACTTTTTTTCCCCCTTTTTTCTTTAATCATTATTGCAAATGCCAGGAGATGCTGTCTAGGTCTAATTTTTAGGGGCACAGCCTGGCGTGAAGATGTCTTGACGTGTTCTGGATTGTCTTGTTGGGCGTCGTTTCTGTGGCGGATTGTGTGTCTTGGTTGTATCAACCAACGGCTTGCACGGCAGACGCAGCGTCCTACCGTGGACGTGCCTTTCATCAGAGCTAGTTATGCATGTGTCCGTGTCTTCTTGATGCGGTTGATGAGAATATGTTGCATTTCTGTGGACGGGACCAGACCAACTCGCCTTATTAAAGAAGACTGAGTGTAACAGTAACGGTGGCCGCACTGCTAACTGCCTGCTCCGTGGTCATTACCGCCCCGTTGAATCACAGCGAGCAACTGCTAGCCAGCACAGACCACCCAGGCCAGGCGGGGTTATTATGCAGTTAGCCGGCAGGCCACAATGATTGCGCCTTTGTCCTGTACATACGTAATTACTCGGTATGCACACATTCCCCACCTTCATTTCAACATCGCCACCGGACTCTGGCTGGCTTGCCGGCGTCAGTTGTGCCATTCTAGTACGCTAATCGACCGGCAAAAACGCCAGGGAATCTTGGTTCCATGTCGGGCATCAAGCGCAAGGCGCTTTGCTTGAAGGAAGGCATGGCAGCTTGGATGATCGGACGATGCGTTGCGTGTGGATCAACCAGTGACGTGAGATGATGACGGGTAAAGATGTACATACGTACATCTTCCCGGCAGCTAGCTCAGCATCCGGTATTTCCGACTTGATATCAACTGTAATATGCAATAACTGCACGTGGGCGAAAATCAGTCTTAGGCCTTTTTTTTTTTTTTTTTTTTTTTTTTTTTTTTTTTTGCCTACATACACACTAGCGTGCAGTCCGCATGCCGCGGCCCCGTGCTCCCCTCGCGGCCGCCAACCCGTTAGTAAGTAGCCTTGTGTTGAGGGTAGCGAGAGAAGGAAGAAAAAGGTGTAGATTGACTATCTAAAGGAGATCTATAAGAAGAGAAAGGAAGCCATATAAATAGGCTTTAATAAGCAAAAGAAGACCGATTTATTAGAAGGTCTAATAAGCAAGAATGAATTAGGTCTTCTAACGAAGCCTGCGATAAATCTAAGAGAGGTCTATAACAAAGCTCGCAATAAATCAGTGCAGGGTGCGAAAACTCTGCATTAGAAGTAATGCCTAAGATATAAGGCTGAATATCCGCTAACACCGCCCCTAGCGGAATATTAAAAGAAGGATAGAAAAGAAAATAAGATAAAAAAATAAAAGGATAAAAGCAATAATTAATATAGATCTTCTAAAATATCTCTTTTAATAAAGTCTTTAGCCTTTATTATACAAAGAAAGCGCACAAAATTACTATATTTAATTCGGTTAAGTCCCTTTGTAAATCCATTAGTAACTATCTATTAAGTTCTAATCTACTGTAGTTAAAAATGCCCTTTACAGGTCTTTTAAACGATCTATTTATAGCGTAAATTAATATAATAAGTTTATTCCTTATGCTTCTTATTAAGCACATTAGCCTTTACGTTCTAACTATTAGTAAATAAAAGCAGTGGTTATAATTAATTAATTCTAAAGTCCTTAAGAAGGTTAGTAACCTAAAGTATTAAAAGACTAGTAGGTGTAAGGTTAATAAATTTAGCTTTAGTTAAGCTAAGTGCTATAAGAGTTTGCTTCTTTAACTACTAGAGAATTAGTCCTCTAGCAAGCATTATAATGTGGCCTACAGTTAATCTTCTAGTATTTAGGTTATTAGCAAGAGAGGCATTACTAAATCCTTTCACCTAAAGCATAGTTTTAGGATTACTAATACCACGAAGAATAATCCCTAAATCATTAGAGTTCTTAAGGTAATACTAGAGATACTTTATAAGATCCACATAGACCTACTTTAGTGCTAAATTTGCACCGTAAAGTTAGTTTATAGTAAATATTATATTAGGTTAAGTTACTATAGAAAGCTAATTAAAGCTTCCTATTGTTTTCGCCTATTTAGATAGATTAAAGACTATCTTAAGTTCCTTCTAATTAGTAGGAATTTTAGTCTTTAGAAGCTACGGAATATTTAATCCGTTTATATTCTTAATATTAAATTTCTTTATAATATTCTATATATATAGTTTTTAATAAAGAAGAATAGTATAGTTAGTTTAATTATAAACAAATTTAATACTAAGGAATAACTTAACTTTGCCTAATTACTTTAATTTATAGTGCTTTTAAAGTTTAGTAATTACCTTATTAATAATTTAGTTAGTCTTAGCTATAATAATTATATTATCCACATAAAGGAGCAAGATAACATTATCGCGTTAAAAAATACAGAGCTTGCTTAAAAGGCGTTAGAAGCCCTGTTTTTTAAGTTCTTTAGTAATATTATTAAGCCACTAAAGAGGGGAAATAGAAAGTCTATAAAGAGCCTTATTAAGCTTATAGACTTACGCTAAACCGTCTTAATATCCCTATGGTTATTTAACGTAAATATTAGCCTTTATATAGGCATTAAGGAAGGCATTAATAGCGTTATATTACTACTATTTATAGTTAAAAATAGCAATAAGTGTATAGAACACACATAAAGAGACTAAATATGTAACTACCGCGTAGAGATCTTCCTTATTAAAGACTTTAGTGTTTTAATCTCCCCTTATAACCTATTATGCCTTTGCATATAGCTCTGAATTAATTAGATATTTAACTATATAAACCTAGCGACTATTAAAGACTTTATTATCTTTACCTAGGTAGACAAGGTCCTAGTAATTTATCTTATTAATCTTAATAAGCTCTTTAAGTTTAGCAGGCCTTTAGAAAGAGTGGTAATTACTTATTAATTTAGCTTAAAACTAATTAGCTAGGATATTAATCTTTATGTTAGTAATATTAGCTACCTTAAGCATTAAAAAGCTATAAGAGACATTCATATCTTTAATATTATAGTTAAAGATATTATTATTATAGTATTAAATCGTAAGGTTTAATAATCATTAAGAGCTACAAGGGAGAGCCTTCTTCTTACCAGAAGTCACAATCTTAAGGTAGTCATAACGTGTATTAGCTTAGAGGCTTTATCTTAGGGTTTTAGAGTAAAGTTATTATTAGACCGCATAGTTATTATCTTTAACTTCTTCTTTAGGGAAGGCACCTAGTTACTTTAGGACTATATCTTCTTTATTAAGTCTCCTCTATTAATATCTAGTAAGTTCCTCTTAACGTAGAGGACTCTAAGAGGGTAAGGGAGTTAGGAGAGTATAATCCTCTTCTTCCCTAAAGGACTAATAGTTATTATTAGTATCTAAGTGTATAGAATAAACATTATCTTTAAAGTGGACTTTCTTCTTCTTAGAATTAAGTTAAGTATATAGTTAAAGCTCCTATTCCTCTACCACTATTAGAATCTTAATAATATAACGTCTCTCTTTAGCAAAAGAAGGGTTAATAAGATCTGTAATATAGATAACTTTATTATCTTTAATTAGTTAAGCTAGTAAGTCTCCTTTATTAAAGCGAATATCTCTTGCTCGTATAACTCTTTGCTCTTTAGGGAGCTAGACCTTATAAAGGTAACATTTTAGGCTATCTATTCCTACAAGTCTTCCTTGCTTAGCCCTAGCTGCTATCTTCTATGCCTTAACACATTATTCATTAGGAATGCGTATATAGGCAATACAGCCCTAGGTTCGTAAATAACGAATAGAGGCGTTATTTTTAAGGCCTAAGATATTAAATAAAGCTTATTAAGGTAACTAATTATCCTTATTGCTATGAGTTAGCAATAGGTTAGTGATTTTAGCTACATGCTTTATTATATAAGGCTAGAGTAATTTAGGAAGTTTAGCCCTAATTATTAAGGCTCTTGCTATCTCTATAAGGGTTTAACCTACCTATTTAATAATTCCCTAATAAGTAAGGATGTAAGAAGCGCTGGTTTAAAAGATAATTCCCTCCTTCTAATAAAAGGATTTAAACTTATCTCTAAGGAATTCGGTTACATTATCTATATAAAAGCATTTTATAGTAAAGCCTTTACTCCTGTTTTTAACCGTAGTCTTCTAGGCTTTAATAGCTTTAACTACATTAGATCTGTTAATAGTTAGAATAACCTAATAAAAACGTATATAGATATTAATAGCGTGTAATATGTGATTCTTGCCTCTAATCCCTTTAGGCTTATGTTTAATATAATCCTAGAACATACGCAATAGAAAATTCGTTATGTTATTAGACTCTTTACAATAAATTATCTATAAAGCCTTAGATAGGAAACAAGCTAGGCAATAAAAATTAGCTAAAGAGATAGGATTAATCATAATTCCTACTTCTTTATAGGCTTAGATAATTCGTTCCTTTCCTGTATAACCTAGTCTTTTATGTAGAAAACTAAATTTAACCTTTTTAGTAATAGCATTATACAATAGAGTAGCAAAGTTAAATTAAGGTTCTTTGTCGCGAAGAATCAGTAATACCACATTAGACTTCTAGTTATATTAGCTAATAACTATGCCTATTGACTTTGAAATCAATTAGTCTTTAAATCCATTTATTACAATGCCTCCTCTCTTTAAGAGACCTAGCAAAATTATATTAACTTTAGCCTTTAGTGCGTATTAAGCATTAGAGAGTTCTAAGTAGCTATTGCTAATAGGGATCTTAACGCTCCTAATACTATTAACATTAAGTTGTTTACCATTGCTTGCTAGCATTGGCTTTGTATTAACGTTAGTGTTTAAGTATATAAACCATTTAGTCGTGTTAAAGGTATAAGTGTTACATCTAGTGTTAAGAATATAATCTTCCTTAGTTAGTTAGTTAGGAGTTGTTTAAAAAGAGTATTCCTAATTAATTACTATAAGGGATAGATTACTTCTAGTAGCAATAATATTAGGGGAAGCGGTTATCTAGCTAGACTTTAATTCATCTATTTTATTCCCTTTCTTTAATGCTAGCTTCTTTTCTAGATAAAGCTTCTAGCAAGCATCCTTTGTATAAAAAGGCCTTCCAGGGCGAATTAAGCATCTATAATCCAATTTAATGGTTTTAGAAGTCTTGTTTTTCTTTAACTTCTCTTTGCCCTTTCTATTAGACTTTAGGTTAGTCTTCTAAGTAGTAAAGTTAAGCTTCTGCTCCTTCTCTGGTTTATTTACTTTATAAGTTAAATACGTAAGCATGGTTTCCTTTAAGAGACCCTTTTTACTAAATGCCTTTATTCTCTAACTCTAGTAGAGTTTAGGCATTAACCCTTTAATGCCTCTAATGGTTTGCAAGATCCATACTATTTTATTAATGTTTCTAATCTTCTAAATTCGGTTCTAGAGGTTCTAATAATAATTAAGCTAAGCGCGAGTTATTAAAAAATTAGCTCTTTTAGATTTATAAAATTAATTAAGCAATTCAATAATAGTATATTATTTACACTAGCTAGCTCTATGTAGGGCTAGTACTAGTACTCCGGCTGCTTTATTAAAAGGGAAAACCCTTGATTAGGAAGAAAAACCCCTTTGCATCTATATTTAGGCCAATGCTAACCCTAACTTAGGCCTGCGTTACGTTATGTGTGGCTAGTTATAGGTGTTTATTACTAGCTTACGCTAGCCTTATCCTATTAAAAAAACAAAAGAAAAGAAAAAGTTCTAGGTTCTTAACCCTATTTAGCTCTAGTCTAGCCCTACCCTATGCCTATTCTAGGCCTCCTCTCTTTATACTATAGCATAGTAAGCTTAGCTTTATAGTAGTAATTTACTTCTAGTTTACTTTTTAGCTAGCTTCTCTATAGTCTTACTTTTTAGCCTACTCTAGCCTAGGTCTAGCTTATTAGTTTTATAAAGCCTAAGCACCTGGTTTTATTTGTCTTCTATAGGGGGAGGGCAGTCCTAGTATAGGTCCTAGGCGTGTCTAGGCCTAGGTTGCTTATATGCTATCTAGTTAGTTTTTTATCTTATGTTCTTCTTTTCTAGTCTATATCTCTAATTTATCTCCCCTCCCCCTATATAAGTATAAGAGAGAGCTCTTCCCCCTGGAGGGGTCTAACTTCTTTCCTCTAGTTCTAGAGGAGGAGTAATATAGTTAGCTAGTTATGGTTTAGGGGAGGGGCAGAGGCAGGCTAGCGGGGGTAATAATACTAGGCGTTAATAGTTAAAATTAATCCGAAGACTATTCCGGAGTTATAGATCTATGCCTAACCCGCCTCTATCCCTATACTATGTAATCTAGCGCTTTTCCCTAATTATTTGTTATATCTATTCTATATTAATTAGCTCTAGCGCTTTAGAAGCGGCCTAGGTTCTCCGTTTATCCGCGTAGATTAGCAGCTAGATCTTACGCTAGTAAGTAGTATTAGAGTTATCTTATGCCTAGGAACCATCTAGCTATAGATCTTGCCTTTAGGGGGTTATTTAGGGCTAGCCTTGCCTCCTATACGTCTCTAGGCTAGTGTAATTAGGGGTGTCTATAGTTATATTTAGGATAATTAACTATAATATAGTATTAGTCTTCTACTACTCTACTATAGCTATATAGGGGTAAAGTTACCCTAGGAATGCCTCTCTAGAATAAAAACTTATTAAGGCTAATCTTTCCTATATATAATTAGACTAGTATTAAGGAGATGTGTTTTTCTAGTCCTATATAGAATCTTTAGATTTCCTTTAGGTTATAGGTAAATAAGCAGTCCTTAGTTAGTTCTCTTATAAGCCTATATTACCCTAGTTATTCCTTACTATGCTAGTCTTCCTAGCATTATTTCTATTCTTTATATAACTCTACCTCTAGTTTATTATTAATAGGGGGGGGTCTCCTCCTATATTATAGCACTATTTATACTAAGTTAGCAGCGGTTTAGATCTTTATTACTATTTTACTATTTATAATTCTCTCTTTAAACTTCTATTTTATCTTATTAAGGTATAAGTCTAGGGGGGGGATATAAGTCTTAACCTCTAGTTAGGCAATAGGTATAGCCTTAAATACACTAGCTATAATTTAGAGGTAGGTTAATTAGTCTATTATAAAGCTTTTAACTATCTCTCTTAGTTTCCTATCCTTTTTAGTTAGGGTATAGTAAGCGCTTACTCTATAGGTAAGTATAGGTTAGACTACCTATGTATATAGGAGTTAGGCATCTCTAAAGCTATAGCCCTAGGCTAATACTACTAATATAAAGAGTATAAGCTACTACTAGGTAAGCTTACCTTTTAGGATATTCTTATAGGTGCTTTAGTTAAGTTTTCTATTAACCTAAACTCTAAGGAACCTATATAACTCTATAGGTGCTATCTCTTCTATTCTAAGCTAGACCCTAGCCTAAGGGAGTTAGTAAGCCTTACTAAAATATATAAGTTTAGTCTTTACTAGGTTAAACTTTACTCCTGCTTTTTTTACCTATTCTTTACAGACCTTCTATATAGCCTTAAGCCTTTTCTAGGTCTAGGCTATATTTTTACTAAACGCTACTATATTTATATTATTAGCAAATCCTATAGCCACTATACCTAGGATAGCCTAGAGGCATATATAAAGCTTTACTAAGTAAAGGAGGAAGAGAATTAGTAAAAGGGGTAAGCCTTATAAGGTACTTACTTTAATCTTAAAGGGTCTTAAGAGTTTACTATTAAAGCTAAGCTAGCTTATTCTATCTATAAGGAAGCTATATATTATAGCTATTAGCTAGCGTAGTATGCCTATTTAGATTAATAAGTTAATTAGGTATAGGTAGCTAACTCTATTAAATACTAATAAAATATCTATTTACACTAATAAAGCAATACTGCCTTTACCCTAGGCCTCTCTTATATATTTTATAAGGACTCTAATTATAGTTTCTATTAATCTATTTATCCTATTTCCTATTTATAGTTTAGAGAGAAGGCCCTTTGCCTTAGTAAAGGCTATAAGCTACTTTATAATTACTACTTCTATAATCTTTCCTACTATATTTAGTAGTAAGATAGGTCTTTATATATTAGCTCTTCTTATCTCCTTAGTTATTTTGCCTAGTTTTCTAATTACTACTACTCTTATAGTCTAGAACTAGGCTAGGAAATACCTTACTTTAAGGATAGCGTTTAGTAGTTAAGCTATAGCCTCTTTAGCTAGCTCTTTATAGGCTTTAATAAGGCCTGCTAGGAGTTTATTATCTCCTAGGGCTTTCTAACTAGCTATATTTAATAGGATATTTATAATATCCTTTACTCTAAATTATTCTTTATCTAGGAATAATATATTATTAAGCTCTAGGAAGGCAAGGTCTAGGATATAAGAGAGGTTTACTATAGGTTTAGGGAAGAATCTTTATACTAGTATACTAGCCTTATTATTATAGATAGTAGCTAGGTTAGGGTTATTATTAGTCCTTTCTAGTTCTAAAAGCCTAGGGAGCTCTAGGGGGGCCTAGCTATAGAGCTAGGCCTACCTCTTTAGTCTCTATACTCCTCTGTCTTTTTCTTATATATTAGCCTTCTATAAGGCCTCCCTTTATATATTCCTTTTCTCCTCTCTAATAATATATTCTTAATCCTTATCTGCCTTAGAATAGGCCTGCTAATTTATATTAGTCTTCTAGCGTCTTTATTATCTCTTAGCCTATCTAGCTTTAGTAACTACTTCTTTTGCTTTTCTTAACTACTATACCTCTAGGCTAGGAAGTCCTTAGCGCTTCTATAGGGCTGCTTTCTCTATAATCTATTATAAGTTTATAATAAGCTACGTTATATATATATTAATCCCTTCCTTATTACATAGGTCTAGTGTGTTTTCTGCTTAGAGCTATACCACTACTTCTGCCTTTATGTATAGTCTATTTATTATATTCTAGGTATATCTAAGGATTAAGGAGGTGTTTTCTTATTACTTAGTAAAGATACTAATTAGCTATAGAATATAGTTACATCCTATAAGGTCTTCTATACTATTATAGTAGACTTAGATATCTAAGGTTACCTACACTAGGTCTATAGTGCTATCTCTATCTTCTTTATGCTATCTTATAGGTTCCCCTTAGGGTATTACTAGACTAAGCCTTTACTAGCTTATAAAGTCTAGTAGTTCTTCCGCTTCTCTAGTTATCCTATCTAAGCTATCCTAAAGGAGGTATTTTTAGTTAAAGTCTTCTATAAATACACTCTAGTTATAGGGCTCTTCTATATTAATAGTATAGATAAGGGTATTCTAGTTATTAATATACCCTTCTAAGTAAAGGGAATAGATATTAACTCCTTTTATTTCCACTAGTAACTAATTAGTTCCTCCTTAGGCTAACTATAATCCTATATTATACTTCTTATTTATATATACTATATTTTGCTTATTATAATACGCTAGTTAAAACTAGGTAAGGCTTAGTGCTAGGGGCTATAGGTGCTTTATATATTCCTACTCTTAGATTATAATTATATCTATATTAGTTTAGTAATAGAGCGCTATATGTATTAGGCTATCCTTTTTATTTATATTTTAGAAGAGGACTTATAATATTACTATATTAATTAGAGGGGTAGTAGGTTTTTACTATCTTATACTAGTTCTATTCTAGCTCTAAGTTATTCTATATATTATATAATGCTTCTAGCTCTAGGCTATTTAGCACTCTATTCTATGTTTATAAGGTAGCCTCTTTTTCTTCCTACTATAATAATAGGTTTTATAGCTATACTAGGCCTTTCTTAGGGTAGTATTAGGCTTCTGTTTAGGGAGTTATTAGTAAAGCGTAATAGTTATTCTAGATATCCTGCCTTTACTATATTTTACTTCTCTTTTAGTATAGGGTATTCTCTAGACTAGGCTAGGTATAGGCTAGAGCATAAGATATAGTTTTCTTTTAGTTATCTATTTATTATTAGGTAGGATATCTCTCTATCTTTATATTAGCTAGTGCTATACTTACTATACCTTAGGGCTACCTTATAAAACTTTATAATATAGCCTATTTAGAAGTAGTTATAGCACTATTAGGGTTATAGGGTTTTATTATATAGTTTAGTTTAGAATAGTTCTACTTTAAAGACTATTCTATCTTAGCATATCTTATTAGTATCTTTAACTTTAGCTAGGCTAAGAATTAGAGTAGTTCTTTATATACCTTCTCCCTAGGGGCGCCTTATAGTTACCTTAATTATATTTACTTTATTTACTTTTCTAATCTTAGTTACTAGGTTTTTAATAAAAGTATGCTTTATTAGGAATCCTTTAACTATAATACTAAGTATATAGTAGTAAAGGGTTATCTCTAGGCTAAATGCTTTAGTAATCTATTTTTAGTTCTCTTTATATTAGGTAATGTTTCCTTTAAAGGTAATAATTATATCCCTACTAGGGAGTTATCTAGCTACTATAGCTATAGCTTAGCTAGTAGCTTTATTTACTATTATTATTATATCTTTAGCGCCTTAAGACTAGAGCATTTCCTAGATTATATTTCCTTTAATAAGTACTTCTCTATGCTATTTACTAGGGATCTAGAAAGGGAGGGATTTGTTATTTAGTCTTCTTAGTACTAGTCTAGCTATAATACTTACCTAAGTTAGGGCATTAACTTCCTTAGCTTCTTCTTTAATAGCCTCCTTAAGGGCTAGTTTAAGGGCTTCTTTAGTAATATAGATATTACTATTATTATTATTTATTATTTTAATCTTAGTATAGGCATAGTCTATTACCTAGTAGGCTATGGCCTTAGTAATACGCTATACCTAGGTAACTTTATTGCTAGGGATAAGACTAGTAATCTTATTATAGTATTTTGTATTATTAGGATGTTTAAATTAGGTCTAGTCCGTTATTAGGTTATCCTTACTTCTCTAGACGTTAAACTATCCTATTCCTATATTTAGGTAGTGGTAGCTCTATGCTAACCCCCTTTCTCCTATGTTAATTACTATTAGTATCTTACCCTTACGCCTACCACTAGCTCTATTGCGATATAACATTATAGGAGGGGGTAAATAGAGGTGGAGAATTTGAATATTAATGTGGTTTGTATTTTAGAGGCGATTCCAGACCTTTAGATTAGTGCGGAGGGAATCTTTTTTTTCCAAAGTGGTGATAATAGTTAATTCAATAATAGTAATATTAGCCTTAAATCCGTAATCCTTTTTGATAATATCTATTATCTAGGTAACTAGCATTATGTTAGTCTACCTAGCGTGAGTAATATTCTTCTATACTTATAAAGAGAGGCTTTGCTATATAATTAAAGACAGGATTCTATAATACTTATTAGTTACTTAAGACCATTTAATCTCTCCTATAAGGTATAGTGTAAGTTCTATTACTCTAACTTATATTTTAATTAAGATTTGCTATTCCTTATAGTTCTTAGCTCCCTTTAGAGGATTAATAGTTACTATTTGTGAGTACTATATCTTAGTAATATTATTAAACCCTAGCATAGCTGTATTAGTTAAATTATTACTAGCTAGAGTAGCAGGTATATTATTATTATTACTTAAAAGAGGGGGAATAGGTAGGTAATACATAGAGCTACTTATAATAAGAGAAGAGGATTATATATTAAAATTCGTATACTCCTATTACTATAATCACTTAATACTAATTATTATTAATTTAGTCTAGTAGGAGTTATAGCGGTAGCTCTCTTTAGATTAGATTGCTATATAGCCGCTAATGCATAGAGATATAAAGTTAAGAGTGTAAGCAGCCTAAAGGCATTTTTAGATGCCCTTAAACGTTTTACCTTAGCCTAGTTAGAGAGCATTGCTTTACTAAGAATTTACTATACTTACTTAACTTACTTTACTAATAATGCTTTACTAATTTAATGCCTAAATAGTAATAGATCTAGGTTATTAGTTTTAGGTAACTTAGGCGGTTCCTTAGGGAATAATAAGTCCTAGCTTACTGCCTAATAAGATCTGCCTAGAAGGGTAACTTTTTAAAGAAATCACAAAATTGTAATATTATTATAAGATATGAAATTCATGCTTAATATATGCGTGTAGTAGACTTGCAATTTAGTAAATAACACGCTTAAAGTTATGCATTTAATTCCTTATTATGCAAGCTTTTTTTTTTTTTTTTTTTTTAAAGTAAGCCTTTATAATCAATTTAATTAAGACTTTAGGTAAAGGAAAAGGTCTTCTGCTGCCCTATAAGCTTAAGCAATCATGCTTTTACAAGATATTAGGAAAAGATATATAATTATACACAAGACTATAATAAGAAGATAAAAGAGTAAAATAAAAGAAAAGGGCATAATAAAAGCGCTAGGCTTATAACCTATTAAGGGTAGCGAGAGAAGGAAGAAAAAGGTGTAGATTAACTATCTAAAGGAGATCTATAAGAAGAGAAAGGAAGCCATATAAATAGGCTTTAATAAGCAAAAGAAAACTAATTTATTAGAAGGTCTAATAAGCGAGAATAAATCAGGTCTTCCAATAAAGCCTGCGATAAATCTAAGAGAGGTCTATAACGAAGCTCGCGATAAATCAGTGCAGGGTGCGAAAACTCTGCATCAGAAGTGATGCCTGAGATGTGAGGCTGAATATCCGCCAACACCTTGCATGCCTTGCATCGAGATTGCACTGACCTCGCCGCACAAACTGGGGCAAGCAAGCACGAACGTACATTGTACGTACCTGCCATCTACATGTACAGACATATGATCGATCTGGCACTCGTTGCTGAACCAACCAACGGCGCTGCAACCCAAATCATCATTTGCTCCTCTTGTCCAACGCTGCCAGAATTCGGCCGCGCTCTATCTGGTGCTCAGCAAAGGGCAACCGAATTGAATAAACCATCAGGCCGTCGTCTCGCTTCTCTGCTCGATGTCCAACTTCAGAGTCCTTCATTTTTCTGTTCCTCACTGAGACATTCCAGGGCATCCCGAATCCACATGCCAAGTGAAACCTCGAGCCTGCGCCAGCGCGTGGACGACATGGGCCTGCGAGCAATCCAACCGCTTTGCTGCGACCTGACTTGTCAACTTGTTTCTTTTATCGACTTGGAACATGGCCACTTCTTCTACTAGATCCATTCGTCCCAAACCCCGCCCTGAACCTGCATCGTACATACCGCCCCTCGTTCTACTAGCAAGTTGCATCAATTCTGACTCCCGAGCAGGAGAGACCTTTGACACCGACCAATGAATGAATGGTACTGGCGTGTTGGTGGTGACCTTGCAATTGCAATTGGTCAGCATGACAACACCTCGCTGCAACCTGGCAATTCCGAGTATGTACACAATTCCGGAGCTCCCGCACGAAACCACGGAACCGCACGAAACATGGAGTTATCAGGCCAAGCTTGACCATCACGTCTGGAACGTCGCAATGAGGCACCTAGTCTACATGTAGTGTGCAGACAATCAGCCTAATCAAGTACTGTTGGAGTCTGGGCACCCCGGCAGTTGGTTTGCACTTTTTTCGCACTTCTTGTATGTATCTTTTCCCTCTTGATGAATCAGGCCATACTACTCCGTAACAGGCATGTATCTATTCAATCTTCAGTCAGGGTGTGTTTTTATTCATGTTACAGAGTTACACGGTGGTTAAAAAAACAATGTCCGAAGGTTCCCCAACGATGAAGAACTAACATGAGCCCCCCCCCCTTTTCCCTCCAATGAGGCCCACTCCCCTTTTCCTGAATCCTGCGAATGAATCATTCACGTCATCTCAGGGTCTTTTGATGCCCAACGGTGTTCGTAACTTCGTGTCCCCTGTGCCATGTTCTACATGTATGCCCAATTTGCGGAGGCTTTATCCTCCGGCAAGACAGTTTGCTGCATAATAAGTATCAGTACGAATGGTCAGCGACAGGGTTCTGTGCATGAGCCTTTAGTCAGGTGACTTGGGGAGATCGAAGCCTGGCCGCTTTGTTGAACGCACCCCTCGTCAAAGTGACATTTTTGAACACGGAACGACAAGAAAGGAAAAAAAAAAAAAAAACTGTTGGAATCACAGGGCTCCTGACGTCAGGATCAATTAGATAGCCTAGGGAATAGGTATAAGTCTTCTATTCTAGGCATGGTATCTTAATCAAAGGAAGGAAGGAAAAGAGAGGCTTTTCTGGATTGTAAAAAGTGGCCATAAACGCTGAGCGTTTATAGGTCACCTAACTTATGGGTCCTTACCCTATTAGAGGGCGGGCTTATAGGCCATAAGTAAGGCCCCTGCGTTATGCGCGCGCGTGACCTCATAGCCTAACCTTTTGCTAGGTAATTATGGCTATATGCCGTGATTAATATTATACTTATTCTAATATTAGAACCTCTTTCTTTTTAATATAATGATTAATATATAATATTAATCTAAGAAGGGAAGATATAAGGATTAAATAAATATATAATATAAAGAAAAGAATTAATAAAGAAAAATAATAGGTATAGGCCTTATTCTTCTCTTCTCCTTGCTTACTACTAGCTTTTAATAACTAGCTTCTTTAATTCCCTTTCCTTCTTTCTTATATAATACTACCTATAGTATTTATAGTTACTTTTCTTTATCCCTTTATTTAAGTGGTTTAATATAATATTAAATTATATTACTAGGGAAAGGTTACCTATAATCTCTCCCCTATAGGTATAATATTAGATTATACCTTCCTATACCTTCTTATACTCCTCTCTCTTCTCCCTAAGGCTATATTACCCTAGAGACTTAGGGGGGGCGCTATCTAGGGCTATATTACCCTAGAGACTTAGGAAGGTGCTATTTTACCCTCCCTCTAGAGCTATATTACTCTAGGGGTTAAGAGGGCGCTATTTTGCCCTCTCTCTAGAGCTATGCTAGCTCTAGGACCTATATAGGTAACTTTATATATAGGTAACCTATTCTTCTATTTAAACTATTACTATATTACCTATAATAAACCTCTCTAAGGCCTTATTAGGTATTACCTTTATAAATATATTTACTAGGTTATCCTTACTATTAATCTATTTAATCTTATAAAGCTTATAGTGTTTATATAATTATTAAAGGGCTATAATATTAATTATTAGCTACTTCTCCTTTATAGTCCTAAGCTTAATAAGGTATTTATATAATAAGTATAAATCTATATAAACTATAATTAGGATTAAAGGGAGATTTAGTTAGTCTATAATTATCTTTAGTATTATTATAATTATATAAGCTATACTAATACCTACTACTATTCTATAGACTTCTAAAGTAAGTATACTTCTTATAACTCTTTTACTCTTTATTAAGCTATAGTATATAATATTACCTTATACTATAAATGTTGGGAGGTCTCACAGAGGCAAGGGTCTGAGCACTAGTGCAGTTAGGGTCAAAGTGGTGATAATAATTGATAATGATCTTCTAGCTAACGGGCTACGTGGCCGAAGGTGTTAAGGGCATCGTGGGTTACGTGATTAACCCACTTACGCGATGCACCTAATCACAGCGTAGCACTTGCGTTATACTCCACTTTCCGTGCGTGGCTAGATTTAACTATTCTAATATTAGTAGTTTTTCTCTTTTAAAGGAAAGTAGGGAAAAGTAAAGAGAGAGTGGATATAAAAGTAGGGATAAAAGAGGGGTAATAAAAATTTACAAAGTAGGTCTAAAAGAAGAGATCCGTAACTCTTATTAGTTAGTTATAATTCAAAGAGAGAGTTAGAAGAGGATTAAAGGAAAAAGATATAAGAGAGATTAGAAGCTCTAAAAGCTTTAAAAACGCAATAAAATCAAGTTAAGCGAAAATGAACATAAGTGGATCCTGTTAATCGAATCCAAGTCTCTTATTAGTCTAGCTGTAAGTTCTCCTAGACCCTGGACTTTTTATCTAGCTTATTAGGTCTTAGGCCTCTTTACCTAGCCTTTAACCCGGATTATGGCTTTGTTTGAATTAATAAAGGTCTTAAGAGCTTTGTTTAGCAATGCCTTTGTTATCGCATTAGCGGAGTTGTTATTGCTATTAATCCATCGGACTTCGTAGATCTCGCGACGCTCGTATAATTATCAGAGGGCCATAATGTTAATCATTAGTTGTTTTTCCTTTATTATGCCTAGCTTTATAAGATATTTATATAATAAAAAAGAATCTATATAGATAATCATTAGGATCCGATTAATTCTTAACTAATCTGTGATTATATTAAGGGTTATAGCAATTACATAGGCTATATTAGCACCTTAAAACATTACGTATAATTCGGAAGCAAGAGCGCTATAAGTTACACGCTTGCTCTTTGTTAAGCTATACGTAATAATATTGCCTTATATTATAAAAACGTTCTCTTTTTCTTCCTTATTACTAATAATAATAATAAATCTAATCTAGGAACTTAGATCTTTATTATTAGCAAGAGATCTATCTATAAACACAAATAGCTTTACTTTCTTAAGGACTAGAGGGATATAATAAATCCCTTATTATTATTATTAGATCTGCTATTTAAGTCTCTTATTTAATCGGTTTATATTATTATTTATAGAGTCTTAGTGTTATACCGTAATTAAAAGGTTATACAAAGCCTCTAGTTAATAGACAGTTATAATATAGCTTCCATAAGCTCTTTATTTAATATAATCTTACTTTATGGTTAGTGATTTAAGGTTAATACTCTTAATCTTTTTGCTTTACCCTTTTTAATATAAATCCATAGTATTATTAGCATTTAAAGAAAGGATATAGCTATTAAAGATAAGGGGATTCTTAGCTAAAAGAATTTGCTTTAGCTTTACTATAAATTCCGCTTTCTAGAGCTCTCTTTCTTCTTATTAGAAGAAATCTTAATTACTAAGGCCTAGAGTATTATCTATTTATATTCTAACTACTCTAAAGAGGTTATTATCACTTGCGTTAGTTATTAGTAAGCACAGGTTATACGTTAAGGTTATTATCTAAAGCTTCTCTTTGTAATAATAGAAGTAGGTTACCCACTAATAGGTTCCTGCTTTTATAATTCTATATAATAGCTTAATAACTTCTATTATTATACTATTAGGGAATAAATAAGCTATTTATTTAGGTAGAGCAGTGATAATAAGTCTACTAAGTAGCGTGTTTAATTAAACGTATGCTTATGTAATATCTTATATCTATAGGAAAATTCCTCTAGATCTTAATAATAGTGCTAACACTATAATTAATTATTAGCTTACTCTTTATATTATTAGGGATTAAGTTAAGATTAGCTCTTTGCCCTTATTATTATACCCTTAGATAATAAGTTATAATTTCTTATAGGGCGCTGCTATCCCTTTACCTTTGATTTCTCTTACTATATAAGATTTAAAGAGTCTCTTAGTGCTATGCTTTATAGGATTAAATATTATAAATTTAAAAACATTATGCGCTTATAAGGCATTAATTTTAGCTTAATTAGACTGCTTAAAGGGCTTGCTATAGGTTATTATCTTCCCTTCTTAATATAACTAAAGGGCTAGATTCTAGTTAGCTTCTTCTTTTATAGTAAGAAACACTTCTTAGAGTATTCCTATAGCTATAAGCTTCTTAATTAAGGCATCTTCTTAATCTTTATTTATAGTAAATAACGCTAGATTGTTTATATTAGATTTATAACTAGTAGCGTGAATTTCTTTATAGTTAGAAAGTAAGAATTAAACTATTAACTTCTTTCTTAGTCTCCCTTGCTTTCTCTTAGCTTATAGAGCCTCTTTTTCTTTAGTAATCTTTTTAATAGCTTATATAACTTTCTCTTCCTCTTCTTTAGGCTCTTTTTTACGCTCTTTAGCTAGTTCTTAGGGATTAGTATTATTATAATAGTATGGTTTAACTACTATTATTTAGAATCTAGTTAGTCTACGTGGCATTTAGAGGATATAGGCTTTATAGTTAATTCTAAGAAGCTTATAAGGGCTATGCTAGCTATCTTTCTCTCTCTAAATACGTATATCTAATTAAAGCAGAAGTTAGTGCGTTAGCAATGTATCTAGGCTATTATAGGTGTTTAGAGTATTATAAACTTACTATTTTGCTAGGAATTATTAGACTTTATTAGTAGCTTTTTAGATTAACTTAGCCTATTAAATAATAGTTATACTTAGCAAAGACTTATTAGTTATTTATAGGTATGCTCTAAAGACAAGAAGCGTAGGAATAAGGCTATTTAGTCCTGCTAAATCATTTATAGCTTTAATAGCTATTTAAAGGCATTGCTCTTGCGTAAGCTCTTAACCTATTAAGTCTATAATAATATTATATACTCTTTATAATAGTCTATAATAGCGTTTAACTTTGCTAATACTATTATAAGCTTTTACTAGCACTTTATTAATCTTAATTAACATTAATTATACGTAGTGTTTGAATTCTAATAAAGCGAAGTTCTTTCTAGCATTATGAATAATCTAATCTAGAGGACTAAGGTATGTATTAATCTAACATTTACGTAGAGCGTTCTAAATATCACAAGCCTTCTGCTTATTAGGATTAAGGAATTATATAGCTTAGAATAAAGTTACTAAATTAACCACATAAAGCACTAGTTAATTATTAATTTAAACGATGTTAATAATAATCTTATAGTTAAATTCATGGTTATCTTTAATAGTGAACCTAAATCTGCCTAGAGCTCTTCTATTTAATTAATAGTAATGGTAAATCTTAGTTAACTTCTTAATAGCTTTTCTTTTAACCTTATAACTAGCTCTTTAAAGCAGTCTTATAAGTTATTTAACTAATAGATAACTAAATTAACAATGTAATTAACGAATTTCTATCTCTAATAGATAGAATGTAATTGTTTCTTTAGCTTCTAGAATTCACTAAGGATATCCCTATCTTCTTATAATTAGTATGGTTTTCTTGCCTTAAATTAGCAGATTCCTTAAGTTATCTAACTTAATGCCTATTCTATCTATATTAGTGATTAAGAAAAGGAAAGGTATTGCAGTCTTAATCACATAGAAGGGTATTATGCCTAATTTAGTAGGTATGTTTATTATACCTTATGTTTTTGCTAATCCAGCACTAAATTTAATCTCTACTTTAGTGCTTAGCTTAATCTTTAGCAATAGCATTAGCTTTATTAATACCTATAATTATTTAAGTCTAACTATTAATAATCCTAAAGCTCCTATATCTAGTAAGATACCTCTAAAGACCTTATTAGAGTAACATTCCTCTAAAACAAAGGTTATGCTTTAATCCTTATATAGATTATGCTTTAGATAGGCATGTTTAAAGGCTTAATCTCATAAGGTTATAATTACCTTATCGTTACTTAGTTAAGGCCCTATGGTAAAGAATTATATAATACTAAGTTAATTAAACTTTAACGTTAATGCTATTAGTTTATTAGCATTATTACTATCTTCTTCTTTATTAGCCTTAATATAGATTTCTACTATTTTCTAGGCCTTATTATTATGCTTATTATTCTCTTTAATTCCTTAACCTTCTTAAGCTTTATATGCTATAAGGTATGCTTAGAATTTTCCTTCTATTAAAGGTATTTAATGCTTCTTACTCTTTTACTAATATTCTTTTGCCTATTAGCGCTCTTTTTCTAAGTAATTTATTAACTAGTAGTTGCTTTTATTATAGATATAGTATCTTCTGCTATTATAGCGTTAATAATAATAGCTATAGCTTTTGCTATAACCTCTTTAATTATATAGTTAATTATAGCGGTAGTCTGTGAATATTATTTTATAATCTTTATGCTCTTTATTCTACTAATAGAATTAAACCGCTAATTTATTAGCTTTAGCAATTAAGATTAACTTATAAAGATCCCCTATAAGCCCTTTAAAACTAGGCAAATAATTATATTTAGCTTACCTATACTCTAGTATACTAGAGATTGCACTTAAGGTTTAATAATAAAGCTTTATATTAACTATTAAGGGTAGAAATAACCCTCTATAAACTCTTTTAAGTATAGTTAATAGGATCTTAAGGCATTCTAGCTTAGTTTTATTAGGGTTCTAGGCAATAATTACCTTTAGCGTTGTATTATTCTATTTATAGTAGTAGAATTACTAGTTACTTTCTGTTTTAAAGCATTAATAGATGTTATTAATTATTTACTTATAGGAGAGGTTTCTATTTATTAGATAATTAAGAAAGTATTACTTAGTATTACCTATAAGTATAATTAGAAGGGCTTTATAGAGGTATTCTTACGGAAGATTAAGCCTATTATATTTATTCTAAAAGAGATTAATCTTTAGCATAAGAAAGTTATATATCTTTTTACTATAATAATTATTATCTTTATAAGTCTTTATAAGCTTAGTAATCTTCCTAATAATCTAATCCTCTTATTACAAAGCTAATAATAGTGTAAATGGTAGTGTTTCTTAAGGTTATAAAGGAGTGTTAACTTCTAATAGCGGTTACCTTAAAGGTAAATTATAAGGGATTTTAGTAAGGGGGGAATTAAGTATAGGATTAAGGGCAGAGAAAAATTTATTTAATAATAGTTACTTTTTAACTTCTTCTTTAGGCTATAGTGCTTTTATTTCTTTATTAAGAACGTGTACTAGCGAGTTAGTAACTTTGCTAGATTTATCTTATATAACGTAAACGCTGTGTTTACGAAGGATATCTTATAAATCACGCACTAAGTATCTTAAGGCGCATTTAAAGGTCTTAAGGGTCTAATCTTAGAGATTATCTTAGAAGTTTTCCTAGAGCTTAAGATCTCTATATTATCCGCTATTATAGATATTAATTAGCTAAGCGAGTTAGTTATTAAGTTACTAATCCTTAGCAATCTAAGGATCTAGCTCTTTAGAGCTCCCCTAGTTAGTTATAATAATCTAGAAGTGTTTCTAAAGTTATAGCAGTAGGCTAGACTTTTTAGGTCTTTTAGGTCTAGATATTATAGGCATTATATTTTCTTATGTTATGTTTTTTATTAGCTAGTAAGGGGCTGATTTAATCTCTGGTTTAGGAAGGATGCTTCTAGAGCTATAATTCCTGGTTAGTTAATTAGTTTTCTTATAATAGATAATAAGATTAATTCTTCTATACGGAGGTCCTTAATAACTCTAAGATAGAAGGGGTTAATCCCTTAGAAGCCTAATAACTAGAGCTATTAATAATCTTCCTTTAGCATACTTCTATAGTTAAAACCTAAGCTAAACCTAATAGAATTGTCTCTTCTTAGTAATTCCCTAGCTTATCTATGGTTTTTTAACCACTAATTAGTGTTAGGAGGTCTTATAGAGGCAAGGGTCTAAGCACTAGTGTAGTTAGGGTTAAAGTAGTGATAATAATTAATAATAATCTTTTAGCTAATAGGCTACGTAGCTAAAGGTGTTAAGGGCATCGTGGGTCACGTGATTGACCCACTTGCGCGATGCACCCAATCATAGCGTAGCACTTGCGTTGTGCTCCACTTTCCGTGCGCGGCTGGATTTGACTATTCCGACAATAAACTTACTATCTTTATACTCTTTATTAGCTAGGATTAATATATAGCCTAGCTATAAGGTAAAGTCTTAATTATTAGTAAATAATCTATTAACAAATATAAAGAGCTTTACTTTTATAAGATTAAGTGGTATAAATATTAATCCTTAATCTAGATAGTTTATTTACTACTTAATATAATAATTAAGTTCTTTAATATTCTTAATTATTAGCTCTTAGTATTATATATATTATTTACGCTAGTTAGCTCTTTATGTATAGCTAGTACTAGTACTCTAGCTGCTTAGTCAAAAGGGAAAACCCTTGATTAGGAAGAAAAACCCCTTTACATCTGTGGTCGGGCCGACGCCAACCCTAACCCGGGCCTGCGTCGCTTTATGTGTAGCTAGTTATAGGTGTTTGTTACCAGCTTGTGCTAGCCTTATCCTATTAGAAATAAAAGAAAGAAAAAATAGGGAAAATAGGGTAAATAGGGTCCCTAGCCCTCTTTAACTCTAGTCTAACCCTACTCTGTTTCTATTCTAGACCTCCTCTCTTTGCCCTATAGTGTGGTGGACTTAGCTTTATGGTAGTGATTCACTTTTGGTTCACTTTTTAGCTAGCTCCTCTATGGCCCTACTTTTTAGCTATCTCTGGCCTGGTTCCGGCCCGTTAGTCTTATAAAGCCTAAGCACCTAGTGTTGTTTGCCCTCTATAGGGGGAGGATAGTCCTAATTCAGGCCCTAGGCGTTTCTAGGCCTAGGTCGCTTATGTGTTATCTGGTTGATTTTTTATCTTATGTTTTTATTTTCTAGTTAATATCTCTAATTTATCCCCCCCCCCCTTATGTGAGTATAAGAGAGGGCTCCTCCCCCTAGAGAGGTCTGACTTCTTTTCTCTTCCTTTATTAAACTTCCTATGAGTTCTTTTCCTCTTTAGAGCTATTTAAGGCTCTCCTAGGCTGGTTTTGGTTTAATTGCTAATGTTTGTCGCAGGCTATATATAATTCTGGCATAATAGCGTTAGGAGCTATAAGTATTCTAGTATCTATGCTGTTCCGGTTCTAACCCGCCTAGGAGACTGCGGATTTGGAGCGGTACCTAAGGAAATCCCTAACCAAGAAGCAGCTAGAGCAAGCTATAGTAAAGGATTTAAAGGTATGTCCCCTCCGCCCCTATTTTGCATCTATTATAAGCCTAATCCGCGGTAGTTAGGCGATCTATAAGGGATCTAGTGTGTTTCTTGTAAGTCTTGGTTAATTAATTGTCTAGGGCATTAATGCCATAATGTCGTCAGTAAGTCAGTTCGATTTAGGTTCAGAGATAAGGCTAACTGGTTTAGGTAGGGTTAGTTACTAATGCTTGTTTTAACTATTAGGTTTAAAACTATAGGTGTTTAAAGGTAGTAAACGCCTCTATTCTAGGTCTAATTCAACGCTAATCCGCTCTTAGCCAGACTTAACTAGCTAGCGGAATAAGCACTAGTGGTTAGTCGAAATCTAAGCGGCCATAGTCACTAGGGGTAGTGTAAGTGCTACTATGTCGGTTCAGTGGCGTATCTAGTCTAGGTCTAACGTCTCCCTAGGTCCTAGATAACTATTAGGACTGCGTTAAGAAACTTTATACTAGGAACTGCAGTAAAAAGAAACAGAGTGCGTCTATGGCGGGTCTAGGCCAGGCTAGTGCCGGTGGGGATTGGCATAATGAGATTATTTTCTGGTTACGGCGTTTGGACGCTCGTGCGGCAGAGACAAACCAGCTCCTAGCCGCTGCCTTGCCTGCTAAGGTGCGGGCTAAGATAATAGAGGATATAATTCTAGTTCTAGAGGAGGAGTAATATAGCTATTAGGTTATGGTCTAGGGGAGGGGCAAAGGCAGGTTAGTATAGGTATAATACTAGGAGTTAGTGGTTGAAATTAATCCGAAGACTATTCTAGATATTGTGATTCTACGTTATAGATCTATACCTAGCCTGCCTCCATTCCTACACCGTCTAATCTAGCGTTTTCCCTTAGTTATTTTCCATGTCTATTCCATATTAATTAACTCTAGCGCTTTAGAAACGCCCCAGGTTCTCCGCTCGCCTGCGTAGATTAAAGGCCAGGTCTTGCGCTAGGGTGTAGTATTAGAGTTGTCTCGTGCCCAGGAACCATCTAGCTAGAGATCTTGCCTTCAGGGGATCATTCAGGGCCAGCCTCGCTTCCCGTGCGTCTCCGGGCCAGCATGATCGGGGGCGTCTGTAGTTGTATTTAGTATAGTTAACTATTATGTAATATTAGTCTTCAACTGCTTAGCCATAGCTACATAGGGGCGAAGTCACCCTAGGAACGCCCCTCTAGAATAGGAACTTATTAAGGCTAATCTTCCCTATATGTAATTAGACTAGTGTTAAAGAGATGTGTTTTTCTAGCCCTATGTAGAATTTTTAGATTTCCTTTGGATTATAAGTGAGTGGGCGGTCCTTGGTCGGTTCTCTCGCGTGTCTGTGCCGCCTTGGTTATCCTCTGCCGTGCCAGTCCTCCCAGCGTCATTTCTATTCGTTGTATAGCTCTGCCTCTAGTTCGTTATCAACAGGGGGGGGTCTCCTCCTGCGTCATAGCACTGTCTCCACTAAGTCAGCTGCGGTTTAGATCCTTATTGCTATTCCACTGTTTACAATTCTCTCTTTAAACTTCTGTTTTATCTTATTAAGGTACAGGTCTAGGGGGGGGACACAAGTCTTAACCTCTAGCTAGGCAATAGGTGTGGCCTTAAACGCGCCGGCCACGATTCGGAGGCAGGTTAATTAGTCCGCTATAAAGCTTCTAACTATTCCTCTTAGTTTTCTGCCCTTCTTGGTTAGGGTGTGATAAGCGCTTGCCCTATAGGCAAGAACAGGTTAGACTACCTGCGTATATAGGAGTTAGGTGTCTCTAAAGCTATAGCCCTAAGCTAATACTACTAACGTAAAGAGTGTAAGCCGCTGCTAGGTAAGCTTGCCTTTAAGGATGTTCTTATAGGCGCTCTAGTTAAGTTTTTTATCCACCTAGACTCTAAGGAACCTACAGGACTCTATAAGTGCTATCTCTTCTATTCTAAGCCAGACCCTAGCCTAAGGGGGCTAGTAGGCTTTGCTAAAGTGTATAAGTTTGGTTTTTGCTAGGTTAAATTTTACTCCCGCTTTTTTTGCCTATTCTTCGCAGACCTTCTATGCAGTTTCGAGCCTCTTCCAGGTCTAGGCTATGTTTTTGCTAAATACTACTATGTTTGTGTTATTAGCGAATCCTATAGCCACCGTGCCTAGGACAGCCCGGAGGCGTACGTAAAGCTTTACTAAGTAGAGGAGGAAGAGGATTAGTAAGAGGGGTAAGCCTTGTAGGGTGCCCACTTTAATCTTAAAGGGTCTTAAGAGTCTACTATTAAAGCTAAGCTAGCTTGTTCTATCCGCGAGGAAGCTATGTATTACAGCTATTAGCTAACGTAGTATACCTATTTAGATTAATAGGTTAATTAGGTATAGGTAGCTAACTCTATTAAACGCCAACGAAATGTCTATCTACGCTAGCAAGGCAATACTGCCTCTGCCCTAGGCCTCTCTTACACATTCTATAAGGGCTCTAATTACGGTTTCCGTTAACCTATTTATCCTATTACCTATTTATAGTTCAGGGAGAAGGCCCTTTACCTTAGCAAAGGCCGTGAGTCGCCTTATAATCGCTGCTTCTATAATTTTTCCTACTATATTTAGTAGTAAGATAGGTCTCTACGCATTAGCTCTTCTTATCTCTTTAGTTATTTTGCCTAGTTTTCTAATTACTACTACTCTTATAGTCTAGAACTAGGTTAGGAAGTACCCTACTTTAAGGATAGCGTTTAGTAGTTAGGCTATAGCCTCTTTTACTAGTTCCTTATAGGCTTTAATAAGGCCCGCTAGGAGTTTATTATCTCCTAGGGCCTTCTAGCTAGCTATGTTTAATAGGATATTCGTAATGTTCTCTATTCCAAATTATTCTTTGTCTAGGAACAGTGTGTTATTAAGTTCTAGGAAGGCAAGATCTAGGATATAGGAGAGGTCTGCTATAGGTTTAGGGAAGAATCTTTATGCTAGTACACTAGCCTTATTGTTATAGGTAGTAGCCAGGTTAGGGTTATTATTAGTCCTCTCTAGTTCTAGAAGTCTAGGGAGTTCCAGGGGGGCCTAGCTACGGAGCTAAGCCCACCTCTCTAGTTTCCATACCCCACTATCTTTTTCCCACGTATTAGCCTTCTATAGGGCCTCTCTCTATATATTCCTTTTCTCCTCTCTAATAACGCGTTCTTAATCCTTATCCGCCTTAGAATAGGCCTGCTAATTCGTGTCTATCCTCTGGCGTCTCTATTATCTCTTAGCTTATCTAGCTTTAGCAACTACTTCTTTTGCTTTCCTTAACTACCATGCCTCTAGGCTAGGGAGTCCCTAGCGCTTCCATAGGGCTGCTTTCTCTACTATCTATTACAGGTTTATAATAAGCCATGTTGCGTATACGTTAATCCCTTCCTTATCCTAGGGGTTTAGTGCGTTTTCCGCTTAGAGTTATACCACTGCCTCTGCCTTTATATATAGTCTATTTATTGCGTTCTAGGTATGTCTAAGGACTAGGGGGGTGTTTTCTTGTTGCGCGGTAAAGATGCTAATTAGCTACGGAATATAGTTAGATCCTATAAGGTCTTCCGCGCTATTATAGTGGACTTAAATGTCTAGGGTTGCCCACGCTAGGTCTATAGTGCTATCTCTATTGTCTTTGTGTTATCTCATAGGTTCCCCTCAGGGCATTACTAGACTAAGCCTCTACTAGCTCGCGAAGTCTAGTAGTTCCTCCGCTCCTCTAGTTATCCTATCTAGGTTATCCTAGAGGGGGTGTTTTTAGTTAAAGTCGCCCATAAATACGCTTTAGCCACAGGGCTCTTCTATGTTAATAGCACGGATAGGGGTATTCTAGTTATTAGTATACCCTTCTAAGTAGAGGGAATAAATGTTAACTCCTTTTATTTCTACTAGTAACTAATTAGTTCCTCCCTAGGTTAACTATAATCCTATGTTATGCTTCTTATTTATATATACCGCGTTTTGCCTATTATAGTGTGCTAGTTAGAACTAGGCAAGGCCCAGTGCCAGGGGCCATAGGTGCTTTATGTGTTCCCACTCTTAGATTGCGATTATGTCTATATTAGTTCGGTAATAGAGCGCAATATGTATTAGGCTGTCCCTCTTATTTACATTCTAGAAGAGGACTTGTAACATTATTGTGTTAATCAGGGGGGTAGTGGGTCTCTGCTATCTTGTGCCGGTTCTAATCTAGTTCTGAGTTATTCTACGTATTACCTAATGCTTCTAGCTCTAGGCTATTTAGCACTCTATTCTGCGTTTATAGGGCAGCCTCTTTTTCTTCCTATTGCAATAATAGGTTCCATAGCTATGCTAGGCCTCTCTTAGGGTAGTGTTAGGCTTCTGTCTGGGGAGTTAATAGCAAAACGTGATAGTTATTCTAGATATCCTGCCTTTGCCATATTCTACTTCTCTCTTAGTATAGGATAGTCCCTAGACTAGGCTAGGTGCGGGCCGGAGCATAGGATATGGTTTTCTTTTATTTATCCGCTTTTTATTAGGCAGGATGTCTCTCTGTCTTTATGCTAGCTAGCGCTGCACCTGCTATACCTTAGAGTTGCCTTGCAAAACTTTGTAATATAGCCTATTTAGAAGCAGTTATAGCACTATTAGGGTTATAGGGTCTTATCGTATAGTTTAGTTTAGAATAGCTCCGCTTTAAAGACTATTCTGTCTTAGCATATCTTATTAGTGTCTTTAACCTTAGCTAGTCTAAGAATTAGGGTAGTTCTTTAGGCGCCTTCTCCCTAGGGGCGCCTTATGGTTACCTTAATTACGTTTACTTTATTTACTTTTCTAATCTTAGTTACTAGGTTTTTAATAGAAGTATGCTTTATTAGGAATCCTTTAATAATAATGCTAAGTATATAGTAGTAGAGGGTTACCTCTAGACCAAAAGCTTTAGTAATCTATTTTTAGTCCTCTCTGTATTAGGCAGCGTTTCCTTTAAAGGTAATAATTGTGTCCCTGCTAGGGAGTTATCTAGCTGCTACTACTACGGCTTAGCTAGTGGCTCTGTTTACCACTATTATCATATCCTTAGCGCCTCTAGACTAGAGTAATTCCTAAATAGTGTTTCCTTTAATAAGTACTTCCCTATGCTATCTACTAGGGATCTAGAGGGGGAGAGGTTTGTTGTTTAGTCTTCTTAGCGCTAGTCTAGCTATAATACTTGCCTAAGTTAAGGCATTATTATCCTTAGCTTCTTCTTTAATAGCCTCCTTAAGGGCTTATTTAAGGGCTTCTTTAGTGGTGCGGATATTGCTATTATTGCTATTTGTTATCCTAATCTCAGTACGGGCGCGGTCCGCCGCCTAGCGGGCTATAGCCTTAGTAATGCGCCATACCTAGGTAACTTTGTCGCTAGGGATAAGGCTAGCTATCTTATTATAGAATTTCGTCTTGTTAGGATGTTTAAATTAGTTCCGATCCGTCGTTAGGTCGTTCTCACCTCTCTGGACATTAAACTGTCCTATTCCTGCATTTAGGTAGTGGCAGCTCTATGCTAGCCCCCTTTCTCCTGCGTTAATTACTATTGGTATCTTACCCTTACGCCTGCCTCTAGCTCTGTCGCGATGCGATATCGTAGGGGGGGGTAAATAGAGGTGGAGAATTCGAATATTAATGTGGTTTGTATTTTAGAGGCGATTCCGGACCTTTAGATTAGTGCGGAAGAAATCTTTTCTACTCTCTCTTAGTATTATATAGTAATAGAGAGATTAAAGCTTGCCTTAGGTTAGTAAATTAAAGTAATATAAGTACCTTAAGCCCTTTGCTTAATATATTTTTTTACTAAATCTTTAAGCAGCATTAGTTAAAGCTTATTACTTTACCCTTTTTACCGTATCTTAATAGTATTATTAGTTAATTAAATAATTCCACTATTAAATATAAAGGGATTATTAGGCTTAATAAATTACTTTAGCTTTGTAGCGAATTTAGTAGTAATTAATTAATCTTCTTCTAGTTATAAGAATCCCTTATCTAATAGACTAAGAGTATTATTAGTCTATATTTCTATATATCTAAAGTAAGGGCTTTTAGCGGATATTACTAGTAAGCATAGGTTATAACTTAATGTTATTATCTAGAGATTCTCTCTATAGTGCTTATAATAAGTTACCTACTAATATATACTAGCCTCTATAATGCTATAGAGAGGCTTAATAACTCTTATAATTATGTTTTTAGGGTATTAATGTTATGGACTCGAGCTTGGAAGCTCGGGTCATGTCTCCGGTCAATCCCGGATCCGGAAAGGACGCGTAAAGACCGCGGGCTATGCGCAGCTAGGTTAGGGCTATGCGCAAGCCGCGCATAACACACATACATAACGGTATAAAGGCAGATCCTATGTAACCTCTAGCTTAGTTCCTTTCTTCTCCTGTAAGGATAATATTACTATTTGGAACGCTTACGAGCAGCAGCCCTAAGGCCAGTTCTTAACAATTAATTATAAATTTAAATAGGGAGATAGGTAAGGATTGTTTAATTTAGTAGCATTTAGGATTATACATATACCTATATAATATCTTAAGTCTATAGGAGAAGTCCTTTGTTAAGAAAGGAGGGAGTAGTTATAAGGATTAAATATTAGCTTACTCTTTAGATTATTAGGGCTTATATAAGAATTACTTACTTTACTTTATTACTAAATCCTTAGATAATAAGCCTTAATTTCTTATATAGTTAGCCTATCTTACCTTTAACCTTATTAATAATATAGGAATTAAAGATTTAAATCCCTTAGTATTTCTTCTTATTAAAGGTAATAAATTTAAATATACCTTAACTAATTAAAGTATTAATCTTAGCCTTTATTAAGAGTTTAAAAGGTTTACTAGGGGTTATAATAGTGCTTTCTTTATATAATTAAATTATAAGCTTAAAGTCTACTTTCTCTTTACTTAATAGGAAGGTCTTAGGATTATTTATTAATTAATCTACCTAATTAATAATTACTAGAGGGTGTTATGGACTCGAGCTTAGAAGCTCGGGTCGTGTCTCGGGTCAATCCCGGATCCGGAAAGGGCGCGTAAAGACCGCGGGCTATGCGTAGCTAGGTTAGGGCTATGCGTAAGCCGCGCATAACACACACACATAACGGTATAAAGGCGGATCCTATATAACCTCTAGCTTAGTTCCTTTCTTCTCCTATAAGGATAATATTACTATTCAGAACGCTTACAAGCAGTAGCCCTAAGGCTAGTTCTTAATATATATTATCCTTTACTATAGAAATATAATAGCTAGCAAATATACCGCTACCACTAGATAGGATAGACACTAATAAGGTAGTAAGGTTATAGGAGCTTATTGCTTAGCAATTAAGATAGATCTAGGAACTTGCTAATAGGTAGAAGTTAGACTTAACTAACTAATTAGTTAAACGTAAGCCCTTATCTATAGGACCCCTATTTAATAGTAAAAGAGTCCTTTTTATAGCATAGTAAAACCTTATATCTTATAAGCTTAATATAGATAGGGGGTTTATTAAGTCCTAGCAGGACTAATAGTGCTTTATCTACTAAAATCTATTACTAAAGGTCTAGGCCTAAGTTACCCTTTTTTTTAAAAAAAGGCACTTAGTGTATTATAATCCCTAAAATTTTTTAACCTACTTAAATAAGATATTTAATAACCCCTATTAGCAGGAATTAGTAATTATAGAACTTAACTAGATAGTATAATAGCCTAATAAATAATTTAGTAACTTCTATATTTATTTTAAATAAAAATTAGCGCTAGCTAGGGGATTAGATTAAGAGAACTCTATAAAGCTTACTAAGCTACGCATAGCACTTAATAAGTAGATAAGGGACTATAGCATTAGATAGGATATATTGCAAATAGATTACTTAGCGGTAATAGCTTACTATTATAGCATTTTGTTAGATATTAAGTTATATTATTTAGAGGAGAAGAATTATACGCGAAAATAAGTGTATATGCCTAAGGCCCTAGCCTAGGATAAGGACACTCCTATAATAGATATATAATCTATATATATAGTAAGGGCCTAAAAAGGATATAGGAAGTCACTAGGATAATAGCATAAGGTAAAGTTAGGTAATAAGGCTAGTAGTAAGTAGGCTAAGTAAGTTACCTAGGCTATATGTAATATATATTATAATAAGGGTAAGTGTTTATATTATAGCTTAGGGAAGTATTTTATTTATACCTATCCTATGCTCCCTCTAAGATATTAGTAAGGGAAAGCAGCTATTAATATATATAATATAAAGAAAGAGGAGAAGGACTCTAGGGAAGAGAAGAATATAGACTTATTAGAAAAAGAAAAACCCTAGCATTAAGTTATTTAACTAGGGTTATAGGGAGGATAGATAGAGAGGCTTTATAGTAAATAGTTATTACTAATAAGGACTTTAAATAGATTTAATTTAATATAGATTCTTTACCCTTTTTAGTTCCTGCTTTAATTAATAAGACTACCTTTATAGATACTCTAGTTAATATAGGCTATAACTGCTATGCTACTATAAGTAAATACCTTATCTAGAAACTCTAGTTAGAATGCCTCCCTCTCTTAAATAAGAGGTTAGTTTACACTGTAGTTAGTGTAAAGTAAGGGGGAAAAGAGAGCTATAAGAAAAGGTTATATATAATATATATTATCCGTTTTTAAGTGGATTTAGATAGATAGGAAACGCCTATAGTTACCTATATAATCCCTAGGTTAATAAGGTAGCTTATCTTAGGGATACCATAGATAGAGTAGAATAAGATTAACTTAGATATAGCATATTACTAGCTTTACGTAGGATTAGCTAATAACCTATAAGTTTAGGCATTAGCTAATAGAAAGGTAGAATAGCTAATAATATCTATCCTAGGCTTTACCTTCGTAGGCATAGTATAGCGCGTAAAGAAACAGAAAGAATATATCTAGCTTTATGCTACTAGCCTATAAGAAATCATAGCAATCCTATAGATAGATGTAACACTAGAGGTTATAGAGTAGGACCTGTTATTCTCTTTACTAAGTATATTATAGGATTTTACGGATCTTTTCCTAGAGAGTAAAGCAAATGCCTTATTACTATACTAGGGATAATTAGATTACTATATTTAATTAAAACGTAATCTAGATAGGACTAAACCAGAGCTTCTATAGGTATTATTATATAATATACCCTAATATTATCTTCTTAAAATTTAGAAGTAAGTAATAGACTTAATAAATAAGGGCTAGATATAGGCTAGCTTCTCTTTAGCAATAGCCTTAGTCTTATTAGTAAAGAAGCTAGGAGGAGGCTAGCGGTTTTATATAGACTATTAAGCTCTTAATAAGATTATAGAATAAGACTATTACCTATTATCTCTAGTAAAGGAGATACTATAGTTATTATTAGAGGTAAAGTAGTTTATAAAGCTTAATATATAAGTAGTGTTTTACTATATTTATATTACTAAGGGCAAAGAACACTAGATAGCCTTCTAAATACGTTTTAGGTTATTTAAGTAGCTTATATGCCCCTTTAGTCTAGCTAGCGCGCTTACTACCTTTTAGAGATATATTAATAAGGCGCTTAGCGGAATACTAGGGAATTATGTAACTACTTATCTTAATAATATCTTAGTCTACTTAGGAGGGTCTTAAAAGGACTATATATAAAAGATTTAAGTAGTGTTAATAAGATTATAGTAAGTAGGGCTAAACCTAGATATAAAGAAATGTGTTTTTATAATAAAGAAAGTTAAGTACCTAGGGTTTATTATTTATATAGGAAAGGAGATTTGCCTAAATAGGGAGAAGATTACTATAATTTAAGACTAGAAGGCACTAATAAGGGTCTAGGGAGTTTAAGGTTTTCTTAGATTTACTAACTTTTATTAAGATTTTATACTATATTTCTTAATAATTATAGGCCCTTTGATTAACCTTATAAAGAAAGGGGTTTCTTTCTAGTAAATAGATAAATATAATATAGCTTTTAAGACCCTAAAATTAGCCTTTATATTATACCCTATCTTAATATAATAGGACCCTAATAAGGATATAGTGGTTAAGGCAAACTATTTAGGAATAGTACTAGGGGGGTGTCTCTCCTAGTTTAATAATAAGGGTATATTATACCTAGTAGCTTACTATTCCGCTTACCTATAGCTAGCTTAATAGAACTACACTATATATAATAAGAAGCTATTAGTAATTATATCCTATCTAAAGGTATGGTTAATAGAGTTATATAGCGTTAGTAAGCTATTTATAATACTTATAGACTATAAGAACTTAGAATATTTTATTATGCTAAGGGAGATATTAGAATAATAGGTAAGATAGGCAGAGACGCTAGCGCTATTTAACTTTAACTTATAATATAGGCCTAGACTATAGGCAGTAAGGCTAGACATGCTATTAAGACGCTTCTAGGAGGAGGCATATAAGGGAGAACTAGAGAAGCTAATTATATATTTAGTAATAAGGCTAGCCTAATACTATTATAAATAAACTATTCTAAGCTTTAGTATAAGCCTTATCTTATTATTAGGAAATAGTAGTATAGGGGACACTATAGCTATGCCTATAGGCTTACTAACTAGAGTAATAATATTTATAGATAAGTATCTCTAATCTTTATAAGACTAATCCTTAGTTTATAATATAACTTATAAGATATATCTTAATATAGTTAGGGTAAGGGCCTAGAAGTTTCTAGAGGCTACTAATATAAGGGAGTAAATAGCGGATTATTAGATTAGTGCTAAAGGCATACTTTAGTTCTAAGGCTAGACTTAGATCCTTACTTAGGAACCCCTTACTATAACTTTAACCTAGTAGGTATATAATTTACCCTTACTAGGCTACCCTAGCTATAATATAACCATTAAGATACTTTAAAGGGACTTTTACTAGGATAGTATATTATAAAGCATTGCTTAGTTTATAAGGAACTACCACTATTATAAGGGGTAGAGAAGCTACTAACTAAGATAAGGCTTACTAAAACTAATTCCCTTACTAGATTATTACTAGTTATAGATCTCTATTAACTTTATAATAGACCTACTAGCTTAATACCTAGATAACCTATAGTTCCTTATGGTTATTACAGATAGACTCTCTAAGTATA
This sequence comes from Epichloe sibirici, assembly GCA_022702365.1. Classification (NCBI taxonomy): domain Eukaryota; kingdom Fungi; phylum Ascomycota; class Sordariomycetes; order Hypocreales; family Clavicipitaceae; genus Epichloe; species Epichloe sibirici. The sequence continues at coordinate 580,335 of JALAAE010000001.1, read as the reverse complement.
TCTAGCTAGAGGCTATAATATTAATAGGGGCTAAAGCATATGCGGAATAGTTTAAATAGTGTTAGTAGTGGTTCTATGGTTTTCCTACACAAATTATTATAGATTATAGTTTAGACTAGTTAAGTAACTTTTAGACTATGCTTTATAATTAAGTAAGTATATAATAGTTACTATTAATAGCCTATTATCTATAGATAAATAGCGGCATAGAAAGGGCAAATTAAGAGGTATAGGCTATCTTATAGGTAATACTATCTTTTTCGCAGTTTAAATAGCTAGATTATCTCCCTACATATTAGCTTGCATTAAATAATAGGGACTTATTAGTAATAGGGATTAGCGTAAACATAGCCCTATATAGTTATAACTTAGTAATAATTCAGAAACCACTAGATAAGCAAGTATCTTATACCTTATTAAAGGGAAGGGCTTAAGCATTCCTATAATATCTTAAGAAGGGCTTAGATTTAATATAGGCTACTATAGCGTTTATTTAGTAATAATAATAGAAGGAGATAAATAGTAGTTAACGTCTAGTAAAGCGTTTTTAGGTTAGGGACTATATATAGTTAAACCTTTAAAACTTTAAGATAAATAAACTATATAAAAAGTTAGATTAGGTTATAGCTAAATATAAGGTGCTTAAGGTCCCTATGCCTTTAACTATTAAACTAGATATGCTAAGGGGATTACACCTTATCTTCTATATAGACTTAGTATAATATATAGCCTTTAACCTATTACTAAGTTAAATACTAGTAGATAAACGTCCCTTACTAGAACTTATAATAATAGATACTAACCCTAATCTCTTAGAGTATTAGGTAAAAGAGATACTTATAGCTAAAAACGTAAGAGAATAGGGGTTAAGATAAGATATACTAGTTAAGTAAAAAGGATATATATAGCTAACTTAGGAACCGCTAGAAAGCATATAAGACATAGAGGCACTAGATAGATTTAAAGCATAATAGGGTAATATAATAACATATAATAGGCCTAAGAAATTACATTTTTATTTAACTACTAAAGCATAGCAAATCCTATTCTCCTCTATTATATATATAGCCTAGAGCTAGTATTCTATAATAAAAAAAAATAAATAAATTAAGCTATAAGGGGTAGGGAAGGGGGGTTAGTTACTCTATTCTAGTTCTATCCTAGGGGATAATAATTATAGGTAGTGTTTAGCTAGCGGATAAGGGCCTTATTAAATACACGCTACTTAGTAGTAGTAGTCTTCTAAACAAAGGTAATATAGAATAGATTCTTATTTATTATAGCTATACTATAGAAAAACTCTATTACTATATTACTACTATAATAAGTAAGAGATATTTACTAGGCTAAGGTAAGGGCCTAGGACTTAGTAGTGCCTTAGGTATAAGCTATGCTAGTAAGGGATAATAAAAGGGGTATTACTATAGTAAGATTAATTTAGGTAGTAGCTAAAATAGTATTAAAATATTTTTAATAGCGGATAAAAGTTTTTATTAGAATAATATAGTATTTCTTTTTAGAAGTAATATACTTTATAGCTAAAGTCTTAATAGCTTTACTAGTAGCTAAAAGGTTTATTAAGCGCTTATATATATATTATAGCTTTAGGTTACCTAAATATAAATATAGCTCTTAGCTATATAAATAATAGGCATGCTAATAGGGTAAATAGGCCTAATAAGACTCTAGGATACACTCTTATATCCCCTTATTATAAAGATTATTTATATATTAAATATATAAAATCTCTTACTCTTTACTATTAAAGTTATTAGAGTTATTAGAATTACCCTCTAGGATATAGCTACTAAGGTAGCTTAGTTTTTTAGGGGGAGGGAGAGGTAGTAGTAAGGGGGGAGAAGTATTACTAGTAATAGTAATAGCAATAATGCTTAAGGTAATAGTAGTAAATATAATAGTAAGTAAACTAGGCATAGAAAGGGGGTATAAAGGGAGATTAATAGGATAATTTAATTAAGGTAAGCAGTAGAAAACTAATAAGATAGAGGAAATAAGAGTATAGAATAGAAAAAAAAAGGAAAAGAGTAGGGAATATATAAGAGTATTTATATCCTAATAATAGCACTAAGGGGTTATAACTATATACTTACTTTAAAGAAGAGCAAAGGGGGGATATTAGATAATTAGCTATAAAGGGATTAGAGAGATAGATAATAGCTAGGGGAAGAAAGGGGAACTTAATAGGCAAAGAATAATATATAAAGAGAAAGTAAGGGTAGCTAGGTAGGTAAAGTATAATATTAGCTAGTAATAATATAGAAATAATTTAGTTTAGTATTATAGGGAGAAGAGTTAGTAAGGGAAGCTATTTTTTAATAGGCTAGGGGTAGGGTAGCCTATAGGGAAAAAATTTCTTAGCCTACTAGGCTATATATAAGACCTACATAGGCCTTATACATACACGTAACGCTAGCTATGCAATACGCTACTTACTTATAGGTTTACTAGGGGGCTATACACTAGCCCTACGTAGGGCATAATATAACTATGTAATAATAGCTATGTATATACACTACTTACTTATAACTTAATAACTATAAAGAAGGGAAGGGGAAGGCCTAAGTAAGGGGGTATATTATAAACTTAAGCTTAAAAGCTTAGGTTATATCTTAGGTTAATCCTAGATCTAGAAAGGGCATGTAAAGACCATAGGCTATGCGCAGCTAGGTTAGGGCTATGCGCAAGCCACGTATAACACATACACATAATGGTATAAAGGCGAATCCTGTGTAACCTCTAGCTTAGTTCCTTTCTTCTCCTATAAGGATAATATTACTATTTGGAACGCTTACGAGCAGCAGCCCTAAGGCCAGTTCTTAACAGAGGGTTCTTTTAGGGTCTTCTAGGCCTTCTCTTTAGGGAAACTAAAGGTATTATATTTTTAATTTATACCTCTTAGTCTTCCCTTTTAATTACCCTTAGATTAAGACTTCCTTTTAATAATAGCTTCTCTTTATTAAGGTCTTTATAGTAAGGCTTAATAGAGGTAAATCTAAAGACTTTAGGGCCTTATAGAAGATTAAGGGTATAGCTCTCTCTATCTATTATAAGAAGCTTATATAGGCCTTACTATCCCTTACCTTCTTACTATATAAGTATAGGTAAGGTAAGTAAGAGATTAAGAGTTAGTAAGGTATTAAGGCTATTTCTTATAATAAGAGCTTTATTAACTTTTTATAGGGTATATAGCCTTTTAATCTCCTTTATTACCTTTTATACTATAAGGGTTTATTACTTAATATTAGGTAATAAAGGGGATTTATTAACTATTTATAAATAAGCGCTAAAGACTAGGAGGGTTAGAATAATACTATTTAGGCCTATAGTGTTATTAAGGGCTTTAATAGCTATTTATAGGGTAATAGCTTTAGGTATTATTAGGTATTTACATTAGATAATATTATAGGCTTTCTAGAGTAGCCTATAATACCTTTTAACCTTACTAATACTATAGTATACCTTAATAGGAACTTCTTTAATTAAGATTAATATTAAAGCTATAAATTAATAGAATTCCTTACTTCTAATCATTATACTAGTATTAGTTATAATCTAATCTAGAGGACCTTAGTAAGTATTAATCTAGTAGAGTTAAAGGGCTTCCTATATTACCCTTACTATAATATCTTTAAGGAATCTAGCTATATTAAATAATATAGCTATATTAATAGTATAAAGAATAGGGCAGTTACTATTAAGATATATAATATCTATAATTACTTTATAATTAAAGTTATATTTATCCTTAAGGGTAAATTTAAAGTAATATAGGTTATTTATATTTATTTAATATTAATAGCAAATCCTTATTAATTATCTAATAGTTTTATAATCTACCTTATAGCCTAATTTAGAAAGTATATTATGAAGTTAGCAGATAGAAGGGTAACTAAATTAGTAATATAAACGCTATAATTTAACCTTAGTTAGATAGCTCTAAGTAATCAATCTCTCCTTTTATAGAAGTATCTATAAATATCCTTATTTTTATATAATAGGTACTTTAATATTACCTTATTAGAGGATATTCTAAGAGATATAGAAATTAATCTTAAGGTAATCTATATCTATAAGGCATAGTAAGAAGGGAGTGTTTATAGGTATTATATAGAATAAGATAATACTAAAAGAAGTAAGTATATTCATTAATCTAATTAAGAGGATTAGCTTATTACTTCTAAATCTAATTATTACCTCCCTAGCTTTAGATTTATTAAGCTAGATCTTAGGGATTAATTATTATAGGGTAAGAAATTAGGGATGCCTTACTAATAAGTAGCTTATAGCTTTAGTATTAGGGATAATACCTTAGAATATACCTAAAGAGTAATAGTCTTTAAGAAGAAAGGTAGTTAGAGCTTCTTTTAGTTATTAGAGATTAAATAGATTCTCCTTTATAAGGGTATAGGTAACTACTTAATTTATAAGAATTTCTATAGTTATATAACTATTAATTATTATACCTTATATAAAGAAGCTTATAGGGATTTTATCTTCTTTACCTTCTTTCTTAAATCTAAGTTCTATTATATAGGTAAAAATCTTATTTTCTTTAGAAAGAATACTATTATTCTCTTTACCTTTATATTAGTTTAGGAAAGTATTATAGAAAAGGGTTATTAGTTCTATAAGGTAATAGTTCTTAAAGTATTAATATACCTTTTTATATTCCTTTTTAGAGTGTTTAGTTAACTAATACCCTTCTTTACTACATATATAGCACTTCTTAGTATATAAAACACTTCTAATACCTTAGGAGCGTAATTAGCTATAATAGGCTTCCTTACTATATTTATTATACTTTTAATTAGTCTAGTATTACTCTTTTATATTAGGCCTTAATAGGAATTAGTGCCTTTTATTTAACTCTTCTATAGTTATTTAGATAAATATCCTTATATATTTATAGAATTATTATAAATTAGTAAAAGGGTTAATAAGGTAAGTTCTATATTCTATAATACTATAGTATATAGAGATTAATTAATTCTAAAGTACTCTTTTAAATTAGGTAATATCTAAGACTACTTATTAAAGATTTATAAGCTTTATAACAAGTTTCTTAAAGTAGTTAAGCTTTAACTTCTCTAGGTTCTCTTATATAATTTAATATAGCTTTATATTTTATTACTTAAGGAAATATCTTTACTTTATATTATCTATCTTAAACCTTTATTTAATCTAAGTAATAAGAGTCTTAATATCTTAGGGATTACTTAGCTTATATAAATACTTATAATAGTATATTAAAGCCTTTCCTTTAAGTATAGCCTTAAGAGTATATCTAGCCTTATAGGGTTTAATACCTAGTATCTTATATTTCCCTTAGAAGATTATTGTCGCTTCCCTCGGACCTTCAGGTCTTGTTCGGCCCGTTCGTAGCCAAAGGTGGGGCTAAGTGTGGAGCCACGAAAGGGATACACGTAATGCGATTAGTCGCATCGCGCACTGCCACCACATTGCGAAGCCACTACCGCCCTATATCTCTATTCACTTTCTCTCACTTTCCTAGCTAGCTAGATTCCTCTCCTTCTCCCCCTTTTTAAATAAATAATAATTAATTACAACTATTATTAACTTTAACCTATTGCACTAGTGCATTATCCCTTAGTAAAACCAATACTAATTAGTGATTAATAAAACTATAGATAAGCTAGGTTTATAAAGAAGAGATATTCCTATAATTATAACCTCCTTCCTATAGAGTCTAGAAGCAATCCATAGAACCTTTATTATAAAAAGAGATTTAACTATAAGCGTATGCTAAAGGAAGAGAGTAGATTACTTTAGATAACTTCTTAGGCTTCTAAGGGATTAATTCCTTCTATTATAGAGTCTAGGAGCAATCTAAGGGACCTTTGCTTAGAAGAGTTAATCTTCTTATTTATTATAAGCTTCTAAAAGGATTAATACTTTAACTATTAATTCTAGGCATTACTAAAGGAATATTGCATTAAAGGATTAATCTTTAAGGTTAATTTTTTTTTACACTATCCTTTATTATCCCTTCTTACCCTCTTCTCTTCTTCTTTCCCTTTACCTATATTCTCTTCTTTCTTTTCTTCCCTTTAAAACACATAATAGCTATAATATTAGCACTAATAAGACCCTTAAAGGCTAAATTGCTAAGATAGCTATAACCTTACTCTTTATTACTTAGCTCTAACTAGGAAAGGCCTATTAAACTAAATCCTAATACTGCTAAAGAGTATAAACTAAATAACTATATTATAAGGTTTATCTACCTTAGTAAGCATTATGGATAGCAGAACGAAGACCTTTAGGAGACCTTCTAAGAGGACCTTAAAGGTTAGTCTAAGGAAACATTTAAAAGAGCTTTAAAGTACCTTATACATAACTTCTAAAACTACCTATAAGAGAAAGGCATTTATATTACCTAAGGCATAGGCACTATTATTGTGAATACACTAGAATAAGTGCTTTAAGAAGAAATAAGATTACCTTAGCTAAAAGATAAATCTTCTAAACCTCTAGAACCTTAATTGTAATCCTAACCTATAATAACCCTAGAGCCTTAAGCACAAACCCCTAAAGAGCCTTAATAATACCCCTATCCCTAGTAACCTACCCCTCCTGCCCCTCCTATATAATATATTCCCTCTAATAAGTAGATTATAAAGAAGATCTCTAAACTTATAAAGATATATAAGGATAGTAATTATTATAGTGAAAAGCTATATAATTTCCTTATACTAAAGATTACGCTCTTTAAGAGCAAATATAAATAAATTAATCTTCCCTAATCCTACTTTTACAAAGCCTTCCCTATTATATTAATAGGAGATACTAAATAACACTTCCTTAACTACCTCTCTAGAAAGAACCTCTCTTATAAAGAGATAATAGCTAATATCTATTAATACTTTAAGATAGCAAGCAATTAATAGTTCTACTAGCGCAAATAGAGTAACATAACGCTACGTAATATTATTGCTAAAAACCCTAAGAAAATAAAGCTTAAGTGCCTTAAGATTATATTAACTACCCTTAAAAGAGTCTATAGGGGATTATTTCCCTCTAATATAGTTAATATAGAACTCTATAAGTAGATATTAAACGCAATCTCTAGTGTATATAAATATAAGGTTATTAAGTATATGCACTTACCTGGTTTTAAAGGCCTTGTAGGAGACCTTTGTAAATTAATTAGTATTATAGAATTAAGTAAAGGGATATTCTAATATAACTAGTATTAAGATACTAAAGACCCTTTAGAGGTGATGTATATTAACTATTAATATAATATATAAGGTTATAATAGAGGCCATAGGCAGGGCTATAGGTGCTTTATTTGTAGTAGAAGCGGATACTAGTTAATGAATTACCTAGATAAAGAGCAATAATAAGAAAAGGATTACTAGTGAAAGAGTAAAAGATATTATAAACCTCCTTTAGAGAAGAAGTTTTAAGCATTCCTTATATCTTATAAAGGTTATAATAATAGGCAAGCAAACAAAGATAATAATATTAACTTTAATAAGATCTTGCTATCTATAACTAAGTTCTAAAGGATAACCGGAAAACGGAATAACAAGCGACTGAACTAATAAGAGGCTTAGATCTAATTATCTAGATCCACTTATGTATACTTTCGTTTAATTTGATTTTTATTGCGTTTTTAGGCTCTTTAGCTATAAAGAAAAAGAGAAAATTACTAGTGTTACTTCCCTTAGACCTTCGGGTCTTGTTTAGCCCGTTTATGGCCAAAGGTAGGGCTAAGTATAGAGCTACGAAAGGGATACACGCGATGCGATTAGTCGTATCGCGCACTGCCACCACACTGCGAAGCTACTACTGCCCTATATCTCTGTTTACTTTCTCTCACTTTCCTAGCTAGCTAGATTCCTCTCCTTCTCCCCCTTTTTAAATAAATAATAATTAATTACAACTATCGTTAACTTTAACCCTTTGCACTAGTGCATTATCCCTTAGTGAAACCAACAATTATTAACTTTAAGTTAAAGACCTTATAGTTATCTATACTATATTAAGTATTACTTATATATAGTTTTATAAGATTAATTATTTACTTTAGGGCAGGTCTTAATATCTTAGGTATTAAGGGGGATATAATCTATATAGGATAGAAGTATGCTTATCTAGGGAGGAAAGGTACTCTAGGAGATATAGGAGATAGTATATCTTACCTTAGTATAGGATACCTTTATTAAGGGCTATTCTAAGGGTTATTATTTAGTTAGCCTAATAGTATTAGGCTTAGGGAATAATATTAATAGGTTTAAGAGGCCTATTAATTATACTATTATTAGTATTATAATCTTAGCCTAATTAGAGGGATTAGAAGAAGGTTTTTAAGGAAGTCTTAATTTATAGTGTGTTTTTAGAAAGGTATATACTTCCTTATAACTTTCTATATCTCTTTTTCTTACTAATTATAGAATCCCTAATAGTTTATAACTTCCTCTAGTATTAAGGTAATCTTCTAGTAGATTATTAGATCTATATATATACTATAAAAGAAGAGGAAATTATAGAGGTATTTAGTAACTACTTAGTCTATAGTTATAAATACCTCTCTTATCTATCTATAGAAGTCTTTATTAAAGTTAGTAAATAGACTTCTTATAATAAGACCTTCTAGTTTATAAGTTACTATTTTAATAAGAATATAAGCTATAATAGCTTTAGGGTTATTATACTTATTAAGATTAAATAATTTTACTTATTATAGTACTTCTTATATAATATAATTATATATCTCTAGTAGGATATAGTTTAGAAAGGGATTATTAACTTATAAACCTTTACCTTTCTAGTCTTTTCTAACTTTAGTGCTTTCTTTAGTATTATTAAATTTAGAGTTAAAGAGAGAGGCTTTTACTTACTTTACTTATTAAAAAGCTTTTAATCTTCTTATCTTTATTATAGAAAAGTAAAGAGAAGATATAGGATTAGGGAAATAGGGTTTTATATAATAGGTTAAAGGATTATAAGTATAGCTATTATCTTTATTTCTTAGGGGATCTTAGGATATTAGATCTTAGGAGTAGTAAGCTCCTTTTTTATTATAAGAGAATACTTAAACTTCCTTAGTATAACTATATTACTTTTAGTAGCTTTCCTATTATATAGAGTAGGTCTATAGTATAGTTATCTCTTCTAATTAGCCTTACTAATCTATAGTTATAAAAAACCATATGGTTATCTATAAAGGTAACTACTAATTAGTATTAGAATTATAGGGCTTCTAATGTTAGGATTAATTAGATAGCCTAGGGAATAGGTATAAGTCTTCTATCCTAGGCATAGTATCTTAATTAAAGGAAGGAAGGAAAAGAGAGGCTTTTCTAGATCGTGAAAAGTGGCCATAAACGCTAAGCATTTGTGGGTTACCTGACTTATAGGTCCTTACCCTATTAGAGGGCGGGCTTGTGGGCCACAAGTGGGGCCCCTGCGTTGTGCGCGCGCGTGACCTCGCGGCCCGATCTTTTGCCGGGTAATTGCGGCTGCGTGCCGCGATTGATATCATGCTTGTTCCAACAAAAACCCATCTTGATTCGGGGATAGTGCATTGGTTTTCCCCAGGCAAGGCTCGCTCATGTTCGGTTTTCTTTTCAATTCAATTCAATTCTCAGCCCTTGAAACAAAGCGAGGAATGTGACAGCTCCGAGTCTACTAATTCGGGGGACAGTAATTGTTGTTGGGTGCGCCGGTGCTACTTGCTGACAACAGATGCCGTCATCTCATTGCACGATGCGACCAAAATTAGGATGAAATATTTGTATCCGTGATTGTTCACAATCTCGCTTTCAGGCAACGTTTTTTAAGAGGAGACAAACCAGTACATGAAGGAGAAAGGGATAAGAGGAAGAAAAGAGCCCCGACTATCCGCGTTTGAAACACCACGCGATGGGGCCTAGATTGAGCAATAATCTCGACATACCCAAGCAAGGCGCACTTTGCCATTCCAGAGAGCCATTGAATTGAAACATGGGATTCAGGGACAAGGAAAGTTCCAATGCACGCGATCTGTTGTGCTACAGCATAAGAAGACCGTATCATTACTGGCATGTAAAAACTTGCTCTAGAAGAACTTGGTTGTCTGTTTCTCACACAGCCCATCAGCCATTGTCGTGTCGTGATGCCTTTCAGATACCGATCGATACCTTCCTTGGGCCAGACACTGCTCCCGCCGTCCGTCCCCTTTGCCCTTCCATATTATTGAACCAAGCGAGCTTGGGATGACACCTAGACACGCATATTGACGTCTGCATGGGCGCTCGATTCGTTGATACCGGGAAGACGCAAGGCTACGTACGTGAGCTGTTCTGCCCGGGGGAACGGAACGAGCGCATCGTCTCCGGGCGGCTCTGCGGCGCCATGCTTTATTCTCATCCAATGCAGAACATGACAGCATGGATGATTTCGTGGCCGCCATCTTGACAGTTTGCTGTGGAAGCACGCATCGTGAAGATTACCCGCACCTTGCTGGTCTGGAACCTGCTTAACGGCTCCTTCTAGACCCTTTCTTTCTTCTCTATCAATCCAACACTGCACCGTAATGTCTGTTATACATTGGCAGGAGAATAGTTCACAGTCGTGCTTGAAGAATGAAAGGAGAGAAGAACTGGCAATATGGGGCATGGAGCAACGGTAAAAGTGTTGGTAATGGGTCTTTTGGTGTAGCTAGGAGGAACGCCCCCTTACTCGAAGGCTCCTAGAGCGGAAACAGCATGGGAATTCACCACTGGCCAACAATGTAAAGCTTGAACTGATGGTCGCGACCGCGTCACATTTCGAATACAAGAATAGTTGACTCCTGGGGCAGGGAAAAAGACAAGATTTTGAGAAAAACATTGGTGGTGTATGCTGACACTCCATCAGAAGGAAGCAACTTCCACTGGACGAGATGGAACGTTGTGCAAGTATGAGAAGACGCTGAATGATTATAAGAAGTTCTTAACAAGGTAATACGCCACGTCGTCCACGAGACTTGTGCCGCTCTCGCACTTCCTGACTGGTGCCCAACTACCTACCAGCTAAAGCGATTGAATCGTGACCGTTTCCCCGAAAGTGAGGCGAGTTAACAGATTAGATGTGATGTCCACACAAATGCTCACACACAACGTACCAGATCATGTCCCCCCCCCTGTCATAGAAGTTCTCGGGTCATCGAATCTGGAAAAGATGGATCTAGAATCCCACTGGCATTGGCTGAAGCGACGCCCTTTACATCAGACCCATTGAACGTGGTGCATCGCGTCAAGTCCGTTCTCAATGAGCATCTGCTAGCTAGTTGGTGAAATTAAGGATGCGAGATAGCGGCAGGTTGATAAGAGTTGACGCACGTTGCGACGAGTTCATCTCCCTCTGCTTCATCGTGTTGACCAAGATTTGTACTTGTCTCGGGTAACGCAATTCTCTCTCACGCCAACATCGAAACATGCAACAAAGCTGTGACTGGTGCCAAATTCGTTCATATGGACTTTGGCTACTTTTCTGTCAAAGAAACGTAGGTGGAGCATTCTCCCCTCACGGACGACGAGTGCCCTTTTCATATGGCTGCTGCTGTACTCCGATATCACTCTTCAGAGATCCTGACACAATCAAACTCCCCTCGGCACATCTCCAACTCTTCTGTCGTTTGGCCACAAAGACACGTCTTCGAATTCCCGCCTCAAGCCATTTGTTGCTGCCTACTGGTCTCTATTCATCAGTAGTATATTCAAAAGGCTTTCGCAGACGCTTTTGATTGCAAGCACGTATTGTGTCATGTCTTCTGATCCTACAAGATTACACACGCCGCCTAATATCGTTAATATGCGCAACGTACCATAGACATGAATAATATGGACGAGAGGCTAAAAAGACCATTGATGATTCCTAAAGTGCTCCTCCATCATCTATTCGCACGGTGGTCCTGGAGATACGACAAATAGCCATCGATACAAGGTTCTTAATTCGATTTGTTCCCAATTTTCCCCCTCCGTAGACGTATAAATGTTCCAAACATAATTGATGCGCAGCCGCCTAATCCAAGTGGGTATCCAACAGTTCATCAACATCAGCTCATGCCGCGAGCTCGAGCCCAATGGCTAAGCAACAAACGCGAGCATCATCATGATCATGGCAAAAAAACAGAACGCCGGGACCGATTGACTGCCAAGGTTGACGGCAGAGGCAGCCGATGTCCTGATTCTGCACTCGCGAAAGGCGTTTCCGCTAGCACCCTGGTGGGTGAGGACGCCAGCCGGCCTGCAGTCCTTGGAGTCCTTGGCGATGATGACTCGGTCGGAGCCAGGCCTACCTGCAAATGGTCAACCTCGCGCACCAATGGGCCGATGGCTCGCATGATCAATTCATTTTCAAGAAGCACCGTTCAGAGCAATCGAGGTTTGCCCGCGATACCGGACTAGAATGGCTTACCTCCAGAGTAGACTCGACCGTTGGAGAGAATGGGGAACTCGTAGAGAGGCCCGCGCTGGCTCCTGAAATCGAACCTCTCATAGTTCTTGTACTGGTGAGGATACGAGTTGGAGCCGACAGTGTTGCCATCCTTGATCATTTGGCACGCGGCATCCGTGGCTTCGGCGACGGCATCGCTGCTGTACTCGGTCGCGCCGCAGGTGGCCGAGTCATCGGCAGCAGCGACAATGGCGACCAGAGACAAGAGAAAGGCGAGTGGTAGTCTCATTTTGTGCGATTGAGCGCGGAGGCGGTCGAGTCGTGTGCGAAGTGGGATGCGAGCTGCGACCGGTCGGTCGTGTTCTTGGCGGGTTGGCGTCGAGTATTTAAGCAGATGGAAGAAATAGAAGAGATCAACCTGTTTATGTGAAAGGACAAGACGAGACAAGAGGGAGCCCAAGCTAACTGCACCGAGTCGCTAGCTCCCTTTGTCAGAACCACATTGTAATTTCAAAGAAAGAATTAAGGACAGCTGAACGAGCATTTATCAGATAGGCTTCGGCCTGGCCCAGATGGAGGCGCAAATTGAGGAGTCATGCAGCAGCAACTAAAGCCCAGAAGGGAATGGCTTAGGAGTTCTTCAAAGGTCTTGACTAACGAGGCCGAGAGGCAGGGCCTGGTTTGACGAACGTCCTGACTAGCGAAACGAGAGGGTCCTGGTGAGGATGAACGAAAGTCCTGACTCTGAGGTCCTGAGTCCTGACTGACGAGGGCTCTTGCTGAATAAGGGCAAGGGTCTTGGCAGTGGAAGTGGATTCTAGGTATCTCCTCCGGTCCAATGGGTGCAACTTGCAAGTTGCTGGTGCATGATTACGTACTCGTCAATTGCAGCAGGCAGGGGCCAATCAGGCCCAAACCCTATTCATTATCGTACATATGTCGTCGTAACTCCGTATGTACATATCTCTTTGCTGCCCATAAGGCTACACTTCCGTACCGACAAGGGTCTTGGACCAATGAAATCATCGCTGTAAGAGCTACATTACCTTACATACTAATCTATACTATAATATAAGTACCGACAATGGTCCGAGTTACAAAGAGCAACATTACACGTCTTACACCACACGCTTCCGACCCTGATTGAGGGCATCAAGGCTGCTTGCTACAGCTATCATCAATGATAAATTCGTGGTCAACAGCCCTAACTATCGCGGACCTTCAAGGCCTCTGCAGCTGAAGCTCGGGATGCATTAGGATAGTTATATTTAAGGTATTACTGGAAGGCTTAAGGCTAATCTATTATCGCCAGTACTAGCCAGAATGCGTTATATAGGGATCTAGCGTGGAAGGTTTTCGGGCTGTACTAAAGGTCACTTGAGGTCTCCCCCTCTATCTAGCCAGGAAAAGTGGGTCGGTACGGAAGTGTAGCCTTATGGGCAGCAAAGAGATAATATAGACAGGATGGCCCAGAATAACATTCTTAAGGCTTCTGCATATGAGAAACATGGGAGGAATACATACTTCAAAGAAACATATATTCGCTGGCCTCCTCTACATTCTTTCACCGCATCCAACTTGCGCTGGCTGAAAGCGCACTAATGAATAAGTAACCTGCTGCATGTTTTTAGTATCCTGTTATTGGAGTCGACCATTTGATGTCTGTGGCCCAATATTAAAATCACATCCATCGCTTGTGAGCAGTGAGCAGTGAGTAGTAAGCACCGGCAGAGCTCGAGCTCAACGCGCGCAATCGGGCAGAACCCGCAAAAACGCGCATATTAAACTGCACTTCGCAAGTGTGCAATTTCACGAGCAGGCCAGCAGGCCATCCCCATCTCCATCGTGTGCCGCATGTGGGCTCGCGTCGTGTGATGCGTGCGACCATCCGCAAAATTTCTCCCATGACAGGTAAGTTTCGACAACACCCTCGTCCATCTGAAGAAAAAAAAAAGCCTCTCCCCCCTTTCCTCCTCTTTTTTCTCTCTCCCTTTCCATTTCTTCCAACGTCCTTTATCACTAGGCTCTTTTCTTGTCCTATCACGCTTTTTGTTCACTTTCTGAAATTTTTCTCATCATACAAAAAATCCATGCATAACTTGTGCTAGCCCCATCCCACCTGTATGCAGGCAGGGCAGAGCCTCTGGTCGATTGCCTCACCCGCCGTTGCAGAGTCCTTCGAAGCGCGGAACCCTCGGAGCCTTTTTGGGTGTCGATCCGATTCGAGAAGGCATCATTTCTATTCCAGTCAGTCCAGCCTGGTGCCTGTCAACTTGCCGGCTCCCTGAGCAAGGCTGGGAGGGAGCCCGGCCCATCAATCTCCTCGCTGGCCTGAGAAGAAGGTGCGATGCGCTACTAGCCTACTAGAGCTGGCCCAACGCCTCAACGCCTCTCAGCGGCTTCAGCCCCCGGGAATCCGGGGCATCCTCTGCGTTCCCCGACACTTGGTGGTTCCTTCCCCTCCATCCTCGACTGAACCAGGCGACCCCGCCACCCCGGCTCATCATTCATCTGCGGATCGCCACGCTCGAGCCCCATTGGACGGGTCGGGTTTTTCGAGCTAAAAGTTCGGTACCATCATGGATCCAAGACACCGCCAGCCTGCTCCCGTGCCACGGTCCAACTCCGACTCCATCTCCAACTCCAATCTCAACTCCAGCAACGTCTCTCCATTTGCCCCGGCTTCGTCAACCGACTCGCCGACCTCGCACCTTGCCCATCGCCAACCCTTCGCGACGCATGCCCTCAGTCAGGCCTCTGCGCATCCCGCCCATCGCCGAGCCTCAGATTCTCCCTACTTCCCTTCAGTCTCTCGAGCAAGCTTGCCAGAGCTTGGACATTCACGAGCGCAGAGCGCATCGTCGCTCACCATCTCCGTCACCAGGGAGCTCAGTCGCTCTATGCCTCCACCGCCGACGTCGCCGCCCTCGCAGGGCCAATCTGGGGGGCAACAACAGGGCCATCATCATTCACAGTCTCAGGGATCTGTGAGCTACGGCCCACCTCCTCGGCCCTCTCCTCTTCCAGCAGGACCTCCCACTTCCTTCACGTCTGGTCGAGAACTACCTGCCTTGGGCTCTCTTGGCAGATCAGGAAGTGCCGGAAGCATGCCCATGTCGATATCGGCCATGTTGGGGGGGCCTCCACCTGCTTCGCGTGACTCTCAGCCTCCTCAGCATTTCTCGCCACACGGCCAGCCGCCTGCATCCGGGCCTGGCTATGCACCGCCGATGCAAGCTTCGCCGCGAATGCACTCTGCCTCGTCCGAATACCCCCCGTTTCGTCGTCCCCAGACGCCCGATCACCCGAGACCACATGATCCCCGAGGGAATGCTGCGCCGTCTCCCCATAGCCACTACTCAACAACCCCCGACATGCAACGATATGGCACTCCGCAAAGATACCATCAGCGCCGTCCCTCTGCACCTGCTGATACCTCGAGGGAACCAGGACGAATGTCCGCGGGACCTCCACCTGATGCAAACGGTCACGGCAAACCGCCCTACAGTGCCATGCAGCCACGACCGCTAGATGTGGGCCGCCCCGAGGATGCATATCCGCGCCGAGACGATGGACGGCAACCTGCAGGCATCGAGTATAATCCCGAACGGCCGGGCTTTAGACCGTACGCATACGACGACAGATATCGAGCCGAGAGGGATCGTCAACCCGTGCCTGAACATAGGGAGAGGGACGGTCGGGAGCGAGCATATTCTGGAGTAGCAGACTCGCGCCGCCAGCATATGTCGCCTCAAGAACTAGGTCACCGTGATGCGCATCCGAATCAGTCGTCCTACGGACAGCCACGGGAACCTCGAGATGTTCGAGACCAATGGGGCAGGCCGAACCTAGACCCCAATTACCAACCCCCCATGGATCATCAATCACGGCAGCCACAGCATCCCGAATATCCCCCAGCATCAGGACCATACTCGCATCACGCACCTTCATGGCGGATTGCTCCTTCTGAACGGTATCCACCGCCTTCGCATCCCGCCCACCCGCCTGCGTCCGCGCCCGTGCCCGTGCCCGTGCCGCCATCGCAACAATATGAGGCAGACCGCGCCCGTATGGATCAGGTTCACCAGCAACCGCCACCGCATCATGGCCCGCCTCGGCCTCGCGAGGAAACAAATGGACCGACTTCAGCTGGTCACAGCAATGCGCATGGTCCATTATATGAGTCTCCGTGCAAGGGCAGTGATGACCACCATGGACCAAATGGGCTGCAACGGAACTTACTGGCCGTCCAAGAAATTAACCGAAAGGGGCGAATGTCGCCTTTGCCGCAGGCAGTACAAGGTGCACAGCCCCAGCAGCCTGGACCTGCAGCCGAGCCAGGCATCAAGAGCGAGTTCGGACGAATGTTCTCGGGGATCGGAAGCGGTGTTAGTGGTATTGGCATGTCGAGCCCCATTACCACGTCTTCGGCAGCTACCCCATTCCCGACCCAACCTTTGCATCCAAGTGGTACAAAACGAGACGATGCGGACAACGCGGCCGAACCTGGACCCGAAAATGGTGGCAAAGGTGGCAAAGGTGGTGGCAAGGGCGGCAGAAGGCGAAGATTGAAGGACGAAGATCATCGCGATGACGACAGCACCGGTAGGTTGACACCTGCGGGGGGTCGGGCCAACAAGAGGTCCAAACCGCATCAACATCATCACCACCAGTAAGCTCCTCCTCCGAATTAGGCACCTTCCAAAGAAGGAGAAAATAAGAAGACGAGAAAAAAAAAAAAAAACTCTAACCTGAATCATACAGTCACCACCATCATCATCACCATGGCCAAGACGCCGCCGTGCCTTCACCAAGCACGGGAGTCGCTGCACTCAAAAACATCAAGGGCAGCACACCAACGGGCTCGCCAACAGAGAAGCCTCACCACCACCACCACCATCATCATCATCACGGTCAGAAGGCTGGTCAACCAGCGCAGAGCAGCCAGGTCAAACCAGCTGCACCTGTCATCCCCCCCAAGACAAAGACTATTGTATCTTCCGAGGCTGTCTTGAACTCGGTCGCTCATCGCCCGAGGCATCATCTGGGAGATTTTATTTATGAGCCTGAGCTGAAACCGGGCCGCATACTTCCCAACACCCCGACACACCGAGGCTTCTCGTCAAATCCGAAACCCCTTCCCTGGGAGATGATCAAGGACAAAGAGAACTGCACACTCACGGTCAAGGTTCCACGTGTTCATCTATCCTCCGTCGCCAGGGAAGAGATCACTGCACGAGCATATCTTTGGGGCACTGATGTATATACTGACGACTCTGATGTCGTGGCCGCCTGCATTCACGGGGGATGGATCAAGGGCGAATGGACAGACGATGTCGATACAGCCATGCTGGACCTGGGAGATGGCTGGGACGGCAAGCGAAAGACCAAAATTCAGGCAACGGAATTTCCCAGTGGCGAATCAGAAGGTGCGATTACAGCACCGCCACCATCAGGGCCCATGGGAATCCCGGCCAATCGCGACCTGCATGTGAACATTCTCATCCTTCCACGGCTGACCAAGTACACAAGCTGTACTCGTTACGGGATAACCAGTCGGGAGTTTGGGGGGCAATTCGGCAGCCGTCACTCGGTGCACGACGGCATCAGCTACATGGTCAAATGCATTCGCTGGGTGGAGAACGGAGCTCAACCGCAGGCGAGACTCCGCGGCAAGGCCCGGAGAGAACGAATGCGCAAAGCCATGAAGGAGGTGTCAGCCAGTTTTGGTAACATCAACGGGTTAGAAATGGAGCAGGAAAAGGAGCACGATGCGCCGCCCAGATGTGACATGATGGGGAGTTGGAGCCGAAAGGACCACCAGCCAGAGTCTCTGGGTGAAGCGGCCGAGAGACACGGCCCGGAGCGCGCGAACAGCGAGGGTGACAAGGAAAATGACAAGGAAAATCGAGCTGGTGCGGCGAGGGATCCCGCACAACCCGCCGAGGACACCAACAAGAACGTAATCGACAAAGATGTCGAAATGGCTGACGCAGCCGACGACAGTAGGGCGGCACCAGACGTCCAGGCAGAGCGGAAGTGATGGATGTGTGGCAAGGTAATGGAGGGTTTTCAAATGGCATGAAGTAAATTGCCTCAACTGTACAATTTTATTGTCCTATAGTACATAGTTCAGAAGAGCGACCTTGCTCTGTATTCGAATCGTAATCTGGAAGAAGACGTGGTGCGTGTCTGTGATGGATAAAACTCGCCTCCTCGAGAAGCAACCATTACCACAGCACTCCAGATGAGGACGGCTGAGCGTGTCTGGGAGGAAGCCCGTTCCGCAGAACCAATGTATAAATGGCCCTCCAATTTCATCATGCGTTTCTAGGTCTTCCACTCCTGGCTCAGCAGACACAACAAGAAGGGATCCCCAAACAAGTCCTTGGCCATATATTATTACACAAAGCGTCGTACAGCAACTGCCACGCTTCCCGACGCCGCGCTGCGCTCACAGTCGTCGTTCCCCCATCTTCGAAGCAAAAAAAAAAAAGGTCTCTAGAAATCGGTAACGCGACCGTTGTAGCTCCAATCGCCCCCGCCGCCCCATCTCAGCGGCTCATTCTTTGGACCCCCGACCTCGCCCGTCTTGGGATTCGTGTCGCCCCGGAACTCTGGCGGCGCGCCGCGAAAGAGGCCGCGGTGGACGCTGTCGTCTTCCGCTTGCGCTTGCGCGGCGGGCTCAGACCTGGCCGACGCCTTGTCGGCTTGGGCTTGGGCTTGGGCTTGGGCTTGGAAGGCGGTTGACACGGAGGCCTTGCGCTGGAGGCGCTCGAACTCGGCTTGTTCGGAGGCGGGGAGCTTGGGGGGCGCGGGGCCCGAGGTGAATGAGTAGGGGCGGGTGATGCGTGCGCCGGGGGGGACGCGGACGCGGACGCGGACGGCCTGGCGAGGGAGTAGGCGGTTCATGGTGTTCTTGAAAGTGGTTTTGGTGCGCGTAAGGTTGGAGATTGGTTATGATGGGGGGTGGGTGGTGGGTTGGAAAAGGGTTCGGCTTTATCGATCGGGTGGATGATGCACGGACGGGTGGCGATGCCAGATGGAGATGTTTGTTGAGTCAACTCGGGTGGGTCTCGCCCATGTCATCTTCGACTTCCATGTTGATGATGGCTAATAACGAGCAGCATGCTCCGCCAACAAAATCTGCCAATACCAGATTCTGTGTCATCTCCGTCATGGGTATTTGCAACGAGCCATCGTCCCTCCCCCACCCGCGGCCCTTCAAACGCGAGGGCTTATTACTTTGCCTCTCATAGGCTGGCTGGCTGGTGAGTCACCTTCGCAACAGCCCCCCCCCCCCGAGCCAGAGGGGCACGAAAGCCCGCCCGGTGAACCCGTCACAGTCGAGTATTTATAAAGAGAATTGTATCCAGCTATATGTATCGTGCTCTCCCATACAATATCAGTTGCTGAACTTGATCCCAACTTCAATCCCTCGCTAAGGGTGGCCCGACAAGCCTTTGCAGTCGCAAGTTTGCAACACGTATTGAAACACATATAGCCATCCCGTTCTATTCTAGCGAGCCATCATGCCAGGGACGAGGATGGAAACGAGCGTGGTCGGCCAGCCTGCGCTGAGAGTTGCGCAGGCTCCTTTTTCATGTCGACTTTGTGACGTGGAGTTGGAGTTGCGCGGGGTGCAGACGTGGAGGGACCATATCAAGAGTGAGGGGCAGTACGTTGTTCTATCTACCCCCTTTTTTTTTTTAATTGTAAATGGAGGGAAGGGCTGATAGTTCATCGCAGCATCTACGCGCTTCAAGTTAAAGCAGCAGAGTCCGGAAGCATCCCGTCTTCGCCACCGTCTCCTTCAACAAACGCCCGTCGAACACCACCACCACCGCGGGGTCAGAGGACAAACGAACCTATCAATGTAGACGTTATGATCGACAGGGATCAATTTCTCGACAGCCATGTAGACGACGACGAATTGTTCGCTCCAAACTTCGATCCAGGCAATTGCCTCTTCTGTCCGCAACAGTCCGACATGTTGTGCGACAACCTGTCACACATGTCCTCGGCGCACGGCTTCCATGTTCCGTTCCAAGACTGTCTCGCCGTCGACCTCGAGACCGCCATCCGGTATCTGTACTCTGTCGTCTACGGCCATCGGGAATGTATATGCTGCGGTACGCGGAGGGGCACCGTCGAGGGCACTCGGCAACACATGGTCGCCAGTGGGCATTGCCGGTTCAACATATCACCAGACACGGAGGACTTGTACGAACTGCCCCGGTCTCGGAATACCGTGATGGAGCAGGCGCGGCGCGATGCCAGTGTGCCGGTGCGGCTGCCGTCGGGGAAGCTCATCCATCATCGGAACAATCTCGAGACCCGTGAGGCTCGAGCTCGTCGGGGATTGCCTGACCGAAGACCGGGATCATCCGCTGCCGTGCATGCAGAACCTCTCTCGGCGCCCGGGCTCGAAGTTGCCAACCGGGAGGGAGGCAGCGGGAGCGGGAGCGGGCAAATCGTACGAAGCAGTGAGGCCTTGCTGGCTGCGCAGCTGTCTAGGCTGGGAATAGCGGATGTGAGGGCGCAGCATAAGTTGGAGGGGCGCAAGCGCGAGAGGTTAGAGCGGGCGAATAACTCGATTCTGTTCAAGCATTATCGATTGGATGCCGGTGACGGTCGATTTGGTCGTCAATTCTAGCTTTTGGTCTCGACTCTTGAACTGGCAGGACTCAATATACGGTCGCGCACAATGAGATTGAGCTTCTTTGGGGGTACATTATATTGTCACCTTTGCGGATCTCAAACAAATGAGAAGCGTATTATATCGTCAATATCCAATCATTGCTCCTGCTCGTGCTCCCCCCTGGACAAGCAAAGAAATCGCTCCATCGTCAGATCCAAAACCGTCCATCCTCAAACTACAGTTCTGGCCCGTCCCAAAACTCACGTCGCAGCTTGACGAACCAGGCTTGCTTATGGGGAAACGATACTTGCTTCTCCCTGGAGAAGCCACAGGCATCCAAGTGCCTCATAACTCTACAGTGTCCAAAGTTAGCAATATCCCTTGGAAAACACGCGGCCCGTACAATTTGCAGAGGGACAAGGAAGGGTGTGCATATATACCTCTTGTTGTCAACTCTGGGCTCCAGACAAATATTCATCGTTCTGTAATCCGACGTCAAGCACCAGTGGATCAAGCTCGTCAGCCAGGCTGCCACCCGTCCCCTCGACCACTCTTCTCCAACCAGGATGTGAATCCCGCGATCCCAGTCACCGACATCGCTGCCAACATGCCGCCCGAGAATGTCCTCCTTCACCCAGTACACTTCGAAAAAGCCAAAGGGAATGCCATCCCACTGACCGATAACGGGGAAGGAGTGCTTTGAGCGTAGTCCGCTTTCCAAGAAGTCGGATGTGTATTTGCCCCAAAATTCCTTGACCCGAGGATTCTCGAACCACGATTGGATGAGTTCTTTGTCACTCATTGAAGATAGCTGGCCCTTCTCAGGCGGGTTCGGCCCCCTTGGACCGAGGTAAGGCACCGGTTGTGGCGAACACGACGCCACGCGGAAAGATAGGTACTGGCCCATGCTCTCAATGAAGCGAGTGTAGAATACCTCTCCCATTCGCGGGGGCTTCGGCCGCAGGGGATGCCGAATGTTGTTAGTGTACATGTACTGCAGCGGGGGGGGAGGATAGTAAGTCGGCAGGTGAGACGATGAAAAGTAAGGTCCGATGGGATAGCCCCCCATCATGGAAGGGGGTGTAGTAGGCATCGGATGTCCGCTTGTTGGGGTCGACGGTCCGCTGGGCGAGCGCGAGTGCAGAGTCCTGGTTAATGACGATTCTTCTCTCGGTGACCCAGGCCGACTTGTGTTGGGAGAGCCAGCGGTGGATTGCAAGCCTGGCGAACAGTTCTTGGCCACGGGTTGCAACGTGAATAGAAACAGTTGCGCCGGTATCTGCCAAAACATGCGTTTCGACACAAACATGTTGGCCCATTCTTCGCCATTGTCATCCATGCTCGTCCCGACAGAATTGTCCTCCGAAGCAATCAACCCCATTCTCTCGAGCTTGGGGATGAGATTCCGGCCGCGGAGAACACCATCTCTCTTGATTTTGATTTTCCAATCGCCCCGCGGCTTCGCGCCATGGGGTGTCCCCTTGCAGGCTGCCGTGTTCAGACCGTGGTCCGGCTCTGGCTGATGGAAATACCAGTACAGCGTGATCCACAGCATCATGGCAGTTTCCCTCGTAGGACTGACGGCTGGCTTAAACTCCGAGCTGGACGGTATCGAAATTGATGATATGAACAGCGTATCATCCTGTAGCGTAGGCGAGTGGAAAGGCTTGGTGCGTCTCTTTGGCTTCGGCTGTGCCGCATTCTCGTCTTGGTCTGGCCCGGCGGCATCCCTTGCCGTTTGAGAGTCGTCTTGATGTATTTCTCTGCTGCTGCTGCTGGCATCTCGGCCGCAAGCTTCGAGGTCAACTTCCTCCTCTTCGGTATGTAGAACCGTCATCCAGCCCACCGGATACGGGTGGAGAAGATGATTGTGATCATGGCTTCGGAACCCCATCCCTCCGAAGACAGGGGCGACGGTGTATTTCTTGCCATCGGGCAGATGCAGGATCTGAGGAGTCATTTCCGGGCGGGAATCCTGGGCTAGTGCCAATGCCCCATTTAGCAGCCTCGTTTGCCGGTGCTGAGTTAATACTTGCTCGATTGATAAAAATGTACGAGGCGACTGCGGATGCGATGTGGGGTGGTGCGCACCCACAACAATCACTGATGACTCAAGTCCTGTCACACGATAGTTACAGCGTTCAACCGCTCAGACAGCTCAGACACTAGGATCCACTTAACTAGTCACTTTCCGGCCCTTTAGTAGTTGCATAGTATGTTTTATATAGGAGGATTACACCCCCCTTAGTCTAGGTATATAGGTATTTAAGCGAGTGTCTATACCCTCTTATAGGGTTAGGTAACTAAATCTATGCCCTTATTTTAAACCCTAGCTCCGCGGTCTAACATAGTAGTAATTGCTTAGTGTTTATAAATTATATTAAATAACCCTTCTTTCTAATTAATACCTTCTATTAAATTAATCTAATTATTTAATTATTAAATTTAGTATATCCTAGTAAGAGAATAGGGTCTAATTCTATATATTTATTAATATTATAATTAGGTAATCCTAGTAGTAAGGAAGATTTATATAGGTTAAAGTTTAATAATATAGGATATTCTTAAGATATCTAAGGAAATACACATTATAAAGGGCTATAAGCTAGTAGTTAAGCTATAAGAACCCTACTATTAGGACTTATAGTTTAAGATAATAAAGGTAAGAGCTATTAAAGATAAAATCTAGATCTTTATAGACCTAGATTTAAAGATATAACTAGATTACCTACTAGAGCTACCTATCTTAATAGGAAATAGAACTCTAGTAAAGAGAAGAGTAGTAGCATAAAGCTTAGCTTCTATAGCTAATCTAGAAGGACCTTTAATATGCTTAAGAAGCATAGGATTAGGGATTCTACGCGTATAGTAGTAATCTTATAGAAGCTCCTTTTTTATAGTAATTAATACCTAATTAGATTAAGAGAATTACTTTAAATACCCTTAATAACTAGATAATATAAAGGATAGCACCTAGTATTCTATCCTTAGTAGGTAATATTAAATATTTAATAGCTAATTCTAGAGCTTATTAAAGTTAATAAGGGAATACTATAATTAGTTTATTATAATGCTTAGAAATAAATATAAGTAAATAACTCTAAGGTATATCTTACTTTATAAGAAGCTCTAAGAGCTTATAAGGAATGTAATACCTTTAGCTAGAACTATTAGGCATTACATAGAGGTTAATTTTAATAAGACTATTAAAAGGAACCTTTTAAAGGTTAATATTAATAAGTAGCTTACTAATACCTTAATTAGCTATAAGTAATGCTATTAAGCAGATTACCCTATTACTAAAGGTAACTTGCCTATTAAGATAATTAATAATGCTATTAGTACCTAATTCCCTTCTATCTTAGCTTAAATTAACTCTCTAATATACACTATAGAGATTAAGGGATAAGTCCTTAACTTCTATAGTATAATTATAAGGATTAGGCACTTAATTAAGGTATAAGGAAGATCTTAAGGTAAAATTAGAGAGGCATTTAGCATAGAGCCTACTCTTAATAGTAATACTAAAGATAGTCTTAAAAAAAAGCAAGAAAAAGCTATATATTTACTATAAAAAGCACTAGGTTAAGAAGTTAAAGGACTCTTAAAAAATCTATAGAACGCTTTGCTTACTAAAAGACTAGAATATTAATAAAGATTAATTAAGAAAGGTAAAAAAGGTAATAAGTTATTAATCTAATAATATATAAAAGGCCTATAATATATAGATTAAAGAGAATAGCGCATAGGATTATAAGGAAGAAAATACTATATTTACTACTATAGCAGTCCTTTTAGAGGCTTTTACTGCCTAGGGAAGATTATAAGTAATACTTAATAGTAGCATATTAGTATATATCTTTAATAATAAACGCTAGTTTATTAACCTAGATTATAGTAACTAACTAAGTATCTAAGCTAGATTTAGAGTTACTAAGGCTTATAGCGTTAGTATAGCATAGATTACACTACTAATAGGTTATATGCTTACCTTATTAAGAGCCTAATACTAACTAACCTTCTTTACTAACCTTATATTACTTTAATTACTTATAAAGAAGGGTATAAGGTAAGATAATCTTATAGGTATTATAATAGATCTAGTAAGAGGAAATCGCAAGGTCTTTAGGACTAGGACTATTAGTATATAACCCTGCATTAAGGGTAATAGCCTAAGTAAGGCCTTTGCTATTAGAAGCGATTCCTAAAACCTAAAGCCCCTAATAACTATAACTATAGACCTTTAGTATGCTAGATTAGTATATCTAGGTAAGGAAGTAATAAATTAAATACTTAATAAGCTTTAAGTACTATTAAAAGAGAGAAGTAAGGGTAAATATAAGGTTTACTATATAGCTAAGGTATAACAGTAGGTATTATAAGCCCTATAGACAGAATCACTACCCTTAGGACCTCTTAAGGTTATTAGCTTTAATCTCTTTACTTAATTATAGGCCTATAATAAAGATTAATATATTACTCTCTTTACTTACTATATAATAGGACTTTAGAATATCTTTATAATTCTATTAAAGATAGATATTACGTATTACTTTAATTAGTTAGAAGCTTGCTATACTAAGACTTTTAGAATCTATATTACGGTTATTATTACTAATAGGGAGACTGCCTTCTAGACTAAGAAGTAAGAGATAGAGATTGCTAGTAAAGGCATTATTATTAGAAAGTCTAGTCTAGCTTATCTATATTAAAATAGGCATGCTAAGCGGTCTAGGGGGGTGATAATAATGGTTATAATAACTCTAATAACCTAAGCAGGCTTTCTAGAGAATCTATAGCCTATAGCAGCGGAAGTAGCTATTTATATCCTTAATTACATACCTTAGAAGTCTCTTAACTAGTTATTACTATATTAGGCCCTAAATAAGTAGCTAAGGGAAAATAAGCTTTAATAGAGCTATTTACTAAAGAAGCTAGAAGCTTTATTAAATTATTTATAAGCTTTTAGTTATAAGGCCTTTATAATAACACGTAATAGGCTTAGGAAGAAAGATCTAAAGCTTACTCTAAGAGCCTATATTAGCTACCTAGTAGGCTATATCTCCTTTACCTAATATTTAATCTAGGTGCTTATAATACAAAGGAATTATTAGTTCTCTTCTAGCTATATTACCTTTAATAAGTTAATTTACTATATATAAGAAAAGGACCTTTTAATTAAGAAAAAAAAGCCTTAAAAATACCTCCTTTAAGAGCTAGTAGATAACTATAAGGATAAAGATATAGATATAGGGCTCCTATAGGCATTAGACCCTTTACCTCTAATTTAATACTAAGAGATGCTATACGGTTGTAATTAACTAAATATAGATAAAAAGGAAAAGGAATTATAGGAATTAAATCTTCTTACTTCTCTAACTTCTCTAGGCTAATAAGAAGATTTTTTAGATTATAGACTATTAAGCATTAATAATTTACTTAATACACTAGAAATAGATTATCTAGGTAAGGACCTTACTATCTATAATAATAATAATAACCTTAAAGCCTTTACTACTGCCTTTACTTTAGGAGCTAAGAGTAAGGCAAAGCTATATATATTATAGCTTCCTCTACCTCCTACCTATTATAATTACTTAGCTAGGCACTTTAAAGAGAAGTCTTTTATTAGAGTAAGGGATAAAGAGTATATATATATATTATTTACACTAGCTAGCTCTATGTAGGGCTAGTACTAGTACTCCGGCTGCTTTATTAAAAGGGAAAACCCTTAATTAGGAAGAAAAACCCCTTTGCATCTATGTTTAGGCTAACGCTAACCCTGACTTAGGCCTGTGTTGCGTTATGTGTAGCTAGTTATAGGTGTTTGTTGCTAGCTTATACTAGCCTTATCCTATTAAAAAAAAAATAAAAGAAAAGAAAAAGTTCTAGGTCCCTAACCCTATTTAGCTCTAGTCTAGCCCTACCCTATGCCTATTCTAGGCCTCCCCTCTTTATGCTATAGCATAGTAAGCTTAGCTTTATAGTAGTAATTTACTTCTAGTTTACTTTTTAGCTAGCTCCTTTATAGTCTTACTTTTTAGCTTACTCTAGCCTAGGTCTAGCTTATTAGTTTTATAAAGCCTAAGCACCTAGTTTTATTTATCTTCTATAAGGGGAGGGTAGTCCTAGTATAGGTCCTAGGTATGTCTAGGCCTAGGTTACTTATATACTATTTAGTTAGTTTTTTATCTTATATTTTTCTTTTCTAGTCTATATCTCTAATTTATCTTCTCTCTTTTTATATAAGTATAAGAGAGAGCTCTTCCTTTTAGAGGGGTTTAACTTCTTTTCTCTTTCTTTATTAAACTTCCTATAGGTTCTTTTCTTCCTTAGAGCTATTTAAGGCTTCCCTAGGCTAGTTTTAGTTTAATTACTAATATTTATTATAAGCTAGTTATAATTCTAATAAAATAGCGCTAGAAGCTATAAGTATTCTTATATTCTATGCTATTCTAGCTCTAATCTACCTAGGAGACCCTAGATCCTAAGTATTATCCTAGGAAGTCCTTAACTAAAAAGTAGCTTAAGTAAGCTATAGTAAAAGATCTAAAGGTATATTCCCTTTACCCCTATTCTGCCCTTACTCTAAGTCTAATCTATAGTAGTTAGGTAATCTATAAGGGATTTAATATATTTCCTATAAGTCCTAATTAATTAATTACCCTAGGCATTAGTACTATAATATTATTAGTAAGT
Source organism: Epichloe sibirici (assembly GCA_022702365.1). Lineage (NCBI taxonomy): Eukaryota > Fungi > Ascomycota > Sordariomycetes > Hypocreales > Clavicipitaceae > Epichloe > Epichloe sibirici. The sequence goes on along the minus strand of JALAAE010000001.1, from coordinate 552,587 downwards.
TAGTTTAATTTAGGCTTAGAAGCAAGGCTAACTAGTTTATATAGGGCTAGCTACTAATACTTATTTTAACTATTAGGTTTAAAACTATAGCTATTTAAAGGTAGTTAGTGCCTTTATTTTAGGCCTGATTTAGTGCTAATTTACTCTTAGCCTAATTTAACTAGCTAATAGAATAAACACTAGTAATTAGTTAAAGTCTAGGTAGCTATAGTTACTAGGGGTAATATAAGTGCTACTATATTAGTTTACTATTAACTCTAGTCTAGGTCTAATATTTCTCTAGGTCCTAAATAACTATTAGAACTATATAAAGAAACTCTATACTAAGAACTATAGTAAGAAGAAAAGAAGTATATCTATAGTAAGTCTAGGCTAGGCTAGTGCTAGGGGGGATTAATATAATAAGCTTATCTTTTAGTTATAGCACTTAGATGCTTATATAGTAAAGATAAACTAGCTCCTAGCTACTGCCTTACTAACTAAGGGGTAGGCTAAGGTAATAGAGAGAGTAATTTAGGTTCTAGAGAAGGAGTAATATAGTTAGCTAGTTATAGTTTAGGGAAGGGATAGAGGTAAGCTAGTAAGGGTAATAATACTAGGTATTAATAGTTAAAATTAATCTAAAGACTATTCTAGAGTTATAGATTTATACCTAACCTACCTCTATTCTTATACTATATAATCTAGCGCTTCTCCCTAATTATTTATTATATTTATTCTATATTAATTAGCTCTAGCGCTTTAGAAGTAGCCTAGGTTCTCTGTTTATCTATATAGATTAGTAGCTAGATCTTATGCTAGTAAGTAGTATTAGAGTTATCTTATACCTAGGAACTATCTAGCTATAGATCTTGCCTTTAGGGAGTTATTTAGAGCTAGCCTTGCCTCCTATGCGTCTCTAGGCTAGCGTAATTAGGAGTATCTATAGTTATATTTAGGGTAATTAACTATAATATAGTATTAGTCTTCTACTGCTTTACTATAGCTATATAAGGGCGAAGTTACCCTAGGAATACCTCTCTAGAATAAAAACTTATTAAGGCTAATCTTTCCTATATATAATTAGACTAGTGTTAAGAAAATATGTTTTTCTAGTCCTATATAGAATCTTTAGATTTCCTTTAGGTTATAGGTAGGTAGGCAGTCCTTAGTTAGTTCTCTTATAAGCCTATATTACCCTAGTTATTCCTTACTATACTAGTCTTCCTAGTATTATTTTTATTCTTTATATAACTCTATCTCTAGTTTATTATTAATAAGAGGGGGTCTCCTCCTATATTATAGCACTGTTTACACTAAGTTAGTAGTGGTTTAGATCTTTATTACTATTTTACTATTTATAATTCTCTCTTTAAACTTCTATTTTATCTTATTAAGGTATAGGTCTAAGAAGGGGATATAAGTCTTAACCTCTAGTTAAGTAATAGGTATAGCCTTAAATACGCTAGCTATAATTTAGAGATAGGTTAATTAGTCTATTATAAAGCTTTTAACTATTTCTCTTAGTTTCCTACTCTTCTTAGTTAGGGTATAGTAAGCGCTTACTCTATAGGTAAGTATAGGTTAGACTACCTATATATATAGGAGTTAGGCATCTCTAAAGCTATAGCCCTAGGCTAATACTACTAATATAAAGAGTATAAGCTACTGCTAGGTAAGCTTACCTTTTAGGATATTCTTATAAGCGCTTTAGTTAAGTTTTCTATTAACCTAGACTCTAAGGAACCTATATAACTCTATAAGTGCTATCTCTTCTATTCTAAGCTAGACCCTAGCCTAGGGGGGTTAGTAAGCCTTACTAAAATATATAAGTTTAGTCTTTACTAGGTTAAACTTTACTCTTACTTTTTTTACCTATTCTTTATAAACCTTTTATATAGCTTTAAGCCTCTTCTAGGTCTAGGCTATGTTTTTACTAAACACTGCTATATTTATATTATTAGCAAATCCTATAGCTACTATGCCTAGGATAGCCTAGAGGTATATATAGAGCTTTGCTAAGTAAAGAAGAAAGAGAATTAGTAAAAGGAGTAAGCCTTATAAGGTGCTTACTTTAATCTTAAAGGGTCTTAAGAGTTTACTATTAAAGCTAAGCTAGCTTATTCTATCTATAAGGAAGCTATATATTATAGTTATTAGCTAGTATAGTATACTTATTTAGATTAATAAGTTAATTAGGTATAGGTAGCTAACTTTATTAAATACTAATAAAATATCTATCTATACTAATAAAGCAATACTGCCTTTGCCCTAGGCCTCTCTTATGTATTCTATAAGGACTTTAATTATAGTTTCTATTAATCTATTTATCCTATTTTCTATTTATAGTTTAGGGAGAAGGCCCTTTGCCTTAGTAAAGGCTATAAGCTACTTTATAATTACTACTTCTATAATCTTTCCTACTATATTTAGTAGTAAGATAGGTCTCTATAAATTAGCTTTTCTTATCTCCTTAGTTATTTTACCTAGTTTTCTAATTACTACTACTCTTATAATCTAGAACTAGGCTAGGAAATACCTTACTTTAAGAATAGTATTTAGTAGTTAGGCTATAGCCTCTTTAGCTAGCTCTTTATAGGCTTTAATAAGGCTTACTAAGAGTTTATTATCTCCTAGGGCTTTTTAACTAGCTATATTTAATAGGATATTTATAATATTCTTTACTCTAAATTATTCTTTATCTAGAAATAGTGTATTATTAAGCTTTAGGAAGGTAAGGTCTAGGATATAGGAGAGGTTTACTATAGGTTTAGGGAAGAATCTTTATACTAGTATACTAGCCTTATTATTATAGGTAATAGCTAGGTTAGGGTTATTATTAGTTCTCTCTAGTTCTAGAAGCCTAGGGAGCTCTAGGGGGGCCTAGCTATAGAGCTAGGCCTACCTTTTTAGTCTCTATACTTCTCTGTCTTTTTCTTATATATTAGCCTTCTATAAGGCCTCTCTCTATATATTCCTTTTCTTCTCTCTAATAATATATTCTTAATCCTTATCTGCCTTAGAATAGGCTTACTAATTTGTGTTAGTCTTCTAGCATCTCTATTATCTCTTAGCCTATTTAGCTTTAGTAACTACTTCTTTTGCTTTTCTTAACTACTATACCTCTAGGCTAGGGAGTCCCTAGCGCTTCTATAGGGCTGCTTTCTCTATAATCTATTATAAGTTTATAATAAGCTATATTATATATATATTAATCCCTTCCTTATTATATAGGTTTAGTGTGTTTTCCGCTTAGAGCTATACCACTGCTTTTACCTTTATATATAGTCTATTTATTATATTCTAGGTATATCTAAGGATTAAGGGGGTGTTTTCTTATTACTTAGTAAAGATACTAATTAGCTATAGAATATAGTTAGATTCTATAAGGTCTTCTGCACTATTATAGTAGACTTAGATATCTAAGGTTACCTATACTAGGTTTATAGTGCTATCTCTATTTTCTTTATGCTATCTTATAGGTTCCCCTTAGGGTATTACTAGACTAAGCCTTTACTAGCTTATAAAGTCTAGTAGTTCTTCCGCTTCTCTAGTTATCCTATTTAAGCTATCCTAGAGGGAGTATTTTTAGTTAAAGTCTCCTATAAATACGCTCTAGTTATAGGGCTTTTCTATGTTAATAGTATAGATAAGGGTATTCTAGTTATTAGTATACCTTTTTAAGTAAAGGGAATAAATATTAACTCCTTTTATTTCTACTAGTAACTAATTAGTTTCTTCCTAGGCTAACTATAATCCTATATTATACTTCTTATTTATATATACTACGTTTTACTTATTATAGTGTATTAGTTAAAACTAGGCAAGGCTTAGTACTAGGGGCTATAGGTGCTTTATGTGTTCCTACTCTTAGATTATAATTATATCTATATTAGTTTAGTAATAAAGCGCTATATGTATTAGGCTATCCTTCTTATTTATATTCTAGAAGAGGACTTATAATATTACTATATTAATTAGGGAGGTAATAGGTCTTTACTATCTTATACTAGTTCTATTCTAGTTCTAAGTTATTCTGCATATTATATAATGCTTTTAGCTCTAGGCTATTTAGTACTCTATTCTATATTTATAGGGTAGCCTCTTTTTCTTCCTACTATAATAATAGGTTCTATAGCTATACTAGGCCTCTCTTAGGGTAGTATTAGGCTTTTATTTAGGGAGTTACTAGTAAAGTATAATAGTTATTCTAGATATCCTGCCTTTACTATATTTTACTTCTCTTTTACATAGGGCATTCTCTAGACTAGGCTAGGTATAGGCTAGAGCATAAGATATAGTTTTCTTTTAGTTATCTATTTATTATTAGGTAGGATATCTCTTTATCTTTATATTAGCTAGTGCTATACTTACTATACCTTAGGGCTACCTTATAAAACTTTATAATATAGCCTATTTAGAAGTAATTATAGTATTATTAGGGTTATAGGGTTTTATTATATAGTTTAGTTTAGAATAGTTTTGCTTTAAAGACTATTCTATCTTAGCATATCTTATTAGTATCTTTAACTTTAGCTAGGCTAAGAATTAGGGTAGTTCTTTATATGCCTTCTCCCTAGGGGTGCCTTATAGTTACCTTAATTATATTTACTTTATTTGCTTTTCTAATCTTAGTTACTAGGTTTTTAATAGAAGTATACTTTATTAGGAATCCTTTAACTATAATACTAAGCATATAGTAGTAAAGGGTTACCTCTAGGCTAAATGCTTTAGTAATCTATTTTTAGTTCTCTTTATATTAGGTAGTGTTTCCTTTAAAGGTAATTATTATATCCCTACTAGGGAGTTATCTAGCTACTATAGCTATAGCTTAGCTAGTAGCTCTATTTACTACTATTATTATATCTTTAGTGCCTTAAGACTAGAGCGTTTCCTAGATTATATTTCCTTTAATAAGTACTTCTTTATGCTATCTACTAAGGATCTAAAGAGGAGGGGATTTATTATTTAGTTTTCTTAGTACTAGTCTAGCTATAATGCTTACTTAAGTTAGGGCATTAACTTTCTTAGCTTCTTCTTTAATAGCCTTCTTAAGGGCTAGTTTAAGGGCTTCTTTAGTAGTGTAAATATTACTATTATTATTATTTATTATTCTAGTCTTAGTATAGGCATAGTTAGCTACCTAGCGGACTATAGCCTTAGTAATATGCTATACCTAGGTAACTTTATTACTAGGGATAAGACTAGTAATCTTATTATAGTATTTTATATTATTAGGATATTTAAATTAGGTCTAGTCTATTATTAGGTTATCCTTGCTTCTCTAGACATTAAACTATCCTATTCCTATATTTAGGTAGTGGTAGCTCTATGCTAACCCCCTTTCTCCTATATTAATTACTATTAGCGTCTTACCCTTACGCTCACTACTAGCTCTATTATAATGCAATATCGTAGGAGGGAGTAAATAGAGGTAGAGAATTCGAATATTGATATGGTTTGTATTTTAGAGGCGATTCCGGACCTTTAGATCAGTGCGGAGGGAATCTCTTTTTATAACATAAAGCTATAATAAATTGATAAAGAGTATAATTAAGTAATTAATAATAAAGTTACTATTAAAGTTAAGAAATTAGAGATCCTAGATTATATTAAGCCTATAGGCCTTACTTAAGTCTTTACTTATAAATTAGATTAATAAGGCTACCTTAAGAGGTATAAAGCTTAGCTATATATTCTAAGGAATTATTAACTAAAGGGTTACCTATTAACTTAAGCTATAACCTTAGCTAGCATTACCTTTAGGCTCCTTATAGCTATCTTATACTTCTTTAATCTTAAGGTATATTAGTATAACTTTATTACTACTTTCCTAAATTTAGTCCTAGATAAAGAGGTTTATTATAAGATACCTCTAGGTTATAAGGATAAGTAGGCTTATCTTAAGCTCTTATATATAGTGTATAGGCTATAGTAAGCGCCCTTTCTATAGATAAAGGAATTAATTAATTAGCTTATTAGTAAAGGCTTTACCTAGATATTTAAGGACCCTTATATATTTATTAAGGATAGATTAATTATCTTCTTCTATATTAATAACCTTATAGCCCTATTTCCTAAGGGAAAGTCCTCCCTATATAAAGAATTTTAGGCTAGGCTCTTTAAGAGGTATAATATTAAAAACCTTAGAGAGCTATATTAGTTCCTAGGCATTAAAATTATTAAAGATTATAAGAATAGGTAACTATAGCTTAATTAGAAGTTATATTAGGATAAAGCAGTAATAAAATTTAACCTAAAGGCCTTAATTTAAAAACTAATAGCTCTAATAACTACTATTTTACTTAATCCTTATAATAGTAATATTAATAAGAAGGATTTAAAGAGATATTAATCCCTAGTTAGCACCTTATTATATCCTATAATTATTATAAGGCTAGATATCTCCTTTACTACCTTATAATTATTATAGCACCTTTAGCGCCTAGGGATATAGCATATTAAAGCAGTAAAGAAGGCTTTAGAGTATAAGTATATATAGGTAAACCTTATAATTAAATTTAATAGTAATAATTATAAGCTTAAAGCCTATAGTAATACTTCCTTTATAGATAATATAATTACCTAAAGAAGCTCTTAAGGCTATATTATAAAGCTTTTTAGGGGACCTATGCTCTTTAAGGCAGGAAGGCAGGAGACTATAACTATTTTATTAACTAAAGTAAAGCTCCTAGCCCTCTCTTATTATAGTAAAGAGCTAATTACCTTTAAATAATTATATTAGGAAGTTAGATTATATCTTAGAGATAATACCCTTAAGATTAAATATAATAATATATAGATAATTTATCTTCTTAAGAAGGAATTTATTAAGCTTACTATAAGGCTTTACTATATTAATATTTATTACCACTAGCTTTAGTAAGAGATTATAAAGGGAACCTTTAATATAACCTAGAAGGCTACTAAAGAGATAATTATAGATAGCCTTATAAAGCTACTTATAGGAAAGAGCTTCCTAAGCTTTAAGGACTCCCTAGGGCTTATATACCTTCTATAGCACTTACTTAGAAATAATCTAACTAATTAGGAGATCCCTAAATCCCTTACTATTAACCTAACCTATTAATAGATTAATAAGATTAATATTAATATAAATTAATTTACTAAATTACTAGATAGATTATAGGAAACCTCTTTTTTATAAGGCTTCCTAAGGGGATATATTATATAATTATTATAGCGTTTAACCGCTTAAATAGCTTAGACACTAGGATTCACTTAACTAGTTACTTTCTAGCCCTTTAGTAGTTATATAGTATGTTTTGTATAGGAGGATTACACCCCCCTTAGTCTAGGTACATAGGTATTTAAGCGAGCGTCCGCACCCTCTTATAGGGTTAGGCAACTAAATCCATGCCCTTATTTCGAACCCTAGCTCCGCGGTCCAACAAGTCCCCAGTCCCAGATAAGCGCCGAGTCGACGACGCTGGACAATGCGCGGAATAACTGAATTGGCCGACCCGGTCAAGTCGGACGGTTTGGGTTGGTGACATCATGACAAACGTCAGAACAGGTATTGGATAGTTTCTGGGAGGAAGTGGGCTGAGATGCTTTCTTTTGCCAGTGTCTACATAAGTGCCTCGTGTCTGTGGATCATGCGAGACGAATGAACCGGGAAGTTGCATCCTGGAAGATGGCATGGCTGGTGTTTAAGCACATGTTTTCAGGAGCCAAATGAAAACGAAATAGAAACATACTCTTCCACCGCAAACGAACGCTCTATATACGCCCTATGAAACTATGCAATCAGCCCGTCCTAGAACTGCTTCCTGACTCCTGCTTCTGTGCTGTCGGATCTTTGTGGATCTTTGTGCTTGTTATGACTCTGCTCTTCGACATCCTCCTTGCCCTCTTGGTCCTCTCCATCCTCGTCCTCATCCTCGTCCTTGTTCTTCTTCTTTCTGCTGCTCCTCTCCTCCTCGAGCGCCTCCTTGACTTCTTCTCCCCCAAGATCCTTCATCTCGTCCCAATCCACACCGTACTCCTGCGCAGCTACTTTGATTTCTCGTCTCAGAGAGTTGGCGTCGTGAACCACCTGCTCCCATCGCTGTTGGTCGAATCCTCGTTCCTGGTACAGAGCGTTTTGTCGCCTTGACACTGTGATGTTCATGGCAGCCTTGTAACTCAGATCGCGGCTGATGAACAGAAACCACAGATAACCCCCCATGATGGTGGTCAGCCCAGCAAGATACGTCACTGGTTCAACAAGATCCCATCCCATTTCCGTATGAAAGGTGACGTAGTAAACGATTCCCCACCAGCCAGCGAGGGCTGCAAATCCGCCTTTTGCCAGCGTATGCGCACCCTTGTGCGCGAGCAGGTCGCACTCTCGTTTCACACGGGCCATTTGATCGATCTCGTGAGACATTCGTCGCAACCTCATGCGAAGGTAGTATGTTCTATCTTTGAAGCTAGGCACAGCAATCCGCAACTCCTTGTCATGACCTTCGATACTGACGGTGAACTCTCGACCTCTGGCTGCATCTCTGATGAAGTCGCCAATCTCAGTGCTCCCGCTCCATCGTACCCAATGTGGTTTGTGCGTGCTGGGACCCTCGTGTCCTAGACCCGAGTATGAGGCGACGTTTGCGCCGTTGGAATCATCGGGTTCTCCCGAGTCCTTTGATTCGTTGTTTTTCTTATCTCCGGAATAGTCCGCTTCGGCTCGAAAGACAATCTCGGGCAGCTTGTCGCCGCCGCCCTTGACGAGGAGAGGTGGTATTTCAGCTTGTATCAATCTCTCCAAGTACGATAACGGCTGATGGGGATGTATCAGAAGTGCCAGAGGCTCAACTTCCTTGTCCTTCCATTGTTTCTTGTCTGGTTCACCTGTATTGATGTACTCTTGTTCAGGATGAAACGGTATCGGCAGGATGAGCTTCAGGAGCCGCGTCGGTGTCGTAAGCAGTCGACCTGGCACTGAAGTCAGTTGTGTTCCCGGATATGGAAAGCGGAAAGAATCATTGGCACACCGACCTTTACTTGCATCTCCTCCTGAAGGATCCGGGGAGGTCGATTTGGGCAACGCGTTGCTGCTCTCACGGTGCCATGGGCGGTCATCTGCCTTTCTTTGTGTTGCGCCGCGGCTGTTTGTTCCTTTTCCTGCAGCGGACTCGCCGCTATAGTTTCTACTCAGATCACATATGCTCGGAGAACCTGTGGGCGACCGAGTGGACTCGGCTTGTCTTCCACGGCAGCACCTTGACATGCGGCCAAATGCCATATGGGCTCGGCGAGCGGCATGCAGAGCCTATGGTGCACCACGAAGGACGTGGTCCATGGCGACGGCAGTTGGGAGCAAATGCCAGCAATTTGACGATGGCGCGTCAAAGTCGAAGAAAATGGGCTGCTCGGTGCAACAATGGTTGAGAAATTGCAGGTCAGGGTCAGAGTCTCAAATGCACAGATCGCGTGGTCGCGTGGTCGTGATGAACAGTTGGGCAGATGACGTCAAGAGTAGGTGATTCACTAGTGCACATCGTAAAGCATTTCGCTTCTCCTTATCGATAATAGACGCAGGTCATCTTTCCTCAACCTTGAGCGTCATCTGGTCTTTGCTTACATTTGCATATTTGTATTACAACCAACGCCCACGTGGGGAAACCTGACCGAACGCAAGAGGCTCCGTTCCATTTTTGCTGTCATTGTCGATGTTGAGAGTTTCCCTTACTCCGTTCTTTTTTTTTTTTTTTTTTTTCACTGTTGGTTTCACCAAGGGATGGGGGTTGATGCACTACTAGTGCGGTCAATGAGGTTATATTCGATGATAGTTGTCGAATCTAGCTAACGGAGGCTACGTGGCCAAAGGTTGAGGGCATCGCGAGTCGCGTGGTGACCTGCCTACGTAATGCACCCAATCACAGCGCAACATTCGTGCTGGGGCTCCATTTTCCGTGCCTAGTCGATCCCAATTGTCGCAACATTCACCACAAAATCTTATCCTCCAGGGATTCCTCCTGGCGTGTGCCAAACTCAATCTTGTTTAATGGGGTGGCTCCCGAATAATGTTGGACCGCGGAGCTAGAGTTCGAAATAAGGGCATGGATTTAGTTGCCCGACCCTATAAGAGGGTGCGGACGCTTGCTTAAATACCTATATACCTAGACTAAGGGAGGTATAATCCTCCTATATAAAAACATACTATATAACTACTAAAGGGCTAGAAAGTAACTAGTTAAGTAAATCCTAGTATCTAAGCTATCTAAGTAGTTAAGCGCTATAACTATTATATAATATATCCCCCTAAGAAGCCTTATAAAAAAGAGGTTTCCTATAATCTATCTAGTAATTTAGTAAATTAATTTATATTAATATTAATCTTATTAATCTATTAATAAGTTAGGTTAATAGTAAGGGATTTAGGGATTTCCTAATTAGTTAGATTATTTCTAAGTAAGTACTATAGAAGGTATATAAGCCCTAGGGAGTCCCTAAAGCTTAGGAAGCTTTTTCCTATAAGTAGCTTTATAAGGCTATTTATAATTATCTCTTTAGTAGCCTTCTAGGTTATATTAAAGGTTCCCTTTATAATCTCTTACTAAAGCTAGTAGTAATAAATATTAATATAGTAAAGTCTTATAATAAGCTTAATAAATTCTTTCTTAAGAAGATAAATTATTTATATATTATTATATATTATTATATTTAATCTTAAGGGTATTATCTCTAAGGTATAAGCTAACTTCCTAATATAATTATTTAAAGGTAATTAGCTTTTTACTATAATAAGAGAGGGCTAGGAGCTTTACTTTAGTTAATAAAGTAGTTATAGTCTTTTACCTTCTTACCTTAAAGAGTATAGGTTTACTAAAGAGCTTAATAATATAGCCTTAAGAGCTTCTTTAGGTAATTATATTATCTATAAAAGAAGTATTACTATAGGCCTTAAGCTTATAATTATTACTATTAAATTTAATTATAAGGTTTACCTATATATACCTATACTCTAAAGCCTTCTTTACTACTTTAATATACTATAGCCCTAAGCGCTAAAGGTACTATAATAATTATAAGGTAGTAAAGAAGATATCTAGCCTTATAATAATTATAGGATATAATAAGGTATTAACTAGGGATTAATATCTCTTTAAATCCTTCTTATTAATATTACTATTATAAGGATTAAGTAAAATAGTAGTTATTAAAGCTATTAGTTTTTAAATTAGGGTTTTTAGGTTAAATTTTATTACTACTTTATCCTAGTAAGACTTCTAATTAAGCTATAATTACCTATTCTTATAATCTCTAATAATTTTAATACCTAGGAACTAATATAGCTCTCTAAGGTCTTTAATATTATACCTTTTAAAAAGCCTAGCTTAAAATTCTTTATATAAGGAAGACTTTTCCTTAGGAAATAAGGCTATAAGGTTATATATATAAAAGAAGATAATTAATCTATTCTTAATAAATATATAAGGGTCCTTAAATATCTAGGTAAAGCCTTTACTAATAAGCTAATTAATTAATTCCTTTATCTAAAGAAAGGGTACTTACTATAGCCTATATACTATATATAAGAGCTTAAGATAAGCTTACTTATCCTTATAACCTAGAGGTATCTTATAATAAACCTCTTTATCTAGGATTAAATTTAGGAAAGTAGTAATAAAGTTATACTAATATGCCTTAAGGTTAAAGAAGTATAAGATAGCTATAAGAAGCCTAAAGGTAATACTAGCTAAGGTTATAGCTTAAGTTAATAGGTAACCCTTTAGTTAATAGTTCTCTAGAACATATAGCTAAGCTTTATACCTCTTAAGGTAGCCTTATTAATCTAATTTATAAGTAAAGACCTAAGTAAGGCCTATAGGCTTAATATAATCTAGAATCTCTAATTTCTTAACTTTAATAATAACTTTATTATTAATTACTTAATTATACTCTTTATCCCTTACTCTAATAAAAGACTTCTCTTTAGGGTACTTAGCTAAGTAATTATAATAAGTAAGAGATAAAGAAAGCTATAATATATATAGCTTTACCTTACTCTTAGCTTTTAGAGTAAAGGTAGTAGTAAAGGCTTTAAGGTTATTATTATTATTATAGATAGTAAGGTCCTTACCTAGATAATCTATTTCTAGTGTATTAAGTAAATTATTAATACTTAATAGTTTATAATCTAAAAAATCTACTTATTAGCCTAGAGAAGTTAAAGAAGTAAGAAGATTTAATTCCTATAATTCCTTTTCCTTTTTATCTATATTTAGTTAATTATAACCATATAATATCTCTTAGTGTTAAATTAAAGGTAAAGGGTCTAATGCCTATAAGAGCCCTATATCTATATCTTTATCTTTATAGTTATTTACTAGCTCTTAAAGGAGGTATCTTTAAGGCTCTTTTTTCTTAATTAAAAGGTCCTTTTCTTATATATAGTAGATTAACTTATTAAAGGTAATATAGCTAGAAGAGAACTAATAATTCCTTTATATTATAGGTACCTAGATTAAATATTAGGTAAAGGAGATATAGCTAGCTAGGTAGCTAATATAAGCTCTTAGAGTAAGCTTTAGACCTATTTTCCTAAGCCTATTATATATTATTATAAAGGCCTTATAACTAAAAGCTTATAAATAATTTAGTAAAGCTTCTAGCTTCTCTAGTAAATAGCTTTATTAAAGCTTATTTTCCCTTAGCTACTTATTTAGGGCCTAATATAGTAATAACTAGTTAAGAGACTTCTAAGGCATATAATTAAGGATATAAATAGCTACTTCCACTACTATAGGCTATAGATTCTCTAGAAAGCTTACTTAGGTTATTTAAGTTATTATAACTATTATTATTACCCCCCTAGACTACTTAGTATGCCTATTTTAATATAGATAAGCTAGACTAGACTTTCTAATAATAATACCTTTACTAGTAATCTTTACCTCTTACTTCTTAGTCTAGAAGGCAGTCTCCCTATTAGTAATAATAACTATAATATAAATTCTAAAAGTCTTAGTATAGTAAGCTTCTAATTAATTAAAGTAATATATAATATCTATCTTTAATAGAATTATAAAGATATTCTAAAGTCCTATTATATAGTAAGTAAAGAGAGTAATATATTAATCTTTATTATAGGCCTATAATTAGGTAAAGAGGTTAAAGCTAATAACCTTAAGAGGTCCTAAGGGTAGCGATTCTATGTATAAGGCTTATAATACCTACTATTATGCCTTAGCTATATAGTAAACCTTATATTTACCCTTACTTCTCTCTTTTAATAGTACTTAAAGCTTATTAAGTATTTAATCTATTACTTCCTTACCTAAATATACTAATCTAGCATACTAAAGGTCTATAGTTATAGTTATTAGAGGCTTTAGATCTTAGGAATCGCTTCTAATAGTAAAAGCCTTGCTTAGGCTATCTCCCTTAATATAAGGCTATATACTAATAGTCCTAGTCCTAAAGACTTTATAATTTCCTCTTACTAGATTTATTATAATACCTATAAGATTATCTTACCTTATACCCTTCTTTATAAGTAATTAAAGTAATATAAGGTTAGTAAAGAAGGTTAGTTAGTATTAGGCTCTTAATAAGGTAAGTATATAACCTATTAGTAGTGTAATCTATACTATACTAATACTATAAGCCTTAGTAACTCTAAATCTAGCTTAGATACTTAGTTAGTTACTATAATCTAGGTTAATAAACTAGTATTTATTATAAAAGATATATACTAATATGCTACTGTTAAGTATTACTTATAATCTTCCCTAGATAGTAAAAGCCTCTAAAAGGATTACTATAGTAATAAATATAGTATTTTCTTCCTTATAATCCTATATACTATTCTTTTTAATCTATATATTATAGGCCTTTTATATATTATTAGATTAATAACTTATTACCTCTTTTGCCTTTTTTAATTAATCTTTATTAATATTCTAGTCTTTTAGTAAGCAAAGCATTCTATAGGTCTTCTAAAAGTCCTTTAACTTCTTAATCTAGTGCTTTTTATAGTAAATATATAGCTTCTTCTTACTTTTATTAAGACTATCCTTATTATTACTATTAAGAGTAGGCTCTATACTAAATACCTCTTTAATTTTGCCTTAAGACCTTCCTTATAAGCTCTTAGAGCTTCTTATAAAGTAAGATATACCTTAGAATTATCTACTTATATTTGGCTTAGATAGGACGACTAGAGGAGCGGAAGAACTACTAGACTTCGCGAGCCAGTGGAGGCTCGGTCTAGTAACGCCCTAAGGGGAACCCACGAGATAGCACAAAGAAGATAGAGATAGCACTATAGACCTAGCGTAGGTAACCTTAGATATCTAAGTCCACTATAATAGTGCGGAAGACCTTATGGGATCTAACCATATTCCGTAGCTAATTAGTATCTTTACTAAGCAATAAGAAAACACCCCCTTAATCCTTAGACATACCTAGAATATAATAAACAGACTATATATAAAGGTAGAAGTAGTGGTATAGCTCTAAGCAGAAAACATACTAGACCTATATAATAAGGAAGGGATTAATATATATATAATATGGCTTATTATAAACTTATAATAGATTATAGAGAAAGTAGCCCTATAGAAGCGCTAGGGACTCCCTAGCCTAGAGGTGTAGTGGTTAAGAAAAGTAAAAGAAGTAGTTACTAAAGCTAGATAGGCTAAGAGATAATAGAGATACTAGAAGACTAATATAAATTAGCAGGCCTATTCTAAGGCAAATAAGGATTAAGAATATATTATTAGAGAGGAGAAAAGGAATGTATAGAGGGAGGCCCTATAGAAGGCTAATATATAGGAAAAAGATAGAGGAGTATAAAGACTAGAGAGATAGGCCTAGCTTTATAGCTAGGCCTCCCTAGAGCTCCCTAGGCTTCTAGAACTAGAGAGGACTAATAATAACCCTAACCTAGCCACTACCTATAATAATAAGGCTAGTATACTAGTATAAAGATTCTTCCCTAAACCTATAGTAAACCTCTCCTATATCCTAGATCTTACCTTCCTAGAGCTTAATAATGTATTATTCCTAGATAAAGAATAATTTAGAGTAGAGGATATTATAAATATCCTATTAAATATAGCTAGTTAGAAAGCCCTAGGAGATAATAGACTCCTAGTAAGCCTTATTAAAGCCTATAAAGAGCTAGCTAAAGAGGCTATAGCTTAACTACTAAACACTATCCTTAAAGTAAGGTATTTCCTAGCCTAGTTCTAGACTATAAGAGTAGTAGTGATTAGAAAACTAGGTAAAATAACTAAGGAGATAAGAAGAGCTAATATATAAAGACCTATCTTATTACTAAATATAGTAGGAAAGATTATAAAAGTAGTAATTATAAAGTAGCTTATAGCCTTTACTAAGGTAAAGGGCCTTCTCTTTAAACTATAAATAGGAAATAGAATAAATAGATTAATAGAAACTATAATTAGAGTCCTTATAGAATATATAAGAGAGGCCTAGGGTAAAGGTAGTATTACTTTATTAGCATAGATAGATATTTTATTAGTATTTAATAGAGTTAGCTACCTATACCTAATTAACTTATTAATCTAAGTAAGTATACTATACTAGCTAATAGCTATAATATATAGCTTCCTTATAGATAGAATAAGCTAGCTTAGCTTTAATAATAGACTCTTAAGACCCTTTAAGATTAAAGTAAGCACCTTATAAGGCTTACCCCTTTTACTAATCCTCTTTCTCCTTTACTTAGTAAAGCTTTATATATGCCTTTAGGCTATCCTAGGTATAGTAGCTATAGGATTTGCTAATAATATAAATATAGTAGCGTTTAGTAAAAATATAGCCTAGACCTAGAAGAGGCTTAAGGCTATATAAAAGGTCTATAAAGAATAGGTAAAAAAAGCAAGAGTAAAGTTTAACCTAATAAAGACTAAACTTATATATTTTAGTAAGGCTTACTAACCCCCCTAGGCTAGGGTCTAGCTTAGAATAGAAAAGATAGCATCTATAGAGTTATATAAGTTCCTTAGAGTCTAGGTTAATAGAAAACTTAACTAGAGTGCTTATAAGAATATCCTAAAAGGTAAGCTTACCTAGCAGTGACTTATACTCTTTATATTAGTAGTATTAGCCTAGGGCTATAGCTTTAGAGATACCTAACTCCTATATATATAAGTAATTTAACCTATACTTACCTATAAAGCAAGCGCTTACTATATCTTAACTAAGAAGGGTAGAAAACTAAGAGAAATAGTTAAAAGCTTTATAATAGACTAATTAACCTATCTCTAAATTATAGCTAGCGTGTTTAAGGCTATACCTATTACTTAACTAGAGGTTAAGACTTATATCCCTTCCCTAGACCTATACCTTGATAAGATAAAATAAAAGTTTAAAGAGAGAATTATAAATAGTAAAATAGTAATAAAGATCTAAACCATTACTAACTTAGTGTAAATAGTGCTATAATATAGGAGAAGACCCCTCCTTATTAATAATAAACTAGAGGTAAAGTTATATAAAGAATAGAAATAACGCTAGGAAGACTAGTATAGTAAGGAATAACTAGGGTAATATAGGCTTATAAGAGAACTAACTAAGAACTACTTACTTACCTATAACCTAAAGGAAATCTAAAGATTCTATATAGGACTAGAAAAATATATCTTCTTAATACTAGTCTAATTATATATAGAAAAGATTAGCCTTAATAAGTTTTTATTCTAAAGAGGTATTCCTAGGGTAACTTTGCTCCTATATAGCTATAGCAGAGTAGTAGAAGACTAATACTATATTATAGTTAATTATCCTAAATATAACTATAGACACCCCTAATTACGCTAGCCTAGAGACGCATAGGAGGTAAGGCTAGCCCTAAATAACCCCCTAAAGGCAAGATCTATAGATAAATAGAGAACCTAGGCTACTTCTAAAGCGCTAGAGCTAATTAATATAAAATAGATATAATAAATAATTAGAGGGAAGCGCTAGATTATATAGTATAGGGATAGAGGTAGGTTAGGTATAGATCTATAACTCTAGAATAGTCTTTAGATTAATTTTAACTATTAATGCCTAGTATTATTACCCCTACTAGCCTACCTTTACCCCTCCCTTTAACTATAACTAGCTAATTATATTACTTCTTCTCTAGAACTAGAATTACTCTCTTTATTACCTTAGCCTACCCTTTAGTAAGTAAGGCAATAGCTAAGAGCTAGTTTATCTTTACTATATAAGTATCTAAGCATTATAACTAAAAGATAATCTTATTATATTAATCCCCCCTAGCACTAGCCTAGCCTAGACTTACTATAGATATACTTCTCTTTTTCTTACTATAGTTCCTAGTATAAAGTTTCTTTATATAGTCCTAATAGTTATCTAGGACCTAGAGAAACATTAGACCTAGATTAGAGTTAATAATAAACTAATATAGTAGCACTTACACTACCCCTAGTGACTATAGCTACCTAGATTTTAACTAATTACTAGTGTTTATTCTATTAGCTAGTTAAATTAGGCTAAGAGTAAATTAGCACTAAATTAGGCCTAAAATAGAGGCATTAATTACCTTTAAATAGCTATAGTTTTAAACCTAATAGTTAAAATAAGCATTAGTAGCTAGCCCTATATAAACTAGTTAGCCTTGCTTCTAAGCCTAAATTAAACTAACTTACTAATAATATTATAGTACTAGTGCCTAGGGCTATTAATTAATTAGGACTTATAGGAAATATATTAGATCCCTTATAGATTACCTAATTACTATAGATTAGACTTAGAGTAGGGGTAAAATAGGGGTAAAGGGAATATACCTTTAGATCTTTTACTATAGCTTACTTAAGCTACTTTTTAATTAAGGACTTCCTAGGATAATGCTTAGGATCTAGGGTCTTCTAGGCAGATTAGAGCTAGAATAGCATAGAATATAAGAATACTTATAGCTTCTAGCGCTATTTTATTAGAATTATAACTAGCTTATAATAAATATTAGTAATTAAACTAAAACTAGCCTAGGGGAGCCTTAAATAGCTCTAAGGAAGAAAAGAACCTAAAGGAAGTTTAATAAAGAAAGAGAAAAGAAGTTAGACCTCTCTAGGGGGAAGAGCTCTCTCTTATACTTATATAGGGAGGGGAGAGATAAATTAGAGATATAGACTAGAAAAGAAGAATATAAGATAAAAAACTAACTAAATAGTATATAAGTAACCTAGGCCTAGACATACCTAGGACTTATACTAGGACTACTCTCTCTCTATAGAAGATAAATAAAACTAGGTGCTTAGGCTTTATAAAACTAATAAGCTAGACCTAGGCTAGAGTAGGCTAAAAAGTAGGACTATAGAGGAGCTAGCTAAAAAGTAAACTAGAAGTAAATTACTACTATAAAGCTAAGCTTACTATACTATAGTATAAAGAGAGGAGGCCTAGAATAAGCATAGGGTAGGGCTAGACTAGAGCTAAATAGGGTTAAAGACCTAGAACTTTTTCTTTTCTTTTATTTTTTTTTAATAGAATAAGGCTAGCGTAAGCTAGTAATAAATACCTATAACTAGCTACACATAACGTAATGCAGGCCTAAGTTAGGGTTAGCGTTAGCCTAAACATAGATACAAAGGGGTTTTTCTTCCTAATTAAGGGTTTTCCCTTTTAACGAAGCAGCCGGAGTACTAGTACTAGCCCTACATAGAGCTAGCTAGTGTAAATAATTATATCTACTTATATTTATTTCTAAGTATTATAATAAACTAATTATAGTATTCCCTTATTAACTTTAATAAGCTTTAGAATTAACTATTAAATATTTAATATTACTTACTAAGGATAGAATATTAGATACTATTCTCTATATTATCTAGTTATTAAGGGTATTTAAAGTAACTCTCTTAATCTAATTAGGTATTAATTACTATAAATAAAGAGCTTTTATAAGATTATTACTATATACCTAAGATCCCTAATCCTATGCTTCTTAAGTATATTAGAGGTTCTTTTAGATTAGCTATAGAAGCTAAGCTTTATACTACTACTTTTCTTTTACTAAAGTTTTATTTCCTATTAAGATAGGTAGCTTTAGTAGGTAATCTAGCTATATCTTTAAATCTAGGTCTATAAAGATCTAGATCTTATCTTTAATAGCTCTTACCTTTATTATCTTAAACTATAAGTCCTAATAATAAGGTTCTTATAGCTTAATTACTAGCTTATAGCCCTTTATAATACTTATTTCGTTAGATATCTTAAGAATATCCTATATTATTAAACTTTAACCTATATAGATCTTCCTTACTACTAGGATTACCTAATTATAATATTAATAAATATATAGAATTAAACCCTATTCTCTTACTAGGATATACTAAATTTAATAATTAAATAATTAGATTAATTTAATAGAAGGTATTAATTAGAAAGAAGGGTTATTTAATATAATTTATAAATACTAAGTAATTACTACTATATTAGACTATAGAGCTAGGGTTTAAAATAAGGGTATAGATTTAGTTACCTAACCCTATAAGAGAGTGTAAACGCTTGCTTAAATACCTATATACCTAGACTAAGGGGGATGTAATCCTCCTATATAAAAATATACTATATAACTACTAAAGGGCCGGAAAGTGACTAGTTAAGTGGATCCTAGTGTCTAAGCTGTCTAAGCGGTTGAGCGCTGTAACTATCATGTGACAAATAACTTGCTGTGGCGGCGGGGCCAATCTGTTCCTGGTGGTCCCAGATTTCCATTATTATTGTCAGGGAGAGCTCTCTAGAGCATCGGATGTGTGGATGCGGCCTGCGCATTGACTAGGATAAAACCCTCGATAAGACAACGGTGGAGACAATGTATCAAAAGTACCTCCGTAGACTAGTCATTACCATAGCGCACTGTGTACCTTTCAGGTACAAAAGTCAGGTGCTGTCTGCACCTCTGATTGATCTAATTAAACCTTTTCTATTAGCTACACCGACCCCTACCTTAACAGTTATGAGCCTAGGAGGCTTTAATTACCCTTATTGTTAATTATCATAGAAGATATAAGCTCCGTTAAAGCCATCAAATCAACGCTTACTAATATTAAGAGATAATCGCCCTTTATTATAATAATCAGTCAAAACAACAACCCTATGCTTCTATTTACCAGTACGGTTCCCCTTCACGATATCTAAAGAAACTCTAAATGTAGTGTTATTATTAGAGAAGGACTAGATTAAATAGTATGCGCAAACTAAGAACTACGCAGAATCTTATAGTGTCTAGGAGTATATTAATCTAAATTAGGATAAATTACTTAAAGAACCTACAATGCCTGCACACCTGCGGAGGGGTCTAAGACTAGAGATTATAGCGGATAACCCTAATGCTCTTAAAGATTAGAAGCTTGCTTATAAAGATACAAAAGATAAGTATAACTTCTAATATAAAGACCTATAATTTAATCTTATAAAGTATATAAACCTATTAAAGTAAATGCTAAAGATTAGGGAATTTATTTGTAAGTCTCTTTTAAAGAATATCTAAGACTCTCTTAACTTTAACACTAAAGAGAAAGGAAAGGAGTTAGTTTATTAGCACTCTTAAAGGATATTAAAGCTTCTTTAAGATTAGTATAAACTAAATGCTAGGAAGATGCTAATTCTTATAGAAATGCACCTTAATAATCACTTGCAAACTAAAGGTACCTAAGATTAGTATAAATAGGCAGTGATAACGGAGGTACTATGGAGAAATTATTAAGATCTAGAGACCTAATAGACTAAAGAGATAATACTATATAAGTTTGTTATGCCTCTTTATAGCAAATTTAAGTTATTTTAGAAGAAATAGAATAATCTACTTAACAAAGGCATAAACTAAAGCTTTCTTAAAGCTATTATAGAGTTTAAAAGAGATTATAAAGCTCCGCAGAGCGTACTAAAAGCGGCTAACGCGCTTATAATAAATAGATTAAATAATCAGAGCAAATCAGAGAAAAAGAAGTGCCCTAGATGCACTAATTATAATGTTAGAGATATCTTAAAGTAATAGGAATTATATAATTTGTTTAAGGCTTTATATAAGCTAGAAGTAGCTCTAAAGGACTAGGAAGTTAGGAAGAACTCTAAAGAGAATATTAAGAAGTATCTTAAGGAGAATCTATAAGAAAAGTCTAAGGTAATGAGTTAGAAACTAGAGAAAAAGAATAGTAATATCTTTATACCTTCTTAGAATCCTATAAATGACTTACTTGTAGTAACCCTAGGTAAGAAATCAGCTAACGTATTATTATTTATACGCTCTAGGCGTTCTTAACCTTTAAAGGAAAGCATTATCTTATCTTTAAACGCTATAAATAGCTTAGAATTAAAGAGGAATATAGTCCCTTATAACTCTGGAGCGAACACTCACATTTTTAACAACCCTTATTAGTTTAAATAGGCTAAATTTAATAATACCATTATAATAGAGGTTAAAGCTAGAGGCACGATCTATATAGCTTTAGGAGAAGGTCTAGTACATATCTTAGTAATGGATCTAGTATCTTAAACGCTAAGGATGATTATATTAGAGAAAGCGCTTCTTATTCTAGAATTCTATATTAACCTTATATCTATTATAATTCTTATAAAGGTAGGGATCTTCTAGAATTAGAAGAAGTGCTTCCTATATAAAGGAATAAGGCCTATAGCTAGAGTTTATAATATTAACAAGCTCTATATGCTATTAAGGCTATTAGATAAGTTAAAGGAGGCTTACGCTATATCTAGTAAAGCACTAAGACTACCTAAAAAGGGAGATATAGAGCTTTGGCATTAATAATATGGTTATCTAGGTGTAAGGGCCTTTGCAGAACTTATAAACGCAGCTTTAGGTATTAAATTAATAGGTCCTAAGCTTACGTAGTATAAGATATACGCTATAGGCAAAGCTAAGCGCTGGAGATTATAGGTTATACCTAAAGGACTTCCTTAAGGACTAGGTTATAGGCTTTTAGTTAATCTAGAGTACTATAACTCTCCTTATTAGAATAGTGATAGGTATTAGTGTGTTTTTACCTGCCTTATAACCTTAATATAGTTCTTCTATTCCTTTAAGATAAAGGAAGGGATTTATAATAGCTTCTATATAATAAAAGCATTCCTAAGCACTTAATTTAGGGTTTAACTACGCTTTTTACATAGTAATATTAAGAAAGCCCTCTTTATAGAGAATATAAGGGATAAGATAGCTCTTACAGGCATTATAGTTTATAATTTAGCTCCCTTAACGCCTAGTTAGAATAAAAAGGCAGAGAGATCTAGGGGGGTAATTAAGTAGAAAGCTTGCATATTAAGCCTTAAAGCGCAGCTTCTATTAGATCTTAATAATAAGGTCTTTAACACCGTAGTTTATCTATTAAATCAAACGCCCTTTAAAGATCGCGGGACCTGGATTATACCTTATAAGCTTTAGTAGAATTAGGCTAGGAAAACAGTCCTAGCCTATTTATAGATAGCAGAGGTCTAGAAGCCCTTAATTGCGTATTTATAAGCTTACGGTTGTAAAGCGTTTCCTATAATTACGAAGGCCTTAGAGCACGTTAAATTACATAACGCAATCCCTTAGTTAGAGTAGAAAGCTTATATTAGATACCTTATTAGTTATAGAGGTAAGTCCTAGTATATTATTTAGATGCCTTTGCTTTATAATTATAAGGTTATTATATTAGTGTGTGTTTATTTTAATAAGAACTCCTTCTTTAAACTAGAAGAAGAGCTAGATTTAGCTTAAAAGGAGAAGATATTAATAATTACACTGCTTAAAGAGCTTAAAGCTAATAATATTAAAGAAGAAATTAGTTAAGACCTTATTAGAATAGAATTAGAAGAAGAGAATTAGGCCTCTTTACCTTTAATTACTAAAGGAGAAAATAAGTAGTTTAAAGTAGAAATACCTCCTTATATAATAAGGGAAAAAGAGGGCCTTTCTAGTGCACTTTTAACTCCTCCTAACTCTTCTTATAAGGCACTAGTTACTATAGAGAATATAGAGCTTTAGGCATAAGGTAATAATACGCTATTTTGTAAGATTAATAAATTTATATATGATATAATATTTAAACACGCTAAGACTACCGTAGAGACTAGCGAAATTGCTAGCAAAGGCGGTAAGGCGGTAGAGAATTGTTATCCCTGGGATAACGGTATTAATCTAGGTAATATTATTACTAGAAAACGCTAATAAAAGGAAATATATAAAGCTAGGTAGGCATAGTTTTCTTATGCTTTTTCTGCGATATTATAAGGTACTTAATATAGTTTATGGATTAAGGATATACCCCTAGAACCTACCTATTATTATTAAGCTATAGCTTTAGCCTATTATGACCGCTAGAAGGAAGTGATTATAAAGGAGCTTTCTAAGCTTTTATCCTTAAACTACTAGGAGGATGTACTAGATAAATTATTTAATCTAGAATACTATAAGGAAATTATAGACCTTAGCTAGGTTTTTAAATATAAAACTAATAAGAAGGGAGTAGTTATAGAGTTTAAAGCTAGATTAGTTATTTAAGGTAACTAATAGCTAAAAGATAACCTTAATAACTATACTACTACGCTTGCTTTATAATCTCTACGTATGCTACTCGTAGTCTACTACGCTAATAATCTTAATACCTAATAATATAATGTTTAGAATGCCTTCCTACACATAGAACTTAAAGAACCTATCTTTTATAAGCCCCTAGAAGGTATAAATGCAAAAGGTTATCTCTAGAAGATAATAAGAGCATTATATAGGCTAAGGGAAGCTCCTTAATAATGGTTTCTTTATTTAATGTATTTCCTATTAAAGCTAGGCTTTATTTAAGGAAAGGAAGACCTATATATCTTTATGAAAGACAGTTTTATCCTGTTTTTCTATGTAAATAATATTATAGTAATGTATCCTAATGGATATAAAGTAGAATTTAAAGAGCTTTATAAATAACTAATAAACAGTCTAGACGTTAAAGACTAAGGTGATTTAAAGTAATTCCTAGGCATTAAAATTATTAGGAATTATAAGACTAAAGAAATGTAGCTATTATAGGAATTATATATCTAAAAGATCGCTTAAAAGTTTATTCCTAATGTTATTAATAGTAATTTAAAGAGATTAACTACTGCTCCTCTTCTAATAGTTATAATCCTTGCTAACACTAGCGAAGCTACTAATAAAGAGATTAATTATTTTAGAGCAGTTATTAGCTCTTTAGTGTATCTATGCATTATTAGAAGGCTAGATGTAGCTTTTATAGCATTAAAGCTTGCCTTTTTTATAATAAACCTATTAGTAAAGCATATTAAGCTTGCTAAGGGAGCGATTTTATACGTATAGAATATAAAGAAGCTATGTATTTACTACTTAGGAGCAGATAACTTTAACATATTATTTTCTAGCATAGATGCTTCCCTTAGTAATAACCCTAATACTTATAAATTAACATAAGGTTATGTCTTTATTATATATAGCACTATAATTAATTAGAAGTTAGGTAGGTAATATTACGTAATAATGTTAAGCATAGAAGCAAAGCTCTTTACCCTAAATTATAGCGTAAAAGAGCGTATATCTCTAGGGAGGCTGCTTTGTAATATTAAGGTCTG
Source organism: Epichloe sibirici (assembly GCA_022702365.1). Classification (NCBI taxonomy): domain Eukaryota; kingdom Fungi; phylum Ascomycota; class Sordariomycetes; order Hypocreales; family Clavicipitaceae; genus Epichloe; species Epichloe sibirici. The sequence goes on along the minus strand of JALAAE010000001.1, from coordinate 528,044 downwards.
CGTGCCGCTACTCTCTATTATCTAGTGTAATAATAAGTAGATAATTTAGATTATAGAGCACTTAGAAGGAAGGCTTTAAATAAGCCTTAAGCATCTTAATATAAATTAAATATAGATTTAAGAATAGTATGCCCTAGGTAATATTAAGGTAAACTAGTTAAAGACCTTAGAGATGCCTATGGATAGCTTCACAAAGCCTCTATTAGGTTAGATACATAGGGATTTCTACCACTGGATTAGCTTACGTAAGATCCCCGCGTAATTACAATACTAGAAATTCATTATAATTGCTTCCTACGCTTATAGACTCTAGCTTTAATAAATACCTTAGCTAGGGGGGGTGTGTTAGGGAGAGCTCTCTAGAGCATTAGATATATAGATGCGGCCTGCGTATTAACTAGGATAAAACCCTTAATAAGATAATGGTGGAGACAATGTATTAAAAGTACCTCCGTAGACTAGTTATTACTATAGCGCACTATGTACCTTTTAGGTACAAAAGTCGGGTGCTGTCTGCACCTCTGATTGATCCAATCGAACCTTTTCTATTAGCTACACCGACCCCTACCTTGACAATTATATTAGAGTCGATACATCAGTGGCCCGTAACCACTTCGGTGTTGATGCATACTTATCACGTCTTGACAATTCTCTCTCGCTTCCATTTGGCGACGACACGCCTGCCACGTATTCCGTCGAGTAAAGACTTGTGGGAAACAAGTGCCAGTATGCTTTTGTCTACTATGTTTAGTTTGTTTAGCAGGTGGCAACCACCCGTCACGCATCAACTCAAACCAGCCTCTTCGATGTACTCCAGTCAGAGTATGCGTCTGCTTCTGCCAGCTACTGTGTTCCTTGTTGACCGATAGCGTTTACATCTCATCGATAGTATTTGAGCTATCTTAATTCACGATGCCCGCCATAATTCTAATGTCTTCCGTCCAGTGTGATCAACACATTTATTAGGTTACGCATTGTAACACCACTTCGAGCCTGTCACCACAGACTCTGCACCATGCACTCCTACCAGAGTTCGGCGCAGAAGCCAAGTCGAAACCATATGCAAATGATGATGCTATTTCCTGAGCCAGTTCCATCATCACTGAAAACTTTAATGCCAGCATCTGTATAAATGTTTCTCCCCCCCTCCTTGTTTCTGAAAATGATTCTTCTCCTTCATCTCATCTCTCACAAAAAAAAGCTACTTGCCATCAAAACCATCATAAACCAAACAAAATCCTCTTTTTCTTTACACCTCTGGCAACATTTGTTAGAGAAACTGCAGATAACCAATATCTTGCGTCAAAACAAACACTACCAAACCACAAAACCACTACCAAACACTGCGGATTACTACATCCTGCGTCAAAAAACAAACACATTACCAAATCAAAAAACCACTACCAAACACTGCGGATTACTACATCCTGCGTTGAAACAAACACATTACCAAACCATTTCCAATCAAGACCACTCCAAAAATGGATCCAGTCATCAAACAAGAGCCTCTCGATGAGATCGAACTTGCTTCCACATCTCTCTTCCGCTCAGGACTCGGTGACATAAGCCATATTGTTGATCTTGGTCAGATCCGAAAGCGCTCTCACTCAGACGTTTCGAGTTCGGATTCAGAAGATGAACGCCAGAATAAAAAAAATATCAGAGCCTTTTCACCATCACCTTCATTATCGTCATCTCCATCATCATCATCATCTTCTTCTTCTTCTTCTTCATCATCAAATACAAACAAAAGCCCGACATCTTTCCTCGAGGTTCTATCACAAATACCAGAAGGGGTGATTCAGTATCCCAACTACAGCGACGACGAGCAACGAATGCTCTTTGAGAGACGAATCATGGGCTACTTCTCGTGGGACCCTCGCCAGGATCAAGGTGAACTGCTCTGCCAATGGCTCGAAGCCACCGGCAAGACCCAAGGATGGTTCCCATCTGTATATGACCGCTTCAAAACCTTTCTTCAGTCCATCAATGTCACCGGGATGGAAATTTCCCCCATCACCATGACGGATAACTTTACCTGCTGCATGGACTACGTCTTTCGCCAATTCGGGATATACAACATCACCATTGCAAGGATTCATCCCGATTATTACATCATCATTCCCATTGGATCAAGCAAGCCGAAAACTGACGTCGGCGAACTCACTCAGGGGGAGAAGTTCCTTGTGGATGTCTGGTATTCTGGGTATCGGGCAAACACCCCTTGCAGGCCAGATAATGCACAAGGATGGACCGACGACACGGAGGAGGTTCGAGAAATAATTCGAAAGACATACTACCTGGATGATGAGGGCTACTCGATTTACCTGGAACAGGTAGGCCGAGGTCCCAGGATGGTGTATAAGGGCATGGACTTCATTTCAATGTTCTGTTTTGGAAGTCTTTGAAACGATGCTCATGTTTTTTTTTTCTTTTTCTTCTTTCAGCAACTTCAACAAAAGCGTATGGAATAGGGGACTGTGACTTGAACTTTTTGGCACTTGGTGGGTATTTTGTTGGCAAAAGGCAATGGCATGACCGCGCACGAGGAGGAAATGGATCTTGACGGGAACTCTCGTAAAGAGTCGTGGTTTACAAATTGGCCAAGTTACAGCGAATTTGTATTTGTACGCAAGGAGTTCGAGCATTGGGCATGGTGGAATTAAGACTCGACTCACCATTTACAGGTTGGGTAATCACAGGCAAAACAGCGAAAGGCAGGAAAGCTGAGAAGAAACAGATAATACCAGGCCTGTTTCCCCCAATTTTATTCCATCATGATATGTGACTAGTCTTTGCCGTGATTTTTATTCCTCTCATGCCATCGGCATGCAGGGTAGGCAATGACTTGAGCAATTGGTGTAAGATGCCCCCACCTTGCTTTGCACCCTTTTGCACCCCCCCCCCCTTCTCTGGTCAACAACGAACATCCACGGCGGGGTTTTCAAAAGAGCCCCCGCACTAGACCGAACAGGACAAGCCGGTCTCAACACCATGTTCCAGCTCCTTTTCAATTTCTCCCCAGGGTTTAGCGGTGTAGACAAAGCATCTCAGCTGTACGGGCGTTCTTTCTAAGCTTCGATGCAGTTGGCTAAGCTGTCATTCCTGATAAGTACCTCTTAGCCTGCCACCACGACAACTCTTACAATGGCGGACAACAAGGTGTATCGAGCCAGCACGACGGCGCCGGTGAACATTGCCGTGGTCAAGTAGGAAGACCCCTCATTTTGCGACCATCATCGTGTGCAGAAGGCTGACAAGAGTCCAATCAGGTACTGGGGAAAGCGAGATGCGAAGCTCAACCTCCCTACCAACAGCTCTCTTTCCGTTACCTTGTCCCAGGCCGATTTGCGAACCCTGACGACAGCCTCCTGCTCCGCCTCCTATACCGAAGGCGATAGCCTCATGCTCAATGGCGAGCTGTCCGACATCTCTGGCGCACGAACACAAGCATGCTTCCGCGAGCTGCGAGCTCGTCGTGCCGCCCTAGAGGCAGCCGACCCTGCCCTCCCTAAGCTGTCAGCCATGCCGCTCAAGCTGGTCTCCGAGAACAACTTCCCCACAGCTGCTGGTTTGGCATCATCGGCCGCAGGCTTTGCGGCCCTGGTTCGGGCCGTCGCGAATCTGTACGAACTTGCCGAATCCCCTTCACAGCTATCCCTGGTTGCTCGACAAGGCTCCGGATCCGCTTGCCGTAGTCTGTTCGGAGGCTACGTGGCATGGAGAATGGGTGAAAAGGAAGACGGGAGCGATTCTATGGCCGACCTTGTTGCACCAGCTTCCCACTGGCCAAACATGAAGGCACTGATTCTAGTGGTCAGTGCCGCCAAGAAGGGTGTCTCTTCCTCCTCTGGCATGCAGCAAACGGTCGCAACGTCGGGCCTGTTCCAGCAGAGAATCACCCAGATTGTGCCCGCCAACATGCAAACCATGGAAGAGGCCATCAAGGCCAAGGACTTTGCGACATTCGCCGAAGTCACCATGCGCGACTCCAACTCCTTTCACGCCTGCTGCGCCGACACATACCCGCCGATCTTCTACATGAATGATGTGTCTCGTGCTGCCATTCGCGCCGTCGAGTCCATCAATGCCAAGGCTGGAAAGACGATTGCTGCGTACACGTTCGATGCTGGTCCCAATTGCGTGGTATACTATCTGCAAGAAGATGAGTCCGCGGTACTGGGAGCCTTTACCGGAGTCTTGACCGGCGTCTCAGGATGGAAGGAGGGTAGCGCCGGTGCCAAGTCCAGCGTGAAGCTGGAGGACGGCATTGCTAGCACCTTGAGAGATGGAGTGAGCAGGGTCATCATGACTGGCGTTGGCGAGGGGCCTTTGAAGACGGAAGAGTACTTGGTGGGTGAAGATGGCCAACCTGTGAAGCGATAGCTGTGGCGCATTGGCTAGGTAGTTGGTAGGCGAACGAGTCATTATTATATGCACGCGTTCCCTATCTCGGGATCAAAAAAAAAAAAAAAAAAAAACTAATATCCGTGCTTTTGAACAGACACCACAAGTCATTCCCGTGTTTTCTCCGTGAAGTCGACCCAGATTCGCAATGGGTGGTCTAGTTTGCCGTCCGCTCCTGTCAGCACCCGCTGGACAGCTGGCAAGCACTGCGCTCACCTGCTGCAATCAAAACCCTCGTTCATCATTGCTCATCTACCAGAACAACATGGAGCAAAATTCTCCGAGCCATTCCTTTATTTAAAACCCAGCTGCGTCGCAGGCAGATAACTTTCTCTAGTTTCCTTCAGCCCAACCCCATCCACCGACCTCGTGCAGCCATACTGTGCTGTTGCTGATATGGAGAACCCCAACCTTGTCGATCAAAACGGCGGCCACTGCAAGCCTCAGGGCATCGCGGAGTTGATCAAGAAAGACCACGATGTCGAAGTGACGGAGCTCGACAGGTCTGGAAACGTCCAGCGTCGTTGGCTTCACCGGCCCTTTGATGCCGTAATTGTCGTAAGTGTCGTGCACGTTCCCCGATCTTCCATCTCGAGCCGCTTATACTGACACCGTAAAATTGTGAAGCTACAATCCAAGGACGCATCAAGAGGTTTCTTTGCAAGATCCTTTTACGAATGGGAAAAGGTACTCTACGATGCCTTCCTCCCCGTCGGATACCCTCACTCCGTGTCGAAGGATTATCTGGCCTACCAGACGTACGATTCCCTGCAGGCCTTCTTTTCCACCATTACCTCACTGCTCGCCAACAGGGCCCTGCTTCAGGGTCTGGGCGTAGGCGATGCCAACTCATCCGCCACGTTTGCCATGCTCATCACCATCCTCAAGGATGCCATGTCCCGCGTCGCCACCATTGTATTCGCGCACCGATTTGGACTCCGCATTGAACCTGACGCCAAGCGCTACCGGTTTCTCGCTGATATCTTCAACGATACCGCGTTCTTCTTGGAACTATACAGTCCCTATTTAGGGTCGAAGGGGAAGGTCGCTGCCCTCGCCGTCGGGGAGGCTCTACGAGCATTGTGTGGCGTTGCCGCTGGCGCGAGCAAAGCCGCGCTGAGTGTACACTTCGCCAAGCATGATAACCTTGCGGAGCTCAACGCCAAAGAAGCCAGTCAAGAAACTGCAGTCGGTCTCGTCGGTCTCCTCGTTGGCACGCTCGTCGTCAAAGTGATAGAGGACCATCGGAGCGTCGTTTACTTGATGATTGCTCTGGTCTGTGCCCATCTCTGGATGAACTACCTCGGCGTGCGGAGCGTCTGTATGACAACGCTCAATCGCCAGAGGGCCACGATTCTCTTTCTGGAATACATGGAGACGGGCAAAGTCCTCACACCGGAGCAAGTTGCGCAACGCGAGCGCATCGTCTTCTGGGTCCCGATTGTCAGCAATCGTGCAGGCGAACCCATTGCGCGGATCGAGTTTGCCGCGAGCTACAGACAGGCTGCTTCGCATGGGATCTGGGACACGATCGACGTGGTGGACGGGCCAATGCACACCTCGTTCATCACATCGCCCCGCGGAAGTCGGCTGGCAAAGATCAGATTGCTGCTTTGGGCAGGATGCCAGCCTAAACATGCCATATTGGCGTGGTTCCACGCCATGGAGGATGCTTGGGAAATGAAGAAGAATTGTATTCATGACCACAAGAAGACGCTCATGTCGGATGGGAGGCATGCCGAAGATGAGGAGTTGTGGACGTCGATGGAACAGCGCGGATGGGATTTGCGGACGCAGGCATTCGAGACCGCTGCTCCGATTCGACTCCGCGTTCAATCAATTGTATACAAGGATGAATGATGAAATGCTTGTATTGCGGATGCGATGTCGCGTGACACAATTGTTTTGTCTTTCGATATCCTGCCCCCCTCGACATGCTCGAAATGGGCTTGACGTGAAAAGCGGTATAGCCGGTTGTGATCTGATAGAGAAGGGCAGAACGGACAACCTCCAGAATAGAGACTTGGTATTGTACAAGTGAGCCTGCAAGCTCGTCTATATGCATGCATCTATGTAATTTGGGTAAAGCTGCCCCGCAAGAAACAAAACGCCTCAGTGGTATCATACAAATCGTAAGCTTTTGTACAAGGGCGGTTTTTTTTTTTTTTTTTTTTTTTTTTACAGCAGTAGAGGGACGAATCCAACAATGCTCGAGCTCACGCAAGACCCGTCCACCGCAAAGTCCTCATCTTGACTCCTTCCCACGTATTCAACTTGGGCCTCACATCCAAATAAAAACTAGGCCCAGCCTTGCCCTTGGCGTCTGACCGTCCAGCGTAAAAATCAATCACATAGTCAACGCGCGTGCCACAACGGTCAATCACCCAGTCATGACGATCAAAAGGCGCCGTGTATCCAAGGATGGTGTTGATCCGAGCAGTTGGTGTCATGCGGTCGTTTTTATTCGCAAAGGACTCAAGTTTAGGGCCGCCGCAGCTAGGACAGAAAAAAAGCAAATTAGTTCTATGTCCTCGCGGAAGATACTTGACAATCATGGGTTGAAAAAAAAAAGAAAAAAAAGAGGACAGCCCAACCTACCTTGACGTGGACAGATACGGCGCCTCCCACTCCTTGATCTCCTGCCATGCTCGCTCGTTGACAGCGTTGTGAATGGGCACCACGGTCTTCATGTCGGCCACGCGGGCATCGTACCCCTTGCGCTTCATGGCGTCGAAAAACATCTTTTCAGAGGGGTACACCCAGTTCCCCGAGGCGTCTACGCCTGACTCGATCTCATGGTTGGCCGCGGTGGTGGCTGCGCCGCGGTCGACGGGGGAGGCTCCGGGGTCGCTGACAGATCTGGGGATGGTCGAGATGACACGATTGGTGTCGAGGCTTTTGCTGGAGATGTTATTCGGTGAGGAGGAGGAGGAGGACGACGACGACGACCACGGCAGATACGAGGTAACAGTTTGCGTCCATGTCTTGGAGGGCGTTTGTGATGAAGGCGGGTGGTCGACGGGACATGATGCGCTTTGGGTCTTGGAGGCTTCGGCGGCGCGGGCTTGCGCGAGCCAGGCATCGCGGGTTTTGTGGTCGACTGGACAGGCGGATTCGTCCTTGTTTGTTGCGACGGCCATGGTTGGAGATGTTGCGATTGAGGTGAGGTCGCTGGATTGAGTCAAGAGCGCTTTCGTCAGGCCGAGTTGTTCAAGGAGGTTCTATTCTTTTTTTTTTTTTTTGCCAGACCTTGATTGGATGAAATTAGTGACGAATTTTCAAGGGTCCATCTCGAACAAAAAAAAAAAGAAAGATGCCGCTGTTTTGCCGACCAAGAACGGATAAATAGCCCGAAGAAGATTGGCGGGTTGCTAATAGTGCCGTGCGGGAAAGGGAGTGGAGCACATGAACTGCAGGACTACCGAGTTGTCAGATGGTGCCCGGGGTTCCCTTCAATCACCCAGTTCGCAAAAAATTAAAGATTTGTTTGACTTGTATGATTTGTGTGGGTGATACAATTCGGATGCTGGTGCCGAAATGAGAACCCTTTGTGATGAACAGCGGCCCCCTGCGGGATCCGAGTTCGGCACGTGACACGGCTGGACGTCCAAACAGACCCGGGGTCTTCTTCGGCTCATCAACCGCCAGACGTTAAAACGTTGCCAATTGATGCAACCAAACCAATTCCAAAAAGGCCATGCCTGCGCCTCCGGCCACCGCCGCCGTTCCCTTGCAGCACGAGGTGCAATGACAGGCCGAACAACGCCTTCGCCATCCCGCGGGCGACTGCTCCTCCCCGGAACACCAGCTTTTTCGTGGGCTACGAATCGTGCCAGAATGGCAGGCTTGCTCCAGCATCCCGACACCAAGGTCCTCATCGCCTTCTGGCTCTTTGGTGAGTTGTTCAAAAGCCCCCCCCCCCAAAAGACACGAATCACGTTTGAATGTCGACAAAAACACGGGCTGACATGGGACATGGGTATTTTCACACAAACAGGCCTGATAAATAATGTGCTCTACGTCATCATCCTCTCCGCCGCCCAAGACCTCGTCGGCTCCTCTGTCCCGAAAGGCGTCGTCCTCCTTGCCGATGTGTTGCCCTCGTTCTTTACCAAGCTCATTGCGCCGTACTTTATACACCGAGTGCCCCATCGACTTCGCGTCCTCGTCTTCATCGCCTTATCAGCCACAGGGATGCTCATGGTCGCACTGACGCCGCCGGCTAAATCCGTCGCTGCGAAAATGGTCGGCGTCGTCTTGGCCAGTCTCAGTAGCGGAGGAGGCGAATTGAGCTTCCTGGGTCTGTCGCATTACTATGGGCAAATCAGCCTCGTGGGATGGGGATCGGGGACCGGCGCGGCTGGCCTTGTGGGAGCAGGATTGTACGTCGTCTTGACGGAGTGGGCGAGGTTCAGCGTGAGGGGCAGCTTGCTCTTCTCGGCTTGTTTGCCCGCCGTTATGTTTGTGAGCTTCTTCTTCATACTGCCGCTGGGGCCGCTGCAAGTGTCGCAGCGGAAAGTTTACGAGACGATTCCTGATCGGGATCCCACTGAGGAGGAGAGGGAGGAGGAGGTGACGCAGGGTGTATCAGGTGTAGTAGCGTCGTCGGCTCTTCTGGCACCGGGACCGCCGACCGTGCATGCTGCGTGTTCGGTGCATTTATCGAACGCCAATTCGTTCAAGAACAACTTGCGGAGAACCAAGGCATTGATCGCGCCGTACATGGCACCCCTTTTCTTGGTCTATGTGGCCGAATACACCATCAACCAAGGAGTCTCGCCGACGCTTCTATTCCCGGTCGAGTCCTCTCCCTTTGGAGAATTCCGTGACTTTTATCCGTTCTATGGCTTTCTGTACCAGCTGGGAGTGTTCATCTCACGATCCTCAACGCCATTTATCCGGATTCATCATCTCTATGCTCCCTCCTGCCTCCAAGTGGTCAACATGGTGCTGCTGGTATTGCAGAGCCTGTACTTCTTCATCCCGTCAGTGTATATGATCTTTGTCATCATTCTTTGGGAAGGCCTCCTCGGGGGCGCAGTATACGTCAATTGTTTCGCGGAGATGATGGAGAAGATTCCCGAGGACGAGCGAGAGTTTAGTCTGAGTGCTGCGACTGTCAGCGACAGCGGTGGCATCTGCATAGCGGCGTTTGTGAGTATCTTGTTGGAGCCGAGACTGTGTGCCTATCAGGTGGCGCATGGTAGGGATTGGTGTCGAAGAATTGCAATAGAAGCGCAGCGTTGATGACGGTGGATTCTTTTCGGATCTCGAACTGTACGGAGTACACGGAGTAATGTCGGTGCGTGCCCGTATCTTTGCAATCATACGTGAATACATTTATGTTTATCACATGGGCAAGTCATCAGCACCTGTGTTCGTTATCTTTCAACATCCTACGGAGTATAATATACTTATATGTACTGCCTCTATCCTCCCGATCCTTCACCCGACGGACGACCACTCAACGTCGCGCAAACCACGCCACGGTCCAGTCCACAACAGGCCGAGCCGATAAATACTACATCGAACCCCAGGGCTCTTTCATTGTGATTATGCCCTTCCAACTCATTGCGGAGCTCCCAAGTCCAGAGAGCCAGTTGATACTTTTGACGCACAGGAAGAAGCATTTGCTCTGGTATGATCGGCCCCGGATCCTTCGCCTCGTTCAAGATCCGAATCGGGTCGAAGAATCTCGGGCTGGCCATGTGGCTGGCGCTTACTGACAGCTCACTCACCCTCCCTCTCTTCTCGGGCGTCGAGTGCTTGATTTTTTTTTTTTTTTTTTTGGAGAGCGTTTATTATCAAGCACCCGCTTGTGCGTAAGCACCCACGAATGTAGCTGGTCTTCATTATAATATATCTTTTGAGGAAGGGCTATTTAGATAGTTGAAAGAGCGAAGCTAAGGGAAAAAAAATTAGGTTTCTACTATTTTTATTAGTATGTAAGGTAATGTAGCTCTTACAGCGATGATTTCATTGGTCCAAGACCCTTGTCGGTACGGAAGTGTAGCCTTATGGGCAGCAAAGAGATAGTAAAAAAGAGTATGCTAATTATTTGAGCGCGCTCTGGTTAATTAGCATACTCTTTTCTTTTTTTACCCCTAATGGTATAAAGTACGTACATAATCTCTCTACCTATCTCCACAGCTAACTTGTACCTACTAGTTCTGCCTTGAGTGCGCCAGCGTTACGAGACTGCGCCGACTTGAATCACACCCTATAATACTATTAGTATGTACATGTGTGCATTGTGCACTCATCTCATGCGCCGCAGGGTGCCCATGCTGCATGGTAGTACATGTATGTAGATCCTTCGTCCTGGTTCATTTTGAGAGCCATGCAACATCGCCCCCTCCCCCCTTGTCTTTGTGGGAGAAGGAACAGAAGCAAGGTAGGATGGGGCCCGGCAGTCTCGGGATCCTGCCTGCCTGATGGTTGCAACTGTTACGGGAGGGGGAAGTCAGCATCACCCCTCCCCTGCCAGACATATATTGGATTCCACACGAGGAGGACAAATTCATGCCCCGACACGTTGTCGCATTCGGTCCAGCGCCTCGCACGATCATCTTCAATGTGCAAATGAGAAGTGAGTCTTGAAGGAAAAAAAAAAAGAAAGAATAAACAAATCCCAAGACATGGATACATGGCCTGATTCGATGCGCCACGGAAAGATACATAATGAACCTTGACTGTATGTATGATCCTTGTCACAGGAGTGTATGCACTTAGGCTATTATCCGCATGTTTCTTATGAAATGTGCCTATTTGTAGAAACGTAAAAGACCAATTGTTATTAGATACCCGCACGGGCACAACACGTTACATACTTGCGTGTGCTTCTTATACGGGGAGCAGGTCACGCTCTATTTTTCCGAGAATATGATTTCTGGCTCCCTTTTTTTCCCCCTTCGATAATGTGTTCAGTCTTGAATCTCCTGCCAGTTTGGAAGGAGCTGCACCGCCCGCAGCAGATGCTGATGCACGATGACAATGACGCTGTTCTCCAAGATGTACACGATGCGCCCCCAAAATCGATCCAAGTTCGTCGGAATCGCCGTGGTGATCTGCGTCCTCTTCTTGGGTTTTCAAGGGAGGATGTTTCGACCCCAGTGTCATATGGGCGTTCTGGATGGGGACCATGTGTGGCCTCTTAATACTGCCAATAAGGATGTTTCGGCAGCAGCACATAACCGAACGCTTGGATTCGAGAAGATATACTATATCAGCTTGCCTAGGTACCGTCTCACCAACCCGTACACTCCATGACTGCAAGTTCTCAGCTGATGCCGTGGCGTGGGAAAGTCGGACTGATCGACAAGACATGATGAGCTTGCTCGCTTCGTCGACCAACATTGAACTCACATACGAAGAAGGGGTAAATGTCCCGCATTACAGCTTTCCTCATTCGGAGAAAAGAGGAGGCCAATTCGGTCATGGAGATGCAGACTTCTAACAGTAGTTCTAGGTGAACGGCAGCTTGATTACCGAGAAATCGAGACCAGCCGGAAGTGAGGGCTTGAGCCCAGCACGGATGGGATGCTGGCGAGGCCATGCGAATTTGTGGCAGAAGATGATCAACGAAAACGTCCAAACTGCCATCATCTTGGAGGACGACGCGGACTGGGACGTCGACATTCACAACATCTTCGATCGACTCAGTCGTCAGATGAGACGAACCAAGTTAAGGAAGAACCCCCCGACAGCTTATGAAGACAAACACGCTCCGTATGGTAAGTATGTCAACAGGTCAACTATTTACGATTTCCCTCGAATGGAAGCATCGCATGCTGACTAGAGAAATGAACACTGGTTAGGGCTTGAATGGGATATGCTGTATATTGGCTCTTGCTGGGACATCCCCGACAAAGATAATCGGCACAAGCACGAGGTGTATGACGATCCATCTGCGCCAAATATGCACGAGTAGGCATCACCCCCCCCTTCTGGCTTTTTGTGCTGTATAGTGAACATGTTGGGGAAATACACAAATGCTCATGCCAATGGTATCAGGATGAGTGGCGCGTTTTCTCAAGAGCTTAGCGAATGGGGCGTCAATCTTACAGAGGATACGCGCGTCAGAGTGCTTGCGCCAACGTGGTACACGGTATGTACCGTCGGCTATGCCGTCACTCTCAAGGGGGCGCATAGGCTCTTGTACACGATCGGCAACGGCAAAGGGCTGCACGCACCGGTCGACCTGGCCATCATGACTGCTATCCAGGATGGTCTGCTGAGCTCATTGACTCTGGTGCCGCCTCCGGTAGTTCCATGGAAAACGGGGACAGTCGCGGACAGCGACATCGACGATCTGTCGGGTAACGCACAAGCCCAGCCGGGAAGCGAAAATTTGCGTAATAGTGGGAAAAGCGCTCTTGGACCGCTTCTCAGCAACCAGTCATCATACAATGACCTGCGTGGATCGTGAAGGACAGCGCGAATGGAATCAGGTGGCATGCATGGCGGCGCGAAGTCGAAGTCGAAGTCGAAATCGAAATCGAAATCAAAGAATTGACCAGCTAATAAACGAACCCATTGTAGAAAAGAAGAAAGAAAGAAGAATAAAGAATAAAGAATTGGCCCTCTTCATCCCTGCCAAGCCACGCGGCCTCGCGAAGAAGTCTGCACGCTAAGGGCTTGGCTTGGCTTGGCTTGGCTTGGCAGTCCACTAGTCCACCACTTCAATTGACTTGCTTGATTGACTTGCCCCTGATTATTATTCCCCAAGTTGGAGCCAACGTCACTGCGCGTCAACTTGGTGTCTCGTCTCGTCTCATCTCGTCTCATCTCGACTTGGCCTCCTTGTCTTGCTTGTTGGGCCTTCCTTCCTCCTGGACGTCTTGTGCAGCAAGACGCCATCCATCTTCTGGCAGCTCTCTTCCTTTACACTCGTTCTCGCTCCCGAGAAAGAAATCTCTCCTTGCCTTGTCTTCGTTCCCTCCCCGAGACCCCCGACACCCTCCTGGACACGACCAACACGACCAACAACACGTTGACTCATCTCGTGCTCAGCCAACCGCACCCCGTATTCTTCCAACGAGAAAGACACCCCCGGCCGGCACCTCCATGTCGGGACTGCGCTGCCCAATATGCTAGGCCATTTTGCGCGCTCTACCAAGGGCTTGATCATCCTGGCGGGTTTTGTCTTCTTCTTCGCAGCCTTTATCGGCCTTGTCTTTCACCACTTGGAATCCTGGCAGTTTCCCATCCGGTAGGAATAATGATGGAGGCATTGTTCTCTTCCGCGCACAGCATATTGAATTTACGACCATGTTCAGCTAATCAGATTCGCCCCCTTGCCATGACAGACCGAATGCCAAGTCCACTGCTGGCTCAGCGCCAACAATTGTCGACGACACCGGCGTCTCGCCATCCACGGCGCGTCTCAGCTCGAGCAAGCCTGCCGCCTCTAAAAGCGATGACGAACTTCGGGACTTTTATCTGAAGCAGCTCTACAAGGCGTCAATCACCCCTGATGCACACAAGTTCAAGCCGCACGATGCATTCGAGTGGAATCTGACAGACAGGGCTCACTGGCAGCAGCCCATGCGCGAGAACCTATGCATCATTGACCTTGACAATCGCAAGTTCAATGAATCGGGCGAGATTTACGGCCCGGAGACCATGGATTGGGGCAGTCCCCATGGTGTCCACGGCCTGTCGTTAGGATTGCTGAACCACTACGTTTATGGTATGCTTCCCCCCCTGTGCCCCGTCTGTCCCGAGCAGGCGAGCAGGCGGGCGGACTGAAGATGGACAGAGGCGACTGACTGACTTTACCTTGTGCATGCAGCGCGCATTCATGGATACAAGTACTACTACGTCAACACCGTCGACCCAGGTGATCGTCGCGCCTCGTGGAAGAAGCCTCCTGTCATCTCCAAGATTCTCGAGGAACACGACGTGTGTATCTATCTGGACTCGGACGCCATTTTCCACAACCTCGACTTGCCCTTTGAGTGGTTGATGAACTACTGGAAGCTTTATCCCGACAACAACTCATTGGCTCTTGCTGTTGACCCCGATTTTGACTACAACAAAGACAGGTTCGGCAAGCTATATCTCAATACCGGCTTCATCGTCGCGCAGAACAATCCAATGACCCACAAGATCATGGAGAATTGGAGCAAGTGTCCCGACGACAACGGTCCCTACCCTGGATGCGAGATGTTCCGCCTGAATTGGCCCGGCCAACCGACTGATCAAGGGGGCTTCGGCACCTTTGTGCGATACAACTTTACTGAGCACATTCGAGAGCTGCCATGTACCGAGGCAAACGGCTATCCGCAGAGCGAATCAGGCTGCCATGGTGTGTTCATCCGTCATCTGTGGACCGGGAAAGACGACCAGATCAAGCTCGACGTCGGTCAGCAAATGCCCGGTCCTTACCCAAAGCTCTTCCACGAACAATACTTGAGGGAGAAGCCAACTTTCTACATTGAAGAAGCCGATTTGCTTGCGCATGGACCTTTTGAGGCCTTGAGGAAAAAGACTGCGCAGTAGCCAAACTCCCTAAAGAAAACCATGGACTTGGATAACTCGTGGCGTCAGTGAAGAACAAATGCACAACTATTACCGTCTCAGACTCTCCACGCTGCACGATATGAACCCGACCAGTTTCACGCTCACTCTATTTTTTTTATGCATCTTTATAAATACTACAGGGCGCATTCATGGTTTGAGAGCATTCTGTTCTTTCGCCAACGACTTGACTCGGGAAGTCCAGATTTAGCACAAGGAGCTTCGCGCCGAGCACGAACAATAAAGATGGGAGCTGCATGAAGCAGCTCCATGGCTCAAAAGATTTGCTCCTCTTTCTGGGGCATTGGCATATATCGCACAACACCCCAATGTACATAATGAAAACTCTCAGAATTATACCTGTCACGGCCATTCGAGCGTCCGTGACATTTTGAGGTATTGTTTGATGGGGGAAAAAAGAGAGGGAAAAAAAAATCAAAACACCTTAATGCAAGTGTTGCTTTCTGATTCGTCGCAGGCATCTCAATTCGGTAATCACAGTCGTTGTGAGCGTCAGTGATACGGCACAAGCCAGCTCGTTGATATCGTTGGGCCGTAGAACCAGGACAGCTGATTCATGACCAACTTCATTTCGTCGACAAAGTTGAAGCAGTCCGGACTTCCGTCCAGCAAAAGCCATACATAGGCGTGCAACGTTGTCCTTTCAATCCTCGGGGTCCGCCCAGATGACCATGTTCTGCGGCCGATCTTGAAGTCGCCTGAAGAAGTCGCAAACTTGCCGATCCGAGTACCGCATACTGAAGTGGGTGAGGACAAAGGTCGTCCGAGGCCACTTGCGAATGATGGGCTCCAGATCCCTCCACTTGGTGTGCTTCGTCTTGTCCGCCTGCTGACTGTGCTCGTCATACAAGAAGCTGCACTCTGTGATGACGACGGGGATGCCCTCTTGCAGCCAGGACGGCTCAGAAGCAAGCGTGGAAGCGGTCGTATCCCCCAGAAAGGCAAACATGGGCGTGGAATGAGGCTCCGTGAGGGGCACGCCTGATTGTCGGAGGTCCTTGAGCTGTGCGCCCCCCAGGGATTTATGTTCGGGCTTCAGCCGGTGGGAGAGCGAGTGGAAGACGTATCCTACGCAGGGGACGGTGTGGTGGCAGCGGAACACGGTGGCCGTGATGCTCTTTTGACGTCCGAGGGTGATTGTGTCGCCGGGCTGGACGCCGTGCGTGAAATGGGTCCTCGAGAATGCTCCTTGTCGGCGACTGCGACCATGGACGTCATCGTCTTGGTCTTGACATGTGCCCTCGTCGCCTGGCCTGGCCTGGCTGTGCGCACGGCCGGTGGTTTCGGTGGTTTCGACGAGTCCGCCGAGGTTCATCATGGTGGTGGCGAGGATGTGGTCGTCAAAGACGCGCTCCATCTCGGCGGGGCAGTACACGTCGGGCGGGGCCGCCGTCTGGACGAAGGCGAAGGCGAGGAGCGTGTGGTCTGCGTGGCCGTGGGTGAGGAAGATGGTCTTTGGACGCTGGCTGTTGACGCAGAGGCCCGCGTCGAGGAGGAGGTCGAGCTGGGGGATGATGAAGGACGTGTGCCATGCTGCGCGGGAGCGACCCGTTAGGACGAGATGGCTGTGTGGTTTGGGGAACTTCCACTCCAGGATCTCGGAGCGCGTGGACTGGGTGAGGGGGACGGCGAAGGTAGGGCTGTTGTTCATTTTAGTTTTCGTTTGGACTCACTCAGATGCGTCGAGGTTGGTGATGCTGCTGCTGCTGGAAGTGAGTAGTAGTGACTCTTGAGTCTTGAGTCTTGATGGGGCCCCACACGCGGTAGTTCATGTCCGAACCGAGTAAAAGTCGTTTGGTATGCATATTTTACAAGAATCAATGGGGTGTTCAAATCTGAATATCTGCCATGAACGGGAAGAGCGATTCGCGTGGAAGAAACCAGCTGTTGAAGTTGAATGCGAGCCATCAACCGGCCCAAAACGCAGGCAAGGCGTAAGTAGAAAAACACAGGAATCTACGCATGCACGGGCTTAGTCAGACCCTCTCACTCACACTCACATCCATCTGCAGGAAACATCGCAATCAACCCACGGCGAGCAAATCATCTCACACCACAACCAGCAAAGCTTGTGTACAACAGGTTCTGTGCAACAGGACATGCAACTCACGAATCACTACTTCCTTCCCATGGAAAATCAATCATATCTAGCTCATTGTGCTACTTTTGACTTTCCCCCCCCCATCAATCAAGTCTCCCACTCTGAAAAACGCTCCTCGGTGATGTGCATCCCTCCTACATCCACGTCGTTTGTACGATTGTCACCAGCGCAAGCAAGCGAGCAAGCAAGATGAATAACCAAAAAATATACCCTCAAACAATTCACGTCCCTGGAAATTTCATGCAAACAACACCGACCCGTCGTGCACGACGTGATACGGAATCCTGCTTCACACAATCTGGCAGCACACTTACCTCGTGCTACATGGCACGGCGAATCACGCAGTCAAGCAAGCTGTTTGTGATTCACCATGGAAGACTGACGGAGAAATACATATATAAATGCAGTGCTGCCTTTGCCAAAATCCTTTACTTTGCACGCCACTTCATCTGCTACACTTATAATACACTGACTGTGCTCCCTGCTTACTCTTGGCTTCTGCAACTCCCATTGCCACTTATACGAAACGTATCTCAATCTATACCAAGACACGACTTATAACCCCAGCTTTTTTTCGGATTTCCAATCCCCGAGACAAAAAAATAATAAACAATCTATCAATCAACCCAAAAAAAGAAAAAGGGAAAAAAGGAAAACCCGAAAATGACCACCTACGCCGTTTTTACCGTCCAATTCGGCGAACATGTCGCCTCCCATCATGGCATATTCCTCCAGACCAACGAAGACGGCTGCGGCACTCTCTACGATGTCCGCGGCGCCGTCAGCGCCAACGGCAGACTGGTCTTCAAATGCAACCAGGAGAGGCTGTCCCGATTCAAGTTCGCCGATGCCAAGGGCGTCATCAACAAAGACCATGTCCCCGAACTGGAGCGCATTTGCCGTTCCGTGGCAGCTCCCGATTCCCAGTATCCCGCTAGTTCCGAGACTGGTTACACCGTCCCTGCCTGTCGCTGCGGTGAATGGACCTCTCAGGCGTGGGCTGCTGTCAGTGCCTCTGGAATTGTGAAGGCCTAACTAAGCGTTGGACATCGAGCTTGTATCCGTCTTGAAGACGTGAGTCTTGGTAAAAGCTGGGCGAGGCGAGGCTCATTGTGTCGGCTCATGTTGATGGGTGAGCATCATTTGATTGCAGGCACCTGGCTGCTGAATGGGCTTGTACGGCGGCACCAAAATAGGGGCCCCATAGAGATATATATATATATATGCTGTGTGCTGTGCGCTGTGCTTAGACAGGCACCTTGAATGGATGGGCCTCTGTATTTAGCACAAAGTCATCCAGGTTGATGACGTCGGGCGTTGAGAATACCAAATAAAAGTACTTTAGCGTCTCCGCTAGCCAAAAGCTCTGTTTAAAAAAAAAAAAAAGTCAGTCTCATTTCCATTGATTAATCACGCGGAGTTTTGCCTCAAAAAGGGACTGCTGACCTCCATGTAATCATCCTTGGGCAAGGGGTACTGCCCAACCGTCACGTCCAACACTGCGGCGTTGGCATATTCTGTCCTCGTGCCGTTGCTGATGGCAGTGAACATGTCCCAAGCCGCGTCCTGGAATTCCTTCTTGCCGGTAATGCGATACAGATAGAAGACGCTTTCTATTGCCTCTGGGCGAAGTATATAGCGTGGATCCTTGGCGGTGGTGAACCCCTTGGGCAAATGTTCCTTCCATTCAGGCCTCCTGTTTCGCTCCTTGACCCAGTATTCTTCGTCCCATGGGCAGTGTGCTGGATCCATGCAGGGGACCATGTCGACTCGCTCGGGCATCATGCCCGTGGGAAAGGCTCGGTATGCATATACACAACCATTGGTTGCCTTGATGCCCGTGTCCACGTATTCGCGACGATCGAGGACCTGGCCCGCGAGACCGAACATGCCGCCCACGAAGCATGCTAGATGCTCTGTTTCGGGGTCAAGTACAGGTTTGTTGTCGACAATGTTGATATTGCCTGGCATCAAGATACTATCCCCCTCTCCCTTGGGGAGCATTGGGCGGAACAGAAAGTGCTTTTCTGCTGTCTCGAGAAACGTCTTGGTCATGATTTCGTACTTTGGGTCGGTTCCGCGCAACAGTTGGTGCATCTTTGGCAAATACTCAAACAGTGAGTCTTGACAGCCCCCGAGAGTGAAGGCCGCGCCTGTCGTCACGTCCTCATTCTTCATAGACACCCACATCGGCCAAGCGCCAGGCAGCTCAGTCTTGTTCTGACCTCTGTAGAACAAGTCCATGACGCTGTCCATGGCACTGTGATACTTGTCGTCTCCTGTCAACTGGCTCAGATGTGCCAGTTCCAGCGAAAGGGTCCCGGGCGATGCCGATACAACTCGGTCCTCGACTTCGAGGCCCTGGCCCGTCTTTGCAGCCTCGAAGTCGATGAAGTCTACAGGCATCCCATTCGGCGTGTTGAACCCGGCGTAGATCAAATCTCCCAACTCGACTGCCTTCTGGAGAAGCACGTCCCTGCGACTCAAGTCGTAAGCAGACATCAGCCCGCCGAGGTAGCGAATGTTTGTTTCAAACATGTTGACTCGGGGACTCGTCGAATGGCCAAAGTCGATCTCGGCCACAGCCTGCAGCGCTTCTTCGAATTCATGACGCAATCCCATGATCCAAAGGGTGTCCAGCGAGTCTACTAGGGTGGCCGCCCAGCCGGAGAACTGATCCCTTCCACCGCCGCTGATTGGTAGCAATGCATCCCTTTTCCACGCAAACCTTCGGTAGCTGTCCCAGTTTGCCTGGAACAGTTTCCGCACCTCCATGAGTCGCCCCAAACGGGTCCTCGCATCGTCCGGGCCCTCTGGCTCGAATGGGTACTGGACACGAAACTTGGGTGTTTGATGGCTGGGCAGGGACAGGGACAGGGACAGGGGAACCTGGGCCTGGCTGCGAGGTGGATGGCGAAACTCGACTTGACCCCAATCCACGCTGCTCTTCACGTAATGCAGTCTTGCTGGCCTTGATCCAGACGCACCGTCACGGTTCATCCAGCGCTCCAGCTTGCCCCAGTGCGTGGTCGGTTCCGGGAATAAGGCAGATGGCAGCTGCCAGAGGGCGACCAGGACAAGGAGGGCGATGACGACGTCGCGCTTTAGACGAGTAGCGGCGTACATGAGAGGCACGCGGAAAAGAGAAACAACAGGCGAATGCCGTATACCGGATACTGGGTACCGGATAATGGATAATGAATTAAGGCAGAGCAAGATGAAACTTTTACTCTGTATGTACGGGCAACGGGCAACGGGCAAGAAGCTGGATCGCCCCTGGGGCCAGGCCGTGCACCCCCCTGAATTGCCAAGACAAGCTAGCTCATGGCGGGAGAATCGGCGCCATTCCATTCCTAGCAGGTAATGCTAAAGCAGGTAATGCTAAAAGCGTTAACCCCGCGTCACACTAGGAATCCATTACTGCGGTCCCTTTTATTCTTTTATTCACATGTTTATAATTACAGAGTACACTTGCTGTTATTAGAT
This sequence comes from Epichloe sibirici, assembly GCA_022702365.1. Taxonomy (NCBI): domain Eukaryota; kingdom Fungi; phylum Ascomycota; class Sordariomycetes; order Hypocreales; family Clavicipitaceae; genus Epichloe; species Epichloe sibirici. Next base: position 507,508 of record JALAAE010000001.1, on the reverse strand, counting down.
ATCGCAGCCTCACATCCAAGGCATTCCTTTTCTTCGTTACGGTAGTTTTCTACCTCGCGTCCGTTGGATTTCCTAGTCTTAATCATGTCACATGGCATTCGCACGGTCAAGTTCAATCAGTGTTGATTCTTCTCTCCAGTCCTCGCTCGCCCCTTTTTCTGATTACGATTCCGTACCATTTCGGTCGATTCCAGAAGACACGTGCGACATGATACCACCGCTCGTGCTACAAGGTTGCGGGCGATATTCCGATGCTCTCTGCTGTTTGGATGGATGCAAGAGCGAATTTGGCCATGCTGTATATTGGAAATACTGACCGATCTAGTTTCAAGAGCTGAAAACCTTTGTTCAACGTTGTAGCTTGTTCTACACACCACTCGATTCCAAAAGATCAACAATCATGTATGTTATTCGAGCACCACATTTTATACCTTTGCGCAATTCCTAATTCATGAAATACAACCGGTGACTTTGCGTCACGTAATTCATCAATGCCATTCTATGCACTATGATGATGCATGAATCCCAATTGCTCAGTTCTAACTCATAGGTCTCATAACTGCCGAGGTGTCTCCACCGGCGCCATCCAAAAAAAAAAAAAAAAAAAATTTACAACTGAAAAGAAATATATGTGCATGCGTATGTCCTGATGTACAAAAGCATGAGCGGATGCTGCCATAACAGCATTGCGCATAAAACAGCATCATTCAAAGTAGCGACCAGTCAAGGCGCTTGGTGAGGTTCTTGCGAGAGTACAAGGAAAGTCGGACGTGTGATCCGCAGTACTCCGTCTTATTTCCGGGGCACAAGAAGTTACACTGTGAGTCGGTGACATTTTTTCCAGGCGTGGTGGCCGCCCTACCGCCATAGTTGACCTGGTTGCCGCACCAGCATTCTCTGCCGTACTCGACACCCGCATAGTTGTACTTCCAGCACGTCTGCAAGCACATGTTGATGGTCATGTTGACGTGGTTGAGAAGCTGCGTTTTCAAAATTCGGCCATCGTTGGGCTCCAGCACGCAGCCGTAGTAGGTGAAGTTTGAGTTGCCGTTCGAGATGACGGGGGGTCCGGTCGAGGTGGGTGAGACCGACTGGGTAGAGGCAGTGGTTGATGATGCCTTCTTCGATGTACTTGTTGCGCTGCATGTCGAGCTAGGGGGGTCGGAGCTGCTGGAGCAAGTAGAGCTTGAGGTGCTGACAACGGAATTGCTGGTGGGAGCCAAGCTCGAAGCACCGACAGCAAAATTGGCAGCGACAACAGATCTGGTGCTGATGACTGGGCTACTGGTAGCAACAGCTGAACTGTTTATAAAATCCGGGCTCGTAGTCGGAGTCAAGCTGGAGACAGACGCTGGTGCAGATGTAGAGGTCCTAGCGGCCGAAGACGCACCAGTCGAGCTTACGGTCGTTGTTGATGTTGTTGTTGATGCTGTCGCCGCCGCCGATGTGGTGGAAGGGGAGGATTTGGACGCGGGTGTCGTGGTAGAATCAACATCGAACAAGGTCTGCGCATCAGAGGAAGTTGTCGAGACTTGAGCAGGACCAATCTTGTACAGCTCCAGCCGAAGACCAGCTCCACAATACTGCGATTCGTCGCCAGGGCACAAGAAGCTGCAGTCGGCCTGGTTGGTAGCATTGACGCTGCCGGCTTGGAGGGCATTGCCACAGTAACACTCGCGGCCATACTCGACACCAAAGTAGGTCAGGCCATCGCAAAACTTGGCACACGAGTCGAGAGTCATGCTGTCATTTGCGTAGGTGCGATCAACCAGGGCGCGGCCGTTTGTAGCTTCTGTCCAGCAACCCTGGTGTACCCAGTTGCCAACCTTGGCTCTCCTGTACGGCGCAGTTGGTGTTGGAGTGGATGACGGGGTGGTTGTAGATGACACAGCAACAGAGGTGACAGAGGCGACTGCGGTGGTGGTGCTTACGACCGCATCGCTTCCACTCGTGGAAATCGAGGAGAGATTGCTCAAGCCAGAAGTAGAGGACGTGACGGGGAGAGTCGTGGTAGTCGCAGATGAGGAGGTCCCGTTGCCGAGTCGGTATGCATTCAGACGAGATGGCCCACCGCAATACTCCGTGGAGTTGTCGTTGCAAGTCATCTTGCAGTCCGCGGCAGGTGCGGGAACAGCGCCGTCACCCCATGCATTACCGCACCAACACTGCGAGAAATTTATTAGCCAAAGAATCGAACGGGACCAGAGAAGGATTTGCCAGCTTATTACCTCGCCACCGTATTCTACACCGGCATAGATGTAGTTACTGGCCTTGCAAGCATCTACACAGTTCTTGACAGTCTGCTTGTCCGTGGTTTTGCCATTAGGCAGAGCACGGCCATTCGTTGACTCGGTGTAACACCCAACGCTGGTGTATGCTGATACACCCGGGTTGACGACGGGACCAGGAGGAGGAGCGGGTTGTGTGGTATTTCCATCCCACTTCAAGGTGTCCGCAAACAAAGACATGTACATGCCGTCGTTGCCAATGTCTCCATTGCCGCCGCAGACTTGCTTCATATCGCCCTTGCAGTAGTAGTTGCAGTTGGCATCGCTCACCTTGGTTGTAGGAATAGTGTTGCCTGCCCAACATTCACGTTGATACTGCGTGGCACAGAAAGTAAGCCCCTTTGCGTAACAGCCCTTGATACAATCCGCGTTGGTCATATTGTCGTTTGCCAGGATCTGATTGGGCAGCTGACGGCCAGGCGTATTGTCCTTGTAGCAGCCGACATACTTGAACTGGCCTTGACCATTCGGCAGCAGAGGAGGCGCCTGTTCGGCGACAGCATTGCAGAGAAACTGAATCAATTGTTTACCGGAATTTGGATCGTTGGTGTTCATCGTCCAATGTGCCGTCCCGTTGTATGGAGCCGTATTCCACTGTGCGTAGGGCGCGTTGCAAACGAGCGTGGCGCTTGCACTTTCACCGGGAGCCAAGGAGGTACCCTCAGCAAGATCAACCTGATTCAGAGCTCGGACGAGTCCTGCGACGCCGAAAGGGGGCTTGGACACTGTCAATGACAGGGGAACGCCACCTTGAGGAGCAGCGTTGGTCACACGAAATTTGAGCGACTTCGAGTTGTTCTCAGTGACATTTCCAAAGGTGAATGGAGTGTCAGACGTGTGGTTGACCCAGCCAGTTCCATCAGGGGTCTGGAATTCAAACTGTGCCACTGCTGCAGGGCCAGCAGAAGCGGCGACAGAAAAAGTGCCATTACCACCATCCGTGACAACCTTGACGTAGCAAGAGAAGGTACCGCTCTCAGACGTATCAAACTTGATGTTGATACTAGACGTGTCGTCGGGCTGTATCGTAGTGGAAATGTTGCCAAATGTGAATTTGCCAACCGTCAGGGCACCGCCCTGCCCGTCCCAACTCTGGAAAGGCCCGTCCGTGCTGGTCGTGGAGTACAGCACGGACTGAACGGTGAGTAACCCACTACCCAGGTTGGAGGCAAGGACGGTCTCGGTAACCCCATTGGGATCTTGACCGGCTACAGCCTTCTTAAAGGTGACAATGGTAGGACTGACTTGGAAGAGCGGCCCTGCGCTTTTCCCTGTGCCTGTGAGCCGAGCGTGGGTGCTGCTGCTGTAGCCACCTGCGCCGTTTGTCGTGTTGACGAGGATATCATTAGAGGACAGACCAACGCTAGATGGAGAGAATTTTGCGTTGACAGTAAAGGTATCATCTACAGCCATCTGGAGAGGAGTGGTTGGTAGGCCTGAAATAGTGAAGTCCTTGCTCTTGGCGTCGTTGAGCTCGATTCCAGTGACGGTCAGGGCGATGCGAGCTTTGCAGGTCACTGGCTTGCTCAGACTGCTGTTCTTGATATTGACCGATCCAAAGTCGACTGGCGAAGTGCAATTGAGAGGCACATTGACGGGCGAGCCGAAGCCGTACAAGTAACCCTGATTGCTTCCGATGTAGACGATGCCATCGCCGAAAACAGGCCGAGAGAACTTGTTCACTCCAGGAATGTTGAAAGACTGGATCATGTTGAGACTGCCGGCTTTGGGCACAGCGTCGTAAACGCGAAGACCAAGGCCCTGCACATCCGTAACCCAAAGCAAACCAGTACCCTCTTGGCCATTAAGGGAGGTAGTTGTGCCGTGACTGGTGCCGAGGACGTAGGCATTATTTTGAGGGGTTTCGGCGACCTTTGTAAATCCAGGAAGCCCACCACTGCAGGAGAATTTTAGAACAATGGACGGGTGCTGGATGACGTTGATATAAACGTAGCCGCCTTCGAGAGGATAGACGCCTGCGCCGGCGTACACCGAGTTCAAATTCTCGTAAACGTAAATGACCCTATCCAGGCCATCTTTGCCATTCTTGTATCCGCCCAAGTCGTCCAAATCAAGGAAATATGTCTTACCACTCTTGCCCGTCACAACACCAATCCTCCTGACGGCGCCACACGAAAATTGGCCCGGAAGGATCTCAAGAGGACTAGTTCCCAAATCCTTATCTGCACCATCCAGAGCTCGTTTCTCCCATGGCATGAAGAAGTCAACCAATCGGAGACTGCCGTCAGCATTGATTGTCATGTGCAGGGCGGCTTCTTCCAACGATGTGGGAGGATTGAAACCGCCGACCGGGACATCGGCCAGCTGAGAGGCGTATCCGTTTCCAGTGGCAAGGAACATGGAGCCCTTGTCGTCGGACGCAATACCGCCCCCGGACATCCAGATACCACCACCCCTGATGGTATTGGGGACGCCTTGCCCTTCAGTAGCCCATTTCTCGACAATCTTTCCACTCGTCTTGTCCCAGCCAATGATCCACCCGGTGAAGTTGTACTGCACACAATGGGATGCAAACCCTGCGTAAATGAAGTTCCCGGTGTGGAGAAGGGCCGGACGCTGGTGATGGATTCCACCCTGAAACGTGCGCTCGCCGGTGTTGCTGGCGATAAGGCCCTCGAGGTCAACGGGGAAGTTGGGTCGCTCGGAAAGATCGTTCACGTCAAGAGCATGAGCATAGTATCGGCCATTGGCTCTGCCCTGCGCCCCGGCGACTTTTTGGTCGAGGTAGGTTTTGGCTGTCAAATACAGAGTATCGGTGGCGGGATCGATAACGCCGGTGGAGGTGACACCAATCGTGGGATTGATATCGACACAGCCATCGAGATCAGCAGTCAGGAAAGGGATGTGCAGGTTTCGCGATGCGACAATCTGTCCAGACTTGGCGTCAAGTTTGTAGACGTTGTTCTGAGTCGTCGCAAAGTACACGTACTGTTTATCGCTGCCGCTCGGGGTGTAGACAAGAGGTTGGGAATATACTTGCTCCGCCTGGCCATCGAATTTTCCTGGCAACTTGGTTCGAAAGAGTTGTCCGAACTGGTTGCTCGCGACGACGGTAGGGTCCATGTTGTGATTTCTAACAAACGTAATCTGTCAGTCATAGTAAAGGGATAAAGGCATGTATGTACCCGGGAATCGTTGTCTCGCACTTCCATTGTCCTACTTACGTTTGATAACCGGCTCTGGAGTTGTCACCTCCCCAAGTAATGGTGTCGGTGTCAGCAATGCCATTGACCAGGCCTATCAAGGTCGTGGCCGTGGCCAGCAATGCTCGGAGGGCCATCAGGACAACAACGACGAATTCGCTCGCCGACTCGAAAGGTCGTGACGTGGGTTTGTGGTGAAAACAGCCCGCGCAGAGATGGAAGAAGAGGACCTAGGACGTTATGTACGATACCAAGCGGACTCTAAAGACCAACCCCTGACAACGCTAAGTCCGTCATGTCGAGCACTGTCTTACACCACGGGCTTCCCAGCGGCTATCGGACAGGTGGACACGGTTCCGAGCGACCCCGAGGTCAAGTCAAGATGTCACGGTGTTTGTCATTCTGGAAGTCCGCTGCGCTAGGGCCCCTGGCCATGGCGTTGAATCGGTGTCGGTGGCCCGGTGGGCAGGACGAGAAGTAAGACGTCTGGTGTGGTGCTCCGGTCTCTCCTGTCTGGTCTGCAACCCGACAAGACGTATGCATGTATGGAGTGAGTACTCCGTGTGCGCCGCCGACAATCCGTGATCCCATATCCGATCCCATCACACTCCATCAGGTCGTAATATTGATTCGTCTTGTCTCAAGTCAACAAGACATGAAGGACTGCGGTCGGCCACTGATCATCGACGAAGGAAGGCGCCCAGCAAAGCCACAACGCCAGACTGAGATGTCTGAGCAATTGTGCCTGGACGGTGGCTTATTTCATGTGCACGCGAGGCCACGCGGGGCTAGCAGGGGCCCAGCCAAGACGACCCACTAATAGGCGCCCGCCCGGTCAAGGCGGATCCAACGCAGCAGGGGTGCGTGCTCCAATCCGACGCGCGCATTTCCGACCAGCACAGTCCGTCCTCTTGCCTCCATCTGTGCCCAGGCCAGGCCCGCACGAGTTCGGGTCGCCTTCTGCTTTGACCCTTTTGACTTGTGATGTTTGTTGCCGTCAATTTGGCGAACTACCGACTTGGCTGCCATGTCTGGTCATCGTCACCTCTTTGTACCCGAATCGAACCATGACTTAATAATAGCTCGCGTGCCAGATCGATCAGCTCAGACAGGGAGCGGCATTCTAGAATCGAAGCAGCTGTCATTTTTGAATCGCACTGGGCCAGAATGATTAGCATCGCTTCGTTGTGTCGGTAATAACAAACATTTACCAAAGCCGCGGGTCAAACTTTCCGTACTGTAATGAGATGAATACCCCGGGTGCTCGGCTGTGAATGTCCTGTCGGGACCCATCTTTCTTGAGCTTGTGGGCTGAGCAAAGCAGAAAATGGGGCCAAGATTCTGAAGGCGCTAATCGTGCCACGCCCCCTTTGTTGGTGGGTGCGAAGAACTACACCCACTGTACGAGTACCAGCAAAGTGGGACGGCACAATTAAGGCACAATGCCTCGGATTGCTAATGTGCTAATAATGTACATGTAGGAATCATCCAGACGGGAGTGGCGCTCCTCAATCCAAAAGGGCAACACCGTTCGACAACAATGTTGAACGTTGATTGCTCGCAACTCAGCAGCAAGAGCAAGCACCGGCACCGGCGCCAGCGCTCCTCTGTCTTGGCTGATCCAATGTTTAATGCCATGTTGTCTGTCACTCGTGCTTGGTCATTCGTCTGTTTTGTTGGAGGCCTGAGCGAACAGCCGGGGTCGTAGGGGTCCTATAACTATCGTCCAATATTTTAGAACCCACATGCCGATAAAACAGGAAGATCCGGGGCTGTATCATCAGTCAGAGATCATGGCCGAAACCGTCAACATTTTTGCCCCCGGGCGCTGTCACTGCTGTACATTGACATTGTACGAAAGATGAGATGGCGGCAGAAATTAAGTCTAGACCGATGAGACGACGAGGCTTGTTCCTGAAGCCCTGGTCACCGCCACAACTAGCAGAGCAATGGGACCCCTCCCTGGGCCTGAATCAGCATTATTAAACGACGGCTGTGGTTGTGCAATCTTCATCAATTCGCCTCACACAGTCCTGTCTAGTCAATCAATGATCAAATCGCTTACGGTGCGAGGAGATGCTGAAAACTTGCACTCATCCCCTGCGTGGCAAGACCAGCCAAGCCAATGCGATGATTATTGAGTGAAGCAGGAGCGATTTCAATCACAGTAGATTTGATCTAGCCACCCCCGCGCTGCCTCTGGTCTGTATATAACATATTTCCTAACTCACAAAGAGACAAAGGAGGAAGAAAGCAAAAACAACAAAAGCCTGGAAACGGAAGGGGGAGGGGGGGGGGGGGCGGGGAAACACGCCCCTCTCTACCATCTACCTACTATCTCATCTCTGTACAATATTTTTGCTTTTTCATAGGGTTTATTCTTTCGTTGGATTTTCTACCTTGTTGCACCTGGTAGGCGAGGCAGCAGCGTTGACACTAACGACTTTTTCTCATTCAGTCTACATAAGCTACTGATCTGATGATTCATCTTACAGAATCGTAACCTATCGCTGACGAACGAAGCTCTTGGTAAATTATCGCGCTGTCCTGAATTCTTCATCTCAGTGGTTGCCGAATCACCTATTTCTGGCCTTGGGTCAGAACAACACTTTCCTGCTATTCCCGCCATTCCCGGCCTTAGCCCATCTGCAAAATTCAGATTTTTCCAGCCTTTGTCTTGTTGACTCGTGATGTGGTCTAAGAACGACCTAACTTCAAAGCTTAATTACAGGAAAGAGCTCGGAAACGCACATATTACTGATTCGCAGCTGGTATCTGCTTCCCATGCGAGACATCAAAATCTAGAATCTTCCAGTCGTTCTCAAGAGAAGAGTCAGCTGCAGGGCGTCTTGTGGTGAGCTGCGCGCTGGAGACCACATCCCCGCCAAGTCAAAGCCAGGTCCAGGCTGATCAGGACAGAGGATTTCCCTGATAGTCCAATTTACTTCACAAGGCCTTTACATACGACCATAGCCGCCAGCCAAATCTGGATCCCGTCCGATCTCCGCTAGATAATCTGGCGAGCGCTAGATTAGTAGTTGAGTCGGTGACGATCAGCGAATACCTAGTGTTGTATGTTTTTTTTTTCTTCCTTTTCAGAAAAAAAAAACTTTTTTCTAATTCACCGTGCAGTTAGTTGCCTTTTTTCATGCGTCCACATGCACCAACTTACAGAGCAGCGGCCAATTCAAAAAAGTTCCACATTGAGGTTAACACGTGATGGGTCTCAATCTTGTTTTTTCTTTGCGAGTTACAGGACCCCCCAACGCCACGTCACCTTGGACAAAATGAACATGTCAAAATTGCGTTCTAACTTCCAAGCCGAAATGTTGCTCACAATTCAATTGAAATCAGCTGCGCAAAATTGGCCTTGCCAATTGATGATACCCTCCGGTATCTCCCTACTTACGAGTCACGAGCATTACTGACTAAACTGAGCCAAGTCGTGATTCGACCCATTTGGGCGATGTACAAAGATAAAAAAAATTGAGTTTGACCTCGCGTTTTTCCTTTCGAGAAGCCTCATTGTGACATGGGGGTTATCCAAACTTTGTCAAGATGCCCCGAAATTGGACTCACTTTTTTTTTTTTTGACATTGCGTACACTTGTTGGCGGACGAGAAACCCAAACCCTTGACGCTGCAGCAATCCTCGTCCCAACACGACCTTGTTGTTGCCTCGCCTTGACTTGCGCGTTCGCACCATCGCGTGAGTGAAAACAGCTGATAGGGAGCCTGATGTTAGCTAGGACAATGCAGCGCCAAAAGTCAAAAGTCTGTGCTTCCCGGCTGCTACGCAAGTTGAAAGGGTATCTTGGTAGCACGTGGCATCCCATCTCTGATCTAATGGAGCTAAAATTGTTCTGAAAAAGTCAAGGAACATGGTTTACTGCTGTCTCGTCTCACTGAGGAAATATGCAACTAGTCTTCTGGTCTGCGACGCTGCGCGAGCAAGAGACTAGCGTTTTATAGTTTGGCTAGAAACATGGCAGCTGAACTGTATATATCGCGTTCATGTCTCGCCGATTATTTTCCCACTCACAGAACTATGCTGCTCGTACTCACTGTTACTGTCGCATGATGTAAATTCTTCAAGTACCAAGACAGTCTTCTTTTTTTTTTTTTTTTGTTCAAACTCCGGGAGGATTCTCCCCCGAGATAAGTTGCTCGCAGAGACCAGGGGCGAAGCTACTGGTGTTCTGCATCGTTGGCATCTCATCTCATCTCATCCTTGAGCTATTTAATTTTTTTTATCTTTGAAAACACTGTGCTCAAGACTGACGAGAGGCAGCGCCACCATGAAGGGACCGCCCAACATTATCGCGATGTTGTCCGCTGCCGGATCCGCAATCGCTCTTCCTTTCACCACAACCACCAGCGACACCATCACCACCGCTTACAACGGCTCTGGATCTCATGTCCCCGTCAAGAGCTACAGCGTTGACGTCGTCTCGATTGCCACTGCCGCCGCCAGCCCTGCCAATCCAAGGCCAAGCCCCCCTCGAGCCCTTCCCCAGAACGCATCCGAAAGGGCCTTGCAGTTCCAACCCCTTTTGGACTACGACTCGGACAGTTGCTACAATGTCCCCGCCATTGATGCGCAAGGGAACCTGGCGCAAGGCCTCAAGAGTGCCTACCAGAGCAACACGAGGCATTGCCGAGACGAAGAGGACCTGGACAACCAGAATGTCTACGTCCGAGAAAGGTGCAACAACGGCTGGTGCGCGTACATGTAAGCCGCATCATGGGCATCCAGATCCAGACGCGGACAAGCCTCCCCGGTCCTTTGAGAAATGAAAGGACAGAAACTGACAGTAGAGCTACCACAATAGGTACGAGCACTATTTCGAAAAGGACGTCGGGATAGAGCACGTCGCCGGCATAGCATCGGGCCATCGACATGAGTGGGAAAATGTCGTCGTTGTCGTCAGGCAAGACGAGGATCTTCCCAGGCTCATGTCTGCGTCTGCGCACGACGGTTACCACACCCGGGAGCCGTTGCGAGTCCGCTTCCAAGGTTCGTGGCTCATCTCGGACGCTCTGTAGTCATCAGCGCTACCGGTTGGAGAAGGACGTGATTGCTGACAATGAATGGGTGGATTCGCACAGACGGCCATGCCAAAATCGTCTATCACAAGCACGGCAGGGGAACGCACGCATTGCGGTTCGCCAATGTCCGGGACGAGAATCTTGAGAACCACAGGGGTGTCTGGGTGCAAGGTGCTCTTGTGGATTGGAATGGGTTTCCTTCCGTCAAGCTTCGTGACCGAATGGTCCGGGCATTTGACGGTACTGGTACCCAACCCAAAATTGCTGATGCTCATTTCGGCGCGTACTTGGCCAAGGCTATCAGACATAGAGTGAGTGTGAATCCTGCTTGTCATGGTGGTTCATGATGCCAACCTGATTTACAGATTCCCGAATTCGATCCTTTCTTGGAGGGTTGAAAGTGTCCTACGAGGCGGGGACTTGCAAGAGGTTGGTATTTTTGTTTTTTCAACACCGGGTTACTTATTTTTTTTTTTTTTTGGTTTCTTGTGGTTTCTTTTGGTCTCTACGGATTTTCTTATGTTACCAGAAAGTACCGCGTAGTATAGACTGGATAAATGGTGGAGTTTTCTCGGCTCTTCTCCCCTGACTACATTGTTAAATTGCTTCCTTTTACTCTTTTCAGAGTCGCCTAGGTTGAAGCCCCCTCGCAGCCCCCAGTCGATGAACACGCCTCATTGTAGTCTCCGGGGAGGGGTGCTAATGGCTTAATGTTCGGTTTTGACTTGACTCTGGTGTTGTTGGGACTATGACACTCAAATAGCGCTTTGGCGCTTTGTGAATAGACGATGAGGGAAAGATCCTCCCCGTTGATTCAAGATAATGAGTGCAATAATTGCAAAGAAAAGCTTCATAAACTAGTGACATTATGTCGTAGGACTCCATTTTGCAGGCATAATCTATCTGCCAATAGGTGCTACCCAAAGAGACTTTTAGGCCTTTCCTGAAGTTGGCCGTCCAGAACAATATCAACCTTTTCATTGTAGAAGCACAACAAGCCTGCTATGGCTGCACTCTCGTGAGTGGGATGTCTGTAGTACCACACCAGATTCTTGTGCTCTTGTCCATCCACGACTACGTGATGGTATTCGGCGTCTCCTTTGTAGGGACATTTGGTGATGAGATCGCTCTTTCGCAATACTGTCGGGTCCACGGCCCCTGGAGATATATAATACCGCACGGGAAGGCCCGTTTCGTGGAGGTGGACGGATGACACAGCCTTGGCAAGGGTTTTGCCTTCAAGCTTGACCTCGACTGACCGCGACGATTGAAGTGTTTCTACACGTTTAAAGGGATCTTTGGGGTGGACGTAAACTGGGACATCCTCTTCGAGCCATTGATCTATTAAAAAAAAAAAAAAAAAAAAAATCTCAGTCAGCCCGACGAAATGAAATGTCGGAATGGGAGTCGAACAATCTTACCCATAGATCCGAACTCGAGTCGCACAAGTCCTGAAAGAGCGCCAAGGCTTCTATCATCGGTGAAGCGAATCACGCGATCTGTCTTGCACTCTTTTGCTCCATTCCTCGCCGGAATCGTCACCTCGACAAGAGCAGCCCTCGCGACGCCCTCGCTTCGGATGAGCTGTGTGTCCCTATAAGAGCAATGCTTGAGTTCGCTCAATGGAAAATAAAATTGTGGGTAGCCATCGTGCTCCCAAACGTGGACTGCTTTGATAGTGTCCACGATGGTCGCATTATTGTGAATCACTCGGACACGTCGAGATGCTGGGTGTACCTTGCGAGGGCCATTTGTGAGTATATAGCTGGCCAGGTCGGCAAGACTATCCGAGGTGTGAGTACTAGCACGGTACAGAGGGGAACCAAAAACAAGCTATTATTTGTTGACGACAGAGGTACCTGGGTAGGTACATGGCAGAGGGTATGCTTACTTTGATCCCAAGGCCCCCGGTCTAGACATTGTGTTTTCCCTTGCGCGCGATGTTCGGGTCTTGGAAACAATGTTGAATTTTGCGTAGTAAGCGGATGTAGTTGGCGAAGAGAGTGATGAAACATGGGAAGATCGAGTTTAATATGATGGTTCATGTTTGACATTTGGATGACATGTCTGGGGCATGTGCGGAATTAGCAGGCACAGGCACACACACAGCCCGCCCAACTCCCTTGCTCCCCTCCTGCATCGGCTACCTGAGCCATGTCGGCCCTACTCCGCAGGGTCTATCGCTCATTTGCTTGCCCAGCCGATTCTTTCATGACGCAACTGCTCCGTGCTCTTCTTGGTGCGAGGCCTACGAGGCAGTGCGTTCCCGTATTATCAGCAAGGCGCTCCTCCGACACATTTTAAAGCCGCGACACGAAGTATAATAGTCGATCACCGTACGTCGCCTGGGGTACTGTGTGCGCCGTTTGACCCAGGCGTTTCGACTGGTTTTTCACGTGGCGCGGGATCGCACCGCCAGGCAATCATAGTCTGTCGATTTCGCCATGTACAGAATCTCATTGGATGGCAACAGAGTGAGTGTCCCGGTGTGAAAGGAAAGCCAGCACGACAGGCAAACAGTGGAACGGGAAATTGGTCAAGTGGTTATGATGAGGAGGGATGTTTGTCTAAGAACGTGGCAGGCAGGTGGGCAGGTGGGTCATGATCATCGAGCTCTACTCGCTCCTTCTTCAAATGTTCAATTCAGTGACAATCTCCGTCTCCGTCTTGCACTTGAAGTGGCAGATGCCTCGCCGGGTCAACGTAGATGACGGATCACAAGCTTGCAAGATGCAATGGACGAAATTCGTCCACGTTGCTGCGTCATGTGAGGGTTGTTCATCGTCCATTTCATGACATTCCACTCTCACGCATCGGTCCCTAGGATGATACATTGATGCACGCTGTGTGTTCTGTGCCCCCTACTTGCACTTGGGCAAAGTCGCTCTCTTGTCCATGCATCAATTGTAAATTTTATGACGTTATATGACCGCATGGGAGCAGCGCATTCCTTCTCCAGATCACACAGCACGGCCTCTATTCTACGCATGTTGTACATCAGCAAGCATCGGCAAAGCAAATAAAATTTCCTGACTACATAAGAATACGTTTCATTGCTGCAAGTGGTGGCGGTCTTCATCCATTGCGCGATTTGCGGTTCCGTACCGTACTACCTAGTTGCAGCCTCGTACGGTGCGGTGCCGTTGGCAACTTGACACCAAAAATACTTCCCTTGAAGGCAAACATTTGATCATGTCGGTGAAATCCGGTACACACAAAGCATTTGCCTTCAGAAGAGCACTTCATTTATGCAATGAGCAGTAGTGCCTTATACGACTTCGAATTGGTGTCGATATGCCCTTACAAAGGGCAGGATCGGGCGCAGCGTCAACTACTATGTAGTACGAGAAAGATCACAGGCATGCACTGAAAAAGACCCATAAACCGTCAACAAGAGCGATGGTACAGTTCCTCCCGAGAGAATCTATCATACATGTCTCCGTCGGAAGACTGACGCGTCAGGTCGTCCAGTGGCTGTATGAACTCACCCGAAGGTAAGATCGTTATCCAAAGCACGTACGGAGTATGAAAACGTACATCATCAGGCTGTGCCTCACGGCACGTCCATTGGATCATCTACGCGGAAGATTCTCCGGGACGACGTGGGAGGCAGGCAGGTCTCCAGCCGAGCCTAGCCCGTGACAAAAAGTGTTGTGATGGGCATCCTTGTGTGGGCCCGTTGTTTGTTTTTTGTTGGAGAGCAATTCCTGTGCCTAGTTATAAGTAAGTTATTAGCCAGATCAGATCACACGAGGTAGGATTCAATCCCGAGTGTGAATGACATTATTTCATATTACAATGAGATCACATTCGAAGCTTTTCCTCGCAGATGAGCTTTGACTTTGTTTATAACAGTAACTGCAAACCCTGTTGGAACAATTGCACTTATCAAGGCAGGCAGGTAATGCCACCCTACACCTCGATCGTCATCAACACCGATTCATAAATTGATTCGAACTTCGCCTTCTATATTTCTATGCCAAACCACCCCGTTCAGTGACGACAGAGAATCACTACGGCTGCAGCCCCGTTCAAATTGAGAAAGGCAATTGTCAGGGAGAGATATTCAGCCACTCCAATTCTGAATTGGTGTCAATGTTCAGATTGAAGCATGAGCGAGATCTCGGCAACGCTACTCTGAAGTAGTCGATCCACCACTCGATGACCACGGGCACCCACCACCATCAATGAGCGAACCCCTGAAGAACCGCTTATTGACGGGAAGGATCACGTAGGGCTGACAGTGACACCTGTTCCTGAAGTTTATGCCGACGTCGCATGATATCCGTGATGGCGCGGGTGGTTGGCTGGTTGGTCTTCGAGCGGTGTATGAAGAAACTGCCCCACGAGAAATTCCGAGAAATTGTGCGGAAATCGCGATGCGGCGGCACCTGTCGGATTTTTGGAGCCACTTCAGCGGCCTGTGACTATGATGGGGACATTGTACAACAGACTTGCGATTGAAGAGCCCCCAAACACGTTTGAAGCTACTCTGTGGTCGTGACGCCTCTCGTCCAGTTATCAATTCCTCACCTTATCTGGAACGGTACACTGGCTGGTTTGTTGAGGGATATTTTTGATCCATGGAGTACTACGGAGTACCATGCCGTGCGTTTCGTCCTTAGGTCCTCTCTCTCGTAATATTGCAAATGGGCGACCAAATGGAGCACTAGCGTCAACAACTTCTGTTATCGCCAAGACTCGGAGTGCTCAGGGCATCGTATTGCCGTTCTGAACTGTTTGTGAATGATTGGGTCGAGCGGCATTAGCTGTGTCAATGTTGGGCAATGGGCTTTTGATGTTAGCGGGCTGGGCTCCATCCAGCTTGAGCCCTGCAATGCCTGCAATGCCTGCAATGCCTGCAATGTATTAGCGTTTGGTCATCCAAGCGCTCCGTACTCCGCAATTGCTCGATGACCTTGGGCACGCCGATGGCTGACCGGGCCTGGAAGCCGCCTCTCTCTGGATGAGGTGACTCTCGAAGGGACTCACTCCATTCTCCGATGCTGACCATCATGGGTAAAGACTTGGCGAGATTGAAAGCCGATGGAGAGCGGAATCTTCCACCATCAAGGATGCGGACAATTTTGCGGAGTAGACAGAAACAGATGGGTGCGTTGTTTTGTATGTGTCACAAGCCGAGCAGGTCCTAATCTGTGCGACCGTGGTCACTTGGTGGCTCAACCTGCTGTGACACCCGTCGAAAGAAAGCACCAGACCAGACCGGACTGCCCTGACTGCCCTGCCCCTCCCCCTCTCTCGAGTCGAGTGCCACCACCCGCCAGCTCTTTCCCTCAATGTTGTTGTAGTTTGGTCAGTCAACCTCAACAACATTCAAGGCTTGGAAAAAGCACACCAGACAGATGGCGATGCGTTCGTCGCTCGTTACCAACGGCCTTGGGTCGTTTCGATCGGCTGGCCACAAAACACGATCGACAACTATTCTTCAAGCACCTTGGACGGCAGCAAAGACCATCTCTCGCCCATCTTTCCAGTCCATGGGACAAGCTCGCACTGGCGCCACACTCGTGGACACGCCCACGGCTACGCATGACCAACCTGAAGCAGTCGTAAACTCGGCCAGACAGGCAAATGCGGCGAAAATCTTGAAAGACGCCGTGTGTGCTACAGGTCCTCGACAGAATTGGACGAGAGAAGAAATTTCAGCGATTTATTATCAGCCACTGCTGGAACTGGCGCATCAAGCTGTAAGTCACCTCGGGACGACAAACCCCACCCCGGCAGACGATGCTTGAAATGAGGGTACAGAGAACCGTAGAGGTCTGAACTAACACGACATTAATCCATAGAACTTGGTTCACCGTCGATATCACGTCCCCGGCGAAGTCCAACTCTGTACTCTCATGAATATCAAGACCGGCGGATGTACCGAAGACTGCTCCTACTGCGCCCAAGCCACCCGCTACCAGAGAGGCACAGGCCTGGAAGCCAAGCGAGTCGAGACGGTTGAGTCTGTCCTGGCGGCTGCGAAGACGGCCAAGGAAAAAGGAAGCACTCGTTTCTGCATGGGTGCTGCATGGAGAGACATGCGCGGTCGCAAGAACAGCTTGAAGAACATCACTGAAATGGTCAAAGGCGTCAAGGCCATGGGCATGGAGGTGTGTGTGACGTTGGGAATGATTGATAACGAGCAAGCCAAGCAGCTCAAGGAGGCTGGACTGACGGCCTACAACCACAATGTTGACACGAGTCGGGAATTTTACCCCAATGTCATCACAACGAGATCCTACGATGAACGCCTCAAGACCTTGAGCCACGTCCGCGATGCAGGCATCAACGTGTGCTCTGGTGGCATCTTGGGCTTGGGCGAGTCATCAGAGGATCGGGTGGGCCTTCTTCATACTGTCTCTACGCTGCCATCTCATCCAGAGAGTTTCCCCGTCAATGCCTTGGTGCCTATCAAGGGAACGCCACTGGGAGACACCACGCCCATTGCCTTCACGAGCATGCTGAGAACGATTGCGACGGCACGACTCATCATGCCTGCGACCATTATTCGAATTGCTGCAGGAAGGAAAAGCATGTCGGAAGAAAAGCAGGCGTTGTGCTTCATGGCAGGCGCAAACGCCATCTTCACAGGCGAGAAGATGTTGACGACGGATTGCAATGGATGGGACGAGGATAGCGCCATGTTTGGGCGATGGGGCTTATCACCGATGAAGAGCTTTGGCAAGAAAGACGTTGAGGGTGCAGGCGACATTGATGCCGCCAGGATGTAAGTAATCATGGTATAACAATTGGAAACACAAAAAACCACGCTGGATTTGCAGCATGGTGTCATGTTCAATGAAGAAAAAGATGGAAAGCAAAGGAAATAGCATGAATTATCGTCTATTCTATAATTTACTCAAAGTACTCATGGGGGCTTCTCCAATTCTTGCTGGAGTCACAGTCGGCTCCTGCGGCATTTCTTCAAACCTCGTAGCCGAGTCACCGTCAAGTTGGCTCTGAAGCCACTCCTCAATTGCCAGACAAAGTCCACGCACCTCGGCGACTGTATTCGCAGCATGGAGGCAAAGCCTCACTCTGTCCGTCCCCTTAGGCACAGTCGGAGCCACAATCGGCCGAACCATGTATCCGCGTCTCTGGCAGTGCGCGGCCAGGCTCCTCGCACGACCTGAAAATAGAGGAATGATGGGTGATTCAGGCGGCGCAGCATTGACGCGAAATAATTGCGGTGGTGGACTGTGCTTTTCCGACAGAGCCGCGAGCAACTGATGTGTTTCTTGCATTAGCGATATCAAATTCTTGAAGAGCGGAGCAGCGTTCCCTGTTCCGAGGTAGTCGTAGACGGTCTGAATGGCCGCGAGCATGGGGAAACCCATGGCCGTGGTGTATATAAGACTGCGTGCATAGTTGATCAAGTACGATCGAGTGGTGGGAGAACACAGCACAGCAGCTATTTGTCAGCCCCAGTTAGCCCCCAGTTAGCATCCGGGAATGCATCATGCTCGAGCGATGATGCATCCCCAAAAAGAGATGGCGTAGCTTACCTCCCGCACAGCCCATGGCCTTGCCGAACGTGTGTACGCGAGCCCACACCCGATCTTCGAGTCCCAACCGACTCACCAGACCGCGTCCCTGTTCTCCCAGCCAGCCCGTGGAGTGAGCCTCGTCCACGATGATGTAGCCGTTCCTCCGGGGAAGATGGCTCTCTACACAGTCGACGATGCTCTGCAGCGGAGCGACGTCCCCATCCATGCTGTAAACTGCCTCGACGGCGATGAAGATGTTTTTCACTCCACGAGCCACTTCGTCGCCGTCGTTTCCTCCCTTCAACCCCTCCAGCACCTCTCCTAGACTCTGTAGTGTAGACTCGGTCGGTACATCGGCACTTTTGACGCAATTGTGTGCGAACGGAAGCGTCCTCGCTCTGCTCAATCTCATCCCGTCGTGAACACTGGCATGGACCAACTCGTCGTGGACCACCACGTCGCCGGGCTGCGGGGCGCAACCGAACAGTCCCGTGTTCGCCTCAAACCCAGAATTGAAGAGCAGAGCGGCTGGCGCGCCGTGAAAGGCCGCGATGCCGGACTCCAATGTCTCGGCCAGGACCGTGTTGCCGTCCAGGAGGCGTGAGCCGCATGATCCCAGTGCGAAACCACCTTGGGCGTCGGAGTTCTGGAGATGCGAAATGTACCGCGATTTTATGTCGGGGTGGCCGGAGAGGGATAAGTAGCCGTTGGATGAGAAGTCGACGATGCCGGCGTCGCGGAGGGTGAGTCTGCGCAGGCGGTTGTGGCGCTCTCGGCGGGTGAGCAGGGCGCTGTACGTCTCGTCCAGGGCGCTGTACGTCTCGTCCAGGGCGCTCTTGTTGAAGTTGGTCATGATGTTGATGCAGACGGGGTCGATTGACTCATTTTTCAAATTTCCAGGGCCGGAGAGTGGCTGGGTTATAGTCTTCCGTAAGAACGGCACGATGGAACGAGGAGCAAATGAGATTGTGCCTTGTCGATCTTAGACCTTGTGTGCTAGCTAGCATGGGCTTGGCTCGGCTCGGGCTTGGGCTTGGATGAGACTGTTACAATTGTAATGTGTAATCGCTTATATTCTATGTAAAGTACAAGTTATATAAGTATAGTTTATAGGCAGTACTTGCCCTAATATACACTCTACTATATAATCTAGCTAGAGTAAGTCTAATTAGCTATAAAATCTAATACTTCTCCTTAAGTAAGAGCTATAATAGTGCTAATTTTAGTAGATTAATTCCTTTCCTATTATCCTTATTAAAACCTAGTAAGAAAAAGAGTAGTAACCTTATTATAATTCTAGTACTTATAATCCTTATTCTATCTGTTGGAACAAGCATGATATTAATCGCGGCACGCAGCCGTAATTACCTGGCAAAAGGTCAGGCCATGAGGTTACGCGCGCGCATAACGTAGAAGCCTTACTTATAGCCTATAAGCCTGCCCTCTAATAGGGCAGGGACCTATAAGTTAAGTAACCTATAAATACTTAGCATTTATAGCTATTTTTTATAATCTAAAAAAGCCTCTCTTTTCCTTCCTTTTTTTTTTAGCTAAATACTATACCTAGAATAGAAGAATAATACCTATTCCCTAGGCTATCTATTTAATCCTAATATTAGAAGCCCTATAAATCTAATACTAATTAGTAATTACCTTTATAAATAACTATATAGTTTTTTATAACTATAGATTAGTAAGGCTAATGAAAAAAGATAACTATATTATAAACCTACTCTATATAATAAAAAAGCTACTAAAAGTAATATAATTATACTAAGGAAGTTTAAGTATTCTCTTATAATAAGAAAGGAGTTTATACCTTCTAAGATCTAATATCCTAAGATTCCCTAAGGAATAAAAATAATAGCTATACTGTCAGAATAGTCAAAATCCAGCCGCGCACGGAAAGTGAAGCATAACGCGAGTGCTGCGTTATGATTAGGTGCATCGCGTAAGTGAGTTAACCACGTGACCTATAATACCCTTAATACCTTTAGCCACGTAGCCTATTAGCTAGATTAATCTAAATATTATTAACTATTATTACTACTTTAACCCTAATTACACTAATGCTTAGACCCTTGCCTCTATAAGACCTCCTAATACTAATTAGTAGTTAAAAAACTATAGATAAGCTAGGGAACTACTAAGAAGAGAAAATTTTATTAGGTTTAGCTTAGGTTCTAACTATAGAAGTGTGCTAAAGAGAGATTATTAATAGCTCTAGTTATTAGGCTTCTAAGGGATTAACCCCTTTTATCTTAGAGTTATTAAGGACCTTTATATAAAAGAATTAATCTTATTATCTATTATAAGAAAACTAATTAACTAACTAAGAATTATAGCTTTAAAAGCATTCTTCCTAAACTAAAGATTAAATTAGCCTCTTACTAGCTAATAAAAAATATAATATAAGAAAATATAATAACTATAATATCTAGACCTAAAAGACCTAAAAAGTCTAGCCTATTACTATAACTTTAGAAATACTTCTAGATTATTATAACTAACTAAGGGAGCTCTAAAGAGCTAGACCCTTAGATTACTAAGAATTAGTAACTTAATAACTAACTTACTTAGCTAATTAATATCTATAATAGTAAACAGTATAAAGATCTTAAGCTCTAGGAAAACTTCTAAGATAATCTCTAAGATTAGACCCTTAAGACCTTTAAATATGCTTTTAGATACTTAGTATATAATCTATAAGATATCCTTTATAAATATAGCGTTTATATTATATAAGATAAATCTAGTAAAGTTACTAACTTACTAGTATATATTCTTAATAAAGAAATAAAAGTACTATAGCCTAAAGAAGAAGTTAAAAAGTAATTATTATTAAATAAATTTTTCTTTACCCTTAATCCTATACTTAATTCCTCAGAGAAAAGAAGTCAGACCCCTCTAGGGGGAGGAGCCCTCTCTTATACTCACACAAGGGGGGGGGGGATGAATCAGAGATATTGACTGGAAAATAAAAACACGAGATGAAAAATCAACCAGATGACACATAAGCGACCTAGGCCTGGAAACGCCTAGGGCCTGAATCAGGACTATCCTCCCCCTATAGAGGGCAAACAACACTAGGTGCTTAGGCTTCACAAGACTAATAGGCTAGAACTAGGCTAAAGATAGCTAAAAAGTGGGGCTATAGAGGAGCTAGCTAAAAAGTAAACTAAAAGTGAATTACTACTATAAAGCTAAGTCTACTACGCTATAGGGTAAAGAGAGGAGGTCTAGAATAGAAATAGAGTAAGGTTAGATTAGAGTTAAAAAGGGCTAGGGACCCTATTTTCCCTATTTTTTCTTTCTTTTGTTTCTAATAGGATAAGGCTAGCGCAAGCTAGTAATAAATACCTACGACTAGCCACACACAAAGCGACGCAGGCCTGGGTTAGGGTTGGCGTTGGCCTAACCATAGATGCAAAGGGGTTTTTCTTCCTAATTAAGGGTTTTCCCTTTTAACTAAGCAGCTGGAGTACTAGTACTAGCTATACATAAAGAGCTAACTAGCGTAAATAATATATATATACTTAATTCCTCTCTTACTAAAATCCCTTATAATCTACCTTTAAGATAATTACTATTAGAAGTTAATACTCCTTTATAACCTTAAGAAATACTACTATTTATATTACTATTAGCTTTATAATAAGAGAATTAGATTATTAGGAAGATTACTAAGCTTATAAAGACCTATAAAGATAATAATTATTATAGTAGAAAGATATATAACTTTCTTATACTAAAGATTAATCTCTTTTAGAATAAATATAATAGGCTTAATCTTCTATAGGAATACCTTTATAAAGCCTTTTTAATTATACTTATAGGTAATACTAAGTAATACTTTCTTAATTATCTAATAAATAAAAACCTCTCCTAAAAGTAAATAATTAATAATATCTATTAATGCTTTAAAATAGAAAGTAACTAGTAATTCTACTATTATAAATAGAATAATATAATACTAAAGGTAATTATTACCTAGAACCCTAATAAAACTAAGCTAGAATGCCTTAAGATCCTATTAACTATACTTAAAAGAGTTTATAGAAGATTATTTCTACCCTTAATAGTTAATATAAAGCTTTATTATTAAACCTTAAGTATAATCTCTAGTATACTAGAGTATAGGTAAGCTAAATATAATTATTTACCTAGTTTTAAAGGGCTTATAGGGGATCTTTATAAGTTAATCTTAATTACTAAAGCTAATAAATTAGCGGTTTAATTCTATTAGTAAAATAAAGAGTATAAAGATTATAAAATAATATTTATAGACTACTACTATAATTAATTATATAATTAAAGAGATTATAGTAAAAGCTATAGCTATTATTATTAATACTATAATAGTAAAAGATACTATATCTATAATAAAAGCAGCTACTAGTTAATAAATTACTTAGAAAGAGAGTATTAATAGGTAAAAGAATATTAGTAGAAAAGTAAGAAGTATTAAATATCTCTAATAGAAGGAAAATTCTAAGTATACCTTATAGTATATAAAGCTTAAGAAGGTTAAGGAATTAAAAAGGATAATAAGTATAATAATAAGGCTTAGAAAATAGTAGAAATCTATATTAAGGCTAATAAAGAAGAAGATAGTAATAATGCTAATAAACTAATAGTATTAATATTAAAGTTTAATTACCTTAGTATTATATAATTCTTTACTATAAGGGCTTAACTAAGTAATAATAAGGTAATTATAATCTTATAAGATTAAGCCTTTAAATATACCTATCTAAAGTATAATCTATATAAGGATTAAAGCATAACCTTTATTTTAGAGGAATATTACTCTAATAAGGTCTTTAGAGGTATCTTACTAGATATAGGAGCTTTAGGATTATTAATAGTTAGACTTAAATAATTATAGGTATTAATAAAGCTAATACTATTACTAAAGATTAAGCTAAGTACTAAAGTAAAGATTAAATTTAGTACTAGATTAGCTAAAATATAAGGCATAATAAATATACTTACTAAATTAGGTATAATACCCTTCTATATAGTTAAGACTATAATACCTTTTCTTTTTTTAATTACTAATATAGATAGAATAGGTATTAAGTTAAATAACTTAAGAAATTTACTAATTTAAGGCAAGAAAACTATACTAATTATAAGAAGATAGGGATATCCTTAGTAAATTCTAGAAGCTAAAGAAATAATTATATTCTATTTATTAGAGATAGAAATTTATTAATTATATTATTAATTCAGTTATCTATTAGTTAAATAACTTATAAGACTGCTTTAAAGAGCTAGTTATAAGGTTAAAAGAAGAGCTATTAAGAAGTTAACTAAGATTTACTACTACTATTAATTAAATAGAAGAGCTCTAGGTAGATTTAGGTTTACTATTAAAGATAACCATAAATTTAACTATAAGATTATTATTAATATTATTTAAATTAATAATTAACTAGTACTTTATATAGTTAATTTAGTAACTTTATTCTAAGCTATATAATTCCTTAATCCTAATAAGTAAAAGGCTTATAATATTTAGAATGCTCTGCGTAAATATTAGATTAATATATACCTTAGTCCTCTAGATTAGATTATTTATAATACTAGAAAGAACTTTACTTTATTAGAATTTAAATACTATATATAATTAATATTAATTAAGATTAATAAAGTGCTAGTAAAAGCTTATAATAGTATTAGTAAAGTTAAACACTATTATAGACTATTATAAAGAGCGTATAATATTATTATAGACTTAATAGGTTAAGAGCTTACATAAGAGCAATGCCTTTAAATAGCTATTAAAGCTATAAATAATTTAGTAGGACTAAATAGCCTTATTCCTATGCTTCTTATCTTTAGAGCATACCTATAGATAACTAATAAATCTCTACTAAGTGTATTTATTATTTAATAGGCTAAGTTAATCTAAAAAGCTACTAATAAAGTCTAATAATTCCTAGTAAAATAGTAGGTTTATAATACTCTAAACACCTATAATAGCCTAGATATATTACTAACGCACTAACTTCCGCTTTAATTAGATATATATATTTAAAGAGAGAAAGATAGCTAGTATAGCCCTTATAAGCTTCTTAGAATTAACTATAAAGCCTATATTCTCTAAATACTATATAAACTAACTAGATTCTAAATAATAGTAGTTAAACTATACTATTATAATAATGCTAATCCCTAAGAACTAGCTAAAGAGTATATAAAAGAGCCTAAAGAAGAGAAAGAGAAAGTTATATAAGCTATTAAAAAGATTACTAAAGAAAAAGAGGCTCTATAAGCTAAGAGAAAGTAAGGGAGACTAAGAAAGAAGTTAATAGTTTAATTCTTACTTTCTAACTATAAAGAAATTTATATTACTAGTTATAAATCTAATATAAATAATCTAGTATTATTTACTATAAATAAAGATTAAGAAGATACCTTAATTAAGAAGCTTATAGCTATAGGAATACTCTAAGAAGTATTTCTTATTATAAAAGAAAAAGCTAACTAGAATCTAGCCCTTTAGTTATATTAAGAAGGGAAGATAATAACCCTTAGTAAGCCCTTTAAGTAGTCTAATTAAGCTAAAATTAATGCCTTATAAGTATATAATATTTTTGCATTTATAATATTTAATCCTATAAAGTATAGCACTAAGAGACTCTTTAAATCTTATATAGTAAGAGAAATTAAAGGCAAAGGGATAGTAGTGCCCTATAAGAAATTATAACTTATTATCTAAAGGCATAATAATAAGGGCAAAGAGCTAATCTTAACTTAATCCCTAATAATACAAAGAGTAAGCTAATAATTAATTATAGCGTTAGTACTATTATTAAGATCTAGAGGAATTTTCCTATAGATATAAGATATTATGTAAGCGTATATTTAATTAAATACATTACTTAGTAGACTTATTATTACTACTCTACCTAAATAAATAGCTTATTCATTCCCTAATAGTATAATAATAGAAGTTATTAAGCTATTATATGGAATTATAAAAGTAAGAACCTATTAGTAAGTAACCTATTTCTATTATTATAAAGAGAAGCTTTAGATAATAATCTTAATATATAACCTGTGCTTACTAATAACTAACGTAAGTAATAATAACCTCTTTAAAGTAATTAGAATACAAATAGATAATACTCTAGGCCTTAGTAATTAAGATTTCTTCTAATAAGAAGAAAGAGAGCTTTAGAAAGTAGAATTTATAGTAAAGCTAAAGTAAATTCTTTTAGCTAAGAATTCCCTTATCTTTAATAGCTATATCCTTTCTTTAAATACTAATAATACTATAGATTTATATTAAAAAGGGTAAAGTAAAAAGATTAAGAGTATTAACCTTAAATTACTAACTATAAAGCAGGATTATATTAAATAAAGAGCTTATAAAAGCTATATTATAACTATTTATTAACTAGAAGCTTTATATAACCTTTTAATTATAGCATAATACTAAGACCTAATAAATAATAATATAAACTAATTAAATAAAAGACTTAAATAGTAAATCTAATAATAATAATAAGGGATCTATTATATCCCTCTAGTCCTTAAGAAAGTAAAGCTATTTATATTTATAGATAGATCTCTTACTAATAATAAAGATCTAAGTTCCTAGATTAGATTTATTATTATTATTAGTAATAAGGAAGAAAAAGAGAATATTTTTATAATATAAGGCAATATTATTATATATAGCTTAATAAAGAGTAAGCGTGTAACTTATAGCGCTCTTACTTCTAAATTATATATAATAGTTTAAGGTGCTAATATAGCCTATATAATTGCTATAACCCTTAATATAATTATAGATCGGTTAAGAATTAATTAGATCCTAATAATTATCTATATAGATTCTTTTTTGTTATATAAATGCCTTATAAAGCTAGGTATAATAAAGGAAGAATAACTAATAATTAACATTATAGCTCTCTAATAATTATATAAGCATTATAAGATCTACGAAGTCTAATAAATTAATAGTAATAATAACCTTACTAATATAATAATAAAGGCATTACTAAATAAAGCTCTTAAGAGCTTTATTAATTTAAATAAAGCTATAATTTAGGTTAAAGGCTAGGTAAAGAGGCCTAAGACCTAATAAGCTAGACAAAAAGTCTAGGGTCTAGGAGAACTTATAGCTAGACTAATAAGAGACTTAGATTTAATTAATAGGATTTACTTATATTTACTTTTACTTAACTTAATTTTTATTATATTTTTAAAGCTTTTAGAGCTTCTAATCTCTCTTATATCTTTTTCCTTTAATCCTCTTCTAACTCTCTTTAAATTATAACTAACTAATAAGAGTTATAGATCTCTTTTTTTAGGCCTACTTTAAAAATTTTTATTACCCCTCTTTTATCCCTACTTTTATATCTACTCTCTCTTTACTTTTTCCTATTTTCCTTTAAAAAAGAAAACTACTAATATTAGAATAGTTAAAATCTAGCTATATATAGAAAGTAAAGTATAACGCGAGTACTACGTTATAATTAGGTACATTGCGTAAGTAGGTTAACCACGTGACCCACGATGCTCTTAACACCTTTAGCCACGTAGCCTATTAGCTAAATTGATCCGAATATCATCAACTATTATCACCACTTTGACCCTGATTGCACTAGTGCTCAGACCCTTGCCTCTGTGAGACCTCCTAACATATACCTATAATCCTTTAACCTATTATATAAAACCCTATTTTTCTAATCCTATATCTCCTTTTTACTTTCTTATAATAAAGATAAGAAGATTAAAAGCTTTTTAATAAGTAAAGTAAGTAAAAGCCTCTCTTTTTAACTCTAAATTTAATAATACTAAAGAAAGCACTAAAGTTAGAAAAGACTAAAAAGATAAAGATTTATAAGTTAATAACTCCCTTTTAAACTATATCTTACTAGAGATATATAATTATATTATATAAGAAATACTATAATAAGTAAAATTATTTAATCTTAATAAATATAATAACCCTAAAGCTAAAGATATCTCCTTAAGTAGTAAAATATAAAGCTATAATAAATTATATAAGAGAACCTAAAGAAGTTAAAACTTAATTACTTTAAAAAACTTATTATAAAGCTTATAAATCTTTAGTAAGTAGTTCTAGATATTACCTAATCTAAAAGAGCGCTTTAGAATTAATTAATCTCTATATACTATAGCATTATAGAATATAAAACTTACCTTATTAACCCTCCTACTAATCTATAATAATTCTATAAACATATAAGGATATTAATCTAAATAACTATAGAAGAGTTAAATAAAAGGCACTAATTCCTATTAATACCTAATATAAAAAAGCAGTACTAGACTAATTAAAAGTATAATAAATATAGTAAGGAAGCCTATTATAAATAATTACACTCCTAAGGCACTAGAAGTATTCTATATACTAAGAAATACTATATATATAGTAAAGAAGGTTATTAGTTAACTAAACACTTTAAAGAGAAATATAAAAAGGTATATTAATACTTTAAGAACCACTACCTTATAGAACTAATAACCCCTTTTTATAATACTTTCCTTAACTAGTATAAAGGTAAAGAGAATAATAGTATTCTCTTTAAAGAAAATAAGATTTCTAACTATATAATAAAACTTAGATTTAAGGAAAAAGGTAAAGAAAGTAAAATGCCTATAAGCTTCTTTATATAAGGTATAACTATTAATAGTTATATAACTATAGAGATTCTTACAAATTAAGTAGCTACCTATGCTCTTATAAAGGAGGATTTATTTAATCTCTAATAACTAAAGAAAGCTTTAACTACCTTTCTTCTTAAAGACTACTACTCTTTAGGTATATTCTAAGGTATAATTCCTAATACTAGGGCTATAGGCTACTTATTAGTAAGGTACCCCTAATTTCTTGCTTTATAGTAATTAATCCCTAAGATCTAGCTTAATAAGTCTAAAGCTAGGGAGGTAATAATTAGATTTAGAAGTAGTAAACTAATCCCCTTAATTAGATTAATTAATATACCTACCTTTTTTAGTATTATCCTATTTTATATAATACCTATAAACACTCCCTTCTTACTATATCTTATAGATATAGATTACCTTAAGATTAACTTCTATATCTCTTAGAATATCCTCTAATAAGGTAATATTAAAGTCCTTATTATACGTAAATAGGGATATCTATAAATACTTCTATAAAAAGAAAGATTAATTACTTAGAGCTATTTAACTAAGGTTAAACTATAGCGCTTACATTACTAATTTAGTTACCCTTCTATCCGCTAACTTTATAATATGCTTTCTAAATTAGGCTATAAGGTAGATTATAAAACTATTAGATAATTAATAAGGATTTGCCACTAATATTAAATAAATATAGATAACCTATATTACTTTAAATTTACCCTTAAGGATAAATATAACTTTAATTATAAAGTAATTATAAATATTATATATCTTAATAGTAACTACCCTATCCTTTATGCTATTAATATAGCTATATTATTTAATATAGCTAGATTTCTTAAGAATATTATAGTAAAAGCAATATAGGAAGCCCTTTAACTATACTAGATTAACACCTACTAAGGTCCTCTAGATTAGATTATAACTAATACTAGTATAATATTTAGAAGCAAGGAATTCCGCTAATTTATAGCTTTAATATTAATCTTAATTAAAGAAGTCCCTATTAAGGTATACTATAGCATTAGTAAGGTTAAAAGGTATTATAGGCCGCTCTAAAAAGCCTATAATATTATCTAATGTGAATATCTAATAACACCTAAAGCTATAGCCCTATAAATAGCTATAAAAGCCCTTAATAATACTATAGGCCTAAATAGCATTATCCTAACCCTCCTAGTCTTTAGCGCTTATCTATAAATAATTAATAAATCCCCTCTATTACCTAATATTAAGTAATAAGCCCTTATAGTATAAAAGGTAATAAAAGAGATTAAAAGATTATATACCCTATAAAAAGTTAATAAAGCCTTTGCTATAAGAAATAGCCCTAATACCTTACTAACTCTTAAACTCTTACTTACCTTACCTATACTTATATAGTAAGAAAAGGAAGAATAATAAGGCCTATATAAGCTTCTTATAATAGATAAAGAGAGCTATACCCTTAACCTTTTATAAGGCCCTAAAGTCTTTAGATTAATCTCTATTAAGCCCTATAATAAAGACCCTAATAGGGAGAAGCTATTACTAGAAGAAGGTATTAATCTAAAGGTAATTAATAGGAAGAACTAAGAGGTATAAATTAAAAATATAATACCTTTAGTTCCCCTAAAGAGAAGGCCTAGAAAACCCTAAAAGAACCCTTTAGTAATTATTAATTAGGTAGATTAATTAGTAGATAACCCTAAGATTTTCCTATTAAGTAAAGAGGAGGTAGACTTTAAGCTTATAATTTAATTATATAGAGAAGGCATTATTATAACCCCTAGCAAACCCTTTAAACTCTTAATAAAAGCTAAGATTAATGCTTTAATTAATTAAGGTATATTTAAATTTACTACCTTTAATAAGAGAAAGCACTAAGGGATTTAAATCTTTAATTCCTATATTATTAATAAGGTAAAAGGAAAGATAGGCTAATTATATAAGAAATTAAGGCTTATTATCTAAGGCTTTAGTAATAAAGTAAAGCAAGTAATTCTTATGTAAGCCCTAATAATCTAGAGAGTAAGCTAGTATTTAATCCTTATAATTGCTCTCTCCCTTCTTAGTAAAGGACTTCTTCTATAGATTTAAGATATTATATAGGCATATATGTAATCCTAAACACCGCTAAATTAAATAATCCTTACCTAACTCCCTATTTAAATTTATAATTAATACCCTAAGAATATAATTATAAGAGTTATTAAGCCTCTTTATAGTATTATAAAGGCTAGTATATATTAGTAGGTAACTTACTATAAGCACTATAGGGAGAATCTCTAGATAATAACATTAAGTTATAATCTATGCTTACTAGTAATATCCGCTAAAAGCCTTTACTTTAGATATATAGGAATATAGACTAATAATACTCTTAGTCTATTAGATAAGAGATTCTTATAGCTAGAAGAAGATTAATTAATTACTACTAAATTTACCGTAAAACTAAAGTAATTTATTACCCCGTGGCGTGGTGGTTACACGCTGTGGAGACCTGTTCCGGGTCACAGGTTGTGGGTTCGAATCCCACACGGGGCATAGTTTTTAGAGGTCTTGGTCACACCTCTAAAAATTGAACCAATTGCAGTATAAGGAAAAGTGGGTCCGCGGCCCCCACTTTTCCTTATATTGCAAGCGAATTAAACAAGCTACTTCGCTATATAAATTAGCTAGGATACCCAGAGCTCTAGGGTCTAATTTTGAGCTAGGGTTTGCAACTATATTGCATAACTAAGGGATTTGGGAATCAGATTGAAGAAGACGGGGATAGTTAGAGGGGAAATATCGTTATAAAGGGTATTTTAGGAATCAAACACCTACGAGTTGGAACCATGTAAGTAGCGTAACAAATCGTTATAGGTTTTTCACCTAACTAGGTAACTAACTAGTTATCTATCTAGATAACTAGTAACCTAGTACGGTTTTCCTATAACAAAGCGTTTATCACCGCAGAGGTACTAGTAAAGAGCATAAATTGCCATCTAGCGTAAATAATATATAAAGTAATTTATTAAGCCTAATAATCCCTTTATATTTAATAGTAAAATTATTTAACTAACTAATAATACTATTAAGATATAGTAAAAAGGGCAAAGTAATAAGCTTTAATTAATCCTACTAGAAGAGTTAATAAAGAAGTATATTAAGCAAAGGGCTTAAGGTGCTTATATTACTTTAATCTACTAACCTAAGGTAAGCTTTAACCTCTCTATTACTATATAACACTAAGAGCTAACTATTAAGAATATTAAAGAACTTAATTACTATATTAAGTAGTAAATAGATTATTTAGATTAAGGATTAATATTTATACTACTTAATCTTATCAAGGTAAAGCTCTTTATATTTATTAATAGATTATTTTCTAATAACTAAGACTTTATCTTATAGCTAGGCTATATATTAATCCTAGCTAATAAGGAATATAAAGATAGTAGGTTTATAGTATAAGGTAATATTATATACTATAGCTTAATAAAGAGCAAGAGAGTTATAAGAAGTATACTTGCTTTAAAGGTCTATAGTATAGTAGCAGGTATTAATATAGGTTATATAATTATAATAACGCTAAAGATAATCACAGACTAACTAAATCTCCTTATAATCCTAATTATAGTCTATACTAATTTATACTTATTATATAAATGCCTTATTAAGCTTAGGACTATAAAGGAGAAGTAGCTAATAATTAACATTATAGCCCTTTAATAATTATATAAACGCTATAAGCTTTATAAGATTAGATAGATTAATAGTAAAGATAATCTAGCGGATGTATTTATAAAGGCAATACCTAATAAGGCCCTAGAGAGGTTTATTATAGGTAATATAGTAATAGTCTAGATAGGAGGATAGGTTACCTACGCGTAAAGTTACCTATATAGGTCCTAGAACTAAACTTAGCCCTAAAAGGAGAATAAAATAGTACCTTTATAGGCCCCTAGGGTAATATAGCCCTAGAGGGAGAAAAAAGGGTGCCTTTCTAAGTCTTTAGGATAATATAGTCCTAGGGGAAAGAGAAAGGAGTGTAAGGGAGCATAGGTAGGTATAATCTAATATTATACCTATAGGGGAGGAGATTATAGGTAACCCTTCCTTAGGAATATAATTTAATATTGTATTATAGTTAAATAAAAGGGTAAAGGAAAGGTAATTATAAATACTATAGGCAGTATTATACAAGGAAAAAGGAAAGGGGATTAAAGAAGCTAGTTATTAAAAACTAGTAGTAAGTAAGGAGAAGGGGAGGATAGGGCCTATGCTTATTATTTTTATTTATTTATTCCTTTCTTTATATTATATATTTATTTAATCCTTATCTCTTCTCTTCTTAGATTAATATTATATATTAATAATTATATTAAAAAGAAAGAGGTTTTAATATTAGAATAAGTATAATATTAATCATGGCATATAGCTGTAATTACCTGGCAAAACGTTAGGCCATAGGGCCACACGCACGCGTAACGTAAGGAGCCCTACTTATAGCCTATAAGCCTGCCCTCTAATAGGGCAAGGACCTATAAGTTAGGTAACCTATAAACGCTCTGCGTTTATGGCTACTTTTCACGATCCGGAAAAGCCTCTCTTTTTCCTCTCTTCTTTCTAATTAGATACCATGCTTAGAATAGAAGAATCATACCTATTCCCTAGGCTATCTAATTAATCCTGACGTCAGGAACCCTGTGATTCCAACAGCTATATTAAATTATATAAAAGAACCTAGAGAAGTTAAAGCTTAACTATTTTAAGGAACTTACTATAAAACTTATAAATCTTTAATAGGTAGTTTTAGATATTACCTAATTTAAAAGAGTACTTTAGAATTAATTAATCTTTATATATTATAGTATTTTAGAATATAAAACTTACTTTATTAACCCTCTTACTAATTTATAAGAATTCTATAAATATATAAGGATATTAATCTAAATAACTATAGAAAAGTTAAATAAAAGGCACTAATTCCTATTAAGGCCTAATAAAAAAGAGTAATACTAGACTAATTAAAAGTATAATAGATATAGTAAGAAAGCCTATTATAGATAATTATACTCCTAAGGTATTAGAAATATTCTATATACTAAGAAATACTATATATATAGTAAAGAAAGTTATTAGTTAATTAAACACTTTAAAAAGAAATATAAAAAAGTATATTAATACTTTAAGAATTACTACCTTATAGAACTAATAATCCCTTTTTATAATACTTTCCTAAACTAGTATAAAGGTAAAGAGAATAATAGTATTCTTTCTAAAGAGAATAAGATTTCTACCTATATAATAAAACTTAGATTTAAGGAAGAAAATAAAGAAAATAAAATCCTTATAAGCTTCTTTATATAAGGTATAATAATTAATAGTTATATAACTATAGAAATTCTTATAAATTAAGTAACTATCTATACCCTTATAAAGGAGAATTTATTTAATCTTTAATAACTAAAAGAAGCTTTAACTACCTTTTTTCTTAAAGACTACTACTCTTTAGGTATATTCTAAGGTATTATTTCTAATACTAGGGCTATAGGTTACTTATTAGTAAAGTACCCCTAATTTCTTACCCTATAGTAATTAATCCCTAAGATCTAGCTTAATAAATCTAAAGCTAGGGAGGTAATAATTAGATTTAGAAGTAATAAGCTAATCCCCTTAATTAGATTAATTAATATACCTACCCCTTTTAGTATTATCTTATTCTATATAATACTTATAAACACTCCTTTCTTACTATACCTTATAAATATAAACTACCTTAAGATTAATTTTTATATCTCTTAGAATATCCTTTAATAAGGTAATATTAAAGTCCTTATTATATATAAATAGGGATATCCTTAGATACTTTTATAAAAGGAAAGATTAATTACTTAAAGCTATTTAACTAAGGTTAAATTATAGCGCTTATATTACTAATTTAGTTACCCTTCTATTTACTAACTTTATAATATTGTTAGGAGGTCTCACAGAGGCAAGGGTCTGAGCACTAGTGCAATTAGGGTCAAAGTGGTAATAATAGATAATGATATTCGTATTAATCTAGCTAACGGGCTATGTGACTAAAGGTGTTAAGGGCATCGTGGGTCACGTGGTTAACCTACTTACGTAATGTACCTAATTATAACATAGCACTTGCGTTATGCTTTACTTTCTATGTATAGCTAGATTTTAACTATTTTAATATTAGTAGTTTTCTCTTTTAAAGGAAAGTAAGAAAAAGTAAAGAGAGAGTAAATATAAAAGTAGGGATAAAAGAGAGATAATAAAAATTTATAAAGTAGGTCTAAAAGAAGAGATCTATAACTCTTATTAGTTATAATTTAAAGAGAGAGTTAGAAGAGAATTAAAGGAAAAATATATAAGAGAGGTTAGAAGCTTTAAAAGCCTTAAAAACGTAATAAAAATTAAGTTAAGCAAAAGTGAATATAAGTGGATCCTATTAATTAAATCTAAGTCTCTTATTAGTCTAGCTATAAGTTCTCCTAAACCCTAGACTTTTTGTCTAGCTTATTAGGTCTTAGGCCTCTTTACCTAGCCTTTAACCTAGATTATAGCTTTATATAAATTAATAAAGGTTTTAAGAGCTTTGTTTAGTAATGCCTTTATTATTATATTAGTAAGGTTATTATTGCTATTAATCCATTAGACTTCGTAGATCTTATAACGCTTATATAATTATTAGAGGGCTATAATATTAATTATTAGTTGTTTTTCCTTTATTATGCCTAGCTTTATAAGGAATTTATATAATAAAAAAGAATCTATATAGATAATCATTAGGATCTAATTAATTCTTAACTAATCTGTGATTATATTAAGGGTTATAGTAATTACATAGGCTATATTAGCACCTTAAACCATTACGTATAATTTAGAAGTAAGAGCGCTATAAGTTATACGCTTACTCTTTATTAAGCTATATATAATAATATTACCTTATATTATAAAAATATTCTCTTTTTCTTCCTTATTACTAATAATAATAATAAATCTAATCTAGGAACTTAGATCTTTATTGTTAGTAAGAGATATATTTATAAATATAAATAGCTTCGCTTTCTTAAGGACTAGAGGGATATAATAGATCCCTTATTATTATTATTAGATCTACTATTTAAGTCTTTTATTTAATTAGTTTATATTATTATTTATAGGGTCTTAGTGTTATGCTATAATTAAAAGGTTATATAAAGCTTCTAGTTAATAGATAGTTATATTATAGCTTCTATAAGCTCTTTATTTAATATAATCCTACTTTATAGTTAGTGATTTAAGGTTAATACTCTTAATCTTTTTACTTTACCCTTTTTAATATAAATCTATAGTATTATTAGTATTTAAAGAAAGGATATAGCTATTAAAGATAAGGGGATTCTTAGCTAAAAGAATTTGCTTTAGCTTTACTATAAATTCTACTTTCTAGAGCTCTCTTTCTTCTTATTAGAAGAAATCTTAATTACTAAGGCCTAGAGTATTATCTATTTATATTCTAATTACTTTAAAGAGGTTATTATCACTTACGTTAGTTATTAGTAAGCATAGGTTATATATTAAAGGTTATTATCTAAAGCTTCTTTTTATAATAATAGAAGTAGATTGCTTACTAATAGGTTCCTACTTCTATAATTCTATATAATAGCTTAATAACTTTTTATTATTATGCTATTAGGGAATAAATAAGCTATTTATTTAGGTAGAGCAGTGATAATAAGTCTACTAAGTAGTGTGTTTAATTAAATATATGCTTATATAATATCTTATATCTATAGGAAAATTCCTCTAGATCTTAATAATAGTACTAATGCTATAATTAATTATTAGCTTACTCTTTGTATTATTAGGGATTAAGTTAAGATTAGCTCTTTGCCCTTATTATTATACCCTTAGATAATAAGTTATGATTTCTTATAGGGCGCTGCTATCTCTTTACCTTTAATTTCTTTTACTATATAAGATTTAAAGAGTCTCTTAGTGCTATGCTTTATAGGATTAAATATTATAAATTTAAAAATATTATATGCTTATAAGGCATTAATTTTAGCTTAATTAGACTACTTAAAGGGCTTACTAGGGGTTATTACCTTCCCTTCTTAATATAACTAAAGGGCTAGATTCTAGTTAGCTTCTTTTTTTATAATAATAAATACTTCTTAGAGTATTCCTATAGCTATAAGCTTCTTAATTAAGGTATTTTCTTAATCTTTATTTATAGTAAATAATACTAGATTATTTATATTAGATTTATAACTAATAGCATGAATTTCTTTATAGTTAGAAAGTAAGAATTAAACTATTAACTTTTTTCTTAGTCTCCCTTACTTTCTCTTAGCTTATAAAGCCTTTTTTTCTTTAGTAATCTTTTTAATAGCTTATATAACTTTCTCTTTCTTTTCTTTAGGCTCTTTTTTACACTCTTTAGCTAGTTCTTAGGGATTAGTATTATTATAATAGTATAGTTTAATTACTATTATTTAGAATCTAGTTAGTCTATATAGTATTTAGAGAATATAGGCTTTATAGTTAATTCTAAGAAGCTTATAAGGGCTATACTAGCTATCTTTCTCTCTCTAAATATATATATCTAATTAAAGTAAAAGTTAGTGCGTTAGTAACGTATTTAGGCTATTATAGGTGTTTAGAGTATTATAAACCTACTATTTTACTAGGAATTATTAGACTTTATTAGTAGCTTTTTAGATTAACTTAGCCTATTAAATAACAGATATACTTAGTAAAGACTTATTAGTTATCTATAGGTATACTCTAAAGATAAGAAGCATAGGAATAAGGCTATTTAGTCCTACTAAATTATTTATAGCTTTAATAGCTATTTAAAGGCATTACTCTTACGTAAGCTCTTAACCTATTAAGTCTATAATAATATTATATACTCTTTATAATAGTCTATAATAGCGTTTAACTTTACTAATACTATTATAAGCTTTTACTAGCACTTTATTAATCTTAATTAATATTAATTATATATAGTATTTAAATTCTAATAAAGTAAAGTTCTTTCTAGCATTATAAATAATCTAATCTAGAGGACTAAGGTATATATTAATCTAATATTTACATAGAGCGTTCTAAATATTATAAGCCTTCTGCTTATTAGGATTAAGGAATTATATATATATATATATTATTTACGCTAGTTAGCTCTTTATTTATAGCTAGTACTAGTACTCCAGCTGCTTAGTCAAAAGGGAAAACCCTTGATTGGGAAGAAAAACCCCTTTGCATCTGTGGTTGGGCCGACGCCGACCCTAACCCAGGCCTGCGTCGCTTTGTGTGTGGCCAGTCGTAGGTGTTTGTTGCCAGCTTACGCTAGCCTTATCCTATTAGAAATAAAAGAAAGAAAAAAATAGGGAAAATAGGGTAAATAGGGTCCCTAGCCCTCTTTAACTCTAGTCCGACCTTACTCCGTTTCTGTTCTAGACCTTCTCTCTTCGCCCTATAGCGTGGTGGACTTAGCTTCATGGTAGTGATTCACTTTTGGTTCACTTTTTAGCCAGCTCCTCCGTGGCCCCACTTTTCAGCCGTCTCCGGCCTGGTTCCGGCCCGTCGGTCTCGTGAAGCCTGAGCACCTGGTGTTGTTTGCCCTCTATAGGGGGAGGACGGTCCCGATTCGGGCCCTAGGCGTTTCCGGGCCTAGGTCGCTCATTAAGGAATTATATAGCTTAGAATAAAGTTACTAAATTAATTATATAAATCACTAGTTTATTATTAATTTAAATAATATAAATAATAATCTTATAGTTAAACTTATAGTTATCTTTAATAGTAAACCTAAATCTACCTAGAGCTCTTCTATTTAATTAATAATAGTAGTAAATCTTAGTTAACTTCTTAATAGCTCTTCTTTTAACCTTATAACTAGCTCTTTAAAGCAGTCTTATAAGTTATTTAACTAATAGATAACTAAATTAATGTTATGGACTCGAGCTTGGAAGCTCGGGTCATGTCTCGGGTCAATCCCGGATCCGGAAAGGGCGCGTAAAGACCGCGGGCTGTGCGCAGCTAGGTTAGGGCTATGCGTAAGCCGCGCATAACACACACACACAATGGTATAAAGGCGGATCCTGTGTAACCTCTAGCTTAGTTCCTTTCTTCTCCTGTAAGGATAATATTACTATTTAGAACGCTTACAAGCAGTAGCCCTAAGGCTAGTTCTTAACATATATTATCCTTTACTATAGAAATATAATAGCTAGCGAACATACCGCTACTACTAGACAGGATGGACACTGATAAGGTAGTAAGGTTATGGGAGCTTATTGCTTAGCAATTAAGATAGATCTAGGAACTTGCTAATAGGCAGAAGTTAGACTTAACTAACTAATTAGTTAAACGCAAGCCCTTACCTATAGGACTCCTATTTAATAGTAAAAGAGTCCTTTTTATGGCATAGCGAAACCTTATGTCTTATAAGCTTAACACAGATAGGGGGTTTATTAGGTCCTGGCAGGACTAATAGTGCTTTATCTACTAAAATCTATTACTAAAGGTCTAGGCCTAAGTTGCCCCCTTTTTTAAAAAAGGGCACTTAGTGTATTATAATCCCTAAAAATTTTTAACCTACTTAAATAAGATATTTAACAACCCCTATTAGTAGGAATTGGTAATTATAGAACTTAACCAGATAGCATAACGGCCTAACGAACGATTTAGTGACTTCTATATTTATTTTGAACAAAAATTAGCGCTAGCTAGGGGATTGGATTGGGAGGACTCTGTAAAGCTTGCTAAGCTACGCATAGCACTTAATAAGCAGATGAGGGACTATAGCGTTGGACGGGATATATTGCGAACGGATTACTTAGCGGTGATGGCTCGCTATCGTAGCATTTCGTTGGATATTAAGTTATATTATTTAGAGGAGAAGAATCATACGCAAAAATAAGTATATGTGCCTAAGGCCCTAGCCTAGGACAAGGACACTCCTATGACAGATGTATAATCTATGCATATAGTAAGGGCCTAAAAAGGACGTGGGAAGTCACTAAGACAATAGCGTAAGGCAAAGTTAGGTAATAAGGCTAGCGGCAAGCGGGCTAAGTGGGTTACCTAGGCTATACGTGACACGCGTTGTAATAAGGGCAAGTGTTTACGTTATAGCTTAGGGAAGCATTTTATTTATACCTATCCTATGCTCCCTCTAAGACATTAGCAAGGGAAAGCAGCTATTAATACGTGTGACATAAAGGAAGAGGAGGAGGACTCTAGGGAAGAGGAGAATATAGACTTATTAGAAAAAGAAGAACCCTAGCATTAAGTTATTTAACTAGGGTTACAGGGAGGATAGATAGAGAGGCTTTACAGCAAACAGTTATTACTAATAAGGACTTTAAATAGATCTAATTTAACATAGATTCTTTACCCTTTTTAGTTCCTACTTTAATTAATAAGACTACCTTTACGGATGCTTTAGTTAACATAGGCTGTGACTGCTATGCTACTATAAGCGAATGCCTTGTCTAGAAACTCTAATTAGAATGCCTCCCTCTCTTAAATAAGAGGTTAGTTTGCACTATGGTTAGTGTAAAGCGAGGGGGAAAAGAGAGCCACAAGAAAAGGTTATATATAACATATATTGTCCGTTTTCAAGTGGATTTAGATGGATAGGAAACGCCTATAGTTACCTATGTGATCCCTAGGTTAACAAGGTAGCTTATCTTAGGGACGCCGTGGATAGAGCGGAATAAGATTAACTTGGATATAGCACGTCGCTAGCTTTACGTGGGATTGGCTAATAACCTGCAAGTTTAGGCGTTAGCCGATAGGAAGGTAGAACAGCTAATAATATCTATCCTAGGCTCTACCTTCGCGGGCATAGTACAGCGCGTAAAGAAACGGAAGGAATATATCTAGCTTTGTGCCACTAGCCTGCAAGAAATCACGGCGATCCTGCAGATAGATGCGACACCGGAGGTCATGGAGCAGGACCTGTTATTCTCTTTGCTAAGCATATTACGGGATTTTATAGATCTTTTCCTAGAGAGTAAAGCAAACGCCTTGCCACCACACTAGGGATGATTAGATCACTACATTCGATTAAAACGTAATCCAGATAGGACCGAACCAGAGCTTCTATGGGCATTATTGTATAATATGCCCTAATATTATCTTCTTAAAATTCGGAAGTAAGTAATAGACTTAATAGATAAGGGCTGGATATAGGCTAGCTTCTCTTTAGCAGCGGCCCTAGTCCTGTTAGTAAAGAAGCTAGGAGGAGGCTAGCGGTTTTGCGTGGACTATTAAGCCCTTAATAAGATCACGGAATAGGACTATTACCTGTTACCTCTGGTGAAGGAGACACTGCGGTTATTATTAGAGGCAAAGTGGTTTATAAAGCTTAACGTATAAGCAGCGTTTTACTGTATCTATATTGCTAAGGGCAAAGAACACTAGATAGCCTTCCGGACGTGTTTTAGGTTATTTAAGTAGCTTATGTGCCCCTTTAGTCTAGCTAGCGCGCCTGCTACCTTTTAGAGATATATTAATAGGGCGCTTAGCGGAATACTAGGGGATTATATAACTGCTTATCTTAACAATGTCTTGGTCTACTCGGGAGGGTCTTGAAAAGACTATATGCAAAAGGTCTAAGTGGTGTTAATAAGATTACAGTAAGTAGGGCTAAACCTAGATATAAAGAAATGCGTTTTTGCAACAAAGGAAGTTAAGTACCTAGGGTTTATTATTTATGTAGGAAAGGAGATTTGCCTAGACAGGGAGAAGATTGCTGCGATTTAGGACTGGGAGGCACTAACAAGGGTCTGGGGAGTTTGAGGTTTTCTTGGATTTGCTAACTTTTATTAAGATTTTATACTGTATTTCTCAATAATCATAGGCCCTTTAATTAACCTTACGAAGAAAGGGGTTCCTTTCTAGTGGACAGATGAATATAACACGGCTTTTAAGACCCTGAAATTAGCCTTTATGTCATACCCTATCTTAACATAATAGGACCCTAACAAGGACACGGTGGTTAAGGCAGACTATTTAGGAATAGCACTAGGGGGGTGTCTCTCCTAGTTTAACGATAAGGGCATATTGCACCTAGTAGCTTACTATTCCGCTTGCCTATAGCTAGCTTAACGGAACTACACTATACACGATAAGGAGCTATTAGCAATTATATCCTATCTAAAGGTATGGTTAGCGGAGTTACATAGCGTTAGCAGGCCGTTCACGATACTTATAGACCATAAGAACTTGGAATATTTTACTGCGCTAAGGGAGATGTTAGAATGATAGGCAAGATAGGCAGAGATGCTGGCGCTATTTAACTTTAACTTGCGATACAGGCCCGGACCATAGGCGGCAAGGCTAGACGCGCTATTAAGACGCTTCTAGGAGGAGGCACACAAGGGGGGACCAGAGGAGCTAATTATGCGTTTAGCGACAAGGCTAGCCTAATACTATTATAAATAAACCATTCTAAGCTCTAGTGTAAGCCCCGTCTCGTTATTAGGAAACAGTAGTACAGGGGACACCACGGCTATGCCTATAGGCCTACTAACTAGAGCGATAATATTCGTAGACAAGTATCTCTAATCTTTATAGGACTAATCCTTGGTTTATAATATAACTTATAAGATATGTCTTAACACAGTTAGGGCAGGGGCTCGGAAGTTTCTAGAGGCTGCTAATATAAGGGAGCAAATAGCGGATTATTAGATTAGTGCTAAAGGCACGCTTTAGTTCTAGGGCTAGACTTAGATCCTTACTTAAGAACCCCTTACCATAACTTTAACCCAGCGGGTATATGATTCACCCTTGCTAGGCTACCCTAGCCGTAACACGACCTTTAAGACGCTTTAAAGGGACTTTCACTAGGATGGCATGTCGCAAAGCGTTGCTTGGTTTATAAGGAACTGCCACTATTATAGGGGGCGGAGAAGCCGCTAACTAAGACAAGGCTTACTAAAACCAATTCCCCCGCCGGATCATTACTAGTCATAGATCTCCATTGACTTTATAACAGACCTGCTAGCTTAACACCTGGACAACCTACGGTTCCTTATGGTTATCATGGATAGACTCTCTAAGTACGTCTAGCTGGAGGCTATGACGTTAATAGGGGCTAAAGTATGCGCGGAACGGTTCAAACAGTGTTAGTGGTGGTTCCATGGCTTTCCCACATAAATTATTATAGATTACGGTTTAGACTAGTTAAGTAACTTTTAGACTATGCTTTGTAATTAAGTAGGTACATAATAGTTACTATTAATAGCCTATTATCTATAGATAGACGGCGGCACGGAAAGGGCAAATTAAGAGGTACAGGCTATCTTACGGGTAATGCTATCTTTTTCGTAGTTTAAATGGCTAGATCATCTCCCTGCATGTCAGCTTGCATTGAATAACAGGGACTTATTAGTAACAGGGATTAGCGCGAACATAGCCCTATATGGTTATAACTTGGCGATAATTCAGGAACCACTAGACAAGCAAGCGTCTTGTACCTCATTAAAGGGAAGGGCTTAAGCATTCCTGCAATATCTCAAGGAGGGCTTGGATTTAACATAGGCTGCTATAGCGTTTGTTTAGCAATAATAACAGGAGGAGACGAATAGCGGTTAACGTCTAGCGGAGCGTTTTTAGGTTAGGGACTACGTGTGGTTAAACCTTTGAAACTTTAAGACAAACAGACTATGTAAAAAGTTAGATTAGGTTATGGCTAAATATAAGGTGCTTAAGGTCCCTATGCCTTTAACCGTTAAACTAGACATGCTAAGGGGACTGCACCCTATCTTCCATGTGGACTTGGTATAACATGCAGCCTCTAACCTATTACTAAGTCAGATACTAGTAGACAAACGTCCCCTACCGGAACTTATAATAACGGATGCTAACCCTAATCTCTTAGAGTATTAGGTGGAAGAGATACTTATAGCTAAAAACGCAAGAGAATAGGGGTTAAGACGAGATATACTAGTTAAGTAGAAAGGATACATGTAGCTAACTTAGGAACCGCTGGAAAGCATGTGAGACATAGAGGCACTAGACAGATTCGAAGCATAATAGGGTGATGTAATAACACATAATAGGCCTAAGAAATTACGTTTTTATTTAACTACTAAAGCATAGTAAATCCTATTCTCCTCTGTTCTGCGCGCGGCCTAGAGCCAGTATTCTACATTAAAAAAAAAAAAAAAAAACAAATTAAGCTATAGGGGGTAGGGGAGGGGGGTTGGTTACTCTATTCTAGTTCTATCCTAGGGGACGATAATTATGGGTAGTGTTTAGCTAGCGGACAAGGGCCTTATTAAATATATGCTGCTTGGTAGTAGCAGTCTCCTAAACGGAGGCAACGCGGGATAGATTCTTATTTATTATAGCTATGCCACGGAAAAACTCTATTACTATATTGCCACTATAATAGGTAAGAGACGTTTGCTAGGCTAGGGCAAGGGCCTAGGACTTAGTAGCGCCTTAGGCATAAGCCGCGCTAGCAGGGGATAATGAAAGGGGTGTTACTATAGCAGGATTAATTTAGGCAGCGGCTAAAATAGTATTAAAATGTTTTTAATAGCGGATAAAAGTTTTTATTAGGATAGCATAGCGTCCCTTTTTAGAAGTAGTGTGCTTTACAGCCAGAGTCTTAATAGCTTTGCCAGCGGCCAAAAGGTTTATTAAGTGCTTATATACATATCGTAGCTTTAGGTTACCTAAATATAAATACGGCTCCTAGCCGCATAAACAACAGGCGCGCTGATAGGGTAAACAGGCCTGATAAGACCCTAGGACGCACTCTTACGTCCCCTTATTATAAAGATTATTTATGCATTAAATGCATAGAACCTCTTACTCTTTGCCGTTAGAGTTATTAGAGTTATTAGAATTACCCTCTAGGACGTAGCCACTAAGGTAGCTTAGTTTTTCTAGGGGGGGGGGAGGCAGCAGCGGGGGGGGAGGAGCATTACTAGCAGTGGCAGTAGTAAT
Organism: Epichloe sibirici; assembly: GCA_022702365.1. Classification (NCBI taxonomy): domain Eukaryota; kingdom Fungi; phylum Ascomycota; class Sordariomycetes; order Hypocreales; family Clavicipitaceae; genus Epichloe; species Epichloe sibirici. The sequence goes on along the minus strand of JALAAE010000001.1, from coordinate 463,919 downwards.
AGCGCTTAAGGTAATAGCAGTGGACATAATAGTAGGCGGACTAGGCGCGGAAAGGGGGCGTAAAGGGAGATTAATAGGATAATTTAATTAAGATAGGTAGTGGAAAACTAATAAGATAGAGGAAATAAGGGTGTGGAATAGAAGAAAAAAGGAAAAGAGTAGGGAATGTGTGAGAGTATTTATATCCTAATAATAGCACTAGGGGGTTATAACTACGCACTTACTTTAAAGGAGGGCAAAGGGGGGATGTTAGATAATTAGCTATAGAGGGGTTAGAGAGATAAATAATAGCTAGGGGAAGAAAGGGGAACTTAATAGGCGAAGGATAATATGTGAAGAGGAAGTGAGGGCGGCTAGGCGGGTAAAGCACGATATTAGCTAGTGATAATATGGAAATGATTTAGTTTAGTGTTATAGGGGGGAGAGTTAGTGGGGGAAGCTGTTTTTTAATGGGCTAGGGGTAGGGCAGCCTATAGGGAAAAAATTTCTTAGCCTACTAGGCTGTGCGCAAGACCCGCATAGGCCCCATACGTACACGCAACGCTAGCCACGTAACACGCCACTCACTTATAGGTTCACCAGGGGGGCTGTGCACCAGCCCCGCGCAGGGCATAACACAACCACGTAACAATAGCCACGCACGTACGCTACTCACTTATAACTTAATGACCACAAAGAAGGGGGGGGGAAGGCCTAAGTAAGGGGGTATGTTATAGACTTAAGCTTAGAAGCTTGGGTTATGTCTTGGGTTAATCCCGGATCTAGAAAGGGCGCGTAAAGACCGCGGGCTATGCGCAGCTAGGTTAGGGCTATACGTAAGCCGCGCATAACACACACACACAACGGTATAAAGGCGGATCCTGTGTAACCTCTAGCTTAGTTCCTTTCTTCTCCTGTAAGGATAATATTACTATTTGGAACGCTTACGAGCAGCAGCCCTAAGGCCAGTTCTTAACAATTAATAATATAATTAATAAATTTCTATCTCTAATAAATAGAATATAATTATTTCTTTAGCTTCTAGAATTCACTAAGAATATCCCTATCTTCTTATAATTAGCATGGTTTTCTTACCTTAAATTAGTAGATTCCTTAAGTTATCTAACTTAATACCTATTCTATTTATATTAGTAATTAAGAAAAGGAAAGGTATTATAGTCTTAACTATATAAAAGGGTATTATACCTAATTTAGTAAGTATATTTATTATGCCTTATATTTTAGCTAATCTAGTACTAAATTTAATCTTTGCTTTAGTGCTTAGCTTAATCTTTAGTAATAGTATTAGCTTTATTAATACCTATAATTATTTAAGTCTAACTATTAATAATCCTAAAGCTCCTATATCTAGTAAAATACCTCTAAAGACCTTATTAGAGTAATATTCCTCTAAAATAAAGGTTATGCTTTAATCCTTATATAGATTATACTTTAGATAGGCATATTTAAAGGCTTAATCTTATAAGGTTATAATTACCTTATTATTACTTAGTTAAGGCCCTATAGTAAAGAATTATATAATACTAAGGTAATTAAACTTTAATATTAATACTATTAGTTTATTAGTATTATTACTATCTTCTTTTTTATTAGCCTTAACATAGATTTTTACTATTTTCTAGGCCTTATTATTATACTTATTATTCTCTTTAATTCCTTAACCTTCTTAAGCTTTATATATTATAAGATATACTTAGAATTTTCTTTCTATTAGAGATATTTAATACTTCTTACTCTTTTACTAATATTCTTTTACCTATTAGCGCTCTTTTTCTAAGTAATTTATTAACTAGTAACTACTTTTATTATAAATATAGTATTTTCTACTATTATAGCATTAGTAATAATAGCTATAGCTTTTGCTATAACCTTTTTAATTATATAGTTAATTATAATAGTGGTATATAAATATTATTTTATAATCTTTATATTCTTTATTTTACTAATAGAATTAAATCGCTAATTTATTAGCTTTAGTAATTAAGATTAACTTATAAAGATCCCCTATAAGCCCTTTAAAACTAGGTAAATAATTATATTTAGCTTACCTATATTCTAGTATATTAGAGATTATACTTAAGGTTTAATAATAAAGCTTTATACTAACTATTAAGGGTAGAAATAACCCTTTATAAACTTTTTTAAGTATAGTTAATAGGATCTTAAGGTATTCTAGCTTAGTTTTATTAGGGTTCTAGGTAATAATTACCTTTAGCGTTATATTATTCTATTTATAGCAGTAGAATTACTAGTTACTTTCTATTTTAAAGCATTAATAGATATTATTAATTATTTACTTATAAGAGAGGTTCCTATTTATTAGATAATTAAGAAAGTATTACTTAGTATTACCTATAAGTATAATTAAAAGGGCTTTATAAAGGTATTCCTATAGAAGATTAAGCCTATTATATTTATTCTAAAAGAGATTAATCTTTAGTATAAGAAAGTTATATATCTTTTTACTATAATAATTAATATCTTTATAGGTCTTTATAAGCTTAGTAATCTTCCTAATAATCTAATTCTCTTATTATAAAGCTAATAATAGTATAAATAGTAGTGTTTCTTAAGGTTATAAAGGAGTATTAACTTCTAATAGTAGTTACCTTAAAGATAGATTATAAGGGATTTTAGTAAGAGAGGAATTAAGTATAGGATTAAGGATAGAGAAAAATTTATTTAATAATAGTTACTTTTTAACTTTTTCTTTAGGCTATAGTGCTTTTATTTCTTTATTAAGAATATATACTAGTAAGTTAGTAGCTTTACTAGATTTATCTTATATAATATAAATACTATGTTTATAAAGGATATCTTATAGATTACACACTAAGTATCTAGAAGCGCGTTTAAAGGTCTTAAGAGTCTAATCTTAGAGATTATCTTAGAAGTTTTCCTAGAGTTTAAGATCTTTATATTATTTACTATTATAGATATTAATTAGCTAAGTAAGTTAGTTATTAAGTTACTAATCCTTAGTAATCTAAGGGTCTAGCTCTTTAGAGCTTCTTTAATTAGTTATAATAATCTAGAAGTATTTCTAAAGTTATAGTAATAAGCTAGACTTTTTAGGTCTTTTAGATCTAGATATTATAGGTATTATGTTTTCTTATATTATATTTTTTATTAGCTAGTAAGGGGCTAATTTAATCTCTAGTTTAGGAAGGATACTTCTAAAGCTATAATTCTTAGTTAGTTAATTAGTTTTCTTATAATAGATAATAAGATTAATTCTTCTATATAGAGGTTCTTAATAACTCTAAGATAGAAGGGGTTAATCCCTTAGAAGTCTAATAACTAGAGCTATTAATAATCTCCCTTTAGCACACTTCTATAGTTAAAACCTAAGCTAAACCTAATAGAATTATCTTTTCTTAGTAGTTCCCTAGCTTATCTATAGTTTTTTAACCACTAATTAGTATTAGGAGGTCTTATAGAGGCAAGGGTCTAAGCACTAGTGTAATTAGGGTTAAAGTAGTAATAATAGATAATAATATTTATATTAATCTAGCTAATAGGCTACGTAACCGAAGGTGTTAAGGGTATTATAGGTTACGTGGTTAACCCACTTGCGCGATGCACCTAATCATAACACAGCACTTGCGTTATGCTCCACTTTCCGTGCGTGGCTGGATTTTGACTATTCCGACAAATATGCTTTCTAAATTAAGCTATAAGGTAGATTATAAAACTATTAGATAATTAATAAGGATTTGCTATTAATATTAAATAAATATAAATAACCTATATTACTTTAAATTTACCCTTAAGAATAAATATAACTTTAATTATAAAGTAATTATAAATATTATATATCTTAATAGTAATTACCCTATCCTTTATACTATTAATATAGCTATATTATTTAATATAGCTAGATTCCTTAAAGATATTATAATAAAGGTAATATAGGAAGCCTTTTAACTTTACTAAATTAATACTTACTAAGGTTCTTTAGATTAGATTATAACTAATACTAGTATAATATTTAGAAGTAAGAAATTCTATTAATTTATAGCTTTAATATTAATCTTAATTAAAGAAGTTCCTATTAAGGTATACTATAGTATTAGTAAGGTTAAAAGGTATTATAAGCTACTCTAAAGAGCCTATAATATTATCTAATATAAATACCTAATAATGCCTAAAGCTATAGCCCTATAAATAGCTATTAAAACCCTTAATAATACTATAGGCCTAAATAGTATTATTCTAATCCTTCTAGTTTTTAGTGCTTATTTATAAATAGTTAATAAATCCCCTTTATTACCTAATATTAAGTAATAAGCCCTTATAGTATAAAAGGTAATAAAGAAAATTAAAAGGCTATATACTTTATAAAAAGTTAATAAAGCTCTTACTATAAGGAATAGCCTTAATACCTTACTAACTCTTAATCTCTTACTTACCTTACCTATACTTATATAGTAAGAAGGTAAAGAATAGTAAGGCCTATATAAGCTCCTTATAATAGATAAAAAGAGCTATACCTTTAATCTTCTATAAGGCCTTAAAGTCTTTAGATTTACCTTTATTAAGCCTTACTATAAAAACCTTAATAAAAAGAAGTTACTATTAGAAGGAAGTCTTAATCTAAGGGTAATTAAGAGAGAGAACTAAGAGATATAAATTAAAAATATAATATCTTTAGTTCCTCTAAAGAGAAGGCCTAGAAAACCCTAAAAAAAACCTTTAGTAATTATTAATTAGGTAGATTAATTAATAAATAACCCTAAGACTCTCTTATTAAGTAAAGAGAAAGTAGACTTTAAACTTATAATTTAATTATATAAAGAAGATATTATTATAACCCTTAGTAAACCTTTTAAACTCTTAATAAAAGCTAAGATTAATACTTTAATTAGTTAAGATATATTTAAATTTACTACCTTTAATAAGAAGAAATATTAAGGGATTTAAATCTTTAATTCCTATATTATTAATAAGATTAAAGGTAAGATAGGCTAACTATATAAGAAATTAAGGCTTATTATCTAAGGATTTAGTAATAAAGTAAAGTAAGTAATTCTTATATAAGCCCTAATAATCTAAAGAGTAAGCTAATATTTAATTCTTATAATTACTCCTTTTCTTCTTAGTAAAGGACTTCTCTTATAGTGTTGGAACAAGCATGATATCAATCGCGGCACGCAGCCGCAATTACCCGGCAAAACGTCGGGCCGCGGGGCCACGCGCGCGCGTAACGCAGGGAGCCCCACTTATAGCCTATAAGCCTGCCCTCTAATAGGGTAAGGACCTATAAGTTAGGTGACCTATAAACGCTCTATGTTTATAGCTACTTTTCATAATCTAGAAAAGCCTTTCTTTTTCTCCCTTCTTTTAAATAGAATACTAAGCCTAGAATAGAAGAATTATACCTATTCCCTAGGCTATTTAATTAATCCTAATATTAGGAACCCTATAATTCTAATACTAATTAGTGGTTAACTTTATAGATAATTATATAGTTTTTTATAACTATAGATTAGTAAGGTTAATTAAAAGAGATAACTATACTATAAACCCGCTTTATATAATAAGAGAGCTACTAAAAGTAATATAGTTATACTAAGGAAGTTTAAGTATTCTCTTATAATAAGAAAGAAGTTTATACCTCCTAAGATCTAATATCCTAAGACCCTATAAAGACTTTAAAGCTATTAAAAGATTAAGGCCTAGTTAGTAACTAGTCTAACCTATCCTTAACTATTTAATTAGCATATTCTACTATATACCTAACCCTTAGAAAGCACTCTCTTATAATAAGAAAGGAACTTACCACTCCTAAGATCTAATATCCTAAGAACCCCTAAGGGATAAAGATAATAGCTATGCCTATAATCCTTTAACCTATTATATAAAAGCCTTATTTCCCTAATCCTATATCTCCCTTCTATAGTTTTTTATAATAAAGATAAGAGAATTAAAAGCTTTTTAATAAATAAAGTAATTAAAAGCCTCTCTCTCTAACTCTAAGTTTAGTAATACTAAAGAAAGCACTAAAGTTAAAAGAGACTAAAAAGGCAAAGGTCTATAAGTTAATAACCCTCTTCTAAGATATATCCTACTAGAGATACATAATTACATTATATAAGAAGCACTATAATAAGTAAAATTATTTAATCTTAATAAATATAATAACCCTAAAGCTATTATAGCTTATATTCTTATTAAGATAGTAACTTATAAATTAGAAGGTCTTATTATAAGAAGTCTATTTACTAACTTTAGTAAAGACTTTAATAGATAGATAAGAGAGGTATTTATAACTATAGACTAAATAGTTACTAAATACCTCTATGATTTCCTCTTCTTCTATAGCATATATATAGATCTAATAGCCTACTAGAAGACTACCTTAATGCTTAAGGAAGTTATAAATTATAAGGGATTCTATAATTAGTAAGAAGAAGAGATATAGAAAGCTATAAGGAAGTATATACCCTTCTAAAAACGCACTATAGAATAAGACTTCCTTAATAACCTTTTACTAATCCCTCTAATTAGGTTAAGATTATAATACTATTAGTGGCATAATTAATAAACCTCTAAAACCTATTAACATTATTCCCCTAGCCTAATACTATTAGGCTAACTAAATAATAACCCTTAGGATAGCCCTTAATAAAGGTATCTTACACTAAGATAGGACATGCTACCTCTTACATCTCCTAAAGCACCTTTTCCCCTTAGATAAGTATACTTTTACCTAATATAGCTTATATCTCCCTTAATACCTAGAATATTAAGACCTACCCTAAAGCAAATAATTAATCTTATAAAGCTATATATAAGTAATATTTAATATAGCATAAATAACTATAAGGTCTTTAACTTAAAGTTAATAATCTTCTAAGGGAAATATAAGATACTAGGTATTAGACCCTATAAAACTAGATATACTCTAGAGGCTATGCTTAAAGGAAAGGCCCTAATATACTATTATAAGTATCTATATAAGCTAAATAATCCCTAAGACCTTAAGACTTTTATTAATTAGATTAAATAAAGGTTTAAGACTAATAATATAAAGTAAAGACATCTCCTTAAGTAGTAAAATATAAAGCTATAATAAATTATATAAGAGAACCTAGAGAAGTTAAAACTTAACTACTTTAAAGAACTTATTATAAAGCTTATAAATCTTTAGTAAGTAGTCCTAGATATTACCTAATCTAAAAAAGCGCTTTAGAATTAATTAATCTCTATATACTATAGTATTATAAAATATAGAACTTACCTTATTAACCCTCTTACTAATCTATAATAATTCTATAAATATATAAGGATATTAATCTAAATAACTATAGAAGAGTTAAATAAAAGGCATTAATTCCTATTAATACCTAATATAAAAGAGCAGTACTAGACTAATTAAAAGTATAATAGATATAGTAAGGAAGCCTATTATAGATAATCACGCTTCTAAGGCACTAGAAGTATTCTATATACTAAGAAACGCTATATATATAGTAAAGAAGGTTATTAGTTAACTAAACACTCTAAAAAGGAATATAAAAGGATATATTAATACTTTAAGAACCACTACCTTATAGAACTAATAACCCCTTCCTATAATACTTTCCTTAATTAGTATAAAGGTAAAGAGAATAATAGTATTCTCTCTAAAGAAAATAAGATTTTTACCTATATAATAAAACTTAGATTTAAGAAAGAAGGTAAAGAAAGTAAAATACCTATAAGCTTCTTTATATAAGGTATAACTATTAATAGTTATATAATTATAAAGATTCTTATAAATTAAGTAGCTACCTATACCCTTATAAAGGAGGATCTATTTAATCTCTAATAACTAAAGGAAGCTTTAACTACCTTTCTTCTTAAAGACCACTACTCTTTAGGTATATTCTAAGGTATAATTCCTAATACTAGGGCTATAGGCTACTTATTAGTAAGGCACCCCTAATTTCTTACTTTATAGTAGTTAATCCCTAAGATCTAGCTTAATAAATCTAGAGCTAGGGAGGTAATAATTAGATTTAGAAGTGGAAAACTAATCCCCTTAATTAGATTAACTAATATGCTTACCCCTTTTAGCATTATCTTATTTTATATAATACCTATAAACACTCCTTTCTTACTATATCTTATAGATATAGATTACCTTAAGATTAACTTCTATATCTCTTAGAACATTCTCTAATAAGGTAATATTAAAGTCCTTATTATATATAAATAGGGATATCTATAGATACTTCTATAAAAAGAAAGATTAATTACTTAGAGCTATTTAACTAAGGTTAAACTATAGCGCTTATATTACTAATTTAGTTACCCTTCTATTTACTAACTTTATAATATGCTTTCTAAATTAGGCTATAAGGTAAATTATAAAACTATTAGATAATTAATAAGGATCTGCTACTAATATTAAATAAATATAAATAACCTATATTACTTTAAATTTACCCTTAGGAATAAATATAACTTTAATTATAAAGTAATTATAGATATTATATATCTTAATAGTAACCGCCTTATTCTTTACGCTATTAATATAGCTATATTATTTAATATAGCTAGATTTCTTAAAGATATTATAGTAAAAGCAATATAGGAAGCCCCTTAACTATGCTAGATTAACACTTACTAAGGTTCTCTAGATTAGATTATAACTAATACTAGCATAACATTTAGAAGTAAGGAATTCCGCTAATTTATAGCTTTAATATTAATCTTAATTAAAGAAGTCCTTATTAAGGCATACTATAGCATTAGTAAGGTTAAGAGGTAATATAGGCTGCTCTAAAAAGCCTATAATATTATCTAATATAAATATCTAATAATGCCTAAAGCTATAGCCCTATAAATAGCTATAAAAGCCCTTAATAATACTATAGGCCTAAATAGCATTATCCTAACCCTCTTAGTTTTTAGTGCTTATTTATAAATAGTTAATAAATCTCCTTTATTACTTAATATTAAGTAATAAGCCCTTATAGTATAAAAGGTAATAAAAGAGATTAAAAGATTATATACCCTATAAAAAGTTAATAAAGCCCTTGCTATAAGAAATAGCCCTAATACCTTACTAACTCTTAAACTCCTACTTACCTTACCTATACTTATATAGTAAGAAAAAGAAGGATAGTAAGGCCTATATAAGCTTCTTATAATAGATAGTAAGAGCTATACCCTTAACCTTCTATAAGGCCCTAAAGTCTTTAGATTAACCTTTATTAAGCCTTATAATAAAGACCCTAATAGGGAGAAGCTATTACTAGAAAGAGGTATTAATCTAAAGGTAATTAAGGGAGAGAACTAAGAGGTATAAATTAAAAACATAGTGCCTCTAGTTCCCCTAAAGAGAAGGCCTAGAAAACCCTAAAAGAACTCTCTAGTAATTATTAATTAAGTAGATTAATTAGTAGATAACCCTAAGACTTTCCTATTAAGTAAAGAGAAGATAAACTTTAAGCTTATAGTTTAATTATATAGAGAAAGCACTATTATAACCCCTAGCGAACCCTTTAAACTCTTAATAAAAGCTAAGATTAATGCTTTAATTAATTAAGATATATTTAAATTTACTACCTTTAATAAGAGAAAGCACTAAGGGATTTAAATCTTTAATTCCTATATTATTAATAAGGTAAAAGGAAAGATAGGCTAACTATATAAGAAATTAAGGCTTATTATCTAAGGCTTTAGTAATAAAGTAAAGCAAGTAATTCTTACATAAGCCCTAATAATCTAGAGAGTAAGCTAGTATTTAATCCTTATAATTACTCCCTCCCTTCTTAGTAAAGGACTTCTTCTATAGATTTAAGATATTATATAGGTATATATATAATCCTAAACACCGCTAAATTAAATAATCCTTACCTAACTCCCTATCTAAATTTATAATTAACACCCTAAGAATATAATTATAAGAGTTATTAAGCCTCTCTATAGCATTATAAAGGCTAGTATATATTAGTGAATAACTTACTATAAGTACTATAAAGAGAATCTCTAGATAATAATATTAAGTTATAATCTATGCTTACTAGTAATATCCGCTAAAAGCCTTTACTTTAGATATATAGGAATATAAACTAATAATACTCTTAGTCTATTAGATAAGAGATTCTTATAGCTAGAAGAAGATTAATTAATTACTACTAAATTTGCTACAAAACTAAAGTAATTTATTAAGCCTAATAATTCCCTTGTATTTAATAGTAGAATTATTTAACTAACTAATAATACTATTAAGATATAATAGAAAGAGTAAAGTAATAAGCTTTAATTAATCCTACTAGAAGAGCTAATAAAGAAGTATATTAAGCAAAGGGCTTAAGGTGCTTATATTACTTTAATCTGCTAACCTAAGGTAAGCTTTAACCTCTCTATTACTATATAATACTAAGAGCTAACTATTAAGAATGTTAAAGAACTTAATTACTATATTAAGTAGTAAATAAATTATCTAGATTAAGGATTAATATTTATACTACTTAATCTTATAAAGGTAAAGCTCTTTATATTTATTAATAGATTATTTTCTAATAACTAAGACTTTACCTTATAGCTAGGCTATATATTAATCCTTGCTAATAAAGAGTATAAAGATAGTAAGTTTATAGTATAAGGTAATTGTTGGAATCACAGGGTTCCTGACGTCAGGATCAATTGGATAGCCTAGGGAATAGGTATGATTCTTCTATTCTAGGCTTGGTTTTTTCTTCAAAAGAAGAGAGGAAAAGAGAGGCTTTTCCGGATCGTGAAAAGTGGCCATAAACGCAGAGCGTTTGTAGGTCACCTAACTTATGGGTCCTTGCCCTATTAGAAGGCAGGCTTATAGGCCACAAGTGGGACTCCCTGCGTTACGCGCGCGCGTGGCCCTGCGGCCTAATGTTTTGCCAGGTAATTACGGCTGCGTGCCGTGATTAATATTATGCTTATTCTAATATTAGAACCTCTTTCTTTTTAATATAATTATTAATATATAATATTAATCTAAGAAGAGAAGAGATAAGGATTAAATAAATATGTAATATAAAGAAAGGAATAAATAAAAGAAAAAGCAATAAGTATAGGCCCTATTCTCCCCTTCTCCTTACTTACTACTAGTTTTTAATAACTAGCTTCTCTAATCCCCTTTCCTTTTTCCTTATATAATACTACCTATAGCATTTATAGTTACCTTTCCCCTACCCCTTTATTTAACTATAATATAATATTAAATTATATTCCTAGGGAAGGGTTACCTATAATCTCTTCCCTATAGGTATAATATTAGATTATACCTCCCTATGCCCCCTTACGCTCCCTTCTCTTTTCCCCTAGGACTATACTATCCTAGGGGCTTAGGCACTCTTTATTAAAGGGTATTATCTTACCCTCCCTCTAGGGCTATGCTACTATAGAGACTTAGGAGAGCGCCCTTTTTCCTTTCTCTAGGGCTATATTACCCTAGGGGCCTATAAGGGCGCTATTTTATTCTCCTTCTAGGGCAATATTACCCTAGAGGCCTATAAAGGTACTGTTTTATTCTCCTTTTAGGGCTAAGTTTAGGTCTAGGACCTATATAGGCAATCTTACGCATAGGTAACCTATCCTTCTATCTAGACTATTGCTATATTACCTATAATAAACCTCTCTAGGGCCTTGTTAGGCATTGCCTTTATAAATACATTCGCTAGGTTATCTTTGCTATTAATCTATCTAATCTTATAGAGCTTATAGCGTTTATATAATTATTAAAGGGCTATAATGTTAATTATTAGCTGCTTCTCCTTTATAGTCCTAAGCTTAATAAGGCATTTATATAACAAGTATAAATTAGTGTAGACTATAATTAGGATTATAGGGAGATTTAATTAGTCTATAATTATCTTTAGCGTTATTACGATTACGTAAGCTATGTTAATGCCTGCTACTATACCGTAGACCTCTAAAGCAAGTATACTTCTTATAACTCTCTTACTCTTTGTTAAGCTATAGTGTATAATATTGCCTTATACTATAAACTTATTATCTTTATATTCCTTATTAGCTAGGATTAATACGTAGCCTAGCTATAAGGTAAAGTCTTAGTTATTAGCGAATAATCTATTAATAAACATAAAGAGCTTTGCCTTTATAAGATTAAGTGGTATAAATATTAATCCTTAATCTAGATAATCTATTTACTACTTAATATAGCAATTAAGTTCTTTAACATTCTTAATAGTTAGCTCTTAGTATTACGTAGCAATAGAGAGGTTAAAGCTTACCTTAGGTTAGCAGATTAAAGCGATATAGGCACCTTAAGCCCTTTGCTTAATATACTTCTTTATTAACTTTTCTAGCAGGATTAATTAAAGCTTATTACTTTGCCCTTTCTATTATATCTTAATAGTATTATTAGTTAGTTAAATAATTCCACTATTAAATATAAGGGGATTATTAGGCTTAATGAATTGCTTTGGTTTTGCGGCGAATTTAGCAGCAATTAATTAATCTTCTTCTAGCTATAAGAATCTCTTATCTAATAGACAAAGAGTATTATTAGTCTACATTCCTACATATCTAAAGTAAAGGCTTTTAGCGGATATTACTAGTAAGCATAGATCGTAACTTAATGTCATTATCTAGAGATTCTCTCTATAGTGCTTATAGTAAGTTACCCACTAATGCGTACCAGCCTCTGCGATGCCATAGAGAGGCTTAATAACTCTTATAATCATGTTCTTAGGGTGTTAATCACGAATTTAGATAGGGAGTTAGGCAAGGATTATTCAATTTAGCAGCGTTTAGGATTGTATGTATGCCTATATAATATCTTAAATCTATAGAAGAAGTCCTTTGCTAAGAAAGGAGGGAGTAATTATAAGGATTAGACGCTAGCTTACTCTCTAGATTATTAGGGCCTATGTGAGAATTACTTACTTTGCTTTATTACTAAAGCCTTAGATAATAAGCCTTAATTTCTTATATAGTTAGCCTATCTTTCCTTTTACCTTATTAATAATATAGGAATTAAAGATTTAAATCCCTTAGTGCTTTCTCTTATTAAAGGTAGTGAATTTAAATATACCTTAATTAATTAAAGCATTAATCTTGGTTTTTATTAAGAGTTTAAAGGGTTTGCCAGGGGTTATAATAGTGCCTTCTTTATATAATTAAATTATAAGCTTAAAGTCTACCTTCTCTTTACTTAATAGGAAAGTCTTAGGGTTATTTACTAATTAATCTGCCTAATTAATAATTACTAAAGGGTTCTTTTAGGGTCTTCTAGGCCTTCTCTTTAGGGGAACTAGAGGTACTATGTTTTTAATTCATGCCTCTTAGTTCTCCCCTTTAATTGCCTCTAGATTAATGCCTCCTTCTAGCGGTAGCTTTTCCCTATTAGGGTCTTTATTATAGGGCTTAATAGAGATTAATCTAAAGACTTTAGGGCCTTATAGAAGGTTAAGGGTATAGCTCTCTCTATCTATTATAAGAAGCTTATATAGGCCTTGCTATCCTACTTTTTCTTGCTATATAAGTATAGGCAAGGCAAGCGGGAGTTTAAGAGTTAGTAAGGTATTAGGGCTATTTCTTATAGCAAGGGCTTTATTAACTTTTCGTAGGGCATGTAATCTTTTAATCTCTTTTATTGCCTTTTACACTATAAGGGCTTATTGCTTAATATTAGGTAATAGAGGGGATTTATTAACTATTCATAGATAAGCGCTAAAGACTAGGAGGGTTAGGATAATGCTATTTAGGCCTGCGATGTTATTAAGGGCTTTTATAGCTATTTACAGGGCTATAGCTTTAGGCGTTATTAGATATTTACGTTAGATAATATCATAGGCTCTCCGGAGCAGCTTATAATACCTTTTAACCTTGCTAATACTATGGTATGCCTTAATAGGGACTTCTTTAATTAAGATTAACATTAAAGTTATAAATTAGCGGAATTCCTTGCTTCTAAACGTTATGCTAGCATTAGTTATAATCTAATCTAGAGAACCTTAGTAGGTGTTAATCTAGCATAGTTAAAGAGCTTCCTATATTGCTTTTACTATAATATCCTTAAGAAATCTAGCTATATTAAATAATATAGCTGTATTAACAGCGTGAAGGATAGGGCGATTACTATTAAGATGCATAATATCCACGATTACTTTATAATTAAAGTTATATTTATCCTTAAGGGTGAAGTTAAAGCAATATAGGTTATCTGCATTTATTTAACATTAGTGGCAGATCCTTGTTAATTATCTAATGGTTTTGTAATCTACCTTATGGCCTAATTTAGAAAGCATATTATAAAGTCAGCGGACGGAAGGGTAACTAAATTAGTAATGTAAGCGCTGTAGTTTAACCTTAGTTAAATGGCTCTAAGTAATTAATCTTTCTTTTTATAGAAGCATTTATAGATATCCCTATTTACGGATAATAGGGACTTTAATATTACCTTATTAGAGGATATTCTAAGAGATGTGGAAGTTAATCTTAAGGCAATCTATATCTATGAGATATAGTAAGAAGGGAGTGTTTATAGGTATTATATAAAATAGGATAATGCTAAAAGGGGTAGGCATATTAATTAATCTAATAAAGGGGATTAGTTTTCTACTTCTAAATCTAATTATTACCTCCCTAGCTCTAGATTTATTAAGCTAGATCTTAGGGATTAACTGCTATAGAGTAAGAAATTAGGGGTGCCTTGCTAATAAGTAGCCTATAGCCCTAGTGTTAGGAATTATGCCTTAGAATATACCTAAAGAGTAGTAGTCTTTAAGAAGAAAGATAGTTAAAGCTTCCTTTAGTTATTAGAGATTAAATAGATCCTCCTTTATAAGGGCATAGGTAGCCGCTTAATTCGCAAGAATCTCTGTAGTTACGTGACCATTAATGGTTATATCTTATGTAAAGAAGCTTATAGGTATTTTACTTTCTTTGCCTTTTTCCTTAAATCTAAGTTCTATTATATAGGTAGAAATCTTATCTTCTTTAAAGGGAATACTATTATTCTCTTTACCTTTATACTAGTTAAGGAAAGCATTATAGGAAGGGGTTATTAGTTCTATAAGGTAGTGGTTCTTAAAGCATTAATATGCCCTTTTGCGTTCCTCTTTAGAGTGTTTAGTTAACTAATAACCTTCTTTACTATATACATAGCATTTCTTAGTATATAGAACACTTCTAGTGCCTTAGGAGCGTGATTATCTATAATAGGCTTCCTTGCTATATTTATTATACTTTTAATTAGTCTAGTACTGCTCTTTTACATTAGGTATTAATAGGAATTAGTGCCTTTTATTTAACTCTTCCGTAGTTATTTAGATTAATATCCTTATGCGTTTATAGAATTATTATAAATTAGCAGGAGGGTTAATAAGGCAAGTTCTATATTCTGTAATACTATGGCATGCAGAGATTAATTAATTCTAAAGCGCTCTTTTAGATTAGGTAATATCTAGGACTGCTTGCTAAAGATTTGTAAGCTTTATAATAAGTTCTTTAAAATAGTTAAGTTTTAACTTCTCTAGGTTCTCTTATATAATTTGTTATAGCTTTGTGTTTTACTACTTAAGAAGATATCTTTACTTTATGTTATTAGTCTTAAACCTTTGTTTAATCTAATTAATAAGAGTCTTAAGGTCTTAGGGATTATTTAGCTTATATAGATGTTTATAATAGTATATTAAGGCCTTTCCTTTAAGCATAGCCTCTAGAGTATATCTAGCTTTATAGGGTCTAATGCCTAGTATCTTATATTTCCCCTAGAAGATTATTAACTTTAAGTTAAAAACCTTATAGTTATTTACGCTATATTAAATATCGCTTATGTATAGCTTTGCGAGATTAATTATTTACTTTAGGGTAGGTCTTAATATTCTAGGTATTAAGGGAGATTTAAGCTATATTAGGTAGAAGTATGCTTATCTAAGGGGAAAAGGTGCTTTAGGAGATATAGGAGGTGGCATGTCCTATCTTAGTGTAGGATACCTTTGTTAAGGGCTATCCTAAGGGTTATTATTTAGTTAGCCTAATAGTGTTAGGCTAGGGGAATAATGTTAATAGGTTTTAGGGGTCTATTGTTTATGCTATTAATAGTATTATAATCTTAACCTAATTAGAGGGATTAGCAGAAGGTTATTAAGGAAGTCTTATTCTATAGTGCGTTTTTAGAAGGGTGTGTACTTCCTTATAGCTTCCTATATCTCTTCTTCTTGCTAATTACGGAATCCCTTACGATTCGTAACTTCCTTAAGCATTAAGGCTATCTTCTAGTGGGCTATTAGATCTATATATATACTATAGAAGAAAAGGAAATCACGAAGGTATTTAGTAACTATTTAGTCTATAGTTATAAATACCTCTCTTATCTATCTATTAAAGTCTTTGCTAAAGTTAGTAAATAGACTTCTTATAATAAGACCTTTTAATTTGTAAGTTACCGTCTTAATAAGAATATAAGCCATAATGGCTTTAGGGTTATTATATTTATTAAGATTAAATGATTTCGCTTATTACAGTGCTTCTTATATAATGTAATTATGTATCTCTAGCGGGATATATCTTAGAAGGGGGTTATTAACTTATAGACCTTTGCCCTTCTAGTCTCTTCTAATTTTAGTGCCTTCTTTAGCATTACTAAACTCAGAGTTAGAGAGAGGGGCTTTTAACTACTCTATTTATTAAAGAGCTTTTAATCCTCTTATCTTTATTATAGAAAAATACAGAAGGGAGATATAGGATTAGAGGAATAGGGCTTTTATATAATAGGTTAAAGGATTATAGGCATAGCTATTATCTTTATCCCTTAGGGGTTCTTAGGATATTAGATCTTAGGAGTAGTAAGTTCCTTTCTTATTATAAGAGAGTGCCTTCTAAGGGTTAGGTGCGTGGTAGAACGCGCTAATTAAATAGTTAAGGATAGGTTAGACTAGTTACTAACTAGGCCTTAATCTTTTAATAGCTTTAAAGTCTTTATAAGGTCTTAGGATATTAGATCTTAGGAGGTATAAACTCCTTTCTTATTATAAGAGAATACTTAAACTTCCTTAGCATAACTATATTGCTTTTAGCGGCTCTCTTATTATATAGAGCGGGTTCATAGTATAGTTATCTCTTCTAATTAACCTTGCTAATCTATAGTTATAAAAAACCGTGTGGTTATCTATGAAGTTAACCACTAATTAGTGTTAGAATCATAGGGTTCCTAACGTTAGGATTAATTAGATAGCCTAGGGAATAGGTATAATTCTTCTATTCTAGGCTTGGTTTTTTCTTTAAAAGAAGAGAGGAAAAGAGAGGCTTTTCTAGATCATAAAAAGTGGCCACAAACGCAGAGCGTTTATGGGTCACCTGACTTATGGGTCCTTGCCCTATTAGAAGGCAGGCTTGTGGGCCACAAGTGGGGCTCCTTGCGTTGCGCGCGCGCGTGGCCCCGCGGCCCAACGTTTTGCCGGGTAATTGCGGCTGCGTGCTGCGATTGATATCATGCTTGTTCCAACCGTAATATTATATACTATAGCTTAATAAAGAGTAAAAGAGTTATAAAAAGTATACTTACTTTAGAAGTCTATAGAATAATAGTAAGTATTAATATAGCTTATATAATTATAATAATACTAAAGATAATTATAAACTAACTAAATCTCCCCTTAATCCTAATTATAGTTTATATAGATTTATACTTATTATATAAATATCTTATTAAGCTTAGAACTATAAAGAAAAAGTAGCTAATAATTAATATCATAGCCCTTTAATAATTATATAAATATTATAAGCTTTATAAGATTAAATAGATTAATAAGGAAGATAACCTAGTAAATATATTTATAAAGATAATACTGTTAGGATCACAGGGTTCCTGACGTTAGGATCAATTGGATAGCCTAGGGAATAGGTATAATTCTTCTATTCTAGGCATTGTATCTAATTAGAAAGAAGAGAGGAAAAAAGAGGCTTTTCCAGATCGTGAAAAGTGGCTATAAACGCAGAGCGTTTATGGGTCACATGACTTATGGGTCCTTGCCCTATTAGAGGGCAGGCTTATAGGCCACAAGTGGGGCTCCCTGCGTTGCGCGCGCGCGTGGCCCCGCGGCCTAACGTTTTGCCGAGTAATTACGGCTGCGTGCCGCGATTGATATCATGCTTATTCCAACAAATACCTAATAAGGCTTTAGAGAGGTTTATTATAGGTAATATAGTAATAGTCTAGATAAAAGGATAGGTTATCTATATATAAAGTTATCTATATAGGTCCTAGGACTAAAAATAGCCCTAGAAGGAAAGTAAAATAATACCTTCCTAAACCTCTAAGGTAATATAGCCTTAGAAAGAAGGTAAAATAATACTTTTATAAACCTTTAGGGTAATATAGCTCTAAAAGAAAGGTAAAAATAGTGCTTTCCTAAGTCTTTAAGGTAATATAGCTTTAGGGAGAAAAGAAAGGAGTATAAGAAGGTATAGGGAGATATAATCTAATATTATACCTATAGCGGTAGAATTATAAGTAATTCTTCCCTAGTAATATAATTTAATATTATATTAAATTACTTAAATAAAGGGGTAAAGGAAAGTAACTATAGAAGCTATAGGTAGTATTATATAAGGGAGAAGAAAAAGGAATTAGAGAAGCTAGTTATTAAAGGCTAGTAGTAAGTAAGGAGAAGGGAAGAATAAGGCCTATACCTATTATCTTTCTTTATTAATTCCTTCTTTATATTATATATTTATTTAATCTTTATATCTTCCCTTCTTAGATTAATATTATATATTAATAATTATATTAAAAAGAAAGAGCTTCTAATATTAGAATAAGTATAATATTAATTATAGTATATAGCTATAATTACCTAGCAAAAGGTTAGGCTATAAGGTTATGCATACGTATAATATAGGAGCCTTACTTATAGCCTATAAGCCTGCCCTCTAATAGGGTAAGGACCTATAAGTTAGGTAACCTATAAATGCTTAGCGTTTGTGATCACTTTTTATAATCTAGAAAAGCCTCTCTTTTCCTTCCTTCTTTCTAGCTAGATACTATGCCTAAAATAGAAGAATAATACTTATTCCCTAGGCTATCCATTTGATCCTGACGTTAGGAGCCCTATGAATCTAACACTATCCCTCTCTTTCTTTAAAGGCTAATTACCTTTATCTATTTCTCTGGTTTAGGCCTTACTAAGGCCTTTATCCCTAAGTTTACTAGGTTTTCTATTTAAAAGATTTAATTTACCTTAAGTATCTTTTCTTAAATTAACTTATAAGTCTTATAGTATTAAATTTAAATATACTTGAATTTTTATAGAATTTTATATTATTTAAGATTATCTAAGCGCTAGTATTATTTATATATAGCTATAAAGGTGTTATGGACTAACCGTAAGGCAAAGGCTATAGGCTATGAAGATAGTATTAAGAAACTTAAGGAAAGAAAGGGAAGAGAGAAGGATATAAATCCTATATATACCCCTTATACCCCCTAATTAGCTTATATTAGCCCTCTTCCCTACGCGCTACTCATACACTACCACTAAGGCTTAGGCAAAGCCCAAGCCCTTACAAAAGGTACTTATTACTTATAAATTTTACCTATTAACCCTTCTAGGTATATAGTGTGTGGCCTATGTCGCTCACCCAGAAAACACGCGATCGCGATGACCACGCGCAAGGGTTATAAAGGGGTAGAAGGCATAGATAAGATAATATTAGTTATTAAGGATAAGGGATTAATTAATCTATAAAGGGATTAATTATAGCTATATATTTAGATTATTATTATTATATACTAAGGTTCTAAGGTTTTAAGGTTTTAAGGTTAGTGCCTAGCTTTTACTATAGCTTAGGTTTATATAAAAAGAGATAATTAATTTATTCCCCTATATTCTAACTAAAAAGTCTCTTCTAATCTAATAGATTATTTAATCTAATCTATCTCTATATAAAGAGATAAATATCTCTTTATTACAATCGCTACTATTAAGCTTGCTTAACTCCTTCTAACGTGCGCAGACATTAGAGCTAGCCACACGTGTGGGCTAGCATTGTGTCTTTTGGGGTGTTGTGTATCCTCTGACAAAATAGCTTCTAGGCTAGCGCTAAAGAGACTAATATAGTCTATCTCTATGCTTAAGGTTATAACTATACTTTATTTCGTACTTTTCTAGCTAATTATAGCTTTAGCTAGTAAGAAGATATAATAGTTAATAGATTTAGAGTTACTCTTATTATATGCTTATTTAGCGTTTAAGAAGCCTATAATCTAGTTATTTTATATACTATTAACGGTTAATACTAGGTTAATTATAAACTTAATATATTATAGCACTTATTTTACTACTAAGAGGTGCCTTACTACTAGGTTAGTTATAAATCTACTTAGCTTTACCATAGAGTAAATGCCTCCTTAATATTATAAACTAAGGTAGCTACTATATCTGTAGCTAATCTGTTGGGAAGCGTGCTAATATATCATAGGTATAACACGCTAAAATAAATCAAGGCCTACGCTAGATGCCGTGTAATAAGCTACTTAAGGCCCTTGCTAAGGTAGGATAGAAGCAAGATAGGGCGCTAAGCATAAGGTGTAAATAGATCTCTATGTCCTAGCTTAGTAATTATAATCACTTCTACCTCTTAGAAAGGCTTTAGATAGTAACTAATACTAAGGTAGCCTTGATATAGCTAGTAAATAAGACTTCTAATTATATGCTAGATAGAGCGAAGCATTCGCACTATAATATTATCTAAGCCTAGAGATATATTCCTAGTGTGTAGAGCGGCGTTATAAGCCTCCTTAAAGGAGATTTAATTAGGAAAGGGGATTGCCTAATCCGCATTTATAGGAATCCATAGGTCTTAGATATTATTGCTTACTATACGTTACTCTAAGGTAGCCTATTATAAGGTAGTATCCTTTTCTAGTTATATCTTATACACTTAGTAATTTACTTATAAAGGAGGAGCTTAAAATAGACCTAGAGATACTAGCTAGTAAACTGCCCTAAAAATAGATTTACTATTAGTAAAGCTATTAATTAAGCTATGCTAGTAAAGGCATTTTACTTAGTATACTACATTATAAAGCTCTCGCTTAGCTAGCTATACTTCTTAGTTAAATCTAAGAGAATACACTCTCCTTTACGCGTAGTAATTAGCCACTACCTTTACGTATTCCTTAGTCTACTATAACGCGCTATATTTAGTCTTATGGATAGGTTAGCTAGCTGCCCTAGTTACATAATCAAGAAAATTTACTAGTACTAATGCAAAGTTATCTAGCTTAAAGAGAGATGTAGTTATAGTTAGGATAAAGCTACACTAGCCTTTCTTTCGGCCGCTGTTAGGCAATCTTTCGTAAGCACGGACAATGATTTCCTTGAGTTTGGAGGAGCATAAGAATTGTCTTAAGCTCTTCAGGTCTCGAGGACTATCTTACCTCGAAGACTGGAAGTCCTAGAGCCGATCTGCGCCTTAGTATTAATTCGCGATTTTGAGCGAATGTAGAGGCGACTTCGACGTACGCCTAAGGTCGCGGAGTAGGTAGCGTGTATGCCGGCTGACGGGTAAATGCCAAGCGAGCTGGCGCGTCACCAATAAGGAAGGGGAACTTTCGCCACTCAGTGCTGCGGTAAAATACTCTCCCCGCATCTGCGATAGCAATCTCTGCAGAGTGAGCTTCGAATTCGCTTCCCCGGATATCGCAATGCGACCCACGACGCGACTAAACGGACTTTTACCACGTCGCAAGCAGGTGCGGCTTGCTTGTCAAGGCTATCGGTCGAAACGGAGCAAAGTCAATGCAGCAAATTATCGGCATGTTCATGCCACTGCTCCCATGTCATGGTCCAATCGTGAAGCTGATCTACAGTGACTTTTATGCTTGAGATTTTTGGCTCCGTCAAAGGTTCCTGAGATACAGAATGCAGCGTTAAGCCATTGGGTGTCTCATAACACGTCCATATTCACGCCTTCCATTGTCTGTGGACTAGACCGGCACCTTCTCAAGGGCTTAGATCAGTTCCAATTAATTGGCGAAGCGTTATATGCTGACGATTTCAAAGACATTGTAAGAGGCTGGCCCGGAGTTTGTTTATTAACAAGCAGGTGCCTATGTTGTCTCTCTAGAGCTAAAGAGGAAAGGGAGCAGGGTTTAAGGCATAGCCTTAAGCGCGAGCTTAAATTGCCCTTTACAGAATGTTCTCGTAACTCCTAGGCCCACGGAGCGGGGCCGGTGCTGAACCCGAGTGCGACCCACCCGGACCCGGTACAACCGGATCCACCAAGCCGGGCATAGACCGTGACAGACATTGGCCGAAAGGCCCTAGTGTTTAAATAGTATGGGCCTACCGAGTGCACCATATTGAGTGCGGCGAAACCCAATAAAGACTGGAGAAGTGGACGGATCGAAAAGGGTAAAGGACTTGGCTGGGTGGCCCAGCCATCAGACCACGGCTAGCTGGTCCCTGTAGGGGTCTTGGGAGAACTGCTGCTGGAGGGACCGTTGGTCGGTGCCGAGTACCTCGGTGACCCGGAGCAGATGCCAGCAGCCTTTTTTGACGATCCACCATGGCTGTTGCGCGGCGCACCCAGGCCGGGGGAGGTAGGGATACCGCCTGTGCCTCTGCTCCTCGATGCACGCCGGATGACATTCGCCGCGCGCCTCATCCCTGGCTACAGAGCTTTTGCAGACTAAAAGGGACCTAGGGCGTACCATACTGTAAAACAGATCTGCCAACAACGTAGAGCTATAAAGAATGTACAGATTTAATCGGGAGGAATGTTATTAGTAGCCCAAGGGCGGCAAATGGTAAAGCAAAGAGAAGAAGACCAGATTGCTAAAGCGAGAAAGATAACCGAAGATGCGGAGAAGAAGGCGCGTAACGCGCGAGAGCGGTGTTTTAGGGAAAAAGTAAAAAGGGCACGCAAATAGAGGAATTTGGGCGATTCGAAGCGTGGTAAACGCTAGTTGAAGTGATTCTAGATTAAGGGATCGAGAAAGTGGTTATTTCGGTGATGAGCACCAGCTCACAGAGCTGGCAAGGAACGAACGCGAAAATAATAGGGGCGTGGCACGTGTAGCTGACCGACCTCGAGGCACGAGGCCATGGCTCGCTTCAACATTGTCCGCTCCGCCGGCTGCGGGTACCTAAGCTTCCAATTCCAGCTAGCTTTGCTTACAGCTAATCATAATTAATAAGGTGCCTTTCGTGGCTGCATCACGTTGAACCTATTACAACTGCCATTTCCGACAACGATGCCCGCGACTTTGGAACTCGTCAATCGCGACCCAATTACTTACGAGTCGGCACTCCGGCGCGAGGACAACATTATCCAACAGCTTGGCTATGTCGGCCAGACGGCGAGTCTCGACGCGTCGCTATGGCGATCGAGGGAGACTATCCAGGCCATCACCAGGCATCACCTGGGCCTCGACCAGACAGACATATGCACTGTCCTAGACCAGCACTCGTGGATTCGCGGCAGCTTCAACGTGTGTATCCCTGTCGACGTCCGGCGCAGAAATGCATCGTCAAGGGTCCTCGTGCGCTGCCCTATGCCGCATAAGCTGGCCGAGGCCACGTACCCCGGGTCGGTAGACGAGAAAGTCAGTTGCGAAGTGGCGACGTATGCCTGGATGCAGCAACACTGCCCCGAAGTGCCTATTCCCCATCTTTTTGGCTTTGGCTTTTCCGACAACCGCCATGTGAGTATCAGGCTCACTCCCGTGCCATATCAAAGCGCCCGACTTATCAGCGGTCATCAACAGTTTACGCACGCCTCGCATCGTCATTCACTTGTGCGCCTGGTTTGGAGTCTATACCGCCATGTTCGGGCCCTCTTTCGATGCGCCCTTCCTTCCAATTACACGCCTCATGCGGTTTCTCGTGGCTTGGGCACCGCTTATATGGTGCTCGACTTTATTGAGCCAAGCGCGGGCCAGATGCTCTCAAACACATGGGCCAAATATCAAGACGACTCGGCGCGGAAACATAACCTTTTCCGGGGCATCGCTCGCCTTATGTGCTCTCTAGCCCGTGTTCCGCAACCCAGGATAGGATCTTTTAGATTCTACGATGATGGCACCATAGCGTTGACGAACAGACCCCTACTGAACTCTACCATCATCCGAGAAAACGAAGGTGCCCCGAGACTTATGCAGAAATTAGATACTTACAACTGCACCGAGGCATTCGTTTCGGATATGCTAACATTCCATGACAATCGCTTTTTGTCCCAACCAAACGCAGTGTATAGCGACGAGGATTGTCGCGGCCAGATGGCAGTCAAGTTACTACTCCGCGCTCTTTCCCATCGATATATCCATCGAGACTTTCGAAGCGGGCCTTTCCTCGTCCAACTTACTGACCTCCACCAGAGCAATATTTTTGTAGACAGCGACTGGAATATTACTGGTCTGATCGACCTGGAGTGGGTGTGCTCTCTTCCTAGGGAGATGAATACCGTGCCCTACTGGTTGACGGGGAGGGCAATTGATCAGATAACAGAGGAGCGCTTGGATGATTTTGACCAAGTGCGACAGGACTTTATCCGTATTCTTCAAGAGGAAGAACGGGCAATGCACAAAGCCGAAGGGCAACACATCCCCTTGTCAAGCACCATCAACGAAACGTGGAAGTCCGGAGCTGTGTGGTTTTGGCATTGCTTGGATTCCATCAATGCCATGTACTGCCTACTAGAGGATCATATTTGTCCTATGTTCTCGTCTAGCCTCTCCTCGGAAGAAGAAGAGTTGCTTTCGCGCTTTTGGTGCGAGGACTCGGCGGCCATCGTCGCCAAGAAGCTATCTGACAAGGAGCGCCATGATCGGGAACTGCAGCGACTCTTCAGTGACCGAATACCGGTAAGATAAATATTGAATTAGTATTATTAAAGAAATAAAAGGAATAGTATAAAGCATTAAAGTAAGCTATATACAGCTAAGAGATTTAGGAATAAATAGATCTAAAGCTCTTAGTATAAGACTTTAATTACTTATTTAAGCCTCTTACTATATAACTAAAAGACTACTTAAAGCTTATAAAGAAAGTAATTAATAACTAAGAGCTTACCTTCTAAGAGGTCTTATTATTTCTCTCTTATAATTATAATATTAATTTTTAATTATATAAGTTACTTAGATTAAGAGAAAGGACTATGATTTTTATAATTTTTTTTTCATTAGCAGTGGCTAATACATCTAAATTTCACTGTTAGAATAAGCATAATATTAATCGAGGCACGTAGCCGCAATTACCTAGCAAAAGGTTAGGCCACGGGGTTATACGCACGCATAACACAGGGGCCTTACTTATAGCCTATAAGCCTGCCCTCTAATAGGGTAAGGACCTATAAGTTAGGTAACCTATAAATACTTAGTATTTATAGCTACTTTTTATAATCTAGAAAAGCCTCTCTTTTTCTTTTTTCTTTCTAGCTAAATACTATACCTAGAATAGAAGAATAATACCTATTCCCTAGGCTATCTATTTAATTCTAATATTAGGAGCCCTATAAATCTAATACTAATTAGTAATTATCTTTATAAATAACTATATAGTTTTTTATAACTATAGATTAGTAAGGCTAATTATAAAAGATAACTATACTATAAACCTACTCTATATAATAAGAAAGCTACTAAAAGTAATATAATTATACTAAGGAAGTTTAAGTATTCTTTTATAATAAGAAAGGAGTTTATACCTCCTAAGATCTAATATCCTAAGACCTTATAAAGACTTTAAAGCTATTAAAAGATTAAGGCCTAGTTAGTAACTAGTTTAACCTATTCTTAATTATTTAATTAGTATATTTTACTATATACTTAACCTTTAGAAAGCACTCTCTTATAATAAGAAAGAAGCTTATTACTCCTAAGATCTAATATCCTAAGATTCCCTAAGAAATAAAGATAATAGCTATACTGTAGATTCCTTTAGACCTTTAGGTCTTGTTCGGTTTATCATGGCTAAAGGTAGGGATAAGAGTAAGGCCACGAAAGGGATACACATAATGCGATTAGTTATATCACACGCTACTACTATACTATAAAGCCACTATTACCCTATATCTCTATTTACTTTTTCTTACTTTACTAGCTAGCTAGATTCCTCTCCTTCTCCCCTTTTATCTATTATTAATTAATTATAACTATTATTAACTTTAACCCTTTATACTAGTATATTATTCCTTAGTAAAACTAATACTAATTAGTAGTTAAAAAACTATAGATAAGTTAGGATTATAAAGAAAAGATATCCTTACTATTATAAGCTTTTACCCCTTAGGTTTATAGAATATTATAGTAAAGAGATTTAACTATAAGTATATACTAAAGAAAGAGAGTAAATTACTTTAGATAACTTCTTAGGCTTCTAAGGGATTAATTTATTAACCCTTAGGCCTAATTAAGGGATATTATTATTAATAAATTAATCTTATTATCTATTATAAGAAAACTAACTAAATAACTAAGTATATTACTATAAGGTATATAAGAAGGTATTTTACTTAAACCTAATATTAATATAACCTTAGCTAAGCTAGCTAACTAATATAACCTCTTTTCTACTCTTACTAATTTTATAATCTTCTTCTCTATTATTAATAGGCTTTACTCCTCTATACTTAGTATATATTATATAAGGTTAACTAATTTTATATTTTTATAGTAATTATAAATCACTATAAACCTCCTTTCTTTTTTATTTATTATCTCTTTCTCTTCTTAGCTAATTAACCCCTTTTTCCTTCCTTTATTAACCTATACTTTCTATTTTTCTAATCCTTTTTTTTTTCCTATTTTTCCTATTTTTCCTAGTTTACCTAGTATACTCTTATTACTACCCTCTCTTTATAGTATAGCTATTCCCTTCTCTACCTTCTCTTAATTAAAACTAAAGAGAAACCTAGAAACTTTACTAGGATTATAGTTCCCTTTAGTTTTACTAAGGGAAGAGACTATACTATACCTATACTATATTTATAGTTACTAGCCTTTATTTTTCTAATTTAATTAGGCTTCCTAGATCTATTATAATAAATCTAGGTCTATTAATAAGAAGACCCCTTAGAGTATCTAATCCTAAGGGTAAGATACCTAAAGAACCCTAAGAAAAGGTCTATAAGAGGCTACTAAAAAAGGACTTACCTAGGTAGCTATAGCTATTCTCTCTAGCACTTACTAAAGACTAGGAAAAGCTTATATAACTAAACCCTAAGACTACTATATAGTATAAGCTTAATAATTAAATTATAAGATTTATTTATACTTATAAGTACTATAACTATAGAGATAAAAATCTCTAGGAAACCTTTAAAAAAAACTTTAAAGGTTAGTTAAGAGAAATATTTAGAAGGTCTAATAGCAAAATTATATAGTAACTTTATAACTTCTTATAAAATAATAATATCTATATTCTTTAAGGCCTAGGAGTCTAAATTATAGTTATACTAGAATAAATACTATAAGAGAAGACTAAATTTCCTTAGATAAAAGTGTTAGAATCACAGGGTTCCTGACGTCAGGATCAATTGGATAGCTTAGGGAATAGGTATAATTCTTCTATTCTAGGCTTGGTATTTAATTCGAAAGAAGAGAGGAAAAGAGAGGCTTTTCTAGATTGTAAAAAGTGGCCATAAACGCAGAGCGTTTGTGGGTTACCTGACTTATGGGTCCCTGCCCTATTAGAGGGTAGGCTTATAGGCTATAAGTAGGGCTCCCTGCGTTACGCGCGTGCGTAGCCCTATGGCCTAACGTTTTGCTAGGTAATTATAGCTATATGCTGCGATTAATATTATACTTATTCTAACATTAGAACCTCTTTCTTTTTAATATAATTATTAATATATAATATTAATCTAAGAAGAGAAGAGATAAGGATTAAATAAATATATAATATAAAGGAAGGAATAAATAAATAAAAACAATAGGCATAGGCCTTATCTTCCCCTTCTCCCTGCTTACTACTAGTTTTTAATAACTAGCTTCTCTAATCCTCTTTCTTTCTTTCTTATGTAATACTACCTATAGTATTTATAGTTACCTTTCCTCTATCTCTTTATTTAACTATAATATAATATTAAATTATATTCCTAGGGAAGGGTTACCTATAATCTCTTCCCTATAGATATAATATTAGATTATACCTCCTTATGCCTCCTTATACTCCCTTCTCTTTTCCCCTAGAACTATACTATCCTAAAGGCTTAGGCGCCCTTTATTAAAGGGTATTATCTTACTCTCCCTCTAGGGCTATGTTACTATAGAGACTTAGGAGGGCGCCCTTTTTCCTCCCTCTAGGGCTATATTACCCTAGGGGCCTATAAGGGCGCTATTTTATTCTCCTTTTAGGGCTAAGTTTAGTTCTAGGACCCACGTAGGTAACCTTACGTACGGGTTACCTATCCTTCTATCTAGACTATTGCCATATTACCTATAATAAACCTCTCTAGGGCCTTGTTAGGCATTGCCTTTATAAATGCATCCGCTAGGTTATCTTTGCTATTAATCTATTTAATCTTATAAAGCTTGCGGTGTTTATATAATTATTAAAGGGCTATAATATTAATTATTAGCCACTTCTCCTTTATAGTCCTAAGCTTAATAAGGCATTTATATAATAAGTATAAATTAGTATAAACTATAATTAGGATTATAGGGAGATTTAATTAGTCTATAATTATCTTTAGCGTTATTATAATTACATAAGATATATTAACGCTTACTACTATACTATAGACCTCTAAAATAAGTATACTTCTTATAACTCTCTTACTCTTTATTAAGCTATAGTGCATAATATTGCCTTATACTATAAAACTTACTATCTTTATATTCCTTATTAGCTAGGATTAATATATAGCCTAGCTATAAGGTAAAGTCTTAGTTATTAGCGAATAATCTATTAATAAATATAAAGAGCTTTACCTTTATAAGATTAAGTAGTATAAATATTAATCCTTAATCTAGATAATCTATTTGCTACTTAATATAGTAATTAAGTTCTTTAATATTCTTAATAGTTAGCTCTTAGTGTTACATAGTAATAGAGAGGTTAAAGCTTACCTTTAGGTTAGTAGATTAAAGCAATATAGGCACCTTAAGCCCTCTGCTTAACATACTTCTTTGTTAACTCTTCTAGTGGGATTAATTAAAGCTTATTACTTTACCCTTTCTGCTATATCTTAATAGTATTATTAGTTAGTTAAATAATTCTACTATTAAATATAAGGGGATTATTAGGCTTAATAAATTACTTTAGTTTTATAGCGAATTTAGCAGTAATTAATTAATCTTCTTCTAGCTATAAGAATCTCTTATCTAATAGACTAAGAGTATTATTAGTTTACATTCCTATATATCTAAAGTAAAGGCTTTTAGCGGATATTACTAGTAAGCATAGATTATAACTTAATATTATTATCTAGAGATTCTCTCTATAGTGCTTATAGTAAGTTACCTACTAATACGTACTAGCCTTTGCAATACTATAGAGAGGCTTAATAACTCTTATAATTATATTCTTAGGGTATTAATTATGAATTTAGATAGGGAGTTAGGTAAGGATTATTTAATTTAGTAGCGTTTAGGATTATATATATGCCTATGTGATATCTTAAATCTATAGAAGAAGTCCTTTGCTAAGAAGAGAGGGAGTAATTATAAGGATTAAACGCTAGCTTACTCTCTGGATTATTAGGGCCTACGTAAGAATTACTTGCTTTGCTTTATTACTAAAGCCTTAGATAATAAGCCTTAATTTCTTATATAGTTAGCCTATCTTTCCTTTTACCTTATTAATAATATAGGAATTAAAGATTTAAATCCCTTAGTGCTTCCTCTTATTAAAGGTAGTGAATTTAAACATACCTTAATTAATTAAAGCATTAATCTTGGTTTTTATTAAGAGTTTAAAGGGTTTACTAGGGGTTATAATAGTGCTTTCTCTATATAATTAAATTATAAGCTTTAAGTCTACCTTCTCTTTACTTAATAGGAAAGTCTTAGGGTTATCTACTAATTAATCTACCTAATTAATAATTACTAGAGGGTTCTTTTAGGGTCTTCTAGGCCTTCTCTTTAGGGGAACTAGAGGCACTATGTTTTTAATTTATACCTCTTAGTTCTCCCCCTTAATTACCTCTAGATTAATGCCTCCTTTTAGTAATAGCTTCTCCCTATTAGGGTCTTTATTATAAGGCTTAATAGAGGTTAATCTAAAGACTTTAGGGCCTTATAGAAGATTAAGGGTATAGCTCTCTCTATCTATTATAAGGAGCTTATATAGGCCTTGCTATCTTACTTTTTCTTACTATATAAGTATAGGTAAGGCAAGTAGGAGTTTAAGAGTTAGTAAGATATTAGGGCTATTTCTTATAGCAAGGGCTTTATTAACTTTTTATAGGGTATATAATCTTTTAATCTCTTTTATTACCTTTTATATTATAAGGGCTTATTACTTAATATTAGGCAATAGAGGGGATTTGTTAACTATTTATGGATAATCGCTAAAGACTAGGAGAGTTAGGATAATACTATTTAGGCCTATAGTATTATTAAGGGCTTTCACGGCTATTTATAGGGCTATAGCTTTAGGCATTATTAGACATTTATGTTAGATAATATTATAGGCTCTTTAGAGCGGCTTATAATACCTTTTAACCTTACTAATGCTATAGTATACCTTAATAGGGACTTCTTTAATTAAGATTAATATTAAAGCTATAAATTAGCGGAATTCCTTGCTTCTAAACGTTATGCTAGTATTAGTCACAATCTAATCTAGAGGACCTTAGTAGGTGTTAATAGCATAGTTAAAAGGCTTCCTATATTGCTTTTACTATAATATTCTTAAGAAATCTAGTTATGTTAAATAACGTAGCTATATTAATAGCGTAAAGGATAGGGTGGTTACTATTAAGATATATAATATTTATAATTACTTTATAATTAAAGTTATATTTATCCTTAAGGGTGAATTTAAAGTAATATAAGTTATCTGTATTTATTTAATATTAGTAGCAGATCCTTATTAATTATCTAATAGTTTTGTAATCTACCTTATAGCCTAATTTAGAAAGCATATTATAAAGTTAGCAGACAGAAGGGTAACTAAATCAGCGATATAAGCGCTGTAGTTTAACCTTAGTTAAATAGCTCTAAGTAATTAATCTTTCTTTTTATAGAAGTATCTACGGATATCCTTATTTATATATAATAAGGACTTTAATATTTCCTTATTAGAGAATATTCTAAGAGATATAGAAGTTAATCTTAAGGTAATCTATATCTATAAGATATAGTAAGAAGGGAGTGTTTATAAGCATTATATAAAATAGGATAATACTAAAAGGGATAGGCATATTAATTAATCTAATAGAGGGGATTAGTTTTCCACTTCTAAATCTAATTATTACCTCCCTAGCTTTAGATTTATTAAGCTAGATCTTAGGGATTAACTACTATAGAGTAAGAAATTAGGGGTGCCTTACTAATAAGTAGCCTATAGCCTTAGTATTAGGAATTATGCCTTAGAACATACCTAAAGAGTAGCGGTCTTTAAGAAAAAAGGCAGTTAGAGCTTCCTTTAGTTATTAGAGATTAAATAGATTCTTCTTTATAAGGGTATAGGTAGCTGCTTAATTCGCGAGAATCTCTATAGTTATATAACTATTAATGGTTATACCTTATATAAAGAAGCTTATAGGTATTTTACTTTCTTTGCCTTCTTCCTTAAAACTAAGTTCTATTATATAGATAGAAATCTTATCTTCTTTAGAGAGAATACTATTATTCTCTTTACCTTTATACTAGTTAAGGAAAGTATTATAGAAAGGGGTTATTAGTTTTATAAGGTAGTAGTTCTTAAAGTATTAATATGCCTTTCTACGTTTCTCTTTAGAGTGTTTAGTTAACTAATAACTTTCTTTACTATATATATAGTATTTCTTAGTATATAGAACACTCCTAGTGCCTTAGGAGCGTAATTATCTATAATAGGCTTTCTTACTATATTTATTATACTTTTAATTAGTTTAGTACTGCTCTTTTATATTAGGTATTAATAGGAATTAGTGCCTTTTATTTAACTCTTTTATAGTTATTTAGATTAATATCCTTATATGTTTATAGAATTATTATAGATTAGTAAGAGGGTTAATAAGGCAAGTTTTATATTCTATAATGCTATAGTATATAGAGATTAATTAATTCTAAAGCGCTCTTTTAGATTAGGTAATATCTAGGACTACTTGCTAAAGATTTATAAGCTTTATAATAAGTTCTTTAAAGTAGTTAAGTTTTAACTTCTCTAGGTTCTCTTATATAATTTATTATAGCTTTATATTTTGCTACTTAAGGAGATATCTTTACTTTATATTATTAGTCTTAAACCTTTATTTAATCTAATTAATAAGAGTCTTAAGGTCTTAGGGATTATTTAGCTTATATAGATACTTATAATAGTATATTAGGGCCTTTCCTTTAAGCATAGCCTCTAGAGTATATCTAGCTTTATAAGGTCTAATATTTAGTATCTTATATTTCCCCTAGAAGATTATTAACTTTAAGTTAAAGACCTTATAGTTATTTATGCTATATTAAATATTACTTATATATAGCTTTATAAGATTAATTATTTACTTTAGGGTAGGTCTTAATATTCTAGGCATTAAGGGAGATTTAAGCTATATTAGGTAGAAGTGTGCTTATCTAAGGGGAAAAGGTACTCTAGGAGATATAAGAGATAGCATATCCTGTCTTAGTATAGGATACCTTTATTAAGGGCTATCCTAAGGGTTATTATTTAGTTAGCCTAATAGTATTAGGCTAGGGGAATAATGTTAATAGGTTTTAGGGGTTTATTAATTATGCTATTAATAGTGTTATAATCTTAACCTAATTAGAGGGATTAGTAGAAGGTTATTAAGGAAGTCTTATTCTATAGTGTATTTTTAGAAGGCTATATACTTCCTTATAGCTTTCTATATCTCTTTTTCTTACTAATTATAGAATTCCTTATAATTTATAACTTCCTTAAGCATTAAGGTAATCTTCTAGTAGGCTATTAGATTTATATATATGCTATAGAAGAAGAGGAAATTATAGAGGTATTTAGTAACTATTTAGTCTATAGTTATAAATGCCTCTCTTATTTATCTATTAAAGTCTTTACTAAAGTTAGTAAATAGACTTCTTATAATAAGACCTTCTAATTTATAAGTTACTATCTTAATAAGAATATAAGCTATAATAGCTTTAGGGTTATTATATTTATTAAGATTAAATAATTTTACTTATTATAGTGCTTCTTACATAATATAATTATATATCTCTAGCGGGATATATCTTAGAAGGGGGTTATTAACTTATAGACCTTTACCCTTCTAGTCTCTTCTAATTTTAGTGCTTTCTTTAGCGTTACTAAACTTAGAGTTAGAGAGAGGGGCTTTTAACTACTCTATTTATTAAAGAGCTTTTAATTCTCTTATCTTTATTATAGAAAACTATAAAAGGGAGATATAGGATTAGAGAAATAGGGCTTTTATATAATAGGTTAAAGGATTATAGGTATAGCTATTATCTTTATTCCTTAGAGGTTCTTAGGATATTAGATCTTAGGAGTAATAAGTTCCTTTTTTATTATAAGAGAGTGCTTTCTAAGGGTTAGGTATATAGTAAAACGCGCTAATTAAATAGTTAAGGATAGGTTAGACTAGTTACTAACTAGGCCTTAATCTTTTAATAGCTTTAAAGTCTTTATAAGGTCTTAGGATATTAGATCTTAGGAGGTATAAACTCCTTTCTTATTATAAGAGAATACTTAAACTTCCTTAGTATAACTATATTGCTTTTAGTAGCTCTTTTATTATATAAAGTAGGTTTATAGTATAGTTATCTCTTCTAATTAACCTTACTAATCTATAGTTATAAAAAACCATGTGGTTATCTATAAAGTTAACTACTAATTAGTGTTAGAATTATAGGGTTCCTAATATTAGGATTAATTAGATAGCCTAGGGAATAGGTATAATTCTTTTATTCTAGGCTTAGTATCTAATTTAAAAGAAGAGAGAAAAAGAGAGGCTTTTCTAGATTATAAAAAGTGGCTATAAACGCAAAGCATTTGTGAGTTACCTAACTTATAGGTCCCTGCCCTATTAGAGGGCAGGCTTATAGGTTATAAGTAGGGCTCCCTGCGTTGCGCGCGCGCGTGGCCCCGCGGCCTGACGTTTTGCCAGGTAATTGCGGCTGCGTGCCGCGATTGATATCATGCTTGTTCTAACAAAAAGAAAGAGTAAGATTTACTAAACCCTAAGATTCTTAATTTTAACCTTCTTAACCTCCTTAATTACTAACTCTAGATATTTATATCCACTAGCCCTAGTAATCTCTTTATCCCCCTTAAGAACCTTTATAATATCCCCTATTACCCTAGGGCTCTTTACCTTAATAATATTTCTATTCCTAATAATCTATACCTTTTATGTAGTCTTTTTTTTCTAATAAGTAAATTATAAAAAAGGTCTTTAAACTTATAAAGATATATAAGAATAGTAATTACTATAGTAGGAAACTATATAATTTCCTTAAATAATAACCTTAAAAAAAAAAAAGATTCCCTCCGCACTAATCTAAAGGTCCGGAATCGCCTTTAAAATACAAACCATATTAATATTCGAATTCTCTACCTCTGTTTACCCCCTCCTATAATATCGCATTGCAATAGAGCTAGTGGTAGGCATAAGGGTAAGACGCTAATAGTAATTAATATAAGAGAAAGGGGGTTAGCATAGAGCTACTACTACCTAAATATAGGAATAGGATAGTTTAACGTCTAGAGAAGCAAGGATAACCTAATAATAGACTAGACCTAATTTAAATATCCTAATAATATAAAATACTATAATAAGATTGCTAGTCTTATCCCTAGTAATAAAGTTACCTAGATATAGCGTATTACTAAGGCTATAGCCCGCTAGGCAATAGACCGCGCCTATACTAAGATTAGAATAATAAATAATAATAATAGTAATATCTATATTACTAAAGAAGCCCTTAAACTAGCCCTTAAGGAGGCTATTAAAGAAGAAGCTAAGGAAGTTAATGCCCTAACTTAGGTAAGTATTATAGCTAGACTAGTACTAAGAAGACTAAATAATAAATCCCCCTCTCTTTAAATCCCTAGTAAATAGTATAGAGAAGTACTTATTAAAGGAAATATAATCTAGGAAACACTCTAGTCTTAAGGCACTAAAAATATAATAATAGTAGTAAATAAAGCTATTAGCTAAGCTATAGCTATAGTAGCTAGATAACTCCTTAGTAGGGATATAATTATTACCTTTAAAGGAAACGCTACCTAATATAAAGAGGACTAAAAATAGATTACTAAAGTATTTAGCCTAGAGGTAACCCTTTACTACTATATACTTAGTATTATAATTAAAGGATTCCTAATAAAGCATACTTCTATTAAAAACCTAGTAACTAAGATTAAAAAAGTAAATAAAGTAAATATAATTAAGGTAACTATAAGGTACCCTTAGGGAGAAGGTATATAAAGAATTACCCTAATTCTTAGCCTAGCTAAAGTTAAAGATACTAATAAGATATGCTAAGATAAAATAGTCTTTAAAGCGGAACTATTCTAAACTAAACTATATAATAAAACCCTATAACCCTAATAATGCTATAACTACTTCTAAATAGGCTATAGTATAAAGTTTTATAAGATAGCCCTAAGGTATAGTAAGTATAGCGCTAGCTAATATAAAGATAGAGAGATATCCTGCCTAATAATAAATAGATAACTAAAAGAAAACTATATCTTATACTCTAGCCTATATCTAGCCTAGTCTAGAGAATACCCTATACTAAAAAAGAAGTAAAATATAGCAAAGGTAGGATATCTAGAATAACTATTATACTTTACTAGTAACTCCCTAAATAGAAGCCTAATACTACCCTAAGAGAGGCCTAGTATAGCTATAGAACCTATTATTATAGTAGGAAGAAAAAGAGGCTGCCTTATAAATATAGAATAGAGTGCTAAATAGCTTAAAGCTAGAAGTATTATATAATATACGGAATAACTTAGAGCTAGAATAGAACTAGTATAAGATAGCAGAGACCCACTACCTCCCTAATTAATATAGTAATATTATAAGTCCTCTTCTAGAATATAAATAAGAAGGATAGCCTAATATATATAGCGCTCTATTACTAGACTAATATAGATATAATTGTAATCTAAGAGTAGGAATATATAAAGCACTTATAGCCCCTAGCACTAAGCCTTACCTAGTTCTAACTAGTATACTATAATAGGTAAAATATAGTATATATAAATAAGAAGTATAATATAGGATTATAGTTAGCCTAGGAAGGAACTAATTAGTTACTAGTAGAAATAAAAGGAGTTAATATCTATTCCCTTTACTTAGAAGGGTATACTAATAACTAGAACACCCCTATCTATACTATTAATATAAAAAAGCCCTATAACTAGAGTATATTTATAGGAGACTTTAACTAAAAACACTCTCTCTAGGATAGCTTAGGTAGGATAACTAGAGGAGCGAAAGAACTACTAGACTTTATAAGCTAGTAAAGGCTTAGTCTAGTAATACCCTAAGGGGAACCTATAAGATAATATAAAGAAGATAGAGATAGCACTATAGACCTAGTGTAAGTAACCTTAGATATCTAAGTCTACTATAATAGTGTAGAAGACCTTATAGGATCTAACTATATTCTATAGCTAATTAGCATTTTTACTAAGTAATAAGAAAACACTCCCTTAATCCTTAGACATACCTAGAACACGATAAATAGACTATATATAAAGGCAAAAGCAGTAGTATAGCTCTAAGCGGAAAACACACTAGACCTACGTAATAAGGAAGGGATTAACGTATATATAACGTAGCTTATTATAAACTTATAATAGATTATAGAGAAAGCAGCCCTATAGAAGCGCTAGGGACTCCTTAGCCTAGAGGTATAGTGGTTAAGAAAAGCAAAAAAAGCAGTTACTAAAGCTAGATAGGCTAAGAGATAATAGAGATACTAGAAGACTAATATGAATTAGCAGGCCTATTCTAAGGTAGATAAGGATTAAGAATATATTATTAGAGAGGAGAAAAGGAACGTATAAAGGGAGGCCCTATAAAAGGCTAATATATAGGAAAAAGATAGAGAAGTATAGAGATTAGAGAGGTAGGCCTAGCTCTATAGCTAGGCCCCCCTAGAGCTCCCTAGGCTTTTAGAACTAGAGAGGACTAATAATA
Organism: Epichloe sibirici; assembly: GCA_022702365.1. Lineage (NCBI taxonomy): Eukaryota > Fungi > Ascomycota > Sordariomycetes > Hypocreales > Clavicipitaceae > Epichloe > Epichloe sibirici. The sequence goes on along the minus strand of JALAAE010000001.1, from coordinate 426,680 downwards.
ACCCTAACCTAGCCACTACCTATAATAATAAGGCTAGTATACTAGCATAAAGATTCTTCCCTAAACCTATAGCAGACCTCTCCTATATCCTAGACCTTGCCTTCCTAGAGCTTAATAACGTACTATTCCTAGATAAAGAATAATTTAAAGTAAAGGATAATATAAATATCCTATTAAATATAGCTAGTTAGAAAGCCTTAGAAGATAATAAACTCCTAGCAGGCCTTATTAAAGCCTATAAAGAGCTAGCTAAAGAGACTATAGCCTAACTACTAAACACTATCCTTAAAGTAAGGTATTTCCTAGCCTAGTTCTAAACTATAAGAGTAGTAGTGATTAGAAAACTAGGCAAAATAACTAAGGAGATAAGAAAAGCTAATGCGTAAAGACCTATCTTACTACTAAATATAGTAAGAAAGATTATAGAAGTAGTAATTATAAAGTAGCTTATAGCCTTTGCTAAGGCAAAGGGCCTTCTCCCTAAACTATAAATAGGAAATAGGATAAATAGATTAATAGAAACTATAATTAGAGTCCTTATAGAATATGTAAGAGAGGCCTAGGGTAAAGGCAGTATTGCTTTATTAGTATAGATAGATATTTTATTAGTATTTAATAGAGTTAGCTACCTATACCTAATTAACTTATTAATCTAAATAGGTATACTATACTAGCTAATAGCTATAATATATAGCTTTCTTATAGATAGAATAAGCTAGCTTAGCTTTAATAGTAAACTTTTAAGACCCTTTAAGATTAAAGTAAGCACCTTATAAGGCTTACCTCTTTTACTAATCCTCTTCCTTCTTTACTTAGTAAAGCTTTATATATGCCTCTAGGCTATATTAAGTATAGTAGCTATAGGATTTACTAATAATATAAATATAGTAGTGTTTAGTAAAAACATAGCCTAAACCTAGAAGAGGCTTAAAGCTATATAGAAGGTCTATAAAGAATAGGTAAAAAAAGCAGGAGTAAAGTTTAACCTAGTAAAGACTAAACTTATATATTTTAGCAAGGCTTACTAACCCCCCTAGGCTAAGGTCTAGCTTAGAATAGAAGAGATAGTACTTATAGAGTTATATAGGTTCCTTAGAGTTTAGGTTAATAGAAAACTTAACTAAAGTGCTTATAAGAATATCCTAAAAGGTAAGCTTACCTAGCAGTAGCTTACACTCTCTATATTAGTAGCATTAGCCTAGGGCTATAGCTTTAGAGATACCTAACTCCTATATATATAGGTAGTCTAACCTATACTTACCTATAGAGTAAGCGCTTACTATACCCTAACTAAGAAGGGTAGGAAACTAAGAGGGATAGTTAAAAGCTTTATAATAGACTAATTAACCTGCCTCTAAATTATAGCTAGCGTGTTTAAGGCTATACCTATTACCTAACTAAAGGTTAAGACTTATATCCCTTCCCTAGACCTATACCTTAATAAGATAAAATAGAAGTTTAAAGAAAGAATTATAAATAGTAGAATAGTAATAAAGATCTAAACCGCTGCTAACTTAGTGTAAATAGTGCTATAACGTAGGAGAAGACCTCCTCCTATTAATAATAAACTAGAGGTAAAGTTATATAAAGAATAGAAATAACACTAGGAAGACTAGTATAGTAGGGAATAACTAGGGTAATATAGGCTTATAAGAGAACTAACTAAGGACTACTTACTACTTATAACCTAAAGGAAATCTAAAGATTTCACATAGGACTAGAAAAACATATCTCCTTAATACTAGTCTAATTATATATAGGAAAGATTAGCCTTAATAAGTTTTTATTCTAAAGAGGCATTCCTAGGGTAACTTTATCCCTATATAGCTATAGCAAAGCAGTAAAAGACTAATACTATATTATAGTTAATTATCCTAAATATAACTATAGACACCCCTAATTACGCTAGCCTAGAGACGCACAGGAGGCAAGGCTAGCCCTAAACAACCCCCTAAGGCAAGATCTATAGCTAGATAGTTCCTAGGCATAAGATAACTCTAATACTACTTACTAGCGTAAGATCTAGCTACTAATCTATATAGATAAATAGAGAACCTAGGCTACTTCTAAAGCGCTAAAGCTAATTAATATAGAATAGATATAATAAATAATTAGGGGGAAGCGCTAGATTACATAGTATAGGGATAGAGATAGGTTAGGCATAGATCTATAACTCTAGAATAGTTTTTAGATTAATTTTAACTATTAACGCCTAGTATTATTACCCTTACTAGCCTGCCTCTACCCCTTCCCTAAACTATAACTAGCTAACTATATTACTTCTCCTCTAGAACTAGAATTACCCCCTCTATTACCTTAGCCTACCCCTTAGTAAGTAAGGTAGCGGCTAGGAGCTAGTTTATCTCCGCTATATAAGTATCTAAGCACTATAACTAAAAGATAATCTTATTATATTAATCCCCCTAGCACTAGCCTAGCCTAGACTTGCTATAGATATACTTCTTTTCTTCTTACTATAGTTCCTAGTGTAAAGTTTCTTTATATAGTCCTAATAGTTATCTAGGACCTAGAGAAATATTAGACCTAGACTAGAGTTAATAGTAAACTAATATAGTAACACTTATACTACCCCTAGTAACTATAGCTACCTAGACTTTAACTAACTACTAGTGTTTATTCTATTAGCTAGTTAAATTAAGCTAAGAGTAAATTAGCACTGAAATAGGCCTAAAATAAAGGCATTAACTACCTTTAAATAGCTATAGTTTTAAACCTAATAGTTAAAACAAGTATTAGTAGCTAGCCTTATATAAACTAGTTAGCCTTGCTTCTAAGCCTAAATTAAACTAACTTACTAATAATATTATAGTACTAGTGCCTAGGGCTATTAATTAATTAGGACTTATAGGAAATATATTAGATCCCTTATAAATTACCTAACTACTATAGATTAGACTTAGAGTAAGGATAGAATAGGGGTAAAGGGGATATACCTTTAGATCTTTTACTATAGCTTACTTAAGCTACTTCTTAGTTAAGGACTTCCTAGGATAATACTTAGGATCTAGGGTCTCCTAGGTAGATTAGAGCTAGAATAGCATAGAATATAAGAATACTTATAGCTTTTAGCGCTATTTTATTAGAATTATAACTAGCCTATAATAAATATTAGTAATTAAACTAAAACTAGCCTAGGGGAGCCTTAAATAGCTCTAAGGAAGAAAAGAACCTATAGGAAGTTTAATAAAGAAAGAGAAAAGAAGTTAAATCTCTCTAGGGGGAAGAGCTCTCTCTTATACTTATATAAGGGAAGGGGAGATAAATTAAAGATATAGATTAGAAAAAAAGAATATAAGAGGAAAAAACTAGCTAGATAGTATATAAGTAACCTAGGCCTAGACATGCCTAGGACTTATACTAGGACTGCCCTCTCCCTATAGAAGATAAACAAAACTAAGTACTTAGGCTTTATAAAACTAATAAGCTAGACCTAGGCTAGAGTAGGCTAAAAAGTAGGACTATAGAGGAGCTAGCTAAAAAGTAAACTAAAAGTAAATTACTACTATAAAGCTAAGCTTACTACGCTATAGCATAAAAAGAGAAGGCCTAGAATAGGCATAGGGCAGGGCTAGACTAGAGCTAAATAGGGTTAGGGACCTAGAACTTTTTCTTTTCTTTTGTTTTTTAATAGGATAAGGCTAGCGTAAGCTAGTAACAAATACCTATAACTAGCCACACATAACGCAACGCAGGCCTAAGTTAGGGTTAGCATTAGCCTAAACATAGATGCAAAGGGGTTTTTCTTCCTAATTAAGGGTTTTCCCTTTTAATAAAGCAGCTAGAGTACTAGTACTAGCCCTACATAGAGCTAGCTAGTGTAAATAATATATATATAATTTCCTTATACTAAAGATTACGCTTTTTAAAAGTAAATATAAATTAATTAATCTTTCTAAATCCTATTTTTATAAAGCCTTCCCTATTATATTAATAGGAGATACTAAATAATACTTCCTTAACTACCTCTTTAGAAAAAACCTCTCTTATAAAGAGATAATAGCTAATATCTATTAATGCTTTAAGATAGTAAGTAATTAATAGTTTTACTAGCGTAAATAAAGTAATATAATACTATATAATATTATTACTTAGAACCCTAATAAAATAAAGCTTAAGTACCTTAAGATTATATTAACTACCCTTAAGAGAGTTTATAAAGAACTATTCCTCTCTAATATAGTAAATATAAAGCTCTATAAGTAGATATTAAATATAGTCTCTAGTATACCTAAATATTAAGTAGTAGAATATATCTATTTACTAGGCTTTAAGAACCTTATAAGAGACCTCTATAAATTAATTATAATTATAAAGACTAGTAAGAGGAATATTTAATACTACTAGTATTAAGAAAGGAAAAAGCCCTTAGAGGTAATATTTATAGACTATGAATATAGCTATTAGAACTATAAAAAAGAAGGTTATTATAAGAACCTAAAGTAAAGCCCTAAAAGATACTTTATATATAGTAAAAATAGCTACTAGTCCTTAAATTATACTAATATAGAGTATTAAAAAAGAAAAAGAGATAGTAAGCTAGTAGGTATTATTATATATTACCTTTAGATAAGAAGTTCTAAGCTTTTCTTACTAGCTATAAAGGTTATACTAATACTAATATAAATAAGGTAAAAAATAATAAGTAAGAGTATTATCTTAAGTCTTATATATAGGCTAATAATAAGGATAATAATACTAAAGATAAGCTAATCTTAAAGGTATACCTTAATATTATATAATTCTTTTACTTAGGATTATAGATAAGTAATACTAATATTCTTACTATACTTAATAACTAAGCCTTTTAATATACTTTCTTTAAGTAAGAACTTTACTATAAGTAAAACCCTAATAATAATAGATTAGCCTTATATATCTCTAAAGAATACTATTCTAATAAGGTCTTTAGAGGAATTATACTTAATATAAGGGTATTAGGGAGATTAACTACTAGTAAAGGGTAAGTAAAGGCCTTATTAAGATTAATACTATTACTAAAGATAATACCTTATAAACTAGAGATTATTAAATTTAGTACTAAATTAGTAATAATATAAGGTATTATCTATATACCTATAGAATTTAGCTAACTTAACTTCTATATTCTTAATACTACTATACCTTTCCTCTTTTCCCTTACTAATATAGATAAGATAAAGGTAAAGATTAATAACCTTATGAATATGCTAATTTAAGGTAATAAGAGTATTCTAGTTATATAAAGATAAGGCTATCCTTAGTAATTATTAAAGGTAAAAGAAATAGTTACCTTTTACCTTTTAGAATAAGAGATTTATTAATTATATTAGAGATTTAGTTATCCCTTAGTTTAATAGCTTACTAAGATTCTCTAATAAGCTAGTTATAATATTAAATATTATATAATTAAGAAGTTAACTGTTTACTAAGGTTTACTACTATTATTAGATAAATAGAAAAGCCCTAGGGTAGTTTAAATTTATAATTAAAGTTAATTATAAATTTAACTATAAGATTATTATTAATATTATATAAATTAATAACTAACTAGTCCTTTATATTATTAATTTAGTAACCTTATTCTAAGTAGTATAATTCCTTAACCCTAAGAAATAAAAGGCCTATAATATCTAGGATACTATTAGAGAATATTAGATTAATATATACCTTAGCCCTTTAGACTAGATTATTTATAATACTAGAAAGAACTTTACTTTAGCTAAATTTAAGTATTATACCTGCCTAATATTAATTAAAATTAATAAAGTACTAATTAAAGCTTATAATAGTATTAGAAAGGTTAAAAAATATTATAAATCTTTACGCTAGGCTTATAATATTATTATAAATTCTATTAGTAAAGATATTATACCTAAATAGTAACTCTTAATAGCTATTAAGGCTATAAATAACTTAGTAGGCCTAGATAGCCTTATACTAACCTTACTAGTCTTTAAAGCTTATTTATAGATAATAAATAAGTTACTACTAAGTATCTTTATTATCTAGTATACTAAGGTAATTTATAAAGCTACTAATAAGGTTTACTATTACCTAGCTAAGAGATAAGTCTATAATGCCCTTAATATCTATAATAGCCTAGATATATTACTTATATACTAGTTACCTCTATAAGCTAATATATATATATAGAGAGAGAAAGGAGGTTAGTATAGCCTATATAGGCTACTTATAACTAATAAGGAGACCTATATAGTAGAGATACCCTATAGGCTAGTAAAATTTTACTCTATAGTAATAAAGTGTCAGGAGCGGGATGGTGATAGCATTAATGTTAGTAGCGCCTAGCGGGGCATAGAGCTGCGGCCTAGCTGCGAGCTAGTTACGTAAGGACCGTAAGGTATTTAAGGGAGCTTTCCTTACTTATAAGGGGAAAGGCTAGAGATTAGACCTTTTAAGTACTTACCCCTAGCTAGTAGTTTAATAGCTATAACTCTTTAATCTAACCTTTACTCTATTATTTATTCCTAAGCTAAAAGCCTTAATAAATTAATCTCTCTTCCCTTTAGGGTAATAAACTATTAGTTAGATTAAGATATTAGGAATTTACTATATAATAACCTAATTAGGTAGTAGCTATAGTAATATAGTAAATAAGTAGGAAGATACTATACCTATAAACCTATTTAGAGTAGTCTAATAATCCCTATTAGATAACTAACTAAGCGGAATACTTATAGATAATAAGGAGGTATTACTAAACTAATACCTTAAAGAAGCTATAACCTAGATATATATTATAAAAAAGAGATAGAAACTTATATAATTATAGTAAAACCTATAGGTAATAAAGATAGCTATACCCTTAGGTAACTTAGATATAGGACCTATAAATACCTTTCCTTTAGTGCCTTAGGTAACACTTACTATATAGTAATATAGCCTTATAAAGATATAATTAAGAGTACCTATATATAAAGGGAATACCTTTAAGAGTCTTTAGAATTTCTTAGTAAATCTAAATATAGTTTTTACTATAGATTATAATACCTTTATAAATAATATAACTAAGGTTACCTATACTAATAGCTATCTAGTAGATAATATAAAGTAATAATAAATATATTATATAGCTATAGATAGTTATGTAAACTATTAGGGTTATACCTAGGATAGATTTATGGAATAATTAAAGATAGGAACTATAGATAAGAATATATAGTGCTTAGAAGCTATAAGAATACTAATAGGTCTTAGGTAAGAGAATTACTAATTATTCTAGACTTTTATAAAGATCTAAGGTAAGGTAAAGGCTAAATTATCTAAAATAATTCCTAAATACCTAAAAATCTATATATTTATTAATAGCCTTAATAATACTATAAAGAAGTAAGTACTTAGCTAAGAGTTTCCTAAGAGTTAGACCTATTTAGTAGGCTAAGGAAGGAAGGTAAAGGTTATAACTAAAGGAGGTTAGTTAGGTAATTAAGGTAATAATTAAGGTAATAATTATAAAAAGAAAAGATAGTATTTTACTATACTAGAAGAATTATAAAGATAAACTAGCAATAGAGTAATAAGTTTATCCCTTATATATTTTAAGTATAGTAAACTAGAATATATTACACTAAGGTAGTAGTAACTAAGTAAAGGAATTATCTAATATAAATAAAACTCTAATTAGCTCTATATAACCCTAGGAAGATACTCTTATTAAATTACTATATAAGGATCCTAGATTATAAGTAAAGGTAAAATTATAATAAGAATATAAATAGGTAGCTATAAGGGCACTATTTAATCCTAGCATAACTTATTTAATTATCTATTTAAAGCTACTAATAGAAGTTATTTAGTCTAATATTAAGAAAGATAATATAACCCTTAAGAGTATAGCCTTAACTAAAATAAAGCATTAAGGGATTTTATTATAAACCCTAATAGTTAAGGATAGTATAGGCTATATAAGAATATATTAAGTTAGCTATTATATAGTAAATACTAGAGAGAATCTTTCATTAGGGTATAACTAGGTAGTTATATATAAGCCTATAATTATATCTTAGGAAAATAGTTATTAAAGATACCTTATTATAAAAGGATGCCTTAGACTAGTAGTAAGGATATAATAGATATATAAGGAGGTAAAACGCGTATATATTAGGTTTATTCTATAAGGATTAATAATAGAAATTATATAGAAAAGTAATAATATCTTAGTAGTTAAAAGAGATTAGCCTTATAATAACCTAGTAATAATAAATATAAGCAAAGCCTATAAACTAACTACCTAATTACCTAAGGCCTATAAAGAATTTAAAGATATCTTCTTAAATAAGCTTATAGGTATCCTTCCTATATTAGGAGGTTAGACTTATATAATTAAATTAGAAAAGGGAAAAATACCCTTATAGGGACTAATATATAATTTAGTAAAGAAAGAGCTAGAGATACTCTATAAGTACTTAGTAAGTATATAGTAAAAGAAATAGATTAGGAGATCTATTAGCCTAGCTAAAGCCCTAATATTATTTATACTAAAGAAAGGAGGAAAATTATGCCTTTATATAGATTATAAAGGCCTTAATAGGATTACTATTAAAGATAAAGTGCTATTACTACTTATTACTAAAATCTTAAACTAATTAAAGGGTAGAAAGGTTTATACTAAATTAAACCTTAAAGATATATATTACTAGCTATATATCTATAAGGGAGATAAGTAAAAGACTATGTTTTAATATAGATATAAGCACTTTAAATATCTTATAATACCTTTTAGACTAGTTAATATACCTACTACCTTCTAAGAATATATTAATAATACCCTAGAAGGTCTTATAGATATAATTTACGTTATATACCTAGATAATATCCTAATCTATAGTAGTAATATAGCTATATATAAGGGGCATATAAAATAGGTCCTTTAGAAGCTTTAAGAGGTAAGCCTCTTTATTAACCTAGAAAATTATAAATTCTTATATACTAAGGTTAAATTCCTAGGTTTTATTATATCTAAAGCTAGGATTATAATAGAACCTATAAGGATTAAGGTAATAGTAACCTAGCTAGTATCTAGTAGTATATATATTAAGAAAGTTAAATAAGATAGAGCTATGCTATATAATACTAAATATAAAGCTACTAGTTATCTAAGAGGTATTTTAAACTTAAAGGTATTACCTTATATATTTAATATATTTAGTTATAGTAATAATAGATTACTTAAACTATAAGTATCTAGCTATAAAACTAAAGCTAATTAGTAAATAGGTTACTACTTTAGATAAGCTTTACCTATTTAACTTTATAATTAAATATAAGGTAGGTAATTAAACCTTACTAATACTCTATTAAGGAGATTAGACTATTTAAGTAAAGAGAGAAAAGTAAAGGTAGTGTCCTTATAGTTACTAACCTTTCTTACTAAATTTATAGATAATACACTATAAGAACACTATAGTAAAACTACTAATATCTAGTATTCTAAGAAATTATAGTATATTTAGTTTATAGATAATAAGCTATAAGAATACTATAATAGAACTACTAATACCTAGTGCTTTATAAAATTACCCCTTATCTATTAACTAGATTAGCCTATTAGTCTATATATGCTTAAGAGTAAGCTATTACCTTATAGAGATAGAGTAGTATAGACCTTAAATAAGCCTATTAGTCTAGATACGCTTAAAGAAAGTATTATAGTATAGAGAGATTTACTTATTAGTCTAGATTTACTAGCTAGGGAGTTATAACCTAGTAGAAGTATTATAGTAAAGGTCTTAGTAGTATAGAGAACCTTTACTAAGTTTAACTCTACTATATTAAATAAGAACTTAGAATTAAAACCCTTAATCTAAGTCTTATTATTAGATATATAATAAAGGAATACCTTTATTATAAAAAAGAGATTATTACTAGAAAGTAATAACTTAAAGGTATTATAAATATAGTCTATAGGACCCTCTAAGCTATTAATATTTAAGAATTAAGTCTTTATCCTATAAGGAATAAGAAAGGAGATCTTATTACTAATCTATAATAACCCTATAGCTAGGTATTAGGGAGTTACTAGAACTCTCTATTAAGTTACTAATTAATACTTTTAGCCTAGAATAAAAAAAATATTAAGATATATATATATACTTATATTAGTTATTAAGTATTAAAACTAAGAATATATAAGCCTTATAGTAAGCTAGCTATACTACTAGTATTAGATTACTGTTAGAACAAGCATGATATCAATCGCGGCACGCAGCCGCAATTACCCGGCAAAACGTCGGGCCGCGGGGCCACGCGCGCGCGCAACATAGGGAGCCCCACTTATAGCCTATAAGCCTGCCCTCTAATAGGGCAAGGACCTATAAGTTAGGTAACCCATAAACGCTTTGCGTTTATAGCTACTTTTTATAATCTAGAAAAGCCTCTCTTTTCCTCTCTTCTTTCTAACTAAATACTAAGCCTTAAATAGAAGAATTATACCTATTCCCTAGGCTATCTAATTAATCCTAACGTTAGGAACCCTATAATTCTAATACTAATTAGTGGTTAACTTTATAGATAACTATATAGTTTTTTATAACTATAGATTAGTAAGGTTAATTAGAAGAGATAACTATACTATAAACCTGCTTTATATAATAGGAGAGCCACTAAAAGCAATATAGTTATGCTAAGGAAGTTTAAGTATTCTCTTATAATAAGAAAGGAGTCTATACCTTCTAAGATCTAATATCCTAAGACCTTATAAAGACTTTAAAGCTATTAAAAGATTAAGGCCTAGTTAGTAACTAGTCTAACCTATCCTTAACTATTTAATTAGTATATTCTACTATATACCTAACCCTTAGAAAGCACTCTCTTATAATAAGAAAGGAACTTACTACTCCTAAGATCTAATATTCTAAGAACCCCTAAGGAATAAAAATAATAGCTATGCCTATAATCCTTTAACCTATTATATAAAAGCCCTATTCCCCTAATCCTATATCTCCCTTCTATAGTTTTTTATAATAGAGATAAAAGAATTAAAAGCTTTTTAATAAATAGAGTAATTAAAAGCCCCTCTCTCTAACTCTAAGTTTAGTAATACTAAAGAAGGCACTAAAGTTAAAAGAGACTAGAAAGGTAAAGGTTTATAAGTTAATAACCCTTTTCTAAGATATATCTTACTAGAGATATATAATTATATTATGTAAGAAGCACTATAATAAGTAAAATTATTTAATCTTAATAAATATAATAACCCTAAAGCTATTATAGCTTATATTCTTATTAAGATAGTAACTTACGAATTAGAAGGTCTTATTATAAGAAGTCTATTTACTAACTTTAGTAAAGACTTTAATAGATAGATAAGAGAGGTATTTATAACTATAGACTAAATAGTTACTAAATACCTCTGTAATTTCCTCTTCTTCTATAGCGTATATATAGATCTAATAGCCTACTAGAAGATAGCCTTAATGCTTAAGGAAGTTACGAATTGTAAGGGATTCCGTAATTAGTAAGAAGAAGAAATATAGGAAGCTATAAGGAAGTATATACCCTTCTAAAAACATACTATAGAATAAGACTTCCTTAATAACCTTTTGCTAATCCCTCTAATTAGGTTAAGATTATAATACTATTAATAGCATAAATAATAAACCCCTAAAACCTATTAATATTATTCCCCTAGCCTAATACTATTAGGCTAACTAAATAATAACCCTTAGGATAGCCCTTAATAAAGGTATCCTATACTAAGATAGGACATGCCACCTCCTATATCTCCTAGAGCACCTTTTCCCCTTAGACAAGCACACTTTTACCTAACATAGCTTAAATCTCCCTTAATACCTAGAATATTAAGACCTACCCTAAAGTAAATAATTAATCTTATAAAGCTATACATAAGCAATATTTAATATAGCGTAAATAACTATAAGGTCTTTAATTTAAAGTTAATAATCTTCTAGGGGAAATATAAGATACTAGGTATTAGACCCTATAAAGCTAGATATACTCTAGAGGCTATGCTTAAAGGAAAGGCCCTAATATACTATTATAAATATCTATATAAGCTAAATAATCCCTAAGACCTTAAGACTCTTATTAATTAGATTAAATAAAGGTTTAAGACTAATAATATAAAGCAAAGATATCTCCTTAAGTAATAAAACATAAAGCTATAATAAATTATATAAGAGAACCTAGAGAAGTTAAAACTTAACTATTTTAAAGAACTTATTATAAAGCTTATAAATCTTTAGTAAGTAGTCCTAGATATTACCTAATCTAAAAGAGCGCTTTAGAATTAATTAATCTCCGTATGTTATGGCATTATGGAATATAGAACTTGCCTTATTAACCCTCTTACTAATCTATAATAATTCTACGAACATATAAGGATATTAATCCGAATAACTACGGAAGAGTTAAATAAAAGGTACTAATTCCTATTAATACCTAATGTAAAAGAGCAGTACTAGACTAATTAAAAGTATAATAGATATAGTAAGGAAGCCTATTACAGATAATCACGCTCCTAAGGCACTAGAAGTGTTCTATATACTAAGAAATACTATGTATATAGTAAAGAAGGTTATTAGTTAACTAAACACTCTAAAAAGGAATATAAAAGGGTATATTAACGCTTTAAGAACCACTACCTTATAGAACTAATAATCCCTTCCTATAACGCTTTCCTTAACTAGTATAAAGGTAAAGAGGATAATAGTGTTCCCTCTAAAGAAAATAAGATTTCTACCTATATAATAGAACTTGGATTTAAGGAAGAAGGCAAAGAAAGTAAAATGCCTATAAGCTTCTTTACATAAGGTATAACCATTAACAGTCGCGTAACTGCAGAGATTCTCGCGAATCAAGCGGCCACCCATGCCCTTGTGAAGGAGGATCCATTTGATCGCTAACAACCAAGACTTCACCTCGCAGCTAGGCTACGTATTAATCCTAGCTAATGAGGAATACAAAGATAACAAGTTCATAGTACAAGGCAATATTGTGCACTATAGCTTAACAAAGAGTAAGAGAGTTACAAGAAGTATACTTGCTTTAGAGGTCTACGGTATAGTGGCAGGCGTTAATATAGCTTACGCAATTGTAATAACGCTAAAGATAATCACGGACTAATTAAATCTCCCTATAATCCTAATTATAGTTTATACTAATTTATACTTATTATATAAATGCCTTATTAAGCTTAGGACTATAAAGGAGAAGCAGCTAATAATTAATATTATAGCCCTTTAATAATTATATAAACGCTATAAGCTCTATAAGATTAGATAGATTAATAGCGAAGATAACCTAGCAAATGCATTTATAAAGGCAATGCCTAATAAGGCCTTAGAGAGGTTTATTATAGGTAATATAGTAATAGTCTAGATAGAAGGATAGGTTACCTATGCGTAAGGTTACTTATATAGGTCCTAGACCTAAACTTAGCCCTAAAAGGAGAATAAAATAGTACCTTTATAGGCCTCTAGGGTAATATTACCTTAGAAGGAGAATAAAATAGCGCCCTTATAGGCCCCTAGGGTAATATAGCCCTAGAGGGAGGAAAAGGGTGCCCTCCTAAGTCTTTATAGTAATATAGCCCTAGAGGGAGGGTAAGATAATACCCTTTAATAGAGGGTGCCTAAGCCCCTAGGATAGTATAGTCCTAAGGGAAAAGAGAAGGGAGCGTAAGGGGGTATAGGGAGGTATAATTTAATATTATACCTATAGGGAAGAGATTATAGGTAACCCTTCCCTAGGAATATAATTTAATATTATATTATAATTAAATAAAGGGGTAGGGGAAAGGTAACTATAGATACTATAGGTAGTATTATATAAGGAAGAAGGAAAGGGGATTAGAGAAGCTAGTTATTAAAAACTAGTAGTAAGCAAGGAGAAGGGGAGGATTAGGCCTATACTTATTATTTTTCTTTTATTTATTCCTTTCTTTATATTATATATTTATTTAATCCTTATCTCTTCTCTTCTTAGATTAATATTATATATTAATAATTATATTAAAAAGAAAGAGATTCTAATATTAGAATAGGCATAATATTAATTACGGCACGTAGCTGTAATTACCTAGTAAAACATTAGGCCACGGGGGCATGCGCGCGCGTAACGCAGGGAGCCTTACTTGTGGTCCACAAGCCTGCCTTCTAATAGGGCAAGGACCTATAAGTTAGGTGACCTACAAACGCTCTGCGTTTGTAGCCACTTTTCACAATCCGGAAAAGCCTCTCTTTTTCCTCTCTCTTTTCGAATAAGATACCAAGCCTAGAATAGAAGAATCATACCTATTCCCTAGGCTATCCAATTGATCCTAACGTCAGGAACCCTGTGATTCTAACAGTTACTTATATGCTATTTAGTTAGTTTTTTATCTTATATTTTTCTTTTCTAGTCTATATCTTTAATTTATCTCTCCCTTCCCTATATAAGTATAAGAGAGAGCTCTTCTCCCTAAAGGGGTTTAACTTCTTTTCTCTTTCTTTATTAAACTTCCTATAGGTTCTTTTCTTCCTTAAAGCTATTTAAGGCTCCCCTAGGCTAGTTTTAGTTTAATTACTAATATTTATTATAGGCTAGTTATAATTCTAATAAAATAGCATTAGAAGCTATATGTTAGGAGGTCTCACAGAGGCAAGGGTCTGAGCACTAGTGCAGTCAGGGTTAAAGTGGTGATAATAATTAATGATGATCTTCTAGCTAACGGGCTACGTGGCCAAAGGTGTTAAGGGCATTGTGGGTCACGTGATTAACCCACTTGCGCAATGCACCTAATCACAGCGCAGCACTTGCGTTATGCTCCACTTTCTATGCGCGGCTAGATTTAACTATTCCAATATTGGCAGTTTTCTCTTTTAAAGGAAAGTAGGGAAAAGTAAAGAGATCCGTAACTCTTATTAGTCAGTTGTAATTCGAAGAGAGAGAGTCAGAAGAGGATTAAAGGAAAAAGATATAAGAGAGATCAGAAGCTCTAAAAGCTTTAAAAACGCAATAAAATCGAGTTAAGCGAAAATAAACACAAGTGGATCCCGTTAATCAAATCTAAGTCTCTCATTAGTCCGGCTGTAAGTTCTCCTAGACCCTAGACTTTTCATCCAGCTTATTAGGTCTTAGGCCTCTTTACCTAGCCTTTAACCCAGATCGTGGCTTTGTTTAAATTAATAAAGGTCTTAAGAGCTTTATTCAGCAATGCCTTTGTCATCGCATTAGCGGGGTTATTATTGCTATTAATCCATCGGACTTCGTAGATCTCGCGACGCTCGTATGATTGTCAGAAGGCCATAATGTCAATCATTAGTCGTTTTTCCTTTATTATGCCTAGCTTCACAAGGCATTCGTACAATAAAAAAGAATCTATATAGATGATCGTCAGGATCCGATTAATTCTTAACCGATCTATAATTATATTAAGGGTCGTGGTAATTGTATAGGCCACATTAGCACCTTAAACCATTACGTATAATTCGGAAGCAAGAGCGCTATAAGTTATACGCTTGCTCTTTATTAAGCTATATGTAATAATGTTGCCTTATATCATAAAAACATTCTCTTTTTCTTCCTTATTGCTAATAATAATAATGAATCTAATCTAGGAACTCAGATCTTTATTATTAGTAAGAGATCCATTCACAAACATAAATAGCTTCGCTTTCTTAAGGACTAGAGGGATATAATAGATCCCTTATTATTATTATTAGATCTGCTATTCAAGTCTTTTATTTAATCAGTTTATATTATTGTTTATAGGGTCTTAGTGTTATACCATAATTAAAAGGTTATATAAAGCCTCTAGTTAACAGACAGTTATAATATAGCTTCCACAAGCTCTTTATTCGATATAATCCTGCTTTATAGTTAGTGATTTAAGGTTAATGCTCTTAATCTTTTTGCTTTACCCTTTTTAATGTAAATCCATAGTATTATTAGCATTTAAAGAAAGGATATAGCTATTAAAGATAAGGGGATTCTTAGCTAAAAGAATTTGCTTTAGCTTCGCTATAAATTCCGCTTTCTAGAGCTCTCTTTCTTCTTATTAGAAGAAATCTTAATCACTAAGGCCTAGAGTATTATCCGTTTGCATTCTAACTACTCTAAAGAGGTTATTATTACTTACGTTAGTTATTAGTAAGCATAGGTTGTATATTAAGGTTATTATCTAAAGCTTCTCTTTGTAATAATAGAAGTAGGTCATCTACTAATAGGTTCCTGCTTTTGCAATTCTGTACAATAGCTTAATAACTTCTATTATTATGTTATTAGGGAATAAATAAGCTATTTATTTAGGTAGAGTAGCGATAATAAGTCTGCTAAGTAGCGTGTTCAATTAAACATACGCTTATATAATGTCTTGTATCTATAGGAAAATTCCTCTAGATCTTAACAATAGTGCTAACGCTATAATCAATCGTTAGCTTACTCTTTGTATTATTAGGGATTAAGTTAAGATTAGCTCTTTGCCCTTATTATTATGCCCTTAGATAATAAGTCGTGATTTCTTATAGGGCGCTGCTATCCCTTTGCCTTTAATTTCTCTTATTATACGAGATTTAAAGAGTCTCTTAATGCTATGCTTTATAGGATTAAACATTGTGAATTTAAAAACATTACGCGCTTACAAGGTATTGATTTTAGCTTAATCAGACTGCTTAAAGGGCTTGCTAGGGGTTATTATCTTCCTTTCTTAACGTAACTAAAGGGCTAGATTCTAGTTAGCTTCTTCTTTTATAGTAAGAAACGCTTCTTAGAGTGTTCCTATAGCTATAAGCTTCTTAATTAAGGTATCTTCTTAATCTTTATTTATAGTAAATAACGCTAGATTATTTATATCAGATTTATAACCAGTAGCATAAATTTCTTTACAGTTAGAAAGCAAGAATTAAACTATTAACTTCTTTCTTAGTCTCCCTTGCTTTCTCTTAGCTTATAGAGCCTCTTTTTCTTTAGTAATCTTTTTAATAGCTTATGTAACTTCCTCTTCCTCTTCTTTAGGCTCTTTTTTACGCTTTTTAGCTAGTTCTTAGGGATTAGCATTATCGCAATAGTATGGTTTAACCACTATTATTTGGAATCTAGTTAGTCCATATAGCATTTAGAGAATACAGGCTTTATAGTTAATTCTAAGAAGCTTATAAGGGCTATGCTAGCTATCTTTCTCTCTCTAAACGCATATATCTAATTAAAGCAGAAGTTAGTGCGTTAGCAACGTATCCGGGCTATTACAGGTGTTTAGAGCATTGTGAACTTACTATTTCGCTAGGAATCGTTAGACTTTATTAGTAGCTTTTCGGATTAACTTAGCCTGTTAAATAATAGATACACTTAGCAAAGACTTATTAGTTATCTATAGGTATACTCTAAAGATAAGAAGCATAAGAATAAGGCTATTTAGTCCTGCTAAATTATTTATAGCTTTAACGGCCATTTAAAGGCATTGCTCTTGCGTAAGCTCTTAACCTATTAAGTCCGTAATAATATTATACGCTCTTCGTAACGGTCTGTAATAGCGTTTAACTTTACTAATACTATTATAAGCTTCCACTAGCACTTTATTAATCTTAATTAATATTAATCATGCGTAGTGTTTAAATTCTAATAAAGCGAAGTTCTTTCTAGCATTATAAACAATCCAATCTAGAGGACTAAGGTATATATCAATCTAACATTCACGCAGAGCATTCTAAATATCACAAGCCTTTTGCTTATTAGGATTAAGGAATTATATGGCTTAGAACAAAGTTACTAAATTAACCACATAAAGCACTAGTTAATTATCAATTTAAACAATGTTAATAATGATCTTATAGTTAAATTCATAGTTATCTTTAACAGTAAACCTAAATCTACCTAGAGCTCTTCTGTTTAATTAACAGTAGTAGCAAATCTTAGTTAACTTCTTAATAGCTCTTCTTTTAACCTTGTAACTAGCTCTTTAAAGCAGTCTTATAAGTTATTTAACTAATAGATAACCGAATTAATAATGCAATTAACAAATTTCCGTCTCTAATAAATAGAATGCAATTATTTCTCTAGCTTCTAGAATCCACTAAGGATATCCCTATCTTCTCACGATTAGCACGGTTTTCTTGCCTTAAATTAGCAGATTCCTTAAGTTATCTAACTTAACGCCTATTCTATCCATATTAGTAATTAAGAAAAGGAAAGGTATTATAGTCTTAACCACATAGAAGGGTATCGTGCCTAATTCAGTAGGTATGTTTATTACGCCTTGTGTTTTTGCTAATCTAGCACTGAATTTAATCTCTACTTTAGTGCTTAGCTTAATCTTTAGTAATAGCATTAGCTTTATTAATACCTATAATTATTTAAGTCTAACCATTAATAATCCTAAAGCTCCTATATCTAGCAAGATGCCTCTAAAGACCTTATTAGAGTAATGTTCCTCTAAAACAAAGGTTATACTTTAATCCTTATATGGATTATGCTTTAGATAGGTATGTTTAAAGGCTTAATCTTATAAGGTTACGATCACCTTATTGTTACTTAGTTAAGGCCCTATGGTAAAGAATTATATAATGCTAAGTTAATTAAACTTTAATGTTAACGCTATTAGTTTATTAGCATTATCACTATCTTCTTCTTTATTAGCCTTAACGTAGATTTCTACTATTTTCCAGGCCTTATTATTATGCTTATTATTCTCTTTAATTCCTTAACCTTCTTAAGCTTTGTATGCTGTAAGGTATACTTAGAATTTTCCTTCTATTAGAGGTATTTAATACTTCTTACTCTTCCACTAATATTCTTTTGCCTATTAGCGCTCTTTTTCTAAGTGATTTATTAACTAGTAGTCGCTTTTGTTATAGATATAGCATCTTCCGCTATTACGGCATTAATAATAATAGCTATAGCTTTTGCCATAACCTCTTTAATTATACAGTTAATTATAGCGGTAGTCCGTAAACATCGTTTTATAATCTTCACGCTCTTTATTCTACTAATAGAATTAAACCGCTAATTTATTAGCTTTAGCAATCAAGATTAACTTACGAAAATCCCTTACAAGCCCTTTAAAACCAGGCGAATAATTATATTCAGCTTGCTTACACTCTAGTATACTAGAGATTACACTTAAGGTTTAATAATAAAGCTTTATATTAACTATTAAGGGTAGAAATAACCCTCTATAAACTCTTTTAAGTGTAGTTAACAGGATCTTAAGGCATTCTAGCTTAGTTTTATTAGGGTTCTAGGTAATAATTACCTTTAGCGTTATATTATTCCATTTATAGCGGTAGAATTACTAGTTACTTTCTATTTTAAAGCGTTAATAGATATTATTAATTATCTACTTATAGGAGAGGTTCCTATTTATTAGATAATTAAGAAAGTATTGCTTAGCATTACCTATAAGTATAATTAGAAGGGCTTTATAAAGGTATTCCTATAGAAGATTAAGCCTATTATATTTATTCTAAAAGAGATTAATCTTTAGCGTAAGAAAGTTATATATCTTTCTACTATAATAATTATTATCTTTATAGGTCTTTATAAGCTTAGTAATCTTCCTAATAATCTAATTCTCTTATTACAAAGCTAATAGTAGTGTGAATGGTAGTGTTTCTTAAGGTTATAAAGGAGTGTTAACTTCTAATAGTAGTTGCCTTAAAGGTAGATTATAAGGGATTTTAGTAAGGGGGGAATTAAGTATAGGATTAAGGGCAGAGAAAAATTTATTTAATAATAGTTACTTTTTAACTTCTTCTTTAGGCTATAGTGCTTTTGTTTCTTTATTAAGAACGTATACTAGTAAGTTAGTAACTTTACTAGATTTGTCTTATATAATGTAAACGCTATGTTCACAAAGGATATCTTGTAAATCGCGCACTAAGTGTCTTAAGGCGCGTTTAAAGGTCTTAAGGGTCTAATCTTAGAGATTATCTTAGAAGTTTTCCTAGAGCTTAAGATCTCTGTATTATCCGCTATTATAGATATTAATTAGCTAAGCGAGTTAGTTATTAAGTTACTAATCCTTAGCAATCTAAGGATCTAGCTCTTTAGAGCTCCCCTAGTTAGTTATAATAATCTAGAAGTGTTTCTAAAGTTATAGCAGTAGGCTAGACTTTTCGGGTCTTTTAGGTCTAGATATTATAGGTATTGTATTTTCTTGCGTTACGTTTTTCATTAGCTAGTAAGGGGCTAATTTAATCTCTGGTTTAGGAAGGATGCTTCTAGAGCTATAATTCCTGGTTAGTTAATTGGTTTTCTTGTGATGGATAATAAGATTAATTCTTCTATGTAAAGGTCCTTAATAACTTTAAGATAGAAGGGGTTAATCCCTTAGAAGCCTAATAACTAGAGCCATTAATAATCTTCCTTTAGCACACTTCTATAGTTAGAACCTAAGCTAAACCTAATAGAATTGTCTTTTCTTAGTAGTTCCCTAGCTTATCTATGGTTTTTCAACCACTAATCAGTGTTAGGAGGTCTCACAGAGGCAAGGGTCTAAGCACTAGTGTAGTTAGGGTTAAAGTGGTGATAATAATTAATAATGATCTTCTAGCTAATAGGCTACGTGGCTAAAGGTATTAAGGGCATTATGGGTCACGTGATTAACCCACTTGCGCGATGCACCCAATCATAGCGCAGCACTTGCGTTATGCTCCACTTTCCGTGCGCGGCTGGATTTGACTATTCCGACACTATAAGTATTCTTATATTCTATGCTATTCTAGCTTTAATCTACCTAGGAGACCCTAGATTCTAAGCATTATCCTAGGAAGTCCTTAACTAAAAAGTAGCTTAAGTAGGCTATAATAAAAGATCTAAAGGTATATTCCCTTTACCCCTATTCTACCCTTACTCTAAGTCTAATCTATAGTAATTAGGTAATCTATAAGGGATTTAATATGTTTCTTATAAGTCCTAATTAATTAATAGCCCTAGGCACTAGTGCTATAATATTATTAGTAAGTTAGTTTAATTTAGGCTTAGAAGTAAGGCTAACTAGTTTATATAGGGCTAGCTACTAATACTTGTTTTAACTATTAGGTTTAAAACTATAGCTATTTAAAGGTAATTAGTGCCTCTATTTTAGGCCTAATTTAGTGCTAATTTACTCTTAGCCTAATTTAACTAGCTAATAGAATAAACACTAGTAGTTAGTTAAAGTCTAGGTAGCTATAGTCACTAAGGGTAGTATAAGTGCTACTATATTAGTTTACTATTAACTCTAGTCTAGGTCTAATATTTCTCTAGGTCCTAGATAACTATTAGGACTATATAAAGAAACTCTATACTAGGAACTATAGTAAGAAGAAGAGAAGTATATCTATAGTAAGTCTAGGCTAGGCTAATACTAGGGGGATTAATATAATAAGATTATCTTTTAGTTATAGTGCTTAGATACTTATATAGTAAAGATAAACTAGCTCCTAGTTACTACCTTATTTACTAAGGGGTAGGCTAAGGTAATAGAGAGGGTAATTCTAGTTCTAAAGGAGGAGTAATATAGTTAGCTAGTTATAGTTTAGGAGAGGGGTAGAGATAAGCTAGTAGAGGTAATAATACTAGGTATTAATAGTTAAAATTAATCTAAAGACTATTCTAGAGTTATAGATCTATACCTAACCTACCTCTATCCCTATACTATATAATCTAGCGCTTCCCCCTAATTATTTATTATATCTATTCTATATTAATTAGCTCTAGCGCTTTAGAAGTAGCCTAGGTTCTCTATTTATCTATGTAAATTAGTAGCTAGATCTTACGCTAGTAAGTAGTATTAGAGTTATCTTATACCTAGGAACTATCTAGCTATAGATCTTGCCTTTAGGGGGTTATTTAGGGCTAGCCTTGCCTCCTATATGTCTCTAGGCTAGCGTAATTAGGGGCGTCTATAGTTATATTTAGGATAATTAACTATAATATAGTATTAGTCTTCTACTGCTTTGCCATAGCTATATAGGGGCAAAGTTACCCTAGGAATACCTCTCTAAAATAAAAACTTATTAAGGCTAATCTTTCCTATATATAATTAGACTAGTATTAAGGAGATATGTTTTTCTAGTCCTATATAGAATCTTTAGATTTCCTTTAGGTTATAGGTAGGTAGGCAGTCCTTAGTTAGTTCTCTTATAAGCCTATATTACCCTAGTTATTCCCTACTATACTAGTCTTCCTAGCGTTATTTCTATTCTTTATATAACTCTATCTCTAGTTTATTATTAATAAGGGAGGGTCTTCTCCTATATTATAGCACTATTTACACTAAGTTAGTAATGGTTTAGATCTTTATTACTATTCCACTATTTATAATTCTCTCTTTAAACTTCTATTTTATCTTATTAAGGTATAGGTCTAAAAGGGGGATATAAGTCTTAACCTCTAGTTAGGTAATAGGTATAGCCTTAAATACGCTAGTTATAATTTAGAGATAGGTTAATTAGTCTATTATAAAGCTTTTAACTATTCCTTTTAGTTTCCTACCCTTCTTAGTTAGGGTATAGTAAGCGCTTACTCTATAGGTAAGTATAGGTTAAATTACTTATATATATAGGAGTTAGGTATCTCTAAAGCTATAGCCCTAGGCTAATGCTACTAATATAAAGAGTGTAAGCCACTGCTAGGTAAGCTTACCTTTTAGGATATTCTTATAAGCACTTTAGTTAAGTTTTCTATTAACCTAAACTCTAAGAAACCTATATAACTCTATAGGTACTATCTCTTCTATTCTAAGCTAAACCCTAGCCTAGGGGGGTTAGTAAGCCTTACTAAAATATATAAGTTTAGTCTTTACTAGGTTAAACTTTACTCCTGCTTTTTTTGCCTATTCTTTATAGACTTTCTATATAGCTTTAAGCCTTTTCTAGGTCTAGGCTATGTTTTTACTAAACGCTACTATATTTATATTATTAGTAAATCCTATAGCTACTATATCTAGGATAGCCTAAAGGTATATATAAAGCTTTGCTAAGTAAAGAAGGAAGAGGATTAGTAAAAAGGGTAAGCCTTATAGGGTACTTACTTTAATCTTAAAGGGTTTTAAGAGTTTACTATTAAAGCTAAGCTAGCTTATTCTATCTATAAGGAAGCTATGTATTATAGCTATTAGCTAGTATAGTATGCTTATTTAGATTTATAAGTTAATTAGGTATAGGTAGCTAACTCTATTAAATGCTAATAAAATATCTATCTATACTAATAAAGTAATACTGCCTCTGCCCTAGGCCTCTCTTATGCATTCTATAAGGACTCTAATTATAGTTTTTATTAATCTATTTATCCTATTTCCTATTTATAGTTTAGAGAGAAGGCCCTTTACCTTAGTAAAGGCTATAAGCTACTTTATAATTACTACTTCTATAATCTTTCCTACTATATTTAGTAGTAAGATAGGTCTCTATACATTAGCTTTTCTTATCTCCTTAGTTATTTTGCCTAGTTTTCTAATTACTACTACTCTTATAGTCTAGAACTAGGCTAGGAAATACCTTACTTTAAGGATAGCGTTTAGTAGTTAGGCTATAGCCTCTTTAGCTAGCTCTTCGCAGGCTTTAATAAGGCCCGCT
The DNA here is from genome assembly GCA_022702365.1 of Epichloe sibirici. Taxonomy (NCBI): domain Eukaryota; kingdom Fungi; phylum Ascomycota; class Sordariomycetes; order Hypocreales; family Clavicipitaceae; genus Epichloe; species Epichloe sibirici. Next base: position 403,167 of record JALAAE010000001.1, on the reverse strand, counting down.
AGGAGTTCGTTATCTCCTAGGGCTTTCTAACTAGCTATGTTTAATAGGATGTTCGCGATATCCTCTACTCCGAATCGTTCTTCATCCGGGAACGGTGCGTTATTAAGCCTTTATATGCTATAGTATTATAGAATATAGAACTTACCTTATTAACCCTTTTACTAATCTATAATAATTCTATAAATATATAAGGATATTAATCTAAATAACTATAGAAGAGTTAAATAAAAGGCACTAATTCCTATTAATACCTAATATAAAAGAGTAGTACTAGACTAATTAAAAGTATAATAAATATAGTAAGGAAGCCTATTATAGATAATTACGCTTCTAAGGTATTAGAAGTATTCTATATACTAAGAAATGCTATATATATAGTAAAGAAGGTTATTAGTTAATTAAATACTTTAAAGAGAAATATAAAAAGGTATATTAATACTTTAAGAACTACTACCTTATAGAACTAATAACCCCTTCCTATAATACTTTCCTTAACTAGTATAAAGGTAAAGAGAATAATAGTATTCCCTCTAAAGAAAATAAGATTTTTACCTATATAATAGAACTTAGATTTAAGAAAGAAGGTAAAGAAAGTAAAATACCTATAAGCTTCTTTATATAAGGTATAATAATTAATAGTTATATAACTATAGAGATTCTTATAAATTAAGTAGCTACCTATACCCTTATAAAGAAGGATTTATTTAATCTCTAATAACTAAAGAAAGCTTTAACTACCTTTCTTCTTAAAGACTACTACTCTTTAAATATATTCTAAGGCATAATTCCTAATACTAAGGCTATAGGCTACTTATTAGTAAGGCATTCCTAATTTCTTACTTTATAGTAGTTAATCCCTAAGATCTAGCTTAATAAATCTAGAGCTAGGGAGGTAATAATTAGATTTAGAAGTAGAAAACTAATCCCCTTTATTAGATTAATTAATATGCCTACTCCTTTTAGTATTATCCTATTTTATATAATGCCTATAAACACTCCCTTCTTAATATATCTTATAGATATAGATTGCCTTAAGATTAACTTCTATATCTCTTAGAATATCCTCTAATAAGGTAATATTAAAGTCCCTATTATATATAAATAGGGATATCTATAGATACTTCTATAAAAAGAAAGATTAATTACTTAGAGCTATTTAACCAAGGTTAAACTACGGCGCTTATATTGCTAATTTAGTTATCCTTCTGTTTGCTAACTTTATAATATGCTTTCTAAATTAAGCTATAAGGTAAATTATAAAACTATTAGATAATTAATAAGGATTTACTACTAATATTAAATAAATATAGATAACCTATATTACTTTAAATTTACCCTTAAGGATAAATATAACTTTAATTATAAAGTAATTATAGATATTATATATCTTAATAGTAACTGCCCTATCCTTTACGCTATTAATATAGCTATATTATTTAATATAGCTAGATTTCTTAAGGATATTATAGTAAAAGCAATATAGGAAGCCCTTTAACTATGCTAGATTAATACCTACTAAGGTCCTCTAGATTAGATTATAACTAATGCTAGCATAATATTTAGAAGTAAGGAATTCCGCTAATTTATAGCTTTAATATTAATCTTAATTAAAGAAGTCCTTATTAAAGCATACTATAGCATTAGTAAGGTTAAAAGGTATTATAAGCTACTCTAAAGAGCCTATAATATTATCTAATATAAATGTCTAATAATGCCTAAAGCTATAGCCCTATAAATAGCTATAAAAGCCCTTAATAACACTATAGGCCTAAATAGCATTATCCTAACCCTCCTAGTCTTTAGTGCTTATCTACGAATAGTTAATAAATCCCCTTTATTACCTAATATTAAGTAATAAGCCCTTATAGTGTAAAAGGTAATAAAAGAGATTAAAAGATTATATACCTTATAAAAAGTTAATAAAGCCTTTACTATAAGAAATAGCCCTAATACCTTACTAACTCTTAAACTCCTACTTATCTTACCTATACTTATATAGTAAGAAAAAGAAGGATAGTAAGGCCTATATAAGCTTTTTATAATAGATAGAGAGAGCTATACCCTTAACCTTTTATAAGGCCCTAAAGTCTTTAGATTAACCTTTATTAAGCCTTATAATAAAGACCTTAATAGGGAGAAGCTATTGCTAGAAGGAGGTATTAATCTAGAGGTAATTAAGGGAGAGAACTAAGAGGTATAAATTAAAAATATAATACCCTTAGTTCCCCTAAAGAGAAGGCCTAGAAGACCCTAAAAGAACCCTTTAGTAATTATTAATTAGGCAGATTAATTAGTAAATAACCCTAAGATTTTCCTATTAAGTAAAGAGAAGGTAGACTTTAAGCTTATAATTTAATTATATAGAGAAGGCACTATTATAACCCCTAGTAAACCCTTTAAACTCTTAATAAAAGCTAAGATTAATACTTTAATTAATTAAGGTATATTTAAATTCACTACCTTTAATAAGAGAAAGCACTAAGGGATTTAAATCTTTAATTCCTATATTATTAATAAGGTAAAAGGAAAGATAGGCTAACTATATAAGAAATTAAGGCTTATTATCTAAGGCTTTAGTAATAAAGCAAAGTAAGTAATTCTTATATAAGCCCTAATAATCTAGAGAGTAAGCTAGCGTTTAATCCTTATAATTACTCCCTCTTTTCTTAGTAAAGGACTTCTTCTATAGATTTAAGATATTATATAGGCATATATATAATCCTAGACACTGCTAAATTAAATAATCCTTACCTAACTCCCTATCTAAATTTGTGATTAATATCCTAAGAATATAATTATAAGAGTTATTAAGCCTTTTTATAGCATTATAGAGGCTAGTATGTATTAGTAAGTAACTTACTATAAGTACTATAGAGAGAATCTCTAGATAATAATATTAAGTTATAATCTATGCTTACTAGTAATATCCACTAAAAGCCTTTACTTTAGATATATAGGAATGTAAACTAATAATACTCTTAGTTTATTAGATAAGAGATTCTTATAGCTAGAAGAAGATTAATTAATTACTACTAAATTTGCTATAAAACTAAAGTAATTTATTAAGCCTAATAATCCCCTTATATTTAATAGTAGAATTATTTAACTAACTAATAATACTATTAAGATATAGTAGAAAGGGTAAAGTAATAAGCTTTAATTAATCCTACTAGAAGAGCTAATAAAGAAGTATATTAAGTAAAGGGCTTAAGGTACCTATATTACTTTAATCTACTAACCTAAGGCAAGCTTTAACCTCTCTATTACTATATAATACTAAGAGCTAACTATTAAGAATATTAAAGAACTTAATTACTATATTAAGTAGTAAATAGATTATTTAGATTAAGGATTAATATTTATACTACTTAATCTTATAAAGGTAAAGCTTTTTATATTTATTAATAGATTATTTACTAATAACTAAGACTTTACCTTATAGCTAGGCTATATATTAATCCTAGCTAATAAGGAATATAAAGATAGTAGGTTTATAGTATAAGGTAATATTATATACTATAGCTTAATAAAGAGTAAGAGAGTTATAAGAAATATACTTGCTTTAGAGGTTTATAGTATAGTAGTAAGCGTTAATATAGCTTACGTAATTATAATAACACTAAAGATAATTATAGACTAATTAAATCTCCCTATAATCCTAATTATAGTCTATACTAATTTATACTTATTATATAAATACCTTATTAAGCTTAGGACTATAAAGAAGAAGTAGCTAATAATTAATATTATAGCTCTTTAATAATTATATAAATACTATAAGCTTTATAAGATTAGATAGATTAATAGTAAAGATAACCTAGTAAATATATTTATAAAGGCAATACCTAATAAGGCCTTAGAGAGATTTATTATAGGTAATATAGTAATAGTCTAAATAAAAGGATAGGTTACCTATACATAAGGTTACCTATATAGGTCTTAGAACTAAACTTAGCCTTAGAAAGAGAATAAAATAGTATCTTTATAGGCCTCTAGGGTAATATTACCCTAGAAGGAGAATAAAATAGTACCCTTATAAGCCCCTAGGGTAATATAGCCTTAGAGGGAGGAAAAAGGGTACCCTCCTAAGTCTCTATAGTAATATAGCCCTAGAGAGAGGGTAAGATAATACTCTTTAATAAAGAGTACCTAAGCCTTTAGGATAGTATAGTCTTAGGGAAAAGAGAAGGGAGTATAAGGGGGTATAGGGAGGTATAATCTAATATTATACCTATAGGGAAAGAGATTATAGGTAACCCTTCCCTAGGAATATAATTTAATATTATATTATAGATAAATAAAGGGGTAAAGAAAAGATAACTATAGATACTATAGGTAGTATTATATAAGAAAGAAGAAAAGGAGATTAAAGAAGCTAGTTATTAAAAACTAGTAGTAAGTAAGGAGAAGGGGAGGATAAGGCCTATACCTATTATTTTTATTTATTTATTCCTTTCTTTATATTATATATTTATTTAATTCTTATCTCTTCTCTTCTTAGATTAATATTATATATTAATAATTATATTAAAAAGAAAGAGGTTTTAATATTAGAATAAGTATAATATTAATCGCGGTATATAGCTATAATTACCTAGTAAAACGTTAGGCCATAGGGCTATGCGCGCGCGTAACGCAAGGAGCCCTACTTATAGCCTATAAGCCTACCCTCTAATAGGGCAAGGACCCATAAGTTAGGTAACCTATAAATGCTCTGCGTTTGTGGCTACTTTTCATAATCTAGAAAAGCCTCTCTTTTCCTCTCTTCTTTCTAACTAGATACTAAGCCTTGAATAGAAGAATCATACCTATTCCCTAGGCTATCCAATTGATCCTGACGTTAGGAACCCTGTGATTCCAACAGATATAAACTAATTAAATAAGCGACTTAAATAGTAGATTAAATAATAATAATAAGGGATCTATTATATCCCTCTAGCCCTTAAGAAAGTAAAGTTATTTATATTTATAAAGAGATCTCTTACTAATAATAAAGATCTAAGTACCTAGATTAGATTTATTATTATTAGTAGTAATAAGGAAGAAAAAGAGAATGTTTTTATAATATAAGGTAATATTATTATATATAGCTTAATAAAGAGTAAGTATATAACTTATAGTACTCTTACTTCTAAATTATATATAATAGTCTAAGGTACTAATTTATTATTATATAAGTATTATGATTAATAGTTTTAGTAGTCTAAGTACTAATAGTCCTTTCTCTTAATCTAAGTAACTTATATAATTAATACTTAATATTATAATTATAAGAGAGAAATAATAAGGTTTCTTAAAAGGTAAGATTTTAACTATTAATTATATTCTTTATAAGCTTAAAGTAATTTTTTAGCTATACTATAAGAGGCTTAGTTAAGTAATTAGTTTTATATATTAAAAGCTTTAGGTTTACTCTTTTCTAAATCTCTTAGCTTTATATAGCTTACTTTAATACTTTATATTATTTCTTATATTTCTCTAATAGTACTAATTTAATATTTATCTTAAGGCTTAGGTTATAAGAGGTTAAGGTATTTATTAGAAGTATAGTTATTTAGTTAAGATAAGGTCAATGTATACTTTTTATACTAAGGGGTATATAAGAAGTTATAGGTCTAAGCGTAAACCTCTTAGGTTTACAACTCTTATATATATAAGGGAAAAAAGATATATATATAATATAATAATTAATAGGGCTTCTTAATAATAGGTTATAAAGAAGATAAAAATTAATAATAGTTATCTAGCTTTAAAAGAGAGATGATAAGCATTCCTTTTATAGAGGGAAAAAGCCTATCTAGCTAAGGTTATATATATTATATGCATTCCCCTTGCATTCTAACGCGCGTGTGGGCACGGATGATCACAATCTCCGTGCTACCTGTTGCTACCCGGGCGACAGTCTGCCGTCTGCCCTCTTACCTCCAAAACTGCTCGGGAATGATTCGACGCCGCGTTTGATATCCATCGGTTGGCATCGACGCTCTCAACGTTGAACCACGATGAAGTCGCCGTTGGCCTCGCTGCTGTGGCGCTCGCTCCGCGTATACCAAGTCTTTGGGGCCAACACGGATGTAGGCAAGACCATCTTCACGACATTGTTGGCCAGAACCGCGAAGAAGCAGTCGAAGGATGAGCAGGTCGCTTTTTTGAAGCCTGTGTCGACGGGTGCACCAGATGAAGCTGATGATCGGTGTGAGTTGTTCTCATATCCATGTCATTTGGGGCAACTCCAACTAATGAACTGGCACAGATGATTTGATAGAAAACTACCCAATGAAGGTCTTCGGATCTTGCCTAATGATAGCATGAGCAGACACATAGCTCGCTTCGCACCTGGTGTATCTCGCAGCACACTGTATCAGTATGACATCCCGTGCAGCCCGCACACTGCAGCCCTGGTCTCGGGCAGAGTACGTCGTCGACTTGACCAACCCATGAGATAACGTAGCTGAACACGGGCTCAACTAATGCTATCCCGTGCAGCCCGTTCCATCGGATGAGGCTCTTCTAGCCAAATGCCGCGCCTTCGCCACCCAGTGCGCTGCCAAGGACAATGGCTGGCTGTTCATGGAGACAGCCGGCGGTGTCCACTCCCCTGGACCATCGGGCAAGACTCAAGCTGATTTGTATATACCACTACGTGCGCCGACATTGCTTGTGGGTGATTCCCGCCTGGGCGGCATTTCACAGACGATATCTGCATTCGAGTCCCTCCGGATCCGCGGCTATCATGTCGAATCAGTGTTGCTCTTCAAGGACAAGACGTACGAAAACTATCGGTATCTGGCCGAATATTTCAAGGAGAACTATGACATCCCCGTGAGCAGTTTGCCCGTACCACCCAAACGCGATGAAAGTCCGCAAAGGGACGAGGAAGCCATGCGGAAATACTACGAGCGAAAGGATTGCGAGGAGGTCACAAGACAAGTTTTGGAGTCGTTGCATGTGAACCACAATAACGCCTGGCCGCATTGGGCTCAATGGCTACCAAGGCAAGCCAGCATATCTGGTACCCCTTCACACAACAAAGCCTGGTTGGCCCAAAGGAAATCATGACAATCGACTCTGCACACGGTGACTACTTTCAAACACTCGCGCCGTCAGCCCAGGGCAACAACATTTCCGCTGAAGCACCGGCGTTGCGATCATCATTCGATGCCTCTGCTTCATGGTGGACCCAAGGACTAGGCCACTCTAACCCAAAGCTCACTCTTGCAGCTGCCTATGCCGCTGGCAGGTACGGTCATGTCATGTTCGCTTCGGCCATCCACCAGCCTGCCATGGCTCTCGCCGAGACGCTCCTCAAGGGCATGCAGAATCCCCGTCTGAGCCGCGTATTCTACTCCGACAATGGCAGTACCGGCACAGAAGTCGCTGTCAAGATGGACTTCGCGCAGCGAGAATGCGCTATGACTGGGGCACAGATCAGAAACTAGGCATCCTAGGACTCAAAGGTGCATATCATGGAGATACCATGGGCGCCATGGACTGCGCCGAGCCGGGCATCTACAACGAGAAAATAGAGTGGTACGAAGGGAAAGGCTACTGGTTGGATTATCCCACAGTGCTCTGCAAAAATGGCAAATGGAGCGTTACCGTGGCGGATAGCCTCAAGGAGAGCTTTGGTTCCGGGCGAGCCTATGCCACCTTGAATGACATATTCGATGTTGAAGCCCGTGAGGCGTCAGGAGAGCACGTCATCTACCAAGATTATATAACCTTGACGCTGGAAACCCTCCGAGCCCAGGGCCGCAAGTTCGGCACCCTGATGCTAGAGCCAATCATTCTCGGTGCAGGCGGCATGGAGTTTGTGTTAGTACAAATCCCTACTCATTTTCCGCCTTTGCCTTGTTGACTTTCCTTATACCGCCATTCATCAAAAGGTACTGACAAAAGCTCCTTTCTGCTCACCCGTAGCGACCCCCTCTTCCAACGCACCCTAGTGAATGTCGTCCGCAAATCCCCCCATCTCTTCGGCACCGCGACACAGCCCACTTCTGCAGACGACCCCAATGAATGGTCAGGCCTCCCCGTCATCTTTGACGAAGTCTTCACGGGCCTCTATCGCCTCGGGCGCTTTACGCCTTCCTCGTTCCTGGGCGTTCATCCCGACATCTCCGTCCACGCCAAGCTCCTCACAGGCGGTCTCGTACCGCTCTGCACAACCCTTGCCTCGGAAAACATCTTCAACGTCTTCCTCAGTCCCGACAAGACGGATGCGCTGCTCCACGGGCACAGCTACACGGCGCACCCGATCGGGTGTCAAGTCGCTCTGGAGTCGGTAAGAGAGATGCAGGGCATGGAAGAAAGGGGCGCATGGGACTGGGCTCGAGCACAGGGATGGAAGCGATTGGAGGGAGAGGGAGGGGGAGAGGGAGGGGGAGAGGGACAGCCGCCGGAGCACAAAGTCGACGTGTGGTCTACGTGGCCGCGCGAATTTGTGGAAAGCTTATCCCGGCTGACGGATGGCGTGATTGGCGCGTGGGCGTTGGGCAGCGTGCTGGCCATTCATCTGAAGGACTCGGCTGGCTCGGGGTACAGTAGCAACGCTGCTCTTGGCCTGCGGGAGAGATTGAACGCAGGAAGGACAGGTGGTGAGAGCGGCCCGTGGAACGTACACAGTCGGGTGCTAGGGAATGTTTTGTACGTCATGGCCAGCCAGGTCACGTCCGAGGAGAGCGTGAAGCAGCTCTCCGAGTTGTTGATGGAGAGCATCAACAAGGGAGCAGACGGACGCCTTTAATGAATACGGCCACACGATATATACACCTTGGGGACTCAATTTGTTCTTCCAACTGAAATCCCCCCAAAAAAGAAATTATAATAAGGGCCTTGCAAGCCCCGGGCATTAGCAGCTAGCCTACGGAGTAAGTAGTCTCTAGATGACGAAATAAACATTAACTTGAACCCCCAATTACATTCTTTCCAACTAATGTCGCCCCCCCAGAGGCGTACTGGAATTGCGATGCCACACATATGTTCTCGAACCTCGTCCGTCACGATGAAACACGAGCCTTGTCTGCAACGCTGTGTACCAGATCGAACTTTTTTTTTTTCCCTCACACAAGCTGTTCACGTCCACACGCCCCCCCCCCCCCCCTTCTCTCTTTCCGATTGTCGCAGGCGGCAACATTTTTCAACTTCCCCTCACACCAACAGTCTTTGCTTTATACATGCTCATATTGCAGCAGCACTAGTTTTACAGAGCCAAAGCAGAAAAAAAAGCAACATGGTAGCCCGCAGCAGCGCCACCACCAGTCGTTTGTCATTTGTAGACTCGGGCGCCGCAGAGCAAGACGAAGAGAACAGTTACGCCCCCTCCACGAGGGGCGGATTCTTGCCATTTGCGGCCAAGAGAATGTCCCGCGCCATCTCCTGGTTTCTGAGCAAGGCGCTCAGCCACTCCGACGCGACCGACACGCCGCACTCGTCGTGATGGCCATGGTTGTGCTCCGTCTGGTCGCGCTTGCTGAAGCTGATGCCGAACGAAGGTTTCCAGCAGTTGTCCTGGCTGCGAGCGGCTCGGAGACCACAGATTTCCTCCTCCTTGCAGGCATCGCGGCACTTTTGGTCCGATTTCCAGCCTCGGCTCTTGCGGGCCATGTACTCGTCGAAGAGGGCCTCGTCCTTTTCAAATGCAGCTGTGAGGTTGTGCCAGAAGGAAGGGGACAGCTCGGCGGCCGGGTCGGTCAGCGGGGGGGACACGGCGCGGCCGTAGACGTCCTTGGCGGAGTAGTACTTCTTCCAGAGGGGACCGGAGTCCTGGTAGCCTTGGGTTCCCATATCGGCGATGTAAGTTGTGGCATCGAGTACGGCAAAGGTGTCGGGGTCGACGTCGTACACCCTGAACGAGGGGTGGCCGGACGTGGGCGTCAGGGATGGACAAATGTAGGAGACGGCCAGTGCGTTGGCGTGCGACCGATCCGTGTAGTTTGCGTAGCTGATTTGGAAATGGTCGACGTGCGTGTGGCCGAAGAACATGGCCTTGATCGTCTTGGCGTATCGCACAACGATCTGGTCGAAGTAGTTGGATCCGTCGGGCAGCGCGTCGGACACGCCAAGGGGCATGTGTCCTATGATGTAGACATTCTCCCCGTCGCGCTCCGCGGCGTCGAGCTCCTTGGCAAGCCACGCGAGCTGGCCGTTGGGGTCCCTCTCCAGCGTCTTCTGGTAGAGGGCAAAGTTGAGGCGGTAGTACATGTTGGTGTTGAGGGAGATGACGCGGAGGTTGCCCTTGGGGTACTTTGTCGAGTAAGCACCAACGGCCTTGGCTTCTGCCAGGGACGAGTTGCCCACCCAGCGGGACCACTCCTTGGCAAGACTGTCGTAAAGCCATTGGGTGTCGTTGCCAACGGATTGGGGCTTGAAAATGTTGGGCGGGTCGGCTTCGTGGTTTCCTGCCGTTCCGTAGACGAAGTCGATGTAGCCGTGCATGGCTTGGTAGCTGTGCTCGACTAGAGGGGATCATTGTTTTAGCTGGGGGGTTGGTGATGAACCCAAGGGGCGCGGAGCCATGTATTGTTTTTTTTTTTTTTGGGGGGGGGGGGGGGGGAGGATGCAAAAAGGCTTACTGAGGTTTTCGTTGTACTCCCTACTGGTATTGTACAAGCCATGGTCGACAATGTCGCCCGTGAACAGGGCAAACGCAGCGTCTGGGAACTCCTTCCTGATGTACTCGTACATGCTCTTCTCCAACGTCATGGGCGTGTCGCAATTGTGGTCTCCAAACGGACCAGCCGGGCGATCCGTCCTGCCCGGGATACGGTCCTGGGGGAAGGGTCTGCAAAAGAAAAAAAAAACAATGGCCATCAGTCCAAAGTGCCCGCTGACCTACTTCCTCAGGGGATGGGCATCTATCTCTTTTTACCTGCAGCAAGTGGGCTTCTTGCAGTCGGCGCTGGCACCTTCCTGGTACAAGGGATCGATATGAACATCCGAGTACTGGATGACCTGGAGCGGCTTCTTGCCGCCGCCGCCGCCGCCGCCGCCTTCAACACCTTTGCTCCCGGCAGCAGAGCTCGTTTCCAACGACGGCAAGGGCACGGCCCACGCGTCCACTTTGGGCACGTCGCATAATCCGAGAAACGAGACGCAGAACTGGACCGAAGTCGGCGACTCGAGTTCCATTGTGCGGATGATGGACGCGAGGATCGGTGCCTCGCGCTCGACAACTCCATCGCAGAATTGCTTATCGTATTTCTACACTTTTCTTGTGAGTGAATACATCTAGGATGGAGCAATTGCTGGAAACGATGGAGAGCTATGCTATGACGAACGGTATTCTTGGCGCAGAGCTGCTTCCCGAGGGAGGCGAATGCTTCGTCGCCCCCTTCAAGAAGGCCCTTTGCCATTCCAAGGACAAGCTAAAAGGGAAGAAGCGTCAGCTGGCTGGTGCACCAATGGTTGTGACTGAAATCTGAGGGACAACCCATGGTTTGATGCATATAGAAATCCACAACTCACATGACAGTCATCGCACGTCTTTAAAGACGCCGCAAGGTTTCCCATTCCGGAATCCGTCTCCGTCTCGTCCGCCGGCGTCCGGGCGTCCAATGACCTCGGCATCTGCCCGTGGTCCGGTCCGGCCGCCGCGGTGACGGCCAGGCACGCGGCCAGTGCTGTTAATACGGTAGGCAGGCGCATGTCTGTTCTTTGCGTTCCTGGAAGAAAAAAAGGGAACAAAAGGTGACGGTAGGAGCAAGCGGATGTCTGTGTACCTTGAGAGGACAGACTGTCAGGGGAAAGGGATGGGCCGAGAGCAGCATGGCAAACGTTGCAGTTTTTAAAGCTTTTGCCATGGTTGGGGACAGAAGGGATGTGATGCGTGATTGATCAATGATGGGCAATGGGCAATGGGATTTTCTTGGCTCGGTGCGCCTGACTGACATGATTTTAAAGTTGACTTGTTTCCGGCCGCCGTGCCTGATCGGACTGGCAGACGGACGGACCCGATACGATTCAGCCAACCAGGCGTCTCCATTTATAAGTTACCCATCCTCTCAGCCAGCCATGAACCTTCTTCTCTCCCCCGTGGGCTGCCACATGTTTGTCGCACGGAAATACCAGGGGATAAGGGCACTTTATGTTGTGGCGTGGCCACGCCCAACATCAGATGTCTTGCGGGGGTTTGGCTGAGATATATATATCAATCCAAAGACTCAGAGTAGGTGAGTCGGTTGCAGGCGAACCTGTCCTGGACTTTCAATCAGCTGCTGTATGTTCCCCCCCCTCCTGTCTTTTGGCTGATTTCTTGACCAAAATTTTCTCCCTAAACGTGGCTGTAAAGTGGAATAGTAGCGTGTAGATGTTTGGCAAGTTGAGCGGGCCTGAGTTGTATGGCGGTGCTGTAGTCCGCCACCGAAGCTGAGATCAGGTCATTTTGAAGGAAAGAAGTGACATGGATCCTTGCTTCACCGAGAGTTTATCATGAAATGCACTAACGAAGAGGCGGTGGAACTTGGTCGCAGTTGGACAACAAGGCGGATTGTAGCATCTTCATCACTTTGTGTTTATCCTGTTGTTTGTCAGATGGCGCAGGGCCTCGGCTCGTAACAAAGTTCGACTTGCGCATTGTTCATCATGACAAGCCTGCATTCCGCCCAACAAGCTGTGGCAAAGTTGCCAATCTGTCCCGAGTCCTGACAAGGGTGACACTGCATGAATATTGGCAAATGACTAGAAGAGTCCTCTGCACTGAGCCGCGATTTGCGACACGACTACACCTCAAAGTTGCTAAGATGAGAAGGCCGTTACCCAGCGACAAAAGGAGCCGAAATACTATTTCAGACCCATGTAACTGGCATGTCAGCAGGAGAAAGCGCACAGGCACTATGTATAGCAAAAGAAGTCGACGAGCTCTTGGAGAGTGACAATTCCCACTCGTGCTTGCGATCTAGGTGAATACTTGCATGAAGCACTTGAACGTCTGGTAATAACGGAGGCGTACTGACACAAACGAAATGTAACGCCGGATCTGGATCATGTGTGGCACTGGACGCTGCCCAATACTCTGTCGACACTTGTATTGTTTTCAACCTACTTGTCGTTTGATATCACGAGAGGGCTCCTCTGTTAAAAGTGTCGGCTCATCCCAGCTCATTGACATCGACCGGACACCTAGTGAAACTTTCAGCCATGTTTGAAGAGACACAAGAAATGGAACGAATGTACTTCCGTAAGAGCGGTCGTAGCGGTCGTAGCGGTTGCAATCGACAAAATCATTGCCTGACCCGAGAAAGATGACACTGACAGGGTGCTTACTGATAACTATGTATTGGATAAGATAAAAGAGATCGAGGCGCAGTCCCACCAAGGGTGCGCGATGCTATCTTTAGCCTAGCGATTCTCTCTCGTCAGGTTAATATAAGCCCGGCGCTTCCGCATAAAAAAAAAATTGCACAGAGAATGTTGGGGGGAGGTGGGGAGGATGGTGGGCGACGACGGAAGGGAAGGAGCGATCATGGCAGCGATCATGGCAGCGGCTGCGACGCGTTTGACGCTGGATGGTGACAAGTTTTACTCCGTATGATCGATCGCCTACTACCTTTACTCCGTAGTTGCGACACACACAAACATGCCACTCATGTAATGGCTCTCCGGAGGAGGTCACGCAAACTACTCGAGGCCCAGGCCAACGTGTCCGCGAGCCAGGAAGCCGACCCGACTTATTTGCCGTGCAACCAATCAACGTGGCACGGGTTGTCGGGACAAGCATCGACGAGACCACCCGGCCTTCGGATGAGTGGTCATCATTCAACGCGAAACCAAACACCACACCGAGACGGCTTGCCGATGGCCAGTCCCGAGCTTCCGAAAACCCGCGCGTTGCGAGCACGAGGCTGTGAGTCGTGAGTCAGTCTGCGGGGGGGGTGCGGTCGGCTTCGTAAACCGCCAACCCTCATACACTGGTCTGGCTGGTCTGGGGTGCAATGCTTGCGGTTTTGCTATAAACATAAAAGGCTCAGACAGACCCCTCCCAAGCTTGCTTGCTGTCCAGACGTCTTCGAACCGACAACACCAATCGATTACTTGGCTGTGAGCCGGGCTTGGAAAATTGAATGCCTGAGACGCCCACGACCCAGTCCGCCATTTTAGCCGAACAGACGCAGACACTAATAAGCTCCGGTTGCAAGCATTGGGCTTCGCGTTCGTCGAAGCTAGCATGGCGTTGATAGAGTACCTCCTGTCACCGTGGGCAATATCAACTGTAATCGGCTTGGTTATTTTTTCCTACCTATTCGATTATTTCGTCACCTTTGCGCCATTGCGAGGAATACCGGCTCCGTTTGGCGCACAGTTTTCGAATCTTTGGTTACTTGCCGTCAGTCGACGTGGACATCGCTCCAAGACGGTTGATCAATGCCACGCCAAGCTCGGCAAAATAATTCGTATTCAGCCTAATCATGTCAGTATTGCTGTCGATGAGGCCATTTCCGTCGTCTACGGTCACGGCAACGGGCTCCTGAAATCGTGCGTGAAACCCAGCCCGCTGCTTACATATTTCCAGTCATTCGCGTCTAGTCATTTAACCTCGGATCTTGCAGTGATTTCTATGATGTTTTTGTGTCACTGTGCCGCGGTCTGTTCAATACACGAGATAGGATGCAACATTCGCGCAAGAGAAAGATGGTATCGCACAGCTTCTCGGCCAAATCCATCGTCCAATTCGAGCCTTATATCCATGCGAACCTGGTTTGCTTCGTCAAACAACTCGACAAGCTGATCGACAAGAGCTCGCAAAGGACCAGGGATGGCAGCAAGGAGGCGCACATTGACTGTCTACGGTGGTTCAACTTTCTAGCTTTCGACGTCATCGGCGACCTGGCCTTTGGAGCCCCATTTGGCATGCTTGAGAAGGGCGCGGATATCGCCGAGATCAGGTCCTCTCCCGACAGCCCCCCAATGTATGCGTCGGCGATTGAGATTCTCAACCGGCGTGGCGATGTAAACGCAACACTTGGGTGCTACCCACAGCTGAAACCCTACGCGAAATGGATTCCCGATCCTTTTTACAGCAAAGGCCTGGAAGCCGTTGAGAATCTTGCCGGCATCGCCATCGCCCGGGTCAAAGCTCGTCTTGAAAACCCACCGGATGTGGATCGCAGTGACCTTCTTGCTCGATTGATGGAAGGCAAAGACGACAAGGGAGAGCCTCTTGGGCGCGAAGAATTGACTGCTGAGGCCTTGACTCAGCTCATCGCCGGGAGCGACACTACATCAAACACCTCCTGCGCTCTCATGAATCATCTCGTCCGTAACCCACGTGTTCTCGAGAAACTACAGAAGGAGCTCGACGCAGCGATTCCCGAGGGCGTGCAAGTACCAACATTTGACATGGTCCGCGATCTCCAGTATCTTACGTGGGTCATCAACGAAGTTCTCCGCCACCACTCCACCTCCGGGATCGGACTGCCTCGCCAGATTCCCCCGGGCTCCCAGGCATCACCTTCCATGGGCACTACTTCCCGGCTGGCACTGTCCTTAGTGTACCAACCTACACGTTGCATCATTCAACGGAAATCTGGGAGACGATGCCGAGGAGTTCAGGCCGGAGAGATGGGAAAACGTCACTACGCGACAAAAGAATGCTTTCAATCCATTCAGTCACGGACCAAGGCTTGTATCGGACGCAACGTGGCCGAAATGGAAATGAGGCTGATCGTCGCAACGTGGGTGAGGAGGTACGCCGTGAGGCCTAGACAAGGCGAGATGAAGACCAGAGAAGGCTTTTTGAGAAAGCCCATGGGATTGGAAGTTGGGCTGTCTCACAGACGAGTGGCCAACGCTTGCTTGCCATCTTTTGTTCATGTCCAGAAGGGCGACAATTGCTGAGCTCGATCTATCTGATGTGCTTGACGCTATAAGGGTTATTGTACTTGCTTTGTGAAAAAAGGACGGGTTTTTGTGGGAGACTGCAAATGGGCGGCTATATCAAATAGAACAACGTGTGCTATTTTTCGTTCGTTCCACAAGTATTTGCAAGTTCTCAATGTATGTTGTATGTTCCCACATGTATACATCAGGCCCTTCCAAGGCCGTATGTATGTTTGAAGCGGATATCCATCCGGCTCTCAAATCCGGCTTCCATTTCAAAAACGTCTTGTCAAACGGCAACGGCGGCCTTATTGGTCTGCGGATTCTACGATGTCCCACCCAGCCAGCCCCTGCGGATCCCGATCTACCCCTTGACATGTGTATGTAATATCGTACAGCTCAGGTTTCCAAGGATCCGATCTTGGCAATGGCGTCATCTGCCTCCCAGGGTTTCCCTGGAGATCCAGCTCCGTAAAATCGCGTTCCCCGCGGCACGGCTTCCGCAGCTTCGTCTCACAGCGACCTCTGACGGGGCGGCCGCGCAGCTGCGTCAATCCCCGTGTTCTGCTCGCCGGGAGGCAGACCGCGTGACGAAGCAAATCGAAGGGGTTTTCCATACGCCCTCTCTTTTGGCCTCTGGCCTATCAAGGCGTCTTTGCCGATGCTTGGTAGGCGGGGTTGGGGGGGGGGGGGGGGGGGTGGTGGAGGAACTGGTATCGTTGGATGATTTCCTCGCCGCGTTTGGGGGTCCTACATTAAACAAACACCAGACTCAATGGGAGGTCGAGGTATTGTCCGATATGCCCCTTGGGATAGGCAAGGCAAGTTTGGAGTTGCAGAGTAGCTCAGCTGGTCGATACGTATTCTAGAGCAACTTTGTTCGCGAGACTGCAGCGAATGGGGCTTCTTGGGCATGTCATGTCATGGTCGATTCGTTCATCACGGTACGGAGTACTGACATGACTGCCGCGTCTCTGCTGGAAGTTCCAAAAGATTTTCTAGGCGGTTGCTGACTTACTTGGTTGAAACGCGCGTGGCTTGTTTCGAAATGCAAAGTCATCCAAGACCATGATCAAGGTTTACATATTCTCATGAGTGCTAGCTGGTCAAAGATTTTTTTTTTCCAGTGTTTACACAGCCGCCTTCTTCTCCTCGGCGCGCCGACCCGTGGCATGGGTCTCCTCGGCAACTCGCTGCTTGTCGTTGTAAGCCATATCCTGCTGATCGGCATCCCTGTTGCCATAAAGACCAATCTTGTACCAGGGGAGATCGAAGAGGCGGTCCATGCTCTCCAGGCTCCGTCCGCTGGTCTCGGGAACGGAGAGCCACACCCAGAGGCCGCCTAGGACAGTGACGGCGGCGAAGCACCAGAAAGTGCCCTTGGCCGAAAGGCCACCTTGGTCGACTGAAAGAAGCATGTTGGGAACAGCTCGGGTGTTGCCATACTGGTTCGCGAATGAAGAGTCATGGCCCACGAGGTGGCGAGGGCGCGGATTCGCAGGGGGAACAACTCTGCAGTGAGCAAGTACTGCATGGAATTCCAGCCCAACGCCCAACCGCAACCCGAGATGTAAATCATGGCAATGGCGCCACGGCTGGCGGCAACCTTGGACGGGGGGAGGACGTATTTGGAATGCGTGCCCAGCTCAGGCACAGCAGTCAAGAATACTGCCACGTACATCATGGAAATAGCCTGCAGCGTGATACCGGTGAGAAGAGCGCGCTTACGGCCAATGACATCGACGAGGAACAGGGCGCAGACAAGTGCCGCCACCATTTTCACGATGCCAAAGATGGCCGTTACCAGAAGACCCTCTTGTTCGCCAGAGATTCCAAGAATCTTGAACAGATCAACGGCGTAAAGGGTGATTGAACCGGCGCCAGACCACTGGGACAAGAGCTGAACCATGGTTGCCATGTAAACCCGGTACAAGTTGCTCTTGTCGAGAAACATCTCCTTGAGCTTGCCGACCCATCCCACACCCCTGGTGGCCTCGATCTCGCGATCCAAGGCAGCCTGAATGGCAGAGATCTCTCGGACGATGTACTCGCTGTCGGCAGGCTGTTGACGCAAGCGAGCCATGACTTCAGTGGCCTTTTGGCTCTTGCCCTGCTTCACCAGGAATCGCGGCGACTCTTGCTGAGCGAACATGAGGAGGAAGATGATGCCTGCCATTATGATGTGCAGGCTGGACGGAACGAGCCACTGCTTGTGGCTGTCATTGGCGATGTGAATCCTAGCGCCATAGTTGGTGAAGTATGCCAAGACGATGCCGATGTAGACGGCGCCGGTGAAGAAACAGGTGCAGAGACCTCGAATGGACGCGGGAGCAACTTCAGCGATGTAAACAGGGCTACGCAGAGACAAGTTAGCCGGTACGTTGAAAGCGAGCGCAGCGCAGGACAAAAAGGTCTCGGTCTCGGTCTCGGTCTCGGTCCTCTGGCATTGTCCATGCGTGTTGCCATCCCGAAAACACCAAGACGAGACCAGACGAGCGAGAGTCCGAACTCACCCCACAACAGGCGTCTGTCCCACGCCAAGGCCTGCAATAAACCTCCCCGCGTAGATGGCACCGAGATTGCCATTGATGCCGCCAATCATGAAGATGATGATGCCGACGATCCACAGGACGCAGAGGAAGCGAGTGGCCCCGATACGACCAATGCGGTCGCACACAATGAAAGCTCTGCACGAGTGGCCAAGCTCCAGGTCAGCGGCGAGAAAAGGTGCGACAGGCTACAGCCCATGCAGATGAGAGGTGACGTAGCATTACATATAGAATGGTGTGTGGGGATGAAAGTGGTGAGAATAAATGTCAGCCGCCCAGACAGACATGACTTACAGGAGAGCACCACCAACAGACCCAATCTGGACCATTGCTGAGACGTTTGCCTTGATATTGGCTTGTTGCACAATTGTGTAGGATTTGTACTGGATCGAGGCCTGGAAATCTTTCGAGTTGAAGGCACCAGAGATGAGGCCTTCATCGATCCCGCGAGCGGCCCCCAGGAGACCAAAGGAAACAACAGCAAACCAAAGTCGCCAGTTGAAAGCGCCTGGGGGCTCACCCTGATCTTTGAGCCGGAAGATGTTGACCGGCTTTTTGACACCGCCTGCCATGATGTTGGTGTTCTTGACAAGGTTGACAGGCGCAGGAACAGATATTGTAGGAGGCAGCACGCGAAAGAAATGCTTCGTCCACTCCGCAGGACCGCAGGAGTGAGAAGATGAGAGTTTGTCAAGTCGAGGCGGACCCTGTCAATTTAATATACACATTCGCTTGTCACACAATTGCCGAGGGCACAGGTCTGGGCATAGCGCGACCGAACCTCGAAGCCGGGGAAATGCAAGCTCCAACTCTCCAACTCCCCAACTCGGGAGGCGTCTCCAAATATCGATTTTGAGAACTGCCCCGCGTCCTTGACTGGGAGCTCACATACGGGATACGGGATACGGCTGACCAGGGGTGGATGAATGAGGATGAATGATAATAATGGAGAACGCCGCTAAGATTAGTCCGTAATTCATGTACATATTAGACCGCGCGGGGGTGGTCGAGAACCATGTACATACATACATGTGTACCCATGTATGGAAGAAGGCTGGCAAATCTCAGTGGCTCACCTATCCCATCCCATCCCACACCCTTGAGCTTGACCAAAATAATAATAATAAATAGTTCGGCCAATATCCGGTGCTTCCAGCGACTTACATAAATCCCATATTTCAACGGGTCGCGGGCATCTACATATCTCCACATCAAGACAACTTGGCGGCATACTACGCGGCAGGCAGTTGGGAATTTCCCTCTGGATAAGGCCAGCCCATGCAGCCATGGACCGGTAGTCTACCGCCGCCCATCCTGGGGATTAGTGGTTGGTGTATTATGTAGGTGCGACACGATCCAGCCTTGTCGTCTTTGGAGGGCAACAGATACTTATGAGGCGAATCGTACCTCCTGAAAGTTGCTCGCAACTCTCCGGGCTGGCCTACCCGTGCTAGAGAATAGAGAATGCATGTGCAATTTCTGTTTCTTCCCTCTCACCATCATTCCGATGGCGACCAGTCCTCGCCTAGCTCATCCATGTCGCCGGGTAGTGAGATACCTATTTTTCTTTTTTTCTTTCGCGCGGGTCCAGGTCGAATGTCACAGTACCACTGAGTGCTTCATGCCACCTCAGACTCTCTCCATAAAACCGTTGAGTGCCCGGAAATTGAGAAAAGAGAGGCTAAACCGCTCGGGCTCCTTGTAATAGAGGTCCCGCCAGTTCTACGTGCTTTTGTGCTCGCGTGTATCTCCGGGATGTGCCTTGAGCTCCCTCGCCGGAATCATGTCTTGGCGCAGATCAGCTTGTCGACATTCGGAAGAGTGAGAAAAATAGGATCCGGGAGAATAGAATCGGCGGGATCATCGCCGATAGGGGGAGGTGAATCAAAGCGACGTAGAACCACATGGCACATCAGTCAAGGCTGGGGCAACGCCCGGGTCGAGGCTGATGAAAAGTCGGGATGAACATCTGCCTCCACAGATATGGCATAAACCTCCTCGCGTATCCACGAGAAGAACAAAGCGTTCACCACACTATATAGCAGGTCTCTATATGAGGAATGATC
This sequence comes from Epichloe sibirici, assembly GCA_022702365.1. Taxonomy (NCBI): domain Eukaryota; kingdom Fungi; phylum Ascomycota; class Sordariomycetes; order Hypocreales; family Clavicipitaceae; genus Epichloe; species Epichloe sibirici. The sequence goes on along the minus strand of JALAAE010000001.1, from coordinate 382,736 downwards.
GGGAAAAGGTGACGTCTATCGGGATCGCGACCTCGGTTTGACGTAAGGTTACGCCATGATACAAAATTGTTTACGCAGCAGAGTAGCTATTAGTTTTTCCTTGGCGTATAGAAAATTTGACGTGAATTCTGCTTCAAAGTAGTACCTGACCAAGCTTCTTTGAGCGAACAAGTCTAATCGGGAAGAAGGACATCTATTCCAACTTGAAAAGGGTGAAGCGTCCAGGGTTGTGCGGCGCGGCGCCAACTCTGGTGTTGGTGTCTTTTATTTGTTATCAATGCCTATTTCTTATTCTTACCATCGAGCCTGAAGTCCGTCCAATATCGTGCCCAAACTTGATATTCGTCTCTGGTCCCTCGAAATTTAAAGGGAACCTCAATTATATCCTGGAAACCCTCCTCGACTTTGGGTGCTTGGAATGCCGTATCAAAGCTGGCCCAGGCCGGCCTGGGCAAGAATTTTCTGTCATTTTCATCTGCCCCAAGGGACTTGTTCAGAACTCGCACCGCGTCATTGTGTTTGCAGACGGCCAAGTCCGTTTGGAACCACACGCATCGGATGGGAACCTTTGCCTTTTTAGCAACTGTCACCCAGATATCCCGGGTTTTAACGTCCCGGTTTGTATTATCTAGTAGTCGTCAATCAATCAGTATGTCACACCTCCCACCTGCTCATTTGGTACTCTCTTCTTTGAGACAGGTCACTTACCTATGGCAACTGACTTTCCTTCGGCCAACAGATCCTGGGCGAGCTTCACACATTTGGGGAGTGTCCCCAATGTGTCCTGGTTCACCCTCTTGTAGTCCAAATCCTTGAGATACTTCTTGAAGAACGTGCTCTTTCCAGCGCCCGGTCGTCCAACAAAGAGAACAACGTCTTGAGTATCATTCTTTTGGAACTTGAAACCCGGCTGCTCGGAAACCGCCGCTTCGTCAAAGGGAAAATGATCTAGGTCAAAAGTGCGAGCAAACTTGACTTCTCTCGCATCTTGACCCAGAAAGTATGCTTCCGGCGTTGCGAATCGAAGCCCGAGATTATGGGCAAAATCTCTGTCTGAACAGCTGAAGTCGGGTTTCACCATGACAGCGCTGTTTGAACCCACAAGACTGGCTACACGGCCAGCAGCGTCTCCGACGAAGAAGCTTTTCTCCATGTCGACGTCGTCTTTAGGGACATCGTAGTCATCGCAGACCTCGTCCCAGATTCCTGTCCTGGGCTTTCGAAAGACATCATTTTCCGATGCAGCGTAGATACTTGTGGGTATATCGAGCTCTTCAAGTATGTTCTCGCATTTCTCTTTGAAGACTACGGCTCTCTTGCGTCCGCCAGGTTTACTCTTTGAATCGGATGATTTTGCCAACGATACACCACCCTGATTAGATACGATGATGACCTGATAACCCTTTTCTATGTGTAAGGCTCGCAAGACTCCAGGGACTTTTTCGCTCCACCACTTCCAGTCTGTTGACTTTGAGGCGTGGTCCGCCCCGGAGCGGGTATTGATGAGTGTTCCATCCAGGTCAAAGGCCGCAATTTTCTTTCGTGGGGTTTGTCTCGGGTCATGATTCTTTGGCTGATAGCGACCAACCAGCAGAGTGGGCGGGACATTGTCGTTATAGCTCCGTGTAGACCATGTTGTCGGAGAGGGTGGTTTTTGCGAAGTTGGGTGGAAGAAGTTGGCTTTTTTGCTATCTTTATTGGGTTTGTTAGCTTCTGGTCTTGAATCTGGATCTGGATCTGTATTTGCAGCGGCTCTGCACGGATTTTCATTGTACTTACTGACCACGCCCTCTTTTAGTCTCTTCATCGGTTCTGGTGCAGGCGAAATGGATCGATCACTAACCTTTCGCTTGCGGCTAGGATATAGAGACGCCATAACTTGTCTGCCCGCTTTGCTCAAGTTCATCCAATTTGATCAATATCCAAGGCTCATTTGTTTTTCCAAGTTGACGTTTTCGAGGGGGCTACTGTGTCTGGTGATTTTTGCCCTTTGGCTGCAAGCTCTAGATTTGTAGGTACGCGGGACGGGCGCGAGTTCACGTATGCAAATGCTTACTTGACGCGAGGTCACGTGGGCTATGGATGAAGGAAGAGTTGACCACAACTATAACCAGTTTGCTCTACTTCGACGTGCTGAAGCGACAGAATTGACCTGGATGTCTGTTCGCGAAACACAAAGTACATTTTTCGGCGAGCACCATTGGAACATAGCCTCGTATCAGGACACTTTGTGTCCCCGGCGCATCTCGTCCTTGCACGAGACAACAACTACGCTCATCACACAAGCAAGTAGCCTTGTCCTCTGCTGCTGGCCTTGAGGCTCAAAACAACTGTGCCCAGCATGTACGAGCTGTTTCTCACGGCCTTGGTCGAGGACAGGGACTTCAACGCAGCATGCGCTGTTCTAGGCGGCTTCTGTGCCATGTCACCATGGGAAACGGTGAATCGGGTGCTCTACTTTCAGGGTCCCCCACGGCCCGCGGGCATAACGAATCAATCGTCCATTGACAAACCCATGCGTAAAGACGCAGCGTTTCTGTGGAAAGACCTTCATCAGAGTCTCAGTCGACAATCATGTATCCTTCAAGCCAGGTATGAAGTCGTCAAGGATCGTGATATGGGTCCATCAGCGTCGCCAATGGATCTGGATGGCACGCCGGGCGTGCTGAGATGGGCAGATTTCCCTGACCCTCCACACGGAAGGCCATTGATCACCCAACGGAAAACGGTGGAGATATGGGAGCAGAAGAAGTTGCCGTCGATTTTAAGAGACAACCACTTTCGGTACAGATGCTTCGCCGTCGTCCATGACCCAAGACTTGTTACTGACTTTGCAACAGGTTCAAAACAGAAATTGTAGAAGAGAACTACCGCTTTTTCCTGGATGATATAGAATTTTGCCTCACGCGACATCGTTTCATACGGGGAATCGGAGACTATACTTCATTAGAAGCCAGGAACGGCCAGCAACCAACTCCCTCGACAATGCTTCCAGCATGGGATTCAGCAACACCGGTCGATTCGCAGAATCGTTGGGTTCTCCTAGTCAAACTTCATGTTCTCCAGGACAACAAACCGGATGAGATAAGGAAGGCCCAAGATCAACTTCTATCAATTCGAGGAGAGTTGGAAGGCGCATTTGACTTTAGAACAATCGACCGCAAGGTCCATGATACCCGAATAGCCCAACAACAACAGGGCATACAGGCTTTGCCTCAGAAAGTCATGTTAGGCAAAACTTAAGGAATGCTATTTGCATGACGTTTTTTTTTTTTTATGACGGCACGCTGCTTGCGATAATAGATCTGCCTGCACTGACTTTCCGACCGTGAGATGTAAAACGAGTTGAAAATCATGACTCGAGGGGAGGTATGCTCCGATAGCAGAATCCTGAAAAGAGAGATGACGCCCAAAATTGTATATGCCGACACGTCTGTGTCACAACGTCCAGCCCTTGGCTATATGGCTCTTCTCGATGAGGCACGTTTACAATCACGCTGTCGTGTTGTTCAACATTTTGTCGCCTTACACCTGGTTCCTTCCCCAATCACACGCCCCTGTTTTTTTAATTCTAGTATACCATTTTTTATAATCCTTGTGTTGCGTCTCACTTGTCTCCATTGCAACCGAATAGGGCCATGGCCGGCTCTTTTCACAAATCATTCAGGTGGGTTGCAGAACGTGGCTTGTCAGAAACACGTCGGGTGCAGCACGTTGAACCCCCGTGCCAAGCCAAAGAGAGAATGACGTTGGGAGGCTTCAGCTAAACCTGCAATCCTCAAGCGCCTCCGGCAATTAGCGCCAACTATGGACCAATTGGTTACCCGGAGCTGGAATACTTCTCGAAAAAAAAAAGAACCCCTCAGTCCATGTCACTGGTCCGTGTTCGGTCAGGGAATATCACCATGTAAAAGCCACAGTAGCATGGCACATGTTAAATAATGCACCACTAAGCATTTGTTCCATCTTAAATTCATTGCTGCCGGCGCAAGTATATTCCCAGTGTGTAGTTTTCTGATTTGTAAAGCCCAAAAAGTAATATACACCCCAAAACTCCCAATGTATATATCATTAACCAACCCATCTGCGGGCACTCTTGAAGAGTCTGACCCAGGGACCAAAATCACCCCACTCTTCTGTCGCCTGGCGAGGCATGTAGCTGTTGACACCAGCGGCAATCGTACGTTCGGGATGTGGCATCATGGCAACAAAACGACCGTCTTTGCTGGATACACCAGCGACGCCGCCGGGGCTGCCGTTGGGGTTGTACGGGTAATTTTCAGTTACGTTCAGTCTGTTGTCAACGTACCGCACGGGGATCATGCCCTGGTTGGTGAGCTCCTGAAGTGAGTTTGGTGAAGAGAACTTGGCTCGACCTTCACCGTGCGACACGACAACAGGTAGAGATGAGCCATTCATGCCGTGGAAAAAGACGGACGGCTTGCTCTCGTCCTCGCGAACCATCACCATGCTGTACCGACCCTCAAATTGGGCGCTTTCGTTGTGGACAAACGTTGGCCAGTGCTCGGTACCAGGAATGAGTTTCTGTATGCGAGTCAGGAATTGACATCCGTTGCAGATACCCAGTGCAAAGGTGTCGGGACGCTTGAAAAATTGCTCGAACTCGCGGCGTGTGTTCTCGTGCATCATGACGGATCTGGCCCAACCTTGACCGGCTCCCAGAACATCACCGTAGGAAAAACCACCAGGGGCAGCAATACCGGTGAAGTCGGCCAGAGACCGTCCGCCCAGTACATCAGTCATGTGAACGTCGACGGGCTCGAAGCCGGCGGCTCTGAAAGCGAAGGCCAATTCAGCGTATCCGTTGACACCTTGCTCACGCAGCACCGCCACCCGAGGGCTCTTTCCGAAGAAGCCGGTGATGGAGGAAGTGATGGGAAGAATGTTCTCCGCAGGGGAGTATCCCAGTTTGTATGAAAGACCGGGATCAGATGCGTCAGAAATTGTGGCATATTCAGCATCGGCGCACGCAGGGTTGTCTCGAAGTCGTTGCATCTGGTATGACGTCTTGGACCACCATTGCTGCATCTCAGCGCGGTCCAGGGTTGCAAACGTCGTAGCACCATGTCGGATGGTCAACGTCTGGTTGTTTGTGCCTGCCTTGACCACTCCAAACTTGCGAATAAGACCAGGAGGGGGCCCACAGGTAGCGAAGCATCGTTTGAAGTTCATCTCGTCAGAAGCCTTGACCTGGAACACTGCTCCCAATTCCTCGTTGAACAGCGCTTCAATCATGTCGCCTGCTGACCTAAACTTGGAGATGCCATCCAGTAATATGTCTACTCCGCAGCGGCCTGCGAACATCATCTCGGCAATGGTTGTTACAAGTCCTCCGTCAGAGCGATCATGGTATGCCAGGACAACACCGCTCTTGTGAAGTTGTGACAGAGCGTCGAAGTAGTCTGTGATGAGGTTGAAGTTCTTCATATCGGGAGCCTCGTTGCCAATAGCACCCAGTGATTGGGCCAGAGCTGAGCCTCCCATTGCTCTGCGGCCCTCGGCGAGATCAACAAACATGAGAATAGTCTCGCCGACGTCTTCGACTCTTCGAAGCTGAGGTGTCCAGGTACTCAAGATGTCCTCAACCACGCCAAACGCCGATATAGCGACGGAGACCGGGGCAGTAACACTCTTCACGTCGCCCTGATCTTTCCAGACTGCCTTCATCGAGGTCGAATCCTTCCCAACGGGAATGCTGACACTCAGTTCTGGACACATTTCCATGCCGATGGCCTCAACGGCCTCGTAGAGCGCGGCACCCTCGCCAGGGTGGCTGACGGCGGCCATCCAGTTGGCCGAGAGCTTGACTCGGCGCAAGTCGCCCATGATATCGGCAGCGCCGATGTTCATCAAACTTTCTGCGACGGCCATTCTGGCAGAAGCCCCGGGGTTGATCAAAGCAAGAGTAGGTTTCTCGCCCATGGCCATGGCCTCTCCAGTCATTTGTTTTCCGCCGAGGTTGAATGAAGTGGCAGTCACAGCAACATCGGCCACAGGCGTTTGCCATGGGCCAACAAACTGATCTCGTGCAGTGAGACCGCCGACAGTTCTGTCACCAATGGTAATCAGGAAGGACTTTGAACCAACGGACGGCATCAGGAAGACGCGTTCCACAGCCTTTTTGAATAAAGACGCGTTATCGAGCTCCGCGCCAAAGACCTTTTGCAGACTGGCCAGAGCGTCGAAGGGCGACAGGCTTGGTTTCTTGGAGGTGACGTTTCGTTCTTGCTGGCGCTTTGGAGGAAATAGAGCATCCATTGGCAGATCGATAGGTCGAGGATACTCCTTGGATTCACGATCAGTGAGAATAAGCTTAGCGTCCCCATTTGTGTCTCTATTGATGACGGCACCGACATCTGAGAAGCCGCAGCGTTCTCTGCGACAAATGCTGGTAAAGCGGTTCATGTTCTCGGGGTTGATGAGAAGGACGTATCGCTCCTGGGCCTCATTGCACCAGATTTGAAGAGGGCTCATGCTTCGATCGACACTTTCTACTTGGCGCAGTTCAAAATTACCGCCGTAGCCAGCATCCTTGACCACTACACAAAATAAATCAGTGTCAGATATTCAAAGGTACAAAGACAAGCCAAGCATTCATGTATCAAGGCAATTGATAAAACTCACACTCTGGCAAAGCGTTGGAGAGACCTCCAGCGCCGACATCATGAATCATGGCAATTGGGGTCTGTTCTCCCAAAGCGGTGCAAGTATTGATGACCATTTGAGCGCGGCGCTCCATCTAGTTACGAATCAGCTATTCTGCCAGGTCACTTGCCTAGGGTGAATGCGTACCTCTGGATTTCCACGCTGGACACTGTCAAAGTCCAGATCCGCGTTGCTCTCCCCAGAAGCGTTACTGGAAGCAGCCCCGCCACCAAGACCAATCAACATAGCTGGGCCACCAAGAACAATGACATGTGCGCCTTCCCGTACGAATCGCTCTTCCTTCAAAGCATGCTGAGGACGAACGGTACCAACGCCACCAGCCAGCATGATGGGCTTGTGATAGCCACGCCATGTCAAACCATCAGCCTTCGTATCATCAGTGGGGTTCTCAGGGGTGAGCAATGTTCGGAAACATCCGGTAAGGCAAGGTCTTCCGAACTCGTTGTTGAAGCGGGCACTACCGATAGGGGCTTCTAGCATGATGTCGAGACTGCTGGCGTAGTGAGCAGGTCGGCCAATGTCCTTCTCCCAAGGAGCTGTGTGGTCGGGGATGAGAAGATCGGAAACCCAAAAACCGGCAAGACCACCTTTCGTCACGGAGCCTCGGCCAACGGCCGCTTCGTCACGGATCTCACCCCCAGAGCCGGTAGCGGCGCCAGAGAAGGGCCTGTGCATGAAGTTAGACAGAAATACAACAAGACATTGACATATGGCAAGTTCTGTGCAAAAGCTTACGAGATTGCTGTAGGATGATTATGAGTCTGCCAAAAAAAAAAAAAAAAAAAAAAAAAGTGTACCCGTTAGCCTATATTAGTGAAAGCGACGTCTTCATGGGGACAAAGGCTATTCACCTCAACCTTGGCCAAGATGTGAGCCACCTCGGGGGTCAATGTCCACGTCCCAGTGGAATAGTCAGGAGCCCATAAGTTGGCAGACTCGCCCTGAAGAACAGCAGCATTATCACTATAAGCCGAGACAGTGAAGTCGGGCGTCTTCTTGTGAGTGTTTCGGATCATCTCAAACAGGCTTTTGTCTTTCTGAACGCCATCGATTGTCCAGCTGGCATTGAATACCTTGTGTCGGCAATGCCTAATGTTGTAAAGAGAAAGAATTAAGTAAGTAAGTCGAAAAGAATTGACGATTATATGGACCATATAGACGGGGACTCACTCGGAGTTGACTTGAGCAAACATGAAAAGCTCAACATCGTGAGGCGGTCTGCCCAGCTTCTTAAAGACATCTACCAAGTATTTCATTTCGGATTTGTCCAGACTGAGGCCTTTTTCTTTGTTATATACTTGCAGGATCTCGAGAGGGTCACCGTCGTCGACAAAGATATCGACAACAGTGGGCGGCGCGGGAACGCCAGCGGCAAACATGACGTCGAGCTGAGGTTTCTCAAAAGCGAAAATCTCAGTCATCCGGTCGTGGAGGATGTCTCGGAAAGTGGTATCTTGTCCAGTCTCGTATTCCTCCTCGAATTCGACCACTATTAACCGTCCCCTTTCGATTCGGTTCACCTGTTCCTTTAGGCCACAGACATGGGCGATGCTGGTAGCCTGGGAGCTCCATGGGGAAAGATATCGAGGGGTAACATAGACGGTGACTGCGCTGGCGGTGCTCTCGGAGGCCAGAAGGGGTTCGGAGTCGACATCCTGAAGCAGTGTCCTGATATTGTCGACGACGGCTTTGTCGGAGGACTTCAGGTCGACGTAGTAGACCCATTGGCCTCGAATCTGCTTGATCTTGGGCTGGCTCGTCTTGTTGGCACGAGCCTTCAATTCCCGAGCGCCGAGAGCCGTGTAGCACGAGCTACCGACAAGAACCTCGTGAGGCATGATGGAAGAGATACCACTCGTGGGCGATATTGTATATTGGACGTAGCGCGTGATACGCTCAGTTAGGGAAAGGCGTGTTGTTCTGCTGCCCCTCCTTGTCTTATCGATAGAGGGGTGAAAATTTTTGGGGCCTGACAGCTGTTAAGTGGTTGCATTGAGCGAGCGAATTACATGTACTAGGCTTTTAATAAAGCATGAGAGAGGAGGTGTTTATCGAATCGAGAAGTATTATGTGAGGACGATTGATAGCTCGGCAAGAACGTATGGGGGCACTTGTGAATTAACTAAATTTTGCTATGTCTAAGTGCGCTTTGCGGGCGATTCCTCGGCCACCTAATTCTACAGCCCTTATGAGCGAGGCAAGAGGAATCTTTTCCTCGTTAGACGCGTTTATACTAGCCTACGGGCGTAAATTCGTCGCTAGGTTAAAAATCGCTGCCTAGAGCCGCCCGTCTTCGCAAAAGCATCGCGTCACGAGGTTCAAGCTAAAGAGGGAAGAATTCCTCGTCGCCGTCGTTAACAGGCTTGATACGAGGCTAGTAGGTGTTGTTAGCTTGCTACTCACGGGTGTGATAGCTATCGTTAACAACAAGGTCCTTATTCAAGACCTCGGTAATCGCTGCTTACAAGGCCTCTATGGCTTGTGATGCATTGCGATGCTTGAATTCGAGGTGCTGCTAGAGGCCCTACGTAGGTCTACGCGTTTTGTGAATTTTGTTGTTAACGTGGAATGTTTTTAAATCACCCCAACGAGCCAACGAGGAAAAGCGGGTCGATACCGAAGGTGTAGTACTCCTGATCTATTTTACAAATCTACATGACAGGGGGACAGCAAGCCGATTAGGCTTTTAATGAGAGATAGGGCAAATAAGGGCTAGGATTAGTAAGTACTCTAAATTAATAGTGATTTAAGAAGAAGAATATGTTTCAGTTACCTTATGTGAGGCAAGTAGGTTTGTAAAATAATTGAGGGGTTATAGTACTATACAGTCTACCCCTCATTGATTTTACACACTAAGGTTACTAGACTAATCATAAACCCTCCTGTAAATTAGCGTGATAATAGGTAGAGATAAGATATATTATTCTCCCTTTAATTTACTAATAGGCTATAGTATCCTTTACTAGCATAAGTACCCTATAAAACCCCCATTAGCTCCACTCGTTATAGCTCATAGCGACCTCTTAGTGGCTAGTTAACGTGGAGCTTGTACATAGTCGTGTAAAATCAAACAGGGATTAGACTGTACTCCGCGACCCCTTCAATTCCCACATATTTTCCAACAACTCGTCATATTATTACTCCGTACGTCCGGACTACTTACGGATTACCTTTAAAACCTCACGGTTCATTCCGCACACTTGTCGACCCGCATGCCGCCTCCTCAGACCTGCTTCGCAATAATAAAAGCGGGCACACGCCCCCCAAATTCTCGCATGTTCCCCCCCTCTCAAAAAAAGTCCCACCACCAAAAAAAAAAACAAAGACAGAACCAGACATTCGATTTTCCACAAAAAAAGTGCACAAAGTGGCTGCCCAGACGCCAACTTGCCATCCAAGCTCCTACACGTCACTAGCGTACCTCTCCCGAAAAGATCAGACTCTTCCTTTTTTTCCCCTTTCCATGCCGTCATTGAACGAGAAATAAAAACACATTATCGCGTTCTGCATATGAGAAGGGAAAAGAAAACACGGCTAGTCCAGGCGAGCTGCAATGTAACTGGGATGTTCCCCGCCCCTGTCCCGTAGCACGAAGATCTACTCCACAGCTGTTTTTTTTTTTTTTTTTTTTTTTTTTTTTTTTCCCTTTGCCGTGCTCCGTGCTCCGTGCTCCGTGCTCCGTACTCCTTAGTAAGCCAGACAAAATTGAAGATTGCTTGGCATCGCAGATGACATGGTTGCATGGCAAATTGATGGGGGACCCGTCTGCTGTGAGGCGCGGATAGGTGCATCTCTTGTCGCTGCTGGGGAGGCACGGCATTTGGAGAAAGGGGGGGGAGGGGAGGGGTCTGGCGATGCTCCGATCTTGTTTCATCTGAAGGTGTAAAGGCTTTGAGACGTTGAGCATGTGATTCCCAGATCCTGGCTACCTTCGATTCCATCTTTCGTAGTATCGAACGCGCTCTACGGAGTGATCGGAAAGTGAAAATTTGTCCTCGATTACTCGATCACGATGCACACCAGCTGGATACAATCCCGATTGATAAAGTCAAGCGCATGGTAACAACGAAAACCCCAAAACCATGTGTCAAGGCTTTTACACCCCTTCCCCGGGGTGCCACGACATATCTTCATCTTTTCATTGCTCGATGCCCTCTGCTCTTTCTTCAGCGTGCGTCGCACGACGTACCCGTCTGCTACCCGTCTACCCGCCTGCTCACCCGAACTCAAAAAAAAAATTCCGTGATACCCTGCTCACGGCTTTTGGCGTCCTCGTTTCATGGCAGCACATGCGGGAAGGAAGAGGGAGGGCGCTTAGTGTCTCATGCCGAGCCAGACTTCTTCGTCACAATTCTTGCCACGTGTTTCCAGTTTGTGTTTCGACCACAGGAAATGTAATGTAAAAACCTGCCTGTCCACGCAACGAAACTTTTGTAGAGTGCAGAAGAACATGCTGGGTGAGGGGAGAAAGAATGACGGGTCCGCATTTCCCAAAGTCTGATGTTCTGTTGTACAACATGGCTGTTTGTGTAGCACATCCGGGTGGAAAGGAGTGTCCATGCCAGACGCTTGTGTCCAGGCAAACGGCTTATCTGTGTCTCCTCGCCAGTCCGACTATGCTTGCTGCGCATGAGATCGTGGCAGATTGTTTCAAGGGCTGGGTCTGGACCCTTTTCGTGTGCTCTTCTGTCAGCCATGCTCATCCCGTTCGGTCTACAGACGCTTTGCGACATTTTGCAACACGATAACACGGGCAGATGACATGGCTCAAACACGGTGTGTTGTGCTTCCTGCTATGGTATAGACCGAAAGCGCAGGCGAGCATTCCGAAAAAAAGAAGGGGGGGGGGACTGAAACTGGGGAATCGAGGAACAAAGACCTTCAGATTGCTTCATTCTGGTCATCTCATGTGCTGTCGCTAACGTGGCACGCACCGTTGCCGCATGCTAAGATATCTCCGTCATCCGCCATCTATCAAATCAGCTCATCGTCCCCAATTTCCATACCTCGGTGTCACATTGCTTCCGAGATTCTCGAAACCCAATCCCCATCCCGCATCTTTTCAACTGAAAGAAGATATCTTTCTGGTTCTATTGACCATCATCTTTGATTTTTCAACGCCCCTTTCCATCATGTACATTTCCCTTCAGTTGCAGGGAAATAAATAAATAAATAAAGCCTGTGAAGTTCACGTTTCTATTTGGCGCTTCTGGCGCCGTTATGAATATTTTCCTCCGTTGTTCCACAAAATGAATGACTGTAGTCGGGGTATCTTTTTTTAAAAAAACGCTGTTTAATAGGACAAGACAAAGAAGAATAAAACATGGTGTGACAACGATGGGCAAATGAATAATCGCCGAGTCGCAGGTGATGCCATCCAAAGACATGAAATGAAAGGACAGATCAACCGCGAGTATGGCTACTTGCGAAGTCCAACCTTATCCGCGATAGTCTTCCAGAATCGACCCTTGGCGTCTTCGCTTCGTGCCCTCGCCATGACGGCATCTCGCTGCATAGGTCCGACAATGTCCTCGTCACCCCGGCCGGGGAATTTGCCGTCCGCATTGAGGGACTCCAGCATCTGTGGCACGGCGCTGGGGAGGCAGTCTTCCACGCGCCTCCACTCGAGCTCGGCAAAAAGGTCGTCCTGGGTCGGCAGACGAGTGAGTGCTGCAGCGTTGGAACTGCTGGAGCGTCCGCGTCCACGCCCGCGGCTTTGGTTTCGAGATGCCGCGATGGATCCTGAGCCTGAATGGCACGTATTCTTGATGACCCCTTCGAATGTCGTCTTCCATCGCCCCTCTATCTCGGCCCACTTAGCCTCGGTCAGGGCATAAATTTTGCTCGTCTGCCCGTAGTTCTCACCGGTTCGTACCAGGTGTTTCGTGTAATTGATGCGCGCTAGATCCCAGTGATTGCGGAACTTGGCAATTGCCTCGGGTTCGAAGCTGTCTAGCTCATATGGCTGGGGCGAAATGATGAAGTTGGCATGTCCAAGTCGGTCGGACCACTCGTCGTGCTCTTGCAGGATGACCGGAAGAGCGAGAGGGGGCTCAGCGCTGCTTGACACCTTCCGTAGAGACGAAGTGGATGGACGAGCGCTCAAAGGGGGCCGAGCAAACTGAGGCGGTGGCACAATCGTAGGCGACAATGGAGCATCCATTATCGGGCTGGAGTCAATTTTGGGTGACTGTAGCGGCGACTCTTTGGGAGGCGATGCCAGGGCACTTGTCACAAGAGGAGGGAGCAGGGGAGTTGTTGCCGTGGCTCGATCTCGTTGCAAGTTGGAGCGATCCTCTGGCGTCAGATTGATTCCAAGACCAGTCTCTGCGTCGTCACTCAGGCTGTAGAGAGACATCGAGGCGTTTGATGAGATTGTCGGCATGGCCTCTGAAGATTGATCAGGCACATTTGGAGCAGACATTGACGACGAGCGGCTGCTTGTCTCGTGAGAAGGTACATTTTCGAAGCTCAGACATGTTGTCGGCGAAGCCCTCAGAGTTTCACGCTTGCTTGATCGCCACCGCCTGATAGTAGGCATCCGGGAGCCCAGTCGAGACGTGAACTCGGAAAAGGCCGTCTCAGCCGCATTGCGCTTTCTCCGGACATGGTTATTGTCTGCGATGCATTCTCCCTCGCTGAGGAAGCCCATGTCGTAGTCAATGTCCATGTCAAAATCGGAGACAAAATTCCCAGGATATACTTCTTCCGAGCTGTTGCGATGACTGCAAGCTTGGTCACCTGTGTATTATCAACATTAGCTGAGCCCTTTTTGGGGGGGGACGAGGCAGAGAATCAAGGGGGTCGTACATAGACAGCTATACAATCCAAAACTATCTGAAAGGGTTGTAGTGTCCTCCTCTCGTTGGTGAATAGGCTCCTCCTCAACATCGGCCAGATGTCGCACACTGGAGAGAGTGCTGGAAGCCAAAGACGGCGAGGACGGGCATTCTAGTTGGGGCTGCATTGGCAGTTCCAATGACGACGTTGAACTCGAGAAACGCTGGTGGCTCTTTGGCGAGAATACGGGCGTAACAGGTGAGGCAAGTTCAGATGAAGACGAATTGGCCGTATGATAGACGCATGAGAGGTCCATTTGGTCGAGGTTCGCCATGTTGGAGGAAGATGGGTCGGCCTTTTGTCGCTGTCGTACCAACTGCGGTAGAATCAGTGGCTTCAGTTTCGGCGACATGCCTGCACAGCGGGTAGGCTGTGAAGTCACAGCAATGGCTCGCGGCTGTGTGAGCTCGTGGGAGGCCGAACTTGATTCGATTGTTAATTAATATGATGTTGGCTGCAGATGTTGGGTTATTAAGAAGAAGAGTCCGTCTGGGAAGCTCGACGAAAGACAGCGCTGGCAGACAGGGCACACCAGTACCGGGCAGGCGCCTTGGTGCTTGCTGATGATCCTGTGTTGTTTGCTGGGCACAGGGCTCCGATGCTAGCTAGCTTGTTTGGGAGTCAGGATGGTTCAATGGATCAAAGGACGTCTATAACATAGGAGTGGGTGGGCCTTGGTGGAGCATTACTTGATTCTCGGGTCTAACCTTGTCAATGTTTTGGTAGTGGTAGTCCGATGGAGTCGTATGGAGTCGTATGGAGTCCAATGGAGCCCAATGGAGAAGTGGTGGGTGGTCTGGGTGGATATTCGCGTCGAGCTGTTTGGCCGTCGAAGCTCTCAGAGTTTGTTGGTGGTTGCGCGGATGGCGGGTGGCGGGGCAGGCACGCTTTCTAGCCGCTAGCTTATTTAGCCCTGGAAGGCGGCTGTGACTTGACACCAGGTTTTAAAAGTGCGAAAGAAAGGAAAAAAGCGGGCTGATTTGGCCACGACTAAGACAAGAGGAGCTGACCCGGCGAGCCGTTCTCCAGCAACTGAAGAGTTTTTTAGTTACTTGTTCTTGTCCGTCCGCGCCCGCTGGTAGGCGTGTTTAGGGCAGGGCAGCCGCACGCACACAATGGACAGACAACAGAGTGATGATGGTGTTGATGGTGGAGAGGCGGAGGCAGAGGCAGAGAAGCAGGGGCAGCAGCAAAACCTCGAGAAGTTGTATTTTGAAGGGGTGGAAGAAGCTGCTGTATATGTATAACCACAATGACACTGGTGACCATCTATCCATGTCTCTCACTGATCAGGTTCTGGTACATAAATCAACGACGCGGCAAGAACAAAACGCCCAAAGCACGCGCAATAGACCGGGGTGTTGCAGTTCCACGTGTTGGCGGAGGCGGTTGGGCAACAAAGAAAGCTGTCTCGTCACTCGCGATCCGAATGGCTGTCCTCGCAGCCAGCGAGGTTGACACCTCGGGTTCCTCAAATCCCTTGACGCACATTGGCTGCCGTCCGATGGTGTTTGGTTGATTTCCGATGCCGTCTCCTGGTTAATAGAACAAGACGGAGAGGGGTTGTTGCTTCGCTGCTGGCTAGAGTTGGACAGGTACGTGAAAGTTGAATACTTGTCCTGCGTTTGCCGTGCCACAAGCTTTTTTATAGTAGCTTGCGTGTGCCAGATTTGGATGCATCACTCCAACATGCCGGCGTGCCAGAGCGTCTCCGTGTTGATCCCATGTATCTTCACGTAGCTCCCAAGTAGCTCGCCTAATTCGGCCAAGTAGAAAGGTGAGGCTGTGGAGGGATGTGACGATGCGCGGCAGCGGCACGTGAGAATCGACGTCGAGGCAGGCTGTCTGACGTGGTGCACCGGTCCTTGTGAAAGCAAGTCGTGGAGGGGGTCGGTGGTGGGCTCTTCACCAGCCCTTCGCTGTGGCAGACGTTAACGAGCGCGTAGCTTGTAACCATGTGTCGATGTCAAAGGCGGTGGGCTGGCCAGGAGCGGTGTCGACCTGCGAGACACCCACCCACAGCCTATTACAGGTCGACAGTGTCATGTATTTCTCAATCTTTCCTTCTTTTCCTCCATCTCTACGTGCTGAACAGAGTCCGCAAATTGTCGCCCTGAAAGTAGGTCGGCGATCAAATGCAAATGCCAATGCTTATACTGAGACGACTAATTGACTGCGTCTAATATCCAAACGTCTGGGATGGATGGACTTCAGAGTGGCTGCGATGACTACTTTGGTCAAGATGTACAGAGTAGAGAGTACATTGGAAAAAAAAAAGTGACGAGTCGGAAACAAGTTCAGACGCCAAGCTTCAGTCGAGTTGCCAGGAAGTCCTGAAACCGGACTGTAGAAGCCATGTAGACCATGGCCATGAGCCACAATGAGTAAATGAGGAAGGAAGCGGAGAGGAATAAGACTTTTAATGCGATGCCGGCCTTTTCTTCCATCCCAAGTTCCCAACCTAGGTTGGTGAACGGTCAGACGGTTTATATGTATTACGGTCCACGGTGGAGGGAGTCCTACTCTGTGAAAAAAACAACGTTGCTATGGACAGGTACACGGGCATTCTGGGCCACGGCAGTATTAGCAGTAGCAGTGGCAGATAGACAAGCGGGAGCGGGAGAACAACCTTCGACGATTGCGCGCGAGGTCAAACATCAATTTCATGTGCGATTGTCACGGACCAGGTCTGCCAAAGGCTCCAGCACAGCAACGCATGCATTGAAGCCTGGTACCCTGGCCTGCACTGACATGTAGTTCCGTTTTCTATCAGTCGGCTAGCCTGCTCCAGTACATACATACATAATTCAGTGCGTTTCTTGCCAGGATGAATTGCCAATTAACATTATCGACGACTGTCAATGAGTTGTGAGGGGGTTGAAAATTCCAAGCACCAGCCACGCTGCGTCGCTCTTGCCCGGTTGGCGTCATGACTCATGACCCCCCACCTTCCTTGCCTCTCCTCTCCTCTCCTCTCCGCTTGGAGGAGCCATCATGGTTTGGTGATTGTTCTATGACTTCCTACTCGAACACCTGAATCGGAAGAATATTCCTCATTTGCAACACCATGAGTACATACAGATCAGTCAAAGTATACTCGTTCTGACGAAAACGCCGGCGCGGGGCTTTGCAGAATTCGACACAGGCAGCCATGCTCTTACTGACGCCAAGATGTCAAGATGAGATCTTATGTTCATACTCCGTACGGACTACTCTTTTGAATATGAGGTGCAGGAATGCCGGGGAAGAACTTGTCTGCACTGACTTGGCGAACCTGACAAGCAAAGACTCGATACACGTCGGGCTCAGAAGCCATCTGTGCGGTTATGAACAGATTTAGAATATTTTGCGCTTGTGGTAACTTTCGCGTTGGCTGCTTGGCTAAGCATTGAGCTCTAATAAGTGGAATTCCGAATGATTTGAATCTGCCATCGGTCGCAATCGGGCGTGATCGAGATGCAGGATACTGCAAGCGCCTCTGCTTGGCTAAGCATTGAGCTCTAATAAGTGGAATTCCGAATGATTTGAATCTGCCATCGGTCGCAATCGGGCGTGATCGAGATGCAGGATACTGCAAGCGCCTCTGCTTGGCGCCATCCAGGGACCAACCAGATGGATGACGAATCTCATCAGGCCGTCATGGTTACATCTTCGTGTACTTCGGAGTCTAATGCGTTTTTTTTTTTTTCTCAATGGCTGTCTCACTTTATTCGGTATGCTATTTTCGTCATTGCTACTTGTTGCTCTGATGGAAAACGGACCGTCCTTATCGTCACCATATTGTGAACTGACGTGGAATCGTTGCACTGCACCCTTGATTAGACTCGTTTGAGATGCTTGTTTGTATGGTTGAGTAATTCCCAAACTGGTTCTTCGTCAGTGATCTCTGACTGGACTATCCCCACTTATACATACATATACATACAATACAACCCTGGTTTTATTGTAAAAAATCTACATGCAGGGGGGAATCGCACCAATCAGCAGCTGAAGCGGGAAATGAGCGTGAGATAGAGGTACCTAAAGTCAGCTGTAATTTCCACTAAAGAAAAGGTACCTACGGGTAGCGCTCATTCCCCTGCACATTGCTCTAACAAGCTTAGCCTTATCAGCTGCGGGC
This sequence comes from Epichloe sibirici, assembly GCA_022702365.1. Taxonomy (NCBI): domain Eukaryota; kingdom Fungi; phylum Ascomycota; class Sordariomycetes; order Hypocreales; family Clavicipitaceae; genus Epichloe; species Epichloe sibirici. The sequence continues at coordinate 365,089 of JALAAE010000001.1, read as the reverse complement.
TAGCTGATAAGCGCTGCCACAAGTGGGGCATGTAGATTCTTACAATAAAACCAGGGTTATATTGTATATGTAGAGGTTCCTTTTCCCTCCGATGGACTTCCTTAGATACACACAGTCAATTATATCTCTGTTCCCATTCTCGCATCACTCCATAGCCAGCACGGATGAACTGACTTGTTAGCAACGCGTGGGAGAGCCCGCCGTCAGCTGTGAGAACTGGACCGCTCGGTAATACGTGTAGTACTTCCAATAATAGCACTCCACTTGCCCCGCGCCCCTTTCCTGCGAACTCTGGCATTTATCATTTATATACTCCGTACTGGCCTATCATGTCATGTCCTGCTTCACCTTGCGCATGTCCGCTTCAGGCACTGTGAGCCATCGGATGCCATTTGAGGACTCAAGTACTGTATGATGCTGAGAATGTGTGTTTCCCCAAGCTGATAGTCGCTCGCAGACGTAGATTAGACTGGACGATTTCAATATGCAGCCAAGGTTATCATATATGTACAACTGGTACGAATTCTCATCAGGTACATCATTTACACTCCTCACTGCTCAGAGAGACATCCAGCGGTATAAGGCATACAGCCATTCTAATTGGTTCTACTATCGATGCGGCACCGGGTCCTCATATTTGAATGCAATGTACTCCGTAAGAGGACCAATGTCGTCGTTCACATGGGACGAAATCTTGGTCCCCTGTTCCTATTCATCCAACAAATAGCGTCAAGGGTCCATCAGTGAAGCATGGCTGTCACATACATGCCTCTGCTGCGAAGAACGTTTCCATGCTGATGGATATGCGAGCGGCAATCGAGCAATTAGACGAGAGTCGAGACTGTTGCGGTCTTGACAGCTGCAAGGGTCCCGTGGAGATGCCGCGAACATTCTGTTCCCGGGGTCACAGTCAGATTAGACAGCTGCATGTGTCAAGCCCATGTTTTTATTTCTGCAACATGATTAACTTTTGCCCTCTTGGCTTGAAACCATGTAATACATACATACATAGATGACTGATGTCGCCAGCCAATGTCGAAGTATCGCAGTTCCCACCCATTCGAGGGCATATACGGAGTATTCCGATGATGGTTGTGCCGCTTCTCGTCGGACCGAACGGGTTTCTTGCATATGTGCCCGGTTGTGATGGCGGCTGTTTATCTGCCAAATCCAACGCAGGTGTTACCCAGGCCATTCCACACCGGGTGAACAAGGCACATTTGCCTGCAGATGGCTTGCTCTTAAAGATTGGGTGCCCAACAAATCAGTACAGGTATCTGCTTGGTAAGTGCCTACATATGCTGCCAGGCTGCAGCTTCTCCGTGCCACTTATTACGCGATGTGTGCGCGGTCTTGTCAAAAACGTCTTGCAAACATCTCGACCCGGAAGCTTGCACAGCCCGCGACGGGAAGGGGGGGGGAGCGGCCTGCCCTTCAAGGTGAGAATGCCATCGCAAATGTTGAGGGTCGCGAGAGAAGGAAGAAAGGTGTAGATTGACTATCTAAAGGAGATCTACAAGAAGAGAAAGGAAGCCATATAAATAGGCTTTAATAAGCAAAAGAAGACCGATTCATTGGAGGTCTAATAAGCGAGAATGAACAAGGTCTTCTAAACGAAGCCTGCGATGAATCTGAGAGAGGTCTAACGAAGCTTACGATGAATCTAGGTGCGAAAACTCTGCATTAGAAGTGATGCCTGAGATGTGAGGCTGAATATCCGCCAACAGCAAAGCCCCCCCCCCTTGTCACTTCTCAACTGCGCGATTTCGGGCACATTTGGATCTCTGTGGGGTGGAAGAACACCTGGAGATTCTTGTCACGCACGGCGGCACGGGCAACGACCACATGTTTTCACCTGTGACAATTCGAGCACATGATCTAGGCAGGATGTGGTTGAACGAAAATGAGACCTCAATAAACAGACCAGTCAGTGACTTGCTGCATCAAACGTTTGCAAGGCTATGAGATTGATTTCGTCCACGGTGGTTTTACAATGGTTGGGAATTGAATGCCCATCTTGCGGGGATACTTGGTTCTTTTTTTTTTTTGTTCCTTGTCTTTTCTCAGTGCGGTGCCTTGCAGTAGCTCCTTGGGCGGGAAGGTCTCCATGCTCCGCGATTTGTCAATTGAGAAAGGAAGAAAGCGATACGGAGTTGGTTTGTGCCCCGTTGTTTCGTGTCAAGAATGTCAAGGATGACCTCGGTATCCCTGCAATGTACATACGGATTATTGCTTGTTTCTCCGCAAGGCTACTCCGTACATGTACACCTTACTGTACATGTACATATGTATGCAGGCATGACGGGACACTTCGTATCTTTTTGAAGGCCGTAAGGATAGTATCCCTAATAGCTCCACTCACCATAGCCACTAACAGCTCTCTATCAGCTGCAGAGAGTGGAGCTGTTAGGATCACTCCATGTATACACTCCGTAGCTCCTATTCAATGCTGCCACCGCGATCCACCATGGGGGTAATAACGCAGCCGGTGGATAAGAAGAGACGGCAACATGTTTCCCTTGTTGAGTTATGATAATGTCCAGTCGGCAACAGTCAATGACGAAATTCTGCCCCCTCCAAGCCTCCAAGGCCGCAAGCAAGAAGCATGTGATCTTTGCTCGTTTGTTCCGCACATTCTTCTGTTCCCCGTCAAAAGTGTGGGTGGGTAAGAGACGTCTCTTGCAGGGCAGACGTTGTCTACATACCTGATCTCTTTAATAAAAGGCCGTATGTACTCCGTACATACAGTCTAACCCCTGGTTGATTTATATATGCAAAACTAGGGTTATTGAGACAATCATAAATCCTCCCGTAAATTAGCGTGATCATAGGTGGAGATACATAAGATTCATTTTCTTCCCTACAATTTACTAGTAAGCTATAGTATTATTTACTAGAGGTCGAATTAATTATGCAAAGGAGCAAGCCGAAGCATTACTAGTTGGGTGTTGCACGGAAGAGGTGTTGTTCCGCGATCTGGACCCGGCGCCCAAGAGGAAAAAAATTTCATTTAAAACTCTTCAACTGCAGACCTTTTGAATGCCCACCACAGGGTAGCCAGCCCAGCCATGCCCGAAGAGGCATTGCGCTGGCCGAGTCATGCTGATATTTGCGCAATACCTCCCCTCCATCACAATTCGCGACGTACATGTACCCGTTGGATCTCCCTCCCCCTTTCCCTTTCCTTCGTCACCTATTGACCGTTTCGAGCGACCAGACACGGAAGAAGGCAAAAAACGTGGTTTGGTGTGGTGACGACGGGGACATCTCGGCCTTCAGACCGGCTGCACCACGAGCTGGTTTCGTCGTCGCCCAGAAACTCGCCAACCCGCCAGTTCTGTTGCGAAAAAAAAAAAAAAAAAAATTGCGGCCAGAGATATGAACACTCGCGTAGTACGTTGTACTCCCCTCCGCGTTAATGAACTATTTATACAAGCTGCAATTGGCCTTGTCTCGCGAACTTGAACCCTTATGACGTGTTGGCGTGGACGGGGTCTGGCTCAACCTTGGGCACCACGGGCAGCCAGCGTGCCAGTCCGTCTTTTTTTTTTTTTTTTTTTTTTTTTTTGAGTGATGAAATTTTGCCTTGACGCCATCCATCCATCTGCCCAAATAGTTGCTTTTCAACTCCGCTCGATAAACCAACTGACTTGTCTACGCATCGAATCCGGCCTCGTACAACCTACATACAGTACGAGCACGCACTTTGCCCCGAATGGCGCTCCGCCCACTCTTCCCTGTAACTTATACCGTCAGCCTTCCCCATTCGTACTTTGCCATTTCTCAAAGATCAAGCCTGAATCTAGATGCCCGACGCTCTATTACTGTAAAGCTCACTGGGACAGTCGGCGACCCTGATCCTCCTGTTTTGCTGGCGTGAACAGGGCTGTTGCGGTGTGGCGCCTCGCGATTCGCTCTCTCGACTCTTCCAGACCCTGACTGACCCTCACCATTACTATCAATCAGACTCTGCAGAGGGCTTTTCGAGGAGGGTGAAAAGAGCAAAGAAGAAAAGATGACAGGGTCCAGATAATCGTGGCTCCCGGGTGGCGTGCACAAGGCAGTCGGGTACCTTTGCGGATAAATGTTTTATCTTTACTCTGTACATGTACATACGCATCTACATATGTACATATGCACTCCGTATCTTGACAGAAATGGGGTGCATGTTCCAGATTCGCAGCGCTCGATGCCGGTACTAGCGGTGTGATGTACCTTTTCTTCCTTTCCCTTTCCCAAAGAGCCCCTTGGAGCGCTGCATTGCGGTGTCATGTACATAATATGTACGGAGTAACGGGGCGATTGTGAATCTTGCTTGCCCACCACGTTATGATCAATGGCTTTTCAAGTCAAGTCATTTGCTATTATCCGGCCGCCATGGAACGCACAGTGCAAGTGGATGTACTGGCGGGTTGTACTTTGGGCCAGAACATATGTACGTGGTGACTTGTGGTTCGGCGGGTGTCGCGGCAGCGGTGTAATATGTACCGGGGGGGGATGTACGGAGTATAGCTGTGAGGAAGATGGCATTGCTGGATTTTCGACGTTGATAATGGGGTTTATCTTTATCCTTCATCGGTACGGTACGAGCTGTTGGTGCTGTTATTAAGGCGAGGGATAGAGGTTGCCCGCGTTTGTGCAAGAGCCAGGTGGTGATCTGGCAATATAATCCGACGATACGGAGTACATAGGACTATGCTTGGTTATAAATAGAAGGAAAAAAGACATTGAGAAGAAGACGGAAAAGGAAATTGTTGCACGAGAAAAGAGGCGCAGCCGACTGGCTACACTAATTTGTGTGCACATCATCCCTTTATACGCCTTGCAACAGACAGGTGTGTGGTGGTGTTGGAGATATCGCAACCTCACATCTTAGGCATCACTTTTCCTATGTTAATGCAGTCCCCCGCATCTTGTTTGTTATCGTGATTCATTGCTATGCTCTGTTTATTGATCTATACAAAGACCTCGATTCACTTGTTTGACTGACCTTCTGTTAAACCGGTATTTGTTCACATATTGATATATTTAAATCATGTTTACAGCTTCCTTATTCCTTTTAATAGATTTCATAGATGGTTAATTATCATCTCTTCTTTTCCTTTGCATCATTCCACAGATGGCAATGATCGTGGGTCTCATCCCGATCCAAACTTGGTGTTACGTTAGTATTTTCCTTCGTTGGGTGTTGTGGAATGATGCAAAGGAAAAGAAAAGATGATAATTGACTATCTAGGAAATCTATCTGGAGGAAAAAAGGAAGCTGTGTATAAGCTTAAGACCTATTTAATTAATAGAAGGTCGGTTAAACAAGTGAATCTAGGTCTTCGGATAAATCAACAAACGAAGCCTAGCGATGATGAATCGCGATAAACAAACGAGATGCGGGAAGCTGAATCGAAAAGGGATGTCCAAGATGTGAGGCTGCGATATCTTCAACAGGTAGATAGATATCTACTGTTGGATTTCGAGGGACAAATGAGGAGTACCAATCGTGAGTAACGAGCGAATCTACCTACCCTAGGCAGCTTCGCTCCAAGTTTAAGCCCCCTTTGAAGTCGGTGGTCCAGGAACGGAGCAGGCTCTCATCGCCTTTCTCATGATTGCAGCCTCGATATCTTGGGTCGTCCAGATACACTGCGTTGACTAGGCTGTTGTCTCTCTTCTGGTTGTATACATGTACGATGACTCGAAGACAGGATCGATATGGTTTCATGCACAATCAGACTTTGGAAATCGAGACCGGTTATAAGCAAGCCCATTGTCCCAAACCTCCAACGAAGAAACGTACATGTTGTTGAGCGCTCAAAAGTTGGAAGCTGAGTCGGCTGCAGCATGGACCTGCGGATGAGATTAGATCGTCAATTGTCCGTGTATGAGACATGACCAATACAATGGAAATAACAACGGCTTTCGGTGATGCAATACCGTTCCCGTTCCCTCTCCATGTAATTCGGACCACGAACCGGGAAAAGGAATCATCACTGCCATCTTATCAAATTTCAGCAAAGAAAGACCACTCGGCCCGACATTATAACGACCCTCTGTGCTTCTCACGAGCGCTCGCAAAGATCGACCCGTCCCCCATTCATCATTTTGTTCGAGCCTGTTCCGAGTGGAAGCCAAGTTGATATTTTTATACGTCGAGCCAGGATCAGGTATGTACAGCAAATCATGCCGGCACTGGAGAAGTTTCGTATGTACACGGCATATCGGGATATGCCCGACTCGAGTTATCTTCGACCCAAAACACCGACCAGTATCCTCGATTTCTGTAGTCATGGCCCTCCCTCCGTTGCCATTCGCTAATTACTTATCCGCAGTTTCGACACAAAAAACAATACGTTGTGGTCCAAGCGGTACTCCATATTGCCATTTCTTGTACATGATGCAACAAGGGCTTGCACGTGATGCAGTGGTAAAAGAGTCCCCTTAATCAGTAGATACAAAATAAGGACATTTATGAACCTAGATCTATCATACACATGAAAGGTTGTATGCTTCCCTTTTATAGGGATAGTTAGACTACAAATACATAGCTATTTCTCCGCACATTCCCACTTACTAATGTGGTCACATACGCTACCCCGGCGACACCATTCGAAACGAAACATTTTCACCGGCATTTCCATCGATGAACGCAATTCGCTTCGGACTTCCGGTTCTCAACCTGTCAAGGTCACAAGCACACAAAGTCACCCCCACTAATAAGACAAGACAGGCTCTATGTACATGTAAGCAGACATCTCTCGGAAAGAACCGCGGTCAACATACCTACCTACCTAGTACCTGGACGAACAACCCCTCGGACAGCTCTCCATCCACTGACGCACCTATAAACCTCGATTAAAATCCTAGGGACAAGGATATAAACGATACAAGCCCACAATATCGGAAGCATCATTCGGACAAGCCCAGTGCCCCCGGCCCATCAGACACTCGAGTGCCACCGTTAATTCGTAGAACACGGGTTTCTGGCCAAGACGGATGCAGAGTGCTCCTCCAGCTTCCGGAGCATTTGGCCCCCCCACTGCGGCGAGAACAGCGCATTGTAAAAGTGGCGATGACGAGGGAAGGGGCGTCATGGTGAGATTTCTTCAATTTTGACACAAGAGGGATGCGAACTGGTCAAGAGAACTTGCGCGGGTCTTGTTCGCCGTGGCCTGGTTCTCATATATTCGGTTCATTGCGCGTCAGACTCAGCCCCCACGGTGACACGTCTTGTACATACGTGATTGGCATGAGGACAGGTTTTCCTTGCATTCAGCTCGAAAAACTTTGGGAACGAGTCGATCGTTTGCTCCCGTATTGGTCGTATATGGGGGTTGTTTCGCTGCAACAGTGAGTGAGTGGGCTTGGCGATGGCGCTGACGGACCGTCTGGTTGGTTGATGGGTGTCGCATCCTCGTAGTGTTGTACATGTAAGGCTGATTTGGCAGGGGCTGCTTCAAGGATTCAATGCGAGATCTCTGGATTTGTCTTGAGCTCTTGCGATGGGCGAAAACTGGTGGGAGTTGTTGGGGGGGCGATTCGCTAGTATCGTACGGACTCGGCATCATGTATGTAGTCTGTCTCTGTCTCCTTGTTGGCCAGCATATTCAAACGAAGTGACATGTGGTCTATTCTCGTAAATAGACCCTTTTCTCCTCATGGTCCGAATGAAAAAAAAGGCTTGCTCACCCGTTCATTTACCCGACACTAGCTATTAAACTTACTCAACGTTTACTAACTTATTAGTAATGGGCGCTTTCAGTCACAATTTACGGAGTACTTACTCCAAGTCACAAATTCGCAATCAACTCCTACATACAATACCCTTGAAGCGTTGCAAGGTTCAAAGCCATCACCAATTTTCATATGCCGCCTGCTAATATTCGCTGTCCAAATACCACTCACACCCTCAACTTGCGAAATTGTGGCCCCAGGGCCCAGAAATACATACATAGTGACATGACACTACGCTCAGATATATGTAGGCTTCAGTCAAAACGATCATACCCGTCGATATCACATGCTACAGCGCCGATGAAGTCACGGTGCCGTCGGTGGACGATAGAATATGGACCACCGCTCATCAATGGCAGCGTTGCAATTACTGGCGTATAATGTACCATCGCCAGAAAACCCACGGAGTAATGCTTAGCAACTCGAAATATAGTCCAGGGAGCGATTTGATTTTGGAAAAATCGGTGGAACATTGATGCAACTCTGCATGTATAATACAAGGTTTGCGCCACGGGGACGCGTCAGTCAGGCACCCGGGTAAACAAACGTACGCTTCTCAACGGATTATTCTCCTCATGCGGGATGGGGTGACAATTATGGTCTCCGTAATATTAGTTGGCTACCGTTGAGTGAACGAAACTTATCACGCTCTTTTGGGCCTTCTTCACAAAGTGTACATACGTGACATGACTCTTGCGCACCATGTTCAATTCACGGCAAGACAACCATACATACGACCAGAACAGATGGAAAATAAAACTGCATCGAGTGCGCATATGCCCATACTCCGTTCGAAGGCAGCATCTGCCGGACCGGACCGGACGCCGTGACGCCGTAACAAGTGGAAGAATCGTAAAGAGCCAGGTTCAATGACCTTTTCCCCCTCAAGCTTTGAGGCGTTAAAGCCGTTTCAAGGAACCTTGCTATCGACCCAGGGCCCGGTGGTCCGATGACCATGCCATGGTGCATCAGCCCTATGTACATACATACAGTACATACATATGTACATAGAATTCTATTGCTTGAAGCGGAAAGACCGCCGTGCATGCCGGCATTTGAGCGGCATTTGAGCGGCATTTGCGGCACCCAACGCGTAATCCGTACATACAAGTGCATCAGCGTTTCGTCCTGGCATGCCGGAGTGGTGACTTCGCCCTTTCGGTGGGTTTCTTTTAATACCAAAGTGTTTTTTTTTTAGTGTTAGAAAGAGTAGCCAGCCGGTGGTTTTGTGCGCTTCCGTGTGCTTCCGTGACCCTGTCATTTTGTCCATCTCAGATTTGTCTGGTTGACCTTCTCCACCCCAATTCACACTTTGGCTCCGTCCGCTTGAATGCAATGTCACCTTCACAGTACATACGGAATAATCCGTACAGAGTAATCCGTACTTTTACTTTGTTCCACTGCCAGACAGTTGTTTCCCCCCCTTCGTACGAGGCGAATTCGTTTGTTGATGTATGTACTCCGTTTGTAGGCTCTGATTGTGCATTAGTGTGTGTGGACTGGAGGAAATGACGGACCGGGACCGCATCGCACTGGATTCGATCCCGAGACACGCTCCACGATTCAGACTTGTCCAAGGACAAAAGAAAAGGGAGACCATGACAAGAACAGATGAACGCGCAACCCAATCTACTAGTACATACGGAGTACATAGAGCCACTTGGTATTGGGTTACATTTTACGCGTATAGTACGTAGCCGAACACACCCAAGTTCACAACGACATGTACATGTACATATGTATATTTTTATATTGATGTGACGGCCTTGTTTTTGAATTTCTGATCCCACCTTCCTGTTCTTGTGGCGCAGTGGCCCTCTCCTGCCTCCAGTACGGAGTATGTATGTAATAAAAATTCCTCCCTCTCCTTCTCCCTCCTCCGTCGTTGCTTCCTGTTGCGTTGCTCTTCTGCGTTGTGCTGTCAGGTCATGCCATGCCATGTCATGCCATGTCATGCCATGTCATGGGTCCGACCAGGCCTCCAGTACCCGATGCCACGATGGGCCCACTCCCGGCCCACCAAGACATCAGATCGACAGCCACTCATCATCAGCCGGCCGAAAGCGTGAATGCGTCAATGCTTGGGTGACTCGCAACTCAGGAGTCAGTGCAAGAACCTTGGCTTGCTAGCACGGCCTGCCGGCGTACCAATAACCAGAGACATGATTGAAGATTTCCAAGGCCCGAATGGAGAATTCCTTGGCCGATGTGATGGATGGAACCTGTGCTCCGGTGCTCCGTACATGTACATATATCCCAGACTTTTGCAAACTCTGGTCTTTGTCCGATCGATCCGTTCAGTTTAAAATAAAACCCTTGCACCCGTCCATCCGTCCATCCGTCCATACCGTCGTGCCTAGATTGATCATCAGTCTAAAAGTAAATACCACTGATCCTTTGTGTTTGCAACACAACGAAACCCAACAACACATCTCTCGTCTCTCACCAGTGGCACCTCCAAAACTTCAACAATGCAAGACATTTACAAACACTCGGCTCGGCGACTGTCATCATCAGCGTCGTCCACCTCGTCGGCCTGCTCCTGGGCATCACACGAGGAAGAGGCCTCATCACCGGCAACCTCGCGCCGATCGTCGTTGCGATTCTTCACATACTCGAGGCGAGATCGCAACCCGAGCACGTCATCCACATCATCAAGTCGCACCTGCGAAGGCATGACCACCGAAGACACGCGCGAGCTCTGGCGATGCATGCTCGAGCTGCAGCAGCTGTACGGGTGCTACAACTCGACGAGGATAGATTTGGCGGTCAATGCAGGCGAAGCTGGAATAGATCTGATGCGTAAGTGATGGACCCCGGGGCCGTTGTGTTGTTTTGCTCGTCTCGTTTCCATTCCCATGTTATTTGCTGCCCTGCTCTTGGCCGATGCTTCCGAGGGCAACTTCCGAGGGCTGCATCCCATCACCAACATGGTCGTCAGCACTCAGGCGAGATCGTCTTGCCCGAGTCCTCAAGTGTTGTAGTGTTGACTGGTCTGGCCTATCCCTGTGGTCGCAAGCCTGGTTCGCCGAAGCTATTACATAGCTGCTCCTTTCCAGCAACATGATGAAAGTACCAGACCAATCGCGCCTGGTAATATCACGCGCTAGTCTGGTGGTGTCTGCCAACTGTACCAACTGTACGGTAACTGCCATGTGGGGCCTTCAGCTCAGCCGTGCGGGGCGAATGCCGTGTGCGCCAAGTCTCTCGAGTCTGAATCTCGGCTAATGCAGACTTTCATCTGAACAGCGAACCCTTTCATCATCGATACCCTCAATGACTCACTCATCGATCTACCCACCGAGGGACGGGAAATGCTCGACCGCTGTCTCCGGAGCAGCAAGCCCCCGCACTCGATGCAGTCGAAATCAAAATCAAAATCAAAATCAAAATCACAGCGAAGATTCTGGGCACGTTCATGATCCTTGACTACCAAGGACTAGAGGAGCATCATTTCAATATATTTCTACCCGCCGATCCAATCCTTCCCCCTCGTTGATTTCTACGCAGATTCAACTTGAAGCCTCTTGTCTGAGGCCACGCACCCATTGCAACCGGCCAGCTTTTTTTTTTTCTTTCTTTTTTTTTTTCTTTCTTTTTTTTTTTCTTTCTTTTTTTTTTTCTTTCTTTTTTTTTTTCTTTCACTTTCCTTCTTTTTGTCCTTATTCCAGCCATCGATTTGTACGTCCGATCTTGTTCGTGGAAGATACAATACGTTTGGTGACACTGCACGACCGCTGGAATGGAAAAGATTGATCTAAATTCGAGTGTAGCTCTTGTGTCATTTCGACGGCGTTTGCTCCCCTTTGTAAGTAGAGAATCTATATGTATTTAGAAGCAATAAGCGATACCCCTAGAGCTCAAGAATGCATCACTTTCTTGTGTCGTTTAATATATTCGTCAGCTGGACCGCAGTGTCGAAATAGCACATTCATTTACCGGGACTGACGGATGCTACTAGGCATTCTCATTCCTCGTCAATCCTCACCCCCAGCCCTCAGTCGCAGGCGGTCCTTTCACCCAAACCAACAAAGACGTATTAGTGACGCCTGAAGTCGTGGGCCCGGTCCGATCCAAGGCAAATCCCGTGCGTGATATGTGATGTAGTCATCGCCGATGATAAGTAGACGACGATGTCGTAACTCCGACACATCCATCACATCCTTATGCGTGCTCACCTCAGGCCTGCACTGGCTGTGACCATCACAGATAGAATGAATCAGCGAGAGTGAGTCTTGCGGGCTTGCGGACTTGCCGGTTCGATAAGCATCATTCTGCTTCGCTGGCTTTTCATCCTGGGTAGTGCAGAAATGAGCGGTGCAAATTATGTACACTTGCTTCATGGCCATCATTCCTCGTCTGACCCTAACCTAGAAAATGTCTACGTCGTGTCTGGATGCTGTGTGTAAGAATGGGTGCATGGGCGAATTGGAGTGCATCTGAGGATATCCGATGGAGTCGCGGCAGGTCGGGCCCAGCTGCTTGAGGTGTTCTTGTCTGTCGACTTTTCTACTCCGTACTGTCTAGGCAACCGCATCTTCCACTGCCGCTTACCTTGGCTCTTGAAAGACGAAGGAAGACTGGACTGGAGGATGTTGCGGCCCAGTCAGGGAGGGCAGCAGGTGCAAAACTTGGCAATCGAGGCGACGAGCTCTTGCAATGCGATGACCACTTTAACGGCTGCATACCTACTTCCATTTTCTGCGAGTGTTGTCTTCAACGAGTACAAAAAGAGATGGGAAATCCTCACGCAGCCTCACCTTCGTATCACCATTCATTGCACAATCCCACAAACAAGCATTCCATCATCCCCAAACCAGTAAGACTTTATTGAAAGCCCTGCATATACATACTTCAGAAACTTCTCATCATGCGGTTCGCTATTGCTGCTGTCTGCCTCGCCAGCCTTTCGGCAGCCTCTCCCATGATCGGCGGAGCCACGCTACCTGGGTTGTTTTCATTGTCCTTTGGCTTCCGCCTGGTTATCAATGTCACTGATCCCTCTCGCGATCTTGCGGGGGAGCCAGTGCACGGCAAATATGTCCAGAGCATTCACATTGGCCCATCTCAGAACCTCCTGGGTGCCAGTAGCTCTGGAACTGGTCGAATTTTCTACCAGAATGGCTCCCGGGAAGACATCTCGCATCGCTCGCTCTGCTCCTCTGATCCTCCCCCCCGCGACGGCGAGCCTGCAACAACCTACGGCCTCACCACTGGCTTAGATGAAGGCAGCAGGGACGTTTCGACTCTGAGACTCGACGCTGGTCCAGGTCAGCCCGATCTAAACATCGCCAGACCTTCCGAAAACACCTTGGTCGTCAGGCTGGACAATTTGGCTGTGTGCAACGAAGCAGTTCCGTACTATGGGGGCAAAAAGTTCAGCATGCTCAAGCAATTTCTCAACCCACACAGCGGCGATGGTTTTATTCCTCAGGATTGTGCACCTGTCAGTCTGATCCCCGAATGTACCAAGCACAACATTCTTCAGAAGGGAGCTTTGGCCGGCCTTGAAGAACATGTTTTGGTATCTTTCTGTTACAGGGATGTGTCTGCCGTTGACTGGGCAAAGCATGCCGTCTTTGGTCGGGACCTAGATGATTAGGGAATGACACGGGATGGAAATAAGTTGACGGCACGGAGGGACTTGTCGAGGTGATGCTGGCGAGAAGTAAACGACGTGAGCACGGTGCAAAGCACTAGTGTCGTGAATGAATATTTCTTTCTTGTATTGCTATACCCGTACCTTATGTAGCAATGCTAGGTATGATTAGTCAAGTCCGCCTCTTTGAAAGTCGAAGTGTTGTTGAAGGCGCACCCAGACAGATTGTCGAGGCTGCATTTTGGCGAGGTGGCACCCGCTAGCGCAGTCATCACATGAAGCTGACCCCAGAGCCCCTTTTCACATCTCGCAAGAACAGCCACTGTGATTCGAACTGTCAACTGCTCAGATCTTCCAAATCTTCCATCTCATTAGGCATGCGGAAGCTCTCCAGGGCCTCCATCATCTTCATCACTCTGTGTTTTGCTCTCCTCATCCTGATTTCATATCCAAGGACGCGCGTCGAACTCGAGACGCAAGGCCATCATCATCCTCAGACCAATCAAACGTCGAGTGTAGAGCAACAAGCGAAGAAGCAGACTCTTGAAGTAGAGTATCAGCAAAGCAGTGCGACTCCAAACCCTACGCCACATCTGAACAGTCCGATTACTCCATCTCATGTCGATGTACATTTTCCCGAGAAGACCGCTCCACCAGATGTTGCTGTGCATCCTGGACCGGAGGAGAACGTAGACCCCATTGAAGAGCAAGGGGAGACAGCTCAGCCCGAACCAGTGAGCGAGTTGCGCCGAGATCGCCGTCTTGTTTTGGTCATTCCTGCCACGTCACCAAATCCCGATCTCTGCAAGACGATAGTGACGGCGCTTGCTCTCGGTTACCCGAGCCCCATCATCATCAATTGGGGAATCGACTATCATGCGGTAACCAAGTGGGAGGGCGGCGCAAATCTCCCCAAGATTCCTGGTTTCGTCAAGTACCTCGATGCTGCGATGCATCCTGATGCGCATCCCGATGAGAGGCTCGAGGATGACGACCTCGTGCTCATGGTTGACGCCTACGATGTATGGTTCCAACTCCCCGTCGAGGTTCTCCTGAAACGATATCATGAGATCAACAAGAGGGCCAACGATAGACTGCGCCAACAGTGGCGTGGCAAGGAGCCCATGCCCATGCAACAGACCATCGTCGCCGCATCTGGGAAGAACTGCCACCCGCAACCCGACTCGGGTTCCGATATGCACTGCGAAAGATTGCCCGACAGCCCGCTGAGAGCTGATCTTTACGGCCCAGACACGGACAAGAATGCAACGAAGCACCGTGATCACCGGCCCAAGTACATCAACGGAGGTGTCTACGTGGGACCTGCAGGCGACATGAGGCGCCTGTTCCGCCGTGCTTCGCAGAAGATGGAAGCGGGCATCGGCCAAGGCATCCACTTGTTCAGCGAACAGGGTATCCCTGGTGAAGTGTTGGGCGAGCAAGAGGTCTGGAGGCAATGGCGAAGGGCAAACCACGCTGCTTTGGACGATGCCGATGCCGATGCCGAGAACCTGATGGATCGGGATTTCGAGTACCACTTCGGTCTCGACTACCAGGAGCTGTCCGTTCAGACCTTTTGGACGGATACGGAAGACGGTCTCTTCGACGGAGCCTTTGTTTCGTTGAACAACCAGACCGTGATTGACCAGCACTCGGCTGCGCTGGGCATATCACCTGTTCGACTCACGGGTGTCCCCAAGGATGTTGCGGCAGCGTGGAATCCGCTCATGGGCGTCATCGAGTCACCAGACTGGGGGGAGATGCCGCTCTATGCCGACTTCTTCACCGAATCCGTTCCCGTCATAGTACACCACAACGGCTTCAAGGAGAGACGCGTCTCTTGGTGGGACCAGCCCTGGTTTTACCAGAAGCTCCGACACCTCCTTGCTCTGCGCATGGCGACGACTACCGAGCAGGTTGCTCCATTGGCAGCAGTCGATACTGAGGGCGGCACAAACGTCAAGTACTGGGCTCCGCCGGCCGAGGCCTCAGACAGGCGGCCACGATTGATGGGCGATTCGGCCCAGGCTCCGTTGGCAAACATGGAGTTTCAACATGTCTGTCAGTACCCTGATGAAGCGGTCCGTCAACAGGGCCAGCATTGGTGGGATGAAGTTTTTCGCGACGCAAAAGGGCCCATTTAAATGAGAAAAAGACGACGGTTGACTGTTTATCAACACCCCCCCATGATATTATTAGTGGGCTATTGTCCTATCATGAAGGCTCATGTAAGGAGTACACATGTATTATATATGAATCCATCTACTTTACATCTACTGTGGGTCTGAACTAACAAGGAGTCCGTCCTCCCATGAGTCCACGCCGTACACTACTTTGGGCTAGAAACCATTGAATAAAAAGAGGAATCCCGTTTTGAATCTTTGTCGTGGGCTTGTATCCCAGCAAGAGATTTGCTTTGGACACGTCGGCAAACGTGACGGCCATGTCGCCGGGCTGGGCGGCTCGTCGATCGAGAACTGCCACTCGACCCAGACCCTTCTCGATCAGGGCGATCAAGTCCCGCAGCTCAATGGTCTGCGACTCGCCAAGGTTGAAGACCTCGTACATGGATGCGCGGTACTCGATTGCCTTGCGAACGCCCTGTACGATGTCGACGACGTAGGTGTAGTCTCGACGGGTGGTGCCGTCGCCGAAGACGGGCACAGGTTCTCCCTCGTCTATCAGCCTGGTGAACTTGTGGATGGCCAGGTCGGGCCGCTGGCGAGGCCCGTAGACTGTGAAGAAGCGCAGGCAGACGCAGCGGATGGCGTACAAATGGGAGTAGGTGTGGCACAGCAGCTCGGCGGCCGTCTTGGACGCAGCATACGGCGAGATGGGCCGCGCCGTCGGGTCGGCCTCGGAGAAGGGGACGCTGGCATTGAGCCCGTACACGCTGGACGAGGACCCGAAGACGAACTGGGCCACGCCAAAGTCCCGGGCGCAGTCGAGCAGGTTCAGCGTGCCGGTGACGTTGGTCTCCATGTACGAGGCCGGGTGCAGCAGGGACTGCCGCACGCCGGCGCGCGAGGCGAGATGCACCACGGCCGAGACGTCGTTCTCTACAAAGACTGCGCGCAGGGAGGCCGCGTCCCGGATGTCCGTCTCGTAGAGGCGGAAGTCGGGGTTGCAAAGGTGAGCGGCGACGTTGGCGCGCTTCATCGCCGGCGGGTACGAGTCGTCGAAGTTGTCTACCACGACTACCTTCCAGCAGCCTTCTGCCAGGAGGGCGTCTACCAGGTTCGAGCCGATGAAGCCCGCGCCGCCGGTGACGAGGATATTTCCTCGGGGTCTGGCTCGTATTGTAGGCCTGGCGAGGACCGTCATGGCGGGATTGGGGTGTCGACGACTTTTGACTTTCTCCTTTTTTGAATTTTGTTTCCCTCTCCTCCCATTTACCAAAGGGGAGTTGGTTGGGGGTCAAAACGCAATTGCGAATGAATGGAGTACGGACGGATGTTGTCTTTTTTTTTTTTTTTTTTTTTCCCTGGGCTTCGGTTCTGTTTTGAACTGCTTTATCTGAATTTTCTGAAATGCCCTAGTAACACGTATACACTTTTTTGGCGTCCGGGTCGTGGCGCAATATTCACTCGATTAGACTAGTGTTCGGTGCCGGTCCGTCGACATGATTGCCACTTTGCTTCGTCCCATTGTGCTTTGGCTGGGGTAGGAGGCGCTCCGTACTTCCAGATCAGGGAGATTCCGAGGAACCGGTGCGTCGGTGGCTCGTGGGTGCATGAGGAAAAGGTTGGTCGTCGCCGTGTTGTACTTGGTATTTGAAAAAGGAAATAAAAGAAGAAGAAGAAGAAGAAGAAGAAGAAGAAGAAGAAGAAAAAAAGGCCATCCGTCGTCTGGTTTCGGAGGCACTATTGACTTGTGCGGGCTGGAGTGATGGCCAGATGGTTGATTTCATTGGCTGGAGTGGTGGCCTGGCCTGGCTCCACTCGGTGCCTGGACTGGCCGCATCGTTATTTCTGTATACCCCTGCTTCGTCTGATCAACAAACCAACCTTGACATGCTCGCAGCTGATCTTGTTAGTTATTAGTTATTGCTACTGCTCACATTTCGCCTTTGACCGACGCCAAACATTTGCAGGGGGTAGGTACTATTGAATTTCGGTGGTCTCGTCTGTAGACAGAGCAAGGCGGTGTTTCTGACCTGTTGCAATTGGTCTTCTCCTGTGTCAGGCAGATGGTGCCTCATCAGCGATCATCGTAGAAGAGTTCCTCCAGTCCGTGTCAGCGACAGACATTATGGCATAATGGGAAACGGAAGCTAGCGGATGCAGAGCCTTGGTATTTCGAGCCACTATTCGAAAAAAAAAGTCTCCAGTCAGAACAGGGCATCTCCTTCGCTTCAGCTGAAATGACTAGTAGCAACTTCACCAAAATCATGCAATTTTGCGAGGCAAAGTCCCTGACACCTGCAAAGTCTCCTCCAAAGTGCCTGGGCACTCTGTTTTGATCAAGCATGTTCATTTCGCCAGCGCCACCAGTCATGTACGGGGACCCGCATGGCTTCAAACCGACTTCACGAGACTGTGACTTCTCCTCGCACGCCTTCGGTAATACATAATCCAATGCGCTTCAGACCGTATCATCGGGCGCATGCTTGTGTATTCCCCCCGAAGCTGATCGAAGGGACAATTAAACTGGTTCTATCAAACGGCTAGGGGCTACATTCATCGACATCATCCCCTCAACTGCAAGCATTCTTCCAATGGAGACGATTCAGTCTTTGGAGCTGCTCATGGTAGGAGGAGAGCGTCTCACAGCAGATTTCTGCAAAGCAGTGGGCTTCTCTCTTGGCCCTTCGCAACGTCCATGTTTGAAAATATTCTCCGTCAAATTTGCGATCCTAAATTTTCCCAAAAGGCATTGGCTGATATAGAGACCCTTGGTCCAGAGGATTTTGGAAATATTCGAAGCTGGAATGCCATTGTACCAAAGGGTTCGGATGCACTGATCCATGACTTCTTCCGAGGCAGCCCGCAGATTGCCAGATACTGAGGCTGTGTGTGCCTTGGATGGGACTTGGACCTACGCGGAGCTCGATAGCATTACCAGCCGTCTCGCCCGTCACCTTCACGAGACTAGGCATTAGCTCCGAGTTCGTTGTGCCATTGTGCTTCGAGAAATCCGGTCATACGTGCATAGCAATGCTAGCAGTAATGAAGGCTGGTGGCGCATCGGTGGCTATAGATGTAACTCTTCCTCAGGATCGACTAAAAAGTATCGCACGCCAGGTCAATTCGGTATTGATCTTATCCTCGCCAAGCAACGAAGATCTAGCTCTCCAAGAGCAGTGAGACAAATGGCAGCCAGGTCATTGTTTCAACTAGAGATGAGCCACGCCATTACTGATGGCAGCTCCGCCGCGATCATTCGGGAGGAGCGGGCTCAGGCATATGTTGGACTCTTGAGTCAAGAGACGATTGACATTAGCCACGAATTTGCGCGGGTACCGAGTTCAAGCTTGCCAAAAGATCGAACGAGCTACTGGAAGAAGAAGCTAGACAGCGTCAATTCCTGTCACTTCCCGCGTCTGAATGACCTCTCTCAACAGGTTGATGCTGTTTCTTCAATGAGCTTTGACCTCGATAGCGACACATTTGCCAGGATCCAAAAAAATCACCAAGGAGAACTTCATCACCGCGGTCAGCCTTTTCCAAAGTGCTTGGGCTCTTCTTTTGTCCAGTTACACTGGGACTACCGATGTCTGCTTCAGTTATCTAGCATCCGGAAAAGACCTTCTAGTACCTGTATTGCAGAATCAATTGGTGCATACGCCAAGTTGTTGGACTGCCGCATCGACCCATCGCAGAACCACACTGAAGATGATCTTGTACAGAACATGAACAACCAGGTCTTGCAAGACCTTGACTTCCAGCGCTGCTCTCTGACCGACATACACCATGAGCTTAGTCCGCTCCCGGGTCAAACACTTTTAAACACCCTTGTGGCTTTCCCGCGAGACGACAATATCACGGACCGCACGACGAGCCGTCAAGACTTGGAGTTCACAGAGTTTGATGAAGAGGATCCAACTGAGATAAGTAGCCCGTTCTTATATATTGATGCTGCAGGCCATCGAACTAACATCTCAAAGTATGATATCTTTCTCGGTATAGCGTATGATGCAGACCAAGTCGGTCTGAACCTGGAGTATCGCCTCAGTTGCTTGACTGATCAGCAAGCTGGCCGTGTGGCCTCCTTACTGGAGCGATTAGTCACTGCTCTTGTAGGTGACGAAAATCAGAACGCTGGACAACAGAAAAATAGCCTTGCCGATATTGAGGTCATGACGCGGCGCGACTTACAAGATGTCTGGAAAGGGAATGCAGTTGTTCCACCTACTATTGACGTTGAAGTTCACAATCTCGTCAGCGACACTGCTCAGAGGTGGCCTGACAGTCAAGCTGTATGTGCATGGGACGGCGAGTGGACATACTGCGAATTGGAGACTATGTCTCTACGTGCTTTGCTTATCACTTAAAGAGCTTAGGAGTTGGCCCAGAGTTATTGTTCCACTTTGTTTTGAGAAGTCACGATGGACTGTCATCGCGATGCTAGCCGTTTTCAAGGTCGGCGCCGCCGTCGTCCTCGTTGATCCATCACAACCGACGTCTTGCCTCAACTCAATCATTCAGCAGACCTAAGCGAAGCTGCTGGTCTGCACCTCCAATAAAGCCAATAGGTGCTCTGATTTAAATGCCCAGGTGTTGCGTATAGATGGCTCTTATTCTGAAAGTACAGGCAACGTCAACGCTCCTCTTCATACTGAAAACAACCCGTCATCGCCAATGTATATTGTTTTCATCTCCGGAAGTACAGGAAAGCCAAAGGGCGTTGTGTTGTCACATGCTTCGTTGTCTTCAGCCATTCACTACCAGGCAAATGCTCTCGGGTACGATAACCAGGCACGCGTCTACGATTTTGCATCATATGTGTTCGATGCCTCCATCAAGACAGCCCTCATGACTCATGCAGCGGAAGGCTGTCTGTGTCTGCCATCAGATACCGACCGAAAGAGTAACCTTAACAAGTCTCTGATCCGCACGAAAGCAACTCTGATCGAGTTGACTTCCTCCGTCGCATGCACCCTTGAGCGTGAGCGATTGGTCGATTCCAGGTTCCTCATTCTTGGTGGAGAAGCCGTCAATCAAGAGTCAAGACGACGCAAAGGGCTGGCCAGACAATGTCGTCGTCAACAACACATATGGCTCGTCCGAGTGCACGCCTAATAGCACGATGCAATGCCAATATGGCTGTGTTGACGCCATGAACCATCGGTGCTGGTGATCTTGCACAGTACAATGATCAAATACACGCAAGACTAGCCCTAAGAAGCTCACAGCTTCTGGACCAAGCA
The DNA here is from genome assembly GCA_022702365.1 of Epichloe sibirici. Classification (NCBI taxonomy): domain Eukaryota; kingdom Fungi; phylum Ascomycota; class Sordariomycetes; order Hypocreales; family Clavicipitaceae; genus Epichloe; species Epichloe sibirici. Next base: position 344,396 of record JALAAE010000001.1, on the reverse strand, counting down.
TCTACAAGATACGCAGCCATGCCTCTTCCCGACCTTACAGATCGCCAAGCAAGGCACATTCCAAGTAGAGGTGCCCGACTTCGATTCCAAACGCGTCGCCGCCCTCTGCACACAATAGGAAGCAACGCAAGCGAATCTCATCCGAACAGCCTGGGCGCTCGTCCTCCAAGAGTACACAGGGTCACAACCCCGTGCTTCGGCAACATCGCATCGGGACAAGACCTTCCTGTACAGAACATAGACGACATGTTGGGTCCCTTGATGAGTCTTGTTCCGTGCAGCACACGTCTTGACAAGAAACGGTCCGTCTTGGAAACTCTCCGGGCTTCGCAGGAGGATTACTCTAAATTGACTGTCTACAAGCCATTAGCTAGGCTGGATCCATACCCGCCCCCCACTATATCTATGCTTTATCTTTATTCTTCTTGTCAAACCCAAATAAACTCATCGAGATACTCATCAAATTTTACACCCAGATGAGCCACAGATACATCATGTCCAAGCCGAAATTCAGCATGAACAGGGTTATTCACACGCTCCGTCGGGCAGCACAAGCACGCCACCTGCTGTGTCTGATCACACACGTGTTTAAACGTTAGAGTAGAAGCAAACGACGGTTTATTCGCATCCACAAAAAGGTGGCCATAAATTGTGTGTGGTGCTGCAGCCGGGTATGCCTCCATCGTGCGCGACAATAATCTTTTACCCCTCTAGTGATGCATGTGCCATCCTGAGGTATAATTATGAATTGCGATGAAGTGCCTCTCTCCTCTCCTCTCTTCATCCCGCCGGCGCCAAGCAAAGGGTAGGTCAGCTTGCGTAAGCAACGTAAGCCGGATCAGCGACCGCCGACATGGTTTCTTTTTTTCCACCAAGAGGCAAAGGAAGGCAAAGGCACAAGGAAGGGGGGGTAAATGATGCTCGGATCCCTGACGAGCGGAAGAAAAAGGCGGGGGAGGGGCAAAAACCAAAGGGTACTCGCGCTCAAAGTACCTTTTTTCTTCTTCTGTCCACGGTGAGTAGTGTCTTGCGTTCCGTCTTCTTCCGCCTTCTTCCGCCTTCTTCTTCTTCTTCTTCTTTTTCTTCTTGGCGAGCAGTGTCTTGCGTTCCATTCGATTCCGTGTCATGATTACCGATTCCGTGTCATGATTCCCGATTCCGTGTCATGATTCCCGATTCCGTGTCATGATTCCCGATTCCGTGTCATGATTCCCGATTCCGTGTCATGATTACCGTGTCATGATTACCGTGTCATGATTAAAAAAAAAAAACACCTGCGTCGTCGTGGGCTGCCTCTCACAGGGCAGGTGATTGACTGATTGCCCGTCGAAAATCTGCACAATGCTACATCATCGTCGACGAGTGCCTCATCGTGCCGCTCCCCCCCCTTCCGTAGCCAGAACTTGTGTGACCAGCTGACTTTGGCGTGGAGACTGGCTGTTTTGCGCCGCAGCGTCATTTGCCCCCCCCCCCCCCCCCTTTTTTTTTTTTTTTTTTTTTCCTTCCCATCTCGAGAAAGCTGCATCAACGGATCTGCGCTGCTATCCTAGCGGCCAGCCAGCGTTTCAAGCCGATCCGGTGATTCTTTTTGCCTTGAAGCTGGAGAAGCGGGGACGTCATCCCATTTCGTAACCTTTCCCATGTATTTTGAATGGGGAACTTGGCCGATGCCATCTGCATTTTATTTACTTTTTACTTGCCGCTCCCGCCTCTAATCAATCAATGGCAGATGGGCAGAGTCACCGAGCCGCCGCGGCGGGATCACGAAGGAAAAAAAGCAAGAAGCTGCCCGTCCGTCAATCTATCTGGTACTACCGCACACCCTTTTCTGGAAATGTCGAGTTGTTGGGCAAATGCGACATATTGAGATCATGTTCCTTCCTCTTACAGGCCACTTTTCGAAAAAGATGATGGCGATGCGGTGTAGGAGTGACGGTAGTCTCTCCTCATCAAGGAGCAGATCAGTCGGTCATTGGAGGGAGGGCCTTTTGGTTGGATGAAAGTACGATGCTTGCACGTAGTGCCTTATCGTGCATTGTACTATGTGAGTAGGCTAGTGTGCGATTGCGATGTGCGCAACGATTTCGATTCGACTGATTGGCCGATTGGCCGATTGGCGGGCAAAGGTTGCACGCCTTGTATCCTCAACGGCTGCTTGATGGAACCATGGAATTGATTGCGTCGGCTTCCAGCTGCACGTCAGTGGCAGTGTGGGCAGTTGGTTGCACTCCCCCGCAGAGCCTCAGTGTACATGTTGTATTAGGTACTCTCCAGTCTTTTCGTGCGAAGAAACAAATGGAATGAAACCTCTGACCTCTTTCCGGTTCCCACGCGTCTCTTGCTCCGTCACCATTCGGCCAATGAGCACGCCATTCATTACTCCGTACGGAGGAGTACAAGTAAGTGCTCCCCTCTCACAAGCCACGGCCCAAAGCTGGGGACGATCGGGATCAGCTCCGTCGGCGTTGACTCGACAAAAAAGCAAGACTTGTGGCCAACAAGGGCTGCCAGGAGCCCCGGATGGGTACGGGACTCCGGAGTCACGGAGTACAATGTGGAGGAAGATGGATGCAAGTTATTCGCCTCGGATGAATAAGCATGCTACATGATATTTCTCGTGCTATTGATATTATGAATTGACGTCCAGAAATCAGCCTTGTCGGCTGAAGGCGAAAGGACCAGACGTTGCCGAGTTAAGTTGCCTTGTCGCTGATCAATGATGACTGACAGGACAGGATCCGGGGAAAATACATACGCACGCACGCCATCCCTCCCGACGGCATCCTGGACTGCCGAGAGTAGCTGCGGGCAGTTGAAGGGTAGTTGTACTCTGATCGGTAGCGACGCCCATTGACCAAGTCGCAGTCGCAACGTACAAGAGTACATATTATTACAACCGTCTTGGCCCCAAGGCGACCGACGCCCGCGACACCGCGCCAAGCCTTTTGCTCGGATCGACATACTCGGTACCATTACGTGTATTACTCTGTACATGGTATTACTCCTTACATGTACGGAGTACACAATCTGCCAAAGAGGGGGGGGGCTGCCTTCAGACAGCAAGCATCAGTTGACATGTCCACGAGAGACAAAAGAACGCACACCCCAGCCGATATAGCTGAGAGACACAAACCCTCCGTCTCGGAGCTATTCTTATCTGACACATGTCAGCTTCTCTCATCAACACCGATACTGCAAACCACACGAGTACATGAGTCGCAAGTCCCACCGGTCCGCCTTTCGGAGCTTTCAGAGCAACGTTTTGACCCATTTTCTAAACTTGCACCCCATCGTCTCTTGACGCGGGAACCCTCGATTGGAAAGAGGAGGCGAAAAGGGCCGGGTCCTCCACCTAATAATACATTGTATGTATGTACATACATGTATGTACAATGTACGGACGGGCGCCGCCACCAACGTCTTTAAATTCCACCACTGACCAGGGTCGCTGTGACGGTTCTCTCGCATCCATCGCCCCTTTCCGGATGGTCCCGGGGCGTCCGACCGGAGAGCGACGTTTGACTCTTTTTTTGTAGTTTTTGTATGTTGTATGTACATGTCTACCTATACCTATGTACATGGATATTTTGGCGGCTCGTCCGATGCCGCACAAGCATTGTGCTCGTTCATTTCAGCTTGACAGCTTGCGTTGCAGAGCTTACGTACCGTGCGTACTTGCCACTCTCGGCGATAACCCAAGTACCCAAATCCCAAGTACCCGAGTACCCGAGTACCCAAGTACCCAAGTACCCAAGTACCTGTCGCGCGCTACCGTCGCCAGAAGTACCGCCGTCACGCTCCCTGAAAAACGAGGTTACGATGCAATGAAAAATAATGAGGATCGAGGCCTCCAAACGAATTTGATTTTTCTTTTTAGTCTGATAATGATTGATTGTCTCTGTCTAGCTAGTTCCCCTCTAGCGAAAAATTTTCTTTACATAGGTATAGTAGGGCGCACCTACCTATCTCGTCCACCACTACGAGTTGGTTGCCCCTAACCATACCTATGTATAAAGCAATTTATATACTATACTACGTATTAAAGCTTAATAGTTAGCCCGCTTAGTGGCTTTAGTTCCTCTAATACTATAATAATATCCCTTCCCCTTATTACCTTATCCTTCCTAGCTAGTATAAGTAAATTCTTATAAAGAATTAGAACTTCTAGAGATATGTAATTTAAATAAATTAGCGACTCTAAAGCTATAATTCCACTTCTTACCTCCTATAGTATAGCTTCTCTCCTAAGTCCCTATAGGGGGCCTAATCCTCTAGAGATCTTAAATAATGCTTCTGCTACTAGCATAGCAAAAGTTACGTCTAAGGAATAACTTGTTAGTAAGGTCTTAGCCTAACTAGTTAAACTATCCTTATTCTTCCCCTTTGATTTAATATTAGCTAGTCCTAAATAATCTATTAAAATAGGGGTTTTACCATCCCCTTTAAAACGAATTATTAGAGTCTTCCTGATTTTCCTAAGTTATGCTTAGTTAGGCTCCTTATAATCGCCGGGATTAAGTCTGTCATTATACATATTAATTAGGTTATAGATCCTCTTTAGCGCTAGATAAAATAGTTAGTACACCTTAGAAATCGCCGCTAACACATTAATAGCTATTACTTTGTTTTACTTATACCTTTCCAGATTGTTTTTAAACCAATATCTTATGTCCTTTATCCTAGTAGGCTAGAGGGTTAGAGTTATTAAATCCTGATTAGGGAATGGTGTCTTTAGAACCTAATTAAGCTATTCCTTAGTTACCTTAACCTTAGGTAGCGTAGGAGGCACTTAGTAAGATATTATAGGCTCTTCTAGTTTCACTAGAGCATTAGCTACTATCCTAGCATATTCCTTAGTTAATATTGCTTAAAGATCTAATAGGGGGGTTATTCCCTTTAGTCTAAGGTTACTGTTTTTATTAAAGTAAAAATTATATAGGTTAACTAGGTAAGCATAGTTAGCTATTACTTTTATTAGGTCCTATAAGTCCTAAATAATTAAATATTAAGTAGCTAGGCCTAATACCTTAGTAACATAGGTTAGGGTAAAATCCACCCCCTTAGATAAGGTAAATACTATATAGTATTGCGCTAAGGTTAGAGGTTTTGGCGCGACTGCTTCTATACTAAGCGTACGAATAATTTTATAGATAAACAAATCTTAAAGGCAGCCTTAATCCTTAGAAGATTCTCCTATTAGTGTTAATAACTATGGTTATTTTAGCAGTTTTTAAATTGCGTTAGACTTCTGTGATTTATTTATTATTAGAACTAAGGCTGCTAGGGCACTAGCCTCTCTCTTACTAATCGCTCCTTTAAGGTTACTAAATAATATATTAAAGTTAAAATCACTTATTATTAATCTCTTTCGCTTTCCCTTAGATAGAGAGCTATCTTCTCTATTACCTATATTCTTATTATTATTATTATCCTTATCTTAATCTTTATTATCCCCTTCTTTCCTATTATTATAATAATCTCTATTACTAGACTCTTTATTCCTAGCTAGAGGAGGGTTAGATAATCCTTTACTATTCCTAGAATTGCTTAGAGTCTACTCTCCTAGACCTTTAGGAGAAGGATTAGTTAATTCTTTAGGTAGTAATAAATTAGTTAGTTCCCTAGCATCCCTAGGTAAAGGGTTAGAGGACTCTATGCCTCTCCTATTATTATTCTAACTATTCTTTACCTCCTTATTATCTCTTAAGTAAATAAACACCCTTCTATTCCTATTAAAATTAGTAGGTAATTCTATAGTAATTAGCTAATTTACCTTCTATAGATAGTAAGGCTTATTCCTAATACTTAGTCCTATATAGGTAAAATCGCTAGCCTTACTATACTTAGTAAGAGGATTTAAATAAAGCGGTAGCGCGTTAGTTAAATAATAATATTAGACTAGTTCTCTTAGCATTTAGACTCTCCTTTTTAACATTAGTAGCCTCTCCACAGACATTTTAACTAAGCAAAAGGACCCTAGTGCTAGGAGACCTTAAGCTATTAGGGATGGTTTGTTTCTAAACATATAGTTAACCATTATTATTTTTATAGGAATGCTATAGAGGCTATTTTATAAAAAGATAGGTATTATAGGTAGCTAGAATATAGGGGGTAGTCCTTTAACCCTTAAGACCACTAATTTTATTGCATCTTAAACGTGAATATTATTTAGGCTAAGACCTAGTAGTCTTATTACTAGTGTTCTCCTTAATAATTTAGAGACTCTTTTTAATATTAATAGTATAGCTTAGAATAGATAAGGAAACTTTAATAGTTATAACTTATAGCTTATCCTTAACTAGTGCTAGAAGTATAGATAAAACTCCTTAGCACTAATAGGTCTTACTAGGGGAATAGTTCTCTTATCCTTCTTGCTATAGATATAAGTAAAATCTTCTATTAAATAGTCTAGTGCTATAATTAAATCGTTCTATATAACTAAGGCTATGAATAATCTAGTAGTATAAAAGATATTATTTAGGTATGCCTTTACAAAGTCCTTTACTATCTCTAAGATTAAGTTAGGAAACTCTAATATAGCTATTAGAGGAAATACGCTTAAATAGAATCCTAGCTTAGCAATGTCACAAGGGGCACGCTATATTATCCTAAGGTGCCTATTAACGTGGGTTAGACTCTCCTAGGCTATGTCTCTAGTTTTAGCTATTATATTCCTACTAGTATATAAGGGGGTAACTAGAATTCCCTTCTCTAATTACTATTATGTTAATTCGCACTAGTGTAATAGATACTCTAATATTAGGGTTCCTTACTCCTCTAGAGACTTCTACCTGAATCTTAGTCTCTTTAATTCCTTAGTAGTCTTACTCTATAGGGGAGCACCTAATATCCACTAGAGTAACCCTTTTATTACTCTTAGATTTCTAGGAACTAATATATCTTAGTATAAGATAACTAGGCTAGGAGAGATATAATGTTTGCTATTTATTAAGTTATAGTAATATCTAACTAAATAGTTATTATCTTTATAAAACTAGGCACTCTGGTTTTTATTAGGGATTTACATAGCAATAAGGTGTAATGTTTTAGAATTATATCTAATAAAGATTCTAGTTAGACCCTTTACCTAAGCAGTTTTCCCTTTGCCTTTTACCCTTACTATTAGTAAGTCTTATATATTACTTTTCCTAGTTTATGCTAGTTTATCAGAGCTATATAGTAAGGGGTAGTAATTAATTAGAAGGAAATTATACTACTGATCAGGTTAGAACCCCTTAGCTAAGAATAAATCTATTCCCCTTATGTTATTAATTACCTTAGATAAGACCTTATCCTTAGATTCTATAACTAGAAGGTATCCATTTATTTTTACTATTACCTTAGTAGTTTTTAGGTATTCCTATACCCTTATAGCCTTAATCTAATTCTTATATTATAATTTAGTCTTTTTGTTTATAGGATAGCCTACCTTAGAGAATAGTAGCCTTATCTCTAGTGCATTATTTGCTTGCTTTACTTCCTATATAGCTAAGGGTATAACCTCCTATTTTGTGGATTCTAGCATTCCGGTTATAGCTGTAAGCTTATTAACGTAGTTAGCTAAGAGAAGGAGATGCTTATTAAAGGTAGTAGCTTTAAGTGATAGAATAAAAGCAAGTAACTGCTTGCTAAAGTTATTACTTATCTAGCAGTTAATTTATTAAATTAGTATTAGGTATAATTAAAGATATATTAGGAACTTAGAAAAACTCTAGTTAAAATAAATAGAAAGAAGAACAATTAACTCTAGAGCTAAATAAAATAAATTTAAATAATAAACTTAGTGCTAAATATAGATAATTTAAACTTTTCTTAGTAATAGATTTAAACTAGAGTTACACTCTAACTACCACTGAAATTATAACTAATAAAGCTAAAAGAATTAATAGAAAAGAAGGAGTAAGGAAGTTATAAAGGAAGAAGAAAAGGGAATATAAAGGTATAAAAAAGAATCGTAAAGAAGGGAGGGTAATTAAAAGGCATACAGTGTTAGCAGCTAATCACTAGGTATAAACACTATAATTTAGATGATTCTAAGTGTTAGTTCACTTTTTCCTACTTCTTAACACTATAGGGATTCTCTCTTTCTCTTTTCTTTTTCTTTTTATCTTAACCTCTTTATTTTCGCTATTATCCCCTTTATTACTACCTCCTTAATTTTGTCTTCCTTAACAAAAGCTAATCCTATAGAGTCTTTAGATAGCTAGTCTAAGGCTTAAAGCCTTTTAACATATCTTTATAAAAGTCTAACCCTTAACCTCCCCTTACTTTTAAGCTATTAATATTAACTAATTAATAGGATGCTTTACCTATGCGGTTTTTAATATAGAATAGTCCTTGCTAGTAAGGTTATAGTTTTAGGGGTTTCCCCTTAGTCGCTACTATTACTAGCTTATCTGCTTTAAAGGGTTTAATCCTCTGTTGCTTATAGTAATCTCTTTAAGTAGTTACCTCTAATCCCCTCTAAGTTATAACTTCTATCTAATAAGATTTAACGCTGCCTATCTAATACATTACTAATTCTCCTCCTAGGTCCTCTTCTAATGGCTAAGCTAGAGTTCTATAGAATTTATTACTCTAGTTAATTAAAGTTTAAGTTAAAAGGGCTCCTAGCCTTATTCCTAGAATTCGTATTAGTCTATATAGAATCTTAGTAGGAGAATATCCCATAGACTTTATATACCTGTGGTTTAGGGCCTTAGCTACTCTTAGAAGCTAGAGGTCCTAGTCTATTAGATTATTTAATGTCTTATTTAGAATGCTTTAAAGCGTTTAATTTATTACTTTTACTAGTCTAATACTCTTATGTAATTACGTTAAGGTATTTATTATACTTACCTCTCTCCTGCTTAAAAACATTATTAGCTTTGCTAACCTAAAGGCTAGTCCTAGGTTAGTGTAAAAACCTTCTAGTGCTAATAATAATCTATCTATCTAATTCCTTAGATAATTTACTACCTCTATTGCTCCTATTAATCTATAGGGAAATAGCTAAGTAAACTAAGAGAAATAATCCACTATAACTAAAACATATTTAATCTGTTAGGCTAACTCTAGAAATAGTCTAATATAATCTATCCTAATAACCTAAAGTGGTTCATCTACTACTATAGATTAATTCAGTGCCTTTTGCTTTTAAGAGGCATGTCCTACGCATAGTAGATATCCTAAGATATACTCCACGATATTAGTTCCTATTCTAGGCTAAAACACTAACTAAGTTAATCTTCTATAGGTTAGATCCGCTCTAAAGTACCTAGTATAATTATAAGCCTTATAGAGAGTATACTTTACTTCTTCTCTTACTAGACATTATTATCTCCTATGTCTTCCCTTATACTAAAGGATATTATCTTCTAATTCATACTATTATGCCTTTATAGATATCCTCTAAGCTGCATATTAATTATAACCTTCTTTACCGTATAACCTAGTGGTTAAGAAATTCATAATCTTAGTATACTATGAATTATTTAGGTACTTCTTCTATAAGGCCTTAACCCTAGGCAATACCTCTGCCTATCTTATACCTTAACTAAGTTCTATAGGATATTCTAATTCTTAGCTAGATTAATTTGTTATTAATATCTTTAGTATCTCTTTATATCCTCTAACCCTATCTTTCTAGATCTACTAGTTAAGGGTTATATCCTATAATCTAAATTCAGTTAGATTATTCACACAGTGGTCTAAAGGGAATATTATACGTAATAACCCATTAGCAGTAGCATTCTGCCTCCCTTAGATAAAGCATATTTCTACGTTTAATAGCCTTAGCTCCGTAACCTATCTAGCATAGATCCCCTTATATCTAGTGGCTATTACAAATATTATAAGTAGCTTATAGTCTATAAAGATTATTAACTTTAACCTTAACTTAAAGAAGTGCTTATATTTCTAGCAAAACTTAATAATAGCGTATAGTTCCTATTTATACGTACTATAATTTTGCTAAGTCTTAGTAAATAAGAAGGAATTATATAAGATTAGGTATAGGACTTTATCCTAAACTTAGAGCACTATATATCCTCCTCTAAATCCGCTAGTATTAGAATATATCTAAGTAGGTAAGTTAAATACATACCTATGTATACTTAAGGCTATAGCTACCTTATCTCTTAATATAGAGAAAGATAATGCCTTAGAATCTCCTTACTGCTATTCTATATTACTAGTTAATCTATTAAGTAGTTAGGCTATTTTAGCGTAGTTCTTAATCTATTATTAGCATAGACCTATAGCTCCTAGAAATAAGCAGACATTAGTTTAGCGTTTTAGAATAGGCTATTCTCTTAGTTTTATAGCTTAGTCTAGTTTAATATATATCTTCCCTTTAACTTTATAAACCTATCTAATTATAATAATTAAACTTATCCCTAATAATACCTTTTTAAAGCTTAACTTTAGGAGGGTCTAGAGTAGTCTTAGGAGTAAGTAGTCCTTAATAAATAACCACTGCTCTTTAAATAAAGTGTGCTTATAGAAAATATTATCTATATAGCTATTTATTACACTAAGGTTACTAGGTAATTAAGGTGCTATAAGAGATAGTTCTAGATATAGTGTAGGAATAGGACCTATTATAATCCTTATTACCTTTGTTATTATATACCTAGCTGATTAGGACCCTTAAGGCATCTAAGAGGGTTATAACTAACTAAACCTAGGAACATTAAAGGTAAACATATACCTTAGTTCCGCTGCTACAGATACTGACTAGTATGCGTGCTTAAGATTAAACACGCTAAACGAATTAATCTATGAATCTAAGAGTTAATTATAAACTTTAGCTAGTAATAGAAGTTAACTGCTAGGCATGTCCTCTATAACATAAGAGTAGTTAACGGTAAGTTATTGCTTAGCCTAAGGGTTAGACTTATCCTTTAGTACTAATATAGGTTCTACACATTAATTAAACATCCTCCTATTCATAGCTATAGTGTACTTATATATCCCTGATTTAATTCCCTTAGTTACTAACTGATTTAACTAGTACTATTAAGGCTCTAACTATTATCTCTTTAGGGATTATGCCTAGGGTTTTATATTTTCTCTTATTTAAGGTATGTGTATATAGAGGTCTATAGCTAGAATATTAGTAATAGATAAAGCATTTAAGTCTCTATAGGTATAAAACATCTATATAATTTCTTCCACTATAGTCTTAGGAACTAGAGGACTAAGGGTTACCCTATAACCCTTAAACTAGGAAGATATTTCTTCTATAGGAACCTCTTAATTTATTTCTTTTCTCTATACTCTTTACATAGTTAGAAACGGAAATGCTAGGGGTCCTTGTGTAATTAGTCCTAGCTAATTATCTTTTATTAGTTTAGATGTATTCTCTTAGGTACTAATCTCTAAAAACGCAGGACTTTTTTTAAGCAAATTCACTTCTAATAAGTATACACAGAGACTAAGCTAATTTGCAAGTTAATATTTCTCACGCACCATCACAGGACAGGTAATCTAAGGGGTGTGCCTAGCGAACTATACTAAGGGTTTAGCCTAGAAATAAACAAAGGGGATTTCTAATAGGTCTTTACTTAGCAGTTTATCCTAAGCTAATGGATATAGTTTTATAACATAACTAGGTTATTCTAGGTAACTTAGTTTTCTAAATTATTAGAGTTATCTAAATCTAATAAGGCTTTATCTAGCAACATATTCACATTATCCTATCCTATATACCTCTTTAGGATTAAGGGCTTAGCTAGGCAAAGCATGACTTTTTGTTAATCTAATAGGGCTACGGAAGGTCCTTTAATAGAGATAGGTTTATCTCCTTTCTCTTTAATACTAATTAACAATTTTAAGTTCCTAATGTTAAACCTTATACCTACATTATAGAGCTAAGGAAGTCCTAAAATCAGGATAGTTTGGTTTTTAGGCTGATTATCCAGGGTAATAATAGCCCACACTGACCAAGTAACTCCATGGCATGTTACCTTTATTATCACAAAGTAAGTGACTATATTCTCTTATCCATTAGCGTTAATCATCTGTAACCCTTAAAATCTAACTAATCCTAAGTCATAGACTAGTATGTTCTCTTCTAAGATAAAAGCGCGGGATATAATATTAATCTCAGCGCCTTAGTCTGCTAGTGCTTATCTAGGTTTAAAGTTAAATACCTATTCCTTTCGAAATCCTATGCAAGCCTAGACAGTGATTCTAAACAGTTTTGCACCTAATTAATGCTCTTAAAGTAATTCCGTATTATAATTATTAGGGACTAGAGCTTTCTTAATTTCCTTAGAAACCATCTAGGTAGAATTAGCTTTAAGTAAGAATAACACTATCTTCTTCCTAGGACGCTTCTTTAAAGGGGTTATTACTTAAGACAATAATTTCCGGAATTGTTTTGTTATCTCTAGACTAATCTATTATAGGTCTATTAATAAGATTAGAATAGAAATGTGACTTGCTAGGGCTTTCTAGTTAATAGGGCCTAGGCCCTTACGTCCCTAGATCTTGCTTAGAGCCTAAGCATTTCGCTTAATTACCTTTTCTCTTACTAGAGGAGTGGCTTTAGGAGTTCAATCCCTATCTTTAATAATATTACTAATTGCTATACCCTTTTGTTTCTTTAAAGGTAGTTTAGCTTCTATAATAAGGGTTATAACCTATAAAGCTCCCTATATAATAGATTCTAGTGTCTCTTTATTAGCTATCTTTAGACTCTTTAAGAGTGGTTTTAATGGTTTATCCTTATCTATAATATCCTTTACTTAGGCATTTAGATTAGCTCTCCTAACTCTAAGCTTTTACAAGTTAGTAGTTATAAACTACTATAAGGTTAAAGGCCTTTGCTTAAGTTAACTAAGGTAGTGATCCTTAACCACTGCTATTAACTTTATAATAGTTCTAGGTTTAATTAGAGCATACTAAGCTCCTATAGCAGAGTTATAACTAACTTCTTTAATAACCCTAGATGCATTAGCATCCGTACGCTTATTGCTAGTTAAATATACCTAAGCTAACCTAGCGTAAGCTTGCCTAGGGACTTATAAGTTATTATTTTAAGGAGGAAGGGTTATTAATTTTAACCAGGCAGACTCCTAATATTATAGTAAGTCATTCCTAGTTATAGTGCAATTTATAGCATAATACCTAGCAACACTATACTTAAAGCAAGCACCTCTGCAGGGCAGTGGTATAGTACTATTAATATACTAATTCCTTAACTTAGATATAGGTCTTAGATCTAATACATGCCCTTATAGACTAGAGTTTAGTGCTAATATTAAGGCTTAGGGTGCCTAGAATAGTCCTATACTACTTATCTAGTACTGTAGCAAATTAGTGCTATTTCCTTGTTAATTGCCTTAGTTAGGCCCTTTCTAACTATTTAAGGGTCTATCCTCTATATTACTATTTCCTCTACCTTATATTTAGGTCTAAGGGCGATTCCTAGACGCGGAAGTTTAGCTAACAGGGGGAATTAGCTAATACCCATTATACTAATAAGGGTTAGGGGTAGCACACATCCCTGGAAACCTAAAGTAAGGTAATAATAGCTAAAGTTAAGTAATTAAAGCATTAATAGGAGTAAATTATCTTTTATAACCTCCTAATACCTCTATAAACCCTAGGGGTAGCTTATAGGCTTAAGATAATACCTTATTAGCAGAGCATTCACTCTAGTATTTAATAAACTCCTTTATTAGTGTTATCTTTATATCTTATACTATAGACTTAGTAAGATTAGCTTTTACTTCTAGGATAGTAATAGCTTACTTAATAAGCTCTTAAGCTCCTTAAAGACTATTAGTAGCTAGTACATTCTAGCTAATGGCTTCCTATATTAAAGATTTATTATATAATCCCTAAATAAACTAATAAATAAAGTCTTAGAGGGTATAACTTTTAATTAAGGTAAGTGGGTTATTATTTATAACTAGCTTATCTTTACCTCTAGCATAATAAAGCACATTTAGGACTTAAGAGTAATATATAGTAAGGGCCTTACCCTCTTCTTAATATATCTCTATATTAGTACTAGCTTCTACCTCTTTATTAATAACCTTAGGGGGATATCTCTCTTAGAGGGATTATTAAAGGACCACTAGGTTAGTAGGAGATACGATATTCTGCTTAGCTCTTAAGACTATTAATCTTAATTGCTTAGAGCTATTAAGGAATATAGTAGCACTTCTATCTAAGGCTATATTAATTACTTAGATAAAGATATTAGGGTTAATGTCTTAACCCTTATTAATAGTCTTAAATGCCTATTATAACTAGCTTAACTAGCGCCTAGCGGACGTTAAACTATTAAAGGTCTTAATATCCCTTAATAATAGTAGTTTATAGGTTTCTATAACTAGGTGCCTAGATAAGGGTAGCTTAGTTACTAGTAAGGACTCTAACTTCTTAAAGAATCCTATAAGTTAAACTATAGCCTTATCTTCTATCCTACTATATAGTAGCTAATCCTCTTACACTACTAGATAGAATAGGGATAATGCTTATGATAACTTTAATAATACTAAATCTAGGGGGAAGACCTCCGCAGTCTATGGGTTCTATAGTATTCCCTGTTTTATTAGAAGATCTAGGATAGTAATATATAGGGATTATAATAATTAGATAAGAAAACGAAAAAACAATAGGGAAGGGTGATAGGGGACTCTAATAGTGTAACTAAAGCGATAATAGACTTCTAGGAGTGCTTTAGAAAGCCTTATTTATTTGTCTCCTAGCGTAGTTGCTAAAAATAAGGTTATAATGTAATAAAAAATAATAAGGATTAAGGCCTCTAAATGAATTTGATTTTTCTTTTTGGTCTAATAATGATTGATTGTCTCCGTCTAGCTAGTTCCCCTCCAGCGAAAAATTTTCTTTACATAGGTGTGGTGGGGCGCACCTGCCCATCTCCCTGTCTTTTCCCCCGCCACAGGTGCCGCCTCTTGGCTCCGTGCCCACAGTCGGCTGGGTCCATTAGTCTATTACGGGCACATATGTACTTCGTGTTTTTTTTTTTTTTGTTTGTTTCGTGCGGCATGCCCCAACTTAATCATTGCGCCTCTCACCTCGTATAAGCTGAGAACACGTTTATTTATCTACATATCTCGGACACACCCGTTTCTCAAATATCCTCCCCATCGACATACTCTTCTTACGCATGACGTTGCGAGAAAGATAGCATCATATCAGCGCTGGCGCTCCCCATCGCATCAACATCATCTCACAAGTCCCGCCCACAAAGCAGGTGCGGTCTTTGAACAACAACGACAGCACCGCCGCCACCATCAGCACAACTACAACCTCAACCACAACCACAACCACCATCACCACAATCTCGAGCAGGAAAAAAATCATCGCCACATCCCGCCATCAGACCCTCATCGGCGCAAAACCACGAACAACGAACACGAACACAGAAAACTTCACCACCACAATCATGTCTCCCCAATCAGAAGCAACGTACTACCTGGTGCCGAATTTGCGCGCCCTGGACCCCTCAGCGCAAGAAGTCGACCCCAACTCGCACGCCTGGGTGCAGCCGATTGACATCGACGACGAGGATCTCATGTTCGGCGGCAAGTCGTTGAGCGCATGGCACGAGGAGGACAGGCGGAGACTGAGCAGCGGCGGCAGCGACGACGGCCGCAACGACCACAGTCAAGACGAAGAGAGGAGGGGACGCGAGCGCGTGCGACGCCATCACGGTGCTTCCAAGAGCCATCAGAAGTGAAGCTGTTAACATGACGTACCTCTTCCTCATTCTGCATACCACCTACACGACAACAGCTTCCACGACCGTGATAGACTCTCAAATTATACCCCCTCCCCCCCTTTCTTCATTCGCACTCGACATGATTCTTCTAGAGATGGAGTCACCACCACGGCGTTTATTTCGGTATTTCAGGCGCCCCATTCCAAATTCGGAGTGTCATCATCTTCAGCACCATGATTTGAATTTTTTTTCTTTTTTTTTTTCATAAATCACAACGGGAATTAATGTACCCTAGAAGGAAGGAACCAGTTTGTTTAATCCATGCCATCCCACCCTTGCGTGCGCGCAAGACAAGGGGATCGGAAACTACCATATGTAGATCGTTTCAACCAGGCCGGGCTGAATATTACCCGCCCGGCCGCTGAATGGCAGAAATACCATGACAAGATTTATCCTCACAGGCAGTATTACGGAGTAATACCGAGTGCAACCATTGATGCGTGCCCCGTCGTGACCACCGCCCAAGCGGCCAGGCCTAATCAATGCGCGCACGGGAAAATGCCCAATGTGCGCCATCCATTCTGTGCCATTTTTCTGTCGGACATGCTCGTGACCCCCTGGAATGTGTCTCCACGTGTCGACGCGTCGAAAGTGTGTGACGTGCGCCACGTTTCCTTGCGAAGGGTTTTGATTCATCGAGAAGCACGTGGCCCGTCCTGAACTCTGATTATAGTTGTTCTGTTTTGTCAATCTAGGGTGGGTCTCTCTCTCTCTCTCTCTCTTTTTTTTTTTTTTTTCAATTCATTTAAATAGGGTTTTTGGGGGGCGCCATGGACACAGGCTGGGCTGAAGTTAAAAGAATGAATGAAAATAGGGCCAGGAGATGGGCGACACGGGTGGCGCGGGAGGAACTGGGCCAAAATCAAGAGGTGTGGCTGGCTGATTTCGATGCATGTTGCTCTTATTCCGTGTTTGAATTTTTTTTTTGAAGAGCTTTGCTATTTTCGAAAAGAGGGCGAGAAAGAGTGAAGGACGTATTGATCCTAGTTGGAGCAATGTATCCCCTACCGTAACACTACCGTAACGCGCTTACGCACCAGTCAAAAACGACTTTGAGTTGAAGGCATCCCCGCAACCCACTCATTCTACGCAAATGACGTACGACTTTCAAGTGAAAATAAGCTACGTAACAGACGAAGTTGCTTGTCTGGCTACCTCTTGCCTGAGCAAAGAGGATCAACATCGCCTGCCACAATTAACCAGACACTGCTAAAATGGTGTTTCATCTGTAGGATTTCTGAGCCAGGATGCGCAGGAGGGAGACAATGAACAAACAGCCCTCGGCGCCTACATGATCCCCACCAAGGGCCGCAAGTGCCGCAAGTGCCGCAAGCTCAGTCGCATAAGCTTTGATAATAGCTTTCTACGGCCTCGTGCAAGTCAACTTGAGTCATACATACGCGCGATCAGGAACATGTGGAATCCGACTCTTGATGCCCGAGACTTACTGGGACTACTGGGACTACTGAGACGTATCCAATGAATGAATATAGATTGGCAGTAAGTTCCTTTTTCGGGCAGTATGCGCTCGCGTACAGCTCGCTTGCTCGAAACCTTGTCTGTGAGCTAGCTCGGCGGCAAAGCCCAGTGACTTGGGGGCAAAGCATGATTCAGCAACGCAACCACAAACTTGTTGTGAACTCACTTTGTTACGAAGCAACAGCAGAGAGTTTGTTGGTCACTTTGGTGTGGCCAATCATCCACGGAATGACTACATTCTGCAGAGGCAGAGTGCCCATCTTTTCGCATTTGCCGAGAAATAAACTTGATGGCAATCTCAAGGCTTGCAACTTTAAAAAACGAACCCAGAGATTGGGAATGAAAATTTATCAACACGAGGTAGTCTATAAATTGCGAGCTATTCCTCCTCCCCCCCCCTTTCTCCCCGTATTGGTTCTTCTTCTTCTTCTTCTTCTTCTTCTGCTTTTCTCCCATATTCAACACAGACAAAGCACGAGTACGAGCCGGCATTCACTTTTCTGGGACCTTACAACCGACACTTTTCCTCTCATATCCCCCACGTCACCAGCAAGAGTCCTCCGATCATGAAGGTCATCACCATTATTGCCGCTGCGGTTGCTGCCTCTGTCAGCAACGCACACCCTGTGCCTCGTCCCGGCGAGCAAGTTCGCGCTTCACATCGGGTCGTCTCGGCCCCGAACCCGAACCCTCCCCCGTGGTCCCGGAAGGATGGACAGGCTTGGAACCTTGTCCTGACGGGCTGTCAGGTCGGAAACCACTCCGACTTCTTGGCTAAAAACTGCACGGACAAGAGGATTCACGCCATGCCCGTCCATTTCTCCCCAGACGCCCAGGAGATCGAAGGTCTCTACGACGAGATCACCAAGCTCACGCAGCTCGAGGGCACTTCCACCTGGTTGTACATGCCCGGCCAGCCCCCCTCTCGTCCCGTCGTTGGTAAACGTGGCGAAGAGGCCCCCAAGCCTACGATCCCTCCCCACGGCATGCCTGATCGCTCTCATTTGGGAGATCATTACAGAGCCGGCGGCGGGTGGTTCGTCGAAACCTCAAGAAAGTTGCACGTGCCCCACGAGCAATGGGACGACATGATCGAGCTTCGCCTCAAAAACGTCAAAAGCGTCTCCCCCGTCAAACGCAGTAACGAGGCCGACAACAGGGTAGGGATGAAGTTCAGTAAGCTAGTCCACAAGACAGCCACGATGTGGGATCTCATCGATAAGTGGTTCCACACGCAGCGTTTTCACGAGTCATACAGGATCTTCGGAGCCCAACTACTGGAGGAAAACCGCCCTAAAATATCTGCCGACGGAAGCAACTATTCCAAAGTACCTGAACTGCCCTGCCGCATCCGCCACGGAAATTGCTCCAACACGACCACGAGCAACGTTGATTCTGATTCTCTTGTGCCCCGAAGCGAACTTGCCGGCGATTCAGGAGACGCCTCCACGCCCGGCAGCCGTGGACCTAAGCCCAGTACTAGAGGTTGTCTCAAGTGCACTGGCACGTTCTGCTCTATAGTTCCTTGCCAACTCCGTGGCGTGGACACTGTGAATGAGCGCGAGAAGTATCTGCAGTTGGAGAGGGAGAAGGAGATGCTGAGGCAGGAGGAGAGGGAGGGGGAGGAGGAGGAGGAGGAGGAGGAGGAGAAGAAGAAGAAGAAGAAGGAAGCCTAGAGTCAGTGATCAATGACGGGGTGAAATTTCTTAGAACGAGAACCCGACGAGAGTGACAGGGGCTTTGTTTGGCATGATATCTTGGGTGGCAAAAAGTTTGGGATTTGCGATGGATAGGGATATCCTGGTTTTCTCATTTTTTTTTGGTTTTTTTTTTTTTTTTTGCTTAGATGTTTAATGGTTCGTACTTTCCTTTGTCATGATGCTTGATGGTCGGGTGAAGAGAGATTTAGGATCTTGGTAATGCAGGATGTTGATTCGATTTCTTCGTCGCTAATCTTTATGACAATACCAATTTGTTTTTGTGTGTTTGTGCATCGTGGTCTTGTGTGGAGTGGAGTCTGGGGGAAAGAGCCCCGCAGCGCGAGATCTGGCAGCCGCGACGCGGCGCGGGGCGCCCCTGTCCTGATGTGACTATGTAGTCACGGCTGGACATTCACGTGAGGGGCCTCAGGGAGGCCACCATCGCCAACCCACCCCGATGCAAACTTCAGTCATTTAAAATAAAATAAAAAAAATCCTGGCATGATAACCCTCGGGCCATCAGCTAGTCCGTACGCTGGACCGCCCAGGAGCAGACGATGCCTGGCGCCGGGACCGGGAAGAGCTGCGATGCCTGTCGACACCGGAAGAAAAAGGTAAGTGCCAAGGAAGCAGACATGTCTCAACCCGCATCGCCTCATCGCTAATGCGCCACAAGTGCGACGAGAAACGGCCCACGTGCTCGCGATGTGAGAAGCTGGGAATCGAATGCGTGGGCGTTGGTCAAACCCGCTTCAAATTCCGATATGCCGTCTCCTCCGACACGAATCCCGGCTCTTTCAAGTGAGGTGCCTGGAGTCGAAATGGTCATCAGCTCATCAAATTGTCACCACCCCCGACCAATGATATCTCGTGTATATCCAACGCATTTGCATCTCTTCTCAGCATTACTGATCCGGGCTCCAGCATCCTGTCGTTCGGCAGCATGTTTGCCGAGGTCCCCATGAGGATGGACCAGAGCCCGGTGCTGACTGCGGCGGCCAAGACACTCACGAGCAGTGCATCTGCGTTCTACTCTGGCGGGTCTTCGCTACAAGCCTTTACTCACTATGGAAAGGCCCTGACTATCTTGAGGGCAGATGTTGCTTCCGCGGTGGACAACACGCACTTTTCTCACACGATGTGTGCTATAGCAATTTTGTGTCTCTCACACGTTGGTCTCCAATTTTCCTCATCAGACTGTCCATTTTCCTCTTGTCCTACTCTCTCGGACAGCGAATGGCTTATGCCATCCCAGAACTTGCTACACGGTCAAAGGGCTGAGCTCGAGGTTCACATCCGTGGCCTGCTCTACCTCCTCGCCAAGATGCCGGATGTGGAACTGAAATCCGAGTTTGAGAAGCAAGCCGTGGCATTAGCATGGGCTCTCGTGGTATGTAGCAGGGTCCTCACTCGCCCCCTTCCAGAACTTGGCTTTTTCACACAGTGTTAACATGCACGAGCAAGATTGGGGAATCCATCATGGATCCAACCATAGTATTAGACCCAAGAGTAGTCGCCAAGCAAAAACGGCGATTGGGCCCCGTTGCCACCGATTCCGCCAGCTTCACGACAGAGTTCTACAGTCTCCGTTGGGAAAATCTCATCAATCTGCCTGCACAGCTGCAAGACCCTATGTCGTATGTCATGGAAATAAGAGCGACTTACGAAGATATGAGGTCCGAGTCTCCGCGCATCGTCACCCTCGCTGCGCAGCTCTTCGATGCGGTTCAGAAGACAAGGATGCGGAAACTAGCGTTCCAGTATATTCTGTGCGAGACGGGTAACGTCGAGATGCTGTCCATGTCGCTCGTGCTGAATTCGGTACTGCAGATCCTGGACGTAGCCGACGGCCAGAAACGTTTGGTGCTGGAATGCACAAACTTGATAGAGGAGATCATGAAGGCCTCTGAGCGGCTGGATCGATTCAGACCTCTGGGCACGGCGCGATTGCCAAACGCTCTGTGTCTGTGCTGGCTACTAGCGCCAACGCCGAGGTTGCGGGAGACGATGCGAGAAATTCTGCAAGAGCATATCCAAGATTTCAGAGGCGTCACATGGCAGGACCTCACAGGGAGGTACGATACGAGGTTTCGGCATATGCGTGCGCAAGTACGACAGAGGCGACAACCTCTGAGCATTACATAGTTTTGTCTATACGAAGCAAAGAATCTGCGACAACACTTTGGACGATGCGCAGCTGGTGACGCGGTGTCTGCTTGACAATGGGCGATACACCGACGGAGCCTCAGCGGTTCATGGCCATCATCACCGCACCGTATTTGTTCGATTCCGGCCGGCAGGCTGACTGGGGATACTTCTGTTTATTCTGTTGCACAGGGGTATAAGGGGAACTAATGCAGAAAATTAGTGGCCAGTCGGCTGCGCCTCTCTTTTTCGTGCAACATATTCGACAGCACAGCCACAAGCACTCGGGGTATATACACAAACCGTTCCGCGACAAATGCTCTTCACTGCTCGACCCAAATAGCCATGTCACTGGGTCTGGTGACAGCCTAATCTTGTTCCCATCTCGCAAATGGAGTCAAGTACAACTTTTATTTTTTGATACACTTTTTTGCACGCTCTCATCATTGTCATGACATGAAATGGCCTGGCCCTCAAGGAATCAATCAATCAATCAACATCTCGTCATTTCACAATGCCATCCAGTCCTTTTTGTCACCCCTTGAAACACCCATTTCCTTTATTTGCTTACAAAAGCCTCAATGGAATCAATTTGTTCCAACACACAAGCCTTGCTGGTGCCACCTTTGGAGGTCCTCTTCTCAACACTCCTCTCGAAGTCAAAGACATCCTTGATGTCAGCCTCAAAGAGCGGCGTACCCTCCTTCAGATGGTCCAGGCTCAGTTCTGAGATGGAGCAGCTCTACTCCTCTGCTTTGCGAACGTTTGAGCCGGCGATGTGGTGAGTCTCGCGGAAGGGAATGTCCTTGAGGACGAGGTAGTCGGCCACATTGGTGGCAAGCATGTCGGCCGTCAGGGCGGCCTTCATCTTTTCGGGACGAATGTCCAAGGTCGCGACGACACCGGTGGTAATCTTGACGCAATCGGAGACGATCTTCAGGCGCTCGACGGACTCCTGGAGATCCTTGTTGTAAAAGGTTGGGAGACTCTTGAGTGAGGACAGGAACCCGGACGACTGAAAAATTCCTTGTTAGCATCCATCGGAAAGGGCATTGCCAAAACGAGGAGTAGACGTGGCAAATCAGGACTCAGAAGCTTACCTGTCCCATGACGCGACCAGCCTTGCCGCGAATGAGCTCCAAGCTGTCGGGATCTGCGGCATCAAGCTGCTACCCAGTGCTGTAGGCATCGGTGACCTGTACGAAGTCAAACTCGGCGGTTGAGAAGAGAATCAAAACCTCACTCAGTCGGCTCAGGTGCACCATCAACAAGCTAGCCCATTGCAGAATATCGACGACGAAGTCACGGTCAGCGACAGCCGCCAGACTGTTGGGATGGGCTGAAGGGAAGCCCAAGTCCTTGGCCATGAATTCGCGGTCAATGCCAAAGGGATTGCCCGGCAAGCGCGCCAACGCCCAGGGGGGCAGCTGGCTATGCGCTCCTGGACACTGCTCAATCTCTGGAGATCGCCTCAATCTCTGGAGATCGCCGAGGATGAAAGTAGCGTGGGAAAGAAGCCAGTGGGAAAATCGAACGGGCTGGGCACGCTGCAAATGGGTGTATTCAGGCATCAACACGGGAAGCGTGACCTTGGCCTTGGCAGTGAAGGCCTTGAGCGCCCCCTTGAGTGTTGAGGAGATGTCCTCGAACTGTGCTCTGGCCCATAATCGCATGTCGACGCTGACCTGCTCGTTTCGCGACCGACCGGTGTGCAGCTTAATTACCGGCAACCTGGTTGCCGATGATCTCGCCCAACCGTCGCTCGTTGATGGTGTGTGGATGTCCTCGTCGCACTTTGGGTTGATGACAATCGTGCCATTGTTCCATTCCTCGCCGAGCCGACCTTTTTCAGACCAGCTGTGATCTGGTCCAGCTCGTCCTCGGTGGTGATATTCAGTTTCTGGAATTGAGCCCTGGATGTCAGCATGGCAGAGGCATTTGTCGAAAGACAGAGACTCGTTAAGCTGCATCATTAGGTCATTCGAGGCCGCCTAGCTCAAAAATGGGTCAGCATAAGGATTCATAAAGATCGGAGGAGCAAGTGAGTGGGGCAACAGAGCTGAACGTACTGCTGAAGCGGCCGCCCCAGAGGAATGTAGAGGCCGAATCGGAGGCCATGATGTTTGATTTGTGCAAGCGGCTACTGGGAGACGGCGATTGAGCTTCAAGGTTACGAATACGGGGGGCCGCGAGATTGGAGCTACGTTAGCGATAAACTTTGTGGCTGCGTTGGCACAAGAGTCATAGTTCGCGACCGCAGTCAAACTCAATTGATTTTTCCCATGAATTATAATAAAACATAATCGTGCGAGGCACAATTATTAGCCAATGCGTTGATACACCTACCTCAGCAACCATCACGTGATTTCCTCCCACGTGATCTCCCGCAAATCCACCCGAAAACTCCAAGCTCCAGCATCACCACTTCCCAGCTTCGCCGTTCCACTCCTGTCCTCCAACCCTCCCACCACGAAATCTCCCGACGAAGCCCTGAATCCCCCCCCTCTTCCCCCAGTCCACGATGTCAGGCGGCCACAAGCCCATCCGTCTGCCGCCCCTCAAAACCCTGCGGGTCCACAATCCCAAGAGGCAGCCCGAAAACCCTTGCATCGCAATCATGTCCAGCGTCCTAGGTAAGCAATGTCGCGACCGACGGTTTCGGAGGGAAATGAAGAAAAACAAAAAAAAAAAAAAAAAACCAGTACGATTTCGCACGTCTTTCTAACGCGAGTGATTGCGCTCCAGCATGCTGGGCCTCAGCAGGCTACAACGCTTCCGGGTGCGCGGCCGTCGAGACCCAGTTGCGAAGGTGCATGGACGGACCGGCGCCTCCGCCCGCGCCCGCAAACACGATCAACTACCACTTGTCGAGGATGCAGAAACACGTCACGAGCTCGAGGAAGCAGAAGTAGGCGCGCTTGGGGGGGGCCCCGCGGAACGTCTTCTCGGGGCGCAGTCTTTGTAATTGATACCTTGGAGTGGTTTGGGGGAGAATTGCGGGTGTAGAGGGAATGGGCGGAGGATGCAAAAAAGTTCGGTTCGGGCAGTTTTGCCAGACGGGAAACGCATCAGTTCCTTGAAAAGACGAGAGAAAATTCACATTTTTGGGCGTTCAGATCATGGCGAGGTGTTTTTTTTTTTTTTTTTTTCATTGTGAGAACTGAAAATCAGATATAGGAGCTCAAATTGCGGCTTCGTTCTTTTTTTTTTTTTATATATCTTCTCGGGTTTTCACTGTATGATAAAGAAGAGGTGTTGGTCTCTCGTGCTGTATGTAAAGATTGGAGCGGAAAGTGTCAACATAATGTACAAGAGTGATTTGTTCCTTCATCAACGGTTAGTATCCATAACGCTGGATTTCAAAGATGTTTTCGTGTTCGATATGGCCGGCTATATCCAACTGGAGGAACATTGACAAAGAAGATTACGTATATAATAAGTAACCTTTTAACTATTCAGTTGTTGTAACAAGAAAAAAGTGAAAGTTGCCCAACATGCTTGTCGAGCATCACACCCGAGGGAGTCACGGCAGAAACGCAAAGGCGCCATCTTTGTTGGGTCAAGATCAAAGTCTTCATCATTCGCTCGACTAATTCCGTCGTTTCATGTGCACATGGAGGATCTGCTCTGCTTCCTCGCCACCGTCTATCCAGCTTTGCAGCCAATATAAATCCAAGTCCGTCTCCACGTGGGGTCTCTGACATAAAAGGTGGTCAAGAGCACATAGCAATCCCGAGAAGAAAAGAGTGTCCAGCCTTAATCTCTCAGGGCCAAAAAAAAAAAAGAAGGAGAGAGTAAAGAGTGAAACCTAGGACACGCCAGCCTCCGGATCCCAGATTCTGCGAACCTCCCAGTAGCGCCAGCAAATAATGTTCGTAAATACAGGAGAAAAGGCAAACAGGAGGGTAAGGGAGGGGTGGGGGATCGCCCATGTGATATACCAGATGTTGCCAGACTTGATTTGCCTTGCTTCCCCGTAACAAGCTTCGGCATTAAAGCCGCTCACTCGTATACAGACACTGTTTTCAAGACAAAACAATCTTCTCGATTGCGACAGACAAGGAGACAAGCCTTCGATAAGGGGGCTCTGAGATGCTTGCGATCATGTCAAACATATAAAGGGGGAGGGGGGCAAGTTGCTCCTGTGTAAGAAAGTACAAGTCGGCCTCAAACATGAAAAATTAACACCCAGTCAGTATGAAGCTCTTGAAGAAATGCAAATCGCTGCGATGTGGTGTCTATGTGATAAGTTGATGTAGAAAAAACCCAAAAAAAAGAAAGCCATTCCTTGGCTCATCATGCGATAACTTGCCCATCTGAGAGCAGTAAAGGGGTTACTGTCGGTCGCAGATAGGTTTGGCGGCTTGCAATGGCGCTGATGAAATTCCCGAGAGAGTTCCGTCACCGATTGAAAGCAAAAGTGCGTGTAGCATGCGTTATTATTGGCCCTCGCCAACGCAGAAGAGTTCTATCTCTCCTACACCACCGGAATACATGTTTCGGACCCCCTCGCGCCACTCCATGAATGCGATCTGAATGTCGTCGTCACTCTCAATCGTGACAGAGTCTCCGTCCTCATCACGATATCGTAGCTTCAGCATGCCTTTGCCAATGCTGCTTGTCATGAACCGCGCAAGTTTGGCATCAATGCGGTCAATGAGGGACTGGTAGGTGATGTTGAAGGCTACCACTAGCGTCACATAGTTTCCGCTGTCGCAGTTGACCCGAACTTTCAATTGAGTCGGCATAGGCAGATCCGGACTTGCCAGAGGATTGCTTGTCGATGTTAGGCTACCGGTTCCAATTGAGGGGGACGCATTACGGGAATTTGCGGCGGCGGAATCAACTCTGAGTGAGTTGTTACCAGTGGGACCAGGTGTGTTTCCGCGCGAGTACACTGGTTGTGTAGCAAAATGTGACATTGTGCCTCCAAGACTCCCAGAATGTTGGTGCATGCGCTCGCGCTGAGCCCCTGGGCTTTGTGTGCTGGTACGAATGGGAAGATCGTTTCGAGGAGATCCAGTTTGGGAGCGGGCAATGTTACCGTCGTGTGCTAGGTGTAAATGTTGAGGGATGCCTGGCACAGCCGGAATGTTGCTTTGACTGGGTTGACGCTGTCGAGGGATGCCTGCCACATTCACATCTGGCGTACTGTACGATCGACTTCTTTGCTGCTGCTGCTGAGCAGCGGTCTGGCTGTGAGTGGCCATGGCGGGAAGAGATGGTCCACGAGCATTTCTACCACCGGCCATACCATGAGTGTTGGACGAGGATCCATCCCGGGACGGTGCCCGAGGCATGGCGCCGGGGGCATATCGAGGGTCATCCCAGACAGACTGTGGTGTCCCTGCTTTGGGGGGAAACTGATATGCGGGACCCGGGAAAATGCCACTGGTGGTGCTCGTTCTCGAAGAAGCTGGAGATTCGGCAACTGGTGAGAAATAGCTGTCTCCGCCTCGGGAGCTCGGGGATTGAGCACCGCTGCTCTGTGTTTGGAGACTGAGAGAAGCAGGGGGTATAGGCATGGGAAATCGCGGAGGTGGTGCGCGCGCGATGCCAGCAAGCGATTGTGTGCTCTCTCCTGTCGCGGATCTTTGCCTCAGACTGCCACTTGAAGAGGTTCGGGGCACAGGATATTGAGCCGGAGCCGTAGCGAGTCCATGATCCTCCTCATCGTCCTCTTGTTGCGACAAGTAGGGGTTCTCGAGCCCACCAGCATGATCCCGCGTCCAAGCAAAGTCATTCGAAATTGATTCCTGGCTCTGGGAATGTCGGGGTGCATTCTCTTTACGTTGTGTCTCCAAGCCGACAGCCCATTTTCTCATCATCTCCTCGTTAAGGAACTTAATCGTAAAATTTTCGACACCAGGGTCACCCCTCCACCAAATCTGAACGCTATGAGAGCCTGCCCATCTGTTAGAGACCGACTGTAATCGATACTCAGCCATCGCAAAGATCACAGGTTTCTTACCGGGTTTTGAAAGGGATACGACATCAGTCACGTTAGTCATGAAAATTCGACCCTTTAGCTGAAGCTTGCCGTTCCTGTTCTTAATTTTCGGGCCGGTCGATCGTGTTTTGTCTTTCTTGCCCGAGGATTCCTTGCAGCAGAGTAGGATACACTCGAAAAGATAGATTTCGTACTAAAAATAACCCGTTAGTAATCCGAATCGCCGCTGGACCGTACATGGGCGAGGTCCATTGGGAGAACAAGAGTCTGACTGCTCCTTTACCTACTTCTTTTTCCTGATCACTCTTTCCAGTGATGACGCCGTAGACGCCATGCAGCAGCAGCTTTCCGAAGGACTCCACCTTGTGAGATTTCCAGTCATCTACTCGTGTGATGAGTTCCTCCAGAGCCTCGTCAAGAAGGTCGCGATTAACAGCTTCATTGGCCTTTTGCAAAACTCGTTCAGCGGCTTCGCATCCAGTGCAAAGGTCGTCTTTAACCTCGGGGTCGTCGGACTTCTTGGCCAAATCTTTCAACAATAGAGGATATTTGACCAGTCGCTGCATAGGCTTCAGCAGGAATCCGTCCAATGTGTTGAAGTCTGTTGCGACAGGGTGGCCAGATTGTTGGATTTTATCGAATACTATATTCGCAATCTGGGCGGCCTTGCGTTGGTTCGCGATGAATGGTTGGTAAATGTCGAATGCATCTTCGTAAAAACAAAACGGAGCACCCCATCTTTGTATAGCTTTTGGCATTGAGTTTGTCGTTTCGACTCGAATGAGAAACCTTCGTTGGAAATCAAGAATGGCGTTGATGTTTAGGAAAATCTGATGTACGACATCTCCAGGGATGAGGCCCTTTTGCTCCAATGTCTTCTTCAAGTCGTGCAGATTTTCCAAATCCTGTACATACTTTCGTTCAGTGTCGACCAGTTCCTTCACAATGTGATCTCGATAGCTCATTTGCGCACTTCCCGTGCTTGCAGCAGGCTCGTCCTCGGGATATGGCTGTAACTGAAGTAACAGGCCGCGCTGGTCTGCCAAGTCAAGCACATAATTGACAACCTGGGTCACCTTGACGAAACCACTGGTGTCGTTGCCCATCAAGTCGGTAATCACGAAGCTCTGTGCGGGGGGCACCTGCAGCTCCTTCATGCATGCCTGCACAAATTTAAAAATGGCGATTTTGGATTTCTTTGCTTCCGACGCAATTTGATCCTCCACTTTGAGAGGTTCGGTCGGCTGCAGCGAGTTGTAGATGGTGAGGAGAGGATATCCTGTGCGAAGGAGATTCCATAATGGATCGACCGGGTCAGAAGGATCGAGCTGCTCGAGATACGGGGTGAAATCAGGCACTTGGCTTAATCGTTGCTTGAGGGAGACGCAGATCTGATATAGCGACCGTGAGGCGTCGGCTTTCTGGTTGATGATGTTGGTCGTCGCCATGATGGGCCCGCCATTTTGACCAGGCACAACCGTCGCGGCGCTGGCCAGCGAACTTAGCGACGTTGACGAGCCAGCGTAAGCTGTCGAGCCCGACAGCTGGCTACCACGAGGCGCACTGCTCATAGTTTTTGCTTGAAGAATGTTTTTGAAGCCGCTCTGGTTGGGCTGAAAGACCGGAGCGGTATTATTTCGAAGGAGGGGAGCATGGGCCATGTCAAGTTCACTCCATGTGTTGAAGGGGAGAGTAGGGGCCCCGGGGGGGAGAACACGTCGTCCGTGACCGAACAATGGAGGAACACAATATTTCTCGTCGTCGTTCAGGGAGGAGGGGTTGGACGTGATGGCGGGCGGAATGCGGGCGAGAAGAGGGACGACGTTGTCGTTTCGTCGACTTTTTGAGGGGGGTTGTGTCTCTGTTTTGTTAAGCCCTCTCCCTTCTGGCTTGGGACGGTCTCAGACGAGGAGCCAAAGTCGCGTCACGCAATAAACACAATGGTCAGGTGAGTCGCTTCTGTTGATGCTGGAGAGAAACTCGGGCCCAATGTCTTCATGGACAGTCGTCGGGTCGCCTGTCGCTTTTGATCGGGGAAAGGCAAGGCGACAAGTTGAGCAACGGGCTTTGGGCGTCAAGGCCGCACAACAATAGTGCGGATAGAGTTGGTAAGGGAAGCCGTCACCACTATCTTTCTCAGCTCAGGTTGTCCAAACAAAAATAGAAATGAATGAAGATGAAAATGAAAATGAAACGGCTCGCGGTAAGCAGCGATGTGGCAAAGGTTGTCAGAAGGTTGTCAGACAGATGGGGCAGGTC
This sequence comes from Epichloe sibirici, assembly GCA_022702365.1. NCBI lineage: Eukaryota > Fungi > Ascomycota > Sordariomycetes > Hypocreales > Clavicipitaceae > Epichloe > Epichloe sibirici. Next base: position 315,121 of record JALAAE010000001.1, on the reverse strand, counting down.
AGTTGGGCCAACGTGTCTGAAGCAGGCGACAGGACAAGTCAAGTCGACGTCAATTCGAGGTGTGGGCTGAGTGATGAACTGCAGGCGGCGGCGATGCAGACGCAGGCGTTGTAGGGGGGGCAGCTCAGCACCGTTGTTGACCCGTTGAGGCGGCACAGGCAGACTCAAGTAGAACAAGTGAGACGGCTAGCTCGAAGGATCGGGGGTCGACTCAATGGCTCCAACGGCGAAAACAGTCAACCAAGGGTCGGTTCGGTCGAGGCTCGCACGCTGGCACGCTGGCACGCTGGCTGGCTGGCTTCTCTTCTCGTAGCGCCTCCCAGGGTGGTGGATGGTGCCCTGGTAGCCCGAAAAGAAGTGGGAACCCGTGGGGCAGTATCGAGACATGGACAAGGGGAGCAAGTCCGCAGTGGACAGCCCAAGCAGCAGCCAAGTCAAGCACGGAACGTGGGAACAGAGTGCGACTGGACCACCAGAACGTCTCCGTGGGGCTTCTCCTCTTGACAGGACTCGAGACCTTGTCCTCTGTCCGCAGGGCCACTATTATGTACATATGTATACATACAATGTACATACGGAGACCCCGTACTGAGTCGCCGTGTCATGCAAGCTGAATACATGTATGTACACACAACTCGGCTAGTATTACGGATTAGTCGACGAGCCCTCAAAGAAGGAAATTCGGGAGCACCAAAAAGAGGCGCAGGACAGGTCGACAGAACGTCAAGCAGGTGCTACCGACACCGTGCTCAGGTGCTCAGCTACCTACTTAGGTAGGAACTTGAATGAATCAAGGTGCAGGCCAAACTGTGCGCACTCAATACTCACTCCCTTAGCTCCATCTACAGTTGTAGTCTTGTTGATTCTAAAGTTGGCTCATCACACCAGGTTCAGAGAAGGCCCTAATAAACCCGGGACGCATGAACCAGCGACGCACGGCGGCTGTGTGTGTGAGTACATAACGGACCCACTGAGAGGAAAGTGGGCGCATTCGAGCGTGGTGAGTGGGTTTTGGCTGGGGGGTTTTTGCACGGGTTGATGATGAGTTAACTGATGGCGAGACCAACTTGCCAAACAAGAAGCACACTTCGCGATATTAGAGCATAAATTATGGAAACAAGTCCACACTAGACAAGCATGGGCGGGCATGAGGAGCATGGAACATGGGATACTATGTATTGCCCTGGCATGGATAATAGAGCATTGTACATACATGTATGTATGTATGTACGGAGTACATGTATGTAATAGCGCACGTCCAACTGGGCCAGATCACGAACCTGCCATCTCAGGTGCCTGGCCGATATTATAGCAGTCTGCTGCCTGCTGCCGTGGCTGGTTATTGTGCTCGATTTCCATATTATTGTCCTGGATCCAGCACTCACTCCAGTATGTACAATGTACGTCTCGATTATCCATGCAGTCACAGTCACAGATACGCGCGATTCTGATTGTATGCTAATCAGCTAATCCAAAAATCACTGTACAAGCAGCCAAGGCATGCAACAGTCAATCGATTCGATATTCTATATTCTAGCACAGCCAGACCAGACCGGACTCGTCAACCAGCCCGGCTGTCTGCCGTTTGCAGGTGGCGGCAACATGCATGCACCAGCCCGCTGCCATGGCTGGAGGTTTGCGCTTCTTCCTGCGCCAAAAGCTTGTGCCGGCAACCAGTCGTTGGATTCGATTCGATAGGGGTCGGCATTGGGCTGCACCAAGGAGCGTTGCATCCGCACCAACCCCCTTTCGACGACGGCAACAGCATCATGGCACCCAACCCTTTTTGCTTCTTCCCATCTCGCAGAAGAAAAAGGGGACCAGCAGACCCTTTTTACCACCACCCTTCCCCTCCTTCTGCGCACGCTCGCACACTCGCGCACGCCCAGCACGCACGCCCAGCACGCACAGACATAGAGAGAGACAGAGAGAGAGAGAGACGAACGTCGGCTTGAGCAGCAGACATGCATTCCTTGATTTTGCATACGAGCGACTGCGTCTACAAACATAGAGTGATGTATTCGCCGACATCGCCGACATCGCCCTTTTCCAATTTTCGTGCCTCCTTTCCGGAAATCGCCATGCCAAAGCGAGGCAACGCAGGGTGGGTTGAATTGGCGGCTTGTCATGGCATCACAAATTGCCTGTTTCATCCTAGCCAAAGGTGGGTCGTCTGTCGAGGACCTGGTCACCTCCAAGCTCCCGTCGCAGAGGCTTGGGGATCGCCCAAACTGCCCCCCCTCAATGGACGAAATACGGGGCACCTGCGATAATGCATAATAAGAACTCAGGTGCAGAGTACGTAGCTCCCGTAGATAAGAAGGATCTGTTCTGGCATGCGAGCGATATTATCATCATGAGCTCGATAATAGGGGACTGCTGTCGCAAAAACACCCTGAAAACTTAAGAAGTCGGGGAGCCCGATCGCAATGGGGGCTGGCTACTGGCCAGCTAATTGTCGTGGATAGGGTGGGAAGCATGATGGTCTGATACTCTCCATAATGCTACACGGGCATGCTATGCCATGTTGAGGAAAAGGCATGTATCCTTCGTAGTAGGGGATGGTCAAACGCTATCTGATGGGTTTTCCGTGTGTTTCGGGGGCAGCCATAGTTATGCTCTATGGCGTCGAGTGTTTCACGCATCGCAGCATCGTGTGCAAAGAGACCAGGCCTTGGTTTGCTTTCCGCAAAGAAGAAGAATAGTACAATCTTTTTTTATCACCCCTTCGGCCCAAGTGCCCTTGAGATGTCTGCATGCGGCCAGAGTCAGCTGACTCTCCAGTCTGGCCACACTTACCGTACCAACGGATAACCCCGAGGTGCCTAGTAGACTTGTCGGTGATGGCTGACAGTGAGCACATGTATCTATTCTTGGGCATGACATATGTAGAGAGCTTGCCACGAAACAGGCTCTTCTGGGCTGGCTTTGTCCAACTGATTCAGCTGAAGAGAGACAAGGTCGCTTGGTGAGATCGGCTTCTCACACTGGCCAACTGGGTAGATTCGTTCAGGACGAACGCAAACGCAGAGACAAAAAAAAGAAAAAGAAGATGGCATCTACATACGACCAGGACAGTTGGCTATTAATCAATTGATTGACCACACCTTTTCAGCGCAGAACAGCGCCAAACTAAACGAGCAGTCTGCCCAAACCGCCTCGAATAGCGAATCCACTGCCAGAGTCACATTTTCCCAGATTGTGTGGACGACTTGCATTCAGTGCTGTCCCCACGCAAGGTGGTAGTCTGGCGGTGAATCGACTTACATGTAAAATTAAAAACAACGCTCAATGGTGACCTTTACCCGCCAATGTTGACAATGTGATGCGATGTTTGAGGGGCAATGCTTATTGCCCTGAATCCTTCACCCATGATGATATTGAGCCCGAATGCTGCTTCACTTCGAACATAACATTTAACACTGAATCAGATGAGCAATCTTCAGTTCGTCATCCTGACAAAGAACGTAACGGACGGGCGTCATGAATGTGGAACAGTGACTCAGCTTACTTAACATGCCCCGCGACAGATGAAACGCAAAGATTGGAATATTCCCGGATTACCGGTTTGTAGACGCCAGGCATCACCAATATTGCCCTGATTATCCCTTTGCAGAACGAGAGTGGCTGCTTCAGATTGCGCGTGTGCGATCGATTATTGGATGGGTCATTGACGACGTGACAAGTGCCTAGATACCTGAGAATTCGACATGGGGCACCGTGATTCCCTGCCGACGATGTATCAGGAGAATCGAAGCCGTCCGTCCAGTCCCCGGCGCTACAAAGTTGGTGAAATGACGAGGTGAGCTTCGGATGAATAGAGGCACGCACGCAGGCTGCTTTGGGCCCGTATAATAGGGGCCTTCCTAACTTGCTGTATGTATACTGCCGCTTTACATGTAGCCCAGACGGAATTTTATCTGCAGCGCCATTCCAGCTTGCAATGTTTGACCCATCTGCAAGCAAGATCGAGTGGGTGGAAGATCGAGTGGGTGAGTGAGTGCCTTGTCGAGCGAGATTTCAGCCTGCAGGTTGGCGGGCGGCGTCGCTTCCAGGCAGTTGGCAGCCATTCGCCAGCCATTTCGTCAATCAGACACCTTCTCTTGCCGCACTTGCCAGCTGCCAGACAGTGGCCACCCACTGGTCTGCAATCAGCCAGCAGTCAGCAGGATGTATGTAGGGAAAAGCGTCAAAGGAACGGGTCCGAGTCTCGTCCACAGCCACCTGTTGACCAAGTTCTTTCTGTTTGCCACCCTGTCTGATTCCCTGTCTGTTTTGAGGCGGCCTGATCGTTGTCCCACTGGTGCCACTCCAGCAGGAGACATGGACCCCGGCTACTTGCGCAAGGAGATGGACGACCGGCCATTTTTTGGCGCTATGTACATATGTAGACGCCGTCAACTCCTGCCCACTCGTGGCTACCACTCGTGGGGGGCCCTTGCCACGGCAGCATGGCAGCATGGCAGCACCCGGTCTTTACCTGTTTCCGACTGCAAACTGCACCTCTACGGAGTACTTGCGCCATCTTTCTAATCGTTAGCCACTCGAAGAGATAAACACCAACACCACAACGGCTTTAGCTGTCGATGCTACATCGTCACCAAGCCCGAAATCGCCCCATCGTTGCCCTGCCTTCCTCGACCGGATGCCCGGACATAGTGGACAGACGCTATTTATGTGCTGCGGCGTAGCACCTGGAGTGAGGACCGTGTTTGCGCCCACCTGGCGAGCCTGAAGCCTGTGTGCCCACGAGGCCCGACCCGAGCGATATCCTGTTACCATTGCCCGTCTGACTGGAACATCCTAACCCTCTGAGACCCCGGAGCTTGCGTTTCTGTGTGCTCTGGGTTTGCTTTACCGCTGGCTTGAATCTACGACTATAGCTGCGTCTTCCTTGGATTCGACGCACTACTCCATGACGAAACACGACCGTCTTTTCGCCATGGATGCCTTTTCACCGGCTCATCAACCCGACGAGGGCTACTCCGAGGACCCGTTGAATCCTCCGGTACATCAGAGTCTTGCTGCCAGTTTGGCAACCCTAAGATCACCTGCTGACCTCACGTCGTGGTTGGCGAGTAATGCCTTCGCTTTGCCGTTATCTGTCAAAAAGGGTGAGAGCAATAATAATCTTGATTTTCCATCGAGGGTACTGTGAATTTTGGTGAAACCTGAAGCTGACGTGCCTTGTGTCCTCAAGAATTAACGTTGACCCTACTCGACGATCTGCCCACGTCCGCCATTGCCGAGATAGTCCAACGCCTCAATCCTCGACTGTACATTGATTTTGTCCAGTATTTGCCTGCTGAAATTTGCCTCAAAATCCTTGGCTATTTAGATCCTGTGTCCTTAGTCGGTGTCGCTCAGACGTGTCGGGCGTGGTATGAGCTGGCGCTTGATCGGAAGCTGTGGGAAAGATTATATTACCTCGAAGGGTGGAAAGCCGTCACTAGTGAGATCGAAAGAGCGGAGACCAAAATTAACGCTGGTTTGAGAAACTCAATCGGACATCTGCATCGAATCCAAAATGCCGGTGGTCAAGCCAACAAAATTCGAGCTATAAGAATGGACGATGAAGACATGGAAATGGCGGACGTTGATAGGCGATCAATCAACCCCCCGGATAACATAGGATTGGGTGTCAGCAGCATCTTTGGAAGCCCTGTGTCATCATTTTCCTCCAATTTCCCTTCCGTTCCCTCCAGTTACATTGATACTCCCATGGACATAAGCTTTGCCTCGAATTCCTCGACAGCCAAAGGCAAGGGTGTGGACAGGAGCTTTGGCTCATCAGACGTGGTGCGGGTCAAGCGCAAGGAGCCCGGCGGCACCCCGGAGCCTTCTTTGCCTCCAATACTACCAACAGATAATCCGAGCCTCACGATGAAATCAACCTTGTGGGCCTGGGACGTGAACAACTCACGATACCGCTTAAACTGGAAATATATCTACAACATGCGACGGCGATTGGAATCAAATTGGGAGCTTGGCAAATATACCACGTTTCAGCTTCCACACCCGCACTACCCTGAGGAAGGCCATCAAGAATGCGTTTATACTTTGCAATTCGATGCTCATTATCTGGTAAGTGGTAGTAGAGATCAGACAATGCGCATTTGGAACATTCGCACACGCCGCTTGGTACGCCCGCCTTTGATCGGCCATAGCGGCTCTGTCTTATGTTTGCAATTTGATGCGAGTCCAGAAGAGGATCTTCTTGTGTCAGGGAGCAGCGATTCCAATGTTTTCATATGGAAATTTTCAACTGGTGAATTGATCCAGACGATCACGAAAGCCCACCGCGAGTCTGTCCTCAACGTTCGCTTTGACAAACGTATCCTTGTCACTTCTTCCAAGGACAAGACGATTAAGATTTTCAATCGCCGACCTCTACGGTTCGGAGAGCTGGGTTACAACGCGAGCGACACGGCGTTTAGTGCTACTGCAAAGACCGTCAAACGATACGGATACGAACCAGATCTTGCCCAGGAGCTACCCGTTAAAGAACCGTACACTATGATCGGACGGCTAGAGGGGCATGGTGCTGCCGTAAATGCAATACAGGTAATGGATCGAACTATTGTCTCCGTATCCGGAGATCGACACATCAAAGTCTGGGACTGGCCTGACCAGGTCTGCACCCAGACAATACCTGCCCATGATAAAGGCATCGCGTGCGTGGAGTTTGATGGACGAAGGATTGTCAGCGGCAGCAGCGACTATGAAGTGTGTATTTTCGACGCGCCGACAGGCTTGAAGGTTGCGCAACTGCGTGGGCACGCTCACTTGGTCAGAACTGTGCAAGCGGGTTTCGGCGACCTGCCTTATAGCAGGGCTGAGGACGAAGCGGAAGCCAAAATTGTGGACGCCGAATACTTCAAGGCCGTTGAAGCTGGCGAGATCTCTCATGATGGCGACGCAAGGAATAGACGCGCCAGGAGAGTGAATGCTGGGAGCTCCAGGCCAGCTGATGTACAAGCTTTCGGCGCCAAGGTGCCTCCCGGCGGTGGGGGAGGACGAAAATATGGCCGGATTGTGTCTGGTTCCTACGACCAGAGTATCATTGTCTGGAGACGAGACAAAGAAGGAGTGTGGAAGCCGGCTCATCACTTACGCCAGGAGGAAGCAGCAGCAGCCGCCCAAAGACATGTGGCTCTGTCAATACCACAGCCGGTGCCGCAGCAATTTGCAGGTCTATCTCAACTGCATCCCTCTGGAAGACACTCCAACGCAAGATTATCCCAATCTCGAAACACAACTAACGGATCTCCTGGTGGTGGCCAGATGATTGCTGACCCGTATGGAGGTAATCCAGCATCAAGTGGGATGTTGATGCATCTCATTGACCAAGTCGTGCATTTGGGGCCACAGGCCCTTGAACAAGCATTGGCAACCTATCCAGCCATACTGAGCCACCATAACTACTTGCAATCTGTTGTTGAGCGGAAGCAGTCGCCTTTGGAGCGTGCCCAGCTGAGACAGGCTATAATAGCATCTTTGGTGTCCATTCAGACGGGACAAGTCTCAAGGCCACGCCCAACAAGTTCATCGTTGGCGGTTCCGAGTGACGTTGCCACTGTCGGATCCTCTGCCACTGGTTCCAACAGTCAAGCTGGGCCAAGAGTCTCTGCTAGCGAACCTCCCGGCCATACTGCTGAGGAGACATCACCCACCCAAGCAGCTACAACCATTGCTGGACCACCGGTTGGAACGGCGGCTGCGGGAACATTCAATATGACGATGACACACGCCCCAACGCCGGTCCCAGCTCCTCTTCCAACTCCAGCCCCAGCGTCAGCCCAGCCTGCTCAAATACCATCTGCTCATACGGCACCGCCCCCAACGCATCATCACCCGCACATTGCTGCAGCCGAAAATGCTCCGGCTCGTGTTTTCAAGCTTCAATTTGACGCCCGTAAGATTGTGTGCTGTAGCCAAGCGCCAGTCATTGTAGGCTGGGACTTCTGCAATGGAGACGCGGAGCTCGAAGAGACGGCTCGATTCTTTGCCACCGTGGACTAGATTAACCATCTAGTTGACATAGTTCACGAAGCAGGTGGCGTGAGGAGAAGATGTAAATGAGTTTGTACCTTCACGCAGACTCGGGAGCAATTGCCAGCTGGAGTCATAATGTGGTTTCGGAGCGATCACCAGATACGCTGTTCGAAACTTTGTCTTCGTGGCGGGAAACGACTAGCGCATAATTTCTAATGGCGCAAAGGAAGAATTACTTTTGGTCAAGAATCCAAGCTACAGGAGTCTTTTCCTTTTTTTTTTTTTTTACTTGGGACTTGGTCATACGTCTACGAGCATGGTTGAAGGGGAGAATCGACCTCACGGCTGATTCTGGGTGGAGGGGGGAAACAATAACAATGAAGTGAAGCTCGCCGCACTATGGAGAATATTGAATGATGACAGGCAAACCAGGATATGCATTCACAGGAACGTACATACATTTTATGTCATGTAATGAAGAATGATTGTTAAACGAGCTTGACGCGTTGGTGTGCCGATGATCCAACAATCTAACGCGTGAATAAGTGACAACATCGCACAACACACCAATCATTACCAGGGTATCAACCAGCAGCCTCCTTGACTTTATCCTCCATCTGCGGCGGCTCATCTATAAATTCCGGTGCAACCTCGTCTTGCAAAAACCCCGGTACCGCCCCGCCCATGTCCATGTCCAACTCCTGTTCCATCCCCAAAGCCTCCAGCTCAGCATCCAACTCTGACTCGTCCACCTCATCAGGAATATCATAACTTCGTGCCAAACTATCCTGTATCTCATTTCCCACATCCATCAAATCAGCCATCTCGTCTTGTAGTCTCTCAATTTTGCCAATGTCGATCTTGCCGTATTGTTTTTTGAGTTCCTTATTGGTTGTCTTCATGGCATCCACCTGCGTCATGACATTCTTCAAGTTATCCTGCATACTGGAAGCTTGCTCCATGTTCCACACTTGGCCTTCTAACTTTTCTTTCTCAGCCTCGTAGGCTTTTCGTCGCTGCAGGACTTTGAGAGCTTTTTGCTTGATGGCCTGCTTGCCAGGACCCTCTCGCATCTTGGACAGCTTCTCTTGGTAGGCGGACAGTTCGCCATTGAGGGCTTTTAGCTTGGTGTCGATGGAGGCGATGCGAGTGTCGATGTTGCTTATGGCGCCGCCGAGGGTGGGCTTGGGTGCGGGGGGTTTGGACCCGAAGAGGCGATTCATGGTTTTTGATTTGGGCAGACGGAACCGCGTGAGGGATGGAGCAGCGTAGTATTGAGCAGAGAATGCCGGAGAGTGATGGACGGGGGTGTCGAGATGTAGTGGACGAAGGAGGCAGGCCGAGATATTGCTGCGGCTTTGGGGACTCTTACGGAGTTATGCGGGAGCCTTTTCACGAACAACTCTATTATCATGGATGATCTTTGCTTTTGGTTTTGGAGGGGGTGAGGGGCAAGACAGGGATGGAAACCCCACACAGCCTGTTCGGGACGATGCGAGGTGACTCAGCATCTGCATCAACGTTGAAGGAGATATTACATATGTACGAGTGTGCTCTGTCTGCACTTCTGAAATTGGAGCTCTGCATATGAGCGATATAACTGGGAAACATACGAGGGGAGCATTATGAATCGGCGGCTAGTCGACTTGCAATACATCGCCCCATTAGCCGTCACGGTTTGCAGTCGTAGCGTCGCGTACCACGTGCCGCACTTCGACACGTGAATAGAGAAAGAGCTTCGCCTCCTCCCGCGTCGCGACTGTGGATGGTGGATGCGGCTGCAACTCGCTGATGCCGGCCAAGAAAGACTGCACCGCGATACAATGGGTAAAGTAGAGATTGATATAGACAAAGGTTTATCTCACGATTTCCACTTCTCGCTACACGGCCTTCATCTCGTGAAGATATCGGTCATGAGTAGAAATTCTTTATGGCGACGAGTGGTGTGTAGAGTCACTGACTGTAGGACCCGCATCCCCCCCATCAGACTAGCGCGCGGTACGCGGCTCAGTGAGCCCGGAGCCATGTAAACAAATGTTTCTGACTTGGAGGCGTCAAACTGCCTTTTCCCCCGTACAACCACAGCTACGCTTTACGAACAATCAAGCACTGCAATCGATCAATCAAACAAAACGCTATCAGAACTCTATGCCCCGTGCACAGGTCTTCAACCAATTTAATCCATACTCTTTTAGAAGGAACATCCTGCTCAAAGTCAACGCGGTTGCCCAATTTTCAAGATATCGTCTGAAATTCAGCAGCCACGCTTCGTTGTCATGGACGCGCCTGCCCCCCAGTCATGGGGACTTGGGCTTCGTGCCAGGATGAAGTAAGTGCTAACAGATGACCCAAGATTCTACGTATCTATGAATGATCGTAAATGGTCGACACTTCTAAAGTTTTTGAAGCTGACATGCAACGCGTCTCTAGAACACCTCCGCCATCTTTCATCATCTTCTTTCCAGCACGCGACCATCCCACTCTTCCTAACGCCAACGGCACTACTGCTCAACCCTCCGTCGGGAAAGTTCAGTCAAGCATGTAGGTTCATCATCATGCATCATCAAACGCTTGACTCGCGCACTTTGATTTGCTGACTCGCTCGATGATGCAGCTCCTGGAGCAGCCACTTGGACGCCCCTAGGCCCATCTATCGTCTCCCAGCATGGCATCGCGTTCCTGTCGAAGCTTTCCCCGGCAAAGATGGTGCAGACTCTACTCGTATTATCATGAAACGAATTTTTAATCCGAATCCTCGATTTGCACAAAAACCGACTTTTCATGCCGCATGCGCCCAGGTTTCTGCTACGAAGGAAGCTGCCAAATGGACAACGGTTGATTCGCTCGAGCTGCCATGTGCAAAGGCTCGCAGACGGGACTCCTACAAGGCTTCCGATGCTCTCTATGAATCATTTGATGCTCCCCAATCTGCTGCTGAAATGGCTCAGATCTATTTGACCGCGAAAGGTAAGACCAAACGGTCACGTTCGCTTCAGTTTGCATGCATGTGACAAATGGGAGACTAACTTGGACACCGTAGTGGACATTGTCAATGGCATGCTGCAAATTCCTCGCTCTCTTCTCAAGGAAGAGGTCACTGCTTTACGTTCCCTCAAAAGGACTAGGGGTGTGGCTCCTATGAAGAGAAGCATCGACAAGTACAACTGCATTGAAACGAATGGACTCTATGGCGGTTACCGGCTCGAATCCTATGACCAACTCATGCCCATCATCATGAAGGCATCGGAACTTGGTGAAGCCTCCATTGACGTACTATCTGCATCTATTGCGGAAGTATCTGCCAATTTTGCCAGAACTGGTCGACGCAACCCACGCCGCCGAATCAGCCTGCAAGGAATCCCTCTCCTCCCGGACATCATTGATCGACCAGAGCTTAAGAACGAGGTCTCACTGGTGCTGGTCTACGGAGGCTCGGCTGCCAAGTCCCCCACCAAGAGGTCGCCCCAGCTTGCTCACCCTCTGAAAGCCACTCCTCGACGGCTGAGCGACACTATGGTTAAGTTGGTTCCTGCTGGTAACCCTACCATTGAGCCCTCCCCTGTCAAATCACCTGCAACTCCGTCTGGCCCCCCTGTCAACACACCTTCTCGAGTTGACGTCAATGATACACCTTCTCGTCTTGGCAATGGTGTCTCTACGAACCCTCTGGTTTTTACATCCAACAAGACTCCGTCAGTGACTCCTGGTCCAACATTGACTTTCCAGCCTCCGTCATACCAAGACAGCTCGTCCTCAAGCCTGTGCCAGAGCATAGATGATTTGTCTCCAAACAAACCCTCTCAGCTGGACTCCCCTACCAAGTTCCTCACTCCTCTTAGCCCACCGTCTACCGACGTGCAGGTGGCTGTTTCCACAAGCTCCGCTCCATTGGCCAGTCCTTTTCAGCAAATCAGTGCGTCTGAGGGCAATTCAGAACTTGGACTTGTGGCCTCGATTCCGGCGACAGCAACACCAAAACAGGAGTCATCATCATTCCGGCCTATTTGGCCTTCCGATATCTCTCAAATTAAATTTGTGCCTATGACGCCTTTATTTAATTCTCCAAATTGGCTCAGCAGTGGTATCGCCACTCGACCCAAACGAGGCACGAAGAAGACCAGCCGACGTAAGAGCGAGCCTCTGATTCGAAACTGTTACAAGGAACAGGCCGCTCGTCGACAAACTATTTCACCAAATCACCTTGTCTTTAGAGGTGATGTCATCTTTGACACACTCAAGGCGCCTACACAAGCTGGCAAAGTTGATTTGGCGTCTTGCCACACTGTCAACAAGTCTAAGCATCTTGACCTGACCCGAACACCAGACCAAGCTGTATCTTCGGAACCAACGTTGAATTTTGTCACGCCTGCCATCTCCTGGGGAAGAATGACAGGACGGGTTTCGGGCGACGTTATCACTCCATTTCGCAACTGGGCTGCTCCTACCAATGGGGTACACACTGTCGACATGCGCCAGAATCTTGATATTTTCGGAGCTCCCACTTTGTCCACTGTGCCCAGGCCTACTGCAGTTGATGTCCTTGCAGGCATTGCTCGAGAGCGTTGTGACGGCCAAGCTAATGTCATGGTCACCGAAGACAATGGAAGACTCATTGTTCGGTTTAAGCTGCCAACAGAGTTCGCCCATCTCTTTCCCAACAACCAGGGTGAAGACGAATCTCATTTTACCGTTACACCGTCAGCTATCTCTTCGTCCCCTCGCATTTACTTTCATGGCCATGAGCAGAATAATGTTGCTTTCAGTGGACCAGCGGACCAGGCACGATCCGGCTCCTCTGGTATCCAAGGGGATGACCAGACTCTGGTAATGTCCGACTTCTCGACACCACCCGTTTCTCACAGTTTTGCGTCCGCGACCGGCTCGCTTTCTCATCTGGATCATACTCCCACTATTACCAAGCTGGGCATTGCCGCATCGCCTGCTCAGCAAAAGCTGGAAACCCCAACGAAGCAGCCAGAACCTGCCACTGCACATAAAGATGAAAATCCAGCATCCAGCAGGACCCCAAGCCCAATATTAAACCTGTCCTTTACACCTGTCAACCAGTCAAGCCCTCGCAGTCTGTCACCAAATGTGGCTGCCCACCAGGAACCCTATGATTCCAACATTGATCAGGGTCTGACTCGACAGGATCAGCACCCTCTCGAATCACAGCCATATGACGACAGTCCAGGACGGGATTACATGAGAGACTTTATAAAGCGCACTAGCCGCAAGAGACTCTCAGCAACAGAAGCAGGGTCGCCTATCGCACTGCCTGTGAAACGGATGCCTCTTGGAGTTAAGAGCTCCAACACTCCAAGCCCGCAGAAAGTCAAACGTAAAGCAGAGGGTGGCATCCCAAACGCTGATTTTGGTACCAAAACGACACCTGGACCGGAGCTAAAGAAGGCTCGCCGATCCGACAAGCTCGAGTCACATCTGTCAGCTGCAGACAGTCAGACGAAGGAGCATGCGACGAGAGACAAGACCAGCAAAGTTGCCCCAATTCTAAACGCAGTGGCACATACTGCCCATACTTCCGATGATCAGGAGGACCACGGCGAAATAGTCATCGACCCCGGCATCAGACGCTCCACCAGAATTCGAAGTCAGAAGCCAATCTCTGGAGCTGCAATCAAGTCCTCTATCCCAACTGCTATCAAACTCGGGTCTCGACCAGGTACGGGGCGTGGAGGACTGAACTCGACGACTCGAACGGACCAGCAAGATTTGTCCCACAAGACTCGCATGAACACTCGCAAGAATAAGGGCAATGCAGAGTATCCAGCGCAGGTCTTGGCTAGGTATCAAGAAGAACGACTTGGGGATGGAGTGAGTGAGGGATCCAGCGAGTCCGAGTCTCTGGGTAAACCCAACACCGGCGGCAAGAACGTTGGATGGAAGACCCCACTAGAAACACGTCAAGAGGAGAAGCCAAAAAAGGCTCGCACAACAGCCACATACAAGAGCAAGGCCAGTGGCATTGCAAAACCATCGAAACCCGCAACCACTGCGCAGAAGCAGCAACGCACAGCCAAAGTTGCAGCAACATTAGGCATGTCACAAAATGGCACGCCAGCAAAGCCACATAGGGCTACACGATCATCGACTCGGGTACGAGTCTAAGCGATTGAATTCATGTTTCTTTCAGCGCTTAAACTTCGAAGCGGCTTTCATTCTTGGACAACTCGGCGTTTGTATTTTTTTTCTCGTCCCTTTCCCTTGTGGAAAAAGCGATGTTGCTCTCACATTATATCTTACTTATGGTTTCCTGGTTTCATTTTGGGGAATAGCGATGGCGTTGATTGGGCATTGGCATTGAAGGAAAAGCGCTTATTTGCTTACTTGTTGGATTACATGAAGATACCACAGCGATGATGAGAAGAGAAGATCAATTGACTTGAGTAATAGAAAACATGGGGACATGCTTGATGGGCCAAACAACGATTTGCTTGGCTAGTGACATTTAGCAATGTAATCCCACTCTGTAGTGCTTCCTTCCAGCGTAACACGCCACTTTGCTGCACACTTCACCCTGGTCCACACGGGCGTTGCTATTCGGAGCGGTATTTTCTCACTTGCGGGAGTGGATGGATGAAAGGTTGGCTGGGTTGCATGGCTGGGATAAAGGGGCAAAAGGTTAGGATATTTTGGTGCTCTGCTGAGGGACGTCAAATCGGTGAAGAAAATCTCTTGCCCGATGATGCAATTTTTGGAAAATCAAGGAACGATTCTGTGTAAACAAACGTCGTGGCAACCTTATTACAAGTCAGGAAGGCTAGCATCAGCACGTAAGCCTTGGCGCTAAAATGCTACGTCCTATTCTGGACGTGATCGTCGTTTCCAACCCGTTACCCGTTACCCCCGTCTTACCTCACGAGTCACGAATAATGCCTTCTTCTATTAAACTGACTGACGGCCATCCATCTCCGAGAATCATCGAGCACGAAGGAGGGGACGAGAGGAAAGTCCGAGGTCCGAGTATGCTGAGGCCCAGGGCGTGCATGTAAGACACTTCATTCTAGTACACAGTCGTTGTGGCTTGCACTCCTGATCGAGGAGGTAAAGCGGAGAGAAGCAGCCTTGTTCTTTTTGCAAAACAAGAATTAATGGCTGAGCTTCTTGCTGCGGACAGATCCACATGCCGCAAAGGTGCGATGCGGATACAGACTGCTCGCGCATTGAAATGAGCACTTGCAAGAGGACAGTGGACAGTGGACAGTGGACAGTGTCCCCTTTTGAGGATGCCGAGGGTTTCGTGGGCCTTGCAGCGATCTCGGGGGTTCTGGTCCTATCGAGATATGGGGAAGATGGACTTACTAGGGGACTGGGCGTTGAGAAGACCCGATTATGGAGGTACGGAAAAGCTAGACGGACAGACGTTGACGATGGTTTTCGGTGGAGATGTGGATGGCCTCTGCGAGCAATAGAAACGGCAACAAAAGCGATGGCTTCCGGCCGATATACGGGTCCAAGTAGTGCTTTGATTCATCTATGCTACATCAACTTCTCGTCCACGTCTACATCGCCTGATGGTCGAGAATTCCGCAGCGCCGCCCACCCTTGTCGCACAGGGAATTGCGAGACAATCTGCTGAACGGGTTGCTCTGCTTTCACATGTTGCTCTGCTTTCACAGGCTTCGCTGTCTTGGCCTTTGCGGGTTTTATAGGTTCTGGCGCGGGTTCAGCCTTGACTTCCTGTTCTTTCCCCTCTTCTTCCCCCTCGCCCTCCTCCTGCTCCTCTTCGTCTTCGTCGTACTCTTCGGCATTGCCCTCGCCATCTTCATCTTCATCATCATCATCATCGCCTTCGCCGTCTTCGCTGGAATCTCCGGAACCATCGCTTTCGTCACTGCCGGGGTCGTAATCCTCCTCATCCTCATCCTCGTCGTCCTGTAGTTGCTGCTCAACTTCAAGGTGGGCTTTCTCCAGCTCTGTGTGGCCGTCACCACCAGCTGCATCGTCTGCTTCTTTACCATCAGAACCTTTCTTCGACGCTCTGTTTTCAGCCAGCTGTAACTTCGCCTTCCTTTGCTCTGCCATGCTTCGATCTTGCAGACCATTGCGCTTGATGTAATCATCGATGCCGCCGTAATCTTGTTGATCCAGCATGCCGAACTCCAATTCTTCGTTAGGCTCGTCGTCTCCCGAAAAGACTTCAACAACCATATTGAATGTGAATTGCAAAACGTTGGTGTAGCTTATCGCGGCGATGCGATTCAGTGGGATAAATATCAAAGGCTTCTTGAAGCCCCAGAAAATTCCGTTTTCCAGAAAGAAGAGATAGCCATCCTTGGAGCCTCTAAAGCCACTTACATGGACGGCTTTTTCGTTGGGCCGCTGAGGTTGTCGTACGGCACTATGAAATTTGCTTGGGTTCGCGGAGACGACATCAATAGCGTTTCCGGCTGCACGCAGCCGTCTCTCAGTTGCCCAGTGCAACAAGGACTTAAAGGTGTCTGAAACCGCAGCAGCGCCTGCAGCTTCGGATCCGCCGATGACCCCCTCTTTAGGTGCCGTGGCAGGAACTGTAAAGACTAAAGGCTCAACAACTGGAGGGTTGCTTTTTGATGGAAGGCTAGTGCCCTTTGGAAAGAGAACGTAGTTGAAATGTATTTGCGCCTTGTCGGGGACAGGCAAGTAAAAAATGTATTCTGCTGTATAGTTAAAAATCTGCGACAATGATTATCCAGTAAAACCTTGGGGAACCAAAATGATCATACCGATATCTTGCCAGGCATAAGTAATCTGTGGAATGGGAGCTGTTGTCCCCGGTGCTCGCGCGTATATAAAATTTTGAGTAAGGCAGAGCTCAAACTTCTTTCTTTGAGGAACCGAGACAGATATTTCCTTGATGTGTAGAAGTATTGATTCGTCTCCAGCATTTCCAGAGACCGCAGGCATTCGCTGCGTACCATTGACGTTTATCGTAGATTGTGGCGCGTCGACTTTCCGTCTCTTCAAGGCCGGTTCGCCATTGACTTGTATTTGGTCATAGACATGCTTGGCGATCTCGTTGAACAGAGCTATGCGTTCCGATGAGGCTAGACGAGAATGAGCTCCATTGCAAACCATCTTCGTGGCCGAAAGGAGTTGGGCACTCACCAGCTGCTCTCTTGATGCCTTCAATTATGTCTGGTCGTGATTGGAAGACGAGGCCGAGCTTCTCCGAGTCGAGGGTTGCTGCTGACATGGCGAATAATGTTCGGGCCCTTGCCAAGTATAAATACTCGGAGAGCCAAGGGCAGTGAGGAATTGGAATTGACCAATATTGGTGCAGAACGTTGCAATCCTGCCGGAAACCCAAGAGGTGGCAATTCAAGCGATTGACGTCGACGCGACGCATGATTACATAATATACCCCAAGCTTGGTCATGAAGTACATCCTGCTCCACAGGCCGTCGCCACACGAGAAGCCAAGGTAATAACTTTGGAACTCCGCCACTTTGCATGTAGCGTCTTATTCCGAACTTGTCATCTCCATGCTGAGAACCTGCTCCACCATGCAAAGACAGAGAACAATACTCTGACGGTTATCCCAACCTGTAGTGCTTCGAGGTAAAATTCTGTGCCGTTTGCTGCTGATAGGAGTCTTGCTCGACCATGTCAGCTCCATTTCCCAACCTGTATATTCACAGGAAAGTGGCGGAAACAGCAGCCAAAGCATGTGATATTTGCTACAAACCAAGCAGCTCCGTGTTAATCACAGCAGATAAGAAGGTATGGTGTGGCGATGGAAAAGCCACGTCACTTCAATGCAGGTTCAACGTGAGAAATTGACTGTCACGCAGGACTTCTTCTATGTCTGTCCGGCCCATCTAAAGGACACGTACTTCTGTACGCCAAAGATCGATGAAGAGGCCATCAAGACGAAAAGAGAAAAGGCACTGGCTGAGGAAACTGAGAAGTTGAAAAGAGAGTACGAAGAGAAACAGCGGAAAAAGAAGGAAAAAGAATCAAAGAAAAAGAATGATGATGGAGAAAAAGATAAGACGAAGGAAGAGGACATAAGTAAGGGCAGTAATGCGGATGGGAAAGAGGTCATCGCAAAATCCGAAAGCCCATCGGCCGGCGAGGTATGTGGTCATTTGCATTCATTCACGTATCGTACTTACCAGAATGCAGGGTTCTGCAACTTTCAATGAAGAAACACGGCTGTTTGAGTTAAAAAGGTTAGAAAGGACATTTCCTCGACTTCTCAATTATGCTAATCATTTAAAGCGCTTTCTATCGGCAACGAGTTCAACGAAAGCGCCAAAATGAAGCAGCTAAGAGGGACAGAGAACGAGTTGCTCAGCCTGGATATTTTCCTTCAGTACCATCTGGCCCTCCTACCAAATGACAACGGGCCTACATCTCCTAATCATAAATGCAAAAATCGATTTAAAAAAAACAGAAAGTTCTAGGTCCGGTCTATGCTTGCCAAGTCAGGCACGGAGTACAGCCGTTCTGGAGAAGGTGTGTGCTCAGTGGGAACAACCTGGAAGGTATTTTAACAACATTTATCTTGATCGCGATGTCGAGAGTCACGAATACTAGGTGATGATACGGCAGATCAAGCAACCTGGTCATGAAACGGCGGCCGAACACGAAACTCACGAATGAAGCAGCTTTGAGCGGGGAAGGGCAATCTCATGGACTATTTTTACATTTACACACTAGTTGCAAGGAGTCTGAGTGTCTACCTCACGATATATTCACACCTTCTCCTTCTGGGGTTATGGTCTATGTCGCTTACGCTGGTCCGTGCTGTTCCTCCACGCCAGCATAAGGCTTACAAAATGGGCACGAGACGGACAGTTCAAGATGGAACATCATGTGGGAATGTAGGCGGAGAACAAGTGGGAGCCAGGGGATCCCCGGGACTATGAACCCTCACTGGTGGAAAATTAATCGGATCAAGGTGGGAAAACAGCTGTGCTTTCTGACGAGGCCGAAGGTCGCAAGCCCATGGAAGCCTTCTTGATGGCTCTCTCGTTGTCTCGCCGCTCGAATTTTCGGTCCTCACATGTGCGTGGCCACCCCGTCATGTCAGAAACGGACATAAGATGCGACTTGAGAATTTCCGCCAACCAAGCTTGCTTACATTGGGTTAGCTTCTGGCTTGTCAGCATCGACCCTGGACAACCCACCCGGAAAGCACTGGCTGACATTATAGAGAAGATTGCGACTTGTTCCATATAGATCTCGTACGGGCCGATGCCTGTCTTCACAATGGACCCGCCATACAATCTCCCTATCGTTCAAGCATCGGCATGGGTCACGAATCGTGCCGTGAGTGCTTCAAATCTGACTGCCATGACGATGACCCTTGTGACTTGGTGGCGCGCCAAGGGCTGACTACGGCATAGATGTCTCAGTCATTTGGTTATGATTCAAGCCGAAAACAACAGCAAAGACACGACGGTCGCTGCTATCATCTCCGCGCTCTAGCAGTAACCGATTCTTATAGTGCTTGGAGATATGGCCAAACTCTCCAGTCCATGACGACGATGTGACTGACATCTCGGCACTGCAATGCGAAAATTTTCTCGACGAACTAGCTGGATTGTAAAGAAATACCTCCACCTATACCTCTCTCCATATCATGCAGTAGCAGTCGAGTTCACGTGCTGCATCGCGAAGTAGTAGTGCCGTTGCATTGCCATATCCCGATTGTGTTACATTTCAAGTGGGGCAGCCGGCTCCGAGACTAAGTTCCGCCGATTTGCACTTCACGGGAATTCTCTGGCAAGAGTTCTGCGCATCAGATGTGTTATAACCACTTCACTTTGATTTCGAAAAGCGAATCTTGATAGAATGTCGACTCTCCAATTTCCAATTGATGGGACTTGCTTCTGTCACTGAATGAGATGATAACCATTACAGCCTTACCTTCAGGTGCTGGGCAGCTGTATTGGAAGTTTGAAAAAAAACCCAAGATTGCCTACCAATGGCAATCCTATCCAAGCTAATAGTTGAAATAGCAGGCGTGTTCATATCGAAACACGCCTTTCGAACTGGCACATCGCAAGTCAGCTCCTTCTCCCTGATGACCAAGCTTCGCCAATATTTCCTTGGCATATTGGTCGTGGTACTGCGACTGGTACCAGAACGGGACGGCTGTGAAGGTTGCAGATGCCATAGTGTGCGAATTTTGCAGGGCCGTCCAAGGATGATTGATAGGAACGACAGTTCTTGGGGCACCAAAATGAACAATATGAGTTCTTATCATAAAAAACCATTCCTTCGGACAACCCCAGTCAGTCAGCGGGGCCTCCATTTCGAACTCGGGACTTGGGGACGAGGAGCGAGGAGCGAACGGATGTCAAAACCACCCTTTTCATATTTCGCACCAGCTGGGGTCTGCTAATGAAATTTGAGGGAAATGCAATGGGCGGTGACTGCCAACATCAGCCTCTACAGGACACAATGCTGACGGCCATTGTTGTCATCTCAGCTTTTCTCCTATTGTCGGTAACGATGTGACCCATAACCAATACATCGTAGAAAGATTAGTATACTGCTGTATACACTGCTCAGCCTTGCTTTTATCGGTTCTGTTACCCCTAGTCCTGTTAACTTATCCGAGCTGCGCTAGATCCGAGCTTTGCGAAGCAGCAAGGGCTCAGTTTGGAACTGTACATGGGCTTCCGCACTGGAGACATCATTGTCTGGTTCTGCTGTGCTGACGTTTGCGGACGGTCCTTTTTTTTATTGGTTGCGCATCCTACACCGGCGTTGCAACAGCAAAAGGCTCGGTACAGATTCCTTGGGTCCGATTACAATTCTCGTTCTCATGTAACATTTCGCGGACGTGCCTCTCTATTGTCATGTTAACGCAAATTTTTGTTGACATTTTTACTAGATTCTAGCCTCAAGAACTACCGGTCACAGTGACTTCCTATCACAAATGACCATCTCTTCCTCCTCCTGCTCCCCTCCCAGAACTAGGACTAGAACCGGACCCGGGAGGCATTCGAATGCCCAAATTCCGGGCAACCTCACTCAGCCCAGCTCCAGCTCCAGCTCCACCATGCTCACTCGAGGTCCCCGGCCGCCTCCTCAATTCCTCGTCGACCCTCGCCCTCTGCAACGACAATCCCGGGGTCACCCAGCCACCACAGGCGCATCGGATACCTTTCCAGTCGTAGCGTCCGACGGCAGCACCGCACCGCTCATTAGGACAGCTCAGCCGACCGTTGAGCTCGCCCCTCTCCAACTCGCTGCGCATCCAGCTGAGTGGTTCGACAAAGTAATGCGGACAAGGTTGGCCGGGAGCTAGCGATCCAGACGACGTCGAAGCAATGTGTTGGGTGATGAAGGGCGCCGTGGCCAACGTTCGTCTGCACTTCTTGCACCGCAGCGTAGATTCTGCGTCCTGGTGGCCGTTCGAGCCGGAGCCGGTCGCTACAGCCGAAGGGTCTTCTTCGTCTTCGAAGCGTAAGCGACTCGGTGCTTGGCCTACTGCGACATGCTCTTCTACTTCGCGCTTATATGCCCATCGTTGATACAGGGGATGATTCTCCACACCGTCGTTGTCGTTTGCAGGGCATCCCATTTCCCACCACAACGCAAGCTGTTCCATGAAGCCGTCGTTGGGTTCGGCCATGGGCCGTGTTCGTCGAATCAGAGCCAATGCTGCCTCGACGGCGGCCTGCGCCGTCTGCTTTCGCGAGCGGTGGTGGTCCATGTTCGTCTTAGCCGTGGAGGTGGCTCGAGAATCATGCTTGCTGCTGATGTCGCCGTAGGCAGAAGAGGGCACAAAACTTGTGTCAAACCGGCTGGGGTGCCGCCAGAGCAGGTAGGCTATGATGATGGAGATGGACCGTGATTTCCCAGCTGCGCAATGGACAAAGACGCCGCCATCGCGGCTGGCGTCTTGGTCTGGAGTGCCCGTGGGTACTTGTGACTTCTTTTCCAGTGTCAAGCTGCCCCCCAGTGCTGCGTCGACATTGCTACCCTTTGATGATGATTGACCCCGCAAACCTTCGTGAATAAACCTCACGGCCCTGGGTAATTCCACGAGCAAGTTCGAGTCATCCACATCGTCAATATCAATGAGTAAATGGCGGAACTGCTTGCCGTACTCAGACCACGGCTCATCCTTGAAGTTTTTCAAGCTATCCGGGCTGAAGCCTACTACGCTGAGAACATGGGTGATGTTCTTCTCCGTGAGGGTATCTGAGCGTCTCAGAGCCCATATGCTGTACCGCACAAACTTTCAATGGTCAGACACTACGAACACACATGACAGGGGAAGCGTCAAAGGCACAGAAGAAAGGGGGGGGGGGGGGGGGCGGTCATCGTACCCGCCAACGTAGAGATTATCTTGGCCGTCTACCCTGCTCAATGCCATCTCTGCAATGCTGTTTCTCAGCGTATTGAGCTCCTGTTAGTCAAGCGGGTGTCCAAAAGCCTCCCATTGGCGGAGAGCTTCGGAGGATGATGCCGTGCCGCGGAATCCAGGGCTTCGTTAGCGTTGAAATGCAACGATGTGAGTTTTGCTCCTCTTGGGTGTTTGAAAACGGGGTTTCCTCCCACTGAATGCGGTTGAGCCCACGATACGAACAAGCGTGGTTCGTGCAGTTGCCGTGTTGTCCGTGGTGATGTTGGTGAATTTCTCACAAACATTCTACATTCGGTAAAGTGTGTTTGTCTGTCTGCCCCTCGGCAAGAACCATGCGCACCGCCACAATTCAGACCCCTAGCCTGCACCGCCACAGATCTAAACCAGTGAGTGAGTGGCGCAACGTCGTAACACCGCACCCACCTCCCAAAAGCAAAGTAAGCAAGCAAGCAAGAAGAGCTCATCACCACTCTTCCATCCACAAACCCAAACCTTGGCACTGACGCAGACACTGACGCAGAACAGGGAAATCCACCCGCCCAACAGCGCCACTAGACGCACCCTCATGCCCAGCTGAACCGCCTACTTCGAGAAAAAAATCCAAGATGGCAGTTCAAAAGCAAGAAACCTCAAGAACACGTCTGCCCCGCCCTCATGCCGTCGAAAACTTGAGGATAAAGTTAGCCTTTGCAGGAACACGACCCAAGACTGAGCAAGAGGAACCACGGTCCTCAAACTCTGCCAGAAAAAACAAAGACACACGCACCCTGAATCCATGGCGCCCCGCCCAGAGGTTACGCCCTTTCCAACGAAACCTTCCTTCTACCGAGCAAGACTCGGAAGTAGACCCGGCAAGCACCTACCTACGTCAGAGGAAGAGCTGGAAACTCTCCACGCCTACGTCACGAAATCATCCATACTGGCTTGGCTGGTGGGTGTTGCGAGGCCCGGATCGCGAGTACATGTAGACGTGGGCGCCACCATGGGTGATGGCGAGAAATTGTAAATATAAAGCTGTACGAACTTGCTCATCTTTCGGAAGAGGACATCGAACCCGCTATAACTGGATCCCTACCTAGTGTGCTCATGCTGGTTTTGGGACCATCTCATTCATTCACGATATAGATTCAGCTGTCGTGTGGTGAACTTGCTTGGAGATTTTGTTTCGCACCGTCAAGTCTACAGCGCCATTCGTCTTCACTAATAATTCTCTATCGTAGCTGTAACGTTGCCTTTGCAAAAAGTGATGTAATAATCAAGTGTGCAGTATGCAGTAATATGGTTCTCTTCTTCTTCTTCTTCTCTTTCGTTTCAGTCTCTCACTAGCCAAGTTCCGAGTCATTGTCTCTCTCTAAGAATGGCCTAGACAGAATCCGCCACAATCATCCCGAATCTCAAGCGTCTCGGCCATCCATGTAAAGAGTAGTAGTGCCTACAAAGCCAAAAAGCCATCTATAGATTAGATTGCCAGGAGATGCTGACCGAGGTTCGTACTAGCGTTCCCAGGTAGTCGACGTCCAGATACCGCCGAGAAGTAGGCGAACATAGTGCACACCCTGGCCCCCATGCGTACATCTGAACATCTGAGCTACGTCGACATGGTGCAAGAATAGAGACGCAAAGAGGCATGAAATAAACAAAGTCTTGGCATAGTGCCGTAGCGACCGTCGGAGCCGGGAAGTCCGAGGAGCAATTAATTGATCGGCAACACACGTCTGAGTATATTATGACATGGGAGAACGAAAAATCCATCCAATTATCACCGACGACGCTAACAGTTCGCGCCGTCAGCTGCTATTTACTCGCTTACAGCTCTGGGCTGTGCGAAACAAGGATCGATGCCTCCCACCCATCACAACAATAAGCCACAGGACGCACTGTTCGATCGCCGACATTGACATGAATTGTCTGCTTGTCGATAGCCAAATGCCGACACACCCAAGGCAAATGACGACGCCACAGACCAATAAAGAATAAAGACGGTTTCTGGTCCAGCAGTTGGAGTCTTCACAAACCCACGGACTAGCCTGGGCTGAAGACAGTACAGTGGTTGTCCCTGTGCCCCCAACAATACCCATTCATACTCATCGCTTGGTTGGTCAAATCGATCGGACCAACTTTGTGTGCTTCATCATGGGATGCACCAAAAACGCGGCCCTCCTCCAACACGGAGCGGCCGTAATGCATTAAAAGTGACATAACTGCGAGCATTGAAAGCATTGTCGTCAGTGCGGCTGTGCTTATCAAAAGAGCCTGCCAATATGCTAGGGCCACCTAAATGCCCGGAAAATTTCGATCGCGCAACGTTTCCTTTTCACTTGGATTGCAAAGGAAATTGCAATCTACTACCGTGCTTTATTATGCCTGTGAACTCCCTGACAATGTAGGAGTAGAAAAAAGTAGGGAAGATAAAAAAAATAAAATCAGACAAGACTTCGTAACGTCATATCGTCGAGTTTCGCCAAAATGTCTGTACACTATGAGATCCTGCTCCAGTCGAGCGGCACGTCGTGAATCATCGTCGAGCCGCTGTAATAGCAGATTAGGTACGCTCGTTATATTTGCGCGGGATGACAGAACAGGTACATTCATGATCCTCCCTTCATCGAGGTGTCGGGTCCTCCTCCAGCATGCAGGCATTCTCCAGCATGTTAGTCCACTTGCCGCTAGTCCCGGCATGGCTGTGCTTTAGGTGTTGCCGGAAATGGTCAGCTCTAAAAAATTTCTTTGACGAATTGCATTCCCGAAACTTGTGGACTTCCTGCAGGTGACGGATCCGTTCGTCCCAATCTTGGTCGGTGGCATGATTCGGCACAACACCTCCGGACAACGACCCTGACCCAGAACCTCTACCTGATCGAGGAAACTCGTCTCCGCAGTAACCGCAGGTGTCTGCCTCTCCAGGGCGGCTTGTTGAGTCATGGAAAGCACGATCGTATCCCGAGAGAGCAGAGCATGACCAAGAGTGGCGGCGCACGTGAAGCGAGTTCTGGTGTCGTTCGGCTTCGTTCTTGTTTTTGAAGCGGTTGCCGCAAAACGAGCACTCATACTGCTTCTCGGCTTCGTGTGCACTGAAAGCAAAAATCCGCATATCAGAACTAGGACTATACGAGAAGTGGCGATGTAGAAGAAAAAAAAACGCGTAGAGGCTGCGGGCAGCATGGGCAACTATACCTTAGTTCTTCAGCCGTGTCAAATTTCTTCGGCTTCTTGGGACAGCATTCACACATGTGGACGCGCTGAATCTTGGACCCGGAGGGCTTTTGTATGTCGACCATTTTCCTCGGGCTGTTACTGGACACGTTACGTCCATGCGCATTGGATTTGCCGGAGACAGAGTTGCGAGGGCTGTGACAGATGGAGGTAGGTGTTGTGTAGGGCGAGTGACAAGAGCTCGGGGACATGCCGCCCGGGGAGATGGCGCCGGGCGATCGACGACCGTATGAAGTTGTCGTTGTTGCGCTGGACGGGGCGATAGACATGGTGGAGATGTAAGAGTTGGAGCAAGAAATCGCAGCCGATGACATGGACGAAACAGAGTAAGTTTGTGGCATGACGGTCAGTCGAGGTGTTGGAGATCCGCGTGAACCCATATCCCCCCGGTGGATGTCAATGGAACCACCAGGAAGATGATCTCCAGCAGGAGGGCTGGCTGCTCTGCGTTTGTGGCCCGGAGCCATGTAAGCCTCCTCGGGATGAAGCCTTTTTGGCGATGTGGCCTCGTCAATTTCCATGTCCTCAGCACCAGTGAATTCGTAGCCGCCGCAACCCGAAGAGACATCGTCACTGTTATTGCGGCGAGTGCGCGTTCGTGGAGAACGATCATAGTCTAATGCATCTTTGCCCGTGCGCTGTTCCGCAAAGTGTCGAAAGGGAGCCGACCGAGGAGAGACAGCGGAGAAAATGGGTGTATCTACCGAGAGTCTGACTGGGGAGTCAAGACCAGGACGGCTATGGATGGGTAGTTGTACAGACATATTCAAAGTTGGGGCTCGTGGCTTGGGATTCCGTTGGTGAACTTGCTCGCTCAAAGCCGACGAGCCCACGCATCGGGGAGACCTGTCGAGGGTGCGGATGGGATCGAGCTTCTTCTTCATGCTGTCACCATGCAGATCGGCAGCTGATTGGAAGTGAAATTTGTTTTGATGCAGCAAATCCGTCGGCGTCGGCCGTGACTCTCGAGACCTGTGATCAATGTCAGCACGTTTTCATCTTCGACCGTCAAGCTTTGGAGCCTTGCGAGTCAGTCCCCAGTGCTTCATCAGGCAACACACCTTTCAGCTGCAGTGTAACTTGCATAGCCCTCATCGCCATTGTTGCTGCCCACAGTATCCCTTCTCATCAGGCTAGACCGATCATCATTCAATGATGAGTACAAGCTGTCATAGCCGCTCGGTACCGGTGACGCAGGATGCCCGTAGTCTCGGGATTCCTTCTTTGAGTGTTCGGGGTGGGCTGCTGTCTCGAGGAAGGGAAGGTAGCGAGGAGGAGGTAGTGGTGGAGGGACGTCGTCTTGAGGTTCAAGTCCTGGTATCGAAATTGCCGGGCTCCCGGAGAACGACATATCGTGGTTTCGGCGGCAACTTCCAGGACCAGAGGACAAGATACTGGGCAAAGTAGGAGGGGGTTCTCGACGTTGTGGTGGGAACGCCATCGCAGTCGATTGTGTAGGAAATTTTTCTTCTTGTCCAATCCTGTGCCCCCAATCTGCAGTTTTGTACGACGGAATCGAACGGTGCGGTGGGTAGACGACGGCCGGAGGCTGGCTGATGGCGGAAAGAGATGGAGGTATAGGCTTCGAAAGTCCAAGTTACGAAGCTGGCTCTATCATTGATGAGTGGCAATGCCCGCCAGGGGATGTGAGGGTGATTCGTGTCTTTGCAAAAGGTTCAAGGCCGACTTATGACTCGGTTGGACGATGAGGCTTTGTGGGTGGCGATGGCACAAGAGTATCTGTTTGGCTCGAGTCTTGGACCAGGGCTGATGTAGCACGACGGGCCAAGTAGAAGAGCATCGGCTTTGAAGGAGCTCAGGGAAAGAAGCAACAAAGCGCAAATGAGGAAACAGAAGTATAAACAGAAGAATACCCAACCAAGCCAAGCACAAGGCACCACACAGGCAAGCAAACGAGGAAGAGGTTCGAGGAGAAGGCACAATGGCTGACAGGAGGGTGAAGGTGAAGGTGCAGGTGCAGGCGTAGGCGCAGGTGTGCAGGCGCAGGTGCAGTTGCAGGTGCAGGTGCAGGTGCAGGTGTAAGTGAAGGAACAATCAGGTTCCCAACAAGGCGTCGCTGTTGCGGGCTCTGGGCGGTTTTGTTGCCTCCAGACTCGAGTGGAAGGCTTGAGCGACAGGGTAGGTAACAGGGGGAGGGCAGTGCCAAGACCGGGAGGTGTGCGTGCAGTGACAGAGGAAGAGGAACCGGGTGGGCGAGGGCGCGACCTTTGTAATCCGTATCTCCAATCTCCAATCCCCACTCCACGCCTGCCTCCCTTCTCGGCGCCGATGCATCCTAGCACTACATGTACATACATACACAGCCAGCAGGGAGTGACAGCACTGTGCCAGCCCAGCCCAGCCCGGCAGGTACGTACAGACATCAGGTCGCCCAGGAGAGTGCAATGGCGAACCAGATCAGACAGACAGACAGACCACTTGCAGCTCAATCAACGTGGAACCTCAACAATCAACGAGCTCAACGAGCCCAACGAGGATTCAATCTTCACACACCCGCGCACAAGACTGAGTTGCGAGGCTCCCAAGATGTGCTTTCCACAGACGGAATACAATGAAAAAGTCTCCTGTTTAGGTTGCCGGCAGCGAGACTCCATGTTGTCTTGGATGTCGGCTAATCTCATTCAACCGCAATTGGCAATTGGCAGTTGTCAGTGTGCACGATTTGCATCTCGTGAGACGACTGCTAATCGGCAAAGCTTTGGAGGAATATTGATTGACCATGGCCATAAATCCTCTCAACAAACAGCCAAGGCTATGCAGTCGTGTTTATGCTACTTGCAGTCGCAAAGTCATATGATGGGAAGCATTCTGGCGGCCAGTCCCTACGTACATGCATGACGGCCCCTCTGCAAGGCAGGTGAGGTACGAAACCGAAACCCATCCCACGGACACGAGGCGACGAGTTTCTAGGGCTGACAATGCCTGCAAGATTTTGGGAATTTGGCATTCCCTTTGCCTTGTGTGACGTCTTCGAGCAGGTCCCCGCTGCGCTGCAATTCCGCCTTCATCTGCGCCAGGCATCAAAAGGCCAAACACCCGCGGGACTCTTATTAGTACATATGTAGGGCCAGTGCACCAATTGGCAAGGCGGGGGGCTGGCGCTGGCACAGTGAACACCCTGTTGCCCCGAAGACGCCCTGAAAAGCCCGAAAAAAAGGGCAGAGCAACCAGCTGGACATGGCCAAAAGCCTGCCACGTCTACATGAGACGTGAGTTGACTTCCTCCATCTCACTTTTTTTTTTTCTTCTCCTTCTTCTCTCCCTCTTCAATCATGCTCCATGTCCGATGTGCTTTCTAAACACAGCCTGTAGCCATTCCAAAACGAGATGACACCCACTAATATTGGTGCTCGACTCTGTTCTGACTCTAATCACGGTCCATCGGCCCAGACTCCTCCGCACAGCGTGGCTTGCGCAGTGGCATGGCAAAAATGCAGAACCATCACGGGGATGAAAAGGATGCGCCGCTTCTGCGAGAAGATGGAGAATGGACCCAACGACGGTCGATGAACGGGAACGACTTCGACAGCCTGCCTATTTGACAGCCTTGTGAGACCAAGGAACACGCATCGTGGTCAGACGTCACCTCAACCATGGTTGCTATTTCAAATCACTTCAGTGCCCCTCCATCCTCACGCGACCCTTGGGAAAATGAATTGACACCTCAACTTGTCTTAGGGCATGTGTCGTACAAGATCGGCTCCCGCGATCAATTTTCGGTTCGGAGACAGAAAAGCCAAGGTAAACTTGCCTTAACCCCCTTTCTCGATGCTTCCACTTCCCATATAAGGGGCCGCTCAGCTGATTGGAGATCATCCAACCACATGCCGTCTGTGTTCAGTCTAACTGTGTATAATTTCTCTCAGCTCACCAGTGTAGCTCGGTCCGTCATTGCCTCAGTCATTGCCTCCCTCCATAAAGAAACCTATACCTTCAGTAGACAAAAGTCCGTCACAGTCTACTGTAGACAGGTCAAGCCTAGATTACCATTGCCAAGTAGTTCTAGTATTTCATACTCCTTATTAGCCTGCACGGACATCGGTTCAGCTTTATTTACAAACTAGCAATCCCAGCAGCGTCCGCTATTAACAAGCAGGCCAACGTACTTGCTTTGCTACTCGGTATAACCCCTGAAATGGTCATGACATGGTATAATACGTCGAGTTCACCTGCAAAGTTTTCACATTCTGGACAATTCAAAACCATTGAAAACGCTAATCAGGTCACTACGATCTTGGCTTGGTCAAGAGAGATGCTGCTTGCCCTGGCCACGCACCTGCAAGGCTGCATGCAGCAGGCCTTGAGTCGTTATTCGATCTCGAGCTGGGAGCGCCGTCGTCGTCTCGTCAGGAAGAGCGGAGCGATTTCCAATCGAAGCATCCTGCGGAAGTCAGAGATGGGAGCCATTTGTCAGCTTCCCGCTCTCCCTCTATTGAAATAAGGTAATGAATCCTATACATGTAGAGAAGAGAAACCTTGTTAATAATGAGTGAGGTGAGAAAAATTCCCTTTTAGCCGCCTAGGTACAATACAACCCTGGTTTTATTGTAAAAATCTACATGCAGGGGGGAATCGCACCAATTAGCAGCTAAAGCAGGAAATACGCGTAAGACAGAGGTACCTAAAGTTAGCTGTAATTTCCACTAAAGAAAAGGTACCTATAGGTAGCGCTTATTCTCCTGCATATTGCTCTAATAAGCTTAGCCTTATTAGCTATAGGCTAGTTAATAAGCGCTGCCATAAGTGGGGCATGTAGATTCTTACAATAAAACCAGGGTTATATTGTATTCATTGATAGCATATACATGTACTATGCGCTGGTCTTGGTGTCGAGAGACTTGATAGCTGCCAGGGGAAGGGGTCCAGGTTCGGCGGGACCTCTCAATCCTTTCGATCAACGATTTAGCAAGCTATAAAATAATTAACCTGGGCGGATACCGGCGCTTATACGGAGCACTATCTATTATCTATTAATTATGAAGGCAAAGCACCAATGATAAGGACCAAGCTATTATCCGGCTTGGTAAAGCGGCATCTGGAAAGTGTACCAGGGTATCGTCCGGCTTTATTGAATAAGCATTGGGACCGCTAATTTTTATCGTTCGATCGGCACAGTCTGGCGGCAAAATGGAACTGTCACAATTGGTTCCTCGATTTCTCGAACAAAAAAAAGGGGGGGGGAGGGGGGCTGATGGACGCCATGTGGCTGGCTCTCAGCCGCTGACCTGGGCGGAATCAAGCTTCAACGTACAATGTAGTTTAGGAACAGAGTCTGTTTCCTGCCACAGCTGAAAGGCAAATACCTACTTGTCTTTGATTGGGGAAGTCGCATCCCTTTAAACAGGAGCAAGCCGGTAATAGGTTATAGAAGACCCGCTCTTGTTCGGATACAAGCAGGGCATCGAGGGAAACGGGGACTTGGCGAGGTATATATATTATTTACGCTAGATGGCAATTTATGCTCTTTACTAGTACCTCTGCGGTGATAAACGCTTTGTTATAGGAAAACCGTACTAGGTTACTAGTTATCTAGATAGATAACTAGTTAGTTGCCTAGTTAGGTGAAAAACCTATAACGATTTGTTACGCTACTTACATGGTTCTAACTCGTAGGTGTTTGATTCCTATAATACCCTTTATAACGATTTTTTCCCCTCTAACTATCCCCGTCTTCTTCAATCTGGTTCCCAAATCCCTTATGCAATATAGTTGCAAACCCTAGCTCAAAATTAGACCCTAGAGCTCTGGGTATCCTAGCTAATTTATATAGCGAAGTAGCTTATTTAATTCGCTTGCAATACAAGGAAAAGTGGGGGCCGCGGACCCACTTTTTCCTTGTACTGCGATTGGTTCAATTTTTAGAGGTGTGACCAAGACCTCTAAAAACTGTGCCCCGTGCGGGATTCGAACCCACAACCTGCGACCCGGAACAGGTCTCCACAGCGTGTAACCACCACGCCACGGGGTGACTTGGCGAGGTAACTTTTTTGTGAACATACACTACAACCCCTGATTATTTTACAAATCTACATGACAGGGCGCAGCGAGCCAATCAGGCGTCAAAGGAGTGATGGGGCAGACAGGGGCTAGGATCAGCAAGTACCTTAAATTGTTGTAAGCGATCTTTAATTAAAAAGATATATGTATTTTTAGTGGCGTTTAATACACTATAACCCTTGAATTATTTTACAAATCTACATGACAAGGGGACAGCGAGCTAGTTAGGCGTTAAACGAGAGATAGGGCAGGCAGGACCCCGCAAGGGTTAGGATTAGTAGGTACCTTAAATTGTTCGTGATTTACGAGGGAAAGGATGCATTAGCTGCTCCACGTAGGGCAAGTAGATTTGTAAAATAATTTACATGTAGGGTTTGTAGTGTACCTTGCGTATCCCCCTTGTGACACTCTACATGTAATAGCGGCTCTATCTACTTGTGCCCCACCTCACCTGCCAGCTGCCCTATCTGGGGAGTACCTAAACGCGCAGTAGTGGAAAACTAAATACACAGTAGTAACTAGGCCCAAAACGGAAGGAGTACCCCCGCGCCCCATAATGTAAGGGAAGGTACCTTCTCTGTTTTTTTACGTGTTTTTAAGCCTCTTTAAATCCCTCTATTATAGCTACTGCAGTCCTGGTAGCGGGAAGGCAGTACTAAGGGTTAAAGGTCTTAATTCGCCGCTGTATATAGGAGCCGGTTAGTAATACCGTGGGCATGGTGGTTATTATAGTGTGGAACGTGTGAAAACGGAGGAAGTACCTTTTCTTACATTACATAGTGCGGGGTTACTACTGCGCATTTGATTTTTTACTACTGCGCGTTTAGGTACTCCTAACTGGGGATCGTGCGAGAATCCAGCCAAGCAAACCTCGTACCTCGTACGTACCCAGCCACCTCAAACCCGCAGAGCACCTCATCAGCCCTACAGTCCGTCCATCCGTCTCGTGAGGTCGTGAGCAGAGGGTTGGTGTCTGGTGTCTTGTCTGGTGGGCGTGCGCTTGAGCAATAATATCGAGTTGTGCCTGCCGTGGGACACAGAAGCGAGTGCACAATTTTGGTGCAAATTGCGTTTTGCGCATATGCGGTCGGCCGATGTCGCTAAACGTCGGCCAGGAAGGCTGCGCCTTCCTGGCTACATCGGCCCTTATTACATCCTTACATCTATGTATAAGCGCCCCAACCGGATCGATCTTGTCAATGGCCTTGAGAGGATTATGCTAAATGGAATGGCTGTAGATTATCCACGGACCTAATATCGTGCCAGATTGTTCCTTTCACCGTCCTCGCCCGCCGCTCGACCACGCAATTTGGTGGTGCTACGGTGAGAAGGCAACGGACTATTACCGGTCGGGACTCTATCCACCAAGGATGACGGCGCTCAACTCAAGATTTTTCTGGAAAAAAAAAAACTGAGAGAACTTGTATTGGAAGCCAGAATTTTCAAGCTCTTCTCCATATCCGAAGGCGGGAATTGTTGATGCAGCCGCCTTGCAGACTAGCTGCCAGCTTTTAGAGTCGAATGGTCAATTATTAAAGACAACCAT
Source organism: Epichloe sibirici (assembly GCA_022702365.1). NCBI lineage: Eukaryota > Fungi > Ascomycota > Sordariomycetes > Hypocreales > Clavicipitaceae > Epichloe > Epichloe sibirici. Next base: position 282,017 of record JALAAE010000001.1, on the reverse strand, counting down.
CAAAATACTCATGTTGGCAATTTCTACAAAGCCAAAAACTACCAGAGCTTTTGTCGTCAGGTCTACTCGTGAATGCCGGGCCTCCGCTTCCGCCACAAGCGAAGTTATTATGAGTCCAAATTTAGCCATGGCTCCGAGCAGGAATCCCTTTCCATTGGTTGCGCAGATTGTTTCTTCGGCAGCCTCGGCGCGAATGGCCCAGCTGTTCGTCTGATTGTATTATGCCAAGTGACAAGGGATGGATGCAAACATTCGTACTAATATTACGGAGTAGTTCCCCGCCTGTCGTTACAACGTGCACGCCCAGAATCGGGAAAAATGCCCTCGAGGAAAACACCGCATCATTCAGCCTCCAGGTCGGCAGTCGGGGGCCTAAATAGAGCCTTGTTGTTGTCGATGAAGGAAGAAATCCAGTGTGACCTGGCAGGCGATTATTAATGACCAATCGTGTTGGTGGAAGTGAACATGACCAAATCGCACCGAAAGAATTGAGGGCGTCCATCCCCAATGGGATCTACATAAACGGCCATGCATTTGCCAACGAATTACACGGCGTCTAGCGTTCAGTGTACATACATATGTATGTACATGAATTTCACATCAACCGAACCCAATCGGCCGTGATTGGTCTTCCGCCCCGCGTGCTGCGTGAGGACTAAGTAGTGGACATGGGACCATCATGACGCAGAGCTGCTTCAATTTCTTCACCAACAAGAGTGTGCATAGCCACATCAGTTTTGAGACAGTCGCATCGGCAGATTGTCTTTGCACACGTGTGAGAGATATGACGCCGTTGAAAATAAGAGTGCATGGTATTCTCTGGCTGCCTTTCTGCCAATCGTGGGCTGTTAGCCATTGCCCACTTGAAGCTGGCTTCGTTCATGTATACATGACGGTTCTTGTGTGTCTTCTGCCGCCAACTCAACCGTGACTGCAACTCATCGGAGGAATCCGATGCTTATTTGCGGATTGTGACGGGCTGGGTATGGCATTTGATACCCCCGGGGGGGCGAACTGGTCTAGATGATATCTCGTTGCTCTGGCAATTTTTATGTACTGTTCTCGGTCGAATAATACTACTCCTTTCACGTATCACGGAAGAGGGAAGAGTGCATAACCATCGAGCACACTGCACTGGATGGTTGCCGGCAATCTTTTCTCGCCTTAATCGTGCCGGGGCCCCGACAGCTGCCTACATACATATGTAGTACTACGTGCTCCGTACATATGTAGTAGCACGGCTAGTCTTTTTTTCAAACGCAAAACGCCGAATTTATGCTCAGCCCTCTTCTGCGAGGAATAAAAAAATCCAAATGCATCTGGGGGCAAAGATAGTCCAACTTGGCAATGTGTAATTGTCTCAGCCAAGCAAGCAACGCCCGGGCTGCTTTACGCCGGGCCGGAACGGCGGCTTACAGAAACCAGGTTCACTACTACGTACATACTGGTGATTCATGCGCAAATGCCCACATCCCGGAGCTTACGAATGAATACTGATTGCCCACGTAGACGTATCATGTAGGCGGTTGAGGTGCTTGATTGATTCTCTTGGCAAAAAGGAGGTTGTTAAGTGGCAAAGAGCTTCCATGTGAGAATCTTGTTGCGTTGAATTATTAATATGTCCGTGTTAATGTGAATACGAAAGGGGTACGAAAGGGCTAGAACATCAGACGGGGCCCGAACAAACAAACAAAGCCCGGCTGGATGCGTGAAATGTGGTGCACATGGCAGACGATCAACAAGAAGAGTGCGGAATTGCCGGCAGCGGTTAGGACAGGGCCAGACCAGACCAGACTACATAGACTCGAAACCCCTTCTTTATGTATGTATGTACACTACAACCCCTGAATTATTTTACAAATCTACTTGCCCCACGTGGGGCAGGGGATACATCCTTTTCCTCTTAGATTACTAATAATAGAAGGTACCTGTTGATCCTAGCCCCTGTTTGCCCTATCTCCTATTTAACGCCTGATTGGCTCGCTGTCCCCCTGTCATGTAGATTTGTAAGATAATTCAAGGGTTGAAGTGTACTTTCGGCATCCGCGCCCACACTTTCAGGTCAGGGCAGCCATGTGCTGTTCGTTTATTAGCCTTCCCGCGCATTGTCGAGGAGCCACTTCAGTGCCGTTACAAAAGCAAGGCAAAAAGTGGTGGCGGTGGCCGCGCGGGCTGAATGCCGCCAGTTGATCGCTTTGTTGATCGATGGGCTTGTGGCAAATTGGCTCCAGCGATCGCCAGACAGACGGACAATAATCCGTAATTCGTAATAAGCAGCCTACTCCGTACATAGACTTGATGAAATAAGACGACCCCCCGCCCCATTTGCCACTGCACTAAATTGTGTTTCGCTGCCGCACCATGCTAATGTGCAGCAACAAACTTGATGATCATTGATTATTAGTGGCCACCATCCAATCCAAGAAGGCGCTTAACAGCAGGACAGGTCGTTTCCAGTAAAGGTAGTGATAAGCGCTCCCAAGGGACTGAAATGTTTTTTCAAGGGATAACGCGTGTGTACGGAGTGTACGGAGTGTGTGTGTGTCTTTTTTTTTTTTTTTTTTTTTTTTTATAAGAAGAAGAAGAAGGAAGGGGGTGGGGTCCCTTATGCCTTGAGTTTCTTGAGGAAACGACACGTCAGTTGACTTCCACATTCGGAAGGCTTCGAGAACATATGCGGAAGGTATTGGTGAATATTAACTGGGTACGCAAAATCTGACCCTGAACGGGCGTGTCCGTAGTGGCGTACGTCCTCGCCTGGCCGGCGTATTCAGAGTTGGCCGCTCCTGCCCGGCCCTGCTGCAGTTAGTGCCTGCGCCGCCCCTCTTTCCATCTCTTTCGGCCGTGAACTGGCAGGTTCCAGTCCGACTGACTTGTCGTCAACGTTTCCTCTGTTCCGCTTGATCTGCTTCGTGGCGATAATATCATCATGCTCCTCTGGGGTACACGGGGTTCCAGCGCGCCCAGCCGAGCAAGGGACTTGTCGTGTTCCTCGACTCCGGTTCACAGGTCTTTGCGTATGATGGACCGCAACTCGTTCTTCTCGCTTGCGGGAAAAGCTGGTTGGTTATTAGGTGTCTGTAACTCAAGTTGGCCGTGACGCCTGCTGCAGCCCTGCGAGGGGCGCTCCACGGCTATGAATTGTTTGGCAGACGGTGGCGAGGACAGCTTGACGATTTGTTACTCCTTTGGTGCAAAATTGACACGGCCGTCTGATGAAATGATGATGGGGAGCCACCCGATCGATCGCCTCAGCCAGATTGCATCTGACGAATGCAGGTAACAGGTCAGGCCAGGCAGAATGCTCCGCTCCAGGCCAACTGGCAAGTTCTGATCCCGTCTTGTTGTACCGCCGCCGGCCAATGGCCAACGATTTCTTTCCCAAAAACTACAGTTACAACGACACACACACACCCTCATGATGCATTACATACGGGCTGACTGTGCGAAGGAACAAGGTGTTGGTTCGGGGCATGCGCCATCCGTGTTCTCCCTGTTGGTTCTTGACCTGTCTGGCTCTTTTTTTTCGCCCTCGAAATTCCACCCTCTGTGCAGCCTGTCGACCTCCTCCCCTCTTCGGCCACATACATACATACATACAGCCCTTGTGGGCAGAAACGCAAGCTTGTCGGGCCGGCCATACCAACTTGACGACTTTACATGGCTCCTCTGAGTCCTCTTCTGCATGTCCGGGGACGTCTGCAGCAGCCCTCCGTGTCCCGACTGATGCATGAGAGAGGCCATGTTGGAGCCCCGTACACCACACGGCGACACGGCGACACGGCGACACGGCGACAAGGCGCCGCGCAGTGTACGCGCAGTGACTCGACCTACCTCGCCTTTCTTCCCCAGAAGAAGAAGCCGTTGGCATCATGACGGCGCCGCCATGAAATCGCATCAGCCAGGTATTAAGGTAAGCCAGGTCCATTTACATCCGCACTTGTTCAGCGGAGGTTGGCCGAAGGAGTCGGCCGACAGTCATCACTACCAACTCTACCTTGCACTGTCTGCAGGGGAGAGGATCCAACGGAGACGCAACAAGTATGTAACAGCCTGTAAAGAGAAAATATGTACCGAGTAATACGGAGTACACGTGTAGAAAAGATTGACAGACTAGCACAGGAGTGGCAAGGCTCGGCGACATGCCAGCCCTGCCAGGCTGTCGTTGTCGTGCATTTGCCGATGCTGCCTATGTACATACGAAGTACATGTACAGGTGGGTGTTGTGGATGCCAACAAGTGGTTCTACATGTATGGTCGTGACAAGGAAGCATATGCATTACTCCGTATCACCAGCTCTGCAATTCGTATTTCTGCCCCTACCATCATAGCGCCTACTCCATATACAACTAGAACTCGTACTAGGCGCATGCTAGTTTTGACGTTGCAGCTTCGTTGGCTCCAACCACGACCCAAGAGGCTACGATGCAGCCCCAACCAGCCCCAACGAAGGTTGCATTGCAATTGTATGCTGTCCGTCGACTGCACACTGGCAGCTCATTGCCGCTTGTATGTATCTGTACGGAGTATCGTTGCAACATCGCCTGCGACACACCACACACCACACCACACACCACACCACACACCACACCACACACCACACCACACACCACACCACACACCACACCACACACCACACCACACACCACACCACACACCACACACCACACACCACACCACACACCACACACCACACCACACCACACACCACGCACGCCCGCCCGCACACATACTGTGAATATAACCGTAAAACAAGACATATGGTTCGATGGGCTTGCAGGGAGGAAGCACAGTGACACCGTGCATATTACATACATGTATGTAGATCAAGGAGGGATGGAACGGTGCTTCCTTCTTGCCCAACCTGAATAAGTCGCCCAATAAGGCTAGGACGCCGCCCTATGCGGAAGCTGGCCGACGCCCGGGACAGCCACTTTCTTTTATGTACATATTTGTTATATTATGTTTGCAGCTTTGCACAAATGGTGGTGCCCATGTAATCCTGTGTTTGTAACAGAGTTGGGCGCGCTCGAGGCGGAGCCAAGTACTGTCTCAGCTCTGTCGTGGTATCACTGTAGCAGTTACGGAGTAGGTCGTTGACATGATACCTCAAATAAATGGACCAGCCCGCCCATTAACTCCATTGCCGCTGATTTAGAATGTAGAAGTCGGCCACGGCCCCAATTTGGGACTGACCGAGCCACCACGGAGTTGTACATAGAGCATCGGATCAGGGAGATCTGTGCAGCCCGCGCGCTTCCAATGTGTCTGGCGTGGGATGCTTACGAATGAATGAATGAATGGATGGATGAATGAATATTTTCTTGCTAATAAAGGACCAGGAGAGTTCACTTTTCTCATAGATCCATCATTGGACCTTGCAATTACTCAAGAGGCCTGTCGCACCTTGTCATGCCCGGCCACGCAGGTCGCACGACGCCTTACATGAAAGGAACTTTTTTTTCTTGGTAGCTTAATTTTAGAGCTTGTTTTCACAACATGGTTTTTTTTAAATTTGTTCATCATTTCTCACTCTTCTTAGTGATTTACTACACTAGTAGTATACTAGTAAGATTCACGTCTCCTATTTGAAGAGAGGAGGGCTTCTTTCCATTTTCCCACTGCGTGTCGGTAATTTTGGCACCTCGGAGTTATGTATCTACCAATTTTGCACAAATACGCGGTTGCATCGTAATTGGCAATGACTAAATTGCTCTGACATGGGTGCACGGCATGTGGATGAGGACTGAGCGAGATCAAAAACGGCTTCCTGATCAGATCAGTGCAACGCAAAGGAACTATAGAAACACGGCATTCGTCCCTGAAAGCATTTTTCTGCCATGATGAATACCGGGAAAGGATCCCCATGTCATTATTGAACTGATTGTTCAAGAATAATGGAGGCGAGCCGCCCTTCCTGCCCTGTGGTCCTACAGGTGAAGAAGATATCGATACCCGGTTTCATCTCTCCTTTGTCCCATGTGGCGCTTGTTGCACGGCAGTGGCTGTATCGTGTGATGATTTCGCCTCTTGCTTTCTTCCTAGGCTTTCCAGAGCTTGGTTCAAATCGATTCGATGTGGTCGCGCTTTCGTGCCAACTTGCGGATTTGGCGAGAGTTGGGCTGGGAAAGGGATGGGCGACATCGTCTTGTTTCGATGGGGACAATGGACAACCGCAACACTCTTTTGGTTACATTCACCCAAGGAGGTTCGATAGACTCGTAGAAACAAGGGGTGCGAGGCCCTTGGTCCCAAGGATTCTAGTACCAGATGCGAGGCTGAAATATCACGAGTAACTCATAGAGAGAACGTGATGATTCCGAGAACTTGTGATTGTGCGTGCGGATTCGAGATTCAAACACTCTGCTTCATACCATGGTCCTACATTTCATCCCATTGATATATCCAATGGCCCAGAAACGGAATATCCCACAACTTGCCGACGGCACCGAAACGACACGCCTCGCGGACTACACATCGTCCCGGCATGTCTATCCGGCACATGACCCCAATACCATGGAGTAACTAACTCCATTTATATAGGGCAAGAAAGGGGGCGAAAACGGACAATGGGCCACAGGAAGACGAATGAAGTAATTTTGCTCATACTTGCTCCATTTTCGTGATTGTCCCGGCCTAATCGGTACATCTGCGTCACGGTCGGTCGGTCGGTCGGTCCAGTCAAGCCATACCTCGTTCGATTTGCGAAGCTTTTCGGTGCTCTATATTCTTCTTCGCTTGCGGTCAGGCGTATGTTGTTGGAGAACAATTGTGCTATGCATCCCACTTTCCCGCATATAGGAAACCCGTGACCGAGGCAATCTGCTTGAGATTATGCCCAAACTCTCCTTATCCCGGCTTCAAAGGGTGGAGTTCAAAATGCTGTCTTTACGAGGCCGCTGGAAGGAGGCAAGGAGAATGAATGAAGATTAGATGAACCGTTTTTGGGCCTGCGGCAAATAGATGCTAAAAGAATAATCAGAAGAGAAAATTAGTCTGTTTGGACATCAAAGGGAACTTAATAGGGTTGTGTATAAATATTGGGTATTGCTGCAACGGGCATTTTATGTCATCTTTTGAGTGTTTTGCACTGTCGGTCAGAACTGCAACGACCATCTCGAGCGTTCATTTTGACATTGAGCATACGAACGATTCGACGGGCTACGCCAGCTGCTGCAAGCAATCAACGCGATGCCACAGTTGTAAGCTTTACGGCCTAGCAAGGCCTTATGAGCATCCTCCCTTATTTCTTTCTGCACGGATATGGGTGGGAAACCGTGGGATTTGAGGAGCATGAACTTTGGTCTAGGGTAAGCTTTCTGCAGCGCGGGATGCCGCAGTGCCTGTGAATCAATGTAGCTCTCGCGACTTGTTGTTGTTGTTGTTGTTTGTTTGTTGAGCATGCATCGCAGGTCAAGTACCATCGATTCCAAAGCATGTTTGACGCCGGAGAGCCAGTCACAAGTTCACCATGGTTGGTAAAGTTTGCTTGCATCAAGTACTTGGTGTGACGCTTTTTTCGTGGTACTTGACTAGATGAGATGCACCAAGGCGAGGACGGTGCGGTAATAAGCCGGCTAGATTTGTGCCCTTCCTTGTGCATGCCGCCCCGATCCATCCATGCATGGGTCCATTCATCATGCAGAGTAAATGGCTCGCGGACGGGAAGAACGGCACCGGGGACCCTCTTTTTCTTTCCAATCCCTGTGCGGGAGGGGAATGAGGAAGGGTGAAGTGCCAGTGCCGAGGGCATGACCAGCATTTTACGCATTTTACCAACTTGCTAATTTTTTAGTGAGCACGCAGCCGGGCCACCGTCCGGCGTCCGGGTAAAGTCGTGCGTGTCTGGCAGATACATCATTACATGTACGGGAGTATCTTATCTTGTGGTGCAATTGTGGTGATTCTTGAACGGGTCAGGACTGTGACTGTGACTGTCCGTCTGTCCGTCTGTCCGTCTGTTTGGTTTGAAGTCGAGTCTGGTTCATCGCACAATGCACATGGATCTCGCCCGCCGGCACATGCCCCAAGGCCCAGCCTGACAGACCCATTGATTCGTTGTTTATTCGAGCACTTGCAGTCCCAGTGGGCCCCGGGTCCCCCTCGAATCCCTCTGCGCATCTTCCTGGTCCTGCATTCCACCTTTTTGTCTCTCGTCAACCTCGCATCAAAGGCGTCTTCATCTCAACACCGCGCACCTGCGTGACTTGCATCTCTCGGATCCGCCAGCCAGTCTGACGACATCACCTTGCTCGAGTCACGAGTCTTTGCCTGCCTGTCGATAGTCGACTCTGCTTCGCACGCCCCATACAACCAACGCCCAACATTCATCGCCCAACGACCGGCACGATTGCGACAATTTTGCGAGCCTAGCTAGCGAGGGCTTTCCCTCACCAACCCGCCTCTGGCTTGCTTATGATCCGTAGCCGCGACTCAAACCAGCCGCCATGGTCAAAGACGAGAAGCGGGTAGCAACGGTGGCGGCAGAGGAAACTTCGCGCCGTCCTTCTGCTGCGCCGTCCGAGAAGTGGGAACACAACTCGGTAAGATGACTCGGGAATTGCCCGCTTCCATGTCGCTGAAGCAGTTCTTTCGGTGTTGAGTCCGACGTGACTTGAGTCCGACGTGACAAAACACAATCTTGTACTTGTTCTTTTTTTCTCTTTTTTTTTTTTCCGGCGAGGCTGCTAATGACAAGAGATAAATTACTGCCATCCATGCTGACTGACTGCGCCTAATACAGGAACCCTTCTCGTACGACGAAGATGACAACATTGGCCGCCGAGGCGAACAACCACACACACCTACAGCTACTGAGCATGATCTCAATGTCACTGAAGATGATCTCCTCGAGGCCAAGGAGCTCGCCTCCCAGTACACCCTCGACGAAGTTCGCGAGATCATGGTACGAGTCCGCAAGATACACGAAAAAGACCCCAATTTTCCGACGATAGTCATCGAAAAAGTAAAAACGTTCCTTGACAACGAGTCCGTCTTCCAAAATCCAGATCAGCATCAGCACCTCATCCAAGAAATGAAACTCGAGGCCGCCTTGGTCACCAGCAACAGCCCCTACGCCGAGGTGCGCGCAGTTGTGAGTAACAAGGATGACCCCAAGACGCCGTGTTCAACCATCCGTAGCTGGGCAATCGGCCTCACATTTTCCGTCTTGTTGGCCTTTGTCAACCAGCTTTTTGACATCCGTCAACCCGCCATTCGCGTCATGGCCAACGTTGCGCAGCTTCTGGCCTATCCCATTGGCAAAGCAGCCGAGAACTGGCTTCCTGATAAAGGCTTCACGCTGCTCGGCATCCGACATTCGCTCAATCCCGGACCCTTCACGAAGAAGGAGCACATGCTCATCACCATCATGGCCAACGTGGCATACAACACACCGTACACGAACTACATCATCTGGGTGCAATATCTTCCCCAGTACTTTGATCAGCCGTATGCCTCACATTTCGCCTACCAGCTGCTCATCGCCTTGGCCACCAACTTCATAGGTTACGGCATTGCTGGCATGTGCCGGCGGTTTCTCGTCTACCCCTCGTATTGCGTGTGGCCGGCCTCGCTTGTCACCATTGCTCTCAACTCAGCATTTCACACTGACGTGAACCCCCCGGTAGCCGGGCCTTTCCGGTCGATTTGGCGCATTTCACGCATCAAGTTCTTTTATCTCATGTTCGCCGCCATGTTTGTGTGGTTCTGGTTCCCCAACTATGTCTGGGAGAGTTTGTCCAAATTCAACTGGATCAGCTGGATCGCTCCGGGCCATCGAGACCTGAACATTGTCACAGGCATCAATAACGGCCTGGGACTGAATCCTTTCCCCACGTGGGATTGGAATGTGCTCCTGTGGGATTCGGCCGATCCACTCATGGTGCCTTTCTTCAGCACGCTGAATCGCTTCATCGGTGTTTTCGCCTCGTTTTGGGTCGTCTTGGTTTTCTGGTACAAGAATGTGTACAACACCGGCTACTTGCCCATCAACACCAACCGAGTCTACGACCGCTTCGCCAACCTCTACAACATATCCGAAGCAACTGACGACCATGGGGTGTTCAATCCCGACAAGTACGCCAGATACTCGCCTCCGTACCTGGGAGCAGGCAATGTCGTCATCTACATGTTTTTCTTCGCCATTTATACCTCGACGCTCACGTACGCCGTCCTCTACCATAGGCACGAGATCGCCATGGGCTTCAAGGCTCTGTTTTACGATCTGCGGTTGAAGAAGAGACCAATCGCGGAGGAACGGGTCCTGGATGTGCACAACAGACTGATGAGGGCGTATGCGGAAGTCCCTGAATGGTGGTACATGCTCTGCTTGGCCGTTGCCATTGCCTTTGGATTGTCTGCCATTGTCGGATGGGATACGCATACCACGCCAGGCGTCATCTTCTGGGGTCTTGCCCTCTGCGTCATCTTTGTGATTCCGGTGGGCATCATCAAGGCCATGACTGGTATCGAGGTGACGCTCAATGTCCTGGCCGAGTTTGTGGGTGGTTCTTGGGTCGACGGAAACGCCCTGGCGATGAATTACTTCAAGTCATTCGGCTACGTCACCTGTGCCCATGCCATCTGGTTCTGCAACGACTTGAAGCTGGCCCACTACGTCAAGATTCCGCCTCGCCAGACCTTTAGCGCGCAGATGGTGGCCACTTTTCTCAGCACCGTTGTCTGCATTGGCGTGCTCAATTTCCAGATGAGCAGCATCAACAATGTCTGCACCCCTCAGGCGCAGTACAAATTGACCTGTCCAGGAGTGAACACCTTCTTTACCGCCTCGGTCTTGTGGGGTACGGTCGGTCCGGCCAAGATCTTTGGTCACAAAGGCCAGTACAGCGAGACCTTGATCGGCTTCCCCCTCGGCATCGCCGTCGTCGTTTTGATCTGGGCGGTGAACAAGAAGTTTCCCAAATGGACCTGGGCCCGACAATTGCATCCCGTCGTCATTCTCTACGGAGGCATCGTGTGGGCGCCCTACAACATGTCTTACGTCTGGCCGTCTGTGCCCATTGCGTACTTTTCATGGATCTTCCTCAAGACCAGATTTCTCGGCTTGTGGTCCAAGGTATGTGTATTGGCAGGCATTCCTCGCCATTCACCCGCCAACTCTCACGATCTCTTTCTTGTTCTTTTCCCCCCCCTTTTTTTCATCTTCTCCCCCCCCCCCCCGGGGCAGGTTGACTAACATGCGTCCAATCAGTACAACTTTGTCCTCTCAGCAGCATGGTCCTGCGGCATTGCCATTGCAGGCATCATCATCTTTTTCAGCTTGCAGTATACGGAAACCGACTTCAACTGGTGGGGCAACAACGTGTCGGAAATGGGTTGCGAAGGCAGCGCATGCGCCCTCAAGCACCTCGGCCCAGGCGAGTCCTTTGGTCCCCAGCCAGGCCAATTCAGTTGATGATGACACGGGCCCCTCCTCAACCTCATCATCCTTCTTTATCCATCCATCCTTCTACCCCTTGATGTCGGTACGCAATGCTTAGCGATCATGTTACGGAGTTGGAGTACTTGGGACCATGAACATTTCAACAATGGTCCGCGGGAACGGGAATTTTGTTTTTTTATTCTCGTTCTGTTTATTTTCCCTCATTTTTTTTTTACCAAACCGAGTCCCCTGAATAGACTCGCGGCATCTCAAGCATGGACTCAATGGCTGGCTGTCAGGAAGAAATAGTCAAGAAGAGTTATACCCTGCGTCGATGTGTGTGTGTTTGTTTTCTTCCCCATCACATTTCAGTCTGAAGATATATTCTGTCTATAGGGTGCGAGGATGCAAATCGCACGGAGTTGGTAGAAGCCAGACTATGTGAACGAACCTCTTTAAATAACTTGACGATCCACCGTCCGTGGACTTTGTGTTCCAAGTCCTCTTTGATCGGTCATGAAGATGAAGAGCGTGGCTCACGCCGTAACGGTCTGTGCCGTACGCGACGCAGCGGTGGACTATCTATCCTCATGGTCGACACGGATCAAATGACGGAGTTCTGCGCTGCTCGTGCGTGGTTCGTACGGAGCTCAGGTTGCGTGTGGTGCGACGCACCCGTGCTTTGATACGCTGACGTTCGTGTAGAGTGCATGTGAATTGGAATTGGAAACTGTCTGACCCTTTCAAAGTTTCTTGTTACGTATCGGCTGTAGTTTCCCAAGCACGATAATCTTGGGTTGCCAAGGTCTGAGCTTCATGAATTTGATTCGATTCGAGCGGCACCATCCGTGTGTTCTATCGTCTCGTCAAATTGGATTTCATCAGTTGTACTAGATGCCTTTTTGCTATATGCTATTCAAAAAAAAAAAGGAGAAAATTCAACAGCGCCCGCTCATGCATCCGCCAAAACGCCCGCTCATGTGGCTTGAAAAAAAAAAAAAAAAAAAAAAAGGTTCTAGACAGATGAAAAGGAAAATACAGGGGAAAAAAAATATGCAAAATATCATATACGACTTCCTAGACATGGGCACCACCCATCAAGCTCCTCGGTGAAATGCAGCAGCCCCTCCTCTCATTCACCAGCTCCTCTTTCCAATCGTCCTTCAGACTCTTTCCACTCAAGGGGCTCACGTCGCCTCCTTGGTCATGGTGCACGACTACGGCACTCGTGCCAATCTCGACAGCTGCCTCGGGCACAGTCTCTATGCTCCTGCTTGCTTTCGTCCCAATGCTATCGCGGGCAATGACTTCCCGGCCTGCGTCTTCGCGACACACGCCATCGGCAATGATGGGGCTCCTTTCCTTGCTCAAGCTGACGCGAGATTTGACCCAGTCGCCTGCCTTATTGGAGAAGTCTCTCATCGACCCGTGGCTACCGCTGTGACGGAACCGTCGGAAACCTTTGGTCTTGGACAAGATGGCCCAGTTGGAGGCGCTGCCGGTGATGCTGCCGGTGATGCCATGGGTTTGATCACCATTGTTGCCGGAGCCTTTGCCGCCGCCAAGGCCAGCGTGGATGGAAACTACGGGCTTCTTGCGACCGGGCTTATGCAAAACTCCCGCAGCATGCATCTTTCGAGTGACGAGGGCGATTTGACCGGTAATGGTTGGCGCGGCAATCAACTCAAGAGCAGTGACGTTGACGGTGTGGATGCCCTTGATTTCGACTTTGCGTAGATCTGCATTGAGGCGTTTAGCGAAGAGGTACGCGGGAAGGACGGAGCCGGAGATGTCATAGAAGCGTGTGCCGAGAAGTTCCGACTCCGAGAGAGCTTTAGTTTTAGGGTGGAGGATCTCGTTCCACGTCGAGACAAGAAACTGTTGAAGATTGCCGCGTTGCTCGGTCGTCAACCAGCTAGCGTAGCTGGGTGCCGATACATCTGGCTCGGGCTTTTCGAGCAGAACTCGCGGCTGGAGAGTTTCAAAGTCGCTAGACGGCTGAAGTATGGGCTGACTGATGGTTTCGAAGCACCCCAGGGTTTCGACCGACGCAGCGAGAAGACCCATGGCTGCTCGGGCAAACTGCTCTGGAATCCGATCGGAAGGATACTCAATGGCGAGGCAGACCTTGTTGGGTGCCAGCATTGTCGAGTGGGCAAATAGATCAGGGACATCCCGGACTTGCGGCTGGACGAGGTCGTATGTAAATGTCGTGTTCTCTATGTTGAGCGTGGAGGTTCCGTCCACCGGAACCTGCGACCTATGTCGGATCACGGTGCTGAACCTCGACCATTTGGCCCAGCTTGTGCACTCATGCACGATTTTCTGCGCCCCCATGGCTTCGTATGGCAATGAACCTTTGCTTTCGATGTCGATCATCCTCAAAACTTGCAACGGCGAGCTGTTCACGATGGGGAAGCGCACTCGAACGGGAACGACGTTCTCCATGGGCCCGACGATGGACGAGATGTCGACGCTTGTTTCGAGCTTGAGACGACGCCCTTCGACAACCTCGCCAAAGACGACATCTGCATTGCCGGATAATGTGGCCAGGACAATAGCCCACGCAGCTTTCAGAACGCTGTCCAAGCCAATGTGGAACTCGTCCAATATTGCTGGCGAGATTTCAACCTGCTCGTTGACAGTCTCGATCTCGGTCACGGGCGCGAGAGGCTTAGACTGCGACACAATTTGCGTCATCTTGGCCTTTTCCAAGCGTCGTTTCCAGTGTGACATGCTGTCATCGTAACGAGCACCCCGCAAAGCACGCGTATAGTCAAAAAAAGTTGTTCGCTGCGGCTCCGTATTGGGGTGCTCATATAATTTGACAAAGTCCTGGACAAGTCTTGGTACGGCAGATTCACTGACTTGCGCGGCGCTGAACCGCACGAGAAGGCGACCGCCTTGTGACTCGGCATCTAAAAAGGTGAACTTGGTGGCCGGCTCGCGGAGCTGGAGCACTTCCTTTTGGTAGCGCTTCAAGATAAGTCGCGCATCTTTGTCAAGGGATGAGGCCGATCCAGACTTGTAGTCAAAACTGGCGCAGAACGATTCAACGGCAACCTGGAACAAGTTGCAGTCGTGGACTGCGAATGCTGTTCGCAAAGTAGGATGCAGTCTCGTCAGAGCCTCGCAGGCCTCGCGGACACGCCGGTGCTCAAGAGCACCGTTGAACTTGATGACGAGGCACCGGAAGTCACTTCTTGACCCGTACAGACTGGGCTCAAGGCAATGCAGCTGGTGCGAAGACGCTTCGGCGACGTCAATGACATCGTTCCAGGGAATGTCAAGCTGAGGCGCGACGATCAACTTGACGAAGCCGTGGTCAGCACCTTCGGGCAGCTTATGAGCAGTGACAGCCGCGCTCGCAGAGGATCTGGCCTTGGATAAATTGATAGGATGGCGATGGTCTTCTCCTGAACCAAGAGACTTGCACGTTTCGGTCAAGGTGGCTCCGCTGAGAAGATTCTTCAAGGACACATCGAAGCCGTTTAGACGACATGATAATACTAGTCGTCCTGCAAGCAGCGTATCGCCGCCGGCATCAAAGAAGCTGTCTTGGGGTCTGATATCTGCCACCATTGCATGCAAAACAGCCGCCCAGATCAGACGCATAGACTCTTCAGTACGCGTAAGGGGAAGAGGCTTGCTTTGGATTCCCGTGAAATGGGGTTGACTACTAAATGGCACATTGGACAACTCCAACAACTCAGTGTATGAGAAGGGAGACACCATCTTCTGCAATTTGCGTCTGTTGATTTTCAAAGACGTAGATAGTGGAAATCTCCGAACAGGTATGAACAGTGTTGGAACGCAATGAGACGATGCAGCCCGACTTCGCTTGGACAAATGTGACAAAGAGGTTTCCGCCAACCACTTTGCAGCTGCGAGTTTTGATCTCATTTGCACTGTCAGTTTGTCGAGTTCCGACGGCCCAACGAATTCACCGTCCCCAAACTCCAAGAAGGCCGCGAGGGAGTTTATTGTTTCATTGGTGACAATGGGCTCGACCGCGACATCTACATCTCCGCCAAGACATCGTCGAATCTGCTTCTCCAAAACTGCCGTCAATGCCGGCGAGCCATTGACCACAACCTCATCTCGCATTGTAGCAAGGAAGCGAATGTGGCCACGATCCAGGTATCGTACACGATGTCCAGTTCTTAAATACCGCCATTTCCGCGGGCTGCTGCTGTTCTCAAACATGACGGGGTTGACGAGGGGATTGCCATAGGTGTACTTGTGAGGAGTGATGATTGGGCTATCAATGGCCAGCTCGCCCACGGCACCAAGAGGCGTCAGCTTCTTGGGGTCTTCAGGGTTGAGAATGAGGAATCTGCCTAGCAACGGTGGAGCGATAATGTTGGTATCGCTCTCTTGAGAAACATTGAATACGGAAACGGCCAGCGGGCACACATCAGGCGCTCCATAGGCAAGAAGGATATCCCGAGCTCCCAGCCACGGTGCAAGAGCATCCTCATCGAGGGTTCTGGTTCGGAAACAGATGGTTTGCAGGTTTGGCACAGTAGCTGGGTTGATCTTTCGCGACAAGACAGTAGTCATGTACGTCCAGGTAATGTCCATCCGCGCAATGGTTCCCTCCAGGTCGTTTACCCGTTCCAATGCCGAGGGAATGCAGACGCATCCTCCATGGAGCATGGTGCCCAAAACCTCTACAAGTGCGACATCCACCGTGTACGCGGACAGCTGAAGCACCCTACTGCTGTTATGGATCTTCAGTGCCGGCCCTTGCACCGAAAGGATGGAGCAGAGGGACTCGTGCGTGAAGAAGGCTCCTTTGGGTCTATGTGTACCTGGCGTCAAGAAGGCACATGCAGCTTGCTCGGGAAGGGGCTCTTTCTCAAAAACTGTGACTTGTGGCGGCAAGGATGAAAGAAACGTTTCATTAATCAGGACGCAGTTTCTGATGAACTGACTGACATGCTTCCAAGCACCCTCGGTAACGACGACAAGCTGAGGTTCGAGCTGGTGAATCACGGCCTCTGCCATGGCCATGTCTTGGGCATCGAGACATACGAAACAGCCACCTGCCTGCATCACGGCTAGCATAATGATGGGAGACCATCGGCTCTTTTCCAAAACAATGGGGACCAATACGCCGGGGCCGACACCAAGATTGACGAGGTAAGTGGCGAGTTTCGTTACGCTGATCTCAACCTGCTCGTAGGAAAGCTCGCCATCCCACGCATAGATTGCAGGTGCGCAGGGCCGAGCCAGGCATTGTCTCAAGATGAGTTTGTGCAGGCATGCCGAGATCTTGGTATCTGTTTGGCCTGGTTCCCAGTCGGGATTCATGATTTGCTGGAAGTCGTGCTCGGTAAATAAGTCTGCCTGTGAAAGCGGCTGTCCTGGTGTATGAATGATGATTTGCAGCGCGCGCTGGAAAGTGTTCATCACGTTGCGCAGCTGGTCAGAGGTAAGGCAAGCGTAGCTAACATCGGCTTGGATGCGGCCATCGCGAAGCGTGACACATAGCGACAAGTCGCAGTTGCTGTCCGAAGTGTTGGAAAGAAGAACGGGGTCCCAGCCGCTATGATCCAGCGAGTCGGAATCACATGAATTGATATCATGAACATCCTGGCAGGTGACGCAGGTATTGAACAGGCGATGTCCTTGGATACCAAGAGAGTGCTCAATCTCGGTCAAGGTCGGGATCTCGATGTTCTTGGACTCGCGAAACATCCTCTCCAACTGACACAATACATCGAGCACAGTTGACATGGGAGAAAAGTCCACCATGCAGGGGACAATTGATGCCAGGCTTCCCACGTTGTGCGACATGTCCGGCATGAGGACCTCGTCCCGTCCAGCTTGCTGATAGCCAAAAACGACACGGTCTTCTCCCACATAAGTGCGTAGAACAAACGCCCATGCAAGTTGAATTACTGTGGAAATGTTGATACTGTTCTCTGAGCAGAATGACGACAACTGATGGCGACTGATATCCAGGCTGATTCCTCTCGATTCAAGACGTCCCTGGTCCTGGATAGCGAGATGAGGAAATATGCAGGAGGTAGCACCGTTTAGATGGACCTTCCAGACATCCATACTGCGTGGGAGGTGTAGGGATGCAATGTGGCGGTTCTGACGCGGGGATAAAGGATCACCAAGAACCATTCTTTTGTCCATATATAGCTGCCTTAATTGTGTGACCAAGTTGTGAATGCCAGTCAAGTCGCACAATGCTTGGCTGCAGTCTACCCTCAGAAAAGTCTTCTTATGCGTGCGACTCACGGAAAGCCGATGCCTGGGTTGAGACGGTGATGGCTTCATTGGCGGTAGTGTTGACAGTGTCTCCATGGGATCTTTCGAGTCGATAAAGAGCATAGCGGGTGAGATTTTCTTCAAAACCACTTGATCAAAAAGGCCCTTGTCTGAGACGCTGTCGACAAAGATACTCCTCAAAACGGTGTGGGCAGAAACAAGAATCTCCCACGCGGCACAAAGCTTGGTTTGGTCAACCAACGACCCATCTTGAGTCGTAAGCTCGTACGTCCGACTGACATGAAAACAGTTCGAGTCCTGTGTCTGTGCGGTCAGAATCTCCTGCTGCATAGGCGCCGCAGAGAAGACGGTTTCGATGTTGTCGACCCCGTTGACGCCGACACCAGCAAGTCTCTTGCTCGTGAGTTTGGCTAGGCCCTCATACGAAGTCTCAAGGAGGGGAACGTCGGAAAGGGTGAGCTCAGGTTTCATTGAACTTAGTCGGAAAATCGCTTCCAGAGTAGAGGTCTTGAAATCGTCCATCCATCTGACAATGCGTTCTTTGTGCTTCGAGTTATGATTGTAGAAGAGCTCTACCCTAGCGCCATGATCATCCACGCCAACCGATACCTCGAAAAGGGCTATTCGGCCAACAGCGGGACCAACATCAGAGGCCAAGGAGCGAACCTCGCGATCGGGGGCAGCAATCGGCTCCAAGATTCCATTTTCTCGTTGGAGTCGATTCAACGTCTCGACGTAGTTGAACATGATTTCCAGGGGTATTGAAGCTGCGGGTGTGTTGTCTGCGGCGAATTTGGATTGGAAGGATGGCGCGCCATTTCGAGGAACTGCTTTGCGCGTGTCCTTCATCACTTTGATAAGATGAACAATATCCGAGCTGGCGTCATCAGCGTTGATGTTGATGGGGCAGAGTGCGGTGAACCAGCCGACGGTCTGTTCAATGTTGAAGTCGGTGTTACGATCATCCCGGCCATGCTCTTGTTTCCAGATGGTGGGAATATTGCGTTCTGGAAAGGTTCGCTGGAAAGAATGCAATAACGCGGCGAGAAATACGTCGGCGGATTCAGTTCGGAACACAGTGTCGCATGTCCTTCGGAGCGATGAGACTGCCGCGTCCGGCAGCAGAAAGCTGAGATGCTGGGTGTTACTATACAAGTTTGGTTGGTCATTTAGGCCCCAGAATCCAAGGTTCTCGGGGCCATTCTCGAACGACGGGACACCGGGGTTCATCAATCTTTGGCTAATTTCATAACTTTGAAAGTTTGTCCAGTATGTGAATGGTATGGATGGTTGAGAAAGCAGCGTCCCCTCGCGTAGTAGCTCATCCAAGTCATGTAACAGAATGTGCCATGACTTCAAATCGACAACCAAGTGATGTGCTACCAGATACAAGAGCTGCTTATTCTTGGCGTTGCGGATATGCTTCACTGCGAATACTGGACCCTTGGAGATATTGATAGATTGCCGCGCTTCCTCAACGCAGGCTAGTAAGTCCTCTTCGCCATCCATGTACTGGTGCTCGAATCTGTACGCGCGATTCGACTCGGGTGCAATCATCTGTGCCCATCCCTGGCTGGTGAGTCGGAACCGAGCCCGGAGCATTGGATGTCTTGATGCCAACACACTGAATGCAGCTTCTATATCTGCCAATTCGACATCGGCCTTGACATGCAAGAGTATACTTTGACTGAAACGGTAGTCTTGCTCAGTTGCAGAAGTCGCCCCTATACTTTGGTTCATCAATGCCCTGAAGAAGAGTTGCTGCATGACAGCAAGAGGGAAGTAGTCCTCCTGTAGTAGTGAGTCCTCGGCATCATCAAGCTGCCGTTCTCCAGTGTTCCCGTGAAAGAAGCCGGTGTCAATCAGTGGTTGCACAAAGGATTCCGGTCGCAGGGGTCCCGGTGGCGTTTGTCTGCCATTACAGTCGTCGCCCATGCCGCCGCTGCCGCCAACAACACCAATACGACTACCACGGCCAGCCCTCCGATGTTCAAACGATTGCATGCTCATTATTTTTCCCTCCATCTCCTCGCTGAGGTTCTGCACCCACGTCTGCAGCTTCCGCGCATCAGGCTCACCCTCGGCATTCAACGCCATGGATCGCAGCATTACCCATACATCGGGGCGATGGGAGTGGGAACCCCACTCAGCCACGGCAGTTTTTAGCCTTTGTATCTGCTTTTCCCCGTTTCCAATCTCAGATTCGTCTATTGATGCAATTTGCTCATTGTTGTGGTCATGCACGGCTGCCGTGGTGATCAGTGCGACCAACTGACCCTCAAAGGGACCTGCTCGAGGTGAGACCAAGCACGCCTGGCCTACCTTGGAGGTGCACAACAAGAAGTTTCTCAACTGCTGTTGCTGGCCATCTTCTTTCGCGTTGGCTCTGCGGCTGGGCTGCAGCGTAGAGAGGGAGCATCTGGTAGTGCTCAACGGTGAGGCTGGTGGTGAGAGATGCTCACTTGTTGACGAGGAGATGAGAGCTGCTGCTGCTGCGTCGACTGTCATGGTTGCAAACATGCTATCGTCATAGCTGCCGGTTCGAGGACTCGGTTGTGGTGAAGGGGAGGATTTCGAGACTGATGTGAATGGTGACTTGGTGTTGTTAGAGTCTGCCGCGGAATGCGAATCCGAGAGGGAGTCGGAATCCAATGATTCCAAGCGAGGGGGAACAAGGCGTGTGCTGCTTATGCTTACACTAGTACCAATACTGGCAGATGCGGAATGGGAAGCAGAAATGATAGAGACGGCCGTTGACGAGGTGGTGGTGTAGTATGTGTCGTATTGAGATTCCGTGTCGATGTCGCGTGCGAGACTCAACTGGCGAGGTGTGTCGACGACCAATCGAACGGAACTGCCGTTCAGAAAACCCTCCAGCTCCTGGTGATTTGTGGCTAAATCTGCGAATAAATCGGACGCTTTGCTTTCCGTTCGCAGCGATCGCAAGTCATCGGACATCTGGAGATCAGCCCGGCCGTGTTGACCTTTTCGTCGACGAGCTGGGTTGAGTGGCGGCGGAACCAACGGAAGCGATTGGACCAGGACAGCATGGTCAGGCAGCTGTGAGTGAGGCGTGCCTGCCTTGCCGTCATTCATGGCCATGGCTGGGCGAGAGTGTGTGCGCATGGTGCTCTGACTTTCAATGTCCGTCGTCGTTGTTTGTTTGTTTGTTTGTTCGTTTGTTGGATGATAGTAACTATGATGGATGTCATCAATCGTAGGCACGGAA
Source organism: Epichloe sibirici (assembly GCA_022702365.1). NCBI lineage: Eukaryota > Fungi > Ascomycota > Sordariomycetes > Hypocreales > Clavicipitaceae > Epichloe > Epichloe sibirici. The sequence goes on along the minus strand of JALAAE010000001.1, from coordinate 261,159 downwards.
GCCTTTGGCAGACTTTCTTTATCCTGCCCGCTGTCGCATGAGAGGAAGAGGTACCGCCGTTTATTATGTCTGCTGTCTGTTTGCCATTTCCTATTGATGACTTTGCAAGTTGGCGTGTTTCGGCGTGCTGTTCGTTTGCAGCCCTCGAAATTCCTGGATGAGCCTGCACAAAGTGCACACACACAATGCGAGCTGTATTATTAGTATTCCTCCGTAGAGAGTACTCCGTAGTGGTATAAGAATAAAGAGACGATGTATTATGGCATAGTATAGAGGGACAGCACGGGCAATGGCATGTAACCGAAAACGGGAGGGCTAAACGGAAGGGCTAGGACGATAGGAAAGATGAAAAGAACATGGATGGGCCCAAAGAGGGAATATATTCTTACATGTAGCAATTCTACAGAGTACTCGTGGGCATAAGAATGCTATGCATGTATGTATGCATATCGATTCCACGATCCTTGCACCAGTTTGCCTTTGGCCAAAACACCGCCACGCACGCTGTCACTGTCAATTATGAGAGGTCGCAAAAAGAACGCGAACTCGGCCTGGCCCAAGTGCCATGTTGGTCAATGGTGAGCAATTGTAATATGTGCATGTACGTAGTAAGATTGGGCCACATCCCAGCTCCGGAGGGGGGTCTTGCATGACGTTTTTTATATGGTGGGGCGAGGCGATGCCATCTCCGACTCATCAGTCGATGGGTAAATAAGCCGAGCCTTGCTGCCTATGTACTCCGTACACTGATGTAAGAAATATACACGATGTAGTCATTAGTGCTGATAGATGAATGCTGCTGGACGGAGGCGTCGAGAACGGTTGCAGCTGCCAGCAGGTCGACCGGCCGGCTGGCTGGCTGGCTGGTTCCATGTGTTTGTTTGTTTGTTTTTTCCACGTGCCTGCCTCATTCATCGTTTCGCGCCATGCCCAGAGCGCCGACTTGTCGTGATTTCGTGCCCAAACTTTAAATACCAAGTATATTACATGTATATTACATGTAGACAAACAAAATGCCTCGCAACCTCCGGTCAGTGCGTGCCTCGTATCAGCCAGCAGGACGAGATTGCGCCGGCTGGTCTATTACTAACTTACTAACTTACTGCTTTACCGTCAAGACCAGCACTGTGCATTCATTCCGTTGTGTTTCCCTTCTCCAACTTGCAATACGTACATGTATGTGTATGTATGTACATTGTACGCATCAATTTTCCCGCGCTCGTGCTTTCGCACTTTCGCAGGATCCCAAACCTGGTTAATAACTCGTGCCGACGGGGTCGAGATAAGGGTCCAGAACGTGATGATGGCTGCTGTTCCCCAACAAGGCAAGCGGTTCGAACGCTTTCCAACCTGGCGGCCAGTTCATCAGCCTCCCTCCCCCCCCCCAAATCATCGCAATGTGCAATGTATGTACTCCGAATGTACATGTACATTGCAGCATCATGAGCACATGGTCCCTAATACGGAGGAATACATGTACATATGTATTCAGACTATTTATTGTTGCAGTCTTTCTTGTCCATCTGACTTCATCCCGGGCCACCCCCAACCCGAAAATAGTTGTAAATACATAATACCACCGATCGGCATTGTCACCATCACATCCAACACATCGTCTGTCCTTGCGATTGGAACCAGCCCGTCTGACGGGTCCACTTTCGAAAGATGGTGCCAAGTTTCTCGCCGTATATTTAGCATCACCGGATAAGTCCGCCGCCCCCGCGCAAAGTACATATCATATGTAGGAACCAGAAAAATGGCTCCTCGGCAACGTGGTCATTTAAAACTGGAAACAAGTTCAATGCAGTCAGCACCGTTGCGCTTTTTTTCCCCTTTCTTTTCTCTTTCTTTCTTTCCTTCTTTTCTTCTTTCTTTTCTTCTCTTTCTTCGTCTCCTCTATTGATTCGATCCACTCGTGGTGTGCGGCGAGATGTGGCCGTAGGTTGCTAGGGCATGGGCTCAATGTGAATGAGCTGCACCCGGTAGAAATACAAACGTGGCTTGAAGACCATGCTACTCTCTTTCCCTACCTTGAGAGACGCAATGAAACTGGTGTTATCATCAATTCCAACTCCGACTGCCGACGCATACGAGCACCATGGCCCTCAATGACTAAACAACTCCCATTGCTTGAAAATGGTAATTTACATAAATCGCGGGATCTAGTCAAGAAGAAAACCATAACAAAAAAAGTAAGATTTCAACCAGCAAACATAGTCCCCCATCATATCGTTACACGCGTCTCTGTCGCTTTTCATCGGCGACTTTCCCATTCAAGCGCACCGTTTCAAAAACATTTGACCCACGTAGATATATACGTATATGCCTTGCGCTTCATTCCTTCCTTAAACCTTCTTGGTATTACCAGCGGCTCCAATCACAACTTCATCCTCGTCCGGCTCTTCGATACTAGTCCTATTTGTCGCCTCCTTCACTTCAATCGCCTTGCTGTCTTCTCCTGCTCCCTTCTTCTCCGCCATCGACGCAACATCCTCCCTTTTCGATCCCTCTTTGTCGTCCTCTCGCCTTGTCTTGCTGTCGCTCCTTGTTCCAAATGGCCACAGACCACTGAGCCCTCTGCTGCTTTCTTTGGCAGGATTAACAGGTAAGGGACGCAGGACCAAATTGTCATTCACTCCACCACTGCTCTTCTCATCTTCTGCCATGGCAAAGTCTCCAAACTCCTCTTCTCCATCTTCGTCACCCTCGTCCGAATCATCAGCATTGCCCTTTCTGCCAACCATGCTTCTCCACCATGATCCACGACCACTGTCTTGGGCAACATCAGTGTCTAAATCGTCGTCGTCGTCGTCGTCGTCGTCAATGTCATCATCGCCGTCTCTGAACGGATCCACGGCATGGTCGTCATCTTCATCTCCGTTGTGATGCAACGTTGCCGAAGACGGCTGGGCAGATTGATTGTTCTTCTGATGCATCGCCAGCCGAGCTGCCAACTGAAGTCGGGCCCGCGAGGGAGGAATGTTCAGCGGCGGAGGTGGTGGTGGGGGAGGAGGAATTGATGGCGGAGTCATCGAATTGCCTGTGTTGCTGAGAGGATCTGTGTAGGCCCGGAACTAAAAACATTTTGGTTGACATCAGCACACCATTTTTTCCCCCCCCCACTGTTCAGATTGTCCCAAGACGTATCGAAGCTGGTCGGTTTTGAGAAGGGAGGTAGCCAGCCGTATTTGCAGGCTCGCATCACCGAGTCCCCCAATATCCACCGACTGCAGGTCAAGCCAAATTGTCTTGCTCCGTGACCACTGACTAGTCTCTTTGATTGTTCTCTTTCTCGTCTTTCCTCATTATGCATCTGAACCCCACTTTCTTTCCTTTGCCCATCATACATAACTTTCTGCCCAGACATCTAAATGAGTCGTTGAACCATGGTCCATGTAAACTCCCATCGCGTGTACATACATGATCTATGCTCTCACTGCGCCATAATATGAATACTAAATTCTCGTTCCAGCAAGAAGTCGTACAAGGTCTTCGACATTGTAATGTCCAAAGTCCTCAAGCTCAGAAACGCCGCTATCCTCTACGGTCGATTCTGGAGCTATTGTGGTGCTGAAGTCGACGCTTGCCAGACTATGATGACGTAGGTACGAGCCCTCATCCTATGAGCAAAACGACTGTCCTGTCATATCCTCGCCGTCGTGGCTGTATGAACGACTCTCTGATGGCAGACCTTCTCCGATTGTTTCATCACGATCCAGCCTTGCAGTGAACCGTACAGGTGAACCCAGAGTCGCACGACTTTCGGAGGCTGAATCTCTTGACTCTGTTTTCAGAGGTTCCGGAGATGTCATGATGACATTTGCAGGGGAATTGGGGCTTGCGTTTGCAACTACCTCTGGGGACCCGATGCTTCGATCGTCAAAAGAATCACCACTTACCTCGGAATGAACATCATCCTCCTCAACGTCGCCTTCGTCGTCTTCCTCGTCGCTGCTGCTTCCAAACCCCGACATCAAGGTTCCGGCACTGATTGCAAAAGGGCCGATGCCGTTGCTGCTACCTTCGTTCGTCTCTATTCCCCCGTTCAACCCTGCTTCTGCCAGAGCGTTTGACCCGGTTGCAGATGCATTTCCGAGACCGGAAAGACCAACTCCGCCCAAGCCACTCCCGCCTCCTATGCTTGCATGATTACCAAGAGCAACTTCTGGACGAACTCCACCAAGGATGGCGTTGTCTCGCTCGCGTGTCTCCGCAAGGGCACCCTCAACATAATTGATCCAGTCTTGGCTCATCACTTTGTCCAAGACCATCTCAGAAAGCAGCTCCGGAGGATGACGCTCGGTGAACTTGACGACCTCCTCAGCGATCAGGGTCAGATGACCCATGTATCCCATGCGGGTCTTGTTCTTAGCTTGGGACGCATCGCTAGCTTGTTGGCCCTTAATAATGGCCGCGGTGACGTCGGCGGCCTCGAAGAGAGAAACGGCCAAGGTGGGATTATATCCGCGGTCCATGGGGCCATTGAAGACTTGTTGTACAATGTCATACACCACATTATGCAAGAAGTTATTCCAAGGGTACGAGAAAAAAAAGGACTGCCTTCTGGGTTAGTTTTGACATCACACAGAAGAAGAAAATATTCCATGTTTGTGGCTTTTCTTACCAAAATTGCTGGCACGACACGATGCTCAACAAACTGCATCTTGAGATAATCCCCAACAACGGGTTCCAGCGGGAGGGTTGCCTCCAGTTGCGGCTCCTCTTTGGCAATTGGGGAGCCTTCAGGTGTGTCGGCTTTGGAGGGAGATTCCGAGTCTGTCGTCTGAATTGCCCCTTGCACGTCATTGGCTTCGGATGTGTTTTGTTCCGTTGCAGATGACGGTGTCATGTTTGAGGACGAAAAGAGCGGAGCAGGCAAATCTTCAGGACGTGGCGATAGGCTGCCCTGCTGATTGTGTTCACGCAATTCATTAGGATCTAATGAGGCGCCGGGGGATTTCGGCTCGGACAATGTAGAGGAAGACACAGGGAGGCCAGTTGCTCGCTCGGGGGATTGAAAGTGCTCTTCGATTGCCTTGGCAGTCGTATCCAGGCCGAAGACCGTTACGATGTTCTTGGCCTCCTCAAACTGGAAGCCTTCCGCAGGTTTCGGCTTCGAAGGAGATAGAGGTGCGACAACAAGATCAGGATCATCGAAGCGCTGTTCATTGATTTTGTCGGCGCCCACGGAGAGTCGCGGAGAGCTCAGCGGCTCGTCGACAAAATCGTCCTCATCCCTTTCGAGGAATGAAGGGGGAGGGGCAGAAACGATATCATCTTCTGCCTTGACAAATTCATGTGATGTGTCCTCACTCATCTCTTTGCTTGGCTCGACCTCTTCGAAACCGTCATCATCGGCATTTGTCACCTCCAATCGTCGACCTTCCTCGTGGGTCCTGTGCGACATTCGCATAGTCAAGTCCTCAATACTGGGTTCCTCTTCCCTCACGGGGCCCAACTTGCCTTCGGTTCGAAGGCGATGGCGTTCGGCATCGCGAGTCGCTATCACCTGCTCCGATCCAACTTCGTTGAGCAAGCCCATGTTGCTGCAATGTAGCAGTTCTGCCATTAATTCACAAGTTTTAAATCGATCAAAGCCAAGAGGTTCTAATTTCTCGCCAAACGTAGACTCAAGTCCGCCTTTCCACGAAGGTCCCTCCATGATAAGACTCATAAAATTTGGAATATTCTGCGCGAAAAGGCGCAGAAGGTGTCCCAGGTAGATAGGATCTCGACTAGACGGAATAGGGCTTGCTTCGGATCCTACATCGGGGTCGTAGTCTGAGTTGTTCTTCCTGATGACCTCAATAACAATTCCAACACCGACGGTGAGCGGGTTGCCTCCTCCAAGCATATAGTTTATGAGTTGCACGACGCATGGTTCTGATACGAGTTGCCGAGTAAGCTCGTTCGGACCGATGCATTGTTGTTCGTTCTGCGAAGCATTTGCAGATATCGTGATGATGGCCTTGATGAAATCACCAGCCGCTGTCTGTACGACCCAACTATGATTGGGATCCAGGCAAGAAAGGAGTGTGGGGATTATGTCTTTCGAATAGAGCCACTACGATGCGAATCTCAATGGTTAGAATAGAAGAGAATTCGGCTCAGGGACAATTTTTTCGAGTCGGTCACAAACCTCTACAATACCTTGACCACTTTCGTTCCTATCCAGGGCAATAATCTTGAGAAGCAGATCCATAATCATGGGACATTCGACATGTTTGAGCAGCTCAGGGACCACATTTGGTATCGTTCGGAGGAGGTCCATCATATCATCAGTCTTCTTCTCAAAAAGAGACTCATTAACCTTGGTGAAGTAGCTCGCCTGAAGAGGGTCCAAGGGAGCAGGCCGCTCGAGAAATTTCCAAAAACGGCGAACCAGCTCCCGATTCTCTGTCAGGGCTTCATAAATGGACCATGTATCAGAGCTCAATACCTCGGAGGCAACGATGGCATATCGATTACGCTTCTTCTCTTGCTCTTCCTCGTCGTTGTCGGTCATGTCAGTGGCACGAGAAGACGCCTGCGGACGTGAAAAGGGCAACAGGCGATTTTTTCCCTTTGCTTCTTCGTCGGTGGGGTCTTCGGGCGTCGCGAAGACTTCGAGTTTCGGGGCCACGACATATTCCAACAGCTTCTCAAGAATCTTATCCTCACGGAGGTACTCGATCAACTTGGAGTTGTGCTGCTTGAGCTCCTGGATCAGATCGCTCTCATCCAAGAGTTCCTCGAGGGTAAATTCGGGCTTGTCGAGGATTGTATCAATGGTGGAGATGTTGGCGTAACCGCCAAATCTCCAAAACATGGCGGTGGTTCTATGTCACGGCGCCGGGCGACGGACAACACCGGCGGTTGAGACGGAGGTAATGGAAGAGAATGGGCTCGGCGAGCCGGATCATGTACTGGGCTGCAGAGCTGGGCCGGTCTTGGGGATCCTTTGGGGCATTCGGCTGAAGCACGCTGACAAAACGAATATGTCGAGGACCCGGCTGGCGGCGCTGGGGTAGAGTCGAGGAGCAGAAAGGAGGAAATGCGTCACACGGCACGACTGCGCGGTCGGCCAACAACGTGTGCGATGCAGTGCTGGACCTGATCTGGATGATGGACGGCAATGCTGAAGAGCAGATGCTGTGGAGGGTGCACCACAGTCGGTTGCGTGTCGGGTTGTCGAGGTTGAGGGCACAGGATGTTTGGTTCCGTCGTGGGTTCGGGCAGGGCAGGGTGGTGAAGTGCGTGGTTGGGCAGTGGGCGCGGGCAGGAGAACAGGGTAGAACTAAAGTTAGCTACTAGTAGAACAGGGTCACTCTCTACTCAGTCCATCCCTGGCCACCCGCTTGTTCTCTCCGGGCCGTGTTGTCTGTTCATTCAGATCTGGCTGTGTACATAATACGCTGTGGGCCTGGCCTAGCTCCGACGTGAACGTTGCGCGCTTTGAGGCCCATCATTCGCTCTCAGTGCTTTCATCAGTGCTCAGTGCCCACTGCTCAGTGCTCACTCACCCTGTCCGCCAGCAGACAGACTCCTACCACGCAAAATACCCACCTGGATTAGGTACCTGGGTACTCGGTCCAATGATCGCGCGCAAGGTTGGCAGTGTCTCACCCGCTGTTATAGTTGTTCGCGGTCGAATACCGTGTGTGTTTAGTGAAACTCCGTGAGTCATGAGTCGCCGAGGTGACCATCTTCCTATCCAAAGAGCACGCCTGGCTGTTTATGATGAAATGAATGCTCTGGGTGACCCGGCCGTCAATCCTGGTCCGCCACGTTTCTAGTTTCGGCTCCCCGCATTTCCACGGGTCATCACCTCATCAGGGCTGCGCGCAAGTACACCAATACCGAACCGAGGCTGACTGCTATTACTTGTACTCCATAAGGACACCCAGAATCCGGTCCAGTGACTCCAGTCGTGGTGGTGCCCCGGGGTTTTCCACGGGACTGTCCCACTCCTTTGCAATTGCGCAGCTCCTTCCTGGTGTAATGCCCATGTTAGACCAGCAAGACATCGATTTTCCAGGTTACCTTGTCAAGTACGACGAGTAGTGGAGGAAAGCAGTATAGCTATATCCATGGATATCATGTGAGATTGTAGAAGTGGTCGGCGACATTGTGGGTGCCCATAATATTGAACTCTAACAATAAATCTTTATACAATGTTCATGATCTGTAACCCCTTGTCCAACTCCATCTTGACACCCTTTATACCAGCCACGTCTTTGAGCAGCACGCCTCGCCACCACGTGTACCATTCTGCAACTTCTTGCAGATCTGCTTCTGCGAGTGCCAACCACTCTCGCAGCTTTTCGTACCACATTGGAAAGACATTCTGCACGAGCACCTCGGCCATGGTTTCTGTGCTGAGCATCCGGTTCCATTTCATAACACCAATAAGAACTGGTAGATATGGTTCCTGGTCAGCAGGATCAACACGAAAGTTGGTTCGCAGGTACCGACCCATGGATGGCAGAACGTGAGACATGATCAGGGGTCTCCATTGGCTGCCAAGAATATCTTCCCACTGCTTCAGGCCAGGGACAGTCCCTCGTTCAAACTCCCAGACATCAATCAGTTGTCGGAACTTCCTCTTGACATCTGCCACCAGGCCGGTGCCCTTGGGGTCTAAATGGTAAGGCGGTAGATATTGCAGCCAGGGGAAAAGCCAAGTGTGCGGGAGATGGTGACTTTGGCGTTTTTTCTTTGGGTTCCAGTCCGAAAGAGCCGCCTCGAGTTTTCGCGCAACGTGATCCATGACCTGGGCCCGTACGAAAGGAGGAAGCAAATCATTCCAGCTGTCTACTACGTCAAGCATAGGACCAGGCTCCAGGGGATCCCACTCCCGTACTGCAGCGACAGCCTTTGGGAGCCAGATTTTGTACATCATGCTCTCGTATGATGTCGTTGCTTTCTGGTGTTTTCGATAAACTCCATCGGGGTTGGTATTATCCGAGTTCCACTTGTTCACTGTTCGTGCTTCGTTCTCCGATTTCATCAGTGTTCCGGACAAGCCCTTCAGCTCTGAAGTGAATTTTGACGGCTCATCTAGAGGATTCCATTCTACGTCTTTCAGAAAAGGATGAATGGCAGCAACAGCAAGATCAGCAGTTTCTGAGTTTGCTGCATCTCCTTCGAAAGCCTTTTGTAAACAGGCGAGAACTTGGCTCAGATCAGACTCGGTGGTGAGTTCTTGGGTGACCATGCCGGAGAAGTTGTGCAGCCTCTTGAAATCGGCGCGCAGATCTTCAATTTCCCGTTCCCTCTCTTCAAGCTCCAGGTCCATCCATGCCTTTCTCTCTTCCAGATTTCTCCATTCTTCTGAAAAGGCTTGAAGATCAGCTTGGGCCCTTCTTACTAATTTTCGTGCTTCGATGAGCTCCGGAGTATCTGAGACACCAGACGTGGGTGTCATAATCCCACTAGTCGAGGTCAGCATCTTGCTCCCTGGCCCGGTCATGTCTAGAATCGGTGTAAATGCTTCTGGTATGTGCAAGCCGGGCGCTGAGGCTTTAAGCTCTTCAGCCGTCAAGTACTTTTTCTTCGGTCGTCGAGGCGTGCTGGCACCACTGCCAGTGACGCCGCCCAGTGCCTTCTTTTTTGCTCTCCTTCGTTTGTTCTCCTCCTCATCTGAATCCACGAATTTTTCTCCGCGCATCTCAGCTTGTCTCTTTTCTTCTTGGCGCTCTTTTTCAGACTTCTCCTTGACAGCGCCCAAGCCAATACCCTGTGGGCGTAAATTCGCTTCGATGATGAGGCTTCTCCCTTGTCCCTCTTTGCCAAGACCTTTGCCCTCAACGTAGCCCATCTTTGCCATCATTCGTGCGCCAAAACCCTTGGCGTTAACCTTTCCTTTAGCTGTAAAAGTGCTAGGTTGTGGTTTGTTTTGCGGATTTGCCTGGGGGTTGTCGGGTACCCGTAAAACAGGCTCTCTGGCAGATGAAGGTACAAAACCCATCCCGAGAACACCTTTCCCATCGAATTTGGATTTCACTTTCAAGCCCGCGACATCTCCTTTGTCATCTTTGTCGTCCTCATATTTCTGTTCAGATCTGCTGAATGTAGGCCCTAAGCCACGGCCAAACCCCAAGCCAACACCAGCAGAAGCGTCATCATCGTCCTCATCTTCGCCTTCGTCCTCATCCTGCGCACTTATGGTACCGTTGCCCAGCACTGGTTGATTGTCATCATTCTGTTCCATCTCATCATCAGAGTCGGCTGACTTCGTGGCTGTTGATACAAATGCCATGCCCTTGTTCCGCAACGTCTTCCGCTTCCATCGTGAATGAGGTCCATCATCCTCGCTGTCGGATCCGAAAATTCCCAGGGCTGCCTTCTCTTTACTATTCTTGCCAACACGTCGTTTCTTTCTGGGATTAAAGTCTCCAAGGTCATTATCGCCCGCCTCTATGCCTGGGATTCGGTACTCGTCGTCGTCTTCGGATGCTGAGGACGAAAATTCTGTGGCCCATGCTTTGCTCATGCGGGACGAGTCGAATGAATATCCATCATTATTTGCCATTATTGCGGAAGTGTCTGAAGCTCCAGGAGCTACGACGAAGCCGTGGCAATTTCGTTCATGTTTCCGCGCCGTGCAGAGCAGTGTTAAAGGCTGTACATAGCCAAACAATCAATCTGCGCCAGGGACTGGTAGCAGTTAAAAACCACGTGACCTGACCACATTCTATCATGGCTACCTAAGCGACTTTCGCGACCTTCATCAAGGTCCATGTGTTTTAGATCCGCTATGATGGACTCTGTTTGCTTTTGATTGCAGGTAAATCTTCGGCTTTGGATTTTGCCTGACGTTACCAGAGCTTCTTCAGTTTCCTTTTGGCGTTGACTTTGCCTTTGTAAGTTTGCGCCAACTCCTAGTTAATTTTACCATGCCTCGAGTCTCGACGCTCCGCAGCTTTTGCGGAGCACGATGCATCCCTCAGTATTACTAAACTCACTGTCTCGAGAGTGGTCCTCGTTAAATTTTGGAATGAATTTTGGCTCGGCAAAATAAAATTGGCTCGCGTTGAAAATAATATAAAGATGGTCTGCAAAGTCGCCTGCATCCCTTTGGCTAACTTAGGTACTTCTAGGTATGTGGAAAGCCCACTATGATTTAGGTCACGCTGAGATCCACATGAATAAGAAGGTACCTCGCTAACCCTGATTTCTCTGCTAGTTTTGCGTGGCTCGTTGCTACCCAGAACGATGTGGGTAAAAGTTTGTAATAACTCAAGGCCTTACTCGCGTCACTGCCACTGCCAAAGGGATAGAACGCGTTGTTGTTCTGGAGCAATGAAACCAAACCAAAGACCCTTGTTGAAGGTATCTACAGTGGGGCGTGCCACGAGTAGTGGATTGTCAGCCGCCGATTGACTCGTTCCGAGGCCAGATACGTAAATTAGGTAGGCACAACATTGAGGTCACCTGATGATTACTCCCGCGTAAACAAGACGACGCAATAGACCCTCTTATTCTTTGAAATGCTGAAGATGGGGAACAGTTCAAATTCAAACATTGCCTGACGTTGCGGAGAAGACATATTGATCAAAACGCCTTGACGACACAAAATCCTAGGGTAGGACGCGGCTGCCGTGCACCATGGAAGCCTAAATCCAAGTGACGGTCGGGCTCTGATTGGTTCCGCTAATTAGACAGCCCATCGCTGTCAGGGGTGTTCCATTGATGCCAATCTGCCAATCCGGCTGCTGTGAGGAAAGGTGTCGGAACAAACCAGGCAGGGTCAGCCCCGCCAAGTGACCAGCATCCGTGGAACGTCTGATTTGGTCCCCAGCTCAAGTCCGTGAAGCATCGTCCCTTATTACTTTCCCAAGTTTCTTTTTTGACGGCGCATGCATGCTCTGGATCTTCTGCCCATTATATTTCGCTCAAGGTAGGTTGCTTTTCAACCAGGGGATTGTGCTCTCCTTTGACGCTGCCCTTGCGCGAGACCTCTCGGTCTCGTATTTACCTCCATTTGTTTCCAATGTTGTTGTTCCCTTTGAGCCTCCCACACACGCGATATTGCCTGGCGCAAACCAAGTCTACCACTCTTTTCTCCTTGCTGACAATCTCTCGAAAGAGGAAACCACGACCTGATTTATTTCGGTTGCTATTTCTCTGTTCAAAGCTAGAAGCCACGACTTCGTTCTCGACCGATTCATCCTGCGTTGACGACTATTTGCACGCAAACCTGCCATCTCTTTGCCGGTACGTGCACGCCCATGTTGACTTGCAGATGATGTTTGCGCGCCCTTGAGTTCATTTAAGGTCATGCATATCGATCTGATATACGTGGATCATGGAATTGAACCCGCATCGTCGTGGTATACAAAAACTGATTTCGAAGATAGTTCACTTCGTGAAAACAGATTCTCGTCCTCCTCACAAACCTCCCCCTAATATTGTTCATCTCGATCTCGGCCGGCCAGTATACGATATGGCAGACCAGGAAGAGGACTTTAGCTCCTTGCCGCTGTCTGACCGATTTACTCATAAGGTCACCATTGTTGCAGTCCCCTTAATCCGAGAAGAGCTAACCTCTAGATCAGATTTGGAAAGTCAGAAAGGCCGCGTACGAGAATGCTGCAAAGCAATTTACCGTGTCGCCCGATGAATCCGATCCCTGCTTTCGCCCATTTCTTAACGATCCCAATCTATGGAAGTCAGTAGTTACAGATTCCAACGTTGCTGCGCAACAAGAAGCCATCATTGCTCTTTGTGCGTTTCTCAAGTATGGCGGACGCGACTGCGCATTGCGGACTCGCGGATTGACTATTACACCCATGGTGGAGAAATGCTTGTCATCAACAAGAGCAGCCACGAAACAAAATGCTCAAGAGGCTTTGCTCCTCTACATTGAACTCGATGTAGCTGGCCCGGTAGTGGAAGACATCTTGCCTGGTCTGTCAAACAAAGTTCCCAAGAATGTCGCGGCAACGCTGAATGCTCTCACTGCCGTGTTCCACAACTACGGCTGCAAAATCGTGGACCCGAAACCTGTGCTCAAAATTTTACCAAAGGTCTTCAGTGCTGCTGACAAGAACGTGCGTGCCGAAGCAACGATCCTTGCTGTTGAATTGTACAGATGGTTGCGCGAGGCTATGAAACCGATGTTCTGGGGTGAATTGAAACCAACACAGCAGACGGATTTGGAAGCACAATTCGAGAAGGTGAAGGCTGAGCCGCCGCCCAAACAAGCGCGCTTGCTTCGATCACAACAGGCAGCAGCGGACTCCGCACCAGCGGGTGGTGATTATTATGACGAAGGCGAAGCTGAAGAGGAAGAGGCCGCAGAAGTGGACGCGTTCTCTCTTGCCGAACCAGAGAACATCACCAAGAAAATCCCTGCCAACTTCACCGATATGCTTGCCTCCTCAAAATGGAAAGATCGCAAAGGGGCCGTTGATGCGTTATCTCAGGCTTTGAACGTCCCACGAATCAAGGACGGCGACTTCAATGAGGTGAATCGAGGTCTTGCCAAGTGTATGAAGGATGCCAATGTTGCTGTTGTCACGCAGGCGGCACTGTGTATCCAACAATTGGCTCTCGGCTTGCGCCATCATTATGGCAAGTATCGTGGTGTCGTTATGCAGCCGATTATGGATCGCTTGAAGGAGAAGAAGGCAACAGTATCAGACGCCCTCGGTGCAGCTCTGGATGCGGTCTTTGCATCTACAAGTCTAAGTGACTGCCTCGAAGACATCATCGCCTACCTGAGCAACAAGAACCCCCAGGTCAAGGAAGGGACCATGAAGTTCCTCATTCGCTGCCTACGCACGACGAAGACGGTTCCCGCGAAACCTGAAATCGCCACTATCTGCGAAGCAGGCAAGAAGCTGCTCTCAGAGTCTAGCCCAGCTCTCAGAGACGGGGGCGCCGAAATATTGGGAACAGTAATGAAGATTATAGGTGAACGAGCGATGACTCCGTATCTCGAAGGCCTGGATGAAATTCGCAAGACAAAGGTCAGGGAGTTTTTTGAGACCGCCGAGGTAAAGGCCAAGGAAAAGCCAAAGCCTCCACCAGCAACCAGAGCTCCTCCCCCTTCAGCAAAGAAACCGCTTGGTGCAAAGAAGCCTGTCGCCAAGAAAATAGCTCCCCCAGTAATGCCCCAAGAGACAACTTCTCCGACTGCCCCAGCTGCCAAACCCGCTGCAGCTGGGAGCAAACTAGGCGCCACTAAGCCCTCAGGTCTGGCCGGGTTGAAAGCTCCCCAGAAACGAACGATTGGCGGCCCCGGAGCAGCTTCACCACGCAGGCCTGTAGCAGGACCACCCGTTATGCCTGTTGATGACGAGACTGCAGCACCAGCGCCACAGCCTCGACTCGGCCTGTCCCGAGGCCTCGCCGGAAGATCCTTGACCAAGCCTACAGCCGGCCCCATCATGCCGGCAGCGGATTCCCCGCCCCCATCCAGTGGTCTCACGGCGGTTGAGCGTGCCGAACTAGAAGAACTCCGAGCATCGAACGAACGTCTCTCGCGTCAAGTGGATGATATGCGGCAGGAAAGGAACAAATTCATGTCGGAAATCCAGGAGCTGAAGAATCAAAACGCTGGTCTCATTGAGGATCATACAAGAGACGTCCTCAGTATCAAGGCCAAGGAAACGCAGCTTGTTCGGGCTCGGAGTGATGCCGAGGCAACCGAGCAAGTGAATGAGCGCTTGAGGAGAGAATTAGATCGACTGAAGAAAGCGCTAAGCCGGGCTGAAGGCCTTGGCGCATCGCCGGGACTGGGCAGTCCAGGTATGTATATCTTTACGAGATTTGATTTGCACATCTGCGGAACTAACAAGATTCTATCAGTCACGTCACCCATACGTGATGATGTAGGCATCTACCGCGATTCTGGAGCTACTTCAACCAACCGCCACAGAATGAGCTTCACGAGCACCATGTCGGAAGAGAAGGAAAACGGAGAGCTATCATATCCTAGGAGTAAACTCAGCCCCGAACTTCGACATAGCGGCAGTGGACCATCCTCCGGACGTGGCTCTCCTGCTAGAGGGTTTCGGAATACCGCGACTCCGTCATACGAAAACATGGAATCTAATGGACCCATCGCTAGGGAACGGCCAATTTCGTCATTACCTCAACCCACAGGAGGCGGTGGTGTCGAAAGCTGGAGACGTGCAGCTGAGGTCACTAGCCAACTCAAAGCTCGTATTGAACAAATGAAGGTGAGTGAAAGAAGACGTGCTTTGCATCTTAGAGTCCTTCTCTGACGCGCAATAGGCTAAACAAGGGTTTGCTCGCCCCTGATTTGACCTTCCACTCCACCTCTTCAAGTGATTTAACGCAACGGTAGCCTAAGGTTTTTTTTCCCTCTCACTGGGCTCTACACTATTTGATGCTGGTGATTGTTTTGCATTTCGACGGCGTTTAATGGCATACCCGAGTCTTTTGTGTGGTCTACAGCTATTAAAGACGCGTCACCAAGTAGAGGTCTCCCTGTGGTTGTTGATAAATACCGAGATGAGTGAAAAAACTAATGAAACGAATGAGATTGAATTAATGACGAAGGCATTACCCAAAAAAACCAAGGGGGCGCATGTCCGTGTTAACCTGTGGGCATCATACCTAGATACATGGTTTCACATGAGGAGCGATGACATGGGCCGTGGTGACACAAAAGACTTTTAAAGAGCTTGATTTAAATGGAAATCATGTAATTCGGGCGGTCGGTTTCTTTCAAGTTGTTCTCGATAATGGGAAATTGACATTTGGATCATCCGCGACGGGCGGAGAACCAACCGAGGAACCTTTAGTAGTGGGGGTACTCTGCAGTCTGGTAGGCAGGCACGCAGGTATACACCACTCCTCACTGTACGACAGCCTGCCTGGCTTTGTTATTGTTCCAGCTAGCAGCGCTGCTCCTACACTATCACTCACTAACTCCGTACGCAGTACTCCGTAGACGTCGGGTACTTACTTCACTAGCGCCAGTTTGGTCAAGTGTGTGTCGCAACTGCCCTTCCATGTCCCCTACGTCACGTCACGGCTCCAGCATTCGGTTTGGTTTGGTGTTGCTGCCCGTCCTGCCTAGATTTCCGAGGTTTTGCTCCAAGCCGAACCTACTTAGGCCATCTTACCAGCACGTTAACAGCTGGTCATCTGATGCTCCCATCATCGAACCCTAATTTTTTGTATCTCTTATTCTCTTTCAATAGATACAATAGCTGCGCATCGCAGTACATGATCACTTGTTACCCGCCCTTCCTCGGCCGGGAACGCAAAGTCTCCATTGTCTCGTCCCATAGGCCAAGAGCCCCTCACGCACTGCCTAACAGCCGTCCTGGCGACCCAAGCGAACGACGTTGACTGAGTTGATTCACTGGCACCTTCGATGCGATTAGTCTACCGAGCCGAGCCGACCACGTACAATCTTGGACATTGACTCCCCAGCCTCATGTTGCAAACATAGACGTCCGGCAGTTGTCATCATCGTCTTGGTTCACCCTGCCCGGGTCACGGCAATAAAACCGCCACGATGTTGGAGGGACTGGTGGCTGGTCTTTTGAACCGCTTCTTGGGCATGTATGTCAAGAACTTTGACCCAACGCAACTCAAGGTCGGCATCTGGTCTGGTGACGTCAAACTTCGGAATCTTCAACTCCGCCGCGAGGCCTTGGATCAACTGAAGCTTCCCATTAATGTCGTGGAAGGCCATTTGGGTGAGCTCACGCTGGTCATCCCGTGGTCCAATCTCCGTGGCGCCCCGGTCAAGGTTTTCATCGAAGACGTTTTCCTGCTCGCTAGCCCGAAAGAAGAGGCTGAATATGACGAAGAGGAGGAGGAGCGGAGGAGACATCGGCTCAAGATGGAACGGCTGGACAGCGCTGAGTTGTTGAAAGAAAAGAGTCAAGAAGGGATGAGCCAAGAAGAGCAGAAGAAGAATCAGAGCTTCACTCAGAGTCTGGTCACAAAGGTTGTCGACAATCTTCAGGTAACCGTCAAGAATATCCACATCCGCTACGAGGATTCCATATCTGCTCCCGGGCATCCATTTGCGCTTGGTTTGACCCTGCAAGAATTCAGTGCAGTCAGCACTGATGGTCAATGGGAGCCTGCATTCATCCAGGATTCGAACACGACAACACATAAATTGGCAACGCTAGGTGCATTATCCGTGTACTGGAACACGGACTCGGAACTTTTTGGAACTGGGCGTGAGGCATCTTCACCTCTCGAGGAACATATGTCGCACGACGAGATGGTAGACAAGTTCAAGACCATGTTGCGCAACGACGCCAGCACCACAATGTCCAATCACCAGTATATTCTGCGGCCAGTGAATGGTCAAGCAAAAGTTGAACTGGACAAGTCTGGAAATCTCCATGCACCAAAATTCAAGGCGAATCTCCTGTTTGAAGAGATTGGTCTGGTGCTTGACGATGACCAATATCGCGATGCGCTGATGATGGTCGATCTGTTCCATTACTTTATCAGGCATCAGGAATACAAAGGCTTGAAACCAAAGGGTTCTCGACCCAGAGAAGACCCTCGGGCCTGGCTGCTTTTCGCAGGTAACGCCGTTTTGAATAAGATTCATGAAAAGAACCGAAAATGGTCTTGGGACTACTTTCGCGAACGACGCGACGACCGACAAAGATACACTGAGCTGTTCAAAAAGAGGAAGCAACAGCAACAACTTACAGCTGAGGAAAATGAGGATCTCGCCAATTTAGAATGGAAGTTAGACTACGAAGATTTACGCTTCTGGCGGTCGTTAGCGCGGAACCAGCTGAAGAAAGAAAATGCCGAAGCGTTGAAGAAGCAACCCCAACAACAGCAGGAACAGGGCTGGCTAGCCTGGATGTGGGGATCAAAGCCTCAAGGAACCATTGAGGAAAACGAGGAAAACACCCAGATGACTGAAGAGCAGCGAAAGGAGCTGTACGATATGATTGATTGGGACGAGAAGGCAGCCATCGCTGAAGAGGTGGATGTCCCGAGGGAGGCCGTTAAATTGTGTCTTGAGGCGTCTCTCAGTACAGGCAGCTTCACCCTAAAGAAGAGCCCTCATGACAATCCAGCCGATCTTCTGAGTCTTCATTTCGATGTTTTCAAGGCAAAGGCCCTCAAGAGAACCGACTCTATCCTGGCAAACGTCAGCCTCGGGGGCTTGCGAGTCAATGACGGTACCACACCTCACAGCCTGTACCCTGAGATTGTCCGTGTGAAGGATGCTCCCGAGACTCGTAAGCGAAAGAGTTTGTCCTTGAAGGAACTTGAGAAGGACGATGAAGAGCCGTTCTTCCAGTTCGAGGTTGAACAAAACCCAATAGAACGAGAAGGAGACTTTGCTGTTGTGGGAAAGCTGAAACCCCTGGAGATTGTTTGGAACCCCAACCTTGTTGTAGGCGTTGTCGACTTCTTTCGCCCACCGGAGAGACACATGGAGTCTATCACAGCACTGATGGAAAGTGCCGGTGCAACTGTGGAAGGTCTCAGAGAGCAAACTCGCGCTGGTCTGGAGTTCGCTCTCGAAGAGCACAAGACTGTCAATGCTCAACTGGACCTTCAGGCGCCTCTCATAATTGTGCCGGTCAGCATTACTTCAGAGAAGTCGACTTGCTTGATTGTGGATGCAGGTCACATCCATGTCAATAGCGAACTTGTGGACAAACAAACTCTCAAGGAAATTCAATCAAAACAGCGACAGTTATACAGTGAGGCTGATCATAAGCGCCTAGAATCAGTCATGTATGACAGGTTTCTAGTCAAACTCACATCTACGCAAGTTCTAATTGGTCCATCCATCGAAGAAACCAAACAGCAGCTTGTCAAGAGGAGTTCGGACTCTCAGTTGCATGTGGTGGAACAGATCAATGTCGATTTCGTTGTAGAGACGTCCATATTGCCCAAAGCATCCAATCTCACCAAGTTGCGCGTATCAGGTCATCTTCCCATGTTACACGCCACGGTATCGGACTCGAAATACAAGAATCTCATGAAGGTCATTGACACCGCTGTTCCGAAGCTTGGTCAGAGGCAAAATCTCGAATCATCCACGGTGGACGCACCGGCACAGCCCACACGACCGCGGCTTATGAGTGCTAATTCGGCTCGATCACGACAAAAGTCAGACCGACGGTCTTCTGCGTTTCCTTTCATGCAGCCTCAGACGGCAGTTGTGCTCGAAGATTTTGACGACGACAATGACGACGACAATGATGACGATTTTGAAGATGCTACTGATGGAGGCAATTTGCAGCATCTCAAGATTCAACAAAAGAGTTTTGAGTTCAACTTCAAAGTGGACACCCTCAAAGGCTCCCTTTACAAAAGCGACCCAGATCATACCAATCCCGATGCTCTGCTAGTCGAATTGGTGGCTGAACGATTCGATCTTGCTTTTTACACTAGAACATACGACATGGCTGCTGAAGTATCTCTTGGCTCTGTGGCAGTTGAGGACTTCGTCGAAAACCCGTCTGGAGAGTTCAAATCAATCGTGTCTTCCGGAGATAACGAGGATTTAAAAGCTGGCAGGAGCCTCGTTCATGTTGAATTCAAGAAAATTAACAAACAATCACCAGAATTCATGCCTGTCTACGATGGCGTTGAAACCAACATCAGCGCAGTCGTGTCAACCATCAACCTCGTCGTAACCCGCAAGACGCTCTTGACGCTCTTGGATTTCATATTGATCACCTTTACTGAAGGCAATATCGACCAGGATACTCAAACACCCGCTATTGACGTGACAAATTCCGACGTGGACAAGGACTTGGACCAAGGAGTGGTTCAGCCACCGACACCTGCTGATAATACGGCATCTATTCGGGTAAAGGTTGACTTGAAGGCCATTCGACTTATCCTCAATAACGATGGTATTAGGCTAGCAACACTCTCGTTCAACCACGGTGATGCTGGAATATTCATCAGTGGCAAGACGATGCGCATATCCGCCAAGCTGGGGGACTTGTCTCTTGTCGATGACGTAAATCTTGGCGTTTCGGCGGAATCCAATCTGCGGAAACTTGTCACGATACAAGGTGATGACCTTGCTGATTTCAGATACGAGACCTTTGACTCTGGGAACAAAAAGGCTTATCCGGGCTATGATAGCTCAGTCTTTCTTCGAGCTGGGTCAGTCAAGGTGAATTTTGTTGAAGAGCCATTCCGGAAAATCATCGGTTTTCTCGTCAAGTTTGGCAAAATGCAGGCGCTGTATAACGCTGCCAGGCAGGCGGCTGTTACTCGGGCCAATCAAATTCAGCAGAGTCCTAGCAAGATCAAATTTGATGTAGTAGTCAAGACACCGATTGTCGTCTTTCCACGTCTTTTTGTCCTGGATCAACCTCATGGAGATGTCATCACCGCATATTTAGGTGAAATTTATGCTCAAAACAAGTTTGTCCCACTGGATGATAGTGAAAAATCCGAGATTGCGATGAAGATTTCCGCTGGGATCAGAAAGATTAGACTTACCTCCGACTTCCGCTACTCAGATGATCGGTTCGAAGAGCTCGAGATGATCGACCATGTTGACCTAGGGTTCAACATCACTTATGCTGAGCACAAAGAGGGGGTGAAGCGACCAGACACAGAGGTTGAGGGCTCACTCTCAGACATCCAACTTCGCCTAACCCAGTACCAACTGCGGTCGTTGTTGGAAATATCCAAGTCTGTCCCTGCCGCCTTTGCCGGCGAGGGAGATGATTCTGGCGAGGAAGCTGCTAAAATGGTGGATGAAAGCACCCTGCAGCGCGCTAAAGTAATGCCTGAGACTGAAGAGCAGGATGACGATCAAAGGTTGGTTGATCTGTCCCCAGAGCTCAGCTCTTTGCAGCACGCTTGGACCAAGCTTGATCTGGTGTTCTGCGCCAATACTGTTGGACTGGAGCTCATAATGGCGGAAGAAGATGAGCCAGTTGGAGATCTGGCCAAGTCCAGTCTGTCAAAGTTCTCACTTGACGAGACACGGCTGAAGACAAGAATGCTCTCCGACGGTTCGTTGGAAGCCGAACTTCAAATACGTTCCTTCACAATTCACGACAGCCGGCCAAGAGAGACAAACAAGTTCAAGCGAATCATGACATCTTCCAATAAAGACGCTCAGCAATTAATGGCCAGCATCACCATGTCTGGAGGTAAAGAGAGGAGCCTAATTGCTATGGCTACTATCGATAGCCCGCGAATCATTTTTGCTCTCGATTATCTGTTCACCATTCAACGATTCATCACCGAGGGCCTTATTGTGGATGATACCAGCCCGATGGATGATGAAAGCATTGGAGAGACCATTGATGAGTCTGACAGTGAATCCATGCTGGTCACTTACACGAACGCCCCCGGTTCAGAAAGGCAAACATCTCAGATCTCTCGGCAGCGCAACAGTGGAGCCTCGCCCAAGCCCCAGAAATTGAAAGATGACTCGACAATGTCTATGGCGTTTCGTATCAATCTTGTGGATGCTCAAGTCATACTTATTGCAAACCCACTGGCGACGAACTCGGAAGCTATTGTCCTTAACATTAGACAGATGCTGCTCTCAAAACAACATGCCATCACCTTCCAGATATCTGAAATTGGCATGTACTTGTGCCGCATGGACAAGTTTGAAACATCTCGCCTTCGTATCATTGACGACTTCTCGATTCAACTGAATATGGATAGTTCCCAGGTTGGTGTGACAAGCATTCATGTGGATATAGAGCCACTGATTCTCCGACTATCGCTTCGTGATATTCTCCTTGTCCTTCAAGTCATCAGCAGAGCAGGCGAGCTCTCTGGAAATGAGCCCAAAGACCCCGAAGAGACGGCTGCGGAGCAAAAGGCTAGACAGCTGCGTAATGCCGGCCTCAAAGACAAGTCGGCCAGCGGCCGCGGTCTTTCAACAACCGCTAAAACCAGAGGCACAAAAACCATCGCTGGGAAATCCATCAAGCCACAACCTAAACCTGTCAACATGGCTGCGCCTGATCACGAGGAACTGACGGCTACTGTTGAAGGCGTTCGCATCGTCCTCATCGGCGACTTGCACGAATTACCTATACTCGATATTGGCATTAAGGATTTCACCGTTACTGCGGAGAACTGGTCGTCGAACCTGAAGGCAGAATCGGCGATCGATATGTACTCGAGCGTTTACAACTTTTCCAAATCAAGTTGGGAACCGCTGTTGGAACCCTGGCAACTTGGTCTAGGCGTAGCGAAAGATCCGGGATCTGGGCTGATATCGGTGGATGTGGCTTCCAAGAAAACCTTCGACATTACTGTCACGACAGCCTCTATCGCCTTGGCCTCGAAATCGCTGACCTTTTTGACATCGGAGCAAAACGTTTTGGACAAGCCAAGAGGTGTCGAGGCGCCATATCGTATCAGAAACTACACCGGCTTCGAGGTGGTCTTGCATTCAAAGAGTCCAAGTTCCGACGAGCCGATCAACCTACGATTAGAAGACGGTGCTGAGTCGCCGTGGAGCTTCGAGCACTGGGAGAAGATGCGAGAGAATCTCTTGACCGAATCCAATCAGAACGACGTGGGAATTCAACTGGAAGGCAGTGGATTCGATCAAGTGAACAACGTCAGACTCAACAGAGAAGGCGAATTCTTATACAGCCTTCGCCCAAAGATAGAGAATGTCCTGCACCGCTTATGTGTGGAGGTCAGCTTGGGGTCTGACAACGTCAAATACGTCACACTGCGATCGCCCCTCATGGTAGAAAACGCGACTGAGATTCCCGTGGAACTTGGTGTCTACGACGCACAAGAGGGTCATCTGCTGAAGATTGAGAAGATTGCTCCAGGTGATTCGCGACCTGTTCCCATAGGCGCTGTTTTTGAAAAGCGTGCACTGATCCGTCCTGACGGCGGCTTCGGGTATCAATGGAGCCGAGATCAGCTTTGGTGGAGGGATCTGCTCAAGCGGCCAACAAAACAATTGGTGTGCAAAGGAGAGAATGGAGATCCCTTTTACTTCCAAGTTAATGCCCGTTTTGACAAATCCAACCCAATGACAAAGTATGTATAGACAGCCGTTAATGCGCATGATGGGTTACTAATCGAGTTTACAGAATCTATCCTTACATGAAAATCAGACTATCTGCACCTGTCACCTTGGAGAATCTCCTTCCCTACGACTTCAAATACAGGATTTATGACAAAAATACCAAGAAAGACTGGCCAAACTTCCTTCGCAAAGGTGGAGTGAGCCCTGTCCATGTCGTGGAGCTCTCACATTTGCTGCTTCTGAGCATCGATATGCAGGACACAGTTTTCAAACCTAGCGACTTCTCCATCATCAATTCTGGAAATACTGAAGATTTCCGCAAAGAAAGCCGAATAACGGTCAAGGACAACGAGGGATTGCCGCTCAACCTCGCACTTCAATACTTCAAGATTCCCAACAGTGGTGGTGCATTCAAAGTCACGGTATACAGTCCATACGTGGTTCTAAATAAGACTGGTCTCGACCTCCGCATTCGTATGAAGAGTTGGTTGCAGCAAGCAAAACCCGCTGCCGGTCAGTCCCCTCTTGTTGACACATCCGACCGCGACCGGCCCAAGGCTTTGCCATTCATGTTCTCCTACGGCAATGACGACAATAGAAATCGAGCACTGCTCAAAGTTGACGAGTCAGAGTGGAGCAAACCTCAGAGTTTCGATGCTATTGGAAGCACCTCTGAAGTGGTCTTGAATTCAAGCTCGAAGAATAAAGAGATTCACCTCGGCATTACAGTCAAGTCTGGAGAAGGAAAATACAAAATGACCAAAGTTGTCACTCTTGCTCCGCGGTTTGTGCTCAAGAACAAGTTAGACGAAGAGCTGTTGGTTCGAGAGTCGAGCTCTTCTGGTTACATGACTCTCGAGCCCGGCGCGTTGCGACCTCTACATTTTATGCAAAAGTCCCCTGTCAAACAGCTCTGTCTGTGCTATTCTGGAGTGGACAACCACTGGACTTCGCCATTCAACATTGCCGATGTTGGAATAACCCACGTCAAGATTGCGAAAGCGGGACAACGTCAGCGCCTAGTGAGGATTGAGATCCTTCTGGAAGACTCAACCATTTTCCTTCATTTGAGCATGGAGACCAAGAACTGGCCATACTCCATGCGCAATGAAAGTGACACGGAGTTCATCTTTTATCAGGCCAACCCGAACGTTGACGAAGATGATGTCGAAGACCGCAGTGGCTGGAGGCCAATCCGGTATAGGCTGCCCCCTAGGAGCATCATGCCTTACGCATGGGATTTCCCCGCGGCCAAATTTCGCGAAGTGGTCATCGCCGCCAACAATAAGGAACGTCACGTCAAACTGGCAGAAATTGGTAATCAGATTCCGATGAAATTTGTCGCTCCATCAGGAGAACAGAAAATCATTGATATCAACGTTGCCGCTGATGGACCGACCCAAACACTAATCCTGAGCAACTTCAGAGCCAGCAAGAGCATGTATAAACCCAAGGCTCTGTCCAGAACCACCACAGGCCTCGAGGCATTCGAAGTCAAAGACCAAGTGACGGGTGCAACTTTCCGAGCACAGCTCAAACTGTCTGGCATCGGAATTTCACTAGTCAACGCGCAGCTGAAGGAATTGGCTTATGTCACATTCAGAGATGTCCAGCTTCGTTTCAGCGACTCTTCGCTCATTCAAACCGTATCTCTGGCTGTGAAATGGATGCAGATTGATAACCAGCTCTACGGTGGCATCTTCCCCATGGTTCTGTACCCCAGCGTGGTACCCAAGAAGGCCAATGAGGTGGATGCCCACCCGTCACTGCATGCCATGATCAGCCGAGTCAAGGATGATTCCTATGGAGTCACATACATCAAATACGCTACAATTCTTCTCCAGCAAATGACAGTAGACCTGGATGAGGATTTTGTGTTCGCATTGTTGGACTTCTCCAATGTTCCGGGCGCTAGCTGGACAGCAGTGGAAGAAGAAGGCAAGTTGTGTGACGAAGACTTGGACATCCCCGAGCCATCTCAACAGCAGGGTGGCCAGGGTATGTACTTTGAGGTTCTGAACATTCAACCTATGCAGATCGACCTTAGCTTCATGCGTACCGAACGCATAAATGCCGAAGACAAGACGTCGTCTCGTAACCCAATCATGTTCTTCCTCAATGTCATGACCATGGCCATTGGGAATGTCAATGATGCGCCTATCCGATTCAACGCCTTAATGCTGGACAATGTTCGTGTCTCGACACCGGTACTCATCCAGAATATGGCCAATCACTATAGCCAAGAAGTCATGTATCAGCTTCACAAGATTCTGGGCTCCGCCGATTTCCTGGGAAATCCTGTCGGCTTGTTCAACAACATCTCTTCTGGCGTAACTGATATCTTTTACGAGCCATACCAGGGTCTGATCCTTTCGGACAGACCTGAAGAGTTTGGCATTGGTATTGCCAAGGGCGCGGCATCATTTGCTAAAAAGACGGTATATGGCTTCAGTGACAGTTTCTCCAAGTTCACTGGCAGTCTGAGTAAAGGTCTAGCAGCAGCGTCACTCGACAAGCAGTTTCAGGATCGAAGACGCATTACAAAGGCGAGGAACCGACCGAAACATGCACTGTACGGCGTTACTGCAGGTGCAAATTCATTGTTCACAAGCGTCGCATCCGGAGTTGGCGGTCTGGCCCGGAAGCCCCTCGAAGGAGCAGAACAAGAGGGAGCTCTTGGGTTCTTCAAGGGAGTTGGCAAGGGAGTGCTCGGTCTGGCCACCAAGCCGGCGGTTGGTGTTCTGGACATGGCCAGCAACGTGAGCGAAGGTATCCGAAATACTACGACAGTGTTTGACGGGCAAGAGCTTGATCGTACACGATTTCCGCGTTTCATCCCCAGTGACGGCATCGTACGTCCATATAGCGCGCGCGAGGCGATGGGTCAGTACTGGCTGAAGCAAGTGGACAATGGGCGATACTTTGACGAGCAGTATGTGGGCCATCTTGAGCTGCCAAAGGAAGACATGGTCGTCATGGTCACCTTTGCTCGGATCCTTCTTATTAGGTCCAAACGACTGACTAGTGAGTGGGACGTGCCATTGAAGGACGTTCAAACCATTGCAAAGGAACGCACTGGTGTCAGCCTGGTGCTGAGAGGAGGAGCAAATGGACCATTTATCCCCGTGGGTGGCGGCAGTGAGCGGGCCTTTCTCTACAAGATGATTGGGGTGGCGGCGGAGGAGTTCAACCGAAGATTCAGAGGAGGAGAGTAAGTTGACGACTATGACACGATTGGCATTGATGGGATGAGGCCTGTATGTGAGCGGGAAGATGAGGAGCAAAAGCACACGCATGTAATTCCAAGAGCATCTGTATTTTTCCCTTGTACAGCCCTAGTTGACTTGCAGATGGCGTATCTTTGTTTGAAAGACTTTGCTACAAAAAGGGATGTTTGTCGTCTTGGTGTTTGATGAATAATTTCTCAACGTGATCCAAAAACTTTTATCAAGACTGAACAAGGTTGACTCTCCGAAAAGGCGAGAGGCGAGGCGATGTTGATATTTTGGTATTTTTTTCCAAAACCTCGCCAAGATTGGTTGTTTCGCAACCATGGTCTACGTCTACTCGGCAAGGAACGAGACCTCGAAACGGTTCAAGTCTAGCTTCAGTCAGACCTAGGCTGACAAGAAAGTCAAAGGCACGAAGTTCACATGGCCGTGCGTGTAGAGTCAGGTGACGAAAGGATTGCAGACCTAGTCGCAAGAAGGAGCGCAGGCATGGTTATAGCAACAATAGCAATAATAGCAATAGCAATAGCAATAATAGCAATGGCGATGGCGATAGCAATGGCAATAGCAACAGGGGTTTCGCGGCTATGGGCCTGCGACCCTCGGGGATCGCTCTTGATTTGCATGAGATCCGGGGTAATACGGGGTGAGCGGTGGACAAGGTGTCCAGACAAGGGCGGGCGGGCACCTTTTTTAAGGCACCTTGGATGAAGATGGATGAAGATGGCTGAAGCGCGGTTTGTACGGTTTGGGTGGGTGGCCCACTCTCTCCGGGTTTCCTCTGCGGGGAAATGGATTGGAAGGATTGGATGGATTGGATTGGATCGGGTTTCTCAATCGGATCCTCGATAGATTGGGCATGTGGCGATTGTTGTTCCGTGAACTAGTCTATTATGTATGTGTAGTGCTTGGTGGAATCTCTTCACCGTCTTTGCCACGGTGTTGATGACTGGTGACTGTATCCTCGTAGTACATGTAGACCCAACAATGAAGCTGAGACGACGCGAAATCACCCTGTATGTATATCTTGTATATCGTAATGCGTACCTGTCTGTATTGGTACTCGGTACGGGTTCAAGTATTTTGCCACTCGCCCCCACAACAACAACAACCACAAACCATGGTCCGTCCGTCCATGTTGCACGTTGTTGTCATCTTGTCATCTTGCGTGCTTGCGGCTTTATCCGATGACCACGACATCGAATGTGGATG
Source organism: Epichloe sibirici (assembly GCA_022702365.1). Taxonomy (NCBI): domain Eukaryota; kingdom Fungi; phylum Ascomycota; class Sordariomycetes; order Hypocreales; family Clavicipitaceae; genus Epichloe; species Epichloe sibirici. The sequence goes on along the minus strand of JALAAE010000001.1, from coordinate 233,766 downwards.
CAGAATGAAGTCCGTGGTGCCGTGGTGCCGAGGTGACAAGGACGCAAGCCGTACCTGGCCGTGGTTCACGCACGCCGTCATCCATTATCCATTGCAAGTCACGCTTGTCGGGGCCGACCGACGCCCAAAAACAACAATTGGTCTCAAGCGCCGAGGCGTCTGCATCGTTCGTTGGACAATAGATGGAACGAACGGGTTGTGTTATCTGTGAGCATCTGTGAGGAAGTGGATTCGTGGTGGAGCAGAAGAAAATCAAATCAGATTACTGTACTCGCCTGCGCGCCCCTCCCCTTCCCCTTGTACCCCTTGCCAATGGCATCTGGGGAAAGAGCGACGCAAGCACCGAGTCATGGTCAACAAGAGCCTCCGACTCAGACACACGCGCGCAATTGATCCAGGGTGAATCCATTGAGCATATGTATATGCTCGTATAACCGCAGCCAAAAACGCAGTGCGCATCCCTAATAATATGGCTGCGGTTATACGAGCATATATGCTCAACAGTCAACACCTTCACCTTCACCTGCCAAGCAAGACGGGCTCCGCCTCCGCCACCATCAGACAGAAAACCACCAAAGAAGCCAGCTAGAAGACGCCACCGCCAGATACCTCCCATACATAGTAAGCCGGGTCACCTTTTTTTTTTGTCCCGCATCCATCATCCATCCCCCCTTACTAACTTACGACTATTACAAGGTCAGTGGACAACGGACAACGAAACCTACTGGTATTGGCTACGAAGGGGGGACAAGATGCAAGACTACTCCGTACTCCGTACACTCTCAGAACGATGCAAACACGCACCGACTGTTCAACGAGTTGGGCACGCGCGCTCATCAACGATTTCCAGACCCCCTACAGGCGACAGTGTCAGTGAATCGGGCCACCGAGACACGAGACCACGCGAAGCGCGGGCTGGCGGGTATCAACTTGATAAGATGAGAGAGTGGAGGAGAGTGATGGATGGCAAAGCCCCCGGCCGAATGGCATGGGTTCTGAGCTAGCCTGCATTCGACGAGACTTTGTCATGTACCTACCTACTACGTACGGAATACAAATCTTGCATCCGGGCCAACACCTTCCAGTCTCTGCCATGTCTGCGCGCCAACTTGACAAAGTCCCTCACTGATCAGCCAACAAGTAGTGGTCTCGTGGGACAAAGTCGGCTCCAGATACAAAAAAGCCTACTAGTCCCGGAGAGTCGAGGTCCATTCGCCTTCTCCACTACTACTATCTTGGCTCGGCCTGCCGTCCTTCCTTTGTGAGCAAGAAAAAAAAAAAAGCCGAGGTGAGCGGACTCGCCGGGCAGGTACAAAAAGTTTCCTTCGTCGCGCTCCTCTTGCTCCTGCCTTGAATTAGGTACGTTGTTGGGTCCTCCAGACCGGATCCGTCTTATTTTCACCTCGTCTCTCCATCTTGTCTTCACGACTGTGCTCGTCGCCCGAGTGCTTTCGCCGTACCTGCTCTCTGTAGCGTCGCAAAGAAACCTGCGGCGCCTCAGCGAGCAAGAGACAGACGGGAGGATCTGCCCTCACGATTCACATTGCGACCTTTGGGACTGCTCCGTCGCAATTGCAGCTCAAGGCAGTGTAGAAGCGAGCGCATAAGTCAGTCAACCGTTGAGGACCCGCAGACCCAGACCATGGCTGCTGCTAATCCTCAAGCCAATACCGGCGACGTCGAGGCGGCTGCTGCTGCCCCTCATCAGCAACACCACGCGCCCATCGCAGGTCTGGATTACAACCCCGACCCTGCCTTGAACCCCGCGAACCAGCACAAGGGCCAGCCTCTGGTTACCCCGCCCGAGTACAGCGATCATGAAAAGGTCGATGCCGGTGTTGTGAGCACCGGCCAAGGCTCTGCTTCCACTGATGACGACGATATCAACTCGTTGGGGAACCGCTTCGAGCGTCTCTATAGACGGTATCGTCCCTTCTTCCACTTGATCTACTTCCTCTTCTTCACCGGTTGGTGGATGGCCTCGCTCATTTTACACCGAAATGACAAGAACTGGGTTGTACCATTCCTGGTGTGGCTGGCCATTTCCCTCCGCCTCATGTTCTACTACGTCCCCTCTCGGTACATTTCAAGCGCAGTTCGATGGGCTTGGGAGCGTTCGGCTCTGGTTATATATAATGCCATTCCTCCGAGATTCCGCACCATCATCGGCGCGGCTGGAGCGCTGGCCGTCATTCTAGTGGGCAGCTTTGCGTCCGCGGAAGCTGCTGACAACACCCGAGCAAACCGTGCCGTCAGTTTGGTCGGCATGCTCCTCATGATCAGCGTGTTCTGGCTCACCAGCAAGCACCGCAGCCGCATCAACTGGCGCACCGTCATTGTTGGCATGCTCTCTCAGTACATCATCGGCCTCTTTGTGCTGCGAACTGGTGTTGGATACGACATTTTCAGATTTATTGCAGATCGTGCTGGTGATCTTCTGGGATTTTCTCGTCAAGGCGTGGAGTTCCTGACCAACACGGCAACCTCGGAGCTCAAGTGGTTCCTCCTCGGCGTCATTCCTGCCATCATCTTCTTCATCTCCCTGGTGCAGGTTCTGTACTACATTGGCTTTCTGCAATGGTTCATCAGGAAGGTTGCTACCTTTGTCTTCTGGGCCCTGGGTGTGTCTGGCGCAGAGGCCGTCGTCGCTGCTGCCACTCCCTTCATCGGGCAGGGTGAATCCGCCATGCTCGTCCGGCCCTTCGTCCCCCACATGACCAAGGCCGAAATCCACCAGATTCTGACGTGCGGTTTCGCGACCATTTCGGGCTCCGTGCTTGTGGGCTACATTCAGCTTGGTCTGAGTGCCGAAGTCTTGGTATCCTCCTGCATCATGTCCATTCCTGCCTCCCTGGCCATTTCCAAGCTGCGTTACCCCGAGACCGAGGAGACCTTCACTGCCGGCCGTGTCGTCATTCCCGATGACAATGAGCACAAGGCCGAAAATGCTTTACACGCTTTCGCCAACGGTGCTTGGCTTGGCATCAAGATCGGTGGCACCATCATTGCCACCCTCCTCTGCATTATTGCCGTCGTTGGTTTGGTAAACGCTCTGCTGACCTGGTGGGGCCACTACATTAACATCAATCATCCGACCTTGACCTTGCAGACCATTCTCGGATATCTGCTCTGGCCTGCAGCATTCTTCTTGGGCGTCCCGCGGGACAATGAATACAGGGATATTCTCCTTGTCAGTAGACTGATCGCTCAGAAAGTCGTCACCGTACGTGCCAAACCTTCCCGGGTCCAATCAGAAGTGACAAAAGTCTACTGCCACCGGCTCTATTCCAGTACTGACCTGATGTGCACAACAGAACGAATACAAGGCCTTTACTGATCTAACCACGGACCCTGACTACAAGGATCTCAGTACTCGCTCCCGTCTGATCGCCACCTATGCTCTTTGCGGCTTCGGCAACATTGGGTCCTTGGGCATCCAAATCGGCATTCTTGGCCAGCTTGCCCCATCCCGTGGTGGCGACGTCTCCAGATTGGCGCTCTCGGCTCTGATCTCGGGTGTCACCGCGACGTTGACGTCGGCTGCCGTCGCTGGTCTAGTCATCACCGATCAAATTATTAACTTCGGTTCCAAGGCGTCATGAGACGAACGGGCGACCGCCAGTTTCTCCATATCCTAAAGGAGAGAAAGAAGAAGAAAAAAGAGCCAGGCAAAAAAAAAAAAAAAACAAAGACTCGAGAGCTATTGTGAGAAGTGAACAGACAGACAAAACCAAACGCGAAAAGGGATCATGAGGCTTTGCACCAAATCAGATTTGATCGAAGGCACTCTATGGCTGTTTGTATTCTTGTCTTTGATGATGATGACAGAGATACCCTGCCATCTTTGGCTGCTCCACCGGGTCTGTGGACAACTGTTCCTATGTTACCTCGCTTGCGATGGAGAGAAGACAAGAAACGCATGGATGGCACCGTGTGCTGTTATGAAAGGCATTTGCGTGCGCTTCGTCGTCGATACCGTGGTGCTATTTGTGCTGTGCTAGTCTTGCGTCTTACGGTGCCTCGTGTGTGGCGCATGACAGTGATGGCCCCTTCCGTGATGTAATGGAACCGTACGTGTGTGCCCTGCATGTGTGGTTGATGGTCGTAGAAGCGCCCACGGGGTTAGACTTGACTTCCATGCAGCCGTAGTTGAGTGGCTCGCCGTTGCCGGCCACGTGGTCCGTCTGCTCCGAGCCACACCAGCCACCAGCCACCCCACGCACGAGACGCTTCTTGTTTCTTGTTCAAAAAAGCATTCATGAAAACTTCTCCTGCCATGGCAGCCCACACGCCCACTTCAAAGGTATTCCACAGATCTCTCATAGAACATCCACCCACCGTCACCTCCGCCTCGGGCAGCTACTACACCTTCTCCAATGGCCAGCGCATCCTCGACGGGTGCGCCGGCGCCGCCGTGGCCGTCATCGGGCACGGAAGCCAAGACGTGAGAGAGGCCATGATGCAGCAGCTCTCCAGAGTCGCCTATGCCCACACCATGGCCTTCACGACCACCAGCGCAGAGGACCTGGCCCATCACCTCCTCGACGGGAACCCGTTCGGACTATGCAAAGCCTACTTTGTCAGCTCGGGCAGCGAGGCCACTGACGCGGCCATGAAGCTGGCGCGCCAGTACTGGGTCGAGGCCGGGCAGCCGCAGCGCACGCGCTTCGTGGCCAGGAGACGGGCCTACCATGGGAACACAATCGGCGCCATGAGCGTGGGCAGCAACGTCGCGCGGAGGGCACCCTACGAGGATGCCCTGCTACTCACCAACGTCAGCTACGTGAGCCCGACGTACAGCTACCGCGGCCGAGGGACGGACGAGACCGAGGCAGGATATGCACAGCGGCTGGTGGACGAGCTGGAGACCGAGTTCCAGACCGTCGGGCCCGAGACCATCATGGCCTTTATCGCCGAGCCCGTGGGCGGCGCAACAGCCGGATGCATCACCCCGCCCAGGGGATACTTGGAAGGCGTCCGGCGCGCGTGCGACAGGTACGGCATCTTGCTGATTCTCGACGAAGTCATGTGCGGCTCCGGCCGAACGGGAACCTACTTTGCCTTTGAGCAGGAGGGCCGCGTCCGCCCGGACATTGTCACGCTGGGCAAAGGCCTCGGAGGGGGCTACGCGCCCATTGCGGGCGTCTTGGTCCACGAAAACGTGATTGACGCGCTGAGGAGAGGCACCGGCGCCTTTGTCCACGGTCACACGTACCAGGCCCACCCCGTGAGCTGCGCCGCGGCGCTGGCGGTCCAAAAGGTGCTCGAGCGGGACGGTCTGGTGGCGCGGTGCGCAGAAAAGGGCAGGTGGCTCGGGGAGCAACTACGCGCCAGATTCGGCGGGCGCAGATACGTGGGGGATATACGGGGACGGGGTCTCTTCTGGGCACTAGAGTTTGTCGAGGACAAGGAATCGAAGCGGCCGTTTGATCCGGGGGTCCAATTCGCGAGCCTGATGAGGGACGGGGCGCAGAGGCTGGGACTGGCCGTGTATCCTGGGACGGGGACGGCGGACGGGGTGGTTGGGGACCATGTCCTCCTGGCGCCGCCGCTGAATGCGAGTGATGAGGAGCTGGGCATCATGGTGGACTTGTTGGAGAGGACGTATCATGGTGTCGAGGCGGCCGTGGGGAGTTGATGTGCTTTGTTGTCGAGTCGAGTCGAGTCGAGTCTTGGTCGCGCATCTATCTACTTGTAGTCTGGAAAACCACCGGTCAATGCCGGAGGGAGAGACGCGGCGATGAATTGATGGAGAGGTCGTTCTTCGTTCTGGAATATGATGAGTCCAGTATGATTTCTGGTCCGACTTTTTTTTTTTTTTCTTTTTTTTCCTCTGCCTGCTGTCCCTCATCTTGGATGAACGGCTTCTCGTTATCAAGCCCTGATCCCCTGATCCCCTGACATGTGAGTCGAGTCGCTCGCCCAATCAGGACGCAGCAAGCATTCAACCACATTTTCCATTCATCCACTTCCCATGCGCATCGCAACCGACAATCGAATGAAGCCATGTCTCTCTCTCTCTCTCTCTCTATCTCCCTGAGTCCTTGGGCGGCGCTTCCTCTCACCTTGTGTGAACATGAGATTTCATTAAAACATCACCCCTCCAGTCTGCATCTCATTCCGCATCATCCGCCATCATGATGAGCCTCGGCCGGCGGAGAATCCTCTCTGCCTTCCTCGTCCTCTTCGTCACGCTCACCATCTGGCGGGCCTGGGAACTCACGGCGGCCAGCAGCGGCAAGGTGCCCGCGAAACCGGCGAAACCCGTGACGGAGGAGGAACCAACGAGATACGAGCCCGAAAAGGACTACTTCTGGAGGACCATCGGCCACAACTATCCCGTCTCTACCTACCGGCCCATGCCCACCGCCGCGGCGGACGCTCTGCCGCCGGTGCAGGCCGACTTCCCAGCCGAGGACGCCGCCGAAAAGCAAGTGCGACTGGCCCGCCAAAAAGACATCAAGGATTCCTTTGTCAAGTCGTGGAAGGCCTACAAGAAACGCGCGTGGCTCCGGGACGAGGTGGCGCCCGTTTCGGGCGGCGCCAAAGATACCTTTGGCGGATGGGGAGCCACGCTCATCGACTCGCTGGACACGCTGTGGATCATGGGGCTCAAGGACGACTTCGACGAGGCCGTCTTGGATGTCGCCAAGCACGCCGTGTTCCTCTTCACCAAGGACAGGGAGGTCAACGTGTTCGAGACGGCGACGCGGTTCCTGGGCGGGCTGCTGTCGGCGTACGACCTGAGCGGCGACCAGAGGCTGCTGACCAAGGCGCACAACGTCGGAGACATGCTCTACAAGGCCTTCGACACGCCCAACCACCTGCCCGTGACGCGCTGGAACCTGCACGAGGCGGCCCGCGGCACCAGGCAGACGGCCGCCAACGCGACGCTCCTCGCCGAGATCGGATCCCTCACCCTCGAGTTCACGCGCCTCAGCCTGGTCACGGGCGACGCCAAGTACTACGATGCCGTGCAGCACATCAGCGAGCTGCTCGCCGAGTGCCAGGACAGGAGCAAGCTGAAGGGCTTGTGGCCGGTGGTGGTGGACCCGGCCCAGGAGGACTTTGACGCGGGCACGACGTACACGCTCGGGGCCATGGCCGACAGCACGTACGAGTACCTGCCCAAGATGATGGCCCTCCTCGGCCAGCAGACGGGCATTTACCGCGACATGTACGCCAAGAGCATGGACGCGGCGCGGGACTTGCTCTTCTTCCGGCCCATGACCCCCGACAGGGCCGACGTCCTCTTCCCGGGCTTCGTCACCGTCCAAAACCCCGACGACGACGACGATGCGTCCACGAATAAGGAGAACAGCCTCAGACCCGCCTCCGGCCACCACGCCTGCTTCGCGGGCGGCATGCTCGCCCTCGGCGGCCAACTCACCCGGAGCAGAGACGACGTCTCGCACGGCCAGAGGCTCACCGACGGCTGCGTCTGGGCCTACAAGTCCTTCCCCCGGGGCGTCATGCCCGAAACCTTCTACCTCACCCCCTGCCCCGACAAGCACGCGGCCTGTCCCTGGGCCCCCGAGACGTGGCACCAGGAGGTGCTCAACGCGCACTCGGCGAGCGCCGCCGCCGCCGCCGCCGCCGCCATCGCCCCCGACAAGAAGGAAGCCGAGTCCATCATCCAGAGGGAGAGGCTGCCCCCGTCCTTCTCCACCATCGGCGACCCGCGCTACGCCCTCCGCCCGGAAGCCATCGAGAGCGTCTTCGTCATGTACCGCGTCACCGGCGACAGGAATTGGCAGGACAAGGCGTGGGACATGTGGAGGGCCATCGACACCATGACCTCCACCAAGCTGGCGTACAGTGCCGTCGCCGACGTCAACGCCCCCGCGGGCGAGAAGCCGCGCCAGACGGACTCCATGGAGAGCTTCTGGCTGGCCGAGACGCTCAAGTACTTTTATTTGATCTTCGCCGAGCCACATCTCGTGAGCTTGGATGACTGGGTGTTTAACACCGAGGCCCATCCTTTCAAGAGGTTGAAGTAGGGCACCCCCGAGGGGGGGGGGGCTGTAAGGGCGTCGGTAGCTGGACTACGTTGCGTTACGTGGCTGTATATAATGTTATCGAGAATGAATACTGACTGCGTTGTACGCGCAGAACCGATGAGAAGAGCAAGTCAAGTCAAGTGTGAGAGATCGAAACTAAAGTGTTCAGACTTGACCTAGTTCGAGCCTACAAATACCTTCATGTAATGTCGGCCGGGAGTGGTGACTTCACGCTCTACACGTGCGTTTTTTTTTCACTGCTCAGTCTTGCTTGCTCGAAAGGGTCCATTGTGGAATGATGTTGATGAGAAAAAAAAAAAAAGCGTAATTCGATGGTATAATGTCATGTGCTTGCACGCTAATGCTGAAAAGGAACCAAATTGCAGTGACATGACCGATCCGTCTTTGCTTTGCAGAGAGACGCCATAAGATTTGACCACAACGTGCTTTCAACCGTGGGACCAACATGTGGATATATATACATGTCAAGAATGATGGGTACTGCTACTGCCTTGCCCCGTCAGAACCCCCCCTTCATTGTCCGTCTCCGGCCCCTTGTTCCTCTTCTTCTCCACCTTCTTAATGGCATCGCCCGTAAGAGCTTGCCTCTTCAGCAGGTCCAGCACGTCCTTCTTGCGCGTCCTCCTATCGCCAAACATGATGACCAGGCCGGCTGCCAGATTGCAAGTGATGCTCACGCACAGAATGACGGTGGTGATGGCGAATGGGCGGTGGTGGTAGTCGATGCCCCATGTTGTTGCGCCGAGGGAGATTTGCAGACACGAGTGGAAGTCGAGCAGGATGATGATGGCCACGAGGTGGCCGAGCGGGAAAGCGTGGTGGGTGAATGTCTCGTGGGGTTTGTAGAAGGAGTGCGACTTGGAGAGTTTCTCTTGGTGGTGGGCTAGGGTCTTGCGCTGCTTGGGAGTCAGGTAGTCTTCTTCGAGAGAGCAGGCAGTCACGGTCGATTTGGCGTCTTCTTCGAGGTCAATGTTGTTCTCGTTGTTCTCGTTGTTCTCATCGGTAGTAGTGTTGTTATTGGTCAGGTCGCCGTTTGCATGGCCGACTGTGAAGGATGGGATGGGGTGGCTGGTCGTGGTGGCGGTCGTGGTGGCGGTCGTGGTGGCTGGCCGGTTCTCTGAAGTACTTGGTTGATCTTGATTTTCTGTGCCTGACGAATCTGTGCTCCGAATAATGGCTTTCATCTCGGACTGCACCGCATTTGATTTTGCGGCCTTCTTCTTGGCCTTGCTGATAATTCTGGCATGCCGAGCGATGAAGATCATGTGATAGGTGTCGATGGCGCGAAAGGGGGCTAGGCCATCACCCATGATGGCAAACAGCGCAACGAGCACACTGTCGATGATGTGAATGGCATACACCTGCTGCTCACCGACGTAGATCCAGCCGATGAGGAACAGTACCCACGCGAGACCAAACAGCGTAATGAGCGTGGCGTAGAGCGTGACGAAGAATCCGAGCGGTCGTCGTACGTACTGGCCAAACCCTTTCATCTGTCGCTTGAACCTGGATCGGCGCGAGTGCAACATGTGGCAAACGTGGTCATCGAGTTCCCATTTCTCGGCGGCGGACCACCCTTCCAGTGTCTCGCCATGCGGGAGAGCGGCGTAGTGGGAGTCGGATAGCCGTGATGTAATGGTATTCGAGCGGCGGATGCTCGGGGCACCTGTAGTCTCGTCCTCATCAGGACGTGGTCCCTCTTCTTCCTCTACCCCTTCTTCGATCGTCGGCTCCTCGGGTGGCTGGGCCGTCTCTTTTGCTGGAACAGGTATCACCGGATCGCGCTGTGATAGTACGTACGTTGGTCTTCGGTTGACCCAGCCTCCTAGGTCGGGAATGAAGAGCGAGTTTTGCACGTTTGTTAGCGTTGAGAGAGTTTGGACCTCGGGATCTGGTCGCATGTTAGCTCCTCATTTACCATGCAGCAAATTTCCGTCGCAAGTGATCATGGAGAGAAGAAAAGTATCGAGGGGCTTATCACACCGATAATATCCAGCCAGTCCACCAACTGTTCGTTATATTCATCCACATGTCTTGCATCGATATCGCCCTGCGCCGGCTGAGGCTGGGAAGCGACAGAGGACTTCCTCAAGCCGAGTCGGGAAAGCCTGCCCACTATACCCCGTCTTGGCTGCTTGTTCTCGCCATCGTCCCCGCTAACCTCTCCAGCACTGTGACTCCTCTCGAGCGTGGCTGTCACAGGCGTCGACGTTCCTCCGGGACCCAGACCTAGCTCCGCCATGCTCGGCCGGGGTCCTTCTTCTGTTAGTCGCGGCAAAGAAATCTGCGGCTGAGGACGCCGTGAGTTTCTCCCCCTGCCGACGCCATCACCCACGATGGGCGGCGCGGGGCCAGGCTGAGAAACGCTCCTCGGTCGAGTCTCCCGAAACGATTCCTGTCTGTTCGGGCCCTGTGCATCTTGCCTGATTGGATTTTGTTGTCCGCCCGTCAAGCCGACTAAACTCGGTCGAATTCGAATACTCGGTCTCCGCGATCGCTCGGTACTAGCTCCACCGGCGGAATAGCCGCCCAAAGAAGCGGTGCTCGCTGGCCGAGTGAGGGAAAATGTCGAAAGTCGCGAACGGCGTGGAGGTGCTGTGCTCGGAGTTCCGAAGTAATCGTCGACCGGGCCGTCCGATTCAGCTGGAGTCGCAGGGTCATGGTTTTGGCGAGACGTTGGCCGGATGGTGGCAGAGCCAGCGGACGCGTGGAGCTGCGAGTAGGAGCGTGGCCGGCGACGCGACGGCGACGATGGCGACGACGGCGATGACGACGAATCCATGAGATGACGATCAGACGCCAAGGCTGCCGTGACGTTTGAATACGACAATTCCAGCAAAGAAAAGAAGCCTTGTTTTGAGTGACAACAAAGAGTGCTGGGCAGGAGGGCTTTGGATAAGAGGGAGGAGCGGGAGGAGCGGGAGGAGGAGGGATGATGAAATTTTTTTTTCTTCCGACTTTGCAAATTCAACAATACACAAGAATGGCTGCCGCATGCCATGGTTTGGGCCTAATAAACTAACTCCGTGACTGCCGGTCCATGGTGGAGTCGAAAGTGCCGCTAGAGCGACGAGGTGAGACCGTGAGACAAAGCGTCCACCAGCCGTCCACCAGTCGCCCGCCAGTCGTTTCCAAACGGGAAGGAAGCACCGTCCGTTGCTGGGTTGGGCAGGAAGCAGCTTTCACTTGATGGACTGTGTCTTTGAAACCGCAGTCTACGCGACAAGCTGGGGCTCTCGCGACGCGTTGGCACCAGACACGATGACGACGATGTGAAATTTCCGACGAGCCATGTTGCGTCCGGGGGGGTTAGCATGCCAATGTCGTCACGGTGCCGTCTCCACCCCTGTCCAATCGAGATGAATGCAGATACACTATAACGCGCCCCTGAATTATTTCACAAATCTACATGTACATGACAGGGGGACAGCGAGCTAATTAGGCGTCAAACGGGATATAGGGCAGACAGGGGCTAGCATTAGTACGGACCTTGAATTTTTGGTAATTTATAAAGATAAAGATATATTAGCTGCCTTGCGTGGGGCAAGTAGATTTATAAAATAATTCAAGGGTTGTTGTAGGAATCACAGTGTTACATCTACCAGTGCGCGATATGTGAACAAGGGTGGCGATGGTAAGATCACGTGACTGGGGACCACAGTGGCCGCGGCGCCCGGCCAGCAAATCTCGGTATTCCTGCGGAGCGTGAAGGCGAGGTGCCCAAAGCCTTTGTGGCTACATCTCCCAACGCGGAAGGGGGGGGGGGGGCGACGACGAACGAGATCACACAGGCCTTCATGAAGCATGTTGCTGACCACAAGGGGCTGCGTGGCGGCGTGGAGTTGACTGATTTGGCCTCCGACGCGTAATGAGGGATCAGGAGAAGGCAAAGATGGAAGAAGCAGGGCGCCAAGCTGTAGGTAGTTGTAGGTTGTAGAATGGGCTTCATTTAGCTCAATGTGAGAACGTCAGACTTGATGGATTCAGTGGTGTCGGGAGACACTTATCGCATTGTACCCGATTGCTTCTCTAGCACAGCACGCGTGTCATGTTTTCACCATCCATCTCCAGGCGGTCAACCTCAAAAGTTCTCGACTAGATTGACTCTTCGACCTCTGACTGATGGTAACACATAACCGAGCATACGAATCCTCTTTGGCACTCGAACCGCGAAAGGCGTCTTGTCAAGGTTCAACGCGAGCTGTTTCCCCCGGCTGCCGAGCAGGAAGTCGAGCAAGACAACTGCAGCACATGTATTTGTATTAGCGTAGGTATTGGTCGTCACATCCGTGTCCATGAGGCACCCAACAAGGACCGAGTCCGCATCCACGGCAAAGAGCACACCACTAATAGCCGATTTGGTAACAAGTTTGGAAGAGACCATCGCGGCAATACACGCGGCGTTTTTGTCTTGGCATCAGTACACGGGCCGCCACTGAGTGTCTTCGACAAGGTGCCGCCGGAGAGGAGGGAGCATGCCATGGCTGTGCGTTCCAAGAACACACAACTTCAGCCATTGAATCTACGCTGCATGCAGCCTCTGCAGATTTTAATACTCAACATCGATGAAAACGATAACGGCGACGAGGACTACGTGCTAGACCCCTGAACTTACAACCTGGTTTGTCGGAGCACAAGCTTCACAGGTTTGGCACTCTTTAAAACGGTTCACTCAGCCGAATCAATGAAGAATTATTCATACCTAAGGAAGCCAAAATTTGAATTCAGCATGAGAGTCGGATTGTGGTACAAATTGCATTTTCTCAGTCAACATCTTGTTCAGCCAGCAGATGAGCCAAGGATTATGTAGCAAAACTACAAATGAACATCCAGGCTTATACCGAGTCTTGATACCGCGACTATTCCTTCCCTTTGAATCCCAGTTGAGTCTATCATGCGAAAAGAAACAGGACATACATGACGAGACAGAGATGCGCTTCTGTCAAAATTGGGCAACCCCGTTTAAAGGGCGACAGCGCCAACCACGAGGGCGAGAGCGATGGCAGCGCCAGACAGCTTGCTGAACGATGTGGCAGAGTTAGTGGTACCAGTGGTTGTGGCAGCACCAGCAGGGGCGGTGGACGAAGAAGCACCGTTGCCACCGTTGCCTCCGCTGCCTCCGCTGCCTCCGCTGCCACTGCCTCCGTTCCCACCAGAGCCAGAGCCGCCATGGCCGCCGGATCCAGATCCAGAATAGCCGGCCGTTGTAGGCTTGGCAGCGCTGGTGCCGGTTGAATTAGTAGGACCCGTGAACGTGCCCGTGGCAGAGGCGGTACCGGAAGAGCTGGATTTCTCGGACTTGGTCTCAAAGGAATTGGGGCAGCTGAGGTCGAAGAGGGGCTGGGTAGACAGGTCCTTGGTGATAGCGAACTTCATCTTATTGTCGGGGTTGGAATCGCGAAGGTTGTACCAGAAAGTGGGAACCTTTTTGAAGAGCCTGCGGCAACCAACCTCGTCCCAGTAGTACTTGGCATTCTCAACAGAAGCGACAGCCTGGTCCCAATCAGGACCAATATAAGGCCAGCCAGTCTCAGTGACCCAGACGGGCTTGCCATTGACAGCAGCGACGGTGGCATCAAACGCACGGTCGAAAAGGTGTCCAGAGTTTTTTATGTCATTATGCTTGTCATTTTCATAGTAGGGGTACTCGTCGACACCAACCCAGTCAACAGCCTCGATGACAGGCTTGATGGACGAGTTAGTCCAGACATCCCAGGTATCGACGTGACCAACGGGAACCTTGCTGAGAGCATTGTCGGCAAAGGCCTTCTTGTAATCGTTGATGAATTTGATGATGTTTTTAGGGCTGTTGCCAACGCCGCCCTTGTTCTTGATTCCAGTGACAGAGTCACGGTACAGATCCTCACTGCCAATGGAAACAGCAATGACCAAGTCGGTGAACTTGGTGCCGTACTTGGAAACAGCCTTCTTCAAGGCGTTGATCTCCTTGTCAATGTTGTCAGTGCCAGAGGCCCAGACACCGAGGAGAATGTTTGTCTTGGTTTCGATGGCAGCCTCGAATGCCTCGATGGGGTCATCCTGAGAGTAGGCTTGGATGTTGGTGTAGAGGCGAACGGAGTTGAAGGTACCGGGAGCTTTGTTCAGATTCTGAGCGGTCTTGAACTCTGCCTCGAAGTCCTTCTTGAACTTGGCAGATCGGTCGGGGAGAGTGGCTCCAGAGTTGAATCCGAGGTAGTTAGGACCAGCGGAAGCGCCAATAGCCAAAGCACTGGCAACAAGGGTTGTTGACAGATGCATGATGAAGGAGATTTGTGTTTTGGAGAAGCTGATTGGTGTCAGGTTTGTCAGGTTCGAGAACTAAAGGAGTGATTTCGGTATGTATTAAATAAGATTCAGCGAGCGAGTGGGCGTATGGTCTGGAGATGGGCGGCAAAAGAACAAAACGAGTGTCTTGATGGAGAGAAACAACGCAATGGTCCTGGAAATTAAGAAAGAAACAAAAAAGGACCAAGAAGAAGAGTTGAAAGGGGTGTAGAGATCAGGAATTCGACACGCGCGAGGCTAACAACTGAGTAAATAGGAGCCCAGATCATGGGATCACGTGAACTGCCAGGGGGTGCACTGCCTCATCCGTGTCCCAAAAGGGTGAATGGGTGATTAGCGGCGGCATGAACGATAAAAGTGGAGTAGTTATGTTATTTTTGTTTGTGTCCTTGTCACGCGTGTACCCAAATAATCCCAGCTATGGAAAGTGATTGACCAATTCATGTCTCCCAACAAGATACCACCAAGGTATAGCACTCCATCTGCTGCAGCCAACGACTTTGAATCAACACTGCAAACAAGAATTGTATCTTATATCGTTAAGAGATCAAAAAATCGGGCCTCCAAATGCGCATGCCTCCTTTTTTTACCTTTTTTTAAACGCGCATAATCTTTGTGTGGTTGGGGGGACCCGATTGTTATAATTGTGATGTGTGATCGCTTATATTGCATATAAAGTACAAGTTACATAGGTACAGGTTATAGGCAGTACTTGCCCTAATATACACTCCACCACGTAATCTAGCTAAAGTAAACCTAATTAGCTATAAAATCTAATACCCCTCCTTAAGCAAGAGCCATAATAGTACTAATTCTAGTAGATTAATTCCTTATCCTATTACCCTTATTAAAACCTAGTAGGAAAAAGAGTAGTAACCTTATTATAATTCTTAATATAATACCTATAATATCCTTATTCTATTCCTTCCTTCCTATAAAGCCTAACTATCTTTATTTACTTCTCTAGTTTAGGCCTTACTAATACCTTTATCCCTAAGTCTACTAGATTTTCTATTTAAGAGATCTAGTTTACCTTAACTATCTCTTCCTAAATTAACTTATAGATCTTTGTTGGAATCACAGGGTTCCTGACGTCAGGATCAATTAGATAGCCTAGGGAATAGGGATGATTCTTCTATTCTAGGCTTAGTATCTAGTTAGAAAGAAGAGAGGAAAAGAGAGGCTTTTCTAGATTATGAAAAGTGGCTATAAACGCAGAGCGTTTGTGGGTTACCTAACTTATAGGTCCTTGCCCTATTAGAGGGTAGGCTTATAGGCCATAAGTAAGGCTCCCTATGTTACACGCGCGCATAGCCCTATAGCCTAATGTTTTACCAGGTAATTACAGCTATATACCGTGATTAATATTATGCTTATTCTAATATTAAAACCTCTTTCTTTTTAATATAATTATTAATATATAATATTAATCTAAGAAAAGAAGAGATAAGGATTAAATAAATATATAATATAAAGAAAGGAATAAATAAATAAAAATAATAGGCATAGGCCTTATCCTTCCCTTCTCCTTACTTACTACTAGTTTTTAATAACTAGCTTCTCTAATCCCCTTTTCTTTCTTTCTTATATAATACTACCTATAGTATTTATAGTTACCTTTTCCCTATCCCTTTATTTAACTATAATATAATATTAAATTATATTCCTAGGAAAGGATTACCTATAATCTCTTTCCCTATAGGTATAATATTAGATTATACCTCCCTATACCCCCTTATACTTCTTTCTCTTTCCCTTAGGACTATATTATCCTAAAGGCTTAAATACCCTTTATTAAAGGGTATTATCTTACCCTTTCTTTAGGGCTATATTACTATAAAGACTTAGGAGAGTACCTTTTTTCCTTTCTCTAGGGCTATATTACCCTAGGGGCCTATAAGGGCACTATTTTATTCTCCTTCTAGGGTAATATTACCCTAGAGGCCTATAAAGGTACTATTTTATTCTCCTTCTAAAGCTAAGTTTAGTTCTAGGATTTATATAAGTAACCTTATATATAGGTAACCTATTCTTCTATCTAGACTATTACTATATTACTTATAATAAACCTCTCTAAGGCCTTATTAGGTATTGCCTTTATAAATATATTTGCTAGGTTATCTTTGCTATTAATCTTTCTAATCTTATAGAGCTTATAGTGTTTATATAATTATTAAAGGGCTATAATATTAATTATTAGCTACTTTTTCTTTATAGTCCTAAGCTTAATAAGGCATTTATATAATAAGTATAAATTAGTATAGACTATAATTAAGATTATAAGGAGATTTAGTTAGTCTATAATTATCTTTAATATTATTATAATTATATAAGCTATATTAATACCTATTACTATACTATAGACCTCTAAAGTAAGTATACTTCTTATAACTCTCTTACTCTTTATTAAGCTATAGTATATAATATTACCTTATACTATAAACTTACTATCTTTATATTCCTTATTAGCTAGGATTAATATATAGCCTAGCTATAAGGTAAAGTCTTAGCTATTAGTAAATAATCTATTAATAAATATAAAGAGCTTTACCTTTATAAGATTAAGTAGTATAAATATTAATCCTTAATCTAGATAATCTATTTACTACTTAATATAGTAATTAAGTTCTTTAACATTCTTAATAGTTAGCTCTTAGTATTATATAGTAATAAAGAGGTTAAAGCTTACCTTAGGTTAGTAGATTAAAGTAATATAGGTACCTTAAGCCCTTTACTTAATATACTTCTTTATTAGCTTTTCTAGTAGGATTAATTAAAGCTTATTACTTTACCCTTTTTATTATATCTTAATAGTATTATTAATTAGTTAAATAATTCTACTATTAAATATAAGAGGATTATTAGGCTTAATAAATTACTTTAGTTTTATAGCAAATTTAGTAGTAATTAATTAATCTTCTTCTAGCTATAAGAATCTCTTATCTAATAGACTAAGAGTATTATTAGTCTATATTCCTATATATCTAAAGTAAAGGCTTTTAGCGGATATTACTAGTAAGTATAGATTATAACTTAATATTATTATCTAAAGATTCTCTTTATAATACTTATAGTAAGTTACCTACTAATATATACTAGCCTTTGTAATACTATAAAGAGGCTTAATAACTCTTATAATTATATTCTTAAGGTATTAATTATAAATTTAGATAGGGAGTTAGGTAAGGATTATTTAATTTAGTAGCGTCTAGGATTATATATATGCTTATATAATATCTTAAATCTATAGAAGAAGTCCTTTACTAAGAAAGGAGAGAGTAATTATAAGGATTAGACACTAGCTTACTCTCTAGATTATTAGGGCCTATATAAGAATTACTTACTTTACTTTATTACTAAAGCCTTAGATAATAAGCCTTAATTTCTTATATAGTTAGCCTATCTTTCCTTTTATCTTTTAATAATATAGGAATTAAAGATTTAAATCCCTTAGTGCTTTCTTTTATTAAAGGTAGTAAATTTAAATATACCTTAATTAATTAAAGTATTAATCTTAGCTTTTATTAAGAGTTTAAAGGGTTTACTAGGGATTATAATAGTACCTTCTTTATATAATTAAATTATAAGCTTAAAGTCTACCTTCTCTTTACTTAATAGGAAAGTCTTAGGGTTATTTACTAATTAATCTACTTAATTAATAATTACTAAAGGGTTCTTTTAGGGTCTTCTAGGCCTTCTCTTTAGGGAAACTAAAGGCACTATATTTTTAATTTATACTTCTTAGTTCTCTCCCTTAATTACCTTTAGATTAATACCTCCTTCTAGTAATAGCTTCTCCCTATTAAGGTCTTTATTATAGGGCTTAATAGAGGTTAATCTAAAGACTTTAGGGCCTTAGAGAAGGTTAAGGATATAGCTCTCTTTATTTATTATAAGGAGCTTATATAGGCCTTATTATCCTTCTTTTTCTTACTATATAAGTATAGGTAAGGTAAGTAAAAGTTTAAGAGTTAGTAAGGTATTAGGGCTATTTCTTATAGTAAGGGCTTTATTAACTTTTTATAGGGTATATAATCTTTTAATCTCTTTTATTACCTTCTATATTATAAGGGCTTATTACTTAATATTAGGTAATAAAGGGGATTTATTAACTATTTATAAATAAGCGCTAAAGACTAGGAGGGTTAGGATAATGCTATTTAGGCCTATAGTGTTATTAAGGGCTTTTATAGCTATTTACAAGGCTATAGCTTTAGGCATTATTAGATATTTATATTAGATAATATTATAGGCTCTTTAGAGCAGCCTATAATACCTCTTAACCTTACTAATGCTATAGTATGCCTTAATAAGGACTTCTTTAATTAAGATTAATATTAAAGCTATAAATTAGCAGAATTCCTTGCTTCTAAACGTTATGCTAGCATTAGTTATAATCTAATCTAGAGAACCTTAGTAGGTATTAATCTAGTATAGTTAAAAGGCTTCCTATATTACTTTTACTATAATATCCTTAAGAAATCTAGCTATATTAAATAATATAGCTATATTAATAGCGTAAAGAATAAGGTAGTTACTATTAAGATATATAATATCTATAATTACTTTATAATTAAAGTTATATTTATCCTTAAGGGTAAATTTAAAGTAATATAGGTTATTTACATTTATTTAATATTAGTAGCAAATCCTTATTAATTATCTAATAGTTTTGTAATTTACCTTATAGCTTAATTTAGAAAGCATATTATAAAGTTAGTAAATAGAAGGGTAACTAAATTAGTAATATAAGTGCTATAGTTTAACCTTAGTTAAATAGCTCTAAGTAATTAATCTTTCTTTTTATAGAAGCATTTATAGATATCTCTATTTATATATAATAGGGACTTTAATATTGCCTTATTAGAGGATATTCTAAGAGATATAGAAGTTAATCTTAAGGTAATCTATATCTATAAGATATAGTAAGAAGGGAGTGTTTATAGGTATTATATAAAATAGGATAATACTAAAAGGGGTAGGTATATTAATTAATCTAATTAAGGGGATTAGGCTTTTACTTCTAAATCTAATTATTACCTCTCTAGCTTTAGATTTATTAAGCTAGATCTTAGGGATTAACTACTATAGAGTAAGAAATTAGGGGTGCCTTACTAATAAGTAGCCTATAGCGCTAGTATTAGGAATTATGCCTTAGAATATACCTAAAGAGTAGTGGTCTTTAAGAAGAAAGGTATTTAAAGCTTCCTTTAGTTATTAGAGATTAAATAGATTCTCCTTTATAAGGGTATAGGTAGCTGCTTAATTTATAAGAATCTTTATACCTTATATAAAGAAGCTTATAGGTATTTTACTTTCTTTACCTTCTTCCTTAAATCTAAGTTTTATTATATAGGTAGAAATCTTATCTTCTTTAAAGGGAATACTATTATTCTCTTTACCTTTATACTAGTTAAGAAAAGTATTATAGGAAGGGGTTATTAGTTCTATAAGGTAGTAATTCTTAAAGCATTAATATACCTTTTTACGTTTCTCTTTAAAGTATTTAGTTAACTAATAACCTTCTTTACTATATATATAGTATTTCTTAGTATATAGAATACTTCTAGTGCCTTAGGAGCGTGATTATCTATAATAAGCTTCCTTACTATATCTATTATACTTTTAATTAGTCTAGTACTACTCTTTTATATTAGGCATTAATAGGAATTAATACCTTTTATTTAACTCTTCTATAGTTATTTAGATTAATATCCTTATATATTTATAGAATTATTATAGATTAGTAAGAGGGTTAATAAGGTAAGTTCTATATTCTATAATACTATAGTATATAGAGATTAATTAATTCTAAAGCGCTCTTTTAGATTAGGTAATATCTAGGACTACTTACTAAAGATTTGTAAGCTTTATAATAAGTTCTTTAAAGTAGTTAAGTTTTAACTTCTCTAGGTTCTCTTATATAATTTATTATAGCTTTATATTTTACTACTTAAGGAGATATCTTTACTTTATATTATTAGTCTTAAACCTTTATTTAATCTAATTAATAAGAGTCTTAAGGTCTTAGGGATTATTTAGCTTATATAAATACTTATAATAGTATATTAGGGCCTTTCCTTTAAGTATAGCCTTTAGAGTATATCTAGCTTTATAGGGTCTAATACCTAGTATCTTATATTTCCCCTAGAAGATTATTAACTTTAAGTTAAAGACCTTATAGTTATTTATACTATATTAAATATTCCTTATATATAGCTTTATAAGATTAATTATTTACTTTAGGGTAAGTCTTAATATTCTAGGTATTAAGGGAGATATAAGCTATATTAGGTAGAAGTATACTTATCTAAGGGGAAAAGGTACTCTAGGAAATATAGGAGGTAGTATGTCTTATCTTAGTGTAGGATACCTTTATTAAGGGCTATCCTAAGGGTTATTATTTAGTTAACCTAATAGTATTAGGCTAGGGGAATAATATTAATAGGTTTTAGGGGTTTATTAATTATACTACTAATAGTATTATAATCTTAACCTAATTAAAGGGATTAGTAAAAGGTTATTAAGGAAGTCTTATTTTATAGTGTGTTTTTAGAAAGGTATATACTTCCTTATAGCTTCCTATATCTTTTCTTCTTACTAATTATAAAATCCCTTATAATTTATAACTTCCTTAAGCATTAAGGTAGTTTTCTAGCAGGCTATTAGATCTATATATATGCTATAGAAGAAGAGGAAATCACAGAGGTATTTAGTAACTATTTAGTCTATAGTTACAAATACCTCTCTTATCTATCTATTAAAGTCTTTGCTAAAGTTAGTAAATAGACTTCTTATAATAAGACCTTCTAATTTATAAGTTATTATCTTAATAAGAATATAAGCTATAATAGCTTTAGGGTTATTATGTTTATTAAGATTAAATAATTTTACTTATTATAGTGCTTCTTATATAATATAATTATATATCTCTAGTGGGATATATCTTAGAAGAGGGTTATTAACTTATAAACCTTTACCTTTCTAGTCTCTTCTAACTTTAGTGCCTTCTTTAGCATTACTAAACTTAGAGTTAGAGAGAGGGGCTTTTAACTACTTTATTTATTAAAAAGCTTTTAATCCTCTTATCTTTATTATAAAAAACTATAAAAGAGAGATATAGGATTAGGGAAATAGGGCTTTTATATAATAGGTTAAAGGATTATAGGTATAGCTATTATCTTTATCTCTTAAGGGTTCTTAGGATATTAGATCTCAGGAGTAGTAAGTTCCTTTCTTATTATAAGAGAGTGCTTTCTAAGGGTTAGGTATATAGTAGAATATGCTAATTAAATAGTTAAGGATAGGTTAGACTAGTTACTAACTAGGCCTTAATCTTTTAATAGCTTTAAAGTCTTTATAAGGTCTTAGAATATTAGATCTTAGAAGGTATAAACTCCTTTCTTATTATAAGAGAATACTTAAACTTCCTTAGCATAACTATATTACTTTTAGCAGCTCTTTTATTATATAGAGTAGGTTTATAGTATAGTTATCTCTTCTAATTAACCTTACTAATCTATAGTTATAAAAAACTATATAGTTATCTATAAAGTTAACCACTAATTAGTGTTAGAATTATAGGGTTTCTAATATTAGGATTAATTAGATAGCCTAGGGAATAGGGATAATTCTTCTATTCTAGGCTTAGTATCTAGTTAGAAAGAAGAGAGGAAAAGAGAGGCTTTTCTAGATTATAAAAAGTAGCTATAAACGCAGAGCATTTATAGGTTACCTAACTTATAGGTCCTTGCCCTATTAGAGGGCAGGCTTATAGGCTATAAGTAGGGCTCCTTGCGTTACACGCGCGCGTGGCCCCGTGGCCTAACGTTTTGCCAGGTAATTGCGGCTGCATGCCGCGATTAATATCATGCTTATTCCAACAATCTTATAATACTAAATTTAAATATATTTTATTTATTTATAGAATTTCGCGTTATTTAAGATTATTTAGGCGCTAGTATTATTTATATATAGCTATAGAGATACTTATTATTTATGAATTTCCCTTATTAACCCTTCTAGATATATAGCTTCTAGGCCTACGCTAAAGAGTCTAA
The DNA here is from genome assembly GCA_022702365.1 of Epichloe sibirici. Lineage (NCBI taxonomy): Eukaryota > Fungi > Ascomycota > Sordariomycetes > Hypocreales > Clavicipitaceae > Epichloe > Epichloe sibirici. Next base: position 211,400 of record JALAAE010000001.1, on the reverse strand, counting down.
TATATTCTACTTTAGTGCTTAAGATTATAACTATACTCTATTTCTTACTTTTCTAACTAATTATAGCTCTAGCTAGTAGGAAGATATAGTAGTTAATAGATTTAGAGTTACTCTTATTATATGCCTATTTAGCATCTAAGAAGCCTATAATCTTATTATTTTATATACTATTAAAGGTTAGGACTAGATTAATTATAAACTTAATATATTATAGCACTTGTTTTACTACTAAGAGATACCTTGCTACTAGGTTAGTTATAAATCTACTTAGCTTTGCTACTAGATATAAAAGGTTAATTTAAGTGCTAATTATTATAAATATTAGCGTTCTAAGAATATATTAAAAGAGAAGTTAATTATCTTTATAGCACTCCTTACCCTTTATATAGGGCTCTAGTATTTCTAATGTATTTATAGGAGTATTCTAGGTCTTAGAGTTTTCTATGTTTAGTTACCTTAGTAACCTTTCTAGGTATAGCTTCTATAAGAGAGTAATAGTCCTTTTCTCTTAATCTCTAGTAATTACTATGCCTAGGAAGTATTACGCTAGACTAAGGTTAGTTATCTTAAATTTCTTAGCTAATCTTACTTTAACTTTCCTAATTTCTTTAATATTAAGTCTAAAGAATAGCATATTATCTACATAGATAGTAATAATTATATTATCCTTATAAAAGATTACCTTATTAAACTTTAACTAGGTAAATCCTATAGTAATAAGCTTAGTAGATAGCGTTTTAAACTATACTTATAGGGCTTACTTTAGACTATATAGTGCCTTTAGGAGCCTGCATATTTTGCCCTTTTATTTAAAGCCTTTAGGGAGCTTTATATAAATAGTTTCCTTTACTATTCTATATAGGAAGGCTATCTTTATATCTATCTATTTAATTTCCTAGCTAAGTAACGCAGCTAGTGTAAACAGTAGTTAGTATATATTTTATTTAACTATAAACATAAAAGTCTTATTATAGTTAATCCTATATTCCTATTTAAAGCCTTATATAACCTAGTAAGCCTTGTATTGCTTTATATTACCTAATAGACTAAGTTTAGCCTTAAAGACCTATTTACTAGATAGGATATATTAGATATTATTAATATCTATAACTTTAAAGGTATTATTCTTAATTAGCGCTTTATATTCCTCTTTAGTAGCTTTCTTCTATTTTAACTAATTTCCTAATTACTATACCTCTTTATAAGACTTAGGTTTATCTTCCTTAAGAGATTTATTTAGTGTAGTTAGGTATGCTATAAGCAGAGGTATAATATTATTTAGTGCTATTAGTATGCCCTAAAATTTATCTAGAAAGGCTAGTTCCTATAGTCTAAGTTTAGGATAATTTACTTTAAGCTTAGGGTGCTTTTACTTCCTAAACTTAAGGGTTATTAAGTAGTATATTAAAGGATTATCTAGTAGATAATTAATTATCTTAGTCCCTTCCTAGAACCTTACCTACTACTTTACTACTTTACTACTTTATTAGATTACTAAATAGATTATTTTTAACTCTATTTCCCCTCCTTAACCTAATTAGTAAGCTTTTCTACTATTAATTACTCTTATAGATTAAGCTATAGAAAGTGTTTAAGTTAATTAAGTAATAGTATCTCTTCTACATATAGAGATGCTAGTAAGTTAGCGCTATGCTAAGGGAGCTTAAATTCTGCCTTTAGGTTAATTTAAGTTTATTTATTAAAGGTAATCTCTTTTACTTATTTAACTAGTCCTATAATTAGGTTCTAAAGTTAGTAAATATTATTAGCTTTATAACCTATAAGAAAGCAAAGATATATTCTATTATTAAGTTTCTTTAGATATTTTACTTTAGGTACTAGCTTATATACTTAGTAGCTAAGTTATCTAAGGTATTCTATATAGGGCTTAATTCCTAACCACGCTTTATATAGGGTTATTCTATTAAGTATACTATAAGGAGAGCACTCCTATATATAGATAACTACCTATAGAATCTCTCCTTAGAGTTCTTTTAAGAGCTTACTATTATAGAAGATAGCTCTAACTCTATTCTAAATAGTAAGATACACATACTCTATTAGATTATAGTTTAGTTAATATACTACTATCTATTTAGGTATAATCCCTTTCTATTTAAAGAAGTTTAGAAGGACTATATTCTTAAACTCTCCTCTATTATCTAGTCTATACTACTAAATATAACTAGAGGTTTAAGCTTTTACTATAGTAATATCTACCTAAATATAGGCTATTACCTATAATTTCTCCCTTAATAGGTATGCTTAGGGCTTCTTTATTAGGTTATTAATAATTAATAGGTAGTACTTCTCTCTAACTAGAGTTTAAGGCTTAATTAGGCTACCTAGGTTAGCTATCTATCTTTAACCACAATTAAGTGCCTTATATACTATTACTTAGGCATTTTATGCCTTTCCCTTTCCTATAGTATATACTTTATAAGGGCTAGCCTATTTATTTATAATTTAAATACCTAGGTTATTCGCTAGCTTAATGTAGTTAGCATAATTTAAATAACCTATTCTAAGATAAAAGACCTATAATAGTATAGTCTCTATTATATAGGATACTAGAAAGGCAGCTAGATTATTAATAACTTTAGGTATATCCTAGTAATACATAGTCTCTATATAAGAGTAGTCTAGGTATCTAAATCTACTATAAGTTATTCTATAGATTACTAGGCTATTATTATATCTAACCTCTATATTATTATGCGTTTAAAGGTATAAGAAGCTAGATTACTTAGTAAATACGCTAATAGATAAGAGATTTATAGGCAGTGTTAGTATAAAGAGAACTTACTATAGGTAGATTAGCTTTAAATTCTAAACGCATTATACCACTAAGGGCACTTTTCCACTACTAAGTGCATAGGTACCTTTACTAACGCTATTTATTAGTATTAGGGTAGTAAATTCCTTATATGTTGGAATCATAGGGTTCCTAACGTTAGGATTAATTGGATAGCCTAGGGAATAGGTATAATTCTTCTATTCTAGGCTTTGTATCTAATTCAAAAGAAGAGAGGAAAAGAGAGGCTTTTCCGGATCGTAAAAAGTAGCTATAAACGCAGAGCGTTTGTGGGTTACCTAACTTATAGGTCCTTGCCCTATTAGAAGGCAGGCTTATAGGCTATAAGTAGAGCTCCTTGCGTTACGCGCGCGCGTAGCCCTATGGCCTAATGTTTTACTAGGTAATTGCGGCTACGTGCTATGATTAATATTATGCTTATTCTAACATTAGAATCTCTTTCTTTTTAATATAATTATTAATATATAATATTAATCTAAGAAGAGAAGAGATAAGGATTAAATAAATATATAATATAAAGAAAGGAATAAATAAATAAAAGTAATAAGCATAGGCCTTATCCTCCCCTTCTCCCTACTTACCGCTAGTTTTTAATAACTAGCTTCTTTAATCCCCTTTCCTTTTTCCTTATGATACTACCTATAGTATCTATAGTTACCTTTCCCCTATCCCTTTATTTAACTATAATATAATATTAAATTATATTCCTAGGGAAGGGTTACCTATAATCTCTTCCTATAGGTATAATATTAGATTATACCTTTTTATACTCCCTTATACTCCCTCCTTTTTTCCCCTAGGACTATACTATTAATTATTAGCTACTTCTCCTTTATAGTCCTAAGCTTAATAAGGTATTTATATAATAAGTATAAATTAGTATAGACTATAATTAGGATTATAGGGAGATTTAATTAGTCTATAATTATCTTTAGCGTTATTATAATTACGTAAGCTATATTAATGCCTACTACTATACTATAGACCTTTAAAGTAAGTATACTTCTTATAACTCTCTTACTCTTTATTAAGCTATAGTGTATAATATTACCTTATACTATAAACTTACTATCTTTATATTCCTTATTAGCTAGGATTAATACATAGCCTAGCTATAAGGTAAAGTCTTAGTTATTAGCAAATAATCTATTAATAAATATAAAAAGCTTTGCCTTTATAAGATTAAGTAGTATAAATATTAATTCTTAATCTAGATAATCTATTTGCTACTTAATATAGTAATTAAGTTCTTTAATATTCTTAATAGTTAGCTCTTAGTATTACATAGTAATAGAGAGGTTAAAGCTTGCCTTAGGTTAGTAGATTAAAGCAATATAGGTACCTTAAGCCCTTTACTTAATATACTTCTTTATTAACTCTTCTAGTGGGATTAATTAAAGCTTATTACTTTGCCCTTTCTACTATATCTTAATAGTATTATTAGTTAGTTAAATAATTCTACTATTAAATATAAGGGGATTATTAGGCTTAATAAATTACTTTAGTTTTATAGCGAATTTAGCAGTAATTAATTAATCTTCTAGCTATAAGAATCTCTTATCTAATAGACTAAGAGTATTATTAGTCTGCATTCCTATATATCTAAAGTAAAGGCTTTTAGCGGATGTTACTAGTAAGCATAGATTATAACTTAATGTTATTATCTAGAGATTCTCTCTATAGTGCTTATAGTAAGTTACTTACTAATGTATACTAGCCTTTATAATGCTATAAAGAGGCTTAATAACTCTTATAATTATGTTCTTAGGGTATTAATTACGAATTTAGATAGGGAGTTAGGTAAGGATTGTTTAATTTAGCAGCGTCTAGGATTATATATATACCTATGTAATGTCTTAAATCTATAAAAGAAGTCCTTTACTAAGAAAAGAGAGAGTAATTATAAGGATTAGATGCTGGCTTACTCTCTGGATTATTAAGGCCTATGTGAGAATTACTTGCTTTGCTTTATTGCTAAAGCCTTAGATAATAAGCCTTAATTTCTTATATAGTTAGCCTATCTTTCCTTTTACCTTATTAATAATATAGGAATTAAAGATTTAAATCCCTTAGTGCTTTCTCTTATTAAAGGTAGTAAATTTAAATATACCTTAATTAATTAAAGTATTAATCTTAGTTTTTATTAAGAGTTTAAAGGGGTTTGCCAGGGGTTATAATAGTGCCTTCTCTACGTAATTAAATTACAAGCTTAAAGTTTGCCTTCTCTTTGCTTAATAGGAAAGTCTTAGGGTTATCTGCTAATTAATCTGCCTAATTAATAATTACTAGAGGGTTCTTTTAGGGCCTTCTAGGCCTTTTCTTTAGGGGAACTAGAGGCACTATGTTTTTAATTTATATCTCTTAGTTCTCCCCTTAATTACCTCTAGATTAATGCCTCTTCTAGTAATAGCTTCTCCTATTAGGGTCTTTATTATAAGGCTTAATAAAGATTAATCTAAAGACTTTAAGGCCTTATAAAAGGTTAAGGGTATAGCTCTCTCTATCTATTATAAGGAGCTTATATAGGCCTTGCTATCCTACTTTTTTTGCTATATAAGTATAGGTAAGGTAAGCGAGAGTTTAAGAGTTAGTAAGGTATTAGGGCTATTTCTTATGGTAAGGGCTTTATTAACTTTTTATAGATAGGGTATGTAATCTTTTAATCTCTTTTATTACCTTTTACACTATAAGGGCTTATTGCTTAATATTAGGTAATAGAGGGGATTTGTTAACTATTTGTAAATAAGCGCTAAAGACTAAGAGAGTTAGGATAATACTATTTAGGCCTATAGTGTTATTAAGGGCTTTTATAGCTATTTACAAGGCTATAGCTTTAGGCATTATTAGACATTCACGTTAGATAATATTATAGGCTCTTTAGAGCAGCTTATAATACCTTTTAACCTTGCTAATACTATGGTATGCCTTAATAAGGACTTCTTTAATTAAGATTAATATTAAAGCTATAAATTAGCAGAATTCCTTGCTTCTAAACGTTATACTAGCATTAGTTATAATCTAATCTAAAGGACCTTAGTAGGTGTTAATCTAGCATAGTTAAAGGGCTTCCTATATTGCTTTTACTATAATATTCTTAAGAAATCTAGCTATATTAAATAACGTAGCTATATTAATAGTATAAAGGATAGGGCGGTTGCTATTAAGATATATAATATCTATAATTACTTTATAATTAAAGTTATATTTATTCTTAAGGGTAAATTTAAAGCAATATAGGTTATCTATATTTAGTTAATATTAGTAGCAGATCCTTATTAATTATCTAATAGTTTTATAATCTACCTTATAGCCTAATTTAGAAAGCATATTATAAAGTTAGCGGATAGAAGGGTAACTAAATTAGTAATGTAAGCGCTGTAGTTTAACCTTGGTTAAATAGCTCTAAGCAATTAATCTTTCTTTTTATAAAAGCATTTATAGATATCCCTATTTATATATAATAGGGACTTTAATATTGCCTTATTAGAGGATATTCTAAGAGATATAAAAGTTAATCTTAAGGTAATCTATATCTATAAGATATAGCAAGAAGGGAGTGTTTATAGGTATTATATAAAATAGGATAATACTAAAAGGAGTAGGTATATTAATTAATCTAATAAAGAGGATTAGTTTTCCACTTCTAAATCTAATTATTACCTCTCTAGCTCTAGATTTATTAAGCTAGATCTTAGGGATTAACTATTATAGAGTAAGAAATTAGGGGTGCCTTACTAATAAGTAGCCTATAGCCCTAGTGTTAGGAATTATATCTTAGAATATACCTAAAGAGTAATAGTCTTGAAGAAGAAAGGCAGTTAGAGCTTCCTTTAGTTATTAGAGATTAAATAGATCCTTCTTTATAAGGGTATAGGTAGCTGCTTAATTCGTAAGAATCTCTATAGTTATATAACTATTAATAGTTATACCTTATATAAAGAAGCTTATAAGTATTTTACTTTCTTTACCTTCTTCCTTAAAACTAAGTTCTATTATATAAGTAAAAATCTTATTTTCTATAGAGGGAATACTATTATCCTCTTTACCTTTATACTAGTTAAGGAAAGCATTATAGAAAGGGGTTATTAGTTCTATAAGGTAGTGGTTCTTAAAGTGTTAATATGCCTTTCTATATTTCTCTTTAGAGTGTTTAGTTAACTAATAACCTTCTTTACTGTATATATAGCATTTCTTAGTATATAGAATACTCCTAGTGCCTTAGGAGCATAATTATCTATAATAGGCTTCCTTACTATATTTATTATACTTTTAATTAGTCTAGTACTGCTCTTTTACATTAGGCATTAATAGGAATTAGTGCCTTTTATTTAACTCTTCTATAGTTATTTAGATTAATATCCTTATATATTCGTAGAATTATTATAGATTAGCAAGAGGGTTAATAAGGTAAGTTCTACATTCTATAATACTATAGTATACAGAGATTAATTAATTCTAAAGCGCTCTTTTAGATTAGGTAATATCTAGGACTGCTTACTAAAGATTTATAAGCTTTATAATAAGTTCTTTAAAGTAGTTAAGTTTTAACTTCTCTAGGTTCTCTTATATAATTTATTATAGCTTTATGTTTTGCTACTTAAGGAGATATCTTTACTTTATATTATTAGTCTTAAATCTTTATTTAATCTAATTAATAAGAGTCTTAAGGTCTTAGGGATTATTTAGCTTATATAGATATTTATAATAGTATATTAGGGCCTTTCCTTTAAGCATAGCCTTTAGAGTATATCTAGCTTTATAGGGTCTAATGCCTAGTATCTTATATTTCCCCTAGAAGATTATTAACTTTAAGTTATAAACCTTATAGTTATCTATGCTATATTAAATATCGCTTATATATAGCTTTGCGAGATTAATTATTTACTTTAGGGTAGGTCTTAATATTCTAGGCATTAAGGGAGATATAAGCTATGTTAGGTAGAAGTGTGCTTATCTAAGGGGAAAAGGTGCTCTAGGAGATATAAGAGGTAGCATATCCTATCTTAGTGTAAGATACCTTTATTAAGGGCTATCCTAAGGGTTATTATTTAGTTAGCCTAATAGTATTAGGCTAGGGGAATAACATTAATAGGTTTTAGGGGTCTATTAATTATACTATTAATAGTATTATAATCTTAACCTAATTAAAGGGATTAGTAAAAGGTTATTAAGGAAGTCTTATTCTATAGTGTGTTTTTAGAAGGGTGTATACTTCCTTATAGCTTCCTATATCTCTTCTTCTTACTAATTATAAAATCCCTTATAATTTATAACTTCCTTAAGCATTAAGGTAGTCTTCTAGCAGGCTATTAGATCTATGTATACGCTATAGAAGAAGAGAAAATCATAGAGGTATTTAGTAACTATTTAGTCTATAGTTACAAATACCTCTCTTATTTATCTATTAAAGTCTTTACTAAAGTTAGTAAATAGACTTCTTATAATAAGACCTTCTAATTTGTAAGTTACTATCTTAATAAGAATATAAGCTATAATGGCTTTAGGGTTATTATATTTATTAAGATTAAATAATTTCACTTATTATAGTGCTTCTTATATAATATAATTATGTATCTTTAGTAGGATATATCTTAGAAGGGGGTTATTAACTTATAGACCTTTACCCTTCTAGTCTCTTCTAATTTTAGTGCCTTCTTTAGCATTACTAAACTTAGAGTTAGAGAGAGGGGCTTTTAACTACTTTATTTATTAAAAAGCTTTTAATCCTCTTATCTCTATTATAGAAAACTATAAAAAGGAGATATAGGATTAGGGGAATAAGGCTTTTATATAATAGGTTAAAGGATTATAAGCATAGCTATTATCTTTATTCCTTAGGGGTTCTTAGGATATTAGATCTTAGGAGTAGTAAGTTCCTTTCTTATTATAAGAGAGTGCTTTCTAAGGGTTAGGTATATAGTAGAATACGCTAATTAAATAGTTAAGAATAGGTTAAACTAGTTACTAACTAGGCCTTAATCTTTTAATAGCTTTAAAGTCTTTATAGGGTCTTAGGATATTAGATCTTAGGAGGTATAAACTCCTTTCTTATTATAAAAGAATACTTAAACTTCCTTAGCATAACTATATTGCTTTTAGTAGCTCTCCTATTATATAAAGCAGGTTTATAGTATAGTTATCTCTTCTAATTAACCTTACTAATCTATAGTTATAAAAAACTATATAGTTATCTATAAAGTTAACTACTAATTAGTATTAGAATTATAGGGTTCCTAATATTAGGATTAATTAGATAGCCTAGGGAATAGGAATAATTCTTCTATTCTAGGCTTTATATCTAATTTAAAAGAAGAGAGGAAAAGAGAGGCTTTTCTAGATTATAAAAAGTGGCTATAAACGTAGAGCGTTTGTAAGTTACCTAACTTATAGGTCCTTGCCCTATTAGAAGGCAGGCTTATAGGCTATAAGTGGGGCTCCCTGCGTTACGCGTGCGCGTGGCCCCGCGGCCTGACGTTTTGCCGGGTAATTGCGGCTGCGTGCCGCGATTGATATCATGCTTATTCCAACATTATAGTTACTAAATATATACTAATTATAATAGATATAGTATTTAGTAGTATTATTAAAGATCTAATCTAGGCTCCTAGCATTAGTGTTTTAACTATTAATTTTTATATTAAAGATTATAGGGGTATAAATATCTGCTATAAAGAATTCACTAAGGTCTTATAGCTACGCTAGAAAGGCATCTACCTTATTTTCTAGCACATCAGCATCCGCATTATATACTAATAGTTTCTTAGCAGCCTTACTAGCCTTCTATTTGTTTAGTATATTACATTTACTATTATTATAATTACTAGGGGTTACGATCTAACTATAGATAAAGCAAACCTTCTAATATAGTCCCTTATAGTTAGTTAGTTTCTAGAGTTTTATGCGCTTCTATAGCTATATTAAATCGTTTATATCTTTTCTATGTTTATTACTAGCGTAAGATATATATACTATGCTGCTAGTAATAGTATTACCTATATAGCCTAATATTTTCTTCTTAGTCTATAGGCATTAATACTTATCTTAAGCTAGCTCTATAAGTATATTAAGGGTAATATTAATGCTATTTCTAATACCTACTATCCTATATTACTAGAAAATTTATAATTAAAAGATACTAAATATGTTACTTCGGTTACTTAGGAACTATAGTTAATAAAGCTCTTTAGGCATCTTCTAGTCTAGTTATATTTACTTAAGTTTATAAAGTCTCTCCTTAAAGGCTTATATAAAGTCTTAAATATTACTATGCTTCTATAGAGTATTTATAATAAGGCCTATCATAACCTTACCTAGTATATTTATACTATGCTATTAACTAACCTTTTGCAGTATTATATAGGCCTTATAGGCTTTAGTTATATTCTTAATTTTCTCCCCTATATAGGGTAAGTATTATCTATAAATTCTAGTAAGTAAATTATAATTCCTATACTTCTAGAATATAAGTTACTTAATATATTTATTTTATACTACTACTAAGCATAGTTCTATAAGTGCTATAGGTATTAGAGTACCTTTAAGAATTAGAGTTATAAATTTAGCTATTATAGTGTTCTTTAGTACTTTATCCTATTTTACCTAGTTTTCTAATCCTTTAAGCTTAATAATACTAGAGTAGTTTAAGCTACTTTTACAGGCCTTTAATACTATATTCTAGACTTTAAAGTTATTAGGATCTAGGCATAGTACCTCCTTATTTTTAGTAAGAGTTTATAGGTTTTAAGATTATATAGCTATTATTAGCGGTCTATTTTATTAAGGTCTAACCACTAGGGATTTATTCCTAGTAGTCTCTAATATACTTATATATAGGATACTTCTATTTAATAGTAACTATTATTATTATATTTAATAGCGGTTAAATTATTCTATATAGCCTAGTTCCTAGTTATAGTTATTATTATTATTAGGTAAGTATTATATATAGTATTAGAGTATTTAATTTTATAGTGTATATATTTTACTTTTAGCCTTTTCTAAACTTAGAGAAATGCTATAATAAATATTATAAAGCTTGCTCTCTAAGATTAGTATATTATTAATATTAGCATTTCTTAGGTCTTAGGGCATTGTCCTAGGGATATATTCTAAGCTACTATTAGTGCTTAGTAAGGAGTTTACTATAAAGGATTATAAACTATAGGCCCTATTACCTTACTAAATATAGCTAGTACCTCTAAAGGTTATTGTTAGAACAAGCATGATATCAATCGTGGCACGCAGCCGCAATTACCTGGCAAAACGTTAGGCCGCGGGGCCACGCGCGTGCGTAACGTAGGGAGCCCTACTTATAGCCTATAAGCCTGCCTTCTAATAGGGCAAGGACCTATAAGTTAGGTAACCTATAAATGCTCTGCGTTTATAGCCACTTTTTATAATCTAGAAAAGCCTCTCTTTTCCTCTCTTCTTTTAAATTAAATACTAAGCCTAGAATAGAAAAGTTATACCTATTCCCTAGGCTATCTAATTAATCCTAATATTAGGAACCCTATAATTCTAATACTAATTAGTAGTTAACTTTATAGATAACTATATGGTTTTTTATAACTATAGATTAGTAAGGTTAATTAGAAGAGATAACTATACTATAAACCCGCTTTATATAATAAAAGAGCTACTAAAAGTAATATAGTTATGCTAAGGAAGTTTAAGTATTCTCTTATAATAAGAAAGGAGTTTATACCTCCTAAGATCTAATATCCTAAGACCCTATAAAGACTTTAAAGCTATTAAAAGATTAAGGCCTAGTTAGTAACTAGTCTAACCTATCCTTAACTATTTAATTAGCGTGTTTTACTATATACCTAACCCTTAGAAGGCACTCTCTTATAATAAGAAAGGAACTTACTACTCCTAAGATCTAATATCCTAAGAACCCCTAAGGGATAAAGATAATAGCTATGCCTATAATCCTTTAACCTATTATATAAAAGCCCTATTCCCCTAATCCTATATCTCCCTTCTATAGTTTTCTATAATAAAAATAAGAGAATTAAAAGCTCTTTAATAAATAGAGTAGTTAAAAGCCTCTCTCTCTAACTCTAAGTTTAGTAATGCTAAAGAAGGTACTAAAATTAGAAGAGACTAGAAGGGTAAAGGTCTATAAGTTAATAACCCCCTTCTAAGATATATCCCGCTAGAGATATATAATTATATTACGTAAGAAGCACTATAATAAGTAAAATTATTTAATCTTAATAAACATAATAACCCTAAAGCTATTATAGCTTATATTCTTATTAAGATATATATATATTATTTACGCTAGCTAGCTCTATGTATAGCTAGTACTAGTACTCTAGCTGCTTAGTTAAAAGGGAAAACCCTTAATTAGGAAGAAAAACCCCTTTGCATCTGTGATTAGGCTGACGCTAACCCTAACCCAGGCCTGCGTCGCTTTGTGTGTGGCTAGTTATAGGTGTTTATTACTAGCTTATGCTAGCCTTATCCTATTAGAAACAAAAGAAAGAAAAAATAAGGAAAATAGGGTCCCTAGCCCTCTTTAACTCTAGTCTAACCCTACTCTATTTCTATTCTAGACCTCCTCTCTTTACCCTATAGTATAGTAGACTTAGCTTTATAGTAGTAATTTACTTTTAGTTTACTTTTTAGCTAGCTTCTCTATAGCCCTACTTTTTAGCTATCTCTGGCCTAGTTCTAGCCTATTAGTCTTATAAAGCCTAAGCACCTAGTGTTATTTGCCCTTTATAAGGGGAGGATAGTCCTAATTTAGGCCTTAGGCATTTCTAGGCCTAGGTTACTTATGTGTTATCTAGTTAATTTTTTATCTTATATTTTTATTTTCTAGTTAGTATCTCTAATTTATCCCCCCTTCCCTTATATAAGTATAAGAGAGGGCTTCTCCCCCTAGAGGGGTTTAACTTCTTTTCTCTTCTTTTATTAAACTTCCTATAGGTTCTTTTTCTCTTTAGAGCTATTTAAGGCTCTCCTAGGCTAGTTTTGGTTTAATTACTAATGTTTATTATAGGCTATATATAATTCTAGTATAATAGCATTAGAAGCTATAAGTATTCTAGTATTTATGCTATTCTAATTCTAACCTACCTAAGAGACTATAGATTTAGAACGGTACCTAAGGAAATCCCTAACTAAGAAGCAGCTAGAGTAGGCTATAGCAAAGGATTTAAAGGTATATCCCCTCCACCCCTATTTTATATCTATTATAAGCCTAATCTATAGTAGTTAGGTAATCTATAAGGGATTTAGTGCGTTTCTTATAAGTCTTAGTTAATTAATTATCTAGGGCATTAATACTATAATATTATTAGTAAGTTAGTTTAATTTAGATTTAGAGATAAGGCTAACTAGTTTAGGTAGGGTTAGTTACTAATACTTATTTTAACTATTAGGTTTAAAACTATAGGTATTTAAAGATAGTAAATGCCTTTATTCTAGGTCTAATTTAATGCTAATCCGCTCTTAGCTAGACTTAACTAGCTAGCGGAATAAGCACTAGTAGTTAGTTAAAATCTAAGTAGCTATAGTTACTAGGGGTAGTGTAAGTGCTACTATATTAGTTTAGTAGCGTATTTAGTCTAGGTCTAATATCTCCCTAGGTCCTAGATAACTATTAGAACTATATTAAGAAACTTTATACTAGGAACTATAGTAAAAAGAAATAGAGTATATCTATAGTAAGTCTAGGCTAGGCTAGTGCTAGTAGGGATTAGTATAATAAGATTATTTTCTAGTTATAGTATTTAGACGCTTATGTAGTAGAGATAAACTAGCTCCTAGCCACTACCTTGCCTACTAAGGTATAGGCTAAGATAATAGAGAATATAATTCTAGTTCTAGAGGAGGAGTAATATAGCTATTAGGTTATAGTCTAGGGGGGGGGCAGAGGTAGGTTAGCATAGGTATAATACTAGGAGTTAGTGGTTAAAATTAATCTAAAGACTATTCTAGATATTATAATTCTATATTATAAATCTATACCTAGCTTACCTCTGTTCCTATACTATTTAATCTAGCATTTCCCCTTAGTTATTTTCTATATCTATTCTATATTAATTAACTCTAGTGCTTTAGAAATACCCTAGGTTCCCCGCTTGCTTATGTAGATTAAAGGCTAGGTCTTACGCTAGGGTATAGTATTAGAGTTATCTTATGCCTAGGAACCATCTAGCTAAAGATCTTGCCTTTAGGGGATTGTTTAGGGCTAGCCTTGCTTCCTATGCATCTCTAGGCTAGTGTAATTAGGGGTGTTTATAGTTATATTTAGTATAGTTAACTATTATATAATATTAGTCTTTAACTACTTAGCTATAGCTATATAGGGGTAAAGTCACCCTAGGAACGCCCCTTTAGAATAGGAACTTATTAAGGCTAATCTTCCCTATGTGTAATTAGACTAGTGTTAAAGAGATATATTTTTCTAGCCCTATATGGAATTTTTAGATTTTCTTTAGATTATAAGTAGGTAGGCAGTCCTTAGTTAGTTCTCTTGCGTATCTATGCTACCTTAGTTATTCTTTACTATACTAGTCCTCCTAGCGTTATTTCTATTTATTATATAGCTTTGCCTTTAGTTTATTATTAATAGGGAGGGGTCTTCTCCTGCGTTATAGCACTATCTCTACTAAGTTAGCTATGGTTTAAATCCTTATTATTATTCTACTATTTATAATTCTCTTTTTAAACTTCTGTTTTATCTTATTAAGGTATAGGTCTAGGGAGGGGATATAAGTCTTAACCTTTAGCTAGGTAATAGGTATAGCCTTAAACGCACTAGCTATAATTTAGAGGTAGGTTAATTAGTCTGCTATAAAGCTTCTAACTATTTCTCTTAGTTTTCCGCCCTTCTTAGTTAGGGTATAATAGGCGCTTACCCTATAGGTAAGAATAGGTTAGACTACCTATGTATATAGGAGTTAGGCGTCTCTAAAGCTATAGCCCTAAGCTAATGCTACTAATATAAAGAGTGCAAGCCACTACTAGGTAAGCTTGCCTTTAAGGATATTCTTATAAGCGCTCTAGTTAAGTTTTCTATCTACCTAGACTCTAAGGAACCTATAGGACTCTATAGGTACTATCTCTTCTATTCTAAGCTAGACCCTAGCCTAGGGGGGCTAGTAGGCCTTACTAAAGTGTATAAGTTTAGTTTTTACTAGATTAAATTTTACTCCTACTTTTTTTACCTATTCTTTGCAGACCTTCTATATAGTTTTAAGCCTCTTCTAGGTCTAGGCTATGTTTTTACTAAATACTGCTATATTTATATTATTAGCAAATCCTATAGTCACTATGCCTAGGATAGCCTAGAGGTATATATAAAGCTTTACTAAGTAAAGGAGAAAGAGAATTAGTAAGAGAGGTAAGCCTTATAGGGTGCTTGCTTTAATCTTAAAGGGTCTTAAGAGTCTACTATTAAAGCTAAGCTAGCTTATTCTATTCACAAGGAAGCTATATATTATAGCTATTAGCTAACGTGGTATACCTATTTAGATTAATAGGTTAATTAGGTATAGGTAGCTAACTCTATTAAACGCTAATGAAATATCTATCTATGCTAGTAAGGCAATACCGCCTCTACCCTAGGCCTCTCTTATATATTCTATAAGGGCTTTAATTATAGTTTCTATTAACCTATTTATCCTATTACCTATTTATAGTTTAGGGAGGAGGCCCTCTGCCTTAGTAAAGGCTATAAGTTACCTTATAATTACTACTTCTATAATTTTTCCTACTATATTTAGTAGTAAGATAGGTCTTTATACATTAGCTTTTCTTATCTTTTTAGTTATTTTACCTAGTTTTCTAATTACTATTACTCTTATAGTCTAGAACTAGGTTAGGAAGTACCCTATTTTAAGGATAGCGTTTAGCAGTTAGGCTATAGCCTCTTTTACTAGTTCCTTATAGGCTTTAATAAGGCCTGCTAGGAGTTTATTATCTCCTAGGGCCTTCTAGCTTGCTATATTTAATAGGATATTTATAATATCCTCTATTCTAAATTATTCTTTATCTAGGAATAGTATATTATTAAGTTCTAGGAAGGCAAGATCTAGGATATAGAAGAGGTTTGCTATAGGTTTAGGGAAGAATCTTTATGCTAGTACACTAGCCTTATTATTATAGGTAGTAGCTAGGTTAGGGTTATTATTAGTCCTCTCTAGTTCTAGAAGTCTAGGGAGTTCTAGGGGGGCCTAGCTATAGAGCTAAGCCTACCTCTCTAGTTTCTATACCTTACTATCTTTTTCCTATGTGTTAGCCTTCTATAAGGCCTCTCTTTATATATTCCTTTTCTCCTCTCTAATAACGCGTTCTTAATCCTTATCTACCTTAGAATAGGCCTGCTAATTTATGTCTATCCTCTAGCGTCTCTATTATCTCTTAGCTTATCTAGCTTTAGTAACTGCTTCTTTTGCTTTCCTTAACCACCATGCCTCTAGGCTAAGGAGTCCCTAGCGCTTCTATAGGGCTACTTTCTTTACTATCTATTATAGGTTTATAATAAGCTATATTACATATGTATTAATCCCTTCCTTATCCTAGGGGTTTAGTGTGTTTTCCGCTTAGAGTTATACTACTACCTTTACCTTTACATATAGTCTATTTATTGCGTTCTAGGTATATCTAAGGACTAGGGGGGCATTTTCTTATTACGTAGTAAAGATACTAATTAGCTATGGAATATGGTTAGATCCTGTAAGGTCTTCCACGCTATTATAGTAGTTCAGTGATAGAGCGTAATATATATTAGGCTATCTCTCTTATTTATGTTCTAGAAGAGGACTTATAATATTATTATGTTAATTAGGGGGGTAGTGAGTCTCTGCTATCTTATGCTAGTTCTAGTCTAGTTCTAAGTTATTCCGCGTATCTCCTAATGCTTCTAGCTTTAGGCTGTTTAGCACTCTATTCTATGTTTATAGGGTAGCCTCTTTTTCTTTCTATTATAATAATAGGTTCTATAGCTATGCTAGGCCTCTCTTAGGGTAGTGTTAGGCTTCTGTCTAAGGAGTTAATAGCAAAACGTAATAGTTATTCTAGATATCCTACCTTTACTACATTCTACTTCTCTCTTAGTATAGGATAGTCCCTAGACTAGGCTAGGTATAGGCTAGAGCATAGGATATAGTTTTCTTTTATTTATCCGCTTTTTATTAAGCAGGATATCTCTCTGTCTTTATGCTAGCTAGCGCTATACCTACTATACCTTAGAGTTACCTTATAAAACTTTATAATATAGCCTATTTAGAAGTAGTTATAGCACTATTAGGGTTATAGGGTCTTATTATATAGTTTAGTTTAGAATAGCTTTGCTTTAAAGACTATTCTATCTTAGCATATCTAATTAGTGTCTTTAACCTTAGCTAGTCTAAGAATTAGGGTAGTTCTTTAGGTGCCTTCTCCCTAGGGGTACCTTATAGTTACCTTAATTATATTTACTTTATTTGCTTTTCTAATCTTAGTTACTAGGTTTTTAATAGAAGTGTGCTTTATTAGGAATCCTTTAATAATAATACTAAGTATATAGTAGTAAAGGGTTACCTCTAGACTAAAAGCTTTAGTAATCTATTTTTAGTCCTCTTTATATTAGGTAGCGTTTCCTTTAAAGGTAATAATTATATCCTTACTAGGGAGTTATCTAGCTACTACTACTATAGCTTAGCTAGTAGCTTTATTTACTACTATTATTATATCCTTAGCGCCTCTAGACTAGAGTAATTCCTAAATAGTGTTTCCTTTAATAAGTACTTCCTTATACTATCTGCTAAGGATCTAGAGGGAGGGAGGTTTATTATTTAGTCTTCTTAGTGCTAGTCTAGCTATAATGCTTGCCTAAGTTAGGGTATTATTATTCTTAGCTTTTTCTTTAATAGCCTCCTTAAGGGCTTGTTTAAGGGCTTCTTTAGTGGTATAGATATTGCTATTATTACTATTTATTATCCTAATCTTAGTATAGGCATAGTCCGCTGCCTAGCGGGCTATGGCCTTGGTAATACGCTATACCTAGGTAACTTTATTGCTAGGGATAAGGCTAGCTATCTTATTATAGAATTTTGTCTTATTAGGATATTTAAATTAGTTCTAATCTATTATTAGGTTATCCTTGCCTTTCTAGATATTAAACTATCCTATTCCTGCATTTAGGTAGTGGTAGCTCTGTGCTAGCCCCCTTTCTCCTATGTTAATTACTATTAGCATCTTACCCTTACGCCTGCCTCTAGCTCTATTATAATATGATATTATAAGGGGGGGTAAACAGAGGTAGAGAATTCGAATATTAATGTGGTTTGTATTTTAGAGGCGATTCCGGACCTTTAGATTAGTGCGGAAGAAATCTTTTTTTTTCTTATTAAGATAGTAACTTATAAATTAGAAGGTCTTATTATAAGAAGTCTATTTACTAACTTTAGCAAAGACTTTAATAGATTGATAAGAGAGGCATTTATAACTATAGACTAAATAGTTACTAAATACCTCTATAATTTCCTCTTCTTCTATAGCGTGTATATAGATCTAATAGCCCGCTAGAAGACTACCTTAATGCTTAAGGAAGTTATAAATTATAAGGGATTCCGTAATTAGCAAGAAGAAGAGATATAGAAAGCTATAAGAAAGTATATACCCTTCTAAAAACACACTATAAAATAAGACTTCCTTAATAACCTTTTACTAATCCCTCTAATTAGGTTAAGATTATAATACTATTAATAGTATAATTAATAAACCCCTAAAACCTATTAACATCATTCCCCTAGCCTAATACTATTAGGCTAACTAAATAATAACCCTTAGGATAGCCCTTAACAAAGGTATCCTACACTAAGATAAAACATACCACCTCCTATATCTCCTAGAGCACCTTTTCCCCTTAGATAAGCATACTTTTACCTAACATAGCTTAAATCTCCCTTAATGCCTAGAATATTAAGACCTACCCTAAAGCAAATAATTAATCTCATAAAGCTATATATAAGCAATATTTAATATAGCATAGATAACTATAAGGTCTTTAACTTAAAGTTAATAATCTTCTAGAGGAAATATAAGATACTAGGCATTAGACCCTATAAAGCTAGATATACTCTAGAGGCTATGCTTAAAGAAAAGGCCCTAATATACTATTATAAATATCTATATGAGCTAAATAATCCCTAAGACCTTAAGACTCGTATTAATTAGATTAAATAAAGGTTTAAGACTAATAATATAAAGTAAAGATATCTCCTTAAGTAGCAAAACACAAAGCTATAATAAATTATATAAGAGAACCTAAAGAAGTTAAAACTTAACTACTTTAAAGAACTTATTATAAAGCTTATAAATCTTTAGTAAGTAGTCCTAGATATTACCTAATCTAAAAGAGCGCTTTAGAATTAATTAATCTTTACATACTATGGCATTATAGAATGTAGAACTTACCTTATTAACCCTTCTACTAATCTATAATAATTCTATAAATATATAAGGATATTAATCTAAATAACTATAGAAGAGTTAAATAAAAGGCACTAATTCCTATTAATACTTAATACAAAAGAGTAGTACTAGACTAATTAAAAGTATAATAAATATAGTAAGGAAGCCTATTATAGATAATTACGCTCCTAAGGCACTAGGAGTATTCTATATACTAAGAAATACTATATATATAGTAAAGAAGGTTATTAGTTAACTAAACACTCTAAAGAGAAATATAAAAAGGTATATTAATGCTTTAAGAACCACTACCTTATAGAACTAATAACCCCTTTCTATAACGCTTTCCTTAACTAGTATAAAGGTAAAGAGAATAATAGTATTCCCTCTAAAGAAAATAAGATTTCTACCTATATAATAAAACTTAGTTTTAAGGAAAAAGGTAAAAAAAGTAAAATACCTATAAGCTTCTTTATATAAGGCATAACTATTAATAGTTATATAACTATAAAGATTCTTACAAATTAAGCGGCTACCTATGCCCTTATAAAGAAGGATTTATTTAATCTCTAATAACTAAAGGAAGCTCTAACTACCTTTCTTCTTAAAGACCACTACTCTTTAGGTATATTCTAAGGCATAATTCCTAACACTAGGGCTATAGGCTACTTATTAGTAAGGCACCCCTAATTTCTTACTCTATAGTAGTTAATCCCTAAGATCTAGCTTAATAAATCTAGAGCTAGGGAGGTAATAATTAGATTTAGAAGTAAAAAACTAATCCCCTCTATTAGATTAATTAATATGCCTACCCCTTTTAGTATTATCCTATTTTATATAATACCTATAAACACTCCTTTCTTACTATATCTTATAGATATAGATTACCTTAAGATTAACTTCTATATCTCTTAGAACATCCTCTAATAAGGTAATATTAAAGTCCCTATTATATATAAATAAGGATATCTATAGATACTTCTATAAAAAAAAAGATTAATTACTTAGAGCTATTTAACCAAGGTTAAACTACAGCGCTTATATTACTAATTCAGTTACCCTTCTATCCGCTAACTTTATAATATGCTTTCTAAATCAGGCTATAAGGTAGATTACAAAACTATTAGATAATTAACAAGGATCTGCTACTAATATTAAATAAATATAGATAACCTATATCACTTTAAATTCACCCTTAAGAATAAATATAACTTTAATTATAAAGTAATTATAGATATTATACATCTTAATAGCAACTACCCTATCCTTTACGCTATTAATATAGCTATATTATTTAACATAGCTAGATTTCTTAAGGATATTATAGCAAAAGCAATATAGGAAGCCCTTTAACTATACTAGATTAATACCTACTAAGGCCCTCTAGATTAGATTATAACTAATGCTAGCATAACGTTTAGAAGTAAGGAATTCCGCTAATTTACAGCTTTAATATTAATCTTAATTAAAGAAGTCCCTATTAAGGCATACCATAGCATTAGTAAGGTTAAAAGGTATTATAAGCCGCTCTAAAGAGCCTATAATATTATCTAATATAAATATCTAATAACGCCTAAAGCTATAGCCCTATAAATAGCTATAAAAGCCCTTAATAACACTATAGGCCTAAATAGTATTATCCTAACTCTCCTAGTCTTTAGCGCTTATCTGCAAATAGTTAATAAATCCCCTCTATTACCTAATATTAAGCAATAAGCCCTTATAGTGTAAAAGGTAATAAAAGAGATTAAAAGATTACACACCCTATAAAAAATTAATAAAGCCCTTGCTATAAGAAATAGCCCTAATACCTTACTAACTCTTAAACTCCTGCTTACCTTACCTATACTTACATAGTAAGAAAAAGTAAGATAGTAAGGCCTATATAAGCTCCTTATAATAGATAGAGAGAGCTATACCCTTAACCTTCTATAAGGCCCTAAAGTCTTTAGATTAACCTCTATTAAGCCCTATAATAAAGACCCTAATAGGGAGAAGCTATTACTAAAAGGAGGTATTAATCTAGAGACAATTAAGGGGAAGAACTAAGAGGCATAAATTAAAAACACAGTGCCTCTATGTTACGTGCCAGAATTGACATTAGCACGATCTAGAGCATGACCTATAACATGACCTAGAACGTGGCTAGCACGTGACCTAGAACCCCTATATTAGACGATAGTTTCAGCTTCTAGCTAGTTGAATATGAATAACAAAAACAACCTTTACACACTCATTTGATCCCATTCCATCACGTAACACTCTAGTTCCCCTAAAGAGAAGGCCTAGAAAACCCTAAAAAAACCCTCTAGCAATCATTAATTAGGCAGATTAATTAGCAGATAACCCTAAGACTTTCCTATTAAGCAAAAAGAAGGTAGACTTTAAGCTTATAATTTAATTACATAGAGAAGGCATTATTATAACCCCTAGTAAACCCTTTAAACTCTTAACAAAAACCAAGATTAATGCTTTAATTAATTAAGGTATATTTAAATTCACTACCTTTAATAAGAGAAAGCACTAAGGGAGTTAAATCTTTAATTCCTATATTATTAATAAGGTAAAAGAAAAGATAGGCTAACTATATAAGAAATTAAGGCTTATTATCTAAGGCTTTAGTAATAAAGTAAAGCAAGTAATTCTTATATAGGCCCTAATAATCTAGAGAGTAAGCTAGCGTCTAATCCTTATAATTACTCCCTCCTTTCTTAGTAAAGGACTTCTTCTATAGATTTAAGATATTACATAGGCATACGTATAATCCTAGATGCTACTAAATTAAACAATCCTTACCTAACTCCCTATCCAAATTTATAATTAATACCCTAAGAATATAATTATAAGAGTTATTAAGCCTCTTTATAGCATTATAAAGGCTAGTATACATTAGTAGGTAACTTACCATAAGCACTACAGAGAGAATCTCTAGATAATAACATTAAGTTATAATCTATGCTTACTAGTAATATCCGCTAAAAGCCTTTACTTTAGATATATAGGAATATAGACTAATAATACTCTTAGTCTATT
The DNA here is from genome assembly GCA_022702365.1 of Epichloe sibirici. NCBI lineage: Eukaryota > Fungi > Ascomycota > Sordariomycetes > Hypocreales > Clavicipitaceae > Epichloe > Epichloe sibirici. The sequence continues at coordinate 189,139 of JALAAE010000001.1, read as the reverse complement.
AGATAAGAGATTCTTATAGCTAGAAGAAGATTAATTAATTACTACTAAATTCACTATAAAACTAAAGTAATTTATTAAGCCTAATAATCCCCTTATATTTAATAGTGAAATTATTTAACTAACTAATAATACTATTAAGATATAGCAGAAAGGGTAAAGTAATAAGCTTTAATTAATCCTACTAGAAGAGTTAATAACGAAGTATATTAAGTAAAGGGCTTAAGGTGCTTATATTGCTTTAATCTATTAACCTAAGGCAAGCTTTAACCTCTCTATTGCTACGTAACACTAAGAGCTAACTATTAAGAATATTAAAGAACTTAATTACTATATTAAGTAGTAAATAGATTATTTAGATTAAGGATTAATATTTATACCACTTAATCTTATAAAGGTAAAGCTCTTTACGTTTATTAATAGATTATTTACTAATAACTAAGACTTTACCTTATAGCTAGGCTACGTATTAATCCTAGCTAATAAGGAATATAAAGATAGTAAGTTTATAGTATAAGGCAATATTATATATTATAGCTTAACAAAGAGCAAGAGAGTTATAAGAAGTATACTTACTTTAGAGGTCTATAGTATAGTAGTAAGCATTAACATAGCTTACGTAATTATAATAATGCTAAAGATAATTATAGACTAATTAAATCTCCCTATAATCCTAATTATAGTCTATACTAATTTATACTTATTATATAAATACCTTATTAAGCTTAGAACTATAAAGAAAAAGTAGCTAATAATTAATATTATAGCCCTTTAGGGTAATATTACCTTAGAAGGAGAATAAAATAGCGCCCTTATAGGCCCCCTAGGGTAATATAGCCCTAAAGGGAGGAAAAAGGGCACTCTCCTAAGTCTCTATAGTAACATAGCCCTAGAGGGAGGGTAAGATAATACCCTTTAATAAAAAGCGCTTAAGCCTCTAGAATAGCATAGTCCTAGGGGAAAAGAGAAGGGAGTGTAAGAGGGTATAAAGAGGTATAATCTAATATTATACCTATAGGGAAGAGATTATAGGTAACCCTTCCCTAGGAATATAATTTAATATTATATTATAGTTAAATAAAGAGATAGGGAAAAGGTAACTATAGATACTATAGGTAGTATTATATAAGAAAGAAGGAAAGGGGATTAGAGAAGCTAGTTATTAAAAACTAGTAGTAAGTAAGGAGAAAGGGAGAGTAAGGCCTATACCTATTATTTTTATTTATTTATTCCTTCCTTTATATTATATATTTATTGAATTCTTATCTCTTCTCTTCTTAGATTAATATTATATATTAATAATTATATTAAAAAGAAAGAGGTTTTAATATTAGAATAAGCATAATATTAATCATAGCATATAGCCGTAATTACCTAGCAAAACATTAAGCCATAGGGCCACGCGCGCACGTAACGCAAGGAGCCCCACTTATAGCCTATAAGCCTGCCTTCTAATAGGGCAAGGACCTATAAGTTAGGTGACCCACAAACGCAGAGCGTTTGTGGCCACTTTTTACGATCCGGAAAAGCCTCTCTTTTCCTCTCTTCTTTTGAATTAGATACTAAGCCTAGAATAGAAAAGTCATACCTATTCCCTAGGCTATCCAATTGATCCTGACGTCAGGAACCCTGTGATTCTAACAGTTATGCTTACTTATATAGTCTGCTTAAGCTTAAGGTTAATGCCTATAATAGGCATATTAATTAGTTTATTATAGTCTTTACTCCTAATAAATATAGAGCTTTTAGGACCTAAGTCCCTGCCTATAGCTTCTAAGCCCTAAGTTAGGGTAAGGGCTTTATTAGAGTTTTTAGAGTTACTAGATATTATAAAAAGTAAGGAGTTAGATAATTAGTAAAGTAGTTTTAGTAGTAGTAAAAAGTTAAATATTAGTAGTAGTAATTAATAGTTAATTAGATAGTTTTAGTGCCTATAAGAAGGGCTTTATTTTATTTATAAGGATATAAGGGCTTTAAAGTATTTAGGCTTATAACCTATTATAATTATAATATATAATCGCTTATATTGCATATAAAGTACAAGTTATATAGGTATAGGTTGTGGGCAGTACTTGCCCTAATGTACACTCCACCGCGCAATCCAGCCGAAGTGGACCTGATTGGCTGTGAAATCTAACGCCGATAACCAAAAAGAGCGGGGCGTGGCACGATTGCCACGTTAGTCCTAAAACAGAAGGAAAGTCCACCCACCTCATTTTAGTGTGGCTCGCGTCCGTTGATTTTCACTGTTGACTAAGATAGCTATTATATGCGAAATTTAAAGGTTTTAATATTACTAAAGAAGCTAATACGTACTATTAAAGCTATTATAACTGCCCTAACGGTGGATGATATAGAAAACTATGTTTAACTTATAGATGGCTTAAACAGATTATTATGAAATGATTAACTTAGCGTTGGTGTAAATAGGCATTTGTGAGGACTATTAATAGCTCACCAGTGACCGCCCTAAGAAAAGGAGAGCTCCAGAGCTTGGCATCGCTAATTTCGCTTGTTGCTAGGGGTCTCTAGCCCCTGGGGCAGACTCATTACAGTACAGTCACAGCGGGCGGTGACGGGGGTCTTGCGGCGCAGCTCATCATTGATTGGCCCATCATATATACATGGAGTCAAGCAGGGCCCGGGAACACCTAGGACAATGGTAGCAGCAGCGAGCTCGACGCTTCCATGACAGGCTTGCGAAATGCTGTCAAGTTCATCGTCAGATTGCGTCCAGCTCTGCAGTTCGGGAAAAAGTCCGAATCGTTTGCGCCGTAAGTTGGTAGGTTTGAAGATATAGCAAGATTGGACTTGCTGACAAACTTGAGAGGTTGAGGTAATAATAATGCGGAGCGAATCGAAACAAGGTGCCAGATGTTGCACGAAAAAAGAGGCGCAGTCGACTGGTCACTTATACTAATTATTTGTGCGTACGGAGCACATTATTTACATTATCCCTTATCATGCGCCTTGCAACACCAGACGCGGCACAGCCCCACCAGCTCTTTATGCCAACACAAACTCCTCCACCGTCCACGATAAGAACACATCACAAGACGACGAGTCGATCCGAGTCGGATTCTTATCTGTCCTTCTCAATCCCAGCGCTTCCATCTTCAGTGTGCCAATAATCCTTCGGAGAGCCCTTCTTCTACCGCAGACTGCCTAGTCAGGCAATCATGCCATCTACATTGTCGCTGCTCGACCATGATCCAGTCACCTACAGCGAAGCTAAGGCAAAAGAGTTCAACGTTATCCAGCGCCATGCGCATGTATCGTTAACAGAAAAGCTATATCGAAACTTATGGGATCATCGAGAGGCAATCTCTGCTATTACGAAACAACAACTAGGGCTCAATGACGATGCGATGTGCAACGTGCCCCTTCCCCAACATTGGATGCGAGGCAGCTTCAATATTTGCATTCCTATTGAGGTGAACTCGCAGCGATTTCAACAAAAGCTCATTCTACGATGTCCAATGCCCTATAAGCTTGCCGAATCTAATTATCCTGGTGCAATTGATGAAAAGCTGCGGAGTGAAATTGGCGCACATGTCTGGCTTCAAGAGCATTGCCCAGATATTCGCATTCCCAAGCTTTATGGGTTTAGCCTATCGAATCGCCATGTAGGTACTGTGCATACTACTCATAGAGCAGCACTCATATTTTAATCTAGTTCACCCACGAAGCCCGACTGCCGTGGTACTATCGAGCTATGCGAACATTGTCACGTCTCTTCCGTTCACTGTTTCGACACTCTACGCTTTCCCAGTACGCGGCGACGACAATATCCACGCAGCTGCCAACGCAATACATGCTGTTGGAATATATCGGTCCAGACAAAGCTACCATGCTATCAAGCAGCTTTAATACCCACATGAACGACTCAGTTCGCCGCAGGAACCTGTTTCAGGGCCTAGCTCGTATAATGATATCTTTATCACGAAAACCACAGCCAAAGATAGGCTCATTTCAATTTCAAGATGATTGTACGATATCATTAACAAACCGACCACTTTTCGCCGCTACAACAATTTTAGAAAATCGTGGTGCTCAGCGGTCAATTCATCCTGGGACTACATATGCCTGCACAGAACCATATGTCGCTGATATGATTACAGTTCATGATAACTATTTTTATAGTAATCGTAGTGCGACTGATGAGAAGGATGATTGCCGCAGCCTAATGGCGATTCAGGTATTGCTTCGAACATTGTCTCATCACTTTATCAAGAAAGAATATCGAAATGGGCCATTCGCCGTCCAATTGACCGATTTCCACCAAAGCAATATATTCGTGAATGAGAGTTGGGAAGAAATTTATATCATTGATCTTGAGTGGCTATGCGCTTTACCAATTGAATCACTCACCGTACCACCATGGCTCACGGGTTGTGATCTTGCCGACATTGTGGATAAAGACGGTGGGCATAACTTGACTAACTACAACCTCGCTCGACAAGAATTCATGAAAGCCCTTAGCAACGAAGCATCAAAGGCTAAGCTAGCCTGGCCACTAACAGCAGTCATGGAAGAGATGTGGGAATCCAAGGGTTTCTGGTTCTGGCAATGCCTAATTTCTGTCAACGCAGCGTACTACCTAGTAGATGACCACCTCTGTCCACAATTTTCGTCTGAATTGGCCGAAGTCGAGGTACCCTTATCACAGCTCTGGCGCCGAGATGCTCAGCAAGTCATTGAGAAAAAGATGTCGGATTTCCAGGCGTATACTCAAGAACTCGACGCTATATTTAATGAGGCATAAGCTTCACGACTTGGAGGACTTTTCGCCTCCCTTGGTCTCTGTGGTTGTTTTTGTCTTTTGGGCCGCCTTCTGTGCCTTTCGTCTGTTTCTGTCTTCTCGTATACTGTTCCCAGACGATAGCACCTGGGCTAGGGCAGATTTGCTTCTCACTCCATAGCTTGCTTCTTCAACTATGCCACTGTATTCGCCCGAGGAATGTGCATCATTCTTCTCTGCCATGACGCGTCTGGTTTTGATTAGCGATCTGTTTTAGCTAGAAGAACTTTGCCTTACCGTTCTTATGTGTGAGTAGTAGTTTTGTTGAGGCAAGAAAAGGTCTGTTTAAATTCACGGGTAAAGTATCATGCATATATATGTATTCTTGTTAAAGCACCGGACCCCGCACTTCAACCTTGTTGATTTGCTGACAGTTGACTGGGCGCCGCAAAAGACCACGTCATGCAATCCTGTCGACTTGGGCCGCGCACTTTTGCCGCTCCTAGCCTTGTCTACATAAGGAGTAGGGTGAATGGTTTGTATCGATTTGTTAATATCAATTCCAATTACTTTCTTCATGAAATGTGTGATTTCTTCTTCATTTTCTGCCGTGCAGTTTAAGCGACTTGACCAGATAAGCTGTACCAATCCCGGGCCACTTGCGATCGCTTGAGATGGCAGTTGGTACTCGGGACCATTAGTGCCGCCCGCCTGTCTGGAATCTTTTTGCCGATTTCGGATTCCTGGACTCAGCGATCTGTTCAGCTTCGGCTCAAGCCTTGAGAGCGTATGTTCTGAAGGGAATGTCAGCTTGAATTTCAACTTGTGATGATAGCCAGCACATATTACCATTCGTCCAGCCAAAAGAAAGGGGGCAGATCACTTCTGGTGAGATCGGTTGGTCCACGGGCCAACAGTATTAAAAGAATGACCTGTGACGGGTGTGTGATACAGTCCTGGCGATTTCAGGCGAGCGATGCTCATTCAACCGCGTTGAAGCGCCTGCGGCCCCTGCAGCTGACCGATTACTGATTACTGACTGACTTGGCTTCTGCGCAATATGCCCAACTACCGGTTAAGAGGCTCGATCAAACGCAGTACGAGGTCTTCGAAATCCTCACTTCTCGAATCTGCTTCCTTCAGTTGTGTCCGATGCTCCCGCCCCTTGAAATATGCTGAGCGCTTGATTTCCTCCAAGCAAAGGAGGTTATCGAACATGACACCTGCCCACCGAATCCTACAGAGATTTCGTGTGCAAGTCGGTCCCCTGAACACCCCGCTGCTTAAAGCACTTTCATGCCATTGCCAAACCCCTGGTAAGATTCCGAAGAGAGAAATTGGGCCCGAGAATGATCAAGAAGCTATATCGGGCTCAGAGAAGAGGAGGAAGACGGATCGTAATGATGCTCAGACAGTTGGTTGGACGAAGAGCATGGACGACCCCAATTGTGGCCACCCATGATATCAACGATTACACGTTGGGGAGGATTGGCCACCACGATGTAGTTATTACCACCTTAGGAGTGTACGGCACGGCCTCTGCAGTCTGCGCCGCGAGAAATTTGCTGCACAGCGCTCCCAACGTCCGAATCTGTCTGATGGTGGGCATCGGCTGCGGCGAAGTCGAAAACATGACATCCGTCTCGGCGATGTCGTTGCGAGCACTGAGCACTCTTCAACAAGGTGAGAATGGAGGGATGTGTTCCAGTACGATTTTGGCAAGATAATGCAAGGTCAGAGCTTCCACGCGACAGGGTTCTTGACCCAGCCAATGTTCCTGCCGGCAGCGGTAAACGGGCTCAAGGCGCAGTATGAGAGCGACGGCCATTGCCTTGAGGAAGCGATCAACGACATTTTTAACAAGATGCCCAGACTCTGGCCGAAGTACAAGCGGCCGGACTTGGGTAGCGATAGGCTATATGGACCCGAGGTCGTCCATCCTTTAAACAAGGGATCAAATTGTGCGGCGGTTTGTGGCGATGATCCATCAAGACTAGTACTAGAGCCAAGAGGGGTGAAGGCGCGGATAATCTGGTAGTCCACCTTGGCTTGATCGCTTCAGGGAACCAGTTAATGACGCTCTGCTTTGAGATTAACTTGTATCTGAAAATAGTGTTTTGTGTTTCGAGATGGAAGCTGCAGGGTTAGTGAATCACTTCCCCTGTCTGGTTATTCGTGGTATTGGCGACCACTTGGACTCGTAGTTCTATGTAGCGGTGATTCTAAAAAAAAACAAGGAGCATGACCCGTGGCCGCATCCATGCACTTGGGAAAAGAATCCAGCACATCCCTGGCGACCTACATAAGCTGTCCCGCGACATTTTGACTCGCGATAGCGACAACCGAATCGAGCTACTTTGGTGAATTTACTGGGTGCTTTTCGTAAGACAGCCAATAAGACCGGAGCAGTAATATTTCGCCATCCTGGCTGGCGTCGAATCTGAGGCTCTATCCGGGTGGAATCCCAATTAGGTTACAGTATCCGTTACGAAGAGAAATATCGTTGATTCCTCCAAGGGGCTCACCGAGGCCACTAGGTATAACCATCCCACGGTTGAATTTGCTCACGAATTCGTGAGGGACTTTCTCTTTGGAGAAAATGGGTTAAAAGAGATTTGGTCAGACCTCGGAGGAGACTTCCAAGGAGAGGGTCATGAGAAGCTAAAGCAGTCTGATATCTGTAGTGTCTACTCCGTATAATCGCAAGACCAAGTTGGTTGTCCATATCACGAGAAATATTCCGCCTAAAATTAGCATTGTTCTCGAAGTCGATTGCCGCGAGAACAATGTTCTCATATTGGCACCTTGAACGTATGAGGCTCAACTTGTGCGGACTTGATGCAGAGTGATGATTGAAGAAAAGAACAGAGGGGGGGAGTTACGCAAGAGGCCATGTTGGGTATCAAGTAAGCCATGTTACCTTGGGGTAAGGGTTTATAGCTTTTTTTTTTTTTTTTTTTAAAAAAAAAAAAAAAGTCGACCACGCCGCCAGTCACTATTCCCTGGACTCTTTGACATGGTCCATCCGGCAGGAATCTTTGAAGCACTTCGCAGTCCGAGGCACGGAAACCATTTCCTGGCCATTCCTCCGTCTGCAGTTGAGGCATGAGCGCAAGATATCGTCGCAGCCGCCCTCTATGGATTGATTAACATCGGGGCGCGGCTCTTGCTTGTGAGTGAAACTGGAAGTCGGAACATATCTCGGCATGGCTCTTCACTTCTGACAAGACGTCTCCCACTGTTTCACAGATTGATGCCCAGCCTCTTGGCCACCAAGTTGCAACAGCGGTATTCTCGATGTACCTTGCAACTGTGAGTCCGTGATCGTATCCCTCGGATTCATTGCCAACTCGTACGCAAGGACGGTCGCTTAAAGTCGCACTTGACGGAGGGATCAAATGTCAGAGGCCAAATGGGACTGGTTTACATGCACCAAGTGTTTGGCATAGCACCTACCTACTTTAATCTTGTTCCTCCTACAGTCATGGCATCGTGCACCAGAATTGATCGAGGTGCCATGTTGGTTCCAGGAAGCCCTCATCCACGCAGTGAACTTTTCAAATGATGCCACTGCCTGTAGCTAGCTTAGGACAACGTCATGCAATGTACGGGGCGCCACGCTGACGTCTCTGGAATCATCACCAAAGCCGTAGAATCTATCTGAGATTCTCGACGCGTTCAAATCTTTAATTATACTTGTCCGTGCGAAATCATGGTTCTATGACCTTCCAGAAAGCCCAGAATGTGCGAGCGTTTCGTTCCCAATATTACTCCAGCTTTTGGTCGCCCTGGTAGCCAAGGGGATCAGCTTGGATGAGCAGGACTGGATTTTCCGTCTGCGCGTCGCCATCTCCATCGGCTACATCTATGAATATGTTGAGGACGTTTGGGAGCCAGACTTCGAGAAGCTGCTTCCACGGGAACACTGGCATTTATTTCACGTTGACCGGGCATAAGGAGCTAGAATGGCCGAGCTAGTAGCCCTTTCGTGTCAAAGTTACTTCCAGAATAGTCACAGATGTCCACGTTGGGTTGGTACCAATCATCCGTCAGCCCTAGGCCACCGCGGTCGTCGTCAGCGCGCCCTGCTAAAGCGGCGGGGCTCATCAAGCCCTACGACTTTACTATATGGGTCGCCGGCTATCTAGGCGGGATCGCATTGGATTGGATCGTCGTGGACTTTGGCTGGGCTTGTCAGAGGGTTGGTGATCAGGCAGTCTCCCCAGCGTGGACTCTGAACGAACGTAGAATGCGGCACGACACTACTAGAAGAAGCATATTGTGAGGATTTCACCTCCTTAAGATATGAGTCCTTAAGATAAGAGAAACAACTTAAAAAGGATGCTAAACCGGCACTAATGATTTCGCATGCGCATGCTGATGTGTGGGCAAGGTTGAGACAAGTCGGGTGGTGACCACTGACGACCAACAACGCCAACGGGCTGGCGTTTTTTTTTTCTTTTTCCCAAAAAACTCTCGCGTTCAGAGAGCAAGGCATTACACTCAGTCTGAATCTTCAGATCATAACCAGTCAATGCCGCGTGAAGCGCCTACGGTTGAATATTCTTCAGTTCCTAGTTCGAACAGGACAAGGGTGGGTAAGTAGAGTTGGCAACCGAGCTATGCCAAAAGAAATCACCGATGAGTGACCTGAAACTAATCAATCGGGACTCAAGTGCTAACTCGTGGTCCAGTAGCGTCATGGAATAGTACGGCAACCCACCCCCCCCCCCTTTCTTGTGGTGTTGGCTGAAGACCACTCAGAGCGAGGAGTTTTGTAAGCTAAAATATGGCGTCACCATTACCCAAACATTGTTCTGCAATGAAAGACACAAGTGTCCCAAATAGTAGAAGAACGCAATCAAGATGAGAGATTATACCAAGCACGGTAGGCGAAGCGTGGTATTGAACTCACGGGACTCACATGGCGCGAGACTCTGTGCGGAATCTAAACAATACTGCGACCTGGAAATTGCGTGGTCTGCCGAGGCAATGGTGTGATTGTAGGTAGTCCGGAACTCGAGTGTCATTTTGAACTATTCCTGGTCGTGAAGCAAGGTTTGCAAGTGCGGGTTTTTTTCTCTTCTTTTTTTTTTTTGGCTTTCGGGGGAAGCGGCAAGCAATACATTGCAACCTCAATATCTGCCAGTATGTTCCTGCGGTACTTTGGGAGTGCGTTTTCCAACGTCGATGTCGACAACAAACAACGTTGAGATGACTTGACGAATGACTCCTCCTGTCTGCAGGCGCGGGCTGGAGATTGAGGATTCGGCCCCTCGCTCGCTTGGCCACGTTTGGCGGCCGATGGACCATGGCCTGCTTCGCGATGCGATGGAATTCCACGTGCATGAGTATGGACGGAGGAGACGACGACGTTCATCGACGAGCGTGAGGCCGAGAGGAAACCAGACATGACATTGAGAAAAAAAAAAAAAATGCGCGGCAGTGGCTGATGGGTGGCGCCAAGCGCGGCAAGCCACAGTGGCCGTCCGCTCCGCAATAATACAATGTGGTCATCCGACTCTTATCCGATGACCCCCCCTGTCCCCCCTGCCCCCCCCCCCTTGTCAGCACGCGATGCTGCGAGCTCCATCCGTGCTCCAGCCTGCTCCAGTCTGCGAGTCCCGATGGGGACACTTTTCTGGGCCTCAAAGACTGGGCAAAGCACGCAATTTCGTGGCTCTCTTGAGTCTTGACAAAGTTCTTGACGTCGCCATCGCCATCGCCTCCGCGTCCCCTCCCTCCCCCCGCCTCCGCGTCGAGTATCTATTATCTGCTCTGCCCTGGTTCCCCAGTGCTGCTTGTTGGTGAGACATTTCGATGCACAGACGCTTCCGCAAACGTTGCGGTTGCTTCTAGCCCGCTGCGAGCGAACAGGCACCGGGGAAAAAAAGACGCATCGATATCAGCGTCTCTCCCGCCTCTTCGCCCTGGCATTTTGTTGGGTCCAGGCACGTCCTTTATTTTCTCATTGGGTCCTCGGCTATGCTAGCCAACTGAGATGATGGCTGCATGAAAAGAGCTTCCCCCGGTAATGCGTAATGCAGCACGGAGTACCGAGTAGCTCGAAGCCATCCTCAGCTCTTCAACTTAACATGTAAGCCGCGGCCAGACCTTCCTGCTTTTACAAAACGGGCCAATATCAAATCGCATTCGAAACCTCGTTCCTGGCCCTGGCCTTGGCCCTCTCTTCCTTTAAACACCTCCCATTGTCAGCCGGCCCGTCAGAACTTGCATCGAGCATCCTGTCTGTCGCTTCGACGAGCATGACAACCACACCTACTATCAAGGACCGCCTGGCCAAGGCGGTCGGCTACGACTCAGACGACCGCGACGACGACGTTCCTTCCATATCGAATGCTGACCTTTTCATTGAGCATGAGCCGACAGTGGGCGAGTTTTTGGCAGAAATAACTCCCACCGCCGATGGTATCGTGCGATACATTAGCAATCTATTCCCGTTTGTTCACTGGATTGGCAAGTACAATCTAGTATGGTTCATCGGTGATTTGATCGCAGGTAAGAACTGAGACATTCCAGAACGGAGGGTCTTGAGATATGTCCCCGCTGACAACTTCATCACAGGCGTGACTGTCGGAGCCGTCGTCGTTCCTCAGGGAATGGCCTACGCGCAACTGGCACAACTTCCCGTGGAATATGGCCTATACACATCCTTCATGGGCGTTCTCCTGTACTGGTTTTTCGCTACCTCCAAGGATATCACCATTGGGGTAAGTGCGCCAAGAGTGCCGTCTTAGGGTGCAATGCAGAGAACCCTTACCGAGAACAAGGCTGACTTCCCACGCCGGTCTAGCCTGTCGCTGTCATGTCTCAAGTCACCGGAGATGTTGTGCTCAAGGCCAAGTCCCAGATTCCTGATGTGGAAGGCCATGTAATTGCATCAGCCCTCGCCATCGTTACCGGCGCCATCATCCTCTTTCTTGGCCTCGCCCGTCTTGGCTGGCTAGTCGAGTTCATTCCCCTGCCCGCCATCTGCGCTTTCATGACTGGCTCTGCAATTAACATCATTGCCGGTCAGGTCTCCAAGTTGATGGGCATCAGTGGCGTCAACACGCGAGACGCTCCTTACATGGTCATTATCAACACGCTGAAGAATCTCCCGTCCACCAAGCTCGACGCGGCTCTAGGTCTTACTGCACTGCTGATGTTGTATCTCGTCCGAGGCGTTTGCTCGTACATGTCGAAGAAGCATCCGCATCGCGCAAAGACGTACTTCTTCATCTCTACCCTCCGCACTGTCTTTGTCATCCTCCTTTACACGGCCATTAGCGCTGGTGTCAATATCTCACATAAGAAGAAGCCTAGCTTCAGTCTTATCAAGGACGTCCCGCGAGGTATGACTCCCTCTAAACGACAAATTGCGGGAAAACTTCATGCAATTCAATCAATGGGAAGCTTGAAATCACTGACACCAAGTATCAGGTTTCCAACATGCTGCTGTTCCTGAGGTCAACAAGCGAATCATCTCGTCATTTGCCTCTGAAATTCCCGCCGCCGTCATTGTCATGTTGATCGAGCACATCTCCATCTCCAAATCCTTCGGCCGCATTAACAACTACGTCATCGACCCATCGCAAGAACTGGTCGCCATTGGCGTAACCAACTTGCTGGCTCCTTTCCTCGGTGCCTATCCTGCCACTGGATCCTTCTCGCGTACGGCCATCAAGTCCAAGGCCGGTGTCCGAACTCCCTTTGCCGGTGTCATCACCGCCCTGGTTGTCTTGCTGGCTTTGTATGCCCTGCCGGCTGTTTTCTACTACATTCCCAACGGCGCCTTGGCTGCTGTCATTATCCACGCCGTAGGCGATGTTATCACGCCTCCCAAGGTTGTTTTCCAGTTCTGGCGCGTCTCCCCTCTCGAGGTGCCCATCTTCCTGGCCGGAGTGCTCGTCACTATTTTCTCCACCATTGAAAACGGCATCTACACCACCATTGGCGTATCGGCCGCTGTCCTCGTCTGGCGGCTATTTCTCAGCCGCGGCCGAGTGCTCGGCGTGGCTCGCATCCGAACAGCCAGAGCCGAGGAGAGGCAAGGCTCTAAGAATACTGGCGAAGCCGTTGCCGAAGAGTCAGATGAGTCTCTGCGTACTGGTTTCCTGCCGCTCGACCATGAGGATGGATCGAACCCCAGAGTTGTTGTGCGAAGTCCCTACCCCGGTGTATTCATTTACAGATTCGCCGAGGGCTTCAACTATCCCAATGCTGGGCTCTACATGAACGACCTCACCGAGATGATCTTCAAGGAAACTCGACGAACAGACCCAGGCACAGTCGGTAAATTAGGTGTAAGTTTCGTCGCTCCATATTCGTTAATTAGTTCATGTCTTATCCGACTCTCACCTCATTTGCCCCTATTTTCAAGCCCAATTGTGCTAACAATGCGTCAATCTCACAGGACCGACCATGGAACGACCCCACGCCACGCAATCATAAGGTCGATGAAGTCGACCACCGCCCAAGCCTCAAAGCCATCATTCTCGACTTCTCCTCCGTCAACAACGTCGATGTCACCGCCGCCCAGGCTCTCATCGACGTACGCAACCAGCTGGACCGCTATGCCGCCCCCAACACAGTCGACTGGCACTTTGCCAACATTGAAAACCGATGGACCAAGCGAGCCCTCGCCGCCGCCGGTTTCGGTTACCGATCCCCCAAGCCCAGTCCCGGCGAAGGCCCCAGCCAATGGAAGACCATTTTCAGCATCGCCGACCTCGGCGGATCCGACAGCGCAGCCAAGGCTGCCGAGGCCGCGGAGCTAGGTGACAAAAACGAACAGTCAGTCAAGGGATACGACATTGAGAATGCAGACTCGGACATCTCGCGCCTGTCAGACAAGGATGTGCCTCGCAACCCTGGTAGCGCGCGTCTCGTGGCAGTCCAGGGTCTCAATCGCCCTTATTTCCATTTCGATCTGCAAGAAGCTGTGGAGGCGGCTATCGCGAATGCAGAGCGGGAATGAATAATGATATCGCATTTATGATCACATATACTGGGTTTACTTTTGCATTTGGTTGGACAATTCTTCTTTGGGTTTTGTCTTCATGGGAGCGAAATACTTGCATTTTTTTTTTCATATATGATATACATGAGCACACGTGTGCTTTGAGAATAGAGCACCTGGCAGCGAGTAGTGGACTATTCGCCATTGGTGTCCTTTTTATCTGCCTGTTACATATTTGATCCCCATCTGCTTGTAGGTGTTGTTTCCTTTGCCTAGACGTTTGCGACATTTCTTCTCTGTCCTTGGTTTACCATCTGTCTTCCTATTCAGTGGATAGCAGATGAATCTATGCCCGATCGCACCTCCGTGCCTCAGTATTGCGTTATTCGGGGCTCTCATGGACATCAGCCCATTCTCCATTACGAGAGTCGGAAATATTGCTTCATTTGCATCTTTTGCACACAACACAGCATCCGCAACGTCATTCTTGAGGACGGCATATCGAATCTTTTTTTTGTGCGGAAGGGGTCGAATCCCGAGGCTTATAATGAGGGAAGATTTTTGCGACGCCACAGAGACTCTCTTCTGAGACGCAAGGCTCATAATTCAGAACTGCCGCAGGTTTGACGATGAAAATACGCCCGCCATGTGTGAAGTGCGCTCTCAATCTCGAGAAACGCATGTGGCAAGAAGATCAGCACCGTTCTAGCTCGGCGCTCAACTAAGCACTATTTCTATACTCAACAAACCGAGTCACGCATCAAGATTCTGCCTTTACTAGCATTGATTCTCCGAGCGAGTTACCGGTATACGCATTCGCTCTATGCTCATAGGAATTTGAGCGAGTTCGGAAGTTGAGCAAGTTAAAGAGCTATGAAGGCTATAGGCAGTATGTGCCCTATAATATGGTAACGACCTATTAACCTATGCCAGTCCTAAGCCTATCTCTAACTGGTCTCTTATAGCTTCCAAAACAGTGTCGGCCCGAGTCGACTCGTAAAACGCATCGTTATAACACGCACTGAAGACCATTTGATCCCTCCACGTCCACAGATAAAGCTGAAAATCACCCGTCATTATGGTGGAGCTGACCCAATACTTGCTGAGCTCCCAATCGCCATAATGAGAGTCCAGGATTCGATCCACGACGCCCATGCTGGACAAGTAAGGCGTACTGCTGCTGGGTGGTACCTGGCCGCTGGCCACCATCTGCCTATACATGGCCATGGCTGGGCTCAAACAGCCAAGGTCGCCGTTTGCAAAGGAAAATGGCTGCTTGTACTCATCTCGAAGACCTTTACTGATGCTCTCGAAGCTGCCGCCTTCATCGCAATGAACCACGAACGGCAGCGCAGTCTGCAAACTTGCCATTGAGTCTTTCTCCTTCTGAAACGGCTCAGGGAACCAACGCCGGAGGTCAATCGTGGTAAATTGTACATACGACGTGCCAACTTCTTCTTGCTCCAATTGGAGTGTCTAGGTACAATGATTTTCATCATTAGCCACTCATACTAATTACAGATGAAAAAAAAAAAAAAGATTCAAGGGGTTGATCAATATGGAGGTACCTTGACGGCCAGGACAATGGCGGTATGCCATGCTGTGGTGACTGTGATGCCTTTGGCTTTACACGCATCAATAATCCGCCTCGTTCTTTGTATATCTAGAGATAGCTCCTGGTGCACAGCCTTGCCAGGCGGACGTGTGAAGTCCACGCCAGGAAGTCTCACTGGTTTCTCCTGGGAAAACCGACCAAATACCGCCTGGGCCGCCTCGGTATTTTGCCGTGATGGTGTGTGCGAGAGGTGTAACCACTCATCCAGGGGCTTGTTCAGATTGGGTTGGATGTGACTGTCTTCTGCATGCGCAGGCGGTCGGTCCATTGGCGTCTCGGATGACATGGCCGAGAAGAGGGCATGGAACAGATATAGAATGCCTCGGCCATCCAAAAGGGCGTGCATGGCCTGTACCACGAGCTCATTCGTATCACTTAGGAAGTGGAGCGTGACAGAGAACTGGCTCTTGAAGTCGGAGAAGAGTTGTTCGGCCGTAATGCCCTTGTGAACCAGGAACGAGTCTTCGGCCGCTGCTTCGTTGTCCATGTCAACGGCCAAACATTGGTTGATTGCATCAGTTTTCGCCGTCACGCTGGGATAGCGGCGGCGCGTACGTCTCCACGCATTTCTCAGCGCCGCCACGATATCAACATGCTCGTTTCCGTGGTGCGTGACTGTGAGACCGCTGCCAATCATCCAATGCACAGGTTGGCCCTCTGGACTGGCGAGACTCGAATAGAAGGCCTCCATGCAGCCCAAGTCTCTTTTCCAGATGCCATTCTGCTTTTTCCAGGCGTATGGCTTATCCATGACACTGCTGAAAGACGTAGGAGAGTGAAACATGGAGTGCTTACTTGATCGATGACGGGACACTCAAAAGAAGCGGCGCTGAATCGGTTTGGGCACGCTTATTTTACTTCCACAGTTGATCAGAACCTTGAACTGTGGCAAATGTCTCGCGTACAAACTTTCCACAAAGAATGCCATAAAATGAACATGTAAGAAAGTCGGACATCATAGAGTGTATACAACCTGATGCCGTTGCTCCGATTGGCTACTTACCTTCGGACTTGCAACATCTAGGCTGACAAAGGTTGCATCCCGACTTGGCAAAAAAAGTCTCCGAAGACGTCCGTTCCGGCCGTTTCGGGCACTTAATACCAAGCGGGAGTAGTTCCAAAATCGAGCGCAACGAAAAGAAGCGACGGCCGGACCTCATCTTATTCGCACAACAGGCACAATAAGCCAAGCGGGAGAAAGAAGGCGAGGAAAGCCTCGAGTGCCCAACATGATGCGAGAATTCGTCTACGGAGCCGTGGCCCTGGTCATCTTGGCATACACGATGGAATACGTGTTCAGCATGGGCGACGACCCTCGCGAGCCTCCCGTGGTACGGCCAAGGATCCCGTTGATTGGACATGTACTGGGAATCATGAGGGGAGGTCCGACCTACTACAGCGAGACAAGGTTCGTGAGAATAACTGAAGGCCATGCGCCGCCGCCGTTCGGTCGTTCGGTTTGAACTGTCTCGCACTACAGGTGATGCTGGAGCGACGGGCTGATGATGGGAGCGCAAGTAACTCGACGTCTGCGGAAATGCACACACTGAGAATCTTCAACTACAAGATATACGTGAGCACCTCGAACCGGCTGCTCCCCATGATCCAAAAGCAGTCCAAGACCCTGTCTTTCCGACCGTTTCTACAAATAACGGCCCGTAAGCATGGCGATGCATCGGACGAGACGTACGAGATATACGGGGGCGATTTGACCGATCACCTCAGTCACGCGGTGCGCGTGAGCTTGGGGCCCGGGCCGCATCTCGACGAGCAGAATTTGAGGATGGGCAATCGGGTGTTGGTCGAGGTTGATGCCTTGCTACGTGGCACCGAGACGAACGAACCTCGGAGCATCTATTTACTCGAATGGACCCGACATTTGGTCGTTCAAGCATCGAGCTGCGGCGTGTACGGTGATGACCACCCTCTGCTAGACCCAAAAGTTGAAAGAGCTTTCTGGTAAGAATTCTCTTTTATTCTTACTTGCACCGACTTATCCCCCCCTCCCCCTTTTAAATCTTCTTCTTCCTGTGGGTACGCGCAGGATGAAGGCGAAAAATGTCAGGTCGAGGGAACTCGTATTGACTCTTTCAAAGGCAATGGCAAAATTACCTCACGGCTCATCTGGCAGGGCTGGACATATTCGGAAAAGGCTACCAGCTGCGCCAGACAGTCTACGATGCGTACATCAAATACTGCAGAGAACTCCCCAACGACGGCTCGCAGCTCGCTCGAGAACACAAGAGAGTCATTCGGGAGGCGGGCGTCAACGAGCTGGACTACGCGAAACAAGCATCGCTCTTCACCATTGCCGTGTTCAGCAACACGGCGCCGACCCTGTTCTGGACCATCTGGGAGCTCTTCTCCCGGCCAGAGGTCCTCGATCGGGCCAGGGAAGAGGTAGAGACGCACGCGGTGCAGCGCTCGGGGGAGACTCGTCGCGAATTCATCCTCGACGTGGCGGCTCTCAAGACCAAATGCCCCATTCTCCTGTCCGTGTTCCAGGAGACCCAGCGCACGCGCCATGTGAATGCCAGCTTCCGAAAAGTCATGGCCGACACGGTCCTGGACGGCCAGTACCTTCTGAAGGCTGGCAACTTCCTGCAGATGCCGGGACACCCCGTCCACAGCAACACGACTCTCTGGGGCCCGGATGCGGCGGAATTCGATCCCTATCGTTTCGTGTCCAAGAGAGACAAAGGTCCCGCGGCGGTGACATCTACCGGCTTTGTCGCGTGGGGTTCGCCTCCGCACTTGTGTCCTGCGAGGCAGTTTGCAGCCGTCGAGGTCCTGATCGCGACGGCGCTTTTGGTGGTCAGAACAGATTTGCGGCCAAGATCCGGTGTGTGGGATCCCTCGCCGTCGTTGAACTACAGGGACTTGTCTACATTGTTGAACCCCGCAAAGGATGTTCGGATCAATGTCATGGTGCGTGACCGATGGGCTGGAAGTTGGAGTCTCAAGATGGGAGAGAGTAAGAGTCGTGTACCGCTTGCATCAGGATGAGTCGTTTGTTCAAGATGTTGTATTGGCAAATGCTTTTTCTTCATTCGGACTCGGATGCTTTGATGCTGATATGATGGAGCAAAGGGTGTTTGAAACTGCGCTGGCATCAGACGCTATAAGACAGATGGTGGTGGCACATTGCAGACAACTGAATTCAGGTAAGCTGGAGGAAGAATACGACATTCCATCATCTTTTTTTTTAAATGATATGAATGAAGTTGCTCGTGAACATCATGTATGAAACTTCAACCTCAATTGTATTTGTATGTACACCCAATGTGTCACTATTGGAGCCCCCAACGAACCGACTATGAGAGCCGCAGCCATCAATCCGTGCCCTTCATCCGATCTGTTTTTCGCATCCAATACGATTCAACAACTCTTTCCGATCACGGTGACTAGGAAAGCTGACGCCGCTGCTGCCGCTGCCGCCGCTGGTCTTGATGACGCCGGTGCGGCGCTCCCGCGCTTTCCAATCGATATCCTCCGCGTCGCACTCCTCCAGATATTCGGTTTGCGCAGGTCCGTGGCCGTCCTCTTGCTTTTCGATTTCCTCCTCTTCCGTATCCTCTGCTTCGCTATTGCTTCTCACATCTTCGGCTCGCTTTCCCTGCAGCATTCGTAGAATAATCTGCACAATCATCATAAACCACAGAACCATCATGACCTGTAGAAAAACAAGGAACGATAGAAATGAATACATGATGTTGTTGTTGGCGCAAATGATTCCCGTAGGATTGAAGAATGGTTCCCATAAGTGCGACCAGCCGTGCTTAGGAAGAGGCAATGGACCTTCAAGCTTGGCAGCCGAGCCGCGGTAACATGCTGGTGGCGTCATACGAGGAAAGTCAAATAATATACTCCAACAGGTCATAACGTATAGAACATGTCGCGCAATGACCCAGGACACGAGGAATGCTCCAAATATTATGTCGCAAATTGTGGTAAAGCCGAGATACTTGAGACACTTTGCAAGCTTCAGCTCGCCATGGACAAGTTAGAGAGGTCAAAGAAGAGAGAAAGTCAAAGGCGAAAAAAAAAAAAAAATTAACAAACCAATTCATTGATCAATTGCGTCTCGGCAATGAGGAATTATATGAGAGCGCACAAAGAGTTTGGAGTTGTATCAACGACTTACAGGCAGAAATAGATCAATCACATCCATCAAGATGAGAAAGAGATTGGCAATCCGGGTTACATGGTATGCATACGAGCCCGCCAGCAAGGCAATGGTAACGAAGTGGTGTGTCAACATTTGCCAATGGTCTTTTCTGCGCTCTTCAATATGAATGACTAGGATTTGCTGGATCCAAAAAGACCACTGCCCGAGAATGTAAGCTTTCATCAAACCATCTATCTCTCGCTGCGGCCAATCCGTCCACAGCTCCTCCATGTTCAGAAAGGATTTCGAGTTGGAATATAAATACTTGCAAATTCGCCTCATGTTAGCCACACGCTGTGCAAGAATCCACGAAGCGGTGAAGCAAAACGTACCATTCCCACGGGCCAGAAGACGTTGTAGTACATCAACATCCAGCCCTGTTCGGCAAATCTGGTTCTGTCTTTCTTCTTTGAAACGCCCCAGTGCGAGGCCAGAGGTGCTAGCACATGGTCCATCAGGCCTGCGCGAAGACCTGTAAAAACGACTATGCAAAATATCACGAAGTAGAAATCGTCAAAGCCGGCGGCATACTTGGTTGTCTCATTATTATAGTAGGACAAAGTAAAGAACTTGGACGTGTACGGCCGTGCAGCGGGTATGCATGCATGTGAGAGGAACAAAAGCGCAATCAAATTAGAGGAGCAACCTGGTTTCCTTAGCCAAACATGAAGCATCATGGCGATGAAGGAGGAAACGAAAAGACGAGTATGCAAGTATGGAGGACAAGATGCCAATGGCCGCCGCTGAAAACGCAAAGGGAAAATCCGTACCGATTTGGTTCTCCAATAACCACCGAGCGAGACTCTGTGACACTAACACCTTCTGGCCTTTCCTCGGCTCGAGTTTTTTTGAGCGCGCCATCTTGTTGGTCATCTTCAACGATTTATTAACGGGTCGCTGTCCAGCAGCTGTGGTTGGATGAGTAAACTGAGCGGGTTTCTTTACGTCGACGGTACTTTTCTCCTCCCACGCCGATTGCGAGATCCGAGATTTGCTGCAGGTTGTGGAGGTCAATGTATCTGACGACTACTTATTGGAGCAGTGGCGGTCAAAGAATCTGTTGCAATGGTGCGGACCGGGCAAGTATCGTGACTAGCTCTGGCGAGGAAATTGAAAGCCGCAGAAGTTGAAGTGCTGCGAGGTGCTAATTAATGGTGGACATCTTACCTTACCTCGGGCTTCGGACCTTGCTCAGCTCAATCCTCAGTCTGGCTCACCAATTGAAAGGCGGTGAATGAAAAGCAGAGGAAGGTACGGATCCGTACATATGTAATTGTCAAGGTAGGGGTCGGTGTAGCTAATAGAAAAGGTTCGATTGGATCAATCAGAGGTGCAGACAGCACCCGACTTTTGTACCTAAAAGGTACACAGTGCGCTATAGTAATAACTAGTCTACGGAGGTACTTTTAATACATTGTCTCCACTATTATCTTATTAAGGGTTTTATCCTAGTTAATGCGCAGGCTATATTCACATATCTAATGCTCTAGAGAGCTCTCCCTAACACACTCCCCCTAGCTAAGATATCTATTAAGGCTAGAGTCTATAAGCATAGGAAGTAATTATAATGAATTTCTAGTGTTATAATTACGCAGGAATCTCACGTAAGCTAATCTAGTAGTAGAAATCCCTATATATCTAACCTAATAGAGGCTTTGTAAAGCTATCTGTAGGCATCTTAGAGGTCTTTAACTAGTTTACCTTAATATTACCTAGGGTATACTATTCTTAAATCTATATTTAATTTATATTAAGATACTTAAGGCTTATTTAAAGCCTTCCTTCTAAGTGCTTTATAATCTAAATTATCTACTTATTATTACTGTCGGAATAGTCAAATCCAGCCGCGCACGGAAAGTGGAGCACAACGCAAGTGCTGCGCTATGATTAGGTGCATCGCGTAAGTGGGTTAATCACGTAACCCACGATGTCCTTAATACCTTTAGCTACGTAGCCTGTTAGCTAGAATATTATTATTAATTATTATTATTACTTTAACCCTAATTACACTAGTGCTTAGACCCTTGCCTCTATAAGACCTCCTAACACTAATTAGTAATTAAAAAACCATAGATAAGCTAGGGAATTACTAAGAAAAGATAATTCTATTAGGTTTAGCTTAGGTTTTAACTATAGAAGTATACTAAAGGAAGATTATTAATAGCTCTAGTTATTAGGCTTCTTAGGGATTAACCCCTTCTATCTTAGAGTTATTAAGGACCTCTATATAGAAGAATTAATCTTATTATTTATTATAAGAAAACTAATTAACTAACTAGGAATTATAGCTCTAGAAGTATCCTTCCTAAACCAGAGATTAAATTAGCCCCTTACTAGCTAATAAAAAACATAATATAAGAAAATATAATACTTATAATATCTAGACCTAAAAGACCTAAAAAGTCTAGCTTATTACTATAACTTTAGAAATACTTCTAGATTATTATAACTAACTAGGGGAGCTCTAAAGAGCTAGATCCTTAGATAACTAAGGATTAGTAACTTAATAACTAACTTACTTAGCTAATTAATATTTATAATAGCGGATAATATAGAGATCTTAAGCTCTAGGAAAACTTCTAAGATAATCTCTAAGATTAGACTCTTAAGACCTTTAAACGCGCCTCTAGATACTTAGTGTATAATTTATAAGATATCCTTTGTAAATATAGTATTTATATTATATAAGATAAATCTAGCAAAGTTACTAACTTACTAGTATATATTCTTAATAAAGAAATAAAAGCACTATAGCCTAAAGAAGAAGTTAAAAAGTAACTATTATTAAATAAATTTTTCTCTACCCTTAATCCTATACTTAATTCCTCTCTTACTAAAATCCCTTATAATCTACCTTTAAGGTAATTACTATTAGAAGTTAATACTCCTTTATAACCTTAAGAAACACTATTATTTATATTACTATTAGCTTTATAATAAGAGAATTAGATTATTAGGAAGATTACTAAGCTTATAAAGACCTATAAAGATAATAATTATTATAGTAGAAAGATATATAACTTTCTTATGCTAAAGATTAATCTCTTTTAGAATAAATATAATAGGCTTAATCTTCTATAGGAATACCTTTATAAAGCCCTTCTAATTATGCTTATAGGTAATGCTAAGCAATACTTTCTTAATTATCTAATAAATAGGAATCTCTCCTATAAGTAGATAATTAATAATATCTATTAATACTTTAAAATAGAAAGTAACTAGTAATTCTACTACTATAAATAGAATAATATAATACTAAAGGTAATTATTACCTAGAACCCTAATAAAACTAAGCTAGAATACCTTAAGATCTTATTAACTATACTTAAAAGAGTTTATAAAGGGTTATTTCTACCCTTAATAGTTAATATAGAGCTTTATTATTAAACCTTAAGTGTAATCTCTAGTATACTAGAGTATAGGCAAGCTAAATATAATTATTTACCTGGTTTTAAAGGGCTTATAGGGGATCTTTATAAGTTAATCTTAATTACTAAAGCTAATAAATTAGTGGTTTAATTCTATTAGTAAAATAAAGAGCGTAAAGATTATAAAATAATATTTATAGACTACTACTATAATTAACTATATAATTAAAGAGGTTATAGTAAAAGCTATAGCTATTATTATTAATACTATAATAGCGGAAGATACTATATCTATAATAAAAGTAGCTACTAGTTAATAAATTACTTAGAAAGAGAGTGCTAATAGGTAAAAGAATATTAGTAAAAGAGTAAGAAGTATTAAATGCCTTTAATAGAAGGAAAATTCTAAGCATACCTTATAGTATATAAAGCTTAAGAAGGTTAAGGAATTAAAGAGAATAATAAGTATAATAATAAGGCCTAGAAAATAGTAGAAATCTATATTAAGGCTAATAAAGAAAAAGATAGTAATAATACTAATAAACTAATAGTATTAATATTAAAGTTTAATTAACTTAGTATTATATAATTCTTTACTATAGGGCCTTAACTAAGTAATAATAAGGTAATTATAACCTTATAAGATTAAGCCTTTAAACATACCTATCTAAAGCATAATTTATATAAGGATTAAAGCATAACCTTTGTTTTAAAGGAACATTACTCTAATAAGGTCTTTAGAGGTATCTTACTAAATATAAAAGCTTTAGGATTATTAATAGTTAGACTTAAATAATTATAAGTATTAATAAAGCTAATGCTATTACTAAAGATTAAGCTAAGCACTAAAGTAGAAATTAAATTTAGTGCTAGATTAGTAAAAACATAAGGCATAATAAATATACTTACTAAATTAGGTATAATACCCTTCTATATGGTTAAGACTATAATACCTTTCCTTTTCTTAATTACTAATATAGATAGAATAGGCATTAAGTTAGATAACTTAAGGAATCTACTAATTTAAGGTAAGAAAACTATGCTAATTATAAGAAGATAGGGATATCCTTAGTGGATTCTAGAAGCTAAAGAAATAATTACATTCTATCTATTAGAGATAGAAATTCGTTAATTATATTATTAATTTAGTTATCTATTAGTTAAATAACTTATAAGACTGCTTTAAAGAGCTAGTTATAAGGTTAAAAGAAGAGCTATTAAGAAGTTAACTAAGATTTGCTACTACTATTAATTAAATAGAAGAGCTCTAGGCAGATTTAGGTTTACTATTAAAGATAACTATAAATTTAACTATAAGATTATCATTAATATTGTTTAAATTAATAATTAACCAGTGCTTTATGTGGTTAATTTAGTAACTTTATTCTAAGCTATATATATATTATTTACGCTAGTTAGCTCTTTATGTATAGCTAGTACTAGTACTCTAGCTGCTTAGTTAAAAGGGAAAACCCTTAATTAGGAAGAAAAACCCCTTTACATCTGTGGTTAGGCTAACGCTAACGCTAACCCAGGCCTGCGTCGCTTTGTGTGTGGCTAGTCATAGGTGTTTATTACTAGCTTACGCTAGCCTTATCCTATTAGAAATAAAAGAAAGAAAAAATAGGGAAAATAGGGTAAATAGGGTCCCTAGCCCTCTTTAACTCTAGTCTAACCCTACTCCGTTTCTATTCTAGACCTCCTCTCTTTGCCCTATAGCGTAGTAGACTTAGCTTTATAGTAGTGATTCACTTTTAGTTCACTTTTTAGCCAGCTCCTCCGTAGCCCCACTTTTTAGCTATCTCTAGCCTAGTTCCGGCCTATTAGTCTTATAAAGCCTAAGCACTTAGTGTTATTTGCCCTTTATAGGGGGAGAACAGTCCTAATTTAGGCCCTAGGCATTTCTAGGCCTAGGTTACTTATATATTATCTAGTTGATTTTTTATCTTATGTTTTTATTTTCTAGTTAATATCTCTAATTTATCCCCCCCTCCCTTATGTAAGTATAAGAGAGGGCTCCTCCCCCTAGAGGGATCTAACTTCTTTTCTCTTCCTTTATTAAACTTCCTATAGGTTCTTTTCCTCTTTAGAGCTATTTAAGGCTCTCCTAGGCCGGTTTTGGTTTAATTACTAATGTTTATTACAGGCTATATATAATTCTGGCATAATAGCATTAGAAGCTATAAGTATTCTAGTATCTATGCTATTCCGGTTCTAACCTGCCTAGGAGACTATGGATTCGGAGCGGTACCTAAGGAAATCCCTAACTAAGAAGCAGCTAGAGCAGGCTATGGTAAAGGATTTAAAGGTATGTCCCCTCCGCCCCTATTTCGCATCTGTTACAAGCCCTAATCCGCGGTAGTTAGGCGATCCACGAGGGATCCAGTGTGTTTCTTGCGAGTCTCGGTCGATTGATTGTCCAGGGCATCAATGCCACGATGTCGTCGGTAAGTCGGTTTATTCTAAGCTATATGATTTCTTAATCCTAATAAGCAAAAGGCTTATAATATTTAGAATGCTTTACGTAAATATTAGATTAATATATACCTTAGTTCTCTAGATTAGATTGTTTATAATGCTAGAAAGAACTTCGCTTTATTAGAATTTAAACACTATATTAATTAATATTAATTAAGATTAATAAAGTACTAGTAAAAGCTTATAATAGTATTAGTAAAGTTAAATGCTATTATAGACTATTATAAAGAGCATATAATATTATTACAGACTTAATAGGTTAAGAGCTTACGTAAGAGTAATGCCTTTAAATAGCTATTAAAGCTATAAATAATTTAGTAAGACTAAATAGCCTTATTCCTATGCTTCTTATCTTTAGAGTATACCTATAGATAACTAATAAGTCTTTACTAAGTATATCTATTATTTAATAGGCTAAGTTAATCTAAAAAGCTACTAATAAAGTCTAATAATTTCTAGGCAAAATAGCAAGTTCACAATGCTCTAAATACCTATAATAGCCTAGATATATTACTAACGCACTAACTTCCGCTTTAATTAGATATATGCGTTTATAGAGAGAAAAAATAGCTAGTATAGCTCTTATAAGCTTCTTTGAATTAACTATAAAGCCTATATCCTCTAAATGCTATATAGACTAACTAGATTCTAAATAATAGTAGTTAAACTATACTATTATAATAATACTAATTCCTAAGAACTAGCTAAAGAGCATAAAAAAGAGCCTAAAGAAAAGGAAGAGAAAGTTATATAAGCTATTAAAAAGATTACTAAAGAAAAAGAGGCTTTATAAGCTAAGAGAAAGTAAGGGAGACTAAGAAAGAAGTTAATAGTTTAATTCTTACTTTCTAACTATAAAGAAATTCACACTACTAGTTATAAATCTAATATAAATAATCTAGCGTTATTTACTATAAACAAAGATTAAGAAAATGCCTTAATTAAGAAGCTTATAGCTATAGGAACACTCTAAGAAGTATTTCTTACTATAAAAGAAGAAGCTAACTAGAATCTAGCCCTTTAGTTATATTAAGAAGGGAAGATAATAACCCCTAGTAAGCCCTTTAAGCAGTTTAATTAAGCTAAAATTAATACCTTATAAGCGCGTAATATTTTTAAATTTATAATATTTAATCCCACAAAGCATAGCACTAAGAGACTCTTTAAATCTTATATAGTAAGAGAAATTAAAGGCAAAGGGATAGCAGCGCCCTATAAGAAATCATAACTTATTATCTAAGGGTATAATAATAAGGGTAAAGAGATAATCTTAACTTAATCCCTAATAATATAAAGAGTAAGCTAATAATTAATTATAGTATTAGCACTATTATTAAGATCTAAAGGAATTTTCCTATAGATATAAGATATTATATAAGCATATATTTAATTAAACACACTACTTAGTAGACTTATTATTACTACTTTACCTAAATAAATAGCTTATTTATTCCCTAATAGCATAATAATAGAAGTTATTAAGCTATTATATAGAATTATAGAAGTAAGAACCTATTAGTAGGTAACCTACTTTTATTATTATAAAGAGAAGCTTTAGATAATAACCTTAACATATAACCTATGCTTGCTAATAACTAATATAAGTGATAATAATCTCTTTAGAGTGGTTAGAATATAAATAGATAATACTCTAGGCCTTAGTAATTAAGACTTCTTCTAATAAGAAGAAAGAGAGCTTTAGAAAGCGGAATTTATAGTAAAGCTAAAGCAAATTCTTTTAGCTAAGAATCCCCTTATCTTTAATAGCTATATCCTTTCTTTAAATGCTAATAATACTATAGATTTATATTAAAAAGGGTAAAGCAAAAAGATTAAGAGTATTAACCTTAAATCACTAACTATAAAGCAGGATTATATTAAATAGAGAGCTTATAGAAGCTATATTATAACTATCTATTAACTAGAGGCTTTATATAACCTTTTAATTACAGTATAACACTAAGACCCTATAAATAATAATATAAACTAATTAAATAAAAGACTTAAATAGCAGATCTAATAATAATAATAAGGGATCTATTATATCCCTCTAGTCCTTAAGAAAGCAAAGCTATTTGTGTTTATAGATGGATCTCTTACTAACAATAAAGATCTAAGTTCCTAGATTAGATTTATTATTATTATTAGTAATAAGGAAGAAAAAGAGAACGTTTTTATAATATAAGGCAATATTATTACGTATAGCTTAACAAAGAGCAAGCGTATAACTTATAGCGCTCTTACTTCTAAATTATACATAATGGTTTAAGGTGCTAATATAGCCTATATAATTACTATAACCCTTAATATAATTATAGATTGGTTAAGAATTAATTAGATCTTAATAATTATCTATATAGATTCTTTTTTATTATATAAATGCCTTTTAAAGCTAGGCATAATAAAGGAAAAACGACTAATAATTGATATTATAGCCCTCTAACAATTATATAAGCATCGCGAGATCTACGAAGTCTAATGGATTAATAGTAATAATAACCCTGCCAATGCGATAACAAAGGCATTGCTAAACAAAGCTCTTAAGACCTTTATTAATTTAAATAAAGCTATAATCTAGGTTAAAGGCTAGGTAAAGAGGCCTAAGACCTAATAAGCTAGATAAAAAGTCTAGGGTCTAGGAGAACTTATAGCTAAACTAATAAGAGACTTAGATTTAATTAATAGGATTTACTTATGTTTATTTTCGCTTAACTTAATGTTAGAATCACAGGGTTCCTGACGTCAGGATCAATTGGATAGCCTAGGGAATAGGTATAATTCTTCTATTCTAGGCTTAGTATCTAATTCAAAAGAAGAGAGGAAAAGAGAGGCTTTTCTGGATCGTGAAAAGTAGCCACAAACGCAGAGCTTTTATAGGTTACCTAACTTATGGGTCCTTGCCCTATTAGAGGGCAGGCTTGTAGGCCACAAGTAGGGCTTCCTTTATTACGCGCGCGCGTGGCCCCGTGGCCTAATGTTTTACCGGGTAATTACGGCTGCGTGCTGTAATTAATATTATACTTATTCTAATATTAGAACCTCTTTCTTTTTAATATAATTATTAATATATAATATTAATCTAAGAAGAGAAGAGATAAGGATTAAATAAATATATAATATAAAGGAAGGAATAAATAAATAAAAACAATAGGCATAGGCCCTATCCTCCCCTTCTCCTTACTTACTACTAGTTTTTAATAACTAGCTTCTCTAATCCCCTTTCCTTCTTTCTTATATAATACTGCCTATAGTATTTATAGTTACCTTTCCCCTACTCCTTTATTTAACTATAATATAATATTAAATTATATTCCTAGAGAAGGGTTACCTATAATCTCTTCCCTATAGGTATAATATTAGATTATATCTCTCTACGCCCCTTTATGCTCCCTTCTCTTTTCCTCTAGGACTATGCTATCCTAAAGGCTTAGGGCGCTCTTTATTAAAGGATATTATCTTACTCTCCCTCTAGGGCTATGTTACTATAGAGACTTAGGAGGGTGCCCTTTTTCCTCTCTCTAAGGCTATATTACCCTAGAGGCCTATAAGGGCGCTATTTTATTCTCCTTCTAGGGTAATATTACCCTAGAGGCCTATAAAGGTGCTATTTTATTCTCCTTTTAGGGCTAAGTTTAGTTCTAGGACTTATATAGGTAACCTTACGTATAGGTAACCTATTCTTCTATCTAGACTATTGCTATATTACCTATAATAAACCTCTCTAAGGCCTTATTAAGCATTACCTTTATAAATATATCCACTAGGTTATCTTCACTATTAATCTATTTAATCTTATAGAGCTTATTGTTAGGAGGTCTCACAGAGGCAAGGGTCTGAGCACTAGTGCAGTCAGGGTCAAAGTGGTGATAATAATTAATGATAATCTTCTAGCTAACGGGCTACGTGGCCAAAGGTATTAAGGGCATTGTAGGTCACGTAATTAACCCACTTACGCAATGCACCTAATCATAGCGTAGCACTTGCGTTATGCTTTACTTTCCATGCGTGGCTAGATTTAACTATTCTAATATTAGCAGTTTTCTCTTTTAAAGAAAAGTAAGGAAAAGTAAAGAGAGAGTGGATATAAAAGTAAGGGTAAAAGAAAAGATCCGTGACTCTTATTAGTTAGTTATAATTCAAAGAGAGAGTTAGAAGAGGATTAAAGGAAAAAGATATAAGAGAGATTAGAAGCTCTAAAAGCTTTAAAAACATAATAAAATCAAGTTAAGCGAAAATAAACATAAGTAAATCCTATTAATTAAATCTAAGTCTCTTATTAGTCTAGCTATAAGTTCTCCTAGACCCTAGACTTTTTATCTAGCTTATTAGGTCTTAGGCCTCTTTACCTAGCCTTTAACTCGGATTGTGGCTTCGTTTAAATTAATAAAGGTCTTAAGAGCTTTGTTTAGCAATGCCTTTATTATCATATCAGTGGGGTTATTATTGCTATTAATCCATTAGACTTCATAGATCTCGCAACGCTTATATAATTATCGGAGAGCTATAATGTTAATTATTAGTTGTTTTTCCTTTATTATGCCTAGCTTTATAAGGCATTTATATAATAAAAAAGAATCTATATAGATAATCATTAGGATCTAATTAATTCTTAACTAATCTATAATTATATTAAGGGTTATAGCAATTACATAGGCTACATTAGCACCTTAAACTATTATGTATAATTCGGAAGCAAGAGCGCTATAAGTTATATGCTTGCTCTTTGTTAAGCTATACGTAATAATATTGCCTTATATTATGAAAACATTCTCTTTTTCTTCCTTATTACTAATAATAATAATAAATCTAATCTAGGAACTTAGATCTTTATTATTAGCAAGAGATCTATCTATAAACATAAATAGCTTTGCTTTCTTAAGGACTAGAGGGATATAATAGATCCCTTATTGTTATTATTAGATCTGCTATTTAAGTCTTTTATTTAATTAGTTTATATTATTATTTATAGGGTCTTAGTGTTATGCCATAATTAAAAGGTTATACAAAGCCTCTAGTTAATAGACGGTTATAATATAGCTTTCACAAGCTCTTTATTTA
Source organism: Epichloe sibirici (assembly GCA_022702365.1). Classification (NCBI taxonomy): domain Eukaryota; kingdom Fungi; phylum Ascomycota; class Sordariomycetes; order Hypocreales; family Clavicipitaceae; genus Epichloe; species Epichloe sibirici. The sequence continues at coordinate 158,752 of JALAAE010000001.1, read as the reverse complement.
ATATAATCCTACTTCACAGTTAGTGATTTAAGGTTAATGCTCTTAATCTTTTTGCTTTGCCCTTTTTAACGTAAATCTATAGTGTTATTAGCATTTAAAGAAAGGATATAGCTATTAAAGATAAGGGGATTCTTAGCTAAAAGAATTTGCTTTAGCTTTGCTATAAATTCCGCTTTCTAGAGCTCTCTTTCTTCTTATTAGAAGAAATCTTAATCACTAAGGCCTAGAGTATTATCCGTTTGCATTCTAACTACTCTAAAGAGGTTATTATTACTTACGTTAGTTATTAGCAAGCATAGGTTATATATTAAGGTTATTATCTAAAGCTTCTCTTTGTGATAATAGAAGTAGGTTACTCACTAATAGGTTCCTGCTTTTATAATTCTATATAATAGCTTAATAACTTCTATTATTATGCTATTAGGGAATAAATAAGCTATTTATTCAGGTAGAGCAGTGATAATAAGTCTGCTAAGTAGCGTGTTTGATTAAACGTACGCTTACGTGATGTCTTATATCCATAGGAAAATTCCTCTAGATCTTAATAATAGTGCTAACGCTATAATTAATCATTAGCTTGCTCTTTGTATTATTAGGGATTAAGTTAAGATTAGCTCTTTGCCCTTATTATTATACCCTTAGATAATAAGTTATAATTTCTTATAAGGCATTACTATCCCTTTACCTTTAATTTCTCTTACTATATAAGATTTAAAGAGTCTCTTAATGCCATGCTTTATAGGATTAAATATTATAAATTTAAAAACATTACGCGCTTATAAGGCATTAATTTTAGCTTAATTAGACTGCTTAAAGGGCTTGCTAGGGGTTATTATCTTCCCTTCTTAACGTAACTAAAGGGCTAGATTCTAGTTAGCTTCTTCTTTTATAGTAAGAAACGCTTCTTAAAGTATTCCTATAGCTATAAGCTTCTTAATTAAGGCATCTTCTTAATCTTTATTTATAGTGAATAACGCTAGATTATTTATATTAGATTTATAACTAGTAGTATGAATTTCTTTATAGTTAGAAAGCAAGAATTAAACTATTAACTTCTTTCTTAGTCTCCCTTGCTTTCTCTTAGCTTATAAAGCCTCTTTTTCTTTAGTAATCTTTTTAATAGCTTATATAACTTCCTCTTCCTCTTCTTTAGGCTCTTTTTCACGCTCTTTAGCTAGTTCTTAGGAATTAGCATTATTATAATAGTATAGTTTAACTACTATTATTTAGAATCTAGTTAGTCTACGCGGTATTTAGAGGATATAGGCTTTATAATTAATTCTAAGAAGCTTATAAGGGCTATACTAGCTATCTTTCTCTCTCTAAACGCATATATCTAATTAAAGCGGAAGTTAGTACATTAGTAATGTATCCAGGCTATTATAGGTGTTTAGAGCATTATAAACTTACTGTTTCGCTAGGAATTATTAGACTTTATTAGTAGCTTTTTAGATTAACTTAGCCTATTAAATAATAGATACACTTAGTAAAGACTTATTAGTTATCTATAGGTATACTCTAAAGATAAGAAGTATAGGAATAAGGCTATTTAGTCCTACTGAATTATTTATAGCTTTAATAGCTATTTAAAGGCATTACTCTTATATAAGCTCTTAACCTATTAAGTCCGTAATAATATTATACGCTCTTTATAATAGTCTATAATAGCATTTAACTTTACTAATACTATTATAAGCTTCTACTAGCACTTTATTAATCTTAATTAATATTAATTATATATAGTGTTTAAATTCTAATAAAGCGAAGTTCTTTCTAGCATTATAAACAATCCAATCTAGAGGACTAAGGTATGTATTAATCTAACATTCACATAAAGCGTTCTAAATATCACAAGCCTTCTACTTATTAGGATTAAGGAATCATATAGCTTAAAATAAAGTTACTAAATTAACTATATAAAGCACTGGTTAATTATTAATTTAAACAATATTAATAATAATCTTATAGTTAAATTCATGGTTATCTTTAATAGTAAACCTAAATCTGCCTAGAGCTCTTCTGTTTAATTAATAGTGATAGTAAATCTTAGTTAACTTCTTAATAGCTCTTCTTTTAACCTTATAACTAGCTCTTTAAAGCAGTCTTATAAGTCATTTAACTAATAGATAACTAAATTAATAATATAATTAACAAATTTCTATCTCTAATAGATAGAATATAATTATTTCTTTAGCTTCTAGAATCCACTAAGGATATCCCTATTTTCTTATAATTAGCATGGTTTTCTTACCTTAAATTAGTAGATTCCTTAAGTTATTTAACTTAATGCCTATTCTATCTATATTAGTAATTAAGAAAAGGAAAGGTATTATAGTCTTAACTATATAGAAGGGTATTATACCTAATTTAGTAGGTATATTTATTATGCCTTATGTTTTTGCTAATCTAGCACTAAATTTAATCTTTACTTTAGTGCTTAGCTTAATCTTTAGTAATAGCATTAGCTTTATTAATACCTATAATTATTTAAGTCTAACTATTAATAATCCTAAAGCTCTTATATCTAGCAAGATGCCTCTAAAGACCTTATTAGAGTAATATTTCTCTAAAACAAAGGTTATGCTTTAATCCTTATATAGATTATGCTTTAGATAGGCATATTTAAAGGCTTAATCTCGTAAGGTTATGATTACCTTATTATTACTTAGTTAAGGCCCTATAGTAAAGAATTATATAATGCTAAGTTAATTAAACTTTAATATTAATACTATTAGTTTATTAGTATTATTACTATCTTTTTCTTTATTAGCCTTAACATAGATTTCTACTATTTTCTAGGCCTTATTATTATGCTTATTATTCTCTTTAATTCCTTAACCTTCTTAAGCTTTATATACTATAAGGTATGCTTAGAATTTTCCTTCTATTAGAGGCATTTAATGCTTCTTACTCTTTTACTAATGTTCTTTTACCTATTAGCGCTCTTTTTCTAAGTAATTTATTAACTAGTAGCTGCTTTTATTATAGATATAGTATCTTCCGCTATTATAGCATTAATAATAATAGCTATAGCTTTTGCTATAACCTCTTTAATTATATAGTTAATAATAGTAGTAGTCTATAAATATTATTTTATAATCTTTACACTCTTTATTCTACTAATAGAATTAAACCGCTAATTTATTAGCTTTAGTAATTAAGATTAACTTATAAAGATCCCTTATAAGCCCTTTAAAACTAGGTAAATAATTATATTTAGCTTACCTATACTTTAGTACACTAGAGATTGCACTTAAGGTTTAATAATAAAGCTCTATATTAACTATTAAGGGTAGAAATAACCCTCTATAAACTCTTTTAAGTATAGTTAATAGGATCTTAAGGCATTCTAGCTTAGTTTTATTAGGGTTCTAGGTAATAATTACCTTTAGCATTATATTATTCTATTTATAGCAGTAGAATTACTAGTTACTTTCTATTTTAAAGCGTTAATAGATATTATTAATTATCTACTTATAGGAGAGGTTTTTATTTATTAGATAATTAAGAAAGTATTACTTAGTATTACCTATAAGCATAATTAGAAGGGCTTTATAAAGGTATTCCTATAGAAGATTAAGCCTATTACATTTGTTCTAAAAGAGATTAATCTTTAGCGTAAGAAAGTTATATATCTTTCTACTATAATAATTATTATCTTTATAGGTCTTTATAAGCTTAGTAATTTTCCTAATAATCTAATTCTCTTATTATAAAGCTAATAGTAGTGTAAATAGTAGTGTTTCTTAAGGTTATAAAGGAGTATTAACTTCTAATAGTAATTACCTTAAAGGTAAATTATAAGGGATTTTAGTAAGGGGGGAATTAAGTATAGGATTAAGGGTAGAGAAAAATTTATTTAATAATAGTTACTTTTTAACTTCTTCTTTAGGCTATAGTGCTTTTATTTCTTTGTTAAGAATATATACTAGTAAGTTAGTAACTTTACTAGATTTATCTTATATAACATAGACACTATATTTATAAAGAATATCTTATAAATCACGCACTAAGTGTCTTAAGGCATGTTTAAAGGTCTTAAGGGTTTAATCTTAGAGATTATCTTAGAAGTTTTCCTAAAGCTTAAGATCTCTATATTATCCGCTATTATAGATATTAATTAGCTAAGCAAGTTAGTTATTAAGTTACTAATCCTTAGCAATCTAAGGATCTAGCTCTTTAGAGCTCTCCTAGTTAGTTATAATAATCTAGAAGTGTTTCTAAAGTTATAGTAGTAGGCTAGACTTTTTAGGTCTTTTAGGTCTAGATATTATAGGTATTATGTTTTCTTACATTACGTTTTTTATTAGCTAGTAAGGGGCTAATTTAATCTCTGGTTTAGGAAGGATACTTCTAGAGCTATAATTCCTAGTTAGTTAATTAGTTTTCTTATAATAGATAATAAGATTAATTCTTCTATATAGAGGTCCTTAATAACTCTAAGATAGAAGGGGTTAATCCCTTAGAAGCCTAATAACTAGAGCTATTAACAATCTTCCTTTAGCATATTTTTATAGTTAAAACCTAAGCTAAACCTAATAGAATTATCTCTTCTTAGTAGTTCCCTAGCTTATCTATGGTTTTTTAACCACTAATTAGTGTTAGGAGGTCTTATAAAGGTAAGGGTCTAAGCACTAGTGTAGTTAGGGTTAAAGTAGTAATAATAATTAATAATAATCTTCTAGCTAATAGGCTACGTAGCCAAAGGTGTTAAGGGCATTATAGGTTACGTGATTAACCCACTTGCGCGATGCACCTAATCACAGCGCAGCACTTGCGTTATGCTCCACTTTCCGTGCGCAGCTGGATTTGACTATTCCGACACTTATAGTATTTATATAATTATTAAAGGGCTATAATATTAATTATTAGCTGCTTCTCCTTTATAGTCCTAAGCTTAATAAGGCATTTATATAATAAGTATAAATTAGTATAGACTATAATTAGGATTATAGGGAGATTTAATTAGTCTATGATTATCTTTAGCGTTATTACGATTACGTAAGCTATGTTAACGCCTACCACTATACTATAGACCTCTAAAGCAAGTATACTTCTTATAACTCTCTTACTCTTTATTAAGCTATAGTGTATAATATTACCTTATACTATAAACTTACTATCTTTATATTCCTTATTAGCTAGGATTAATACATAGCCTAGCTATAAGGTAAAGTCTTAGTTATTAGCAAATAATCTATTAATAAACATAAAGAGCTTTGCCTTTATAAGATTAAGTAGTATAAATATTAATCCTTAATCTAGATAATCTATTTATTACTTAATATAGTAATTAAGTTCTTTAACATTCTTAATAGTTAGCTCTTAGTATTACATAGTAATAGAGAGGTTAAAGCTTGCCTTAGGTTAGTAGATTAAAGCAATATAAGTACCTTAAGCCCTTTACTTAATATACTTCTTTGTTAACTCTTCTAGCAGGATTAATTAAAGCTTATCACTTTGCCCTTTTTACTATATCTTAATATTGTTATTAGTTAGTTAAATAATTCCACTATTAAATATAAGGGGATTATTAGGCTTAATAAATTGCTTTAGTTTTATAGTAAATTTAGCAGTAATTAATTAATCTTCTTCTAGCTATAAGAATCTCTTATCTAATAGACTAAGAGTATTATTAGTCTATATTCCTATATATCTAAAGTAAAGGCTTTTAGCGGATGTTACTAGTAAGCATAGATTGTAACTTAATGTTATTATCTAGAGATTCTCTCTATAGTGCTTATAGTAAGTCACCTACTAATATATACTAGCCTTTGCGATACTATAGAGAGGCTTAATAACTCTTATAATTATGTTCTTAGGGTATTAATTACAAATTTAGATAGGGAGTTAGGCAAGGATTGTTTAATTTAGCGGCGTCTAGGATTATATATACGCTTACGTAATGTCTTAAGTCTATAGAAGAAGTCCTTTGCTAAGAAAGGAGGGAGTAATCATAAAGATTAGACACTGGCTTGCTCTCTAGATTATTAGGGCCTATGTAAGAATTGCTTGCTTTGCTTTATTGCTAAAGCCTTAGATAATAAGCCTTAATTTCTTATATAGTTAGCCTATCTTTCCTTTTACCTTATTAATAATATAGGAATTAAAGATTTAAATCCCTTAGTGCTTTCTCTTATTAAAGGTAGTAAATTTAAATATACCTTAATTAATTAAAGCATTAATCTTGGTTTTTATTAAGAGTTTAAAGGGTTTGCTAGGGGTTATAATAGTGCCTTCTCTATATAATTAAATTATAAGCTTAAAGTCTACCTTCTCTTTGCTTAATAGGAAAGTCTTAGGGTTATCTGCTAATTAATCTGCCTAATTAATAATTACTAGAGGGTTCTTTTAGGGTTTTCTAGGCCTTCTCTTTAGGGGAACTAAAGGCACTGTGTTTTTAATTTATGCCTCTTAGTTCTCCCTCTTAATTACCTCTAGATTAATGCCTCCTTCTAGTAATAGCTTCTCCCTATTAAGGTCTTTATTATAGGGCTTAATAGAGGTTAATCTAAAGACTTTAGGGCCTTATAGAAGGTTAAGGGTATAGCTCTCTCTATCTATTATAAGGAGCTTATATAGGCCTTACTATCCTACTTTTTCTTGCTATATAAGTATAGGCAAGGCAAGCGGGAGTTTAAGAGTTAGTAAGGTATTAGGGCTATTTCTTATAGTAAGGGCTTTATTAACTTTTTATAAGGCATATAATCTTTTAATCTCTTTTATTGCCTTTTACACTGTAAGGGCTTATTGCTTAATATTAGGTAATAAAGGGGATTTGTTAACTATTTGCGGTCCCAATCAAGGGTTTTCCCTTTTGACTAAGCAGCTGGAGTACTAGTACTAGCTATACATAAAGAGCTAACTAGCGTAAATAATATAAATATATATAACTATTTGCGGATAAGCGCTAAAGACTAGGAGAGTTAGGATAATGCTATTTAGGCCTATAGTGTTATTAAGGGCTTTTATAGCTATTTATAGGGCTATAGCTTTAGGCATTATTAGACATTCACATTAGATAATATTATAGGCTCTTTAGAGCGGCTTGTGATACCTTTTAACCTTGCTAATGCTATGGTATGCCTTAATAGGGACTTCTTTAATTAAGATTAATATTAAAGCTATAAATTAGCGGAATTCCTTGCTTCTGAATGTTATGCTAGCATTAGTTATAATCTAATCTAGAGGACCTTAGTAGGTGTTAATCTAGCATAGTTAAAGGGCTTCCTATATTGCTTTTGCTATAATATCCTTAAGAAATCTAGCTATGTTAAATAACATAGCTATATTAATAGCGTAAAGGATAGGGCGGTTGCTATTAAGATATATAATATCTATAATTACTTTATAATTAAAGTTATATTTATCCTTAAGGGTGAATTTAAAGTAATATAGGTTATCTATATTTATTTAATATTAGTGACAGATTCTTATTAATTATCTAATAGTTTTGTAATCTACCTTATGGCCTAATTTAGAAAGCATATTATAAAGTTAGCGGATAGAAGGGTAACTAAATTAGCAATGCAAGCGCCGCAGTTTAACCTTGGTTAAATAGCTCTAAGTAATTAATCTTTCTTTTTGTAGAAGTATCTATGGATATCCCTATTTATGTATAATAGGGACTTTAATATTGCCTTATTAGAGGATATTCTAAGAGATATGGAAGTTAATCTTAAGGCAATCTATATCTATAAGACATAGCAAGAAGGGAGTGTTTATAGGTATTATATAAAATAAGATAATGCTAAAAGAGGTAGGCATATTAATTAATCTAATAAAGGGGATTAGTTTTCTACTTCTAAATCTAATTATTACCTCCCTAGCTCTAGATTTATTAAGCTAGATCTTAGGGATTAACTACTATAAAGTAAGAAATTAGGGGTGCCTTACTAATAAGTAGCCTATAGCCTTAGTGTTAGGAATTATGCCTTAGAATATACCTAAAGAGTAGCGGTCTTTAAGAAAAAAGGCAGTTAGAGCTTCCTTTAGTTATTAGAGATTAAATAGATCTTTCTTTATAAGGGCATAGGTAGCTACTTAATTTATAAGAATCTCTATAGTTATGTAACTATTAATAGTTATACCTTATATAAAGAAGCTTATAGGCATTTTACTTTCTTTACCTTCTTCCTTAAAACTAAGTTCTATTATATAGGTAGAAATCTTATTTTCTTTAGAGGGAATACTATTATCCTCTTTACCTTTATACTAGTTAAGAAAAGCATTATAGAAAGGGGTTATTAGTTCTATAAGGTAGTAATTCTTAAAGCATTAATATACCTTTCTATATTTCTCTTTAGAGTATTTAGTTAACTAATAACCTTCTTTACTACACATATAGTATTTCTTAGTATATAAAACACTCCTAGTGCCTTAGGAGCGTAATTATTTATAATAGGCTTCCTTACTATATCTATTATACTTTTAATTAGTCTAGTACTACTCTTTTATATTAGGTATTAATAGGAATTAGTGCCTTTTATTTAACTCTTCTATAGTTATTTAGATTAATATCCTTATGCGTTCGTAGAATTATTATAGATTAGTAGGAGGGTTAATAAGGCAAGTTCTATATTCTATAATGCTATAGTATATAGAGATTAATTAATTCTAAAGCACTCTTTTAGATTAGGTAATATCTAGGACTGCTTGCTAAAGATTTATAAGCTTTATAATAAGTTCTTTAATATAGTTAAGTTTTAACTTCTCTAGGTTCTCTTATATAATTTATTATAGCTTTGTATTTTACTACTTAAGGAGATATCTTTACTTTATATTATTAGTCTTAAACCTTTATTTAATCTAATTAATAAGAGTCTTAAGGTCTTAGGGATTATTTAGCTTGCATAGATATTTATAATAGTATATTAGGGCCTTTCCTTTAAGCATAGCCTCTAGAGTATATCTAGCTTTATAGGGTCTAATGCCTAGTATCTTATATTTCCCCTAGAAGATTATTAACTTTAAGTTAAAGACCTTATAGTTATTTGCGCTATATTAAATATTGCTTATGTATAGCTTTGTAAGATTAATTATTTGCTTTAGGGTAGGTCTTAATATTCTAGGCATTAAGGGAGATTTAAGCTATGTTAGGTAGAAGTGTGCTTATCTAAGGGGAAAAGGTACTCTAGGAGATATAGGAAGTGATATATCCTGTCTTAGTATAGGATACCTTTGTTAAGGGCTATCCTAAGGGTTATTATTTAGTTAGCCTAATAGTGTTAGGCTAGGGGAATAATGTTAATAGGTTTTAGGGGTCTATTAATTATGCTATTAATAGTGTTATAATCTTAACCTAATTAGAGGGATTAGTAGAAGGTTATTAAGGAAGTCTTGCTCTATAGTGCGTTTTTAGAAGGGTATATACTTCCTTATAGCTTCCTATATCTCTTCTTCTTACTAATCATAGAATCCCTTATAATTTGTAACTTCCTTAAGCATTAAGGTAGTCTTCTAGCGGGCTATTAGATCTATATATATGCCGCGGAAGAAGAGGAAATTATAGAGGTATTTAGCAACTATTTAGTCTATAGTTGCAAATGCCTCTCTTATCTATCTATTAAAGTCTTCGCTAAAGTTAGTAAATAGACTTCTTATGATAAGACCTTCTAATTCGTAAGTTACTATCTTAATAAGAATATAAGCTATAATAGCTTTAGGGTTATTATATTTATTAAGATTAAATAATTTCGCTTATTACAGTGCTTCTTATGTAATGTAATTATGTATCTCTAGCGGGATATATCTTAGAAGGGGGTTATTAACTTATAGACCTTTGCCCTTCTAGTCTCTTCTAATTTTAGTGCCTTCTTTAGCGTCACTAAACTCAGAGTTAGAGAGAGAGGCTTTTAACTACTCTATTTATTAAAGAGCTTTTAATCCTCTTATCTCTATTATAAAAAACTATGTGGTTATCTATGAAGTTAACCACTAATCAGTGTTAGAATCACAGGGTTCCTAACGTTAGGATTAATTAGATAGCCTAGGGAATAGATATGATTCTTCTATTCTAGGCTTGATATCTAATTCAAAAGAAGAGAGGAAAAGAGAGGCTTTTCTGGATCGTGAAAAGTGGCCACAAACGCAGAGCTTTTGTAGGTCACCTGACTTATGGGTCCTTGCCCTATCAGAGGGCAGGCTTGTGGGCCACAAGTGGGGCTCCCTTCGTTACGCGCGCGCGTGGCCCCGCGGCCTAACGTTTTGCCGGGTAATTGCGGCTGCGTGCCGCGATTGATATCATGCTTATTCCAACACTTAATTTTTATTACATTTTTAAAGCTTTTAGAGCTTCTAATCTCTCTTATATCTTTTTCCTTTAATCCTCTTCTAACTCTCTCTTTAAATTATAACTAACTAATAAGAGTTATAGATCTCTTCTTTTAGACTTACTTTATAAATTTTTATTACCTCTTTTTTATCCCTACTTTTATATCTACTCTCTCTTTACTTTTCCTTACTTTCCTTTAAAAAAGAAAACTACTAATATTAGAATAGTTAAATCTAGCTACGTATAGAAAGTAAAGCATAACATAAGTACTGCGCTATGATTAGGTGCATCACGTAAGTGGGTTAATCACGTGACCCACGATGCCCTTAACACCTTCGGCCACGTAGCCCGTTAGCTAGAATATTATCATCAATTATTATCACCACTTTGACCCTGATTGCACTAGTGCTCAGACCCTTGCCTCTGTGAGACCTCCCAACAATTACACTAGATAATAAAGAGTAGCAGCATGTAAACCTTAATATCGCAAAGCAGCCTCCCTAGAGATATACGCTCTTTTACACTATAAATTAGGGCAAAGAGCTTTACTTCTATACTTAACGTTATTACGTAATATTACTTACCTAACTTCTAATTAATTATAGCGCTATATATAATAAAGATATAACCTTATATTAATTTATAAGTATTAGGGTTATTACTAAGAGAAGTATCTATACTAGAAAATAATATATTAAAGTTATCCACTCCTAAGTAATAAATACATAGCTTCTTTATATTCTAAGCATATAAAATCGCTTTCTTAGCAAGCTTAATATGCTTTACTAATAGGTTTATTATAAAAAAGGTAAGCTTTAATACTATAAAAGCTATATCTAGCCTTCTAATAATATATAGATACACTAAAGAGCTAATAACTACTCTAAAGTAATTAATCTCTTTATTAGTAGCTTTGCTAGTGTTAGTAAGGATTATAGCTATTAGAAAAGGAGTAGTAGTTAATCTCTTTAAATTGCTATTAATAATATTAGGAATAAACTTTTAAGCAATCTTTTAGATATATAATTCCTATAATAGCTATATTTCTTTAGTCTTATAATTCCTAATAATTTTAATGCCTAGGAACCACTTTAAATCGCCTTAGTCTTTAATATCTAGACCATTTATTAGTTATTTATAAAGCTCTTTAAATTCTACTTTATATCTATTAGAATACATTACTATAATATTATCTATATAGAAAAACAGGATAAAACTATCTTTTATAAAGATATATAGGTCTTCCTTTCCTTAAATAAAGCCTAGATTTAATAGGAAATATATTAAATAAAGGAACTATCATTAAGGAGCTTTCCTTAGCCTATATAATACTCTTATTATCTTCTAGAGATAACCTTTTACGTTTATACCTTCTAGGGGCTTATAAAAGATAGGTTCTTTAAGTTCTACGTATAGAAAGGCATTCTAAATATTATATTATTAGGTATTAAGATTATTAGCGTAGCAGACTATAAGTAGCATGCGTAGAGATTATAAAGTAAGTATAGTAGTATAGTTATTAAGGTTATCTTTTAGCTATTAGCTACCTTAAATAACTAATCTAGCTTTAAACTCTAACTACTCCCTTCTTATTAGTTTTATATTTAAAAACCTAGCTAAGATCTATAATTTCCTTATAGTATTCTAGATTAAATAATTTATCTAGTATATCCTCCTAGTAATTTAAGGATAAAAGCTTAGAAAGCTCCTTTATAATTGCTTCCTTCTAGCGGTTATAATAGGCTAAAGCTATAGCTTAATAATAATAAGTAGGTTCTAAGGGTATATTCTTAATCTATAAACTATATTAAGTGCCTTATAATATTATAGAAAAAGCATAAGAAAACTATGCTTACCTAGCTTTATATATTTCCTTTTATTAGTGTTTTCTAGTAATAATATTACCTAGATTAATGCTATTATCCTAGGGATAATAATTCTTCACTGCCTTACTGCCTTTACTAGTAATTTCGCTAGTCTCTATAGTAGTCTTAGTGTGTTTAAATATTATATTATATATAAATTTATTAATCTTATAAAACAGCGTATTATTATCTTATACCTAAAGCTCTGTATTCTCTATAGTAACTAGTGCCTTATAAGAAGAGTTAGGAGGAGTTAAAAGTACACTAGAAAGGCCCTCTTTTCCCCCTATTATATAAGAAGGTGTTTTTACTTTAAACTGCTTATTTTCTCCTTCTATAATTAAAGGTAAAGAGGCCTAATTCTCTTCTTCTAATTCTATCCTAATAAGGTCTTAACTAATTTCTTCTTTAATATTATTAGCTTTAAGCTCTTTAAGTAATGTAATTAATAATATCTTCTCCTTTTAAGCTAATCCTAGCTTTTCTTCTAGCTTAAAGAAGGAGTTCTTATTAAAATAAACATATGCTAATATAATAACCTTATAATTATAAAGTAAAGGCACCTAAATAATATACTAGGACTTGCCTCTATAACTAATAAGGTATTTAATATAAGCTTTCTACTTTAACTAAGGGATTGCATTATATAATTTAATATGCTCTAAGGCCTTTATAATTATAGGAAATACTTTATAACTATAGGCTTATAAATACGTAATTAAAGGCTTCTAGACCTCTACTATCTGTAAATAGGCTAGGACTGTTTTCCTAGCCTAATTCCACTAAAGCTTATAAGGTATAATCTAGGTCCTATGATCTTTAAAGGGCGTTTAATTTAATAGATAAACCATAGTATTAAAGACCTTATTATTAAGATCTAATAGAAGCTACGCTTTAAGGCTTAATATGTAAGCTTTTTACTTAATTACCCCCCTAGATCTCTTTGCCTTTCTATTCTAACTAGGTATTAAGGGAGCTAAATTATAGACTATAATGCCTATAAGAGCTATCTTATCCCTTATATTCTCTATAAAGAGGGCTTTCTTAATATTACTATATAAAAAGCATAGTTAAACCCTAAATTAAGTGCTTAGGAATGCTTTTATTATATAAAAGCTATTATAAATCCCTTTCTTTATCTTAAAGGAATAGAAGAACTATATTAAGGTTATAAGGTAGGTAAAAACACACTAATACCTATTACTATTCTAATAAGGAGAGTTATAGTACTCTAGATTAACTAAAAACCTATAACCTAGTCCTTAAGGAAGTCCTTTAGGTATAACCTATAATCTCTAGCGCTTAGCTTTGCCTATAGCATATATCTTACACTATATAAGCTTAGGACCTATTAATTTAATGCCTAAAGCTATGTTTATAAGCTCTATAAAGGCCCTTATACCTAGATAACTATATTATTAATGCTAAAGCTCTATATCTCCCTTTTTAGGTAGTCTTAGTGCTTTACTAGATATAGAGTAAGTCTCCTTTAACTTGTCTAATAGCCTTAATAGCATATAGAGCTTATTAATATTATAAACTCTAGCTATAGGCCTTATTTCTTTATATAGGAAGCACTTCTTCTAATTCTAGAAGATCCTTGCCTTTATAAGAATTATAGCGGATATAAGGTTAATATAGAATTCTAGAATAAGAAGCGCTTTCTCTAATATAATTATCCTTAGCATTTAAGATACTAGATCTATTACTAAGATATATACTAGACCTTCTCCTAAAGCTATATAGATTATGCCTCTAGCTTCAACCTCTATTATAACTATATTATTAAATTTAGCCTATTTAAACTAATAAGGGTTATTAAAAATATAAGTGTTTACCCTAGAGTTATAAAGGACTATATTTCTCTTTAATTCTAAGCTATTTATAGCGTTTAAATATAAGGTAATACTTTCCTTTAAAGGTTAAGAGCGCTTAGAGCGTATAAATAATAATATATTAGCTAATTTCTTGCCTAGGGTTATAGTAAGTAAGTTATTTATAGGGTTCTAAGAAGGTATAAAGATATTACTATTCTTCTTCTCTAGTTCTAACTTATTACCTTAGACTTTTCTTATAGATTCTCCTTAAGATACTTCTTAATATTCTCTTTAGAGTTCTTCCTAACTTCCTAGTTCTTTAGAGCTACTTCTAGCTTATATAAAGCCTTAAATAAATTACATAATTCCCACTACTTTAAGATATCTCTAATATTATAATTAGTGTATCTAGGGCACTTCTTCTTCTCTAATTTGCTCTGATTATTTAATCTATTTATTATAAGCGTATTAGCTACTTTTGGTATGCTTTATAGAGCTTTATAATCTCTTTTAAATTCTATAATAGCTTTAAGAAAGCTTTAGTTTATGCCTTTATTAAGTAAATTATTCTATTTCTTCTAAAATAACTTAAATTTACTATAAAGAGGCATAATAAACTTATATAGTATTATCTCTTTAGTCTATTAGGTCTTTAGATCTTAATAATTTCTCTATAGTACCTTTATTATTACTGCCTATTTATACTAATCTTAGGTACCTTTAGCTTATAAGTAATTATTAAGGTATGTTTCTATAAGAATTAGTATTTTCTTAGTATTTAGTTTATACTAATCTTAAAGAAGCTTTAATATTCTTTAAGAGTGCTAATAAACTAACTCCTTTCCTTTCTCTTTAGTATTAAAGTTAAGAGAGTCTTAAATATTCTTTAAAAAAGTCTTATAAATAAATTCCCTAATCTTTAGTATTTACTTTAATAGGTTTATATACTTTATAAGATTAAATTATAGGTCTTTATAACGGAGGCGGGCCGGGCACAGATCTACAACGCAGAATCACAATGTCCGGAATAGTCTTCGGATTAATTTTAACCACTAACTCCTAGTATTATACCTATGCTAACCTGCCTCTGCCCCTCCCCTAGACTATAACCTAATAGCTATATTACTCCTCCTCTAGAACTAGAATTATATTCTCTATTATCTTAGCCTATACCTTAGTAGGCAAGGTAGTGGCTAGGAGCTAGTTTGTCTTTATTACACGTATATCTAAACGCTATAACTAGAAAACAATCTTATTATACTAATCCTTACTAGCACTAGCCTAGCCTAAACCTACTATAAATATACTCTATTTCTTTTTACTATAGTTCTTAGTATAAAGTTTCTTAATATAGTTCTAATAGTTATCTAGGACCTAGGGAGATATTAGACCTAGACTAGATACGCTACTAAACTAATATAGTAGTACTTACACTACCCCTAGTAACTATAGCTACTTAGATTTTAACTAACTACTAGTGCTTATTCCGCTAGCTAGTTAAGTCTAGCTAAGAGCGGATTAGCGTTAAATTAGACCTAGAATAGAGGTATTTACTATCTTTAAATACCTATAGTTTTAAACCTAATAGTTAAAATAAGCATTAGTAGCTAACCTTACCTAAACTAGTTAGCTTTATCTCTAAACCTAAATTAAACTAACTTATAAATAATATTATAGTATTAATACCCTAGACTATTAATTAACTAAGACTTATAAGAAATATACTAGATCCCTTATGGATTGCCTAATTACTATAGATTAGGCTTAGAATAGGTGTGAAATAAGGGCAAAGGGGATATACCTTTAAATCCTTTACTATAGCTTACTCTAGCTACTTCTTAGTTAGAGATTTCCTTAGGTATTACTCTAAATCTATAGTCTCCTAGGTAGGTTAGAATTAGAATAGCATAGATACTAGAATACTTATAACTTCTAATGCTATTATACTAGAATTATATTTAGCCTATAATAAATATTAGTAATTAAACTAAAACTAGCCTAGGAAAGCCTTAAATAGCTTTAAAAAGAAAAAGAATCTATAGGAAGTTTAATAAAGGAAGAGAAAAGAAGTTAAACCTCTCTAGGGAGAGAAGCTCTCTCTTATACTTATATAAGAGAGAGGGGGATAAATTAGAGATATTAACTAGAAAATAAAAATATAAGATAAAAAATTAACTAGATAATATATAAGTAACCTAGGCCTAGAAACGCTTAGGACCTAAATTAGGACTATTCTCCCTCTATAAAGGGTAAATAATACTAGGTGCTTAGGCTTTATAAGACTAATAGGCTAAAACTAGGCTAGAGATAGCTAAAAAGTAAGGCTATAGAGAAGCTAGCTAAAAAGTAAACTAAAAGTAAATTATTACTATAAAGCTAAGTTTACTACACTATAGGGTAAAGAGAGGAGGTCTAGAATAGAAATAGAGTAAGGTTAGACTAGAGTTAAAAAGGGCTAAGAACCCTATTTTCCCTATTTTTTTTTTCTTTTGTTTCTAATAGGATAAGGCTAGCGTAAGCTAGTAATAAACACCTATAACTAGCTACACATAAAGCGACGCAGGCCTGGGTTAGGGTTAGCGTTAGCTTAATCACAGATGTAAAGGGGTTTTTCTTCCTAATTAAGGGTTTTCCCTTTTAACTAAGCAGCTAGAGTACTAGTACTAGCTATACATAGAGCTAGCTAGCGTAAATAATATATATATAGGTCTTTATATTAGAAGTTATACTTATCTTTTATATCTTTATAAGTAAGCTTCTAATCTTTAAGAGTATTAAGGTTATCCGCTATAATCTCTAGTCTTAGACCTCTCTATAGGTATATAGGTATTATAGGTTCTTTAAGTAATTTATCCTAATTTAGATTAATATACTCCTAAATACTATAAGATTCTATATAGTTCTTAGTTTATATATACTATTTAAGCCAGTCCTTCTCTAATAATAACACTATATTTAGAGTTTCTTTAGATATTATAAAGGGGAACTATACTAGTAAATAGAAGCATAGGGTTATTATTTTAACTAATTATTATAATAAAGGGCAATTATCTCTTAATATTAGTAAGCGTTAATTTAATAACTTTAATAGAGCTTATATCTTCTATAATAATTAATAATAAGGGTAATTAAAGCCTCCTAGGCTTATAACTATTAAGGTAGGGGTTAGTGTAGCTAATAGAAAAGGTTTAATTAGATCAATCAGAGGTGCAGATAGCACCTAACTTTTGTACCTTAAAGGTACATAGTGCGCTATAGTAATGACTAGTCTACGGAGGTACTTTTAATACATTGTCTCCACCGTTATCTCATCGAGGGTTTTATCCTAGTCAATGCGCAGGCCGCATCCACACATCCGATGCTCTAGAGAGCTCTCCCTGACAGTAATATGTGTTTTTTCCAGCCCCTCCTTTGTTGCTTTTCCCCTTGCCTCGTTCTAATTTCCCACCAGAAACCAGACCCCTGCCTATCTTTTTTTTTTTTTTGTATTTACTCCGTACATACGGAGTACAGTACAGAAACTGTGATCAGACGGGTCGCTGCCGGGCTGCCTGCCGGTCCAAAACGTAACAGCACGACACCTTGAGGAGATGCAACTTCGTGGGGCGGGCAAATAAAACCCAAGCGGACTCAACAAGATGAACACGGAGCATAGCATTAATAACGGCGGGATTGTCTTTTGGACATTTAAACTTCTATGTTTATCGCTCTGATGGGACACAATCCATACCTTCTCTCGTCATGATGCAGATCCAATACGAACCACCACCTTTTGTCCCCGAATACGCCCATGCTTCAACATCTCCAGCCCCTCAATGATGCCATCCCACTTGCCTGGTATTTCGCGAGGAGGATGGCACCGGAGCTGCCCATTGTCCAGGAGCGTCTGTACCTCGTGGCGCCAACGTGTGGCCAGTTCCAGTTTGGCTGGATCGGCCTCGCGGTGATAAGTATCACGGATCTTGACTTCTTTGCCCCATAGGGCATAAGCCAACGGCATGTCAACCTTGACTGCCTTGCGAGTTCGCCATTCCGGAAGAGCATAATCAAGGCTGGCATATCGGGGCCCCGCTCTTGCCAGGGCTCCGAAGCAGCAGCGCACAGAGTCAGGATTGGTGATGCAGTCGATTGCATTCTTCAATGAGCCTTTGGTTTCCTCTCGAATCGTGTCTGCGCACGACGGAGATGTATAAGGGATGACAGTGGAAGCACCAAAGCTTTTCACGAGAGCCGAGGAAGTGGTTGAAGCAGTGGCAATGACGTCGTAACCTGACCTGCAAGATGGACGTTGTTAGAGTTGGAGGTGTTCAGGGAATAGGGTCATCGAGGAGAAGAGCACCCCCGCGTGGGCAGCCATTTATTTTGGCGACGGAAAGGTTTGCACATGAGTCTACTCACTTGCTCAAAATCTGGCATGCCATCGTGCCCGTGGCCGTGGCGCCACCATATACAAGCACTGGTATACGACTCCCGTCTGCCCTCAATTGAGCAGGTGCTGATGGACGCCCTGCGAGCTTCAGACAATCTTCCATAGCAAGCGCAACCGTTGCCCATCCGACGCCGCCCAGCGCGGCGGCTTCGACGTCGCTCCACATCTCAGGTACTCGCAACAGTACGCGAGAATCTGCTATGAGATACTCGGCGAAAGCGCCATTGTTTGGGTTCGCGGGGTTGCATCCATGCACTGGGCCACAGAGGCGCGTACCAGGAGGCCATTCGTCGGCCAGAGGCCCAGCCTCAACGACGGTGCCTGCGAAATCGCACCCCAATATAGCGCCAGGAATGGGATGATAAGCTGGTAAACGGTAATCCGTTGGGTTCAAGGCAACTGCTAAAACTCGTATCAAGACATCAAAGGGCTCAGTCACCACTGGCATCGGGTGTGTCGTGGAGATGACGGGTCGATTGCCCTCATCATGAGGTTGGGCAAGGCAGGTCTGCATTTGCACCTTTTCCGAGTAAGTACTTGCAAGATACTCTTCGTAGTTGGAGTAGTTGAGGTTTCGGGAAAATCCATTCTAAACAAGCTTCCTTGATAATAGTATAGCAAGTGTCAATCTTTTTTGTTCCCAGATCGTCGCGAAACCTTCGGCTATCGAATCATCATTTTCGCTACCCAAGGTGTTTCGTCGAAGTAAAAGTCGCCGAGTCGGGATCGGATGCTGACCAGGCTCGGAGGCTTGGGACTCCATCTATAAACCGTCCGATTGGCTCGACAGCTGCGGACATGGGTTTCATTCAATTCACGAAAATGAAGTCCTTCCAGAACCAAACGGGAAAAGTCAAACAGAACGTCTCTGCAGGCTATATGGGAGAAATATAGATTCGGTATAGCATTCACAGCTGTACACGGGGTACGTCTCTATTTAGCATCATTCTTCATGCGTGCCCTCCGGGACAAAACGGAAAGTTCGTCTTTTAGCTCACCCTTCATGCTCGCTGTTTCTGTCCCTTGCGTAGACCTGTGATTTCCATCACGAGTCGTTCATTGAACGTTTTATTTTATTCCTTTCGCCTGACCTCGGATTTATTCAAGTCACATAGAAATAAAAGCGTCAGCAAGTGTAGCTCTCGCAAGTCCAGCATGGATTCGTTTATCAAACCTTTCCATGTACCGGCGAATGTGAACGATGCTGCTACGGTCGAGCATCTTAGCTCTCTCGACGTACGGGGCAATTGGTCCTGGACCAAGTTGACCATATCAGCTATACTGGCGACGTATATATATGATATTGGCTCAAAGGTCTATCGCGACGTGCGCCTTCGGCCCATTGGCTCCTCGGCTAAGCTCATCCCATTTATGGCACCATTCGGTCAGTCTTGCTCAGCTGGATCGTTGCAACAAGTCATGGCTATATTTTAATACCATCCTAACATGCGGTGCACATATCAGGCCTTGACGTGGGAATTCACTCCCTGTATCGGTTCTTCACCAACACGTACTTTGACTTGGTTTCCGCATGGCTTGACGCGTCGCCTGGTCGAACCGTAGAAATGCGCATGTTCGCTCAGGGGCTAATCCTTACTGACGAACCGGCTAACATCAAGGCCATCATGTCCACCGAGGTCAGTCATACAACAGACTTGCTCTCGAATTTGCCATAGGCTCCAGATGGCTGACTTGGTTTGATAAATACAGTGGTCTAGTTTTGGAAAAGGAGAGGTAACACGACGCATTTGGGCCAACATGATAGGTCAAAGGCAAATTTTCGCAAGTAAGAGAGCATAGAATAGACCAAACATCAACCAGAAGGGAAAGAAGAGAAGGGGAGACAGTATAGAAATACTGACGCGCGTATTAGTCGACGGGGAACACTGGCACAAAGCGAAGGCATTACTTCGTCCGCATGTAAGCGCAAGGAGGTCCTTCCATTTTATTCAATTTTTCTAATGGGGGCTCCAGATTGGCCACGCTCGGTCAGATGATCTTTTAAGAACTGAGCGCCATGTCAGGAGACTATTTGAGCGGTTCAACAGTGAACAGCCACTGGAAGTTTACGATTGGATTGATAGGTTCCAACTGGATGTGACGACGGATATTTTCTTTGGGGAGTCGGCGGATTCCATCACCTCTGAGCCGCCGTTTCGAGCTGCGATGGACGTGCTTCTCCCCATAAATACGGCTCGCATGCTTTTCGGGTTAGACACTGAAATCCGACTGGTGTAGTGCACTGCGACTGACCACGGTTGTGTTAGATCGAGGGCTTTCTATATGCCTGACACGCTGTTGGCGCCGAAAGCTTTGAAAGTTTTGAAAGAATACACCGACTCGCTGACTGACCGGGCCTACGCAAGAGATTTGTCGAAGAAGAAGCCCCAAGAGTATAACATGCTAGACGACCTAGTCAGCCAGAGGAAAAGCTATCATGTATGAGGCACACACCCAGTCGTTGGTACTCAGGCGGTGAGAAGGTCGTGGGGTCAGATGCTCACAAGCTGCAGGACATCAAAGAAGCTCTCATGTCTGTCATGCTAGGTGGCAAGGTCAGTGTAGTCAATTCACTTCGCTATACACAAGTTGATGTGGGCTAATTTCGACCGACATGCAGGATCCATCTTCTATTCTGATTACCTGGGCCATTTTCCTGATGGGAAAGCATCCACAAGTCATGAAGAAGATGCAGGCAGAAGTAGCCAAGGTGTAGGTCAAAGCCAATTCATGGTGCCAGCTTGGCCAAGTATTGACACCAGCGCCGATATCAGGTCCGGGACAACACCGCCAACAGCATCGGAATTGAAAGAGATGACCTACCTCAGACACGTCATCAACGAGACTTTTCGCCTGCACCATCCATGTTAGTACTTGATTTCTGTCTGACGTGGAACAGTCAGCTGACGCGAGCGAACCGCGCGGCGGGATAGTGGGTATGAACATGCGAGTCGCCCTGAACGACGTGACATTACCAACAGGGGGTGGTAAAAGCGGAAAAGAACCACTGGCTATCGCCAAGGGGTCCAGTATCAGTAAGCAACGCTTCCCAGTGTACACTTTGAATCTCTCATGCAAGGCAATTATGTCAGGTCAGAGGGCCAGAAACATAGCCACTAACAGGTGTACTCGGCACCAAAAGTCTACTCTTTGATGGGAATGCAACGCCGCCGGGACATTTTTGGCGAAGACGCCAGCGAGTTCAGACCGGAACGGTGGGAAGAAAAGAGTGTTCATCGTTGGCACTTTGTGCCGTATAACCAGTGAGTCTGATTCTGATGGATGTCCCAGACATTGGCTTTCCCCCTCCTCATCCTCCTCCCGTCCCCTCAACCTCACCCTCCCCCCCCTCTTCGTCAATCCTTACGCTCTCTCGGCCCGCTCCTCCCTCTGCTTCCTCTTTTCCCCTAATTCATCTGCGTATTCTTCTTTTCTCTTTCTTCATTATCATCTTTCTTAAAGACCTCCATATATGGCCTTGGTAGTGACGTGAAATCTTTAGCGGCCCGCGGATGTGCATGGGCAGAAACTTTGGTCAGCAGCAAATGGAGTACATTCTGGCTAGAATATGCCAGGAGTTCGAGGAGATACGGGTTCCGGGAGGCCAACGTGAGCAGCAAGTCAAAATCGAGCTCAACTGCAAGATGGCGCATCCCTGTATGTGCGAATTCGTGAAGAGGCAGTGAGATTCTCACTGCTCACTCAGACTAGGCCTCCGCAGGACTATCTATTCATGTTGATTATGCAGAGCTTGAATACTGTATGGTAGTTACTCCGTAGTCTCGTCCCAACTGTGCTTGGTACGGTTTAGGCTGGGGCTAATACATACATTGTAAGCTACATACATAGGTCGGGCATCCCCGCACCTGCACCCGCACCCGGGCAAAGATACAAGATCAGCCCGACTTCATCGGCATCATAGGCGCAGGGAAAGCTTCGGTATCCGCGGGGCTAACTTCTATCTAAATCGCTGAATTATTGCATTAGCCTCCCAACGCCTGACGGGCTTCCTGACACGAGGGGCTTGCTGACGTGCTTGCTGACGGGCTTTCTGACGGGCTTTCTGACGGACTCGTCAACAGGCTTATCGACTTTCGAATTATTCAGATGTTTAAGCTTTCCAATTCCCTCCAGGGGCGCTTCGCTTTCCTGGTAAATGGCCGGGCCACCCGCCGCTAGATACGCCTGACCCACTTACTCCGAACTTCCCACTCCATCTAACGGTTAAATCGTCAAGGGTGCCACGTGTCGTGCCCCCAAACGAGTCTAGTCTGGGCTGGGCCCGTCTACACTCTCACTGATCAGTCGACTAGATCAGTCGACTAGCAGTTCAGGCCGTACTCCGCATATCCGAATGGTTGCCGCATCCATCATCAGCCTTTACCGACACAGTTGCCGCCTCCTTTGCCTCATCTCAGCCTTGTAATATTGGGGTACGGTAGTATTGGCGGAGATGCCGAGATCCGACCAATGTTACTACTGCCTAACTGCCAGGAAAAGTGTGTTGCCACCCTCTTTATGCGCCTTTATTACTTTTTTATCTCTGCCGCGTCAGCACCAAAAAAAAAAAAAAAAAAAAAAAACGAGGATGGTCTTATGGTCGTGGGGTCCAATACAGAACGCCGACGCAGATACTGTCGTCGTGGAACAAAACAGGCCAGGCCACCGGGTGATCGTCGTGACAAAAAAATTCAACTTATTCGGACGAGCTACTCCTGATGTGAACGACCATGAAGCCAGATCAGCCATCGCTTTGTAAGAGATATGCGTGTGACCGGTGTAGAGAGCAAAAGCTTCGATGCTCTCGCAGCTCATCGGGAGATAGATCGTGTGAGCGATGTCTCAAGTCTAAATCTGCCTGCGTGACTAGCTACTCACGCCCACTTGGCCGACCGCCTCTTCACTCTAGCATTCATAGCGGGAGTAATCAACACCGTCGTCACCGGCACGGAGGAATCGGTGTTAGAGGGAGCAATGCCGACAATAAGTGTACAGGACCTGCGACATCGCCCAATCAGGCCAAAGAGACGCAACATTTTGAAAATTGCCCGCATTACTCCTGGCATCAATTTACGACGGCGAATAATCACCTTCTGTCACCGTGCAGTTCGTCATTCGTAGCGCATGGCCCGGATGCATCTGGCGCGACTCAAGCCGCCAGCTTCCAAGGCACGGCTACACCTGGCATCATGATTCCTCAAGCCATGCCGGATGTCCGACTCGATTCGGCCCAGTTCATCAATGACGAATGGGTCACGGGAGGCTTCGACGATGACATTGGCGCAGCAGACTTTGAGTTCCAGCTCGAAAATAACCCCCACGGAATGGAGGACCTGCAGTTTGACGACATCATTGCACATGCGTCGCCGATGGTCGAGCATGTCGCCCCTGACGAATCTACCGCCGATGAAAACGACGATGTTCCGCCATCAAGAGGTTCATGTACCGCAAGCTCTACTACGCTCATGGCAGTTGGGAACATTTTCCGCGAAATCACGAATCTTAATCACCAACCGTTGGATTCTGCGAACCTGTGCGATACAAAGCTGGTTCACGAAGCGTTTTTTGGGATACAACCACCCCCGAGGAGTCCTCATGACGGCCAAGAGGGCCACATGCCCCTGGGACGTGTCTTGGATGCCGCCGTGAGATTTGTATGGGCCCTCCAGACTATGAATCCCGTTGCTTGCGGAGTAGGACTGGTCCGGCCCTCGCCGCCCACTCTGTCCGTTACACTCTTGATTCTCTCGACGTACCTCGAGCTAGGGCAACTGTTGGACAAATTCTTGACACACATGAATGGCCATGATGACGCTGCTCCTACTAAGCGACTGGCGAAATGTGGACAGCAGGCCTCTCGGCATGGCACGATGCTAGCGCAGGTTGTCGAGCACCAACTGCACTCCATTGAGCGTCTGATAGGGCTACCGGAGGAATCCAGACTCTGGAGCCGGCGAGACTCGTACGTGGGCATCTTGGACCAGGATCGACCCTGTGAACTTGCGCATGCTGTCATGGGGCAGGCAAAGGGGACATTTACATCGCTGAAACAGACCTTGGATAGAATGACCACGGCTCCGGAGTAAAGATGGGAATTTTGAATGACAGTTGTAGTGAATGAATGAATAGGGAGGGAAAAGTGAAAGTACGTGACTGAATTAGAGACCGAGAAATGGGTTCATCGCGCAGTTATTATTACTTGATTCTCTCCAAGATTCAAGGACGACTCTTGTCTCAATTTCTAAAATGATGCAAAATCACACTACTACGAAATTTACTGCGTTTGGATTGCAGTTCATGGCATAACATCAATGTTCTCCTCTTCCGTGCTAATAAATAAGCTTTAGATATAGAACATTCTCCGGGGGGGGGGGGCCAACATCTTCAGGTCTCGGCCGTATAAGGCGTAAGACAAACTCTGACAGGCGGCTTTTGCCACACCATATAGACACGCAAGTCCCTGTCCCAATCGACTTCTTCCCCATTCGCCAGGCGCCAATCAAACCGCCAACACAGCCTTGCCACCACGACTCGAAGCACAATGTACGCCATGGCTTGGCCGATACAGTTTCGAGATCCGATGCCGAATGGACGAAATGCACTTTTAGCGTCCGCATCATACATTCGATCGTAGTCTGCGTGGGCGGCGGGTAGCCATCTCTGAGGCTTGAATCCGTACGGGTGACGGAAGTATCGTACGGAATGTGTCGTGGCGTAAGCGCAGGTGGAAACTACGCACTAAAGTGAAGAATGATTAGTTCGCGAGTAACTTATGCAATATGTAGGTCAATGAAAAATTGGCTGGCCAACAAGCCGTCTGGGCTTTTCTGACTACGGCAATAGTAAAAAGCAGCAAGAAGGGAGACGAGGGAACAGAGAACTGAGACCCTTACCCCCTTTGGCACAAAATGACCATCGATCATGTATCCCGGACTGATGCGAGGCAGCCCGTATGGGACATTTGTATGGAGCCGGAGCGTCTCCTCGACAACGGCATGGAGCCATGGGAGTTCGCGGAGCGAATCATCAGTCATCTCGTCCAGGGAGTGAAATTTCTCGCGCAGCTCTCCCTGCAACTTGCTCATGGCCGCCTCGTTGGTGGCGAGAAAGTAAATGGCGGCGGAAAGCACACTGGAGGATTCGAAATGGTCAAAGATGAGATGGCCTGCCTGTGAGACGAGGAACTCCTTGGGGGGCAAAGGACCGCGTTGGTGGACGAATTGAGTCAGATAATCAAGCTCCTTTGAAGGATCATCTCGGTCCTTCACTCGCTCTTCAATGAGTTTGCTGCTCAATTTATGGGCTCTGACATAGCTGAGCGCGACGTTTGGGGGTAGCAGGAGATATGAGAGCCAAGAGATGAGAGGAAATCGTCGAAAAACCATCCGAATCGTAGTCCACTGGCCTACACCAAGGATCGACGCAAGGATCGGGTTGTTTCTCCCTATTTTTGTTGCCAATTCCGGGTCAGCGTGACAGTTGTGTTCTTGCAACTGACAAAGTCTATCTGGATAGGAACAAACTGAAAGTTGTTTTTTTCGTCAAACGCACCATCCCGGACATTGTTAAAGTCATGATTCACGGCAATAGCTCCACCGAGGTCGGTCGTAATTCGCTCGAACCACTGATCACGTCACGTCAGCACTCAGATACATCACACATTGAAGACGCCAGGTATAGGGAAGGGAATGGGTGATGATAAACTTACGGGGACGATGTCGAATCCATCGCCAGTGTCCGCGATGTCCTCCAGTTTCTTGAGCAGTAGATCAGTATGACGATGTATCCTCGGTTGATATGCCTTTAATGCGCGAGGACTGAATGCCGGGGCCAGTAGCTTACGTGCAGCGCGGTGCTGCTCGACATGACGCTCAGATGCCAGGCCTTCATACTTTTCACCCATATCCAGCATATCCGATTTGACAAATGCAGGGCGGCCTTCAATGGTGCTTGTGTAGATGTCTAAGAATCGATGGGAAGTCAGTATGGACACATCATTTGTTGAGCGCAAGTTCGGTCGCTCAGCAGAAAGAAAAAGGGGGGGGGGGTCCAGCTTACCAGTATATGCCTCTGGCGTAATGAAGACCACCTCATTCGGTGCAATTCGCACTACATCTCCTATTCCTGCACGTCAGTCAACTCAAGCAGCATTATGAGCGGTGAGTTGTGCGAACCGTGTTCGTGAAAAGCGCGCTGGATAGCCCAGGGATAGCGGCCAGACAGCCTGGAAAACACAAGACCGTCCGTCAGTGGCTGCTTTTTGAGTCACGTTCTGGGAAAGGGGGGGTGGCTTGTCTCTTACCAGTGATATCCATACCACAGGTTGGATATGGCGGCGAGTTTTGGGCCGGGAAAACGGGCCAGCGGGTGAAACCGAAGCAAGTAGATGACTCGGAAGAATGCATATGTGATTATCTTTTCTGCGAATTTAGTCACACCATGTACATGATCTGTGCCTCATAAAACAGCCTGATTCTTACGATGGTTAGAAGAGCTACTACATATTGCTTGAAGGAGAACCTGTTGATCAAAGTCGATATCTCCAGGGCCAAATTTTGCAGTTGGGCTTCCATATTGGGGGAAGGGGGGGTGTTCGATTTGCCAAGGCCACAAACGCGGATCAGAACAACAGCCCTAGTCGTGGATGTTAATTTTGATGGAATCAGAGGGCAGTATTATTATCGAGACTGGGAACGGCTTCGTTTTCGGATACATTCTGCTCCCACAATCTGTTTGATGACCCACATGACTGTCGTCCTGTCGGAGGGCTCAAAATGCCCCGAATCGAATCAATTCACGCCGACCGGAGCGTAAGCTGACTCGGTCGGAACTGAGCCGGGCATCATGTTGGGTCGTATTGTTTTCACTTGCTATATTCCAGTCCCTGGATCTTGTCGAATATTTTGAGATTCCGTGAACTTCAGTTCAAAGAGTCAATGGCAACCATGACCAGACGGAGGGTTTTCAGCCAATAGCCTCTCTGTGATTTCGCATAAGATACCAATACGTTAGCAGTGGTTGTCGCGGGTCATTCAGACCGACCAAAGTCAAATTACGTTTAGTACACTTGGGGCGGATTTACCCTCTGTCTTAACAAAAAAAGAATCCAGGTTATACTTGCGTATCATGGAGATGGGGGAAATGCCGCCATCACAACGAGGCAATGAGCCCATTGCCATTATTGGCAGTGGCTGCCGACTTCCCGGTGGCTCCAACTCCCCTTCAGCACTCTGGGAACTCCTGAAAGAACCTCGTGATGTTCTCTGCCAAATCCCGCCGAGTCGATTCGATGTGCGTGGATTTTATCACCAAGATTCACAATTCCCTGGCCATACCAATGTGAAGCACTCTTATCTTTTGCAAGGAAACATTGCGCACTTTGATGCTGCCTTCTTCAACATCACGCCGGCAGAAGCCATGGCTATGGACCCTCAACAGCGGCTGCTGCTGGAAACGGTATATGAGGCCATGGAGGCAGCAGGCTTGACCATACAGGGCTTGAAAGGCTCTGATACAGGAGTCTATGTCGGCCAGATGTATGGAGACTATGAGGCACTCCAATATCGAGATCTTCACCGTGTTCCTACGTATCATGGGCTAGGTGAGTGGCGTTTTTTTTTTTTTTCCTTTTTTTTTTTTGTTCGTCGGAACTTGTTGTCATGGCAGTCGCTGACCAGCTCGCGCAGGCGTTGCACGGAGCATCGTTTCCAATCGCATCTCGTACTTCTTCGACTGGCACGGCCCATCTCTCACAGTAGACACGGCGTGTTCATCGAGTCTTGTCGCTGTACATCAGGCTGTGCAGGCATTACGGGCAGGGGATGTTGGAGTCGCGGTCGCGGCGGGAACGAACCTTCTGCTTGGCCCTGAGCCGTACATTTATGAGAGCAATCTCAAAATGCTCTCTCCCGAGGGTCGGAGCCGCATGTGGGATCGAGATGCGAATGGCTATGCTCGTGGCGATGGCGTTGCGGCCATCATGCTCAAAACCGTGCGTGCCGCTCTCGCAGACGGCGATCGAATCGAATGCATCATTCGCGAAACCGGGGTGAACCAGGATGGTCGTAGCCAGGGAATCACGATGCCAAGTGCAGCGGCTCAGGCCGCCCTCATCCGCGCGACATATAAACGGGCAGGCCTCGACCTGACGCGCGATTCTCACCGGTGCCAATACTTTGAAGCACACGGCACCGGCACACCGGCCGGAGACCCGGTCGAGGCCGAGGCGGTGCACACGGCCTTCTTCGGGCACCAGCAAGAGAAGCATGAGCACGAGCACGAGCACGAGCACGAGTCCTTAGATCCGAAACTACTTGTCGGTTCAATCAAGACCATCATCGGACATACAGAGAGCACGGCTGGCCTGGCCGGTATCTTGAAGGTCTCTCAGGCGCTGCAGCATGGCCAAGTCCCCCCGAACTTGTTGTTCAATACTCTCAACCCCAACATAGAGCCTTTTTACCTCAATCTGGAGATTCCTCGGAAACTCACACCATGGCCGAAACTTCCACAAGGCGCCTGTCGACGCGCCAGCGTGAACAGCTTTGGATTCGGCGGCACCAACGCCCACATCATCATGGAGAGCTTGGAATCGACACCATGTGTCTACAGTGCGGCTCACTCGGGCGAAGCAGATGAACAAACGCCCCTTGAAGTACTGACGCCATTTGTATTCTCGGCGCAATCAAAACCGTCCCTCGTCGCAAACCTTGGTGCTTACGCCAGTTTTCTCGAGCAACATCCGGACACCAACCTTCGTAATCTGGCATGGTCCTTGCAGACGCGACGATCTCGCCTGCCGTTTCGCATCCATTTCTCATCGCCCACGCATGCTGATCTCTTGCTTCGTGTGAGACAAGCGACCGAGAACTTGCAGCTAGGTCCCCGATCTTCTTCCACGAATGGTGGCGATAAACAGAGAGATGCTCGACTCTTGGGGGTTTTCACCGGTCAGGGAGCTCAGTGGGCTCGCATGGGAGCAGAGCTCATCGAAACATCGGCCCTCGCCTCGGAGATACTGTCGGACTTGGACAAGGTCTTGATGGAATTGCCTGAGAGCGACCATCGGCCGGCGTGGAATTTGAGAGGCGAACTTCTTGCCCATGCCTCATCCAGCAACATTGGCCAGGCCGCCATCTCGCAGCCACTGTGTACTGCGATTCAAGTCATCCTGGTAGAAATCTTGCTCGCGGCTGGGATCAGGTTTTCCTCTGTTGTCGGCCACTCTTCTGGAGAGATCGCGGCAGCTTTTGCGGCAGGATACCTGTCGTCGAAAGATGCCATCCGCATTGCATACTATCGAGGATTCCATTCGCATCTTGCCGCTGGCCCCAACGGAGCGAGCGGCGCCATGTTGGCAGTTGGGACCACCTTGGAAGATGCTGAGAATCTTTGTAGCGACGAGGAATTCTCTGGCAGAATCAGGGTGGCCGCCTGCAACTCTCGGACCAGTGTCACGCTCTCCGGAGACGAGGACGCAATCAGTGAGATGGTGGACATTTTCGAGGATGAAGGCAAGTTTGTGCGCCGCCTTCGGGTAGACACAGCTTACCATTCACATCACATGGACCCTTGCTCTCAGTCGTATCACCACTCGATCAGGAACATTTCCACTTCCACGCCGAGCCGCCTCCGACCAACTTGTTCCTGGTTCTCAAGTGTGTACCCCGATCGAAAGCCCGAGGACATGGCTTTCATCAATTCATCGTATTGGGTCGAGAATATGCAGTCCCCCGTTCTGTTCATGCAAGCTTTGGAAAATGCTATTGCCTCTGGGCCATTCGATGCGGCCATTGAAGTTGGCCCGCACCCGGCTTTGAAAGGGCCGGTTCGAGACGTGATGGAAGCCCTTCAAGTCCAGATTCCTTACACGGGAACGCTGGAGAGAAAGCGCAATCCCGTGCAGAGCATGTCCGACACGTTGGGGTATATTTGGTCATGTGCTGACAACTCATCTGTCGACTTTGAAAGATACGAGAAGAGCTTTGGTCATAGACCAAAGCCCCAGTATCTCCCAGGGTTGCCTGTGTATCGCTGGAATCATGGAAAAGAATATTGGAACGAGTCAATCGCCTCCCGTGATTTGCGACAAAGGACTGGGCCTGTGAACCTACTCCTGGGCGACTTGATGTCTGGCTCCTCATCACATCAGCTGTCATGGAGGCATGTCCTGCGACCCAAAGACGTGCCTTGGATCCATGGCCATCGCATCCAAGGCCAGACAGTCTTCCCAGCAGCTGGCTACGTCGTGACCGCATTGGAAACTATACCCTTCTTGGCCATCGACCAAGAAGTGCAGTTGGTCGAGCTGCAAGACCTTGCCATTCATCAGGCCATGGTGTTTGACAACGAAGACCAGGAGTCGGGAATTGAAGTCCGATGCACGGTCTGCAATATCGACCGCAGCAGCAATCCTTCCCGTATAGCCGCCAAGTTTATCTATGAGTCTTGTACGGCGGGCGCTTCGTCGTTTCACTTGGTTGCTGACGGCAAGCTGTTGGTGCATCTCGGCGACCCATCACCCGACATCTTGCCAGCAGGTAAATACAGCGAATTCAATCTGATCGACGTTCCCAAAGAGAAATTCTATTCTACCTTGAAGGAGATTGGGTATGAATATGCCGGTTCGTTCAAGGCCTTGACAAATTTGAGACGAAGTTTAGGGAGAGTATCTGGCTGCGTGCAAACTACTGCTCTGGAGTCCAATGGGCAGACACTGACTGTCCATCCCGCCGTGCTTGATGCTGCTTTCCACTCTGTTCTCTTGGCAGTCAGCTACCCCGGAGATGGCGAGCTTTGGTCGTTGCATTTGCCCACCCATGTGCGCCGAGTGCGAGTGAATCCAAGCCTGTGTGGCACGAGATTGATAGTTGAGCAGCAAGTTCCATTCGAGGCTTCTCTTCCTTCCATCAGCAGGCAGGAGAACAAGCTAGGCTTCGAGGGTGATGTGGAGATCAGGGACCATGCAGGAATCAGCTCTGCGATCCAGGTTGAAGGGCTCAAGGTGGTGCCTTTTACTCCAGCAACTGGAGCTGATGATGAGCAGAAGTTCTACTCGATGCAATGGATTGATGCCGAGCCTGATGCGGCAGCTTCCGGCACATGTCGACCGACTGATCAGGAGCGGAAACTGTCCGATGTGCTAGAGCGAGGCAGTTTCTTTTATCTTCGTCAGCTGGAGAGCAAAGTCCCCATCGATTGCCCGGGTCGAGATGACGAGTACTTCGCTGCCTACATCAATTATGCCCGTCACACGATAAGGCAGTGCGAGGACGGCAGGCACCCATACGCAAAGCAACATTGGCTTCAAGATACTGAGCAGGACATCTCTGAAATGGCTCAGAGCTTCTCGGATCGGCCCGAAATCAAGGCCATGTTTGCTGTCGGGGAACACATGCACCGCTCGATCCGCGGCGAAACGACCATGTTGGAGCATTTGATTATGAATGGTATCCTAGACGACTACTACGCCAGAGCTTTGAGCATGGCTCAGATGACACCCATACTCGCCGATAGTGTTGCACAAGTCATACGCAGATACCCAAACCGAAAGATCCTCGAGGTCGGAGCAGGCACTGGCGGAGCAACAAGGCAGATCCTGCAACGCATCGGCGACGAATTCGCGACTTACACTTTTACTGACGTATCCGCGGGCTTTTTCGACAAGGCACAATCCGAATTCTCATCCCATGGTGGCAAGATGACGTACAGCGTTCTAGATCTAGAGGAAGAAGACATGAAATCTCAGGGTTTCGAAAACGGCACTTACGACATTGTAGTCGCATCGCTTGTAATACACGCCACGAAGAATCTGGAGCAGACGCTGCGCCGTATCCGACGTCTCTTGAAGCCAGGGGGCTACCTGATTGCCTGCGAAATAACGAATGCCCATGTCATTCGCGTCAATACGCTTTTTGGCTGTCTACCTGGTTGGTGGCAGGGAATGGACGAAGGGCGGACACTCGGGGCCGCCGTGGACGAGACTCGATGGGATTCACTCTTGCGAAACGCGGGACTCTCGGGAATCGACAGCATCTCGTCGGTGCAAGACTCGATGGCTTTTCCGACATCCGTCTTCATCTCCCAGGCAGTCAATGACTGGGTGGACTTCATCCGAGAACCGCTCGTGGCCGGCCCAATGGCCTCCATGGAGCGGCCAATCATCAAAAAGCTTTTGATTGTCGGCGGTGCTACATTCCAAGTTTCACGTTTGATTCAAGGCGTTCAAAGGCTAATTCGCCCATTCTGCGGGGACATTGTTCGATTGCAAAGTCTGGAAACAATGGACGAGGAAGCCAGCGTCGCCGCCGCCCCTGACTCCACAGTCCTGATGCTGGAGGACTTGGATCACCACGTTTTTGAAAATCCAACGAGCCCTACCTTTCGATCCCTGAAGCAGCTTTTTGGTTCAGAAAAGACTTTTTTGTGGGTTACGCAAAATCGCAGAGCGGGTAATCCGTATGCCAACATGCCTGTTGGCTTCGCTCGTACGGCTCTCTGGGAGGTCCCGGAGCTTCGTCTACAGTTTCTGGATTTCGAAGAAACTCCCAAGATGGATGCAAGAACGTTGGTTGAGTCCTTGTTAAGATTTCAGTCTCTCGCCTCAGGCCAGGGGCAAAATCAACGCGACGCGCTTTTCTCGGTCGAGTCGGAGATCATCATCACCAACGATGGCCGGAACAAGATACAGCGCATGAGACCGGTTCGAGACGCCAATGACCGCTACAATTCGGCACGTCGGCCGATGGAAAAAATTGTTGCCTTGAAAGAGAGTCCGGTCATGTTGACAAAGAAGGATGTGGGATACATCGTCAAGGAGGTTACAACTCCTTTGACAACAAGCGCAAATGCCCGAGATGAGGACCTGGTCGACTTGAAAGTCACCCATGCTACACTGAGAGCCATCCGTACGTCTGCCGGAGACTTGTTCGTCGTCATCGGGGAATGCGAATGCATGCGAACCCCCGGAGTACGATACGTCGCCGTCACGCATTCAGTAAGATCCTCGATGACGATTAGAAGGAGTCGCCTACACCTCTCCCCAGTGCCATCCCAGTTCACCGTCGGCTTTTTGCGACATGTAGCCGCCAGATTAGCGATGAAACCGCTGTTCATATGCCTTGGCGCCTGCAAGACGGTAATGATGCATAACACACCTCCTGAGCTGGCAACACATGTTCAACAATGTTCCAATAACACGGGGACGAATATCACTTTTACGACCACATCACGCCATAGAGCAGAAGATCAAAAGTGGACTTGCATCGACCAACACTCTCGCTCATCTCTGCTGAGAGAAATATTGCCACTGAATACCTCTGCCTGTGTGGACTGGACTCTCCCGGCATCTGGTCTTTCAATCTCAAACTTGACATCAAGCTTTGGAACGTCTTGCTTGAGAATTATTGATGTAGATTCAGTGCTCCCAGGCACGACTTGCGGAAGGTTCCCTGATGGGGAAGACCCTGCAGCTGATGCAATCCTGAAAAGCGCTATAGACGAAGTGCTTGACACGATCCCCTCTCACATGTACGCTGTCGGCGATTTCAGTTCAGTCCATATCAATGATGTAATGGATGATGAAAGTCCGCTGGATGCTCTGACAATCGTTGACTGGGGCGCGGACTCTGTCAAGGTTACAATACAGCCAGCTCAGACAGAACTGAAGCCAGATAGAACTTACTGGTTGGTCGGGCTGTCAGGAAGTATGGGATTGTCTCTGGCAGACTGGATGATTGATAATGGCGCTTCAAACTTGGTCATCAGTAGCAGACGCCCCAACGTAAACAAAGATTGGCTAGATGCTGCCGCACGTCGCGGCGCCGTGGTACGGATTGTGAGCTGGTAAGTCAAACAATTCTTGTTCCTCGATGAGACCTGCTCCATAACCCATGATCCTCAACTAACCTGACCAACCAAATGAACATCAGTGACGTGGCGGACTTGGGATCGCTTCGAACTACCTACGATGAGATCAGAAGAACCGCACCGCCTCTGGCTGGCGTTGCTCAGGGTGCAATGGTCCTGAAAGACATGGCAATTCGAGACATGGGGCTGGAGGATTTGGTCGACGTTCTCCGACCCAAAGTGGCTGGAAGTCTCAACCTGGATTCACTCTTGCGGGACGAAGCGCTCGATTTCTTCGTCTTCTTTTCGTCCCTGGCCACGGTTGCGGGCAATCCCGGTCAAGCAAGTTACACTGCTGCAAACGCATTCATGAGTGGCCTGGCTCAGCAACGTCGCCGCCGAGGAGCCGCGGCTTCTGTGATGGATCTCGGGCCGGTAGTAGGAACCGGTGTAATAACGCGAGACTTTGGGCACGACTTGAGTGCTACATTGGCCGATCGAGGGCTTGTTGGCATCTCCGAACTAGATGTGCACCAGTTGTTTGCCGAGACCATCAACTCCAGTAGCCCAGCCTCGACTGGGGAATGGCAAATAGCGACCACTTTTAGGAAACTACCGGAAAACGCCCCAAATAGACCTCTGTGGTACGATTACCCTCAGTTTGCGAGCTTTACCTTGCAGGAAGAAGCCACCGCCGAGGTCAGCAGTCCCGGTAGGGAAGCAAATATATCGGTGAAAGATCAACTTGCAAATGCGAAATCGGCAGAAGATGTTGGGAAAATTATCACAGGTCAGTCAGTCAGAGTCTTGGTTCAACGAAAGAACGGCTAGCATCAACACCGCGCTTTTCAGGCGACTGGGTGAGAAAAGAAAAAGAATACTAACTAAATGGGGCGTGTCTTCCAGATTCATTCACCAGAGAATTGCGTAAAATGCTTCGTTTGGAAGATGACTACGACATCGCAACATCCCTTCGCACGGATGAACTTGGCCTTGACTCTCTTGTCGCTGTCCGCGTCAGGTCCTGGTTTTTGAACAACTTTCATGTCAACATACCGGCATTGAGGATCTTGATGGGCGCATCAATACAGGATCTCATCCTCCAGGCACTAGAAGGCATTCCACTAGAGCTCACTCCGATGGTGTCAGCCGGCCGAAGCCCAGACTCGGAATCAGACAAGCTAATTTTGCTCAATGAATCGTCACAGTCTTCGCTTCGGAGCACGGATGGTGGTGATGATGACTCTGAGAACGGGGTTACACCGCCATCCACAGATGCCCAGACAGGGGCCATGTCAGTTGAGGAGGATACGCCACCTCCATCTCCATCGCCAGGGAATACGGAGCACCATGAAATGAAGCTACAAAGGACAGGTCAAGTTTCATTCACACAGTCAGTATTTCTATTCGTTCATGAACTACTGAAAGACAAGTCAACTCTGAACAACACAGGTATGCTTCACCTCAAGGGTGAGATTCGCATCCCCGATCTCTCTCGAGCTGTTGAAGCCATGGGAAATCGACACGAAGCGCTTCGAACTTGTATACGAGTAATAGATGAGCGAGTTTCCCAGGGAGTGTTGCAATCTTCGAGGCTTATACTGGAGCATCAGAAGATACATACCCCTGATGAGATGATCAAGGTATACACGGCTTTGAGAAATCACGTCTTTGATCTCTCCTCAGGCTACACCAGCAGAGTGGTTTTGTTGTCACTGTCTCCGAAGGACCACTTTCTCCTCGTAGCCTCTCATCACATCATTTTCGATCGGACCAGCATTGGGATATTTTTGAAAGACCTGGAAAGAATGTATGACGGAGGAGTTCGAGGCACTCCAGATCCGCTTCAATACTTGGATTATTCAAACGCGCAATACGAACAGTACGAATCGGGACACTGGAAACAAAATATCGACTTCTGGCGTGCCGAATTTTGCACAATTCCGGATCCTTTGCCACTACACCGCAGTCAGGTCATTAGCCGTCGGCCTCTGGAGCAATATACATCTCATATCATTGACTTTCGCGTCGATCAAAATCTGTCCAAACGTATCAGACAGCTGGCAAGAGATCATAAGTCGACTTGCTTTCATGTCTATCTTGCCGCTTTCAGCGTCTTGTTGCATCGATTTCTCGGTGTGAAAGATGTCTGCATAGGTATTGCGGACAGCTGCCGCACCGATGATCACACGTTGACGGGCGTCGGTCCATTCCTGAACATGATACCTCTGAGAGTGAACATTGCCGGTGGTCAAAGTATCGGCAATGGCATCATAGAGTGTCGAAAGAAGGCTTTTGAAGTCCTCAGCCATGCTCTACCGTTCGAGGTCATCCTCAATGAACTTCAGGTTATTCGCGAGTCAACTCATCCACCGCTTGCTCAGGCATTCTTGAATTACGCCGATAACAACACTGGCGAAGACCAGGCTTATTTAGGGTGTCAGATGGAAGCCATGCGAGAAGATCAAGCTGAATTGCCGTACGATATCGCGCTCACTGTCATAAATAACGCGAATCGTGACATGCGTATCATCATGAACGTGCAAGCGTCGCTATACTCTGAGCAGCAAGCGGAAATCATAGCGCACGGCTTAGAAGACATTCTTGACGAGTTTGTTCAGGATCCCAAGCTTCCGATCGGGGACGACTGGCGCTTCCGAAGGGAAATTATTCAGAAGGCGCTCGACGTCGGCCGTGGTAAGTTCAAGTTACAATAACGCGTCCGTCCGCTGCATACCGTGTGCTGATTTTAGGTTAAAAAAACCAGGCAAGGCTCTGGAATTGACGTGGCCTCAGACTGTGGTACATCGGTTTGAGGAAATTGTCTCCAGTTCAGGACAACATGATGCAGTCGTCGACGATGAAGGGAATTCCTTGACATACGAAGACTTGTCGAAGCTCATCGACAGGCTGGCCGCGGAGATGCTGCACAATCGAGTAAAGCAGGGACACATGGTTGCCGTCTTTCAAAAGCCGACAGTCAACTGGGCCGTTTCCGTCCTCGCCATCATGAAAATCGGTGCCGTCTATGTGCCTCTAGACGTCGCCACGCCAGTCCCACGACTTTCCCTCATGTGCAATGACTGCAAACCTGCCGCCATTCTAGTCAATGAGTACACCGTCAACCGGGTCCAGGAGCTGTCATTCTCTCAAGAAATTCCCATCATCGACGTGGCCAACATACCAAAGCCGCAGCAGAACGACGTGACGATCCCGACTCTGGCCCGGGCAGGTGCGGCAGCCGTGATCCTCTACACGAGCGGATCGACGGGTATACCAAAGGCTGTTGTGCTGCAACACACGTCTTTGGTCCAGGAAATCGAACACTGCGCCAGGACATACAAGCTGGGAAATAACGATGTTGTCTTACAGCAGAGTGCCTGGAGCTTTGACTTGTCCATTAGTCAAATGTTTGTAGCTCTCTGCGTAGGTGCAAGGTTACAAATAGTATGTCACACGATGCGCCCGGATCCGGACAGCATAATTCACACCATCGGTCGCCACGGCATCACGGCTACATATGCTACCCCCACCGAATACAAAAGCTGGCTCGGTCGCGACCGGACAATGATGGCCAGTATGTCTGCCTGGAGACTTGCCTTGGTCGCCGGGGAGCCGGTGACAAGAGATTTCCTCGAGCTGTTTCGTGGACTGAATCGTAAAGATCTGCGCCTCTTCAATATTTACGGGCCAACGGAAACGACATGCGGGTCGACAAAGATGGAACTGCGGTACCAAGATCCCGAGCTGGGCCAATGCGGCATCATTCCGGTCGGGCGGGCTTCTGTAAACGAGGCTGTTTATATCTTGGACGCGAATCAGAACCTGCAGCCTGTTGGACAGACAGGCGAGGTCGTCATTGGCGGCGTTGGAGTCTCACCTGGCTATTTCAACGATGCCGAGAGCACCCAGGCGGCGTTTGTGCCCAATCCTTTCGCCACGGCAGAGGACATTAGCCGCGGCTGGACTACCATGTATCGAACCGGAGATCTCGGATACCTGCAGCCTGATGGAAGCTTGATCCTCAAGGGCCGCATCGCAGGGGATACCGAGATCAAGTTGAGCGGCGTTCGCGTCAATCTGGCAGAGATAGAGGAAACGGTACTCTTGTCCGCAGATGGAGCCCTTTCGGATGCCGTTGCTTGTTTAAGATCCTCGTCGAAAAATGGTGGTGATGCCCAATTCGTCATCGTTTACGTGGTATTCAATCGCAACTCCACTCTCGGCAGTCATCAATCGAGCTTCCTGCAAAGGCTGTTACAGAAGCTGCCATTACCAAGCACAACGCGGCCGTCCGCCCTAGCTCCGGTACAAGAAATACCTCGCTCATTATCAGGCAAGGTCGATAGACAAGCATTGAGTAAAATGCCTCTGCCTCCAACGGGCTCTGACCTCAGCAGACCCTCGGACGTGTCGCATCGTGAATCGTTGCTTCGAACAATTTGGGAGCAGGTCATCCCCGACGAGCTGGTTCGACTCGGACAGATTGACGCCGAGACCGATTTCTTTTCCGCTGGGGGAAGCTCACTACTGCTTATACAGTTGCAAAATAAGCTCAAGGAGCTGCTTCAAATATCCGTTCCGCTGTTGCAGCTCTTTCAAGCCAGCACTTTGC
This sequence comes from Epichloe sibirici, assembly GCA_022702365.1. Classification (NCBI taxonomy): domain Eukaryota; kingdom Fungi; phylum Ascomycota; class Sordariomycetes; order Hypocreales; family Clavicipitaceae; genus Epichloe; species Epichloe sibirici. Next base: position 119,907 of record JALAAE010000001.1, on the reverse strand, counting down.
GCTCCATGGCGCGCCTGCTGGCCGACGTCGAGGAGCTAGAGCTAGAGCAACAGGCTCAGGATGATGCTGAGTACATCGATTGGAATCAGGAAACCATGATCACGGCCGATCTTTTCCCCGAAGAAGCCTCATCTGGTCCCCCAGCGAAACTCCCTCCCGCGCCCCCCCGCGTTGTCGTGCTCACAGGGGCCACGGGGTTCCTGGGCCGCCATCTGGTAAAAGCCTTATTGGACGAAGAACATGTGGACAAGGTCATCTGCATTGCAGTCAGAAACCTTGCCTTTGACGACCCCTACCCAATGGAACTCGAGTCCAAGCTCGAGTTTTACCAAGGCGACTTGACGTCACCTCGACTCGGACTGGATGATGCTGCTGCGAGTCAAATATTTGGCGTGGCGGATGCGGTCATACACAACGGGGCGGACGTGTCGCATCTCAAGATGTATACATCCCTGCGCAAGGCAAACCTGGTCTCGACCCAAGAGCTGGTCAAGATGTGTCTTCCGCGGAACCTTCCACTACACTACATCTCAACAACAGGGGTCTCGATGTATACCTCGTCGGAAACTATGCCGCCAGTCTCCGTCCGTCACTCACCCCCTCCCGGGAACGGTCGTTACGGATACATCGCGTCCAAGTGGGCCAGCGAGGTCTTTCTTGAGAACGTCCAGGACAGGTACGGGCTGCCAGTTGTCATACACCGACCATCGAGCATCATTCGGCCAGAATCAGACATGGCGGGAGATGCCCCAGCCGCAGACGTTGTTCAGAACATGCTTCTCTATTCACAGCGTATATCTGCCGTGCCAGCGGCTACGCTGGAGCTACGCGGGACCCTGGATCTCGTTCGTCCCGAAACAGTTAGCCAAAGGGTCGTGGAGGCAGTGATGGGGCCACGGCGGCATTTCGACGCTGGCGGCATCACGTATATTCATGAGTCTGGAGACATTGAGCTGAGCATACGTAGCATGCGCGAACATATTCAGAGAGCTACTCGAGGCCCAGTAGGAGAAATACCGTTGGACGAATGGCTTCTACTTGCCAAGGCTCAGGGGTTATCTGATTCCATGGCGAGTGTTTTCGAAGGCATAGGCTCGGGCGAGGGACTGAGCTTCCCGCAGGTGCTTCGGGAGTAAGGGCGTTTGTTTATACTTCTCAGCAATCTGGATGTCAATCTCGTCTTCTTCTCAGATATCAATAGATTTCAATATACAACAATGCCATGGACTGTAAACTGTATCGCATCCATCCATTCAATTCTTTTGTGACAAAGTTTGTATAAAGATATATTAACGTGGAAATCAGATTCCTTTCATTACTGTTCCTACTTTCACTTTACAGAGCTCGCGACGCAAAGCGGAAAATGTGGCCAGGATATGGCTGTTGTGGCAGTAGATGCACCAGACTGCAGTCACCAACAAGGACGGTTTTGTTGATCTCGCGAATAGCCTTCAGAATACGGAGTTGTAATGTGAGCAGCCTTTATATCCCCCTCCTTGCTTGCACGTGGCCATACACTGCGATGTTGTTGCCCCCATGCTCCTGACATGGGCATGGAGCTGCTGTTTCCCAACCAATCGTGACATGTTTCGCCTGTAGCTTATCCGGACGAGCAATAGGGGTTGGCATCGATCAAGCTTTTGCATTCATCATCAAATGTCAATTTGAGCCTAACATAGGCCGATAATAACAATATCATCCTGACCCCCGGTCAACCAAAGCTGCCCTGGATCCAGTACCAAGATAATTATGCCACTCCCTCCGCGCTTTAAGCCTGATCATTAGCGGCATCTTTTTCCATACGATGAAGATCTTTTGCTTCTGGTGCCAGTCATCCTGTCCCTCCATTATTTCGTAGTCAAATCTATACAAAATCCGGCTGATTATGACTCGAAGCTCATTCAGCGCCAGGTTTTTCCCAATGCAATCGCGCGGCCCGGCGCTGAATGGTTTGAACACGGCATGGTTGTCGTTTTTGAAACGTTCGTCATAGAAGGGATGAGATGCCGGCAACCATCGTTCAGGTATGAACGAGTTGGGCTCTTTGAAATGCTTGGGGTTGCGGAAAGTGGCCCACTGATATGTAGTCACACGCGTCTAGAGAAAAAAAAACAAAGGTGTTAGCCGATCCGCTTTGCGGAAGATGGAGAAGGAGAAAAGTCATGTCAACTTGCCCCCGGCGGTATATAAATGCCTTCAATAAAGGCACCGGGCGACACTCGCGCTGGTGTTTCCGCAGCGGGCGGGAAAATTCTCAGAATCTCGTTGATGGTAGCCATGAGATACTCCAAATGGTTACAAGTTTGGAAGCTTATTTCCTTCTCGGATCTAAAAGAGCTTCGTATCTCCTCTGTCAAACGCTTATACGCCTCTGGGTGGTTTGACAAGTAGAACCAAAGAGCAGACAGAGCTGAGGCAGTCGTCTCGCTCCCCGCCAGGATGATGGTAGGTGAGCTTTCCAAGATTTCTTCTATTTCCATGCCAATCTCTCCATCTCGCGTCTTTCGCAACATGTAAGTCATGAAGTCCTTTCGCCCAGCAGGTCCTTCTTCTCCGAGCTTCATGCGCGCTTGCGCGCGTTCCTTGCTGTAAGCGCGAACCGGGTGCTGTTTGAACCCGAATTCGTCACTGAAGCAGGATAAAATCATTCGAATTCTGGGGTAGCTTTGATACAATCTTCGGCGAGAAAATTGCTCGATGGATTCGAAAATCGACGTAATCCAAGGGTGGATGCTGTTGTTCTCTAGGCTGGAGAAGGACTCGGACAAGGTGAGGTCACCTATGATGTCGAATGTGCAAGCATTCATCCACTTGACGGCATCGACAACGTTGCCATTCTTGGCATGCGTCTGGAGGCGATCTAGCAGCAAGTCGATATATTTTTGGACGACGTACTCTTGCTGCGTCAGAGAGGTATCGCTAAATGCATGATTCAACTGCCTGCGTTGACGGCGGTGGATGTCGTGAGGCGCAAAAACTATGCTGTAGGCCTTGGCGGCAAATGTGAAGGGCATTTTCTCGAATTCTGCTTCATTTGCCTTGCGCCGGCTGAATACTTGTGGCCAGGCAATCTCGCCGTCGAGCATGATGTGGTCGGGACCAACTCGAATCATGGGGCCATATTTCTGGATCAGGTCTGGTGTTTTCCTGAAAAATATCCCTTGGTAATAATGTTGAAGCAAGAAGGGCAAGTAAGAAACGGAATATTTCGTGGGCCCAGGCACCTTGGCCAGCGGATGGAACCAGATGCGGTGAATAGTTTGGGCGAGAACATATGCAACAACCTTGAGAGGGGGGACATTGTACCAACTTAGCATCAGGTTACGGCTTGGAAATAGCTTGACGCATGGCGACCTACCATTAAAGCAGCAAAGCTCAAAATCAGTAACATGTGTGCGTTGTCCAGTCGAAGGTTGACCAGACGACTTGCCGGACCAAAAACATCGGGAGATGGCATGATGAATGGCGACCCTGGAGAAGGATGGAGAAGAAGTCAAGAGACAAACTCGGTCATGTAGAGAAGAGGAAGGAGGGTCGTCCGTCCGTCTTACAAGTTGGGGCGTGGCCGGGCCTTTTGTGGCAGCAGACAGGTAGACAGGGCGCAAGCATCTATGGACCGTTGCTGGGTGATGCTGTATCACACTCCAAGTTTTTAGCCTCTCTCTCCATGGATCAAGAGCTTCCATGCATCAGATACAGGCGAGGATCCCCCTCTTCTTCGTCGTCGTATTATTGTTGCTAGGCGCGCTATTTCAAAGCACCCTGCATCACATCACCTCTCTCAACCGGCAAAAGGCGGCCTCTCCACGGTTGACTTTGCTCATCCTGTTGCGGGGGAGGGAGAGACTCGTGCTCGCTCATGCTCACTCGCGCTGACTTATGAGTGTGTGTCAATGAAAATCGTTGCCTATAAGTTATGCCACTGCATAGTTAGTGTAGTATTTGGTGGGGAGGAGGATGTATGTAGACATCGATCAGCAGATCAGCACATGATGTACACGATACATGATGCCCGTGTTCTACGGCAACGGGCTCTGTTTGCTCTTGTCGTTGCACAGTGCGCATTAAATATTAATCGTGCAGTGTGCAGTGTGCAGTGTGCATTGTGCAGTACTCCGTACCGAGTATCTACTACCACTGTTGGACCGCGGAGCTAGGGTTCGAAATAAGGGCATGGATTTAGTTGCCTAACCCTGTAAGAGGGTGCGGACGCTCGCTTAAATACCTATATACCTAGACTAAGGGGGGTGTAATTCTCCTATATAAAAACATACTATATAACTACTAAAGGGCTAGAAAGTAACTAGTTAAGTAAATCCTAGTATCTAAGCTATCTAAGCGGTTAAGCGCTATAACTATTATATAATATATCCCCCTAGGAAGCCTTATAAAAAAGAGGTTTCCTATAATCTATTTAGTAATTTAGTAAATTAATTTATATTAATATTAATCTTATTAATCTATTAATAGGTTAGGTTAATAGTAAGGGATTTAGGGATCTCTTAATTAGTTAGATTATTTCTAAGTAAGTACTATAAAAGGTATATAAGCCCTAGGGAGTCCCTAAAGCTTAGGAAGCTCTTTTTTATAAGTAGCTTTATAAGGCTATTTATAATTATCTCTTTAGTAGCCTTCTAGGTTATATTAAAGGTTCCCTTTATAACCTTTTACTAAAGCTAGTAATAATAAATATTAATATAGTGTCAAGGCTTTTGGCTTGGGAATGAATAACGGAGTGAAGGTTAGATTGAAGAGTCGTAGCTATTGTGCTGCTAGCTAGGGGTGGGTGCTTGAAAGGTTCAATCTCTGGCCTTTCCCCTCGTAAGTGGGGAAAGCTCCCTCAAATACCTCACGGTCCTCACGTGACTAGCTTGCAGCTAGGTCACGGCCCTATGCCCCGCTAGGCGGTACTAACATTGATGCTATCGCCATCCCGCTCCTGACATATAGTAAAGTCTTATAGTAAGCTTAATAAATTCTTCCTTAAGAAGATAAATTATCTATATATTATTATATTTAATCTTAAGGGTATTATCTCTAAGGCATAAGCTAACTTCCTAATATAATTATTTAAAGGTAATTAGCTCTTTATTATAATAGGAGAGGGCTAGGAGCTTTGCTTTAGTTAATAAAGTAGTTATAATCTCCTGCCTTCCTACCTTAAAGAGTATAGGTTTACTAAAGAGCTTTATAATATAGCCTTAAGAGCTTCTTTAGGTAATTATATTATTTATAAAGAAAGTATTACTATAAGCCTTAAGCTTATAATTATTATTATTAAATTTAATTATAAGGTCTGCCTATATATACTTATACTCTAGAGCCTTCTTTACTACTTTAATATACTATAGCCCTAGGTACTAAAGGTACTATAATAATTATAAGGTAGTAAAGGAGATATCTAGCCTTATAATAATTATAGGATATAATAAGGTACTAACTAGGGATTAATATCTCTTTAAATCCTTTTTATTAATATTACCGTTGTAATATTTAAGTAAAATAGTAGTTATTAAAGCTATTAGTTTTTAAATTAAGGCCTTTAGGTTAAATTTTATTACTACTTTATCCTAGTAGGACTTCTAATTAAGCTATAATTACCTATTCTTATAATCTCTAATAATTTTAATGCCTAGGAATTAATATAGCTCTCTAAGGTCTTTAATATTATACCTCTTAAAGAGCCTAGCCTAAAATTCTTTATATAAGAAGGACTTTCCCTTAGAAAATAAGGCTATAAGGTTATCTATATAAAAGAAGATAATTAATCTATCCTTAATAAATATATAAGGGTCCTTAAATATCTAGGTAAAGCCTTTACTAATAAGCTAATTAATTAATTCCTTTATTTAAAGAAAGAGCACTTACTATAGCCTATACACTATATATAAGAGCTTAAGATAAGCCTACTTATCCTTATAACCTAAAGGTATCTTATAATAGACCTCTTTATCTAGGATTAAATTTAGGAAAGTAGTAATAAAATTATACTAATATACCTTAAGGTTAAAGAAGTATAAAATAGCTATAAAAAGCCTAAAAGTAATACTAGCTAAGGTTATAGCTTAAGTTAATAGGTAACCCTTTAGTTAATAATTCCCTAGAATATATAGCTAAGCTTTATACCTCTTAAGGTAGCCTTATTGATCTAATTGATAGGTAAAGACCTAAGTAAGGCCTATAAGCTTAATATAATCTAGAATCTCTAATTTCTTAACTTTAATAGTAACTTTATTATTAATTACTTAATTATACTCTTTATCCCTTACTTTAATAAAGGACTTCTCTTTAGGGTACTTAGCTAAGTAATTATAATAGGTAAGAGGTAAAGAAAGCTATAATATATATAGCTTTACCTTACTCTTAGCTTCTAAAGTAAAGGTAGTAGTAAAGGCTTTAAGGTTATTATTATTATTATAAATAGTAAGGTCCTTACCTAGATAATCTATTTCTAATATATTAAGCAAATTATTAATACTTAATAGTTTATAATCTAAAAAATCTACTTATTAGCCTAGAGAAATTAAAGGGGTAGGAAGATTTAATTCCTATAATTCCTTTTCCCTTTTATTTATATTTAGTTAATTATAACTATATAGTATCTCTTAGTATTAAATTAGAGATAGAGAGTCTAATACCTATAGGAGCCCTATATCTATATTATTATCCTTATAGTTATTTACTAGCTCTTAAAGGAGGTATCTTTAAGGCTCTTTTTTCTTAATTAAAAGGTCCTTTTCTTATATATAGTAAATTAACTTATTAAAGGTAATATAGCTAGAGAAGAACTAATAATTCCTCTATATTATAAGCACCTAGATTAAATATTAGGTAAAGGAGATATAGCTAGCTAGGTAGCTAATATAGGCTCTTAGAGTAAGCTTTAGACCTATTTTCCTAAGCCTATTATATATTATTATAAAGGCCTTATAACTAAAAGCTTATAAATAATTTAATAAAGCTTCTAGCTTCTTTAGTAAATAGCTCTATTAAAGCTTATTTTCCCTTAGCTATTTATTTAGGGCTTAATATAGTAATAACTAGTTAAGAGACTTCTAAGGTATATAATTAAGGATATAAATAGCTACTTTTACTACTATAGGCTATAGATTCTCTAGAAAGCCTACTTAGGTTATTAGAGTTATTATAACTATTATTATTACCTCCCTAGACTACTTAGTATACCTATTTTAATATAGGTAAGCTAGACTAGATTTTCTAATAATAATACCTTTACTAGTAATCTCTACCTCTTACTTCTTAGTCTAGAAGGTAGTCTCCCTATTAGTAATAATAACTATATTATAAATTCTAAAGGTCTTAGTATAATAAGCTTCTAATTAATTAAAGTAATATATAATATCTATTTTTAATAGAATTATAAAGATATTCTAAAGTCCTATTATATAGTAAGTAAAGAGAGTAATATATTAATCTTTATTATAGGCCTATAATTAGGCAAAGAGGTTAAAGCTAATAACCTTAAGAGGTCCTAAGGGCAGTAATTCTATCTATAGGGCTTATAATACCTGCTATTATACCTTAGCTATATAGTAAACCTTATATTTACCCTTACTTCTCTCTTTTAATAGTACTTAAAGCTTATTAAGTATCTAATCTATTACTTCCTTACCTAGATATGCTAATCTAGTATACTAAAGGTTTATAGTTATAGTTATTAAGGGCTTTAGATCTTAGGAATTACTTCTAATAGTAAAGGCTTTACTTAGGCTATTACCCTTAATATAAGGTTATATACTAATAGTCCTAGCCTTAAAGACCTTATAATTTCCTCTTACTAGATCTATTATAATGCCTATAAGATTATCCTACCTTATACCCTTCTTTATAAGTAATTAAAGTAATATAAGGTTAGTAAAAAGGTTAGTTAGTATTAGGCTCTTAATAAGGTAAGCATATAACCTATTAGTAATATAATCTATACTATACTAACACTATAAGCCTTAGTAACTCTAAATCTAGCTTAAATACTTAGTTAATTACTATAATCTAGATTAATAAACTAGTGTTTATTATTAAAGATATATACTAATATACTATTATTAAGTATTACTTATAATCTTCCCTAGGCAGTAAAAGCCTCTAAAAAGACTACTATAGTAGTAAATATAGTATTTTCTTCCTTATAATCCTATATACTATTCTACCCCGTGGCGTGGTGATTACACGCTGTGGAGACCTGTTTTGGGTCGCAGGTCGTGGGTTCGAATCCTGCACGGGGCACAGTTTTTAGAGGTCTTGGTCACACCTCTAAAAATTGAACCAATCGCAGTACAAGGAAAAGTGGGTCCGCGGCCCCCACTTTTCCTTGTATTGTAAGCGAATTAAACAAGTTACTTCGCTATATAAATTAGCTAGGATACCCAGAGCTCTAGGGTCTAATTTTAAGCTAGGGTTTGTAACTATATTGCATAACTAAGGGATTAGGAACTAGATTGAAGAAGACGGGGATAGTTAGAGGGAAATATCGTTGTAAAGGGTATTTTTAGGAATTAAACACTCACGAATTGGAATCATGTAAGTAGCGTAACATATCGTAGTAGGTTTTTCACCTAACTAGGCAACTAACTAGTTATCTAGTTATCTAGATAACTAGTAACCTAGTACGGTTTTCCTATGACAAAGTAACATCACCGCAGGAGTACTAGTTAAGAGTATAAACTGCCATCTAGCGTAAATAATATATATATATATATACTATTCTTTTTAATCTATATATTATAGGCCTTTTATATATTATTAGATTAATAACTTATTACCTTTTTTACCTTTTTTAATTAATCTTTATTAATATTCTAGTCTTTTAGTAAGTAAAGTATTTTATAGGTTTTCTAAGAGTCCTTTAACTTCTTAACCTAGTACTTTTTATAGTAAATATATAGCTTTTTCTTACTTTTATTAAGACTATCCTTAGTATTATTATTAAGAGTAAGCTCTATACTAAATACCTCTCTAATTTTACCTTAAGACCTTTCTTATACCTTAATTAAGTATTTAATCCTTATAATTATATTATAGTAGTTAAGAACTTATCCCTTAATCTCTATAGTATATATTAGAGAGTTAATTTAAGCTAAGATAAAAGGGAATTAGGCACTAATAGCGTTATTAATTATATTAATAGGCAAGTTACCTTTAGTAATAAGGTAATTTACTTAATAGTATTATGTTAGAATCATAGGGTTCCTAACGTTAGGATCAATTGGATAGCCTAGGGAATAGGTATGATTCTTCTATTCTAGGCATGGTATTTAATCAGAAAGAAGAGAGGAAAAGAGAGGCTTTTCCGGATTATGAAAAGTGGCCACAAACGCAGAGCGTTTGTGGGTTACCTAACTTATAGGTCCTTGCCCTATTAGAGAATAGGCTTATAGGCTATAAGTAAGGCTCCCTACGTTACGCATGTGCGTGGCCCTATAGCCTAATGTTTTGCTAGGTAATTATAGCTACGTGCTATAATTAATATTATGCTTATTCTAATATTAGAACCTCTTTCTTTTTAATATAATTATTAATATATAATATTAATCTAAGAAGAGAAGAGATAAGGATTAAATAAATATATATATTATTTACGCTAGTTAGCTCTTTATGTATAGCTAGTACTAGTACTCTAGCTGCTTAGTTAAAAGGGAAAACCCTTAATTAGGAAGAAAAACCCCTTTGCATCTGTGGTTAGGCCAACGCTAACCCTAACCCGGGCCTGCGTCGCTTTATGTGTGGCTAGTCATAAGTGTTTATTACTAGCTTACGCTAGCCTTATCCTATTAGAAATAAAAGAAAGAAAAAAATAGGGAAAATAGGGTCCTTAGCCCTTTTTAACTCTAGTCTAACCCTACTCTATTTCTATTCTAGACCTCCTCTCTTTGCCTTATAGCATAGTAGACTTAGCTTTATAGTAGTAATTTACTTTTAGTTTACTTTTTAGCTAGCTCCTCTATAGCCTTACTTTTTAGCTATCTCTAGCCTAGTTCTAGCCTATTAGTCTTATAAAGCCTAAGCACCTAGTGTTATTTACCCTCTATAGGGAGAGGATAGTCCTAATTTAGGCCCTAGGCGTTTCTAGGCCTAGGTTACTTATATGTTATCTAGTTAATTTTTTATCTTATGTTTTTATTTTCTAGTTAATATCTCTAATTTATCCCCCCTCCCTTTGTGTAAGTATAAGAGAGGGCTCCTCCCCTTAGAGGGGTCTAACTTCTTTTCTCTTTCTTTATTAAACTTCCTATAGGTTCTTTTCCTCTTTAGAGCTATTTAAGGCTCTCCTAGGCTAGTTTTAGTTTAATTACTAATGTTTATTATAGGCTATATATAATTCTAGTATAATAGCGTTAGAAGCTATAAGTATTCTAGTATCTATGCTATTCTAGTTCTAACCTACCTAGGAGACTATGGATTTAGAGTAGTACCTAAGGAAATCCCTAACTAAGAAGCAGCTAGAGTAGGCTATAGTAAAGGATTTAAAGGTATATCCCCTCTGCCCCTATTTCGCATCTATTATAAGCCTAATCTATAGTAGTTAGGCAATCTATGTAGGATCTAGTGTGTTTCTTGCGAGTCTTGGTTAATTAATTATCTAGGGCATTAATACTATAATATTATTAGTAAGTTAGTTTAATTTAGGTTTAGAGATAAGGCTAACTAGTTTAGGTAGGGTTAGCTACTAATACTTGTTTTAACTATTAGGTTTAAAACTATAGGTATTTAAAGGTAGTAAATGCCTTTATTCTAGGTCTAATTTAATGCTAATCCGCTCTTAGCTAGACTTAACTAGCTAGCGGAATAAGCACTAGTAGTTAGTTAAAATCTAAGTAGCTATAGTCGCTAGGGGTAGTGTAAGTGCTACTATATTAGTTTAGTAGCGTATCTAGTCTAGGTCTAATATCTCCCTAGGTCCTAGATAACTATTAGGACTATATTAAGAAACTTTATGCTAAGAACTATAGTAAAAAGAAATAGAGTATATCTATAGTAAGTCTAGGCTAGGCTAGTGCTAGTGGGGATTAGTATAATAAGATTATTTTCTAGTTATAGTATTTAGACACTTACATAGCGGAGATAAACTAGCTCCTAGCTACTGCCTTACCTGCTAAGGTATAGGCTAAGATAATAGAGGATATAATTCTAGTTCTAGAGAAGGAGTAATATAGCTATTAGGTTATAGTCTAGGGGGGGGGCGGAGGTAGGTTAGTATAGGTATAATACTAGGAGTTAGTAGTTAAAATTAATCTAAAAACTATTCTAGATATTATAATTCTACGTTATAGATCTATACCTAGCTTGCCTCTATTCCTACACTATCTAATCTAGCGTTTCCCCTTAGTTATTTTCTATATCTATTCTATGTTAATTAACTCTAGCGCTTTAGAAACACCCTAGGTTCTCCGCTTACCTACGTAGATTAAAGGCTAGGTCTTACGCTAGGGTATAGTATTAGAGTTATCTTATGCCTAGGAACCATCTAGCTAGAGATCTTGCCTTTAGGGGATTGTTTAGGGCTAGCCTTACTTCCTATACGTCTTTAGGCTAGCGTGATTAGGGGTGTCTATAGTTATATTTAGTATAGTTAACTATTATATAATATTAGTCTTTAACTACTTAGCTATAGCTATATAGGGGCAAAGTTACCCTAGGAATGCCCCTCTAGAATAGGAACTTATTAAGGCTAATCTTCCCTATACGTAATTAGACTAGTGTTAAAGAGATATATTTTTCTAGCCCTATATAGAATTTTTAGATTTCCTTTAGATTATAAGTAGGTAAGCGGTCCTTAGTTAGTTCTCTTATATGTTTATGCTACCTTAGTTATCCTTTGCTATACTAGTCCTCCTAGCGTTATTTCTATTTATTATATAGCTTTACCTCTAGTTTATTATTAATAGGGGGGGGTCTCCTCTTATGTTATAGCACTATCTTTACTAAGTTAGCTATAGTTTAGATCCTTATTACTATTCTACTATTTATAATTCTCTCTTTAAACTTCTATTTTATCTTATTAAGATATAGGTCTAAGGGGGGGATATAAGTCTTAATCTCTAGCTAGGTAATAGGTGTAGCCTTAAACGCGCTAGCTATGATTTAGAGGTAGGTTAATTAGTTTACTATAAAGCTTCTAACTATTCCTCTTAGTTTTCCGCCTTTCTTAGTTAGGATATAATAGGCGCTTGCCCTATAGGCAAGAATAGGTTAGACTACCTACATATATAGGAGTTAGGCATCTCTAAAGCTATAGCCCTAAGCTAATACTACTAATATAAAGAGTATAAGCTACTACTAGGTAAGCTTGCCTTTAAGGATATTCTTATAGGCGCTCTAGTTAAGTTTTCTATCTACCTAGACTCTAAGGAACCTATAAGACTCTATAGGTACTATCTCTTCTATTCTAAGCTAGACCCTAGCCTAGGGGGGCTAGTAGGCTTTGCTAAAGTATATAAGTTTAGTTTTTGCTAGGTTAAATTTTACTCCTGCTTTTTTTACCTATTCTTTATAAACCTTCTATATAGTTTTAAGCCTCTTCTAGGTCTAGGCTATGTTTTTGCTAAATACTACTATATTTATGTTATTAGCAAATCCTATAGCTACTATGCCTAGGATAGCCTAGAGGTATATATAAAGCTTTGCTAAGTAAAGGAGGAAGAGGATTAGTAAGAGGGGTAAGCCTTATAGGGTGCTTACTTTAATCTTAAAGGGTCTTAAGAGTCTACTATTAAAGCTAAGCTAGCTTATTCTATCCATAAGGAAGCTATATATTACGGCTATTAGCTAATATAGTATACCTATTTAGATTAATAGGTTAATTAGGTATAGGTAGCTAACTCTATTAAATGCTAACGAAATATCTATCTACGCTAGCAAGGCAATACTGCCTCTGCCCTAGGCCTCTCTTATATATTCTATAAGGGCTTTAATTATGGTTTCTATTAACCTATTTATCCTATTACCTATTTATAGTTTAGGGAGGAGGCCCTCTGCCTTAGTAAAGGCTATAAGTTGCCTTATAATTATTACTTCTATAATTTTTCTTACTATATTTAGTAGTAAGATAAGTCTCTATGTATTAGCTCTTCTTATCTCTTTAGTTATTTTGCCTGGTTTTCTAATCACTACTACTCTTATAGTCTAGAACTAGGTTAGGAAGTACCTTACTTTAAGGATAGCGTTTAGCAGTTAGGCTATAGCCTCTTTTACTAGTTCCTTATAGGCTTTAATAAGGCCTGCTAGGAGTTTATTATCTTCTAGGGCCTTCTAGCTAGCTATATTTAATAGGATATTTATAATATCCTCTATTCTAAATTATTCTTTGTCTAGGAATAGTATATTATTAAGTTCTAGGAAGGTAAGATCTAGGATATAGGAGAGGTTTACTATAGGTTTAGGGAAGAATCTTTATACTAGTACGCTAGCCTTATTATTATAGGTAGTGGCCAGGTTAGGGTTATTATTAGTTCTCTTTAGTTCTAGAAGTCTAGGGAGTTCTAGGGGGGCTTAGCTATAGAGCTAAGCCTACCTCTCTAGTTTCTATACCTTACTATCTTTTTCCTATGTGTTAGCCTTCTATAGGGCCTCTCTCTATATATTCCTTTTCTCCTCTCTAATAACACATTCTTAATCCTTATCTGCCTTAGAATAGGCTTGCTAATTTATATCTATCCTCTAGCGTCTTTATTATCTCTTAGCTTATCTAGCTTTAGTAACTGCTTCTTTTACTTTCCTTAACTACTATACCTCTAGGCTAGGGAGTCCCTAGCGCTTCTATAGGGCTGCTTTCTCTACTATCTATTATAGGTTTATAATAAGCTATATTACATATGCATTAATCCCTTCCTTATCCTAGGGGTTTAGTGCGTTTTCTACTTAGAGTTATACCGCTACCTTTGCCTTTATATATAGTCTGTTTATTATGTTCTAGGTATATCTAAGGACTAGGGGGGCGTTTTCTTATTATATGGTAAAGATACTAATTAGCTATAGAATATGGTTAGATCCTATAAGGTCTTCCACGCTATTATAGTAGACTTAAATATCTAGGGTTACCTATGCTAGGTCTATAGTGCTATCTCTATTATCTTTGTGTTATCTTATAGGTTTCCCTTAGGGTATTACTAGACTAAGCTTCTACTAGCTTATAAAGTCTAGTAGTTCCTCCGCTCCTTTAGTTATCCTATTTAGGTTATCCTAGAGGGGGTGTTTTTAGTTAAAGTTACCTATAAATATGCTTTAGCTATAGGGCTTTTCTATGTTAATAGTATAGATAGGGGTGTTCTAGTTATTAGTATACCCTTCTAAGTAAAGGGAATAAATATTAACTCCTTTTATTTCTACTAGTAACTAATTAGTTCCTCCCTAGGTTAACTATAATCCTATATTATGCTTCTTATTTATATATACCACGTTTTGCTTATTATAGTATGCTAGTTAAAACTAGGTAAGGCCTGGTGCTAGGGGCTATAGGTGCTTTATATATTCCTACTCTTAAATTATAATTATATCTATATTAGTTTAGTAATAGAGCGTAATGTGTATTAGGCTATCCCTCTTATTTACGTTTTAGAAGAGGACTTGTAATATTATTGTGTTAATTAAGGGGGTAGTGGGTCTCTACTATCTTATACCGGTTCTAATCCGGTTCTAAGTTATTCCGCGTATTACCTAATGCTTCTAGCTTTAGGCTATTTAGCACTCTGTTTTATATTTATAAGGCAGCCTCTTTTTCTTCCTATTATAATAATAGGTTCTATAGCTATGCTAGGCCTCTCTTAGGGTAGTATTAGGCTTCTATCTAGGGAGTTAATAGTAAAACGTAATAGTTATTCTAGATATCCTGCCTTTACCGCGTTTTACTTCTCTCTTAGTATAGGATAGTCCCTAGACTAGGCTAGGTATAGGCTAGAGCATAGGATATAGTTTTCTTTTATTTATCTGCTTTTTATTAGGTAGGATATCTCTCTATCTTTATGCTAGCTAGCGCTATACCTACTATAACTTAGAGTTACCTTATAAAACTTTATAATATAGCCTGTTTAGAAGCAGTTATAGCACTATTAGGGTTATAGGGTCTTGTTATATAGTTTAGTTTAGAATAGCTCTGTTTTAAAGACTATTCTATCTTAGCATATCTTATTAGCGTCTTTAACCTTAGCTAGTCTAAGAATTAGGGTAATTCTTTAGGCACCTTCTCCCTAGGGGTGCCTTATGGTTGCCTTAATTATGTTTACTTTATTTACTTTTCTAATCTTAGTTACTAGGTTTTTAATAGAAGTATGCTTTATTAGGAATCCTTTAATAATAATACTAAGTATATAGTAGTAAAGGGTTATCTCTAGACTAAAAGCTTTAGTAATCTATTTTTAGTCCTCTTTATATTAGGCAGCGTTTCCTTTAAAGGTAATAATTATATCCTTACTAGGGAGTTATCTAGCTACTGCTACTATAGCTTAGCTAGTAGCTCTGTTTACCACTATTATTATATCCTTAGCGCCTCTAGACTAGAGTAATTCCTAAATAGTATTTCCTTTAATAAGTACTTCCCTATACTATTTACTAAGGATCTAGAGGAGGGGAGGTTTATTATTTAGTCTTCTTAGCGCTAGTCTAGCTATAATGCTTGCCTAAGTTAGGGCATTATTATCCTTAGCTTCTTCTTTAATAGCCTCCTTAAGGGCTTATTTAAGGGCTTCTTTAGTAGTGTAGATATTACTATTATTACTATTTATTATCCTAATCTTAGTATAGGCGTAGTCCGCCGCCTAGCGGGCTATAGCCTTAGTAATGTACCACACCTAGGTAACTTTATTACTAGGGATAAGGCTAGCTATCTTATTATAGAATTTCGTCTTATTAGGATGTTTAAATTGGTTCTAATCTATTATTAGGTTATCCTTACCTCTCTAGACGTTAAACTATCCTATTCCTACATTTAGGTAGTGGTAGCTCTATGCTAGCCCCCTTTCTCCTGCGTTAATTACTATTAGTATCTTACCCTCACGCCTGCCTCTAGCTCTATCGCAATGCAATATTATAGGGGGGGGTAAACAGAGGTAAAGAATTAGAATATTAATGTGGTTTGTATTTTAGAGGCGATTCCGGACCTTTAGATCAGTGCGGAAGAAATCGATTTGGTTCTTTAATTATATAGTTAAATAAATATATAATATAAAGGAAGAAATAAATAAATAAAAATAATAAGTATAGGCCCTATCCTCCTCTTCTCCTTACTTACCGCTAGTTTTTAATAACTAGCTTCTCTAATCCCTTTTTTTTCTTTCTTATATAATACTACCTATAGTATCTATAGTTACCTTTTCTTTACTCCCTTATTTAACTATAATATAATATTAAATTATATTCCTAGGGAAGGGTTACCTATAATCTCTTCCCCTATAGGTATAATATTAGATTATACCTTTCTATACTCCCTTATACTCTTTTCTCTTTCCCCTAGGACTATATTATCCTAAAGGCTTAGGCACTCTTTATTAAAGGGTATTATCTTACTCTCTCTCTAGGGCTATATTACTATAAAGACTTAAGAGAGCACCCTTTTTCCTCCCTCTAGGGCTATATTACCCTAGGGGCCTATAAGGGTATTATTTTATTCTCCTTCTAGGGTAATATTACCCTAGAGGCCTATAAAGGTACTATTTTATTCTCTTTCTAAGGCTAAGTTTAGTTCTAGGACCTATATAAGTAACTTTACGTATAGGTAACCTATCCTTCTATTTAGACTATTACTATATTACCTATAATAAACCTCTCTAAGGCCTTATTAAGTATTACCTTTATAAATATATTTACTAGGTTATCTTTACTATTAATCTATTTAATCTTATAAAGCTTATAGTGTTTATATAATTATTAAAGGGCTATAATATTAATTATTAGCCGCTTCTTCTTTATAGTCCTAAGCTTAATAAGGTATTTATATAATAAGTATAAATTAGTATAGACTATAATTAGGATTATAGGGAGATTTAGTTAGTTTATAATTATCTTTAGCGTTATTATAATTATATAAGCTATATTAATGCTTACTACTATACTATAAACCTTTAAAGTAAGTATACTTCTTATAACTCTCTTGCTCTTTATTAAGCTATAGTATATAATATTACCTTATACTATAAACTTACTATCTTTATATTCCTTATTAGCTAGGATTAATACATAGCCTAGCTATAAGGTAAAGTCTTTGTTATTAGTAAATAATCTATTAATAAATATAAAGAGCTTTACCTTTAAAAGATTAAGTGGTATAAATATTAATCCTTAATCTAGATAATCTATTTACTACTTAATATAGTAATTAAGTTCTTTAATATCCTTAATAGTTAGCTTTTAGTATTATATAGTAATAGAGAGGTTAAAGCTTACCTTAGGTTAGTAGATTAAAGCAATATAGGTACCTTAAGCCCTTTACTTAATATACTTCTTTATTAACTCTTCTAGTAGGATTAATTAAAGCTTATTACTTTACCCTTTCTACTATATCTTAATAGTGTTATTAGTTAGTTAAATAATTCTACTATTAAATATAAGGGGATTATTAGGCTTAATAAATTGCTTTAGTTTTATAGCAAATTTAGTAGTAATTAATTAATCTTCTTCTAGCTATAAGAATCTCTTATCTAATAGACTAAGAGTATTATTAGTCTATATTCCTATATATCTAAAGTAAAGGCTTTTAGCGGATATTACTAGTAAGCATAGATTATAACTTAATATCATTATCTAGAGATTCTCTATAGTGCTTATAGTAAGTTACTCACTAATATATACTAGCCTTTGTAATGCTATAGAGAGGCTTAATAACTCTTATAATTATGTTCTTAGGGTATTAATTATGAATTTAGATAGGGAGTTAGGCAAGGATTATTTAATTTAGCAGTGTCTAGGATTATATATACACTTATATAATATCTTAAATCTATAAAAGAAGTCCTTTGCTAAGAAGGGAAGGAGTAATTATAAGGATTAAACGCTAGCTTGCTCTCTAGATTATTAGGGCCTATATAAGAATTACTTGCTTTGCTTTATTACTAAAGCCTTAGATAATAAGCCTTAATTTCTTATATAGTTAGCCTATCTTTCCTTTTACCTTATTAATAATATAGGAATTAAAGATTTAAATCCCTTAGTACTTTCTCTTATTAAAGGTAGTAAATTTAAATATACCTTAATTAATTAAAGCATTAATCTTAGCTTTTATTAAGAGTTTAAAGGGTTTACTAGGGGTTATAATAGTGCCTTCTCTATATAATTAAATTATAAGCTTAAAGTCTACCTTCTCTTTGCTTAATAGGAAAATCTTAGGATTATCTACTAATTAATCTACCTAATTAATAATTACTAAAGGGTTCTTTTAGGGTCTTCTAGGCCTTCTCTTTAGGGGAACTAGAGGTATTATGTTTTTAATTTATATCTCTTAGTTCTCTCCCTTAATTACCTCTAGATTAACGCCTCCTTCTAGTAATAGCTTCTCCCTATTAGGGTTTTTATTATAGGGCTTAATAGAGGTTAATTTAAAGACTTTAGGGCCTTATAAAAGGTTAAGAGTATAGCTCTCTTTATCTATTATAAGAAGTTTATATAGGCCTTACTATCCTTCTTTTTCTTACTATATAAGTATAGGTAAGGTAAGTAAGAGTTTAAGAGTTAGTAAGGTATTAGGGCTATTTCTTATAGTAAGGGCTTTATTAACTTTTTATAGGGTATATAATCTTTTAATCTCTTTTATTACCTTTTATACTATAAGGGCTTATTACTTAATATTAGGTAATAGAGGAGATTTATTAACTATTTATAGATAAGCACTAAAGACTAGGAGAGTTAGGATAATGCTATTTAAGCCTATAGTGTTATTAAGGGCTTTTATAGCTATTTATAGGGCTATAGCTTTAGGTATTATGAGATATTTATATTAGATAATATTATAGGCTCTTTAGAGTGGCTTATAATACCTTTTAACCTTACTAATGCTATAGTATACCTTAATAGGGACTTCTTTAATTAAGATTAATATTAAAGCTATAAATTAGCGGAATTCCTTGCTTCTAAACGTTATACTAGTATTAGTTATAATTTAATCTAAAGGACCTTAGTAGGTGTTAATCTAGCATAGTTAAAGGGCTTCCTATATTACTTTTACTATAATATCCTTAAGAAATCTAGCTATGTTAAATAACATAGCTATATTAATAGCGTAAAGGATAGGGTAATTACTATTAAGATATATAATATTTATAATTACCTTATAATTAAAGTTATATTTATCCTTAAGGGTGAATTTAAAGTAATATAGGTTATCTATATTTATTTAATATTAGTAGTAAATCCTTATTAATTATCTAATAGTTTTGTAATTTACCTTATAGCCTAATTTAGAAAGCATATTATAAAGTTAGCGAACAGAAGGGTAACTAAATTAGTAATGCAAGCGCTATAGTTTAACCTTAGTTAAATAGCTCTAAGCAATTAATCTTTCTTTTTATAGAAGTATCTATAAATATCCCTATTTATGTATAATAAGGACTTTAATATTGCCTTATTAGAGGATATTCTAAGAGATGTAAAAGTTAATCTTAAGGTAATCTATATCTATAAGATATAGTAAGAGAGTATTTATAGGTATTATATAAAATAGGATAATACTAAAAGGGGTAGGTATATTAATTAATCTAATAGAGGGGATTAGTTTTCTACTTCTAAATCTAATTATTACCTCCCTAGCTCTAGATTTATTAAGCTAGATCTTAGGGATTAACTACTATAGAGTAAGAAATTAGGGGTACCTTACTAATAAGTAGCCTATAGCCCTAGTATTAGGAATTATGCCTTAGAATATACCTAAAGAGTAGTGGTCTTTAAGAAGAAAGGTAGTTAGAGCTTTCTTTAGTTATTAGAGATTAAATAGATCCTTCTTTATAAGGGCATAGGTAGCTGCTTAATTTATAAGAATCTCTATAGTTATATAACTATTAATAGTTATACCTTATATAAAGAAGCTTATAAGCATTTTACTTTCTTTACCTTCTTTCTTAAATCTAAGTTTTATTATATAAGTAAAAATCTTATTTTCTTTAGAAAGAATACTATTATCTTCTTTACCTTTATACTAGTTAAGGAAAGTATTATATAAAGGGGTTATTAGTTCTATAAGGTAGTAATTCTTAAAGTATTAATATACCTTTTTATATTTCTCTTTAGAGTGTTTAGTTAACTAATAACCTTCTTTACTATATATATAGCATTTCTTAGTATATAGAATACTTCTAGTGCCTTAGGAGTGTGATTATCTATAATAGGCTTTCTTGCTATATTTATTATACTTTTAATTAGTCTAGTACTACTCTTTTATATTAGGTATTAATAGGAATTAGTACCTTTTATTTAACTCTTCTATAATTATTTAGATTAATATCCTTATATATTTATAGAATTATTATAAATTAGTAAGAGGGTTAATAAGGCAAGTTCTATATTCTATAATACTATAGTATATAGAGATTAATTAATTCTAAAGCGCTCTTTTAGATTAGGTAATATCTAGGACTACTTACTAAAGATTTATAAGCTATATAATAAGTTCTTTAAAGTAATTAAGTTTTAACTTCTCTAGGTTCTCTTATATAATTTATTATAGCTTTATATTTTACTACTTAAGGAGATATCTTTACTTTATATTATTAGTCTTAAACCTTTATTTAATCTAATTAATAAGAGTCTTAAGGTCTTAGGGATTATTTAGCTTATATAGATATTTATAATAGTATATTAGGGCCTTTCCTTTAAGCATAGCCTCTAGAGTATATCTAGCTTTATAGGGTTTAATGCCTAGTATCTTATATTTCCCCTAGAAGATTATTAACTTTAAGTTAAAGACCTTATAGTTATCTATACTATATTAAATATTACTTATATATAGCTTTATAAGATTAATTATTTACTTTAGGGTAGGTCTTAATATTCTAGGCATTAAGGGAGATATAAGCTATATTAAGTAAAAGTGTGTTTATCTAGGGGGAAAAAGTGCTCTAGGAGATATAGGAGGTAGCATATCCTATCTTAGTATAGGATACCTTTATTTAGGGCTATCCTAAGGGTTATTATTTAGTTAGCCTAATAGTATTAGGCTAGGGGAATAATATTAATAGGTTTTAAAGGTTTATTAATTATACTACTAATAGTGTTATAATCTTAACCTAATTAGAGGGATTAGTAAAAGGTTATTAAGGAAGTCTTATTTTATAGTATATTTTTAGAAGGGTATATACTTCCTTATAGCTTCCTATATCTCTTCTTCTTACTAATTATAGAATCCCTTATAATTTATAACTTCCTTAAGCATTAAGGTAATCTTCTAGCAGGCTATTAGATCTATATACACGCTATAAAGAAAGAGGAAATTACAGAGGTATTTAGTAACTATTTAGTCTATAGTTACAAATACCTCTCTTATATATCTATTAAAGTCTTTACTAAAGTTAGTAAATAGACTTCTTATAATAAGACCTTCTAATTTATAAGTTACTATCTTAATAAGAATATAAGCTATAATAGCTTTAGGGTTATTATTTTTATTAAGATTAAATAATTTTGCTTATTATAGTGCTTCTTATATAATATAATTATATATCTCTAGTGGGATATATCTTAGAAAGGGGTTATTAATTTATAAACCTTTACCTTTCTAGTCTTTTCTAACTTTAGTGCCTTTTTTAGTATTACTAAACTTAGAGTTAAAGAGAGGGGCTTTTAACTACTCTATTTATTAAAAAGCTTTTAATTCTCTTATCTTTATTATAGAAACTATAGAAGGGAGATATAGGATTAAAGGAATAGGGCTTTTATATAATAGGTTAAAGGATTATAGGTATAGCTATTATCTTTATTCCTTAGGGGTTCTTAAGGATATTAGATCTTAGGAGTAGTAAGTTCCTTTCTTATTATAAAAGAATGCCTTTTAAGGGTTAGGTATATAGTAGAATATGCTAATTAAATAGTTAAGGATAGGTTAGACTAGTTACTAACTAGGCTTTAATCTTTTAATAGCTTTAAAGTCTTTATAAGGTCTTAGGATATTAGATCTTAAAAGGTATAAACTCCTTTCTTATTATAAGAGAATACTTAAACTTCCTTAGTATAACTATATTACTTTTAGTAGCTCTCCTATTATATAAAGTAAGTTTATAGTATAGTTATCTTTTCTAATTAACCTTACTAATCTATAGTTATAAAAAACCATATAGTTATCTATAAAGTTAACTACTAATTAGTGTTAGAATTATAGGGTTCCTAATGTTAGGATTAATTAGATAGCCTAGGGAATAGGTATAATTCTTCTATTCTAGGTATAGTATTTAATTAGAAAGAAGAGAGGAAAAGAGAGGCTTTTCTAGATTATAAAAAGTGGCCATAAACGTAGAGCATTTATGGGTTACCTAACTTATAGGTCCTTGCCCTATTAGAGGGCAGGCTTATAGGCCACAAGGGGGGCTCCTTGTGTTGCGCGCGCGCGTGGCCCCGCGGCCTAACGTTTTGCCGGGTAATTGCGGCTGCGTGCCGCGATTGATATCATGCTTGTTCCAACATATTACTTATAGCTAATTAAGGTATTAGTAAGCTACTTATTAATATTAACCTTTAAAAGGTTCCTTTTAATAATCTTATTAAAATTAATCTCTATATAATACCTAATAGTTCTAGCTAAAGGCATTATATTTCTTATAAGCTCTTAGAGCTTCTTATAAAGTAAGATATACCTTAGAGTTATTTACTTATATTTATTTCTAAGTATTATAATAAACTAATTATAGTATTCCCTTATTAACTTTAATAAGCTCTAGAATTAACTATTAAATATTTAATATTACTTACTAAGAATAAAATACTAAGTGCTATTCTCTATATTATTTAGTTATTAAGGGTATTTAAAGTAACTCTCTTAATCTAATTAGGTATTAATTACTATAAAGAAAAAGCTTCTATAAGATTATTACTATATACTTAGGATTCCTAATCCTATACTTCTTAAGCATATTAGAGGTCCTTTTAGATTAGCTGTAAAAGCTAAGCTTTATACTACTACTTTTCTTTTTACTAGAGTTTTATTTCCTATTAAGATAGGTAGCTTTAGTAGGTAATTTAACTATATCTTTAAATCTAGGTCTATAAAGATCTAGATCTTATCTTTAATAGCTCTTACCTTTATTATCTTAAACTATAAGTCCTAATAATAGGGTTCTTATAGCTTAACTACTAGCTTATAGCCCTTTATAGTGCTTATTTCCTTAGATATCTTAAGAATATCCTATATTATTAAACTTTAACCTATATAGATCTTCCTTACTACTAGGATTACCTGATTATAATATTAATAAATATATAGAATTAGACCCTATTGTGATGATCTAGGCTTTGCCTAGACCTAGCAATATAGGTGTCAATTGAGCAAGTCAGAGGGACTTGTTCAATACGTATCCTTTTGCTTACACATGGCGCAATTGGATCGGGCAATCCACCCGTGTGGTGCGCGCTTGACACCCGCGATGGCCCCTGTGGGGCTGCACCGTAACACCTATTCTCTTACTAGGATATACTGAATTTAATAATTAAATAATTAGATTAATTTAATAAAAGGTATTAATTAGAAAGAAGGGTTATTTAATATAATTTATAAACACTAAGTAATTACTACTATATTAGACTATAGAGCTAGGGTTTAAAATAAGGGTATAGATTTAGTTACCTAACCCTATAAGAGGGTGTAAATGCTTACTTAAATACCTATATACCTAGACTAAAGGGGGTATAATCCTCCTATATAAAAATATACTATATAACTACTAAAGGGCCGGAAAGTAACTAGTTAAGTGGATCCTAGTGTCTAAGCTGTCTGAGCGGTTGAGCGCTGTAACTATCGTGTGACAACCACCCTGTGTACACCATACAATGCATGTCATCTCAGGTGGGGCATACCCGGCAGAGTAACTCGTCCCGTGCCTCATGACCTGAGATGGATCAGCAGAAAACGCCCCAACGTTACATGACTTCGAACTGTTTTTCAACCAAACAGAAAACAGGGAATACCAAATTGACGCATATTCGGATCCGACGTCTCATCCTGGTGGCGCGGGTCGCGCGAGTCGCTGCCGAAAGAGATTTACACGGTACTCAACAAATAGTAACATTAGGTAAGTGCGTGCGTGCGTGCGGCTTTGTGCGGAAGAAGCGCTCTCCGGCTTAGTTGAAAATTCCGCGCTGCCGTCGTGGACCCCTCAATTGCTTCCCCCACCAAACCTCATCGGTTTGCAGCGGCGGCAGAAGTGAAGGAGTGAAGGGAACAGCTTCTTCCGACGATTGATGCTGTTGCACGCGCTTCAATTTGGCCTTTGCCTTTTCGTCAACCCCCTCTTTCCCCTCAAATACGATATCCAATTCCTCCTTGTTGGACAGACAACGAAACTGTCATTCTTCACCCGTCGAAAATGTCGTGGCTTGCCATCTCGCCAGACTCGCACTTCTCCATCGCCAACATCCCCTTTGGCATCATCTCTACCTCGTCCGATGCGACCAAGCGCCCCGCCATTGCCATCGGCGACTATGCTCTAGACCTCAAGGCATTTGCAATCGCAGGGGGCTTCGAGCACTCTCCCGAGATCCAGAAGCATGCGACAGTCTTGTCCAAAGAATCTCTCAACGCCTTCGCCGCGCTAGGCCGACCCTTTCATCGCCTAGTTCGCGAATACTTGCAGTCTGTTTTTGGCGCTGATACCAAAATTCCCCAGGTCCTCAAGGACAACGAGCAGCTCAAGCGGACCGCACTGTTCAAGAGGGCCGAGATTCGGAACCACATGCCTCTCGACGTTGGCGACTACACAGATTTTTACGCCGGCAAGAACCACGCCTACAATATTGGAGTTTTGTTCCGTGGTCCTGCCAATGCCCTGCAGCCCAACTATGCTCATCTCCCGGTCGCCTATCACGGCCGCGCCAGTAGTGTCGTTGTTTCTGGCACCCCCATCCGCCGACCTTGGGGTCAGATTCTCAAGGACCCCAAGGCTGAGCCCAAGGTCCCCGTTCTCTCCCCCTGTGAGAAGCTTGACCTCGAGTTGGAGATGGGCATGTTCATCTGTCGTGAGAACCAGCTTGGCAACCCTATCCCAATTGCTGAAGCGGAGGACTACGTCTTCGGCTATGTTCTCATGAATGATTGGAGTGCCAGAGATATCCAGGCCTGGGAGTATGTACCTCTGGGTCCTTTCACTTCCAAAAACCTGGGTACTACTGTCAGTGCCTGGGTCGTGTTGGCTGACGCCCTCGAAGGGTCAAAAACTGCTGGTATTGCCAATGACACCACCTTGTTGCCCTACCTCGAGGAGAAGACGAAGGAGAATTGCCTCAACATTCAGCTCGAAGTTGACTTGACCAGTAAGTGCCATCGAGAAAAAAAAAAGCGCAGAGGGTATGCAATTCGCAACCATGGCCCCACCACTGACCGACTTGACATGTAGCTTCCAAGGGCGACAAAACCACCATTTCGAAATCCAACTCCAAAAACCTCCTTTGGTCTTGGCCCCAGATGATTGCCCACCACACCATTACTGGGTGCAACTTGCGTCCCGGCGACTTGTTGGGCTCAGGCACTATTACTGGTGACACGCCCGGCTCTGAAGGCAGCATTCTCGAGCAGACCCAGGGTGGAAAGAAGGCAATCCAGCTGCAGGGCGGCGAGGAGCGCATGTTCCTGCAAGACGGCGACACGCTGACCATTCGTGGATGGGCTGGGCAAGAGGGTGCTTTGATCGGGTTCGGCGAGGTGACTGGCACCATCCAGCCTGCTTTGCCTCTGTTCTAGAACATTGTGCACGATGAAACGAAGGGAAGGGGACTGACTCTTCAAATGGAAGAAAAAGTGCCGAGAAGCAAAACCAATGCACACTGATTTTGACCGAGCCAACTAACTGCCCTGGTGCAGCGTACTTGTTCAAACACGATGTAGACATGCTATTACTTTCGAAGATTTTCCGGGCAATCGGACTGTCTGAAATAATCTGCTTTTTGCACAGCTGGGTGCTCATTCAGGTTCGCAACCACTTTGGAAACATGGGGGAAAAGTGAAAAGTCGACGCCAAACCGCTGCGCATTCCAGACAGCAGGCATCAAGCAAGCATCTGCCATGGTGAGGCTATCACCCACGGAATACTTGCCGGCGGAGCTCTCGACAACCGCCTCATAAGCCTTCAGTCCGTCCGTCATCAACTCCTTGTTCCACTGCTCGGCAACACCACCGAGCGCTCTCACGCGCTTCATGATTCTCAGATTCGTGACAGGCTGGATATCCGCGGCGACAATCTCGCACAAGACGCGCACCAGAGCTCGGGCCTTGGGATCGCTCGTCGGTGGCAGCGACGGGACCTCGGGGTGCACCTCCTCCAAGTACTCCAGCGCGGCTATGGACTGGCCAATCTTGAAGCCCGCTTCGTCCGATGCCGTGCGCGACACGAGAAGGGGCACAGACGCGGATGGGTTGAGAGCCCTATGCTCGTCGGAGAGGTGTTCATCGTTGAGCAGATTGACGGGGACGTGCTCGTAGGCAATGTTCTTGAGGTCGAGGATGATACGTAGGCGGGCGGAACAGGAGGAGCGGAAGTAGGCGTAAAGAGTGTAGTCGGGCATATTTCCAAATGATTTTTCTGATTGATCGAATTGCTTCTGTTTTGCCCCCCCTGTTTTTTTTCCTTGGTATTTTTTTTTTTTGTTGCTTCAAATCTAGATGATGTTGATTCTCGCGAGTACTGAAAAGGTTGCGGGCAGTTTGCTCCGCCATGTCATGTGTTACTGCGTACAGGGCTTATAGGAAAACCAATCACGGAAAGAAGCCATTCCGTGCCGTGCCGGGAGCGAGGGCGGAAATGTTTCCGAGCCGCGGGGAAGCTTTGCTGTAATACTCCGTACTCCGTACACCGAGGGGGCTTTTTTTTTTTTTTCCTTGTTTTTTTTTTTCACGAATGAGCTAGAATGCTCTACGGAGTACATGCATACATGCAGGAGGAAAAGCCCAGAGAATCAAGACCGCCGGGAGGAGAGAGGCTAGATCGAGATGGCCCGGTAATATCCACCCACACTGCTTCGACTTGCGACGTCTACATACATGTACACATGTTTGTACTTATTCTTCTCCTCGCCAAGAGCGCCCAACTCCAGCGCAGAGGGCGGTGAGATGCTTCCACCGAAGACGGGGCGGCTTGGCATTACCTCAGCTGCCAAGAAGGCATCGCCATGGTGTGATGGGCGCCCCCGCTAATATAGTTCTAGTTCTACATACGGAGTAGAATCTCGAACAATGCAAAGTGGGTTCCTCGGACCATTTTGCCGGATCGTCGCATCCTTGTGTGTCTGGAAGTTCACATCTACATGTACAGTCTGATCCATCCCTGTTTGAGTTGGGGCAGCAGGCAGCAGGCAGCAGGCCATTGACTGACCTTTGCGCGGCTTGGCGTAGCACCAAGTAGGGTAGAAAATAACCCTATTAGCCTATCAGGGAAAGCGAAGCGCCCTGATTGAAGCATGTGTGCGGAGGTCAGGGCAGGGAGCTATGCGTGGCAGCTTCTTGCTTTCCCTCTGTTAGAATAAGGCTTTCCTATTGAGACATCTCTTCTCATTAGCTACGCGCGAAATACTCTTTGGCGACTGGTTGAGAATTTTTCTTTCTACCTCTCTTAACCGCTTAGCGGGGGGCAAGGAGGAGGAGCCCGTCGTCAAATCCCTTATTTATTACATTAACGCCTGTCAACAAGCCTATTAATAAACCCGTTAATAAGCCTGTTAACAGAGCCCACTAGGACCCTTGCGTTAGGAAGCCTTTTATCAAGTGCCTTGCATTAAACAAGCTCATCAACAAGCCCGTTCATAAGCTCGTCAAATCCCTCACATTAACAGGTCCGTTAATAAGCCCTTTAACAGATCCCGTCAGGACAACTCGCGTTAGGAAGCCCATCAGGAAGTCCGTCAACGAACCCGTCAACAAGCCTGTTAACAGGCCCGTCAAGGAGCCCGTCAGGCGTTAGGAAGCCTAATACAATAAATAAATCAGCGATTTGGATAGTAGTTAGCCTCGCGGATACCAAAGCTTTCCCTGTGTCTATGATGCCGATGATTTCGGGCAGCCATAAGATTCTTGTATAACGTGCATTTTACTAGGACTATCTCGTGTCGCCCGGATAGCACAGGGAATGTGATCACATGTGCCCACATGCGCGTTAGAACGTAAGGGGAATGCACATAACGCACATATGTAACTTTAGCTAGATAGGTTTTTTCCCTCTATAAATGGGATGCTTTTAATCTCTCTTTATTAACATCTTCTCTTTTTATCCCATCATTAGGGGGCCCTGTCAATTGCTGTGTCACGTGCACGTCTCTTTTCCCACACGTGTGCGAGATCTCGTATCCAGGGTGGAGCCTCTGAATCCTAATTACATAGGTAGCAGTGAAAAATCGCTGCACATATAAGCATATACCTAAGTCATAATGTATTAGTGCGAATTCCCACTTCTTATAGTCAGTCAGTCAATCAGTCAGTCAGTCAATCGGTCAATCGATCAGTCGGTCAGTCGGTCAGTCGGTCAATTGGTCAATCAGTCAATCCGGGGTCGGGGAGGGGCACGAGTCATGTATGGAACTAGACTCGAGAAGAACCCTTCCGGCCATTAATATCATCAAGATGCTATAGCTTGTTCGCCCTGACTTTTTTTTTTTTTGTGGCTATATAGAAAAAAGAGAGTCTATATAACCCATGACATGGAATCCCCGACGCCATCTTGTTTGCTCAACACATCTAATTTTTTTTTTTCTTTTTTCTCGCACATTGCATCAATATCATCCCGTCATTTCAAACATTCAAAAGCATAATGAAGTCATTCGCTTATTTGTTTCTTCTCCCACTGGCCGTTCTGTACATGGTCTCGGAAGCTCATCCCAGTGGCCTCTCACAAGACAGCTCGGATACGCAAATCGCCACTCTCGAGCGTCGCCGGAATAAATTCAGCCGTACATGCTCTTACACTCTAGACGATGCAGCTCCGCATATCCTCAAGGGGAACTGTAGGAGCATTGATAAGGGGCCGTATTTCAAGGCAAAAATTGACCTTAACAACTGCCTTGCTAACAGAAACGGCACGTTGAAATATAGACCAGGGTACGTTTTCCTAATAGATGAAAATCTTGACTTTTCTTTTTTGTTCTTTTTTTTTAACTTGTATTTCAAGGGGTAATTTCATGTCAACTTGTCAATGGCGCTCGTGCTATCTCAATAAAACGATGTATGTTTGCGACTGCAAAGATAAGGCAGGCGAACTCACTGAATCGTCTATAAATCTTGGTCAGTCTCCCATATTGAACTATCCGAGTTTTTTCCCATCCCCCTATGCTAATATGGAGGTCGACCACCCTCTACGGTAACAGACGATATTATCGAAAATGATAACGGCGTCATGAGATGCTAGCTGTAGACTTGAGGGCTGTAAGATGAGGGCATCCATCGCAGTGTTGATCTTAGAACTTTCATAGCACTTAATCACAGAAAATATCGGGCATTCACCAGGATTTTTAAAACGAACATGCATGCGTCTATATCCCTTTTTTTTTCTTGTACGCTAAATCTTGGTATCATGACACTCCGGGCATAACGTAACCACTGAATTAATCATCATCGTAGCCAACCACGCTAAGCGGCATCACCGTCCTCGTGGCCTTTTCCAACCCCAGGCTGTTGCTTGCCAATGTACTCGGATTTCTTCAACATGTTCCACTTGTCTTCTTCCGAGTCGAGGTGGCGGAAACAGAACCAGAATGCGACACCGCCAACAGTGGCAATGCAGGCAATTACAGTGTAGTTCCAGACCAGAAGAGGGTCGTCAGACAAGGGGGTGAATGCCTGGCCGACGGCGGACGAGATGGCGCTCATGAACAGGTTGATACTCATCACCAGAGACTTCATGTTCTCGGGAGCCTTGGAGAAGGCATACTCGTACGAAGTGACGTTGGCGAAGATTTCGGCGATGCCAATCAGGATGTACGGCAAGCTCTGTGCCCAAACGTTGATGGGTGCAGGGTCACACTTCTTGCCGTTGGCGTACCAGCCACAAGGGCTCTTCTCGTAGATGTAGTATTGCATGACGGCGGACGCCACCATGGACAGGGCGGCGATGAGGAAACCGCACGTCATTCGCTTGATGGGAGTGAAGGCGATTCCCATTTTGCGAAGGCCAGGGTAGAGCAAGTGATCAATGATGGGAATCATGATGACGATGGAAATGGGGTTCAGATTCTGAAGAACATCGTTGGGGACGCCATTTCGCTGCATCGTGCTGGCCTGGGTGGTCAAGTTGGCCGTCATCTGGTTATACGACAAGAAGAAGATGGGCAGGAACAGGAAGACCTTGCAGGCCATGAGACCACGGCGGACTTCGTCTACCCAGGCGTCGTCATAAGTCATCCAGCTAGGGCGCTGCTCGACGGGAACCCGGGAGGGCTTGGCAACTTCCCAGGTGAATCCCTTGACACCTGAGCGCTTGTGGGCGAACCAGGCCATTTTGAGGAACTTGGAGAGGACGGAGCCAGTAGGGGGCTTGAGCTTATACTTCTTCTTCTGCGACCAGAGGACAGCGGGCGCAAGCAAGAACAGGGCAGTGGGAATAAGGAACGCAAGCCAGAAGCCGAAGTATTTCTCAACATAGACCATGCCAATCTGGCCAGCGAGGGAGCCAATGTTGATGCAAAGGTAGAAGTACAAAAAAATTCGGGTGTTGGTCACGGCGGGGTCGACAATGACTCGCTCGCCGTTGCGAACTTGGATGCGAGGGAGAACATCCTCGTTCTGTTCGGCCAGCAATGGAGAGACATTGGCCTTGAAGAAACCAGTACCGACGCAAAGACAAAGCAGGCCGATGATGAATGCCGCGAAGGACGACTTGTTGTGTACAATGACTGCTGGCGCGGAAGCCGCGACTAAAACAGCGTGAGCAATGGTGGAGATGCCGATGGCAAGATGGAGAGTCCAGAAACGACCCATGCGAGCGTCAGCAACCCAGGCACTTTACTCGGTAGGATAGACCAATCAATCTCTGTTAGCAGGAGTCTAAGCTACCACGGGGAAACCCCAAAGTATAAAATAGTAAAATAGTGAGTAGTTTGACAGCTTACCCGACAAGAGGCATCATATAAGCAAAGAACTGGTTGAACAGGCTGATACCCTGCGCAGCCTTGGGGCCCATACCCAAAGCACCAGGGTTGCCGTCTGGATCAGAGTTGGCGCCAGTGGTAGAACCTGCTGGCAGAGGGTGATTGACGAAGTTTGTGTACAAGACAGCCGAACCGTAGTATGAGAAACGCTCGCAAAGTTCGACAAAGGCAATAGTCCACATGGCCCACATGATCTTTCCGGAAACACGGCGCAGGGTCCTCATCTCCTCGTCGGTGGGTTTGCCCTCGTAGTCATCGTCGTCAAGCATCCCATCAGGGCCATCATGGCCATCATGGTTCTGCAATGAAGCCTTGCGGGCATGGACGTCCATGGAGCCCTTGGAAGGGTTCACGGCGTGGCCATGGGTCTCAGGATCAGCCAAACCCGCCCGGGCAACGACGTCGTTGTCGAGATTGACAGTTGTGGTCATTGTGACATGCAGTGTCTTTTGTGGTGATTTGTAAACAAAACAAGACCAAGATGATACAATGAAGCGAGGACAGAGCCTTCAAGACTGTGTCGGGACTCAGAACTTGGAAGGATAACTATTATTAGTAACGACTAGCGAGGAGAAGGACACGGGAAAATATGATACAAAACTCGGTCAAGTTGGGTCGCGGAGGCGGCAAGATTTAATTAAACAGGACCTACTCCGTACAACTCTGTACAACTCTGTACAGTGGCAAAGTGGGTTGTGCAACCAACAATGAACCGCTTCATGGTCTGCGGTCCAGACGTGCTGGGGAGTCGGGACAGATCCGGGGAACGACCGTAAACGACCGCAATCGTTATTCATTGTGGCGTTATCAATGATTGATCAATGATCATTTCTCCGCTGAAAGCCTGAAAGCTCGACAATGGGACACGCCACACGCCAAGCCTCGATCGACCCCGGACCGGAGGCCCCAGCCAAATGCGGCAAGGTTGGCCAAGGCATTCAAAAGATCCAGCGCCAACTTCACCATTTCAGTTCTCCGTAGACAATGGTTTCTGGTAACCGGCCACCGGTTTTCGAGGTGGCGCTGCACGTATGTAGTAGCGTGTGGAGTTCATCGAGTTCATCACACTCCTTCACTCCGTCTGTCCGTCCGTGTATAAATTAAACTCATGCTTGCTTGTTGAGTGGCGAACCACGACCATCCCCACACCACCCCCTGTCCTGTTTGCGTCTTTTATCGGAATGTAACCTCTGTTAGATTTCACAGCCAATCAGGTCCACTTCGGCTGGATTGCGCGGTGGAGTGTACATTAGGGCAAGTACTGCCCATAACCTGTACCTATGTAACTTATACTTTACATGCAATATAAGCGATCACACATCACAATTATAATAGGTTATAAGCCTAGATGCTTTAAAGCCCTTATATCCTTACAAACAAAATAAAGCCCTTCTTATAGGCACTAAAACTATCTAATTAACTATTAATTACTACTACTAACGTTTAACTTCTACTATTACTAAAACCACTTTACTAATTATCTAACTCCTTACTTTTTATAATATTTAATAACTCTAAAAACTCTAATAGAGCCCTTACCCTAACTTAGGGCTTAGAAGCTATAGGCAGGGACTTAGGTCCTAAAAGCTCTATGTTTATTAGGAGTAAAGACTATAATAAACTAATTAATATGCCTATTATAGGCATTAATCCTAAGCTTAAGCGGACTATATAAGTAGGTATAACCTTTAGAGGCACTAGCTATATTTAGTAAGGTAATAAGGCCTATAGTCTATAATCCTTTATAGTAAACTCCTTACTAAGCACTAATAGTAGCTTAGAATATATCCCTAGGGCAATGCCCTAAGACCTAAGAAACGCTAATATTAATAATATACTAATCTTAGAGAGTAAGCTTTATAATATCTATTATAGCATTCCTCTAAGTTTAGAAGAGGCTAAAAGCAAAATATATATATTATAAAATTAAACGCTCTAACACTATATATAATACTTACCTAATAATAATAATAACTATAACTAGGAACTAGGCTATATAGAGTAATTTAACCGCTATTAAATATAATAATAATAGTTACTATTAAATAAAAGCATCCTATGTATAAGTATATTAGAGACTACTAGGAACAAATCCCTAGCGGTTAGACCTTAATAAAATAAATCACTAATAATAGCTATATAATCTTAAAACCTATAAACTCTTACTAAAGATAAGGAGGCACTATACCTAGATCCTAATAACTTTAAAGTCTAGAATATAGTATTAAAGGCCTATAGAAGTAGCTTAAACTACTCTAGTATTATTAAGCTTAAAGGATTAGAGAACTAAGTAAAATAGGATAAAGCACTAAAGAACGCTATAATAGCTAAATTTATAACTCTAATTCTTAAAGGTACTCTAATGCCTATAGCACTTATAGAACTATACTTAGTAGTAGTATAGAATAAATATATTAAGCAACTTATATTCTAGAAGTATAGGAACTATAATCTACTTACTAGAATTTATAGATAATACTTACCCTATATAGGGAAGAAAATTAAGAATATAACTAAAGCCTATAAGGCTTATATAACACTATAAAAGGTTAGTTAATAGCGTAGCGCAAATATACTAGGTAAGGTTATTATAGGCCTTATTATAGACACTCTATAAAAGCATAGTAATATTTAAGACTTTATATAAGCCTTTAAGGAGAGACTTTATAAACTTAAGCAAATATAACTAGACTAGAAGATACCTAAAGAGCTTTGTTAACTATAGTTCCTAAGTAACCTAGGTAATACATTTAGTATCTTTTAATCGCAAATTTTCTAATAATATAGGATAGCAGGCATTAGAAATAGCACTAATATTACCCTTAATATACTTATAGAGCTAGCTTAAGATAAGTATTAATACCTATAGACTAAGAAGAAAATATTAGGCTATATAGGTAATACTATTACTAGTAACGTGGCATACATATCTCACACTAGTAATAAACACAGAAGAGATATAAATAGCTTAATATAGCTATAGAAGCGTATAAAACTCTAGAAACTAACTAACTATAAGAGACTATATTAGAAGGTCTGCTCTATCTATAGTTAGATTATAACCCCTAGCAATTATAATAATAGCAAATGTAATATACTAAACAAATAGAAGGCTAGCAAGGCTGCTAAGAAACCATTAGTATATAATACAGATACTAATGTGCTAGAAAATAAGGCAAATGCCTTCCTAGCATAGCTACAAGACCTTAGTGAATTCTTTATAGCAGATGTTCACGCCCCTATAATCTCTAATATAAAAATTAATAGTTAAAACACTAATGCTAGGAGCCTAGATTAGATCTTTAATAACACCGCTAAATACCATATCTATTATAATCAGTATATATTTAGTAACTATAAGGAATTTGCTACCTTAATACTAATAAATAGTGTTAGTAAAGGTACCTATATACTTAGTAGTAGAAAAGTGCCTTTAGTAGTATAACGCGTTTAGAATTTAAAGCTAATCTACCTATAGCAAGTTCTCTTTATACTAATACTACCTATAAATCTCTTATCTATTAGCGTATTTACTAAGCAATCTAGCTTCTTATACCTTTAAACGTATAATAATACAGAGGTTAGATATAATAATAGCCTAGTAATCCATAGGATAACTTATAGTAAATTCAGATACCTAGACTACTCTTATATAAAGACTATGCATTACTAGGATATACCTAAAGTTATTAACAATCTAGCTACCTTTCTAGCATCCTATATAATAGAGACTATGCTATTATAGGTCTTCTATCTTAGAATAGGTTATCTAAATTATGCTAACTGCATTAAGCTAGCGAATAACCTAGGTATTTAAATTATAAATAAGTAAGCTAGCCCCTATAAAGTATACACTATAGGAAAGGGAAAGGTATAAAATGCCTAAGTAATAGTATATAGGGCACTTAATTATAGTTAAAGATAGATAGCTAACCTAGGTAGCCTAATTAAGCCTTAAACTCTAGTTAGAGAGAAGTACTACCTATTAATTATTAATAACCTAATAAAGAAGCCCTAAGCATACCTATTAAGGGAGAAATTACAGGTAGTAGCCTGTATTTAGGCAGATATTACTATAGTAAAAGCTTAAACCTCTAGTTATATTTAGTAGTATAGACTAGATAATAGAGAAGAGTTTAAGAATATAGTCCTTTTAAACTTCTTTAAATAGAAAGGGATTATACCTAAATAAATAGTAGCATATTAACTAAACTAGAATCTAATAAAGTATATATATCTTACTATTTAGAATAGAGTTAGAGCTATCTTCTATAATAGCAAGCTCCTAAAAGAACTCTAGGAAGAGATTCTATAGGCGGTTATCTATATATAGGAGCGCTTTCCTTATAGTGCACTTAATAGAATAACCCTATATAAAGCATGGTTAGGAATTAAGCCCTATATAGGATACCTTAGATAACTTAGCTACTAAGCATATAAGCTAGTACCTAAAGCAAAATATCTAAAGAAACTTAATAATAGAATATACCTTTGCTTTCTTATAGGTTATAAA
Organism: Epichloe sibirici; assembly: GCA_022702365.1. Classification (NCBI taxonomy): domain Eukaryota; kingdom Fungi; phylum Ascomycota; class Sordariomycetes; order Hypocreales; family Clavicipitaceae; genus Epichloe; species Epichloe sibirici. The sequence goes on along the minus strand of JALAAE010000001.1, from coordinate 84,134 downwards.
GCTAATAATATCTACTAACTCTAGAACCTAATTATAAGACTAGTTAAATAAGTAAAAGAGATTACCTTTAATAAATAAACTTAAATTAACCTAAAAGCAGAATTTAAGCTCCCTTAGCATAGCGCTAACTTACTAGCACCTCTATATATAAAAGAGATACTACCGCTTAATTAACTTAAACGCTTCCTATAGCTTAATCTATAAGAGTAATTAATAGTAAAAAAGCTTACTAATTAGGTTAAGGAGGGGAAATAGAGTTAAAAATAACCTATTTAGTAACCTAATAAAGTAGTAAAGCAGTAGGTAAGGTTCTAGGAGGGGACTAAGATAATTAATTATCTACTAGATAATCCTTTAATATATTACTTAATAACCCTTAAGATTAAGAAGCAAAAGCACCCTAAGCTTAAAGTAAATTATCCTAAACTTAGACTATAGGAACTAGCCTTTCTAGATAAATTTTAGGGTATACTAATAGCACTAAATAATATTATACCTTTGCTTATAGTATACCTAACTATACTAAATAAATCTCTTAAGGAAGATAAACCTAAGTCTTATAAAGAGGTATAGTAATTAGGAAATTAGTTAAAATAGAAGAAAGCTACTAAAGAGGAATATAAAGCGCTAATTAAGAATAATACCTTTAAAGTTATAGATATTAATAATACCTAACACATCCTATTTAGTAAATAGGTCTTTAAGGCTAAACTTAGTCCGTTAGGTAATATAAAGCGATATAAGGCTTACTAGGTTATATAAGGTTTTAAATAGGAATATAGGATTAACTATAACAAAACCTTTATATCTATAGTTAGATAAAAGACATACTAATTACTATTTACACTAGCTATATTACTTAGCTAGGAAATTAAATAGATAGATATAAAGATAGCCTTCCTATATAGAATAGTAAAGGAAACTATCTATATAGAGCTCCCTAAAGGCTTTAAATAAAAGGGCAAAATATACAGGCTCCTAAAGGCACTATACGGTCTAAAGCAAGCCCTATAAGTATAGTTTAAAACGCTATCTACTAAGCTTATTACTATAGGATTTACCTAGTTAAAGTTTAATAAGGTAATCTTTTATAAGAATAATATAATTATTGCTATCTACGTAAATAATATGCTATTCTTTAGACCTAATATTAAAGAAATTAGGAAAGTTAAAGTAAGATTAGCTAAGAAATTTAAGATAACTAACCTTAGTCTAGCGCAATACTTCCTAGGCATAGTAATCACTAAAGATTAAGAGAAAAGGACTATTACTCTCTCACAGAAGCTATACCTAGAAAGGTTACTAAGGCAACTAAACATAGAAAACTCTAAGACCTAAAACACTCCTATAAATACATTAGAAATACTAGAGCCCTATATAGAGAGTAAGGAGTGCCATAAAGATAATTAACTTCTCTTTTAATATATTCTTAGAATACTAATGTTTATAATAATTAGCACTTAAATTAACCTTCTATATCCAGTAGTAAAGCTAAGTAGATTTATAACTAACCTAGTAGCAAGGTATCTCTTAGTAGTAAAACAAGTGCTATAATATATTAAGTTTATAATTAATCTAGTCCTAACCTTTAATAGTATATAAAATAATAAGATTATAGGCTTCTTAGACGCTAAATAAGCGCGTAATAAAAGTAACTCTAAATCTGTTAACTACTATATCTTCCTACTAGCTAGAGCTATAATTAGTTAGAAAAGTAAGAAATAGAGTATAATTATAACCTTAAGCACTAAAGCGGAATATATTAGACTCTTTAGCGCAGGCCTAGAAGCTATATATCTAGAAGGGTTAATAGGGGAAATTCATAAATAATAAGCATCTCTATAGCTATATATAGATAATACTAGCGCCTAAATAATCTTAAATAACGCGAAATTCTATAAACAAATAAAACACATTCAAATTTAGTATTATAAGATCTATAAGTTAATTTAGGAAAAAACAGTTAAGGTAGACTAAATCTCTTAAATAGAGAATCTAGTAGACTTAGGAATAAAGGTATTAGTAAGGCCTAAACTAGAGAAGTAGATAAAGGTAGTTAGGCTTTATAGGAAGGAAGGAATAGAATAAGGATATTATAGGCACTATATTAAAAATTATAATAAGGTTACTACTCTTTTTCCTACTAGGTTTTAATAAGGGTAATAGGATAAGGAATTAATCCACTAGAATTAGCACTATTATAGCTCCTGCTTAAGGAGGGTGTTAGATTTCATAGCTAATCAGGTCTACTTTAGCTGGATTGCGCGGTGGAGTGTACATTAGGGCAAGTACTGCCCACAACCTGTACCTATGTAACTTGTACTTTACATGCAATATAAGCGATCACACATCACAATTGTAACAACCTCTCGGCACGAAACGACCGTCGGACTGAGCTTTCGGAGTATTCCGTCCTCACGGGTAGCTTCGCTTTGTTTTGATTCACCAAGTGTGAGCGGGGCCTCAACATCATTAACAGCTGGTGATTTGCCCGTCACCAGCAGCCACGAGGCAGGTCCTGAACCATGGGTTCACCCACAGGGCATCATATCGCATGACCAGAACAAATGACGGCGGCTTCAATACATATGTAGACGCGGGGGCCGGGGCCTTGCTTCAATCGGCCACCTGAACATGCAGAACATCCACGCCTCGTATTATGCAGGGCCGATCACGCCCAATGTCGCCAGCTAAATCCAGCGACTACTCCGTAATATCAGTCGCTTCCCACCGCCCTTGTCCGGCGCCAACACCAGACATGCCAAGCAAGCACGACCCAGCGAGTGAAATGAACGCATGGAAGCATGTTGAAACGTTCCTTCCGCCGTGCCGCCTCCCCTCGGCTGGCTGACGCCTCAACAAAGGTTCTGGCACACGGCTGAAATATGGCGTTTCGCCCGCATTATCCCTTTGGATGTGCTAAGGGAGCAAGCTGGTCACTCGCAGGGATGTGGGCTAATCAGGACAAAGGTAGATACAAGCTACCTAATCCTGCTCCTTATTTAGCCTATGATAGAAGTATCAACAATCTGGCCGGGTACAAATCGCTATATTGCACACATCGCAGCCACGCCTGTTGTTTTGGCTGGGGCAAGGTATCTCTTGCGTACCCAGAGAAAGTGGGACTTCTACCTGCTTGCTCCCTTAGCACATCCAAAGGGATATGCGGGAGAATGGCGCCGGTCTCGTTCCTGTTCCTCCTTGCGGGGCAGGCGTAAATTTAAAATTCTCTAAATTCCTCGCCAACTTCACTACTAATGTTGCGACGGAGCATGGGCACACCCACGCGCGCGCGGTCAATCGTGTTAGGAGAGTGCTGCGACTGATAACCTCGGATAAGTTACAACCCACGTCTTTTCCTTGATGCGCATTAGTCGGCACCTCAGCATTCTCAGTTCAAAATCTGGTATTTGTTACTCACATTTTCCCCCACAGGTCCTTATCTGTCAAATGGGTGATAGCGCTTGCGATTCATCGGCTGCCCGTCCCGGATCAGTCTTGGCAGCCGTCTCTTCTAGAAATAAATCGTACTTTGACACCTGAGAGCATGAAGAGGAAGTACGCCTCGTTGTCTGCATCGTCCGGAATAGAAACCTGCACGTCAAAGTTGGCAAAGAGGGTGGTAATAATCTTGAACACCATCATTTCTGCCAAATTTCGTCCTGGACAACTCCTTGAACCACCGCCCCAATTAAGACTGTACTTCTCCATCATGCGAACAGATCTGGGTACAGTCTCGGCTCCCGTCTCGGCGCATAGCCAACGACAGGGCTTGTATGAATCTGGCTTGGCGCCAAAAATCTCCTCTTTACGATGCAATGCGATAGGATTGCATCCCACAGTCGTGTTGGCAGGCACACTGAATCCATGTAAATGTAAACCCGTGCGTGGTGTCTTGCGTGGAAGCGCCATGGCTACCACGGGGTGAAGTCGCATAGCTTCGCGAATGGCAGCCTTTGTATATGGCAGTCGGGTACTGCCTGCGTATGCAGATGCACCTTTTGTCGTTCGTACTTCGTTGGTAACCTTTTGTTGGACGTTATTGTGAGATCCAATCATAGCCACGGCCGCCGTCAAGGTTGATGCCATGGTTTCATGGCCGGCGCCGAAGTTGGTAACAGCCATCTTGCGAAGGTAGTTGTCGTTGAATTCGGGCTTTTCCTTATGCAGCTGAATCAGATCGCCAAGAATGTCTCTGCGGTTGTCCTTGTGTGAGTTCGGCCTGAGCAAGGCTCTGATGCGACGCACCACCAGCCTATTCACATGCTGTTGCATGCTAGTTAGCTGAGTAGCTTTGCATGCCGCGATTTTTGTGTGCTCAACGCGGATACTTACTGGGAAAAAGGGTCTGAACTCTTTCGGAGTTTTGTAAGTGACGCCCCACCAATATGCGAATAGTCTTCCCAGACGTGGCGACCATTGTTCCAACTTTTTTCATGGTCGGGAACACGCCAAAAAGGCTCTTTCTTCGCCAGCCCTGATAACTGTGTTCCAGTGTTCCCCAGTCGGTGCCATCGCGAAACATCCCTGGAGACCATGACAGCACAGCGGCGCCCAGGCACTCTACTGTAATGATATGCATCCACTCCTTGAGGTCGACTTCTTGACCATCAAGCTCTGCGAGTCGTTTTATCGCGGCCTTGAGCGTCGAGCTAATGGCCTCCTCATGCTTCAACATATTCGCAGCACTGTAGACTCTGCCTATCAATCTTCTCTGAAGGCGGTATCGCTTCATATTGCGCTCTGATAACAGATCCAACGTGTCTGTAAAGTGTGCCTCGAGCCGCCAGTCGACGTGCGGCCTGCTCAAAGCTGTGGCCACTGATTTTCAATCTTAGCTTCTTCGTGTCGTTGTGTCGTTGTGTCGTTGTGTCTCGGTAACAGCAAACTTACGATAGAAATCTGACTTTTCAAATCCTTTGCCAGTGCCTGGAAAATCTCGCCTCATGTCAGCTTCATTCTCGTCCACAAATACTCGGGCACCGGCTTTGCGTACAGTAAATCTGATCAAATGCTTCCGGAGTGTTGAACCACACCTCATTCGGGCCAACTCGTACAACGTCGCCGTACTTCTTGTGCAATTCCAGCCCTAGCTTCACCATTTTTCCTTGAACTATATCCTCAGCATACCAAAAGTCGGACATCGCAGCTAGTTTGGGGCCGGGGACCCGAGCCAGTGGGTGGAAAGTGATGCGATACAGTGATACAGTAATGGCAAGCACAAGTAATGCTAAGCAGCTAAAGAGCAGCGTGGCAAGTAGAATTCTACTCAAGTCAATGGCATTCGCCACTGTGGGATTGAACAGCATGAAGGCAGCGGCTTCGGCTTCGCCCATATCCATACGGCGAGCAAGCCTTGCCGAATCTCCCTCCACATAATCAAGCCAGCGATGGAGTCACCACATTCAAAGTCGTCTTTGCCAGAACCGAGCCATACATTGAGGTGAGATGTCTTGAGCGTTCGGGGCACGACAGAAGAGACGCTCGCCACAAGACGAGGCGGCCATGGTCGTTTGGTGCCGCAATTGTGATGAAGATTCTATTCTTGTGTGCGCACTGTGCAAGTTGTCGAACAAACCCAATCTTGCTGGAGTGCCTAGGGTAGTTGGAGTGGGGCTCGGTAAATGAAGGAGACACAAGTCACACAACGCTGTCCCGCAATATTCATATTTATTCTTCTTTTGTTAAGGACTTTTCTTTTTCTCAGAATGACGAAAATATTGACTTACTTTCATGTACGCTTTGCAAACCAAACGCCTGCTTCTACGAGGTCTTCATTACTTGCGACTAGCACTCCAATGACACCTCCTCCTCTTGCTTACGATTGATGCAGCAGCGCCTGCCTCAGTGGCTGAACCATGGTTCTCCACGCTTTGCAATTTCTTCTATTCCTCCCGCGCCTTTGCCTTTTCCCTCCACCTCATACCAAATTTAAGAAGCACGAACAAGGGAATCAAACTTACGAAATACAAGCCTCCGACAAGTGTAAATGCGGGACCAACCCCCACAGCATCGATCATAGGGATAATGGCAGCACTGGCACCGGCGCCGACAAGACAGCGAGTCAGGTTGTTGGCAGCTGTCGCGGTACCGGCCTTTCCAGGGTTGAAGTCGACAAGTAAAATATTGGTAGCATTGTTGAACCCAATCATACCGATACCTAGCATGAAACTCAACAAGCACGGCACAGCGGCGTGGGTGACTGCATGCATTGCCCATCCCCAACTGATCAAACTCGTTCCAGCGAGACCAAGTAAAGGAAGCCCGATTTCGAGACGGGCTCGTTCCAGAGGAAACTCTGAGAGATCTTGTTGTCGCCTGCGATCGTAAGGAACGCCCGATCTTATGCAATGACGCTTGAAGTTGTAGTTGATGAAGGGGCCGACAATCAATGCAGCGCCGATAGACCCAATGGCCAAGGGCAGGTACATCAAGCCAACTTGGACTTCATTGTAGCCGTATCTATTCGCGAATAAGGTTGGCATCGCCGTCGAGATGCAGTAAAAGCCAGCAAAAACAAGGCTGCTGGTCCAGAGCAACAGACCGTTCACTCTTTCAAAAAGAAGAAACAGTGAGTCGAGAACGTTTGGCACTTGAAACTTGAACTTGTTCTGCTTACTTGCCGAGCTCGCGCCTGTTGCCACTTTCTCGAGTGTGTTCATGTGTCGGAGCTTTCTCCTCCGCTGACGCTGTACGGTCTGCCAGACAGACTTGTACAAAGGGGGCGGAGTGACGGAGCCATCGTCGACTATTCGACGACATGTCTCCGGGAAAAACAAGATGACGAATACCAACGCGACGGTAGAAGATATAGCGAGGAACCAAAATATAGACCTCCAACCAAGATATTGCGAAAGAAGCCCGCCAATGATGGGTCCAAGCGATGGAGCAAAGACTGTTGGAATAACTGTGAACCCAATGTACTGGCCCCTCTCAGCAGACGTCACAACATCTGCAACGACGGCTGTACAAAGAGCGATTGTGCTACTTGATCCAGCGGACTGAAGACATCTCAGACCAAGAAGAGCACCATAACTCGGAGCTAAAGCAAGCCCAATGTTGGCTGCGATGTAAACGACGAAGCATCCGACGTACGCCGGTCGACGGCCCCCACTGTCGGCTAATGAGCCTATAAACATGGGAGTTATGCCTTGAAAGATCATATAAGTCGTGATTGTCAAATTGATCTGCGTATCAGTCACCTGAAGATCTTTTGACAGCTGCGTCAATGCTGGCAAGTATATCTGAGCGGTGAGAGGTGAGAAGATTGCCGTGCAGGCAGCACCAAGGACGACACCTCGTTTTTGCCATGATGTGAAGACTGAATACGGTGCAGCGTTGTTGTCTCCCGAGGGTGAAGGCGACTTTTCAATGTCCGTGTAGCTGTGTTCGTTTGATGATGGCAACGCACCCTGTTGGCCGTCTTCAAGAGGTTTTGAATTCGCCTGCTTCATGGCCACCTATGTTCAGGTCGATTCTCAAACCAGGCATCAGAGTGTCATTAGAACCATTCGAAGTCAGAGAGACAAAAATACAAAGGGAGCCTTTTTGTCTGAGATCCAGCCGATGCACCACCCCTGCCGTTGTCGGGGATTTGTCCCAATTTTCGGGCATTATCTGAAGGTGGGGGGAAGGACATGCCGACCGGCAGGCGGCAGAACGGCGAGTCTTTTGCCGGATCGGTGCCGGATCGGTGCCGACATCGGCCAAAAATGTGTAATTAGCGGGCCTTGTTGACGGAACGTCAGATGAGGTTGATGAGCCTCAGTTGATGCTTTCGATGGTTAACTAGCCAGTTGATGAATGCTAGGTTTCCGTGACGGCTGTGCAGTATGACATGGGGAGCCTGCTGACAACCGTCAGATCTTGAACAGGGGACCTGACAGGGTATGAAAGAATATGGTGTAAATGGGTCCTGCGAACTTGTTGTAATAGAAACGGCACACTCAATCAAATGTTGCAGGCAACAGATTAGCGACTTGTTGCCCGATCAAGTCAGAAGAGCGATTCGATATCAATCAAACGATTTTATTTTTATTTCTATTTTTGATCTTATTGTATCATGTGCGTTTAGCTAATCTTGCTATCTGCGCATTTGATTGAAACAGTGTACCTAGGGTAAAGTAAATTACTTTGTTCAAATAGCTATGTAAGATGTCACAACAGCGGGTCTAGAGATATTCCGCTTCCGCCTGTACCCTGAACCAGGTACAAGCTACGTAGCTTCGTGCCATACCATTGTATTATATTCCTTCACGAGCTGCATTTTGCGCGCTGCACAACGTCAAGGCTGGTATCATGGTGAGCGACCCCGCATTGTATCTTATATGCAACAAGACTAATTCCCATATCAACAGAACGTCCAGTACAATTCTGCCCTGCGGCAGAGCAAAGCAATTCGCAGCGAACTCGAGACGCTCAACTCCAAAGGCGCCCCCTCCGCCGGTGACATTGGCAACGTGTCAGCGTCGCTGTCGGCATTCTCCAAGACGCTCGACGAATACAACCAACTCGCACGACAAGAAATAGTTCCAAAAAAGCAAGGCGAAGCCTTTGAGCGGGTCAAGCGATTTCGGGAAGACCTGTCCGATTTCCGATCCCAGATCGACGGCCTGAAGAAAGCTCGAGACGACGCACATCACCAGAACAACAGAGCAGAACTGCTCGGCAGGAGACCTTACAATGCCACTCCCGAAAATCCATACGCAAACACCCCGACGAGCACCAACTCTGCCTTCCAGCCTCGGCAATCGTCACAACCGAGCGGCCATTTGACAACCGGGTCCGCAGACGAAATGCGAGAGGCGCATGCTTTCAGAGAGCAGAACTTCTTCGCCAACACTCACTCAGCCCTGGATGAATATATCGCCAGGGGGCAGGCTGTTATGGGCGACTTGGGACAGCAACGGGAAATGCTCAAGAACACGCAAAAGAGACTGTACAGCGTTGGCACCACCCTGGGCATCAGCGGAGATACTATACGAATGGTGGAGAGGCGGGCTCGACAAGACAAGTGGTTGTTTATGGGAGGAGTCGTCGTCTTCTTCGCATTTTGTTGGTTAGTGTTGCACTACCTACGATGAAGAAGTGCGTCTTCGGTTGCGGGTGTGCTGTACTTGGGAAGAGCATTAAGCATGGCGTCTTTGGTGTATATGGGTCAGTACATTGCAGATTTCTTTTCTTCTTACGGAGAGCTTTTCAATTTTTCAACTATTTTCCGGAGAGTTTCCAATTCCTCTCCGATAGATTCCGTCGACTTCGCCCATTCTAAACCTCGTCTTCCCCATCAACAAGACGGAGAGCTATGGTGAAGAGCACGTCTTTTGTGGTATGGATCTCGACACATTTAGTACCAGGCAACACGTGATTGCTGGTGCTTAGCTTTCCTCCAATTTTTGACTCCCAATCAGACACATCCCATTCCAGGCCTCTGGTGGTGATCCGGCTAGGCTCTTGGAGCGGGATGATTCCAACGTGTTTCCCAAACACAGCATCCTCGCCGTCTTCGTTGACGTGAACCTTGTGTGTTCCGGATTTCAGCAAAAAAGTCAGACTTGCGCCGGACAGCAGGTATATTCGGCCAGTGGCGTAATCAGGCTCTGATTGAAAGAGATAGAGGTGGTGAAGCTGACTCAGGCCTTGATCAACCCGGCCGCCGATGCCGCCGAGCGCGACTATATCCACGGCGCCCAGCTGTGACTTGCGAATCCAGTTGATGGCTTTCCCGAAGTCGGCGGATTCTTGGTCAGTGTCGTGAATGACCAGTGCGGGCGTGGGTTGTGACGAGTAGAAGTCCCTCACGGAGGGAGAAAGGGAGTCCAAATCACCAATGATGGCTTGCAGGTTTGACTAGAGAATGTTAATTATACCTCGGGTCCTGGGGCACTAATCCACTGACAAATTTTCCCCGAAACGAAGAGAGCTCATGTAGTCGATTGGCGCCACCATCGGCAGCAACTCTCAGTTTCGCTATACAACAACCCTGGTCAGCATGCAATATAAATTTGATGACATGTGAACTAATGTGATAGTCCCTTTCCCCTCCCCCCCGGGCAGGCAGATGTCGTTTACCATTCTTCCACAGTCTGCGCAAGGTGGCTCCATTTTTCAGAGGCTGGTTGAGGACCAATAATGCAAAGTCCTGGAAATTATCATGATCTAGCAGCTTGGCGGGGTGCCACTCAAATTCCTTGGTGGACATGTTACAGCTTGCAATGAGTCGACAGACTTGATTGCCGGTGAGCCTTGGTCGCCTGTCCTGGAAAGGTTGGAAAGAATTGTGAAAATTTATATGTTTCCGTCGATGTTTTCTTTTTTCTTTTTTTCTTTTTTCCAGAAGGCGGTTTTTTTTTTGTGGCCGAGAAGAAACGAAAGGAAGGCGGACTGAGGCGGTCTGTGGACCTGTGTGGGAGAAATGGACATGGACCAGACACTTTCAGGACGGACGAGAGAGGGAGGGGTGTGAATCAATCTTCAGCAAGGTTGGCAGCATGGGCGCGTGCAATTGTGCACCAACCAGGGTAAAGTTTCGCACAGTGGTGGACATGGATGCACAATGCACACAAAGTTCGCGTTATAACACGTGGCAGCTGCATATTCCGAAATGCTTCAAAATTGTGTTATGCTTGTACTTGTGTGGCGAGCACGCCCTCTGGGTCTTTACATCTCTCCGGATAAACACCGGTGTGGTTTGGTAGTTGGTGCTTTTGCTGACTTATTACCGTCGTCCCGTACATGGGATGGCACCCCGGGGGGGGTCATTGGGAATGCTGACCAATCGATCCAGACACTTTTTTCTGGTGGAATATTTCCAGTCAATGCATGCATGCTACGCAGTATCACAACCCGGTTTGCAACATCGTTGAAAATCCCGTTCCCGTCTCGGTAGGGCCACAACATGTATCGCGCAACCTTGCGAACCGCGTCGCGGCAGACTCTGGGGGGTCTGGGAGGCCTGCGGGCGCAGGCCTCTCGGTCTGCACCTCGACGATTTGCGTCCACATCCCCTGCAGATCGGCCACGATCATGGAAGAGCTTCGCGCTGAGATGGGGTCTGGCCATTGGCGCCGTCTACTACTACAACACAAACTCCGTATTCGCAGAAGAGACGGAAGAAGGTACTGCTTCATTTCGCTGCGTCACAATTTCAGTTTCAGCAACATCATCCCAGCTAACTAACACCAATGGCAAAGCACCTCGGCCAATATCCGCTCCGTCGACTTTCGCAGAATCCGATCTACCCACCGTCGAGTCTGTCGTCGTGAAAAAGCGGCAGCAGCTGGAGGACAAACCCGAAGAGAAGCCCGAGTCGTCCGAAGCCAAGTCAACCAAATCCACGACCCCTGAGACCCAGCCCAGCACCGACGCGCAGACCACTGCGGCTTCTGCTTCCCCGGAGGCGCTGGAGGAGGAAGGCGGCCAAGAGGGCGCATTCAATCCCGAAACCGGCGAAATTAATTGGGATTGCCCATGCCTTGGCGGAATGGCTCATGGTCCTTGCGGCGAGGAATTCAAGACGGCGTTCAGCTGCTTCGTCTTCTCCAACGAGGAGCCCAAGGGCATGGACTGCATCGACAAGTTCCAGTATGTCAAGGCTTCGGTGCTATGTGCCATGAGAGTTACGCTGACACGATTTACAGAGGCATGCAGGAATGTTTTAGACGATACCCGGATATCTACGGCGCCGAACTCATAGATGATGAGGGTGGTGAAGACCAAGCTTCTCGCGAGGAAGCTGCTTCAGATTCTTCCTCAAAAAGTGACCCACTCGAGACAGAAAAGTCGAAAAGTGCTCGGCCAGTAGCCGACAATGGTGTATCAAAGCAGTGGGAGGACGCCACCGAGGCGGACAAGAAGGACGCACAGGAGCAACAGCCAGGAAAGCAGGAAAGCAAGGAATAGAGCATGCTATTATAAGATGTATCGCATGGGTGGCGATGATGTATTTGGGGCATTTTTTTCCAGACCCTGCTCCATGTTAGAATTTGGCATGGTGCCATGCTTGTATAACATCACACTGTAACAAGACGGATATGATAGGTGGAAGGCTATGGAACATAGACGGCAAAATATTAAGCTACACACACCATTCAACACCATAATCTTTCGTCTCCACTCGGAACGGCATCTCATATCATGGTGCATGATGTGGAACGCGACAGGGCCAGGCGTCATGGACATTGCTGACTGCAGATTTCAGTCGCAACATCATGCTGAATTGTACATTTTACATTTATTGGCAGAAAATGAAGAGCAGAGTCTACAAGAAAAAAATTTGTATCAATACCGTTACAACCAACGCCGCAAAAGAGGAAGAGTGCAATATGGCATCGTCACCCCAACTCACATTTAGGAGCTACCCTTCTTGCTCTTGACCAGAAATCGTCCAAGGACAGCCTCCACAGCACCGACGCCAGCCAGAATACCAAACCCTACACCAGCGTTCTTCCAGTTGAGGTTTCCCCTCTCGTACAGGCCCCATGCCTTGTAACCCAGGTAGGAGCTGACACCGATGACGGCAGCGAGATTGGTAATGGCCAGTGTACCAGCACTGCAGCCCGACAGGCTGGAGAATTGCTGGGTGATCCAAGAGTCGGCGTTGCGCGCCTTCTTGGCGACATGCTTCTTGGCATGTTGGGCCTTGGCCTTGGCGGCCTCGGCCTCGCGTTCCAGCCGCTCGGCTTGTGTGTCTGTCTGGACATCCTGCTCGAGGAAGTCGGATGGCACGGTGCGCACGCTGGGGGCATCGACGTCGACGAGGGAGGCAGTGGAGGCGGACTCGTTGTTGACGAGCTCCACGGGCTGGGGAGCAGCGGCCTGCGGTTTCAGTCAGCGGCTAGCCTAACTCACCTCGCGTCGGTATCGCCAGTCGCGCCCCGCGGCGGGAGTTTGTCAGAGGAAGGAGAAATGTTGCGCGATGCGATGGCGCTTCCACTCACCTCCTCGGGAGTCTGCTTGGGACCGCTGGCGGCTACTTCGGCGTAAGACACTGCGACGCGGCCAATTAGCTTCCAGGTTCTTCGGGTGATATGCGATGGTCAGGGGAGGACAAAGCTACTTACTGATTGATTTTTGGGGGGGGGGGTTCGGGGCTGGAAAGGCAATCTGGAATTGCAGAGCTTTGCTATGAGATGGTGTGCCGTGCCTGGACAGGAATGAGGTGTGTTGGAGGGAAGTGGTGGCGGGTCGGCTGGCTGCCCATTTCATGTGACGCAGAGTCCGAAAGCTTCTTGTTGTCCGCCGGGTCCGGGCAACGCCAGCGTCAATGGATGACGTAAGTATTGGCGAACTGAGAGCCATGGCCTAATTACAGTATGGCCCATGACCCACCCACCACCCGGTCAACGGTCGTGCCAAGTCGGCACCCAAACCTGTAGGCTGTGAATGCAAAGGCAAGAAAACGCTGTCGAGGCGACAATATCAATCGTGGCTCTCCCAGCTGGCCGCATGCATTTGATGGCACAAATATGTCGGGTCGACGTTCCATACTCTACAACAAGGCAACAAGGAACTCGAACTCTGCTCCGGCTTTTGATGACCAGCATGCTCAACCATTTTATCCATCTCCTCTGCTGGTATTCTGTTACTGTGCATTCGGCAATGCGGAGCAAGATGCAAAGAGCAAGTAAATGCATTTTTTAAACATTAAAAAGAAAAAAAAACTCCTAGCAATGACAAAAGCTTGATGCCTCCCTGAATTCACGTCCAACGCCCTAGACCAACGCCTCGCCAACGGGTATCACGATTGCAGAACCACTCGACTACCACTCTAAAAACCGGGGTATCAGCTCCATGTGAAAGTTTTTTGTTTCGTGTATCGTGCATTTACTTTTCCAGGGAATGAGCCTTGTTGCCAAAGTCTTCTAACGACATGGGGTATCATGGCGATTGTCGGAATGCTTCGTCGAGTCTCTTAACCCAGTGCTGCTTCATGCGCCAGGGCATTTTGCAATATATCAACGCCTTGCTCTCGTCGACCAAGACGTTCTCTGCTATCTTTATCTGCAAATCCATATTTTCGTCCGCGAAGTCTCCGAAGAACTGCTCCAGAGCCATTTCACACCATCTCGAGCCGTTGGAGGGCCGCACGACGTCACAGGTAGGGTTCTCCGGCGGCGGCTGCTGCGAAGGACTCCGGGTCAATCTTGTCACGGTCGGAGCACCACTTGGTGATTCAGATGCAGCCGGATTCGGAAGCAGATTGTTTGAAGATGCGGCAACTAAAGCCACTGAATCGTCCGCAAGTGTGGTCCGTTGTCTCTTCTCTGGTGACGCGGTCAATAGCAGCGTTCTGCAATGATGGGTTGAAGAGGGCGGCGGCGTTGTGCCGAACAGGCCGTCGCTTTGGGCTATGGGAAGCGCTCGCTTCTTTGCTTGATTTGCTGGCTCGTCTGGAGGAGTCAAAGCGGATGGCTGTGTAGTCGCAGTTCGAGGAGGAAGGGTGGTCGATGTCGGCTTGGACTGCAGTCCAGATGATGTACCCGGACCGGTCGGCGTCTGGCTCGAAGATGATTCCGCTGGCCCGGGGCTGTCCTGGCTGGTATGACCATTTGGAGAGTCAGACTGTAGATTCAAGACACCGGTTCCTGGCATCTCAGACTCGTCACCCGGTTGTCCATCGGTTCTCCTACGCGGTTTCATGATCCTTTTTGGAGCACCTCCAGACCCGATCACGTCGGGGTACAGGATCTCCATGTATTCTTCATGATCAAACGGTCGACCCCTGAGGGCTTTCGAAAGAGGCTCTCTCTGTCCACCTGTCAGTAAATCTCTCTCTTGCTCTATTTTGTGTGTCTTGAATGTCCTGACTCTGCGCATCGGCACGAGACACACCCACCTACCTCTATGTGCGCCCTCCAAGCGTCTTCCGTGGCAGTCACCGTTTTCGACACTGAATTATACACAAAGTCTGGGTCCTCGCGAAGACCACGCCAAAGGCGGAATCGCTTTCGCGCATTGTCGCTCTTGTTGATGAGGTGGCTCTTTGCAGGATATGCGCCATGACAGTCCTGGAGGACTTGCGCGGCACGCTCCCAAGCCTCAGCCTTGAAACTGTTGTTTTCTCGCAAACCAAGTTGAACGCTGTCACAAAGGCTGCGGAAGAAAGTCGTCTCGTATGCGGGTGTCCAACTAAATCGTGGAGCGCGGCGGTCACGATCGACGCGGGAAGACCCTTGCCCGTCGGGGCCGAGCATGTCGATGTCGTCTTCAGACATGGCGCGTGGAAAGCCTGAGACGGTGCAAATTTTGATACTGCAAACCTGCACTTTATCATGCGTCTAGGCGACGGGGCCGGCGATCAGCTACCACGGCGCTGCATCCACGCGGCGGCGGCGGCGGGCGGCGGCGGCGTGCAAGCTTTTTGGGGTGCGATGGCAGATGGCAAACGGGGAATATTAAGAGGACGGCCGAATACGGCAGCCTGTGTGCAACCAGTGTTCTGGCGGAGATCCAATCACATGAGCCTTGGTCGGAAGCCAGAGATGGTCTTATTCGCGCGAGCTAGACTTGTGCAAAGTTCATGGATTTTGATAGTGCCAGGATTGTCAACCAGTTGAATCGATGATTCGGGCGGATGGTTTAGTGGTATAATACTCCCTTAGCATGTTCGCACCTAGTGATCTGCGTGGGAGTGGTCCGGGGTTCGATTCCCCGTCTGTCCAGCATAGATGGTTCAATCCCACCATTATACTTGACTTTTTTCTCAACGGAGTCGCTAAATCTTTTTTTTTTTTTTGGGAGTCAGATTACCAGCAGCTTGTATAAGTATATGCATACTTTTGGTCTACATTCAGTTCGATCCCAGTTTTTTGCTCCTTTTTGCCACTCCTTGCGCTTCCTTTGTCTATCAGGATACCTTGTTCGAAAACAATAGTGTCTGTAGACCATATGTTCTTGGAGCCGTGTATATGTTGTATCAATAGCCATGAAATCTTTGCCATCTAGCCGTCATATTGCTTTGCTTGCATCACTAAGCTGGTTGATATAGACAAAATACGGCCAGTTCCTTTGAACGAATCTGGAACATATCAGTTAGGAGTTTGATCAGATCAAGTGCATGGGCATGCATGAGAAAAATGGTCCAAGGAGATGAATACGGAGAATTCTGGCGGGAATAGGATAAATAGCAAGGAACAAGCATCCCCCCCCCCTTTGGATCCAGGGGTGCCATGAAGCGAGAGCCAATCACGAGCCACGAGCCACTCGGCCGGTCACTACGGCCATTTTTCCCAGATCGCCTGCGCGCCTGCCGAACCCTCTCATTGGCCAGGCCGACGATCTGGGCTTTTCTTCTTTCTTTTCATTTCTTTTCCAGCTGATCTTGTCCAGATCCAGTCGGCGGTCAGAAGCGCGCCAAGTTGGGCATGTGGCTGGTGATGCTCATCCCGTGTGTAAAAGATTTTAGAAAAATAAAGAAAAGTACTCTGATTGCACCCTGACATGTTCATGCAAGAGATCGTGCAACGACTTGACTTGCAAGAGTCATTGGCGCTGGCTGGGCAATGAGCCTGGCGATTTCTGGACCCCGTCGAGTCATGTTCGCGCAAACTCGGCAACGCGGGCCGAATCATGGGAAATAATAATAATATTAATAATAATAATGCATTAATTTTATCGCGACAGATTAGCGAGCTCGTTGGCGAAAGGAGGATCCGAGACAATGGACGGGGATGGCCGGTCGCTGACGGATTTGCACAAAGTGGTACAAATCCGTCATGTTATTTTATCCCAAGCCCCCAATGTGCGACATGTGTACCATGTGTGCGCTGGTTCACGTCACGTTCCATGGGATCCATCATCTGGGATCGATGGTCATCTGGGATCCATATCCACGCGCCGACCGATCCAATGCTACCTCGACCCCCCCCCCCCCCGGCCTGCCACTTTTCCCCGAACCCTTGCCAGCACTGGGACGTCGGCCAAGACGAGATGCGCCGTGCCACAGCATAGCACAGCATAGCACAGCACAGCACATGACTTGATGGGACAAGTTTCCCGTCGAGCCAGATGTGATGGATGCCTCACTTTCCACGCTCCCTCTCCGGTCTAGTCTTGTGTTTTGTTACTCGGCCGCCATATACGTAAGCGGGCCGAAAGGACGACCAGGCCTTTGTATACTGAGAAGGAAAAAGAGAGTTTCGGCGGTTGGACGTTTGATGGAAAGGGGCGCGGAAGATGTTGCGCCAGGCTGTGCGCTAGACTTGTTTCAGTATCAGAGTCCCCATCTCATCTTCTCGGTCTCCAAGTTCCCCAAAGCTGAGGGTTTGGCCAAAATCAGAGAGAGAGAGACAGAGAGAGAGAAAGGGGGTCACCCAAGCACGTGTCCCCATGCCTCTTGATTCGGCCCTTTCCATCAGGCGCACAAGTTTCCTGCGCCTGAGCATTTGATGAGTAGGGACCACCCCTTCATGGGCATGGGGGGGAACCCCAAATGGAACATGGAAATGGGAAGGAAAATGATGCTCTGGACCCATTCAATACATTGATCCTCCGTGAACTTGCAAAGGTTTGACCAATCATGCCCTCCGTATGAATCGTCTTCCCGTAGGATGCCGCCCCCCCGTCCGTTGCCCATCTCCTCCACGTAAGCTAAGCCCAATGTGCCTTTTCTGCCCGGATGGGACAGTCCAGGATGACACTTTGTCGTGGTCACTTGGCATTAGATTAGGTTTTTATGGTCGTCCGATATGCCCGCCCCGCGGCCCCCCCTTGTCACGTAGTCCTTGCCATTTTGTTCTTTGTTTTTTTCCCACGTTGTCTTCTGGTAGGAACAGAAAAGAGCGGGATCTACTTGTACTAGGTTTGTCTGTCTGGAAGTTGGGGAGGTATAATAACTTGACCATGTCCCACTTCTCGCGCTGAATCTTGTTTTCCGTGATTTGGGAGGGGGGGAGAGAAAGCAAAGAACGTTTCGCTCCTTCTACGCTTGTTTGTGTGTATGTTTATACTTGTGGCATCTGCTGCCTTTTCTTGGTAAAGGCAGACGACTTGCCCGTTGCGTATCTCATATACATATACATAACTCGTTCTTCTTGTTGTGTATATATTGTATATATATATATTTTATCAACCACCCCCCCTTTCTTCGGAACGAAATGGTCAACAACTACCAAGCACTGCTTGCCAGCATACTGGCTCTCGCTGCCTCGGCCAGCGCGTGGGGTGCTCCCGGCTACGGGGGATTCCACCTCAGATGGCAGGATAGCTTCGGCGGCGCGGGAGGCAGCTCCCCGAACAGGGCCAACTGGAACCTGATCGACGGATACCTCAACGTCAACGACGAGTGGGAGACGTACACGGCCAGCACGCGCAACGTGCAGCTCAGCGGGGGCAACACGCTGCAGATTGTGCCGTGGAGGGACGCATCGGCCCCGAGGGGGTGGACGTCGGGCCGGCTGGAGAGCAAGTACGTCTTCACGCCCGACGCCGGCAGGGTCACGAGGGTCGAGGCCTCCCTCCGGTTCGGGGCCAACGGCCGCGCCGGCAAGCAGGGCGTCTGGCCGGCGTGGTGGATGCTCGGCGACTCGATCCGGCACGGCAGGGCCTGGCCGGCGTGCGGCGAGCTCGACGTCATGGAGCAGGTCAACGGGCAGCCGACCGGGCACGGCACCGTCCACTGCCAGCAGTACCCCGGCGGCATCTGCAACGAGCCCGGCGGCATCGGGAGCCCCGTCGCCATCCCCGGCGCCGACACCGACTTCCACGTCTGGCGGCTCGAGTTCGACCGCCGCAGCGGGGACTGGGCCCAGCAGTCCATCACCTGGTTCGTCGACGGCCGCCAGTTCCACCGCATCACGGGCTCGCGCATCGCCGACCACGCCACCTGGGTCTCTCTGTGCCAGAGCCCCATGTACTTTATCCTCAACGTCGCCGTGGGCGGCAGCTGGGTATGTCCTCCGTCTCCTCTCCTCCTCTCGAGAAGCATTCCCTCCTCCAAACAAGTCCCCGTGATTCTAACTCTGAATCCTCTAGCCGGGCCCTCCCAATGGCGCAACCCAGGACGGGTACGGCGCCATGATGGAAGTCGCATACGTCGCCCATTACACCACCAACTGAGTTGGAACTTGACACTCGACCATTTCCTCATCCATGGCCATGATTCCCAACCCACCGTTCGACTTGTTTATACTGCATCGCGGTCCAATATCTTATTTCTTCTCTGTACATATAGTCCCCCAGTCGCTTCTCTCTAGCTGCTCGTACATAAGGGCCTACTGCTTTCGCTACATAGCAATACGCGGCACTGTACATGATTACAAATTCTCGAGCCGTTGTTCTTTAATACCAACCCGGTTCTAATTTTGCATGACTGACCGACGGCCCACTTTCAATAAAGCCTCCTTCGTCAAACAAACAAGTCGTCTCCTGTCATGATGTTACATGATGTTGCATGATGTTTTTTTTATTCATTGACGACTTCCTTGCTCCAACTCCTCAATCTTCCGTTCAGCCACCTTTCTGTTCTTCTCCTGCAGAATCGTACACTTTCTGCAGCTGACGGCGTCGAGGAATAGGCTGGCACAGCTGCTGGATTCCAGGAGAAGTGAGCCTGTCCATGGTACCAGTGAGGTCCTTACTACCTGAAAGATGAATATTAGCCCTAAACCAGAATTACGACAAAAGTGCAGGTTCATAGCAAAAGAGTAAAAGAGCACCGATTTCTTGAGGGATGGGGGTGTCCATTCTTGGAAAACGTGACGCCGCTCTCGGAGGTCAATTTGCGAAGCGCCGGTCCGTACGCCGGTCCGGCCGCCGACGGCCCCACCCATGCGGACAGTTTAAGAAAGCTATTATCGCCTTGCCCACTGCGAGTTTGTTTGGGATGATCAGAGTGGTAGCTTGCACCACAGAGTGGGGGCACCCTGGCTGCATGTGACCCGGAGGACGCCTCCGCCTGAGGCCACTTGTCAGGCAACACCTGCATCAGATTTGCGAAAG
Organism: Epichloe sibirici; assembly: GCA_022702365.1. Classification (NCBI taxonomy): domain Eukaryota; kingdom Fungi; phylum Ascomycota; class Sordariomycetes; order Hypocreales; family Clavicipitaceae; genus Epichloe; species Epichloe sibirici. Next base: position 64,196 of record JALAAE010000001.1, on the reverse strand, counting down.
ACTTCCCTCCTGGTATGCCAGGGCCAGGAGCGGCCAGGAGCGGCCAGGAGCGGCCAGGAGCAAGAAAATGCGTCTCATGTAGCGCTTGGAGCGTGAGATTGGCCAATTGAAATTATGGCAGCACCTCGTCACATTCTTGGCGTATGTAGCCTCCTCACCTATCGTTTTCCTCCTCGACATCCGTACATATACGAAGGTCTCCTGCACCCAATGATCCAAGCCCAATAATGTCACCATCACAAAAACGACAGCATTCGGGCTGTACTGCTCAGGGCCACAAGCGCCGAATCGCATCAATCTCGAACGAAGCGATCAAAGAGTGTCGACAAGGTCATCGGCCAAAAAAACAGAAGCACAGCCATTCTGATAATCCACCTGCCAGGTTCTGGGACGAATTATCGATTATTCCGCTGACACGAAACGCGTTACGAGAGTTAGATAGACGCAACATTGTCGGCAAAAAAAAAATTTAGACAAGAAGAACCGGAAACGACGCCTAGTGTGGCGTCAACCCTTGAACGTTTCGCAGGACAAGGCGGACCGGATCTGACGGACATCAGAGGGGTATGCACGATCATTCACGATACGTGACAGCCGCTGACAACGGCGTAGTGTCGACCCCCGGTTAAAACGGTCACCACTATGAACTCCAGTCAATCGAGTCTGGGACGCCGAAAAGGGGGATCGCAGTCACCAACAAAAAGAGCCAGTCATGCAACTCCCCACACTTCGAGCACGCGAAGCACTGGCCCATACGACCGCTTATCTCAACAGCATTTGGTCGATCATAGAATATACCCGGACGGATATGAGTATCCCGATGGCACCTCACCACCAGAGCCCGAGAACATGGACGAAATCATTCGGTTAATGGCTCGACCCAGAGCGTCTTTGTCGCCATCTCGATTTTCGAGCGATGACTTCCGGAAGTTCAAAAGGGCCAATACTCACGCCTTCAATAAACGCGGAATCATAGTGAGAGTTATACCTATTATCGAGGGAGAAATATTAGATGGAAAGTGTGCTGCAGGAGAAGTTCCGTTTACTAACCTTGATCATATCACGGACGGGACCCTCGTCCCGGGGAATCCTGATCTATACTATGGTGCGCGTCCTGAGCAACTTAATAGCAAGATTCGCAGAGAGCTCAGTGGCCAGATTGTCCCTTCGACTGAAAGTAACTTACCAATAGCACCTAATTTCTTCCTTGAAGCCAAGGGGCCTGATGCGTCTCCATCGGTTACATGCCGTCAATCATGTTACAACGGCGCTTTAGGGGCAAGAGGCATTCATAGTCTCCAGATGCACGGCAACACCGAGCTGAAATACGACAACAAGGCGTATACTGTCTCAACGATATACCATGGAGGGACAGGGACACTTCAAATTTACAGTAGCCACCCGATCCCACCCCGCACCATGAATGGCAAACCTGGCTTCGTCACGACACAACTCAAATCATGGGCTATCAATAGCGATGCCGAGTCATTTCGACAAGGTGCTACTGCATTTCGCAATGCTAGGGATTGGACGAAATTACAGAGAGATGTGGCTATTAAAGCGGCGAACCAAAGAGCTAGTGGAGAGTATCACGTTTCCTCGGCGGACGGCAGTTCAAACCCAACCTCTCCAAGCGAAGTCTCTGGCGGAGGCACTATAGGAACCGGCAATGTCAAGCAAACCATGCCTCCCCGAGGTATCAGCCATAGAGCGCGAGATACCGGAGTAGAAAACAGACCAGATTTGTCCACAGTGTGATAGCACGTCAAATATTCTCAAAGTCCCGACGTTGAAATGTCGTAAAGATCATTCCACCACATTATATCTTGAAGCTCCTCTTCATTCAAATTGGCGTTGACAAAGTGTTCTCGTTGAGGAGTTCTTATTTTTCGATGGACTTCCCTGGAGGTCGTGGTATCAATTTTTGGAGGACGGGGTGCCGCTTTTGGAGGATAATTTGCGAAGCGCCATGAGCTCTTTGATGGAGTATTCACACGCAAAGTTCCAGACTCTGGCGTGGTTGACGAATACATTTGCGAATGTAAGCGTCTTGGAATCGGCCATACTCAATCCGTTGCTCTGAAACTCTTTGATGTTATGCTTTTTCATGAACAAGCTAACAAGGCCCCATTTTCTCCCTGTACATAGAACGTATAGTTAGTGGAAATGAATGTCGACCCACCCCACCACATCGCGAAATGCTTTGTATTACCCGTGCAATGATTTTATTGCATTTCTCTGCCAAACTGGAGGGGGGCGGCCATCGAGTGTGGTAGAAGTAAAGTATAAGGGTGTTGAAATGTCATGGGTTCGAGACCCGCAGGATTCTTCCTCGTGTTAGTTGACTGCAGACATTGCAATCCATCACGTTAAAACACGGAAAGATGGCATCGAGCGCAGTCAAAGATCCGAGTAAGTATAGAAAGTGGTGGAGTCGGGTTGATCATCTCTAACTAGGCCATTTATAAGATCAAATTTACAATAACGACGATCCCGTGCCGTCAGCTTTGCCTTCTCAGTTTCCTAACTGCGATGGCCATCGCGGATAATGCGTTTCAAGCGAACTATAAGACCGCAAAACAAGTACTCTATGGCAACTTGTCTGAATACAATACACCGTGGACAGTGTGCCTATACGGTGGAAACCCGAGATGCTAGAGAAGTGTATTGTTCCAATCAACTATCGCACATACTTGAGGTTATGGAATGAGACGCTTATGGTCTCTGGTGTGCGCGGTGATGAGGCTAATGTGGCCTTATTCACTACGAGTAGGTGCAGGCAGCCGTCTCGATGGTAAGCGTGTTGAGCTGGTATTTTTCAATTGATCTCATAAAATTGACCTTGGGTAGGAAGTCTGACGCCGTCTCTCCGCAATTACGTTTTACATCACTCCACAGACGTGTTTGAGAAAAATTGCCCCGCCCGAAGCATACCAGGAAATACTTACCAGGGATTGCCTGGAAAGACCGGGCTGGCGGAATTAGAAGGGACGCAATTACCTCTTAAGCTGCTACAGTCCTTAGGAGGCGCGATCCCAACGCTTCTATATATATCACTCAAGATGATCTGGACAGCTTTGAGCTAAGACGGGATATCTCCGATCTTCGAAAGCAATTTAACGAAATCAAGACCCACGATTTGAAGCAAGCTATGATGATCAAAAGGAAAATTAAGTATATTCTTGATGTTCTTTGTACCGAACAGATACAACAAAAGCGGGCAGCGTACTTTGCTGAAGTCGACAGACTTCGAGCGCAAGGGTTGCCAACTGAGAAACTGAGCCATAGAAACGCATCAAATGCCAGACGACAGAAGAGAAGAAAATGTATTGACGGCGCCACGCGTCTAGAGCTGTATCTGAAAAAAAAAAAGAAGTGGAGGTATTCGTGGACAAACTTGTTGCCCACCTCCTGCTACATGACGACGATGAGACGCAATCACAAGAAACCACAAACAAAAGCAAATGTATCTTGTGCTTCGTCGGTTTCATGAACACTTCTAGTCTTACAAGGCATGTTAAGAGACGCCATACTTTTGACGAAAGAGTTCCAATGCTCAGAATGCCGGCGGCAAGACTTTAGCGGGAGGCCCATCATGGAGTAACCATGCTCAGACCTTCCACGGCAAGGAACACACACCAAACCTCTTACCGCAGACAGAGCGGCCTTGCATACTGTCCGTTGTGCCAAGATTGCTTCACAATGCCATGGGTTTCTTTTCCATTTCAACATGGCACATGCGGGGCAATTAAAATTTCCGTTCAATTGCCCTGAGTGCCTTGGAGCTGGATTTAAAAATGACGATACAAGTTGTCAAAAGCCATAGAAACTGGTCCCTTCACGTCGAATACATGCACGAAGGCGAAACTGATGTTCCGTGGCGCCATTGTCAGGGCGGGAACTAAACGAGATGGAGAAGTCCCCGGGCCCGCATCAGAATGAAGAATTTTGGAACTCTGGGCGAGATTGAGCGCGTGCATTATTTAGAAACGTGATGGAATTAGTGATTGTTGTTCACCTTGCATTGATCTAAATTTACAGCCCAATCTGCTTATGTTACATGTCCAATATTGTGTCATGTTCTTCGGTGTTATGCCCCACTACTGCCCGCGCGTTATTGGTGCTTCGGAGGTCCGATACGGCCCCACCTGTTACTATTTTCAGCAATTACCCCGCTTTGCACCGGACGTAACCTTCTCATCTCACTTGTTAGAAGTAGGATACAATCATCATTATCCCGTACCTATTATTAGCACAATGGCAGAAAGATGGCATTTGCAGGATATTCTATAAATGATTGTGTTCCATAAATGTGTAATTTCGCAAATCGCAAGTAAAAAGCTGCTGTTCTGAGCACATCACTGAATACAGTCAACATGTCAATCACAGCCTCTCAAACGGAGGGTTTCTGCTTCATACCACTCGATGACAAACTATCTGTTGTGGAAAGCTGCATCATGGTATTTGAAGATACGGAGAGAGCACTACAAGGAAAGCGTGCAGACATCAATTACCTCATAGGCGAACTCACCGACATTGATGTCAAGACTGCCTTGCCGGTCTCATGACGCATCTCAAACTGTCGGTTATTGCTTCACGCAAGGAGGTGAGGTCAATTATATACCAATGCACAAGCCAAGCGCTGACGGTGATGAAAGCTTTCACCCGAGACACCGACAATGCCAACAGTTCCAGTTGCACGCACCGTGGACTCGTAGCGCGGAAACCCCTGCATTGCGTGGAGGCAGAGACTTGAGCAACCACTGTCAAGAATATTAGGTACGATGTTGCAGGGGTTGTATATTCCTGAGTGATTTCAAACCTTGAACTACAAGTGTAGAGTATGTTCATATGTATTTGCAACAGTCTAATACAGTATATAGCTAAGCATTATGCTGCAACAATTACAGCAACCAAAAAGATCGATGGCGCTCCCACATATAATCAGCGTTCCGCAGTATGAAGGCTCGAATGTCATCTCTAGGTGCAGCCTGGTGGAGGTATAACAGAGTGCGAACAAATATACCTTTGAACTGGGAACCGTCTCCACCGCAGTGACCTTTGTTCAATTCGCACTTATCGGTTTCATGGAGGATGCCATCCGGTTTCGATAAGTTGGTCATCGCAGCCGTAGCTATGGAAATAGCGGTGTCAATGTATTTTCTTTCGCCAGTCACGTTTGCCAGCGCTACCTGGCCACCCAAAATGACACCTTGAGTGGGACAATCGTGGAAAATGTGGCGACTTCTCGGCATGCCGCTGCTTTAAATTGAACAGGACATAGTCTCCCTAGGAGAGATGACAACATACTAAAGGAGCAGTATATGCAGATACCTATATTCCACATAGGTCGCTAACAAGGAGCATTTTGGAACGCTGTGACTGAGCCGAATTATTTTCGACACAACTTAGGAGAGGCTGGATATCAGAGAATCCTTGTATTGCCCAGTCCCATTAGTTCTGCCTCGGCTAGACCGGTTCCTCGCACCCCTATCAGCAACCTCAAAGTTGATCCTGGATCGATCCTGCGTGCCCTTCCTCTTTTGACAACACCTAGGGACTGCTAGAACCTTGCTACCAGTGTAATCCGCCGGATTTACTTTAAATGGTAGCGTTTCACTTGCATATGCACCTCCATCATCGTCCATCTCAATAATATTGATCTGCAAGACTTCCGGATTATCTTCGTGAGGGGGGACGAGGTGGTCAAACGTGACACCATAGTAGTCGATTTGGCTGTTCACCGAGTGTTAGTCATAAATGACAATGGATAACGAATGAAAAAACAGGAGTGGAACGATTGAGGTTGACTTATGACTTGCTTCAGCATACTGACTTACTTTAAAGGCCTTTTACCTTCCATTACCCAACCGAGGTATTGATCTCGGATGATGAGATCACCAACGATTTTTTCTGGTTGGGCCGGCCGTCCGAATATCTTTTCGAACACCAATCTTGCGAGCAATGGCCCCGCAGGCTGCGGAAATATTTGGTTGAAAACATCAATATGCCATTGTGCCTCGGGGACCAGCTTCTGAACTGAGACGAGCGGCCCTTCAATCTGAATTCTCAAGGGCTTCCCGGCTGGCGGTGGGTGATGGGGATGCACAGGGACTTTAATGCAAGGCGGTATATAGAGCACCAGACCCATCAGTACAAGATGAAAGATTGTGATTCTCTGCGCTCTGGTGGGCGACTTGAGAGGTACGCATGAAATCGCATGAAATCGCGGCAATGTGAAGATGGCTCCCAAAACTGCATGGTTGGATGGTAATACCGAACATTTTACTGCTTCTCAGCGCTGAGTCAGCCTGGTCAGCCCCGCAGCTACCACCTGTTGCTGCCTAACGGTGAGTGCCCGCCAGTGCTCCTGGACCAATGACATAAAAGTCGCTCAATTCACCACCTTCTTTCTGCTTGAGCCAAAGCAGCGGTACCTTTGTCGCAGCATTTGGTTGAACCATGAGTGGAAGCCGGCCAATGGGCAAGAAGAGTTCGGACCATCAAATATCTGCAAGTATCGCCACAAGTCCAGTGCCGCAACATCGCCACAGGGTAGGAATTTCATAGTCAAAAAAATTTCACCATGCCTATCAGCAACCCCTTAGATCCAATACAAGAATCCTCTTAATACTCCGCCGCGTACGGATCGCGAGTAAGCCAGCCCCATTTACCTAGCCTCCGTAGAATTTTGTAGCCAGAAGAAACGTCGTCTCGATATACGACCCGCCGGATACAGTTATCCCACCGCTCAAGTAAATATATCTCGCCAAAAGAGCCGGGTTTCGCCGAGCAGCAGCCACCAGTGATGCAAGTTAATATTAATATGTGGAATGACCGGCTGCAGTGTCTGGTGCTTAACACGGAGTACTCCGTACAACGTCACAGTTTTGCAGGGCAAGATCGGAGGGAAACCCCCGAGCCGGCGCGGGCGAGCCGGCGGGCAGCCGAGGAGGGGGGGGGCCAGGACACGTGATGCCTGCGGGTGGCAGTAAAAGGCCCGGACTCGCTACTCCACGGCCTTGGCGTCGGCGAAAAAAAGGACCGACTAGCACGACGGACAAGGCCATGCCAGGACTCAGGAATGGGGGGCCAGAGACAAGGCAATTTGTGTGAGTGCCATGGGAAAGACACCATGGCACTTGGCGCACATGGCAATCAAGGATACACATATCTTGGGAGGAAAGGTCAGGTAATAAATTGCTTGCCACGCGGTGCCCGTCACCTGGTTTCCTCAGCGACCACCGCCGCCGCATCTTTTTTTTTTTTTTTTTTTTTTTAAAAAAAAAAAAAAATCACCTTTTGCCACAGTTTGTCGACAATGTTCGATGCAGTAGTCTGGACATGGAGGCGTGGTATCATTCCGCGTTAAATTCACTTTTCCTCATTATGGAATAAGAATACAAATATTGGGAAAATGAACAAGTTGTATCCCCCCCACCACCACCAATTTTTTTTTTTTTTCTCAGAGTTGCATCATGTCCCCCGGCCCCTCTTACTTCTTTGTCGCCAAGTTGGCAACACTCGGTCGGCGACTGGCCGAAGGGGTACCTCGAGGAGTTCCTCTTGGGGTGACACGGCTTTCGCCAAAGAAGCGTTGCTGTTGGCTGTATCGTCGCGCGTTGGCAGGACGTCCCGGCACTCCTGAAGCGGAAGCAGCGGATCCTGTGCGATTTGTTTGGTTAGTTTCATTCGTCCCTGATACAAGTATACCGAGTGGCGCGGCCGTGGAGGAAAAAGAATAGTGCTTACCTCGGCGTTCGCCAGCGTCGTATGCGGCGCTGCCATGGCGACCTTCTTGTATCTGCTCTTGACGGGCATCGGCCAGCCTCTGAGCAAATGGCGACTTCTTTCGTAGTTCAGGCCCCTTCCAGTAGATGACGTACACGGCAATGACAAGAACGAATGAGATGCAGAAAAGAATGGTGCTGGCATATTCCAGGTTTCTCCCGCTCGATCGACCAATGTTCTCGAAGAACGGCACGGCAGGCACGGTGAGGACACCAGCCAGGAAGTCTCGGGCCCAGCCGTTACCACCAGTGGCCGAAGCAGAGTAGGGACCGTAGGCGCAAATCATGTAGTCGATTGTGGCCATGTAAATGGCGTAATTGGCGATGCCGACAATGGCGACGAAAATCATCGATCCGATCCAGTGAAGCGGCGGGCCTGAAATCGTCCATGCAAACCCAATCAGGCCGATTGGCAAGCATGGTGCCGTGTAGAGCAGGAACCAGAGGCGAGATTCATACTGCGCTCGCTCGTCGGTAGGTTTGGCAGCTCGCTCTTTGATGTTACGGCGGATGGCGGGAATGAACATCAACCAGGCAATGACGTACCCGATGCCGATGGCAATGAATGCCAATCCGACCTGCACTGTGGTGAAGCCCCATTTTCCATGGTATACCAGTCCGAAAGACTGGATGAACATGAAGATCAGCGCATCGGAGAAACCAGACAACAGGGACAAGACCAGGACGATGGGCTCAGTAAGGAACATTCGGAAGGGCCGAACCCAGGTAGTGAGGATCTCCTTTGCAGAGAAGCGGTCGCTGAAGGGGACGAGCTCATCGGGACCCCAGATGTTCTGGCCCGTCTCCTTTCTGCGCTTCTTGGCAATGCGGTTCATCATGATGGTGGTTCGCGTCTCGGGAACAGTGAGTGCATGGACGATCTGCACGACTCCGCCAAGAATAAGCTGAACCCAAATAGACCATCTACAAGAGAACGCGCGGCGCATGGTTGTTAGCGTTGGATTTTCAAGTCATGCGCAGAAAAAAAAAAAAAAAAAAAAAAGAGACAGAGAGAGAGAGAGAGAGAGAGAAGCATGTTTCACGTACCTCCAGTCCAGATATTGCTCAGTGAAACCACCCACGATGGGACCGAGGACAGATCCTCCGACAGAGGAAAAGACAACATAAGCGACGGCGTACTGCTGCGTGTCGGCTTCCCACATATCGGCAATCATTCCCAGTGTGACTGAGCCACCAGCCGACGACAAACCACCCAGTGCTCGTCCAACCATGACAGTGGCAAAGTTGGGAGCCAGTGCGACAGGCAATTGCCAGATGTTGACGAGGAACAGTGAGAGCTGGAGAACCGGCCAGCGGCCGAACTCTTCTGACCAGGGAGCCCACAGCTCACAACCAAACGCGTAGAGAACCAAGAAGATCATGGCACCACATCGAGCAGCCTGGTCGCTCACACCAAACTCCTCGGTCATGCCCGGGATGGCATTGGAATACAGCGAGGTGTTGAAGTTCATCGACACCTGAACCCAGAAGATGACGGTGAGAATATACCATTTCTTCCAATTCGGGTAGCTGTATCCCAGCTCGTTGTAGCAGTCGTCCTCGGTGATTTCGTACTTGTCGTAGGTGCCTATCTTTTCCAAATCAGCACCCTTGTGGTTGGTGCCTGTGGGAGAGTCGGCGTCATCGCCAGAGCCTGCGGTTCCAGCAGCAGTTTGGGCTGTGTTGTTCAGCCCAGCAGATTCCGACCTCTTGAGCTTCTCGTTGGCGAGCTCAAGATCCCGTTGGTTGATGACCTGCGGAGGGTCTTCTGAGAAGTGTGTTTGAGGCATGTTGACTAGTTTGTCTGCCCTGGATTCGTGTGGTGCTTCCCCCCTTGGTACCACGCAAGACGAGATACGTCTTTGAGCTGGATGCAGACGACGGCACAATGGGTAGCAGAGACGATGGGAAAAGGTGGGGGAGGACAAGAGGGGGAAGAAGACAAGGAAGAAGAACGACAAGAGTCAAGATTGTGAAGTGGGTGGCAGAGGTTTAAAAGCAACTCGACACGGAGAGCCTTTTTTTTTCGCGTATAAGCCGTACAAGCTTATAGTTTCCGGCTAGCAACCTGGCAACAACTTTCTGCGCAAAAAAAGAGAAGTGAGAGGATGCGGTGGACCCACCGGAGTATGGGATCATTGGATTCGGGATAGTTCACAAAGTTCACAACAAAGCCTCCTCCATCCACAGAGATGCCAGTAGAAAGGAATTCTTCTGTGCAGGTATCCTAGGCAACAATTTGAATTGCTGTCTTGCTTGCGCTGCTGCTTCCTCTCGTCTGAGACAACAAGCCCGTTCGAACCCTTTTTTTGTTCTTCTTGTCTTTTCGTCTATTTCCATTGGGTCCAGCGGGGCGTGCCTTGCCTGGCCTGGCTTGGCCTGGCTTGGTTTGGCCTGACTTGGCTTGGCCAGGCTGGGCTAGGCCGGGCTGGGCTTTTTTGTGTTTCGCCGTCTGCAACGTGAAAGCAAGTCAATGTAATGTCTGAAATGGTTGGCATTTCCGGCTCAGCATGCCCCTACATACTGCCAGATTGACTGAAGTGCACAGGGGTTCCCTTTTCTCCCGTCGGAAAGTCGATTTGTCGGTTGTGTGAGAATGCGATAGTCCATCGACATTCATGAAAACCAACACTTACTCCACCTCACGAGAGGGATGAGGGATGCTCCCTCTCTCTGGACGCTGTCTGGACTCTAGTGTCTTTTCTTGCCCTTCCGTCACCAAAATCCCAAATCCAGGCAAATGCAAGGGTCGAGGAGTCCGGCCATGACTTGATGCTTGGGTTCTGACGATCGCAGCGCGTCTTTGCTGTCACCGCCGCACGTCCGAGGTTGTCGGCGCGTCGACTGTGACATCGTGGTCCGGATCGCGGCATTTCATCTACGATCGGGTCCACGAGCCCGCGCCATATCCGCAGACGCCTTCTCTGCGCCTTCCTCTGCCTCGCTTCTTTGTACATCTTGGCTCACGTCGACTTGTTCGTTCCGTCCAATAGCCTTTGCCCTCTTTGCCCTGCGACGCCCGCCGGTTCCACTCCTACTTGCCAGGGGGTGTAAGCCGGTACATTGTAGATTCGACTTTTCCACGGCAGAGGCTTCTTCTGCCTGGCATAGATGGAGCCTTTGTAGCCTTCCATGACGCAGTTGTGGAGCTTTTCTGCTTATTGCGGAGAAAAAGTGCCTTCACGTGCAGGTCTAGGCTCACCTCAACTTTTGCATGTCTGCATCTTTGAGGACCTGAATGATGGCGAACACAGCTGATGAGTACATAGGTACATGTAAGCAGTCGTGCTGCAACGTAGCACCACCCCGGATATGCTAAACTTTGAATTCGTTAGGGCTTGCGCGAAAGATTTAAAAGTATCCAGAATAGCGGAGCAGCTGCTCACTTCAGACCAAGGCTATATCCATCATGGGATTCATGGCAGGGCGGCACGCAGGGCAAGTCGCAAGACAAAAATTGCACCACGGAGCCGATCCCAGAACACGAAATGTTGTTTATTAGTCGGTCTTTTTTGGTCACGCCTCAGACAATCGCGGGATCCAACGGTCGGTCGGTCCAGACGGTACCCGCTCTTTTCCAAGTTTGACACAACCCTTGATCCATGTCCATGTGCACAGGTGGTGATCGCCACTTGATCGCGATGAGTCTTGTTGCTTTTTCCTTGACTCAGGACTCAAGTACCAACAAACAGCTGTTGGAACACCTCATGTTCTGCACTTGCTGCGCTGTTCTTGCACAAGCGCGACCATTCATGACGTGTCGAGGACTGTGCAGCAGAGAACCTTTCAGCATTGCATCCTTCTTCCTTCCTCTGGCCATTTTGCCATGCCACACAATAACTTTTGGGGGGGAATAATCGATCATAGAGTACTCCGTGCAGTATCGTGCTGCTGGATGAAAACAGGATTCTTTGGGCTGACTGGGACCCTTTATCGGCCATGGCTCAATTGTCTGCGTATATCTCATGTCAGTGCTGTTCCTGAAATGTGACTGCTAAGATGTGGCCAGGATATGATCAGTCGACACGGACCGTTGGATAGTTGATTACTACTCTGCCTGGCCATTGCCGCTCGTCCGTCAGCAGCAGATGTCGTCATACGTTGGCTGTCGCGTGAGGCTGGTGGACAGAGAGCCCAAGTCCTCTCACCTTTCACGGCGCCCGATGACGCACGAGTGCAGGAGACAGTTGCAGGTTTCGTTTCGACTTGAATATGTACGGGGATGCGGGGATACGGGCACCCGATCTAGTGGTGGTACAAATCGATGCATTTTACCATCATCATCACCATCAGCCGTAGGGTGAGTGATTTGGACAGGAAGTCGCCAGCGAAATTGTTGGACTAAAAATCCTGAATAACCCCGGATATGTGGGTCCGTGCACCTGCCTACCTGCCGCCCCTTGCTGGTTTCCCCTTTGCTTGTGTGAACGAAGGGTTCAAAGTCAAAAAGCCATCATGTATTATGTAGCTAATAGTGTCGGAATCAATTGATCCGATAAAGCAATTGAATCACATAATGACTGTCTCCGAGGTTTTAAGATTAACACTACGCCAAAATGCCTCATTTTATAGCCTTATAGATGGATTAGAGGTCTCTACGGGTATTATGCATGTATTATCAATATCCTACAACAGGTAGACTTCTGGCCTCAAACCTACACATATACCTGCCTTTTGGCAAAACAATTCATTTTTGCCATTTACCGTTGTGCTTGCTTGATACTAGTAAAGTCAGCCCATCAAGAAGAGCTTATTAAGCCGAGAAGCGGCGCCTTGCCCAATTTCCAATCTGACCAACTTGCCAAACAAGGTCCAAGACGGCGTAATGCCATCCCACAACCCCAAATCACCATCCCAGCCCCTTTCGGAGCATTCCGAATGTCTTCCACATTCATGCCGCCCCGCCCGATCACGGCACCGCGCTGTAACCACTGCCGACGCAAGAAGGTCAAGGTGGATTTTCTGTTCTTTTTCCTTGGGAAACCCTTGTTGTCCCTGCCTAAGCCTCGTTACTCGTTCCCTTCCACGAACGAGAGCACCGTGGAAGGGAACGAGAGCAGAGCTGATGAGATTACCAGAAACCGACATGTGGAGCTTGCGTAAAATTAGGGCTAACGGGTAATTATCAATGCGACCTCGTCTTTGTCATTCAGGATGCGGGAACTGCCGCCGCTTCTCACCGCTCGGGCAGCGTGTCACTCAGGAAAGGAAAGCAACAGCACCAGCACCAGCAAAAGCCATCGTCCACACCGCGGCATGTGTCCATCCTTGTGAGTCCAGAGGGTGCCACCCAGAACATCACCGACTTGTATGTATAATCGCTTTCTGTCGCTGCATCTGCCTTACCAGGAGGGTTACATGGCCAAATGGCTCCCTATGGTGATGGACGCGCCGAACCAGGCACAGGTGCTGGACTTGTCATCTCGTGCTATATCCCTCTTGATGATGGGCCAAAGGACCAAGGATGAAGATGCGATCGTCGTTGCTAAGAAGGTCTATAGTATATCTCACGTTGGTCTCATTTCGAACCTGCCATCTTTTCTGCCCACTGTCATCGAGTGAACCTTTGCCCCGTCAAATGACAGCGAAAAGGAAGCTTTCCGGGCCCTTTGACTCGGGTCAGATAGCGTGACGCTCAATGCTATGCTTTCCCCCGCCCGCTTGCACGACCCTAAGAAGAGGTACGCGCCCGGCTGGTCAGAAGCAAATCGTAAATGATCCTGATTTGGCCCAGCCGATCTCTTGCAGATTGATCTTGATACTGTTGTCGCCATCGGGCCAAAATACCAGACGCAATCTGTCGGAGCCCACGACTCCGCTGATGCATTTTCTGACGATCGGTGTCACAGTCGGGGTTTTCAGTTCCTCGGCGGGCGAGCCTGTCGCTACTTGATGCTGGGAACAGCGCATACAACGATATGAGTTGCCCTCGATGGGTAGTGTATGCAGAGAATATAGATGCAGTTGTGATTCCAGCGGTTGTTTTGCGCCGCGGTGCCGACTCTGCCGTCCCTGACGACGCCAACAAATTCCCTTTTGCCGATATTGGCTATAGACGCATCAGCAGACAACTCTGGTCTGTTCAGGAGGGTGGTCGTTCCGGGGATGAGGTTCCAGTCCCAAGCACCCATGATATCCTTGTACTCCTTCCCGTCGACATATGTGAACAAAAGGTTCCCTGGCCAAGGTGGTAGCCACGTGGGTTGGCGGAGTTGACTGCCTCGGTGTTGCGGGACCGCATGGATATCAATCTGTTGCCGAGCATGAATGAATTGGTTCGGTGAACCATGTGTTCACTAATAGCCCAGAAACCCTTGTTCCCAACGAGCTTCACGTTGAAGTTGACATCGGCATCGGCCTGTAGATCCCGCGTCGGGAACGCGACAAATCTGCCGATGGCGTTCTATTAGAAATAACGAACGCACCGATGAAATGACGGGGGGGGGAACAGGGGATGGGGGAAGATAGAGATGGCTCTGGACGCACAAAGTCCCAGTGCTCCTGTTTTGTATCTTCGTTTACAAAAATCATCCACTCGTTGCCTCTGACCTGGGTGGCGACAGCGTCACGAGTTAGCCATGCCGGCGGCGAATGAAGTACCGATCGCCTCGCTCTCCAGCTGAATAGATGCGTTCAACTGAGAAAGTCCATGTCAGCATGAATAAAGATGATAGACACGGGAATTTTGCACTGGATCATCACACACCAAGTCTTTTCCAAAACTGAAGAAGAAGAAAAAAAACAGGCTAGCATCGTCCGACATTCCAAACAAGGTTCTCTTGGAAAATGCGTACATTTGCTTCAGTCAGCCGACCTCCAATCCCGTATACTCCGTTTCTTGATTTGTACGCCCCGGCCCTGCGAGGGATTTGCTCACACCCAGCGTTCTGATCTTTTGTCAAGTTTGCACCCTTCAACAACAGGCATATCGTGGCGCATAGCTGGGGAATAAGAATAGCTTGACCCTACCAGTTCTGTACATCATTGCTCATACAGTCAGTCAGTGGGTTCATGGGCATTTTTGAACCAAAAGCCCCAGCCTCTGAAAGTTGTTGGGTGTGCTTTATTTAGCTTGGAAGTCGGAAGTTTGGTGTTTGGTGGCGCATTAATAGCAGAAGGGAAGAGGTGTTACGGTGGAGAATGGCTTATGTAATATGAGAAGAGGAATAAGCATTATTCACCGCCCAACCCCCTTCCCAAAACAAAACTTTTGGTCAGATTTTTCAGGGCTGAGTTCAAGACGCCGTTGCCACAGTCAGGTAACAGGCTGTTGTTCACGGGCGGGCGGTTTGCATTTGGATGTATGGGTATGCAAAATAAAAAATTAACATTAGTCCTAGATTAAAAGTATTGAGTTGTCACCAAAATGAATACAGTCTATCGTTCGAGCTCGAGCGTTCCGGCGACTAGCCCCCGCCAGAGCCTGAGCCACTGGAACCGCCCCCTGAGCCGCTGCCCGAGCCGGAGCTTTGGTTGGAGCTTTGGTTGGAACCTCCACCAGAGCCGCTTCCCGAACTGGAGCTTTGGTTGGAACCACCTCCAGAGCCAGAGCCGCTGGAACCGCCGCCTGAGCCTGAGCCGCTGGAACCGCCTCCAGAGCCAGAGCCGCTGGAACCGCCCCCTGAGCCGCTGCCCGAGCTGGAGCTTTGGCTGGAGCTTTGGCTGGAACCGCCTCCAGAGCCTGAGCCGCTGGAACCGCCGCCTGAGCCAGAGCCCGAGCCACCACCACTACCTCCTCCTGATCCTCCTCCAGATCCTCCTCCAGAGCCTCCCCCTGAACCGCTTCCGGAATCACCTCCAGAACCTGAGCCGGATGAGCTTCCTCCCGATCCTCCGCCAGACCCCCCAAAGACAGAATTTTTGACGCAGCTGACGAAGCTATCTCCAGAATCAGGGTTGTTGGCACACTTCTTGACATTGTCGTCCGCGAATGGCCCCAAATCCGAGATACATTGGGCCTTGTTTTGTTGCAGCTCAGCCTTGCTCTTACCGGCAAGATTCGTGCAAGATGGAGGCAGCTCAGATATGCAGATGTTTTCCAATGATCCAAAGAGGCAAGAAAAGATGTCAGTTCCCTTCGAACTTCCCACTATCTTGCTCGGGTCAAGACACGTCTCGACTTTGTTGATCTTGTACTGTTTCAGGGCAATCTTGCATTCGACGAGCTTGGGAATGAGGTCCAACCCATTGCTTTCCTTGATGGAAGCACACTCTTGGGGAAGCTTAGACAGACACTTCTTCGGCGGGTTGGAATCACAGCTGTCGCCGCCGCCGCCGCCGCTTTTCTTGGGCAGGCCAATCGAGTTGAGGAGACAGTCGATGATATTATCGCCCGAGGTAGATTTGTTGTTCAAGCACTGAAGCGCGCCGTTCACGGCGAATGGTCCCAGAGCCAGTTTACATTCGGCAATCTTGGCCAACAAATCCGCGCCGCTCGCTCCTGAAAGATTCGTGCAAGCGCTTGGTAGCTTGGAAAGGCACTTACCCTTGATGGAGTTCTTCAAGCAGCTGACGATGTTATCCCCCTTCGTCGCTGGGTTGATGCCAGCCGTCACGAGACACTTGACAATATCACCAGTCGCAAATGGCCCAAGTTCGGCCTTACAGGCCGGAATCTTGGTAATGAGTCCCAGGCCATTTGTGCCGCCCAGCTCTGTGCAAGACTGAGGCAGGTCAGTAGCGCAGACCGATGTGGTAGGGGTTGAGGAGCATGTTGACGAAGGCTTTGTGCTAGTAGGCTTGGTGGTTGTTGGCTTGTTGGTCGTCGCCGGCTGTGAGCTGGTAGCTGGCTGTGAGCTGGTAGCTGGCTGCGAACTAGAAGCTGGCTGTGAGCTGGTAACTGGCTGTGAGCTGGTAGTTGGCTGTGAGCTGGAAGCTGGCTGTGAGCTAGTCGCTGGCTGTGAGCTGGTAGCTGGCTGTGTGCTAGAAGCACCAGACGATGACGGGCCTGACGATGACGGGCCTGACGATGACGGGCCTGACGATGACGGGCCTGACGATGACGGGCCTGACGATGACGGGCCTGACGATGACGGGCTAGATAACGGCAGAGTAGTCGTTGCTGGGCCAGATGACTCAGGGCCTGACGATGCCGGGCTAGATAACGGCAGAGTAGTCGTTACTGGGCCAGACGATGACGGGCCTGACGATGACGGGCTAGATAACGGCAGAGTAGTCGTTGCTGGGCCAGACGATGACGGGCCAGACGATGACGGGCCTGACGATGACGGGCCAGACGATGACGGGCCTGACGATGACGGGCCTGACGATGACGGGCCTGACGATGACGGGCCTGACGATGACGGGCCTGACGATGACGGGCTAGATAACGGCAGAGTAGTCGTTGCTGGGCCAGATGACTCAGGGCCTGACGATGCCGGGCTAGATAACGGCAGAGTAGTCGTTACTGGGCCAGACGATGACGGGCTAGACAATGGCAGAGTAATCGTTACTGGGCCAGACGATGACGGGCTAGACGATGACGGGCCAGACGATGACGGGCCAGACGATGCCGGGCTAGACAATGGCAGAGTAATCGTTACTGGGCCAGATGACTCAGGGCTAGACGATGACGGGCCTGACGATGACGGGCCTGACGATGCCGGGCTAGACAATGGCAGAGTAGTCGTTACTGGGCCAGACGATGACGGGCCAGACGATGACGGGCCTGACGATGCCGGGCTAGACAATGGCAGAGTAATCGTTACTGGGCCAGATGACTCAGGGCTAGACGATGACGGGCCTGACGATGACGGGCTAGATAAAGGCAGAGTAGTCGTTGCTGGGCCAGATGACTCAGGGCTAGACGATAGCGGGCCAGACGATGACGGGCCAGACGATGACGGGCTAGACAATGGCTGAGTAATCGTTACTGGGCCAGACGATGACGGGCTAGATAATGGCAGAGTAGTCGTTACTGGGCCAGACGATGACGGGCCTGACGATGACGGGCCAGACGATAACGGGCCTGACGATGACGGGCCTGATGATGCCGGGCTAGATAAAGGCAGAGTAGTCGTTGCTGGGCCAGATGACTCAGGGCCTGACGATGCCGGGCTAGATAATGGCACAGTAATCGTTACTGGGCCTGACGATGACGGGCCTGACGATGCCGGGCTAGATAATGGCACAGTAGTCGTTACTGTTCCAGACGACTTAGGGCCAGATGAGTCTGGTTGAGTGGTCGTTGCTGGGCCAGACGACTTGGGGCCAGATGATGCCGGCTGAGTAGTCTTGGTGATCAATGGAGGAACCCCATTTGAATCCGTTGTCTTCCCGCGGCAAGTTACGCTGATGGCAGGCCATTCATTAGCAAAGCCACAAGCATCCATTGTACTGCGGAATGTCGCAAAACTTACCTCGAAATTGTCGAAGTATACGTATGTGTGATGGTAGTCACAGTTTGGACCCAGCCCGGCTTCGTGATAGAAATGGTATGACCATTGCAGATGATCAGGTCCGTAGGTTGTGGGCAGTGGGTTGTGAGGGAAACGGGCACTTCGGCCAAGACCTTGACCGGCTGAAGATTCAGAGTAGCGATCCCCTTGGCTGCGCCGTCAGGCATAGGCTTCGCGTCTGCCAAGAATCCATGGTTCAACGCAAGCAAGGCGGATACCACAAAAGGAGACACTGTCATCTTCACTGTTGGTCAGCCACTGAACCGGCTGGTGAAACCCAACTTTGAGGAATGCAGCGTGGGACGGAAGCCGTGAAACTGATGATCAATGAGAAGTAAGAGCACGCGGTTTGGTGAGGGACAGTCAGTACATGGTGGCACAAAGCAGGCGGTACATCCAGGAGATTTATATTCTTATATACCCATGTGGAGATGTTGATCGACGTCAACGTTCGACGTCAACGTTCAACGTCAAAGGGGCAAGCAAGCAAAGAGAGCTAGGCTCAGTGCGAAACCGTACGTCGTCGTCTCCCACCAATGGTCGACCCATCGAAGCCACCAAGATAACCTTTGGAGGACCAGTCTTGGTCTGCGAACAACGACGCCATGGAAAGAAACAAGGGGGTTTTTTCCAAGATCCAAGGCCGGAAATGGACAAACAAGGTACAGACAGACAGACTTGTATGCTCGCTCTCCTGGGAAATCAATCCACCCACCTCCACTTGTCCTCGTGCGTCGCTTGACGCCAATACAAATGCAGCATACGGCATCTCTTGTTGCTTGTACCAAACACCTGAAAACATGTTTATAGAAAAAAAAAAAAAAAAAAAAACGTGAGCGAAACGGCCGTGCTGACCTCGGCGAGCATGACATTTGTTCCGGATTTTAGTTTAGTGCGCTGTCCCGGTCCGTGTTCGGCCATGAGGCGCCTTCGGAATCGGGGCGCTACTGAAGCTCATGTGGAGTCGTGGACCGACTAACAACGTACCAAGCTTGCACTTGGCCTAGCTTGCCACACTTGTACACTTGCAACCCGAACTACCGCTAACGTGCTCTTTACGACTAAAACCCCAATTTCACAATGTTCATGTGGAATAACCTTTCCCGGCGAGCTGGAACTGGACTGGCCGAAAACGGCCATTCACTTACACGTTCTTGCACAGAACACCCGCCATCGTGGGTCAAGGACAACATGCCGGGAACAATACTGCTGCCGATCGAGTTATACTCTTTCCGTCCATTCTCTTGCTTTGCCCGCTGACTGCAGAGTCCTCATAGTCTTGTTCCGGTCATTTTGACTTTGTATCGAGCAGTCCTAGCCGTCCTCTCACTTAGTATTAGAAGGCATGGCGCCCATCGTACGGGTCTACATGTCCGATTTTCTTCATTTATTCTGTCAAAGAACGCGGCCGGTGCGTCTTCTTTCATTTCTCTCAACTTTTGGATTCTCTTCACAACGTTTGTCATGCGTCACACAACTGCGGTGGTGGTGGCTTTGCCACTACTTGCGAACACTGGCGTCTTAGCCACTGAGGACGAATGCTATGCAACAGCAACGGCAACAAATATCCTGCCAGAGATAACATCCAAAATCACAGCACCTACAGTTACTTGGGATCAAAGTTGGGGTTACACATGTGTTGTACCTACTGGGATTCCCGGAGGTGGCAACCCAGGCTCTCCTGGCAACCCAGGCTCTCCTGGTACTCCAGGTTCTCCTGGTACTCCTGGAAACCCAGGTTCTCCCGGCTCTCCTGGCAACCCAGGCTCTCCTGGTACTCCAGGTTCTCCTGGTACTCCTGAAAACCCAGGTTCTCCCGGCTCTCCTGGCAACCCAGGCTCTCCTGGCAACCCAGGCTCTCCCGGCAACCCAGGCTCTCCCGGCAACCCAGGCTCTCCTGTCAACCCATGCTCTCCTGGTACTCCAGGTTCTCCTGGTACTCCAGGTTCTCCTGGTACTCCTGGAAACCCAGGCTCTCCCGGCAACCCAGGCTCTCCCGGCAACCCATGCTCTCCTGGTACTCCAGGTTCTCCCGGCTCTCCTAGCAACCCAGGCTCTCCTGGCGCTCCCGGCAATCCAGGTTCTCCTGGAGGCAATCCAGGTTCTCCTGGCTCTCCTGGCAACCCTGGCTCTCCCGGCAACCCAGGTTCTCCTGGCTCTCCTGGTACTCCAGGTTCTCCTGGAGGCAATCCAGGTTCTCCAGGCTCTCCTGGCTCTCCTGGCTCTCCCGGCAGCCCAGGTTCTCCAGGTTCTCCTGGAGGCAACGGCGGCAATCCGGGAGGCAATCCAGGCTCTCCCGGCTCTCCTGGTACTCCAGGTTCTCCCGGAGGCAACCCTGGCTCTCCCGGCAACCCAGGTTCTCCTGGCTCTCCTGGTACTCCAGGTTCTCCTGGAGGCAACGGCGGCAATCCGGGAGGCAACCCAGGCTCTCCCGGAGGCAACCCAGGCTCTCCCGGAGGCAACCCAGGCTCTCCCGGAGGCAACCCAGGCTCTCCCGGAGGCAACCCAGGTTCTCCTGATACTCCAGGCTCTCCCGGTACTCCAGGCTC
Organism: Epichloe sibirici; assembly: GCA_022702365.1. Taxonomy (NCBI): domain Eukaryota; kingdom Fungi; phylum Ascomycota; class Sordariomycetes; order Hypocreales; family Clavicipitaceae; genus Epichloe; species Epichloe sibirici. The sequence goes on along the minus strand of JALAAE010000001.1, from coordinate 43,460 downwards.
TCCTGGAGGCAACGGTGGCCCTGGAGGTCCTCCCGGCAGCAACGGAGCGAACGGCTCAGGCCCAATCTCATGTCCAAGCACGAACGGGGGCAATGGAAGCAATGGATCTGGCAGCGGGCCAGGAGGGCCAGGAAGCGGCTCTGGGAGCGGAAGCAATGGCGCGGTTGGAGGAAGCAACGGCGAGCCTGGGAGCGGGAGCGGAAGCGGAAGCGGGAGTGGAAACGGCAATGGAAATGGAGGTTCCAGCGGAAATGGAGGTTCCAGCGGAAAGGGAGGTTCCAGTGGAAATGGAGGTGCCAGTGGAAGTCAAGGTGCCAGTGGAAATGGAGGTGCCAGTGGAAATCAAGGTGGAAGTGGAAGTGGAAGTGGCAACGGCGATGGCGATGGCAACGGCAACGGCAACGGCAACGGGAGCGCTGGTGCGAATGGAGACAACGGCGTCGTATCAGGCTCTGCAAACGCGACAGCCACTGGCGCCTTCACGGCCGCTGCATCGTCCGCGAAGTCAAGAGTTATGTTCGTCTCAAGTCTGGCGGCAGTTGTTGCGGGCGTTTTCTTTGTTCTATAGACTCTACGATGGCAAATAATTTTTTGAGTGGTAATGAATAATTTTAATGTCAACTGTATTAATTCTGTCAACCATCGTCAACCACCGATCAATCATTCTTTCCTGATTATTCGAACCGTGAAACGGAACCATCAACTTTGACCCTTGGAAGTTGGGCGTACGGATGGAGAAGGTCCATGGCCCAGCTTGCTCCATCTCTCGCAGTCCGGTCCACGATTTTATGGCCTCTTTGACTCGGAGTTTGTCTTTACTCTGTACGGACGGGGTTATGTTATTACTCAGATAGATACAGACATGGAAGCCACCTGGTGTAAAGGCATGTCGTTAGCGGCTCGAACAATCCAGTTTTGTATTGGCAAATGAACATGGAAAACAATGGGCTACCGGAACCGGCGAGGGAGAAACAAAATCTCATACTCGGTACAGAAGATGGCCCCATCTTTCTCACTTGTTGCAGATCTCACTCGCATGTTGTGTGTTAATAGTTTCTCCCGACAAACAGTCTCCACGATAACACACCTCGGGTCTCACGGCCGCCGCCGCCGTTCCGTATTTGGACTGGCGTGTTTGGTGACAGCTTCAACTAGCTTTTAATGTTGACGGGCCGACTCTGGAGCTACGCTTTTTAGGGAACGCAACCGTGGAATATCGTCTGATCCCACTGTACGGAGTAGATTGGCAGATTCCACAAGCCCGTGGCGTGACCGCATCTGTCCCTCAACCGACCATGACCAACAAGTCTAAATATCTCATATTCTGGGCAAGCCACACGATTTGGTTTCGATGACAGCGATTTGGGATCCAGGGCAACTACCTACCACTTTAGTCCGTGTCTCCTCATCGAGATGGCTGCGAAAACAACGGCGTCGCTCAAAGAAATAATTCCCGCAGCTCTACTCTACTACTCGGTACATGCCAAGGTTTCTCCATGCCACCACGACAGGAAAATCAATGGCTTTCCCAGTTGTGCTCGTCAATTCGCATGCATATGCGTGCATGTGCATGGCTGTTCACCACTACGTCAGAGGCTGTCCTCGTCCAGCTAGCATCAGCTAGCCCGACTAGCATCACAGCGGATTGATCAGCCTTATCCGGATTGGAACAAGCAGTCTACCGCTTCAGGCTGGCATCTGGGATGGAGAGGAATTACGCGCGCGCACGGATGTAAGCTTAATTAGACAGACCTGTCGGACTACCATGGCAACCATTCTCGCGAAAACGGCTGGCGTCCGGCGTGCGCATCATTAGTTGAGAAGTGAAATTCACTACACGTCTCGCCCGCCTCGTCTTCAACCCTCAATACTTTTTTTGGTCGTGGTCAATCTACTGGAAATAGCCACTTGGGACAGTTGGATTTGTGTATCTCTCTGTCACTGGGTCATCCTCATCGACAGGACAAGCGCAAGTTTGCCGGGTGCAAAAAAAAAAAAAGATGCTCTCCAAATTCTTCAAGTCCGTCCAGCCCCTGCTGTTGGCTGCCACGACCCTCACAGCAATTGTCAATGGCGAGGAGCATGAAGTCGGTCCCAGGCTAGGTGCCGTGGCCTCCGAGAGCAGCATATGCAGCAGAATTGGCACACGACTCTTGGAAGATGGGGGGAACGCCGTGGACGCCATCGTGGGCACCGCCTTCTGCGTGGGCACCGTCGCCATGTATCATTCTGGCATCGGTGGCGGCGGCTTCATGCTGCTGAGGGCGGCCAACGGATCCTACGAGTTTATCGACTTCCGCGAGACGGCACCGGCTGCGGCGTTTGAAGATATGTATGAGGGCAATGTCAATGCCAGTATGTACGGGGGCTTGGCCAGGTAGGAGTTTTCTGCGGGAGTCCATACGAAAATAACCCGGGACACGACATGTGTTGAAGATGATTATCTGGCGCTAATTTGTTCTTGTTGGTTTCGCAACATCAGCGCGGTGCCAGGCGAGCTCCGAGCCACAGAGTACATTCACAAGAATTATGGAAAGCTCAAATGGGCCGATACCATTGCGCCTTCCATCAAACTTGCTCGATGGGGGTTCCCGGTGACTGAGGATTTAGTCAGGTATGTGACCGCTCAAGGCCATCACTCCTCGTATGATACAACGATTGCTGACGATGATGCCCAACCTGTTTATCGCATGCCATGTGCAGGTACATGGATACAGTCTCGCCGAACAAATTCCTGACAGAAGATCCCGCATGGGCGCTAGACTTTGCGCCACACGGGCGTCGCGTGAGACTGGGTGAGACAATGACGCGCAAGCGATTTGCAAACACGCTTGAAACGATTGCAACTGAAGGCGTGGACGCTTTTTACACTGGCGCCATGGCCAAAGCGACGATTGCCGCGCTCAAGAAGGCCAATGGAACCATGACCCTGGATGACCTCAAGAATTACACCATCGTTCATCGGCAACCCATCGACATTCAGTATCGAGGCTACAAGCTGACTAGTACGAATGCGCCATCCAGCGGCAGCGTTGCACTCAGTGCTCTGAACACGCTCAACGGATATGACGAGTTCCAAGAGCCGAGTCGTTCCAACTCATCTACGCACTTGATGGTGGAAGCCATCAAGTGGGCGTACAGCCAGCGGGCAGAACTCGCCGATCCGTCCTTCGTCTCGGGAATGGACGCCTATACCAAGAGCATGGTCTCGCCCGAGACGGGTGCGGAGATGCGTTCCAAGATCTCTGGCGAAGGAACCTTCAACCTGTCTTACTATGACCCCAAGGGTCTCGAATCCCTGGAAACGCCCGGAACCTCCCACATGGTTTCCGCCGATGCATCAGGATTGTCCGTCTCCATGACCACGACTGTAAACCTGCTCTTCGGCTCCCACCTCATGGTTCCGGAAACCGGCATCATTATGAACAACCAGATGAACGACTTTAGCATCCCCGGTGAATCCAACGCATTCGGGTACATTCCGAGTGAGGCCAACTTTGTCAAGCCTGGGAAGCGGCCCTTGTCGTCCATTTCGCCCATCATTGCAGAGACGCCCGACGGCAAGCTTTTCTTCTCCATTGGCTGCGCGGGCGGCAGCCGCATCACCACGGCCAATATCCAAAATGCCATCCACCTCATTGATGGTAACATGACTATTGCTGAAGCCATCAAAGAGCCCAGACTGCATGACCAGTTGGTGCCGACGACTGTGACGTTTGAGTACGCGTACAGCAATGAAACCGTCTCGTACTTGAAGTCGCTGCGTCATAACGCTACTTGGGTGGCACCAGGCGAGAGCACGGCTCAAGGATTGCGGTGGTTGTCCAACGGGACGTTTGAGGCTGCTGGCGAGCCGAGACAGAGAAACTCCGGTGGTTTTGCAGTCTAGTGTACGAGTAATTCCCACGTCCCTCTTTTTATCTTGATTCGATACTTTCGTCGTATGTATATATAGAGAGAGAGAGAGAGAGAGAGAGAGAGAGAGCAAAGACGGGCATGATGAGTGTTTACATCAACTGGGAGTAGAACGGTAATATATATATGAAAAAGAGATCCATATAGCAAATGACCATGCAAACAATTCACCAGCTAAATAGTCGGGGCATCATCTGTGGCAGGCACACGCACTACAGCGACTGTTAAAACGATTACTGGTGAGTAATGAGGTTTCCGGAGCGCAGTCAGTCAAGTGCTTACTTCGAACGGTTCATGGGGGTCATCTGGCCAATGATAGATACAGTCCCGGCTTCTTCCCTTGCCCAAGAGTAGGAAAGCTCACGTATGGCCGTCGGCTTCTGTATCCCTCTCTGCTTCACGAAGGAGACGTACAAGAAGGTCATGCTGAGAAGGGGGTCAATCCGCCTTGGTCTAGACACGTCTTCGCAGCAGACGTCTCCTGGTCGCGCATTCCGCTGCTTTGCTACAGCAAGTGACGGGATGCTCATCCTTCAGATGTCAGATGAGAATGGTGTCGAGGATCCTCTACCATCAGAGCACCGACTTGTCGGCGCCATGTTGGGGCAACCATGTTCGTGATGGACGCGTACGGAGCCCATGTACGCGGCGTCTGCTTCGGGCGGCCATGACGGTGAGTTGCCATCTTCTTCTCATTGCGGCGTTTCCGTGGTTGGCGTTGGCTCTGCAGATGTACTGGGCAACGAGCTTGCTGGGCTTCATCACGGTGGCCATGGCTCCGATTCCGTGGTGTTTTTGATGGAACTCGTCGTTGAACCGCCATTGCCAAGCCTCAGGCCTGTCAGCAGCTGTCAGCGGCTGTCATTGGCCACATGACGGAGAGTCGGCGGGCCACGGCGGCTGGCCAGTGGCGGGCGTAGCGGGCGTAGTGAGCAGTCAGGGGGCCTCAGTACCTCTCTCAGTGGGGTGGCACGGTGGTTTCCAGCAGTGTAATTGTATGTATATACTCCGTACAGTTGTACATACATACATAATTATGTCGGGGGCAAATTCGAAAAGTACAGATCGCACAACTCGGCCCGACCACAAGATAAGATTGCTTCCTGTTCCGTCGAATCGCTTCTTCCTCTCTTGACGGCTTCCTTTTTCCCCAATGACAACGGCCGCGCAGCCTGGCCCTTCGATTCCATTCCCTACACCAATTGCTTCTGCTGCTGCGCTGCATCTGTTTTGTATTCTTCTAATAGACCGTTCGTCTTCGTCTCAGGCCTGAACGAGCTTCGTGCGTCGCCCCTCCTTCCCGGTTCGCGCGAGAACTGCGAGTGACGGACGCTCTCAACGTCGTCATCTGCACCATGGCGCCCTTGGTCGACAATCCTCAAATCAAGGAGGCCGAACTGCTACGGCCGCTGCCCTTCCACTTCCATGCCTACATCTGGCCCTTTGCCATCGTCTGGCCCATCTTCCTGCGATACTACCTTACTCCCGACCTCTACGAGAAGCACATCGGCGCCCCAGAATGGACCTTCGTCTGGTGTGGTGTCATCATCACATTGCAGTCGCTCGTCTGGCTAAGCACCCATTGGAGTGTTGCTCTTGATGCGCGCTTCAGGGCAGCCAAGGTGAAATCTGTTGATGAGGCCCAGCTGATCAAAGTACTCCCTGTTGCAAACGCTGGTTCTGGCGAAATTTGCAAGATTGTGCGCGACAAGGTAAGCCATCGTCGTCCATATTCGCAGCTCCTCCTCTTCAAATTTGACTGACACGAGCGCAACCTCCAACAACAGACCGGGGGTCAGGTCAACACATCTTTCCTCTTCCAGAAGCGCCGATTTCTCTACAACCCGGAAACCAAGTCTTTCGCTGCCCTTCGATATGACATTGATGTTGAGCCCAAGCCCACCATCGGTCACTTCCAGTCCTCAAGGGGTCTGGAAAAGCAGTCTGAAATCACCCGAATCGAGCAACACTACGGTGCCAATACTTTCGATATCCCCGTTCCCACCTTTACCGAGCTCTTCAAGGAGCATGCCGTCGCGCCCTTCTTCGTTTTCCAGATCTTCTGCGTCGGGCTTTGGCTTCTCGATGAATACTGGTATTATTCGCTCTTCACACTCTTCATGTTGGTTGCCTTCGAAAGCACCGTTGTTTGGCAACGTCAGCGCACACTCACCGAATTCCGTGGCATGAGCATCAAGCCTTACGATATTTGGGTTTTCCGCCTCGGCAAATGGACCGAGATCCAGACAAACCACCTTCTCCCTGGCGACCTGGTATCTGTTGCACGAACCAAGGAAGACAGCGGCGTTGCGTGCGACATGCTTTTGGTCGAGGGAACCGCAATTGTCAATGAAGCCATGCTTTCCGGGGAGAGCACCCCTCTTCTAAAGGACTCCATTCAGTTGCGTCCCTCGGATGCTGTGCTCGACACCGAAGGTCTCGACAAGAATGCTTTCCTATGGGGCGGTACCAAGGTTCTTCAGATCACCCACGGTAATCCAGAGCAGGAAAATTCCAAGTTGCTGTCGGGTGTTCCCCCTCCGCCTGATAACGGAGCCATGGCCGTTGTGACAAAGACTGGATTCGAGACGTCTCAGGGAAGTCTTGTTCGCACCATGATCTACTCTACCGAGCGCGTCTCGGCAAACAACTTCGAGGCCCTTCTCTTCATCCTATTCCTCCTCATCTTCGCAGTTGCTGCTTCGTGGTACGTTTGGGATGAGGGTGTCCGCAGGGATCGCAAGCGCTCCAAGCTTCTGCTTGACTGCATCTTGATTGTCACCAGTGTCGTCCCGCCAGAATTGCCCATGGAGCTGAGTCTTGCCGTCAATACCAGTTTGGCCGCGCTTTCCAAGCTAGCCATCTTCTGCACCGAGCCATTCAGAATTCCTTATGGTGGTCGCATTGATATTGCTTGTTTCGACAAGACCGGCACTCTCACTGGCGAGGACTTGGTTGTCGAGGGCATCGCTGGGCTCGGTCTGGCCGATTCGGATATCAGGGACAAAAAGGAAGCTGACGGAGCTCACTCCACCATGGTTCCGGTCACCGAGGCTGGTATTGAGACTCAGCTTGTTTTGGCCACTGCTCATGCGTTGGTGAAGCTAGATGAAGGCGAGATTGTCGGTGACCCAATGGAAAAGGCTACTCTCACTTCTCTCGGTTGGGGACTCGGTCGCAATGATGTCTTGGCCAGCAAGAACAAGAACAACAACGGCACGCAAGGTTCCGTTCAAATCAAGCGTCGTTTCCAGTTTTCTTCGGCTCTCAAGCGTCAAAGCTCTGTTGCTATGGTAAATGGAATCTCGAAAACCGGAAAGAAAGTCCGAGGTACCTTTGTCGGCGTCAAGGGTGCTCCCGAGACGATAATGAAGATGCTTGTTGATGTCCCAGCTGATTACGAGGAGACATTCAAGTACTTCACGCGCAAGGGATCTCGTGTTCTGGCTCTGGCTTACAAGCAGCTGACTGTCGACTCTGAACTTGGTTCTGGTAAAATCAATGATCTGAAACGTGAGAAGGTCGAGGCCGATCTCACTTTTGCTGGCTTTCTGGTTCTCCACTGCCCTCTGAAGGACGATGCCAAGGAGGCCGTCCAGATGTTGAATGAGAGCAGTCATCGTGTTGTCATGATCACCGGTGACAATCCTCTCACTGCCGTTCACGTTGCTCGGGAGGTCGAAATTGTTGACCGAGATGTCTTGATTCTGGATGCCCCTGAGGATAATGTTGGTGGGAAGAAGCTCATATGGAAGAGTGTGGATGATAAGATCAGCATCTCGGTCGATCCCACTAAGCCTATCGACTCTCAGATTCTGAAGACCAAAGATCTCTGTGTCACCGGGTATGCTCTCGCTCAATTCAAAGATCAAGCTGGTTGGAACTCGTTGCTGCGTCATACTTGGGTGTATGCTCGAGTTTCCCCCAAGCAGAAAGAGGATATCCTGTTGGGTCTCAAAGACATGGGCTACTACACCCTCATGGCAGGTGATGGCACAAACGACGTCGGCGCCCTCAAGCAGGCTCATATTGGTGTGGCCCTGCTCAACGGTACCAAGGAAGACTTGGCTCGCATCGCTGAACACGCTAGAAACACCAAAATGAAGGAAGTGTACCAAAAGCAATGCGATCTGATGAAGCGGTTCAACCAGCCATCCCCTCCTGTCCCTGTCATGATTGCCCATCTATACCCCCCTGGCCCCACGAACCCCAACTACGTGAAGGCCGCTGAACGCGAAGCTAGGAACAAAAATATGACGATGGAAGAATACATCAAGGCACAGGGCCACCCCACCGAGACTATCGTATCACCCGGCGCACAAAGTCTTGTCAGTTCCGAAAACAACCGACAAGCTGAAGCTCAAAAGAAAGCCGCAGGCCTTGCTGACAAGCTCGCGAATGGGATGCTCGAGGCCGAGCTCGGTGACGACGAACCTCCGACGCTGAAGTTGGGTGATGCCTCGGTCGCTGCTCCCTTCACATCCAAGCTTCGAGACGTGATTGCCATCCCCAACATCATTCGCCAAGGTCGTTGTACTCTCGTCGCCACCATTCAGATGTACAAAATTCTCGCATTGAACTGCTTGATCAGCGCCTACTCCCTGTCTGTTTTATATCTCGAAGGCATCAAGTTTGGTGACACTCAGTACACCATCAGCGGTATGCTCATGTCTGTCTGCTTCCTCAGCCTTTCCCGCGCCAAGGTTGTGGAAGGCTTGAGCAAGGAACGCCCCCAGCCCAACATCTTCAACATTTACATCATTGGCTCTATTCTCGGACAGTTTGCCGTTCACATTGTCACGCTCGTCTACATCGCCCGCCTTTCTGAGAAGATTGAACCGTATGTCCATCCCCGAGCCAATTCTTGGCGTCTCTTTTTTTTTTTTTTTTTTTTTTCAATGGACCATTCATTATTAACATGTCTTCTTTGTTTCCAGCCGCTCTGGTCTCGTCGACCTAGAAGCCGAGTTTGAGCCCTCGCTCCTCAACTCAGCCATCTACCTTCTCCAACTCATCCAACAGGTTTCCACCTTCGCAATCAACTACCAAGGCCGACCCTTTCGTGAATCGCTCTCCGAGAACAAGGCTATGTTCTATGGCATCGTCGGCGTCTCCGGACTCGCCTTTGTCTGCGCCCTCGAACTCGTTCCCGAAATCAACGAGGGCATGAAACTAGTCAAGTTCACCGAGGAATTCAAGACCAAGATGGCACTGTGCATGGCCCTCGACTACATCGTCTGCTTTGTCATTGAAAAGGGTCTCAAGGCCACATTCAGCGATTACCAAGCTCGTGATATCGCGGAGCGTCGCCCCGATCAGCTCGAGAGGGAGAACGCCCGTAAACAGATGGAGGCAGAGAAGAAGGCTGCTGCGGACGAGCAAAAGAGACTGGACAAGGTGGCCGAGTTTGAGCGCCAGGTGGCCGAGAGGAGAAGAAAGCTCGAGGAATGGCGATCCGGTCGTCGGGCGCAGTAGAAGAGTGCATTTCTCGGGACGTGTGCTGATTGCGTAAGGTGAATGTTTTTTTTTTTTTTTTTCCACGATCGGTGGAAGGGGATGCAGCCCTTGTGCGGCCAAAAAAGAAGAGGACGTTTAGACGAGTAGAGGTAGAGGCAGATGTCGAGGTGTTGAAGATAACAAGGGCCGACTGAGTGAGGAGTTGTCTGTCTATTTGCCCTCGGGGCACAAAAGCATGTAGCATACGATATACTTATATTAATTCTCCTTTACACTTAAGTGGATCCAGGAGAGCCAAGTATAGCATTGTCGGGGACAGAAAAAGCATTGTTAATTGTCATGACGGAATCTAAACCGTTTCTCCCGGTCTTGTCGGTAAACATCTACAAGCATCACTGGACAGGTTGGCTGAAATTAGGCTACTATTATTTTACAAGAGACTCAATTAGTCTATGGCTTTTCGAGAAAACGCGAAAAATATGTCGTGCTTCTCTTTTCAGTTTAGCCATTTTTGGGCATCACGCAGCCACGGATGGTATTGAGTAACTCTTCCCATACCAAGTCCCCGAGTCCGCCTTTTGTCTTCATTTTGTACATCATGCGCCTCGTCTAACCAAACTGCTTCCTTTAGCACTAGGTAATGAACAAGGCATGCGGCCCACGGGTGTGCATTTATTTGCCGGGGTTCTGGGCAACAAAAGCAACACCCTTCTCAATGTTCTTCTTGAGATCGCCCAGGCAGGCCTCGACGAGCTTCTGCTCGTTGGCGTCGATCTTGCCGAGTGGCAGGATCTTCTCGACACCGTTGGGGCCAAGCTCAACCGGGCTGGAGAAGAATTCAATGCCCTGGTCCTTGTACAGAGGGGAGTCGACGAAAGTAGGCTCGACAATGCCCTTCTCGCCAGCAGCAGCACGGAGGAGAGAGTCAGCCATGCGGGCACCAGCCATGGCCATGGAAAGAGTAGCGGAACCGGCTCCGTCCTTGGCCTTGACGACCTCGTCACCACCAAACTGGACTCGCTTGACGAGCTCAGCGTTGGAGCTCAGATCGGGGTGGCGGCTCTGGCTGAAGAGAGGGACGATGGTGACGCCGGAGTGCCCGCCGACGACGGTGATCTTCTCGTCCTTGGGGTCAGTCTTCTTGATCTCGGAAACGAAGCGGCTGGCGCGGACAACGTCCAGGGTGGTGACGCCGAAGAGGGTCTTTGGGTTGTAGACACCACGGGCCTTGAAGACTTCGGCGCAGATGGGAACGGTCGAGTTGACGGGGTTGGAGATGATGAGAAGCTTGGCCTCGGGGGCGGACTCAGCAACGGCCTTGGCGAGATCGCGGACAATGGAGGCGTTGGTGTTGAACAGGTCGTCACGGGTCATGCCGGGCTTTCGGGGGACACCGGCAGGGATGAGGACGATGTCGGCGCCCTTGACGCAAGAAGCGAGACCACTGGCAGTGGGCTCATAGCCAGTGACAGTGGACTTGGTGTTGATATGAGACAAGTCAGCGGCGACACCTATTTGTAGAGGAGATTCTTGGTTAGCTCGGTGTCCGAAGCAGTGAGTGGTACGGACGAATGGGAGTTTGGTGCATGCGGGTGAGGAAATTGGCAAACTATTTGGCTGGGAAACGGAGTGACAATTGCTGAAGAGGAGTCGCTCAACGTACCAGGTCCGCCACGGATATCGTACAGTGCAAGATCGGTAACCTTGGGGTTAAGCTTCATGAGCAAAGAGAGAGGCTGGCCAATGCCGCCGGCGGCACCCAGGACAGCAACCTTGGAAAGCTATGGCGGACAGGTCGTGTTAGCAAGGCTTGGACGCGGACAACGACCTTGTTGACCTGTCGATTGGCAAATGTCAACTTACGTCACGGGCTGAGGCGGAAAAGGCCCTGCGCTGGATTCTAGAGGCCAACATGATGACTTGTGGATTATGTGAGCGGAGAGTCGCGATGCCGCAGGAAAGAGGCAATAAATGGGATGGAGGTGACGGGGGAAAAATCCCAAGACAGCGGGAGAAACAGGAAGGAAGCAAGGTGTGTGCTTGTCCCCAATCGGGTATAGCTCGGCATTTCCCGGGCGGATGGCAGACATGTGTCCGGGGGGGGGGCTTGTACGAGAAAATTAAGGATTCATGCCGGGTCGTCAGTCGAGACGATTGAACATTATGAAGGCGCAATGAGAGTCCGATTGCTTTTGGGTCGGTGCCGTGAGTCACCTTCATCAGCAGTTCCTCACTATACAGATGGGACACTGAGTTTTGGATGCTCCAGCTTGTGTAAAGCTACCCTCCATGTTGTAATTTTGTTGGTCTGAGCAGCAGAATCGTGGAAACCATCTCTACGTAGATCAACCGACTAGCGTACAAATCCCTGTGTCCACCAACCTGGCTCGAAGAAAGACCAAGACAACCACAAAGGGTACGACACAAGCAAGAGTAAACATGTCCTGTTTAAACATTCCACCACAGCCTGTTGACCAATTCGCATTTCATGTTGAAAGGTGCAGAAGTCGGTCTGATTCACCGGCTCTAGGGTAGCTGTGCTTGTCAATCATCCTTGCCCACTGCAACATGTATTTTTTAGTTTTAGTGCCCCGCCAATCCAATGGATCGATCATCCGATGGTAGTGATCTCATCATCACTCTATGTAGATGCAACATCGAATGAATGATGGAAACGACCAAACCTCTACATCGTTCTCACGCTTTCTGATTCCCCACAGCAACATGTCTCTTGCCCAACTCTCCCAGCTCCTCCCGCTTCCGGAGGAGGACCTCCAGCAAATTTTACAGTACGCCTCGACACTTTCAAAATCGGAAGCTGCCGAGCATTTCAACAACTTTCTTGGTGATTCACCTTTAGCAGTAGACTTCATCGCGTCGTTCAATTCACACAGGAAAGCGCCATCTGGTCCACAACCGTCGTCTCCAGCTGTTGACAATCCAGCAGCTTCAACCTCAGACGCCATCGGCACGGTGCCCAAGCCAAAGCGAGGCCCAAAGAAGAAGAAAACAGAGATCCATGTACCGCAAGCCAGAAAGCTGGAAGTGTTTGCTGGGCCAGCCAGCAAAGCTTACAGCAAGAAAGACCAGAACTTGGAATACATACCGCAACGTGCCAGTGCACCGAGCAGCAACCATGCATCCAGATCAGCGACGCCGCCTGTCCAGCAACCTCAACCGAAGCAGCATGCGTCTTCTGCTGGCTTCCTGATATCGGACCACCTACCGTCCAAGGCCAAGGCCAAGTCAAATCCGACCTCAAGGGCGTCGACACCAAAGCCGGCCACGAGCAACAGCGCAACGGTATCGATAGCCGGAGGAACACCCATGGCTGGCCAGTCTACGGCTCTTGCAGATTTGGACGCCGCCATCCGAGCGCTGGAAATCACAACAAATCCTACGTTGGAGAGCGGGAAGAGAAAGAAGTGCAATTGCGTAGCAACTAGACATCCACTCCAAGGAGCAGCGCCAAATTGTCTGTCCTGCGGCAAGGTCATTTGCATGAAAGAAGGCCTAGGGCCTTGCACTTTCTGCGGCTCGCCCCTACTGAGTTCCCAAGAGGTTCAAGTCATGGTTCGAGAGTTAAAGGATGAGCGAGGCCGGGAGAAGATGGCAGTCAACGCGTCACAACACCGCAGAGCCGAGGTTGCTAAGAAGCCGGCCCCGTTCTCACAACCCCGAGGCGGCGCGGACGAGTCTGACAGCGGGCCACTCGCCGAGGCGGCTGCGAAGGCTCGAGAACATCGCGACAAGCTGCTGAATTTCCAAGCACAGAATGCGAAGCGTACAACGGTACGCGATGAAGCCGCAGATTTTGATGTCAGTGGTGCAATGACTGGTTCGGGAAGCATGTGGGCCAGCCCCGAGGAGCGTGCAAAGGAACTCAAGCGTCAACAGAAGCTCATGCGTGAGATGGAGTGGAATGCACAACCGGACTACGAGAAGCGACGACAAGTTGTCAGCATCGATCTTGTGAGAGGCCGAGTTGTTAGGAAGATGGCTGCCATGGAAAGACCAGCTACTCCCGAAGACGAAGTCGACAGCGACGCGGACCAAGAGGTGCTCGGGGAAACTTCAGGCGATGCGAGCGAGCCATTTCGCAAGGGAGGAGGAGCTTTCAGTAGTAATCCATTGCTGGGCTCCCTCATGCGACCTGTCTTCGAAGCCAAAGGCAAGGACAAGGACATGAATGGTGCTAGGAGTCGAGAAGAACGAAGACAGGGCTGGAGACGAGTACAAGATGATTTGGACGACAACGAGGACGTGATTCTTGATGGTGGTGTTTACGGCCATATGAGGAATACAGAGACTGGGCGGTAAACTCAACCGGGATGAAAGACGTCGCCACCGTGGGACAAGATGTCCAAAATCCTGCAGAGAAAATACAAGGGACCTCACAGCGAATCCCAAGCAATTCTTCAAGTCATTCCCAGCTAGTAATAATAATACGTTGTGATGATATCGATCAAGTTGTCTTTGGTAGCAGCCAAGATGTCACGATGTAGATCTATTGTGATGTGCGTCCACCACACCTGTTGGTAGTCACGTGATGACGCGTTCTGTTGGTGAATCGTTGAAACACCCCCGGACCCTGCCCAGAGCCGGGTGCCCCGGACACAAGGCAAGGAGCAAATGACGGGGCATGCCTTTATTTGTTCAAGCCTGTTGGAGCCAGACAAAAAGCTCCAAAACACGCTTGCTCTACTAGAAAGTACATGTATATCTGTCCTACTATCAAATATCACCTTGTTATTGTCCTGCCGCTCAGTGGAGTTGGCAAAACCAGCGTCGCTACTCGTAACGTCGTTGAGCGGGGCGGGGCACATTCTGCACAAAGCCTCGAAAACAAGAAAACAATGAGAGACAGCCTCAGACAGGACCCTGCACGGAGCCAGATCCCCAGGTCTCACTCAGTATTGCGTGATGGAGCCGATGGAGAGGGAGATGGTCCCGTTTTTGACAAGGACAACCGTGGAAGTCGATTGGATTGCACGTATTACGTAGCTACATACGTAGTTTGGATGGACGCTTGTTGAATACATGATACATACATACTCCGTGTGTACACACACCAACTCACTGTACATACAACAGACTATGTACAACAGATTAAATTATAACAGATTGAGGACCCTGGAACCTGACCCCTGTGCCCTGGAGCCGGCAGACAATGGCCCAATTTCCAGTGCGTAGCGATAAATAGATAATAGCGACCCACATATTTATTCCACCGTTTCTCGAGTGAGTAACTCGTTTAGACAGTCTGCCCAGTGCCAGGTGGCGCGGTGCGGTGCGGTGCATTGTGCATTGTGCATGGCTTGTCGCGACCAGACCAGACCGCGTAACCATGCAGGAAGGCCCGTCCCCGAATTTTGAATGTCCGCATGTCTGCATGTCTGCATGTCTGCATGCAAAGCAGGCTCCCGCTCTGCTCTTCATCATTGACATCGACATCATCGGCGAACCCCTTGGCCCATTCTTGCGACATTCGTCTTCTGGCCATACTGGCTGATTTGATCCTTCCTCGCTCTCCTGCGGATAACCAGCGAGACCGAGGCTGCTGCCCCTGCACCACCCGCCAACACCACACAGACGACCGGATCCAACAGGTCACGGCGGCTCCATGTTGGCACCGTGGTGATATATTCCAAACTTTCGCCCATCGCCAGGAGCTCTTCGTCGGCGTCGGCCGTGGTCGTTCGCGTTGCGCATTGCGCATTGCGTTTGCGTTTGAGCGCGACCACAATTCCCCTCGAGGCAGGGTCGTGCCGTTGAGACGTTGTGGACATTATTCGTTGATTCAACAACGCATCGTCCCGTCGCGCGACGAGGGACTTGAACGACCTCCTCTTCTGACACAACAACGTACATATAACCCAGTCGAACCTAGTCAGTTGGAGTTGCAGCATCATCAGGAGAACATGGGTCAAGAGAGCGGCACCAGCTCCTCCCGGGGCCGGGGCCAGAGCCAGAGCCAGAGCCAGAGCCAGAGCCAGCCTCAATCTATATGCAATTCGCAAACGTCTCACATAACATCTACCCCAGACCAGGTCGTCACGCCGCCAGCCAGTGATACCAGCGGCGGCATGGACGGTCCCAGCACGGCTGATGCAGCTGCCATGTTGAAACAGAGATACACCTCTGCGAGACTTATACCAACAACTTCTGACGCAGCCTCTCGCCATGGCCATCTGCATCATCTATCTGCAGTTGCCGCTGCTCAGGATAGGCTCAATCTCGATCCCTGTGGCTATTCCAGGAAGAGAATGGCTGGTGGAGAGGTCAAGGACCGTCGCGTTGGGAGCATGAGTCCGGTAAAAGGACATTCCCGAACGACGAGTGCCGTCAGCGTTGCTTCAACGACCGGAAGCAGCACTATTGGTGAGGTAGCCAAGAACCCCAAAAACCCCAGGAACCCCAGGAACCCGCTGGATGTTTTCAGTCCACTTCTCCCACAACACCTCATTTGGACATGATCGCTCACATGATACTACAGCTATCCGCCGAACTGCGAACACGACTATCATACGCCATGGTCAAGGTGAATCATGGCTGGCAAGGCCGATCTTTGGATGAGGTTGAGGGTTTAGCATCGCAAGCTGCTTCTCCAACCTCAAGTACGTCTACGCTTCATCGTAGAAACGCATCATTGGCCAGTCCGCGACTACCTCCTATTGGCGCACCGTCGTCACAGGTGTACTGTGTCAACGAACCAACCATGTTGAGACGGAACTCCAAATCTCCCCCCCCATCATCATCATCATCATCATCATTTTCCAACAGGTTCTCCAACAAGCCTGCACTTGCTCCCCCTGTCACCATCCAGCCGTCTATACCAATGTCGGCGCCCAGGTCAAACCCACGACGCAATTCGAACCCTCGTTCCACGCCAACGAGGCTGTCTCACTCCCATTCGGCCTCCTCATCAGCATACTCTACCCCCATCAGCATTGGGTATCCTCAAACCCAGAGCAACCAGAGCAACCAGAGCAACCAGAGCACCCAGAGCACCCAGAGCAACGTGGAGCCCATTGTACACTCACCGCACAAGAATGTGCGGGAACAAGACGCCATTGAGACGTTGCTATTCATGAGCAGCCCCGGAAACTCGGCCAACTTGAAACACTCGTTCTCATCATCAGCTTCACCAGGATCACAACCCAACGGATTTCCTCCTCGAAGCGTCGGGGACCGGCATGCGCTTCCCTCGTCCGGATCACGGCGGGGCTTACCGTCAAACAGGCCGCCTTTGCCAGCCAAAAAGGTTGGGCTCGACCAGTCGCCCGGAATGCCACCCCCCCAACACTCACCAATGGACCTCGATTCTCCCCAACAGCAGCAATATCATACGCCGAACAGAGCAGCAGCCAAACGGCATGCCCCGGGCCATCATAGAAGCGCGTTATCGCTGCCAAGCGGCCTCGGCCTCGGCAACGGTACGAGCAGGAAAATCTTGCGGGACGAAGACATTGAGCGCATGTTGGATCGTGCAGGCGCCGAGCAGGGAGATAGCTCTGACGACGAAGAAATTCAATTGCCTCCAGGACGCAACGGCCTGGCACGCGTCATGGGCGCCTAGCGCTTCCTTGTGCAAGTTGGTTTGTTTTCTGTTTGAGGGCGGACAGGACGCCACTACCAAGATTGCTATCAGCGTCAAAGACCAGCGACAACGCGACTGGTTCTCACGAAATTTTTACGACTTGCTCCAGGTTCAAACAGGTCCGTCAGTCGTGTCGGAAGAAGCATTTCATCATATTCTCATCATGGCATTTTTTTTTTCTGATTCTCATCTTGTTCACTTTTTGCTATTCACAACACATTTATCGATCCAAGACGGCTTTGATGGAGGCGATTTATGGACCGGCAAGCCGGGTAGTTCTTATGGTGCCGAGGGGGGTCTTGGGGGGTTTTTTTTTTTTTTTTCCTTTTTGCCTTTTTCCTTTCCAACTGATCTTTTCCAAGAGCATTATATTCATTCTTGTGGGAGTTTACCGCAATAACTGCATTGACGAATGTTTTTTGTATGCAAAGTATGAAGACAGACGTATCGTATTTTTGAATATGGAGCCTTTGTACCCTTTGCCTCACATTGCAAGCTACGTCGCGTCCATCCGGTGTGTAAGTGCACCTTTGTATACTGATTGATACGTCTTGGATGATGGATATTGCTTTCACTTTCAGAAAGGATGGATGGATGGATGGATGGATGGATGGAACGAAACGTAGTCCTTGTTAATAAACAGAGACCCCATCACACTCCATGATGTATCCCTGGAACAATGATACTATATCGGAAAAACAGTCCGGCCATGCGCGCGCAAATGCTCGTGGTGTCCTCGTCTTGAAAACCAACTTCCTACCCCATCTCGCCGAGACACCCGTCTTCTCGACGAGGGGGCTTGAAATACTCGGACAGTCGTCGTCCCAGGGTCCTAGGCTGTCTCCTGGCCGGCAGCGGCGCAACAGTATCCTCGCCCGCGCCCGCGCCCGCGCCCACGCCCTCGGCCTCGGCCTCACCTTCACCACGGCCCAGGCTGCTCCTCGACCCGGTGGAGTAATACGCGCTGTCTCGATGGGCGGCGGGCCGCGCGGCAGTGCCGCCGTTCGAGTGGCACCACTCGCGGCCCGACTCTTGCCTCCTCGCACTCGCACGAGCAGCGCGCTCGTTGACCTCTGCCTGGGCCAGGAACGCAGCATAGTCTGTTGACGGGGCGTCGTGACCGCTCTGGATTCCCGTTCCCTTCCGAGGAGGAGGAGGAGGAGGAGGAGGAGGAGGAAAAGCAGCGTCGGCCTGGTCATGCGACGCCTCGGTAGGGTGAGAGTGAGAAAGGGTGTAGTTGGAGGCGGCGGTGTGCCTGCCCTCGCGGTTGGAGCGCCTGCAGGCCGGGGACGAGGGCCGCGTGCCGTGCGCGTGGCATCTGTCCTCGTGCCCGCCGTCGTCGTCGTCTTCCTTGTCGTCTTGACCATCCGCCGACTCGTCTCTCTCCTCTATCCGGATCGGCGACAGCGGCGAGGCGGTGCGGGCAAAACTGGCGGCGGCGTGGGTGGGCACGTAGAAAGTTCGCGGCCGGGCTTTTTCCTCGACGGCTGGCAATAGCGGCTCGGGGGTCGGCGGTGGTGCAGTCACGGATTTGCAGCCCAGGAAGCGTTGCGCGAACGACGCTTTGCGGCGGAGCTGAGGTTGTGGGTTTTTCTGTTCCTGCGGCGATGCATGCCGCTTGCTCCAGGATCGATGCATCGGCCGTGTGAGACAAATGGGGAGGGAAAAAGAAAGGGAGGGGGGGGGGAGGTTTCTTTGTCGTGACTTCGTGGTAGATGGAGAGAAGAAGTTGAGAAAGGAAGGAAGGAGTGGGGAGCCAAAAAAAAAAAAAAGCCCCCCAAAAAAAGCCAGGTAGTTGATGAGAAGAAAAAAGGGCCAGGAGGGCATTCAACAACGTTGGACTCTGGTGGCGAGGGCCAAGCCAAGGAAGGAATAATAAATCAGTTTCTCTGGGGGAGAGGAAAAGCCGTTTTGTGCAAAGGCTCCATCCAAGGCCGACGCCGTAATAATTACCCCGGGGCCCCTGGCTGCTGCAACGGGTGCTGCGGCAGTGTAACCGAGGACAACGGGACAACGGGGGATCTTGGTTCGGATCGCAACACTTTTCCAGCGCGGGTAAATCGATAAATCGAGGGGGGCGTTTCAGGAAGCGACGGCAAAAGACGGAGGCGAAGCAGGGGTTCAGGATTTCTCCGTGATTTGTTGGTCTACGGATTAATATAGGAAGGAGTTTCTTTTTTTTTTTTCTTGTTCTTGTTCGAACAGATGATGATGAGGGCAATGCTCGGAAAATAGAGCAAGTAGGAATAGGAATCTGGCTGGCACATATATATCAGCAAAATGATAGGATGGTATCCAACAAACCCTGGGGATCCGCCTAATATGTACACATCACACCCATCACACCCATCTCGCATCGGGGTTTTTTTTTTTCTTGCGTCGCGGCGCGTTCCGGGTCCACACACCCCTAGCTGGGAAGCTGTCAAGCTGTCAAGCTGGGATTCAGGAAGCTAGGAAGGAAGCCGATTATTCCGTAAATTCATAATTCCCCAACAAATCAGCCTCTTGGACAAGGTTGTCGGCGAGCGTCTGAGCTGATTGATGGTGGTGCCAGAATGGCCGATAGATAGATAGAGAGCCTGCGTACTCCCTGCATGTCGCGACAACAAGGATGGAATGGATGGGATGTGACGGCGGGTTGAGTAAGGAGTACATAAGTAAGCCTTTTCATTCCGATGATCCATTAACCTTGCAAAACCACGTCAGATATTTCCAGCAACCAGGAACAAGGCGCTCTTTCCCTGCCAAGTGTGTTTCTATATGTGTTTCTATATTTATCTTTTTCTTTATCCGCCATGGTCCCAGTTTCGGTGAGGCCTCGGCGAACAAGGAAAAAGAACAGTCTGCCGGCTCTCGATCATGATTACATACACCTGTCACTGGACCATGCCCGTACGGAGTACTCCGTATAATACCTACCTGCTTTTGTCCTTTGGCGTTCCACTGCACCTCCAAGCATGCCCGACCGGGCGACTGGAACCGCGTTGTCGGGAACAACTGGGGCCTTGGACCGAAGCCTTTTCAGCTCAATCTCGGAATGGAACAAAAGCAACAAAACGATCCCTACTACTTACTAGCCCTACTCCGTACATACGCGCGGCGCGGCTGAAAGCCGTCATGACCCTCAAAACGTGGGCGTGAGACCGAGACCGACCCAGCGAATCGTGCCAGTGGCAGCTGACAAAGTTTCACACGCGAGTCACGGCCAACTTGCAAGGCACACGGTGACAACTATTGAACCTCGCCTCGTCCGCCACTCTTCATTCAGGCATCGCCAATGGCCGCCACCCGGGTCATGGACTCATGGCTGGGGACTAGTTGGCAGAAACATCGACGCCACAGTACTAGTCTGTTGCGCCCTTATTACGGTACCAGCCTCATCGCAAGGAGACAAGTCGTGTTTTGAAAAAAAAAAGTTTGCGCCATTCTAGACACTCTCGGACCGCAGCGGCCTTGGCCTCACACAAAGCTGACAAAAAGTCGACAAGAAGACCTTCGTTTGTGCATCTGGGCTGCCACCCCGTGAGTACAGCTGAAAGCCGCGACCAGTCCGAATTCTTTAGCTTCAAGCGTCTACTCATCGTCGTCAGGTGCTTTCGCTAGTACTCCGTAGTCTGGTCTATTTGAACCATGTTCCCGTGTGTTGCGTGTCAGACCCATCCACACTTGACATGACTCCACGAATGCGGAATTCCGTCACGAAGAGCTATGGCACCTGGGAGATGCTTCAGGAGATTGAAACCCCGAATGTGCAAGCTCTTGAAGTTGAGGCAGGCCCGGCCGGAGCCAAGTGCTAACGCCTTTAAAAGGTTCAGGAGAAACTATTGTCATATCTAACTCGATTCCGATTAGACAATGCATGGAAGAGCACAAGCAAGTGACGTGAAGAAAAGCCTATCTCCGCAAATAGTCAGTTTTCTTCTTCTCCTTCATAACAATGCTCACATCAGAACCCGGCAAGACGCCTCAGCCGAGCTGTAAATCAACAAACACCGCGGGCGCCTACTGCTCATCCTGGCCTAGTTCTCATCGTTTCATCACGATCGTCGTGTCAAATGGCCAAAGGGAAGATGAACAGCCAGAAAGCCAAGAAAAGAACGTTCCGGAAGCCTACTGCCCTTCCGAAAAACCCCCATTGACCGAGGTCGAATAGCGAACGAACAAAAGCGAAAGATCTCGCAGCGAGTGTAAATGTGGATAAAAGAAGACAGAGCTGGCAGCTCTGTGAACGAAAGGGCCATCGTGTACCTGGTCCTCCTTCGAACCGTTTTCATCGTCCTATGCCTCAACAGACACAATGTGACTTGACTGCTGAGCAGAACCAGTGTTGGGTAGCTGAACGTTGGCCAGGACCGTAGACATCAATTTGGCATAGATGCGCACTCCGTCAGCGCGGTACGGACTGAGGCATTCTGGAATCTCGACAAGAGGCAAAGGCGGCTGACACTCCGGGTCGAAGTACTTACTCACAGTGCCAGGCCCAGAGTAAATACTCAAATAATTGATTCCCGTTATCGTACATTATCAGCGAACAACAGACTTCCACCTTGGAGGAAGGAGTACAGCAAGGGTGAGTGAGGGGGGGACGAAGAAAACAAAGGTCGAAGGAAGGAACGGACATGGGGACTATGTGTGTTCGGCCGGCTGTTCTTTCCTAAAAATCGCAAGAAGCTCTGAGCAAAGCCTCGACACCCCACCAAACAGATAGTCCCTGAGGGCCGAACAAAACGCCGCCAAGTTGCATGTGCATCGAAGAATAGCTTCAGACGATAACGTGTTGTACCTTCGGACTTCGATGCAGGTTGTCATTGGATATTCACCTGGTTCCAGGCAAACGCCATCGCAAACCTAGATCCGCCACAATGCCAGAAAAATCAAAAGGTATTCCTTCGGACCCTCGCACCTCGGACCCTCGGCCATGGCTGGAAGTCGGCCTGCAGGACATGGTAAAACCTCACTCATTCGATATTACATAGTCCCGTGGCTGGCCGACCCGAGGGGAAGGAGGGAGGACAACATTTGTAATTCATCCAGTCTGCTGGGGAGATGTTTCACCAAGCCGAAGCTGGCCTCTACCAAAGTCTCCAGCACGTTGAGTGACTCGTGAGGGGAGCCAATGGTCACTGGGGAACTCAATGCCGCGACGGCTTCTCATGCGTTTGCTTTTAGATGCGAGATGCTGGGCGGCATTTTTCTCCGCAGTAGTAGGAACTGTCACACAGAACACGATTGCTCGGGGGAATGCCGGCATCTGACGGGCATGAGCTCATGGCACCTCAGCGAGGCAATGGTTGGAAAGCCCAGCACAAACGAGCACAAACGAGCAGTGCAACAAGTCTTCGATTTCATCCCAAATGCGACGACTCTGCATGATGATATTTACCGGTCAGCTGCATATTAGCTGGGGCACACGCACGTGACACTAGGAAAGGGCGACTCATACACTTAGACTTAGCAACTTTTGTAGTCGTCAACATATTTCAAACTACTCCGTACAAAGTGCCCCCCTTGCGTTCTTGCCTAGCTATCAATCGTCCTCACACCCATCAATGTCTTTATTGCATCCCTTGGCAACTTCCCGGTGTTCCCGAGCACAGCCCAGCCTCCTCTGCCCTGTCCGCCCTGAACCTCAGTCGCCCCAAGAAAAACCAGACGTCAATCGATCTGGGCAAGCTGCGTACAGACCAAACATGGTGCCAGGAACAGATGCCCATGGCAAACAATGTAACAACCCGTTCAAACAAAAAAAAAAAAAAACTTGCTGTTGTCCTTCCCACCATGTCAATTAACTATCGTTGTACCGCCGACGATCGCTGTACCCCTTGAATGGTTTGACAAATCTACATGACAGGGGGAATTGGGCGAATCAAAATATTGGTAGGGAAATGAGAGAGACAGGGGCTAGGATTAATAGATACCTTGAATTATAATCAATTTATGTACATAGAAAATAATATAACTTTTAGTAATATTTGATACCCTATATTCTCTTTGTAACTCTCTAATAATAGTATTACTTACAGTTGATCGCAGCTTGTTAGAGAGTAACGAAAAACTGGGGCATGTAGATTTGTAAAATAATTCAGGGGGAAAGGGGGGGGCATTGTACATGTAGATCTGCATGAGCTAATCTCGTAAATCTCCATTCCAGGGTTACAGCAAAGGCGGGCCAAAAAGGGAGCGCACAGAGAACTGCTGTGTGTCTTGGATGGGAAATCACAAATTTTTCCCTCTCGGTAGTACAAGGCGCTACCGCGGCCCTACTGACTAGTCAAGGGCCAAGGGAGCAGTGTTGGCCCTGTTTTCCAAGGTTAAAGGTGGAAGGGGCCCTTTCCCAGGTTCAATGGTCAGCCTCACTCGGATGTCCCAATGGTTGCGGGTTTCTTGACACTGGATTCCTGATTACCATGGCCCTGCTGAACTTGTTGATGGCGGCTCTGGCCTTTGCCGGCCTCGGTGCATCCGCCGTGTGCCTGGAAAAGGCCACAAGGCTTCCAGAGGGATGGAAAATGCTTGACGAGACGCCAGACCCTTCGACACCGATGCAAATGTCCGTAGCCCTGCGGCAACCCCATATTCACGGCTTAGCATCAAAGATTCTTTCCACATCTTTGTTTGGCGAGAACGACATACTGTCTCTTCGACAGCCCGCCCAGGGGGATGTTGACGATGTTATGAAATGGCTTTCTGATAATGGCATCACCAATGTTAGGGCCGACCAAGACTGGATACACGCGACGGCGACGGTTGGGCAAGTCGATGAGCTCCTCGATACAAAACTTCGCCGATATTCCTTTGGCGATGGGAAAGCGATTCTCCGAACCACAGAATATAACATCCCGGAGGAGCTCACCTCTGCCATCGATTTCATTCACCCCGTCGCCAATTTCATGACACCGGAGCACCAAGTCTCCGTCGCACCCCCCTCGTTGCCCAATCATCCAAGTCTCAATCGTCGAGATGTCGCCTGCAGTCCGGCGACTACACCGGATTGCATCAACAAGCTGTACGGCATCAACTACTCAACGCCTGACGGCACATCTCCTATTCGATTCGGAATCGCTGGCTTCTTGGATCAATGGGGCAGCTACGCCGACTTGCGTCAGAGTTTTGAGAAATCACGTCCCGACCTCATCAAAGCTGGATACAACTTTACCGTGGAGCTGATCAATGGGGGCGAGAACAAGCAAGGTCCCGGTAGCGCTGGAACGGAGGCCAACTTGGATATCCAATTTGGCATGGCCGTTGGCTTTCCCACAAATGTCATCTACTATTCGACCGGTGGCCGAGGCGAGAAGCTGGACGCCAACGGCAAGCCATTTACTGGTGAGCTCGATGACAATGAGCCATACCTGGATTTTCTCCAGTACATTGCAAGGAAGCCTGCCAATGAGCTCCCCCACGTCATCTCCATATCGTACGCGGATGATGAGTTGACTGTGCCCAAGCCGTATGCCATCAGAGTCTGCAACGAGATTGGTATGCTCACTGCTCGAGGTGTATCTGTCTTGAGTGGCTCTGGTGACGGTGGTGCAAGGGGTGGCAGAAACGCCGTTTGCCGCTCGAACGATGGAAGCAACAGAGACATGACAATTTCCACCTTCCCGGCTTCGTGCCCATGGGTGACCTCGGTAGGTGCTGTGAACAACGGCGAGGAACCACCCCGAGGTGCTCCGTTTAGTTCTGGCGGATTCTCAAGCTACTTCCCACGACCACCCTGGCAGAAAGCGGCCGTGGATGAGTACGTCATGGCTCTGAACGGCCACCTCGAGGGCTATTACGACCCAAACATGCGCGCCGTTCCAGACATTTCCGCAATCGGTACTCAGTTTGACACCGTCGTCAACGGCCAGCTCTTGACGCTTCAAGGAACCAGTGCGAGCACGCCTGTGCTGGCAGCCATGATTGCTCTCATCAATGATGCCCGGGTTCGTCAAGGCAAGCAAGTCCTTGGCTGGTTGAACGGTAAGCTCTACTCCGAAGAAGTCCGTAGAATCCTGCAGGACATCACAAAGGGGCAGAGCCTGTCATGTACATTCTCTGGTGGGCGATCCCCTGGGGGTTGGCCTGCGACGGAGGGTTACGACACCATAACTGGGCTTGGCGTGCCGAACAACTTCCAGGAGTTTATGGATGTTTTGGTCAATGTATGAGTTCAGTTGATCTGAGGGCATATTGGGCAAAGAAGGCGCATCGTGAAGCTATAGAGACAGACGTTGGAAGAATAGAGCAGAGCAGACGCATGATTGTGGCAGTTCTTCTGGCTGGTTGCACAAGGCACGCCGAAGGACGGGCAACGCGGGGTAATAGCAACAGGCACTGGCCTAGACCTAGCATTATGTGGCCATGAATGAACGGAGTGCTTTGCAAGTTGGGTGATAATATTGAGAGCATCGAAAACGGAGTCGTCGCAGCATCCCTGTTACGTGCGTATGGGAGCGCAGACCCTTTGTCCACTGGGCGCTCCTCCCCCCTTCTACTTCTCCCCCGGGCACAGGCCTGCAAGTGCTGATGGGATGGCTGATGGCGGGCGGGAAGCTCCACTGAGAGTGGAGTTCAACAAATAGCCAACTGCCAAGAGCATCGAGAGACGTTTCGGGCAGACTGAACTTGTGCAGGCCGCGTTTGGGCGCGTCAAGTCAGTTGCCTCTTGTGTCTGGTCCAAAGTGGCAGAGAATGCTTGGCTGTATGTAGATTTCCTTGATTTTTTTTTTTAATATTTTTTCATATATTATATATATGTATGTATTTTTTTTTGTTTTCGGAGATTTGTCCGAGTCTCGGCGTCAAAGTACTAATACCACTACGGAGTATATAGTTGCGCCTATGTACCAGGTTGTCTGTCTGTCCATTGACCAATGCGCGCTTCCCGCTTTCCCGGACCCAGAACACGAACGGTTCACTTCTCAACGCGCAATTGACCGACAACCGTTTTTGGAACGAATGGTGAATGGTCTCTGTCTGGCCTTCAAAAGCTCACACGATGCTCGTCGAGTTCTTTTCCATACGCACGAAATAAATTGCCCCCCCCCCCCCAAAAAAAAAACTAGACCCAGGCACTGCGCGTACAACAACCACGGGGCGGGCGTGGCGCGAACTCAAGACGCGTATAGACGCGGCAAAAAGGCCTCCTTCGCACGCCCGAGTTACCACGAGAGCACAAATAAAAGGTCAATCTCACGAAACTTGGTGGAGTCCTGGTCAATTCAAGATGCCCACGCAGCATGTTGAGCCGCAAGCGAAAGAGCGCCTCGAAGACGTTGCCAATGCGCTGCTCAAGGCACGCAAAGTAGTCGTGGTCACCGGCGCAGGCATAAGCACAAATTCTGGCATTCCGGTATGGCATATCTGTTTTGGCGCAAATTCCTGACCCCCCCCCCCCCGACTTTGACTGTGGACCGAGGTGCAAAACGATGGGCAATGCCGAGCACTCGGGAACTGACCAGCACAGGACTTTCGATCGGAGAACGGGCTCTACTCGCTCATCCAGGCCCAGTTTGATGCCGCGTCTCGACAAGCACAAGCACGTCAAAACGACCCGTCTGACAATGAGGAAGGACTTGACGGAACCGCGGCGGCTTCGCGTCCGGTAAAGAGGCGAAGACTGTCTGTGGATGACCTCGAAGACGACGTCAAGGACTCAATCACTGTCAAGATGGAAACAAACAACACCAGGGATATGGCCGAGGTCCAGCCCGTTTTACCGCCGCTCTGTGCCGCTTCTACAGGAGCTGGGAAGGATACTGCGAGCACCATGACAACTACAGCTACGGCTACGGCTACGGCTACAGCTACAGCTACATCCATAACCATAACCGCAACACAAATCGTGCTCGAAACTGGCTTCAGTACACCGAAATCAAAAGTGGCAAACACGTCTGCCACGTCTGCTGTAGAACCAACCACGTCACCTCTGTCGTCGCCCCCGGGTGAAGAGTTCATGATTCCGCCCTCGGCATTTCGATACCGCACCCGCAAGAGGCTCACTGACGCGTCTCTTCCGCTTAGCTCATCGCCTCTGTCATCGCCTCCGCCTGTCCTCTTTGATCCCTTCATGCCCAGTTCTCCATCAGAAGCTAGCTCTAGGAGAAGAAGCAGCACGTCACCACCGTCAGAGGTTGACGAGGACGACGAACAGCCGTCGGCGAGTCAATATTCCTCATCTCAGAGCTCCTCTGGAGGCAGAAATACACTCCCCAACATGAAGGGGAAAGACCTTTTCGACGCCAATATCTGGTCCGATCCAGTGAGGACTTCAGTCTTTTATACGTTTGCAACATCTCTACGGCAAATGATCAGGAGCGCTGAACCCACCACCTCGCATCGGTTCATCAGTCACCTAAGAGACCGTGGGAAGCTTGTCCGGTGCTACACTCAAAACATCGATCAGATCGAAGAAAAGGTCGGGCTGTCAACTAGATTACAGGATGGGCCAGGCAGCCGAGGCAGATTTTCAAGGCGATCGACAGCCAGCACGAACCAGCTGAGCAAGATGGTTGAGGAAGCTGACCCATCCTCAAACGAACAACAACCCGCGCCGGAGAACCCCAGCCAGTCAGACACCTCGACTGATTCAAGTCAACAGTCACAGGACATGGGCATGGGCATGGGAGCGGATGCAAGTGACGCGCCTGGCGCTGACGAACTGCTCTTGCCGAGTGATCAGTCGAAATCGATACCCAAGGCTCTCAAGAAACAGCTTCCGCGATCCGGAGTAGAATGCGTATTCTTGCACGGAGCACTGGATCTTCTGCGATGTTTTCTCTGCGGTCGAGTGTGCTCTTGGGATGAGCATGATCGTGAAACAGAAACGCTGTCTGGGCAGCAACCTGAGTGCCCTCACTGTGTTGGTGCAACGGTAGCTCGCGAGGAGCGTGGCAAACGCGCCTTGGGCGTGGGAAAGCTGCGTCCCGACATTGTTCTGTACGGTGAGGAACATCCGAGTTCGCACTTGATCAGCCCAATCATCACTCATGACCTCAGCCTGTATCCCGACCTGCTGCTCATTTTGGGCACGAGTCTGCGGGTGCATGGTCTCAAGGTCATGGTCAGAGAATTTGCCAAAGCCGTTCACAGCAAGGGCGGCAAAGTGATATTCGTCAACTTCACCAAGCCGTCGGAGAGCATTTGGGGAGACATTATTGACTACTGGGTACAATGGGACTGCGACGCTTGGGTGGATGATCTCCAACTTAGAATACCGACACTTTGGCAGGAGCCAGAGCTGCCAAAGCCTAGGAAGAAGCGAGAGTCCAGTGGAACGTCGGAAGAGAGCACCAAGGAGGAGGAGAGAAAGGAGAGAAAGGAGAGGAAGAAGCCACCAGCTGCCAACCCTGCGGCTTTGCGCGACACCAAAGTCACTGGAGCCTACTGGACATGCAAAGTTTTGGACGAACTCCATCGCATAACAGGTCACCCGGGAGCAAAAGCCGGGTCAAGCAAACACACCTCTGCTGCCGCCATCCGTCGCGCATCCACGCCAACTGCCGTGGCGCTAGCAGCTCCGGTAGCAGCCAAGTCGGGGCTGGAAGTCTCTGACCCGATGGCTCCCCAGCAGGCCACGAAGGCGAAGCAAAAGCGATCGCGCAAGTCAGCCCCTGGGGCACTCGAAAAGGCACAGAGACCGTCATCGACTCTGAATCCCAACCATGGCAGATGGCGCAAAGAGATGACAGACCCGGCTACACAGAAAACACCAGCCGCATCTGTACCCGTGAGCACCAGTTCGATTCTAAGCTCTGTCAAAGAAAACCCTCGCATCAGGAAGAGGAAGATGATTGACGGAGAAGAGGTTCCGGCTCCTTCGGTGGGCAGAAGACGTACCAAGCACGAACTGAAATTGCCGCCCATACGGTTATCCATAACAAACCTCCCGCCCTCGCTACGTGGGAAGCCGTGGGCAATGGAACCGGAGAGTCCGCCCTCGGGACCTCTCAGCTCCTTGTCGCCTAATAATGTACGAAGTGCGAAAGTGCTCGGCAAACCGCCCACTTTCTATCACCACGACCCCATGGTTTGTCTGCTCAAAGAAGCACCCGAATGGGCTTGCGCAATGCAAAATGGCGAAAACAGGCCACCGGCTCAGCATGACATGGGAGATGAGGCGAGTGCGGCGGCGATGACACTAGCGGGACTGAGAAGAAGCAGCCCAGTATTGATGACGAGGTCCGTACCGCCGCACAAACATGGGCAAGGCAACTTGGAAGGCGAGTTGATCAGCTGGGGTTCCAGTTGGAGTTGCAATATGTGAATGTAAGAGAAGAATCATTCCTTATTTTCTGGTTTTTTTGTTTTTTTTGTTGTTGTTGTTGTTGTTGTTGCATAGCAACAAGGCCGGCACATTGGTTGGATTTCAATCGCAGAGACACGAGACCAAGATGGGTGATGACAAATTTATGGGGTTTTATTTTTTTTTATTTTTTTTTCCACTGGAGTCTTCACAATGTTGTGTCTTGTAACATGGGACTCTTGGGCGTTTGAGCATTGATTGTTACTGCCATGGCTGAAGACGTAGTTCAAGATTCTAGAAAGCAATGACCATCAGACGATAGCAACATGAATACAAGAGAAGCGGATTGGATTGACAAAGAAATGAAAGTGCCGTGCCACACACCTTGGAGCCGGACGGCTAGACTCGGCGCAGGTAGGCGGCTGATTGATACAATCAATTTGATTTGCCAGCTGGGTAGGCAAAGTGGGGATGGGGGGGGGGGGTGATAAGTAGACAGTGTGACAAGTCAAACACGAAGATTATCATTGTTCCATCCTGCGCTTCCTCGACAGCAGATAGCCACCACTCCAACTCCATCTCCATCTGATCAGTGCATCATGGCCCACGGCGAAACTCTGGCCGTGAGGGGCAAACCTGATGCACCCGATGCTGAGCGCATACCGTTCGGCAGTGAGTGGAAGAAGGAGTTTCTGTTTGATCCGACGTGGCGGAACTTGAATCACGGTAATATGGCCCCTCTCATGGAAAACACATGAGTACTCCGCACGTGACGATGGTTCGACTTTGCTTTCATTTTATTTTATTATTAATTTGGGGCAACAACAAGTCAGGTTCGTTCGGCACGTACCCGCGGCATATCCGCGACAAGCTGCGCGGGTATCAGGACCAGGCGGAAGCGCGGCCGGACCAGTTCATCCGCTACGACCAGCCCAGGCTTCTTGACGAGGCCCGCGAGGCAGTGGCCAAGCTGGTCAACGCACCGGTCGACACGGTCGTGTTCGTGGGCAACGCAACCGACGGAGTCAACACTGTTCTGCGGAACCTCGCGTGGGCCAAGGACGGCAAGGACGTCATCCTGAGCTTCTCCACCGTGTACGAGGCCTGCGGCAAGGCAGCCGACTACCTGGTCGAGTACTTCGAGGGTGGGCTCGAGCACAGGGGCATTGGCATCGCGTATCCGCTCGAGGACGACGAGATCGTGGCGGCGTTCCGCGAGGCGGTGCGGCGGGTGCGGGACGACGGGAAGCGCGCCAGGGTGGCCGTCTTCGACGTCGTGTCGTCCCGGCCGGGCGTCGTGTTCCCGTGGGTCGACGTGGTGGCGGCGTGCAGGGAGCTCGGCGTGATTTCGCTCGTCGACGGCGCGCAGGGCGTCGGCATGGTGCGCCTGGACCTGCGCGCCGCGGACCCAGACTTCTTCGTCTCCAACTGCCACAAGTGGCTGTACGTCCCCAGGGGATGCGCCGTCCTCTACACGCCCGAGAGGAACCAGGGCGTCCTGCGCACGACGCTGGCCACGAGCCACGGGTACACGCCGAGGAGGGACGGGGGGGACGAGGAGGCGCGCACGACGCCGCTGCCGCCGAGCGCCAAGAGCGCGTACGTGAACAACTTTGAGTTTGTGGGCACGAGGGACAACGCGCCGTACCTGTGCGTAAAGGACGCCATCGCGTGGCGCGACGACGTCTGCGGCGGCGAGGACAAGGTGCTGGCGTACCTCTGGGCCCTGAACAAGAAGGGCATCAAGACGGTTGCCGACGCCCTGGGCACAGAGTATCTCGACAACGCAGAGGGCACCATGACGGACTGCGCCATGGGCAACGTCGCGCTGCCCGTGTGGGCGGGCGCCAGGGGAGCGGGCGCCAAGGAGACGGACGTGGTGGTTCCCGAGGAGCACCGGGCGACTGTGCTGCAGTGGATCGCCGAGACGCTGGTCAAGGACTACGGGACCTTCATGTCGCAGTTTATGATGAGGGACCGGTACTGGGTGCGCTTGTGTGCGCAGATCTACCTCGACGAGAGGGACTACGAGGCTGGCGCGGGGATTCTGAAGGAGCTTTGTGGGAGGATTGGGAAACGGGAGTATCTCGAGGGAGTGAGCGACTCCTAGTGACTCACTCCTGTTGTTTTCTTTGTTTTGATATCGCGGTAGTCGAGTTTCACCCAGAGGCGACTGAGCGCATGTCAGTCTTGTATTGCAACATGGCCTGGTGTGCACGGATGCTTGGGTGAAACGTATGGATGTTGTTTGTTCATGGCGGAGAACGGGCAAAGGGCTGCGAAAAAAAAAAAAAAAAACCCCCACGTTACTAATTCACAGGACTCCAAGTAAGGTAGCTCCCTCATGTGCCACCGTAGCTATTACGCAGAGAACAACGATTGTGTGCATTTGACGCTCTGTACGCGTCGCCTAGCAGAGAGCAGAGGTGAGGCAAAGGAATATTCACGCGTCGAGATGCACGAACAGAAGAGCCATCGAAATGAACCATGAATTCCCAACTGACATTTTAAAATAGCTCTTGTTGCAACACGATTGGCTGCCGCGCCAGTCGCTTCAGGAAAGTATCAAATGGTGTCCCGGTCCCCTTGGTCAACCCCTCCTCCCCCTTTCTTTCCCCTCTTTCCCCTCTTTCCCCCGACGAACGAATTGGGAACGCTGGCCTTGGCGGCAAACAGCATCGCATCCCCTCGTTCGTTCGTGTGCTCGATCCGTCCGTCTCCACCCTCGGGCCATTGTTCGAATCCTTGCCTCCTGAAAAGTTCCCGACGCCTCTCAGCCAACCGAACCCCGGCCCCGACCTCCCCCGACCGGGGTTTGTGGAGGATGAGGCGGCTCCGACGGGGGGTTTGGCGTCAAGCCTGTTTTGAACACGGAGCCAGCCCCTGGTTGCCGGTAAAGTTCCCCGATGTTAAAATAAGCAGTGAAGTAAAACGGACAATGTTGCCGCCACGGTTTTGTTTCCCCAGAGGTCCCTGTCTAGTGTATGGATAGATGTAGATATAGAGGGTGAGTACGGGCAAATGAAGAAGAATTTCTGGTCTTGCCCCGTTTCCCATTTCGCTTTTCCCATCTGTTTGTTTCTCCTCTCTTTCCTCCTTTGGGTTGCTTCATCATTTTTTTATTTTCTTAATAATCTGCGCTCTCTTCGTCCTTTAGCCAGTTCATATTAGAGAGCCAACTTGTCCATCATTTTCCATAAGCCGCTTTTTTTTTTTTTCCCTTCTCCTTTTCCCTTCTCCCCTCGACTGAGTCGAATTGGATGTCGCAATCTTTTCTTATCCCTCGCTAGACCATAGGCCACCTGGTGTGAGCCTCTCTCATTTGATACCCACGATTTTTTATTTTATTTATTTTTTATTTTTATTTTTATTTTTATTTTTATTTTTTTTACGTTCCCATCTACAGAGTCCCAGTGTCTCTCTTCAATTCTCACGATGCATTCCCAATCACTACTCGTTCTCTTGTACGCACTCTTTTCGCTGGCGTCCTTGTCCGCGGCGGACATTCAGAAACGTTCCTTCGCCGTCGAGAGAGTCAAGAACCCCAACTTTACCGGACGTAATGGCCCGCGAGCCCTGGTGAAGACGTACAGAAAGTTCAACATGGCGCTGCCGCAAGGCCTGCTGGACGCCATGGCGGCTCAGGAGAAGGAGGAGGCGGCGGCGGTCCAGCAGAAGCGGGACACGAAGCGTCCGTTCAAGTACCTTGGCCGGAGCGAGGCCCATCGGAGAGGACTCGTGGACGGCCTGTTGACCGGTCTTGGTCTGGACAATGGAAATCAGAAGGGGGCGGGCCAGAATGGCGGACAAGATGGAGGGGGCCAGGCCGGTGGTGGGAATGGGGGCAACCGCGGTGGAAACAGGGGTGGTCGGAACGGAAACCAGAACGGCAACGTCAACCTCGGGAACGGGAACGGGAACGGGAACAGGGGCAATCTGACGAATGCTGCCAACAGCGGCAACCGAAACGGCGGTAGCAGGAACAATAACGGCAGCAGGACTCATGGCAATGCAAGAAACACCACCGCGCAAGCCCCCTTCAACAACAACAACAACAACAACAACGCGACGAATCAAGTGGGAAGTGTGCCCGCCGTGCCGGCAAAAAACGACGTCGAGTTCATCTCCCCGGTCAAGATCGGCGGACAAACCGTCAACCTCGACTTCGACACGGGCTCCTCGGACCTCTGGGTCTTCAACAAGCAGCTGGACCCGGCCCTCACGGCCAACCACCGAGTCTTCGACGCCGCCAAGTCGGCCTCGTTCCGGCCCATGCAGGGCGCCACCTTCCGCATCACGTACGGCGACGGCTCCGGAGCCGAGGGCAACGTCGGCACCGACGTGGTCGACGTCGGCGGCGCGTCCTTTGCCGACCAGGCCGTCGAGCTCGCCACGGCCGTGTCCCCCCAGTTCGTCCGGGACCTCGACAGCGACGGCCTCATGGGCCTGGCCTTTTCCCAGACCAACACGGTCAAGCCCCAGAGGCAGAGGACCTTTTTCGACAACGTCAAGGCCGACCTCGCCGAGCCCGTCTTCGCCGCCGACCTGAGGAAGAACGCGCCCGGCACGTACTCGTTTGGCTCCGTCGACAGGTCCAGGTTCCAGGGAGAGCTGACTTGGATTCCCGTCAACACCACCAGGGGCTTCTGGCAGTTTGGCAGCGAGAGGTTCGCCGTCGGCAACGGCGGACAGGGCGGCGGACAGGGCGGCGGCGGACAGGTGCAGGCCTCGACGTCGGGCGGCCAGGCCATTGCCGACACGGGCACGACGCTCATCCTGGCCGATGAAAAGGTCGTCACGGCATACTACGCGCAGGTCCAGGGCGCGCAGAACAATGCCCAGGTCGGCGGCTTCACTTTTCCCTGCAACGCCAACTTGCCCGACTTGGCGCTCGACGTGGGCAACGTCTACATGGCCAAGATTTCCGGAAACGACATCAACTTTGCCCAGGTCGGCGACGGCAGTAAGTTTCTCGCAAACAAGTTCCCCCCTCTCCTCCCCCTTCCCCCTTTATCGGTGCAAAAATACTAACAATACTTGTGTATCATGTAGCCTGCTTTGGTGGCGTGCAGGCAACGCCCCCGGGACAACTGGGCATCTATGGCGACATCTTCTTCAAGTCCCAGTTTGTCGTCTTCAACGCAGGCAACAACACTCTGGGCATGGCACCGCATGCATAGATAGATTTACATGCCCGTGGCGGAAGCCGTGCTGATACATCATGATGAACGCGAATATGTACACGTATGTAATAACAAAATTTTTGTTGAAATAATTCTCGGTAATTTTTTACACACAAAATGAAGCTCGCCCCATCGTGGCATTGTGCTGCTAGCTAGAATCGTGGCGCAGAGAATTTCTATCAAGTGGGTGAATATGAATCGTGAGACATGTTGTACTCTACTCCCGGCTCCGTAAGCAGCCGTGAACTTTCCAGGAAACATGAATGACCAAATCAATTGCTTCAACATACCTCACTCTTACCCCCCCCCCCTTCTTCTTCCCCGCCTTGTTCGCCTCATGGCTGAGACACAGTCGTGTGGCTTGAGACAAACACAAGCCCATCCAAGAAGTAAAGTGACATTTCTTGCACTTCTTTCCTGCCAAGTAATATAAAGCCTTTCGTCGCCTACAGAAAACATTTCTTTTCTGATTCCCCCACCCACCCGGTCCAGATCCCAGCCACGTAAAAACCACACCAAGACGAGACCAACTCACACATGGATCCATCGCACAGCACGCCGGGCTCCGAGCAAGCGCCCAAAAAGTCGCTGTACCAACGGTACCAAGAGAAAAAAGGCCCCAGGCCCATAAGCAACCAAGACCTCGTCAAGTACACCGGGAAGACGCGCGACGAGATAAACAGCTGGGCTGGGTCTCGGCCCGGCGTGGGCAGGAACCAGCTCGCGGGCAGAGTAGACCTCGGAAGTACCAGCGGTCTCGGAGGACTGGCCACGGCCGAGGACTACGGCGGCTGGGGCCCGAGTGCTGAACCGCAGGGTGCGAATCGCGGTATGAAGTTTCCGCCGCGGCATGTTGAGGCTGAGCAGAAGGAGAAGAAGGAGCAGAAGGCTTCGGGGTGAATTGGGCTTCGGTGGCAGCAGGGACGGGGTCTGAGGACGATTTGACTGGGGTTAGAGAGACCAGGGCTTTGTTTGTACTTTGTAGCGACGGCGTGGTTTTGGTTTGTTTGGAAGATGAACTCATTGGTTTTGTGTCTGATTGGATGATTCGTATCGAGAATGCTGGAGCCTAGATGCGTGGCGCTTGGTTTGGTTCGTACAATGGCATGGTTGACTTTGACAATAAGCTCTATTGCTAATCTGTGACACGACACTTGCCTCTTCTGGTAATAACCATGGGTCGTTGTACCACCACCACCACCAGCAGCGGCAGCATCAGCAGAACTGTTTCTCCGAGCATCCAACAGTTCAAATACGAATGGCCAACCCCGACCCTCCGCCTCCCATGCGCTCCAAGGATGGAATATTCTCCACAACATTAATCGCTAATACATCACATCGTACGGGGTATAAAGTCTTCCGGATTGTCAAGGCAGCCGCCAATCGGGAACTCCAAGGCCAAGCAAGGCAAGTTATGACGAAACAGGACCATCAGTTCCACACACTGTTATCGGCTCTGTTATGGAAGCCTCTGGGCCGTGCCGCATCACAGCTGCCGCTTGAGCAAAGAAGGAGTTGATGCGAATTGTCGCGGCTCGTATCATTGCCCTTGTTGGGGTATGGTCCGTCATTGATATTCTGTTGAGCTTTACCCGGAAATCCTCCAACAGCTTGTGCGCTGCTTCAATGTGTGCTCTGTCACCCGCCATAAGGAAAAGGTACACGAGAAAATTTCCACAGAGGATTAATTGAGATCGTGCATCTGTATCATCAATGACAAAATGGTCAGCATATTTTCTCTTCTTCTCCATCGCAAATGAAACGAAAAAAAAAAAAAAAAAAAAAAAAAAAAGGTAAGAAAAAAGGTGAGAAAAAAGGTGAGCTGTCATCAAAACAACTTACGGCGCCCCCAAAAGCCTCGGAAATCTCCAATGTTAACGCTGACGAAGAACTCTGTGAATTGGGTAAAGTCTGCGAGAGCGTAGGTAAACCATTGGCGCAGGTTCGAATCGGGTTGTGATTTGGCCGCCTTGGTGGCAGGATGCATCAGAGCCCGGTAGAGAAGGACCTTGATTGCGTAGAACGTCAAATGCAGCGGACCTAGTAGCGCCACGGTTAGGGGAAACGAAATGGGACATTCACCGAGAACAAGAACAAATCAGCATCGTCGATCGACTCACAGTTGAAGCACGACACCATGGGATCCCGGTTTCGTGGGACAACCAAGCATGAAGGAATCAGACTTGGCCAATCCTTCAACTTGTCGTGTATATCTGCGAGGCGCTCACGGGTCTGCAATCGACCATACGGATCGTGCATCTGAAGATTCACGACTTGGCTGAATGCGCGTGTTGTCAGTGCTAAAACTTCTGCCACCTTCTCACCGCCACCAGACAAGTACAGTAAGCAGGTGAAGGATGCGCAGACGGAAGAAACTTACAAGCTTGAGTCCAGAACAGTCCGTAGGTATCGGGTCATTTTAATGTACTCTAAAAATCTAGCACCTGAAGACACATCAAAGTACGCGTTCTGGAGATCGACGAGGTATCGCAAATCGTCAGGAACGTCTTCATCACAGCGAAGATCCTCTATATCGACGGGCGCGGTGTTGAAAGAGGTCGCGCTGATGTGAGGAGGGTTTCCAAGGGAGATGGCGGCCCAGCAATCAGTGACGAAAGTCGACCACCACAGTTTCTTCCGCAACTTCTTCTCTACGGGCTCCAGGTTCCAGTCTGTGGGGTTTACGTGAAGGCCTATGAGTTGTGCGCAAGCCGTGGCCTGCGCCGCAAGTGTAAATGTTGAAGGGGCTTCCATGGCATCAATAGAGGGTGGTTGAACGTGGATCAGGAGCAGACATGCCTGGACTACGAACAAGTTCGGGTTCTCAACTTCTCTGCGGAGGGCTATGTGAGCTTGGTCGACGATCTCGTGCTGATGAAAGGTGAAGGGGTCTCCATTCCGTGTCGCAGGATCCTCGGTCCAGAAGACAGAGGCCAATGCATACACTGCTCCACGCAAACACGCAGGTATTGACTTCCTGTTGCTAGCATACCGGCGGAGAAAGCGAACTTTGGACAAGTGTGGCAAGACAGGATGCACGTGCCTGAAGTACAGCCGAACAAGGACGTCTGCGTGAGGCCATACTTTTGTCTCAATGGCGTCCGAAGCTTCCTCCCTAGACAGGTTGGTGTGTTTCGGGTGTCCCATGGACAAGAACAAAAAGTGCTGTGGTAGGTCATCCAAGTCTGAACCACCGCGGTGGATTTGAACGACATTGGCGTCTACGGTGGATGTTTCGCTCAAGATCCCATAGCTAAACCCATCAAGAACAAACGGATCTTGCTCTGCCGTACTGCCTAGGAAGTATGTTGATCGTCCTGGGTTGTCCTCTAGAGTATGGGCTGTGCCGTTTACCGACGATTCGGGAGAGTTCAGAGCTGGCTGCGCGATGTACATGCTCATGATGGCCGAGTCAGGCTCTGACTTGATCTGTCTATCCTGGATGAAGCCATACGATGAGTACCCGGTGGATGTTGGCTCATGACCAAACCGTGAAGAGTATTCGCTGGCCGCAGAAGCAGAGGGCGAAGTGACAATCCGGGGACTCGATTTTGCCGTGTTGGGACTCCCCAAGGCCTCAGTCTGCTCCCGATCTCTTGATACACCAGATGTTGCATGATCATAACTGGAGTGTGACCGGGCCAACGCTGCCTCCCCTGCGGCAGTAGATTGGCAAATGATGCCTCTTGTCTTGCAGAACACACCTAGATGAGAGTGTCAGCCTTGAGCATATGAGAATTCCGAATGACAATGAGCACGTAGAATGGGTACGACGTCCACGGAAATAAACCTCATGGCGTTGAGGGAGTTTCCAGGTGGGCAGCCATGTCAAGCAACGACTCAACCATGGTAAAAGGGCCCTAGGGGGAACGCCACGATACTGAAAACTCACATGGAGGCTCAGTCGTGATGATACACGCCGTCTTACGGCGACGACAGGCATCGCAAGGACGGCTCTTGCGACTTCTTCTCTCCCTGGGCACACCAAAGGTGCTCTGTATCACAAACTTGCGGGGGCGGCTATGGCCTCCTGGCTCCGAGGCGACCTCCGACCCATCAGCCGGGACAGGAACGAGAGTTGGAGCATGAGTTTGAGCAGGCACAGGGCCAGGACCCGGGGCGATGGACTCGGAGCTGTCGCCATCCATGGCCCGTGACGTACGGCGAGATGCGGCTCGAGACAATGGGCGACACAGGCGTGTCACTTCGGCCTACTTGTCTGGATCGTTTCGAAGTGTGTCGGCGAACACATCGGCAAAGCCTGGGACAGGATCCGATTATGCCCATTGAATGTGCTGGCCATTCTGGGAGGGGCCCAGGCGGGGAAGGGGGAGGCCCGGACAGCGAAATTTCTGTTGGCTGCCGTGTGGACAGCCATTTTCGCACTAGCCTGTTCTGGCTTCCTGCCCCTTCGCGCCCTCTGACTGGCTGGATGCGCCCCGTTGGTGCACTGTTGGACAGCTTGGGCAGGTGGCAGACAATATCATTATTAATAATAGAGCCTATTTGTTGGACCGCGGAGCTAGGGTTCGAAATAAGGGCATGGATTGAGTTGCCGACCCTGTAAGAGGGTGCGGACGCTCGCTTAAATAACTATATACCTAGACTATAGGGGGTGTAATCTTCCTATACAAAACATACTATGCACCTACTAAGGTGCCGGAAAGTAACTAGTTAAGTAAATCCTAGTGTTTAAGCTATCTAAGCGGTTAAGCGCTATAACTATTATATAATACATCCCCCTAGGAAGCCTTATAAAAGAGAGGTTTCCTATAATCTATCTAGTGATTTATTCTAAATTAATTTATATTAATATTAATCTTATTAATCTATTAATAGGTTAGGTTAATAGTAAGGGATTTAGGGATCTCCTAATTAGTTAGATTATTTCTAAGTAAGTGCTATAAAAGGCATATAAGCCCTAGGGAGTCCTTAAAGCTTAAGAAGCTTTTTCCTATAAGTAGCTTTATAAGGCTATTTATAATTATCTCTTTAGTAGCCTTCTAGGTTATATTAAAGGTTCCCTTTATAATCTCTTACTAAAGCTAGTAATAATAGATATTAATATAATAAAGCCTTATAGTAAGCTTAATAAATTCCTCCTTAAGAAGATAGATTATCTATATATTATTATATTTAATCTTAAGGGTATTATCTCTAAGGTATAAACTAACTTCCTAATATAATTACTTAAAGGTAATTAGCTTTTTACTATAATAGGAGAGAGCTAGGAGCTTTGCTTTAGTTAATAAAGTAATTATAATCTCTTACCTTCTAGCCTTAAAAAGTATAGGTTTACTAAAGAGCTTTATAATATAGCCTTAAGAGCTTCTTTAGGTAATTATATTATTTATAAAGAAAGTGTTGGAATCACAGGGTTCCTGACGTCAGGATCAATTGGATAGCCTAGGGAATAGGTATGATTCTTCTATTCTAGGCATAGTATCTTCTTAGGGTGTGATCCAAGTCGGCGCAGTCTCGTAACGCTGGCGCACTCGAGACAGGACTCGGTACAAGTTAGGTATAGAGACAGGTAGAGAGATTACTTTATACTATTAGGGGTGAAAAAATCTCACCGCCCTAACCCCTTAATTTAATTATTTAAGGCTTTTCCCCTGCATAGAAGTTAATAATAGATTATTAAGGAACGCGAATTACTTACTTCTTCTTATTATAATACCCTCTTCTTATTATTAAAGATCTTTATAGCCTAGTTAATCTTCTTAGCGTGGTACTAGCGTAAGGTAGACTAATAAGCAAACACTTTACCTACTATAAAAGCTTTATAAAGTATAGGTTAATAGTAAATTAAATAGCATAAAGCATAGCGTAACTTAAGTAGCTATGTAAGATATTACCCCTAACATTTAAGAACGCTAGCCTTAGCGTGAATAGACTGTAAAATTAATTAAGCAGAAGTATCATAGCTTATAGGACTACTAGCAAGTGTTTTCAGAGGCTAAAAGTCGTTTAGGCATGTAATATAATAATATAGATTATATACTTAAAATAAGCAATATAAATGCTAAGCTAATTAAAAAGAAGTATAGCGTAATTAGGAAAAAGGTTATAACCTAGCTACTCTTAGTTACTAATAATATTACCTATAATTCTTAGGCTAAGATCTTTTACAAGGACTTACTAGCTAGTAGTACTATTTTAGAAGCAAGTAATAATACAGGCTTTGTAGTAGTAGCCTAGCATCTTAGAGATCTAATAAATAAAGATAATAATTAATAAGAGCCTTCTAAAACAGGGGAGGATAATACTAATTATTAGGTTAGACCTATTACTATTAATCTAACTAATAGGGATAATCCCCTGTTAGCCTTAGCATAATTAACGGAATCTACCACTCCTCTTATATTAGAACAAATTAGTTAGGTTATAAGCTTATTAAGTTCTAGAGGGGTATTATTACCTTCTAGTAGATCTACCCTAAGTAGCACACTAATTTAGAGGACTTAGAAGAAGAACGCAAATTAATTAATAATAGAAGCGGTTTCTATAGCACTTAAATTAGCGTTTTCTTAAGTTTAGAAGCAAGAGTATGCTTACGTATATACTATAGTTAACTAGTAAAGTAACCTATTAGAAAGCAAGTTTAAAAAGGCATTAGATAACTATAAGTTATATTATAAAAGCTATAGCGTAGTTTAGATATTAAAAG
This sequence comes from Epichloe sibirici, assembly GCA_022702365.1. Classification (NCBI taxonomy): domain Eukaryota; kingdom Fungi; phylum Ascomycota; class Sordariomycetes; order Hypocreales; family Clavicipitaceae; genus Epichloe; species Epichloe sibirici. The sequence continues at coordinate 2,406 of JALAAE010000001.1, read as the reverse complement.
CAATAAATTAGGTTAAGGAAGATCTAAAGAATATAGTGCTTTAGAATAAGCTTAGAAGCAAGGATAAAGTGGCTTTTATAATTACAGACTTTGGCCATAGCTTATAAAGGTAAAGGAAGAGGGCTTCTTACGTTATTAAAGAGGGTAAAAAGAGGTTAAAGAAGAGGGTAAAGAAGAGGGTAGAGAAGAGGGCTTTTTATGTTATTAAAGTGAGAATTTAGCGAGGTTATAGTAGAATTAACTTAGGCATAAAGATTACTAGTATTTTACCTATATAAATTCACACTGCTTTTAAAGGCATCTCCCTTTTAGCTCGTAGCTATCTGCCTAATAATATAGCTACCTACCTATTAATTCCTCCCTCCCTTATTAATTCCTCCCTCCCTTATTAATTCCTCCCTCCTTTATTAATTCCTCCCTTATTAAAGACTTCTATCCTTAGGGATTTTAATGCTATTCTCTTACTAGTATTACTAATAATAATAAAAGCCTCTCCTTATAATAATACTTTGCTATACTACTAGACCTCCTCTCGTGTTAAAGCTATTCGCTAGCTTACAAGCCTCTTTAATAAGCTAGAGTTCTTCCTTATCTAAAGCCTCTAAGTTACGCCTATTTTGCTCTTCTAGTGTAACACTAGCTAACTAAATAAAGTTAAATAGGCCTATTATAGCATAAATAATCTTTACCTAATCTAGAAAACTATACTTAGTAGCGCTATAGCAAATTATCTTAAACTTTTGCTTATAAAGCCTAAAGAGCTTCTTAACTATAACTTAAAGGTAAGTATACTAGAGATTAAAGAGTTTAGACCTTATTTTTAGCCCTTCTCTATTATTAGGATTCTCTTGTAAATAATATTAAATGCCTGCGAAGGGCATAAGTAACCTAGCTTACGTATAAAATCCCATATCTATAAGGTAAAAACGCTTTCTTAGTATTCTAAATAACTAAGTAAGAATAATTAAAAGCAGTAGACTATTATAAATTAATCCCTTAGCGCCTACTAATATATATATAAAGATATTATTATTAAAGTTTATAGCTACTAGCACATTCTAAGATATATTACTCTTTTAAGAGAAGAATCGCTACTGCTTTGCTACTAGGATAAATATAGGTATATGTGTACCGTTGATTGCACTGATTACACTATAGAACCTGCGTTTGCTTTTGTCTAACGTAATGCGTATAGAAATATAATCTAGCTTTAGTTAATAAATAAAAGTAGTATGTAAACGCCTTATTAGATTAATTAGCCTATAGAATATCCTTAATACTAATAACTATGCTATTTTAAAACAAAAAGCTGCGTTTTGCTATAGCTTATTAAACGCAATAATCTATAGGAAAACCATTACTATTTGCTTAACTAACTAGTACTTAGTAGGCTTAACTCCTATATTGTTTTAAAGCTATTAATAGAGGTTAAAAAATATAGTCTTTAGCATATAAAAAATCTCTTTAAAGAATAAATTAGAGAAGCAAAGAATAGTCTTATAGAAAGCTATTAAGGCTATTAGTAAACTATGCCTTATAAGGCTAGTTATAGGAGGATAGGCATTGTTTTATAGTAAGTTATTATATAAAAGAGTATTACAAAGGGTTAATATAATAATAGTAAGGCATAGGTTATTATTATCCTTATTATCTTATACTAATTTAAATAGGAATCGCTCTAAAGAAAAGAATTATACATTTATCTTCATAATAACACGTATTAGAGGAGGGAGGTAGAGTGCGCTAATAGAGTGCGCTAATTAACCAGAGCGCGCTAAAATTTTTAGCATACTCTTTTTTACTATACTAGTGGTAGAAACATAACTTTTTTTCTATAGCTTCCCTCTTTTAGCTATCTAACTAGCCCCTGCTTAAAAGATATATTGTGAATAAGGGCTTTTAGAGGTATAGCAATCACCTAGGGTATGTAATGTAAAATTACTAAACGCGTCTAGGAAGGTGCCAATCATTCCGCGCCAGTGGGTCTAAAAACGACGAATTTTACGAGACTGCGCCGACTTGGATCACACCCTTAGAAAGAAGAGAGGAAAAGAGAGGCTTTTCCGGATCGTGAAAAGTGGCCACAAACGCAGAGCGTTTATAGGTTACCTAACTTATAGGTCCTTACCCTATTAGAGGGCAGGCTTATAGGCTATAAGTAAGGCTCCCTATATTGCGCGCGTGCGTGGCCCTATAGCCTAATGTTTTACTAGGTAATTACGGCTATATACTGCGATTAATATTATGCTTATTCTAATATTAGAATCTCTTTCTTTTTATATAATTATTAATATATAATATTAATCTAAGAAGAGAAGGGATAAGGATTAAATAAATATATAATATAAAGAAAGGAATAAATAAATAAAAATAATAGGTATAGGCCCTATTCTCCCTTTCTCCTTA